>OY856308.1:2500000-5000000 GCA_963693445.1 Agonopterix heracliana
AGTAAGATTTGAAAGTTGTTATTATTGTATTATTATACACTCAAAGGTAAGTATAGCTAACCGCCCACATTTACTCAATTTCTTCAAAATACATTTTTGTAATTGATTATTTAAGTTAAAATATCGTACTTAACCTTTTTGCAAACATCAAGTATCTGCAACCAACTATCATAGGAACTCATAAGGAAGCATAAGCTCAAAATATTTGATCTTGAAAACGGTATTCGAAAATAAACCCCTAAATTCTCTAGCCATATATTACCAACACTTCATACCCGGACACCGGACGTGTGATCCGGTTATCCGGCCGGATCGCGAGTCGACTCACGTACGGGCGAAGTGCTGGCGGCCACAAATATTGCGTGAACACTATTCTTACTTTATGTAAGGTGATACCCACAAGTAATGGGAAGATGTAAAAAATTTCGGGAAAGGAACAATTTTTCTTTAAGATGTCTAATAAATAATCAGTTTTTAGTAAGTAGCACATCGTCAATACTAAATGCACAATGCCATTTATCATCGTCATCATCAACCCCATAAATGCGCACTGCTGAACGTAGCCTCCCACAAAGAACCGCCATAACGACGAATTATTCCCGGCACGCTGCTTTGCCACTTCTCTTTATAGTGAGTTGCGCTACGTCACGTCGCGTAAAGGCCTCCGCTCATTGCAGCGATATTATCGCTGCGATTTTGCGATAATTGTTCTCAGTACATTTTGTATGGGGACGCGCGCGATCCTACACACTGCCGCGAT
The DNA here is from genome assembly GCA_963693445.1 of Agonopterix heracliana. Taxonomy (NCBI): domain Eukaryota; kingdom Metazoa; phylum Arthropoda; class Insecta; order Lepidoptera; family Depressariidae; genus Agonopterix; species Agonopterix heracliana. The sequence continues at coordinate 2,500,761 of OY856308.1, forward strand.
ATTATCGCAACCTCAGTGAAGGGCGCATGCGTGACGCGAATCGCGGAATCGCTGCAGTGTGTAAGGTGTCGCGATATCGCTGTCGATAAAATCGCTCGATAAAATCGCTGCAATGTGCGGAAGCCTTAATAGTGATTCCCTCTACATCGAGTCTACGTCATGTACAGTTCGCGAAGGATTTTTTAAAATTGTACGGTAGTTCGCATGTGTGTGTGTTTTTTCAATCATCATCAGCTTCTATCGCCTCTCATTACACTTACCTACTTAGGTAGGTACATAAGGTTTATATAATTATATAAAATGCATTGAGAAGTACCAGGAGAGCAGAAAAGTACAACGGGTCTGAGCTGCCGTCATTCGCCACCCGCCTACTACCTTTACCAGGTCGTTGGTCCACCTTGCGGGGAGCCCTACCCACGCTGTGCTTCCCGGTACGCGATTGCCACTCAAGAACTCTTCGGTTCCATCGGTCATCTGCACTGCGAGCAATGTGCCCCGCCCATTGTCACATTAGTTTAGCAATTCTTCGGGTCGTATACCTACCAGCCAGATCTCTTTATATCGATTCCAGTATGATAAGAAGCCATGCGACAATGTTGCTAGTTTATGCCGTGACGGACCCACTGTACCCCTGGTGGTAGGGTGGTACCCAACCATACCTACCTACATTAGTGATGTGACCATCATGTGTACCTACTTGTACACTTCCGCTAAATACTGAAACGGTGAATTCAGACCATCAAACTGAACAACTTTCACTATCGAGCCACCCTCAGGAAACGTGAAAAAAAATATCAACTGTTTCATACATTTCAGTCAAGTAGTTGTTCCTGTTTTGTATGGAGCAGCTGATTATTTTTCCGCGTTTTCTGAGGGCGGCTCCATACTGAAAATTGTTTAGTTTTGTTAGTTTTCTGTCATTCACACCCTGTATAGCGAGAGTGAGGTGTTTGTGGGAATATCATAAGATAAAACCTTAGTGACTGTCAGAAACATTTTACAATAAGTTTATCAAAATCTATCTATTACAAAACACAACAACACATCGTATTAGGAAAACATCGTGAGGAAACCTGCATGCTTCGATTTCGAGGCGTGTATTGTACCCACTGTCCATTATAAGTGGCGACGGGCTCACCCCCCGTCACACTGGACAGAGTTTCGGTACTACTGGTGAAACGTGGATGTTCTGAGGTTTCAGAATATCTCTGGCTACCCCCTCGGGGAATATAGTCGTGAGCATATATGCTATATATATATATATATCTATTACAAAAAAAAACTATACCTTCACGTTCAAAAGATAAAGCACGTTTTACTTTAAATTTGACAGTTAGTATATTACACAAAGGTCGAGTGTACACGGACCATGCACTCTGCTCATTTTATTGCCTTCAAGATTTATTTACTGTATAACCTGACGGCTTTCATGGGCACGCGCCTTTATGTTTCAGGTCATGCCTCATAAAACGAATGTGATCGCTTCTTCGGTTATAGAATAAATATCATCTAAACAATGTCACAAAAAGTGTCATGTAATACACGTATTCAACGTTTCTTACAAAACACTTTTTGTGACTTTGTTTAGATGATATTTATTTAAATAGCATATCGCTCATCCGCAGAAACAATAGTCCAATCATTTTAGGGTTTGACCCTTACAATAATTCATCTATCGCTGAAACTTTGCAGTGTGATAAAGTAAAGTATACAGATTACGGTTGACAAATAATCTAGGTTTGATTTTTTCCGGTCCTAGATTTTTTGTCAACCGTAATCTGTATACTTTACTTTATCATACTGCAAAGTTTCAGCGATAGATGAATTATTGTTAGGGTGTCCATACAAGCAAACTCTAAAATGACTGGACTACAATGACATATCTGCAAAAAATTCAAAATTTAGTTAATAATGTCAGAATACTTTTTAAGATCGACGGGAATATTATGACAAGTTGTATAAACCTGGAGGAAGCAAGAGAGGTGTGGCAGAACTGCCCAAAGTGGAAATTCATAATCTCTGCATACCCCTCTGGGAAAAAGGCATAAGTATATAATATGTATGTATATTTTCCAAGGGGTAGTCAGAGATAAAGTGGCAATAGGCGGGGCACATTGCTTGCAGAACCAACGGCCGATGGGGCCGAGGAGTTCTCGAGTGGCGAACGCGTACGCGTAAGCGCAGCGAGAGTAGGCTAGGTAGCTAGATCGAAGACCTGGTAAAGGTGCTGGGAACCCGCTGGATGAGGGCAGCGCAGGACTGGTCGTTGTGGCGATCCTTGGAGGAGGCCTATGACCAGCAGTGGACGTCCATCGGCTGAGATGATGAGTTAAAGATATTACAAATATACCATATTCGAAGTGTCCACATTTCACTCGAAGTGCCAAAACTATGTCCAGAGTGACATTGTAGGAGCCCGTTGTCACGTTTAAATGTACATGGGACATATAATATCAAAAGTGCTGGAGCTTGCCTCACACACACCCAGCAGAACAGCCTTGTACGCCTAGAGCAAGCATTGCCAATAATGTACAGCTGAAGTTGAACCAAATCTGCTATAAATGAAATACTTTAACTTTGTACACCTCCAGAATAGCATTAATGTAATGCATTGTTATTGTAATTTATTTAGTTTTATTACTTAACTCGTTCGTTCCCGTTTGAGGCGCTCGTTGGCGTAGTGTAGCTTCGGTATAGGAAACGATCACCGAAGTTAATCATCGTCAAGTCCGGTCAGTCTTTCGTCAGTCAATCTCGAGCGTCTCCGTGCTTCGGAAGGCACGTTAACGGTTAACTGTTGGTCCCGGATATATCCATCTGATGGCAGTGTAACTATTCGTTAAGCCAGGTCAGATGCCTTTTGGCGGCTTGGAAATTCTCTGATATGAAGTTGTCCATTAACTTGCCTCCACCAATCCGCACTGGGCCCGCGTGGTGGAGTATGACCCACACCCTCTCACCATTATTCGTGAGAGGAGGGCTTTGCCCTGCAGTGGGATCCTACAGGCTATAACTTACTTAACTATTTATTTGTGAACTAACATAGACTTATTACTAAAACAATAATTGACAGATAGAAATAAATAATTTGAATGCCCAATATTAAAAGTCCGCAACATCCGATCTCTACTTTTCTACGGACTTAGCAGTTAGCACAAAACATAATATTAAATGTACTTATTATCCCCTTTCATTGTAAAGACATTAGTAAGTATTTATAATTTTATTAACATGTACGTACATAAGAATCGCTCTTTAGTGATAAGACCGCCTTATTTGTACCATATAAACAGTAAGTTCCTGTTGCGCAATGTATTTTATGTTTGATGTAATATATGTATATCTTGGACATTGTCACACAAATTATCCAGTCACATTTAAAGTTCCAGAATCTAGCCTGGACTTGTATTATGATAACTAGACAACGATATAGCATACACATATAGATACAAACATCCATGACTCGGGTACACATATTCATATTCTTCATACAAATATTTGTCCCTTACGGGATTCGAACCCGCGACCCTCGGCACAGCAGGCAGGTTCACTACAGACTGTGCTGTCGGGCCGTCAAATGATTCATTCATTCAAATCATTCATTCATTCATTCATTTCGGTCTATACGAAACCTACTCAGGTTTTCAGTTTTGTATGGAACAGCAGATTTTTCCACCATTTAGAGAAAGTATGGTCTGATCTTGATGATCAGACAGACAAGTTAAAAAACCGTCAGCATAATTATAAAGAAACACCCTGTATACAACTAGAAGGTGTGTCAGTAATCCTAAGCACCTGTGACATTGCTTGAGGCTGGCAACATTATATGTTAAATCTCGGCATAATACAAATGCAAATGATGTTTAGTGGCGCCCCCGAGAGGTATAATTCAGGTACTTATTTAGCTAACGTTTTATTTGACTCAGCATTTTCTATTTTAATGTTGTTACTGGCTGGGGGCGTTTTGGGGGCATTTTATCAGCATAAAACAATGGGTATTAAATGAAACTTGAAAACAAAAAATAAAACAACTGTGTTTTACAGTCAATGATTAAATTTTTTAATAAATTATCAATTAGAAGGTTTATTTATAAGTCAAAACGCTTGTCTACCCCTACGTTGTCCGTCCGTTCGTCCGTCTCCGTCCATCTGTCCTACATGTTAAGGGTATATTATTCGGAGCGCGCTCCATACAAACGTACTATGGTGATATTTTCAATACTAACCAATTAAAGTCAGTATAATTTTGCAGAAACAATCTAGAAACAAATTTCTATGCTTGTATGGAGTCAGATTTTCGTTAAAATGTATAGTTTTCAAGTTACAGTGCCTCAAGGATTTCCATACAAATCTTAAATTAATCATAGCATTAAAACTGTATATTTTAACGAAAATCTGACTCCATATTAGAAGCATAGAGATTTGTTTCTAGATTGTTTCTGCAATATTTCATTGACTTTAATTGGTTAGTATTGAAAATATCACCATACTACGTTTGTATGCAGCGCGCATTTTCGCTCTCGGAATAAAATTCTCTTAAGGGATGTAACTTGGTGAATTACCCCTGTTCTACTAAGTCTTACTACCAGTAGTAATATTTCCAACAGTACCAGAAACCAGTAGTAAGAAAGTTCTCAACAAGAAACAAATTTTTATCAACGTTTTTTCTACTATTGTAAAAACGGTAATACATACAAGCGTGTGATTGGTGTGATTATAGAGCAAACTCTACAGTTTAACAACAAACAATAAAAACCTGCCAAGTGTGAATCGGTCTCGCGCTAAAGGTCCTGGAGAAAACAAAACTTTTTTGTATGTTAATATGTTGTGTGGTACGGAACTCTCGGTCGCGCACCATCTTAGCCCAACTCGCACTTGACCTGTATTATTTCTACCTTAAGGCGTATCAGCCGTGGACCACTCTCCTCTCACTCACACTCCATACTAATCGATGAGAAAGAGCGCGTGGCTCCGAACAGAATTTTGCTGTTTTCTTTGAAAAATTCGATGATTTTTTATTAATTTCGAAAAAGTAAGAAAACCACATCATTCTAAATTGTATTGTGAACAATATAGTAAATTTTCATTTTGTTCCGATTAAACATGTAAGAGTAAAATGGTTACAACTGGAAAAAAAGGGGTGACTTTAGAGTCCCTTTTCTTCGGTTTTATTCATTAAAATCGATTTCTAGAAAAACCACATCACTTCTCATATCCTGTAGATGGTTCAGTTTAAATTTCAGCTCAAAAAGTGCCATAGTTAATGAATAAAATGGTTACAAAATTACCCAAAACCGGCAGGTAGCCCCTTAAAGGTAATTTCAAAATAGCCAATGTCCGCTAGCTATATAAAAAGACTTGAAATGTTTCAGTGCCGGATACACTGGTACCTTTGCACGCAAGATTGACATTCATCATAATTTCTTACGAAAAAGTACTAGGAAACCCGTGTTCGCCATTCATTATTTGTTTTTAAAAGATTAGCTAATTTTTTTCGACGTTCTTTTTAGGTTGTTTTATTATTTGAGTGGCAGGAAAAGTTGAATGTAAATGCGTACTTTCACAGAGATTTGAAGTATAATACGTTATAATTGGCATATTAGTGAAAAAATCGCGTAAAGCTGCAATTGGTAAAGTTGTTCAACCGAAAACAAAAAAGCGGACATAATTAGGTACTTATTATGTTTTATAATAAGAGAGAGCTCGGTGGCGCGTTGCGAAGAGGTATGGACTCTCAATCATGAGATCCGGGTTCGAATCTGCACGGACATCATATTTTGAAGATATCAGTATTTTGACTTTCTACAGTCAATATATTTACGAAAATATTTTATACGTTCGCAAAAATTTGTCTCTCTTTCCCAAAAACAGTGACGTTCATAATTACAATACAAGAAATAAAAATAAATTAGTGTTCCCACATTTTCGACTCAGTAAGGTCAACACATCTTTCATGGGGCACTGTATACGCTATTATAATAAGATACCAGAGGATATTCTAAACTTGCCAGACAAAAAGTTTAAATCCCATGTTAAACAAGTCCTCTGTAAAAAAGGTTACTTTAAACTCGATGATTATTTGAATGACCAAAATGTCTGGTCTTGACAATGTTACACTATGTAATTCAATATTTGTACTTTGTATATTTTGTTTTGTTTAAAAGAAGTGTGTTGTAGAGTTTCTGGCCACATCTTCTCTACAACGGAACACCTTCCGAAGCGGTGGTAGAATAAAAAATGACGTCAAAAAGTTATCTATGTGATATTATTTTGAATAAAAATTTTGACTTTGACTTTGACAACATGCCACGTACCAATGAGTTTTTCTAATTTATGTACGTATTACCGACTGCTCTCAAACGGTGAAGGAAAACATCGTGAGGAAACCTGCATATGCAGAAGAAGGAATTCTGCTGCATATGTGAAGTCTATCAATCCGCATGGGCACGCGTTGTAGCCCTGCAGTGGGACGTATGTAGGCTGATGATGATGATGTTTTTTAAACCCAAATACATAAATGATTATAACACAACTGATATGTATCAAATAAACCGCGTTCCGACGCTATAGGTACATAATTGTATACTTTATAGTATAGCGTCGTAACCTGTTTTCACAACAGAGGAGATGCGCCCAGAAACTCTACGACTTAACTTTTACAACTACGGTATTACTATGTTACAGCAGGATGTTCATGGGTCTGAAAAATAGCTTGAAACTTGTTACAGTATAGCTTATGTGGATACAAGTACACTAATTTTTGTCTTATTGAAAAAGAACATGTAGTTTTGAATTTACATACATTTCAAACCTCCGTAAATATCGAGCACTCTGCGTGGGCGTTAACATTTTCATAGTAGATCTCGCGCTTCCATAATGCGTCAAACATTGCGTCAAACGAAGATTACGTCAGTTTTTTTTAATCTCGTACATAAATATCATATGTTGTGCCAAAATACAGGGTGTAAGGAAAAGTATCATTAACCTTTAAACCACATACTCTACCCATCGTGGATGTTCTGAGGTTTCAGAATATCTCTGACTACCCCCTAGGGAATATAGTCGTGAGCATATGCTATGCTGCTCTACCCATGAAACTGAATACCTTTTACTATCGGAGCAAATCTGTCAGAACAAAAAAAAATCTGCTGTTCCATACTAAGCTGCAATACCTTCTCAACTCAATGGTATTGAAGAACAATTTTTTTTGTTTGGACAATTTTGCTCCGATAGTAAAAAATTGTGAGTTTGATGGGTAGAGTATGTGGTTTAAAGGTTAATGATACTTTTCCTTACACCCTGTATATTAACATAATCACTTTGTAGATGCCTCGAAACGAAATATCTGCTTGTGACGTCACGTTCCAGCACTTCTAAGTTCAATATTTTGGAAACTACTTGACATAGCATAGAAAGAGAGCTAATACAAATTTTAAGTCAATATTATTAGCACTCTTTCTTACACTGTTGTATAAGGTCACTAAATAAGTAAGTCGTGGTGTAATTCAACCTACGTACGTTATATATTTTTCACATAGTCTGACCCGAGCTACGTTATGCCCGAACGTATCCGCCTTAATTTCCGACCTCCATTTAACGTGATTTCACGCTCTAATGACCAAAGAAACGTTCCCACGGTGAAGCAGAAAGAAATCCCATTTAATTGTATTAGGTATCTTTGATTACGTTTGGTCTGATTTAGATTGCTGTTTTTGTGTTGGCTAACCAATTCGTTACAGGAGACGCAGATTGTAATTGATACTTTATTATCATTGTCAAACTGCATATACAACGTGTTAATGAATAAGCGCAAACCCTCATACACCCAAACTGACTTTTATTTATCACGAATTACTCATTTTTCATTCAAATTAAAAACAATATACCAAAAAAGGAGTCACGTTGCAGGGTTTGCCCCGAACACTCGTCTTTCGCGTGGTGTTCGCGCGGTTCGCGTTTCAGCCTGCCACGAGGCTGCGCAATCCATCTCAGTTGTGTTCTTACTCAAAAACAATCCTCGAGATTGGATAGATACTCCATCAAACAAACCACTTGACATTGGCGGAAATGCGGTGCTAACGCACAAGCAATGAGTCCATAATTATAAAAAAAAAAAAAAAAATTATCCGTATCGTAGGCTTCGTCAAACCTTAATGACATTCACCTATATCCGCTCCAAGCTTCGTCAATGGCTTTTCTTATTAAATTATGTCATTGAACCAGTAATTTTTTTTAATTTATTTAAAAGATATTTGCATTTTCAGTTTTCATGCAAAAATTATTTGTTATTAGGTATTTCAGAAATTAATTAAAGCGCTAGCGTGCACACGGCTACATTTTTTAATGTTTTGTAGTAGAAGGGCGAGAGTTCGGTTTTAAAATGTTGTGTAAAAGCAAATGATTTAATGTAACCTACGTTGAAACCCTGAAATCGATTTTACTCTTGATTCTGAACGTTTGTTCAGATGTTGTCTAGTTTTGCGCTTATTAAATTAACTCGTTGTATTTGATGTCGAACAGCTAAAACATATTATATTTTATAGGTTAGATACGTCACAACAAATAAAAAAAACGGATTATTTGTTAGTTTTCAAATCATCAATCATCATCATCAGCCTGATTATGCATCCAACTTGACGGAAAGTGCTCCTCGTATAAAAGAGAGGAAATGTGCCAAACTCCACTAACGAATGAACTTGGTAAAATTTAAATTATTTTTGAAATTGTTTGTAGAAATACTAGAAATCCACAAAAATGTATCAGAATTATTTAAGAATAATATTTAGTCATTACCACACAATTTACGAAATAAAATTAAATTCTTAATCAAAGTCAGAATTAGAAAAGCTCAACAAAAAAATAATTACCAACTTATATTAAGTCACGGAATCGAAAAAAGTCGACAGTCCATAAATTGTTCATGCGATTTCGAAATATATTACTGTGGAATTAAGATAAGAATCGAACGGAGTCAGTTATTATAGCTAAAGAAATCTTAAACGATTTGCTGAACGAATTTCGACTTTACAAGATCGTTCGTTCGCCCATCCATTCGCTCACGTAATCTCTACTGCAGTGCCAAACTGTTTTAATTCAGTTATTTTATTTTTCAAGTCCCGTTTACCGGGTTACCGTGCTACATGAACGTTTATTAATTTTAAAATGTTTTATGTTACTTACATAATTTGATAGAATATCGCTTAAAAACAATTACTAAAGTTCTGCGGCCGTAGCATGGCAGTGTGATATAATGCTATCGCACCTTAGCTCTCTTTCTATTCGCGCGCGAGAGAATAAGATAAAAGGCGGGATATAGCCTATTACATTGCAGGTGTCGATGATTTTGCCAATAACTAGTTTAAATAGCAAATGTGCTCGACGTGGTTCGGTAATAGATACTTCGGTAATCTCAAGGATTGTTTGTGTCCAAAAACAAACTTGAGCCAACACAAAATTTGGAGCTTTGTTGCAAACCGGGGGCAGGCAACCGACACGCAACCACTTACTCCTCTCAATCTCAAATCTTTTCCTTTCTGATGCTTCCAAATGTGCAACTGGTTTCTTTACTTATCAAAATCAAAATATTATTTGGAACTAAAGAATACACCCTAGGTTTTGTAATCGATACCATAGCATAATGCTCACGACTATATTTCCCGAGTCAGAGATATTCTGAAATCTCAGAACATCCACGTACTAATTAACTTTAATCGATAACAATTACAATTACAATAAAAACTATTAGTTAAGATTGTTTACATTTATTTAAGTTTTATTTGAAAAGTTTGAAAACTTATAATTTTGACTTTTCAAATAAAACTTAAATAAATGTAAACAATCTTTTACATTTAGTTAAGTTTTATTTGAAAAGTCAAAATTATAAGTTACACCATTTTACTTCGCACCAAAGTATTTTCGACACCTTCAATTTTCGCTCATTTCAAAGTTGAAAACACTCTTTAGCTATCTCCGGGGACAGGTGAAATACAGGGAGATGTTTTTCCAAAGCTTTTAATTTAATTAAAATATTAGGTAATTACATTTTCTGCTTTTGAAACGCTTCAAAATAATGTTGTTAATTTGATTTCGTTGCGATGTTAATAAACCTTATTGAGATTGATTAGCTTAATAACTAAATAAATCTGGAGTAATCGGGACTTAAACTCAGATTTGTCGTAAATTATTTATTGCTTTTAAATTAAATTATGATCCGGGAAATTCCTAAAAGTGTTATTTTTGTTAAACTAAACTAGGTCGCAGTTTTAGTATCAAAGCACGTCAAATAATATTATGGTTTTCCTCTAAAGGGTTGAATTTAGCTAAATCAAACAATTTTCACCAGTTCCATTCTGTCATGGAACTGTGTAACGGAACTAGTGAGAATGTTCCGAAACATTCTCATTTGTGTTGGTCTCATTCAAAGTGATTACTAACAAAACCACACACTTTCCTTGAAAAGAACAGATTGTGTTGCTTTTCCAATAAGTATTTAACTACCTATTTTAATCATAATAAGAAGAAAAGTAAGTAATATGTTTATCTTACCTAAGAGAAATTTGAAAAACACAACGATAATTTAAATTCATGCAACTCCAGCTAGTTTATTATTAGAAATTCAATCGATGTTACTCCTTGTTTTTTCCGGAACTGGTTGTGCTACAGCATCCGTTACAATTGTCATTGAAAGTGCTTACAAAAACATATATTGTAGAAAATTTACAGAATTTCGTAGTAGAGGGCGGGGGGGGGGGGGGGGGGGGGGTACTCATTCAACCCCATTTTCGTTGTATGGGAGGGGTTTCGAGAAAAATTAGATCTTATTTTTTCGATTCAATCGATGCAAAAATGAGCGACTGATCGAGGTCTATGTCAAGGGCATACAGACAGACAGATAGAAGGTTCCTTGTTTGACTACAACCCTAAACTAACAATTTAAATAAAAAAGGACCTTATATACCTACCTTATATAAAACGACACCCTGTAAGGGCTCAAGGAAAAAAGATCTAAATTGAATCGCAGCGGGATCCCTTGTGTGCAATGATATTGTAGTCCCCTGTATGTGGGTGATATAATATGATATGATATACACTTATGTTTACCTATATATTAAGTATTGTACGAGTTAATGATGAGATTAGGGGACATTTTATAAGAATATGTGGTTTTGCGCAGAATAGGGCAAGTTGGAAAAATTTTTTCAGGTGGGCATGATGGGCACACTTAGGCAATAACGAAGAAGTCATAAATTCTTTAGTTATACATCTTAATATGATGGGGATAAAGGGGATGATCAGACCATAAAACTGAACAACTTTTAAATGGGACCAAAATCGAAACCGCAAAAAAAAATCTGCTGGTCCCATACATTTGGCTCAAGTAGGTTTGCAGTTTTGTATGGGACAGCAGACTTTTTTTTTCGCGACGCTCTCTTGTTATTTTCTTTATTTCAATGCAATATACGGAATTAAGAGGATATGCAGTCTGATATGCTTTTCCGACTGTATACATATTTGTCCAATCCGCCCCACCATACACCCCGCCGAATAGAGTGCGAAAGAGACAATGCAGCTCGGACCAATTTTATCTACATAAAATCGACGAAAACAGCATTTCGTATTCCCCATTTTTCCTGGTTCATCTGTACTGTACCTATTCAGAGCAAATAAAGATATTCTATTCAATTCTATTTCCTCCTCCAAAACTAAACCGATTTGAATCATTCTTTTAAGAATAATATGAGAAAGACTTTGGCTGTGTCTGTATGTTTTGTATTTTTTTGTTGTTTATATTTGTAAAATTTTTTTGCTGGATATCTGAAAACGGGCGATAAAATTTGTCATTTTCTAAGGTCCATACAGTAATTAATTAATGCAAAAAAGCAAAACAAAGGGACACAGCAGAGGTAACATAGATTGTATTGCAAAAAAAACTTTGCTCTAGTGTCAATATCCAGGGAGGAAACAGGAGAATACGTTTGTATGGAAAGAACGGTACTCGCCTATCCTCTTAATTACTTACCGTGCAACGAGTACAGAAGCGCTCGTTGGCGTAGTGGAGCTTCGGTGTGGGAAACGATCACCGAAGTTAAGCAACGTCAGGTCCGATCAGTTTGTGGATGCGTGACCGTTTAGTCGTATTTCATCTCGAGCGTTTCCGTGCTTCGGAAGGCACGCCAAGCAGTTGGTATCGGATAGTTCCGTCAGATGGCGTTTATAACTATTCGTTAAGCCAGGTCAGAGGCCTATTAAGGCGGCATGAACATTCTCTGACAGCAAATTGACCACTAACTTGCCTCCACCAGCACGCACTGGGCCCACGTGGTAGAGTATGGCCCACTCCCTCTCACCCTTATTCCTGAGAGGAGGCCTTTGCCCTGCAGTGGGATTCTACAGGCTATAACTTACTACTTGCTTACCGTGCAACGAATCACGCTGGCACTGGAGATTAAAAAACTAACAGTACTTATTAATACTCACCTGATAAAATTTCAGAAACAAATGTTACCAGTATAGTAGACGCTTTTAATTAAGAGAATACAATTCCGAAAGCACCTGAGCGCGGACCACACAAACGAAGTTTCGTCTGCTTTTCAATATTAACAAATAAAATCTATTACATTTTTTAAACACGATCTAGAATATAATCCTTTTGGCGGTATTTTGCCATATCCGTTTAAACATTATAATTTTGATGCTGGGTATAGAAATCATAGAGCCACGGTTACTTTGGAACTAAATGTGGGAAGCCCACGCAAGAAGAATCCAGTTGTCGGCATTTTAACCCACCTTTTTTGGGTTCCGTAGTCAAACAAGGAACCCTTATACTTTTTTATTACACCATAATTATGATCATGACGTGACTGATCTAGATGCCAAATCTAACCTTACATTACCGTTGGCGCGCTCCATACAAACGTAGTCTGGTTATATTTTGAATACTAACCAATTAAAGTCAATGAAATTTTTCGAAAAGAATCTAGAAACTAATCTCTGTTTCTATGAAGTCAGATTTTCGTTAAAATGTATAGTTTTAAAGTTACAGTGCCTCAAAGATTTCCATACAAATCTTTCATTAATCCTAGAACTAAAACTGTATATTTGAACGAAAATATGACTTCATACGAACATAGAGATTAGTTTCTAGATTGTTTCTGAAAATTTTCATTGGCTTTAATTGGATGGTATTGAAAATATCACCAGACTACGTTTGTATGCAACGCGCATTTATACCCTCGGAATAAACTTCTTTTAACTCAAAACCCAACAACTGTACCCTTTTTGCGTGGACGCCGACAAAAATTTAAACAGAAATCTAAAAATGTATCGACACAGATTAGTTTGTAGACTTTTTTTACTTTAAGACGATATGATCCGGCCGAAGCCGCGCTCACTAGTTTTTTGAACACGAAAGAAACATGAAAAACAGTGTTTTAAAGTATGAAAACCAATTATGACTTATTTAAGGATCTGGCGGATATAAGAGAGCGGTCTCAATAACACGATTAGATTAAGTTTACTAGATAGAAAAACATCCCAAAGTCAACCCTTTTTTATTATGTTTATTTAATATTTTTCAATATTATTATTAAAGTGCTGATATTTTTATTTTTATTTTTATACTACTTAAACACATTAGGTATTTCAAGAGGCCTTTACTGAATTTGGAGCTTAGAAACACCCAAAAGAAAAGATATTGACGAAAAAATATGTTTTTTTGTGCGTTCCTGTTTTCAGTTGAAGCGGGATGGCTAATTGTAAACTTGTATGTAAGAAAGAGACGCTTGCGCTCGGATAACCGGGCCTTAATTACTTAATGTCCAAACTAGGCCATAACTTCGTTTTGTATAGAGCGCTAAAGCACCTGCGATAATCCGCCGTAATAACGCAAATTCTGTGAAAATTTCAGATGTCTAGCTTCAAAAGTTACAGCCCTAAATAGGTAGGACAGACCGACAGACGGACGGACGGACGGACAACAACAGGCTTAGTAATAGAGTCCCGTTTTCGCCCTACCGTAAAATCATGAGGAACAAAAAAGTCGCGGTTTACCTACCTACTTCATATAAAATCTAATAACACTCGATAGCGCGATTTAAATGACGTGCAGCGCCATCTATTTACAAAATTGTTAGTTTGTTTGTTTGTTCGCACATCACGCAAAACCTACTGAACCGATTTTGATGAAACTTTTTTTGTTTGATAGCTTATGATCTGACTAAAAATCTGATATAGGTATAATTTGTGTGGACGAAGTCGCGGGAAAACACAATTTATTAAGATAAATCTTAAAACATAATAAAAGACGAGCTACTTTCATAGTCAGAACAGATTGTCTAACAAAACAAAACCTTATCAAGTTTCAAATAACTTTCAAAGTATCTGTTACAAATTCAAAATAATAGAGTAAATCCAACTTTGTTCATATTTAGTAAAGTTAGTAAATCTGAGACAATTTGAAGTGTACTGAACAACGATCTTCTTAATAAGTGCCATAGAAAACGTTATGTCTTTTGCTTAGAGTAATAACTAAAGTAATAGATATTAACACCCATATTCTTAGTTGTATTCGAGGACCTTGTTGACATTTTTTTCATACAAACTATGTAAAAAAGTCCTCAATTCTACTGAGGAAATCTCATGGAGACAACTAAGAATACGGGTTATAGTAATAATCATCAATTATTATTATTGTTATTGATATATTTTAAGTAATCAATTCTCAAAGTAGATTTAGATTTTCGTACCATTATGGTTTTTGCAAATGACCCCCTACGTCGTCCTCTCTTTATACAACCAACCACATTAATATTTAACACACTCCTTGTAAAATATATCTATTCTATTCTATTTTTAAGGTTATGGCATCCATCTTGGTGTAGATGATTTTGCCAATGTCGAGTTTTTGTAGCAAAAGTGCTTGACGTTGTACGGTTATATAGATATTTTGGTGACTTCAAGGGTTGTTCTTATAAAAGAACAATATCCTGAGCCACCACTGGAATTCCGCTGTAGGCCGGGAATGGGACAACCGACAAGCGACCGCCCAATAGCAGACCCACAACGCAACTCCGTAAAATGTATCATCTCTCAGTATCATGTTTTGACGTTTCGAATTCGATGAAAGTCATCCACATCATAACAGTGGGCATTCCAGAAAAATTGTGTTGTTCTACTAAAGTTACCTACATAAAAAAACCATAGCTATTATAACATCATTGTGAAGGAAGTACATATCTGATGGCTTCACGAAATTAAATCGCGGTACGTTCGTAGTTATCGTCAGGTTTCAAAATTTTCTTTTAGCTAAGATAGGTAATGAAAAAAAAAGGAAAATCTAATATTACTTTTTTTCTTATTCTACTTAATGCAATGGCTACGGAACCCTATCATGGGCGAGTCTTACACGTATTGGCCATTTTTTTTTAATATGCCGTGACTACATCTGTGTTTTTCTTAATCTGTGTCACATGAAGTCTATTTCAGACAGATTAACGGTACGTTTGACTTATGACGAGTTCGACTTTCGCCGACTTTTGCCGACTTTCGACGACTTTACCGCAACTAACTTTTAATGAACTCTCCGGGTTAGAACCTGTTTACTCAGTATTTTGTGCAAAGATTAAACGTGATAATGTCTAAGTGGAAGTGGAAGCCATTGTTGTGGAAAGGAGGAGAAATAATAAATTTTAAACATCATTAAAATTAGATAGTTAGGAAGAATAATTTACAGAAGTTGAGTAGAAAATCAATCGGCTGACCGCACCTTTGTATGGGAGGTCCAACAAATTGTCTCGTTTCGACAAGTTTCTAACGGAAAGTTGTTTAGTTAATTAAAAACGAATGGTTTATTAAATGGTAGGGTAATTCTAGGATAGATGCCGCACTTTTTGAAATATCGTTATATTTCTCAGTTCAATGACAGGAACCAAATAAGATGGTAGGATACAGATACATTGGTCCTTCGTCTACTATTTCATTCGAAAAAAATATCATCATTGTTTATACTTTTTATGCTTTGTTAATTTTCCCTGACCTCTAAAATTTGAAGTATATATGCCCCATAGCGGATAGTTGCCTCACCAGTAAAAACAGCCTAGGGGATATGTGCCCTATCAAGAAAAAAACACTTTTTATGCAAGAACATTAGTTATTTACGATGAATGGATGAATCCAAATAAAACTGAATTTTTTTTATTTTTCTCAATGAAGATTTAACATATTAAATGACAGCAGAGTATAGATGCCCCATCTTAGTTCTCTTTTTGATGGGGCATCTATACTCCACTGTCATTTAATATGTTAAATCTTAATATTATAAAAAATTTGCTACCTAAGCAGGTACATTACAATCATTGCAATACCTATTTGCATGCCCATCACAACATGTAAAACAATATCTAAATAATTAAGGATAAGCCTCAAGCTAGAGGATAGACGCCCCTAGAGGCATCTATACCTTAACAAAATTAGGGCAAGTATACTTTTCGTAGGGGATAGATGCCTATTGCAATAAAAAATAAACAAAATCATGAAATTTAAAACAATCTTCTTTGCGGGTATGCATACACTACTCTTAAATAGGGAAACACCAAAAAATTTTGTTTTATTTATCAGAGAAAAAGTATAAACACCACAACAACACCTTAAAATAATAATTGTAAATATTACCTTCGCGCCAAAACTTCTAAGGAAACTCACTCGTGCGCACAACCACTCAGCGTCTTGTAGCGCGGCACCCTACGCGGGGGCGGGGGTGTCTCTTGTTTAGTAGTAGAATGACTGCCACCCAAGGTCGCGAAACTAGAGTTTTAAAATTCAGGGCGTCTATCCCACTGCGGCATCTATCCTAGAATTACCCTATGGTATAGTAAAAATATCTCTGATTATACTCGTGAGACAAGTTGTAAACATAACATTCAATTAATATTAACATTAATTAACACAGAATATAATATCAAATACCCTTGTAATAAAAGTTAAACATCAAATGGAAAAAGCAAATTATTTTGCAGTCGAGAACACTCATTGGATTTACTGTAATCGTATGTTTATTTAATTTAAAGCCAGCTTTTTGCTGCAAATCGTTGGCTTGGAATCGATGATGCCACCGAAGTGTGATCCCGGGTAAAAAAATATACAGGGTGTAACAAAACACCTTACTAGGGTGTTTTGTTACACCCTGTATAATTTAAGGGGGTGTAAAATACTTAAGGGGGTGCTTCAGCCCATGAAACTGAACAACTTTCATTATGGAGCCAACTTCGAAATCGCGACAAAAAAATCAGCTGTCCCATACAAAACTGCCGACTCGACTAAAATGTATGGGACAGCTGATTTTTCTATCTCTATTTCGAAGTTGGCTCTACAGGGTGAAATTGATATCATTACCATCCTTTTAAACCTTAGTTTAGTCTACCCATCAAACTGAACAACTTTTACTATGGGAGCAAACCAATTGGAGCAAAAAAAAATCTGCTGTCCCATATTTTGAGTCGTGTAGGCAGCGGCGGCGGGTGCAGTTTAGTATGGGACAGCTGATTTTTTTTTGCTCCGATTGGTTTGCTCCCATAGTAAAAGCTGTTCAGTTTGATGGGTAGACTCTTAGTTAAAAAGGATGCTAATGATATCAATTTCATCCTGTATAGTGAAAGTTGTTGAGTTCAGTTTGATGAAATATTATGATGACATTATTATGATCTTCTTTAGAACATTCAAAACCAGTGGTCTAGTTTTTGTATGATTAAACAAACAAACAGAAAAAACTAACACAATTTTTTTAAAATCCATAATCACTTTTGCAAACATTTTGAGTTTACAATTGCATTATAATATAACGCATAGATATAGCATAAAGTATCGAGCTATCAGGGGTTAATTTAAGGGATATACTCTGAACACCCGGTCTGTATTAAAATTTTACGACTAGATTAGTGGGGCTCCTAATCTTTTAGAGTGCGTCATAGTACTAGTGGGGGAAGAACGGGTGTTATAACGTAGATAGAACTATAAAAGTACCTATAGTGGTATTGAACCAAGAACATAGTTGCACCTGCTATATTACTTTGAAGGATAAATTGAATCTGTTAGCAATGAAATTTTAAGAATATTTTGAATTACAGAAATAGAGATTTGAAAGAATTAGTCTCACTTACTCTTATAACATGAGTGGAGGTGGAGTATGGCCGACTCCCTTTCACCCTTATTCGTGAGAGAAGGCCTTTGCCCTGCAGTGAGATTCTAGAGGCTAAACATACTTATTTAGTTACTCTTATAACAGTTTTTTTAACATCCAAGATAAATGTCAGATATTAAACCTTTCAGATAAATAAATATATTTGCTAACCAAAAGTGGCCAGAAAGCTAATAGGAATCGGAAAGTATTTTCATCCTTATATGGAACGAAGACTAAGTATAGGGTAGGTAGACCGGGTCTATCTTTATCTGCTGACAGTTTTTTAATGTGATTGTTTGGTCATTAATTCAAACTACTTTCTCTACGGGTCTAATATCATAACCTCGAAAAATATTCAACTGTCCCATACACTTGCATTTTTTATGGAACAGCAGTTTATTGTTTGTGATTTCGATGTCGGTACCATAGTGAAAGTTGTTCAGTTTGATGGTCTAAAGCACCCTCTTAAGTTTGGTTCATAACTTTTGATATATTAGCGCATTATACAACAATCTACATAAATTAACATCCACATTATTCAAAATGAAAAATCTTAGGATTAAATCAGACAAATCGGTTTAAAACAACATGAATAATCCATTCCACGGTCTCTTGGTTGTTATCTAAAACCTCCTTTGAAACTATAACCATTCAACCGCTAATATAAACGTTATAAAACGCTTAAATTCCCATTCCACACGGTAGTTCTCGTTTCTCATAGACCAAATCCATTGATGAAAGAGTAAGGAGAGGCAGCTTTGACCGTTTCATATTTTATAACAAAAATTTTCTCATTTCAACGTAAATTTAATAAAGTATCATCATCATTTTCAGCCTGTATCTACCCACTGCAGGGCATAAGCCTCCTCCATATTTTGCCATTCTTCTCGGTCCTGTGCCAGTCGCATCCAGGTCTTGCCTATACTTTTCCAGATGTCGTTAACCCACCTACAACGTGCTAATGAATTAACGCAAAACTAGAAAGTAGTTTGTTTAGAATCGAGAGCAAAATCGAATTATCATGGTTTCAACATAGGTTTTTTTTTTTCAAAATATTAAATAATTCGTTTGTAAAATTTAAAATTTAGGATAGGGATAGGGTTTAGAGGCCAGTACTGGTTGCAATTTTTTTCGACGCTTTCGTATCTTTGACTGTCAATCTTAACATAATAACTTTATCAAAGCCAACGCCATACAGGGTCCTTCATCATATGCTGACACTTTTTCAAGGGGATGATAGACCGTCAAACTGAACAGCTTTCTCAATGGCACCAACATCGAAATCTCGAAATCAGCTGCCTCATTTATTTGGCTCTAGTAGGTATGCAGTTTTGTATGGATCAGCAGATTTTTTTCGTGTTTTCGATGTTTGTCCCATAGAGATAGTTGTTCGGTTTGACGGTCTGGTCGTCCCCTTAAAAGTGTCAGCATATTAGGAAGGACCCTATTTTGTACAATAGTAAATTAGTATTTCTATGCGTACAAATTATTTTAAGGTGGTTGCTGTCTAAAAATGTTATATTTTATATCTAATTTTACCGACCAAACTATACAGGGTGTAAACTTAATTCCGTTACTTTCGGGTACTTCAGACCATCAAACTGAACAACTTTCTGTATGGGATCAACATAGAAGCGGTAAAAAATGTTTTGGGTCGAGTTACATTATCGACTAAACTCTAACTAAATGATCAACATCATCCTATTATACGTCTCACTGCAGGGCACACGTCTACCCTTAGGAAGGGGTATGGGCGTTAATCCACTACGCGTACCCAATGCGGTACACATCAGAATTTCGTCTTCAGCGTATGCAAGTTTCCTCGCGATTATACTAAATATCAATATTAAATCTAAGTCGACAACATGTCATTAAACTTGACCTGCCATCATTGTGAAGAGATTTACCAGAGCTCCCCCAGTTATGTTTAAGCCTTAACATCCAGCGCACACTGACAAATTAGCAAGCACTTGATAGTGATTAGCAAATTTCTTCAAATGAAATACGATGCAAGTACAATTGCCCAATAGATGCAGTCACCCTATAATACGATTGCCCCATGTATCAGATTCCCCCAAAGATGCAATTACCTCAGATGAGATGAATCTTTATTTAAATTGTGTAACAGTGTCCTTTACAATACATTTCAAAAGACTTACTTTCTTTAAGTGAACACACTTCTATGAGCCATATCTCTATGTCCGAATCCGCAAGGGAGCTCCACACATTTTTCTCTCCGAGAAACTAATCTACATTCTAAAGAAGGATTCCGATGTAGTAGTGTAGATTCTACACACATTACCGTCTTGAACTATGGGGAATATATTCCGGATATTTGAAATTTTAGTCTATTTTCGAAGAGGGAGTTAGTTGACTTTTAATGGCACTTAAGTATTTGGAAATTGTTAGGGTATAAGCAAGACTTATTCCCTCATAAGATAGTCAGGGGTATTCTAAGAGCATATTCAGAACCTGCATGCTTCAATTTCGAGGCATGTATTGTACCCACTGTCCATTATAAGTGGCGACAGGCTCACCCCCTGTCACACTGGACAGAGTTTCGGTACTACTGGTGAAACGTGGATGTTCTGAGGTTTCAGAATGTCTCTGACTACCCCCTAGGGGAATATAGTCGTGAGCATATGCTATGCTATTCAGAATGTTCTATATTTCAAAAGCGGTGCCTAAATTCCGACTTGTATTGGTATATAGTTGAAAGAGAGACGGACTGACGGAGAGATAGAGTGGTGATAGTTTGATTAATAGAGTTTTGGAACTACTAGTTACTGTAACGTAGAACATCTCTCACTACCCCCTCGGGCAATGTAATGCAGTATATGGCTGGAACTACGATAAATCCTAACATTATCTGGTAAAACCTAAAAACACCTAACCTTACCTAAACTATCTTAAGCTTTACCAGAAATACTTAGGGTTTACCCTACCAATAAAGAATTTATTTCTTTATTCGTAGGGTTTACCATACTTCGAGCTTTGACAGTGATAATGCATTTTGATTGACAAAGCAGTAGTTATTATTTCGTTTTTATTAAAATAAAATACTTATCCAATTATTTGAGACATAAAAAAATAGGTATGCGCATGACTATATTCCCCAATTTGGTAGTCAGCGATATTAAATTCTGAAACCTCAGAACATACAAGTTTCACTAGCAGTACTGAAAGTCTGAGGTACCGCTTCTAAAAGAGGTCACACATTCTGAAATCTCAGAACATACAAGTTTCACTAGCAGTACTGAAAGTCTGAGGTACCGCTTCTAAAAGAGGTCACAAGCTTTACTACAAGACTGGTCAGAGGGCCTACCATGAGTTTTCCTTGTACTTTTCTACTGTAGTTACGTCGCCAATTTATATGACAGAAATTAGTTCTCAACGTAACCACTAGGAGCACTGTACGAAATTCAATACAAAATTGGTGACGTAACTATAGTAGTAAAGTACGGTGAAAACTCATGGTAGACCTACAGATATGCTGACATAATGCTCTCAGCCTTGATATTTGAAACCAACAACAGCCGTCAAAAGAGTGAGTGCTGAAATGGCAGCATACACGAATGGAAAATGACATATTGCGCCGACCCCAAATAATGGATTAAGTTGGGATGATTATGATGATGATGATGATGATATCGTTTCCATATTTAAATATTCAGATTCAGATTCTTTATTTTGCTAGAATGTAGGTACACAATAATGTAGGTAGTAAACATAATTAACAGATAAAAAAGGATCCAATACATTCTGCCTAGAAGGCGTGCAAAGATATAAATATACAAAGAGAATAATTAGTTATTAACATTCCAAATCAAAATTCTACGGTAATGTCAAAACAAAAAGAAAACATAGTACATCATAACCATGTCAATATTATAATTTACAATAACAATCAAACAAATCAAAAGAAAACAAAAATATTAAAAATCAAATCTTATGTCATATGTAAATCAACAATGTGTTCTGTAATCTTATGTAAATCATATTAAATTGTATCAAATATAGTCATGTCATTATTAAAAATATCGTTGACAGAATAAAAACATTTCTCCAGTAGCCATCCAAAAAGCCTTTTCTTAAACATTCGTGGAGACATTTCCATTACATTTTGAGGTAATTTATTATAAATACGGATAGACATTATGTAAACATTTTGTTTAAAGACTTCAAGCCTTATACTTGGAAGAAATAATGTATTCGGAAATCGTCTATTTGGCCTTTGTACACAGTCATTATGTAATTTGAAGCATTCAGGATGCTGCTTCACAAACATACAAATTTGGAGTAAATACATACAAGGTAAAGGCAACACCCGTAGTTTCTTAAAAAGTGGTTTACAGCTGTCCATGTAGTGTGCTCCGCAAATTGCTCTTATGCATTTCTTTTGGGCTACAAAAGCATTATTCATGTCAACAGAATTGCCCCATAACAGTAGGCCATAATTTAACACAGACGATACGTATCCGTGATAAGCAGTTAAGGCTGCATCGCGTGAGACTATTTGTCGGATTCGTCGCAGAGCAAAGACAAACCTATCCAGCTTAGTGCATACTAAATTTATATGTGTCTTCCAATTACAGTGTTCATCTAATGTTATACCCAGAAACAACGCGGATTCAACTTTGTCTACTTTTGTGTTGTCGTACTGAATATTTAAATTAGGTTGATTTGAATTTATAGTTCGAAATTTTATCATCTTAGTTTTTTTAATATTTATTTCCAAATTGTTCTTTTTTAGCCATGATATTATTGTATTTAGGGTATTGTTTATGTCATTTTCAAATTTGTCTAAGTTATCGCATTTAATTATTAAGGTAGTGTCATCTGCAAATAGAATGCATTGATGGCTTATAGCATTTGGCAAGTCGTTTATATAAATTAAAAATAAAAGTGGGCCTAATATGCTCCCTTGTGGTACTCCACTTTCGTTTAATCTATATTTCGAACGGTAGCTAACTTTTTCGTGGTTAATTTTGGTCGAGACTTCTGTACATTGTTTTCGGAATGAGAGATAGCTACTAAACCAGCTTTGTGCATTTCCCCTTATGCCGTACCTATTAAGTTTCTCTAGAAGTCGGTTGTGGTGTACGAAATCGAATGCTTTAGACATGTCGAGAAATAAAGTTACAAGTGGTGTTTTGTCATTTAAGCATTCTGTCACGACTTTGATCAGATTAAAACAGGCCAAAGAGGTTGAACTATTTTTTCGGAACCCAAATTGTTCACTTTTCAATAAATTATGTTTGATTAGAAAATCATAAATTCGTTTATACATTGCCTTTTCAAAGATTTTGGACAGTACAGGTATAAGAGCGATTGGTCGGTAATTGTTCATATCCGTTGAGTCTCCTTTTTTAAATAGAGGTTTAACTATCGAGAGTTTTAATTTTTCTGGGTAACAACCTTGTTCGAACGACAGGTTAATAAGGTAGCTTAACGGTTCACTAATGTGAGTAGCGCAAATTTTTAATGCCTCTGTATTAATTTCATCGTAACCCACCGATGAACTATTCTTTAAAGAAATAATAATCTTGTATATTTCAGCAGAATCGGTTGGGTGTACGAAAATACTATTAAGAGAGTTATTATTTAATGTCTCGTTAACCGTATTTGTCATTACTCGTTTATGAGGTTGAGATTTGGTCAAATCTATGAAAAAATCGTTAAAAAGTTGGCTTATTTTTTCAGGGTTATCGGTCGTTGTACCATCTACTGAGATTTTGGCTATTAAAGGACTTATTTTCTTATCCCCAATGCTATTATTTACTATAGTCCAAGTTGCCTTACATTTATTTTTTGCGTTTTTTATACAATTTGTGTTCGCATGCATTTGAGCTTTATGAATGCATGTTTTGAGTGTTTTAGCATACTTGATGTACTTTTTTTTGTTTGACTCTTTGTTACTTGCTGACCTTATATATTTTAAATAGAGGTTTCGTTTCGAAACACACGACTTTTTTAAGCCACGTGTTATCCAGTTAGTTTTATTTATCTTATTATTCGAAATTTTAACTCTTATTTTTGGATAACAAAGGTTATAGAAAAGAGTTATTAAGTCGTGAAATACATTGAAAGAAGTATTTATGTCACTATGCGCGTAAACTTCAGAAAATGAGAGTGATGATATGGAGTCTTTAAACTTGCGGAGATTATTTTGACAAAAGTCTCTTCTAGTCTCAAACCAAAATGTCTGTTTCTTTGTTTTATTTATTTTAAACGTTACTGTTTGAGCTGTTTCATGGTCTGACAAAGCAAGATGGTGGATCTCCGGCACTACGTCGCGTATGTTGCTTGCTATCAAGTCTAAGCAACTTTGTCTTCTGGTTGGACATGTGATGTGTACTTTTATTTTATGATTACTTAGCGTGCTGGTTAAGCGCCTGGAATGTTTATTGTCTTCAAGTGTATTAATATTCCAATCTCCGCATAAAACAATTTTTTTGTTTTTGTACCCTTGACTTAAATTCTCTAAGAGCATCTGTAGTTTGTCTAAGAATATTGGTTTGAATTGTTGTTTTGGAATTCTGTATATACAGATAATTATTAAATTGTGATCGCTTATTTCGATCCCACAGCATTCAAAAATACGTTGAACGATAATATCTTGCGGAATTGAGATATTTTTGAAAACTACATCATTTTTTAGAAGGATACAAGCACCTCCTCTGCTTACCTCGCGGGAATAAGCTGCAGCCATGGTATACCCCGGTAGCTTCAGGTTTTTTTCCGTTCCTTTTTTAATATTTGTTTCTGTTAAACAAATAGCGTTAATGTCATTATTATTTTCTAAGAATGTTTTTACCGTAATATTTAGAAGATCTTGTTTGCTCAGAGCACCTGCTATATTTTGATGAAAAATGCGAAAAATATGTGATTCTAATAGTTTATTATTTATTTTGTTGCGATCGAAAAAAAGTTGTATCCGTTTCGTTCGAGATTGGGCATGATTTTAAAGATGATTTATTCGTGTACTGAAAATAATATGGAATAGTACCTCTTGCAATCTGATTAGATTTCTTGATTTGGTTTCTAATTTCCAAAATCAAAACTGCCAATTCGTTGAAAATGGTCCTTATAGCATTGTTATTTATTGTACCCCATGAAAACATGTTCGGGGAATATTCAATACTTTTGTTACTGTCAAACACATAGGCATATTCATGAGCTAAATTATCACGATAGAGTAAATTGTTAAAGATTTCTATTCGTCCATTATACAAATTTACATTGTTCCTATATTTGTAGGTCGGTAGACAAAGAATAACATTTGTGTGTTGTACTTCCTGTATCTTTTCTCTTAGACAATCAATAATTTTTCTATAGTCATTACTCTTCTCAAAATCTATTTCGCCTATAAATAAAACGCAGTAGTCATTATACGTATAGTCAAGAAGTTTACATTCTAAGTCATTTACAAGTTGACTAATGCCACCACCAGGAATAACATAGTGACAAAAATCGGTATCTTTAAAATGGCTTTCTTTTGCATCCAATAGCTGTTTGTTATTTGTATTATTGGTGCTGATCAGACAAAGTTTTGGCCGTCCTCCTTTTTTTTTAAAGGAGTTCTCATGTTTTTTATCCTTTTTTTGAAGTTCTGATTTTGAAAAGTTATCATTTTGTTGTTTATCCTCTGCTTGAACTATTACTTCATCTTCCTTTTCCTCATGTTCGTACACTTTGTTTATCAAAGTTTCTCCACTCTCCTGCTGTGCGGGTCCTTCTGTTACGTTTTCTAAATCTAAACTTTTTATCTGATTCTTTCCCTTTTTATTTTTCTTGTATTCCGTCTTTGAAAGGCTAGTCTTTTTAATCGATTTCGGTGTAAGATTATCTGAAGATCCAACTTTTTTATAAATTTCTATGACTTTTTTGGCCTGATCTAGCTCTCTTTTTAGTTCAATATTTTCCAGGGAAAGTTTATCATAGTCAGTCAGTCATCATAGTTAATGAATAGTTTAAAGCCATCGCTTAAAATGTTTAAAAGACACTTCTAAGTCAATGGCGGATCATTTTATATTGTTTCTGCGTTTTTAGAAGAAGACACCATGGAAGTTGGGACCTAAACTAAGTTAATTTAAAAAAAAAAAAAGTCTTTCTTTTTTTTGTACAAAACAGAAAGTTCCCAAAAAAGTTTTACTTAGATAGGTAGAAACCAGTAATTGCATTTAATAATTAACAGACGCGAGTGAATCAAGCGATCACGTCGAGCTCCAAGCAACAAATCACTATAAAAGGTTTGGTTTAAGTTATAATCAGTAGCGGCGATGGAACAAGATGTCATGTGATAATCAGGGAATCAAATTCTTTTAAAAGCGCGATTTGCGTATTTTTTCTTGATGAACTGGCATATAACGGCTCACTTTCCCGATCACATACTTGTAAAATTTGCAACCTATTGTCGTTGTTAATGGGTAGATAGTACTCTTTGTAAGTAGTAAGCGAACAAAAAACGAGTCCAAAGAATCCTCAAAATTTTGGTTGCATAATTATGCATTTAATTAGGCGTATCAGCCGTGGACCACTCTCCTCTCACTCACACTCCATACTAATCGATGAGAAAGAGCGCGTGGCTCCGGTCAGAATTTTGCTGTTTTCTTTGAAAAATTTGATGATTTTTTATTAATTTCGATAAAGTAAAAAAACCACATCATTCTAAATTGTATTGTGAACAATATGGTAAATTTTCATTTTGTTCCGATTAAAAATGTAAGAGTAAAATGGTTACAACTTGAAAAAAAGGGGTGACTTTAGAGTCCCTTTTCTTCGGTTTTATTCATTAAAATCGATTTCTAGAGAAACCACATCACTTCTCATATCCTGTAGATGGTTCAGTTTAAATTTCAGCTCAAAAAGTGCCATAGTTAATGAATAAAATGGTTACAAAATTACCCAAAACCGGCATGTAGCCCCTTAAAACATAATCACTTTGCCGGAGGAACATTGAATTATATCCTTATGATATCCTATCAACTGCAACAAAATTGATCTTTGACGTGTTTATAGCAAAAACAAGAGAGAGACTGTGTGTTTAAAAAGAGAAATTAATACTATCTATCTATCTATAACGTTACGCCTCTTTCCCAATGGGGTAGGCAGAGACCAGAGTGCGCCATCTACTACGATCCTTACATACCTCTTTTGCCTCATTCACATACATACATCTCTTCATGCATGCCCGTCGGTTTCGAGTACTCCGCACCTCTAACGTCTAAAACTAACGTTTTCAAATTTACTTTCAAACTAATATTCCAAAATCAGGTTACATTTTTATAAGTACATCTTTGTTTAGTCATATATTACAGTAGAAATTATATAGTAAAAGGACTTTAGGAATTACAAATAAACATGCTTGTCACTCTTAAGGGTCGGCACTACCCTAATCGGGCCAAACAGGGTTCGGCGTTCCGACTTTTGAGGATAGTAAATAGCTATATTTAGAAATAAAATTAATACCATCGCTTCTTTAAAAGATGAAGTACAAGATGAACAAAAAAAATTTCAGTAAAATTGTGTAGTTACATCAGAAAGTAATCGAGAATTTCATGAAAAACTCCAGAATAGCACTGCCGCGTTCCGAGTCCTGTGATTTAGTGAAACAAAATAAAACAACAAAATATATTTCTAATCAATGGCAAAACATCAAAGAACACTTTAAACAAATCAGTTTTTCGATACGACTTCTAGTTTTTTTGCAATTTGTTACCAAAAATCACATATTTTTTTGGACGTTTTCTTCATACAAATTACTATGGGCCGTCAATCGTTCGAAATCATTGCGAATAGACCGGTGACCGGCAACACCCAACCCTGTCTTAGAAGATTAATGAACAAATCCATTTTTAGCTAAAGTAGGCAAAGTAACTTATAAAAAACCGGGCAAGTGGGTGTCGGGCCACATGCAGTGTAGGGTTCCGTAGTTGCCCGTCACGATATGTGGACTTAGAACTACATTTTATAAATTGGTCGACTATTACTCGTTAATTTTTGTCCCCATTATTCATCATCATCATCATCATGATGATGATGAATTGAATTCTGTACCGCAGTAGGTAACTCAAACGATTGACTTTGTAAGTCATTCGCACGACAGAATTTTGCGCGAAAAGACATTGCGCGACACAAGACAACACAAAGGAATTTCACAAAAGTTACTTTCCGGGCACTGTTTGGTAGTTTTTGGTTATTTTGGTAATTTATGGTAGTTTTTGGTAAATTTTCGTACAAAAGTAACCTAAAAGTTATTTTGGTAGATTTTCGTACTTTTCGGTAGTAGTTTTTGGTTATTTTGGTAGTTTCTGGTTTTTTTGGTAGATTTTCGTACTTTTTGGTAGATTATTGTTATTTTGGTAATTTTTCGTACTTTTTTGTAGTTTATGGTTAATTTGTTACTTTTTGGTTCATCTCATTTCATTTTATTTATTTACCTTAAATTGTAGGTAGGTACATAAGTTACAGATGGTAAGTACAGAGTACCTATTAGTCACACTACAATATAATTTATAAACATTAAGAAAAAAACAGATTTAAACAATAGGTGCCAGACAATAACTTAACTACCACCTTTCACTTACTACAATTAAATTAGTTAAATGTTATAAAATCAGTTCAATGTGATTAGTTAAAAATTTTAATAACCTATTGAGGTACAAATAATCGGTCTGCAACACATTTTTTTCTACTCAGATTGATGCCTGTTTGTTTACTTATACTGAAGAAACTAATTAAAGTCATAGGGACACTGTTCGATTAATAATTCTTTAACCTTCTTCAGAAATTTCTTGTCGGCTTTAATGTCATCTGGTATTTTACTATACACAAGAACAGTATTCGACTTTATTTTGTAGTCCTTAGCATCGAGTAGCATAGTCCGTAATTTGGTACCAGTAGCTCATTTTTGCGAGTTAAATTTAATCTCTTGCTACGGAATACTACGGGGTATCGTCTCACGATTTCGCACAGATCGAGGATATACGAAGCTGTCACACTGAGTAATTTAAAGTCGGTAAACAAGGATCGGCATGACACCCTTACTGACTGAATTCCGCTTACGATTCGAATGTACCTCTTTTGCAAAACAAATATTTTATTTATGTCAACAAACCCACCCCGTAGCCAAGCTGTCAAGAACTCTTTTGTTTTTATGGTAGTTTTTGGTAATTTTCATTCTTCTATCAAATATTTCCAAAAAGTATAAAAATCTACCAAAATAACCAAAAACTACGAAAATCTACCAAAATAACCAGAAACAACGAAAAACTACCAAACTAACCAAAAACTACCAAAAACCAGAAACAACAAAAAATAATTACTAAACTCTACCAAAAATTACCAAAACCTACCAAAAGAACCAAAAACTACCGAAAGAACCTAAAGAACTATTGACATTGTACTAATTTTTTTCTTTAAAAATACTTCTTGTTAATATTGCTGTGCCCTTTCAGGATTCATGTACCCACTTTAGCTACTAAGTAACACCTATATGTTCTTGTGTCGCACAATGTCCTTCAGCGTGACGAAAATTACTGCTGAAATCTACCAAAATCTACCAGCCCTGTTTCAAATTCTAATTAAATTCTACCAAATAATATTTATGTCGTTACAGATTGTTAAAATTTAATATAAAACACGTTTTTGAACAAAATATTATCAATTTTATCTAAACGCTCATCATTACACATGTTATTTTCGCATTTTTGTATAATTTTTATTGGATTTCATCACTTTGTAACATGGATGCTTAAATTTTCAAATAAATATTAAATTTGGTCGTCCCTATGCAAGTTTAAATTTAGTACAGTTGGCTGTGTCTCATAAGCAGAGTCAGAAATTTTGGTAGCACTTTTAATTATGTCAAAGGGATTGCACGTTTATCGACTTCCGATTGTGTCCATATACGGGAAATTTTTTATCACTGCGGATAACACCAGCATGTATTCTACTCATCAAACTGAACAACTTTCACTATGGAGCCAACTTCAAAAGAGCGAAAAAAAATCAGCTGTCTTATACAAAACTGCAGTACCTACATATTCGACTCAAATGTATGGAACAGCTGATTTATTTTCGCTATTTTGAAGTTCGATACATGCTGAAGTTATCCGCAGTGATATAAAATATACCCGTATATCGACATTATTGGAAGTCGATAAACATGTAATCCCTTTGACATATTAAAAGTGCTAGGTACCAAAATTCCAACTCTGTACAGAAGCCCTCTTTTGTAAAAAAAAACAACATAAGGCGATATGACTAATATTTGCTGTACTAGAAGTGAGTTCGGTGGCGCGTTGCGGAGAGGTATGGACTCTCAATCAAGAGGTCTGCGTTCGAATCCGCACAGAAATTCTGATGTATATGTAAAGTCTACCAATCCGCATTGGGCATGCGTGGTGGACTTACGCCCAAACACCCTCCTAGAAGGTAGGCCTGTGCCCTGCAGTGGGACGTATACAGGTTGTTACATAAGTAAGAATAAATTTTAAAACTCTTAAGGGGGTTGTTTAGACCGTCAAACTGAACAACTTTCTCTATGGGACCAACATCGAAATCGCGAAAAAAAAAAATCTGATATCCCATACATTTTTAGCTCGAGTCGATTTGTAGAGTATAGAACATAAATTATTTTTTTCGCGATTTCGACCCCTTATGAGCGAAGTTGGTCCCATAGTGAAAGTTGTTGAGTTTGATGGTCTAAACCACCCCCTTAAATGTTTATTTGTATTTTTGTAACACCTTGTATAGGCTGATGATTATGATGATGATGTACTAGAAGTTCCGGAAAACTTGCAAACCCTGCAATCGTTTTCTCAGCCATTTGTACTGCCAGCTTAGATTTTATTAGCCTGAATCCTTGCATTTTTAAATACATTAACATTTTCGAATACCCAATTTCTACTAAAATCTACTAAACAATTTTGCCCTAAATCTACCAATAAAGAAGAAATCTACTAAAAGTCGTCACACTGATGTCCTTTTGCGCCAAGGCCTCCAGTTAATTAGCAAGAACCTACGATAGTAATGCTATCTTGGTTGCGCAAATACAACATAACGTGTGAAAAAACAAGATGGCAGTATTTTTATCAACATGTTGATTCCAAGCAGCGAACAGCCCCTATCTGTCAAACCTCTGTCAAACGC
The DNA here is from genome assembly GCA_963693445.1 of Agonopterix heracliana. Taxonomy (NCBI): domain Eukaryota; kingdom Metazoa; phylum Arthropoda; class Insecta; order Lepidoptera; family Depressariidae; genus Agonopterix; species Agonopterix heracliana. Next base: position 2,532,088 of record OY856308.1, read on the forward strand.
TGTCAAATGCTATAACCTCAAAATCTAATTGGTTCCATTTTCGTGCTTTATTGAAGTCCAAAATCTACAAAACTATCTTATTGTTATTAATTAAGCCATGGGAAAATCGGACTTTACACTATCTGGTTTATTTACTCGAGAAAATGTTACCTATGTACTCACTTGTGGAATCGAATATTTTCGCCCGAGTTTTCCTTGTTTCCTGAATGCGATCTGCACCCGCGCACAATACAGGACATTCTCTTTATATTAAAGTCACCACCACTTCACAAATTTCTTCAGATTTCTTCTTTATAATATGACAATTTCTTGCCGATGAACCGCGACGGTACTTTTGAGCAATGATACGCGACCAAATTGAAAATGGTTCCCAATGTTGCTATCGTAGATAGATAAAAGTACCTTTCTTATTTGGCAGTATGGATAGAGGTCTTTAGGAGTCAGGTTGACGTTTTGGGTAGTACGGTGTGACGTCATCAAGAAGTTATCTACTTGTATTAATTGATCTGAGTTTTGCGCAAATGTTTTTGAAGGCAATCGTTCCAGTTACTGCAAAATTAACTTTTATTCCGTGCTTAAAATATTATATCTGACGATTATTGTGATGATAAAAGATTACAAACCCTTAGTTTGCTAATACCAATAATATTAAACTTATAATAATTTCATTATTCTGTTAAAAGTTTTAATTTGTTCTGTTATAATAATTTTAATTTTTTAAGCCTTAGTAATACTGTGATCTAATTAGCTGGAACCCATCCTATCCTACCACCAGGAGTGATGTTTGATCAGTCACATTATAGGTTCATCACGGTACTGTACTGTTGCTGTAAATGTCAATTTCGACCTACGGCTCTCAAATCCAGATGCTGCAGGATTATTGCCACGCACAACCAAACATTCAACATAAATTTAATGTGGTAAAATCTGCCTTCCGAGTAGTAGGTACCCTAAATTCGGTCGGACCTACGAACCTGCCAGGATAGGGTCGGCCGACCAGACTTTTTAGTCCTTACTAATTTGACTCTAGACCAACAGACTAGTTACGTCCTTTAATTCAACGAGGTAAAATGTTGTGTCACCAGGTAGGGTTCACTTTTTCCTTCACATCAGTAAACATGCCAGCCAAGCTGCGCCGCGCGCTGCAGCCGACCAAGTTTTTTGCAAGAAAAGTATTACCAAAAGCTATCAAATTTATTTGTTCATTAATCTTATAAGATAGGGTTGAGTGTTGTCGGCCACCGGTCTTTTTCTTTTGACAGATATGTCAAACGGGCCGTAGGTAGGAGCAGCCAGGTGCAAATCGCTACCACTTATAAATCAAAGAACCATCTAACCCAACATAGTCGATATTAAAGCAAGACCATAGATAATAGCTGTCGCCACAGACTTAAAACCTTGCCCGCAACACAATCCTATGGCCATATATCAAGCGCATTCAGACACATTGGTCCATTTAATGAATTGCCGGCAACTTGTCCTGATGGCTCGGAAATCTGTTGTGATTTAAACATTGTGCTGTTTAATGCGCACGATTTGTCTCGTGCATGTTATTTTGATGATTATGCGAGTTATTTATTATGTTGATGTGGTTAGTTCATATTTATTCGTATGGCTTTTAGTTTGGAGTTATTACTTTAAGTTCGAAATTTTTAACCATTTTGAAACAAGATGGACATATTGTTTTTATACAGAGAGTAAACATAATTAAGGGTTGCTTCAGACCATCAATCTGATAGGGACCAATATCGAAACAGCAAAAAAAATCTGCTGTTCTATAGAAAACGTCAATGGCGACTCGATCCAAATGTATGGAGCAAATAGGCGAAATATTTTTCGCTTACGCTGATAGACGTAACATCAGTGTAACCGCGTAAGAGACAGCGATAGTCCTATACAATTTGTATGAAAATACATGTCTGACTCCGGAGTCAGACAGCCGTCGTAGAACAAAAAAGTGGCTACGTCGATAAGGACAGCAATAAGTAGCGATCTCCTTTTTTAACTAGAGCGAATTTGCTATGTGCATCTCTTACTGAGTGATATGACAAGACACGTGCTTTCTTCTAGTTCCTTCTCTTTACAACATGAGTGCAATAAATCGATTCTATTCTATTCTTTCTACGATGGATCAGAATCCTGCTTTTCTCATAGACCAGTCGCTATAGTTGAAATTAAAAAAATAAGAATTAAGGGTATATTTTCGTTTGTGACGTCATCACTTGCTGTCAATTTTCAATAAAAAATGTTGATAATGTTTTGTAAGTTTTCCGTGACCTTTTGTTTGAGCTCCCACCATCGATAAGAAAAGTGTTAAGTATTTTTTGTGAAGAATGCCTAGTTAGTAGGTAGGTTTTTTTTCACACAATAAGAAATTCATTACTTAACTAAAACCTTTTAAATTAACCAAAGTGGGAAGTTTCGGTTAATTTAAAGTGTAACCTACATACATACCACTTTTTTCAAACTAAATACGATCATCACTGTGGGCAAAAAAATTGTGTATAGAGATACAAAAATTATGATTTCACAATATGTAGAGTAACGGAATATGCCTACATAACTAATTAAATTTATTAAACACTTATTTTTTTAAATATTTTTATAGTTTCAAAATTACACATGTGATATTTTGTACTAACCGACAAGGAGGAGATTCTATGATATATATACCGCCGGTATTCTAATTTTGAACATACTGAAAAAAAATATCACCGACATTTTCGTCAATTCGGTATGTCAAGTTTTTTTTTGGGAGGACAAAATGGAAAACCATTTCGAGATAATTGTCTCAATAACAATATTTTATATGTCAGAATATTTAAAATGAAAGGATTAAACTAAATATAAACTTAACAAATAATTAAAATACATTACTAAAAAAAAAAAAAAATATAAACTTTAAATAACTGGTCATTCAGAAAAAATATGTTCAATGTGTCAGAATTTGACATTTCATGTTGCCGTTTCTGTTTCCAACATGGAGTAAGAAAGAGAAGGCAGGTAATTTTTATTTTTTAAATTAAATTTTTAAACAACAAAATTAACAACGTGGAGTTCGAATAGTTTTTTCGAGCCCACTTTTGCCATTTACAGATAAACTTCATGAATTGGAAAAAAAAAGTTTCTTATAATGATATCTTCTATCCGTAAAAAATATAAAATAAAGACAAAAAAATGCTTGACATACCGAATAATTGTGTTAATAATATAGTAGATTACACACGGAGGGCAGGAAAGTAAGAAAGGTCTCAGATGTCATTTGATTGCTGACCGAGGTGAAGCCGAGGTCAACAAACATGTGATCTGAGGCTTTCTTATTTACTGCCCGAGGTTAGTTTACTATTTTTCTCCTCGACGGAGGTGGAAAGCGGCAACTTCGTTTAGCGCAGTGGGAAGAAAATTTACGCTTTTCGTCCGGAGGGGAGAAAACAACATTTTCTATGTTAGAGATTTTAAAATGAAAGGATACGGATATTTTAAAAAAAATATAAGGTCGTTTTCGACCAGGAGTGCGATTTTTGAATTTCATTCGGTGAGCTCAGCAGTTGAAAATGTCAAAATTACTATGGAGATTTGCATATTCTTACTGCTGATGCGACTTTCAAAAATCATACTTCAGCAGTGCTATTTTTGAAAGTCAAATCAGCAGTAGGAAGATGCATATCTCCATAGTAATCTCCATAGTAATTTTGACATTTTCAACTGCTGAGCTCAGCGAATGAGATTCAAAAATCGCACTCCAGGGCCCTATTCAATAAACGCGACAATTACAGGTGAAAGGCGACAGGCGAAAATTCGACAATTATTTACAGTTCAATAAAAATGTACATTGACAAAATTGTCAAGAGCATTGAGTTCTGCTTACGTAGGTCGTGGGTTCGATTCCCACGGGGGACACCTAGTGACATGTCACTTTGTGCATTTTTCCCCAGTTTGTTAGGATATTACAGGCTGAATCACATGATTCCATGCTTCGGATGGCACGTTAGGCCGTTGATCCCGGCTACTATCTTTGGTTAGGTACATAAAAACCACGTCAGAGGCCCGTAAGGCGGTCTGAAAAAAACTCTGATACCAGGGCTTGCTGCCCACACGATAAGAAGAAGTGTTTAATAAAACAAATACTTATGTCAAGTTTTTCAGGACAAATTGTCATTATGTCTATTCTATTTTTATTAAATGGCGTTTCCTTGTTAGATTTCGCCAGTGTCAAGTGTTGAAGATATATTTATTAGATATTGTACGGTAATAGGATATGGCGATCTCAAAACTCCGTTTTTAAACAAAAACACACACTTGAAACCACCATAAAACGGCGGAGCCACTTGGGCAATCAAATCGCAAGCCGACGACACGTCTACTTGTTACCTCCTTAGCCACGCGACTCCTCTGTCACATGTCACCTGTCAGGAGAATAATTATTGAACAGAAATATGTCAAATTGTCGCTACAATCCGACAAATTTCTTTTCTCAAACATGCTTCGAAATTTGAGCATTATGTTGACAACCTTCTTTGAAATAAATCGATATTGCTGTACTGCGAGCGGTGGCCGGAAATAGTTGTATGAAAATCTATATCTGTCGTAGTTTAGCGGCCAAATATATTACATAGTAAACTTATATTATGTCGTGTAATTTAAAAATGGAACGATCTTTTACTCCGAAACATGGCAACCAAGGAGGTAACTTATCAAAGGTTTGGTTTAAATTTTGAACTGGCTTGCAAATAAAAAGCTTTATAATGAAAAAAAAAAATCGAATGGACACTTTAACCACAGATTAGTTATAAGTTACTAGCTTTATCGCAGGAAAAATTATTGTTGTTCGTCATTGATTTTGAAAAGTTGATTAATTTTCATTTCCGCGCATTCATAATTCATAATATTTATTGCATAATCATAATAATAACATAATAGCATTGTTTGAGAAAAGCACTATACAAGCCTTGGCCACAACTAGGCATTGATGGACTTACGTATGTGTGCCTTGGCTTCGCCTCGGCCCACATTTACACGTTCGTCCATCGATGCGTCTTTTGCTGGCCACTGCAGTAATGTACTATAATTTTCCACCATGACATTTCGACGAAATTATCAGATTTTCCACCTGTAATTGTCACGCTTATTGTCACGTTTATTAAACCGGGCCCTGTAAACTCCTCGGTAAATTTGAAAAGTACATAAAATAACTGGCCGATAAGAAAAACAAAATTATAATGTCAGAATTTGACATTTTATGTTGCCGTTTCTGTTTCCAGCATCGAAGTAGAAAAAGAAGGAAGGTGTCTTTTTTAGATTAGCAAAGTTTTTTCTACATGAGTTCGAATGATTTTCTTGTGACCACTTTTGCATTTAGAGATTACCGTTCAAATTCATTTAAAAATGTATGTGTATTGATAAACTAGCTAGCTTTTACGGTTCGCTTTCATTGCAACAAACTATCTTTTATAAAAAATACTTATTTTATAACTATCTCCCATAATCTGTATATTCTTCTGTCTAGCCCCACACCAAGAAATGGTGGTTGGGCAAAAAATCTCGAGAGAAATATATCTCAAGACAATAATTATATTACTACTATTGTATTGTATGGTATAGTCAAAGAGAATTTACGCTATGGTATGGTGCTAAGGGACCCTCCGTACGTGAGTCCGACTCACATTTGGCCGGTTTTCTTTAAATATAGTAGTTTACTTAACAAAATATTGCTTTTATGACTAGTGGAGAAAAATTAGCCGTGGAATTTAAATATTCCCATTGTTTTGGCAGACGTGCCTAAACCACTGAACCGATTTTGATGGTTGACATTCGACTGCAATTTAAGTCTGTGATTGAGTCATAATTGCAAACATGACGTGGATGTACATTGAAGATATTTATAAAAATGTTAATTGGCGGTGTTTGGAATAGGTACCTACGTAATGGAATACATTGAGACCATTTTTAGAATTTTTGTCTGTTTGTTTGTGCACACGTTATTTTAAAACTACTGAACAGGTTTGGATTTCACGAAAGCATAGGGCTTAGTTTGGATTGGCATCAAACTAGTACCTACCTAAGTAATAATATCTTTTCTGTTCAATTATTCATTGAAATTGGTAGGAAGCAAGTTTTGCAGTGATTTAATTTCAGAAGTAAATAAAAATTGCATGATTTTCTTATCAAGAATTTTATACTACGTAGGTAATTTAATCTTCTTGCTTAGAATTTATTTGAAACTGTGCGCGACTGTATTGGTAATTGTATATTGAAAAGCCGACCAAAGAGAATGGTCATAGATTTGGTATACGCTACTTAGACGACACTGACATAATTGAAGTCATTTCAATTTGATTGAACAATATGACAAAATTATCCTAGAATTCGTTAAATTTTTTTGGAATACAACATAATTTTAGCTTTAGAAAAATACAAATAATGAATTATTCCATTCAATTACCTTTGTGTTTCAGTCATCCACAGACGGATCGAGAAAAAAATTGTCGCAAATTATTTTTAAAACATTTGACGCGGACGTGCTCCAGTAACGGCATTTCGCCGTACAATGAAAAAAATCAGAAACAAGGATAATTTTGCAGTTGTCACAGGATGTCAAAAGCTTGAATTTGTTCGCCATTTTGTATGGTAATCACAATATTTGATTTTAAATAATATGTTTTCAAAAATATTAGTGTTTCAGACTGGTATATCAAAAAATCGATTCATTATGTTTTTTAAATTTATATAAACTTTCTTTTTACGTAAACTGTAAATTCAACCATGTAACGTAACCCTTCTAAAAATGTTCCTAAAATAACCCCATTTTTAGCAATATTTCGACGAACAGTGTCCGGATATTATGCGATTACTAAAATAAATTATATGAAACATACAAAAAAACGATTCATTACATTTTTAAGTAAAGGCAGTTCTTTCATAATAAATATAAAACACTGGATATGCAATAGCATATCATTGAAAACAATGTTCCTAAAAGTAGGGGTTTTAGAAAATATACCCTTAATGAATTTGGAGTCTATTACGATGTTCAGTCAACTTCAGTAGTTTACTCTCAACTTAATTAGCATATTTATGTAGTCTGAATTATGAACAGCTATTATGAGGAATACATGCCATTAAACAACGAATATTCTCAACCTAAGATAAGCCAACGCTGTCCTAAATTCCATATAACATACCAGGATAACATAGGCAATTTAGGGTGGTTAATTACGACAAAGGGTCGCCTAGTCGCCTACCACAACTTGACTCCTACTTCATTATATTACATAAAGTGTTTGATCCAAAGTTTGATCAAAGGTACATGTGAAGTTTCATCAAATGTTTAATTTAGTTAGAGACGCGCAGTGATTGGTTCAATGAGTCTATTCATAGCCTTGATTTGGAACTTACGAAACTTTAGTTGAACCACAGAGTACTATATACTAGTTGAACTGTGATTGAGCTATGGCAGTATAATAAATAATAATGTATTCTACTATATTCTATAAAACAATTAGTAAAAAAAAAATTATTGGCATAAAAGCTATCAATCAATCAATCAATCATTTATTTCAAGTAACAAGACTCATTTTTGTAAGTACATACTTAACCTAATGTTAGCAGATCCACATACATTATAATAATCCAATTAATTTAATTTAATTTAATTTATATACATTCAAATTTTATTAGCTGCTCGGAATAATGTAGTCCACAGCAGTGAAGCATATAAAGTCGCCAATAATAATATACAAAGCGTAACTTTCAAGATGCGCAATATTTACAGAGGTGGTTATGTTCCTTAAACTGGTCACGAATCAATTAAAACTGTGCACCAAAAAACAATTGATAGATGCAATTCTGCCAATGTAAAGTTTATGTATACTCAAGTATTGTTTTCTGAACAAAAACACATAAGAGATACAAAATAGCTTACATAGCCACGTGGCCAGCTAAGCCGCACACGAATACGTCCCTGAATCCTCTAGCCACACTAAACTTTTATATCATTGAAAATATGTCATACATCGGTAGGTAATCTGCACGGGCGATGGGCTCAGTTATAAATAATAAAGACGTTTGTTAATTATCGATCTGAAACCAACTGAATCAACTCAGCGAACTGAGCCGAATCCTTTTTAACTAACTACCCCACTAAAATTACCACTTCTCAGTCAAATGTTTGCTCAAACACTTCATTATAAGTCAAGTATTTGATCGGTGTCAGAGGACGGTCATTGTTAAATTAATACATCGTGTCGTGTCTGCTCCTTGTTTAATTAATCAGTTACTTTGTTGCTATGTACGAGTGTATCGCACCCTGATTTACGTTAACTACAAGTATGAGGACCTGTAAGAACAAAACAAATTAATATCAGTCATACATTTGAGTCTTTGACTACTTATAATCAAAAGTAGTTTCGTGTGAACCACAAACGTTCTAAATTCTAATTTATTGTTTCGCAATTATATATAGGCTGTCTCAAAGTCAAAGTCAATATAATTTATTCAATATAGGAGCTTGAAGCACACTTATTAAAAGTCAATTCTTTTTTAAGCTACAAACGCGTCGGAACGTGTTGTCGCTGTAGAGAAGATGCGGCCAGAAACTCTACAACATACCACGACTTACAACTATTACAATGTAAATTCTTAAGCTACGGTTATTTATACAATAATACATAGTCTATCTAATAAAATAATTGATACTATACAGTAATGTAAATAAACTATAAGTTAGTGACCTCAGACCCAAGCATTTTGATCATTTAAATAATCATCCAGTTTTGTCTCGTTTAGTGATAAGGTATAAAATTGAATGTAAATGCACATGATCAATTGTTCTTATACCGTGGCAGAGGGGAAATGCTACCGTTATAATAAATAGTCAAAGATTTGAGTCGAGTAGGCACTGGAGTTTAGTATGGAACAGCAGATTTTTTTAAACTGACAGGTTTGCTGCCATAGTAAAAGTTGTTCAGTTTGATGGGTAGACTATTTGGTTTAAAGATTAATGATACTCTTCCTTACAACCTGTATATTTTATGTATTATGATGACTAGACAACAAAAATGAACAATGAATGAATGAATAAAAACACAGGCTAATGTGACTAGATAATTTGTGTGATCATATTTTAGCAAAGAAAAAAAAAGTGTTCCACTTTCTTAATTTTTTTGTTAACGGCTGTCAAGTTTCCTTTTGTTGAACCCTATATTTAACATTCTTAGCCCCACTTGCGCCAACCACGGGTTAGCAATTAACTCCGAATAAAATAGCTGTTTCAGTTGTTTTTCTATACAAAAAATCATGGGTTACCAACTTACCCTAGAGTTTATTGCTAACCCAGGTTGGCGCAAGTGGGGCTTAATGTAACAAAAAGACAAATAATTTTACATTAAAATAAAAAGAAATGATAATTACGGAAAGTATTTTACGTATTAACATTTATTTACGTTTCACTCAATAATTACATTTTAATTTGAGGTCTTGCCTTAGAGCAATTCGAGAATGCTCATATTGGAAATGCCTCGCTACTCCTTAATTGTAATTCTTAGATTTTTGCCAGGACAAATTCTAAAACACAAATAAAAGCCGGCGAAAAACCAATTTTAAAACTTGTAAAGTCTGGTCGAATTTTAATCAATACCTATACAAATGATGATGCATCCACGACGTATCTATCAACGTAAAATACTAGTTACAAAACTCTACTATCTAGTACTTTTGAACGACGAGTTCCCGTAACGAGTATTATTTGCAAGCCACACAATGTCCACTTGTTCTGTCCGGTCGCTTGTTAGCAGATCCCACCTGTTATTTGTGGTACTTCTGTCCTGTTATCCACGTACTAGGGTTGTCAACTTTATTATAATAACAAATTAAAGCGTCTGTGCGAAAACAATCGGATAAATACTTACACTAACGTGATACATAAACTCACGACCATAATTCTTATTATTGACTACTAGCTACTGCTACTAGCTACTAGCTACTGCTTTGCAATAACAATCAACTGTTTTTAGCAATACTCTCTTCTTTTCTAGCATATTGAAGATATAGGCCGGAATTCCGTGTCAATTCAAATGATTGCATAGAAAAAAAAACACCCGCAGACACGGTTCATATCATAGAGGTATTATACCAGGAATAGAGGAACTGACAGCTGAGAGAGCGAGATGTACCTAGCGGCACCACTGTATAATAGAAAGAGATACGAGGCGTTAGAACCGTTTTCTAATCTCTTATCAATTTGTACAATTTGGTTTCTGTGAATAATTAGGAATCTAAAGTCAAATCGTAGATAATTTTGTGAAATATACTGGACACTTCTTCATTTATTTATCCACGATTTCACATTAGACTCAGAATTATAGACAGTATTCGAATTTTTGCCTGCGAATAGTCTCCTGAAAACATCCAAAAACGGTTTGATTTGACAACTCATGTCACTGCCTCTATTCCTGTAAGGTATAATAACTTTATGGGGAATACAAAATCCTATTTTAATTTGGAATTCCGTATGTATGTGGCAGGTGGCATACACTCATTGGAAGAAATTATAATGAATGAATAAATTAATTGAATTGAATGGAGTGGTCCATCGTATAGGATTTTTTCTTTGATTCAAAATTGTATTTTCGAATCACATTATTATTTCCTTTCTTTTTTGCTTATTGGTGCAAAAGCAAATGCGAAAAAAAATCTCTTTTGCATACCTAATTATTTCGGATTGATTCTTTTTTTAGGGAGTTTGGAGAAAAGGTCTACATTTGCATAATAGGAAGGATTGATAAAAGAGAAGCGCCTTTGACTGGTGAGTCTAGCATGCCGCTTCCGAGAAAATGAGAAAGTGTCTTTGTTACTTTGTTCATGCTAAAACGATCATGCCTGACGTTTTTCTCGTGTGTCGCTTTATAGAGCATGGCATGCTTGCCTTACTAAAAAAAAGGTACACTGAACAGGCTGTAACATAACAAACTTACACCTTCGTTTAATACTCTTATGCAACACTTTTTTAGACTTCGCCGTATACGGGTAATTAATATTGATTACAAACTGCTTTTCTCCGAAATACTGCTAAAGTCAATTTAAAAAACTTTGTAGAACTATACTCCATTCCAAATAGCAACGAAATTTTAAGGATATTTTGAATTAAAGAAACAGATATTTGAAACACTTCCTCTCACTTATTCTTAGAACAGCTTTAGTAATGACAAGATTTATGTCGGATAGAGGATATTTGCTAATAAGAATTGGCCAGAAAGCTACATAGGAATCGGAATATCTTTTCGTCCTTATTTGGAATAAAGTTTAGTTATTACGTCTTTCTTGCAACACGCTACGCAATTAAAGCTGCGATATCAATAGCCAATGAGAATCCTTTTATAAAGTTACGAATCATTCGCATCTTACATGTATTATTATTGTTGGCTGGGCTATTGCAAGCAATGTTCGTTACGTACTCGTAACACTGCGACCATTGCTGGTCTATCGTGTTCACCCTAAACTCACATACATTTTACACATGAACTATTTTTTTTTCCATTCTCAGATATGCACATGCAGGTTTCCTCACGATGTTTTCCTTCACCGCCGCCAGAGCTAGTGATAATCTAATCTTATATAATCTAATCTAAACTATTATAAAACTGTAACTAAAGTGTGTCTGTACATTGAAAATATTTACAAAAAAAAGATTACGATATGGTTTTTAGGTCCCTGACTCGAAATCAACCTTTTTTAGAAATTTTGTCAGTCTGTTTGTCTGTTTGTTTGTGTGTTTGTTTGTTTGTTTGTTTGTTCGCGCATCACGCAAAAACTACTGAACCGATTTTGATGAAACTTTTTTTTTTTTATAGCTTATGATCTAACTTAAAATCTGGTATATAATTTGTGCGGACGAAGTCGCGGGAAAACACTAGTACAAAATAAAACCTTGCATAAATTCCGTAGAATCCGCATACATGTAGCATGTTAATTCTTTTTTAGTACAGCCCTAGCAAAACGTGTGATTCCTATTGTTGTGGTGTAAGGTGATATTATGTAGGTATTGATGGTGTTTAAAATATCCTATCGAAAACTTATCATTGTTATACAGGGTGTTAGGGTAAACAGTTGCATTACTTAAAGAGGTGATTGTATCGATGATACTGAACAAGTTTCCCTAAGAAACCTAAAGGATTTTCGTAAAAAAAAATTTGGACTTCCCATACTAAATGCAATCAGCAGATCGAACTTTTGTATGAAAAGGCGATATTTTTTTTGCGAATTTAGATTTAGTATCATGGGTACAATCACCCCTTAAAGTAATGAAACTGTTTACCATAACAAACTATAGAAATTACAGGCAAAAAAAAAAAAAAAACTCCTATTTTGGCTACAGTTTTCTTTCATTCCCAGTAGTTCTACTGAACAGTTCTACCGTAGAACTAATGGGACTTTTATTTCCCACTAGTTCTACTTTGATTAACAAAGTTGTTTTTGTGGTTAAGTAAGTAAGTAGGTACGTAGATACGTATCCTAATAATTCGAATTAGAATTGCCTGAGCCCCGACTCATACTCTTCGGTTTTTATGTGTACACACGGCGACACATCAGGTTACGCACCCTATATACCCATAACTACACTACGTACAAAATGTAAAATAGTGCGGTAGAGAGCCTGCATAGACGCGGCTGCCGGCGCGGGCGCAGCGTGTCGTGAGACGAAACAACAACAACAACATACCGCACCCTATCGCATGATTCGCAGCGTTCAACTTCTAATAGTTCAAAGTCCAAACAGGGTAACCTGACGTGTCGCCGTGTGTACACGTCCTCTCCCTTTTAACACAACGAAAAGACATGACTCATAATAATGACTGTGGAAGAGGCAAAAGAGATGTGTCAGGATCGTATAGCCGATGGCAATCAATTGTCTCTGCCTACCCCAATGGGGCACATTCGTGAGTATAATACGAATGTTAGTATGCAAAAACAAAACATTTTTGATCTGCATGATAAATCATGAAACATTCAATCAGTACACTATTTCGATTTAAATATTATCAATTCAATACATTCGAATGTCCCATTCTCTATTCAATCCAATTTATGAATTCAAATACTGGGGCCCATTTATGTTAATCGAGTTCATAGCAATTGTTTTAAATAACTCTTTTGGACCGGAAAAAGGTTTAGGTCTTTTTATTATGCCTAATTTCTGGTGAAAACCGCCATTTTTACGGTTGTTAATTTTCCGTGTTTCACATGTTTATATAATGTGTTAATGTTATGTTAATCTAGTGAATAAAACCTGTAAGCACGAGTTGCTATTTAAATATGAAAAGTAACTGCAGGGCAAAAGCCGCCTTTCACGAATAAAGTTGAGAGGGAGTATTTCATCGCGAGCGTCTCCGTGCTTCAGAAGGCACGTTAAGCAGTTGGTTAAGCCAGGTCAGAGACCACTAACTTGCCTCCACCAATCCATAATATAAAAAAATATAAAAACATTTTTAAGAGAAAATCGTTGAGAGAAATCCTACATGATTCAATTTCGAGGCGTATATTGTGTTCACAGTCTATTGTGGCGACGGGTTCACTACCTGTTTGACTGTATAGAGTTTGGGAACTATAGTCTGACGACCAGGGCCTCTACCCGGACATTCTAACTTCGCAATTGCGTTACCGTTTTCGTTCCAATGTCGACTTATATTACAATGATGTACGGACCAAAACGGTCGTGAAATATCGAAAATCGAAAGTCCGTGTACAGGGCCAGGGCCGTAGCGCTCTTTGGGTGTGATCATGAAGCAACCAATGGAGAGCATTCTAATTAATTGAACAACAAAACATTGTTCTTCGTGTTTATTCGGGTTTTAGGATATAGAAAACGCGATGTGCAAACACAAGTATCAAGAGCCACATCCTTAACTTAGGGAATGTGTAGCGTGTGAAGTTTACCACCACAAGCGATCTCCACTGGTTTGTTGCTTCATGAGTGCGCCAGAGCGCTGGATATTTAGCCTTTAGCCTGACTTGATTCACATTAAGTATTCAATTCAATTCAATTCAAAATCATTTATTCAATATAGGAGCCTGAAGCACACTTATTAAACGTCAATTCTTTTTTAAGCTACCACCGCGTCGGAACGTGTTGTCACTGTAGAGAAGATGCGGCCAGAAACTCACAGACTCACAGTTCGGTAAGGATGAACCGAGTAGCCGTCGCGAAAGTCTGACGGAATGACAGAACGGAGCGGGCTTTTTGGACGTAATTTCTCACCGCATATAACGGAGCGGCACCACAGGGCGGCACAGCCCATTTTGACGCATAACTATACAGGGCAAATTTTATATCACTGCGGGATGACTTCAGCTTATATTCTACTCATCAAACTGAACGACTTTAAATATGAAGCCAACTTCGAAATCGCGCAAAAAATGTGCGTTCCCATACAAAACTGCAGTAGGTACCTATTCGACTCATATATTTTACGTAAGTCAGGTTATAAAAATACTTAGCTAAAGCAAAGGTTATGACCAAGGTATGGTATGTTTTTAATTTCAAAATTGTTCGTTTTGTTTCAACAACGTTTGTAAAAAAACTATCAGCAACTTCAAATCTTTGAGGGACCTATGAAAAAATATCAAATATTATTCCAATTTAGAAACCCAGTTGGAAATCGGACCACAGTGTGTGATATCAAAACCAATTCCAAAGGTTTATCGTTTTAGCTGATCTTTTCGGTTTTTCGCGGCCATTTTTGTGGATTTGTAACAAACATTCGAATAATATGGTCCAGGATTTGTTTGTAAATGTTTGAAACCAATTGGTTTTGTTATCTCGTTAATCGATTAAAGATTGAATATTAATTGGTGATTGGAAAATTAAAATCGTTTGGTTTTGTTTTCAGATTTGTTTCCTTTGTGGATGAAACCGTATCTAGCATGATTTCTCTTCCTGCATGTGACTCGGCATTATTCCATATTATATGTCGCGGCAAGCGCGGCTTTTATTCTCTGAAAAGCGGGAGAAGATGTAATTTTCTATGGAGCAAAGGCACGTTGTGCGCGAGTAGAGAAGTCATATTAGAAGTGCTGGGGTGTAATATTAACTACTCGATGAAATTAGTCCCAAAAGTAGAATCCTACATGCTATATATACTCGTATATGTTATCTAATTTACTCATTTTGCATGTCTTACCTAAGTCTATCCAAGTTAATCCTTTTGCATCACAAAACCTTGTAACACAATTTACATTAGACTGTTTTGTGGACGGAAATTCTCCGTAGATAAAGCAATGTCTACACTGCTGCTTGGCGGGCAAGATAAGAGGCAGACGTGACGTCTGAACACAGGTTATCGTGCAGTGTAGACAGATCCTATTCTGAGTTGAATAGTAGAGACGCAGTGTGAACATAACCGGTAGTTAGTCTACTGTATTGGTACAATATAATCCTCTGTGGTATTGGTGTCTCTACACATACCAACATAAGTAACACATACATTCACAAACATTTGGTAATTGTATTATATACCCAAGTATAATAAAATATAGTATATTTAAAAAAGTAAATTAATGAATGTGTATATTTAATTTTGCTCACAGACCATCACTATAAGGTTGGTATTTCTGTGACAATTTTATATCAAGCCTACAGCATTTTTCACACTACCATAATATTAGTCCTATTGAGTACGAGCGTGTCATATCTCTGTGATTAGTCCACAAATACATAAATAATGTTATTATTGTACTAATACAGATACAGAAAGAAATAAACTATTTAATTTATTACTCATAATTAGCCTATTTATTTAATTATCGTAGTTCATATTTCACAATTATAATACAATTTTAAATGTAGTTAGGTACCAATAATATTATAATATTTGCTTCAACCTAGGGTAAAAATTGCATTGATTCTATTGTAACATTCCATCTTATTGTATACATGCATTAAGGCAATAAAGAACTGAAACTATATTCGTCTCCAGTGCTCGGTCAATAACCATACAGTATAGGTGAATGGGCTCAGAAAAATACTCTGTGGTATGGGCGTTAGGGTGCGTTCACATCTGGCGAACGCGCGGCTCGCGTGCAGCTCGCAAGCCGCACGCGATCTGCGTGGGTCATTTTATGCTCATGCGTCGCTACTGAGCACCGTTCGCTCGCGAGCGCATTCGCGGCGCATTCGCCAGATGTGGGTGCACCCTTAGATAAACAAAATTGTACCCAATATGAAATTATTCTACATCAGCTGAATGTTTTCTTACAACGTTTATCTTCTACAGCTGCTTTAAAATTTGCTGTTTTAACAAGTTTCACAAAAACAGTACTGAGACATTTTACTGTTTGATTAATATACTGTATCGAAAAGGCCATGTACTATGAACATGGTAGACAAAATACCTACATAAGCTGCATAAGCTATTTACTTGCTGGTGGTAAGTACTAACAAAACAGAGTATTAAGTCTTGGGAATAAGTAAGAAGCTTGTCTATATTACTACTGCGCATGCTTTCGTAGTTAGGTACTTTTTTATTACCTTTATTTACAGAAACAATTTATTTTTCACCCTACAAGCTCGGAAAGAATCTGTTTATCATTCGAAATCTGAGTGCAAAAGTGCATTTTATCCACTAGTCTGGAAAGAGTTTTTAAAATTCGAATCTCTCTATTCAATATTTTTCTATACTTACCACCTTATTGCGCCAAAATGTTTTTTTTTCTTACATCCAGCCAGCATTTTCCTCGCCGTTGTGAGGTGAAAAGTTGTGTGTTGCGCTCGGCAGCAAATTAATTCTGCGTCTCGTACCTTTGAAACCTTCGCTGCGTTCAGGATTCTATATTTGAACCCTTCGCTTGCAGCTCAGGTTTTAATAAAAGTACTCGCGCCAAAAATCAACTTTGCAGCCTAACAAATAACTATTTTTTATTTGGTGATAACGGTAAACTACAGCTACTACTTTGAGGGGCTGTCAAAAAATGAATAAAAACGATAAACAGCAGAGAAATATAAGTGATAGATCAGCAAAAGAAATTTTACTGGTATCTACTTACATAGTACTTCTTCCTGATGTTCCCTGTGAAAGTTGATGACCTTTTAGAAGAGACATGACAAAAAATCACATGTCCACGAAGACGAAGTTTTGGGCAACAGGCAACTGGTAGTGTAGAATAAACTCGAATTTCCCACTTCACCCACACTCCAGCTCATGTCATCGTAGCGAGATAAAATATATACCAGTTTTAGGTCTAATCAATAAGCTTTTAAAAACAACAAGTTTCATCAAAATCGGTCCAGTCGTTTTTGTGTGATGCTCGAACAAAGATCCAAAAACAGACGTAAAATACAGAAGTCTGTTAGTTCAATCCTAATCACATTGCAATCCAACGTAGTCCAATCGTTCGTACGTAGTCCAATCACAGTTCAATCACCGAATATTTACCGCGATTGTCGCCCTGGAACACAATAAATTCCATGTAACTTTTTAAAAATTATATCTTCAATTAAAAGACACATTTAAATTCATAACATAACTAGTGTTTTCCCGCGACTTCGTCCGCACAAATTATATACCAGATTTTAAGTCAGATCCTAAGCTATCAAACAAAAAAGTTTCATCAAAATCGGTTCAGTAGTTTTTGCGTGATGCGCGAACAAACAAACAAACACACAAACAAACAGACAGACAAAATTTCTAAAAAAGGTTGATTTCGAGTCAGGGATACCTAAAAACCATATTGAATTTTTTTTTTTAAATATCTTCAATGTACAGACACACTTCAGTTACAGTTTTATAATAGTTTAGATTAGATTAGATAATGGATATTTATATTTGTATTTCAACCAGTGTTGAGTAGTTAGTGGGAAGTATCTATCCCAATCACAGGGATTTTTAATTAGAACACCAGGCGCAAGACAAACGCTCGCGGCAAAATGCAACGTGGCTCCACACTTATTTTAAAGTTTTCTATTGGTATAAATAGTGTAGAATAGCATTTTTTTAATCGATCCAGCCTAGAATAACCCACTTCAATTCTACTCATGGAGCAAAGGTTTAATTTGTTGTACAAACACATTTTAGCCACCAAGAGTTTACCACCACTTGTTATGAAATTTCATGTTGAAACCGTAAATCTTAAAACTTTGCTTCAGTAGCAGTGTTCAAACTCTGTCCAGTGTGTAAGTGAACCCTTTTTCACTTTTAATGGACAGTAGACAAACTTTGTCTGTTTTGGTTTCAGGGTGGAATGACATAATAATTTATGTTTATTAAGTAGCGATGATTTAGCCCGCAAAACACTTTAAACCCAAGAGGTACAGTCAGCAGCAAAAAGATGAATACACTTTTACTACGTCTTAGTATAAAGATGTACCTATACACTTTAGTACTGCGCGTAGTACTAAAGTGTATACATCTTTAAGATAATCTCAGATCTAATAAGATGTATACACTTTAGTACTACGCGTAGTACTAAAGTGTATATATCTTTTTGCTGCTGACTGTACATGATAAAATAAAATGTTAGTTTTTCTAAAGCCCCACTTTTCCTACACTCTTTCTCAATCTTCAAAACAAAAAGTGTCACGTTATTCTTTTGTTTCCAAAGAACGTTCATGTTAGCGTAAAATACAAGCGTATTCCATTTTCAAAATATTTAAAAACAAACTTCCGAAGCTCGCCGAAAACTTTTTCCTGCCAGTTTCCTTGCAGTGTAAGAACAAAATGCACTTTGCTGGTAGTTGCATATTTTTTGGGATCTCCGCGCACAATTCTTGTCTAAAGTTCTGAATTCGAACAAGACGTGGATAGGCTCTGTTTTGCAGTTCAGCTATGATAGTGTTTTGTTTTGTTTTAAATTTAGTATTATCATGAAACACTAGTCCATTCTAAATAGCAACGCAATTTTAAGGCTAATTTGAATTACCTACAGCAACAGAGATTTGTAACACCTCACTCTCATTTATTCTTAGAACAGCTTTAGCAACGTCCAAGATGAGTCGAATAGTATGTATATTTCTGATGAAAAAATTACATTTGCTACTCAAAATTGGTCGGAAAGCTAAATAGGAATCGGAAAATGTTTTCGTCCTTATTTGGAAAGAAGTATAGTTTGCTATTAAGGATTTATTATTACCGATCGATAGGCGATAATCGATAGTATACCGATTTTCTCTCGATAGCTGACGATAGTAAAACATATCGATATGTTAGATAATATCGTTTTTTTTGGATAAGTCGATGGTATCGAAATTAGATACTTAGTGTAGATAGTATCGATAGCATAAATACCAAGATATCGATGTGCGATACTGACTGAGTGAAACTGAGACAGGAACACGCCATTGCCTACATTTACATTGTTTAAAATTGTCGGGGGACAGGGGGTTTACGTACTATACAAGGTGTTACAAAACTACAAATAAACATTTAAGGGGCTGGTGTAGACCATCAAACTGAACAACTTTCACTATGGGACTACTATTCTATACTTTTAAAATTTGTATGGGATATAAAATTATTTTTTTCGCGATTTCGATGTTGGTCCCATAGAGAAAGTTGTTCAGTTTGACGGTCTAAATAACCTCCTTATGAGTTTTTAAAATTTATTGTTACTTATGAAACACCCTTTATACAGGGTGTAAGGGACAGCCCTCCGCAAACTGAAACGGTGAACTCAGACCATCAAACTGAACAACTTTCACTATGGAGCCTACCTCAGGAAACGCGAAAAAAAATCAGCTGTCCCATACAAAACTGCCGTCCCTACCCGACTCAAATTTATGGGACAGCTGATTTTTTTTCGCGTTTCCTGAGGTAGGCTTCATAGTGAAAGTTGTTCAGTTTGATGGTCCGAGTTTACCGTTTCAGTTTGCGGAGGGCTGTCCCTTACACCCTGTAATTTATGTAGTATTAGATATTCTTTCTTACACTGCGACTTAAGTGAGATATCAAATCTCCAAATACTTCTAGCCCACAACAAAAATATACCTTCTTTCATATACTCCCCGATAATGCTTTGTCAGGGATTCAAATAACATATTCAGCCAGGTGGGTCGGTATTAGAATTCTAAGTTTGTCCCGCTGCGATAAGTACCTACGTGCCGACTATGTTTTGAACAAGACTATGTGGTGTCCTTCCTCAACTGCATATGGTTTGAGAGATACGTGTTTGTCTAAGGTGAAGTTGAAGACATTGATTGAATGCGGAACGTGAGTTCGGAAATTGAATATTCGTTGGGTTATGTTTGCATACAGCGTGCAATTTTAAATGGTTTACCTATGTACTTTAGGGGGTGTTGCAGGCCATTAATCAGATCTACTTTCATTAAGTGACCAATATTAAAATATCACAAAGCAAATGTCAATGGCTACTCGACCCAAATTAATTTGAATTTAAATTACCTGTTATCTGTAAGGCGTTCTGAAAAAACTCCCATACGATAAGAACCGTTATTTTTATATTTGTTGTATTATGTATAGTAGGCAGAATGTATTGAATCTTTGCTTACAAATTTACCTAAATTACTAAGGCAAATCAATAATCGGAATTTCAAGGGTATATAACCTGGCACGCTCCATAAAAACAAAATATACAGTTTCAATGCTAGGATTAATTTAAGATTTGTAACTTTAAAACTTTATATTTTACCGAAAATCGGACAACATACAAGCATAGAAATTTGTTTCTAGATTGTATCTGCAAAATTTCATTGACTTTAATTGGTTAGTATTGAAAATGCAACCAGACTTAGCAGCCTAGGAATTCATCAATCAATGACTGCACTTCCCACCCGCTCGCATCCCACGCAGCACCCCTCGTTCGCCCCAACACGCACACATAGCTGAGAGCACTTTTACGAGCACACCATGCTTGAGTGTCACTTCTTTTCGCGTAGTGCATATATTCTTTGCCATCGGCCGAGTGATAGAAGCCTGGTCCTGGTACAACCTCAAAACATATAAGAGACTTTGAAAATATCTTTCCAGTTTCCACCAAACTGCACTTGCCAATAAATTGGTGCTCTGACCGACAGTTAACTCCCGTGGAACAGTTTCGCTAACTGTAATGCAGTTATTTATCGAGTTAGCCAAGTTAACAAGTCAACTGCGTCTAGAACTTCGATAGCATCTTCGTAAGACGATATAGGGAAGGGAAATGCATAGAGCTTTACTTCTAAAAATGTTTGAACGTTTGGTTTTTAAAGATGAATTGGCTTACTCGATGTGTTATTTCTGTCTTTGAGATTTTTGAGATTGTTTAGCTAAAAGTAAATTAGTTTTTGGGAGAAGGACGGTCGGAGTTTGTCTTGACGTAGTCACGAAATTTGGCCACGTTATTCGAGTGCTCTTTCTAACAAGCATAAGTTTGCAATTAGCTTCCCTGCTGCTGTAATTATCAACTGAAACTTCAATTGAAAGAAGGATCGCAAAAAAACATATTATTTTTCATCAATATCTTTTCTCATGGATGTTTCTAAGCTTCTGTAAATTTGTCTAAAAATATTTGATGTATATAGTTAAGTACAAAAATGAAAGTTAAATATCAGTAATTTAATCATAATGTGCAACCTGCATGCTTCAATTTCGAAGCATGTATTGTACCCACTATCCATTATAAGTGGCGACGGGCTCACCCCCCGTCACACAGACAGAGTTTCGATTCTACTGGTGAAACGTGGATGTTCTGAGGTTTCAGAATATCTCTGACTACCCCCTCGGGGAATATAGTCGTGAGCATATGCTATGCTATGCTAACCATAATGTTGAAAAAATATAACAAAAAGGGGTTACTTTGGGATACTTTTTATCGAGTCAAGTTCATTAGATCTTGTAACCGAATGCGATTTTGACTAGAGTAGAGTAGACATAATATAATACTTTCAGAATTTATAACACTATTATCTACTTCTCAGATGGTTTAAAAAAACACAAAAACGCATATAACCTAGCTAGACTCTACACCAGTCTTGCATTACCTGTAATGTAATTCATTCAAGTCACCAGATCTCCTGAAAAAGAAAACTACGACTCGCTCAGATGCCAGTCACGTCATTATTAAACTATAAATTCGTTAAGATAAGATTAAATCTCAGCTTAAATAAGATTTTTACCAATGAGTTTTAAGAATGATATCAGAATTGTATACCGTTGGGTTTTCGATGAAGAAAAACAAATTATGCAAACCCACAAGCTTCAACTTCGAGGATTTAATTAAAGTGTCAATCAGAACTGTCCATTAAAATATTGACGAGCTTACAGCGTTCACACTAGTCTAGTCTAGTCTGAGCAAAAATAATAATGTAAAGAGCCATATTCAGAATATGGTAAGTATATTTAGATTTAGAATATCTCAGATGGCTCCTTTGGAGAATATAGTCGTGAGGAGTATATATTATTAAGATATTATATGGTACCTTTTAATACGTTTGTTTTAAAGGGTTGACCAGGCCATCAGACTGGACAATTTTCTTTACGGGACCAAAATCGAAACAGAAAAAAGAATTTTTCCGTTTCATACATTTGGTGTAGAGCGTTGGTGGCGAGTTTTGGGGACCTTTGGAAACTCAATTTTGAGTCCCAAGATCGAATCCGCATGGACGATATGCCATGTACCAATGAGTTTTTCCAACATATTATGTACGTAATATCGACTGCTCTCAAACGGTGAAGGAAAACATCGTGAGGAAAACTGCATACACTGAAGAAGAAATTATTGTGTATGAGAAGTCTACTAATCCGTATTGGGCACGCGTGGTGGATAACGCCCACACATCCTCTCTGAGGGTAGGACTGTACCCTGCAGTGGAACGTAAGTAGGCTGTGATGATGATGATACATTTGAGTCGAGTAGGATTGCAGTTTTGTATGGAACTGTTATGATTATGAAATGTTGGTTTCATAAATAAAGTTGTTCAATTTTTATGGCCTGATGATGCCCTTATAACCGTTACCATATTAAGTTGGACCCTGTATTACGGTTTTGTCAATTTATCAAAGCTCTACCAATAAAGATGTATGTGGCGTATGTAAACATACGTTTGGTGATGTAGATAGTGACACCTAGACCTTAGCTGACGTGTGTTAAAAGGCCTCCGCTCATTGCAGCGATATTATCGAGCGATATTATCGCTGCGATTTTGCGATAATTGTTCTCAGTACATTTTGTATGGGGACGCGCGCGATCCTACACACTGCCGCGATATTATCGAGCGATAATATCGCTGCGATTTTGCGATAATTGTTCTCAGTACATTTTGTATGGGGACGCGCTCGATCCCACACACTGCCGCGATATTATCGCAACCTGACGCAATCTCTTTCTACTACATTCAGTGAAGGGCGCATGCGTGACGCGAATCGCGGAATCGCTGCAGTGTGTAAGGTGTCGCGATATCGCTGTCGATAATATCGCTCGATAAAATCGCTTGATAATATCGCTGCAATGTGCGGAAGCCTTAGTAATGGTTTAGTTAATGGCTGATAAGTCATGGTAGTTGTGAGTGTAGGTTGTACATGTATTGCAGCTACATTCATTTGTCAAAGCTCTGCGAATTAAGCTGCGTATGTAACAGATGCTCGGTGCTGAAGCTCGTAACACCTAGACCTTAGCTGACGTGTGTTAATATAGTAACGGTTAGCTAACGGCTGGTACGTCGTAATCATGGGTGTGAGTGTAGGTATGTAAGTGAAACAGACTGTGATAGGCTGAGAGCTATTCGGTTACTCAAACATTATTGATTAAGTCAAAGTCAATATAATTTATTCAATATAGGAGCTTGAAGCACACTTATTAAACGTCAAATCTTTTTTAAGCTACCACCGCGTCGGAACGTGTTGTCGCTGTAGAGAAGATGCGGCCAGAAACTCTACAACATAACACGACTTAATAACTATTACAATATAAATTCGCTATGGTTAAGTATACAATAATACATAGTCTATCTAATAAAATAATTGATACGTACTATACAGTAATGTAAATAAACTATAAGTTAGTGACCTCAGACCCAAGTATTTTGATCATTTATAACCATGTTTTTAACATGTTACAACCATGTTGTGCTATTTCAAATCAAATTATAGATTTCCAAATGTTGAAGGAGACAAGAAATTCCAAACCGAGCTGAGCTACCACTTTGCCTGGCAACGACTCGGAAGAAGTTAATGATTACTTTTCCTTGAAATACCAAAGACAACAGCGTAGTTTTGCACAATTCCTACGTACAGGGGAAAACTCAGGAACACTGGTCTATAATTTGTATAATCTACATGTCCGTGAAAGTTGTTCAGTTTGATAGTCTGAGTTCACCGTTTCAGTTTTTGCTAGGCGGTCACTAACACTCTGTATAATCTATAATATATACAACTCTAGAATTTTCACCACTTACACTACACACTTTAATTCACCAACCAACCATTAAACCTGATACCACTCGTACATAAATTAAAGCCAAGACACCGTACACCAACTACAAATCTAGTCAAATTATAAAATAAATCATGTCGCTCCATAATTGATTCCCTCTCCGCAGAGTGTCGGTTGCCGAAAAACAAATGACGCAGGCAACCACG
Source organism: Agonopterix heracliana (assembly GCA_963693445.1). Classification (NCBI taxonomy): domain Eukaryota; kingdom Metazoa; phylum Arthropoda; class Insecta; order Lepidoptera; family Depressariidae; genus Agonopterix; species Agonopterix heracliana. Next base: position 2,556,642 of record OY856308.1, read on the forward strand.
CACCAACCTAAAATGAATGACAAACGGCGAAACATGGCGGCGGCACCGCAGTCCGATACATTGATCAAACAGTAGTGGAGGCTCGAACCAAGCACATAAACGTTCATCGAGTGACAAAACCGGAGTTTGTCTGGCGCACCCTGGGCAGTCAGCCTCGTTAGGACCATTGCCGACTGACTAATCTATCCAGCATGAGTAATTATCATGCTGACACGAAAGAAGAAGATCGTAGTGATTTTCCCAATTAGTCTTCTAGTCACTGACTTAAAAGAAGAACCAGCAACCAGCAAGAAGAAGCACCCATTTCTTTTGTGTGCGTGCTGTCACGCGGTACATAATGTGACGGGTTGTAGGACCTGCGCCTAGAGCTAGTGCATCTGTGTGAGTGTAGGTCCCTTGTAGAACAAACGAGATTGTATTACCTTGCATGCTTCACATCTTTTTAGTGCAATATTCGGTCCGTATTTCTTTCAAGTCCGTGCTTCTAGGATGATTTTTCTTCGCCTTCGCTAACTAGAAACTGATATTCCTGCACTTTGCAGAGAACGAACGTCACGCACGAGTAGGGACTACGCGCGCAAGTGAAGAAATCCTACTTGAAGGGCAGGACTACAGGAACTGCATAATTCTTAGCCAAGGCTTTGTGCTACCACTGGTACGCAGGATATTTTTGGATGCTAAAATGTGTGGGCTAAACACGTGTACGTCCTCCAAAAGTAGATGGAACGTGAAACCTCTTTACGAGACAGCCTTTTAAGACAACTGTCTGGGTTAGTGCTATTTCAGCGTAGTAGCAGTGCTCGGCCACTCGTGTTTGACAGCTGCAATAAGTACCTACTAACGGCACAGCGTATTGCTCACGATATTCGTCCACCAACTTGCCTCAAACGAATCACTAAGTTTGGCTTGCCATACAAGTATATCTGAAAGTATTGGGATGCACATAAAATAATATTATGCTAATAATTATGCGCCACACTGACGCATTTGTGTTACATGACTGCTCATGTCATCTCTACCATTGTTTGTTGATAATAATCTCTCGGCATAGTGTCCTGTCCATACTGTTTGATTTGATCCTCGGGACCGCACAGTAATGTGGCACATGAAATGTCATATTTTACAACATGTGCTCGCATTACGTGGGTTTTTATAAGTTCATTATGATTTTCTGCTAGTGTATTTACACAACACGGTTTCTTAAATTATACGTCAATGCATTCGATCCATTATACCAACTAGCTTTCGATTTATTTTACCGCGCAGCTTATTTTCGCGATTTGAACTTGAAATCTCGTTTCTATTATTAAGATTATCATGGAAAGTAAACGAGGAACCAATTTTATTGTTCAGTCAAAACTCATAACCGGTCAAAACCACTTTTGACAGATTTTTGCAGATAAAAGTGGTTTTGAACAGTTATGACTTATGACTGTGACATAAATACATAAATAAGGGCATGTTTCACCACTTACGAATAAGAACCGTAGAGTTAGGAATAGAGGAACATACAGCTGAGAGAGTGAGATGTACCTAGCGCGGCACCACTGTATAATAGAAAGAGATATGTGACGCGAATAAATAGAACCGTTTTTTAGTCACTAATCAATTTTTACAATTCGGTTTTCGTGAACAATTGGGAATCTAAAGTGAAATCGTAGATAATTTTGTGAAACATACTGACACTACTTCATTAATTTATCCACGATTTTACGTTAGGCTCAGAATTATAGACAGTATTAGAATTTTTGCCTGCGAATAGTCTCCAAAAAACATCCAAAAACTGTTGCATTTGACAACTCATGTCACTGACTCTATTCCTGTAAGGTATAATAACTTTATGATAAGAACATATTCTTCATAAAAATATGTCAAATGAGCTATCGGATAAGCTAACAAAAACTTATCCAAATGTGGTAAAACAGGCCCAAATTCACATAAAGTATTGATATACATAGTCATTGTTGATATAGATAGGCATACAGGGGAGCTTCAGTGATCATTACATTTCATACCTACACAGTATGTAACTATAACTTTTATTTATTTATTTGATCAATCTCATCTGACGGTAGGCGAAAACAAGATCATTTATGAAATTAGCTAACCCAGTAATTGCATTGTCCATCTTGCCTTAAAGATATTGTGAGTATGTAACTATGTATACTTATCAAGAAACACAGGGAGCAAGCAAGGAAGCAGGCAACGCAAGCAAACAAGCAAGACAGCAAGGAGGACCCAGAAATACCCAGAAATAGAAATAAATCGGTAAGTAGATAAATATAACAATTTTATAAATATGTAAATGTACCTAATAATTGTATGTACTTAAATAAATATAATAATACTAGTAGATACCTTACTGATAAAATACTATAAATGTATAATACTTAAATGATAATAATCTTGGATACAAGTTATCAAATTATTCAAGTCTATTCAAGTCCTCCTCTCTTCCAAAATTGCTGTGCCCTAACAGGGTTCATAATGTTGTACTATTATACGATTACACCACCTATTTCATACCATTGTGAAACGCAATAAAGTATTGAGTATTGAGTATTGAGTATTGATTGATTGAGGTAATTCACGACGGCCTGACAGCACAGTCTGTAGTGAACCTGCCTGCTGTGCCGGGGGTCGCGGGTTCGAATCCCGTAAGGGACAAATATTTGTATGACGAATATGAATATTTGTACCCGAGTCATGGATGTTTGTATCTATATACGTATCCTATATCGTTGTCTAGTTATCATAATACAAGTCCAGGCTAGATTCTGGAACTTTAAATGTGACTAGATAATTTGTGTGACACTGTCCAAGATATTTATTTATTTTTATTTAATTCAACATTCAAACATCTTTAACAAACCTAGTCCATAGGTAGCATGACACCGTGATAAAGCGCTATCACACCTTCGCTCTCTTTCTATTTGCAAGGGAACGAACGAGATAAAAGACGTGATACAGCCTTATCACGTGTAGGATGCCACCATTGCAGGTCATTACACATCGTTATGTAGAACTATATACTATTACATAATATTCTGTGATATTGTTGATAGTATTACGCATAAATGAGTTCACAATTATTAGAAGCCGCCAATTATCAGAATTTCAAATTGTTGAACACTTTCCAATCACGATTATTGTTAAATAAACGTTTATGTATTTGTAACAGTGCCAAATGAATGAATTTATCATTAATTGCCCATTTGGCTGGTAAAAATCTTGACTGATAATTTTGTAGAAATGAAAGGCTTTTTTGTTTGCAGGAAGAGAAAAATGTTGTTGGTTTGATACAGTTTTTGAGGATAAGGATAGGATTTTGGAGGTTATTAACTAAGCCACACGATAAGAAGAAGATTAATTAAGCTAAAGCTAATCATCAATAAACACATTATCCTTCCTTTGCTTCGCGCAGTTGGGTAAAAACCATTAAAAATGCGGTCAGTACCCGTTAAAATTATTAAATGCTTATTTGCTCGTAAAGAAGTTTATCATCGATATTACATTCTGTATAATTTTGTAGTTTTTTCTACATTTTGTATAATTTCTTCTTAGAATTTGATCATTAACTTTCATTATAGCATACCTTTTGATAGGTAGCTAGCTATTAGCTTTGCAAGCACTATTAATTTAATTTTAAATTAACATTACCAGATTCTTGTAGATAATTGGTATATTCTGTGGCCATAGTTTGTAATCATTCATTTATAATTGACTATAGGTTTCCCGAATAAAAATTTATTTATTACAAGTCAAGTTCAGTTGCAAAAACGCTCATTAGAGCAAGAGATTTAATGGAGGATTAACTCTAATGAGCGTTCTATCGTATTACAACTAAGTGAATTAGGCAACGGGGGCTCAATTTATGCAGTCCATGCACCATAGGCTAGTCACCTACTTCCGCTATGTTAATTTAATCAAAGCCAGTAAAGATACACTAAACCTCGAAACGATGTACTCATACTATTGTTCCATTTTGTGTTATATTAAAATGAAGCGGAGTTTTCGAGGTTGACCGTACCTATATAATAATTATGCAGTTGAGTCGGAATACAGACGGATGGCTTAATTTCCGTTTCATGTTACGATATGCAAGCTTCATCTCTTGATGGATTAAGCTTTAGCAATAATAACGGTTTGTATTTTGCTGAATAACTGCTGCAATTAATGTAATGAACGTTTTAAGGTGTTTACATCAGTGATATTTATTATGAGTTTTCATAATCATCAATATTTTTGTGTTTTTAATAAATTTAGACAGGCGTGAGTATTTAATAAATTTTAATACAATTTCATTCGGAAAACCAACAGTCAAACATAGAATAGACCAATTACAGGAACTCGCTAATGATATTTTAATAATTAAGTGAATAGTGCTTGCAATGCTTACATAATAACGAAATGTTAAAAAAAATCGAACTGCATAATAATAATTATCAATACTTGGTTCGATTTCATTTTGTACTTTTTCATAATTTGTTGGATAGAAAATTGCTACAACTGGTAGCTTGAAAAGATGGTCAATTGTCATATTTATTTATTTATTATACTTAGGTTATAAAAACATACCTAAGAAAAACCCTCATTATATTATAACAATTTTGATTAAAATTCATTTACCTAAAGATTATGTTATAATAAATACTACTAATATTATTGAAAGTTTGTGGCGAATTTTTAGACTCAATCACGAATGAAAGGCTGACTGAATAATATTAGGCACATAGATTGAATTATGTACTGTATTGACACAGAGTTCTTTTTTAAAGTTAACGCTGGCGACGACGTCACGGGCAATAGTTAGTTAAAAAATTAAATTAAGAAAAATAACTTTACTTTATTTTTACCTATAGTACCTTAAGTTAGGGATATTTGCCATTAATATTATTAATGAAATGTACGCCACGCCGTAATATATTAATTAAATACATTATTAACATAAAATCATGACCAAAGAGAACATGGCCATTTTTCGTGCAATTATGCTACCAGAAGCCATAGCATACTACACGTGATACGGCTGTATCAGGTCTTTTATCTCGTTCGTTCGCGTCCAAATAGAAAGAGAGCAAAGGTGTGATAGCGCTGTATTACGGTGGCATGTTACCCATGCAGAAGACTTTGTTATTGCAGTTAATTATATATGCATATTTTAGTACAAAATTTACACAGTGAATGTCATACCCTAAAACAAACAATAAAAATGAGAAAAGAAAAAAATCTGAGACTATAAATAAAAAATTTACATTTTAGTACTAAAAACTAAAAATACGAAATTTAGTGGGATTCGTTAATAAAGTATTTTAATATCATTTGTATAAACGATCTAGCAAAAAAAATTGCTTATTATAAATTATTTCCTTTCGACCCGTATTTTTACTGGACTATTAAGACTACTTTACTTTGAGACCAACATTGAAATCGCGAAAAAAATATCAGCTGTTCCATAATAATGTCTGGAAATACGAGCAAGTAAAAGCTATTCAGTTTGATGGTCTGAAGCACCAACTTAGGTAAGTAAGTAACGCATTTAACCATAGATTTACACTCTAGATTAAGCCATACCGTGGCCGCACATGGAACAGCAATAGTTTCACTTTTGCATACTAAAAGACGGTTTGTTTGGCAAAGATTATATAGGATTGACAGCTTGCCAATGACAAAAACCAGCCACGGTGACCGAAACAAAAATAATGTTTTGTCTTTTTTGTTTATATTAGTTTTCACAACTGGCTATCTCGCTCTCGATTTCTTGGCTCCATCTTGTAGCGTAAGCGAAACGTTTTAAATCTATGCATTTAACTTGTTTAAAATATAATGTCACTTCAAAATAAAATATAGTACCTACCTATAATAGTTAGAGTGGAGTAAACGCATGGCTTATTATTCCCAAACTAAATGACCATCATTTTCATCGACATCAATTTACTGCCACAACAATATTCGTGATAAAACTCCGGTATACGGTTATCGATTATGTCTATTGGTGAACAAATTGAGATAATTTGGACAAACCAGGCAATTATATTGATTGGCGGTGAATCCCATAATGTGTTGCCCTCAATAGTCAAATAATGATTCGAAATATAATTTATTGTTCGTGGAATTCACCTTGGCGTATTGAAGCTACATTTTAATGTTAGCAATTTATTCTGTTTTCTTAGCCAGAGGCGCAAAAAAGACGCGACACGTACCTACCTACAGGAGAATAAATAGGCCAGTCAATTTACAAAATGTGGGAATGTATGTATGTGGGAATTAATTATGCATAGAACTTTTAAACCATAATGGGCATACTTTAGTAATATTTCAATACCGAGCTCTCTAGGGGAACAATAACCAGTAAAGTGCGAGTGGGGTACTCGCGCACCAAGGGTTCCGTACCACACCACAACACAACATATTACTATAATAAAAAAAGTGTTATTTTCTCGCCTTTAGCGCGAGACCGACTTACACTTGCCGGTTTTTATTATTTCTTGTAATACCTACTGTAGAGTTTCTTCTATAATTAAACCTAGTTTGACGCTTATACATTTGCGTTACCGTTTTTACGATAGTGCGACAAGAAAAACGTTAGTAAAAACTAGTTTCTTGTATGAGTACCACCTTAATTTTTATTTCTTGACATTTTTATTATTTCTTAGCAAATCCGCTGTAATAACGCACATTCTGTGAAAATTTCAACTGTCTAGCTATTACGGGTCAAAAGTTACAGCCCTAAATATATAGGACAGACAGACAGACTGACGGACGGACGGACAGCTTAGGCTTAATGCATAGGGGCCCCTTTTTACCCTTTTTGTAAGGAATCCTAAAAACGTGGAGATATAATACATAATATTAAGGTAAAAAAACACCAAATTCAAGTAAAAACTAGGGCTTTGCAAAAACACTATGATACAAACTCTTCTAAAACTGCGGTATTGGTAGACAAATCACTCTAACTTGGTTCCCAGTACCTCGATGCTTGTGCCATTTACTAAATTGTAACGTGCACTAACATTTATCAAAGATGAGATGGCCAACACACTATAATCAAGCAATAGTGTCACTTTAAAAGCTTGCTGTATCAGTCTATTTTTGAGATCATGAAAACCATGCTTAATTTTTTTTAGTCTGCGATTATGTGCAGATATTAAATTAATACATATCTTAACTATTATAAAACTGTAACTGAAGTGTGTCTGTACATTGAAGATATTTACAAAAAAAAGATTACGATATGGTTTTTAGGTATCCCTGACTCGAAATCAACCTTTTTTAGAAATTTTGTCTGTCTGTTTGTCTGTTTGTTTGTGTGTTTGTTTGTGTGTTTGTTTGTTTGTTTGTTTGTTTGTTTGTTCGCGCATCACGCAAAAACTACTGAACCGATTTTGATGAAACTTTTTTTGTTGGATAGCTTAAGATCTGACTTAAAATCTGGTATATAATTTGTGCGGACGAAGTCGCGGGAAAACACTAGTAAATATATAAAATCACGACCATAATCCCTTTCGGATGTTCAGAAATATTGTTACAACTACCAACTTTAAGTTAAATATACAGGGTCCAACTTAATATGCTGACACTTTTTTAAAGGGATGATCAGACCATCAAACTGAACAACTTTCTCTATGGGGCCCACATCGACATCGCGAAAAAAAATCAGCTGTCCCATACATTTGGCTCAAATAGGTTTGCAGTTTCGTAGGGGACAGCTGATTTTTTTCACGATTTCGATGTTGTCAGAGAAATTTGTTCAGTTTGATAGTCTGATCCTCCCCTTAAAAAAGTGTCAGCATATTAAGAAGGACCCTGTATTATTCATATTCAATTTAATTAATGTTATGCCATAATCGCATATTAAATTTAAACCAACCAACGTAATCTTGCTTTGAATGTATGTAATTATTTTTCTTTGATTACCCTTGTAACAAGTAAACAAATACGTGTACCGAAACCAGAGCCGTCACTCTTATAAAAAAAATATCGGTACTGAAAATGGTAAAGGATAGTTGAAACTGCATCCTGAAGGTGTTTTGTGAGTGCACATCAAATGTGACATACCGCAAGTAAACACTAACGCAGTTGTTAAAAGCTTCTAAAACTACAAAGCATTTTACTATAATAAAACTAGACAACTATATACGACACAAATAATAGTAGATTACACACCGAGGACAGGAAAGTAAGAAAGGTCTCAGATCTCATGTAATTGTTGACCGAGGCTAAGCCTAGGTCAACAAACATGTGATCTGAGGCTTTCTTATTTACTGTCCGAGTTTAGTATACTATTTTTCTTCTCGACGGAGGTGGAAAGCGACAACTTCGTTTAGCGCAGCGGGACGAGAATTGACGCTTTCCGTCCGGAGGGAAGAAATAATTATAAACATAACCTTGATGATCAGAACAAAACAACAGATTGATTGAAAAGCGCGCATTGTGTACGTTTGGGTGATTCGACCGAACGGGAAGATTGATGTTATCACTACTGCTTGAGTATAATATATTGGGTGGTGTCGTTGTGTTTAAATTATGATAAACGAGGTAGGGGTTGTTTTCGCATGGGAGTAAAGTTGTAAATTAGTAGACATTTAGTCTTTGCTCGTTCAATTCATTTCCATAAACGTTCTAAATGAAACAACTAATAGAAAAAGTTTAATTATTTCCACATTCAATATAAATGACGACGATGAAATTTTTAAAATATTCTACTGATGTCAATTGTATAAACAATTAAAAAAAAAAATCCACCGCTTCGCAGTTTGTTATCTCTGTAGAGAAGATGACCAGAAACTCTAGGTTAAAACTAGGTAAGGTATTACAAAACTATTCAAACGATCTTAATTATTATCATCTCTGACGGGAGGTTAGCTGTTTTTAGGACTAATCACACCCTGGAGATCTTAAGCCTAGGAATATGTCTCTTCCAAATTCATTGTAAAACAGTGGAAATAATTTTGTATTTTTCGATTCGTAATGTGTTGCCGAGTTTTCATTGTTTTCAAGATATAATAAATAATTCACAAAAACTTAAGGTTTCTAATTTACTTACTTGGGAATCTATCCTCAAGGGTAAAATAGAAAACTAGAACCTTGTTTAAGCTAGAACGGATTTATAAAAACAGATTGAAATTATCCAAGCGGTAAATTTGTTTACAATTCATTATCTTGTTCTAGACAACGGTCAACACAGCTTTAAGGCAAAGAATTTCCATTTTCAGCTTTTGAACAAAATAATTTGAAATGTCAATGTCAACTTGGATAATCTGATAGGTTAATGTGACAAGTCAAAAGGAAGAACTAATTTGGTAATCCTGCGTTTTTTGATACCTATTTATTATTATGTCTATACGTTACATTGTGAAAAGGTGTTAGCTGTAATGCAATGTAATACATTTGTTAAATAAATAAATAAATTTAATGTATAATAAGATAATAAGTCAATAGGTACAGTCGTTCATTCATGTTTCCTCTCGTTTTGAATCTAGTTTTCTTTAGGATTCTTTGTACCATATTCATACCACTACCTAAATAAAATAGAATGTTATTTTCTACTTGCGAAGCTCTAATAGACACTTGGCTGTCACTTCATCCAAAGGCGAAAACTGACAAAAAAAGGGAAGCATGAATGCGAGTGAGACAGGAATATACCACTGGCTATATTTTCTGCCACGCTACCAAGAGGGTAGACAAAAATTGGTGGGGTGCAGGGAGTGCCCATACTGTATACTAGTACCCATCGATATACAAAATAATGGATGCCGGGTCTAGCACAAAATTCTCGTAAAAAGTGTCCGAGACTAATCCACACAAACCTAAGTAGGTACATCTACAGTAATATAAACATTGAAAATGCTGGAATTCTTTTTCATTTTGCTTCCATAGTTTTCAGTAGCACGCGCTTGCATGCGCGTCGTCGGCCAGTCAAACAAAGACTGTCGCGTAGTTAGTTCTCTTTATACGTTTTAATTCTCTTTTGGTTCAGACACTTTTGAGAGCGTCCAGTAGTTGGTAAGTCAATGGTAGTACCACATTGTTACCTGTTGCTAATGATTGGAATCTCCCTGCGTCTGTTTTTCAAAACAAAATACAATCAGGATATTTTTTAGGCTTTTTCAGAGAAAGGTACATCCACGGCTTCATCTACTACTTTCCATTATTATGAGCGTCGGAGTCTCCTTTATGTGACTGCGGGATCGAATACCAGAAGATACAGCACATAATACAACGGTTCGAGTTTACCCGGACCGTCCTGAGGACCTGACGCACCTGTTGGTCTACCATGAAATTTCACCGTACTTTACTACTGTAGTTACGTCACCATAATTTTGTATTGAATTTCGTACAGCGCTCCTAGTGGTTACGTTGAGAACTACGAATTGGCGACGTAACTACAGTAGTAAAGTACAGGGAAAATTCATGGTAGGCCCTCTGATATCTGATGAGGCCCTTCGATGGCTTCAGACTCTGGATGTAGACTTATGAACCTATGCCTACAAACCAAATTCGTCGTACACAGATATCAATTATATTGAGAGATTCGTCAAGTGAATAAGTCGCTATCTTTTCACCCATCACAATAAAGGGGAACATTTTCCATTAGCTGCTTCAGACAACACCCATAGTTAGAGATGGAGTGGTCGATCCTAAGCCAGGGAAACAACTATGATCCGAAACGAACAATCTATACTCTCTTTTCTCCGTGTCCCCATCTTAAGCTTCCAAATTCCTTCCACAAGTACCTTCATACTATAGATTTTAAGAGATTAGCAAGACTCGCGTGTACAATGTACGGATTGCCCTAATTCTGTGCGATGGCGTGCTTTAGCCGACGAATTAAATCCTATAAAGCGGATTGCGTTTTACAACCTCGACTACAGAGTTTTGTGTACCTTCTTGTTTGTATTGTATTTTGTGAAATTGGATAGCTATTGGATGATTGGTTTTAGTTAAAGTTTTATTCTTAAGTGCGTTCACACACGATGACGCACTGACGGAGTAGCTTACGTCAGTCCGTCATTTGTGAAGCATGGAGTTGTATGAAACCGCACGTAGAAACACACACGGTGACGGATTGACGCACTGCGTATGCTTCTACAGACTGGCATCTGCCACTCCGTCAATGCGTCATCGTGTGTGATCACACTTAGGGAATATAATTCGGAGCTCGCTCTATACAAACAAAGATGGTGATATTTTTAATACTAAGCCACGGACCTGAAAACCGGACGTAATCTCGTCTAATCACGAGTAAAGTACTCATTTATTTTTGTGTGCGTGCTGACGCACTGTGGTGTGGTACAAAATGGTGTCGGGTTGTAGGATCTTAGCCTAGAACTGGTGCATCTGTGTGAGTGTAGGTCCTTTGTAGAACAAACTAATAAATGTAGGACCTTGCATGCTTCACATCTTTTTAGTGTCACATTCCGTCCGCCTTTTTTTCAAGTCCGTGTACTAACCAATTAAAGTCAATGAAATTTGTCAGAAACAATTAAGAAACTAATATTTTTTGTATGAAGTCAGATTTTCGTTAAAATGTAATAAGTAGTTTTAAAGTTAAAGTGCCACAAAGATTTCCATTAAAATCTTAAATTAATCCTAGCATTAAAACTGCTGCTGCTTTTTTTATAATTTAACGAAAAAGAGATTAGTTTCGAAATTGTTTCTGAAAAAATGCATTGACTTTAGTTATTTGGTATAGAATACCTATAACCAGACATCGTTTGAACGCAGCATGCATTAGAGCTTTCGGAATAAACTTCTCTTATACTATTTGGAAAAAACCATTGGCACGTCGACTTTGGCACGGCATAAGAAAGAGTATCTAGTACATCTTAATTTTATTTTGATCTAAGAGTACATCATTTCTTTGGACCGGGACATGATGTTAGGGCCATATCACACAAGCGATTTTCGAGCGATGGCGTTCATTGTACGATATAGTTGCGATTTCTTCTCTGTAAACAATTATGACAATAAAGAAACTGCAACTGTGAAATTATCTCCACAGCTATCTATTTTGTGCAGCCAGCCAATCTCATAACCCATGAGCTTTGCAAGTTCAGTTCACCTTCCGAAAGACCGTAAAATCTCTTTTTCAATATCAAAAACGATAGGCAAAAACCACAATAGGCAATTTTTCTGTATTACACATATTAGTCTAGATTACAACCCAGTACCAGCTAAAAACCGATTATTTTTTCAAGAGCCACGAATTGGGTCAATGCGAACATTTGGTTGGATACACGCGAGCTCATGCCCACTAATGTCGACATTATCCTGATTGCCTGATGCTATTTGTTCTGAACAAAAAAAAAACAAATGTCCTAAGCTTAAAAGAATTGTAGCTATCGTGTTAGGACGTAGACTGCCTTTTCTATAGACTTATGTTACTCAAATAGTACAGAAGATTTCATCTCCTATACTAGAAAGGAAACCGATGCATCTCTTTGTCTATCAGAATCTTTTTCAGAAAAAGAACAATATGTAGATCAAGGATATTGGTAGAAATAAACAAAAGTTATTGACATTTGGCAATCAGTTCATTTTCTACTGTTTCATGCAGAAATACATTTAATTCATTCGTAAATAAGCAACGCACGGCTACTTTCCAGGTGAGATAATTAGAAACATTTGTTTATACAATGTTTTATCATTTAAAATAATAAATTAGATAGTAAATGTAATGTATATAATGTAAATAAACAAAATGTATTGCTAACAAATGTAAAACATTTAGCATAATAAAATATTTACAATAACTAAAATTATTTTGACTAAATTAACATCTCAAATCCAACTCTTTAGAAGTCTGGTGTGGTGGGTAATCTATGGTGTCAAGATACGTTAGGTTTCGATAGCTCTGTTTAGGATGTGCTAAACGTTTGTGTGCCATTTTGTGTAATTTAGGACCGGTGTTTCCCCTTACTGACTAATTGATGGGATATGTAGGTGTGCTGGACAATGTGAATCGATTTGAGAGGAAATATGAGACAGTACGAAATAGGTAGGATGTTGAATGTCCGTCAGATAGTAGGCAATGTTCTGAGTTTTGGAATTTGTTTCATTTAATGATCCAGATGGAAAGTTTCGTGGCATAATTTTAATAGCAAGAAAAAAATCTGTCAAGGCATGTAAGTAGGTAGTTAACATGATGCCAAAGTATTTTTAAGCCGCCTTTTTTTTGACCTCAACTCTGGATCATCTGTTTAAAATATAACATAAACATAACATAAAAGTTCTTTATTTGCGCGCCTAAAACATAATTAAAAAACAATAATAAATCAAATAATAAATATTTTCCAAAATATAGAGTTACCGAAGATGAAATATTACTAAAACAGTCACCCATCTAAAGTCTGACCACACCGAACGTTGCTTGTCTTTTCTGATCGTATCAAATATCGAAGCAAAACTTTACCACGTGCGCCTCTTTTATAAATTTTAAACAATTCCTGCGAGGTAGGTATACGAAAAATGTTTGATATGAAAATTAAACATTTTCATATCAAATATTTTACACACACGTCAAACCCACAAATACTTTGTAATCAATGCCTCTCTAATGAAATAATTAGGTAATTTCAAAACGCAAACTAATTAATCATAAAATTCAATTAACAAAACGTTTTTATAACATCAAACGGCTAGAGATCAAACGCCACTAAGCTCAAAAGCACAAATAATCATTTAAAATGGAGAGTAATTCATTATTGTTGCTTTACAGTTCACTTGGCACTGGACGATGTACACGCGGACACGAAATTCGTCGAGCAAACATTTCGAAATGATCCTGGCTTCCTATTTGCCTTAAGAGGATAGGCGGGCTGAAATGCTAATTTGGAGAATAGGTCACTTTTCCGGCTGTATACGTATTTATCAGATCCGCCCCACCTTTACCAGCATTTCGTATTCCCCTGTTTTCTCCTCCAAAACTAAACCTATTTTAATCATTCTTTCAAAAATAATATGAGAAAGACTTTGGCTATGTCCGTACGTTTTGCTTTTTTTGTTTATGTTCGTCAAATTTGTTTACTGGATGTTTGAAAACGGGCGGTAAAATAGGTCATTTTCGAAGGACCCTAGTTCTTACAGTAATTAATTAATGCAAAAAATCAAAACATAGGGACATGGCAGAGGTGACATAGATTGTATGGTAAAAACATATTTGCTCTAGTGTCATTATCCAGGGGAAAACAGGGGAATACGTCTGTATGGAGAAAACTGTACTCGTCTATCCTCTTGACTACAAGTTTTCTGGTGAATCTTCATGCCATGCTTCAGCCATGAAGCCAGCCAGACTTGTGGGGCAAAGACCTGCTATCAAAAAAGGGACCGTGTAAAATTCCTATTCTACAACAAGACAGTGCCATAGAATGTGGCCAATATGAAAAAGAAAATGGCGCTTTGAAAGAAACAAGATGATGATTATGAATGAGACGCTGAATTTTTCCCCAACGCTACCGAGACCAATATCACAGATTACTTACTAAAAGCGAGCATATTGAAGTTTTCAGTAATACAAATGTCTAGTGATAATAAAGGTGGCTAGCCTTTGATCCAAAAAATTCTTCATTGCTTATACCTATACGTTGTAGATGCGTTATACATTAGCCTCGTATGGAAGCCCCCACAAGAAAAAGGGTGGTCGATTCTAACCCGGAATCACACAGCTTTATAAAGATTGTTCTCCAAAATGCTAACCCGTATATTTAACAAAACACCAACGGTTAGAATCAAACATTTCGCCACTCTAAATGCCTCTGGAAGCCTGCGCTGGTATCTCGAGTACCTTTATGCGTTCGCACGTCACTCGCTCTGTGTTTGCAACGTAGCGTAATGGTTTAAGCTTTGGATTTATTCGGACGGGGTAGTCTTCACACCCAGGTCTAATCCACAAAGTGAGTGTGAGTGGAACAGTCGAACGATGAAATGTACCCGAAAACGTCGAGCGTGTATGAAACGACTTACGAATGTGGAAGTTGCAAGAGGTGTTTCAGGATCGTAGCCTATGGCAATCAATTGTCTCTGCATGCCCTAATGGGACACAGGCATGAGTATGAATGTATGTATGTATATCTATTCTAATCCACAACTGGATTTTGACTTTGGTGACTTTTCTTTCCAGTAAGTAATCGCATAATTATTATCGCATCTCATTTATAGGATGTAACAAAACACCTTAGTTATATTTGAAGGGGTTCTAGTCTATCAAATTAAATAACTTTCACTGTGGAGTCAACTCAGATAAAAAAAATAGTGTTACGTAGGCCCGTTCGCCACGCCCTCTTGATCTTATGTATAAACAGCATCCGAACGAGTTGGTCTGAAAATGAACATGGACAAGACGAAGATTCTGTCAAATGTCCATGTTGTACCCACTCCTGAAATGATCGGAAACTCTGCGCTCAAAGTTGTTGACGATTATGTTTACCTGGGTGGGTGGGTACAAAACTATTCAGTTAAGTAGGTCCAACAAGAAAGAGATCAAACGTCGAATCCAACTCGGCTGGGCACCGTTTGGGAAGCTACGTAGTATCTTCACGTCCCAAATACCGCAGTCTTCGACCAAATTGCCAGTGATGACACGTGATGATCCTAATTTAAAACTGAGTCATTATTATTATTATGTATCTCAGCTGGTATTTCACGGGCCGTAGCCCGGACCTTTGGAAGGCTTGCGTGGGGACACAGGTCCAACACGTAGAGGCCCCTTCGAGACACTTTTATCTTAATGCAATGGGATGCACCAATCGTGAATCTATCCCTGAATGCATTATGCAAATACACTCATAGACGGACCACGCTTGGCACAAAGACTATTGTGAGAGAGGATATAATGTTACTTGGACTATGGGGGTGAACTGGGTGGGCCGGGAAATCTGGGTTATTGCGGAGAGACTCGGGACGCCTGCCGTAACAAATGTCTCAAGTTTGTTCAAAATGGCAGACGGTGACTTGCCAACTCATTTGATGGGCCCCCCAAAATAGCCGCTCGCAAGGAGCGACAAGGCGGCAACATCTAGTGAGCGGCTAAGGTTGTAGAGAGGTGAGTCTGCGGGCGCCAGTTCCCGGTGCTAAGCGCACCAGTCAGCAGGCCCCCGGCGTTATGACATTTTACACTTCCAACCTGGAGCATAGGTTCCGCTCTTGCGACTCCACTCCTGGCCGGCCGGTTAAGGCAAGACAGGAGGTGAGGGCCAAATCAATCCGGGCCCTCTGGAGAATCGGGTCCGTGGTGTCGCCAATCACCAACAGCTCGCCACAAGCTGCCCTGCGGGCTTATTATTATTATTATTATTAGTTTTGGGCTATTGCAAGCAAAGTGACGACCCGGTTGGTGTAGTGGTTACCACGCCGGACTGCAAAACCAGGGTCCTGGGTTCGAATCCCGGTTCGGTCATGGATGTTATATGTTCGTGCCGTTGTTGTATGGTTTCCATAATAAAAGCCTTTAGTGCTTAGTTTGGGATAATTACAATGTATGTGCCTGTGAGCGTTATTTATTTATTAGTTCATTATGTAATACTTCGACCATCGCTGGTCCTTTGTGTTCGCCCCAAGCTCACCCATATTTTACGCATACCTCCGAACTTGTGGTATTTTCTTTTCATTCTCGGGAATGCAGGTTTCCTCACTGTTTTTCTTCACCGCCGAGCTAGTAATTGATAAATAGAACTGTACATAATTTCCGAAGAACTTAGTGGTACAGGCTAGGAATCGAACCGCCGCCTCATGATTGAGGCGCAAGCTCTCTTCCGTAAGGGCTATCATCGCTCCAAAACTGGGTCAAGTCCAGTGGGTCTACCATGAGTTTTCACCGTTCTGTACTACTGTAGTTACGTCACCAATTTTGTATTGAATTTCGTACAGCACTCCTAGTGGTTACGTTGAGAACTAATTTCTGTCATACGAATTGGCGACGTAACTACAGTAGTAAAGAACGGTGAAAACTCACGGTAGACCCAAAGTATTCAAATTAAATAAAATCGTTTAATAAACGTTACGTTCCATACACCACGGTGTAAAAACATCCGCAGTTAGTGAGTTTGTTCACTTGTCCATCCGTTTCGCACGACGTTCATTCATTTGCTATCTCTTGATAAATGCCTCCCATATTTTACGTTTTGTTACGCTTAAAATGTACCGTCGACGATTGTTCACTGAAAACGTGCCTTATCTTGCACCAAACAATAGTTTTTCAACTGTTTTTGTATTTAAAATTTCGTTACTTGAATACAAATTGAGTATATACGATTTTTTGCTATCGTTGCTACAATTGTTATTTGAATTTCA
The DNA here is from genome assembly GCA_963693445.1 of Agonopterix heracliana. NCBI lineage: Eukaryota > Metazoa > Arthropoda > Insecta > Lepidoptera > Depressariidae > Agonopterix > Agonopterix heracliana. The sequence continues at coordinate 2,573,931 of OY856308.1, forward strand.
ACAGTTTCATTTAGTTTTTGTTAGCCAAAATGCGAGGTTTTTTCCTATCAATATTGTAATGATTGTGTAATTGTTATATTATGTTCTTTACCAAAATAAGAAGAGCTATAGAGGGCACGGCAGAAGCGAGGTTAGAAGTGAGCAGGGATCGAGGCAAGAGGTGGGCTGTGATTCTTTGTATTTTTATTTGTTAGACACTCCGCACTCTACAGGGTGTAAAATTAAATGCGTTAAACATAAGAGGGGGTGCTTCAGACCAATAAACTGAACAACATTCACTATGGAGCCCACAACGAAATAGTGACAATAAAATTGGTTGCTCCATAGAAAATGTCAATGGCTACTCAACCCAAATGTGTTGAACAGCAAATTTTTTCTCCGTGGGATCGATATTGGCTCATAGTCCGTAGTGAAAATTGCTTAGTTTGATGGTCTGAAGCGCCCTGCTTAATAATTATGTAACGCATTTAATTTTAAAACCCCGTCGACGGGGAAAATTTTAATCATTTACGCCAACTTTGCTGTCCTAGTATGGAGGTCAGCAACACACCGGTTTAGCCTTATACCTTTCGCGATGACTATATGGTTTAAAAAATTTTGCTGTTCCATATATTTAGGTCGAGCAGCGATTGATCTTTTCTATGGAACCACAGAAAATTTTTCACGATTTCAATGTTGGTCCCATAGTGAAGCAGTATGCAAGTATGTAGAGCATTAAATTTTGCACATTGTATAGACGTTACAGATAGCAGAATTATATTGAGAACGCAAAAAGAAAAGGTTTTGAATCCACGATCCATCTCAGTTGTCTTAATTAATTAAGTGGACGTATTTTTCTTGTTTAACTCTCTTGTGCATTTAGTTTTCTGTTCTGTTTGATTTTCTTTTCTTCAGCTCTGTTTTTTCTTTTAATTAATGTTACTGGAACAAAGAACGTAAATATTATTGTTGATTTAGAAAAGAAATATGTTTTGGTTTAGAGTTAAAAATATATTTGAACTACCTAGGTACTTTATCAAGTACCTTTTAATTAATTTTTTTTTAGTGAAAAACTAATTTAGAAATTGGGCAATGGAATGGTTATTGTATCAAATGATAGGTCACATTCATGATAAATTTTATCAAAAGCGACATCTTAGTCTAACTTGTGGGGGCCTACCTACCTACGCTGCGCTTTTTGGTACGCGGTCACCACTCGAGAACTCTTCAGCCCATCGTCCATTGATTCTGCGAGCAATGTGCCCCATCCATTTCCACTTTAGTTCTTTGGGCTATGTCGGCTACTCTGGTCCTTCTGAGAACCTATTCATTTCAGATTCGATCTCACAGAGAAACTCTGAGCATAGCCGTCTCCCTTGCTCATTGGGTGACTTCCAGTCGTCTAAGTGAGCCTTGAGTAAGCAACCATGTCATCACTGGCACTGTACACACTGTCCAAGGACATTCATCTTGTGATTCTGCGGTATTTTACGAACGTATGTCAGCTAAACCACAAACTAACAAAGTTGAGATATTTCCAAAAATTTCGACAACAACACCAAAAGCTAGAAATATACGTTATTTTTTTAAACGATTTTATTTAACTTCGAACCGGTCTAACTATCTATCTAACTAACTAACTAACTAACAAAGGATTCTTGTAATCGAATTTTCACCCACTTCCTGTCAACCGATTCAGTTGAAACTTTACACACACGTATAGTTCTGATGACAATGCAATATTATGGTAACATGGAGGTGATCTGATGATGGAGACGGAAGGTGGTCCTCGATTTCTTATAGCAGAGCACTCGTGTTTAGTGTTATATAAATTGTTTTGATGAGACCTTTATGGTACTGGTAAGATTGAGGGTCTGATGATGGAGACGGAAGGCGGTCAAGGGATCTCGTCGATGACTTATAGCAATACACTCGTGTTTGGTCTCACTTCAATCGTAGCGATGAGATCTTTGAGGTACCAGTAAGATTGAGGGTCTGATGCTGGAGACGGAAGGTGGTCAAGGGATCTTGTTGATGACTTATAGCAATACACTCGTGTTTGGTCTCATTTCAATGGTAGCGATGAGATCTTTGAGGTACCAGTAAGATTGAGGGTCTGATGCTGGAGACGGAAGGTGGTCAAGGGATCTCGTTGATGAATAACAGCAATACACTCGTGTTTTGTCTCATTTCAATTGTTGCGATGAGAACTTTGTGGTACCAGTAATATTGAGGGTCTCATGATGGAGACGGAAGGTGGTCAAGGGATCTTTTCGATGAAATATAGCAGAGCACTCGTGTTTCATGTCATTTAAAATGTTTTGATGAGAACTTTATAGCCCCGGTAAGATTGAGGGTCTGATGATGGAGACGGAAGGTCGATTAAGTATAGCAATACAATCGCGTTTGATATCATTTCAATTGTTGCGATGATAACTTTGTGGTACCATTAAGATTGAGGGTCTGATGATGGAGACGGAAAGTGGTCAAGCTATCTTCTCGATTAATTATAGCAGAGCACTAGTGTTTGGTATCATTTAAATTGTTTCGATGAGAACTTTATGGCACCAGTAAGATTGAGGGTCTGAAGATGAAGATGGAAGGTGGTTAAGGGATATCCTCGATAAATTATAGCAATACACTCGTGTTTGATCTCGTTCCAATTGTTGCGATGAGAACTTCGAGGTACCAGTAAGATTGAGGGTCTGATGATGGAAACGGAAGGTGGTCGAGGGATTTCCATGATGAATTATAGCAGAGTACTTGTTTTCGGTATTATTTAAATTGTTTCGATGAGAACTTTATGGTACCGGTAAGATTGAGGGTCTGATGATGGAGAATGAAGGATAGAGCACTCGTGTTTGGTATCATTTAAATTGTTTCAATGAGAATTTTGTGGCACTTGTAAGACTGAGGGTCTGAAGATGGGGACGGAAGGTGGTTAAGGAATCTCTTTTATGAATTATAGCAAAACACTCGTGTTTGGTCTCATTCCAATTGTTGCGATGAGAACTTTGAGGTACCAGTAAGATTGAGGGTCTGATGATGGAGACGGAAGGTGGTCAAGGGATCTCCTCGATTAAGTTTAGCAATACAATCGCGTTAGATATCATTTCAATTGTAGCGATGAAAACTTTGTGGTACCATTAAGATTGAGGGTCTGATAATGGAGACGGAAGATGGTCAAGCGATCTTCTCGATGAATTATAGCAGAGCACTCGTGTTTGGTATAATTTAAATTGCTCGATGAGAACTTTGTGGCACCAGTAAGATTGAGGGTCTGATGATGGAGATTGAGGGTGGTTAAGGGATTTCTTCAGTTGATTGAAGTAGAACACTCGTGACGGATTACATTTAATTGATTTTGATGAGGATTCTATAGTCGCGGGAAAATTGAAGGTCTGATAATGGAGACGAAAGGTGTTCAAGGGATCTCCTCAGTAAATTGTTGCAGTACACTCGTGTTTGATCGCATTTAATTGGTTTTGATAAGGACTTTTTAGTCCCGGTCAGACTGAAGGGTCTGATGATGGAGATCTCCTCTATAAAGCATTTGTGTTTGATCTCGTTTCATTTGTTTCGATAAGAACTTTGTGGTATCAGTAAGATTGAGGGTCTTGATGATGAATACAGCGGGTAGTAAAGGAATCTCCTCGATGTATTAGCATAGCACTCGTGTTTGGTATCATATAATTTATGTATGAGAACTTTACGGTAGGTAGGTACCGGTAAGATTGAGTATCAGCTAATGTTGGAGATGGAAGGTTTTCAAGGGGTCTATACAACTAATTGTAGCAGAACACTCGTGTTTGGTATCATTTAATTTGTTTAGATGAATACTTTTTAGTTTCGGTAAGATTGAGCGTCTTATGACCGAGACAGGAGGTGGTCAAGGGTCTCATTTAATTGTAGCAGATAACTCGCATTCGATCTTATTTAATTCGTTTCTATGACTGTTTTCAGTTTTTACTTTGACTGGGAAACTAAAAAGTAAAAAATAAAATAGTTAAAAAAACTTTTTAAGTTAAACGATTTTATTTGAATGAAAACTGCACTAAACGGTAAAAAATAATTTTCTACATTTTCGTATTATGTTGTACACTACCGTTTGCTGGAAATTTGTGAGTATAACTTATTTCAACCTGTCTTCAAAATAGTTATGATGAATACAGGTATTACAATAGGCATTCATATTTTACATTAATACTTTGTTAATTAATTTTGATTATAAAATCGTGGGCGCTTGCTAGTAAAATATTAAACTTTCCTAAAAAATTCGCTTTCATCCGTAGGTAGTGCAGGTGCAGGTCTTCATAGCTCGATGACATACAACAATGAAAACCACATCGATATCACCTTAGCCGTACTATTGTACTATTTACTTTCAAAATGTTTTGATGTATTTTTTTTTTGTAAGATAAATAGTACCTATGTAACATTTGAGTTCGTGATCTATTACTATGCAAGCGCCCTGGATTTTATAATCAAAATTAATTAACAAAGTATTAATGTAAAATATGAATGCCTATTGTAATACCTGTATTCATCATAACTATTTTGAAGACAGGTTGAAATAAGTTATACTCACAAATTTCCAGCAAACGGTAGTGTACAACATAATACGAAAATGTAGAAAATTATTTTTTACCGTTTAGTGCAGTTTTCATTCAAATAAAATCGTTTAACTTAAAAAGTTTTTTTAACTATTTTTTCTTACTTAACATAAGATATGTTTCTGACAAAAAAACGTACGACAGAAAACCTCTCTCGACCTCAATATTTGGCGTCAAAGGAGACGAAGGAATCCTTTTTAATATAACGCGTCTGCGACTAAAGTGTCGATATATTTTTTATTACGAGATATATTTTTGTTCGGTGATCACTATTCGTTCATGCGTGGTGACGTTACTTATTTCGGTATTGATTTTTGTAGAAAGTTAAGTACCTATTTGAAAGAAATAAAATAATACGTTTGTAAAATATTTTGTTGATTTCATCGTAAGTAATTTACCAAAAACACCTTTCCTGTCCTTTCCTACTATGACCATGTCTGAATGTCTACTTCTGAAACGTAGTCCCATTTAAAGTACCAGAATCTACCTGGACTAATATTATAACTAGACAAGAAATCGAATAAAAATATAGGAATAGAAACAAACCTCACTAACTCGAGAGCAAATATTTATATTCGTCATTAAATATTTGCCTTTTGCGGAATTCAAACCCGCGACCCTCGGCCCAGCAGGCAGGTTCACTACTGACTCAGTGACTCTGCTATAAGGTCATATAAGGTCAGGTGGGGCAAGGCAAACACCGGGGTAAGGCAAACACACTAATAACTCTAGTAAAACGCTGACTCAAACTCTATGGTTTGATCAAAAACAGAAAGAATGAACTAAATCAGACTCATATTGAATTAAACAAATTGTTTCTTTTATAACTGTCCCCATAACACTCCTATATGTAGGGTATTTACAGAGCTAGTAAAAGTGTTTGTCTTACCCCGTGTTATGGTGTTATATTCAATAAATAAAGTAAAGTATGTTTGTCTTACCCCACCTGACCTTACGCCCTTTTTCAGTGTCAATTAATCTGTAGCAAGAACAAACAATTTCATGATTTATTACGGAACACTGTACCGCAAGCCCAACTTACACTTGCCCGATTCTTTTTACAGATATATTCCCAAAAGCCTCACAAAAAACGGAGACGAGCAAAATATATCGTCACGTCATAATGACGTCACTAACCTCAACGCGCACGTTCACGTTTTGTGTTTATTTACGTAATCAACCGTTTCCAGGCGATATTGATTGTTTCACCTATTTCCTTTCTGCATCCATTTACGATCGCGTAAAGCCATCGCGATATCGCGTATCGTAAAAACGAAACTCACATGCGTTTATGCCTTCATCGTAAAATTGATGGGCGTAAAAATATATGGTATATATTTCGAATTACAATGTTATATCTATAGTATTAAATTGAACGCACGTTTGTGTACAAACTAGAATGAGCCCGTGGCTTTGTCGCAGTAGAAGTCATTTTTTTTGGGATGTAAAGAATCCTATGATAATTTTCAATGTCAGAGTTTTTTTTGTTTGTAGTTTAGGCATACCGTAGAACGATAAGAGGGCCTACCATGAGTTTTCCCTGTACTTTTCTACTGTAATTACGTCGCCAATTCGTATGACAGAAATTAGTTCTAAACGTAACCACTAGGAGTGCTGTACGAAATTCAATACAAAATTGGTGACGTAACTACAACAGTAAAGTACGGTGAATACTCATGGTAGGCCATGGTACTCATGGATGTTAATTGCATTATTACTACTACATAAAATAAGATAGCGTATACACATGCGCTTTCAACGTATACAGACGCGAGCCCCTGCTTGTGTGCTTGATGCCACTCAAATCTCTCTTCAAGTGCGTGGTGAGGTACGGTATCAGAAGTGAGGGACACAGAGTGACCATTCTATAGGTATACTATTATTTTATTCTATGATTTAGGCCACCAAACTTAAGTTCTACAACAGAAAGGTACTATTTAGTATCTAGGTATGCTACCTGTTTCAAAAATTGAAAATCTGTTCTGTAGTTTAGTTGTGAAGGTTAAGTCAGATAAAATTATTTAAAATTTCAGCGTAAATGAATAAGAGAAGTACCCAACATTTGATCCTTAAGGAAAAAGTTGATGGAGGCAACTGAGTTGCGGAATCATTCAATTCCACTTTGCATATTTGACCTATTTACGGGGAATCGTATGTATTTTGACAATCTACAAGTACAGCGAAAAGAAGGAAGGAAAATGACGTTTTAGGCAATATTTACCACTGAACTTTAGATAGTCATATTTCTAGATTCAAATTCGTCTACGGAACTTATAAAACTTCCCTGCCACCTTCACAGTGAAAGATATTTACCTTTCGCTTTTTCCACACGATTCATGTCGGAAAAAGTTTCTCTATGTATCGAAATCAAGAAAAAAAATCTGCTGTTCGATACAAAACTGCAAACCTACTCGACCCGCATAATACTATGGGTCAGAGAAAGTTGTCCAGTTTGATGTTCTGATCGTCCCCGTTAAAACCGTCAGCATATTAAAAAATCAAGACATGACATGTCGAGGTGACGGCAGATGGAGCAAAGCTTGCTCGAGTGATGACCGAGCGAAGTGGGGGTCGGTCGTCCTAAGGCACGATGGGTTCACGATATGTCGCGGGAGCTCTACGTGGTTTGAGTTTGAGAGGCTCAGGACAGAAGAAGGTGGCATAAACCAATGGAGGCATTTAACCAGCAGTGGGTGAATTCAGGCTATTTAAGAAGACTCTTTAGTTGAAATCTCGTAATCAGCTAAGGGCAATCTTCAACCCCATATTACTAAAGTATCTAAGACCTTAACTTTTACACGCTTTCACTTAAAGAATTTATTGAAACGGTCTCACGTGCGTGCGGACTTTTACTCTCACCGGAAAGTAATAAAATTATATTACCTGCCCACAAAAAGCCTTTCCAGTGCAATGTAACATATAGGTCGAATTCTTTTTTTTTTTATTTGACGGTCAACTACTTTCGAAGTAATAAAACTTTGGGGTGGCTAAGTATTTAGAAATGAATGTTTCTTGGAATTTTTGTGTCGTCATCTTTTATAATAAAAGTTGTATAAAGTAAGAAGTTGTTTGAGAGTTTTGTGGTCACTTAAGAAGGTGATTTATGTTTTTTCGTTTGTGTGGATGTTCAATTTTGGTTTAAAGCAAATTCTTTTTCTTGGATATAATTTTCAAAAAAGCAAAAGCAAGGTAATCTTACTGTTGTTTTTTGTCACTGCAATGAACTGCTTTTTTTTAAGTCTTAGGATCCAAAAGGTAAGGACGAGGAATTTCATCGTATTTATAACAAATTTTAAGTCCTCAAAATAAAGTTACACCCTTTTTTAACCATTTTAAAAATAATATTTTCTATTTGTCAGTAGCTATTGCAAAAATTACTCTTTTAGTTAAACGGAACTACAAAAGCCTTTTAAAGCTCTTCTACTACTTTGAATCGTTATTCCTCATATTTCGGAAGGAAAGTTACTAAGTACTATTTTTACAAAACTCAACTTCCAACATTTCTCTTCATCCTTTTCGCCGATAACAACTTTTCACTCTTAAAAACTTACTATTTCAAAACTTTAAGTCATTTTCCATTACTGGCATCGAAGATAACGGTAGGTAAAGGTCGTGACCGGATGGAACACGAACGAAATCCATAATCCACTTCACTTAGTTTTCAACAAACTTCTGGTTGAGACTGAAAATTTTGCTCGAAAACTTAAGGCTTCTTTCGGCTTTAGAGAAAGCCTTAAATGAAATACAATGGACATATTTTGCCAGTTACCCCAACATGGTGCAGGTAAAGGTTAAAGTACACGGGACTCTTTAATCGCTAGCAATATTTTCACTTTTATTATTTTCGATCAAATGAAATCCATTGTTTTGTACATAGACTTATTAGATTGTAATGACCTGAACAACAAACAACTAGGTATACTGAACAACTTGCATCCATCGGTTCCCCGCGACTTTTATAAGTATTTTAAAGTTTTCGATATTCACTCAAAAGCAATATGAAGATATTATTGAAAAATTGTTGGGACGGAACTGGAACCATTCGCCTCATTTAATGATTTTTTTCAAAATTGATGATAGATGTTGAAGAGGTGTAATGAAGTTTATTAGTTTTAAAGTGCACGTGTAAATTTTTATACGTTCATACAGTGTGCTTCAAACTATAAATTCAAACTGCGAAGAACTTTCACTTTGGGGACCAACATTTTAATCGCGAAAAAAAAATCATATGTTCCATACGTTTGGGTCGAGTTGACGTTTTATATGGAAAAGCTGATATTTTTTTCACGATGATGTCGATGTTGGTCCCACAGTGAGAGTGAGTTTTCAATTTGGAGTCCGATTTTTGAATCTAGTTCGCTGAATTCATCAGTTGAAAATGATTTTGAAACTCAAATCATCAGTAGAAAGATGCATATTATGTTTTAAATCGATGTATCAGTTTGTACTTTGTTACTGCGCCAAATAAATAAAATAAAATAAAATAAATAAAATATCTCCATAAGTCCATAGTAATTTCGTCATTTTCAACTGCTGAATTCAGCGAATGAGATTCCAAAATCGCACTCCTGATGGTCTCCGCTCCGAGATTTTATGCAGTCGTATTAGTTAATATATTATCTCAATTTCTCCTCTCCGCAGCCTTGCTCCGCTTCAGTGTACAGACACCCTTATATAAGACGAGTGCTTACCTATGTAACGCATTTAAGTTTACATCCTATATATTATGGCCTTAGATTAAAATCCAACCTTTCCTTCAAAGCCTATCCAACCAGAAAACTATGTCACCAACAGAAAAAAACACTATTTCGTCTCCAGAAAAGCCAGCTCCGATAAGTGGCAGCAACTTGACATCTCTACAACCGGACCCTTGCACCCCCACGTCGGGTAATAGTGAAAACTTTTGTAAACGTATTCTGGAACAAGGTAAAATAGTTTTCCTTGGATCAACTAAAGTGTTATTCCGCGGTCGTACTCTAAGAATTTAGGATTTTCGCCTTTATCCTCGTGAGCCGAGGTCGCTCAAGTTTGCAGCTTTGAAGAATTATCGAGCTCAAACCGGCTGTCGCGATTTGAATTAGACGATCAAAGTGACAGTTTGGAACAGACCCTGCAATAGTTCAGACGGTCTTTGTCTTTTAGTACAGTTAAAAGTTCACTGAAATTTTTGTTCACTTATTTGCACGGGTAGAATTTTTTCCATTTTCAAGATAAAAAGTATTTCTCTCTCATGTTACAGTAGGTACAGTCAGCATCAAAAGTATCTAAGCATCTCCGGTGATTAAAAACATCTGAACAATTACACGAAAATAAACCCTATTTCCTACTAGATACCATTTGTTTTTAACTTAACAAATAATAACATGACAGATAAATTAATTTGATTTCTTTGTGAGTTGAAATAAGGTTTGCTATCGTAAAGTTGTCCAGATATTTATGAACACTTAACATACCTAGATACGTACTATATGTACTACTCCTGTGGTAGAGGAAAAGATCAATTGATATTCGTCAATCAAATATTTATGGGAGTAACAAATAATAGGCATATGGACAAACTTTCAGATTTCATGAGTCATTAATTTAAGAAACCTGCTGTAATTGTGTTTTTCCCAATTTATTGGAAATACCTTCGTAAATGATATCTTTACGTATCAAACTATAAACTAATAAAATTCATAAATCAATCATTATCCAATCTTAACCTTTCCTTGATCGAATCCTTTCCCAAGTAAAAAAAAAATTAAGCAAATCTGCATAATAGGTAACATCACCGTGATAAAGCGTTATCACACCTTCGCTCTCTTTCTATTTGAACGTGAACCAACGAGATAAAAGGCGTTATAAAGCCGTATCACGTGTAACATGCTACGGCTTCAGCATAGCTAGCATGCCGCAGTGATACAGCGCTATCACACCTTAGCTCTCTTTCTATTTGCGTGCGAATGAACGAGATAAAAGGCGTGATAAAGCCGTATCACGTGTAACATGCTACGGCTTCAGGTCGAAACCAGTACCGCAGTATTTAGTTTTTAAAACGCCAACAAACAGTTGAAGCGTTAAAGACTTCAAATTGCTATACCTAGAACACTTTGGGGTTTAACATAGAGTAAAGGAAGCAGCAATATGCTTTGCAAGGTTTATTGGAATAGCTGGGTACAAGCCGAGACAGACGGCTTGGCGGAATAAATTCTAGTATTCTACATAGGAAGTCTAGAAAATCAAGTTATATTAATACTTATGTTGTATAGCATAAAACTTCTAACGTGGGACTTTTTAGCTAGAATGAACCTCGTTTCCGAGTTGCAATTCGAATGTAAGATGAAATTTTGTAGTTTTGTCATATTTGGTTAGATGTAATACGGTTGTACGGCGGTTGTGAAATGTTAGTTATTGGAAATGTTTATTGAACAGTCTTGAATTTATGAGGTTTTACGAACCTCACACTCATGAATTGGAAAAGGAATGCAACACAGAAGTTTAAGAAAAGATCGTCCTGAATTTGCTCCTTGGTTCCTTAAACTAAGAAATAACTAGGTACCTATCATTATTTATAGTGAAAATATAAAGAACAGACGTGAGTTAGACCTCAGTCTCTCTCGATATTAAGCGGCAACAAAGCCGAAAGTGGAACTCGCAGAATGATGTCGATCTCTTACCTAGAAGATACTGACGTTTGTATCCAGGAACAATATTGATATGAAGGATATTATCCACTCTTTGGCGGTGGCAAACCAGAAATGACGTAGGATTTTCCTTGGATAATCAGGCGTTGATCCCAAAAATAACGCTGTTTGATGACTCCTTTATAAACGCAGAATGTTATTTTGTATTTCACATACAAGACTATAAGCACGTTTAGGCCAGTTTAGGGCTCGTAACTTTATCAAATGTTTTTTGTTTTTAAATTATCTCAAATGCTCATAATTTCCAAACCAATAACAGTACAGTCCATAAACTTTTTATTACAGTCATACCTAGCTACTTTAAAAAACAGAGAATCCTACGACCCATAAATAATACGCTTTCCGTTCCAAGCGAGGCGTATAAGAGTATGGGACAAGCTATAGGCTGTTTATGATCATCGTTTCCCCCTATACAGGGTGTTAGAGAGAATTGAGATCTTATTGTTGATCCCTTATAAAAGTTGTTTATTATTGATGGGTACTTTCACTCTTTTGAGTTTTCGAAAGCAATTCCCTTACACCCTGTAATATGATCCTACACTGAGGAACTGGCCTAGCCCTATGTTGATAACATTATAGACGTTTTCTACTGGGCGTGTCCAATGCGTATGTGTGGACTACATAGTCTACATACGCAACATAATGTATATTTTAGCCGAATTGGTTTCCTTATGATGTTTGCCTCCACCGATGGATCTGAGGAAAAAAATCATCTTTGCATTGATGCTAGGATCGCAATAATTGTTCGGTGATAGTAATGTTGAAGTGTCTTTGAATATGCCGTACCGCTAAATCAGTGAAGATTGAGCAGCACCATTTTATGGAGGTATCGTCGCTCAATAACGTAAATTACACGCCTACTGATCACCGAACTGAGCAGAAGTGTGTATTTCCTGATTTACATTAAGAGTCGGTACCTACAAATTACCTATGACTGAGTTACATTACGTGCAGCTGAAATATTAGAGGTACTCTATCCTCAAACCTTATGAAGTACTAACGGATATTGTGTTGCATCAAGTAGATTATGTGGTATATATTTTGCGGATGTGCTGAAATCCACAATCCCACAGAGCCTTAAGACCAAGGTGTTTAACCAATATGTTTTGCCCACTCTCACGTATGGTTCCGAAACATGGACTCTGACTAAGGACGCAGTGCACAAAGTTACAGTCGCACAAAGAACAATGGAAAGAGCTATGCTAGGAATCACACTTCTGGACTAGATTCCAAATGTCGAGGCCGTGGGAGGGGAGAACGGTCAGTGGGCAGACCAGCAGCCAGGTGGTTGGATGACATTTGTAAAGTAGCCGGCAAACAGTGGATGAGACTAGCGGGGGACCGTTCTGGTTGGCGTGAGAATGAAGAGGCCTATACCCAGCAGTGGGGTTTACCAGGCTGATGATGAGGATATTTTGCTAACGTGCGATTAGATCTGCGACCATCTATTGGACTTTGTATCACTTGAATTTTCCTTTTTCTGAAATTGACTAGTTGATTTCAATAATGAGTAAAGAATTTCAACCAGCACATCTTTTTAGACCAAATTTTCTGCGACGTATTTTGTTTCTCGTACAATCAACAAACAAACCAAAGACTGTTCTTTGTTATCGGTTTGTGATACCACTGTTTAAAGGAGACATAGGAAAATATTTGCAAACCTAATCTGACCCAAGAAGGGACTGTGGAGATCGGACTGATTATTGTTTATTTTGTTCCGAGCTTTAGGTATGTCAAGGGGACGCTGTTGCCCTCAGGGTTAGTCTTGTAGTCTCAATTCTTGTTTGCTTTGAAAAACAGCTAAGATTCTTAATTCGCAACTGGTTACGAATCGCAGCTACAAAAACGGCCGAAGGGGATTTTTCGGTTCTTAATTTTAGTTTGTTGAAATATGTACTCAATGTTGCCATTTCTTCCATTGGGAGTCTTATCAGGCATTTAAGGGAAATAGTTACTAATTCTATATAATGGGCCAAATGCTAACCACCTATTACTGCTTGATGAATTAGATCCGAAAACGCTGTATTTTCTAGAAGTAAACCTTGCTGCAATTATAGTCTGATACATGATAGGTGGCACCAGTTATAGCAAAGTTTCTGATATTCCTAAAAGGGAATCACCATCATATCAGCTGATTTAAACGTCCACTGCTGGACAAAGGCACCATATCCCCACAACGACCGGTCCTGCGCTGTTCTCTAGATGAGAATGCATTTATATAATTTCGTTGGTATATTTTGCCTCTCAGGAGCATAAGGGCATGGGTCCAGATAAGTTACATAAGACTGACGCACTTATTTGTGTCTGAGTGGAAGTCTACGCATAAATGCGTCAGTCCCAATGTAATTTGGATAGACTTGTGCCCAAATGTCACTGAAAGTCAAGCAATTGAGTTTTACTACATTATCATTATGTTGTCAATCTCAAGTGCTTCCGATCTCTTAGGGTAGATTTGAGTGAGTTAACGTGCGCCGTTGCTGTTCCTCTGTTGTTAAAATGCCTCTCTTCATTCTCTCAAACAGTCACTGTTCTGCGTTTCGATAAATTCCGTTCTGGAAACCTTCAATTTTGTCAATTAAAGGTGATTAAAGCCTTACTGCATAAAAATAACTGGATGTTCCATCCAATTATTTTTTAACTGATAATTATTTATTTATTAGACAAATTGATGCTCAGGAAGCAGCTACTGATTAGCTGCTTTTTTAGAGTAGCTGCGGACTATTGGAGGGATCACGTAGGGTCTACCGAGTCAGTGAATGAGCGACCTAGGGCCCCTAGGGGCATCCAGAATGGGTACGGACCTCGGCATAATATGATGTTACTGGGGCTACGCGGCGGATTAGGTTGTGTGGATCGGTGAGAAACCTATACCTTGACCCAAACAGAAGCATCCAGTAAACGAATGTAGCAATAAACAAAGGAAGATAATTGCTTGTCCGCGGGTTTACGACTAGGTTTATAGATGAGGAAATCCCCTATTCTATTCGTAGGCTTAAGAGCGAACGCTTGAGTTCCCTAAGACCGTTCCACTGAGAAGTTGTGAGAACATTAATTTTAATTAGTTATTACTTCAGTGTTTGTTGTGGTTAAGTTTTTGAGAATTTGCCTTTTGTTTTTAATTTCTATTGGGCTTTGGTTTGGATAGCTAGGATCAAGAACGGCTACTTTTTAGAATAATTAAAATAAATAAATAAATTTTTAGAATAATGCTGGGTTATTTTGTGAACTCTTTCAAAATTGTATGAGTTCAAATCATCAAACTGAGCATCTTTTACTATGGGAGCAAACCGGAAATCGCAAAAAAACACAGTAATTTCATACATTTGACTTCAGGTTAGTGAGTTTATTCTAGACAGCAGATATTTTTTTTCGATTTCCGGTAGTCTGAACCATAGAGAAATTACAGGTCTGAAAAATTGGAAAGTGATTAAAAAATCATATTGTGTCTTTGCGCTGCGCAGGCCGTTGATTAGGCCAACGAGAATACACAACAGCTATAGCATTCGGGATTGTATTTTCTTAAAAAATACCACGAGCTGGTTGAGCGTAATAAGAGCATGGGCATAATGGTGCTCGGAAGCAACCGTTTTTCTAAGTTATCGTGTGATGCCCAGCGGAGAACATTTTTTCCCTTTGGCGTTGGTACTTGACGTGTCCTAGAACATTAAATACCTACTTATGCTAAAACTGTGCATTACTACTGCACACATATAATTTTCGATAAAAAATAATCTATATTGAGCTTGGGCATGAATGTAGAAATAATATAAATGACTGAACATAAATTTAGACGCGAGAATGAACAAAAACAAATCGCAGATCAAAAACAAAACTTAATCGTCTAGAACTAACATTTACACGCATTATTTCCACCAAATTCTCAAATAGGTAATATCAAATCTAGCAAGCTCACGCTCGATTGGCCACGCGCTCTCATAAATCAAGGATAGTCCTTGCAAATGGCACGCAGACAGTCCCGCTGCAGTTCGCCGAACTTACATTATGGACACACTATTACTGGTAAGATTCATGGTTGTCACTGTATGGCGTTATGATTTGGGTGTGAACTGGTTATGTTTGTCGGTAAAAGTTTGTAAAATCCCACTGCAGGGCAAAGTTCTTCTTTTATCAGAGAACTACAGGGACTGGGACATACTCCACCTTCATATGATTAAATATTCCCTTCAGATTGGAAGCTTCATACAAGTAGCCGCTGTAGGTGCACTCACACATGCGCGCCGTGCTTTGCTGTACGTATGAATAGGTATACCCCGGCTAAGTGTGTGCATCAGTCGTACGTTCACGCAACGCGCGCTATGTGTGAATGCGCCGACAGCGGCCGCTTGTATTAAGCTTCCGATCTGTAGGAATATTTAATCATCACTATGCTGGTCCAATGCGTATGATATAGGTAAATTAGTAGTTAACAAGCTATGTAATTTTCAAGCCACCTCAGCAGATCTCTAATTTGGCTTATCAAATTAACGACATCGATGGAGATAAGATAGATACTGTCTATAATACTGGAGATAAGATTGAAACTATCACCCATCCAAAGACTTCCGCCAGGCGGTGTTGCTGACTTCTTCGCCACAAAACTCTACTTTGCCACAAGTGTCTTAACTGAGCGCCATTGTGATCTTATCACGCTTAATCAGCTTATTATAATTTAATTGATTATTTAAGAAAATACAATCCCAGGCACGTATCCAGGAGGGGGAGGGACAGGTGGGATTATGAAACATCGGCGAGCTGTCAATTTGGTAGGATGCAAGAAGTATGTTACCTTAGAGAATTGCACTCCAGTCACCACGTTCGTTGCACACATGTCGGTCCATAGCGCGTTGGGCCAATGTGTACTTTAACCTTAAGAACTTGATAAATTACCGAAAACCGGATTGTCAGGTTTCGGATTCAAATCCTATTTCAAAGTCTAATTATCATCCCGTTTTCATTGTATTCAAATGTTGTTAGGATAAAACTATCAACAACAGCAATGTCATAATAACTGATGACGAGTATATGTACACTGTTTAATCTAAAACTACGAACACAACAAGTTGTATTGGTGCATTTATCAAAATACGAGCTTGTAAAGTTTTCACGCTCGAAGTACGTTCGCTCCAGCTGTTGAAAGGCAACTTAAATCGACGTTATAACTCCACCGGAGAGGTTCATAGTTTGTTAGTTACTCGTTATAACTTTATCTGAAAGTAATTACTTTGTTATAGCTCGGTAATGGTTGTTAGGCTGTGATATTTCTTTGCGGAATGTTGAGATTTGTTTGTTTGTTAAATAGAGTTTGTAAAGTCGATTTGGACTACAGCAAGTACTTTTAACTTATGCAGTTACTCTACACATAAGTAAAATACATCACAGAGACAAAGCTTCTCGTGACCTTTATTTTTAATTTAATAAAAGTTTGGAAATCTTATCAGATAATTGTATTAGAATAACTGCATGTAACTAGGTAAAATAATCAAAATTTCGAATAATGTAATTATAGAATGTTTAAGAATAATTCAATTGTAAATGAAAATGAAATGATTTAACTGTGAGTATTGTAAATAGAAATTACGTTCGGAAATAAAGGCTATTTGAAATTGAAATTTGAAAATACTTATGGAATTTAATCTAAAATACGCCACAGTATAAATCCATAAAACTTTAAAAAGAAGTACCTCGTTTTATTGCTACTATGATAAACAAACATTTAATATCATCACTTTTATCACCAGCTTTCAAACGTTTGTTTCCTCTTCAGAGAAATAGGTCTGCAGACAAAAGTTTTTGTAAGAAGCCCTAAGAAGTTGCGGGTATGACGATCGGGACGTTTATTTCTCCCGGGACGCACTAAGTTATATTTGTTTGTGAAACTTTATAACGACGGAAGCTGTTTTATAAGTTTTCTCTTTATACCTTAGTACATATTGAATTAAAATTTTGAGTCACTTCTTTCTTTTCTAGTTATTTATTTTCTTACGTAGTGTTTTTGTGTGGGAAATGCTAACCACATAATCACTTATACTGCATTCCAAATAGGGACGACGAGATTTACCGATTCCTATTGTGCTTTCTGGCCAATTCTGATAAGCAATTATTAGAAATATGTACTCTCTGACATATCTTGGACGTTACTAAAGCTATTCTAAGAATAAGTGAGAGTAAGTGTTTCAAATATCTGTAATTAAAAATGGCCTTAAATTTTCGTTGCTATTTGGAACGGAGTATAGCCTACACCTCATTTTATCCTGAAACCTTCAAAATGCTATTAGTAAGCCTAGCTACATCTGCACGCTACGGGGTGTAAGGAAAGAGCCTCCCCGAGTGACGGAACCTGAGATTGTCTGGTCTATCCTGGGCAGTCAGTCTCGATACGGCTAATCTTTACATTACAGCATGAGTGACTGTTATATGATATAGCTCATGCTGACACGAGAGAAGAAAACTGCACGCTTCAAAAGATGGTTGGTATCAAGATTTCTGACCACCCTGAAAGAGATTAAGGTCGTGAGTTTATATTATTGTAGTTATTCTTTTAGTATACATTCATCATCTGATTTCTTTTTGGTACAGTCAGCTTCAATCAAATAATCCTACACAAGCACTATGCTGGGTGTAGCGGAGCTACGAGAGAGCTGACTAAGCAACAATGCTGAACACATCGATCGAGACGATGTAAACAAACAGGCCTACCATGAGTTTTCCCTGTACTTTTGACTACTATAGTTACGTTGCCAATTCGTATGACAGAAATTAGTTCTCAACAAAACCACTAGGAGCGTTGTACGAAATTCAATACAAAATTGGTGTCGTAAATACAGTAGTAAAATACGGTGAAAACTCATGGAAGACCTACTGATCTAGGGCAGCGCATGCGACACACAGAAAAGGGCGGCCAATCACAAGATGGATCCGTCCAACGCATCATAGCACGTATCAAGTAGTAATAAGCTAATAAGATAGCGGAGGCAACGCAGCACATTACGAATAACAACCAATCATATGGCGAGTCCTAAATAGCACTATCAAAGTTATCAAGAGACTTTGCATAATATACAACATCCGACTAAGAACTGTCGGACCGAGGTCCCGGGCATTCCAACTAGCCCGTGGATGATCTTCCCTTTTCCTCCAAATTGGACAAAGGCTATGTATGGATTCGCCCTATCTATTGCAGACTCGTCACCCTAACAATGTGGTCCAACCACGACCCTGCTGGTTGTCTGCCACTATTCCGACATAAGGTTTACTTCGAACATAATTGTGTCAAGATGGTTTTTGTCCTCAAGTTATTCTTGACAAGTCACCTACCCTATAGGACAGAATACAAAAACACTGCATACGAAGCCTTTTTTGTCTCTTACGTTTAGCATTCGGGAATTCTCTAATCTTGATGTCTTTACCTATCTACCTATACTTAGTAATTGACTCAAGAAAACGGAATCAAGTCCTAAACCCACATTTTCTGCGAACTAAGTATTTGGTTTTCCTCAGTGCTTCCAACAAAAAATACTTTTTCGAGACTTTGATCTTGAAAAACAACTTTCAATGAAATGTAGCTCAAACAAGAATCCGATTTTCAAGATGGCATTGACTTTCGTTTTGAACTCCTTATGGACCTTTTCCTCCTATTATCCATAGGTACTTTGTAACATTGGATCGACATTGTTTTTTATTGTTTTAGACAATAATGGATTGATATTGTACGTTTCTGACCAAAAAAGATTTACAAAATTAATATTACCGATTAAAATGTATGTAGAGTAAAATTATTTGCTGGGCAGGATTTATTGCACTATGGTACAACGTTGTCTACTAGGTATTTAGAAGCGGAAGGTGCGACGAAAAAAAGAATGAAAAAAAAAATGTCATGGATTAAATATTGAGAATTGATATAATTTCAATTGATAGATTGTCTCAATGTTAGCTCTTTAGAAATTCTGGTTTCTTGGTGGCGTTATGAAGATTTTGGTTTCAATACTAACTATACTAAAGACGTAGTAGATGGTTTGAGGTAGTATTAAAAGTAAAGTATTTACACAATGTAAATTGCCAAATAAGGGTCTATACTGAATCGTATTTCATGCTTAATCGTGAGGGGAACCTTATGACCTGCAGTGGAACGTATACAGGGTGTAAATTTAAATGCGTTACATACTTTAAGCGACGATTCAGACCGACAAACTGAACAACTTTCACCAACATTGAAATCAAGAAAAAAAAAATCCATGGAAAACCTTCATCGTGGCTCGACCCCAATGTATGGAACGGCAGGTTATATTAGGCTAACAACCACGCATTGTTCTGTACATTTTCGTGACTTCAATGTTGGTGAAAATTGTTCAGTTTGTCGGTCTGAATCGTCGCTTAAAGTATGTAACGCATTTAAATTTACACCATGTATACGTCCCACTGCAAATCATATAAGATTCCCCTCACAATTAAGCATGAAATACGATTCAGTAAAAGACCCTTTTTGTTGGCAATTTAAACAATAGAATAGAATAGAATAGAATATAATTACCATACCAACACCAACCACCAACCACCACCATTACCATAAACCATCTAGTCTTTAGTGTCGTTACTATTAAACCACAATCTTCATAACACCACCAAGAAACCAGAATTCCTAAAGAGCAAACATTGAGACAATCGCAAAACATCCCCAAACTAAGCTCAACAGAACAATAGCTCACTGCCTCACTATGTTATGTAAATGCTTGGCCACTGAATAGGGAAGCCTGTGCATCGGCTTGCAAATTGCGGATGTACCGAGTGCACAAGGCTTTGCTGTTTGTAATTCCTACCGCATACTCTGCCTGCATTAGGTCATGCGTGATCTGATTGCTTAGGTGCTGTTGGTCTAAGCATTTGATTGAGGATTACGTTCTTGGATCATTTTTGGGATCAATAATTCTGTCTGTTATCAACTTATTTATAAATAAGTAACTAATATTATCATACTAGCTGATCCGGCGAACTTCGTACCGCCCGAGAATTAGTTTTTTCCGAAACAATTGGCCGTTTATGCCTATGCTACTTAGGGGTAATGTAGCATTCTAATGGTGAAAGAATTTTTAAAATCGGTTAAGTAGTTTTTGCGTGAAAGCGTAACAAACAAACTTACATTCGCATTTATAAAATTAGAGATAGGGATTTGGGATACATGTTTTCGTTTACTGCAAGCCATTATAAATGCTAAATGTTGCTGTGTACATACGAAAAGAAGAAGTTTCTGCGTAAGAAATTGAATATGAAAATTATCCTCGATTCTTAGAACGAACTGGGCGATATCCACAGTAAACTAATTACTCTAGAAAAATAGCAATACGATCGATGAAACCGCGTGTTATAGCGGCTTGAAAATATAAAAAAGCAAGGTGATCAATGGTAGGAGTATGAGTGAAGACTAGTAAAATATTATAGACAATAGTAAAAATAAGTAGACTAATACTTATTCTAGCTGGCATTCCGATTATATTACTACTAACATAGACAATGTAAGAGTGAAAACTTTGAAGCAATGTTTCTATGCATAATAATGATATGCATAAAAACATTGCTTCAAAGTCTTCACTCTTGCTAATTTAGTAGTGAGGGAATCAACTACGGTAGGAAGGAACTAAGGGCTAGCATTTGAACTAGGTGAGGGGATAGCAAGAGGAAGACTTTGTTATGCAGGTAAAAGAAGAACTAATCTGTAATCTCGTCTAATCATGAGTGAAGCACCCATTTCTTTTGTGTGCGTGCTGTCACGCAATAATGGTAACGGGTTGTAGCACCTGCGCCTAGAGCTAGTGCATCTGTTTGAGTGGAGGTCCCTTGTAGAACAAACGAGATTGTATTACCTTGCATGCTTCACATCTTTTTAGTGCAATTTTCAGTCCGTATTTCTTTCAAGTCCGGGTACGCAGGTGGCGCCTTACGGACTGTTGGTCCTACCGCTTAGTTCCCCTTGTAGGACCAGTAGGATTTTCGAAAAGACGCATACTAGACATGGATCTCATTCAACAGTTTCGAATTTCCATAATGTTTGCATCCATTTGCTTCTCGCGACCTTATAAAGTCTGTCTACAGTCGACAATTTAAACTGAGCGTAGTCGGGTTCAAGGTCGCTATTCAAAAATTATCTCTCATCGGGTATCTTTATTCATGCTAAGCATGCTATACTTTAACAGCTACGTTTCTTCTTCTTAAAGCCATTTTTTTGGATCTGAAAATTATTCAATATAGGTTTGGCTGAATTTTTTTTTCAAACTACGCCCCTGTACTGGTAATTTAATATGAAAGTTTTTACTTCTGCACCTCATGAACCAGATTTGCGTTTTTTTAACCAAATGAAACTAGTGCTACATCTCTTCGTCTAATAACTACTCCCAAGATGGATTATGTATCATACTCAACATAATGTTCTACTTATTTTTATTCTCTCGTAGCAGCGAGTCTGCTCAAATGCCCGACGGATTTTGATAAATGGGGTGTCATTCGATTTCTCTATATCCCTTGGGGTATCTAGGCTATCTTTGATAGGTTACGTAATTTCAAGTGGCAGTGTAATTTACTAAAATTAATGCCTTAACATTTCTTATTGAACATACTGGATATTTCTATCTTATTTTTCCAACGCGTCCTCTAGGTGGTCGTTTTACGTTTGATTACCGAACTTTTAAAAAAAAAAATTGTCAAGATAGTTCAGTCACTTACCTATCTGTACTAATGTTATAAAGAGGAAATATTTGATTTTTTGTTTGTTTGTTTGTTATGGGCTCCGAAACAACTGGACCAATCTGAATAATTCTTTCACCATTAGAATGCTACATTATCAGTGTAGGCTTTAAAAAGTGTGTGTCCTGTAGTCCAAAATCGAAGTACTCAGCCGTCAATCAATATCAGAAACCCATTAGTGTATCTTCATAGGTACCTACGAAAGGCACGCTTCTGTCATCACTTGACAAATTATTCCATTCAGTATTTGTAAAAGTAAACTTACATACAACTTTCCATTTCAAACAGTGGACAGTTCCTAAATAGGAAACTATTCTTTTTCGTGTCAGTGTGTCTTTCTGAATAGATACGTATGTGAGTTCATAGCCCAAAAACAAGTTGTCTAGCAAATATTACATTTGCATAATTAATTAATAAAATTATTTGGGTTGCTTGTTTTGCACATTGTATAAGAATCGACTCATTCGCTACGACTTCTTGTAAATCTTTAACAATATGTATACTAACTCCTTTAATCATTTCACCGGTACAATTTTAAGCAGATCAGCAAAATGTGAAAAGAATCTTTTCAAATATATATTTTATCTGAACCGAGCGGCGTTTATCCATTACGTATTCAATACACGTCATATTAATGCCACTCTAAAATCGAAGTCTGGCCTTTTCAAAAAAAGGATTATAATTTCCCCTTTGCAAAGCACGTCGCGGACTAGAAATTGAATATTATTACTCCTCAGATTTAGGTATACTAGATGAGGCTTGCAATTTTCCTTAACATTAACATTTTTATAAATATTCGGTACCGCAACATTATCTTCGTCTACATCTGAAAATATTATATGTACCTCTTCCAACGCATAGCACAAAAATTTTAATCTCCTCGTCCTCTCATCCAGTCGCTATCAGCTAATCTCAAGTCGTCGGTCCATCGGATCACAAAACTGATCAAAGTTATTATAGTATAGGTATTATAGCTATTTGTTATTATAGTTACAAAGATAGTAATGTTAGCTTCAAATCATGACGAACCCTTTTAGTTCTTCCTGCTGTAACAAAAGGCTTTATGAATACTGTAACTCCATTATAATACTAAAGCATCGACAAAATAGATATAATAAGCCTCATCATAACATAACATAGGCTTCTACAATAAATTTTACATTTTCTCATGTCAAAAATGTTATACGTGCTATAGAATACAATAGAATAGAATAGAAGTCTTTATTTTCGACCAACTGGGATCACAATTTTGTTATTAACACACTTAGCCCCACTCGCGCCAACCTGGGTTAGCAATAAACTCCGGGTTAAGTAGGTAACCCATGATTTTTTGTATAGAAAAACAACTGAAAGAGCCATTTTATCCGGAGTTAATTGCTAACCCGTGGTTGGCGCAAGTGGGCCTTAGACAATTGATAATTTATAAACTACAACAAACTATTACGACATTATAATTGTTTGTTTGTCAGCACGTGAACCATACAATATGCTATGCCACTTCCAGTATCGGTAAGATTTCCACGTAATTTTGTTTCTCCTTCTCAGATTTGCATATGAAACATTTTAAGGGAGCAACCGATCCCTTCATGTAAAACATAGATGCTTACATTTACATATTTTTTTAACATCCTTTTTGTTCTTGTAAAAGACCCAAATTTTATCAAGATTTTTTTTCGTTTTCGGTTTATTTAATGTTCTTGCTGAAAGAAATCTGGAGGTAATAACGAAGACAGAGTTTGTAGCTTTGCCCACGCATTTTTATAATTTAATCAGATTTCGAGGTATATTTTTTTATTCTCTCGTTACCGACGTAGTATTAGTAGGTACCTAGTATAAATTAAACAAACCCAAATGTTTTTCATCATCATCATCATCAGCCTATATACGTCCCACTGCAGGGTACAGGCCTACCCTCTAGGAGGGCGTTTGGGCGTTAGTCCACCACGCGTTCCCAATGCGGATTGGTAGACTTCACATACGCTTCAGAATTTCTTCTTCTGCATATGCAGGTTTCCTCACGATGCTTGCCTTCACCGTTTGAGAGCAGTCGGTAATACGTAAATTTGTTAGAAAAACTCATTACGTACGGTACGTGGCATGTTGTCCGTGCGGATTCGAACTCGGACCTCATGATTGAGAGACCATACCTCTCCGCAACACGCCACCGAGCTCTCGTATTTCATGAAAGTAAATATAAAGAGCATTTGATCAACAACATGGCGTTCGTCAAACCAAATTCACATCATCTTCTATATCTACGACAAGCTTCGTCAATGGCAACACACAAGATGTAATCCGCATAGAAGCTTAGTCAAACTATAACTAACTAAACTAACGACCCTGTCCTGTGCAACCCCAACTCAAAGGTCCTGAAGGGGCCATAGGTCCAGACGAATATTTTCTATGAGAAACGCGATTGCCGAGCGCTCCGAAAAGTGTGTGCGTGAGCCGTATTTTCGATTAAAAACAACTAACCAAAGTACTTTTTCTAGATTTTATTTATGATTGCACTAGTTAAACTAATGGTGAATATGTGAGTATAAATACCAACAATCGGAAACTATTTTAAGTTCTTCTAAACCGAGAAAAATGTTTAAAAATGCATGAAAATACGTCATCTTTGTGACGATTTTCTATCGAGTGAAGTAATTCCAATCGTGTATTCAGTTGATGATTGCACTAGATGAAATATCCAAAAATACTGAGGTATGACTTTAGTTTCGGTAAATGGTATAAATCTAGTCGTAAAATGAAAAATAAAAGATGCCTCCGAGGTATTTCCACCTACTATTACGTCTTAAGATACTGGCCGCTTTGCCCCCTTAATAGCCATAGATATCCTCTGTACCAAGTAAGCACCTGATTCATCCCCTGTGATTCATTTTGGAAATGTAATTAATATTAATATGATGCATGCACTCGTATGCTCACGACTATATTCTCCGAGGAGATAGTAAGAGATATTCTGAAAACTCAGAACATCCACGTTTCACTAGTAATACTGAAACTCTGTCCAGTGTGACGGGGGGTGAGCCCGTTGCCACTTTGTAATGGACAGTGGGTACAATACATGCCTCGAAATTGAAGCATGCAGGTTTCCTCATGATTTTTTTCCTTCACCAAAAAGCCAGTGGTGTTACAAATCGTACCTAAATTCTCTGACTGGGGTAGTCGATAGCTTATCCTATGTGATTAGTAATTATTACAAAACAATTACAACAATATTAGATTGTTATTTTCGGTGAATAGAAATGTCGAATGTTTTCAATTTAGGTCCAACGACCCAGGGAAATTACTCGCTACTGTCTTTAAAACCACGAATTTAATCATGAGCTTAGGAATTATGCATTTTGCCTGCATTACAAATAGGTAACAATATTCAAAAGATAATGAAAAGCCGTGACCTACAAATTTAAATTATGTCACGCTACTGTAAAAGTATCAAACAATATCGTAAAATGGATATTCTACCAACAGAATACTGATAATATGACCTACTTTACTCCAAGATTTCTTTCAGCTTTTAAAGATAATTCGCCACTCTCATAGGCTTTACGTAATCTTAGGCCTTTCTAAATTCAAATTCCTGTACCCAAACCCGATTTTGACATCTTAGCCGAAAGCTTTTTCTCAGCAAAATAAATTCTTAAAGATCTAAGTAACAGAACAAAGAAACAGATTAGTTCCTCACACACGTACTAGCTTACTTTCGCACGTCAAAAATACTCTTTGAAATGTAGACTCAAACGGTAGTCACGGTTTCTATTTACATACGAAACGTGCTTCGCCCTTCACTGAATAAATCATTCACACAGAAACTACGATTTTAATGTTATGTTGCACTATTGCTGAATGTTACGTTTTATATTTCGTTGGTATTTTCTTTAAGTTATGCAGAATTGCTCGCTTTGTAGAATGTTGCTTTCGCTGAAAACAAGTTCGTGGAAATATACCATCCATATATCACAGCCCTTGATCAGTCTGTCTTCCGAATCCTCCATATTTCTCCATGACGTTCTGTCCCTCGCCCTCTGCATCTATTTGGGACCCGCGTGTCGCCTAATATCATTGACCCATCTTTCTGGTGAGCAGGTTTTACCCCAAGTTTTTTTCTGGGCCCCCACTCCAATGTTCTTCTGGTCCAACGTTCAGTTTACATACGTTCAACATGTCCTGTCCGCCACTATTAGAAATATAGGTGCAGCGGAATAAAATTCCTGAAATTTTTTTTTTTAGCCTACTACTGGTGTCTCTCTATTGGGTAAAGGCCTCCCCTCTTCTTCTCTAATCCTCTCTATGCAGTGCAATCTCTGACCAACCTTTCAGGATGGTATAAAAGTCATCGCTCTATTTTCTCCGAGGCCTTCCCCGACGTCAGCACCCTTCTTGTGGAACCCATTCTGTAGCTATCTTGGTCCTCACCGCAAACCCGCGCAACTACCTAATAAAAATAATAATATTATGAAACGTGCACTAATTCCATACAAATTTTTAACAATAAGTAATTTTATTCCCTTCTCTTTTTTTGTACTTCTCTTTTATTCTGTTTTATTGTTATTATTCACCTCATTTCTTCTAGTGGGTATCGTGTGTGTAACCAAATAATAAAGGGATCCAATTTCTCAAGCATTTTGTCTATATAGAATCCTTCTTAAAATGCTGACACTTTTTTAAGGGGATGATCAGACCATCAACAACTTTCTCTATGGGGCCAACATCGAAATCGCGATAAAAAATCTGTTGTCCCACACAATATTTGGTTTAAGTTGGTTTGCAGTTTAGTATGTAATGGAACAGCAGATTTTTTTTTGCGATTTCGGTGTTGGTTCTGTAGAGAAAGTTGTTCAGTTTGATGGTTTAAAAATGAGCCTTGAACGCGAAAGGGGTCGGTCGTGAGTTTATGAGCGTACCTACCTATGTATAAGTTTCAATTTGAAATAACCGAAAATCAATTTAACATTGTCAACCCTTCTTAGAATTTACTTCACAATTTTATTGATGACAATTATACCACAAATATGCACGTAGCATATTCAAAACAGTTTAACAAAAAATTCGATACAAAACAAAGAATCGACAGAAAACACTTAACACGCCAAACACTCAATGCGAAATCGAATTCGCATATTTGTGCCACGTCGACAAACTGAAAGTAAATAGAGAAAAAAACAACAGAAAGCGCGATATTCAATTCTGATCACATCCTAAACTGATTTTCTCGCTGAGAGGCATTATACGCGTGATTTGAGCCCTACAGATGGGGTCCTATTCTGTTGCAGTCGAGAATTATTTGCATATTCCGTTCTATTGGACATGTTACGTATACAGGGTCGTTCTTAAAATGCTTAAAATGATAAAATCTGCTCTTTTTCATATAAATCTGCAGAACAGTCAGCAGCAAAGAGATGTATGCACTTTTACTACGTCGTAGTACAAAGATGTATCCACTTTAGTACTACGCGTAGTACTAAAGTGTATACATCTTTTGCATGAGGAGGCATACATCTTTTTGCTGCTGACTGTACATACCGACTCTACTCAAATGTATGGGACAGATGATTAAAAAAAAAAAAATAACGCTTACAGGCACATACATTGTAAATGACACACACAAATACACATACATACATTTGTACATTGATTATTTTTGCAATTTTGAAGTTGGCTCCATAGTCCCAGTAAAACTGCCAAAAGTGTCAGTATATGAAGGACCCCATACAGGGTGTAAGGAAAAGTATCATTAACCTTTAAACCACATACTCTACCCGTCAAACTGAACAACTTTTACTATGGGAGCAAATTAGTCAGAAAAAAAACCTACTCGACTAACGTATGGAACAGCTAATTTTAAAACGAATAAATTGGAAATTAAAGGATAATGACACTTTTACCCCCTAATGAAATAATTATGTTGGTTGATGATTCCTTACATCTGTATAATTCTCTCTTGGATAGACTTAGTGCGTTCACACACGATGACGCACTGACGGAGCGGGAGATGTCAGTTCATAGAACCACACCCGGTGCGTCAATGCGTCACCGCGTGTGTGTTTCTACGTGCGGTTTCATACAACTCCTTGCTTCACAAATGACGGACTGACGTTTGCTGCCGTCAGTGCGTCATCGTGTGTGAACGCACTAAGATGTGAAAACTGGTTACTGTACGAAATTCGAGAATTGGCAGGTAATCTGGAAAGCTCAAAGGTTTGCGCTAGTTCAGCCGGTCGTTCTGATAAGCTGTCAAACTAGGTATGTTCACTCCTGTCACCTGTGTAGAGACGAAAGTTTGCCACAAGGTTTGATGATAATTAAAACGTCTCAGCATTGAATATAACTAGGTACCTACTACATACATAACAAACATAATTTATAAGTTTAGCTTCAAATAAAATGTTATTTATAAGTATGTCTTAACTATTATAAAACCGTTTAATCATGAGGAATAAAAAAGTAGCGGTTCTCTTCATATAAATTCAAATAACATTAGATAGCGCGATTTAAAAACGTGCAGCGCCATCTATTGACAAAATTGTTAGTTTGTTCGCGCATCACGCAAAAACTACTGAACCGATTTTGATGAAACTTTTTTTGTTTGATAGCTTATGATCTGACTTAAAATCTGGTATATAATTTGTGCGGATGAAGTTGCGGGAAAACACTAGTATCCTTTAAAAGTTTCGTTTTAAAATTCTGGATCCTAAGCGCAAGCCCGACGGATAGACCCAGAATCCTAAAAAGAAAGGAAACTTATATTTTAAGGAAACGGAAAAAGAAAAACGAATTTCGTACTTCTTGGACTCAACGTTGTTCAAGTAATAACTTTATATTAAGCTTTTATGATACAGACAGGTCAAATAAAGAACAATGTAGTGGTCTAGACAAAGTATTTTAATTTAATTGTTTTTAAAAAAAAAAAAACATTAAATAGGTTCATCTTAGACGCATAAGGCACGCGAGATAGATTAAGCCAAACTAGCGCTTACACACACCATGACGCGTTGGCGGAGCGGCAGACGTCTACCAATGTATGCAGTTTTTCAAATTTCGGCGACCTAACAAAAATACTGAAAAGTAATACACATCATATTTCACATCTGTACTCAAAATATGAAGATATTTCATTTGAACATGAATTTTAAATTGGAATAAAAGATAAAAATTGTGTATTTTTCGATATTTCAGTGGTATGTGAAATGCTGTCAAAGGACGACTGATTTATACAGGAAAATAACGTAAAATAATAATTTTATTTTACATAATATCATCTGGTTTTGAATCTCGATCCCTTTTGTGAATAAATGTGGAGTGTCCAATGAAACTAAACGTTCGGTCAACGCACTCAAATATCGTTTTTGTAATAAAACACGCAATGTTGATGACGTTCTAACAAAGCATAAGGCATTAAAAGCGTACATTAAAAAAAATTAATCCATGTTATATGAATAAACTCTTTCATATGCTTTAGTGGCAATGAGCACATTGATCGCAGAACCAATGGCCGACAGGGCCAAAGGGTTCTCGAGGGCAACCAAAAAGCTAGCGTAGATAGGCGTAGCAAAGAGGACCGACGACCTGCACAGCTAGCATGCCAGCCACGACAAAGCGTTTAAACGAGAAAAACGTCGTGCGCGCTCTTTCTGGCATACGTCAAATAATAAGGATGGAGGCACATCTCGATTTTTATCGTTTTCTCGGGGGTGGCATGCGAGCCCTACTGGTGAAAGCGATGGGAACCCGTTGGATGAGGGCAGCGCTGTAGCCGCTGTGGCGATCCTTTTGGGAGGCCTATGTCTAGCAGTGGAAGTCTATCGGTTGATATGATGATGATAATGAATGAAACTAAGCAATTATTTCTTTTCTAGTTTCTCTTTACAATCAAGAAATTGCCAACAACTCGACCTGGGCACTGTGCTATAGAAAACATCCCCTTTTAAAAAACGTTTTTAAGTTTTTAACAGACTTTAAAAAAATCGTTTTTTGTTTGACACGTATGTATAGATTTATTAGTATTTATCGAATTACTCGAAAACTGCTGAAACGATTTTGATGATTATGGTCATAAAAGAACTCTCGTCTCATCTGAAAAAGTTAGTACCTATACAGTGTCCTACTTAAATGCTAACTGTTTGTTAAGGGGATTAAACTGAACAGAACAACTTTCTGCATGGAACCAGAATAGGAATCGAATTCGGGTCCCATAAATTTGTGTCCAGTAGTCCAGTAGTCCCATTGAGAATGTGAGTTTGATAGTCTGATCACTCCCTTAAAAAACCGACAGCATAATTGATAAGGACCCTATACTATACAGGATCGTCCAGCCCTGATGGATGTATATTTTTTTACAATTATTACAAGAATATATTTTTTTACCTATTTATCTTGAAACACATGTCATTTTTTCTTAATATTTAAGCGTGTTTTCTTTGTTAACTGATTTAAAAAAGAAACTGGTCCTTTTGGTGTCCGATTGGTTGATTTTAAGTGCACTTTTTCAGATTTTTTTTCCTGGCGGCGGATCCTAGAAGGTCCCCAAGTCAGAAATCTAAAAAAAAAACATAATAATTATATTGTCTGGATCATCCTGTAATACACAAGAATTCAAGTCATGCTTTTGTAATTTTTTGGTGGTAGATTCCAGACCCGAACCACAGATCCGAAACACAATTTCATCACAGATACCAACCCACGAGAGCATTTAACTCAATGAAATTGGCAACGGAAGAGAATACCATTCCTCAAACGATACACAAAGTCGTGATAGCTGAACAGAAGTTACGGTCCCAGCAATTGCAAAGTTTTAACAAAGGGGGGACAAAACGGAGTTACTCGGGAAACTAAAAGCGTGAATCCTTCCAAAAGTTTCACATTATCATAATGTTAGAGCTTGTTCGAACTACAGGCTGGTTTGGACATGTCCTTGGAGTTATTCCAGATCTTCTATTCGTTACTTTAAACCTGGTATTTAGGTCATCAGTTGCAGGCCTCGGAAAAAAATATGAATTTTTCACTATAATCATATTTGTAGGATTTCTCTATTCAATAAAAAAGCAATATAAATTATTGAGCTATAAAATTACCAATTTGTTCAAATTACTCACCAAAAAAGACAAATATTGTATTAAAATGTTCTGTTCAAAATGTTTACACAATTTACCATAATCATGATCATTTTGTCCTATTTTAAAATATGAAATAAAGTAATACAGACAGCCCTCCGCAAACTGAAACGGTGAACTCAGACCATCAAACTGAACAACTTTCTCTACGGAGCCTACCTCAGGAAACGCGAAAAAAAATCAGCTGTCCCATACAAAACAGCTATATCTACCAGACTCAAATGTATGATATTTTTTCGCGTTTCCTGAGGTAGGCTCCATAGTAAAAGTTGTTCAGTTTGATAGTCTGCGTTCACCGTTTCAGTTTGCGGAGGGCTGTCTCTTACACCCTGTATGCCCCATTATTAGGGGTCGATGCAAAATATGTTCCTCTCTATCAGATGCTATTATTTAAATTTATTGAAAATGCGTCATGAATTCTAGAATTCCTGTTAGATCATTAACTGGTAAAAGGAGAAGTTAGGATACAAGCTTCGTTATGCTTAACTGTTAGCTTCACAGATCAAATGTTCGAACGCTTGCTTCAAATTCTCTCAGTAAGGACTTTTCTTAACGAGATACAAGATCAAAACATTTCACGTATCGACAAACAAACTGACGGTTCATTTACCGTTCGTCTTATCTCAAAAGACACATCTTAGTTTAGCAAACAGATACCACCACATACTTAACAAGCACTATCGACACTAAGATCAACGTGATCAAGATATTATGTAAACATATATGTTTTAGGCTAAAACTACTAGTTCTATTATTGTATACATCATTCCAGTGTCCATCCATCTATCACAGGAAATATTCTCCAAAACTATTCACCATAAAATATTCGCATATTTTCAATAACTGCTGCTCAGTTTTACAAGGATCAGGGCACTGACATATACTCTAGCGATAGACAGGCCCTTTCATAGAAGCAACATGTTCCACTTGAATGCGGTGCCCGCACCTGATTAATGTTCCCTTCACTTCGTTACTATGGCAATGACAGAATGTCCGAATGTGTCATTTTGTGTTGTTTTGTGTGACATGTTGTTTGTTTGATCGAGCTTGTCTATCGCTAGAGTGTATGTCAGTGGATCAGGGTTTATTTTTATAGCAGAGACATCGTACATAACATAGACAGCAAAGCGTACAGAAACCTCGACTGAACCACAAAAGCTTAGCAACCGTCCTAGCATCCAGCAAGTAAGAACTCTGGTTCAGGATATGGCTGGTAATCTGATGGTTCCGAGATCGCTGATTGAAAATAATGTGGATTGCCAAGAGTCGTAATTGTTACGAGAATTTTGGTCGTTTCTGCTTCATCATCAGCCTCTACTTTTGGGACACAGGCTTACCTGATGAGATCGCGTACTATGGGCATTGGACTGTAGTAAATATGTAACGTTACGGCCGAAAATCCTTTGTTATTCCGATTGGTCGCGCCAATGACATTATGCCATGGTCTCGAAAGAAGAACAAGACATTTCGTGTCAAATGCGGAAAGGTCATAGACGAAAAAATTTCCGCTTACCTACGCTACCTACCTAAAAAGTAAACTTCACATACATATACGCCGAATTCAGAATTCAAAAATTTTGTCTTCAGCGTATGCAGGTTACACGATGTTTCCCACAAGCGTTACTGCTTAATACAGTATATTTTGTTAGATAGTTTAGAATTAAACAAACACAATCGCCTTAGTCAATAGACGTTTATAGTTAATTATTCCATCCAATTATGCAAGGGATAACAAATGTTAATCCAACCGGAGATTAGACTTAAATGTCTTCTTTAAAAACTCTTATCCTGTACGTTGTAAGTGCGCAAGTTGCTTGTTTCGTGGGTTGTACGTGGAACTGACGATTAAGATATTGTACATAATATGAGATAAGCCTTCCTGAAAAGTTCGTTGTAGTTGCAAAAAATTTCTTTCTTTACCAAAAAGGAAATTGATACCAAGTTTATATACGTACATGTACAATTGTACAATGAACAAATTTTATGACATCTAAAGATTTAGAGGATAAGGTAATGATGTTATTGATATAATAGTGACATGCGTCTACATTTCTGTCTTCGATACACAGTTGTAGATATTGTTTACGTTAAAGCTACAAAGATTGAGTAAGAATAAATGGGTATAAATCTTAAAGCAATGGGTGCCTCATGACCGGAGACGAGCTGAATGCCTACTGCAATGAGTGGTGTGATTTAAAACAGAACACAAAGATGTGGAAAAGTTAGGGTATTCATTTACACAGCAGTGGGTGTCCCAAACGATTCTGGTACTTCACAGCTGAACGAATGTTTGTTATAAATAAATAAATAAATAAATAACACTCACAGGCACATACATTGTAATGATCCTAAACGAAGCACTAAAGGCTTTTATTATGGAAACCATACAACAACGGCACGAACATTATAACATCAATGACCGAACCGGGATTCGAACCCAGGGCCCTGGTTTGGCAGTCCGGCGTGGTAACCATTACACCAACCGGGTCGTCAACTATAACTATATAGTGTTTTCCCGCGACTTCGTCCGCACAAATTATATACCAGATTTTAAGTCAGATCATAAGCTATCAAACAAAAAAAGTTTCATCAAAATCGGCTCAGTAGTTTTTGCGTGATGTGCGAACAAACAAACAAACTAACAATTTTGTCAATAGATGGCGCTGCACGTTTTTAAATCGCGCTATAGAGTGTTATTTGAATTTATATGAAGTGAACCGCTACTTTTTTATTCCTCATAATTTTACGGTTTTATAATAGTTAAGATTATGTTTGTAAACTAGTTTGAAATACAATTGATTCGCTATAAAAAGCTATTATTATCATCATTACCCTTGTAAATGTGGTAGGGTAACTTAACTAGGATGTAAAATTATCTAGTGCAGCAGCTTCTGAAATATCTCAACGTTATGCCAATTTGTGCCGTGTTCACCAAAGTTAAATTTCGTAATTATATGCCGTGAATTTACGCCACGCAAAATGCAAGTCAAAATTCTGCTGCTTCTAAGATATAATTTTAGGTCTTCGTTTTTAAATCCCGAAATAATATTAATATTGAAGAATTGGTAGAAAGATAGATATTTCTTCCCATAACACTCTTTGTCGCTTTTAGATAAATGTTAAAAAAATGTAGCGGATAAGTAATATTCCTAATTTTATTTCGGGTTTGAATCCTGACGCTGATCACTGAAATCATTAATATAATGTTATTTCTATAAACAATATCGCTTCTTTTATAAGCTGTCTTGTCTTTGCCACAAGGAAATTCCAGCTTCACATTCTGGCATCCCTATACTACTGACGTATTGGTCAACGATTTGATATGATTGCGGCCTTTCCCGGATATTTCGGCATAGTTCTGGCATTTGTCCAGTCAAATATTTCACGGGTCAACTGTTTTACTGTACGCTGTATTGAAAATCGATTGGGTTAGAGGATTGTTGGATGTTGGATGTGTCGGTCTGACCCTCGTAGTTAATAAACGAAATACTGTACATGATGGAACAGTAAATTCGAATTGGTTTCCCGGTAAAAGAGTGTATCGTTATTGGTACAGACGTTTTTTCTCTCTTTGATCTTTGCTTTTTTTTTGTTCCATCAGATTCAGAAAAAACGTATCTATGTTAGCTTGCGTATCTACTCATATATCCTCGTAACGACCAGAAAGTCTTCAGCTCCATTGTGATACTTGCCCAAGATTAAATCCAATTTCAAGCAGTAGACGCCCAACCACCTTTTAAAAGGCACTCTATTTGAATGTGTCATAAGATATTAAATAGTGTGCCATAATGTAGCACACTATCATATTATGATATGCGCATTAAGACACATCGAAAATTTTACCTTCTGGGCCGGTCGGTACCATTTGAACCTAGTAGTAGTACACCACAAATTTTTTATTAGTAACGAAACTATAAGGGTGTATTGAATAAATTTCCCTAAGTATCATAAGTCGAAATCCAAGATTTTTTTGGACCTCCCATAGAAAATCGATCGGCCGAATCACACTTTTGTATGGGAGGTCCAAAAAATTTTTTTTGTTTTTCGACCCTTGTTTCTTAGGGAAAGATGTTCAAATTAACGGTCTGAATAACCCTTAAAGTTTCGTTACTAACTAAAAACTAGTGATGTATAAAGGCATACGGGCAGTAAGCTAACGTTTAGTCGAAAAAGCCTGGACGTTACGAGGAGTCACGTGTTCATGCCTATGAACTTAGAGCATCTAATTATCTAAGCCTTTGCACGGCAAGGCCAATGCACACTGATTCCAGACATAATAAAAAAAATAATTATTAGTCGCATAAATCTTTTTCCGGCAGTTCATAGGGTAATGTATAAATTCTTCCTGCGTAACTACTTGACAGTTTTTAAACTCATTTCATCAGTTTCCTTAGTCATTTTCTACCTAAGTTATTAATGATCTATCATAAACAGTCTGCTTCGCAAATGCAAATGCCCTTTTCCCAGGCTGTCTACTTTCTGATATTAAATCATCACCTTTCTCTATCGACTATGAGCATAATCCGAAATTTTCTTCATTTGTTCGTGTGGTCTTAGTCCTTAAAACACCAACTTGGAACATCGGAGAGTCCAAGTACAACACGAGTTTTAACTTGTTTTTAATTGCAAATAAACAATTTTAAATTAAAACCCCTGTGTTGGCAATCCCTCCCCTCAATTTAACTTCTGATACCAACTTTTACAAGGTACTTCTGTCAACATCAATCTGGGATTAACTCTGGAGCAATTAACAGGGAAGCAGGTTAAATGTTTAATAACCAGCGGATTTGAATCAGACCTTTATCAATAAGTCTCGACGCAAATACTTTGGACGAAAGAGGGGAAAAGGTTCAATTTTGAAGTTTTAATTTGACGGGCGAGGCGCGAATCTAGGAAGTTAACGGTTCCTTTGAAACTTTCCGACTTTACCATCAGATTATGTTTGTTTGGCTGATTTCTAAAAACACTTACATAAAGTATATTTTCTCCCTTCCGGACGGAAAGCGTCAATTTTCGTCCCTTCGTCAGTGAAGGAAAACATCGCGAGGAAACCTGCATGCTTCAATTACGAGGCATGTTTTGAACCCACTGTCCATTATAAGTATCGATGGGTTCACTCCCCGTCACACTGGACAGAGTTTCCGTAATACTAGTGAAACGTGGATGATCTGAGTTTCAGAATATATCTGCTTACCCCTCTGGGAATATAGTCGTGAGCAAATGTTTGATGCTTGATGCTCAATCATCCATCGTCTTATTTAAGAGCTACGCTCTAGTCAGTGGAGTATTCGCCAATCCTGTCTCTTTTCCGCTATTTGCATTACCTATTTCTATAGGTATATCCAAATGAATAAGCGTCCCTGACTCCTTTGAAGGTCATCGATAAACCAAACTATTCTCCTACAATATCTTCAATCTATATTTCCACAAAGCAAAAGTAAGATAAATGGATCTAGTACAAGTGCGTAGGAACAGAGGAGAATTCCAACAAAACTATTTAATTGATGGTGTTCAGACAGTTACTAATCGACGGTTGCTGCGCTATTTGTCTCATTTTGGTTTATATTTATGTACAACTAGTATTGCGACTTCGTTTATTATTGTTATATCTCCGTCTCCCGTCTGTACCTACCAGTATTTTAAATCACAGCTAATAAATCAAAGTAGCTTCCCGCTGTCTGTCCCGTATGCTTAGATCTTTAAAACTCATCGGATTTTGATGCGTTTTATAATAGATAGAGTGATTCAATAGGAAAGTTTATTATGTGAATTCCACCCATGCAAAGCCGGGGCGGGTCCAAGCCTAATCATAAGCTTTTAAACACAGAAAGATTCATAAAAGTCAGTCCAGTAGTTTTTGCGTGATGACCAACAAACAATCAAATAGAAGAAATTAAAGGAAATGTTGAATCAAGGATACCTAAAAACTGTATTGTAACCTTATTTTGTAAATATCTTTAATGTACCGAAACGCTTACGTAACAGTTATACAGGGTGTTTCATAAGTAACAATAAATGTTTAAAACTCTTAAGGTGGTTTCCGTCCATACAAAACGTTGTCGTATAACACTCGTAGACGGTGTTAATAAAAGTAATGTTTTATATATGGAAAAATAGCTTAGAATATCTAGTTTGCGCATATCAAATAATATTTACAATTTACACGCTTTGAAATTATTCATACAAAATTTCAAACCTTTCAAATCTTCGTAATTATATTACAAATTGTAAATATTATTTGATATGCGCAAACTAGATTTTCTAAGCTATTTTTCCATATATAAAACATTACTTTTATTAACACCGTCTACGAGTGTTATATACGACAACGTTTTTTATGAAATTGACAGCTCTCCAACCACCTTAAGGGGGTTGTTTAGACCGTCAAACTGAACAACTTTCTCTATGGGACCAACATCGAAATCGCAAAAAAATTATTTTATATCGCATACATATCTTAGCTCCAGTCGATTTGTAGAGTATAGAACATACATTTTTTTTTTTCACGATTTCGATATTGGTTCCGCAGTGAAAGTTGTTCAGTTTGATGGTCTACACCACCCCCTTAAAGGTTTATTTTTAATTTTGTAACACCTTGTATAGTAGAGTATAGGTAGATATACGAGTAGATAAAAAAGTTAGTTATAGCACAGAGTATAAAGCATGTAGCTACTAGTAGTGGGCCATGCTCAACTACGCGGGCCCAATGCTGATTAGTGGAATTTGTTTTTTGTGTGTGTAGATGCACAAAACAGAGAGTAATTGAGAAGGGACATGCACACCGAAAGAATTAACAAAACCTATAATGTCTGACTACGGAACCCTAAAAGAGTATAATTATGAGGTAATATTGTCATAAAATGCCAATGACCTATGCGTTATTATATCTCTTAGAATACTATATCTTAGAATCCGTTTGCACAAAACACATGCAAAGATATCGAAAATCGCAACAACAAAAAAGAGATGACCCTGGTTTTGGCGCCTTAATACTTTCTAAAACGTGCTACGAGTAAAACAAAGTAATGAAGCAAACACAAAATGACATGTTTACAAAAAGTTTTTCATCCATTAACACTTAGAAAGTTTCTGAATGGCGGAAATCCCTATGAAACTTTTCCATTACGATTTCTGATTAGTTGCAACTTTACAAAACAAAACTTTTGCTTCTTTACTTTTGTAGGGTTGGTATAAATGATTGATTTCTAACGTAGGGTTGAAATTCTATGCACACCCTGGAGACTTCACTGTCACTTTATACAGGGTCCAACTTAATATGCTGACAGTTTTTTAAGAGGATGATCAAACAACAACTTACTCCTTTAGGACCAACATCAAAATCGCAAAAAAAAAATCTGCTGCCTCATACAAAATGGTGAACGATCTTAATGTATGGGACAGCTGATTTTTTTTCGCGTTCTCAGCCTTGGGCCCTTAGAGAAAGTTGTACAGTTTCATGATCTGATCATCCCTTTAAAAAACTGTCCTTTAAAAACTGTGTTTTAAAAAGCGGTCACGACAAGTCAGTCGTGCGCAGTGTACGGGGGCCGAGGGAGCGTAACCCAGTACCGACTTACCTGTGCGCTGTACCGAAATTGCCGGCAGGTCCCTTCCCCCGCACAACCGCTTGAGCATAGACCCACCATGACCGCTGAGCTAAGACCTGGCCGTTTGTCAGTGACTTCTCCTTGTAGGATCTCATTGATTTATGGCGAATAACCTGAAGGGGGTATGTGATAATTTATAATTATTCGTTCTCGACCTATTAGTCTTCTTCTTCTTATCGTGTGGGCAGCAGGCCCTAGTGTCACCGTTTTTTCAGACCACCTTACGGCCTCTGACGTGGTTTTTTATGTAACGCCTACTACCATCAGAGATATTAGCCGGGATCATCGCGCCATCCGAAGCACGGAATCATCTTTCTTTTCAGACAAACAGGTGATTCAGCCTGCAATGTCCTAACCAACTGGGGAAAAACGCACAAATTGACATATCACTAGGTGTCGTGGGAATCGAACCCACGACCTCCGTGTCAAGAGCCCGATGCTCTTAACCCACCACAGACCTATTGGTGTTCGACTATTTAGCTTTCGGTGTTATGTACAAAACCCGTGCGTTACTCAATGTGATCATCTATTTAGCCGAGGACACAGTAGAGGAACAATAATCTAAACTAAATTACCGTACAACTATCAAGCACATGCGCAACTGACCATCAAAGCAAGCACCAAATCATCATTCAAAAACCAGCACCCTAAAATTAATTTTGAGTGACTTCGCAAAAATCGATATTACTCAAGTCGAGCGCGAAAGCGCTTTGTAACTTTTTCCTATTTCTTTTTTAGTGTTTTCGTTTTCTTTCACTGGCTAATGGACAGGCATATCTCTGAAAGCTTTTACAATATACGAGAAGGTATATTTTTGCGTCAAAGAGCATTTTGTGTCTAAACATAGCTAGCTGTTGCCCGCGTTTTTCTGGATTGCCCTTATATCTTGCTGCGGGGGCTGGCAAGCCAGCAACATTTCAACCCAATGGGATCTTTTGTGTTAGCCCCTATAATTCCCTTAGTCAAAAGTATTCTCTTTAATCCAGACTATAATTCTACCCGAGTTTCTTTCATCCAAAAATACCTTAAAGATCATTGCACCATCTTGCAGAGGATCGCTTCACACTGTATCCGCCAAAATGTGGCACAAACATTGCCTATGTTTGTGCCACTGGTTAAATTGTGCCCTCTTTACGTGCAATAATATTTTACATATATTATATTGGTGGTAAGAAAAAACAGTTTTTTTTAGTTTTGTTTGATTTGAATAAAAACGGAACATTATACTCATTTTCGCCAAAATAACAACCTATTACATAAATAAAACATAACTTAAGCTAAAATCTTTCAAAACTCTCACTCTAGGGATGTAAAATTAATAACAGTGTACACGATGAAAATAGAACGATAGAAAAAAAGTTGTATAATTGAATAACTCACCGTATAACAACTCAAAGCCTGATTAACTTCGTCGCGAATGACGAAAAATGTTCCAGACAAAATTTATGAGGACAAATTAAATTTACCCAAGTCTACAAGTCTGGCGACGAAGATTTTAAGCAAATTAAGTAAATTCGGCTTCTTTTCTGCGTCGAAAAGAAGCAGTGTTGGCTAAATATCGATCGAAAAAGTATCGATACTTGAGTCAACTATAGAGTATATTTTTACCTACCAATAATCTATAGTTAGCTTTGAATAAATATAGAGGAAGAAGCGGTACGTTCTAATATTGCGTACTCGAAAAACGGATCTCGTACTAACACAGATACATTATACTCACACAAACTAAGCTTAATATTATACATCAAAAATGAAAGAGACTGCATGACGCACAGATGCGTGCGTGCGAGCAGGACGTTATAATATGGCCGGGACGCGGGTAGCGCCAAAACGTGGCCGTGCAGCTGAACTTGTCACACACTTACGTATCGTATATCTCTGTCTCGTTCTGCAAAATGGCGATGAAATATAACGAATCGAGACATTTATTAATAAGAAATATTAAGTTTTCACGTCCTTACGAGTCAAAAGTAATGCCGTGTGATTTGTTCTTTCAAACGAATGATTTTTGCAAGGATTAAATGCACACGAAGGCATTGTGGTACCTTTATTCCACCGAAAAATTAAAAAAGATTTCACTCACGCACGCGTGTCATCCAAATGCCGGTCGGATAGCGACTGAGTCGGGTAGGTCACGGGGGACTCGCTTTATACGGTCCATGCGCTGGAGGCTAGTACCATATCTTCCCTTTTATTTAAATCAATGATAGTTAGGCATAAAGTGGCTATTATATGACTAACAACGATCATATTGAGTATTTTGATTGCATTTCGCCAGTTTTAATTGGATCTTGTATTTTATTCATAATTTATTCCAAGACTAAAATATGATTATTTGTTATGTCGAAAATCGACGAACAGCATGCTATTCTATTGATAGTATCATACCGTTGTTAGTACTGTACTGATAGAACTGATAATCTGAAAATATAGGTAAGTATCGATAGTTCAAAACCAACGATAAAATCGATATCGCTAGTGTTCTTACATAGATTAACATTAGCATCAATAGTATCGATAGTCTCCAAAATTTATATTGAAATTTCTTGACTAAGTATATCGACTATCGAGCTGCAACACTGATAAGAAAAACAAAAAGTTTTGTTTTGCAGGCGAAGATTTGAAACTAAAAGCGTAACTCTAATTGATACTTTCGCTTTGGAAGACGTTTCAATATCACTTAAAATGCTTGAAACGAAGAAAATGTAAGTTTATTTATTTTATATGGATTGCCAACAAATTCGGTACCTAAGTCATCATAATGGACTGAGTACGTACTTCATAATGGAATGGAAATATCACAACAGTGCATAATTATGCGCTTGAAGTAGGTTCATTGCCTGATGTAGCGTCTTATTTTCATTGAAATTGTGAACAAAAGAAAAAATGGAATCAAATTATTACCGTTTCGAAACCT
This sequence comes from Agonopterix heracliana, assembly GCA_963693445.1. Taxonomy (NCBI): domain Eukaryota; kingdom Metazoa; phylum Arthropoda; class Insecta; order Lepidoptera; family Depressariidae; genus Agonopterix; species Agonopterix heracliana. Next base: position 2,615,580 of record OY856308.1, read on the forward strand.
TCTGCATTATCAAATTAAAGATTGAAAAATTTGTCTCGGGCGGGACTTGAACGCACGCTCTTCCAAACCGGGGAAACGTGCTAACCAATTACACCACAGGGGACGTCCCCTTAAGACGCAACAGATTGAAAATTTCGTTCTCTGGGTTGTGGACTCGGTGATGTAATTGGTTAGCACGTTTCCCCGGTTTGGAAGAGCGTGGGTTCAAGTCCCGTCCGAGACAAATTTTTCAATCTTTAATTTGATTCGAAATAGCACAACATGGCTGTAACATGTTTATAATCAACTTCTGCATTATGTTAGTTACATTATATACGAAAATGTTTAGCAAACATTACTTAGGTAGTGTTTTTTAAGATGGTATGGGGAAATCTAAAACCACAGGTAATGAGGACATACAGACAAACTGTCTTAGGAACCCTTAGGTCTTTTTTTGTGAACACAATTTTGCCATACTTAATAAATTGTTGGTCCAGCGTGAGTTGTCCAAAAATATAAAAAAATATTTTTTTATGCTGATCGACTCCGTTTATGTACGGATCATTTCATTGTATGGGAAGAAGTTGGTCAAATGTAATAAAATGTATTTTCATACAGTTTAGCACGAGCCCGAAACACACACACGCCGATTCTTATAATTTGTTGTTTTACTTTAAAGTATGCACTATAACCACACGAAGTTAAGTACATAAAGGGTCACTTTATGTATTTCCGTTTAAACGATAGAGCAAAAACAAAAAGGGTTGAAAATATACGTTTCTTGTTGGGAACGCTGTATCTTTTGATTCGTAAGCAATGTACTTCAAACGCATGTGCGCGATAATGTGTAAACAGCGTAACAACCATCATTCATCACTAATCAAATAAAACAATTCCAAGACCCTATTATGCTCGTATTTGTCAAAGGGTTAACTTCAGTATTAAACAGCCTAAACTAACAACTTAAGGCATCCTCACCTTAAAGTAAACCTGTTAATTGGACGCCCTGACCTATTAATTAACGTCAGTCCTTAACTGACCACTCAAGCGTGTATTGAAACTAGTGTCCAGTCAACAGTCCTGCTCGTTAACCTTTTGGTTTGCTTTGAACTGGGATTACGGTTAAATCCTTTAGTACAGAGGTTATACCAAAAAACTAGGCTAAGTGTGAGTCAGATTTGGGCCCCGAGGATTATCAATAAAATTAAAAATTAAAAATGTTTTCTGACTCACGCTTGGCCGGTTTTCAGGGTTCCGTAGTCAAACAAGGAGCCCTTATACATTCATCCATTCTGTCTGTATGCCCCGTCTCAATAACTCCCTTATTTTTGCAGCTATTGAATCAAAATTCTGCATAGTCTTAATTCGGTTCAACATGAGCATAGCGCATAACAATAACTCACGATGTAGTGAAAAGAGTAGTCAGTCAGCAATGGTCGTATCGTGGCTATCTCTGATTTCATCACTAGGGGAGGCACTTTCCTGAAACCCCAATCTGGCATGATAACATCCAACAACAGAAAACGTGGTCTTCTAATTATGTTTTTTTTTTGTTTTGATACATAGGTACACAAGTTAAATCCGAAAAATTTGAAAACAAGAGAAAATACGATAAATTTAAAAGGGGACACGGTAGCATAAATAATGTTACATTACCATAAAACACAGGTATTAGAACCCTTAACATCCATATAAAATGTTTTATTCTGTGTTAAAATAAAAGACGATCCGTTTTAGATTTTATAGCGTCTTAAATTCGCTTCGTACTTTATACCTGACTTAGTTTTATATCGGGATTTGTGGATTTATGTACACTTTGTATTACTGCTTTAAGAGAAATGTTTGAAATGTGCTTACTAAGATTATTCGACAAGTTTTAGGATCGTATACTTCAGTGACTTCTTATTTATAAAAAAAGTCGGGTAAGGAACACATTTTTAGGTCCATCTTCTTATCGTGTGGGCAGCAAGCCCTGGTGTCCAATTTTTGCAGACCGCCTTACGGCCTCTGACCTGGTTTGATTGATACAGTTTGATAGGTAAACACTTGTCACTTTAGCCTCTGAATCGGATAGGAAGAAAATGAGAAACCGCTACGATCAGTAGGTCTAGCCTGACTGACACTGTAAACAGCGCAGTTTTGATGCACATTTTTTATGACAACACATTTAGTTCTCAAAGTTAACACTTAATCCACAAATGTAAAACTATAATATAACAAACTATAATGTAAACTCAATTATGTAGGCCTACAGGGAATCGGATGCAGTGACTTTATCCATCAGAGATGTTGACGAATGCTTTGTATGCATAATCTCCTCTTAATATCTTAATATTTCTCATTAACCTCGTAAGAGGTTTCCCTTACCGAACGACCTTGATTCTTTCAGAGCCACCTTACTTCTACTAAACTACATTATTTTAGTAGATATACCTATTTATGAATGGCTTGTCCTTCATTATGTCACTGTGGTGCCTTCTAATCCAAGGAAATCACATTCCAAAAACATAAGATTTTGCTCCAAATTTATCAATTATCTAATTAACTCATTAAATATTGGTCTTAATTTTTTTTTGCTTAATGTATAGCAATTTTAGATCTTAACATTGTCTACACAAAGGTGTGTGTCTTTAACTTAAAAAGTAGATGCACACAATACCATTTTTTTGATTTTTTGATTTTTTCCAATATTTAGGCTTTTATTTGAACACAGGTTTCATATGTATTTTATAGAAAAATAAGAAATATAAAAATATAAAAAATACTACATGATTGTGAAATAGACTATGCTGTTTCATTTAAGATTTCAAGAAGTGGTAGATGGCACAGGGTTTCGTTAGTAAACAGTCGATATTATGTCTAATCAAGTTGGCTACCCCTGATCTATAGCAAATAAAGCCGAAATGTTGAAGATCATTGCTACACTTTTCAATAATTTTTATGTCTTTCAAATAACGAGAAGATAGCTTCTAAAAACCAACCAAATATGGCCCAGCCCTGCGTTTACCTATGGGGAGCCTCTTAATATTTTATAATATAAAATACCATTAGGTGGCAGCACCTATCTTTTAGGCAAGCCAAGTCAGAGGCATTTTGAGAGAGCCTGAAAAAATTTAAGGTAAAATAAGTTAACTACAAGTTTATCTACACCTATCTGTACTGTACTGAGCCCGCCTCTCTTGTCTTACTTTCTCTGATGAGAAAAAGTGTGCACGCTTATATTATTCGTAATAACAGGCCAGGGCCCAGTGGGACGTATCAAGTAAAGTACCTATATGATGATGATGATATCGATATGTTGATGTTATAGAAAACGTCTTTTAGTAAATTAATTGTCACTAATAACAATTTTAAGTAAAAGTAAAAATTTTATCTTTTAAAAGCAAAAATTTTACTAATATTCGACCTAAATTTGGTTCGTATAACGAATGCATGGCTGTGCACGTTAGACACACGTTAAGTGCCGGAATGACTCTTATAAACCCGCCTCTCACTATAAAGCGGTAGGGTTGGCACTGCCGAAACCTATAAATTAGCATTCCTTTTTTGCATTTATGTTTTTATATCTTGCAAGGTATCCCAGGTTAGATTGTTATATTTTTTCTATTCCAAAACGAAGTGTCTAGTCGTCCGATTAACGCGTGAATAAAATAATCACCTACTATCGTCTAGTCGTCCGACTATTGGATGACATTACTTGTATATACGAGTACTTACTGGTGATTTATGCATCACAGTCCAATTTACTAAATCAGCCACTGATTTTACAACATTATCCGATTCAGTCAGTTAGGTTAGCAAAGAGCGAAGTGACTAGCATGTTAGGATTATGTTGACCACAGCGACCACAGGTAGCGATCGGTGAGTGCCAGAACCGAATCGCTACTGTTTCCAAATTTTTAAAGAAGATTCATGGTCACTTGATTCATAATTATAAACTTACGTTCGGGGAAACCCTGCAACGTGACTCTATTATCTACTTACTAATATTTCAAAAAGACTATTTATCAAATAATAGACCATTTGCCGTCAAATAATTTAATGCTAGAGTGGATAAATTGTTATTCATGTGATTTTGATGGAAATTACTGATTTGAATGAATTATAACTAACAACGTACACGAACTAAAAATTGCAAACTGATGTTTATTTATCGGCTATAAATTGGGATTGTTTAGGGGAGACCTTTGCCCAGCAGTGGGACAAAACAGGTTAAAAAAAATTGGGATTGTTATTCCATTGATGAGCTCTCCAACTGGAGCTTCTTCTTAGAAGCTGGCTGATACTATTTTTAGACAACGTGGCCTACAGGTTTTATATAGCTTCGCTGGAGAGACTTCAGTGGACTGTAGGTTTCCTCTGATGGCAGGAGTGTTGGATATAATGGAAAGTCTTGTTTGAGGCACTGCAGGTTTATTTTAGTGAATTTTACACCAAGCTTAGTTACATGCACAAGCACCGTCCCAATATGGAAGGAGGAAGCGGAAATACAACATTTTTAATTACATTTTATGTTGGTGTTGCCAACACTGTTATTATTATTCTATTTATTTATAAAAATGATGAATACAGATTCCAATCTTCCTATATTTACATACTTTAATAAAATTTTAAACATAGAAGCATGAATGTAAGATTAATGCTTTTAATTAACTCGTTCCGAAGTATGTGGGGTGTTACGCTGAGAGATAGAAGTTTATGTGTGATTAGAGATCAGTGTAAATTGAAAGAAGGTGTCGTGACAAGAATTCAGAAAGGTTTGCTTCGTTGCTTTGGTTATGTGAAGTGATAGTAGGTGAATAAAAGAGATCTATAATAGATCTCTTTTATTCACCTACTATCATTCGTCGTAGTCGTCGAATACTGTAGTATGTGAAAAAATTACAAAATTGTTTTTTTATACCATTAGATGCGCCTAAAGAGATACTATTGATTGATTTATTTATATATTTTTTTCATCAATTTACTGTAAAGTTACATAGTTGGTATAACGTGGCATCTAATCCCAGTCCGCAGTACACAGTTGTACTGCTAAGTACGTCAGTGTTCTATGCCTATTCCGCTTTTTTCACCCGCGAAATCGCGTGACGTATTGTCTAACCCGACTTCGTTTCGAGAAAAACATTGTCAAATACAACGCTATACGTCGGAATAATGAAAATGTATTTAACAGTCTAATAATGGTAAGTACAATTTTAAAATGATACTTAGCCAATATTAGAAAGCTTAAAACACAGTTTTAAGCTATGATTCGATTTTGGAAATGGTTTACTAAATATGACGTTTTTCAAGGGACAGTGTTGCGTTGGTTTTGTACTACTGATGTTGTTCTACGTAGAATTATCAGATTCATCCGAATATTGTTCGAGGAACAACGTCACATGTGCTATTTTTCAAGTATATACCGGTATGAAAAAATAATTAAATACATTTAAATATAAAACATTAAAGAAAACCGTTAATAACATCAGTACAGCAAATTTGAAAAACATATGTTTATTAGATACGAAATTACGGCACAAAATGTGCACGATAATTTTAAAATGGCTGTCCTGTAAAGTACGTAAAATACAGATACGACAGTGTTCGACGACTACGACGTATTGTACGCATTTGAATGGAAGTGTCGCCCTAATAAGACGTACTCCGATCATATCGATTTCGTCTTGCAGAAAAATGAGGTGCAAAGTACTCGAAACTGGCGGGCATTTGTATGAATAGATGTATGGATGTAAAAAGGGCAACAGAGGTACGATCAGACCATCACACTGAAGAACTTTCTCTATGGGACCAACATCAAAATCGCGAAAAAGAAATCTGCAGTCTCATACATTTTGGCTCGAGTAAGTCTGTAGTTTTGTATGGAACAGCTGGTTTTTTCTACGCTATGTTTTGTGCATAAAGTTCGGTTTGAGGTTTGAGCATCCCCTTAAAAAACGGTCAGCATAATTAAGAAGGAAGAAATGGCATGCACATGCACCCTGGGCTCTGCCTACCCCTCAGGAAAAGAGGCGTGATACATAGTATTATGTATTATACAGGGTGTAAGGGACAGCCCTCCGCAAACTGAAACGGTGAACTCAGACCATTATACTGAACAACTTTCACTATGGAACCTACCTCAGAAAACGCGAAAAATAATCAGCTGTCCCATACAAAACTGCCGTACCTACCCGACTCAAATGTACGGAACAGCTGATTTTTTTTCGCATTTTCTGAGGTAGGCTCCATAATGAAAGTTGTTCAGTATGATGGTCTGAGTTCACCGTTTCAGTTTGCGGAGGGCTGTCCCTTACACCCTGTATTACCCCGAGCAGATAATTAGATATTTCACTGGTCCGGATCACGTTGGGATCAAACGGTCAATCATCTTCACGGAAAGCGAGTCTACTATTTATAGCAATTGTTTTTTTATGGTATAGATTAACATAATATTTTAAAATTATTTTATTAGCTAATGCTTTATTATTCTAAATTAGTAATGAGGCAACCCTACCAGTAGTTGCATACGCTGTGGCTATGCCAAGAGCCCTCGAGTTTGCGGGAGGGCCTTGTAATTTGGGTCAGGGGAGGCAAAAATATAATTTGATTAGACATCATGTAGGTATGGGCAGTAAATTAGGTCTCTAAAAGGGGACTAATATGTTTGTTGGTTATTCGACATATTATAATACCTAACTGCTCTGACACGGAAAACATAGTGAGGAAACCTGTAGGTCTACCATGAGTTTACACCGTACTTTACTACTGTAGTTACGTCACCAATTTTGTATTGAATTTCGTACAGCGCTCCTAGTGGTTACGTTGAGAACTAATTTCTGTCATACGAATTGGCGACGTAACTACAGTAGTACAGTACAGGGAAAACTCATGGTAGGCCCTCTGCATGCGCTGAAGAAGAAATTCTTATTCGTTTGTGAAGTCTACCAATGCACATTGTGAATGGATGGTCCCTTATATGGTTGTCAAAAACGTTTCTATAACAAAGAATACTGTCCATTAAAATGTACTTCCGATTATTTATGAATAATTTTATTAAAGGATACTCCAAGACTTTATGTCGATATAGATAGGTACTGTATATCGATATAGGTCTTATAGATACCAAAGCTTTTATTTTAACCAATTTATTACCGTCGATGTATTTTATGGAACCATCTGCACAAATAATGTAAAAATAATGGCTTACCATTTTTAGGGTTTCGTATTAATTCAAGGAATCCTTATAGTTTCTTCCATTATATCTGTCTATCTGTATGCCGATTGTATCTAATTGATGCCCCACCCGATTTTAGTACCTCTATTTAAATATATTTAGGGACGAAAACGAATAATAATAACCCAAAAATAGGTTCGTTATGATAATCGAAGCAATATTTTTTGACCGTACAACAAAATTGAGGTCAAAAAGTCTTGTGAAATTCTTTGGGACTAAGGTATGCTTCCTTCTTTCTAAGAATAAACTTCTGATAATATACACATAAGCTCACTCCGTTATCCTATGGGCGTAGGCAGAGACCACGGTCCGCCACACGCTACGACTATGACACACTTATTTAACCTCATTCATATTCATACATCTTTTCATTCACTTCCGTCAATTGAGGTGGCTACGCACTTCTCCTTTTCGGAAAATATTATTGATCAAGTCAAGAAATAGGGCGCAAAATAGTTAAAAAATTAATATGCAATGGCTATGGAACCCTTTTATGGACGTGTCCAATACGCCCTGGTCGGTTTTAATATTATAAGCTCTTATAGTGAGTGCCATTTAAATATATTGACGAAATATTTTTACTATAGCAATATATCCACTGGATGACTATAAACCAGCCAGTTTTGCATAAAAATAACAATAAATATAACGTTATTTGACGGTACAGATAATAAATGACATCAATACTGAATATACTGCATCGAGCTTACTAAAACGTAGAACTAATGGAAAGTTAGTGGAAATTGGATCGCGAAATTACTGCGTAAAGTTTTTGGGGGTAATTTTTTTACTGGGTTTTATGCAGGGTCTATTATTGTAAATATAAAGAATATTGAATATGCATGCATATGTGCATTTCTATCATCTATCCGCGTTTGACCTTGTTGACGCTGCACATTGTCGCTAGCACAACACGAATTTATACAATAATTGTAATACTGATTATCATAAAATGAATCGTGTAAATTGTTGCATTGTTGGAAAGGTTTTTGAACATATTCCTCTTCATCTAAGGCTATCGTAATTGCCTCTCTAAGAGAAGTAACTGGTCGGCAAGAAATAATGGTACTCAACCTACTGTCATTTAAGCTTTCTGCGAATCGTCTAATCGCTAATTTCTCATTGATAGGCTTTAAAATATTAAACACTGAATCGTTTCCCTCGGCTTGGGCAATAGTCATATCAACTAATAGTCTTCCTATCTCATCTCCATAATCGTTTATCGTACGATCAGCCTGCCTACATTTATATAATCGCGACAATATTGCCGTATATGACTTCTTCGGTAAAAGATAACTTTTCAAATCATTAATCAATAGTTCCACAGTGGCATAATTTGATTTTAGTTTTAATTTTGCACTGCTGGACAACCTCGTTTTTAAAACAAAATTAATTAATATTGGATGATCCGCTTTCTTTATGAATGTCCTATAAAAATCAACTCCGTCTATCAACTGTTTTACTAAATGCTCCTCGTTATTAACTACCGGAATCATCAACAAAGCGGTTTCTAAATCAAAACAAGCCATTTTACGAATAGCGATCGTCTCGTATTCTTCTAATATCAGAACTTACTTAATTCGTGTAACTAAAACTACCTATCATTTCATATGGGTACCTACATACAATTGCCCTTTACCTCATAAAATAATTATCTCCCTGAAATATCGTGATGCATAGAAAGTGCTTTACTTATGTCAGAACACATAATATACATTACATAAACTGTTAGTACACATGACTTACCCTAGGTTAGCACCTTAGGCCGACACACTTTTTGTCCTTTGTAAGCTAACACAGCATAACTTAGTGATTCACAGCACAACACAAAATAATTAACTACACTGAAATCAACGAGGATCCCTCAATAACATGTCTCGTTCCATCTGGCATCTGTGAGTGCATCAACATTTTTAGACGGCATCCATATTAATTCCTCCAGTCTTGCGATTCACGGCTTCGAACTCCTTTCATAACAATACGTCTAGTAGATACTTGTACATAATTATTGGCTTCTTCGTTGATTCGGCAGCATGTAATGCTCCGGAACGGAAGACACAGCAGCATATCGCATTGTTTCGTCTTGCTTAAAAATCGCCATCCTATTTCGATAGCAAGGAATGGGCCGGCCTGCCGGCACCGGCACACGCAGTAGTAACATTTCTTCAAATTCGACTTCCAATCCATATAAGTAAACAGTATTTGTACCTTTGATCAGCGCCCATGGTCGTCTTCATCGTCTTATCTGGAACTCACTCGCGTACTATGTCACGGTCGCCATGAAATATGGTGGGTTGCAGGGGTGCAATTGAAACACACTTTGAATGGACATACTTTACTCCATCTTAGATCGACCCTTATGACTAGTTAACCTAAGCATATATACTATCTTGTACGTGATATTATAGCTGAGCTAGCAGGAGATTACACATGATTATATCCTCGTTTTATCTCTCTTCTGCTATCTCAGCACCTTACGTGAGGGTATGTGATTACTATATCACAATATTTTTCTTAAAAAAACAAAAAAACGATGCATATACGCTGAAGAAGACTTTCAGATGCGTATTTAAAGCCTACCAATCCGTATTGAGCACGCGTGGTGGACTAATGCCCAAACACCCACCATAGTAGGTAGGCTTGTTCCCTGCATTGGGATTCATATAGGCTGATGATGAACAAATAAACATTCTTTACTTTAGACTTTACACCCATGTGTTAACTATCAAACTTTAATAACTAAGATTAATTTATGATCGTTAACTATTCTTAGGAAAACTTTTACTACGTACAGGGTCTAGTTTAATATACTTACTTACTACTTACTATGCCGGCTCAGGGACCCGAAGTGGGTCTTGGCCTCCGACAACAAAACACGCCATTCCTCTCTTTTCTGTGCCATCTCAGTCCAGTTGGGCACCTCCAGCTCCTCGAGATCCTTGGTGATCCTAGTTTAATATGTTAACAGTTTTTAAGGAAATGATCAGAACATATATAACTAAACAACTTTCTCTATGAAAATGGAAAATGAAAATAAATCAGCTTTCCCACATTACATTTGGGTCAAGTAGGATCTCAGTTGTGTATGGAACGGCTGCTAATTTTTTCGAGTTTTCGATATTATCCCATAGAGAAAGTTGTTCAGTGTTCGGTCTGCTAATCTTCCTCTTAAAAAACGACCCACGTCCACATTCTCTTTTCGGGTTGACATAATTTTTTTGTATAAACTTTACAAGCATAGTTTTTCGTAAAATCATGGCACGTAAATTTGTCTCTGCTATCCTAAACATTGTGAAAAAAGGAACAAAGGACCTAAAATTAAATAATAAATAATAATAAATGCGGGACTTGACCCCGCACTCTTTCTCGCTACCTTATATTATAATGAAGTTAAGCTTTAAAAGCGTACATTCAAAATAGTTCATCCATGTTATATAAATAAACTATCACATGCTTTTAAAGTGATATCCACTATTAAAACCTGAATTTTCAATGCAAAATACTCTTTATGCAGAGTTATATCGTGAAGTTCTAAAAAAAGGCTGATGCAGTCTATGAAAAAGATGGACGAGATAACTTTGTCAAAGGTGTTGCACCTATAAACAGGGGCTTAGAAGCTTTGGTAAAAAGCTCCGGAGAGCCTTCAAAAGGAAGTGGCCATCTCTTTCAGAGTTTCGTTGAGTATTACTTTTTACGAAGCTTTTATATTTAGCTGGGAGTTAATAAAAGCTGGTGCTGGCGCTCTTTTGTCTGCTTAATAGTTTTTGATACATTGAGTCAATTTAGAATTTAATTTTAGATGCCTTTATGTTTTAAAATAAGTTTCTTTTTTATTTACTTACCTTGTAAATTTTTAACTGTCTGATGTGATGTCGCATCATGATTACTATCAAAAAATATGTTTTTTTTTTATATGGTTTATACCTTCTGTATTTTTTCGACAAACAAGGAACAAAGACTGGACTGGAGTTGTTCGTAGTAACAACCCCCAAACTCCTTTGGACTTGACCCTAATGCTAATGTATGAAATCTATATCATCATCATATCAGTCGATAGGCATAATATATATTCAGATAGTCAGCAGTGGACACTGCTGGACATAGCCAGAACAAAAGAACCTGCTGAAGTGCCTGGTGAAGGTGGCGGGATCCTGTTGGATGGTTAGCCCAGTACCCGTGGTTGTGGCGATCCATGGGGGAGGCCTATGTCCAGCAGTGGACGTCTATGAAAACTATATCTTTATGTAAAATATATAACAGTACAATGGGAGTGACTTTCTTGCAATTTTATCAAAATTGGTATCCATTTTCATAATGTGTGTTGCCTTTTCAGATTTTTACGCAAAAATTTTCAAGCATCGTTTAAGGAATGTAGGAAAAATCAGAGGAATTTAGACATGGTGAGAAATGAAACATTCCAGAATTTTTTCACGAATTTTATTCTGTCTTATTTTTTTAATTTTGATACTTGTCATAAGATTTCGTATTAACGGTTAGATAACTTGTTATCTTATAAATTTTCAACATAGTTTTGATAAATATGAAAATTTTTAATAATTATACAAAACCACAGTTATTTTAAATGCAAGTTAATTGAAAAAATAAATTAATTACGAAATATGATATCACATAGAAAGACGATGACTAGAATTTATAATATTGCATCTACATTTTGTAGTATAAGTGACCAAATCAACTGAATAATGTATAAATGAAACGCAACACCTGCAAATCGATTGTATTGTTACCTATAAATACAATTACATGTCATGTTACTTTCTTAAAATTCAAAATGTTTGTCTTAACTCTACACATGCGTAGACGCAGAATAGGTACGAGATGATATCCTCTGTTGAGAAGTATAGTCCTTTTTTTAAATTTAATAATGTTCAATTATTAGATTCTATACAACCGGTTTTCAGATTTTAAGTTCATTTATAACATAGTTGTATGAAGAACCATGAGTAACAGTTTTAAACCAAAAAGAAGCTAAATAGATTTAAATTATAATATTTCAAATAACAAGCTCACAAAAGACCATGAAAATTTAGACGTTCAAACAATAAATATAATATAGAATTGAACGAAATTGTTAAAAGTTATCTAAAGTATTGTATGTGACATCAGTTACTCCCAAATTCATATATTTTACAATAACACTTCGTATTTTTCTAAATATTGTCTATATTGTTACCTAGTCGGGCAACTTCAAATTAGTTGGACAAAAACTTTATCAATTTGCTTTCATGCCATCTAAGCATAGTACCACACATGTTATGTTTGAAGTTTGAAGTAGATACCTGTCTTTATTATTATAAAAACAACTGAATACAAAAGCAACGTACTTCAAACACTCACATTACATAAGAGTAGATAGTCATCACGGTGATGGAGTGATTACAATTTCCTTATCCTTTTATCGTCATTTGTTTATAGTAATTAGTTGGTAGGTACTTTTCCCTGCAGTGGGATCCTACAAGCCATTAATACAATCATAAGTTTTATTACTAACAGACAAAAGTTGCATCCTATTTCTATGCCCTACTTCCAATCCCTAATTTCTATAGACAACATTTAAAAAAAAAAATGTGTTATGGGAGAAATTCTCTGTCACATAACTATATTCATGTTACAATTATACAGTCTTTAAGATCCTAATTTATTTACAATAATTAAGCCATTTTAAATGACAGTATACTAGAAACAACAATAAGAATAATTTCTTTGGGGGGGCAAACGTTATCAACAATTTAGAGAACGCTCATTTCGTTTGAAGAATTTTCTATCTACCATATTGATTTTAATTAATCACTGTCAGCTTTTAAAAGGATCGGTATCAACAAATAAACAAAATTTTACAATTATTAAATTTCGATTATCATAATAATTACACCTATTAATCTTAAATTGTTACCTGTAATATCATTAATATTCGTACATTAAATATAACATTACAACTTTATTTACAATTTCAAATGATTCAAAACCGATATTTACAACCATGTTTAGTCCAGTGATGATAAGTGTCACTTTCACTCAGCACGTATCACTTTACACATAATTGTAAATATCCTCCATTTCTCATACGTTCATTTCTGACATAGCCGCTTGAGGGACCCTCGATTTCTGCGAGAAATGTTGCGAGGGAGGCGAGGGGGGAGGCAGAACTGATCCATTACCAGGCCCTTGAGACTGCCCTGTCTGAGCCTGTACGTCAGGCAGGTTGCTCCCTCCGCTCACAAAGGTAGCATTTTTCGGCAACGTCATACAATTAGACGCGTTACATATTTGATTCGTCTGCTGGTAACTAAACCCAACCTTTCTCGGCAACGTTGTACATTGACCCCTATTTACAGGCGGGCTGGCCTTCTGTGACAAATTCGACATTTGTATTCCCGTGTGGCATACGTTCGGACAGTTCGTATTTGTGAAATGCGGAACTCTATTTGTCATTGCTATTATAGCGTTTTTATCTTGATGATCTATATCAACGATCGTGCTCGAGCTTTGGGAGTGTCCGACGAAATAGTGAGGATGTTTCGATGAAACACTATCGAAAGTCGAATTGTGATTCCTTTTCTGCTGTTGCTGTAAAGCTTTTACCTGCAACCGTGTTTTATCTCTCTGATAGTAAACTCCAGCGAAAATCAAAACGTTCAGGATCAGCAGGGAACATCCAATAGCAATCGTAACACTCAGAGCGGTCGAATAAGCAGTATAACCAGCTATTTCTAAATTTCCTACATCTGCACTGGTATTATTAGGTGGAGGACTGTGTTTTACAGCTGATCCAGCTCTGGCTGACATTGCGCTGATACAGGTAGTCACATAAGTATCCATTGTCGTCGAAGGTATGTCCAAAGTGACGTTGTACGGTTTTCGATAAAGTTCTAGAGTGGGGTCGTAGTAGTTGACCCTTGTAAGTGGATCTGGCCTCACAAGGCCATCGTAGAGTTCCGGGTCGTTGTGGTTTCGGAAAAGGTTGTGTTTTGCGACCACGTCCTTCATCCCGGCTCTGTGGATTTCCGGGATCAGCCGCAACCAGACAGAGAGCTGGTGCGCACGATAATGATTTTTCATCCGGGGTTTCATACCTGCAATAGAATTTTTACATTGTAAAAAGGGAAGGGTCGAAGTAATTATCTTTTGGATTGATATTGGGGGAGCGTGACGAAGCGAAATAGAATTGTTTATGCGAAGGTTTTTGAAAGGCCTTTGATAATTAGGATTGCTGATGCGATTGTTTTTGGGGTTCCGTGATTGTGAGTACAACTCATAAGCTCACGACAATAATCCCTATCCGGATAGTCAGAAACGTTGCTATAACTACCAGTTATCCCTTTAAGCGTTTAGCAAAGCTTGCCTTTCGTTTATTGAATGTTTCAGGGTGGCATAATGTGTTTATGTGATAGTTGGCTAAGACACATATCCTTTAGTCAACTAATAAAACAATTGAAGAAATGGTAGGTGTTACCTTTAACCTTCCGGCTATCAAATCGTCTCACAAAAACAACTTGATGAGTCACTCAAGATTGCAATAAGAAAAAATTACTTATTGCAAACATGAGTAGAGTAGGACATAGGACAGGTATGAACGGAAGGTGCAGTAAATACTAACCAATCTCCAAATACTTTTGGTGCAAGGTGTCATATTCATCCCACAGGATGCTCTTGTATCGGTTCCTTTCTCTGGATATAGGCAGAACGGACTCCTGACGCTGAGCTTCGTTTGGATTCCTGAACAACATACAAAAATCTTTGTTAAAATTAAAGCAATTATTATACCTACTTTACGAAGTGTCATTTTTTAATGCAACGCCTTTTATATTATTCAGATCCATTTTTCTATTTAAAGGATAAACTTTGTTAGGAAAACTGCTTGCTTCAATCCCAAAGTGTGTATTAATATCCATTACAAGTAGCGACAGGCTTACTGTCATACTGGATAGAGTTTGGATACTGCTAGTTAAAATGTGAATATTCGGAATATGCTATAATATATTATAGAACCACTCTCACTAGGCGGACAGGAGGCGATGATGACTGAAAACTCAAACAAAACTTTGGAATCACCAAGATTTAATATTATATTGTTGTGCCCGTATTTCATGGGTTCGTGTTCATCGTGAAAAAAATTGTAAGACCTTTGAGGTTTATTGCGTATCATCATCAGCCAATAAACGCTGCACTGTAGGGCACCGGCCTACCGGAGGATGATGTAAGGGCGTTAGTCCACCACGCGTGCCTTATGCAGATTTGTGGACTTCACATACGCTTCAGAATTTTTTCTTCTGTGTATACAGGTTTTCTTAAAATGGTTTCTTTCGTCGTTTGGAAACAGTTAGTTTTACATACAGAAATATTGAGTATATCGATTGATTTTGAGAAAGTTACATAAAAGCTTTCAATTTTTATCTCAGTCTTTCGCTTACCTACTTGTTTTGTAGTTAATCTCCCGTCAGCTTTCGAAGCGTGGTATTCCCAATATTTGATTAGGTAAAAGTTAGGATAAGTTAAACTTAAGTATTCTGTTATAAGCAGTATTCTACTTCAAACTGTGTCTGATAACTCTCTAGACAGTCTTAATTAAAATTCAGGAGATTGATTGAGATTATCTTATTAGCATTTAGTGCTTGTAAGGACAGCGGTAGGTATATTGGCTTAAGTGCTTTTGATCGAAATCTGAGTTACGGATTGAATACCTTAGTAATAAGCTGCCCTACCAGCGTCTGTGTTACTCTAAAGTAATAACCTAACGGTAGTTAAGTCTGAATGATTAGGCTTCTACTAGACAGGTTGAAATAGGATTACATTGATAGTTTCCATTAGGTGAGATCATTGTCAAGCGCATGCCTAACAACATTTTCTACTCTTGTTTAAATGTTGACAATACTTTAACCTGGGTACTTACTTACCTATAGTTAGAAATTTATAATTTGATGACCAATTTGTATTAACTTATTCATAATTAATTCATAATTACGTCGAAGTCATCCATAAATTATGTCATAATTATGCATAAGTTATGTCAAAATTGGTCACCAAATTATGAATCCCAGTTTAGTAGTTTTTACATCGTTGGTAATTATTAGAGTTACCATAATTTTCATAGGGTGGTTCCTACGAATAAAGATTTCTTTATTTTTAGGGTGGTTCAGACTAAAGTAACTGAACAACTTTCACTATGCAGACAACGTGGAGAAAAAAAAACCGTCTATTCCACAGGTAGGTAGGTATTACATTTGAGTCGAATAGGTACTGTAGTTTTGTATGAAACAGCTCAAATTTTCATTTATTTTTCGATGTTGGCCTGGCTGTGAAGTGAAAGTTGTATAGTTTTGATGATATAACCACCTCCTTATAATATTACTAGCGTCTTTTGTTTCGACCTGTATTACAAGAATTCGAGTTTAGTGGTACTGAGTTATACTGGGTGTTACAAAAGTAAAAATAAACATTTTACACTTTAAGGGGATTGTTTAGACCATCAAACTGAACAACTTTCACTTAGGGACCAACATCGAAATCGCGAAAAAAAAACTGCTATCCCATACTCTTAGCTCGAGTAGATTTGTAGTTTATTAATTAGTATAGAACATCCGATTTTTTTTCGCGATTTCGATATCAGTCCTGTAGTGAAATTTGTTCAGTTTGATGGTCTAAACTCTTTGCATTTTTAGTTCTAAAATATTGTATTTTGCCAATTTTGGCACGGAACAGTAAAAACAAAATGGCGGCTACAAAATAGTCACTTCCTTAAAATTTTTCAAGCTCTTTAACCGTAGTATGTCTTTTCGAGTGCAACCAGCGTGTGCTTTAAGTTACTTAACAAAAACATTTCCATCAGCAAAATGCTGGGCACAAAACAAAGTTGGTTTCGCAATAATTTCACAGTCTGCCCAGCTACCAAACAAGGCGGAACAGGAAGTAGACCGTTCGCGACCCCGTTACTGTTATTTTTGCATTCACCCGGTTGCGAAAAATAACGATTCTTTTTTTTTATTGTTAAATTGTTTTTCTTTTTTTATTATAAATAATGAAAGAGTTAGGTACCTACATTGTGAGATGTGATGTGACCTAGTTTTAGTAATTTCATTTAGGTACCTATCATTTTTGTTCACGACTTTATCGCCTAAAAGGATAGGTTAGGTTATGTCAAGCACAAAGAGATTATACATAAAGGCATAGAGGGGAGCCATACCTATTGTAAGGCTGTCCACTTTTGACGTTTGTATTTGTATGTGTTGTGTCAAGTGATAAGACAAAAGGCACTAAAAGAGACAACTTTACACACTCTAGCATGTCAAAAAGTGTCAAAGAAGTGTGCAGCCGCATAAACAAATATATATACTGCCGTGCTAAGCCGAAAGGGCCTATGTGCCTGAAAAACGACTAACCAATTAGACAATAAGTTGTTTTTCTCACCAATTCCTAGAGATATTAGATATTAGACGTATGTCTGAAATACAGAAGTCGTATGATTCACTTATGACGCCTAGAATCTAGATATACCCTTTTGAGGTGGGTGTCTGGGTGTATTTTTGTTTGTCTGTATGACACCAATTTTGATGAAGTAGAGTTATAATAGTGAACCGTCAGGAAGGACAGTCAGACGAAGTCACGGGCAGAAACTTGTAAAAAAAGGTCAAAATTAAATTAATGTGAGGGTGGTTCTTGTAAAATCGTCGAAATTATTTTTCAACGAACGTACAATCAAGAGTATAAATATTTAAATTTCACAGAATTTTAAAACAATTTTACTTATACGGTACTTTCGAGAGCTGTAATAAATTTATGTCAGTATTACAATGCCATTATTTAATACAAAGCACATTAACAGCAAAATTCAATTTTGCGCACTTCATTTTATCGAATAATCCAGTTTCATTGCTTTATAATTTTAATGACATAAAACGCGATGTTGCTTGCTTTGTTGTCTTTTAGTTGTTATTCATTTGTTTCCGAAGCCATACATGCATACATACATTCATGACCTCAGTCCCTTTTACGGTGGTCAGAAACATTGTCTATTCTATTCTACTTTTATTTAATGGCGTTTCCTTGTTAGATTTCGCCCGTGTCAAGTTATTTGAGTGTAGTGTCTACCAATCTCGAGGATTGTTTTTGAGTAAGAGCAACTGAGAAGGATTTTGGAGCCTCGTGGCAGGCTAAGACGCGAACCGCGCGAACACCACGCGGGAGACAAGTGTTCGAGGCAAACCCTGCAACGTGACTCCAGAAACATTGTCACAACTGGCAAGATAACGCATTGACAGAGCGGCAGACGTCAGTTCGTCATTGTGAAGCTAGGAGTTTTAAGAAACCGCACGTAGAAGCACACACGGTTCGTCAATCCGTCACCGTATCCGTCCGTTCTACGTGCGGTTTTATACAACTCCTTGCTTCACAAATGACGGCCTAACGTCTGCCGCTCCGTCAATACGTCATCGTATGGGATCTCTCTAAGAATTAAGTTGTAGCAATGCTCTCATTTAGCATTTAAGTTTCAGGATGGAATCACATGTCAAAAGGTGAGAGCCTTTCGCCTTCGTAAACAGTGTAAAAGAAACCTTGAATACCATAGTAGCCTCGTACGAAACCAAGCAGGGTGTAAAATTAAATGCATTACCTATATATACCTTCTTAAGGAGTTGCTTCGGAAAAGAAATCTACTGTTTCATACATTTTGGTCCAGTAATGGAATAACTATTTTCTTTTTGCGATTTCAATGTTGGCTCCATAGTCAAAGTTGTTTAGTTTGATGGTATGAATGCGTTTAATTTTACATCTTGTATTTATAAAAGATATTCTATTATATCTGGCAATTAACCAGCTCCTCTCGTATCTGGCCCTCCACATTTCACTAGGGGTAGTAATAAAAGCTCCGATAATAAATTTAAAAATGTCCTTACTAAAAATATAATATTTACTGCCCGAAATACTAAATCTCCGACTACTTCTGTCCGACTAAAAATGACGAAACGACCGAATGATATACTTAAATCTCAGAAAAAATCTTATGACTATTAATTGCTGTAATACTTTTTTACCATATAAAATTATGTTCTACTGATAACAATGCTTTGTAATTATTACCTTTACTTGCCAACTAGAAATTCATCAATTACATTTAATTTTTCATAAACTCTGTGCTATTTTTACTACAATGTTATACTTAAATTTCTATTGTTGGCGCTTGTCCAGAAAGTTATTAAAAATACAAAAATGTACTTACTATAATCATGAATTCTAGTTACTACTAATCTAATCTATCTAACCTAACCTAACCTATAACTTTTAAAAAAAAATCTCAACTTTAAAAAAAAAAAGTTTTTTTTTTTTTTTTTCCTTAACCAAACCTAACCTAACCTAACCTAACCTAAGTTTTTTTTTTGTAAACATTTTTTTTAGTCTCGCGGCACGCTCGCTGCGCTCGCTCGGCTCGTGGGGCTGGTCGCAAGAAACCTAACCCGCTCGTCGCTTCGCTCCTCGCTAACCCAACCGAATGCATTTTGCTCAAACGCCGTTCGCGCGGTCCGACCAGTTTCGGTATTTTCATCAATGTTGAGAGTTAAAAAATATATTTGGTAACCAACACTAGAAAATTAAATAACTCATAAAATTCGTAAAAGAATGATTATTTTGACATGACCTCTGTTGTCAGTAACCCAGTAATCTCGTCGGAGGTTCAGTATTTTATTCAGAAGTTTAGTTTTGTTATTCAAAGTTTAATATATTTATAAGTAGAAATGTAATTTGATTGTGTTCATAGGTGTCAGCAAAATTTAGGTATTTTATTCGGTATGCTTTGAATTTTTTTGTCGGTATATTATTATAACGCTGGTAAATTAGAATAAAAGTCGGACAGAGATAGCTGGAGATTTATTTATTTGTCGGAACCAATATTATTTCCCTTTCACTAGCAGTAACTCTATCCATCAGCGTGACAAATAGGTACATTTTGACACAATACGTGCCTTAAAATTAAAGCACATTTTTCCAATGTAAATACAGAACATGAAGCTGACATAGGTATTGTCTAAACCTGAAAGACAGACTGCCTTTAATTAACCCCTAGGGTTGAACTACACCAGGCAGCAGCACAGCATCGCATTTTTCCGTCGCTCCATCCTTTTCTGTCACTCTGGAACGTCATTTGCTAAAGCATATAAGATAGACGGAACGCGATCGCACGCGGCGTGCTGTTCCATGCTGTTCCGTTCCGTCTATCTTATATTATGCTCTAGCAAATGACGTTCCTGAGTGACAGAAACGGATGGAGCGACGGAAAAATGTGATACTGTGCTACGTGGTGTAGTTCAACCCTTAAAAGCGGTGAAACATGAAAATACTCCTTTGTATGGTCGGTAATGTTCGTCCTTATTTCGTAAATTTCCGTCGTTGTTTCCGACGTCAACTTTGTCCTTTTATAATCCAACGAAAAAAAATTATAGAAAGGGACAAACGTACAGTCGGAAACATCGACGACGCCGACGGACACGTACGAAAGAAGGACGATAATTACCGACCACCATGGTAAATTTTCGTGTTTCAATGCTTGTAAGGAGGATTTGCAACCATTGGTTCTAAATCCATGAACACAAGTTTCCAATGTAAATACAGACTTACTCAAGCTTGAACAATAGATACTCCAAACCTTTTCCACAAACAAAAAACCTTTTAAAATCTCAAACTAAATAACACATCAACTACAAAGTAAAAAATCCATTAAAAGTCTTACCCTGTCCTCACGAAATTCGCTATGTACAGTATGAAAGCCTCCGCCAGTGCCACTTCAGATTTGGTATAGTTTTTAGGAAAATGCCCGAGGCCATCCACAAGCGGTGCGCCGAATAAATACGGCAGTTCCTCGCCATGTACTGAGCCCATTCGCTAAAAACACAAAGGAAACGGTCAATATTTTAGTGAGAGAAGAGATTTTTATACAAATGTTAGATTTGTGGAAAATGGGTTTTAATGTATTGTTTTAAGTACAATGGGGAATGTGTAAATGTATGTTATAATGAACAATTATGAAGTAAAATTTATGGAAGCAATATAATTATGTCAAAACGGGGAAATCCTTTTTTAGGTATACGGAATGTTAGAACGAAGCTACGAAAACGTTGAAAAAAATTGAAACCAGTACTGGCTCCTAACCCCTATACATATACACGCACACATGCATAATTTGTATGGCGCCTCACGCACACCAACCTATGAATCTTGGCCCCTTTTGTTTGATACGGTAAAACCACGTAAAACAGTGAGGCTCATTCTAGACGTATACTTTTTCTAAGCAATTCAAATTTACCAGTTTTGTATGCCAAATGGGATAGGGCAATGTTTTTTAATTTTTTTTTGACATTGTCTTCTCAGTGAAAGTTGTTCAGTTTGATGGTCTAACCAACCCCTGTAAGTATAACTAGGGTGTTTTGTTATAGCCTATACAGGGTGTAAGAAAAAGTATCATTAACCTTTAAACCACATACTCTATCCATCAAACTGAACAACTTTTACTATGGAAACAAACCTAAAACATCATACATTTGAGTCGAGTAGGCGCTGCAGTTTAGTAATGGAACCGCAGATTTTTTTTTGCACTGACATTTTTGCTCCCATAGTAAAAGTTGTTCAGTTTGATGGGTAGAGTATGTGGTTTGAAGGTTAATGATACTTTTTCTTACACCCTGTATAGGCTATAACAAAACACCCTAGTTATACTTACAGGGGTTGGTTAGACCATCAAACTGAACAACTTTCACTGTGAACACTATGTCCAAAAAAATTTAAATTTGCCGTCCCATATATTAGAGTCGAGTTGGTTCGGTACTACAGTTTTGTATGAAACAGCAGATCTTTATTTTTTCTCGATGCTGACTCCATTCCGTAGTGAAAGTTGTTCAGCTGGATGGTCTGAAGTCTAAAGAACCCCTTTAAATATTAATAGCTGAATATTATACAAATCACAACCATTTTCTTTTTCAGGGTGGCACGAAACTTTGAAAATTCGAAACAAAGTCAAATCATGATCAGTTTTTAGCTTATAAAAACAAGCATAAGCATATGCTCACGACTGTATTCCCCAAGGGGGTAGTCAGAGATATTCTGAAACCTCAGAACATCCACGATTCACCAGTAGTACCGAAACTCTGTCCAGTGTGACGGGGGGTGAGCCCGTCGCCACTAATAATGGACAGTGGGTACAATACATGCTTCGAAATTGAAGCATGCAGGTTTCCTTACGATGTTTTCCTTCACCGAAAAGCCAGTGGTGTTACAAATCGTACATAAATTCCGAAAAACTCATTGGTACGAGTCGGCGTCGTGGACGGGGATCGAACCATCGCCTCCTGCACGGCAGGCAAGGTTACTCGCCACTGGACCACCACGGCCTAAAAAAACAAAAATCAAATAAACGATTCATGTCTGAGTTTCTCAAAACTAAGTAGGTAAAAACCTATAAAAATGTTAACGAAACTATTTTGTTTATTCAACAGAGTGGTCACACAGGTTGTCCATAATTTTCTCAAGCGCCATTAAATATAGGAAAGGACATAGCTAAAGAAAAGTCGGAAAAGATAAACACTCAATGGACGCGATAAATCGACCGTTAAAACGGCTTTGTTTTTTTACGACTCTTACTTTTTTAACGTTGAGTAAGTGTACTGACATGTTTTTAGTGAAAGAGGAACATTAAATAATAGTTATGTGGTTCCTAATAAAAATAAATATGAATTAATAAATGAACAATGGCGAATTTGGATCTGGACCCAGTCTTTTTATGAAAACTAAATGCCGTAGTATTTTAAACAGAACTTTATTTTAGTCATTGTTTTTTTAAATACAATCCACATCGGAATTTTTCGTAAAAATCCCCAACTCTAAAAGTTGGGACTCTAAGATAAAAATTACTAGTAAATTAACGTCAGCCAAAAAGATTTGTTCGTAAAGAAACGTCTTTGGTTTGGTTGAAGTAATAGTGTTACTTATTTCGTTTCCTAGTTAGTAGCATAAGCATAAGCATATGCTCACGACTATATTCCCCGAGGGGGTAGTCAGAGATATTCTGAAACCTCAGAACATCCACGTTTCACCAGTAGTACCGAAACTCTGTCCAGTGTGACGGGGGGTGAGCCCGTCGCCCGTCGTCCGTCTAGTTAGTAAGATTTGTATAATAAATCAGTAACGAAATAGCTCAAAAAAAAGAGCTGCTCACATTGCTAACATAACATTAAGCAACATTAAACTTTACAACTACAGTAGTAAGTACATTTTATATCCGATTGCACGGAAGGACTTCAGTAGACGTTAGAGACTAAAGCCGATATTATCTCGCTGTTATTTTAGACTGTAAACTGCACTGATAAAGTTTAATATCGCTTTGGCATTTCAAAATACACTGCGCTTTGAAACGGTCCGTAACATAAATACAATTCCGGTAATTGAATTGTATTTACCTTATTTAGTAGGGTTTGTTTGAAGCGTGGTAAAACTTTGAGGGTGGATTAGATCATGAATCCGGACAAACAATATGATTCACAAAAACCAAAACAAAGCTGTGTTCACCATCATCATCTCAGCTGATAAATATCCAATGCAGGACAACGACCGGTCCATTGGTATTGGTTGAGCGGGCTCATTTTCCGCAACTCGATGACTTAGGCGCCTATTTTGCGTGAGGTGAGAATAACTACTCTTGCCATCCCAGCTCCTCCAGGAAGCCCACCAGCTTTTAATGCTCATGCTAAAACGACCGGTCCAGCGATGCGTTCATTCAACGGGTTCCCACTACCTTCACCAGTTCGTTGGTCTTACTTGTGGGGGGCTACCCATGCGGCGCTTGCCAGTACGATAGGAGAAGGCGGCGGGAACCCGTGGCATGTGGGCAGCGCAGGACCCGACCGGTCATTGTGGCGATCCTTGGGGGAGGCCTATGTCCAGCAGTGAAGTCCATCAGCTGTGTGCTTATGCACAAATATTGTGCTTTGAAATCAATGACTAGTAATTTCAAATATACTTAAGAATATAAAAAGAACCTTACCTGGGGATAATCACCATCCTTAGTCTGATAATCAAACACGTAGAAGAAAGCGTTTGGACCAGAATCGGGTGAAGTCTTCGCAACGCTAAGAAAGTCTCCAGTTTGGACCAGGGGGGCTACGTATTGGGCATCCGATATCGCTAGGACTGCTGCGTCCCTTGTGTTTATTGGATGCTGGAAAGAAATTTAATTGAAAAAAAAACGGAAGTAGTTATTAAATATTTTGGTAGTTTAAAATCTTTATTAGGAACTAATGTTTGTGTTATAAACATATTCATAGGTTTGCTACCTAATGGTTTTTAAGGAGATGATCAGACCATCAATCTAAGCAACTTTTCCTATAGGACTAACTGGGACTAACGTTGAAATTGCGAAAAAAAAAAACTGACATACCATAAAAATCTATAACCCTAATCGACCCAATGTACAGCTGATTATATTTGTTTGTTTGTCTGTTAATGTGGATGCTGAAATATTTTGTAATTTGTTGTATGATTATTTTTCATACATGATTATGATTTCACAAACAAACGGTTTCAGTTTATTCCTACGTTTTAACGTAAAATAAGGTGAATAATCTATTAAAACATCGTCAAACTTAGATTAACCATTAATACAAGTCGTCAACATTATCTGATTCCCACGTGGTGAAGTTTCCGATTCAAGTCACTGCATACAACTCCTCATCTC
The DNA here is from genome assembly GCA_963693445.1 of Agonopterix heracliana. Classification (NCBI taxonomy): domain Eukaryota; kingdom Metazoa; phylum Arthropoda; class Insecta; order Lepidoptera; family Depressariidae; genus Agonopterix; species Agonopterix heracliana. Next base: position 2,640,509 of record OY856308.1, read on the forward strand.
TTATCATTCTATCAGCTTCAGAACGAGGACGGTAAAGACAATCTGTCACCCTTCGTCATGCGTCTGTGTCCACGCATTTAAATACAGAGTATATAAAACACCCTAGTAAGTTTAAAGGGTGTGAACAAAACAACGGAACAACATTCACTATGGAGCCAACTTCGAAATAGCGGAAAACAATCAGCTGCAAAACTGTTGTGTATCGACTCGACTCAAATGGGGACAGCAATTTTTTTTTTTAATATTTTTTCTGCGTTGTATCCTTAGAGAATTTTTTTCGTTAGTTAGTTTAAGTTTTTTAGTAGTATGGTTTTAACCACCCCTTTAAATATTACTAGGGTGTTTTATTACATCGTGTACACCCTATGTACACGGTCCTTCTTAATATACTGACACTTTTTAAGCGGATGATCAGACCATCATACTGAACCACTTTTTCTATTGCACCAACACAGAAATCGCGACAAAAAGTCAGCTCTCCCATACAAAACCGCAAACCTACTCGAGCCAAATGTATGGGAAAGCTGATTTTATTTCGCGATTTCGATGTTGGTCCTATAGAGCAAGTTGATTGATTTGATGGTCTGATCATAACATAACATAACATAAATATTTTTTATTTGCACACCAAAAAAAAAAAACAGCAATAAAAACAGAATAAAGATGAACGTAAGGGTACAAATGGCGGTCTTATCACTAAAAGCGATTTCTTCCAGACAACCATGGGATGGAAGAACTCTTAATTAAAAAATCCCCTTAAAAAGTGTCAGCACATTAAGAAGGACCGTACCTAACAAATTTTTGAGCCTTCACCCTAGTATATATATTCAAAAACGATTAAAATCATCATTAAGTAGAATTTGTTTAGAACTAAACGATTATGCTAATGTCACCAATGCATTATTCATCACAAAGAACAGAATGCATGTTTATGTAAAACCTTGCATGCATATTTGCTTAAGGATCAAAGTCTTGTTTTCTTCCATGAAATGCACACAACCAACGCAAAGGGCATTCATGTAAAAAAGATTGAATTTGACGTAACAATATGTGCATTATGCATAGCCAAATGAATTCTAAACGCATCGTGCATTATTTGGAAGGTATTCAGGCATCGATGAAGCGCACGTGACTTTATTGTTTAGATAATCGTTGAAATCGAATGAAATATGTAAATTCAATGACTGGCAATTTGGCGGTATTGCATTCCTAACGAGTCGATAATTGAAATGCTATTCTTTGCGTTCAGTTGTATTTCTCATTCATTTCATTATCAAAGATCGATAATCCTATTTGGGGTTTTAAAACCACTGCATTTTTTTTTTAAGATTATGCTATTTCTTATGTTTAATTTCTGACATTACTAGCTTTTTGGTGAAGGACATCTAAGAGCGAGGGAAAAATCAGCTAATGGGAGTGCTTCAATTTCCCAATGACGTGATCGAGCGAGCGCGCTGTTGGCGGATTGTTTCCTCTCCGCTCACCGCCTCGCTACCTCGCACATTTCTGGTGGAAACGCAGCTTTATAGTGAGGCAACTACCATACTTTTAATATATTTGATTAAAATTGGCTACACTGTACCACAACTTTGGCACTTAGCTGTCAGTACCTATATACAAATGGAAAGTTACTAAAAGAGGTCGAGCACAGTATCTAAAATTAAAGTGCTTGCGCGAAACATGAGTGCTTGAAAAGAAACGGTAAGCATGTGCGATGCGATTCTGAGTAAGTCCAAGCGAGACAAGAATACGCCATTGCCTACATTTTCAGCCACGCTTCCTATCAAGCGAGGATGGGGTGAAAATTGGTGGGAATTACTATATACGCTTCCTTATACTGTGACTGGACTGAGGTCATTGCTAGGAGAATGTGAATATGTATTCTAAATATTTTGAATATCCTTTACTATATCTCTAAATATAGCCATGAGCATATTCTAAGATACAACACCATCTACATATTTTTTCAAACATTTCACAGATCCTCAAAAACATTTTTACTTCAAACAAACAGACCTCTCAGGCCCAGTAAAAAAGTTACCGCAAAAGTATTAACAACTCCGAAACAAAAAGTCTCGAAGTAAGCCAATATTCAAAACTTATTCAATGAATATAATACTAGATTTAGCCTTTGAAGTTCTGTACGACTTGGAAACAAAAGGCATTTGGCAGAGGGTATCTATGCCGGGTCATCAGGGCACCGTATGTTGTGTGAACCAATTGTATATTAGATACAAGAATCTTCTTGAAACTAAATTCTGCAGCTGTGTTTTTTTACCTTCTTTGAAGTTTTTATACAAGATACTAGAAACAACGACAGAATTATTTCATGTTAGTACAGGAATTTATTTATTAGTGGAGATAAAGTTCAAAAGCTTAGTAAATGTTATTTATTGTTTGTAGCGGAATAGTAGATAAACACAACAAGACGTCTTTTTGTTAGAAAATCTTGTACTGAAAGATTAGAAACTAATGTTGGGTACATTAGGTAAAATATTGCGCGGCATAGGTCAAAAAACGAATTTAATAAAAAAAAAATTACGAAATACTAATTCTTGTTTTAACCCAGTTTAGAGCTTACTAAAACAAATATTCCGTCAATACACACCTCCCATCCACAACATACACATACATAAACTCACGACCGTAACTCTTTTCGGGGCAATCAGAATCATTGCTACAACAACCAATTTTCTGTTTAAATGTACTTGTAGCAATGCTTACATTTAACAATTTAAGCCACAACATGTTTGACCAAAATTATAATCTTTTTAAAATTGTTTCAAAATTATCTATCTATCATAAGTAGGAAATATAGTTTGTGAGGCCTGCCTTAAAACACTGCACAAGAAAGGATATTGCATAGCTTTGGGAAATATATTTTTACACAACCGTTTACGAATTCACCTTGTGCTTGTTTTATTTTTTACTTTTTTATTTCGTTTCATCAAAGGCTGCGGATTTCAAGAAGGCTTAGATTTCCCGCGAGGGCGTCTAATCTAAAGGTAAATCTTTCTTTTTTTCAGTTCCAACAAATGTTTCCTCTTAATAACCAACTTTATCGCGATTTTAATAATAAAAAGTTCTTTAAAAGTTCAATCCGACCGTGGGACAAAACTGAAAAGGAGATCATAACTTAAAGTTTACGACAATACTGACTTCTTCTTTTGATATGGCTTCTTCTTTAGGGCTATACGGACACTGGAGTCTGTAACCCTGAATAGTGAGGTGATGTTCATGTCGAACCATTCACACAGATTATTAAGCCAGGAAGTCCTACTTCTACCAGACATTATTCGTCTCCCTAAAATTTTCCCCTGTAGAATAATCTGGAGAAGTGGGTATTTTTCATTTCTCATAATGTTGCCGAGGTACTGTAGGGTCCGAGTTTTTATGGTTTTAAGGATTTCTACTCTCTTATTTTACGACACCACTGAGACAAAACCAGTCAAGCACTCGTACGTAGGATATATTGTTATGAGCTGAAAAACAGATGCACTTTCTGTTATTACTCTCCCAAATCTGTTTGAATGGGGAAACCGCAATAATCAGAGGAGTTATCCACTCTGTGTGGTGTGGACATCAAATAATGTATAATAACTAGGGATTCGTTATCTCTTACGACGCCGGTGTGGGTTGATGATATTATTATTGTACAGTTATTAATATACGATGTTATGTTATTTATTTATTTGTTTATAATCTGCTATATGATGTACTATTATAAGATTACACCACCTATTCTATAAAAACATTGTGAAACGCTATTAAGCATTAAGTTAAGTATTGAGTATTATAAACTACCCCTCGGCTATTTCATTTACATTGTGATACTCACATACATTCTGCACTGGTAGCATGCTACACGTGATACGGCTGTATCACATCTTTTATCTCGTTCATTCGCGCGCAAATAGAGGCCGAAGGTTTGATAGCGCTATATCACGGTGTCATGCTACCTATGCAGGTGAGAAATTTTATTCTTCTTTTGGGCTACAGAGTAGAGTTAAAAATGTATAATAATATTCTTACCTGAACAGTTCTTTCCCAATCAGTGTACTCATTGACTATCGTAAAGAAGATTTCGCTCAAATGATATGTGTAAGCGTTTCTAACGTAGGTTCTGAAATAAACAAGAACATTTTTCATTCTATTATGACTTTCTTTCATCAGCAAATATCGATATCATCCAATACCAATTTTACTTTCATTGCCACCCCATTCCTAATATTCATATGAAAACTTTGGTGAGGTTACAAGAGTCAAACTAAAAGAGACGAGCGATTTCTTTAACATAAAGTTACGAAAATATGAATTGATGTATCAATTTGCATTTTATTACAATATTTCAAATTCAGCGGAGAATGTATCAAAAATAAGACAATTAAATTATCATACAAATCTCGAGAGCTATTCGAGCTTTAAAGTAACAGATTTCCAATAGTATATAGTAGTGGTAGAAAACGCTACTTTTGTTTAATCAAGAATTGATCAATATCCACTCACACTCAATTGAGAGTCAATCGCTAGCCGCTATCCCTTCGACCCCATCCACACTAAGCCCTGCGGTTGCCAAACACCAATTTGCTGAATAAACATCGACCTTACCTTATTATTCTATCCCTCCTTTCACCCTCGAAACCGGTTTGTATGTCCTGAGCCGAGAATTTCCAAAGAGCCTCACTAGTCACCACGCCAAAAAGGAGATCGTATTTATTCTGTCCACCCCTTATACCAAAAATTCGATCTCCACTCCTTTTATCGGCTTTAAAGTTATTTACCCCTGATACACTGGTCAAGCCTTGAAGATCGTTTGGAATGAAATATGTTAGAAGTTCCTTCGCATAATCAGTTTTTACGACAACTCCATCAACAGATGGTCCAAATGCTGTCAAATAACTTGGAGTATTAATTTCCGCTGACATGAGTTCTTCTAAAGGGACTTCTCGAAGACAATCCACGATTAGCTCATGATCTTTGACGATGTCTTCTGGTAGCGTACAGTTTGACTGCTTAGCTAGTTGGACGGAATAGTTGACAGGGTCTTCTACTAATGCCCATGAGCTTAAAGCTGAGCCTGATAGAAGAATCGACCGGTGGAAGAGACCTGCAAAGTTTTCCATGATTAAAATACAAATAAGAACACCAACATACATACAGGGTCGTTCTTAACATGCTGACGGTTTTTAAAAGATAAATCAAACCAACTAGATCAGGGATCAACATCGAACTCATTTAACACACACACTGTTAACAGTGATTTCTGATTCGCGTTTTTGATTAAGTACTGATCTATCGCCGTCAGAATATTGAATCTAAATTTTTTAGGTTTTAAAGGTATTTTATCCTCCCTGTAACGGGTTACAAGGGATCTCCTAGATCAGAAACGTTGAACGATGTTCATTTAGGTATCCCTCATACAACTTAGCAAATACTTACCAGGCATAACAGTAGGAGAAATCATGAGGAAATTAATACAAGCAGCACCAGATCCGTGACCAAGCATTGTAACGTTGCCAGCATCGCCTCCAAACAACGCAATGTTCTGCTGAACCCAATGAAGAGCTGCTATCTGGTCCATTAGACCGTAGTTGGCTACTCGAGCTTTCATATGTGGTATTGGGTTGGCGTTCAGGAACCCTGTTGAAGAAATTTATAGTTAAGTTAAAGAATGGAAAGTATGGTGATCTCACGACCTTTATTCTGCTGCCTTTCTGTTACTGGGTTTTTTCTGATTAACAACTTCCCCGATCAGCTTGGGTGGAAAGGCAGCCTAAAGAAATCACGCTTTTAATCGCTGAGCTCTTGTGGCTACACATATCAAAATTCGTCAATAGATTCTGCAATTTCATACTAAATATGAGATCTATTGTTTCTCATGTAGATCTACGTTCCGGCAGTTAAAATGTTAATAACACTCAGTTGCAGAAACGCTCATTAAAGTTAATCTTCCATTAAGTCTTTTTACTACGTCAACATGACAAAAAATTACATAAGGGTGCCTGGAGCTGGCATAACAGTATGCTTAAAAGCCTATTAAAAAAAGAATAAAGGAAAAATAAAAGTTCTATACGTCAACCCAATTAAATATTGATCGTCTCGTAACAGGACTTGAACCGCAACCTGCAACCTTCCAAAGAGAATCTTTTTTTTTATTTATTTATAATTGATGGCTTTTTGCTTGTGCGTAGCACCGCATTTCCGCCAGTGTCAAGTGTAATTTATGTGAGTATCTATCCTAATCTCAGGGATTGTTTTTGTAAAAGAACAAGAAGAGATTGAGGATTGCGGAGCCTCGTGGCAGGCAAAAACGCGACGCGCGAAAACCACGCGAGACGTGTGCTCGGGTCAATTCCTGCAACGTGACTCAAAGAGAATCTATACTTTCGCCCAAGCTACCGAGCCCTTACGTCAGAAGCCGAAATCTTTTAATACTATCTACCTACTATCTTCTGTCTTTAAAGAAATAAATAATTCTTTAGTTGAACAATCGACAAAGACTATAATTTGTAAAAAAATTATGCCTATACAGGAACTAGTAATTTTCGAAATGATACTTCAAATAAGAATAGTATAGTAGAAGTACCATTCTAAATTACAGATATGAATCGGTCGTATAGCCTTGAACGCCAACCATTTTCAAAACATATTGAATTTTTAAAAACACTTTTAATATCGGAAGGACATTGTTATTTGTAACTAATGACTATTTGTAAGTCGGTAACGCGTTTTTGTTAGAGTGAACAAGGAAGTTCGTTATTCTATTGAAGTTATAAGCATTAATGTAATGACCTCAAATTTTTAGTTCTTCAATTTCTCTTAAAATCCAAAATATGACATTTTAAGAGAATCACGAGTTCTTTTTCGAACGAATAAACTATCATGCAGCAGACCAATAAGAGGCGAGGGAGGGGGGGGGGGGGGCGAATTTTTTCCTCAGCGTATGCAGATTTCCTCACGTTGTTTTCCTTTACCGTTTGAGAGCAATCGGTATATTTATCAATTCTAATTATTTATATTATTTATATTTTTTATTCCTCAAGCCTTACTAAATTAACAAAGAAATATTGAACTAATTAATAATTTTCCTAGTTTTAACTTATTCCATAACAATAACGCAATTCCGCACTGGACAGAGTTTCGGTACTACTGGTGAAACGTGGATGTTCTGATGTTTAAGAATATATCTGACTACCCCCTCGGGGAATATAGTCGTGAGCATATGCTTATGCTAATAACGCAATTCCTGAAAATTGAAACTCGGTGATTGGTGGTAGTGTATTCATCATCATCAGCCTATATACGTCCCACTGCAGGGCACAGGCCTACCCTCTCGGAGGGTGTTTGGGCGACAGTCCACCACTCGTGCCCAATGCGGATTGGTAGACGTCACATATGCATCAGAATTTCTTCTTCTGCATATGCAGGTTTCCTCACGATGTTTTCCTTCACCGTTAGAGTGCAGTCGGTAATACGTACATAAGTTAGAAAAACTCATTGGTAGATACGTGACATGTTGTCCGCGCGGATTCGAACCAGGACCTCATGATTGAGAGTCTATACCTCTCCGCAACGCGCCACTGAGCTCTTCAGGTAGTTGTATTACTAAGTATTTATACTCAGCAACTCTGTAGCCAGTTCACTGAACTCAGAAACGCGACGAAGTAATTTGGCACCCACAATTAGAACGTTGGAAGGTTGCTTTTTGTCGTGCCATTTACAATGGAATTAAATTCTCTGGGATATTTCGAACTGAGCGCACCGGGTCAGATTTCTAACTTTACATGGCTTCTACTACGAATAATAAAATGATTTGCTAGAAGTATACAGGTACGCTTTGATATCGTCAGTACTACTATAAATAAGTAAATACGCCACAGAGACATAGCTTCACGCAAACGCGCTACGATAGATACAATACAACAGTGTCCGTCACCTTCCACTCTCTTCTTATCGAGTGGGCTGCAAGCCCTGGTGTCAGAGTTTATTCAAACTGCCTTACGGCCTCTGACGTGGTTTTTATGTAACGACTACTACCACCAGAGATAGTAGCCGGGACCAACAGCTTAACGTGCCATCCGAAGCACGGAATCATCTTTCTTTTCAGACAATCAGGTGACTCAGCCTACAATGTCCTAACCAACTGGGGAAAAACGCACAAAGTGACATTTCACTAGGTGCCCCCGTGGGAATCGAATCCACGACCTCCGATTCAAGAGCCCAATGCTCTTAACCATTAGACCACGGAGGCAGTTACCATCCTCTGACGGGTTTACCTACACCGCCCCAGAAAAACCGGCTAGGACAGTGAACAATCTATGGGTGTCACGCCCGTGATCATTTTGTGCGCTCCTTAGAACATTTTGTCTTGATATATTTGCCTCTCAAACCTAGTATTCAGCAAGAAAACTAACGGCACCAGACATTCACTGCCAAAGTGAAACTTTAAACTTAAATTTATAGCTGCCAAAGACATATTTCCACGTCTAGAACCAGTTTCAATTTTGAGAAAAGCAAATCTAGAGTAATAGCACTCTACCTAATTGAATATTACTGAACCGTAACTGCAGTCAATTTTAACTCTTATTGTTATTGTTTTAAGGTTGATTTATGTGTCAGTAAATAGGTTGGAGAGAATTTAATGGTTTGGTATGACATAATATTTCAAGTTGGCAGTTTTAGTACGTACAGAGGTAGCTCTTGTAGTCAGTTGCAGTAACGTGTAGTCAACAATCGATCCTCCAAAATTGTAGGAAATCATCGGGATTTCCTACAATTTTGGAGGATCGATTGTTTATTTCCGAAGCGCATAATAAGATCATAACCAAATTAAAATGGAACCAAATCGCGGTAACTCCTTCAAAACAGAAAATGTACACACGGCGACACATCATGTTACGCACGGTACAAATAGTGCGGTAGAGAGCCTGCATAGACGCGGCTTCCGGCGCGGGCGCAGCGTGCCGTGAGACAAAACAACAACAACATACCGCACCCTCTCGTACGATTCGTAGCGTTCAACTTCTAATAGTTCAAAGTCAAAACAGGGTAACCTGACCTGTCGCCGTGTGTACAATCCAAACCGGTCAGAACATTCCGAAGTTACCCATTTGAAAAAAACATACGAATTATTAAAATGTTCCTTCGTTTGAAGTCGGTTAAAAAGATAGTAGTTGTAGCACAGCTTCTGACCACCCGAAATGGATACTCGTAATGGTCGTTAATTTATGTAGGTATATAAGGTCTAACAAATTAGCTGAAACTATTTTTAGGGGAAGATATGACCATCAAACTGAACAAATTTATCTACAAGACCAACACCGAAATCGCGCTAAAAATCTGCTGTCCCATACAAAACTGCAAACCAAATTAAATCCGAATGATGTAGTACTAGAAACTCTTTATTATACTGTGGTATTGGACAGTATACATTTTTTTTCGATTTCGATATTGGTCCCATAGTGACAGTTGTTCAGTTTGATGTTCTGAAGCATTCACTTCATTCATGTCGCATGTATTCTATCTTATCTTGTCTTGTCAAAGGTAATTTTTGTCCTAAAGTTTCTCACCGAAATCCATTCACGAGCTTTGTATTACAAGTTACACGAGACTTACCTAAAATCCCTAGTCTGTAGTTGATGGTAATAACGACTATTCCAGCATAGCTCGCCAACACTGCTCCATCATACACGTTCCCCGAGTTCCACTCAAATGATTCTCCGTGGATGAAAATCACCACTGGGTACTTGGCTTGAAGCGTTGGGCCCACTGAAACAAAGGAAATTGTGTTATATTTCTGCAGCATAAGGTTCAAAAGGGTTTAAGAATGTCAAGTTACGTCAGTTATTCCGTAGTTTGATTCTTAATCAGATAGTTAGTGGGAATGTGCTATGGATGGATTGGTTGTGGTTTTCCGAAATCTATAAGCATGTAATAAAAGAAAATGATTTTTTAAACGTGGAATACCATCAACTATATTTTTATTGAGTTTGATCAGTTAAAATGACTTATTATTAATACGGAAGAGGCAAAAATGGTACCTATCTACGAGTATGTCAGGATCGATGCAAGAGGCGATCATTTGTCTCTGCCTACCCGAATGGGATACAAGCATGCATATGAATGTATTTACATCTATATATTCTAAACAGAAATAACGTTGTCTAAATATAACATATTATTTATTCAGAACATTTCACTAGCAGTGCATAAACTCTGACCATTATTGTGACAGGTATGAGACCGTTATTTAATATATCTACATTAATAAGCCCCAAAAGGGAGTACGGTCGTAAGTTTATGTATTTATGTGTATGATGTTTTTAAAAATGTGCACCATGCTTGCCTAACATCTTAGAAATAAGAAAGCTTCAGAGGTAAGCTCAAAGCTTACCTACGTATACGAGCTTATACAAGGTGTTACAAAAGTACAAATAATTAATAGTTCTATTCTATTTTTATTAAATGGCGTTTCCTTGTTAGATTTCGCCAAGGTCAAGTTATTTGAGGGAGTGTCAATCCAATTTCGAGGATTGTTTTTGAGTAAGAACAACTGAGAAGGATTTAGGAGCCTCGTGGCAGGCTGACACGCGAACCGCGCGAACACCACGCGTGAGACAAGTGTTCGAGGCAAACCCTGCAACGTGACTCTTTAAGGGGGTTGTTTAGACCATCAAACTAAACAACTTTCACTATGGGACCAATATCGAAATCGCGAAAAAAATAAATTATGTTCTATATTACTCTACTAATCGACCCGAGCTAAAATTATGTATGGGATATCAATTTTTTTTCGCGATTTCGATGTTGGTCCCATACAGAAAGACAACCCCCTCAAGAGTTTTAAAAATTTATTCTTACTTATGTAACACCCTGTATATCTACGTATATTCTGTTGAAATAAACCCGTATAAACTATTCTGTTGATTTGAACACTTATTCTATGCCATATAAAACGTTTAAAAAAATCATCATTATGGTCATTAGCCTATGTTACGTCCCACTGCAGCCCTATTTTCAGGGACGCGCGATGGACTTCAAATTATACAACTTCTTCTTCAGCGTATACAGGTTTCCTCACAATTTTTTCTTCACCGTTCGAGTGTAGTCTGTAGGTATTACGTACATTATTTTAGAAAAACTCATTGATACATAACCATGTCGTTCGTGCAGATTCGAACCCGGACCCTCATGATTAAGGCTAGGTTATCCCAGTGCAAGCGTCTCTTTCTTGCAAGCATAAGTTTACAATTAGCCATCCCGCTCCAATTGAAAGCAGGATCGCAAAAAAACGTGTTTTTCGTCAATATCTTTGCTCATGGGAGTTTCTAAGCTAAAACTTCTCCTGAGTTCACTAGAAATATTTAATGTATTTAGTTAAGTATAAGAATAAAAAGTTAAATATCAGCAGTTTAATCATAATATTGAAAAAACATAACAAAAAGGGGTAACTTTGGGATTTTTTTTCTATGTAGTAAACTTAATCTAATCGTGTAATTGAGAACAGTCGCCCATCCGCCCGATCCTTAAATAAGACATAATTTAATTTCAGACTTTAAAACACAGTTTAAAACACTTTCGTTCTTGTTCAAAAAAAGGCCTCGACAATATAACAGCGTCTTAAGTGTCAAAACTCCGTAACCGAGGCTCTTCCGTAAGAAGTTAGGGCACTACAACCCAAAATATTCATCTAACTGTTTCCACATAATTAATTACATATTACACTGCAGTTATGCTGAGTCAGAGCTATTTCATTGAGTAATAGACATCGTAATATGTTGTTGATGATTATTAATGATCACATATCTCTATTGCTTATTGATTGAATGACTTAGTTCTTTTTTCTAACGTCGGAAATAAAACAGTGATGAAATGAATGAGAGTTCGTGTCAGAATTAGGAGGTGGTTTGATTCCTGAATTGAAACTCAAACTTTTATAACAAACTCAAGCCACATAATACATACTTATATTTGTAATGTAATAGTACATAGTAGGTTCTACTTAAAAAGCACAAACATTTCTCTCTGAGTGATTTATGTAATAAATAATGTTACATTATGTCATTCAATGTATTTATTTTGTAGTTGTACTTTATATATATTTAGTCGTATACTTTCTGGCCGCATCTTCTTTACAACGGAAAACCTTCCGATGCAGCGGTAGAGTCAAAAAAGACGTCAGAAATAGATCTACAGGATGTAAAAAAACACCCTAGTAATACTTAACGGGTGCTTCAGACCATCAAACTGAACAACTTTCACTACGGAGCGAACATCAAGAAAAATTAACAATAATAGCTGTCCCATACATTTTGAAACGAGTCGGAACTGCAGTTTTGTGTGAAAGAGCGGATTTTTTTTCGCGATTGCGATGTTGGCTCCATTTAGTATTTCTATGGTGTTTTTTACACCCTGTATATTGTTTTTATTAATTACTTTAAAAAAAAAAATGATTTTTAAATATTAAAGTGTGGATAGGAAGGATGTTTCATACCTACTCAAACAATATTTTAAAATGGCAATAGGATACAATACCTACAAAAAGTTATAGCCCAGATTAATATACCTATGAAAAAACACAATCCAATCTAATTTTACGAATGTTAGTTGAAAGCGGCTTTAACACAACAAAACAAGCGACAAATCGATAAAAGCTAAAACAACGAAACGTGGTAAGCATTACGATTTGCGCCATAAATAATTTTACTAACCAAAACAAATGTTTAGCTGCAGTGTTGCCAACCCTACTGTTTTAACAGCAGATTTAGTGCTTCTTCCGACTTTGGGATCTATTACCGGTAGAAGTACAGGTTGCAGGTTTTGGGATCAAATCCCGTGCGGTACACAGTTTTTTAGGTATGTATGGTAATTTTGTAAAATAAATTACCTTTGCCTTCCCCAAACGGGAAAAATGAAATTAAAAGAAACGTGGAATCAAAATCAAACTGAAGGCTGTATTAGAGAAACACAAAAGAAAACGATATGCACAACATTGTAATTCTTATTATTACCTATCTAAACTATTATAAAACTGTAACTGAAGTGTGTCTGTACATTGAAGATATTTACAAAAAAAAGATTACGATTTGGTTTTTAGGTATCCCTGACTCGACATCAATCTTTTTTAGAAATTTTGTCTGTGTGTTTGTTCGCGCATCACGCAAAAACTACTGAACCGATACTGATTGATGAAACTTTTTTGTTTGATAGCTTAATATGATCTGACTTAAAATCTGGTAAATAATTTGTGCGGACGAAGTCGAGGGCAAACACTAGTTGATTATAAACCTGTTACAGCCATGTTGTGTTGTTGTTTCGTTCTCTGGGTAGTGGGCTCGATATCAAAATTGGATAACGCTCTTCCCCGGTTTGGAAGAGTGTGGGTTCAAGTCCCGCCCGAGACAAATTGTTCAATCTTTAATTTGATTGTAATTCTTAATCAATGATATCTGTTACACTTGTCACCCCTAGAGTTTGCCGTGAATTGCACAATAGTAACCGATCACTTAGTTACTACATAATACTAAACTCTTAACTTATAACAAAAATAAAGAAAGAAAAACATACCCTGTAGGTAACTACACTTTTAAAGGTTAATTTGCTGCTTTTCACTCAGGCAGAGTTGGCAACACAGGCTGGGGCTGTATTTCCTAACAAAACGTTTTTGCCGGCTAAGCGAACATACCTTTGTTTACGTTATCAGTGTCTCACATGACAGATTCGTTGTGCACGCTAGATAAAGTCAGACTTTGGATACAATCCAATCGAAATGAAATATGTTTTTCCCATTGAATACGGATGGAAAATGCTCATATTGTTTTTTGGGTAAATCCTTTACTTGGCGCTGTAGTTTTTATGTTTTATTCGTTTGCTGCTTTTACGCTTTGTAGTTTTTTTGATAACGTTTTACATTTTAATAATATATGTTACAACTCTACCTTATTATTTTTATCCTGTGATTGAAATTTTTATAAGAATGATAAAATTTCACCAATTTGTTCCGTGTGGAAGATGATACCGGATGGTGACGATAATAAACAAAGATGTAATAAAACTTATGATTTGTTATTTATTTTGTTTTTGGTGGAGGCTTCAAATTATATCCGACATGTATAACAACACTGTCATAGGGTCACTATATAGGACTAATTGCTCAACGGGCCTACCAAAGCAAGGACTAATATTATGCACTGAGCCACCTGGCCTGCTTTTGGAAATGCCTGTGCAATGCAGGATACTTGTTAAACAAACCAAAGACTACCAACCTTTTTAACATTGCGTCGATATCTGTTAATTAACTAACATTGTATTGTCATATATATCAATAAATAAATAAAATGAATGTATTTTTGGCAGTATTTTTTGGCAAATTTAATCTGCACATTTTTACTTTTAATTATCTTTGAAAACGACTCATCAAAACTATGGTCAGATTGTATTTAAAACCTGTAAGTTTCTAAACCTCACATTATTCGATGTCGGTTTACGCTGTGATTTCCCTTCATATCCTTATTGTATTCACGAGTCACTGGCTTCTAATGGAGTAATCGATTCCTTTATCGCAGTTTACACCTTAAAAGTCACGGAGTGTGAAGACATTATTACAGGTTGACACGCTTTTAATGCGTAAATTGTTACGATGTGAGCTTGAAGAAAAATGCGGAAAGTAAACACCTTAGAGTGTACATCAAGGAAAAAACTGATCAAAAAGAAGAGTTAAAGAGCGTATAGAATAGAATAATAGAACGCACGCTTCAAAAGAGGGCAATTAATTTGTAGCAAGGTTACTACCACCCCGCAACGGATCATGGTCGTGAGTTTATGTACAGGGTCCTTCTTAATATGCTAGAACAACATGAACATACATGATGGTAATAGATGAATTCAAAACATGAAACAGTCTATTCAGACTGAAAATGTTGTCATGTTTTGAATTCATCTATTAACATCATGTACTACTACTACTTTTACCTAAGCTTTTACGTACTTTTTAATTTCTTAACAAAATACATAATCACAAAAAACAAGAAGGTCACATTGTAGGTTTGTCATTGCTGTTTTTTTTTCAATTTATCGGGGCATAACGGATTTGTTTATACAAACATAAAAACAAGTACCTAATGAATAACGTTTGGCAGTTGTGGCAAATGTACAAATTAAGCGAAAAACAAGTTCAGTTTAACAATGTAACAGTTTCAAAATTTCAAGTACATATTTTCATCTAGAACTCTTGTAATGGAAATGTAAAACATTTCTGTGTTAACTTCGTCGAAACATGTTAAACAAATATTTGTTCTCGCAATGGAGCTTATGTCCTACTTGAACTGTTTTCAGCCGTAACGTACAAATGAAATATATTAAAAGCAAACGAAACGAAGGAAAGTTTTTCAATTATAATTTCCTATTAGTTCATTGTTGGGCATAAACTGTTTGTGAATTCAGCTTTAGAAATATAATTTCATAATTAGTTCTAATCTAGAATGATGATGAAGATGAAATAAAATGACTACCATTGTATGTAGTATAAAATGCATACAGCTAGGATGTTAGGATTGAAATTTGCATTATTTTAATTGTGATTTTACTCACGATATTGAACAACTTTACCAAAGGAACCAAAAGTAAATTCAATTAGCAAATCTTTCATACAAACTTTCTTTCAGCTGATTGCATTTAGTATGGAAAGTCCTAATTTTTTTTTTGCGAAAATCCTATTTGTTTCTAAAGGCCTGTATTCACTTTGATTAGTGCAAGTGCAGTTGATTGGTAATAGCGGGTCATTCAATAACTTTGAGCGATCACCGATATAATTGTTATCTTTGATTTACTTTCAATGTTTGTAGTAATGACCCGCAATTACTAATCACCTGCACTCGTACTAATCAAAGTGAATATAGGCCTTAAGGTAAAGTTGTACGAGTATATGGGTACAATCACCCCTTTATGTAATACAACTGTTTACCCAAAAATAAAAATAAAACAGGCGTTTCCTGTAACGAAGGAAACGTTTTCGGACGACGACGTAAATAGGTTTTCAATGATTTCATATATTTAGTATGAAGAGTGGGAAAAAGTTATAAGAAACCACAAATTTATTGAAGGCCATATTTCTGGAGAGACTGGACAAATAACTGCAAAGATTAGAATAGAATAATGCTAGAAATAAAAAACTAGTTAAAGACTCAACATCTCAGACAACGTTAAACTAAACCAACTTCTAAAATGATAAAGTGTTTTCATAAGCATAACAAGATAGAACCGAACTTGAACACTAGAACCTAGCTCATAAAGTTGAAAGTCATATAAAACAAGTGAATTCAGAGAGATATTTCTCTGATGCCCTTTGTCATAACAAAAGAGCAATCACCATCTGGTTATCTTTGTTTGTAATAAACAAAGATCGAGTTCTGCTTTGAAGGATATCTCCAGATGTAATTAAGTAGTGGGTGAAGTTTACTAAACAAGTAAAACTCGAAGTCAAAACTACAATTTAGAGTCTGGAACACAGAAGGAATAATATTATGTCTTTTTGGATGAGATTGTTATTTCCATTAGTTTATGAACAAACGGTGATTGAAGGAAACTTAATTAAATTAAAACGTAAATCAAGGACCCAGGCAGAGAAAGAAGGCATTTGACCACAATTGTTTAACGGTAGTCAGCAAATTAAACAAAACTATTAAATCATCTCAGCCGATGGATGTCCACTACGGGATATAGGCCTCCCCCAAGGATCGCCGCAACGACCGGTCCTGCGTTGCCCTCATCCAACGGGTTTCCACCGCTTTCACCAGGTGCCGCCTTCATTGCCCACCGTGTGGCCTACCCACGATGCGCTTTCCGGTATACGGTCGCCACTCGTGAACTCTTCGGCCCCATCGGCCATCGGTTCTGCGAGCAACGTGCCCCACCCTCTTCCACTTTTAGTAATTCTTGGAGCTATGTCAGTTACTTTGGTTCTTCTGCAGATCTCTTCATATCTGATTCTATTTTGCAGGGAAACTTCGAGCATGGGTGACTTTTAGCCTTTTTATAAGGCCTTGCGTGAGCGACCACGTCTCTACATTAAATTCATATTTTAGAATTACCAAAAACATTGTGGAACCCTAGGGAACTTCGGTCGAAAAACGAGAAAAATTTTGGACCTTCCATTTAAAATTGCGGATCAGCAGATCAATTTTCTATTGGAAGTCCAAAAAAATTCTCGTCTTTCAACCCATGTTCCTAAGGGAAAGTTGTTTTGTTAAATTTTCTGAATACACCTTTAATTTTTTTTAATTCAAAACTAGTGGTGTTATATTGATGGAAATCGGGTAAAATTCAGACACAGAGATTCGATTCTAGATCGTGTTTAAAAATTTTCATGGACTTTAATTGGTTATTATTGAAAATAGGTCGAAATTCTTTTGAGTATATTCTCTTAAAGGAATTATATTTAATATAATTAAATAACAATTTAAAACAAGGACCCACGCAGAGAATGGAGGGAAAGGCCTTTGCCCAACGGTAATGAACCAATTAAACAAACCTATTAATTATATTTCAAAGGAACCAAAATTGTCTATAGAAAGGTATAATAAGAAACAAATGGAATTGTATTTGCTCTCAATGACGTTGTTTGTGAAACTGGATATGTTAAAGCGTCGAATAGAATGTAGGGCGGCTTCTATGTTGTGCCAATTAGACCGTGATACGCGATATTCCGTAATGCTCTGCGAGGGTTCGATTTCTTGGAAAACATGCTTTTACATTGCTCTGTTATAAGTTATAGCACTCTAGCCTTTCTTTTAGCTGTAATATGATTCGACGATGATAGTTTTTTATTATTTGTGATTTATAGGACTGTTTTTATTCCATTCTGAAAATACCAACCTCATGGTTTTGACGGCCTGATACCTCAGTCGGTAGTGACCGCCTGCTGTGCTAAGGTCGTGGGTTCGAACCCCACAAGGGTCATCATAGCAAGTCTGGATTAGATTCTGACACTTTACATCATCATCATCATCATCATCTCAGCCGATGGACGTCCACTGCTGGACATAGGCCACCCCCAAGGATCGCCATAACGACCGGTCCTGCGCCGCCCTCATCCAACGGTTTCCCGCCGCGACACTTTACATAGGACCAGATAATTTGTGTGATAATGTCCAAGTTATTTACTTATGGTAAAACATTCTCAAACGTTACAAACAAAGAGTGTTGGTATTGTAAAAGTGTATCAGAATTGAAGAGATCCGCAGAAGAACCAGAGTAACTGACATAGCTCAACGAATTGCTAAAAGTGGTGGTGGGCAGGGACACGTAGCTAGACGAAATGATGGCAGGTGGAGTTTAGACTTAACAGAGTGGTGGCTGAGATTAGGCAAAAGAGAAGTGGGTCGTCCGGCAGCCAGGTGGGTTGAAAAGTATAGGCAAGACCTGGATACGACTGGCACAGGACCGAGAAGAATGGCAAAATATGGAGGAGGCTTATATGCCCTGCAGTGGGTAGATACAGGCTGAAAATGATGATGATGATGATTTTAAAAGTCATTTATATTTTTTTTCATTTATTTCGTCAAACCAACAATGAACTTTGCAACAAAATTTAAAACAAAACTCATAGAATGGAAACTCATAGTTGAGATCATCGATAAAATGTTTAAACTTGTCATGAAAGAAATCGGAGAAAAGACCCACTCTCCGAATTTTACCAAACGATTTATTGCAAGAAAATCAAATCGAAAAGCAAACAAAAGAAATACCAAAAAGAATAACCTCACAATCAATCCGTTCAAACGGTCGCCTAAGTTTTAATATTTCATGTCAATAATGTCCATTCGGGAAAAGTAATGGGATGTCTTCCACAAGCGTTCAGCTTTGCCATACTTGAAGACGACAATTTTAATCATTGCCAACAATGGAATACTCCCGATCTGGATAGTTCTACGGTAGTTTTCTTTGTGTCTCCTTAACAATGGTACGTGTTTTGTCACTGGTGATATTACGAGAGATTGTGCGGAGATGTTGAAGATTGTTTTTTAAGTTATTGCTTGCGATGACTTTTTGATTGTCGCATAAGTACTATGATACGCAGGGTTATATATAATAATATAATTTAGCTACCAGGTTTTACGAGACATCTAATCTGCTCTAAATATTACTTCGAAACAATACTTACTGTAAAAAAAATCACCGCAAAGCAAGCGTAGTACACTTGAACTTTATTGAATAAGTAGCAGTATAATTTCAAATTGAAGTAAGCTCCTGAAGATAATTCTGCAACGCTTTTGCAACCCTTGCACGAAAAAAATAGTATCGTGTAAATACGCATTAATAATGTGAACAGGCTAAATAAAGAAAACATATTTTTTTTAATTTGAAATTTGATCAAACGCTGCTTTTAAAAAAAACGTATTTTTCAGAGAAGCATTTGATTGCACAAATTGCATGGGAATGTGAAATGAAATATTTTTCTGTCGAATAACAAACGTTATTACATTTTCATTTTAAATTCTAGTCCAATTCGTGAGGGCAGGCCGTTGAGGCTTGTTCAGTGATACAGGTTGTATGGTAAAGTAATTTAGGCAATTTTCCTATAAAACCCGGAGAATAAAACCATCCATAAAATAGTATATTCGATCGATGCATATAAAGCAGTATTGTATTGTATTGCCAAGTTTTCCTATTTTAGTCACAACTGCCATAATTATTTAAAAAAAAAAATATAATTAGTTTTGGCAATTAATATTGTAGCAAAGTCTTCTCTTTGTGAGAATAAAAATATTATTATTTTATTTAACAAAAACAAAAAGAAGCTAATTTATTAGTTGCAACCGTTTACAAAAACAAATCAAACCTTTGACAAGAAGCTTAGCATGACTGTATCAAAGACAAATTGTATGATGATATTTTTCCGCAAATCAAATAAAAAAGTTCTGTCATAAAAAGATGAACTGAGCAAAATTCGTGTGTAGAGAATAGGAAGACGAGGTCGACATTGAAGTCATAAAACTGACTTTCGTTTGAACTCATTGAACCGCTTTTTACAGGTGCACGAAGCGGAAATACGTTTGCGAGATGGAGTTGATCTAAAAGCGAGTTTGCTATTCATTTTCCTGTTATTCTGCTATAGAATTTAGTAAAAATATGTCAATGTCTCTGTCTGTCTTCTAGACACATGTAAGAATACAGTTTAAAAAAGTATCTGGCGATGCCGTAAGAGGTTACACGAAGAAAAATATCTAGTAGTATATAGGGTCCTTCTTAATATGCTGACACTTTTTTAAGGGGATGACCCATGGATCTAAATCATAAAGGATAGCACTCCTCCTTACAAGCATTGATACAAGAAAATTTGACGTTCGTCTCCGTCGTCGATATTTCAAATTTTACGTGCGTCCCTTTCTATTCCAATGACGTGACAATTACATGAACGACAATTGAGTGACGTCATGCCTAGACATACATTAGAAAGGGACAAAGTTAACGTCACTAAAAACCACTATGGAGAAGAACGATCATTACCGACCATCAAGGAGTATTATCATGTTTTCCCTCTTGTTAGGCAGTCTGTGCTCCACTATAGAGGATTCCAAACTTCTTGGGATGACCAGACCATCAAACTGAAAAACTTTCTCTATAGAACAAACATCGAAATGGCTAAAAAAATCTGCTGTCCCATACATTTGGCTTTACAGTAGGTTTGCAGGGTTCACTAATGTTTAACACAAAATCAATAAGCAAAATATCACTTTTCAAGCAACGTTTAACAATGTTTCATTTCACAAACTAGTGATTTAACAAAGGTGTTAATACACATATTTACTTATCGAAAGTAGTCATTTAGCAAATGCATTGAATTATATTATGTTTATAGTTAAAACTACATTTCAACATCAGTTATGCGACAACAATCTTATTTACCAAATGGATTATTTAGCAAACAACGATACCTAAATAATTTTTTATATCACAAAACGTTATTTGCCATTTTTCAAATTCATCTACTAAACTTGCTGCAACTTCATTTTAAACTTTAATTGCAAATATTTTAATAATGTTCGTCAGTCTGACGATCGTTCTAGGTCTGACGTGACTAGATTGATGGACCAGACTGACGCGAGAATGAGCGTGTAACACCCGTCTTTCATGGTGCTTCATGCATAAAACATACATGCATGCTAAACCAAGCATACAAATACGCGAAAATGCAGCATGACATACTAACTAACTTAACCTAGTCTAACCATAACCTACAGTTTTGATGTTACCTTTCTGCCCCCTAAGCAACAAGCAAATAAGCATGCACTCCAGCAATGATGCAAGCAAGCATGCACACAAGCATGCAGCAAGCATGCAGCATGCAAGCAAGCATGCACATGCAAGCAAGCATGTTGATGCTCCGCTCGCTTCGCTCGCTCCGCTAAGTGTTATACATGTTCTAACCTAACCTAACCTAGAATTCGACAAGCTCCAATATGTTTTTCTCAGGCAGGGGGCTTCCGCCCCCCGCACCCCCCGAGCGGGGGGCCCAGCCCCCCTGCACCCCCTAACATGCAGACAAGCAAACAAGCAAGCAAGCACACATGCAAAGATGCAAGCAAGCATGCACACAGGCATGCAGCAAGCAAGCAAGCATGCAACATGCAAGCAAGCATGCACATGCATGTACAGACAAGACTGCGTGGAAGAGGGGTGCTCTGGTTCGGTTTTGTGAAATGAAATAATGTGTTCATCGATATTTGTAAAACGTTGTTATATTTAGTAATTTGCTGATCAAACAATAAAATATAAAACGAGTTTCTAACAAAAGATGAATGTTTAAATAACACAGTTTCGTATCGAAGTGTCTTGAGAATGAAATGTTGCAATGTGACAATTTGACAACTGATTACAAAATTAAATAAATGGTTTGTGAAACCTATTCCTACTAAATGATGATTTGTGAAACGACTCATTTTTAGAACGTTGTGTATTTTTTTAAAAATTGCTAAACTACTGTCGTTCAAACGGCAGTGACCCAGGTTTGCAGTTTAGTATGGAACAACTGACTTTTTTTCCCGATTTCGATGTTTGTCCCATAGAGAATGTTTCTCAGTTTGATGGTCTGGTCATCCCCTTACAAAATTATCAGCATTTAAAAAAGGACCCTGTGTATGTGGCAGCTATTTATAATAGCAGACTTTGCACTAGAAAATGTGTTTTTATAAGTGGATTTTATCTTAATTTACCGATTTATAGCAACACATTTTCCAGTACAGTCTGCTAAAATAAATATAGTTGTCACATAATAACTTAGATATTTTCCCTGTTAATAATTACAACATAATTGCAATTGTATAGTCAATGCATAACTTAGTGGTTTAGATGCGGTGACAATTAGTTTCTTGACCACAGATTCTTGTGGTGGACCGTGGACCACTATTAGCTATTATGGTATTGATCACGTACCTATAGATAGTAAGTTAGTGTCATCAGATTATAGGACATGCTTTTTTAACCGACTTCAACAAAAGGAGGAGGTTCTCAATTCGACCCGTATGTTTTTTTTTTTGTATGTTTGTTACGCGATTGCACCGCCAATTGTGAATTGATTTTGATGATTCTTATTTTGTTTGGTAGGTCATAATTCCGAGGTGGTCCCACGAAATTGATTCGCTTGTTGAAAAATCTACAAAATAACAAATATGTACACAGATCACGGACTTGAAAAAAATACGGACGTAATGTTACACTAGAAAGATGTGAAGTATAAACGCGTATGAGATAGCGATAGTCATAAAATCCTATACAATTTGTATGAAGCTAGATGTCTGCCTCCGGAGTCAGACAGTCGTCGTCAAACAAAAAAGTGGTTACGTCGATAAGGACAGCAATAAGTAGCGATCTCCTTTTTTAACTAGAGCGAATTTGCTATGTGCATCTCTTACTGAGTGAGTATGACACGACACGTGCTTCTTTCTAGTACTTACCTTCTTTTTCTACGACGCAAACACAATAAAAAATAAACATAATAAAAGGATATTACGTCCGTCTTTTTTTCAGGTCCATGACACAGATGACATTTTTGTTTGTCGATTCTTTTCAGGAGTGCGATTTTTAAACATCACACGTTCAAGTCAGCGGTAGAAAATGTAAAAATTACTATGGAGATTATGCATATTTCGTCTTTCGACTGCTAATTCGAACGTGTGATGTTCAAAAATCGCACTCCAGCAATTTTTTGATGGGGACTGTCAAACTATGTTTTTTTTTACTGTCATAACCAAGAATCTTTATATGCCTATATATTTAAAACTTCTTGGTCATACTGTTGTGTTTAAACGTATAATAACTTTATGGTTTAAACTTCATGGACATAGGAGGTACCGAAACACCTACGAATAAGAGAATAAATATGGAAGAGTAACTCCAAACAAAATCGAAATCATTGTTGGCACCCCATGAAAAATGACATTTTGTATGAGTTTTGGCGGCGAGTTACAATTTTTAAAGAACAAATTTAGAACGCGTTACAATTTTTTTGGTGCCACTTTTTGAGCTTCATTTATACTTCTATACATTCTCTTATTCGTAGCGAAACACATATAGATTTAATTGTTCATGGCGGAAATGTTCGTCGTTTTAAGAGTTCCGTAGTCAAACAAGGAACCCTTATACTTTTGTCCATTCCGTCTGTCTGTATGCCCCGCCTCAATAACTCGCTCATTTTTGCATCTATTGAATCGAAATATGGCATAAAGACAGATAACAGTAACCCAAAAACAGAAATGTTGTACGAAACATGGGTTGGATTTTTTAAAATCGAGTGAGGTGTAGAGCGTACACCGTATCCTTTGCATTGAAGTACTTATAACTGCTTAGTCGAACTAATGTATTTCACCTAGATTTCAACACTGAAAAGTTTGAAATAAAAAAATTTTAACAAAAAATTAAAACCGACTTCAAAACTAAAAAGGTAAAAATAATAATATTGCAGTCGTTGACTTTTACATTCGCATCTAAAAGAACATTAATTTGTCTTATCGGAGTCGGTGTAAAGCCGGACGATTCGCAACCGGGCTTGCAGTAATTTTTTGGCTTGGCTTGGCTTGACACCGACTCCAATAAAACAAATTAATGTTCTTTTAGATGCGAATGTAAAAGTCAACGACTGCAATATTATTATTTTTACCTTTTTAGTTTTGAAGTCGGTTTTTTCGTAAAAATTTTCTCTGTTTTATTTTTTAAGATGGTGGACGATTTGCCATCATATAATTTTCAAACCCATTTAAAAAGCCTCCGATCTAGAGAATAGACACTACAAACTATCGGTTCTATCTAGGTCGTATTACTTAATGTGCCTTTCGAAACACGGAGGCAATCAAGATGAAATACCACTACAACGGTGACTCATCCAAAGATAGACATGGCAGGGCATGGTTTTACAGTGCGGTGATAGTTTCCAAACCCGATGCCCTAATTTCTCCCCGATCCCCACTACCCAATCCACCGCATCCCAGCAACACCCAATGCCGATGTCAGTAACCCTTCGGGGTGTCCTTGAGTGCTTAATTTCTTTAACTCGTTGACGTTTCTTTTTCACTGGTCCACACCAGCCATACATACCCCTCCATAGTCCGCAATATACAGGGTTACTTCGGAGACAGTTCGCATTTTTCTTCCATGCAATCAGTATCGTTAATAGAACAATTTCCAGGAAAAAAAATGTTTTTTTGTTTGTTTTGGTCTTCGGATTCGTATGAATCTCGGCCGCGATTTAACAATCGGATTTCTTTCTTTATAATCAGACGGTCCAAAGCGCCATGGATGTCAACCCCAACCCTCATAACTGTAGTAAGACCCTAATCCGTGTTCAGGAATTTTGTCTGTCATTTTTGGAACTCTTTTGTCACTACTATTTTAATATTTTTGTTTGAACATGATAAAATAAAAAAATACGTGTCCTTTTATTTTCAATCACCTTCATATACGTAAAATTTGCGCACTGTCTCCGAAGTAACCCTGTATAATGCTGTAACGGTAATTTTGGAAAAAATACACCACCAAGCGCCTCCTTGTTAGATTGGATAAGTCTAATCCCTTTAACCTCTTAGTTAATATTAACATCTATCATTCTAAATCAACCTTACCTTGCACAGGGGTATAAATATTCATATACAGGCAGTCCTCGCTCTGATTCTTCAGCCTTGGCAGCAGTCTTCTCAAGTATTCCAGCCTGCCTTTAGGCATCCTCTCCAAGGCCAGTGTTTCGTTGGATATATCTGGTAGACGCTGGGGACAGACTGGACCCATTTGGTCTACAGTCTTGATGTCATCCCAAGGCGCTGGTGCGCGGGTTGGGGCAAACCTGTTGGGGAAAGATTTTATTGAGATCATGTAAAACTATTGATTTCGATAGAGTTTGGCTTTTGTAGAAAGATTATATAGAGTAGTTCTGGAGTTATATTGAATTAAATGGTAGGTATTAGAAATTGTTCTTTTTTAACTTCTGTTTTGTATTCTGTACGTAGACGAATGAACGATCCGTCCTTGCGTTATATTTTTTTTAATATAGTACCTACATCTTAGAATTGTTTAGCCTTAATTGAATTTAAAAGTAAGATCTTAATTATTATCTACATCACACAGAGGTACACATTTCTTTTGCCGAATAATTTTTTCGGCGCATTAAATATTTTTGTTATTACGATACCCTAGATCAGTTTTAATCAAACATCACCAACGAAAAGTTATATCAATTTGGTGATTAAAAAATCATTTAAATACACGCTGTTACAAAGCGCCCTAGTAATACTTAAGGGGGTGCTTCAGTCAGACCATGAAACTGAACAAATTTCATTATGGAAGTCGCAAAAAAAAAATCAACTGTCCCATACAAACCAACTAAACTAAAAGCTGTTTTTTTTTGCGATTTCGAAGTTGGCTCCATAGTGAAAGTTGTTCAATTACATGGTCTGAAGCACCCTCTTAAGTATTACTAGGGTGTTTTGTTACACCCTATATAAATAGTACATATTTCTCCGAGCAAGCTTTGTCAAACTATAACTAACTAAATAAAAAAAGTAGCTCGTAAAGATGATGTAAAAAATTTGCAACTCAATACCAATACCAATAGGTAACATTTCTAGAACATGAAAAGGAAGTGTCTACGATTCAAACGTGTAACAAGTTAGTGCTATAATAATGCCTTCCTTATAATGCCAAGAAATATTTCTCGTACAATTTACTGACTTGGAGTCGACTCTACAATAATTGGTTGCTCCAAGCGACCCACTCGTGCGTATAAAACAGGCAATTTTAGTTGTAAACTCTACTATTGCTCGTATTGTAGTATTTATTTGTACCACAGAGTACTAAAAGTTTATAGTAACGTAGATCGTTGTATTTTTTTCAGAGTGATCAGAAACTTTACTGCAAGTACCGACCACTATTTGAGAGTTTAATGAGCGTTTTTCCAGCATTGAGCGATTTCCTTTTCTTTTTAAAATTTACTTCCTTCCTGTAGTTTTCTAGGGGATTGATAGATGGCGATACGGTCTACACGAACGAAGCAAAATTTCTAAATTGTGTCTTTAAAATTATAAATAGGGAAAGACAATCATAAAGATGCTATAAATGCAGGAATCTTTTAATGGAATTTAAGAATCATTTTAAACGAAAATGTAAAACTGTTTTATTTCTAACGTGGCTGTAAGAGCTTGATCATTTGGCCTTTAAAAAGGCGGGCATGATTTTGACATAATCTCGCACACTTCTTTATGGAGCGATGAATATGCCGTCGGTTGAGTTATTTGAGAAGCAAATAAAATAAAAAAGAATAAAAACGCTCATAGTAGCAAAGCAAGCTTCACTTAAAATTGAATATGATGACAAAGTGCAAATAAAGCTTTAGAAACACAATAATAACGCTTCGACAATTCGGTATGTCAAGTTTTTTTTTGGTCTTTATGTTACATACCTAAGTAAGGTTACATTTAATTAGTTGGCAAAACTTAACCAACGCATTTGGTATCTGTTACTTAGCACAATTACTTGGTAATGACCCCCCGCTTGTTCATATGATTCCGAGGTCAATGTTCGCCCGCCGGCCGCGCACTGCGTGCGATACGTAAGATAATAATAATTTTATAAATGATCAATACCGATTATAAACATTGATAATGCAATCTGTTATCATTAACAAGTGCCCTGGTTGAGTTTCGCCATCTAATTAAAAATGACCCTATATTTTTTACGGATAGAAGACATCATTTTAAGAAACAGATTTAATTTTTTTTGCAATACATAGAGTTTATCAATACAAATTTAATTTAAACATTAATTTGTAAAAGGCAAAAGTGGTAGCGAAAAAATCTTTTAAACTCCATGGAGAAAAAACTTAGCTTAATTAAAAAAAAAAAATCACCTGCCTTCTCTCTCTAACTCAACTGGAAACAGAAACGGCAACATCAATGTCAAATTCTGATAATATATCAATTTGTTTTCCTGAATGGCCAATTATTTTAAGTTGATTTTTAGTTTACCATGGAGTTTGCAGGTTCAACTCAAACAGTCACTCGTTGGACCGAAAAGAACGTTTTTTTTTAAATAACTTTAATCCTTTGATTTTAAAATGTCTGACAGAAAATATTGGTAGTGACACAATTATCACTAAACGGTTTTCGATTTAGCCCTCCCAAAAAAACTTGACATACCGAATTACCAACAAATCGGTTAAAGGTCTAAAGAAAAAGAGTTCATACATTCATAAACACTGCCACGAGCAATCGGCCGCTCTCCTAACTCCAGCACAATCGTTCCGGCCAAGACAACACAAAAGGCCAAACCCATTTTTCTTTCAAAACCTGACCGGACTTTCAACCTTAAATAAAACACTTGAAAACATAAAATAGAATAAAACATACCTGTTGGAACCTGTCGGCGGGGTCGCGTATGGAACACCCAAGTATGCTTCAACTGGCTTCAAATATTTATGCTGATCCATAGGCAGTATCACGCCTTGAAGTTTACCGTATCTTGTTCCTATAACTCTTGTTCGTAACATAGAATTTCTGTTACCGGTAAAACTGTTACCGTTCGAATTTTGACTCATTATTAGCACTAACAGTAAAACTAATTTCACTTTTTCTTTTAATTCTAATTTTAAATATTTCCTTTTTAAATTGTTGAGGTTCTGTTCTGTTTTCTTTTGTAAATTCGTTTCTATTTTCAGCCAGTACAGTTTTATAGAGTTACAAAGGTGTAGTGGCAGTCGATCGGTAGCCATTTTCTGTGAATATCACCTTTGCGGACCCATTTCTTTATTCGGTCTCCGTTGTATCTAGTTTCAATTTCATCGGATGAGCTTTTACGCCATTTTGTTATTTCGGTCACAGTTTGGTTGGTGGCATATTTTGTTTATTTTCCATTGCTATTTATATACCTGAAACAATGAAAAACATTGTTAACATTTTATCACTGTAAATGCGTTTCGATACATATTTTTATCGATACCAAGTATGTTTAAGGTGAAGAAGAATTGGATTAGTCGATAGAGATTAAGAGAATTTTATTCCGAGAGCGATAATGCGCGCTGCATACAAAAGTACTATAGTGATATTTTCAATACTAACCAATTAAAGTCAATGAAATTTTGCAGAAATAATCTAAAAACAAATCTCTATGCTTCTATGGAGTCAGATTTTCGTTAAAAAATACAGTTTCAATGCTAGGATTAATTTAAGATTTGTATGGAAATCTTTGAGACACTGTAACTTTAAAACTATAAATTGTAACGAAAATCTGACTCCATACAAGCATAGACATTTGTTTCTAGATTGTTTCTGCAAAATTTCATTGACTTTAATTGGTTAGTTTTGAAAATATCACCATAGTACGTTTGTATGGAGCGCGCTCCGAATAATATACCCTTAAAGCTCTACTATCATTTGAAGTCACATACAGTATGTCTATTTGATATTGATCAATTATTGGCATATTACAAAAGTGTCACCCCTAATCTATAAGTAGCCACTATAAATGGATACTTCACTATCACTTCATATAAATGGGTTTGCACTATCAAGAGGGGGTGAGCATGTACGATGCTGAGTGAGTAAAAGTGAGAGATTACTGAACCACGGCCTAATGTCGTCTTTCACACGTCTTTCACTATGAGGTATTGTTGGTGGCAGGGACTGTATGTAATAAAATAATGCAGTAATATACTCTATCTTATACTATGCCAGCGGGCAACATAACAGATATGCCTATGTTGAGCAGAACATGATAGGATGAAGCTCATAATCATAATCATTTATTGTATAATTGCTATAATTAATTTTGTTTGCGTTTAATTCTTAGCGTTTAAACAAATTCCTTGCTAACTAGAGTAGCAAAAGCATCTTTATTACCTCGTTCTTGGATAACAGCAAAAATTTTATAAAACTGTATTTTTTTCTTTTCTTTGCACACCGAGCCAAGTTGAAAGCAATCGACCTAATTAAAGTTTCAAGATGAAAACAAAAGAACAAAACAATTTGTTGTGCCAAGTGTTGTAAAATGAATGAAACGGCGTGGAAAGTAGAACAACTCTAAGTTTGGAAGTTTTCTGACAAGTTTTGAGTTTAAACTCTGAAATAGAGTTGTTACGGTACAATCGAATATCCGAAAAAAATACCGTAACCTATGCTAAATAGGGCTAGAAAATTATATATTTTTTTTCCGATTAATATCAGTAATTACCGTAATTTGCATCTTAGGTGTCTGGTGGAGGTAAATTTAGGTATCCGAAGCCATTCAGTCTGATCCGTTGCCTAGTACCAAAGGTATCATATAAAGCTAACAATGTGTACAACTTTACAAATTATTAGATACTAACATGTTAAAAGATGTTATAAATTTGTGCCGCTGTTGTATTGCGATTTCCAGAATAAAAAGCCTAGTAGCTTACGTTTTGGGATCATTACAATGTATGTGCATGTGGAACATCTATTGGCGCGTTTTTGGGATAAGACCGACTCGGTATGCCTTGACGGCAAAAGGCATTATTATTATTATTATTTATTATTTATTTATTTCCAAAAATAGTTATATAACATTTTCTTCACATCCTTAAACCTAACAGATTTATGTGGATGTTGTACAATCCTCTTATTATCATGATGCTCTCTAATGCCATCATGCCTCTGGTTTCTTTCAATAACCATCAATTTCAATATTTCACATCTGCCCGGCGTCTCGTGACGGCCACATACTTTTATTTATAGACCTTCGTATGGTTTGTTCACAATAACTGCCATATTACGCAATTATTCAAGGCCATCTGCTTAACTATGCCTGGTAAACGCATGAAACACTATATCCGTATCCAAATCCGTAATCTCGTGTAAATCCCCACTCTAAATCTTAGGATGGCAGGCTAGCGAAAACAGCTTTTTGTTCACTCTCTTCAGTTGTAGGAAATAATGTTCTTGTTCGAGAATAATCGTGATCTTAATGCTTGAGAAACCTGGTGTGAAATTTGTTTTGAGTATACAGGATGTTAACATTTCAAGAGTGTCTTCAAAATCGGTACCTACGTGTTGAATATTTATCGTACTAATATTACTTACGTATTTCTTTGTATAGTTATACTAGGTACCTCTAAGCCTTTAAAGTCTGCTGTTCCATACAAAACTGAAAACCTACCTATGGGTCAGCAGTTTTGTTTTCGTGATTTCGAATAAATACAATTTCTTATTTCAATTTCAATTTCGATGTTAAGAAAAAGTTGTTCAATTTGGTGGTCCGATCATCCCCTCAAAAACCGACATTAATGTCGGTTAAGAAAGACACTAGATAATGTTTAAATGTTTAGAAACGTATAAATTTTCAGTAGAATAGAATACAATTTGAATATTTTTTTGTTGTTGAAATATTCTAGACTACTGGACTTTTATTTGTTTAGGAATAAATTATAGATTAGCACATTTTACTTCATTTACCGTAGAGTACCTACACTTTTTAGGTCCATAAGTGCGATTATTGTATCTCATTCGGTGAGCTCAGCAGTTGAAAATATCAAAATAACTATGGAGATATGCATCTTTCTAATGCTGAGTTGACTTTCAAAAATCATACTACAGGAGAGCAATTTTTTAAAGTCAAATAAGCGGTAAAAAGATGCGTATCTCCGTAATAATTTTGAGATTTTTAACAGCTGAGGCCGACGAATGAGATTCAAAAATCGCACTCCAGTACCAACATGTATTTTCCATTAATTATTTAATCATTTACGTAATAAAAAATGCTTGTATACAATAAACAGTGCGAGGCTGAATTCATGCCGACTATAAAATATTCAGCAGTTTTTTAGGCGCGATAAATGTTGATGATTTCAACCGTGAATTTTATCCGGTTGGTAGTAAAAACCGGATAAGCCATCAGGCCCCGGGCGCTCGCTAACTGAAATTAATTATGAGAAAAAGAATTAAATCCTTTTATTTACAGTATAGATATTGAATTTGTTGTTTTTCAAAGATGAATGAAGGTTTATTCTTTTGTTTTCGTATGCCCAAAATAACGAAAAGGACGAAAATCCGGTTTTTAAAACAAAAGCCTTTTTAGGGTTAAAACGTTGAATTTAATTAATTCTTTTCCTTTGTTTATTTGAAACCAGAGTATTGTTAAGCCTTATGCTTATACTCGTATGATTTAGTTCAACAAATATATTATGCCGATATCTTGCGGCATTAGAACATTATAGCCCCAAATCACAGTTTAAGAAATGGTACTACATACAGTATATGGACACTCCCATGCCCCCCACCAATTATAACCTCACCCCTTCTGGTAGGACATGTGGTGTCAAATGTAGGCAATGGCGTATTCATTCCTCTTCTTTGAAATGTTTCCCATTTGTATCAAACGATTTTATACTTTTCGTATTTCAATGTTGTGCTTTCCTATAATTTAAGTATACTTTTAATATGATATTTTTAATGAGATTTAAATTGAATATGTAATGTATATTTAGTTGGTAAGCCTTTAAATAAATAAGGTGTGCCCTAATGCCGGTTGTCAAATCTTTTCAACATGGCATGCCGCATGCCATTGATTTGACAGAATAATCATACAATATCCGTACCTACCACACGGACCTGAAAGAAAGACGGACGTAATGTGACACTAAAAAGATGTGAAGCATGCAAGGTCCTACATTTTCGTTTGTTCTACAAGGAACCTTCACTCACACAGATGCAATAGCTCTAGGCGCATGGCCTACAACCCGCCACCTTATGTACCGCGTGACAGCACGCACACAAAAGAAATGGGTGCTTCACTCGTGATTAGACGAGATTACGTCCGTCTTTTTTCAGGTCCGTGACCTATCATGTATTTATAATTACAATGGATGCAAATCCTCCTTACAAGCATTGAAACACGAAAATTTACCATTAGTCGGTAAAGTTCGTCCCTCTTTCATACTTCTTTCGTCCGTCGTCCATCTCCCGACTTTACGTTTGTCCCTTTCTATCAATTTTTGTCGTTGGTTTTCGAAAGCGACAAAGTTGACGTCGGAAACATCGACGAAAATTTACGAAGGAAGGACGAACACTACCGACCACCAAAGAGTATTTTCATGTTTCACCGCTTGTAAGTCAGTCTGTCCTCCAGGTATAGATGATACCTATGCCAGCTTCCTGGTACCTACTAAGAAAACAATTCATTTCGTACCAAAACTGATATTCTACCCTTCCCACGCCTTTGTAAGGAAACGAAATATCTTCCGAGACGTTAAAAGATGACAAATGGCTTATTCGATATTCCTCGCGAATACTTGTAATAAATCAATAACGACCCCATTATGGGCAAAGAGAGATATTGATGGTAAAATGAGAAAATAAAGAGGTTCCAGCATTAAACTGTTTGATGCATCATGCTATTAAAGCCATTGTATGGAAGAAAACGGCGGTTATTTGTGTGTTAGTTCCATGACCAACGTAATCTCACAGAGTAGATATCCTGAGAAACAGGTCCATACAAGCTCGCCACGGAATAGATATCTTAACAGAAAAAAACAGCTTCAACCGAGCTCGCGGCGCGGCGCGGTCAGTCGGCCAAAAGAGTGACAAAAGTCCTAAATTCCAGAAAAAAATTCAAAGTCCAAATATCTCAAAAACCGTGGCACTTTTACTGGACATAAAAGTCCATTTTCTGGATGGGTTTGAAGTCCTCTGTCAGCAGTTACCGGGTTATCATTTACCGGACACCCTGTATAGAGTCCTTCTTAATATGCTGACACTTTTTTAAGGGAATAATCAGACCGTCGAACGGAATAACTTTCTCTATGGCACCAACATCGAAATCGCGAAAAATATTCAGCTGTTCCATACAAAACTACAAACCTGCTAGAGCCAAATGTATGGGGTAGCTGATTTTTTTTCGCGATTTCGATGTTAGTCCCATCAAGTAAGTTATTCAGTTTGATTGTCTGATCATCCTCTTAAGTGTCAGCATATTAAGTTGGACACTGTAGATTTACATAATTTATTGAACTTACGTTACCTTGTATACAAAAATAACAGCGATTCCTTAAAATCTGTGTCATTAAAACAAAATTTTGTGCAACTAACGATAACTTCACTACCAGAAAAAACTCTATGAAAACTTTTTGGAAAAAATGCACTACCCGTTTACTAGATTTTCATAGAATATTATCGTTCAACCCACCGAATACTGAACAGGGTCACGCGTCGCCCATAAATCAGAAACAAACTGAACGTAACATGATAATATCGTACTGCCGAAACTAGGCGAGTCTATGAAAATGTAAATTGATTTTTATTTCGTTGGTGGAATTGTTTGCAAAAAGATCAAACGTTATTGAAAACGTCATCCCGTGATAACGACTGTAGTAATTATAACACTGCCAAAAACAACGGGAACACTGCCGAATAAAAAATGCTGGAAGAACCTTTAAAACAGTTTTTTTTTTTTGCAAAAACCAGTCAAGAGCGTCACTTAGTCACTATGCCAAAGTTCTACAGCCCTTGTTTAACGAATGCTTGAATCTTTTGGCTATGTCCTCATCCATATAAGTTCATACAACAAAAAGGGTAGTAATAAAAGCTCCGATAATAAATTTAAAAATGTCCTTACTAAAAATATAATATTTACTGCCCGAAATACTAAATCTCCGACTACTTCTGTCCGACTAAAAATGACGAAACGACCGAATGATATACTTAAATCTCAGAAAAAATCTTATGACTATTAATTGCTGTAATACTTTTTTACCATATAAAATTATGTTCTACTGATAACAATGCTTTGTAATTATTACCTTTACTTGCCAACTAGAAATTCATCAATTACATTTAATTTTTCATAAACTCTGTGCTATTTTTACTACAATGTTATACTTAAATTTCTATTGTTGGCGCTTGTCCAGAAAGTTATTAAAAATACAAAAATGTACTTACTATAATCATGAATTCTAGTTACTACTAATCTAATCTATCTAACCTAACCTAACCTATAACTTTTAAAAAAAAATCTCAACTTTAAAAAAAAAAAGTTTTTTTTTTTTTTTTTTCCTTAACCAAACCTAACCTAACCTAACCTAACCTAAGTTTTTTTTTTGTAAACATTTTTTTTAGTCTACTATTTAAAACAGTAGCGATTCGGTTCTGCCACTCGCCGGCCGCTGCCGCGGCACGCTCGCTGCGCTCGCTCGGCTCGTGGGGCTGGTCGCAAGAAACCTAACCCGCTCGTCGCTTCGCTCCTCGCTAACCCAACCGAATGCATTTTGCTCAAACGCCGTTCGCGCGGTCCGACCAGTTTCGGTATTTTCATCAATGTTGAGAGTTAAAAAATATATTTGGTAACCAACACTAGAAAATTAAATAACTCATAAAATTCGTAAAAGAATGATTATTTTGACATGACCTCTGTTGTCAGTAACCCAGTAATCTCGTCGGAGGTTCAGTATTTTATTCAGAAGTTTAGTTTTGTTATTCAAAGTTTAATATATTTATAAGTAGAAATGTAATTTGATTGTGTTCATAGGTGTCAGCAAAATTTAGGTATTTTATTCGGTATGCTTTGAATTTTTTTGTCGGTATATTATTATAACGCTGGTAAATTAGAATAAAAGTCGGACAGAGATAGCTGGAGATTTATTTATTTGTCGGAACCAATATTATTTCCCCAACAAAAATACACAGACGAACATATTTTAATCTTTTTTGAAGTTTGTTAAAAAGTAATCTTCTTCAGTAACACACTTTGTGCAGAAGAGGAGTCATTTTTTTTTCTGATACTTATTGCGATAAGGCATCTGTTATTATTGTTATAATTATGAAAGTACTTAAAAATGAACAATAAATGTTGAAGATTCTAAATAATATATATATATTTTATAATGCAGTAATAAATCTTGAAGACACCGACGTTCAGGCTCAGATTACTAATAGAGTTGTACATGCGTCTGTTTAGATTCATCTTTGGTACAAGACATGTCAGTCGATGACACGTCATTCTGAATTTTTGAAGCCCAGTATGTCTTTGCCCAGTATTTAACTACACGGATAGCATCACCGAGAGCGTCCATAAGCTCAATTTAGACGCAGATGTCCAGGCAGGAAGGGCAGAATACAAGATGGGCCATAGTCTGAGGAGCAACACTGCATTCACGCCTGAGATCTGACCCCTCTACTCTATATCCTCAACTTGAAGAGGTTGTCTTTACTCCGGTTGACCTAAGTTCGGAGTAAATTTTCGGCCGGGGCAGCTCTGTCCTGAAGGTAGCTTTCTACAGAGTGTATCAAAACAACTTCAGACCCATTTTCCTCAAACGAATATTTTTTTCGTGATTTCGATATTGGCTCCATAGTTAAAGTTTTTCAGTTTGATGGTCTGAAGCACCCTTAAGGGTAGTACTAGGGTGTTTTGTTACATTCTGTATAAAAAAGACAAATGGGTTAGGGAGTCGCGTTGTAGGTCTGCTATAGGGTAGTCGCATCGCGAGTCGATTGTTGGTTGCCCCCTCCCCGGCCTACAACGAAGCTCCAGTGGTGGCTCAAGATAGTGTTCTTTTCGAAAAACAATCCTTGAAGTCACCAAAATACATAAGTTACCGTACAACGTCAAGCACTCTTGCTACAAAAACTAGACATTGGCAAAATCATCACATACCCAATATGGCAGCCATTTTTTTAAAATATAGAATAGAGTAGAATAGACAAATGGGTTAGGAATCAATTGTGG
The DNA here is from genome assembly GCA_963693445.1 of Agonopterix heracliana. Taxonomy (NCBI): domain Eukaryota; kingdom Metazoa; phylum Arthropoda; class Insecta; order Lepidoptera; family Depressariidae; genus Agonopterix; species Agonopterix heracliana. The sequence continues at coordinate 2,676,722 of OY856308.1, forward strand.
TGCTTTCCCGCCAGAGAACGCGTCTAGATTGAGAAGCCTCACTTTGAATTGGGTCGACACACCTCATTATTTATCCAGCAGAAGGCGTTATATGATTTTTTTTCTATTTGTTATGTTCCACGCTACATAATATCTGAAATCAATAGGAACAACGCTGTTTATTTTGGAAGTAGGCCATGAGAAGCTTACTGCAATAACTCAAATAGACGGTTTAGGTCCCTAGATGCTCATATCTTTGAATATAACTATCATGGCCGGTCCTTGAAGGAAAATTTCGTTTGTGAGCGTCTAAAATTAATCAATCTAGTTTTCGTTACGTAATAATTCTCAAGTGTCCAATGCGGATAGGTAGACTTCACATACGCATCAGAATTTGTTATTCAGCGAATGCAGATTTCCTCACTATGTTGTCTTTCATAGTATTTAAGGAGTATTGCGTAAAACTGCTCTCAAACGGTGAAGAAAAACAAGTTTGGAAACCTGCATGGACGATGTGACATTATACTAATGATTTTTTCTAACTTATGTACGAGTCTGTGGGGATTCGAATTCATGATTGATTGTCTACAGGGTAAAATTGATATCATTAGCATCCTTTTAAACTAAGAGTCTACCCATCAAACTGAACAACTTTTACTATGAGAGCAAACCAATCGGAGCAAAAAAAATCAACTGCACCTGCCGCCGCTGCCTACACGACTCAAATGTATGTGACAGCAGATTAGTTTTTTGCTCCGATTGGTTTGCTCCCATAGTAAAAGTTGTTCAGTTTGATGGGTGGACTCTTAGTTTAAAAGGATGCTAATGATATCAATTTCACCCTGTATATACCTCTCCGCAACACGCCATTGACGCTGTTACGAATTAATACGAGTAACGCTCGAATTAATATCGACGCAGTTTGCAAATACGTCTGCCAGCTTCAAATGGTCTCAGCGAGAACGCTAAATGACATTTAATAGCCTAGAACATAAAGTCGTTTAGTCAAAATCTCTTTAAACTCTCGCTAAAATTTAAAATATACGAATAAATGACTTTCTCATGAATGAGAGCGTCGAGTTCTGTCGTAAAATTTAATTGGAATTTTATTGTAGGACATGGTAGGAAGGATTCGTAATAAACTTAATATTGCAATGGCAGGGACGAAGTAAGGTTGTCGAGTCCCTACAGAGCGAACATTTCTTTGGCTTGGAATTTAATGTTGTCTAGTTGTCTGAAAGATAGATTCCGCAACTATAAAACTGTAAAAGCTTGGGGAGTCTGGCCATTTAAGATATTTTAAATTATAAGGACGTTTTACCTTTTTGAGGTTCGGAACCTTAAAAATAGAAAGAATGTTTTGTCAAGTGTTTTTTGATACTTTTTACATGGTTACAGATTGTTTTCTTTTTAGAATTCCGTATTACCAAGTGTACCTATCTACCCAAAGGGTGTCGAAATAGGTAGCGAGTTGAAATTTTCACATAATATAATAATTTTGTAATTTCTGATTTACTAAAGTCGGTTTACGAACCATGGTTTTATGTGATAAATGTGTCACAAGCCAACGCTTGGGCCGATCGTGCCTCTCTATCGTTTGTTCCGCGCTCTCGCTTGCACGCTCAGGCTCAGACGGAACGCGTGACACTTTTTCGTGCGTGCAGCCGGTGTTCATCAATTTATAAGACGTTATCACGTCAAAAATAGTAAACAAATTAATTTAAAACCCCTATACAAGAAAAGGGTTCTGTTCAAGGGTTTTTGCGTTTGCTCTATCGTAAAAACAGCAACACATACAAGTGTCAAACTTGGTGTGACATGCTCTAAAGTAAGACAACGTGTAATAAAATACTAACCAAGTGTGTGTCGGGCTCGCGCTAAGAATCCAGGAGACAACTTTTTTATAAATATGTTTGTACGGGACCCTCGGTGCGCGAATACGACTCGCACTTGACCGGTTTTTTAAAGCTTTCGTTTTAAATTTAAATAAATTTCCAATAGCTATACACAATAACTCTACATTCACTATGCACTCTCAAATTGTCGCTCGTAAAAATAAAACACCAAAACTTTTCTGTGATTAATGATAGAGAATCATGCCAAAAATGTTACCCTGGGTCAGACCCCCGTCAAAACTTCCTGGCAACGTGCCTGTACAGTAAAGACTGCTAATTTAAGGACCTCGGGGCAATGAATTGAATGATTCGTCCTAATTTCTCACATTCCTGAATTCGTGAAACTCAGTAATTGAATTTTTCTTTTTACGATGATTTGAGGGAAAGCAATTTAGACAGATCTAAATGTAGTTAACTGCTTTATGGCTTTAATAGAATATCCTAGACGACATAAATTTTGCTTAATTGAATTAACTGAGCGGGTAAAATATTCTAAGAAGGCTCATAGTGGGTTATATAAATGGCCTGAGAACGATGAGATCTATTACACAGAACAGCAATGGGGTGGTGGTGGTGGGAGGTACCAGGCTGATGATGATTGTCGAAAGTTGCTGAAGGACTTGAAATTTCAAGAAATAACTTATTACCCTTTCAGGTTTGCCACTAAAATGCGCCGAGCACTAAGTTCGCAAGTTCTAAGTGCGCGGAGCCTAAGTGCGCGCATCCCTAAGCAAGAAGAGCTCTAAGTGCAAGGAGCTCTAAGTGCAAGGAGATCTAAGTGCAAGGAGCTCTAAGTGCAAGGAGCTCTAAGTGCAAGGAGCTCTAAGTGCAAGGAGCTCTAAGTGCAAGGAGCTGTAAGTGCATGGAGCTCTAAGTGCGTAAAAATTGAAGTGCGTAGAACCCTAAGTATGCGGAACTACTCATACTAGTGGTACGAAGGATTCGATATGCTATCAGTTTGTGTCGTAATTAACTTTTATTATGCTACTATTAGTTTTTCTTATATTTTTGTACTTCAAGTAAAATATCCACGATCATATCACATCAAAAAACACTCTTTTTACAAAAAGAAATCAATTTTTTTTACATCAGAAACAAAACGGAAGTAATAAATAGAGAAACCAAACGGCTGTTGACGACAAAAACTGGCTCTCACAGATAAAAATGCCCGATACCCGATACGGAAGAGACAAAGGCCGGTAAAGTAATATGAAGTATGGAGGAAATATCGGAAAGAAATAAAAAGTCGTTCAAAACTCCTTTAACGTTACCTCCCTGCGTACCTTGTTCATACCTCCTCTTCGTACCCCGTTCTTGTAATATTATCGGGCTATGAAACCAGCGTGAATAATGCGAATAAAATTTTCATATACAGTAGGTCTACCATGAATTTTCACCATACTTTTCTACTGTAGTTACGTCACCAATTTTGTATTGAATTTCTAACAGCGCTCCTAGTGCTTACGTTGAGAACTAGTTTCTGTCATACGAATTGGCGACGTACCTACAGTAGTAAAGTACAGGGAAAACTCATTGTAGGCCCTCTGGACTAACCTAAAAGTAATAATACTATCATCTCCTTTTACTACTCGCCCCACTCATCACAATATTTAAGATTCCTGAATCAAGAAAACCTAAACTAAAAAAATTGCCGCTCCAACTACTACAAAAGCCTTTTATACAATATTTTTATACGAACAGAAAATTAAAAAAAGAACTACTTATTTCGATAATCTTAAAAGTGGAATGATAAGAACCTATAAAAGTACTCTATGTAAAAAGCTTTTAGGAGTACAATCCTTAAAGCTGGGATGTGATGTGCAGAGATTGATGCCAACGATTGAAGACCAACAATCTTCTTCTATCGAGTCGATGGCATGTCATTTTAAATCTTTCCAGCTCAGAATTTCGCCACACGGATAGCGTTTTCGGCAGCGTTCATAAGCTCCGTTCGCGTGCAGGTGTCCGGGCAGGAAGGGCACGGTACGAGATGGGCCATAGTCTGAGGAGTAACACCGCATTCACACCTAAGGTCCGCCCCGCCTGTGTAACCCCACTTAAACAAATTGTCTTTACTCCAGTCAACCTGAGTTCGGAGTCTATTCAAGCACCTCCAAATCGGCCTGGGCAGCTCCTGTGCTGGGGGAAGGCTTTCCATGAGAGGAACAAACGAGACCAACAATTAACTGTTTCATTAAATTTGGTTTCTAAGAAAATAAGAAATTGTTTTAGAAATTGAATAAGACTTCCGTCTATAACAGATATTTATTATCCAAGTATCCCATATGAATATGCATGCTTGCGTAAACTGGAACTTATTGGTATTTTGAATCCACGAAGCGTAACATTGGCAGCAAGCCATGGACAGTAATTTTCAACGCTAGTCGCATACGATCGGATCTCAACTTACAACTTTTTAACAATCAAAGTAAGGGTTTTTTTTTCTTTTTTGCTTCATCACTTCAGTAGTCAAATTTTAGTCCCATCAAGGGTTTATGATTTACCCTTTGACTTGAATATTAAGCGGTGTTATCAACCTTGGTCGAATCTCCTTTGATATTTCGAGAGCATCATCGCCATTGTTTCACGTAGTCTCATGTAATCTTGATAATTGAGCCATAATACAGCCCTAAATGGGTTGAAAATGAATCTTTTAACATCCCATTTATCGATAGCTTTTGCAAAGTTTCAGACCACATCTAAATAGTAGTTTTATGATAGATTATGTTGTTTATGCTACGCTAATTAGTATCAGCAACAACATAATCTAAAAAGCATCCATCGCTTGAGTCCGCTTCCGCTCCCACCTATACCACCCGCTCTTCTCCAAGCCTCAACTTTACGAAGATATATGGGTAATTGAATCGATGTACGGTGCCCCTAATGCGCATGATATATGGAAGCAATTCCGTTTAAACGTCTCACTCACTGTAAGCCCCTTGTCATAAAACGTCGGAGCACGAGATTGTTAGCAAATTACCGACTTGTTTCCAAAGCATTCGGATAGATGGTTTCTGAAGGAATTGAGACAATTTCGGGTTCAGAAATTTTCTGATTGATTCAATCAGTGAAATTTGTTCCGAAATTTCGTTATTTATTATTGATGTAAAGAGGATCAGACAACTGAGTTTACTAACGTTACAAAATATTGGATACGATGATTTGTTATGACGATTTATTTTATTCATATGAACGTTTTATTGTGCATTAAATCTAATCTAATCTAAACTATTATAAAACTGTAACTGAAGTGTGTCTGTACATTGAAGATATTTACAAAAAAAAGATTACGATATGGTTTTTAGGTAGCCCTGACTCGAAATCAACATTTTTTAGAAATTTTGTATCTCTGTTTGTCTGTTTGTTTGTGTGTTTGTTTGTTTGTCTGTTTGTTTGTGTGTTTGTTTGTTTGTTTGTTCGCGCATCACGCAAAAACTACTGAACCGATTTTGATGAAACTTTTTTTGTTTGATAGCTTATGATCTGACTTAAAATCTGGTATATAATTTGTGCGGAAGAAGTCGCGGGAAAACACTATCTATCTATCTATCTATAACGTCACGCCTTTTTCCCAACGGGGTAGGCAGAGACCAGAGCGCGCCATCTACTACGATCCTTACAAATCTCTTTTGCTTCATTCACATCCATACATCTCTTCATACATGCCCGTCGGTTTCGAGTACTCCGCACCTCTCCTTTTTGTAGGACGCAACTGATTTGATCAGAATACGTCCTACGAGGGCGCCCTCTGCCGACACTTCCACTCACTTTAGCTCCATATATCTCTTTCGTACATCTGCTATCACTCATCCTCTCCACATGACCAAACCAACGAAGCATACCCTTCTCTATTCTTCTCACAACATCTTCTTTCAATTTACATCGATCTCTAATCACACAATTTCTCACTCTATCTCTCAGCGTAACTCCACACATACTTCGCAAGAAACGCATTTCAACAGCATTAATTTTACTTTCATGCTTTTTCTGCCACACCCAACACTCACTGCCATACATAAGTGTAGGCACCAACACACCACTGTGTATAGCAAGTCGCGCCTTTTTGGACACCAATTGGAAAACTCTAGTACCTATTAAATAAAAGAGTTCAAATGTTTCATACAAACAGTTAAAATGTTTTCACATTATACATATAGGATGGAGAAATACACAGAAAAAAATTTAACTTTTGTGTCTTCCGAATTGTTTTGTATCAAATAATCACTGAATTGTAATTAAAAAAAAATCTGATCGGACAAAATGTATCATTGATTGAAACCTTACATGATCAAGAAGAGTCACTGGAAAATCTATTTAGATTGCTGTTGGTGCGATTCCCGGCTCATATAAGCTTTTTTGACGCTCGCTCTATACAAAACACGTCAGGTAGGTAGGTACTGATATTGTTTGATGATGTCTTGTCTATGTAGGTATATCAAACAAAGAGGAACTGATGAACCCAGTTAATTGAACCAATGAAAATACAATCACGGATGATAAAGGACTGTAGAGAGCTCCTCATGGAAATTGGAACGAATTTTACGTGACGGTATTGGCTGTATTGGATTAATTTCAGTATTGAAATTATGTTTTATGTAACACATTCGCTTTAGTATCAACAAAATCTTTGCTATGAGAAGCAAAATGTATACAGTAGGATTTATAATAATTATCTTCCTCACAAAGTTTGGTTAAATAGACTTTTATAAACTCTTCAACATGTACTAGCGCAGCCGTTTTCTACACTTTCTACACTATTATAAAACTAAAAACAGAAGTTTACCCGTACAATGAAGACATTTTACAAAAAACCTGTCACGAAATCACGGATTTTTGAATGTTTGTCTGTCGGTTTGTTTGAAACTACTGGATCGATTTAGATGAACGTTTTTGCGTCTAAAAATAGCTAATGGTGAGACACAAAAACAGGTGTATACCAGTTCCAGTTGGTTGATCCTGTGTATACAGGATCCAACTTAATTTATGCTGACGGTTATTTAAGAGGACGATCAGACCATCAAACTGAACAACTTTCTTTAAGAGAATATTATTCCGAGAGCGAAAATGCGCGCTGCATACAAACGTACTATGGTGATATTTTCAATACTAACCAATTAAAGTCAATGAAATTTTGCAGAAACAATCTAGAAACAAATTTCTATGCTTCTATAGAGTCCGATTTTCTTTAAAATATACAGTTTCAATGCTAGGATTAATTAAAGATTTGTATGGAAATCTTTGGGGCACTGTAACTTGAAAACTATACATTTTAACGAAAATCTGACTCCATACAAGCATAGAAATTTGTTTCTAGATTGTTTCTGCAAAATTTCATTGACTTTAATTGGTTAGTATTGAAAATACATATCACCATAGTACGTTTGTATGGAGCGCGCTTCGAATAATATATTACCCTTAAGAGACCAATATCGAAATTACGAATAAAATAGATGCCTAAACATTTTGGTCGAGTAGGATTGTTATTTTATATATTAAACAGCGATTAAATTTAAATTTAATTATATATTAAACAGCGAAATTTCACAATTTCGATCGTTTCCTATAAAGAATGTTGTTCAGTTTGATTGGCTGATTATTCGCTTAAAAACTGTTAGCATATTAAGAAGGACTCTATAATCTAAACTATTATAAAACTGAAGATATTTACAAAAAAAAGATTACGATATGGTTTTTAGGTAACCCTGACTCGAAATCAAACTTTTTTAGAAATGTTGTCTGTCGGTTTGTTTGTTCGCGCATCAAGCAAAAACTACTGAACCGATTTTGATGATACTTTTTTTGTTTGATAGCTTATTATCTGACTTAAAATCTGGTGTATAATTTGTGCGGACGAAGTCGCGGGTAAACACTAGTATTTTATATTGTTATGATGACGGGAACCGCTGCGGACGAAGTCCCTGGTAAGATGTTTTTTTTTAAAGTAAGTACTGCATACCGACAAAATAGAATGTTCACAAAAGGAAAATCAAACCTATTCTCTTACACACGTGTAATTATTACTTTAGTCTGCGATTTTAATGCTCGTTTGTATGCGTTCTGGCGTTGTGCCCAAACCAATCCCATTTCCTGGTCCGATAGTGGCGACCACATCGCTCAGGGCGCTGTAATTTCTACGTAACTCAATGTAAGGCTTGAATAGTCGTCAGACGTAAAGCCCGACCAGAAATATAAAAAAACCTCGCCATGTTGAGGAAAATCATTGGAACTCATTTTTGTACTTGGAACACAGACATTAAAGGTTATAGTCGATCGCAGCGCCCCCAAACCAGGTTTTTTATATTTCTGGTCAGGCTTTAGGGTTGAACTACACCACGTAGCACAGCATCGCATTTTTCCGTCGCTCCATCGTCGGAACAGCACGGAACAGCACGCCGCGTGGGATCGCGTTCCGTCTATCTTATATGCTCTAGCAAATGACGTTCCTGAGTGACAGAAAAGGATGGAGCGACGGAAAACTGCGATGCCGTGCTTCCTGATGTAGTTCAACCCTAACAAACAAATATGTAGCACTGGGCGGAACTTTTTTCACACATGCGTTTTTCCTACAGAAGGGAATCCGACCAGTGCACCATCACTCACGTTTGACAGCTGCAAATAAGTACATACGGCGCCACGTATTGCACGCGATACAAGTTGTCGCGTCGGGCATTGACAATAAATATTTGTTTAGGCTCATTTCAGATCGTCGTTTCTGAAGCGCAAAGTTACATATACTTTGGATCTCCACCAAACTACTAGGTATTCTTTTCTTACTTCATCTTAACAGCAGATTTTTTTTGGGACAATGTTATTTTTTTATAGACTCCTTTAACCGTCTACTTCAGAATAATCCTGTTTAACATGTGGTATTAGAAAACATTTGTAAACTCTTGGAAGTGATGGATATCTTTACAAATTCAAACGTTCTAGATTGAGAACATTTTCAAAGGAAAGTTCATTCGGCTAAACGACCCATTCGTTTAAATGAACTTCAGGCGACTGATCTGATATCGTGCCTCATTTTACTTCCAAAGAAGAAGGATTTCAAGTTAAAACTACTTAAATATTTTATGATATTGTGTCTCAAAGAGGTTTTTGGAATTAGACTGTTATTTTGAACTGATGTAGTTTCTCGTAAAATTTATTTATGTACTTACCTATAATCTGTGTCAAAAATAACCTGTTTTTTTTAAATGTTGGTTAGTAAAAATTCGAATGTTATTTACTAGCGTCTTTGTCCCCGTGAATTTTGGAAAAATAAATACCCATTTGCACCCTTAGTGCTTGCTTTTCTGATAGTCCTTTCATAGTGCAGTGTTCCTTGTATGTATTTCAATATTCATATTTTTTTAAAACCATATTGATGGTTTAGACTGTGCATTGTCTATCAGTCTCAGTATTTATGAATAGATAAACTTAAACCTTTCCAGAAACATTGATGGCGATATCATAATATATAATATGTGAAACAATAATTAAAATCGTTTGCGTCATTTTTAGATGAATCCTAAGCATACATGTATCATACGGGTTAAAAAGACAACCTTTTTATTTTAATCTGTAAAAAATTGAGTGCTACGACAAAGATATACCTCTAAAACCAATTTTTATGGAAGCGGTTTGCTCTCTAATGCCATTTTTTTTATCGGAAAAGCATTAACAAAAACGTGATAAGGCTTCATAAAGTACGTTCACCTAGGGATTACCACGCTTCCTCCATTAATACCTTAGTAGCCATCCGATAGTGAACTTTAAAAACAACAGCCTTGTAAGAAACAAGAAAGGGAGGAAGATAAAATTTCATTCGCTAAAAAGGTGCTTAGTCGTCTTAAAGTTGTGGCTGAGGCAATATAAGTGCGTCTCTGTTAGGGTTGCCCCTACCAAGGGAAAAAAAAAACTATATAATTTTTCTGATTTTAGGTGGAATTGTGACTTATAATTTGTAAGCACCACCCTTATCATCAAGTTCTAGAATAGTGATCCCAAACTGACAGGCGTAGAGACTTGTCCGATGATCCAACGACCTGAAAGAGGTAGCGGAGCGCGACTGGTATAAAAGGGTATTGTGGCGCGCCTTGGGAGAGGCATATGTTCAATATGGCTTCCATCCTGCCTATTGTAATAGCTTTAGAACTGTGATTGTATCTGTGTTAACCTTGTTAGTAATCCTAAATCTGAATAAATAAATAAATGGTGGACGATGACTGACAGATAAACTTTATCATACTCAGCGTGTCTTAAAAAAAAAAGAAACCAAAGCCATTTTCAAACTGAACAGCTTTCAGTATGGAGCCAACGTCGAAATCTTAAAAAAAAAACAGCTGTCCCATACATTTTAGTCGAGTCGGTCCAGCAGTTTTATATGGGACAGCAGATTTTTTTTTCCCGATATCGATGTTGGCTCCATAGTGAAAGTTGTTCAGTTTCATGGGCTGAAACACCCCCTTAAGTATTCCTAGGGAGTTTTGTTACACCCTGTATTTATTATTCAACCAATGAAAATTGTTGAATAATATGAGTGGTTCCACATTCATCCCATGAGACGTCATGTGGTATTTCTTACTTTTATAATCTTTGCACTTTCAATTCTTTCAAAACCCCTAACAGCACATGCCAACCCAGTTCCAATAACAAAGAGTGGGGAAAAACTCCATCATTACGGGTACCGACAAAACAGTTCGAAAGCACGTAGTTGAGTGAGGGGAGACGTTCAAGGGAGTGGCTGGGACTCAGAACACTCTTTGAACGTAAAAATGTTGGCCTAGTAACTTATTGTAGGTCATAGAATAACTGGGTGAAATTGATAAGCTGTATTTGGAATGTGGTTTAGGTAATGGTGTTTTTTCGTCTGTATTACTTAGTGGTTAAAGCACAAATTGTGATGAAAAGTATATCAATTTCGAAGCATGTGATTATATCCACTGTCCATAAAAAGGCGACGAGTTAACTACCTACCTGTCCCAACAGATATTGGGAACTGCTAATGAATATTTATGTCGTTATTCTGAATACGGTATAATTAAGAGAACTGAGTACGATGGTTAAGAGCATTGGCTCTTGACACGGAGGTCGTGGGTTCGATTCCCACGAGGGAGGGACCTAGTGATATATTGTCACTTTGTGCGTTTTTCCCCAGTTGGTTAGTACTTTGCAGGCTGAATCACCTGATTGTCTGAAAAGAAAGATGATTCCGTGCTTCGAATGGCAGTTTAAGCCGTTAGTTCCGGCTACAATCTCTGGTGGTAGTAGTCGTTACATAAAAACACGTCAGAAACAGTAAGTCGGTAAGAAGATACGATAAGTAGTAGAAGATCGAAGCTAAGCAACACCCGATCAAGGCCGTCTTTAGGTGCCCGTTTTTGTGGTACCTATTTCCTTTCAAGCATCTCTGGAAGGTACCTTAAACAGTTGATCCTCTTTCTATTGATACAGTTGTAAAAGGGCCAAAAACTATAAAAATAAAATAAAATAAAATAAAATCAATTTATTTCAGACAAATGTCCATAGTTTTGTTAGAAACGTACCTTATAAAAGTACCTTGAAAATATTCAGATAGAAAGTTAGCACCTAACATTCCTCCACCATTCCATACCTATACCTACTGAGTCCGCGTCAATGTTTGCCAGAAAGTACCTTTAGATTCGGAACGAACAATTTTTCTATCTTTCACTTCAGGTATTTTTTAAATTATATTTTTTGAAGGTATGTCCAAAACTTTACTAACCTCACAGAAGCAACATCCTAAAATAACGAATCCCACATTTCGCGCTCAACATTTTCCCAACGTGCCTCAAGTACGCCCCTTACCGACATTTCCACTCTTTCGCCTACAAAACACTTCTCGTATGATACTAGAAACGATATTTCAGCAGAAACTTTAATAACGCCAACCGGCAACCCTCCTTCTTGACCCGTTTCTGGTTTTGAGGGGGCATTACTTAGCGGATTTTTCCTGCTTGCTCGCTCCGGTAGTTTTTTAGGGTTCCGTATCTAAAAGGTGCCGCAGGACCCTATTTATAAGCTTATGCTGTCCGCCCGTCCGTTTGTCTGCCTTTCAGTCCTACCTTTAGGGGGCTGTATCTTTTGATTAAACTATTACAGCTAGAACAGGGGTCGGCAGACTGCGTCTCGTAAGCCGGGCGCTCTTCCAAGAAACATTGCATTTTCTCTAGCTGGTTGAAATTTTCACAGAATATGCGTTCTTATGGCGGATTTTCTATCAAGTAATAATTTAATGTAAACAATTAAGGGGTGTCCCCACACAATAAACATGCTCTTTTTAAGGTTTTTGCTCTATATCGTTAAAACGGTACCTACATACAAGCGTCAAACTTGGAGTGATTATACACCACAAATTTTTAATCAGACCGTGAATCTGAACAACTTTCCCTAAGGAACTTGGGTCGAAAAACGAGACAAATTTTTGGACCTCCCATACAAAACTGCGGATCGGTCGTTCCATTTTCTATGGGAGATCCAAAAAAAATTCTCGTTTTTCGACATGTTCCTTAGGGAAAGATGTTCAGATCTGAATACACCCTTAAAGTTCAGTTACTAATTAAAAATTAGTGGTGTAAAACAAAAATAGTAAAAACTGGACAAGTGACTGCCGTAACAATCCCTAAAAAAAAACTTTGTGTTACATAAATGGTGGTACGGAACCCTTGCCGGTGCGCGAGTCCGATTCACATTTGGCCGGTTTTTTTACTCCAATAATACTGGCTGAATCAGCCAGTGACAAATGTTATGTGTCGTGATCTTTTCAAATTGATACACCTTGGAAGAAGATAAAGTGATAGGGGAGAAAATGAGATGAAATGGTCATCAAGTATGATAAGTTTGCGGGTGCAGAAGTCGCAACCGCTCAATGCGATACTGTGGTGATCTGTTGTCGGTTGGATAGCTGAATGATATAGCCTTTAGGAACCGTTTATTTATTTTAGTGTATAGCATTTTTCTTAAACATAATATGGTCTGACTTTTCTGTGAAGGAAAGCATCAAGAGAAAACTTACTTCAATTTCGAGACGTGAATAGTGTGATACGAGCATTGACCTCTTAATAAAACTTCAGTGGATACGAGTATAGCGACAGGCTTAGTAGTTTGGACAGTTTATGGACACTACTAGTGAAAAAGAAAATTCTAAAATCAAGGGGATGGCAGATGTAATTGTAATGTTGTCATTGTAAATTGTACTTACAGAGCACGACCTTAAGCCTATATTTGAATGTTTATTCTTATCGTATCATATGCATACCTTTGGATTGCAATAATAAGAAAATTTTTTGGAATTGACTGTTTTGTCTGTAGATATTTTGTTTCGTTTTTTGTACGCAAGCATGCATACAAGCATATGCTCACGCATATACATAATGTTCCCCGAGGGGGTAGTCAGAGATATTCTGAAACCTCAGAATATCCACATTTTACCAGTAGTACTGAAACTATGTCAAAAACAAACAAAAGGTCATTGTTACTAACATAAAGATCTAAGTTTTCTGATAAACAGATTTAATTTTAAAGTTGTATTTGAATTTACAAGAAGAGAATATAAAAGCTTGAAACTAAACGAAGCTATTTTATTTAAAATTTCTCCGTGCTGTATTTGAAGACTAGAATATTTCCTTCCATCAAATCAATTAGTACAATTTCACAAACAACGTTTTCATTGCTTGGGAAACTTTAGGCAGCCAACAGCTTTTATCCGAATAAAATTAGCACTTTTCATTCATTATTGGTCTTTATTTTCACAAAATATAAGGAGCATTTTCGTGTTTGAGAGTTGTAGTAAAAGATATATTTTCCAGTTCAGTGAATGTTTGATAGCGGTATTTGAAATTCGTGAGTTCATTTAAATGTTTTTTTCTAAAAAAAATGCTCGGTGAACATTCAGAGAACCTTTACCCTTTTCAAAGATCAATTTAAATCAGGCCCCGTTTTTTCCTTTTTGAGGTTCTGACCCTAAAAATCATTCACAGAGTATTCCCTTATTCTGAGAATGATGAGAAAACATCGCAAACAGACAAAATTATAGGCTTTTTAAAGAACGAAATTAATTTACTTTATTTAACATACGTACCGTACGTTACATTGGGAATTACTTTAAGTATATACCTATTTTTACTGTGATTTCGATTACTTACACAGACGTTTAGTGGGTGAAAGAATATCCTATAGGTATTTAAACTTAATTGATACTTCATACCATAATAAGCATAAGCATATGCTCACGACTATATTCCCCGAGGGGGGGTGTTCAGAGATATTATGAAAACTTAAAACACCACGTTTCACTAGTAGTATAGTTGTACCGAAACTCTCGTACTCTCTCCCTCATACCATAATGAAACCTCAACATTTTAAAAGTTTACCTTATTACAATTATAAGCTTAAAAGCCAGAAACGTTGTTACAACTACCAACAACGTAGTTTCTGTCCACTCTTAAAAGTAAACGGTAAGCTGAAATGTATGCACGTTTCCCATTTTCATTTAACCCCGGGAATATTGTCACGAATCTGTACCGGCAATAAAAAGTTTTCTCGGTTCCATTTGCGTTATAAAACGTCTTTGAACTCGTAAAACTCGTACCATATTGTATCGGTTATACCGAAGGCTGTTAAATATATTGCCGATTTGATTGCGTTCCATTTAGGAGACTTTGTTTCCATTTGTTTATATTAAAATTGCATGATTAAGCGTATAATGTCCGTTGTTAAGATTGAAGTGATTTTTCTTTTTGACCAAACTGTGTGTGCCCTGCAGTGGGACGTTTAGGCCTTTACCTATACAGGGTGTTTCATAAGTAACAATAAATATTTAAAACTCTTAAGGGGGTTATTAAAAATTTGGGTGTTCAAAATTTTTTGCGATTTCGATATTGGTCCCATAGTGAAAGTTGTTCAGTTTGATGGTCTACACCACCCCCTTAAAGGTTTATTTGTATTTTTGTAACACCTTGTATTAGGTATTAGGTACACCACGGCGACACATCAAGCTACGCAAAACAAACATAAGCTGGCCGGGCGACGTTATACGTTACTCTACCTACGCGCGGTCATCTTATTTTGGTTTTGCGTAGCTTGATGTATTGCCGTATAAAAAGGGAAAATTGGTAATCAGTAGGTACGCATAACTTCACCATGTATTCATAAAACTAAACAACTTAAAAATCAGCCATTACGTACAAAACTGAGGTACTTATTGGTCTACTCAAAATGTGTGGGACGTCAGATTTTTTTTTCTGATTTCTAAGTTGATTCTACCTATACAAGGTGTTACAAAAATACAAATAAACCTTAAAGGGGGTGGTTTAGACCATCAAACTGAACAACTTTCACTATGGGACCAATATCGAAATCGCGAAAAAAAAATGGAAGTTCTATACTCTACAAATCTACTAGATCTAAAATATGTATGTGATATCAGATTTTTTTTTCGCGATTTCGATGTTGGTCCCATAGAGAAAGTTTTTCAGTTTGACGGTCTGAACAACCCCCTTAAGAGTTTTAAAAAAATATTTTTACTTATGAAACATCCTGTATAGTGAAAGATTTTCAGTTTGATGGTCGGAAGCACCTTGTTGAGTATGTAACCAGCCACCGTACACCCTGTATAGGTTGATGATGATGATGATGCTGAGACGAGTAGGGTACGTTCTCGTATAGATTAGATATCTCCTCAAGCCTTTAAGACCTTTGATCATGACAATAGATTTTTATAAGAGCTAATCCAAGTTAACGATTTCACTATCAAAAAACTTTCATGCGAACCTTAGATATAAAATGATGTCTGGTTCAGAAATATCGTAAAGAACTTTTATAGTATTATTTTATAACGAGGCGTTTTTTGTCTGCCACATCATTCCTCTAAGATGATGCCCTCGCATTAAAACTCAAAATGGAGTTCTTACTAATGTTTTGTACTCACTCAATTGTCACTTGATTAATATTTTAAAGATGCATATAACCGTTTTTCCTGTAATAAATTGGTATATATAAATTATTACAGTTTATATTTAATACGTTTTTTAGTATTTATTTTCTATATTGCCCTTATATTTTTATTTTGGACTCCGCTTACCTATATTCGTTGTAAATTCCTCTACCTTAAGGTTGTCTGGAAGAAACGCCTTATTTGTACCTACTTGTAATTCTTAATCTTTTTTTTGGTGTGCAATACAGTAAGTATAATTTAATTGAACAAGTTGAGATTCGAACGCACTAAGATTTTAACATTGCTAAGATCACGCTGTGAAACTGTTATTAATGAAGATACGTTAAATGTAATATGCTGATCTCTTTTAATGATCATCATCTATCAGAAAATATCGCACGTTAAAACCATTACCGTCACTATGCAAAATATTGAACTTTCGGGAAATGGCGTTCAAAGTTTTTGCAAAACGAATTATTTCATTATATTTTTTTGTTAGTAGTTTTTTATGATTTTATCCATTTAAATGATAGTTTGGGTACTAATCTTGCTATTAGTTCAATGATGTACAGGGTATATTACATTTTCATGCAGTTATTATAAAATATCTACTTTTGTGTCATTATTCCTCTAACTTTTTTACTTAGTATGTCGTGGAGAATAGGGTACATTGACTGACACTATTCAAATAAAACTTAAGAAAACTTAAAAAAAACATGCATTGTATGAGCAATTAACTGGTGTAAATAATAAAAAACAGTTGTCAATAGACCGTTCTTAAGCACCGACGTAAAAAGAGGGGTACAATAGGTATAATAAGTGTTACAATAGGACTAAATACAGAAATATGAATACTTCTTGCTATTCCATGTACGCATCGTTACTACTTCTATGTCCATGCGGGCTATTCTAGATACTTACACTTATACACCGTGTTCAAAGGAAGAAGTACACTAATAAATAGCACTTAAACACGCTTTTAATTCATCAGAAACATAGGTATAAAGAAAATGTACAAGGAACTGTGTAGATGTAAAAGTAAACTACACTAAAGTAATTCCCCAAATAACTTTGTGTTAGGCACAAAGTAATTTTGGGTCCTACTCCACTTTCATATAGTAAGAGTTTAAAGACGAGTTCTGTAACCTAATCTGATTTTGATGACGAGCTAGAGCTAGAGGACTGGATCTGGCTACATTTTGGTTTAGCGCTAACATTGTTTCATGACACCTCTTTCAAAGTTGAATTTAAGGTCTGACGGGCTTCATTTTGAACACTCGTTTAGTTTAGATTTTGGTATTTAACTCTTGACCTACGATGGCTTTTCAATTGCATTTTCTTCCAAAACAAAATCGGATTCGGATGAAGAATAGTTTGTTTTTTGACTTTGGTATTTTGCTCTTGACTGACGAAGGGCTTTGGGTTTGATATTGGCATAATCTTGCAAATATTAATCTTGTAAAATTGTATGGTGGTTCGTACTACAATTTTCCTGACTCCCGTAGAAAGTTTTGACAAGACAACTGCTGGGGACGATGTTGTCTTGATTGAAATCAAATACTGTTTTCATGATCTGAAATGGGGCTTAGGTCCTTTGTCCTAAGAGAATCTAATACACCTCATATTCTACATACATACATACATAAGCTCACGCAATTGTCCCATGGGGGTAGGCAGAGACCACGGACCGCCACACGCTACGACTCTGACACACCTCTTTAGCCTCATTCACATTCATACATCTCTTGATTGAGATCAAGTCGAATCATCCGTCGATTGAGGGTGCTACGCACTTGTCCGGCATAGATTTTGTTTTGCGGCTTATGAGCTAAAAAAGTACTACGTAATTCAATACCACGGGGCTGATTAAGTTTTGGGAATCTCTAAAAGCCGAAGTCAACCCGATTTCTTTTGCAAGTAACAATTCACTTGAGTTTTTAGTTAGCTTAATACCTATGAAATCAAGGTAAAAGAGCTCTTGGTTTTGGCAAAAGAATAAAAAACTTAAATAGTAAAAAGTTAAAATGTGTTCTAATTTATTTTTAACATTCACAGTCTACAATAAATTTTGGGTAATATCGACACCAAACGAAACACGACACGGTTTACTTATAAAAGATACAAACAATACTGACTCTAAAAAAAATTTTACCATTTTTGTATGAAATGACAATATTTCTTGAAATTATCTACAGATCTTTTATCTTAAGTAAAGGAAAAATAGGTTTAAAACATAAAATGACAGTCTTGTTTGAATCCCTATGCGTTTTACGCTCAAAAACTAACAAAAAGAACGACTTTAATCGTCAAAAATACACTATTCCCAGAAACTGCAACAGATTTTTAGCCTAAAGTAAAAGCAAATATGGCTCTATGCAAAAACGGACAGTATTGCGTTTATTTGTACCGAATTTACGCTATTAAATTAACGTGAAAATGACACTAACCAAAAAATGACGGTACTCCACACATCAAAGTACATTCAATTGGCTGTTCTATTTAATGGAATAACGTTCTTATCCAAAAAATGACACTCTTGCGCTTATAAAGTACTCTGGTATGTCTGACGTTCACGTCACTACCCAAATTGTGTCGGTAAAGCGGTTAGTCGGCGGGCGAATTTTGTTTAAAGTTGGTGCGATACTACTGACATCTATAAGAATTACATGGAATTTCGTTACAGGTGTTTTTGCATTGGAAAAAGCTCTGATTGGTGGGAGACGTGGTGCAAAAATCTCAAAATGCGGGTTTTTCGTTTAGTGACGGTATTGGTTTTAACGTGCGATATGTCCCACTGGAGGGCATAATAGGCCTCATAGGACTAACAAAAGAGAGAGAAAGCTGGCCATAATCCTCCACTTTGGCCCAACATGAATTGATAGAGCATCTACCGACAACGGTACACCGCCATTTGGGCCCTATCTTAACTATTATAAAATAGTGAAAATCGTGAGGAATAAAACATTAGCGGTTCACTTCATATAAACTCAAATAACACTCGATAGCGCGATTTAAATGACGTGTGGCGCCATCCATTGACAAGTTCGTTTGTTTGTTTGTTTGTTCGCGCATCACGCAAAAACGACTGAACCGATTTTGATGAAACTCTTTTTATTTGATAGCTTATGATCTGACTTAAAATCTGGTATATAATTTCTGCGGACGAAGTCGCGGGTTACCTCTAGTATAATAATAAACGTGACAATTGACAATGACAATTCAGAATACATTGCTGGTTACGTTAAACTTGCAGTAGGTAACATTCTCCTAGCATTCTCAGCAATGTACTCTGAGTTGTCATTCGCCCAGTTGCAGAATCGCTGTTTACAGTTAATCCAACATTAAATTTCTTGCTTTCACTTTTGTCTTGTTGACGTAGTAAAAGCTAACAAGAGATTTAATGAGCGTTTCTACAACTGAGCGATTGTCAATCCTGAGGCATCAATTCATCAGCTAATCTAACAACCTTCGATCAAAATAAAATGAATGGATAGGCCTTACGCGAACATTTCAAACCAGAAAAGTGAAGCAAAACAAATGAAATTTTTACTTGTCACTTGTATGAAAGTGCCCTAGATTTGACAGATAATGGCGCTAGTTTGTATGTACCAAGTGCACCAGTAGTTTGCTTCAACTTACCGCCCTTTAGGCCTATCCATTCATTTTATTTTGATCGAAGCTAACAACACGTAATTTTTCTCACTTCGAAATTCCTTTCGAGAACTCTTGGTAAGAACATAAGATCCATTTTGCTCTTAACTCGAAAACCCGACCTCGGCAATTTTGAATGAAAAAACCGTTTCGCCCTTACACCACTTAATTTATGGCTTAATTTATCAGAAACAGCGGGAAGAAAGAATAAGTAAACAACAAATTTGGCGCGATTTCTTGGTTTTTTTAGGGTTCAGTAAGCAAATTGAAATAGCCAAGAAAATGTTGATTTGCCACTTTTCTTTTTCTACAATAGGCATATTAAATTTGGACTTGCGAAAATGGAAAGCCATTTACTTACAATTCTTATGGACTAATTTCTACTCTATATATTATCATGATAATGTGTTGTCCTTAATATTGTAAGATCTAGAGTCGATTGACCATAAGTGGGATCACACACGATGACGCATTGACGGTGCGTCAATCCGTCACCGTTTGTGCTTCTACGTGCGGTTTCATACAACTCCTTGCTTCACAAATGACGGACTGTCTGCCGCTCTGTCAATGCGTCATCGTGTGTGAAAGCGCTAACGCGTTCCTAGGCACCTTGTTTGTGGCGCGTTTACCTTTTTGTATTCTCCATCCGTTTTATCTGTTTGAAGGTATAGAACCCTCACTTTTCCCACGTATTGCTCTTGACCTTATACTAAAGATTTTGTTTATGGGTCTCCATGAACCCTTGCGATAGTCTCGCGTGTTTCATGCTAGAGATAGCGGTTTCCATTGACAATAATGCATATCTTTACCTTTGTATAGTTGAATAAATTTTTTTATTTGTTGGTAAATTGTTGTGCGTGAAATTGAAGAATGGAATTTGGTTCTGCGATGATACTGGTTTTACTAAACATAAAAGTATGATTTCAGGACCTAATTCTATTGACTTTCGAGAAAAACTCCTACAGTTTCGAAACTTTTACGGTTGCAATTTTACAAGATTTGTGTTTTGCAGATTTGGTGATAGGTGGCATTTCGTCCACTTTTAAAATTGTATGAGAAACATTAGTCCGCAGTCACTTATTAAGATACCCACCACAGGAAGAAATATTGATGTTTCAAACCCTGAACCACATATGTATTATCAAAAATGTTACATAATTTCACCGTAGGTTTTCATTAATAACGAATGTACACACCAAATTTTAGATGATTATGGTAAATTTTTTAACATAACACTAAAACGAAAATTCGTCGACATGTGCATCCTGGCTGCTTATCCTAACCTACGGTGCTCAAGCACTTCGGTACGTCCAGACTAAAGGTCTGGCAAAGATCGATAGAGCGCAGCATTTAAGAGATAGCCTGGAAGGCATCCAGGCTATCTCTTAAGTGGAGGACAAGGGTCGGTCAAGGTTTGCACATAATAAAGAGGGTTGTAGAAAGAGTGAGAAGGCTTTTTTGCTTAGCAATGGGACACTGGCTACATAAAAAACATGATAATACTTTACTCAACTGTATCATTGACTGTTACATCGATCTCCCAGTTTCGGCGACCTAAAAATCTAAAATACAAGGCACATTTTAACATCAGATAAAAAATGTTTGGACGGTTAGAAAAGTGTATTGTGCGAGTCATTGAACTGAGAATACTTAGTTTTAGCGAAGCTTTTGACCACCCCAATGGATACGAGAAAAGAGCCTCTTCAAGTGACGAATCCCGAGTTCGTGGGCAGTCAGCCTCGATACGATACGACTGTAGCATCTTGCCAACAGATGGCGCTAGCATAAAAATACAACGATGGCACATTGGAAACCCGTAAGCTGCTGCACTAAGGATCACAATCGCTGGCAAGACACAAATCGCGCAAGGAGAATTATCACACAGACTCAGTATATATAAAGGGTCCGACAAACATCATTAGGACCACGGCCAGTCCCCAGGCATCACAACTAGCCTGTCGGAAGTACTTCCCTTTTCTATGGAGGAACCTTCCACCTCAGTTCCTCTATACGACCAATAGCTGACTGGCTAATTTTTACACTACAATATGAGTGATTTTCATACAATATCTCTCATGCTGACACAAAAAAAAGAGGTATAATGTAAATAGGGATATAAAATAAGACATGGGAACATTGCGAAATGTTTAACAAATTACAAAAGAACCCATAATATTCCTACCCTCGAACAAGGACATAAAACTGTAGGTGGTAATGTATGGGTCTTCCAAATTTGTTTCCCGTTCACACTATATCAATACTGGAAACTAATGTGTTTGAACGAAAAAAAAATTTATGTAACAGTTTTGCTAGCCTAAATGTTTTTATGTTCCAAGGGTTATTCAGAAACGTTATATACTAAATAGGCAATAGAAAACGTGAGGATACCTAACGTTACGAAGTCTCTGACCACCGAAAACGTGAGGGTACCATAACGGGGACAAAGAAGAATAGGTGCCTTCCTTGTTTGGTTTGGTTTGTCCCCGCCTGCAATACCTACCTAATATATTTGCTTACTGTTGTTATAGCTGATTAGCGATTAAACAGCTTGTTTTTCTCTTTTCAGTTAATAGTTTTTTTATGCAGTCGTGTTTTTTGTTTTTCTTAATAATTTAGTTTATTTCATACTTTTTAATCTTGTGTCGAAATGGTAGCTTAAATGTACTATAATATATATATTTTTGGAATCGTCTGTTTACTAGCTTTCATTTGATACCCATATTGTAATTTTTAACAAAAAAAACATCGTTATTCCCCGTCTTTTTTTTAATTCGCAGACGCCATATTAAAATAATATAGCCTATGTCACTCTCACGATTTTTACGAATCTAACGACACCTCATACGTCAAAATCCATCAAGCCATTTAGGCTGTAGGGCGTGCCAAAGAAATAGACATACAAACATACATACATACATACGCCCGAAAAACATTTATTAGTATCCAAATAGACTTCAAAGTAAAACACGATCTTTGAAATAAAGTCTAATTACTAAACCCGTTACAAAACTAAAGACAAATTGTTTTCCTTTCATTTCAAACCAAGATTCGAAATATCTTTTTTTAGGTGAACAATGAAAGCCGCAATATTAATAATTCATTTCTCATTTGTACAATCTAAAAAGGGCAAACGAAAAAGAAACATTTTGATCATAAAGAAACACTTTCAAGGTCTTCTTGAGTGATTAAAATGTCATTTGCCCAATTAGGTAGCTAAATGAAAAATAACTCTACTCAAATAATATTTTCTGGGTAAAGATTAAACGATTAGATCTTTTAAAAGAAAACCACGCGATCGAAAAGAGAGAAACAAAATTACATTTTGTGAATATAATATCAAAGCGCTGAATAAAATTTAAAAATCATAGCAGCTTGCGCAGTAGTTTAGTAACCAAGTACCTAACTAAAGAGTAATTTATATCACACACACACGCACCCACAGATACAAAGCTTCATATAATCGCACTTTTTTCTATTGATAATTAGATAGCTACAGCATTTCTCAGAGAGCAACTACAGCGGACGATTGGTGGTACAGTCAAGAGCACATCAACCTGGACAATCGAAGTGCGATATTGTTTATTATTACATAAGAACAGTACGAAGTCCAAGGTGTCTAGCTTGACGTGCACTTGACTGCACCACGAAGGGAATTAACTTAAGCAGCCGACAATGGACCTTCCAGAATATGTACGGATATCGGCAAAGGACATAGCGGGGTGCGACCCGTGTAGTGGAAAAACTGGCTGGGTGTGTGGGCAATCTATGGGCGAGCGCGCCAAATAATCATTCTTTAGAAGATTTGTTAATATGGGCTATTAACTTATGTGTGCTCATGTGCCAAAAGTGCGCGCCACTGCCAGCCAGCGTTCTTTCAAGGTATGCGTATATTAGTGCGGACCACATCGCAGCAGTGGTGGTCGCAATCCGTGGTGGTCCAGTGGCGAGTAACCTGGCCTGCCGTGCAGGAGGCGATGGTTTAATCCCCGTCCAAGCCGACTCGTACCAATGAGTTTTTCGGAATTTATGTACGATTTGTAACACCACTGGCTTTTCGGTGAAGGAAAACATCGTGAGGAAACCTGCATGCTTCAATTTCGAGGCGTGTATTGTCCCCACTGTCCATTATAAGTGGCGACAGGCTCACCCCCCGTCACACTGGACAGAGTTTCGGTATAACTGGTGAAACGTGGATGTTCTGAGGTTTCAGAATATCTCTGACTACCCCTTCGGGGAATATAGTCGTGAGCATATGCTATGCTACATCGCAGCAGAAAATGTGTACTTCTATACTAGAGCGGGCCGGGTCTTAAATCATTGACGGATTTTTAGTTTAATGTAATACTGACAGATGTTGTAAATAGTTCCGCTTGGTATAGCACACTACGATCATATGATTAAACATCCGTACAGAATCGGAAGCTTCATACATGTGGCACCCCACGCCGGAGACCGCCGCTAGACTCGTAAATACGTCATATTTGATCCATAAAGCTTACAATTAGATTTTTTTGCTAGTCTAACACCGTTGCGCCTGCTTGATAGTTCGTATAAATTGTATAGGAGTGATTTTTGCGGATTTTTGCACAGCGGCTCGGGCGGGGCGAGCCGCCGCACAAAAATATATATAAATAATGTTGTGTTAACATTGAAGGTAAGTTCGTTCCGTAATTCGTAAGAAACCGCACGTAGAATCACACACGGTGACGGATTGACGCACCGTGTGTGCTTCTACGTGCGGTTTCTTTCAACTCCATGCTTCACAAATGACAGACTGACGTATGACTGCTTCGTCAATGCGTTATAGTGTGTGATCTCACTAAGGCACATATTATTCAAAGTGAACCCAAAATTATGGAAACACAATATGTTAAATTTCACGACCAATAAAACAAAATACGTCGTCTCTCTCAACAATACTTACAAGAAACTTCCTTATCACTATTAAGACTTTTTCTCATTGTTGTAAGGAAACTTGATCCTATCTGTTCTGGAGGACAGCCAATGAGGTCGCTTTATTTGCCTCTTTCGTTTTACTTTTTTTTCCTCCGAGAAAAGGCCAGACCCAGATTGCGTTTCCCTAATAATCAATTTGTTGAAGAATTTGTCTTAATTGAAGTTTGTAGCTTTCAATTTGTTTCAGAATTGTTTTTATTTAACTTTTTTCCAATGTGAAGTAAATTAGGGAATGAAAGAAATTACAGTTGCCTAAGTTTTTTTGTACAGAT
Organism: Agonopterix heracliana; assembly: GCA_963693445.1. Taxonomy (NCBI): domain Eukaryota; kingdom Metazoa; phylum Arthropoda; class Insecta; order Lepidoptera; family Depressariidae; genus Agonopterix; species Agonopterix heracliana. Next base: position 2,701,408 of record OY856308.1, read on the forward strand.
AGAATTGCATACATTAAAAAGATTGACGCTGTTTCCGAACTCGTATTTAACTGTTTATTAGATCTAGGGTCAAGTATTACCAGATACAAAATATTCCAACCTAATAATTATGCTATAAATAGAAGGTAAACTTTCCGAAGCACACCTGAGAAGGTACCGCCCTGTATTGAGAAGGTCCGAAGACATTACCAGACAAGTCCTGAGCCAAGACACCGGTCTGAGAAAGCGAGGAAGACCCCCTTTAACTTGGATGTCCATATAAACAACGACCTGAAGAAAACCCATGTTTTCGTCTCGAAAACCCAGAACAGACACACCTGGTGAAGAATGACGAGGAGAGCCGACCCCAATTGAAATGGGATTAGGCTAGGCAAAGAAGAATAATAATATGCTATAAATAATATACGGTGTCAGACTTCTAGAGTGGAGCCCACGAACTGGCAGGCGTAATGTGGGATGCCCTGCGGCCTGCTGGACCGACGACCTAACAAAGGTTGCGGGGAGCAACTGGATGAGGAAGGCCCAGGATAGTATTTGGGGGCGCGCCAAAGCGCCACAAAGCCAAGGGCCTAAGCCAAGGGCAAACGCCTATGTTCAGCAGCAGACGATGATAGATGATGATAAAGATGAAATAAAATTATGTGTAATGATATCGTTTTATCACGGTTGCCTATGTTACACAATGCCGATGTAGGTAATATTTTTGAGAACACTATTTTGAGCAATGAAGAAATATAAGATAGTTTTATGGCCCTGCAAAACCGTTGAGCATGTATGAGATGAGTCATAAAATTTGAATGAAGCGAGAAAAGTATGTCAGTGCCGCAATTCAAAGGCACTAACACACTTCTGTTTGAAGTTTATTGTCTCTGCCTACAATTCTGGGAGCGAGGCGTAAGATTCTGCACTTATATTAAAATGGACTGGTTTTATCTGCGGAATAACTACAACTGATGGGGACTACGGACTGACGCCATGCAGCCCGTTGGACTATCGACCTGAGGTAGTGGGGAGGGACTGGATGAGGAATGCCGAGGATATAGTTTTGTGGCGCGCCATAACTTCTGATCGAGTGTTGATTGCGAAATAAAAACAAAATGTTACTCCAATCCAAACTAAGCTAGGGCTTAGTTAACATTATAGCGGAGCTACATGGCAGAGCCCTATATTTTAATGGAAATCTGACACAATTCAGACACAGAAATTCGATTACAGATCGTGTTTAAAAATTGTCATTGCCTTTAATTGGTTAATTATTGAAAATAGGCCGAAACTTCGCTTACATGGAGCGCGCTGCCAGGATTCTCTCCACTCCTTAATTAATACGGATGTGAGTTCATGAATATGTAACATTTTAAAATTGTGGACTTGACTTTTCTGTACATTGAAAATATTTGAGCAAACTTTTATTGATTGATTCAAACTATCCTGAGTCCTTCAATAAATTTTTCATTTAATTATATTTATGATCGTTTAAGAAATTTTAGTCTGTTTGCGAGCATCCCTTAAAACTTCTGAACTAATCACATACGCATGATGCAGTGCGTTGGGGCGCTGGCGGGGTATATTCTCTTAAGAGTGTAATTATAAGAGTGCATTCACCGTGAGATGTGCGTGGTAACACTTCTCCTATAGCTCGCTCGCTCGATCGCGTGATAAGAAAACTGAAGCGATTCTATTGGTTGATTTTTTGCTCGCTCGTTACAGCTATCTCGCCAAGTGCTGGTGGACAGACAGCCACAGCAATGTGTAGGTAAACACTGCGCTTGTTCGAACCTCCCACACTCCCGTTTGCTCTGGCTGAAGTAAAACCAATAAAAGCTCTCTGGGTTCCACTTTGGCATTATTTGTCATCTCAACCATTTTAGCACGATTGTCATTTTGCAATACACTGCCAAAATTGCGAACGTATAACCGTTACGTGGGTGGAAAATGGATTAAAATGGTTCGGTTTCATCGCATTTACGTTGCTACAGCGGTCTGTGGTTTAGTCCACAGCCAATTTTACTCAAATATGAGTTACTAGCCACGTATTGTGTGGAGTTCATCATTTCTGGAGTGCATTTAAACAGTGTGATTCCAGCCTAGAATGGACCTCTTCTTGTGGGTATCATACGAGGCGATATAGGCACAGTTTACTGTTTATTTCGTAACAGATACATCACACTTCCTTAGAAAAAGGTAAACATTTGTTGGGGGGCACGAAGTGTCCGTACTGTATACAGGGTGTAAGGGACAGCCCTCCGCAAACTGAAACGGTGAACTCAGACCATCAAACAAAGCCACTTTCACTCAGGAAACGCGAAAAAAAATCAGCTGTCCCATACAAAACTGCTGTACCTACCCGAGTCAAATGTATGGGCCTACCATACTCTTTCTTATACTGTGCCTACACTTACGCGATACTAGTGTTTACCAGCGACTTCGTCGTTCAGTAGTTTTTGCGTGATGCTCGAACATACAAACAAAAAATAGATAAACAGACAGGCAAACATTCTAAAAAAGGTTGGAGACAGGGACACCTAAAAACCAAATCGCAATCTTTTTCTTGTAAATATTCTCAACGTACAGACACACATCTCCTACAGTTTTATAATAGTTTAGATACCTGTCCACAATAGTATGGTTCAAAAGTGTAGGTACTTTGGCTTTGTAGAGATTGAACTTTCGAAAGTATAGGCTTCTAGCCACCACGGCTTATGAATTAATAAGAGTCCTAAATAACTGACTCAAATACCCGACGCAAACCCCTGACCCGGAACGTGACACAATAGACATTTTCTCGTTACGACGAATTAGGTACGTAATACTTACTAAATAGGGGTTTTTACGAGTACTGCTAGTATTGATCGTACTTAGTTGTCTGAACTTGAGTGTTCTTTTTCTTCGAGGAAGTTCTCAAATTTGAGAGAGCCGCCACATGTCCAGGCCCTTTGTGTCTTATTTTGAGAGAAAATCTTCCTAAATGATTGATATGATAATGCCATATTAAAATATTGGTAGAAAATTTTTAAACACTCGGAAGGGGATTATTATGGTATGTTTACGAGGGCAAACTGCCGCCCTGCTCTCATTTATGATGCCAAATGCTAGCCTATGAAAAAAATTCATACCACAAAAGTGCACACGACGGAAATGAGGATGTTGAGGTGGGCAGGTGGTGTCACTCTGCTCAACAGAGTAAGAAACGAGCATATCCGTGGTAGCTTTAAGATCCGTCCAATTGAAGATAAACTTTCCGAAGCACGTTAGAGGTGGTACGGCCATGTAATGAGAAGGCCAGAAGATCACATGACCAGACAAGTCCTGAGCCAAGACACCGGTCCGAGAAAGCGAGGAAGACCCCCCTTAACTTGGACGTCCGTAATCAACAACGACCTGAATAAAACCCAAGTTGACGTCTGGACAACCCAGAACAGACACACCTGGCGAAGAAAGACGAGGCGAAATGGGATAAGGCTAGGCAAAGAAGAAGTTTAGGTTGGTTTTGCATAGCTTGATGTGTTGCCGTGTGTACTTGTGTTTGTATGTAGATTCGATTTAATATCAACAAAAAGTGGCAAAGGGCTCACTACCAGCCACAATGGATAGAGTTTGGGAAAGCTAGAGAAAGTTTTATGAAGTGGTTGCGATTGCCTTCCAAATGAATGTCTCCTATTATTTAATTATTATGATAATGCAAAATAATACTACCTTCTGCTTCAAAGATTGTCTCGCCTTTAGTTCAAATAATCAACCACAAAACTGCAGAAAAACTTGAAACAAAAAAAGACAGCGCTCGTATAAAATGTTCAACACAAAATGTTACTAAACATGCGAGCAAATTGAAAACCATACCGCAATTAAAATCTACGTCCAACTATCACAAAAGCCGTTGTATTTTGAAATAATTCGAAAACAAGACCGCGTACTCAAAATAATTGCACGTTTATCGCAACAGTGGTCCAACAATTTTGTAGTTCGTGTCCATAAATATTTTTATAAACAATTTTCCGCCCATATGCCCGCCAAAATAGAAAGTATTATTAAAAATCGTGACGCACGAAGGCCGTGTCGTCACGTGAACCGAGGGAAATCCATTAGGAACGCGGTTTGACATGTTAGTGGTCTAAGTCTAAGGCACAGCCGTGTTGTTTACAAATTAAAGGTAACCTGCGAAATACAATTTACATGATTAAATGTCTCTTCAGATCGAAGGCTTAACGCGCATTAAGGGTTGAACTAGACCACGTAGCACAGCATCGCATTTTTCCGTCGCTCCATCCTTTTCTGTCACTCAGGAACGTCATTTGCTAGAGTAAATAAGATAGACGGAACGGAACAGCACGGATCAGCACGCCGCGTGCGAATGCGTCACTCGAAAGGTCCTACAAATAAGTGCTACTCAGCCGGGGAGAGCTCGGTGGCGCGTTGCGGAGAGGTATGGACTCTCAGTCAAGAGGTCCGGGTTCGAATCCCCACGGCAGCATGCCACGTACCAATGAGTTTTTCTAACTTATGAACGTATTACCGACTGCTCTCAAACGGTGAAGGAAAACATCGTGAGGAAACCTGCATATGCAGAAGAAGAAATTCTGATGCATATGTGAAGTCTACCAATCCGCATTGGGCACGCGTGGTGGACTATACGCCCAAACACCCTTCTAGAGGGTAGGCCTGTGCCCTGCAGTGGGACGTATATAGGCTGATGATGATGATGATGACTCAGCCGGGGTATGTGCCCACCTGTTCGTTCGTATCGATACGTTCCATCTGTAGAGATATTTTAATAATGTGATGCAAACTGTCTCATTTGCCTGATGCGAATGTAGCGCGTTCTTACCAGAGTAGATGAGAGTGAGGAAACGTCATACAAGCTTCAGATAACGGACGGACATAATATCAATTTTCACCTACAAGAATATTTCAAGGAAAAACCTTCCCAAGTGACGAATCCCCGAAACGTCCGTCGCCACCTCGGCAATCGCAAAGCCTTTAAATCTCTTTAGCAAGATAACAAGCAGAAAAAGTTTAAAGTAAAATGGTTTTTAGTTCGCTTCTCGTCGCGCCCCTGCTGTTCCTATATTTAGATTACTTTAATTTTTAGAATGAGTTAGAGTTATTGTTCAAACATTATTTAAAAAAAAATTAAGAATAGATAAATATTCTAAAAACAATCAACAGCCGATGAGGAATAATCAAAAAAAATCTGGTGTTCCATAGAAAACTGTAAACCTACCAAAGCAAAATGTATGGGATAGCTGACTTTTTTTTTCGCGATTTCGATGTTGGTCCCATAGCTAGAAAGTTATTCAGTTTGATGGTCTGATCATACCCTTAAAAAAGTGTCAGCTTACTAAGAAAAACCGTGTATATTCAGGGAAATAGAGGGAAAGAGAGGCAGTGGAAGATCTAGACAGAGTTATCTAGCACTATTACAAGAAAAGGTGATGTCGTATCGTATCGTATCAGGAACTCGAGGTACTTATAAAAAAACTGGATTGGTGAGCACTTCACTTGACTAAGTGTGAATCAACATTTAAAATTACTCGCTACCGCCCACAAAACACACCAATTTCAAAACCAAACACGAGTTGAAACTAGTAACGAAATTCAGAGACCGTGAGCGTAACGTCACGTAATGCACAATGGGTTCAGGTGGATACGTGGAATAGTTGAAGTAATTTACACCCTGTGTTATACCTAGCCTACCTAATGGAAAAACCGAAACATGGGTAGAAGGCTTGACTGATAAGTTTCATAACTCGATTGCTATAGTTTGTTTCACGAATACGAAAGTTGAAATTCTAATGATATACAGGATGTAAAAATAAATGCATTAGATAATTAACCTTTCGGCTCTCAGCGACCCCATATCTAGGCCTGTAGACAAAGTATTGACATTGGCGATTGAAACATTTTGACGTTTGTTTTCGCCAACATTTGTCAAGTCTATACATTTTTATGTTTTCTACTGTCGTTTACGCTAAAGGAAAGATACTTTGTCTAGGGGCCCTGGTTGGACCTCACCTCTAGTCACCTCGCTGCGCTCGGGCGCTATCTTCACGCCACCGTGCGATTGTTAAACATAATCCCTATCTTGGACAAGCTCTGACCACTAGTCATCGAAAGCTTCCAGATCGTCCCGCCACGCCGTCGACCTGGACTTTAAAGTCAGCTCCATAGTGAAAGTTGTTTAATTTGGTCTGAAGCACTTAATAAGTTTCGCATTTAAATGTACACCCTACATTTGTTTTTTTTTCCTACACTGCACTGGTGGGCAAAGGCCTCATCTTTAGTCTTCCAACCATCTCTGTCCTAGTCGAACTCTGGCCATGTGTCATCAATCATACATCCGTCATCATCACAAAAGCATCCAGATAGTCCTGCCAGTTCTTCCTTGGTCGATTTGGATGTCAATTTCAACGATGGCACCATACTGAAAGTAGCTCAGTTTGATGACCTGAAGCACCCTCTTTATTATGTCATCATTATCTTATTTAAGATCTACGTTCTTGTCGGTCAATCAAGTTTTTTATCCACTAGTGCCTTGAGATCCTTATAAAACATGATTTTAACCTTTTCCTTCACCTGTGTTATATCTTTATCTAGATCTTCCTCTGCCTCTTTAAATTTACATTCTATATTTAGGCTGGCAACCACATTATTAACCGAGGCATCTCTTCATTGTAATGAAATGTTTCAGATAAACTTAGCAAATAGCCCTTTCCGAAAAACCTAAAATCGTTGCAAAATTCCCTTCTAACCCTCAAAATACCCTGAGGCATTAAGTATCCTTTTTCCAACTACACTTGTAGGCCGAAACCTTAAATTGGTAATCGATTGATGTACAAACTTCCAAAATTAACTTGAAACTACAACAATTTAGTTCTACTAGGTTCGTACTTAGTTCATAGAACTTTGAAGTAGATAGTTGGATCTAGTTTACCAATTTGTATTCATGAAGTAAATGAAGCCCCATCCGTTTTGTAGTTGTGTCAATAATAAATGGGTCGTCTGAGCGAAATATGTATACGACGCTCTTGAGAAATGAATGAGAGCTTCACATGACATACTTTTAGAGGACTATAAAGTATAAACTCATTACCATAGTTCCTTTAGGGGTGATTAAGAACACTGCTGTACAAACTAGGTACGATTATTTGACGACATGGTTAGCTTGATAGTTACACAGAAAAAAAGGTTTACTCGAAGCAAGAAAAAACTTCTTGAACCAAGAATGTATGCAGGAAGACCGAAATTATCTTGAACCAAGAAAAACGATATCGGCCTAAGAAAAAAATTCTTGAGCCAAGAACTTTTTTCTTGGTTCACGATAATTTTGGTCTTCCTTCATACATTCTTGACTCAAGAATTTTTTTCTTGGTTCAAGTAAACCTTTTTTTCTGTGTAGGATCTAGAAATCGTTCTAGGTTAGCATAGATGATGATCACGGGTCCTGGGATTGAATACCAGTTCGGTTAATGTTGTTGCTATAACTATTTTGGTGTCATTGTGTAGTTTGTATTATTTTTTAAAGATTTTTTACTTTAATTTGAGATCAGAATGCTTAGTAGGTATATATTAATTTGAAGTCTTTCCTTAGATTGAGTCAAGAATACTCGTATAGGGAATACCTCGCATCATTCATTCATTATCATCATCAGCCTATCATCGTCCACTGCTGAACTCTGTCCTCGGCCTTCCTCGTCCAGTCGCTCCCCGCTACCTTTTTTAGGTCGTCTGTCCAGCGGGCAGCTGGGCGTCCCAAACTACGCCTGTCAGTTCGTGGTCTCCACTCTAGAACTCTCTAAGTTATTGTAATTTTTTATTTACAGAAAGTGTACGTTCAATATAATTATTTAGAACGTATTGTATTATGATAACTGATAACTGAATTTTTACTTTTGGGAATAATTAAAATACATCAAAATTATTTTTTACGACATTCAATTGTCTGTGCTGGAAAGGAACTAACAAAGATAAAATCAATTTAAAGCCCTTCCTTTCATCTCCAAAGACGGCTTAAACAACACAATACAACGGAAAATCGGCAACGGAAACTAATAGGAACTCACTGGACTGTCCGGTAATGAGACTTCTCCGAATTGGTGCTTCCCTTGATTTACCGTCATCAGCTACCACGCTACATTGCGCTCGGCCCGGCCAGATTAATTTATCGACCTGGAAAATGTTCTGGGGACTTTCGTGCAAAAACGCCGGTAGAAAGCTTTTCTTGGAATGCTAAGGGTTCTATACATACTACGTTTCTCTGATTAATGAAGTTACCTAATCTACTGACATTTTGACAAAGATACAACTTCCATTGTCACGGGTGCCGCGTGATGTCCGGCTTCGAATAATAGCACGACTAGCCCAGTCAGTTTACGGAGTTTTGTAAGGAGGGATGGGAAGTAATTATTTATGGGACTGTTACTCGTAACCAGCACCATTTAGCGACAAAAAGACTAACTGAAAAACAATTAAAATCGCAACGCAACTTAGAAATCAAAGTTTTATTCCTGGAAGGCTTTTAAATTAATAATAATAATACCAATGCCCACATTCTAATTAGATTTAACAATATAAATAACTTTGCAATAAAAAAGCCAAAGAAATTTTAACAATGTTTTAACATTAGAAAATACGAATGTATTTTTTAAAGCTTTCTAAATAGACAAAAATATTTACTCCCTGTTTGAAGTGTGTATAATGGTAAAGCCTTGAATATGTGAAACATCTAGGCTCTTTTCGGTGGAGTATTCGCCAATCCAGTCTCTTATACGATATAAAAAAAAACTTAATTAGTCCCGGGTCAAACCGTAAAATTACTGGGCTAGAACCCAAATGAGGATACTCATACGACACAGACTTTAACGACAATAAGAGGCGACTACATTCATCAAGCATTGTCAACATCACAGATGCCGACACCTTTTTGGCTGCCGGTTAGTGTCACTGCATCCGACCCCATCCCTGATCGCAGCTGATTGAATCGACCCGTCGCTAATGAATTGCCAAGGGTGATTAATTTAATAGATCGTATACCAAGTTATACAAGATCATCGTGAAATTTGTGTACTCGTACCACAGAAGAGAGAAACCGGCTTTGCCTTTGATGCCAGGGTGAAGGCACTGATATGGTCGATTTGCGATATCTGTTGACGTAAGTCCAACTACTCTCAAACGGTAAAGAAAAAAATGTTGATAAAACCTGCACACGCTGAAGAAGAAATTCCGATGAGTATGTGAAGTCTACCAATCCGCATTGGGCACGCGTGGTGGACTAACGTCCATACACGCTCCCTGAGGAGTAGGCCTGTGCCCTGCAGTGAGACGTAAATAGGCTGTGATGATGTGATGATGATGAATCACTATTTGTGGTGTTTGGAAGTTTCATCCAAATTAATTATTTTTATTATTTTCATAGTTTTTTTTCGTCACACTCTAGTTGTCGGAACTAAATATTCCTTATGAGATTTCTGCTGATTCTCTTTCCTGTAGCTCATACACTCGCAATGAGCAAGAATCTTCCAAATAAGATTGAATATCTTCCCCACATAACCTTCACTAACAACTAATATAAGTGCAATCAGAGGGTATACCACGAGATTCGCTTTTCGCAATGAGTGTTTTTCTTTTCTTTTTAGGGTTCCGTACCCAAAGGGTAAAAACGGGACCCTATTACTAAGCCTACATTGTCCGTCCGTCCGTCCGTCCGTCCTACCCATTTAGGGCTGTAACTTTTGAACCGTAATAGCTAGATAGTTGAAATTTTCACAGAATATGCGTTATATAAATTTAGTTCCTAAAAAACTCGACAGATGGCATATTTATCGCACCATAGAGCCTGCCTTTTTTTTGGAATGCCAAGGGATCGAGCCCATACAGCCATGTCAAGCGTAAAAGTTTAGAATTTTCGATTAAAATGATAAGTGAATAGTGATGATTTTAATATGTCATTAAAAGATGCGTTGGCATGTTCTTGATAATTTTTTCACTCTTTATTATTTTAAAGAAACACTTTTTGAAATGTTGACGTTTCTTCGCACAGACCGTAGCGCAATCTATCGATCCCCTAGAAAACAAAAAGAAAAACGCTCATTGCGTGATTAATGTCGTTCCAATGTTAAATCTATTCCAATGAAGTTCGGACAGAAACGGTCACTATATTATATTGAAAATCGAAACTCCGAGTATAAGGCCAGTCGCCAAAATCGATCAAGAACACAGTCATCATCAGATATGAGATCATTATCATTTTAGCAATTCTTGTCTTTTTTCCGCTAGTGTCTTGAGTTCTTGATACGACACGACATCAACCTTTTTTCTTCACTTGGGCTAAATAACGTTGTCAAGGTCTTCACTGCCTCTTTTTCCCTCTATCTTCCCTTCCATTATGGTTTTAAAGAAATTGTCGTTTCGTTTCAAGTGTCAGGAGTGCGATTTTTGAAACTCATTCGCTGAGCTCAGCAGTACAAAATGTCAAAATTACTATGGAGATATGCGTCTTTCTACTGCTGATTTGACTGTCAAAAATCATACTTCTGGATTGCGATTTTTGAATGTCAAATCAGCAGTAGAAAGATGCGTATCTTCATAGTAATTTTGACATTTTCAACTGCTGTGCTCACCGAATGAGATTCAAAAATCGCACTCCAGATCATACAGAGATAAGAATGAGGTGTAATAATTACCATGCTTCATCACGCAGAGCCAGTGGCTGTTTTTATTATTTCTCGTCTCATTTCAAAGTTATAGTAGAAATAACAGACGGATAGAAAATGAAACGCAAATAAACAAAACTTCCAACCCTTTAGGCAAGGAACCCTAACAAGGAATTTCTTAAATGACTCGAGTCTCGTAATGAAGTTTCAGCTTCACAGAACAGAGATGAGTGATGAGATGAATTATACAGAAGCGAATGATAATTGCCACTCATTTGTTTTACATTTAGATGTCTAGACATGCCAATTTAATTTAAGTCTTTATTTTATCTGTAATCTTGAAATAAATCTTAAATAATTAGCTGTTTTCCATAGGCCTGTACTTAACGAATTTTATGTGAATGGATTATTAGGTACCTAACATCGTATTTTTTATTTTCGTCTCAAAGTATTATCGTACACACACGATGACGCACTGACGGAGCGGCAGATATCAGTCCATAGAACCACACTCGGTGTGTCAATGCGTCACCGTGTGTGCTTCTAAGTGCGGTTTCATACAACTCCTTGCTTCACAAATTACGGACTGACGTATGACGCTGCGTCAATGCGTCATCGTGTGTGAACGCACTAAGAACTTCACTCTTACACACTTCGACTCACAGGTTTTCTAACGTATGTTTGTAATAACAAAATAAATAAATACCGTTTGCCCTCAAATACAATGAAGAAAAGTTGTACGCTGCAGAAAAAATTCTAATGTGGTGAAGCCTACCAATCACTGCTATTGAGTACGCGTAGGTCGAATATATATTAGAGAGCGTTGATAGCATAAACAGAAGAGAGCTTTCGACTCAAGGGCAAGATGTATTTATTTGTTATTATTATTATTACTAACTAACGATTAGGTAGCGGAAGGTAAACATCGCGAAACCTACATCCGATGACAAAAAAAACAGAAGTTTGGTGTAGTTCAAATCACGTAAAAAAAGTAATTTAAGAAATCAAAAAAATAAAAAGAAGTTTAAATAATAAATGAAAAAAAAAAACAACTCTCATCGTACCATCAAATAGAACTGTCTTCTGCTGTGCAATTTCACTGTCGGCAGCACTTTTTTACATGATTCCTACTATACGTGTAACGAGCCAAGGCTTGCAATATTATATCTTGTGGATACACAGCCTGCATTAAGTTTTTCCATTAGCGAGCTTGTTCCCATTTTTACGCACCTTTGAATAACACCATCGCATGATTTCACCAGATGTACGAGTATGTATACGTATGTTGTTTCGTTGTTATGGAACCCATTAGCCGGAACAAAGAGGACGCCGCAAAATGGCGCGCGGTTTTATTAAAACAAAAGATATTTTAATTACTAGCGACACGATGGTCCCTCAATATATTTTTTGACTGATGGTTATGAAAAGCTATCGCTTTAACAATTTACGGTTTTGCGTGGTTTTTGTGAATTATCAACATCCTTCCGGCCTTTTTCAAAGTCAAAGTCAAAGTCAAAATTTTTATTCAAAATAATATCACATAGATAACTTTTTGACGTCATTTTTGATTCTACCACCGCTTCGGAAGGTGTTCCGTTGTAGAGAAGATGCGGCCAGAAACTCTACAACACACTTCTTTTAAACAAAACAAAATATACAAAGTACAAATATTGAATTACATAGTGTAACATTGTCAAGACCAGACATTTTGGTCATTCAAATAATCATCGAGTTTATAGTAACCTTTTTTACAGAGGACTTGTTTAACATGGGATTTAAACTTTTTGTCTGGCAAGTTTAGAATATCCTCTGGTATCTTATTATAATAGCGTATACAGTGCCCCATGAAAGATGTGTTGACCTTACTGAGTCGAAAATGTGGGAACACTAATTTATTTTTATTTCTTGTATTGTAATTATGAACGTCACTGTTTTCTACTCACCAATCCCACTAACCCAGGCATGTCTACCTAAAAGTCATTGGTGGGCCACATGCATTAGGATTGACTACATCAGGAAGCACGGCATCGCATTTTCCCGTCGCTCCATCCTTTTCTGTCACTCAAGGAACGTCATTTGCTCGAGCATATAAGATAGACGGAACGGAACAGCATGCTGTGCTACGTGGTGTAGTTCAACCCTAATGATAGTAGAATCAGTGGCGGCCGCAAAGAACATAAAGAAATAATACTCATTGCATCGATCATAGAACATTAATGTATTCGTTTATTTTAACAGTACAATCAAATAAAAACAGAGCCTAGCGAGCTCGACATTTTTCACACCATGACTTAAAACTTTCACCAACAATTTGGGCACCGTATAATATTATGCCTACTTCTACAAGTCTGCATGCTCGCGGGCCGCGACAGGAAGCTATTCTTAAAATTGGATCGTGCCGCAAGAAAATGCAGTGCGGGCCGCATGTTTGACATGCCTGCACTAACCTAACCAATACGTATGCGTAAAATTATTCCCATCAACTCCCTTAATTGCCGAGATCTGCACGTCATGAAAAAGATGCACAGCACACACTCGGCCGGGGTAATAATTAAGTTCGTACGTTCTGTAACGCGTGATAATACAGGGTCCTTCTAAACAATATGCTGACAGTTTTTTAAGGGGATTACCAGACCATCAAAATGAACAACAACCTCTATATATGACCAACGTCGTAATCGCGAAAAAAACAGCTGTTCCTTACAAAACTGCAAACTTACTCGAGCCAAATGTATGGGAAAACTGTTTTTTTTTTCGCGATTTCTATGTTGGTGCCATAGAGAAAGTTGTTCAGTTTGACAATGCGTAATAATGCTGAAAGACGTACTTGAAAGCTTTAAATACTTTTTTCGAGAATTTTGTACTATACCCGGCATCCATAGTATTCTACATCGAAGATCTCAGAAGATAGACGTCAACAACAGATGAAACAAAACTCCATTAGTAACCATTTCCTAGAATTCAATAACAGTAGTCATTAGTTTGTAATGAAACGGAGAAACAAAAGACGTGCGATACATAAATATTCAATATACATTATCCATAACATTAAGTTTTGGGTTAAGGAGATAACAATGGGAGAAATGCTAAACTTGGCAGCGTGCCAACGTTTTGGCTAGGGTATGAATATGATACGTAAACATGTATAATAACTAGAGATGTGCCGGCCAATGTTTTGACCCACGATGCCTACTTCCAACTACTGTATTTTCTAGTCGCTTCAAAGTTTAAAGGCATAATGTCCATTCAAAATGGAAAAGCAATCGAGAAGTACAGTCACGAGAAAAAATACGTTAACATAATATTAAACAAACTTACGTTTACGTGATTCAGGCTTTTTGACTTAAAGGTATAAAAGTGTGGAAATGTTTTCAAATTTTTGACAAAGTAGGTACCTAGTAAAAGTGTCATCATCATCTTATTTAAGAGCTACGCTCTTGTCGGTGGAGTATTCGCCACTCTTGTGTAAAAGTGTATTGTGACCAATTAAAATCTGTTAGTGTGAAACACTTCCGTGGCTGACTGAATTATTTCAGTCAGTTAGCTAAACCGAAAAAAGAAAGGAAAGGGAAGTAAGGGACGGATCTTTTGAAAATCAAGCCCTAAAGGGTTGCAACGGGTCTTCCGAACGTTGCGAAGAAAAGCTAGTCTTATGCATTTGAAATTAACTAGTTCAGCTGAAGAAGTGTTCGACTATCGAAAGGCAGACGATTTCATGCTCGTTTTCATCAACTTCCCGTGATCTTCATAATTAATAAATTTCATTATTCAAGTGGAAACTATTTAATAGAGAGCCTACTCTACGTGGTTACGAAGTATTTTAAGCAGAAAAAATTATGTCATGCTAATTAGAGCTGTCACCCACGATGACGCACTGACGGAGCGGCAGCCGTCAGTCCGTCATTTGTTTAGCGTGTAGAAGCACACACGGTGCGTCCATCCGTACCGTGTGTGCTTCTACGTGCGGTTTCATACAACTCCTTGCTTCGCAAATGACGGACTGACGTCTGATGCTCCGTCATTGCGTCATCAAGTGTGATTTCACTTAGTAGGCTTATTTTGCTGATTATTTTATAACTTTTCGTCAAGACAGTACATCACTAATATCATAAATACAATTGTACGAAAGTCGTGTGGTAGAGACTTGTGACATAGCTTGACCTACTTAGAAAGGAATGAGATAATTTGAGAGGAATCTGTCTAATTAAGTGAGTGGATCGTTTGGCAAGAAACCTCTTAAGGTTGACGCTTTTCTATGCATGTCGTCTGCAGATATGCAAGAAACTAGCGCTCGTTGAATATGACACGAGGGGCTTTGAGTGACAACTACTTGTACAGTAATGGTACATTATGAGATCTTCCTTTAAGTAATGTTACATATTTAATCATACAACATCACTTTGTGATATTATGTGTGTGAGAATTGCCTAACAATTAGCGTTGGACGTTTGTGTCTCGTGATACTGTTATTAGTAAGTACTTCGTAAAAATTGTCTACCCACTTTACCAGTCTATAGCAGTACTAAATATTATTTACCCATCGATCAAATCCACTGCAAAAAAACTGGTCGTCATTTCAACTGATTTATTTTGTGTTAATTATTATAGGTATAATAGAAAAAAATTGTGTGTGTAGGTGTGATAAAGTGGGTGCAAACTAAACTTGATGTCATTTATGTTATTGCCAAATGCAATTTACATATTTTTAAATAATTTTCTGAACTTTTTATGAAGCCGACTGAAGGTGTGAAGAAAAATCACTGCTGGATGCCGTCTTGGGAAGTTGGTAGACAGAATCCAACAGAATGAAAAAAAGGAAAGGTAGTCAAAATTTATTCTCAAGCAAACCACAGTTTTAAGATTTATAACATTTAGCAAAGTTTTACTTTACCAGAAATTAGAGTCTAGAATCACAATTAGTATTTAGTCTTCAAATTTTAAAGTACTTGATATACCTAATTGTCTTCCTCGTCTTCACTAAGTTATTAAGAATTAGTCGAAGCTTTCTCTTGAGACTTCAAAGTTTTTAATTAATGAAACGAAGCTAAATCTGCGTAACTTTTACTTTAATTTGTACTTACTATTGTAATGACTAGAGTAATAATACCTTTGACTAAATAAAAACTTTTCATTGTTACTATCAACAATTTTAGGCAATGTAAAGTGCTCGTGGTGTGGGTACATACTTAGTGTTTGAATCATTATCAATGTTGAGCAACGCTGACCGCACCAAATTTTATACAGAAAACTTATTTGGTTCTCTTCCTTACTTTTAGCCACCTCTAGTATTCTAAGGACGGGCTTCGAGATGGACCGATGCGGTAAAATTAATTCCAAGGCATTACAGCTCAGCATGTATACACCGGGCCCAAGATCGAGCGGCATGGAGAGCTGTGGCGACACAAGCAGCTCGCATGGTCACATCCTGCAGCCATGAATGAGGTAACGACTAAGAAAAAGAAATATTCGTTGATTTGAGTCAGGCTCTTATTGAGATCTAGAGTTGAGGTGACTTAAAATTGCTATAAAAAAATCAAACTCGCCTGCACCAATTTTTTTTTTTTTTTTTTTTTTTTTTTTTTAATATCTTGGACAGTGTCACACAAATTTTCTAGTCACATTTAAAGTTCCAGAATCTAGCCTGGACTTGTATTATGATAACTAGACAACGATATAGATTCACACTAAGGCCTCGTTCAAGGAGACGGAGATGGCTGTGTGCGGAGTGAGCTGCCGGAAACAAACATACGACGATGCATTAGAGCGTTCACGGAGAAGCGTTTTTGTAGGCGAAAAATGTTCATAGATTTATTGCCCGCCCAGCGCGACGCGTGTCGCCCCGCATTAGCCCCGCGTGACGCCCTGCTTCTCCCTGAACGAGGCCTAAGTCTGCTTGGTAAAGTATCTCAGACCCAACCTTATAATTAATCTATGCACAGTCTTCATATTGATAGAAGGAAAAATAAAAATAGAACAGCCTAGTAGCCTGTAAGATCTATCCTACTGCAAGGCAAGGGCCTCTTTTCAACAAAGAAGTTGAGAAGGAAATGGCCATTCTCCATTAAGTTGACCCAGTTAAGCCTTACTTTTTCATATCATTTACACGCAAACTCATAGAAAAAACTAGATTTGAAATGAATAAACCCTTTTCTACAGCGCTAAAATACCAGAACAGATAGGTGAGTAAGAACAATCCATCATGACGGCGACAAAAAGTGAGATAAGGAAAGAACTGTGGAGCGCACGTGAGAAAAATAAGCCAAGAGTTTTTAAAACTATTACATTGTAGAAGTTTGTAGAAAATGAAACATTCTCTCACAGTTTTCTGAAGGTATTTTCCGTTTTAACTTGGATGATAGAGGGCCATGTACTTGTGAAAGTAACCTCTACAGGTTATAAAGAAGTAAATAAAATTTAAACATTTTATTAGGTTCACAACATTGAATGATTACAAGAAGAGTGGAATGATATGGAGGAGGTCTATCTAGAGGCTGTCTTAGGAGAGGAAAATTTAGAAAAGTAAGATGGATTGTATGTAAAATGATAAGACACTCCTTGTGCTAAAATGATACCAAACAGATAAATGTTAGAAAATGATATAAGAGTATTACAAAATTGCGGCAAAGGACTGTAATAAAAAAATATGTGGCGTATTTTCTAAAAGATCAAATCAAGCCTTAATTGCTTATTGTCAAACTTCTACATAATGTAAGAAGTCAATAAAATAAAAATAAATGGTTTTGAAATGTCCCGATGGTGGAATTTTACAATAAGTCTTTCTTTTGCCAATGCAGACGGATCAACTTTTTGAGGAGAGAACTATGTTAAAAAAAATTTTTGCAAGCGTATCTTTAACCCTTATCTCAAGAGATATTTTCTTCAAATATCTCAGTAAGTTTATCTCTCATGGTACCTAGATCTCGTTTAGCGAGACAAGTATGATGAGTCGCGTGAGAACACTTCTCGAGCGTACGACTTTAGTTCAAGATAATAAACTATTCTTTATACTCGTTTAGTTTTAAGGAATGGTACACCTACGCCTGGAATTCCAATGGTTGCAACGCAACCTTTAATATTCGTAATAAAGCTTATCCCACATGTTATTAAAGATATTAAGTAGATCAAAAATAAATCACGGTTTACAATAAACGCTCCAAATTGGCCCTTAGACGAATATCAGACTGTACATTGGTTTTAATACTTTTCCATCTCCTTGATGTGAAAATATGTATTATTACATTATAATGTTTCTCTTGGCTTGGCTTTATAAAATGCGACTTATTAAACTTCGAAAATGAAGGTGGAAGCTTTTGTGGTATTAATTGTAGAATCAGGTCTCGTGAAAGCCCATTAAAATTTTTGATTTAGTAGAAGAGTAGCACTGCTTTGAGGAGGATCTGTCAAGTTTACAATCTGGAGAAGAAAAGTCAGGGATCGTGACGGATGACATTAATCATATAATCATTTATTCCTTGCTTGATTGTGTACAATTAGAGTTCTTTTCTTAGTTTAGGTTCCAACAATCTACCTCGTCGAGGTGTACAAGTATTCAGTTAGTTGATTAGTAGGATCTTCAGTTAATTTAGGCTAGTTTAGTTTAGTTAGTAGGAACTTACTTATAATTGTATTATACTTAATTTATTATATTTGTTTAGTCTGATTTGTCATTTGGATACTTATTCATTAATTATATAATACAATTTTTCCTACAGATTATTAGATTTTACTCAATAATAACATAACATAATTTTATATAATAATATTTGTTTAATTCAGTTCGTCATTCAGATATTCATTAATTGTATAATAACATTTTTCTAACAATATGGCCTTTAATTTTCTATCAAAACTATTCCCTTGAAGCTCTCTCAGACTCTTTGGCAAATTATTGTATACTCTACCAGCCATGTAATGTGCACCTTTTTGGCACATAGTGAGTTGTTGGAGAGGTAAAACTATGTCATTCAATTGTAGTAGATGCCAGGATCCACCAAGGGACAGCCTTTGGTGCGCCATGGCCTCCACTAAACTTTAACATACTTTCTGTCTACGAATAAGAATTAATTTTGTGCTACAGAGCACCGCGTGAAGTAACTGAAATTATAGTAGTAGTCTACTTATCTCTTATCTTCTCTAAATATTTTAAAACAAAGTCGATATCCGCGTCTGATAATTTTTGATTCAAACAAAGTTTTCGATTTACTTATAGCTTCTTAATATGCTGACACTTTTTTATGGGGATAATCAGACCATCATACTGAACAACTTTCTCTATAGCAGCAACGTCGAAATCGCGAAAAAAAATCAGCTCTTCCATACAAAACTGCAAACCTACTCAAGCCGAATGTATGGGACAGCAGATTTTTCTTTCGCGATTTCAATGTTGGTCCCATATAGAAAGTTGTTCAGTATGATGGTCGGGTCATCCCCTTAAAAAAGTCTCAGCGCATTATAAAGAAGGACCCTGTATATTATAGATCCCACCCACGGACGAAGCTGCGGTGGGTCGCTAGTTAGTATGATTATTTCGAATTATATTTGTGACTCCGACAACAAATAGTTAAGTAAAGTGAGTTTTACCTTGTAATAGTAACGGTGATTAATTAAAAGTTTCCTATAAACATGAATGATTATAATTATATTATCATCCTTCTTGAATTTACAATAGACCGTGCTAAAAAAATCAAATCAATCAAATTCAAATTAACAAGCATTAAAGTTCTAAATTTCGTTAAATTAAATTTTCACTTACGTCAAACGAAATATTCTTAATTCAAGGGAAGTTTGGCACAATTCCCTGCAAGGTGACTCTTGACTCAATTATGTTCCTAAGTTGTTATAGCAATTATAATAAAGTTTAGTTCGAAGAGACCAATTATAAGTTTTGGGTGAACATTGTTTCTGTTGAAACTTTTTAATGGAACAGCTTGTGTATATACTGGATTCCAATTTATTAAGAGGATGGGATATAATTTCAAATTAAAACGTTTCTTGATACCAGTTTAGTAGGTCTTATTTATCTTTTGTTATTATTTTAAAACTTCTTTTTTTCTTTCAATTTCTTTAACCTATTGCTATGAAAAAGTCTATACAGGGTGTAAGGAAAAGTATCACCTTTAAATCACAGACTCTACCCATCAAACTGAACAACTTTTACACTATGGAAGCAAAACGATCAGATCAAAAAAAAATCGGCTGTCCCATACGATTGCGTCGAATAAGTATTGCAGTTTAGTATAGTATTAGGCAGCTTTTTTTGCGCTGACAGGTTTGCTCCCATAGTAAAAGTTGTTCAGTTTGATGGATAGAGTAAGTATGTGGTTTAAAGGTTAGACCTTTAAAGATATCTAATTTTCCTAACGCCTTGTACTGTCCCGGCCTGCCGCCGTGAGGTTATTTAGAGGCCGAAGGAATACCGAAGAATGAACCATGTTGGAAAACACCAATTTAATGATTGGTAATGTTATACATAAGTACAAATAAATTTTTAAAACTCTTAAGGGGGTTGTTAAGAACGTCAAACTGAACAACTTTCTCTATGGGACCAACATCGAAATCGCGAAAAAAAAATCTTATATCCCATACATATTTTAGCTCTAGTTGATTTGTAGAGTATGGACCATCAATTTTTTTTTTCGCTATTTCGATATTGGTCCTATTGTGAAAGATGTTCAGTTTGATGGTCTAAACCACCCCTTAAATGTTTATTTGTATTTTTGTGTTTATAACACCTTGTATACAAAAACAAAAAGTAATGAGTTAAAGGGGATCCCCATATAAGAAACTAGTTTTTTCAACGTTTTTTTTCTTCTCGCTCTGTCGATACAAACGTCAAACTTGGTGTGAATATATTGCAAACTCTACAGTATAAGAAAAAAAATAATAAAAATTGGCCACACTGGGTCGGTCTCACGCTAAAGGTTCCGGAAAAAACTATTTTTTTTGGTAAGTTGATATATTGCGTGGTTTTACGGAACGGAACTCTCGGGCGCGAGTAGTCCGACTCGCTCTTGGCCGGTTTTAAAAAAAAATGTTCCAATGTAAAACATTTCATTTTTTCCATACAAAAACAAACCACCTTACGTTAAATAATGTTGTTACACACCTCGCCCCCGTCGTTGAACAAATTGAAATTTTATACAACAGGAAAAGTTTGTGCATATTACCAAAAATTTCCCATTTCAGACCATTTATATTCACCGTATACTAAATTAATCTTAGCAACCAAGATTTAACAACCGTTCAGTGAAAAATCACACAAAGTATAGTAGATTAAACACCGAAGACAGGAAAGTAAGAAAGGTCCCAGATCTCGTGTAATTGTTGGCCGAGGTCAAAAAACATGTGATCTGAGGCTTTCTCATTTACTGTCCGAGGTTAGTATACTATTTTACAATCAGAAAAAATCTATGCAATAGCTTCTCGACAAAAATTTATGAAACAGGTGATTTTTTTTAGCGATTTCAATTAAAACTTAGTGATTCCATTCTCTTTGATTTCAATATTGGTCCCCTACTAAAAGTTTTGCAACTTGATAGTTTGAAGCACTCTGTTCTATACAGGGTGTAAGGGACAGCCCTCCGCAAACTACAACGGTGAACTCAGACCATCAAACTGAACAACTTTCACTATGGAGCCTACGTCAGGAAACGCGAAAAAAAATCAGCTATCCCATACATTTGAGTCGGGTAGGTACAGCAGTTTTGTATGGGACAGCTGATTTTTTTTCTATTTGATTTTTTACTGTATTTAATTTTACATCCTGTATAGCCCTGAAAAAACATAGAATCGGTAAAGACACTTGCAGTTAAAAGAAATAATTTCTTATATAAGATGATGATGCGGAATAATTCTTACTTAGATTTTAGCCAAAACCGTCCATATAAATCACTAAAACATTTTTGAAATACCAATACGGACTAGGGATTCTACAAAAAGAATGTTTAACGCCGAAAACGCTTTTTAAAAGACTAGATAGATTGCACGTCATTAGAGGTCACAATTGCTTGACCCTGCCAGTCGTTAGTGATCAAAAGATGTTTGGCATGGCATATGCTCACGACTATATTCCCCGAGGGGGTAGTCAGAGATATTCTGAAACCTCAGAACACCCACGTTTCACCAGTAGTACCGAAACTCTGTCCAGTGTGACGGGGGGTGAGCCCGTCGCCACTTATATTGGACAGTGGGTACAATACACACCTCGAAATTGAAGCATGCAGGTTTCCTCACGATGTTTTCCTTCACCGAAAAGCCAGTGGTGTTACAAATCGTACATAAATTCCGAAAAACTCATTGGTACGAGTCGGCTTGGACGGGGATCGAACCATCGCCTCCTGCACGGCAGGCAAGGTTACTCGCCACTGGACCACCACGGCTATTAAGATGTTTGGGGGACAATGAAACCGTTTAGATGCCCCAAGGTCAAATAATTGAAGCCACTCGATTGAAAAGAACCAATCTCTTCTCTTTGTAATGTTAATTTTAAACGGTTAAATGTGAATGAATACAGGGTGTAACAAAACACCCTAGTAACACTTGTGCTTCAGACCATCAAACTGAACAACTTTCACTATGGAGAAAACTTCAAAATCGCAAAAGAAAAATCAGCTGTCGCATACATCTTAGTCAAATGGGTCTTTTAGTTAGACCACAGTTACCTATGTTGTGTTAACTAAACAACTTTCACTTAGCAACAAACACCGACGAAAAAAAATCTGCTGTTTCATACAAAATTACAGAAGCCCATACTTTTCCTTTTTTTTCATAGGGAAATTTGTTCAGTTTTATGGTATTAACCATCCCTTTAAAAACTGGGGTGTTTTGTTACACCTTGTATACGATTGTATTAGAAGATAAAACCGGTCAAGTTCTGTGGAGTGATAAAAACTGGTTTCTTGTATGAAGAACCCCCTTATTTAGCAAATCCGCCATAATAACGCACTTTCTGTGAAAATTCAGCTGTCTAGCTATAACGGTTCAAAAGTTACAGCCCTAAAAAGGTAGGACGGACGGACGGAGGGACAACGTAGGCTTAGTAATAGGGTTCCGTTTTCATCCTTTAAGTACGGAACCCTAATAATCCTATAAGAGTTCCAAGGTTTTCCCTTCGAAGTGCGGACCCCAAAAGTTCACACCTACGCGTACATGCTACTGCTAAATAACGTATTGGATTTCGACACAGGAAACAGTTTATGACGGCTTTACGGTGAGCCTAAAGTATTCGAAGCTATAAGTTCCAATTATTTTAGGGCTGTTTTAGTGTTCCCCAAACTTTTGGGTTTCCCTATCTGGGTTTGTACATAACATATTCGTTTTGTAAGCCTCTGTTAGTGAGAGGATAAAGTGTTGAATGAAACTATTACAATATTTATAATAATGATACCACTTGACACATTATTCTACTCCAAAACATGAACTCAAATTAAACACTTTTTTTCAACACACTAGCTCATAAAATGGCTCTAATTTCACCGCAATAAGGCACATATTGACACCTGAAATCAAACTGTGACTTTTTCATTACTATTATTCACAGTAAGACATTTTTCATTACTATTACACACTTGTTCCATATAACTATTAAAGGAAATTTTACGGGCGTCCACGCAGGAAGGGTCCAGTTGTCAGCATTTTAACCCAGCTTTTTTATTATTCCATACGATCATGTGACTGATCTAGATGCAAAATCTAACCTTCGCCAAAACCCGACACCTGGATCATTGTTGCGTGGACAGTAAAAACAAAGCAATCTTTTTTTTTTAATTCAGAATCCGCTCTGTAATTGCATTCTGATCTATATTTTAAAAAAATGGCAGCCATCTTGGGTATGTGATGATTTTGCCAATGTCTAGTTTTTGTAGCAAGAGTGCTTGACGTTGTACGGTAACTTATGTATTATGGTGACTTCAAGGATTGTTTTTCGAAAAGAACACTATCATGAGCCACCACTGGAGCTTCGTTGTAGGCCGGGGAGGGGGCAACCAACAAACGACTCGCGATGCGACTACCCTATAGCAGACCTACAACGCGACTCCCTGTAATTGCATAACAACTTTCGAAGCCAAAGTTTGTATTTTAAAAGTCCCCAACTCATCAAAAACGCCCTACGCGATTCACCACACTACTCATTGGCAAACTAAACGCCGTGCGTGCAGTTAACCACGTGCGTGTTATTTCCCACTAACTTCATACTTATTATTATAAACTTAGTAATTTCCTAGTCGAACCTACGGTTAAGGTACGGTAATGGATAATAGCTGCTTTTAATATCAGAAGCAAATAGTTTTATAAATTGAAGCAAGTAATTCAATAGACTGGTTAAGGTGAGGTTATAAAGCAAATTGTATTAGTTTAGGAGCGTGAAAAAAAGAATTTTTATATACATTGATTTGATCAACTAGCTTTCAGGTATTTTAGGCCTCTGATAGGTACACTGGCATCTAACTGGTCTATATTCGAAACGAACTGCAAGTACCTATCTTCCGAAGAACAGCCCACTTTCCCCCTCCAATCCATACTAGGACCACGTGGTGGAGTATGGCCCACTCCCTCGTAAGAGGAGACCTTTCCCCTGCTGTGGGATTCCATAGTCTATAATTTACTTTTTGTTACATCAATTTTGTTGATAATAAATTTTTGCAACATCAACACACTATCATGTTACGAAAGTCAAAAATTATCACCCTTTGCTCCTACGGTCGCGATAAAACCGGGTTGCGAGCGATTAAAGACGAAAAAGATTGATGAATTAAGGACCTATCGGAATAGTAGCAGTAGCTTATTCGGAGAAAAACACAGCCCTGGCTGGTTACGGGTTCAAGATACTTCTAGTAAAAAAAAAATCGTTAAGTTGGACACGAAAACATATTAACCTGCGTTGAGAAAATCCATCAACAAATGCGAATTCTCAAAATGACATCTACAATTCTTCATTGCGCAAGCAACTGGTCCCTTTAGACTAGACGTTTTCTGTACGTACCCATATTTCAAAAGACATAACAAGCAAAAGAGTCACGTTGCAGGAATTGACCCGAGCACACGTCTCGCGTGGTTTTCGCGCGTCGCGTTTTTGCCTGCCACGAGGCTCCGCAATCCTCAATCTCTTCTTGTTCTTGAACAAAAACAATCCCTGAGATTGGGATAGATACTCCCATAAATTACACTTGACACTGGCGGAAATGCGGTGCTACGCACAAGCAAAAAGCCATTTATTATAAATAAAAAAAAATAAAAAAAACAAGCAAAAATCAATGAAATAAATTCACGGATGAAGAAATAAGTACGGTTATATAACACCGTTGACCTGGCATCTCATTTCATATGGATCGCGAACGACACCGATATAAGAAGCATGGGCGAGTCGTTAGCCCCTCTCAATCATTTCACACCATCGGCATCGATCTGAACTAGCTATCCTATTAGCTTCCACCCCTTCGCAGACGGAACGGAAAATAGAGCTTCTAACGAGTTTATAAGGAGGAACAAATTCAATGTTTTTATTAAGTAGTCTTATCACGACTTAACACTAGCATAATACTGTTGTTTTTGCATGCATTTAATGTTGTTAAAAATGAGAACTTAAGAGGAATCATTCCGTAGCACCATTTTGCTTGTTAGTCATATAAAGGGTCCTTCCTAATATTGAGATGATAATTGATAATTATAAAATTGTCTTGTCCACCACATCTCTATTTGTTTTTGATTTCATAGGTCTATAAGTATAATATTTAATTCTCAATTGATTTCATTTTCAAGCACAATCAAGACAATTTTATAATTCTCAACTATCATCGAAAATAGACGATCAGCTGGCATTGGCCCAAGGGCGACCACTACACAATATGGTGTATGCAGCCCCTAGGGACCATCACAATATGTTGACAGTGTGTTGGGGGTATGACCATACCATCAATAAGAACAAATTTCTATATGAAACCAATGCCGAAATCGGGGAAAACTGTAATCCTACTCGGCTCAAATGTCCCATACAAATGTATGGGACAGATTTTGTAGCAGATTTTTTTATTAAAGATTTCAATGTTGATGAGAGAAAGTTGTTCAGTTTGATAGTCTGATGATCCTCTTAAAAAACTACTACACGTAATGCTAAGTTTCATTTTATGTAACGAGACCAAAAAACTGTCATCCGCCATTCGCCATTCTTCTTTGTTATATTGCAGAAAGGACCGGTGTCCATACTAAAATCTAAAATAGAACCACTTTCCGACTTTGAGCGGCTTTAATATCCCACCTCGTATAATTTACGAACTTCAAATTATAAATCACTCTAAAACCCAGAATGAAATATGAATATAACTCTCCATCGAGAAAACTTTATGTCAATAGTGGATTACTGGAATCTAGTGGGATTCCAAATAACTTCAGTTTGGGCACCCATTGTCCCGCCTGTGAAGGGTTAACAAAGGACCGAACCCAATTAGACATTTATCCCATTATACGGATAGTATAAAGGGTTAAATATGCCGAACGTGTTTTATATTATTGTTTGTATAAATGCAAGGATTAATTTTGTAATATGGATTCGGATACTTAAACTTTACATATTAATTGTAAAGTTTTTGATAATTTAGATAACAAAGGAAAAGGATGGGCTAGGTGTAAACACGGATAAATTGGTATTTAAAATGGAAAATGGCTCTAGAAAGAATTCTCTACATGCGCGCGGCTCGGATTTTTTCATCAAACATGTTAACTTATAGAAGTGAATCCAAAACATTTTCTATGCAGCTATGTAGTGTAAACGCGTCTCCCGCGAATGGAGGAATCATACTATACGGGCTAGAATGTTTTTTTTAAAATTCTAATTCTAGTATATGAATAACGCATAACGCATTCAACAAATTCTATATTCGTATCAGACTCTAGTCTAGGTTTGTCGGAGTCGTATAGTAGATGGTGCTCTGTTATCTCTACAACACTAATTAATGTAATACTAAAGGCAAGTATGGTAGTATTTCACAGCTGACCGGGAAAAAATACACCGTTACGTCTTGAGGAAGTTCCACCCGACACAATTCTTATGACCACAAAAACTTTTAATTTATAAGTGATTTTCATAAAACTTAATTTAAAAAATATACAGATAATAATACAGATGTTAGCAACTTATATTTTGAAAGTACACTTTACGGATCTTGCGTCCATAGTAATAACAACCGAAAATTTCAACAGCTAGATAAAATTAAAGCGTCCATACTTGAGTGAGCCTTTCTACAACTCACCATTCTCTTGCCCTTTTCCCATTATTTAGGGTTGGCGCAATATTTGTTATCCTCTTTGTATCTTTTAGCCGTCATTTCAGCACTCACTCCTTTTTTACACATTATCATCCTTCACATAAAATTTATCCACATTCATACACTTATCTCTCCGAATCACATGCCCATACCACGATAATCTATTAGTTACTCTAAAAATTTTCCGTTTTAGGTGCTACTTTCAGCATAAGCATAAGCATAATGCTCACGACTATATTCCCCGAAGGGGTAGTCAGAGATATTCTGAAACCTCAGAACATCCACGTTTCATCAGTAGTACCGAAACTCTGTCCAGTTCGAGTGTGACGGGGGGTGAGCCCGTCGCAACTTATAATGGACAGTGTGTACAATACACGCCTCGAAATTGAAGCATGCAGGTTTCCTCACGATGTTTTCCTTCACCGAAAAGCCAGTGGTGTTACAAAACGTACATAAATGCTACTTTAAAACTTCTTTTAATATATTCATTCCTATTCCTGTCCATTCTAGGTAAACCATACATCGGTCTCAGCGCATGACTGCCGTGTCACACGAATGTCCCATCGTTCTACTTCCAAAATGGAATTGAATAATCAAAGTCAACATTTTTTTTTTCAATATAGGAATTTTGAAGATATCACACACCGCGTCGGCGGAACGTGTTGTCGCTGTAGAGAAGTTGCAGCCAGAAACTCTACATCATAACAAGACTTAAGGCGTATCATCCCCGGACCACGACTCTCCATACTAATCAATGCTAACGAGCGCGTGGCTCCGGTCAGAATTTAGCCGTTTTCTTTGAAAAATGAGATGAATTTCTATTAATTTCAAAAAACTTACTTTTTCGAAATTAATAAAAATTCATCTCATCATCAAACCACATCATTTTAAATTGTGAAAAATATTGTAAATTTTCATTTTCATCCGATTAAAAATATACGAGTAAAATGGTTATAACTGGGAAAAAAAGGGGTGACTTTAGATTCCCTTTTCTTCGGTTTTATTATTTAAAATCGATTACTAGAAAAACCACATCACTTTTCATATAGTCTAGATGGTTCAGTTTATTTTCCAGCTCACAAAGTGCCATAGTTAATGAATAAAATGGTTATAAAGTTACCCAAAAACCAGGAGCTAGCCCCTTAATAACTATTATAATATAAATTCTTAGGTTTTGTAGACAATTATACTAACAGTCTAGTTAGTTAAATAAATAATACTAATTTAATATAAATACTTGGTAAAAATTCCGTCTCTAATCTAAGAAATTTTTAAACCACAATTAGGTCAAGAAGTCTTAGGAACATGGAATATTAAAATTTCAAAGGTTCTTCTAAAAACTTCCAGACCTCACACACACGTACAACAGTTTACAGAACCCACGTAAAACAAATCCTTTGTATAGAAGCTATAAATAATTTGTTTAATAAGCAAAATGCGTAGGGTTAGGTTATGTTAGGTTAGGTTCATTAAATCATTATTTTGTTAGTTTTAATTTAATATAATACGACTATAGCCGGGTTGCTTAGAATGGACAATCCTATTTCTTCTCGTGAGTATCGTATCCTACAAGGTGAACATGGGTTAGGGCGTGTTCAGACGACCCGCGCACGCCCCGCGCCCGCCCTTCGCTCAGTTGGTACATCGGAATGGGATTATGTTCGTGCGCTTACGCAGCCAAAGTTATCAAAACTGGTAAAACTTTACGACCCAGTACCTAACTGTCTTCTTCTTATCGAGTGGGCAGCAAAGCCCTGGTGTCAGAGTTTATTCAAACCGCCTTACGGCCTCTGACGTGGTTTTTATGTAACGACTACTACCACCAATGATAGTGGCCGGGACCAACAGCTTAACGTGCCGTCCGAAGCACGGAATCGTCTTTCTTTTCAGACAATCAGGTGACTCAGCCTGCAATGTCCTAACCAACTGGGGAAAAACGCACAAAGTGACATTTCACTAGGTGCCCCCCGTGGGAATCGAACCCACGACCTCCGTGTCAAGAGCCCAATGCTCTAACCATTAGACCACGGAGGCAGTTACCTAACTGTGAAAAAGTAATAGTTATCAGAGTTACGTAAAATAAAACCGCTCAAATGCGAGTCAGGCTAATCGCGCACCGAGGGTTCCCAACACCATCACGCAACATATTAACATAGAAAAAGTTTTGTTTTCTGCGGGACCTTTAGCGCAAGACCAACTCACACTTGGCCGAGTTTTATTATTTGTTTTTATACTGTAGAGGGTGCTATATAATCACACCAAGTTTGACGCTTGTATGAATTACGGTTTTGACGATAGAGCGAGAAGACAAAACGTTGATAAAACTAGTCTCTTGTATGAAGACCCCCCTAAATTTTTTGATATTTTTATTATTTGTCTCCTACTGTCTCCTACTCCACCGTATAACGCATATTCTGTGATAATTTCAACCATTTAGCTATTACGGGTCAAAAGTTACAGTCCTAAGGACGGATGGATGGACAGACCGACGAACGGACTTACACATGGCGACAGATCAACCTACCCATAGATGAACTCTATGTTCATGGACATAAGGTCCAACCATAAAGGTATTATACCTTACAGGAATAGAGCAACAAACACGAGTTGTCAAATGAAACCTTTTTTGGATGTTTTTTGGAGACTATTCGCAGGCAAAAATTCGAATATTGTCTATAATTCTGAGTCTAACGTGAAATTGTGGATACATTAATGAAGTAGTGTTAGTATATTTCATAAAATTTTCTACGATTTCACTTTAAATTCGCAATTATTCACGGAAACCGAATTGTAAAAATTAATTAGTGACTAAAAAATGGTCCTATTGCCTCGCGTCACGTATCTCTTTCTATTATACAGTGGTGCCGCTAAGTACATCTCGCTCTCTCAGCTGTATGTTCCTCTATTCCTGGTATAAAACCTTTATGGGTCCAACTATGGGTAGGTTGATCTGTCGCCGTGCGTACGTACGGACGGAAGGACGGGCAACGTATATTATAGGGTCCCGTTTTCACCCTTTGGGTACGAAACCCTAAAAAGTAGCAGCTATCGAGGACAAAAAGTAACAGTCGTAGCACGAAGTAATTTGCGTCCTAAATATTTTTTCGCATTCCACACCAATTCTGTACGAATATTTATTCATAGTACGTGCGTGCGTGAACTTAATTACCCTTTTTATACTGAACATGGTTAGCGTTTGTCTGATTAATAATGCTTTTGGAAAACGCCAAAATTAAAAAAGTTGGTGAAGCTAAGCGTGTATGAAATTGGGTCATGTTATGGCACAATTTTTATTGTTGTTCAGTGATTTAAGTGCGGAAGTACGGGGCTATAATTAATTTGAAAACGGAACTACATTATACAACTTGTTAATGAAAAGCGCAAAGCCTCATACTCCCAACTGATTTATAATTAAATAATCTTTGAATACAAAATTCAAGTAATTAAAAGTAATTCAAATTATAAATTTCAACAATCAATGAAAAGTTTAGGCATGCTCATCGCGAAATTTAAAGGATCTTGTTTTGGTAGTAAGTAAGATGTTGCCCATGCGTGTGGGCAGATAAATAGAGTTCAGTTAAATAGAGTTTCATCAATAATCTTTTTAGACATCTAGTTCATAGTGGTAGCTATAAAGGTTTCAGGATATATAATAATGACTGTGTCAAGTTCTGATTGAAGGTTAGCCTTTCATTCAACATTAAAAACCGTATCCATTAGTCGCTTGATAGAAAACCTTTAAAATAGTTGATGATATATTAGAGGCAAATAAGAGGTAGAGGCAGAAGAAGTTATATTGCAGCACAAGTGAAGGAAAAGTCGTTATAAATCAGTACCTAAGTCAAGTAGTCTCTTTCAGAAAGGAAACAAGCATTGCTCTTAAGTAATATGATGGTGATAATGTACAAAACCAGTATTTTGTGCATCATCGACTTTTTAATAATTGAAACTTTAAGGTCAGGGTTCAAGATCTGGAACCCTGACCGGGTTCAAGATCTTTTTTGGTGCGCAGCAAAGACCAAAATTTGCACGCCATGTATGGCAACTAGAAATTCTTTTGTATTGAGTCGATACTGTGTCTACGAGTTTGCCATCGTATTAATGGGGACATAATTTGGAGCTTGAAACCTATAAATAAATAAATCAATCAAATATACCTACTTTATTGTACACCAAACCAACCCACCATACCAACAACCTATACTGTAACTTTAAAACTATACATTTTAACAAAAATCGGACATATGACAAGCATAGAGTCATGAGTTTTGTCATATTCATTCATTAATTCATCATTTGTAATATTAGTCTATTAGATAGATTATTTCTGAATAATTTCATTGACTTTAATTGGTTAGTATTGAAACTATAACAAGACTTCGTTCGTTTGTACGAATTAAGATATTTCTGAGCAAGTTTAGCAAGTTCTTATTATGGTTTTGAGAATCAGTTCCAAATTTCGTTTTCGGTTGCACACTGCTAATGAAACGTATCTTTAACAAAATTAACAATTAGACAAAGAAAGAAGAAAACATTAAACATAAGTAGACACAAATAATGCAGTCTAAATACGTTGAGGCGGCTGTTTTCAGTATAATTATTGAAGGCAATATTGTTTTCTATCTATTTGTATTTTCTTTTGCAATACAAGCCGGACATCATCAATCTTAATATAATCCATCGTGAAAGATGAGATCAAAGCAGACCCAAGAAAATATGGTGCGATGTTTATCTAAATAAGGGGATTGTACAGGAAAAGTGCGACAAGAAATGAACACTGCTGTAAAGGAAAATAAATAGAATATCTTTGAAATTGTCAACAGATGATTTAGTCCCAACTGAGCCATAGATTATTGAGGATGCAAGGAAAGAGCCTCCCCGAGTGACGAAAAAGTTCGTCTGACGCACCTTGGGCAACCTAGATACGACTATTGCTGACTGGCTAATCTTTTCACTACAGCATGAGGGATAGCATAGCTTAGCATATATGTTCACGGCTATATTGCCCGAGGGGGTAGTCAGAGATATTCTGAAACCTCAGAACATCCACGTTTCACCAGTAGTACCGAAACTCTGTCCAGTGTGACGGGGGGTGAGCCCGTCGCCACTTATAATGTACACTTATGCTGACATGAAAGAAGAATATCTATGACTGAGGTACATAAAATTGTATTCACTTTGCAAATATTTGCCCCTTGCCGGATTTGTAGCTGCGACCCACGTTCAGCAGGCTGGTTTACTAAAAACTGAGCTATCAGGCTGACCAAATTATGGGTAAAAAATACAACCACACTAGATATAGCACAACCGTTTCATAAATGGTACCTACACAACAGATTACCCTCAACACTTCACTATCTATCTCAATTTAGTAGCTTTATAATAGCCCTACTGAGCTTTGTTTAAGTTTCTGATTTTATCAATACAAGATCCTTTATGACTGTAGGTATTAGGAAATTTTTAAACAATATACTGTAGCGATAGACAAGTTTGTTCAAACAAACAACATATCACACAAAAAAACACAAAATGACACATTGTGGTCTGTCATTGGCATAGTGACGAAGTGAACTCGGGAACATCAATGCGGTGCGCCTACCGCATTCAAGTGGAACATGTTGCTTCTATGGAAGGGCAAGTCTATCGCTAGAGTGTAAGTCAATGCCTACAAAGTAGTAAGTAAGTGAGAAGTGTGGTATTATTTCGTTGTTAGGGCTTGGTCGAGGACTAAAAGCTACTGCGACCTGGACATTACAGAGATCTATTGAGATGTTAGGTGGGCACAGAAGACTAATAATAAAAGTCCAGTAAACTCTAGAACTCTTCTATAGGCGGCGGGAAACCGTTGGATGAGGGCAGCGCAGGACCGGTCGTTATGGCAATCCTTGGGGGAGGCCTATAGTTCGATTCCCACGGGGGACACCTAGTGTTATATCAATTTGTGTGTTTTTCCCCAGTTGGTTAGGACATTGCAGGCTGAATCACCTGATAGTCTAAAAAAGTAGATGATTCCACGCTTCCGATGGCACGTTAAGCCGTTGGTCCCGGATACTATCTCTGGTGGTAGTAGTCGTTACATTAAAACCAAATCAGAGGCCGTAAGGCGGTTTGAATAAACCCTGACACCAGGGCTTGCCCAGACGATAAGTAGAAGTAACCTCGTAACTTCTATGTGACCATGTCTACGATATTATTTATGTATCATTAATAAAACCCACGGGCTGCAATAGCAAAATATTAATAAGCTGTAGAAAACATGTCACGATGAATAAATTTTGTAAACCGTAGGTTGGCCCTCAAAGAACGGGGCGACCAGCAAGCCTGGAGCGAACCGGCGGCCTCTGGCAATGACAAAGCTTTACAGAGGCAGTATGCCAACCTTTTTATGGCTTCTATGTGCATGTAGGTTGAAAGATGAAATTGGGTAACCTTTGAGAACATGCAGGAATTGGTTTTGATAAAGGTTTCGGATTTGATTCAGTACATTGCCGAGATTGAAAAATTCCTGCTCGAAACCAAGTACAGAATTAATTTGTGATTGTAGCTTCGAGCACTCATTACCTAAAGAGCTTGTTAAATATAGGAAACAAAATCGACACAATTAATACAATATATATTGCGGAAAATCATTGGAACTTCACGGAGAAAAGCACCTAATAATATACAGGGTCCTCTGCACATTTAACAGAGGCGAAAGAATCGAATTTTAGAATTGGTTGTATGAAATTCTATGACACCTCGCACACTTATCCGCGGCGAATCGTACGAAAAATTTCGTCGCCTCGCCCCGTTTCGTTTGCCTCTTTTGGCTCCTTCGCCACAGATATCGGATATGCGGTCACCCTATACAAGGTGTTACAAAAATACAAATAAACCTTTAAGGGGGTGGTGTAGACCATCAAACTGAACAACTTTCACTATGGGACCAATATCAAAAAAAAATAATTATGTTCTATATACTCTACAAATTGACTAGAGCTAAAATATGTATGGGATATGAAATTATTTTTTTCGCGATTTCGATGTTGGTCCCATAGAGAAAGTTGTTCAGTTTGACGGTCTTAACAACCCCCTTAAGAGTTTCAAAAATTTATTCTTACTTATGAAACACCTTGTATATACGCTGACGGCTTTTTAAGGGGATGATCAGATCATCAAATTGTACCTCTCTGAAAAAAAAGAGCTTTACCTTACAAAACTGCAATCCTGTTTTTATTGCGACACTGAAAATTTTTTTTGCGATTTTAATGTTGGTAACTTGGCACATACATACATAAACTCACGACCTTAATCCCATTTCGGGGTAAGTGTAAAAATAAGATGTAATTTTTGTACGTAATACATTGTCTTTACAAGCTCCTTACTTTTTTCTGGTCAGGATTTAAATGACTGTATTTTGTAATTGTATTCTTGTACCAATAATGTATACCTCAATACTTTTAGCATAGCTGATCTTAGCACTCAAAAAGATCTGATTAATGTGTGTCAAAATACTCTAGTTGAAAGAGCACCATGTTGGGTGTAATGTTTGCATGTATTTCTCCCTGTAATTGCTATTTTACGTGTAATCTAAGCGTATAATTATTTAAAGGAGCGAAGAGCTCATCAATCATCGCCACTAGTAAGCTGCTGTAATCCATTTCTGGACATAAGCCCGTCTCTATTTACCCCATGACAGACAACAAGGACAGTGATACTAACTCATGACATAATATCGTTCTGGATGGAAGGACATTTTGCTATACAATGGTACAAAATACCACAAGGATCCCTTTCGCTCAATAAAACACGGGACACTAATCATAAGGATCTAGGTTCGAATTCGCACAGTCGACACGTCATGTACCAATGAGTTTTTCTATCTTATGTACATAATACCGACTGCTATGAAACCTGCATACGCTGTAGAAGAAATTCTGATGCGTATGTGAAATCGGACAATCCGCATTGGGCACACGTGGTGGACTAACATTGACACACCTTCCTCGAGGGTAGACCTGTGCCCTGCAGCCCACTGCTGGTCCCAATCTATACAGAGGATGATGATGATTTGAATGAGTGAGTAAGACTCAGTTTCAGAAATGCTCATAAAAGTTAATCCTCCATTAAATCTTTTGCTAGCTTTTACTTCGTCAACAAGGCAAAAAGTGGCAGCAAATGATTTAATGGAGGATTAACTTTAATGAGCGTTTCAGCAACTGAGTGTAATTGGTTTTGCCTAAAACATTTAATCCCTCTGCTTTAACAGATTTCCAGGAATAATCATAATTTCAAATCCCTCTTTGATTCAATAAACAAGTAGAGTTCCATTACGTATCGTAGTTTATTTCCATTCCCGTCACATTTTGCTATGCTAATGACTACCCGCTATCGTCGGAATCAAACACGAACGCGAATACCAATTGATGAAACGCTTTGGTTTTGAAAATCGTTACTTTACCTTACATACAAAACAGTGAGTTAGCGAAATAATGAAAACCCTTAAAATTTTTGGTATAGATATAATAACAGAACAATAAAGCATTATATATTTTTCCCGAAACGGTAGTCACAGATAATTCTACTTATATTTGACTAGATCTTCAACTTATACAGGTTGAAATTGATATCATTAGCATCATTTTAAACTAAGAGTCTACCCATCAAACTGAACAACTTTTACTATAGGAGCAAACAGATCGGGGCAAAAAAATTGATTTGTTGCATAACATTTGAGTCGAGTAGGCATTGCAGTTTAGTATGGAACAGCAAATTTTTTATTGCTCCGATCGGTATGCTCCCATAGTTAAAGTTGTTCAGTTTCATGGGTAGACTCTTAGTTTAAAGGATGCTATGCTAATGCTATCAATTTTACCTTGTATTTGAATATAGTAATATTCAAATATAAGTAGAAGATCTAGTTTCCACTCCCTAGATCCCAGAAACAAAATCTACGCAGCTGCGCCGGCTCGGACCCAGAACGAGAACAGATAAGGGAAGAACGAGAAAATAATCTGGGGCGACCCTCTTGATGTCGCCCGTTGGGCAGACCTGGATATACCAGGGTCAACAAGAATCTTGAGGAGCTGAAGGTTCCCAACTGGATTGAGATGGTACAGAAAAGACATGAATTGCATGTTTTGTTATTGGAAACTAGGATCCGCCCTGATCCAGTGCAGTGCAGTATTAGTGTTTTCACAATACTTATACTAAATTATCAATTTCGTTTTTTAAGACTAACTGATTAATATTTGTTTAACATTTTGATAGCTACCATACTTTATCGCCTTTTTATAAACAAACTGGAGAACCTACTGGGGCAATTTTTTTATTGTTTATGATGATATTTATAAAATCAGACTAAAATGTACTAAAGGAAACTAATATGTCTCAAACATATTACCTCATACGTACGAACAAAATATAGCCAAAAAACTGTCGAAAAAAAAGGTTTCTGTCAAAATTTTATTTATGTTTACAACATAAATACATAAAATTGTACAGTCAATGTTTAATTAGTAACGTTACATAAATTGTCACCATACCTGTCATTATAAAGGGTCCTTCTTAATATGCTAGACCATGAAACTGAACCACTTTCTCTATGGGATCAAGGTCGAAATCGGGATAAAAATATTAGCTGTCCCATACATTTTAATCGAGTAGGATCACCATTTTTTATGGGGGATGCAGATTTTTTTTTCGCGATTTCGATGTTGGTCCCATGGACAACGTTGTTCAGTTTGATGGTTTGGTCATCGTCTTAAAAAACTTTCAGCATATTAAGTTGGACCCTGTATTCATTAAAAGTCACTATATTCATTATTTTTGTACAATAGTTATTTTCATTTAAAATTAAAAATGTATATTACATATTGACGTTTCACCTAAATATACAAGAATGGTTCAGTATTGACTGTTAACTTAATGAATAGAATCGTTTCAATGAAAACTGTCTTAAACTGTAAACACTCTAAGTATTCATCAGGCTTTCATGTTGAAGAGGCCTCCGAAGAGAGTTTAAACACTTTAGAGCCTCTTCAAAGAATTTCGCATTATTTATAACCCGAAACGACTCTGTTTTATCGCCAATTATCATAAAGAAATCTTGTTAATATTTATTTGAGTGTTAATGGGAAAAAGTCTTTACGCATGTTAGTTTTAAGGTTATAATTCAGAAACGATTGATTTTAAGTAGTTACAACATTTCTTACACCTAAGAAATACGTAAAAGCGTCGTAAATTACTTACATTCTCAAAACGACACCCGCGAGGACGAAACGAACGACTCGTGAAAAAATTATGGAGCCTCCACCGGCACTGATAAACACCACACTCGATATAACACGACCGTTTCGTAAATCGTACACAACAGATTTACCTCAACACTTCACTGGTACTACACGATTTAGTAGTTTTATAATCCACACACAAACATTTGAGGTTCGATTAACAGATGCGCTCGTAATTCTATCGCTCAATTCGCGTCGGACCGCGAGTCACCGGCGTTCGGGACACACTGAACTGAGTACACCCGGTTTTCTACCCGATTGTTTCCCTCTCTTTCTTCCCCAGGCCATTTTCAGGCTGTATTATCTAGGTGTCTCTGTCGCACGAGCTGAAAGAGAGAGTAGAGAGTACTCGTAATACGTATAGGTCAATATGAAACCTCCTCGGTTGCTGGAGGCTGCAGTTATGGTGACCACAGTTTAGTGTTTCAGCAGGATATTATTGGGTTACGTCATAATTATAGCTGGCGTAACTTGAGTAAACGGTTAAGGGCCATTATAAAATTGCTCCTGTATTTTATGCGATAAAATTAATTAGTACCTTCGTTAGCGATCTTGTTTTCATTGAAATAAAATCGGGTGGATTTTCAACAAACTAAAAATCATGTTAGTCATTTTTAAAGACCGACAGAAATAATAGTTGTCTTTATAAGCAAGGTGTATGACTTTAAATACTTTTTTATTTCTGCTTATACAGGGTGTTAGGGTAAAGAGTTGCAACTTTCCCATAAGAAACCTATAGGAAAATCTATTTTTTTTTTAACAAAAGCGTCATAGTACAACAAAAGTACATAACTATACTAATTCGATGTTACCTTAGAACTCAATCGTAAATCAAGCCGAAATGAAGATAATCGAAATCACCAAGTAAATCCAAAGTTGTACTTCAAACGATAAGTAACATCAGATACTCACCCAGGAAATACGATACACAAACGTCAAAATAACCACGAAAATTACATAAAATCAGGAACACCCTACTCAATCCGCCTCGAACCGGCTCGGATAGCGCCTGCGCACTACAAATCAAGCCTCACGGAGGGCAACGTTACTGTACACACCCTGGAAATTAATTATTAGAAACTGTTGCGACCGGTTACTCGAATGATAGGCATAATTCATACCTGGCATTGATTAGTCAGAACTTTGAGAGAGTTTGCGTTCGGAACGGATGCCGTAATAGGTTATGTTTTGTTGTTGTATTGTAAGGCTTTAAAATTGAAATTGTGATTTATTAGTACTTTTTGATTCAGGTATTTTTATACAAGGTGTTACATAAATACAAATAAACATTTAAGGGGGTGGTTTAGACCATCAAACTCAACAACTTTCACTATGGGACCAATATCGAAATCCCGAAAAAAAAAACTTTTTCTACAAATCGACTCGTGCTAAAATATGTATGGGATATCAGTTTTTTTTTTCGCGATTTCGATGTTTGTCCCATAGAGAAAGTGGTTCAGTTTGACGGTCTAAACAACCCCCTTAAGAGTTTTAAAAATTTATTCTTACTTATGTAACACCCTGTATAGGTAGGTACATGAACCATTGATATCTTTATAACAGAGCTGGATAAACAATTTAATGCTCCAAAAATGACAGACTTAAACAAGCTCCTAAAGATCTCTATTTCCAACTTTCCAAATATATAAACATACCAAATATGACTAAGTAATTAATAACCAAATAAAACGTAGTAGCTCTGTGGTAGTAGTCCCACCCAACAGCATGCATACTAGATTGTGTCAATTCTGACAATTTGCTAAAATTCGTGTTTTTCCTCCGCGTATCAAAATAAAATAAAAGTCAAAAGTCACGCAGAAATAGTGAAGCTTTCTATTAGTGAAATAATTTTTACAATCGGTTCAGTGATTCCAGAGATAAACCCATAGGTACATACAAACAAACAAAAAATGTTTACCTCTATATAATACCTATTATACAGACATTTGTCATGGGAGTCTATAGTATTTAAGTTATTGGAATGAGCTAACGTTTCTTTTAACGCACTACTTTGATTTTTATAAGAAATGTGATCCTTACATTTTTTGGTGCCGTTGAAGCCGACGGTACAACCCTCGGTGACTTCTGGCCTTTACAATTGATTTCCATACCTGGCTTTTCTTCTCCAGATGGTAAAGTTGCCAATGGCCCTCAGATCATCAACGCATAACGTAATACAACTTTGTCTACTAGGTATTTAGAAGCGGAGGTCTCGACACAATCGTGTCATCTACCTATTAGTCATGGATTTCCGCAAAGTAATGCCTGATTCAATAAATTACCTCAGATTATCCTCAACACAGTTGATCTATCTCTTTTTCAGCCTCCACACGGTCTTTTCTGCTGCGGTTTCCAATGGGTCACTGTTTTGAGTGCCCTGTTCTCATTTTTTCAACGTGTTTTGCCCATCTGAGATGTTGCGATTTGATGATCTTACTAAGGTCTACTGCGTCAGCCATCAGGTTATACAGTTCACGATCCATCCGTATCCGAAATTAGCTACGATCTTTGACAGGTCCGAGGTTGTTGTTAAAGAAGCGCAAAATGTAGTTTTGGTAGATTCCATCACCATCATCATGACCGTTATCGGCCACAGCGACAGTTCACAGAGACCGTTTGTGTGCTCTAAGGTGGCTGACTGAGTAAATGTCGTTTTTTGCAGTAAATGTGCGCCCACATCTGCAAATCAGAACCCCTCCGTGGTCGAATGTTTAAGAGCACTGAGCTCTATTAAGGTAAAACTTTGCATTACTTTGAGGGGTGGCTGTACCCATGATCATGTCTAAAAAGTCTGACACCAGGGCTTGTCCACACGATAAGAAGAAGAACCCCTTCGACTAGATTATTCGAAAAAAGGGTGGCCGCAGATGGACGGGACTTCAGCTCGTCACGTTTCGCATCAAGGTCCAAACGACGCGCTTGTTCAAATGCAGACACCTTAGTGTTCACAGTATGCCTCCAATGTGGCCGATCTTTAGCCAGTGTCTCCCAGCTTGACGGATCAACGTCACATCACGTCGTCATTGTCGTTTAACCAGGTTGTTTTGCAATTTATCTTCCACATTTCACACCTCTTGAAACTCTGTTGTAAAAAAAAGCATTTCTCACTCAAAGTTTCACAAAAGATTTTCAAACGCAACGTTTTCTCCAAAACACTTACTGTTTCAGTTTGTATTCCGGCTTGGCTCAGACCATTTCTTAAGAAGAACCTACTTACGACCAGGGACGTGCTCTAAATTGTAAGAAAAGCTATTTATTTACAAAACACCTTCGCAATTTTGCTCAGTCAAAGGCAAATTAAGGTATACATTGATAAATTAGGGTAGCGATTTATAAAGCAAAGACCGTGAGGTACTTAAAATGTTTAAGAAAAGTTGATTAGCATTTTATTTTCATTATAAGTGAAGAACGCGTTGCGGAAAGAAATGGAAGCTCAAACTTGTGGTCCGGGATCGATTTCACACGGACCACAAGCCATATACCAATTAGTTTTTTAACTTATGTACGTAATACCGACGATTCTGAAACGGTGAAGGAACACATCGTGACGAAACGTTGACGAAGAAATTCATATGCGTATGTGAAGTATCAATCTGCATTGGGCACGCGTAGTGGACTAACGCCCTTACCTGAGGGTAGGCCTGTGCTCTGCAGTAGGACGCATATAGGCTGTAATGACATAAGTGAAATAATGTTGAAGTTAGTTCCAGGCTGAGATTAGGCTTATTATCAAGCACTTTAAATTTTCAAAAATTATTATCTTAATAGTTTTTATCGGTACATCATTGGAATAAAGTTGGCATTTGAACGAAAACGTTTACAACGCAGGCTTAGGAATAAAACGATATATCGAAGACGGAAAGTTTAAGTAGACCCCGTAACTCGCCCTCTTCTTACGCACAGACCAGAACTTTAGATTGAATGAACTGAATGTTGTGGAAAAAAACATAATATGTTTATGCAAACTGCTTTCAAACAGTGCAGGAAAAACGTGGTTAGGAAACCTGCATACGTGCATACCTGGATAAGAAGAAATGCAGACGCAGACCAACCTCCTTGAGGGTAGGGTTAGGTTCGAGTAGGATTCAAAACTTCTTGATTAGGTGTTACAGTCTGATGATGATCATTGTAATTCTAAGAAGGAATCAAAAAGCTACTTGTTCGTTTCAGTCAGTGGCGTTGTCTTCTTAAATTCGCCCTCATTATTCTATCGTTTCTCGTAACAAACGATATTTAATTTAACCTTTTTACTCTAATTGAAGAAAAATCTTTGATATTCCGGTTTCCTCTTTTATTTAATAATATTCTCTTTTTATTAAATCACGTTGTGTTCATTATAAAACGTTATACCAATTCTTTTCTTCAAGATATCGTTTTTTCTTTCTCCTTATTGTTTTGTTTGTCTTCCTATGGAGATTTTTATTCCAAAAATATTTTCTAATTTCATTGTTACTAGATCGTGAATCCCAAAAAGTATTTAAACCGTTTTTTTTACGTAGCACTATTGTAAAAATTTTCTTTATCTGAACAAGACATTTTGTTTTTTACATTTTTGTGTAATTTTTTTACCCGACTGCGACAGAAGGAGGGTTATGTTTTTCGAGCGTATGTATGTATGTATGTATGTATGTATGTATGTA
This sequence comes from Agonopterix heracliana, assembly GCA_963693445.1. Classification (NCBI taxonomy): domain Eukaryota; kingdom Metazoa; phylum Arthropoda; class Insecta; order Lepidoptera; family Depressariidae; genus Agonopterix; species Agonopterix heracliana. The sequence continues at coordinate 2,743,224 of OY856308.1, forward strand.
TGTTTGTATGTCTATTTCTTTGGCACGCCCTACAGCCTAAACGGCTTGATGGATTTTAACATAGGAGGTGTCGTTAGATTCGTAAAAATCGTGAGAGTGACATAGGGTACATTATTTTAATGTAGCGTATGCGAATTAAAAAAGAGAGGGGGGAGAATAAAATTTTTTTCGTAAAAAAATACAATATGGGTATCAAATGAAAGCTGGTGAAGAGCAGATTCCAATTATATATATATTATAGTATTTTTATGCAACCATTTTGACACAAGACTAAAAAGTATGAAATAAACTAAATTATTTAGAAAAACAAAAAACCCGACTGCATAAAAAACTATTAACTGAAAAGATAAAAACAAGCTCCCTACATCAGCTATAATAACTTTGCTTGAGCAAATTAATACAATTTGAATGTTATTAGTTATTACATATTAGGTAGGTATTGCAGGCGGGGACAAACCAATAACCAACAAATACTTAGGTCATTTTTCTTTGTCCCCGTTTTTTAACTATTAGATTATGTTATCTATAATGTTAAACGGTTCGTCGGTAGAAAATTTATGCATTATGCTTTATTCTAACGCAAATTTTCGAAACCGGCCAAGTAAGAGCAGGGACTTGGGCAATTGGTAATCAATCTGTACTATAGTACCACTGTTTTTTTTTGTTACACTATTTTTTCCTCAAAAATAAACTAGAGTGTGTTAATTTAATCTTTTGTATGTAAAGTTATTTTTCATTTGTTGTTTATTTTAATAAACTAAATTCCTTATTTTGCTATTAATTTTGAAATATGAACTCAAAATGCAAAAATAGTCGCGAGAAAATCATTCAAACTCGAGAAAACCTTTACATAGATAAAAAAATCGCCTAAAAATATAACAAAACATGTATCATTTGTCAACATCAGACCTCGAAACCCCTAACGCCGTCGAATTTGCAAGCTGATGCTATCCGCCGCACAGGAAATGAGGCGGATCATTTGGCCTGATATTATCTTATTATTGTGCATTCTCTTTGCACGCTTTAGTGACGTGTCTAGATTGCCTTTGTCGCATTCGTTTACATTTGCTTATTTAGTAGTAATGTTAAGGCTAGTTAATCCCACTGCAAGCGTCTCTTTCTTGCAAGCATAAGTTTACAATTAGCCATCCCGCTCCAATTGAAAGCAGGATCGCAAAAAAACGTGTTTTTCGTCAATATGCTCATGGGAGTTTCTAAGCTAAAACTTCTCCTGTGTTCACTAGAAATATTTAATGTATTTAGTTAAGTACAAGAATAAAAAGTTAAATATCAGCAGTTTAATCATAGTATTGAAAAAACATAACAAAAAGGGGTAACTTTGGGATTTTTTTCTATCTAGTAAACTTAATCTAATCGTGTAATTGAGAACAGTCGCCCATCCGCCCGATCCTTAAATAAGATATACTTAATTTAATTTCATACTTTAAAACACAGTTTAAAACACTTTCGTTCGTGTTCAAAAAACGGCCTCGACGGGATAAGAGCGTCTTAACGGGAGTTTTAAAATTTTTACTAGTAATAATATACGTTTTAGGGTTCCGTGTCAAACAAGGAACCCTTATACTTTAGTCCAGTCTATCTGTATTTCCCACCTCAATTACTCGACCTATTGAATCGAAATTTGGCGAGAAGACAGTAAAGTCTATTCTATTCTATTTTAATTTAATAGCGTTTCCTTGTTAGATTTCGCCAGTGTCAAGTGTTGAAAATATATTTATTAGATATAGTGCGGTAATAGGATATGGCGATCTCAAAGCCCCGTTTTTAAACAAAAACACACACTCGAAACCGCCATAATACGGCGGAGCCACGTGGCCAATTAAATCGCAAGCCGACACGTCCACTTGCTACCCCCTTCGCCACGCGACTCGACATTAAAGTCTGTATCATAATAAGCTATTATCTCGCGTCAAAACGTGCGCTTTTGTATTTTGTACTCGGAGTCGCGCTGCAAGTCTGGCGGAGGGCGAACGCGTGCGCATTGGCCTGTGTGAGGCTTGCACGTGGCTCCGCCATTTTGTATAGCTCTAATGTGTTTTCGTTAAAACAGTACTTGAGACTACATAAATCACTTGACACTGGCCAAATTGCTACACAAGCAGAGTGCCACACATGCCACTCAATTCTGAGTTGTGACGTCATAAATATTTTATTACTTTTTAAAGTTTATCTTGTTATTAAAAATAGTATTAAATCTAAAAACTCAATGAAAATGGGAGTTTAGCGTTATTTTATTTAAATTTTATTGTAACTTACCTTTATTAATTGAGAAGATAAAAATAAAAATAAATTTAAGTAAGTAGTCATTGGATAATAGTTTAGTAAGCTAATTATAACCCCTAAAAATTTCCTGAAAATATTTCGTAAACAAAAGAGCATCTTTCAGAAAATACTCTAAACTCAAAATGACATTATAATGTTAATATTTTCACAACAAAGCAGGATTAAAATTCAAAGACGAAGCCAAAATTGTCATCCGGTAACCATAAAAAACCTTCAATTAAAACTTGAAGGATGAACATGCTATGATAAAGATAAAAGGGGTCTTTCGAAAACTTTTAAACCCTTTGTCACTCGCTAGAGGTCGCATTTCAGAAAGCTCCGTCTTTCTAACTTATCTTGACCCTTAAAATGTTCATGGAAAAGTTCTTAGTTAGTTTATGGTCTTTAGTGTAAGATCAGGAGATAGCTGGCATTTTTCTGGGCTCAAAATATAAGAGAAAAAATGATAAGGACTACGAAACTTAGAGGTTTATAGTTACTAGTTTTTTGCAACAGTTTTGTGTGCGTATTATTAGTTTCATTTTCGGATAGTGAAATGAAATTACCGGCCAGTTTTATAACTTTTGGATAAGTTCTCATTAACTTATCTGACAGATCATCATTATCAGCCTACATACGTACCTTCATCCCACTGCAGACCTACCCTAGACTTAGGTTAGTTACGTATAACATTATACATTTTTTTTAACCTATTTCGTCCCACTGCTGGGCAAAGGTTTCCCCTTAACTATTCCACATATCTCTATCCGACGCGGCATCCCTCCATTCGCCGCAATAGGCATCCAACTCGTCGCACCACCTTTTCCAGGGTCTGCCTCGACCTCGACTACCATCTTTAGGCACCCATTGCGTGCTGATTGATGCCCACCGCTCGGCGTGCATTCGACAAACATGCCCAGCCCAGTCCCACTTTAGTTTCGTAGATTTCTCAACTACATCAGCTATTTGAGTTTTGGAGCGCAGTGTTGTGTTCCGGATACGATCCGTCTTTTTCACACCTAGTATACTACGCTCCATAGCTCTCTGACAAACCTGCAATTTGGACTTTTGAACTTTTATTTATATGACCCAGGTGTGGGCACCGTAATACATATAGTCTTTTTAATTTAATAATTGACAAAGGACTTTTACCTATTTAGACAGGGTTCGACCAAACTTAGATTTATAGAAGAGTAACTATACATGGAACAATTTTACTTTTGGTGTTTACACACCCCGTACGAAAAGAACGAATGTATAATTCACCTAAAGAAAGAAGTCGTTGTATCCGTACTTATTGCAATGTGAGGTTGTACAGTTTTAATTTGTTAGGTTTATTTTTATTATAATTTTTTAAAAGTTTATTATGTACGCCAACGACACATAATGAGTATATTATATATTTCCATTACAATTATGTGACATTGACATTTCATTTAGATTAGGGTTGGCGAAACGCAAAATCAGCTTATTCTATACGTGGTCGCTGGTCTATATTAACCGGCGACTTATCTAGAATAAAATTTACTCGCGTTTGGTCGAATCGGGCCTAAGAAACAGTAATAGGTAAAAATTTGACATATTAAAAAAGACCCCTGTATTATTCCATATCAGTAAGTGACATTAACATCACATCAAACACGGTACTTATGTCTTTACTCCGAACACAAATCGATCAACCGTTGACATTGTAACCACACGAAATTAAAACCGTCTAGGTATTCTTTCGGAAGAATGAGTGATTATGGGCCTATTATGTTTACCTCTCGTTCATCGATCATGTTTCACGTGCCGCACGTGTTATCGCTGATTTACAACTTTTGTAGCGTCGGTTGATTCCTTTTTAGGGTTCCGTACCAAAAGGGTTGTATCTGGACCCTATTACTGACCCTGCGCTGTGTGACCGTTCGACTGTACCTATAAAGGGCTGTATCTTTTGAACCGTAATAGTTAGCGAGATGACCTTAAATTTTCACCGAATGTGTGTAGCTGATTTTATTAGCGGAATTATAGCGGGCTTATTCCCCATCACACTGGACAGAGTTTTGGTACTACTAGTGAAACGTGGATGTTCTGAGGTTTCAGAATATCTCTGACTATAGCTCGGGAAATATAGTCGTGAGCATAATTATGCTTAGGCTTCTAGCGGATTTGCTACCAAATAATAAAAAAATAAAAGGGAAAAAAATTAAGGGGGCTGAAACATATAAGAAAAGTGTTTTTTTTAACGATTTCGGTGTTTGCTTTATAGTAAAAACGGTAATTCATACAAGAGTTAAACTTGGTTTGATTGTAGTGCACAGTGCATACTCTAAACTTGAGAGTATAATATATAACTTTAGAGTATAATAAATAGAGTCTAAAGTAAAACAACGAAATAATAAAAGCCGACCAAGGGTGTGGCTTGAGTTAAGGATTCCGGAAAAAAAACATTTTTCTTTTTGTAAAAATGTAATAGTGGTAAAGGAACCCTCCATGTGTGAGTCTGACTCACACTTGGCCGGATTTTCTTCGAAACGAAACTTATTTTACCTCTAATTTTAAGTTATTTTCCGGTATAACTTGAAAACATGTTTTTCTGCTAGGTAACTTTTAAAATCTGCTAAGACGATATTTTCATTTCGGTTCTTGTCAGTTATTAAGCTAAGAATACGACTAATACAGTAAACGATTAATAACGGAAAAGCCACATTATGTAAAACAGTTCATCCAAATTGTTTTAAAGATTTACAAAAATGAATGTTTTTTTTTATCTGTGTTTTTACTATCTTTAATGTTCAGATGCAATCTTTAAGTCGGCAGTTGAAACAAAGTTTCTAACCAGAAAGAGATTATTGTCGTAAGTTTATATTACTTATGTAGGTATGTAATTATATTGATTCAAATTTTAGTCGCCTTGTAAAGAAGGACTCGCAGATTATTTAGATTTAAACGAATTTATTGAAGAAACCTTCTTTTTCAATCAATGTGGATCACACAAAACACTTTCCATCATTGACGTCAAAAAGTTATACATGGTGTAAGACATAAAAATGCTTATAATATAACTTATTAAAGATGCGTGCTTCAGACCATCAAACTAAAAATGTTGTAATATTCTGCCAAAATTGGGTCCTTCTATTGAATAGACAAAAATAATTAACAAATATAAAAAAAATCTAAATCGCGAATATAAAATCTGCTTTTCCAGACTTATTGTGGGTCGAGTACCTACCACAAAAGTTGTCTATGGAACAGCAGAATTTTATTTCGCGATTTTAATGTTGGTCCCATGTTAAAAGTTGTTCAGTTTGATGGTCTGTTAGTATCACCCCCTAACGTATGTAACGCATTTAAGTTTACACCCTGTATTGATGAACTCATAAACAAGATAATGAATTTCGATTCGCACGTATTTGTTAAAGAAAAATACTGTAGTATACGATAGGACATAAATTTTAAAATCCTCACAAATCTCTGGGTTCAACATCAACCAATAAGGCGCCGCCGATAACATCTTATTTGTATTCAGTGTTCATAATATTGCCGGCTTCCTTATTCTGGGTTAAACGAAGTCCACTTTGTTACTTTTACTTTGTTGCGGTACGGGTAAATTTTTACAGTCGTCTTGTATCATTTCTTCAGTTTAGAAAGATATTGGTGATTTGGTTTTGTTCTCGGTGCTACTTATGAACAAACGAAAATTGGGAACTAAATACGTTAAAAGTTAAGATAAATAAATTACAAGCAAAGATTGTGTAATTCTTTTTTTTTTAATTTACTGTTTTGTTTTGTTTTGAAAGAAAGCGGTGTTTTGATTTGAGATAAGATCTTAACTTTAATTTCATATCACATAGAATGCAAAGCGTGTTTAAAAACAAGCAATGCCAAGATTCTTGTTAGAACCCTTCCTACGTAAAAATGGTGTATGTATAGCATTGACTTACTAACTCATGGACGTCGGGTCTAAGGCTGGCTTGCAACAAAAAGTATTTAGTCTTAAATATGTTTAAATATGATGCTGTCACTGTCATTTGTATGAGCATTGTGAGTGACAGAACTATCACTAAATACGTTTATCATTAAATACTTGTTGAGCAAGCCGGGCTTATACAAAATTCTCGCAAAAAGTTTTCCAGACTAACTTACATGATAAACGTAAGTAAGTGTTAGTAGTATTAACTAACTGAAAACATTGAAACAGCTGTTCATTTTGCTTGCATAATCGCGAGAAAAGATCTGAAACAGGTCAGCTAATTAAGAAAGACCCTGAATACATATTGTAAGGTATACAGTACCTAGTCGAGAGTAGATGAGAAATAATCGCAATCTACAATTGGAATAATTAACCTGCCTGTTTAAAATAATCCTATACATACACCATTGCCTTATCAACTACTGAACGTTGAGTCCACGCTCAAAGGTGTCCGAACCAAAAGAGAAACAAAACGCTTAAAGAGTAACAATTACGCACCAGTCTTCGTTTGATCGACCGACTATGCGCACGTCTATAATGCCGTGCCGCGGTGCTGTAAGAATTGCTGATATCTCTGCAACCAAAATAAAACAAAACAAAACCAAAAACAATCACACTCAGTTGCAGAAACGCTTATTTAAATTGATCCTCCATTAAATTTCTTGCTAGCTTTTACTACATAAACAAGACGAAAAGTTACAGCAAGAGATTTAATGGAGGATTAATTTTAATGAGCATTTCTGCAACTGAATGTCGTTAGTTGGTTTATAACTTTATATTACTAACACGTACTTACGTTTGTGTTGGTTATTCTCAGACACTTTTTGCGAGAAATTTGTATTCGACCCGGCGTCCATTATTTGGTATATCAATGGTTAAACCTAAACACAACTATCTTGTTCTTACTAACCTGAAACGATAAATAATCAAAGGAGCTTTGATACCGTAACAGAGTTATCTTTGCAAACCATTTTATTCCTTTCACAATCAGATCACATCGCGTCGACGCGGATGATTGGAATCTGAGCTGCTGGTTTGAAATAATCTTACTTTAACTATCCAATCAGACTATAAATCGATCAGTTTGATCTTAAATGGGACTGAATACTGGTAAAATTTTTGATAAATGTAGTTTTTTGCTATGATAAGATCCATCTTTATGTACTTGTTGAGGAAAGTTTCAATTTCCGTTTAAGAGGATAGGCGAGGACCGTTTTTTCCTTACAAACGTATTCCCCTGTTTCTTCCCTGGATAATGACACTAGAGCAAACATTTTTACCATACAATCTATGTTGCCTCTGCCATGTCCATATGTTTTGCTTTAATTACTGTATGAACTAGGGACCTTCGAAAATTACCAATTTTACCACCCGTTTTCAGACATCCAGCAAACAAATTTGACAAATATAAACAAAAAAAGCAAAACATACAGACATAGCCAAAGTCTTTCTCATATTATTCTTAAAGGATTATTAAAATCAGTTTAGTTTTGGAAGAGGAAACACGGGAATACGAATCGCTGTTTTCGTCGATTTTATGTAAGTAAAATTGGTCCAATCTGCAGTAGTCTCTTTCGCACTCTAGTCAGTGGAGTGTATGGGTGAGGCGGATCGGACAAATATGTATACAGTCGGAAAAATTACCTATTCTCCAAATTAGTATTTCAGACCGCCTATCCTCTTAAATGCTATTTTTTTTACCCTATTTCTTCAAACAAAAATGACAGGAGAAATCTTTCATTCCATCAGAATAAGTCCTTTGATGAGACCGTTGATCGATCCCATCCAGATACGGAAATTAGTATGGAAGGCTCGATGTTTATAATAATAAACATTGTGGAAGGAAAAATAACAGGGTTTTTTGTGGTCTCGTTTTCCTTATAACGAAGATATAACGGAATGCCACAATTTAGGTCTGCTATAATTTTTTGATAACGTAATTTATGGGTGCATAAAACGTGAAAGTGTTTTTACGAAAATTTGCTAAGCTTTTACACTTTTATTGGATGGCTTTGTTTTTTTGGTGTTTCTTTTTTATTTTATTTAGCTAGTACCAAAAACAAGATACTATCAAATCTATGCGGTATATGTACTTTTGTGTGTGTCATATAACACACACACAAACACAGAGAGATAGAGAGTGAGAGAGAGATAATCAACAGAAGCCTATACCACCGCAGGGCACAGGCCTATTATCAGAGAGGTTGTATGGGGGTTAGTCCACGCGTGCCCAATGTGGATTGTAGACTTCACATAAGCATTATTTTCTTATTCAGCATTTTTTCTCACCATGTTTTTCTTCACCGTTTCTGAGTAGTCGGTATTACGTGAAAACTCATTGGTGCAGTCTGTCTATAAAGTCTTATCAAAAAATGAGGGCGCTGTCTCCACGCAAGAAAATCAAGAATAATCTGGCAATAGCACCATACTAAAATAATTCGTTCTTCAAACATTCATGCCACGACTTTATAGACAGACTATACATGGCATGTCGTCCGTGCGGATTAGAACCTGGACCTCAAGATTGAGTTTCCAGACCTCTCCGCAATGCACTACAGACGGTCTAAAATTTTTTGTTGTAGTTGAAATCGACCATGAGCTTAATAATTCGCAATACTTTAGTATTAAAAACAAATAAATAATATGCAATATCCAAAAGCTCTATTGACAATAGAATACTAAACGATAAACTATCTGGAGTAGCAAACCAGCACAAACCGATGCCAAAGCTAGCAACTTCGCCGGCTCTCGTTCATGCTTCATTGATACTTGGCACCAAGATACTGGCCAGACTACTGAGGTAGCTACTAATCCTGGATTACGATTTAACTTGACGGGTTTATTTGTTAATCTTGTTTATCTGGGACATTTTAGGAGAGGATTTAGTTAGATAGTAGACACGGATTGAAAAGATAATTCTGAGATGGATTTTGGTCATGTGGAAGTGATTGGACTGACGTATGAAATATAATAAGGCGTATGCCTTCGGCGGTCTGCAGTGGAAGTGTACTTCTTCTATCAAATCTATGGTATAGCATTGAGTTTGACTTACGATCTTATTCAAGATATTTGCTAACCAGCGTTAGATGCTATCTGATAGAAGGAAACGACAGTTGTAGGCGTTAGAGGATATTTTTCATTGGCAGTACAGTTATCTCTCAATCGCACTTACGCCTCTTCTAATCAGTTTTTACATTTTCTATGAAATAACAGCAGCCACGGTGTGGCCCAGGAGTGTACCAAAAAGGGCCAAACAAAAGGTACACAAAACAAATGAACATAGCGAGAGAGATGTGACTCAAGGCTTCATTCATTAATTTTTTTATTTAATGGCACTCTGCTTGTGTAGCAATTTGGCCAATATCAAGTGATTTATGGAGTCTCAAGTATTGTTTTGACGAAAACACATTAGAGCTATATAAAATGGCGGAACCACGTTACACATTACAGTCACGGTGCAGTATCCATAAAATGTCACCCAGTAATTTCAACACAGGCCAGTCACGGTGCAGTATCCATAAAATGTCATCCAGTAATTTCAACACAAGCCAGTCACGGTGCAGTATCCATAAAATGTCACCCAGTAATTTCCACACACGCCAGTCACGGTGCAGTATCCATAAAATGTCACCCAGTAATTTCAACACACGCCAGTCACGGTGCAGTATCCATAAAATGTCACCCAGTAATTTCAACACACGCCAGTCACGGTGCAGTATCCATAAAATGTCACCCAGTAATTTCAACACACGCCAGTCACGGTGCAGTATTCATAAAATGTCACCCAGTAATTTCAAGTGTAAATGATAACATTTAAGTCATATCACAGTTTGTGTACTTTAGCTTTGAACCTCATGCCTATTCCGCAATCCATGAATACACGGCGCGTCCCTCAAAGACTCGAGCCGCGTTCGAAATGGAACACTCTTGTTTACACGTCGAAAAGCAGGTTTTATTTCTGATACTATTTCTGAACTAGGTCAGAAGGTCAATGCTGGTTTTTATCCGATTGCAGCTTTAAAGAGTTATTTATATGCACAGCGTGGGTAGGACTAGGCAAGGTCATAGCAAAATAAAATATAAGTCGACTTAGACCTGATTATCGCAAAGTTTTTCTCAAGGCTACATCGCAAATTAGCAAAATCGCAAGTTTAAAGGCAGATCGTACGATCGGAAAACGGTCTCAGTCACAAAACATTATAAGAGGGGTTCGAAATGCAAAGTAGCGCTTTTGCTTCGGAGACGGCTGTCGCCACTTGTCTTCCCGCTCACGCTGCTACAATTACTCATGCTCTCTCGCTCGCACCACGCCGCGCGCCTTATGTTGTTATGCAAATCATTGCATAACCTGTGGCGACACGTTCCACGCCTACTTAGCACTTCTACCCCTCGGGCCCTCTTTTAATGTTCTGTGGTCTCAGCCAATAAGGACCGCTGCTCCTCCCCTTCACCAGCTTTTACGATTTTGCCTTGCCATTTCGGTACTAGGGTACCGTTTCCAGACGGGTACAGGTACTCAAACAAGTACCGGTACTTAATTCCGGTACCGTCACAGGTAAGGTAAATATTTGATTGGTACCGGTATAATACCTATACTGATTAGAAAGTAATAAGTACAAGTACCACGTCTGGTACCGATGCCAGTGCAGGGAAGACGTCTGGTTCCTGTTTACCAGTATTTCAAGCCCTGGTCGTAAACCTGCGAAAAATTTTGCTGGTCTAAAAGGTACTATAGTGGGTGTTAGTCGGGTAGGGCATTTCAGCGGTCTCGACAGGTCAATAGAACGCGGTGTGTGCGGGTCGGGGGGAGTGTGCCGCGGCCTCCCGGCTGCGGTACCGACTTACGAATTCAAAGTCGGTACCCTCGTCCCCCGTAGACCGTTCTCGATTTACCTGCAGCAACCACTGACCTGTCCCACAAGGTAGACAGATGACCTGACGAGCATAAGGCATACGCTCATGACTATATTCCCCGAGGGGGTAGTCACTCGTAGGTACTGGACGGAGACTCCTAAGACAAAACATAAGATTGTGTTCTAAACACAGTGTAACGTGTGTTTGAGAATAAAGATTTCTTTAACCACAACAAAACGCCCTAGTTATACTTAAGGGGGTGCTTCGCCAACATTGAAATCACTAAATAATCTGCGTTTCCATACAAAACTGAAGTACAGACTCGATTGATTTTATTTTCGCGATTTCGAAGTTGGCTCCATAGAGAAAATTGTTCAGTGTGATGGTCTGAAGCACCTTAAGTATTACTAGGGTGTTTTGTTACACCCTGTATATTTATGCAGTCTCTCGTTTTAACTCCTAAATTAGATGAAATAGTAAACCGCTACAATCAGGGGTTGTTAACCTCACTACCTCCAGAGATCTACCTTCTCATCTTATTATATCCTAGTAAATGAAAGAATCTAGCTTCATACCCTTTATGAGCAAGATATTCGCGGGATTACAGCGGGAATATCAAATATAGTCGGGATTGGAATGTTTGCAACTCTATTACGTAGCGTACCTATTACAAAGGGTAGTGTTAAGAATTATAGTAGAAGATTAAGATTATAGAAGTAATGGATCCTCGAACAAGTAAATGATTTACACGTATGCATACAAAAACACTGATCCGTCTTTTCGCGTTACGCGTTCGACAATCAATTTATACACAAATTGGCGCAACATTTTATGTGTTATTTAAGACGCGTGTTTATTTTATCCGGTCGAGGCCATTTTTTGAACACGAACGAAAGTGTTTTAAACTGTGTTTTAAAGTCTAAAAACCAATTATGTCTTATTTAAGAATCTGGCTGATAGGCGACCGTGCTCAATTACACGATTAGATTAAGTTTAATAGATAGAAAAAAATCCCAAAGTTACCCCTTTTTGTTATGTTTTTTCAATACTATGAAACTTTTTATTCTTGTACTTAACTAAAAACTTTAAATATTGCTAGTGAACTCCGTAGAATTTTAAGCTTAGAAACACCCATGAGCAAAGATATTGATGAAAAACACGTTTTTTTGCGATCCTGCTTTCAATTGGAGCGGGATGGCTAATTGCAAACTTATGCTTGCAAGAAAGAGACGCTTGCACATGGATAACCTGGCCTTAATAAATGTGAATCATACATAATGTTATTGAAAGGAAGTTTTCTTATCGAAACTGTTATAAAAATTGAGCATATTTACAGAAAAAAGATTATTTACGATAATTATGGTTTAATGGTATCCCTGACTCCAAATCAATCTTTTATAGAATTTTTATCCTACTGTTAGTTTGTTTGAAACAGCATAACGCAAAAACTACTGAACCGAATTCTATGAAATATTGTGTGTTTGATAGTTTATGATTTGATCTAAAATCTGATATATAATTTGTGCGGACAAAGTCGCATCAATCAATTATATATTATTTTACACCAAAAACATAGTAGGTATGCAGAGAGTAAACAAAAAGTACAAAAACTACTAGTAGAGTACAAAAATAGGGTTTATTTATTACCTACTATAAAATCTGTGTTCTGTGCGGTGCGAATGACTGTTAATTTCTAGATTTAACTGTGTTTGTTATACTATCTGATTTTTTAATGTTGTGTTTACCTTTAATTGCCTATATGTATTAACGTAACGACAACATTTATATGGAAATTTTATTTGTAAGTACCTATTAAATAAATAAAATTAAACTATAATTATGTTTCCTCTCATGTGAGTGACTTTTTGTCTTCAATGAAAATAAAGTACCATCTTTAAACTTAACTACCACCGGATGCAATTTGTAAGCTAAGCAAGAATCGTTTTTCGCAAGAAAGCTATTTAGGTCAAACTTAGTGTCTTCTGTTTTGGTGTGCAATAAAGTATAATTGAACTGAATTGATGACCGAACGCTTCGTATGCGACTCCGAATCGCACTTGGCAGTTTTTTCCTTGTCCTCAACTGTTTTGTACACCTCAAAATTGTGTTATCTGCATTGTACTTCACAGGGTGTTAGGTTAGACGATTGCATTAAGTGATTGTACTCAGGATACACCCATGATACATCATGATGATGGTGCTGTACTGGTCATATCTGCCGAAGAACTGACAACCGATGGGGTGTCAGAGTTCTAGAGTGGAAACCGCGAACTGGTGGACGCCCTGCTGCCCGCTGGACAGACGACCTAAAAAAAGTAGCGGGGAGCGACTGGATGAGGAAGGCCAAGGACAGAGTTTTGTGGCACGCCTTTGGAGAGGCCTATGTTCTGCAGTGGACGATGATAGGCTGATGATGATGATGATGATGATGACTCATGATACTGAACAACTTTCCAAAAGGAATAAAAATTTAAACTTGTCATACAAATGTTTAATCATAGTCTGATTGCTAATTTCCTATAATGATTCATAGTGCAAGTTGTTCAATATCATAGGTATGGAAATGTTTACCCACACTTTTTGTATGTTTTATAATAAAGTTATTTATGTAATTCAATTTCGTTCAACTCAGTCGACTCCACGCAAGTTCCAGTTCACATTTTCATATCACCCCGGAGGTAACACAACAAACGATGCCTTAGATTGCACAGTTTATTTCATCTCAGTCGGCATGTCATGTCATATTTACACTTGCCCGAGCGAGGTGCGACTCTGGGTGGGGTCCTAGTATGAGCGGTAGCACCATTTTTCATTAAAAATAAAAATAAACACGTTTTAAATCTCTTACTTTGAGATCTGACTTTGTTCCAATAGTGTTTTAACTTAATTGCTTTAATGGTTTGTTTCTGGCAGACGTAGTGTAGGAGGGTGTATTCAAGGTCCTTCTTAATATGCTGACACTTTTTAAGGGGATAAAACTGAACAACTTTCTCTATGGCACCAACATCGAAATCGCTAAATTAAAATCAGCTGTTCCATACAATACTGCAGACCTACTCGAGCCAAATGTATGGGACAGCAGATTTGTTTTTTTGCGATTTCTATGTTGGTCCTATAAAGAAAATTGTTCAGTTTAATGGTCTAAACATCCCCTTAAAAAGTGTCTATATAATATGAATTTCTTAATACCTTCTTAAAGAAGGAACCTGGCCGAACATTTTCATATCTTGTTTATAAGAAAAGGCATAAAACTTATTTAAGGCGCTGTTATAAAGCCCCAGGACGTTTATAACAGCAATACAAAATTATCTACCTTTCCTTATAATTCCTCAGCCGAATGATTGCTCGACATAGGACTTCCCCCAAGGATCGCCGCAACGACCCGTATTGCGCTGCGCTGCGCTGCGCTGCGCTCATGCAACGGGCTCCCGCAACCTTTACCAGGTCGTCGGGCCACCTTGGGGCCTACCCACACTGCATCTTCTGGTACCTATGCATTTTCCACTCGTAAACTTTTCGGTCCATCTCTTCATGACAATAATACCAACAAATATTTTATATAATGCTTACCGCTCGCTCACACTGAGCTCTCAAGAGTAATGCTCGTCCAAATGTGAAAAGGCACGAATTCCGCGTTGATAGAATTCTTTATACATCTTTCCTTCTAGTTTGAATTGCTCCTGATATAGCCTGGATGTACTCGTATCTCTTGCTTTCAATAATTTGTTACTTAGGTATTATGGTTCTAAATTGTTTGATAACTTTTTTACTCGACTGCCCCAGAAGGAGGGTAACGTTTTTCTTAATATTATTTATTAGAAGCTACTTTGTCCGCAAAAATTTAATAATAATCGTTATTGCATCCTTGAGGTAAAATTTACAGGTCTTAAAAATAGGTGTATTAATACAATCTCAGGGACCCTATATACCTACCTACCAGATTATATTCTAATATCTATTACCTACCAGATTCTACTATCAGGCATTATAATACCTACCTACCAGATTCTAGACAAATCATAAGTTTTCAAACAAAAAATTTTCCTCGCAATCAGTAGTACGTGATACGCGAACAAAACAAAAAGACACACAATAGTTATTTGTATGCTAGGCTGCAAAGTTGCTTTTTGGCGCGAGTACTTGTATTGAAACCTGAGCAAGCGAAATTTTCAATACAAGTACTCGCGCCAAAAAGCAACTTTGCAGCCTAGCATAACAAATAACTATTGTGCGTCTTTTTGTTTAATAAATAATTTTTGTTTGTCAAATAATATAATCCTGAGCTCAGCGAAGGTTTCAAAGGTACGAGACGCAGAAAAGCTTTGCAGCCGAGCGAAACACACAACTTTTCACGTCACAACAGCGAGGGAAAAAAGTAAATTGCTAAAAAGAACATTTTAAAAAGTTTTTTTCACCTCACAAGCTCGGAAAGATTATGTTTATCATTCGAAATCTGAGTGCAAAAGTTCATTTTATCCGCTAGCGTGGAAAGAGTTTATGAAATTCGAATCTGTCTATTCAATATTTTTCTATACCGCCAGTCTACTGAAAATGCATTAATAACTATTTCATGTCACTGGCCAGCACGAAAAAAAAAACTTTTTAAAATATTGTTCTCTTTAGCAATTCAATTTTTTTCCTCGCTGTTGTGAGGTGAAAAGTTGTGTGTTTCGCTCGGCTGCAAAGTTATTCTGCGTCTCGTACCTTTGAATCCTTCGCTTGCTCAGGTTTCAATACAAGTACTCGTGCCAAAAAAACAACTTTGCAGCCTAGCATAACAAATAACTATTTTTCGTGTTGGCCAGTCACATGAAATAGTTATTAAGCATTTTCAGTGGATTGGCGGTATAGAAAAATATTGAATAGACAGATTCGAATTTCAAAAACTCTTTCCACGCTAGCGGATAAAATGCACTTTTGCACTCAGATTTCGAATGATAAACAGAATCTTTCCGAGCTTTTGAGGCGAAAAATATAATAAAGTTTGTGATTTTGAAAACCACCTAAAAACTATATCGTAACTTTTTTAATAAATCTTCAATGCACCTACAGATAGACTTCTGTTACAGTTCGATTGTAGGAGATAGATTTTACTTTATGCACTGCTTAAAAATTCATTAGACCATTTTGTTCGTTAATTTTTCATCCCCCGAAAGTAAGAAGCGCTTTTATATTTATCACTGACATCTGACAACTGTGAAATGACAAAGTGGCTTTACTTTTTTATTTCTTTTTTCTACCTTTTCTTTTTTTTACTGGGATGAATCATGCGTTTTAATTTTGGATTCGCTAAGTGGTTTACTTTCGTATTTTGTGTAATCCTGAATTATTTTAGTGCTTTGGAAAATAAGAAAAACATTATTTTATTTTATAGCAAGCGATTTAGAAGCTAAATGTTTATCTAGCAATAACATTTACTGTGCTGTAAAAAAGAAAAGGCGTAATTGTATTAAAAATCCTTTTGGTCTCTGCAAGTTGGTTTAAATCTTAGACTATTTAACTATGAACGGGTTATGCATGTAATTCTTCTAACAAACTTTTCTGTTACTTTTTTCGGGGGATGAGATAGCATTAAATCCACAACTTTGGATTTTATTCCATTATTTATATTCAAATTTTCAGCATAGCATATGCTCACGACTATATTCCCCGAGGGGGTAATCAGAGATATTTTGAAACCTCAGAACATCCACGTCAAAATACCACGTCACGTTCGTAGATTAAAATTTTGGTTGTTAAAAATCATGTAAAATAGTCTCGTGTGTAGTTTGAAGCTATTGTTCTGCAAATAAATAGGCTGTCTCGTTTAGTAATAAGGAATAAAATTGCCGATCAAGTTAATTGGGAAATACACTTGATCAGTTGATCTTGTACCGAGGCAGAGAGGAATGCTAGTGCGAGGCTGGTCCCTAGTTAAATGGTCTGAGGTTTAAATAAAAAAAATAAATAAAACATTGATATTGCTAAAATTAAAAAAAAAGTTTAATGATTCTTTATTTCAGAGAGAGTTAGTCCATTAATGCGTTAGTAACAGTGGAACTTAACCTCTTGTTAGTAAAACTGTTCATTTATTATATTTTAATTTAAAGTCCCAATATTGGGAAAATCTACAGGCTGATGTGCAGCTGTACCAACCGCTTCGTTATGGGGCTATCCCAACTTTCAACAACAGTTTTAAAATGCTGTTTTGACTGGTTTGTACTTTCTGGAGTAGGGAGGCACAAGTAGGTTAGCAG
Organism: Agonopterix heracliana; assembly: GCA_963693445.1. NCBI lineage: Eukaryota > Metazoa > Arthropoda > Insecta > Lepidoptera > Depressariidae > Agonopterix > Agonopterix heracliana. The sequence goes on from OY856308.1 coordinate 2,760,552, forward strand.
GGCACGGTGGTAGCTCTAAAAAAGATTTGACGTTTAATCAGTGTGCTTCAAGCTCCTATATTGAATAAATTATATTGACTTTGACAAGGATTTCGCATAATAGGGTAAAAGTCGTCGGTTTGAGCCTCAGTCAGTACACCTATATTAACATCGCACTTGAAGTTGAATACAATTTTAACCATATTGAAAAAACTAGTCATCATGACTTCATAATTTTTTTTTATTTTTTTTTTTTAATCAGACTTCATGCTGAAATTTGGTTCAATAGGTGCAAACTTAGATAGGAATTGAAGTGGGGTATACAAACAGACTGACAGACAAAATTATACTGGGTTCTATCTTTATACTAATTTAAATTTTCGTTTTTCTAGACGAGGTGAAATTGCTGAAATAGCTTTAATTATCATTGTACTTTGGGTTGATATAACCTCAGGGTTAAAAGCCCCAAAATACAAAAAATAATGAAAAAGAAATTTCTTTTTACTTTACACACAAATACGATTTTCACATCAAATACGATTTTTGATTTGAAAATATACTAAAAAAAACTGAAAGTGCCTTAAATGTTGTGTTGCTTTTATTTTTTATTTATTTGAAGAGATACCTAAGCCTACTTAACTGCTCAAGAGCATTAATTGAAGATTTAATAAAAAGAGAAATATTAAAGATTGTTACATAACATAGGGTTCTATTTCGAAAACCTAATCCGATTAAGTATTATATTCTTCAACCATTTTTGTGAAATCTACGTTATTGACGATAATTGTTGAAGCAGTTCGCAGAAAAATTACTTAATGTTATAATACAGGGTGTAAAGAAATGTATGATTAACATTTAAACCATATTATACTCTACTCATCGGGCTGGTCATATATCACGCATGAATTATGACAAATGGTAAAAAAAAGTGACTGCATGGGCAGGACTCTCTACTAAAAGGAAAAGGGGAAGACCTAAAGAGATGGGCAGACAAAATAAACAAAATAGCTGGAAAGAACTGGATAGTAAAAGCAAAAGATAGAAACATTTGGAGAAATATGGAGGAGGCCTTTACTCGTTGAGAGGTCCTGTAAAGAATAATAATAATGAAAATCTAATAATATTAATTTATCTAAATCAATGTTTTGCATGCCTGAAATGAAATGTATCTGATAATATTTATTTATAGTAATGAAAGTGTACAATTTGATTCTAAGGAAATCATCGTCATCATCATATCAGCCGATAAACGTCCACTGCTGGACATAGGCCTCCCCAAAAATGGGGGATTTGCCATAATCGCCACGCACACATCATCTAAGGAAATAAAAGGCTAATAATAATAATAATACTCTACCCATCAAACTGAACAACTTTGACTATAGGAGCAAAACTGTCAAAAAATCTGCTGTTCCACTTCAGCGCCTACTCGACTCAAATGTATGAGACAATTGATTTTTTTTATTATGACAGGTTTACATAGTAAAAGTTGTTCAGTTTGATGGGTAGAGTACCTATTTGGTTTAAAGGTTAACCATACTTTTCCTTACACCCTGTACTATCACGGCCCTGTAATCTTCTCTGTGCTTATGGTGCCATCCCATATCTGAGGTTGGCTATCATTAGGGCTATTCGATTCCATTCGCGGCAAGCGCGGCTTTCGCTCCCCGAAAAGAGCGGGAACAGGTAAATTTCTATGGAGCAAAGGCGCGTCGCGCGCGTGTAGAGTAATCATACTAGACGTGTAGGAAGCCCTTTCTTGTACCCGAAATTCAGGCGTTATAATTTTGCATTGAAAGCATATGCTAAGAGCCACATTCGTAAATATTTTCAGATTTTTAACTTTGTATTTCAGAAGTTGGCGCGCTCCATACAAACGTAGTCTGGTGATATTTTGAATACTATCTAATTAAAGTAAATGAAATTTTTCAGAAACAATCTAAAAACTAATCTATATGTTTGTATGAGGTCAGATTTTCGTTAAAATATACAGTTTTCGATGGAAATCTTTGAGGTACTGTAACTTTAAAACTATACATTTTAACGAAAATCTAACTCCATATAAGTAAAGAGATTTATTTCTAGACAGTTTCTGGACTACCTTTGTATGGAGCGCGTCTACGGTAATATGTAGGTGTGCACCTTAGATTAAAAATATCTAAGAGGTGCACCCTATTTTTGACTTTGAGCGCAAATATTTCGAAGCACAAACTTTAAAATAAGTTTGTCCCGAAGGATGTTTTATTCCATTTTAGAAGATCTGTCAAACGACATCTAACACAATGTTGCAGTCAGAGAAAATTAACTGCCGCCTCGGTCACAGATTACCTACTAGTAACTTCGTAACAGATAAATCACTTCCTTAGAAAACTATAAATTACTTCCTTAGAAAACTATAAATTCTCACGCTTTTAATCACCAACAGCCAGAAGGTATATAGGGTCCTTCTTAATATGCTGCCACTTTTTTTTTTAAGGGGATTATCAGACCATCAAACTGAACAACTTTCTCTATGGGACCAACATCGAAATCACGGAAAAAAATCAGCTCTTCCGTACAAAACTGCAAACCTAACACCCGCGGTAAATTACAGGCCTCCGTCATTCGGCCATAGGTTCAGAGAAAAGTATAGTAAGCGATGTGCTTGATTGATTTCTGCCACTCGTGCTAGACGGCAACATCGAATATTATACGTCTCGCGCGCTGTAAGTAAGAAAGTAAGTTATAGCCTATAGAATCCCACTGCAGGGCAAAGGCCTCCTCTCACGAATAAGGGTGAGAGGGAGTGGGCCATACTCTACCACGCGGGCCCAGTGTGTGTTGGGTAGTGGGGGATGTATGCAGCAATGTATGTATGTATGTTTGTATGTTGGTAGGTAGGTAGGTAGATAGGTGTTTATGTATATATGTAGGTTAGGTATGTATGTACGTAGGTAGAAACTAATTGAGTTAATAAATATGTAGGTATGGATGTTTGTGTTCATATATACCTACATTAAATTGAAATTGTGTTTGCGTGTTTGTCTTTGTTCCTTTGGGAAAGTTGATTAGTATCATGAGTACAATCATCCCTTATAGTTATGCAACTATTTACCCTAACATCCTATATACATACATAGGCACATACCTACATATAAACGTACATACATCCCCACCTACCTAAGCACACATCTGGTGAATTTCCATAAAACACATTTTTGACCGCGGGTGACTAGATGCCGCTGGCGCAAAATGTCCATTGTCTTTGTTAGAACGACCGTAATTTCGTATCATGTGACATGTTATCACGTTATTATTCTACGGACTGTTCTAAAATCATGTCAAGAACCGAAAAAGGTCGTAAGTCACAACCTATACCATTCCAAATTCCTATTGCCCCATTCCTACTCCATTCCAAATAAGGACGACGAATTTTCCGATTCCTAATTTTCTTTCTGGTGAACTCTGATCAGCAAATATAATTTATTTATCTGAAAGATATACTATCCGACATATCTTGGATGTTAGTTTTAAGAATTAGTGAGAGGAAGTGTTTGAAATCTCTGTTTTTGCAATTGAAAAAATGTCTTAAAACTCGTTGCTATTTGGAATTCAGTATAGATAATTTTTGATTTGTTTTTTTATTTAAATTAACTGTTTATAGTTTATTTTAATAATACTCTGTGTTTAATAAACTCAAGGTAGACCTACAGTTTAATGGTCTGAACTACACCTGAAAATTAGTAAAGTGACTACAAAATCATCTAGCGTAATCGTAACCATTCTTAAGCAATAAAAGTATCAAACCAATAAAAGCTTAATAAAATTACTACGTTATTATTTTCTCTCAGCCCTGCCTCTAGACGTTGATTGATGTTCAAAGTTGTTAACATCCTTCGTTGATCGCGATAGGGTTGTCGCTACAGAGTAACTTTTTTCAGATAAGCCTTTTTTCGACCTTGAACGTGGTACTTTCTCTAAGAACTTTTCTAGAATTAAAACAAAAATTATTCAAAGTATTTTTTTGGCATTTTAGCTGGATCGTTAATCAAAGTGTAATTTAGTTTTAATCTTTATGAATAAATAAAGCACTATTATGCGTTAATTAATAATACATTAAAGCAGTTGAATTTTCATTAAATGTTAATTTCTTTTTTGTTATTCTAATGAGTTTTTCATATCATTATTTCATCTTCAGTGCTTCCGTGCTTTGGAAGCATTTTAAGCAGTTAGTCCCGGTTACTACTGTTTTAATTATATAGTATAAGGTATTTCAGCCAGATCTGCCAAATACTATGGAGATACAAAACATTGACAAAACATCTGCTGTCCCATTAAATTAAAGATTGAAAAAGTCGGGCGGCGAGCGGGATTCGAACCCACGACCTGCCTATCCGGGGCATGCTCTACTCCAACAGAGCTGTCGTCGCCCTGCAAGCCACGGCGAAATTTTCAATCTATATATTATCGTCTTAAAGGGACATCAGCGCCATCTGCCAGAGTTATACAAACTACTGATCCACACGTCCGAATCCCGCTCGCCGCCCGACTTTTTCAATCTTTAATTTGATTAAGCTAACATGGCATACATGTAAAATAATAACATTCGATCTGCTGTCCCATTCAAAGATGCAAACCAAATCGACCTAGTTTTAATGGGAAAAGCTTTTTTATCGCCATTTCGTTCTCGGTCCCATAGAGATATTTTTCAGTCTGATGGTCTGATCATCCCCTAAAAAAACATTCAACATATTAAAAAAGATCCTTTATACTACTAGAATTCTCAGCGGTGAACAAAAGACTTCCAGAATTCCTCATTAATTGAGCCTACCTCATTTCTAACCAAATTAAACTTCAGAAGTACACAGAACTTTTATTTAATTTTCTTCTTCCTCATCTTATTGGAAAATAAATAAAAAAACGAGTGCCTCTACAGAGACAATCGCTTTCATGTAGGCTTTTTAGGGCGTAGCGGAGTTTTTGAATCTAAAGTGCTTTTGAATTAATCGGATTCTTTTGTGCAAAGGAAAATGTTTTTGCGCCAAATCTTCCGGTTTTTTGTATGTTAGAGGTTTTCACGGAACGATTATAGAGAGTACATTGTTGTTGTGAAGTTTTTGACAACCATGAAATGTATGGACAACATTTCATTTCAGGAAAGGAGCCAAAAATAAAATTCAAAATGATTTAAATAATTAAAATATGAATACAAATAAAAATTTTAAAACTTATCGCTTAATTTTAAATGTATTTTGATTAAATATATTGGTGATTAAATAAGAAATGTCTTCCAATCGCAATCGGCTTACTCAATCTTAAAATACTGCGAACATAAAGTTTGAAAAAACAGGTCTGCAAATACTTATTCGAGAGCATAACTAGTATCATAACATAAATATTTGGCCAGAGTTTGAAATGCCGAGAATTTCTAATAACACTAACAATATTCACTGTGGAAATAACAATTACTAAATGAAAACATTTTGCAGCTAAAACTAAAATGTTTTGTTAAAATATACTGTAGTTTTACTTAGTTGTACTGTATGTTGCAGGTACACAAAGTAATATAAACACGAAACATAAATATCGTTTATCAACTATTATTGATTATAAACATGTTACAGCCATGATGTGCTATTTCGAAAAAAAAAAATCTAGGGCGGGACTTGAACCCGCACTCTTCCAAACCGAGGAAACGCGCTAACCAATTACGCCACCGAGCCCACTGCCCAGAGAACGAAATTTTCAATCTGTTACGTCTTAAGGGCAAGTTGGTTGGTTGTAATACTTCTAGTAGATGGCGCGCACGTCCCCATCCATCCACTGCCATCCATCCATCATACTGAACAACTTTCTCTATGGTACCAGGGGCCCTAGACAAAGTGACATTCTATTGGCGTTGACGCTAGTAGAAAATGACAGAATGTATGGATTTGACATAGGTGATCGAAACATTTTGATGTTCGCTTTCTCAACCATACGTCAAGTCCATACAATTTTATTTTTTCTACTGTCGTTAACGCTATACAAGGTGTTACAAAAATACAAATAAACGAAATCGCGAAAAAAAAAAATGTTCTATACTCTACAACTACAAATCGACTCGAGCTAAAATATGTATGGGATATCAGTTATTTTTTAGCGATTTCAATGTTGGTCCCATAGAGAAAGTTGTTCAGTTTGACGGTCTAAACAACCCCCTTAAGAGTTTTAAAAATTTATTTTTACTTATGTAACACCCTGTATAATCAAAAGATACCTTGTCTAGGGGCCCAGCTTCGAAAGCATGAAAAAAAATAGCTGCTCCTACCATATATTTGAAACAGAGCGCTGTTCAGTTTGATGGTCTGATCATCTCAATATAAAGAAGGAACCTATGTGTGACAACTGTTAGTACACTTTACTAAAAAAATATCAGACTATAGTACAAGACTATATTTGATTATAAATAGATTTTAGTAAAATCTACCAGAATTCTATTTATAACTACAAAATACAGTTTGCTAATTTAAATACATAGTCATCACATACATATACTACTATTAGTAGATTACACACCGAGGGCAGGAAAGTAAGAAAGGTCGGCTTCGCCTCAATCAACAATTACATGAGATCTGAGGCATTCTTATTTACTGCCGAGATACGACGGAGGTGGAAAGCGATAACTTCGAGGGGAGAAAATATATTTTTCTCCGAGCATAACTCATGAAACTAATAAGTAGGTACTATTGGTATAACGGACCTCTTTATTTTGTATAATCACCTTGGTATGTAGTTTGGAATTCTATAGCCCATTCCCTTAGTCGAATTACACGATTTGCGCGATTTGATTTGCGATTTGCGCGAGAAGATAAATAACAAGCTGATTCGTTATTACTTTTTCTTTTCTTTTCTAATCTGGAGTACTATTTTTGAACACTTATATTGGATAGCAACACACAATTTCACAGGAATATTGGATAAATTCTATGATGTTTCATACCATTCTCGTATACGAATGGAATGTGAAATTAAAATAATAAAACACTTCAGTGTGGAAAAGTTTAACGTGTTCTTCTTCTTTCGTGTCGAGGGCATGTCATTCTACGTAAACTATTATTAGTCCAACGTAGCATTTACGTGGTATTTGTGAACGTACGTAACCGTAGTTCACGTTAAAACTCTATGCACGTCAGCTATTTTCCGTTCGCAATTTATGCAGCTAAATTCCACGGGTAAAATAGTTGTCCCACAAATTTCAGTGAAACAAAGTGTTAATTTTGAATACTTTGGAGGTAGTAAAATGCTTGAGGTTGTAAAATCTCGGTGGCTTCCCCTGGGTTCCTTACCGTTATCAACTCTCATTAAAATCTTTATCTGCGTGTAACATTTTCTTTTTAAAAGAAATTTCGTAAATTTTTCCTCTAGGGAAAATGGCCTTTGAGTGAACGCTGAGTATAAGGGTAAACATCAAAATAAGTCATGATTATGAGTTTCAAGCAATTCTCTCTCATAAATTCGCTAGATACCTACCTACTTATAATACAAATTTAGCATGGTATGATTTCGGTTTTAATAATTTTTTATGATTACAACACCAGTATTACAAAATGTGTAATTTGAGATATTCCCAATACTTATACCGTAGTTACAATATCCATATAAACACTGGCAGTACCTAAACTGTGCCCATTATGACAGATAGTGACCCCGTGGCAACTTTTAATGGACATTGGACACAAAACACGCCTTGAAGTTTAAGCACGTAGTTTTCTTCACTGTTACTGTAATTGGGGTGATTGGGGATCTACCTCCTAGCGGTCCACCCCGGGCAACGGCATCACAAGCTACCAAGTTTGTGGTGGCAGCTGAACGATCCCCCACAGCGGTGTGGTAGGCTCCGCAAGGAGCCGCCTGGCTCGCGACCACCCTCCTGCCGGAGTCTGGCGTCAAGCAGCTTGCTGCGTTCTGTCAGTGTGCAGGAGTGCCAGTGCACTTCTGGGTAAGCTCGCTACATCTTCGACCCCATCTTTATCCTGAGAACCAGATAGAAGTCAAGAGCAAACCCATCAATAATAAAAAAAAAAGACTGTAATTGACCGTGGGTTGTCGGTGGCGCGTTGCGTAGAGGTACGGACATGCCATGTACATAGCAATGAGTTTTTCTGACTTATGTACGTACCTATTACCGACTGCTCTCAAACAGTGAAGGAAAATATCTTGAGAAAATACGCTGCAGAAGAAATTCTGATGCGTATGTGACGTCTACCAATCCGCATTGGGCTTGCGTCACCTTGCGTGGTGGTCCGACTCCCAAACATCCTCCATGAGGATAGCCCTGTAGTGGGACGTATAATAGGCCAATGATGTTGAAGCTCTAGAATCTTCATAGTTTTTTCCGAATCAACAAAGAAGCGCTAGCTTTCCTCATTCCCCATCCAGCTGCGTTGTCTGAGGACATGACCATGGCACTTACTGTAGAGAACCAACAACGGCACATTAATATTTATTGTGTTCCTCAACAAATAACACAAATTAGAGTGAGAATGTTCGCTAATGTAACGACTAACTTCAAAATGAATGCGTAACAGGACCCCTAACGAGGGACGTAACAAGGCCGCGTGCAATCTCAGGTGGAATTGTTGCTGGGAAGAGGGCTTGGTGATTTGGGAAGTCACATGATTTTAGTAATAAAGAACAGACTCTACTAGTAGTTAAGTATGTATACAGTATTATTATTTAAAAAAATTTTTTTTTTAAAGATACAAACAAGGTAACAAATTTATGAAAAAATAGAAGAAAACGTCTAAAAAACGATAATTAGACTAAAATCAAATTGAACTTCATCATCATCAGACTATAATTAAACGTCCCACTGCAGGCCACAGGCAAGGACTCTGCGGGTGCTTCAAAGGATGTACGGGCGTTGGTCTACCACGCGTGCCCAATACAGATCAGAGGACTTAACATACGCATCTCAAACTCAAACTCAAAATTCTTCTATATTTAAAACTTAACTTATTCATCATAAAAATCCGTGGTGGTCCTGTAACCTTACCTGCCGTGCAGGAGGCGATGGTTCGATCCCCGTCCTGGAGTGTGATTTTTGAATCTTATTCGGTGAGCTCAGCAGTTGAAAATGACAAAATTACTGTGAAAATATGCATCTTTCTACCGCTGAAGATGCGTATATCTCCTTAGTAATTTTGACATTTTCAACTGCTGAGCTCACCGAATGAGATTCAAAAATCGCACTCCAGGCCCTCGTACGAATAAGTTTGTCGGAATTTACGTACGTTTTGTAACACCACTGGCTTTTCGGTGAAGGAAAACATCGTGAGGAAACCAGCATGCTTCAATTTCGAGGGATGTACTAGTATTGTACCCACTGTGTACTGTCCATTTAAGTGGCGACGGGCTCACCCCCCGTCACACTGTACAAAGAAAATATCTCTGACTCCTCGGGGAAAAAAGTCGTGAAAATATGCTATGCTATGCTATGCTGTGCTGTGCTGTGCTGTGCTGTGCTGTGCTGTGCTGTGCTGTGCTGTGCTGTGCTGTGCTGTGCTGTGCTGTGCTGTGCTGTGCGGTGCTGTGCTGTGCTGTGCTATGCTATGCTATGCTATGCTATGCTATGCTATGCTATTCTATGCTATTCTATGCTATGCTATGCTATGCTATGCTATGCTATGCCATGCCATGCCATGCCATGCTATGCTATGCCATGCAATGCTGTGCTATGCTATGCTATTCTATGCTATGCTATGCTGTGCTGTGCTATGCTATTCTATGCTATGCTATGCTATGCTATAGTACCTGTGCTATGGTACCTATGCTATGGTATGCTATGCTATCATTAAAATCTTGTTATCGAATTGTATAGTCATGTCTAGTTGTAATAACAAGATATTTTATGATGGTATTATGGTGGTGATGGAATGGGAACTCCTTCCACTAACTCACAGTTGCGCCTTCGCATCGATGATACTTCGACATAAAAAGACCAGACCCACTGTTCAGACCAAAACAGTTCAGACGCACTGGTACAAAACCGTATTTATCGCTGGTACCGCCACGTTACACCTATAGCCGGCTATATACTAGATTCGTTTTCGATTGTACGAGCGTTCAAGCGTTATTCGATAGAATATGAGCTCTTTCGAGCTGCTATTAGATTCAATTTCGCTTTGAATGTGCCGTCGCCATCGTAGTTTTCAAACATCAGAGTGTTTTTTTTGTAACTAGAGAACCATTAATCTGTGCTATGTATATAACGGTGGCTAATCATACGCATAGAGTAGGTGCGCGAGTTGATTGCCATCGGGGCCTGAGGTACAGCCATAGTAAAAACAGAGAAGTAGATCATCTTCGCACGCACATACTGACAATATCCCAGGATGGCAGGGATGCGCCAGTCGGGGCTACACTCGCCGGCCCTAACGCCCTTACTATCAGACAACTTGGATAACATGAGAAAGTTAGGCAACTCGTACAACATGAACAACTCGGACAATATGGACAGCTCGAACAACTTGGTCAACTCTGACCTCACGCAGAAATCGGACAACTTAGACAACATGAACAACTCCGTCAACTCAGACAATATGAAAAACTCTTACAACTTGGTCAACTCGAACGACTTGGTCAACTCGGACAACCTGAACAACAGAGTTAAACAACAAACCTGAACAAAAACTTTTATTTACTTTTATTTATTTAGTCAACTTGGTCAAGTTGTTCAAACTCCTCATGTTATCCAAGTTGACCAAGTTGACACCGTCGTCCAACTATTATATCAATTTCGCTCCCGTTATATCCTATGGCACTGTAAAGTTGCCTAATTTACCCGTATGAGACGCCCCGGGTAGGCTTTTCTTCGACTAAGTATAATCGAATCCCTTTGTTATAAAAATCTTACTTAATTTCGGGTGAGGCTTTGAAGTTAAGACTTCGCTTCATTTTTTCTTTGTCCGCATATCGTTTGAGGTTTTCAAATAATCGGTTCTGGAGAAGGGAAATTGTATTAAATCTTCCCAGTAGCGGTGTGAATACATTATAATGTAGATTTAATGCATTTTGAGTTAATATGTGGTAACTGGAGAATGCTATACAGTTCTATTCAAGGTGTTAAAAAAATACAAATAAACATTTAAGAGGGTGGTTTAGACCATCAAACTGAACAGCTTTCACTATGGGACCAATATCGAAATCGCGAAAAAAAAATAAATGTTTTATACTCTACAAATCGAATAGAGCTAAAATATGTATGGGATATCAGATTTTTTTTTTCGCGATTTCGATGTTGGTCCCATTGAGAAAGTTGTTCAGTTTGACGGTCTAAACAATATAATTAAGAGTAAGTAGATAATTTAAGAGTTTTAAAAATTTATTTGTACTTATGAAACACCCTGTATACCTACTCAAATAAATTGTAGGTAATTTAAAATTTTGCTTGTGTGTGCATGGAATATTTGAAAAATGCAAATAGCGGGAAAACATTTTGAGGCGATCAAACAGGACGACGGCGACGGGCTCATGTGGATATACTTAATTATACAGGGTATAAGTCACAGCCTCTCAAATACTGAAACTGTGAATTTAAACCATCAAACTGAACAACTTTCACTATGGAGCCACCTTCAAGAAACGTGAAAAAAATCAGCTGTTTCATACATTTGAGTCAAGTAGGTATAACTGTAATGTGTGGCTCTATGCTCTATAGCGAAAATAGTTCAGTTTAATGGACTGAATTCACCGATTCAGTATTGGCCAGGCTGTCACATACACCCTGTATTTAGAATATCTTTGAATTATGCCTTCTATGCCTTTAATAAAATAAAAAATAAAATAAAAAAGAATTTTAATTTCTTGCTTTAAACACATAGCATAACACAAAGAAATAAGAGACATTACATTTCATTCCATTAGTTACATTAAAAAATATTTTTAGACCTGTGTGTCATGCACTATAACAAGAAACAAAATACCTAAGATTTTATACGCCTATGATTCCTTTATGATGTGTTTAATCTAGGGATAATGCTTATAAATAGTAAATTAACTAATTAGAGTGAAATAAAATCAAAATCATATTTTATAACAGCAATGCTTGAAAACCAATTGCAGAACTATAAAAATTTCTACTTTTAAAATATCTCGCAGACATCTGACTGGGAACTGACAAAAAGAAACGAGGAAAGGAAAGAGCACTCACGCTTCCTCTTTCCTCCTCCAACGTAATTGAAAATAAGAATAAATTGACAATCGTTAGTGTCAGTTAGGTAGGTATTGAAATTCGAAAATTCACTTTTTAAATCACAGTTAGTTTAATTTTTCATTCTCTTACGGCAGTTGGATTTATTGGTGTAGTACAGAAAATTTTTATGTCACTTTTATTTTATTAGGGTTCCGTACCGTAAGGGTGAAAACGGGACCCTATTACTAAGCCTACGTTGTCTCTCCGTCCTTTCATTCGTCCGTCCGTCCTACCTTAGGGCTGTAACTTTTGTTTAAACTGTAATAGCTTGACAGTTTAATTTTTTATAGAATATAACAAATTTATAATAAAAATGTCAAAAAGTAAAAAAATTAAGGGGAGTCCTCATAAAAGAAACTAGTTTTTATCAACGTTTTTTCGTCTCGTTCTATCGTAAAAACTGTAATTCAAACAAGCGTCAAACTTGTAGAGATTATAGATAAAACTCTAGAGTATAACAAAAAATAATAAAAACGAGCCAAGTATGAGTCGGTCTCACGTTAAAGGTGCTGGAGGAAGTTCTGTGGCGATCTGGTACGGAACCGCACCGGTTTTATTTTTTATTCATTTAACTAAAACAAAAATCAACACGATTTATCATAAAAAGCCACCCTACGAAAAGCACATCGATACATTGACATTATTTTGTTTGGTAGTATTTTTTAACTATTTTTTTTATGTTTCTTTATATTACAAAAGATCATTCAAGATCGTTTGGTAAGTTCGTTCAATATCAGAGGCAGTTAATATTGCATGGTTAAAAAATGAAAGTAGGATACCCGTTACCTTAAATATCTTGGACATTGTCACACCAGAATCTAGCCTGGACTTGTATTATGATGACTAGACAACGATAAAGAAATATGTATGATACAAATATCCATGACTTGTGTACAAAATATTTGCCCCTTACGAGATTTGAATCCGCGACCCTCGGCACAGCAGGCAGGTTCACTACCGACTGAGCTATCGGGCCGTCTACCTTGGCCTTTCAAGGTTCCTCAATAAGTTTTCAAAAAAAGTTTTTAAACAACTTTTACTTAGCTAGAACCAAAAAATTGCTATCAATCGTAGCAGTTTTTTTGAAAGGGATTTTATTTAAGGGGCTACCTGCCGGTTTTGGGTAATTTTGTAACCATTTTATTCATTAACTATGGCACTTTTTGAGCTGAAATTTAATCTGAACCATCTACAGGATATGAGAAGTGATGTGGTTTTTCTAGAAATCGATTTTAATAAATAAAACCGAAGAAAAGGGACTCTAAAGTCACCCCTTTTTTTCCAGTTGTAACCATTTTACTCTTACATTTTTAATCGGAACAAAATGAAAATTTACTATATTGTTCACAATACAATTTAGAATGATGTGGTTTTTTTACTTTTTTTTAATTAATAAAAAATCATCTCATTTTTCAAAGAAAACGGCTAATTTCTGACTGGAGCCACGCGCTCATTTGCATCGATTTGTATGGAGAGTCGTGGTCCGGGGATGATACGCCTTAAATATCACTAGGATGTTTTATTATACCCTGTATACATTCACATTTAAACGTTTCAAATTAACATTACAAAGAGAAGAGATTGGTTCTTTTCAATCGAGTGGCTTCAATTATTTGACCTTGGGGCATCTAAACGGTTTCATTGACCCCCAAACATCTTTTGATCAGTAACGACTGGCAGGGTCAAGCAATTGTGACCTCTAATGACGGGCAATCTATCTAGTCTTACGAGATTTGAATCCGCGACCCTCGGCACAGCAGGCAGGTTCACTACCGACTGAGCTATCGGGCCGTCTACCTTGGCCTTTCAAGGTTCCTCAATAAGTTTTCAAAAAAAGTTTTTAAACAACTTTTACTTAGCTAGAACCAAAAAATTGCTATCAATCGTAGCAGTTTTTTTGAAAGGGATTTTATTTAAGGGGCTACCTGCCGGTTTTGGGTAATTTTGTAACCATTTTATTCATTAACTATGGCACTTTTTGAGCTGAAATTTAATCTGAACCATCTACAGGATATGAGAAGTGATGTGGTTTTTCTAGAAATCGATTTTAATAAATAAAACCGAAGAAAAGGGACTCTAAAGTCACCCCTTTTTTTCCAGTTGTAACCATTTTACTCTTACATTTTTAATCGGAACAAAATGAAAATTTACTATATTGTTCACAATACAATTTAGAATGATGTGGTTTTTTTACTTTTTCGAAATTAATAAAAAATCATCTAATTTTTCAAAGAAAACAGCTAAATTCTGACCGGAGCCTCGCGCTCCTTCTCATCGATTAGTATGGAGAGTGAGTGAGAGGAGAGTGGTCCACGGCTGATACGCCTTAAATAGCGTTTGTTTTGTATTTTTCTGGGTAAGCTCGCTTCATCTTCGACCCCATCTTTGTCCTGAGGACTAGATTGAGGTCAAGACAAGAGCAAACTCATTTATAGTTAAAAAAAATTAATTAAAAAATAGTACTAACTAATAATAATATGTATTTTTTCGAAGACTTCGTGAAATCACAAAGCAAAATCCATTAGAAAATACCACATAAATATAAATAAATAAATAAATATCTTGGACATGGTCACACAAATTATCTAGTCACATTTAAAGTTCCAGAATCTAGCCTGGACTTGTATTATGATAACTAGACAACGATATAGAATTCATATACATAAACATGAAACACATTTTAAAAAACGTTCTGAAGCATAAAAATTAAAAACTAGACCTTAATAACTGAAAGGAACTAATTAAAAATCTACCTTACAATTTAGGCTTAAGGTTCAAACTCAAATAACGCGTGTTGCATAATAAGCCTCGTAACTTAGATTAATGAAGGTTTAAGACCACGGGGAATTTGTAAAGAAGCTTATGTGATTAATTTTCGTCAAGACTGTTTGCATTTTAGCTTCAACTTGCAAGCTGTATACCATCTGCCATTCTGCAAGCTAGATAGAACTCTACGAAGAGTGTTATAAAGTTTAAAATCTCTTGAAGGCAGTTACTGCATAAAGCTCAATTCACACCAAAATGGCAGCGGCTGGCAGCGCAGTTTCAATTACGCAGCATTTCAACATTATCTACATCGCCAATATACTTAAATATTTGATAGTCGTGAGCATATGCAATGTTGCGCTATGCTATGATTTATATTATGTCGGCTTCGTGGTGTCCGCCTTCAAATAGCAGCACCAACCACGAAAGGCGACAAATTCCTTCAGATGTCTTACACTGCAATTGCCCTCACCTCTGATCGTATCAGACTACCGCTCCATCAGACATAGGAGGGCAAGGAAGAGAGAGTGCATCTGTATTTAGCACTAACACTCATGCACTTTATAATATCCTGCGTATCTGACTGCTTTTGTATAAAGATTGAGCAGTCAATAATAATAATAAAATAATAAATTTATTTATTTTCTCCAAAAATTGTTAAATTTAAGTAAGACAGATACACAGGAATAATACACGAATTTTTATACAAACAACAATTTGAGGGAGACTGGAGCCTAACGTAGGTAAACCATAAGGTAAACCTGAGAATTGTTAAGGAGCTCTCTCGAGGTAAACCATAAGGTAACCTGAGAATCCATCATCATTTTCATAGGTACATAAAGTACATAGTTTCATCTGAGGAGCTCAAAAAATCAGAATCAACTTTCAGCGATCTGTGGCTGCCCGAGGCGTCGAGAGCCGTCAGCCGCCGGCAGCGTCCGGCAATTTAAGCAATGTATGGAAAAAAATTCTCAAATTGCCGGTCGCTGCCGGCGGCTGCCAGCGTGTGCCAGCCGTTGCCCGCCGCTGCCGATTGTGGTGTGAATTGAGCGTTATACGGAGGTGTTTCGTAATTAAATTTAACTTAGTTTAAAAGGTAAACGTTATTATCTTAAGGATTTCTTTACGTTTGCCTTTCTAAATTAATATTTTGGTAAATGAGACACAAGGAAAATGACATTATTATATTATTTTTATTTCATGCCAACAGTTTTATTCGCATTTTTATATAGCCTTCTAAATATGCTTACGATTTTAAGGGGATGATCGTACTGTCAAACTAAACAATTGAAGATAAAAAAAAAGAAATCGCGATAAAAAAGCAGCTGTTCCATGCAAAAACTCTCAGATCAATTAATACAAGTAGATAACTTCTTGATGACGTCACACCGTACTACCCAAAACGTCAAACTGACTCCTAAAGACCTCTATCCATACTGCCAAATAAGAAAGTCACTTTTATCTATCTACGATGGCAACATTGGAACCCTTTTCAATTTGGTCGCGTATCATTGCTCGAAAGTACCGTCGCGGTTCATTAGCAAGAATTGTCATTTAAAAAAGAAATCTGAAGAAATTAGTGAAGTGGTGGTGACTTTAATATAAAGAGAATGTCCTGTATTGTGCGCGGGTGCAGATCGCATTCAGGAAACAAGGAAAACTCGGGCGAAAATATCAGATTCCACAAGTGAGTACATACATAAAATTTTCTCGAGTAAATAAACCAGAAAGTGTAAAGTCCGATTTTGCCATGGCTTAATTAATAACAATAAGATAGTTTTGTAGATTTTGGACTTAAATAAAGCACGAAAATGGTGCCAATTAGATTTTGAGGTTAAAGCATTTGACAGCGTTTGACAGAGGTTTGACAGATAGGGGCTGTAGGCTGCTTGGAATAGACATGTTGATAAAAATACTGCCATCTTGTTTTTTCACACGTTATGTTGTATTTGCCAACCAAGATAGCATTACTATCGTAGGTTCTTGCTAATTAACTGGAGGCCTTGCAAAAACTGCAAACTACTCGACCCAAATGTATGTGGATAATAATTTTTTTTGCAATTTTGTTTTGGTTCGATAAAAAAAATACCTATTCAGTTTGATGGTCTGATCGTCACGTCAAACAACCGTCAGTCGTATCGTAATCGTAAAATATCATCAAGATCGTTTTTGTCAGAACCTCATTGAAACAGAATTCGGACTTCATTTCACGATAAAATCAATAATAGTAGATAGCTTCCTTCTACATAATTTAATATGGAAATATTAATAACAAAATCTTCTTCAGCAACAAGCGTCTTCAAAACGTCAACATAGTATAGAAAACCTAGACTTAATTGTTATTAACTAGAAAATAATAACATCTCACGAAGTCACGGAGAAAAGATTACAACAGCAAAGTTCAGGTTTTCAATTAAAACTGCAGCTCGCTCTCGGCACAGCACAACTATTGACACATCCGTCCAATACAAAAAGAACACCTCTCCTGCACTTTCTTGCTCGATTTCTCACATTTGATATATAAAATGTAATTGAAAACTTGAACAGTTGTCTATTTTAATACTAGATCAAAAGTACCTAGTATATGTATGCAACTGTAAAGGCTGTTTTCGTGGGGTGCTTCGATCTGTCAACCCGGTTGGTATAATGGTAACTAGGAGTCGCGTGGCTAGAGGTCTCCCGAAAGGTCGTCTGCGTTCGGCTCGTGATTTAACTGGCCACGCGGCTCGGCCATTTTGTGAACTCTTTTGTAATTTAACCTTAAAACAATCACTTGAGACTCTAAACTACTTACATTGGCAAAACTGCCATTCTACTTAATTAATAATACTTTTCATTTTCATACTCTCCACATAACGAGACGTTGACAGAATTGTGATAACACATCGGATGCCACTAAAAAAAATGAATTGAATTGAATAATGGTAACGACGCTGGACTGCCAAACCAGGGTCCTTTGTTTGAAATAGTTCGAATCCCGGTTCGGTCATGTTTGTTAGTGCTTTTTTTGTATTGTTACGTTCGGGATCATTACAATGTATGTGCCATCGAGCGTTATTTTTACCCGCGACGGAACGGAGAACGTGTATGCATTTAGGGTGAGAGGTTTGTTTGTTTTTACTTAATAAACTGACCAACTTTCGCACCGGGACCTACATTGAAATCATAAAACAAAAATACCGGAAGATTTTTTTTACCGTTCTGGAGTGCGATTTTTGAATCTGATTCGGTGAGCTCAGCAGTTGTAAATGTCAAAATTACTATGGAGGTATGCATCGTTCTACTGCTGATTTAACTTTCAAAAATCATACTTCAGGAGTGCTATTTTTTAAAGTAAAATCAGCAGTAGAAAGATGCATATCTACATAGTAATTTTGACCTTTACAACTGCTGAGCTCACCGAATGAGATTCAAAAATCGCACTGCTGAAACTTTCAGAGGTGGTTCAGATCATCAAACTGAATATCTTTAGTATGGGAGCAAACCTGAAATCGTAAAAGAAAAATCAGCTGTTCCATACTAAACTGCAATGCATACTAGACTCAAATGTATGAAACAGCCGATTTGTTCAGTTTGATGGTCTGAACGTTTCGGAATGGTAAAAAGAGTTAGTTAATCCGGTATAAATTGGACACCTTTTAGTGAAATGTGGTTCTTCTGAATATACAATACACATTTAGTATCTTAGCTATTCATTTCTGTGTACATGTTTTTTGTGAAATTTAAAAAAAAACTACAGAATATTAATTAACAGTGTAACATTGTTCGGTCACGAACTCCATTAACAAAGCTATTATGTACTGTCAGCAAAAACACGACTCATCATAATCAAAATAACAAAGGGAATTCTGAATGATTAATTTGTGCACTTGCAATTTGATTACGAATATTATTAGTTTATCAAACGAATACTTACATCGGTTTTTCTGATCCTTTTAGCTTCTTTTTTATAATGTACAGGTGTAATATAAATATACTTTGACTATAGGACCAGGGGTGCGATTTTTGATTGTCATCGGTGAACGGTTTTTAAATCTCATACAAATGTGTTCTCATGCATCTTTCTACTGCTTATTTGACTTTAAAAAATCTCACTCGTGAATTATGATTTTTTGAAGTCAAATTAGCAGTAGAAAGATGCATATCTCCATAGAAATTTTGACACTTTCAACTGCTGAATTCATCGAATGAGATTCAAAAATCGCACTCCAGCACGAAAATGGACAAAAAAAAGTCATTTACGCTCAGTTAGAAACGCTCATTAAAGTTAATCCTCCATTAAATATCTTGTTAGCTTTTACTACGTCAACGAGACAAAAAGTGACAGCAAGAGATTTAATGGAGGATTCTGCAAGTGAGAAAATTGCTTGTTTCACGCACCATTCTAAATACAATGTATTAGGTACTAATACGATTTTGAATCTTTTGAATATTTCTTTCTTTTTTCAATATTGTTATACCGATTGAGTATCTTGAGATCCAGAGAACGCCGAAGACCATATACTGCTATCTGATTGTTCATCCAACGTTGGTGGCACTTTTGGTACATTTTGTAGAGCCCATATACATAGTACTGCCACAGCCATCAATGCGCAGATAATTATCAACACGATCTTGATCACCGAAATGTATTCATGTAATTCCGTCACTGAAAATGTCCTCTTTTTCAACTTTCGATTGACACATTTTTGATTTTTTATATCGTCCTCACTCACATGATAATTTAAATACGGTCGGAGCCAAAGTTTATGTTACCGATCGCAACGCGTGCATAGGTTTACCAAAATAATATGGCAAGGTCGCCATGTAAGGATATGCCTATTTGGAGAGGAGTGAAACGACCGAGTGCATGATTGATACTGAATTTATTAGTAATAAGTAATAACAATGGATTAAATAGTCTTAGATCTAGGTTACATACCTATTACACTACAATATAAACTCAATCGATATAGAGTCTACACGTTATGTTTAATTGTTTTCCTGGCTGTATTGTTACATAGATACTTTATGGTTTTGTATTTAATAATGGCATTGTGGTTTCTGTTCATACTATTAGTTTTTAACTATAAAGCTGGTCTATAATAAAAAAATATACAATTTATCTAAAAATAATAATTCTAACAAAAATCACCAAAAATCCAAAAAATTTAAATGTGAACCCCGTCTTGTAGTAGTGTAGTTAACCTATCGTAAAGTAATTGTATGAAGCTTGATCTCTGTGGGGTATTTACTCATGTAAGCAATCAAATCATACTGCAGTTGCGTAAAAGACATGACGAATACTTTCTAAGTAAACTTACGTGCCATAGTAATAACACTACGCTACCCGACTAACCTACTCTGTACTGAGCGTAAACTAAAGGAAAGCGACATTAAAACATCGTCTCATACTAACATAATACTTTTATCGGAGGCAACAGACGGTAGTTTCGTTACTTCAGCTGTACAGTTAACAACGTGAAGAATATAAGTCTACTGCAGTAGGTTTAAATAAATACACGGTCGCCTATATAATACCCAACCTCCAATAGCCCAGTAAAATTACGGTGCGCTTATATGGCGAAAGTAAATTTAATAACAGCCAGTATTTTTTATTTACTTTAGATTATGATTCTAGTTATCATTTATTTTCATCAAAAATATACAATATACGTAGCCCTTAACCTAAAGAACAAACAAAAAGAGAAACGAAACGTATACGTCACCATTTAAATTGAAAATCCAACTAAAAATTTCATAACAGAAATAATTAAACAAAGTAAAAAAAAATTACGTATAATTTGATAAAAATTGTAAACAGGATCCCTCTTAATCTGTGCTGACACTTTTAAAGGGGATGATCAGACCATCAAACTGAAAACTTTGTGAAAAAAAAAATCTGCCGTATAAATAAATGTAGGTATGGGACATTTGGCTCAAGAAGGATTGCAGTTTTGTATAGAACAGCAGACTTTTTTTCGCAATTTAGATGTTGTTGTCATAGAGAAAGTTGTTCAGTTTGACGGTCTGAATATCCTCTTAAAAAAAATTCAGCGTATTAAGAAGGATCCTATACAAAGTGTTAATGAATTAACACAAAACTAGAAAGTAGTTTGATTAGAATCGAGAGCAGAATCGAATTGTCATGATTTCAACATAGGTATTTTTTTCAAAATATTAAATAATTATACAGAACTCGATCTCAACCCCCCGCAAGAGCACACTCACCCTACTTACTACCAATCAAGAATCCCCATGAGAGTATCCATGAGAACGTTAGCGATTTCATTAATTGCTGATATGATAACAAATCATTTTTGCTTCACACTTCACATCGAAATTATTGTCTCTATCTAATTATTTTGTTGTACTTAAATCAGTTGGGGTGTATGAAGTTTTGCGCTTTTTTATGCCATTTGTTAACTACATTTCTATTCTATTTTAGTTTATATTAGATTATAGTTTATTATAGGTCATTTTAGTTTATTTAGTTTATATTAGAAGTAACTCCAAAGAAAAATCACCGAGGGACCTTAGTTTTTAACTAATTTTTAAATTACTATTCTTGACTTGTAACACTCAGACTCAAGTATTCTTGTCTTTTAAGTTTCCCGACGCTCCACTGCGCTGGTGGCATGCTAGTGGCACAGAATAGGTTTGGTAAGTATATAGCTAGTGATACACACACGGCGACACATCAAGCTACGCAAAACAAACATAAGCAGGCCACGCGACGTTATACATTACTCTACCTACGCGCGGCCAGTTTATTTTGGTTTTGCGTAACTTGATGTGTCGCCTTGTGTACACCTCTCCAGCGCCACATAACCCATGTTCCATGGTCGGAGGAAAGCGACGCTGGAAGTAATATGTGTGTGACTGTACAGAGTTAAACTTGCAGAGTGCAAGCAAGATTTATGTTCGTATGGTAATGAGAATGGTATTTTGGTGCGATTAAAACTTTTAGCTGTTAAATGCGACTTTGCCGTTTATTTATTTAATGAAACATGTTACCTGTAGCCTGATAACAAACTGCGCATTGTGATTGCATCGAATGCGTTAATTTAAAGTTTCATTCATTTTAGTTAATACAGAGTGTAGAACTGCAGGTGTGGTCATGTTTGAACGTGTCAGCAGGTTTTTTTTAAATTCAGCATTGTTACCGTTTAGATAGACCTTGCCCGAAAGCAGGGTGTTCATTTTTAGATGAAACCTTTTAGGTCATATTACAACGTGTTAATGAATAAGTGCAAAACCTTATACACCCCAACTGATTTATAACAAAATAATTAGATAGAAACATTAATTTAATTATTTTGATAATTCAAATTTAAAGTTATTCGCATTTTAAGTTTTGAGGTAAAAATGATTTGTTATCATTTCAGCAGTGAATGAAAGCGCTAACGTGCTCATGGATACATTAAAAAAAACTTGTTTTGGTAGTGAGTAGGGTGAGTGTGCCCGGTTGAGATCGGGTTCAATAAATTTTAAAATTTAATTAAAATTTGCTGTAACTATTCGTTAAGCCAAGTCAGAGGCCTATTGGCGGCTTGAAAATTCTCTGACAGCAAGGTGACCACTAACTTGCCTCCACCAACACGCACTGGGCCCGCGTGGTGGAGTATGGCCCACTCCCTCTCACCCTTATTCGTGAGAGGAGGCCTTTGCCCTGCAATGGTATTCTACAGGCTATAGCTAAAAGCTAAATTAAAATTTAATTAACTTGATATTTTGAAGAAAAAAATATGTTGAAACCATGATAATTCGATTTTGCTCTCGATTCTAAACAAACTACTTTCTAGTTTTGCGTTAATTCATTAACACGTTGTATATAAGGTCATTTCGAAATAGCTAGTGTTCAAAATTCTACGAGGGCAGATTTCAAAAGAATAAAATAACCGACAGCATCGATGTGTAACTAGGTAACGACCTAGAAATGGCGGCAGTCTTATAAATATTTACAGAATATCTCAACGTTCTCTCGAATTATACACTTCAACGAAGTTTAATGATTTGCGCTTCTACCGTTTTCACTGCGAGCTACAATTGTATCCGACTTGCAGATTTATATAATACCATAAATTCACGACCGTTATCTCTTTCGGGGTGGTTAGAAACATCGCTTCAAATAACAACTTTCTGTTTAGGTATGTAGTTGTAGCAATGCTCATATTTAGCAATTTAAGTTTCAGGATGGAATGACATGTCACGTGGTGAGAGGTGGCTAGCGTTTCGCCCACAGAAACACTGCGGAAACTTTTAATCCCTTAGTCCTTAGTCGCCTCGTATAGCACCCACAGGTATAATTGGGGTGGTCTATTCTAAGCTGGAACCACACGGCTTTATAACATACATAAATTCACAACCTTTAGCTCACTCCCCGTCACACCGGACAGAATTTCAGTACTAGTGAAACGTGGATTGTCTGAGGTTTCAGAATATCTCTGACTACCCCCTCTGGGAATATAGTCGTGAGCATATGCTTATGATTTTACCTTTTGTAGTGGTCAGCAACCTTGCTACAACAAAGTGCAAAGCCACACGACGTATAGTCCATTCCAAATAGCAACGATCATTTTTAAGACTATTTTGAATTATAGAAACAGAGATTTGAAACACTTAGGGCCTGTTTCACCACTTCTTAGTAAGTTCTTGTTAGCTTATCCGACAGATATTTTGTCGTATCTTTGATACAAAATATGTCAATTTATATGTCGGATAAGCTAACAAGAACTTATTCAGAAGTGGTGAAACAGGCCCTTACTCTCACTTTTTCTTAGAACAGCTTTAGTTACGTCAGATAGTTTATCTTTCTGATAAATAAATTATATTTGTTAATCAGATTTGGCCAGAAAGCTAAATAGGAATCATACAATTTCTTCGTCTAATACCTAACTAAATAAGTGTGTACAGTCTAGTATCCCTTAGTTGTCACACTTACGTAAAAGAAACGTAATATCAGGGCAATTTCCAACTCGTAGGTCTTGTCAGTCCAAATGAAGTAAAACTTTTTAAATCCAAAACTTTCAGTAGGTCCAGTTATATAATTCGTAGCTCAAGCAAAATACTTGAACCGTTCATAAATTATGAACTGGGTGCACTTAATTTACATTTTAGCGCCAATTTTAAGACTTTCCTGACGTTATATTATATTTCTTCAAGTTATTTATCATTTCGCGCTACCGTACCTTAAGTATAACTTTGTTAATTAAATAGTTTTTGTACTTTTAACGAGACTACAGTAATGCGAGACAAAATAATTACTATTTGTTATGACTTAAAGTTTACTTTGCTGTGATCTAAAAGTTTGTAATTATATTTTTATACTTTTTTGGCGACTACGTTGCTACGATAGTGGGTGCGAGCTACGCCGTAGCAGAGGACTACGGCGTAGGCGTATTTCTATGTCGACTCTAATTGTTTATAAGGTTCGGGTTCGAGTTTGTCTGACTTATGTACGTAATATCGACTGCTCTCAAACGGTGAAGGAAAACATCGTAAGCAAACCTGCATACGCTGAAGAAGAAACTCTGACGCGTATATGAAGTCTACCAATCCGCATCGGGCTCGCGTGGTGGACTAACGCCCATACCAGTAAGTCTGTGCCCAGCAGTGGGACGTATATTAAGTCTAGCAAAATTAGCTGAAATTATTTTAAGGGGGTAACCATCAAACTGAATAACTTTCGCTATGGGGTCACATCAAAATCGAAAAAAAAAAATTCTGTCCCTGGATACAAAACTGCAAACATAATTATGTGATTTGACTGATATGAAACAGCTGATATTTTTCTTCTTGATTTTGATATGGGTCTCATAGAGAAAGTTGTTCAGTTTGATGGTCTGATCATCTCCTTAAATACTTTCAGCTAATTTTGATAGACCTTCGTCTGATCATCTCCTTAAATACTTTCAGCTAATTTTGATAGACCTTTTATAAGCTGATGATGATGATCAAGATGTCGTCCGATCATTTTTCCTCTTCCTTTTTGTATAATGTTTTCATAATATTTCTCTTTTCTTTCATAACCTCATAATGTAAATCAGGTGGTCTTTTCATAACCATAGGTACTTCATTCGTTTCAAAACAGCTAATGTAAATGAGGTGGTCTTTTCATAACCATACTTCATTCGTTTTACAATAGCAGGTGTTTGCTTTAAGTAAGACGCAGGCAGTTTTTGTGCTTCACCACACCCTGTCGCGTTGCATTTCTATATCAATATTATATGAGTTCACGTCTTCCATTTTATGAGAACACGAAAGTTTGTGTTTACAAAGTACTCTAATGCAGTTTTTAACTATTCATTTTGTTTGAGAATACAAAGTGACAACGATAAGGGTCTGTTCACCGGAGCTATGCGAGGCTATGATCAGGAACAGTTATTTGTTATGAAAGGCCGCAAAGTTGTTTTTGGCGCGAGTACTTGTATTGAAACCTGAGCAAGCGAAGGATTCTAAGATTGAACCCCGAGCGCAGCGAAGGTTTCAAAAGTACGAGACCATTGACCAGAAAAGAGGTCAATGTACGAGACGCACAACTTTTCACCTCACAACGGCGAGGAAAATGCTGGCTGGATGCAAGAAACAAAAAAAGCATTTTGACGTAATAAGGCGGTATAGAAAAATATTAAATAGAGAGATTCGAATTTTAAAAACTGATTTGCGGATTAAATGCACTTTTGCACTCAGATTTCGAATGATAATCAGATTCTTTCCGAGCTTGTGAGATGGAAAATACTCTAACGTATAGCGTATGCTCACGGCTGTATTGCCTGAGATAGTAGTTTGAGGTATTCTAAGTACCTTTTACATTATTCAGCCCATATTGCCTGCCTGGCTTGTTGTGCTTGTTGTTTGAATCCCGCAAGGGGCAAATGAATGAATGAATTTGTATGACATATTCGATTATTTGTACCTACTCAAATTATGGCTGCGCAGGTATATAAGGTCTAACAAAATAAGGTAAAACTATTTTAAGGGGGAAGCGCTCGTTGGCGTAGTGGAGCTTCGGTATTGGAAACGATCACCGAAGTTAAGCAACGTCATATCCGGTCAGTCTTTGGATGGGTGACCGTTTAGTGGTATTTTATCTCGAGCGTTTCCGTGCTTCGGAAGGCACGCTAAGCAGTTGGTCTCGGATAGTTCCGTCAGATGGCATTTGTAACTATTCGTTAAGAAACTTCAGAAGCCTATTAAGGCGGATTGAAAATTCTCTGACAACAAGTTGACCTCTAACTTGCCTCCACACACACACACACACACCCTTATTCGTGAGAGGAGGCCTTTGCCCTGCAGTGGGATTCTACAGGCTACAACTTGCTTACTTTTTTTATTTTAAGGGGATGATCAGACCATCAAACCGAACAACTTTCCCTATGGGACCAATATCGAAATCGCAATAAAAAATCAGCTGTCCCATACATTAAGGTCGAGTAGGTTTGCATGGAACAGCTGATTTTATTTCGATTTTTACTACACATCCGTGAGTATGAAACAAAAACACGTCGCCTTAAGAAACATGCTAAGCCTAACAAGGAAACATTAACGCTGAAACGTTAAAGAGCTCTGCCATTAAAACATACTCAGCCTAAATCTATAGCAAACAGTTTTAATCTTCGGCAAATCCTCTTAGACATACATAAATCTTATCCACTTAAACATGCAAGTTGCGTGCTAGACGTGACGACGTACCAACTGGAGCGAATTAACGCTTCGTAGGGCTGCCACTTTGACTATTTAACTAGGGACCAGGCTCGCTCTTAGTTTCCCCTCTGCCAAGGTACAAGATCAACTGATCAATTGCATTTCACACGAGACTATTTTTTATGATTTTTAACAATCAAAATTAGAATCTACACTACAGTACATCTACAGTCCCCCGCAAAAAGTGGCAGAAAAGTTTGTTAGTACGGTTTCACGCATAACTCGTCCATAGTTAAATGGTCTTAGGTCTTCCATATTGTCGACATGCCTTGTACTAAAACACAAAGCCAATGCGTAATTTTAGTGCAAAAATAAATCCGGACAAATGTGTGTAAAACTCGTGCCCTGAGAGTTTGGTACGAACTTAATTATGTATATAGTCACTTAGATACATAAACACACGGCTGTTATCCTTTTCGGGGTAGTCAAAAGCTTTGCTACAACTTTTGACTAAATGTTTAAGCATGCTGTTGTAGCAAGGCTTACTTTTAGCACATTGAATGTTTCACAATGTAATGATGAGTCAAGTGGTGTAGATTCTTACTGCAAATGTAAGTTTGTAATCGAAAACAACGGGCAACGGCACCACAAGCTACCTAATTTGTGGTTACGGCTGAACGATCCCGAACGAACAGCGGTGTGGTAGGCTCCGCAAGGAGCCGTCTGGCTCGCGACCACCCTCCTGCCGGAGTTTTGCGCCAAGCATAGGTTGCTGCGTTCCGTCGGTGTGTAGGAGTGCCAGTGCACTTCTGAGTAAGCTGGCTTCATCTTCGACCCCGTCTTTGTCCTGAGGACTAGATTGAGATCAAGAGCAAGCCCATCTAATAGTAAAAAAAAAATTTACAATTTTCGGAGAAATCCTTTTACTTAATCAAATCAAATCATATGAAAATAATTTTATTTCAAACACAGTCCATAGATTGTTAGTATTTATACATAGCCTATTTTTTGATAGAGGGGGCAGCGGAGAGGTGTAGTTTCATCCAGTGCCTCCAGAAAGGACAGTGTGGCCGGTTTGAAATGGTGTTCAGGAGACTGTTGGTGCTACTTTGGACGCGATGCATCAGGGAGGCGACTCTATTGCGTATTATGGCGTGAACAAAAGTCACACTTGCTGCCGCGAACATCCCTGATGCGCTACAAAACCTTGGGAGCCTCATCGGCATCCTGAACGCATATTTGGATACGCAAAGCATTGTAGGCTCTCTGCGTATAGCTGACCAACAGGCTGCACTTAATGCTGTTAAACCTTGCTTCTTGCCAAATCTTACTTTTAAGATTATATGTAAACTCGAAGTATCCTATAGATTTTGCGAGTATCTAAATATGAAGGCCGTATCTTTTGATTGCGTTGACTTAGAACCTTGAATTTTTCACACCGCCAAGGTATCGTAAACCTTAGTCTTTGACATTGATTTGAACTTGATACCCGTTCCTGAGAAAAAGGGCTTTTACAGACGGACAGTCGAACAGACAGGCAGAGAACAAAGTTATCCTATAAGAGTTCAGTTTGATGATTGAAACGGTATGTCTCGTGTTAAGATGTATAGGTATGTCTACATGCATATTACTTATATTATACTAACTTAGGGCTATGTATGTGTGGGGGGGTTAGGCACACACTACAGAGGTAAAGAAGCCTAAAAAAATTACAAAAATTATCGACCAAATAAAGCCTCGGAAGAAAATGCAATCAGGACAGATATGAACATACTGGTTAATTTCCACATAAAACGAGGCAAATCAATGCCACAGTCACAGCCTTAATTACGCAACATTCCTCACGTCTGACTCGAACATGGATGAAGTATGAAAAAAGTCGGTTAATTGCAAATTCCTAGCGAAAGCAGCCCTGCCGTCAACCGGCTGCATGCAGGAAATTAGTGTTTTCGTTCCATTAGTAGGGGATTATACAATTATCTGTCTCTACGTCTACGCCCGCGCCGGTACGGCTACTTGGAACTTGTGAACGGAATTTTCGAAGAGCTTAGTTTTTGTTTTTTGGCTTTTTAATTAAATATTATAACGTGCTAGATAAGTGGGTGGGGAAATGTTATTTTCTATAAGTGAACCATGCGTACACACTTAACTTGACAAGTTTTTATCTATGTATCTAAGATATAAGTAAGTTCAACAGTTTGTAACAAAACTCCTCCGAAACGGCTTGACCAATTCTTATGAAATTTTTTGTTGTAGGGTAGGTGTAGGGTAAGTGTTGGGTAAGAGTTGGGTAGGTGTAGGGTAGGTGTGGGGTAGGTTTTTATTTTGTTAAACATACATACATTCAATTAATGTGGTGTGGGGTAGGTGTAGGGTAGGAAAAATGGCAGGACAACGTCTGCTGGGCCAGCTAGTTTATTTATAAAAGCCGTGTGGTTTTCTGGCTTAGAATGGTTCACAACTCTTCCCGTGGTTTTCATACCACTCAAGTAAAGTGTGTTTAAAGTCAGCATGTTTAACATAAAAACAGACGCTTGAGTTATGTCATGTGACGGCTTAGAATAATTGATGTTATATATTCTTCCACGACACAGCAAAGATAAGATGCATTCAAAAAAATAAATTATTCTAGAAAACTTCTCCACATATTTATTATTCTAGCTACAGGTTATTCATAAACCACGGCTATCTCACAGAGGGAAGCAAAGACAACAAACCACAACATATCCTGACACTTTTCTCTTTCAAAACAAGCCGTTTTATGCACTCTCGTCGGTTTCAAGAACATTTTATTTGCCTCTTTTATGTGTCTCCGATTTGTGGCGACGTGTGTGCACCCTTGGGACATCCCCTTCCGACTCCACTTGCACTTACCGTATAAATGTTATTCGTCAATCTGTTCCTTACTTATTTTGCTACTAGGTCTTATTGTGCTTGCTTAGAAAAGTTTAGTTGGTTTTTGAAATAAAGGTTTTATCAGATCGATAACCAATCCAACCATCCCATATAAATCTACTGCTAGGCATTAGGCCTCTTTTTTACTGCACCATTTCCCACGGACCTGTGCTAATCTGATAAATTTCTGATCCGTGATGATCGCAATTTCGTCTGACCAACGTGTTGGTTTTCCTACTGAACTACGTCCGTACAACGTCCACACAATTCTGACATTGCTTTTACTGAGACTGCAGGATAATTAGCTCTTTATTAGACAGCATGCTATTTATCTGTTTTTCATTTGGACTGGAATTCGTACAATTTTTGGTACGTTAATGGGTACGTTTCGCAAAGACTTGACCCGGGGCGGGCTATTGGACTAGACGGTTGTCAGGTCTGTTTGCTTTTTTTTTGTTCACTTAAGTTAATTTTAACTAGACGAAGGTGGCGGGACGAAATTGACGGTTTCCTTAAGAACTGGCCTGTCGAAGCGCAGAACAGAGACTATTGGAGAGAACGGAGGGAGGCCTTTGCTCAACAGTGGGACATTAACGGCTCATTATAATAATAATAATAAGTTAATTTTAAGTCTTTCAATTATTTTCTTGTGATAAATAAAAATTTGGTTATTTTTTTTTATTTTTTTTTATTTGGCATAGTAACAAACTACAAACAGTTAATGCACAAACAAACCTCACAGGCAAACATTCCGATATTTATTTATTTCACATTTTATAAATACAAATAAAAACAGTAGAGTAAACAGACATGTACATAGAGAGAACTTTATCTCTAAAGAGATCTCTTCCTGTAGATCCTCATCGACCCAATTAATGTTTCTGCAAACGTTATCAACGTACAGACTAAGTTTTATTACTTAGTTGTGAAGAAGCACGGACCTGAAAAAAAGACGGACGTAATCTCGTCTAATCACGAGTGAAGCACCCATTTCTTTTGTGTGCGTGCTGTCACGCGGTACATAATGGTGACGGATGTAGGACCTGCGCCTAGAGCTAGTGCATCTGTGTGAGTGTAGGTCCCTTGTAGAACAAACGAAAATGTTGGACCTTGCATGCTTCACATCTTTTTAGTGTCACATTACGTCCGTCTTTTTTTCAGGTCCGTGTGAAGAAGATGATAAAAGATATGCTTTTAGAATTATTTCTCAGAAAATGTATTGTACAAGTTTAAAACAGGTAGTAGTCTTGTCCAACTGTTTGCGGAAGCACGCATCGAGAAAATTGTATTTTCTTTCCATTAACGACAACGTTGCACTTACTCGGTTTGAATCGTGTATTTTTCTTGAGAGGATTGCGAAGCTAGAAGTTTCCTTATAAAAAAGCGAAATCGTTTTTACTCTACTTTCAATAATTCTTGTATAATGTTATTGGTAACTTAGGTTACCAGGTTTGTGGATACGCATCATCATCTCAGCCGACAGACGTCCAATGCTGGATATAGACACCTCCCAAGGATTGCCACAACGAGAGGTCCTGCGCTGTCCTCATCCAACGGGTATCCGCCGTCTTCACCCGATCGTCGGTCCACCCTGTGGGAGATCTACCCACGCTGCGCTTTCCTATACACAGTCGCCACTCCAGAACTCTGCGGCCTCATCGGCGATCTGTTCTGAGAGCACCCAGCCACTTTAGCAATTCGAGATGATAGAGAGATTCAAAATATACCATATTCAAAATATCCACATTTTACTAGTTGTGCCAATACATTATTCAGTGTGACAGTCTATCGCCCCTTTTTGCGATCAATATGGATAATACGTGAAATAACACATACGCGAAATTATGAATGACAACTACACCTTATTAATTATTATTCGTATGGATTTCTATTCCTGCGGAGATTACAAATTTAAGCCCATAGATTTAAGCCACAGTTTTGCTCGCAGGGTCAGTTCGTTTAGTTCCCGAGTTCCACCGTCAAATCTTCTGTAGGGGGCACTCGTTAACTATGCGCTTGATAGTCTGCTCCGGAGCACCACAGTCGCACTCGGGTGATCTTTTTATGCCCCACTTGTGAAGGTGGAAGTTACACCTTATAGCTGTTGTAGCGTGAAAATACCTTTAAAATGACAGCAAGTTAACTAACTAGTCTCCACTATAAGTGCACTGGCCCAGCGTGTGGGAGTATGGCCTATTATCGGTTCGTGAGAAGCCGTTGCCCTGCACGGGGATCGTTCATCTACACAGCCTATCATCACCATGCTACCATCGTCCACTGCTGAACGTAGACCTCCACAAAAGCCCGCCACAAAGCTCTTACCTCAGCTTTTCCATTGCAGTCGCCACATACATAGACGTCCATTGACAACCGGTCCTGCGCTGCGCTGCATACAGCCCACAGTGTTTTAAGAAGTGGGTTTTGGTGACGTCCACGTTTTATTCGAGAAATCGATAGTTTTTCTAATTCTGAGTGCAATAGTAAAACTCTGGCTTTGATACGACTTATAGTTTTTTTTATAAAAAATGTCAAAGTTTCCCAAAATCTGGGTCATGAAAAGAGGAAAAAATTCATAAAAAAAGAACTGAAATACTTTTTTTTGTTTTGATTAAATCTTATAATTGTGTACAAGACAATACACCTTCCCACAAATTTTTAACATTTTACTGCGAATAGGTAACGAAATATGACAATTTTTCGTATTTCAGTTTTCATGTTTTTACTCGACCATAAGACCGTATTAGGATGAGATTTCTACACCGAAAAATTGTTTATACCCTCCTTTATAGGTTCTAATAAAATCACAGCCTAGTTCCGTTTTATGTAGAAGTTATTATTAATTTTAGGTTTGTTCGGAATTTCCGGGCTTAGGGTTGTCATGTGACTTCAAATTAAATATTAATATTTTTAGGTTTTGTATGAAACACTAATTCAAAATTCATGCTTGCTTCTTAGAAGTGTCTGATTATATAATATTTTAAACATCTTTTCTATAAGTTTATGTTGTAATTTCTACTTTTTTTTTTGTTAACATTTTTATTAATAGCTGTATTCTACATAAGCAAATTATACTCTGTTAGTGCCGTAAAAACAGACAATGTTTATGTATGTATGTATGTATGTATATCCATTGGTTTCCTCATAACTTCTAAACTACTTATCATCATTTGACAAATGAGGTATCGTTCGAAGCGTCTTGAACGTCTACTGGTTATAGGATATTATTATGTGACTTTCAAAGATGTATATTGTAATAAACCAAAATACCCAAAATAATTTAAATAAAAAGTAAGATCAAAAACTAAAACTCGAATACTGAAAAATATCGCTCTAAAAAGTATGAAACATGAAAACATTCTGATCTGAAATTGTTATAATAATAATATGTAGGTATACAAACTACACAACAAAATTTCTGATGATAATATTTTCTTGTTTCATACTTTTTAGAGCGTGATTTTTCAGTAGTCGGGTTTTAGTTATTTATTATTTGTTTATTTCCTTTTTGGAGAACTAACAGCTAAATAACAGTAAGATTTCAACAAAGACATATTGATGGTCAGATGCTGACAACAAGTTATTAAACTAATTTTTAATAACGAAGTCTTGGTAATAGTTTTGTTCAAGGGTCGTCGTCGTTCTGCTTCTGCGGTTACTACAATTCTCGGTATCGACATTAATAGTTAATAATATTCTAGTTAATAGATATTAAATTTTCGAGAGTACGATAGACAAGATTAATGGCAATAAATTATTATGATTATGATTTAAATCTACACTAAATTTTTGGGCGTAAAATTGATTGATTTTGAGTTAGCGACAAATATCTGCTAAATCATTACATAAGCGTTAGTCGGGGAAATCTACGGATTTTTGTATGGAGTAGGTTACATTAATGGCACTTTAGATGATAATTTGGAATATAGCTAGGAATAGGAATATATCCCTGATGTTGTATTGTGTATTATTAGATAATTAAGACATTTACAAAACATTAAATTTTGGTATGAACTAAAATATTGTAACTGGTGATTGTGTGCAGGACTGCTTTGTTCAATTCGTTGCTTCGCTTTGTCAAATTTTACGTATAAAAATAATAATCCCCGGTTAATATCGTAAATTAAGAGGCCGTAAGGCGGTATGAAAAAACTCTGACACCAGGACTTGCCCACACGATACGAAGAAGATAGAAAAGAGTAGACAAAAGTATTATAAATTAACAGCAATACTAGTTCAAACACAATGTAATAAAGTGTCTATAATGCAATCTCAAACCGTATTTTTCCTAGACTACGTGTCAATGGCGATGATATAACACAAAATTGTTTTTTGAAAATATAAACGACTTATTCAGAAATATTACGTATTACCGGATATGAGTAAGTGACAACCCTGAAGAAAATAGAAAATTATTAATAACTTCTACATAAAACGGAATTAGGTTGTGATTTACATACTACCTATAAAGGAGGGTATGAACAAGCGTTCGGTGTAGAAATCTCATCCTAATACGGTTTTATGGTCGAGTAAAAACATGAAAACTGAATTAGGAAAAATGGTCATATTTCGTTACCTATTCGCAGTAAAATGTCCAAAATTTGTGGAAAGGTGTATTGTCTTGTACACAAATATAAGATTTAATCAAAACAAAAAAAAGTATTTCAGTTCTTTTTTAATAATTCGTTATATGTTTTCCGGAATCCGGATTTCGGATTTTTTGTCATTTATTATTAAAAAAACTATAAGTCGTATCGAAGTCGGAGTTTTACTCTTGCACTCAGAATTAGAAAAACTATCGATTTCTTGAATAAAACGTGAACGTCACCAAAACCCACTTCTTAAAACACTGTGAGCCAGCCTTTATCTTAACTTAAAGACATTAGTCAGATACCTACAAAATGACAGATATAAATCTTAAGTTAAGATTAAGTCACACTTTACGATTCCAATACCTCCGTGCATAATTCAACTTTAAATCAAAGAGTATCGAGTCGAAAACTACAAATCAAAAAGCTTTCTTCATCTATTCTCCAAACACCTACAAATCATTGCGTCGAGAAAGAACCAGCGAAGTGAACATTTTAATAATTTATACAAGAGGTATTATTTAAGTTTTAAGATCTTCGCACACTTCGAGAAGTCGAAATATTTAGAACCCACTAAAGTTATAACATAACAGGCGGTGGATATCAGCTGATTATATTGATAGATTGATTGATAACATTGCGCAATATGAAGATTTCACGTTATTTCAGTATAATGAATGTCAAACAAAGACATTTCAGTCTATAAGCAAAAAAGTTCGTTTCACCGTATTTTTGGAGAGGTCAAAATCTTTACATCTTCTAAGTAGTACCTTTAGAAATAGTCCTTATATTAATAATAATAGTCCAC
This sequence comes from Agonopterix heracliana, assembly GCA_963693445.1. NCBI lineage: Eukaryota > Metazoa > Arthropoda > Insecta > Lepidoptera > Depressariidae > Agonopterix > Agonopterix heracliana. The sequence continues at coordinate 2,795,425 of OY856308.1, forward strand.
CAGAGAATCCAGTAGTCCGCCTTAGACAGTTTGCAGTTTCAGGTTTAAGGCCTCCGCACATTGCAGCGATATTATCGAGCGATTTTATCGAGCGATATTATCGACAGCGATATCGCGACACCTTACACACTGCAGCGATTCCGCGATTCGCGTCACGCATGCGCCCCACCACTGAATGTAGTCGAAAGAGTTGCGATAATATCGCGGCAGTGTGTGGGATCGCGCGCGTCCCCATACAAAATGTACTGAGAACAATTATCGCAAAATCGCAGCGATATTATCGGTCGATAAAATCGGTGCAATGAGCGGAAGCCTTTAGGTAATTATTATGAAGGAACTAGGTAAACTAAACAGGTAGACATAGACAATTTTGTTAAAAATATAAGTTTTAATTAAAATGCAATGTTCGAACGAACTTTTTGCATAGTAATTAAAATATTTACGTATCTTTATTTGAAATTCATCAGACTGAAACAACGTGAAATTTTCATAAATCATAAGGCCTTATTTATCTTTTGTGTACTTTGGCATCAAAAAAGACTAAGTACTCGTAAGTTCTGATTTATGTTTAGAAGTATTAACATTCTCGAATCATTTTTAAAATGCTGTTGTTGTGGTTCGCTATACAGTTTTTGAGTTCTAGGCGTTAAATAATTACTAGGAAGGCTAACATTTTATACATACATACATACATATGCTCACGACTATATTCATCGAGGGGGTAGTCAGAGATATTCTGAAACCTCTGAACATCCACCTTTCACCAGTAGTACCGAAACTCTGTCCAGTGTGACGGGGGGTGAGCCCGTCGCCACTTATAATGGACAGTGGGTACAATACACGCCTCGAAAATGAAGCAAGCAGGTTTCCTCACGATGTTTTCCTTTACAGAAAAGCCAGTGGTGTTACAAATCGTACATAAATTCCGAAAATCTCATTGGTACGAGTCGACCTGGACGGGGATCGAACCATCGCCTCCTGCACGGCAGGCAAGGTTACTCGCCACTGGACCACCACGGCTTTTACAGGCTATCATTTTATAGGTTATAAAATACTGCAAAGGACACAATATCCCTTAGTCGTCTCATACGACTTACACGATAAGAAATCGCTGATCTATTCTAAAGCATACACTAAGGTTAATTGGGTTTTTTCTATCCGAAATAACCCAATTAATCTCTAATCACAAAATAGCTTCTAAAAATAGTTATTCCCCTGTGTGCGTCGCATACTAAGTATAGAAAAATATTGGGTCAGGCGACATTTGGCACGTTTCCAGAGAGCAATCTTGCTCTGTACTCCTTTTTTGCGGAGTTACAGTCCGTAACCGGTTTAGCTATAAATGGGTCGATGTGAATGCATAAGTTTCTTTTGAAAAACTACTACTAATTTACGTAGAAGAGTTGTCTTTGTAGAATTCTTGGTTCTTAGATACATAAGAGCTAAAGTTAAAAATATTACGGTTTACTATAACCTATGTTATACAAATTATGTTATACTTATGTTAACAGGGTTGGTGTACCTAAGTGTAGTTTATTAGTTAGAAGGATGATATTATTCATAATACTGAATAACTTTGGAACATATAGGAAAAAAACAAAAAACTATTTGGTCTTGTGATACTAAATGCAGTCAGATTATCGAAAATTTGTGTGAAAAGATGATATTTTGAGTATCGTATTTCTCGAGTATTTCTCGTTGCACCAACCGACTTATTGTACACCAAAAAATTTGCAAATGTAAGAAGTCTTATCTATCCCTTATACAGCCTTAAACTTCCTTGTACAGCCTCGAACGTTTTTTAGCAATAACTAGGCTTTTAATCATCCCAAAAACATAAATTCCAAGCGAGGCGGCAAAAAAGCTACATACGCAAAACAAGAGTCATTGTATATTTATAACTATTGATTTTTTTACCGAAGACCACACAGCCTATAAATCTACTGACAACTTAGACTGACATTTAAGCTTCTATTCATAAAATAAAATATTCTGATACGCCTAACTAAGCCCACTTAATCTGGAGGGAAATTTATCGCATTACAGCGCAGAGGGCGTGAGCAGTGGCAAAATAATCTAGCTTAATGTTAAGGGTAGTCTTCACAGGACACTTTTATAGGACCATTCGGAATAAGGCCTCTTCTGGCCGCATCTTCTCTAGAATGAAACACCTTCCGACACGGTGGGTGATCGAATAAAAACGCCGTCAAGAAGCCATCTACTCGTATGTGATTATTTTACATAAAATTGTTTGAATCTTCGAATTTTGAGTTGAGCATTGAATACTCCATATTAAATAAATTAATTTTTCAATTGTGGTTTCACACGGTTCAGGATAATGTAAATTTTTTACGTACGTAATTAATAATTACAGGGTCCTTCTTAATATGCCAGACCATCAAACTGAACAAGTTTCTCTATGGGACCAACACCAAAATCGCGAAATAAAAATCCTGCTGAAAAGCTGTCCCATACATTTGGCTCGAGTCAGTTTGTTGTTTTGTATGGAGCAGCAGATTTTTTTCGATTTTAATGGTTATATTATGTGTTTTAATGTTAATAGAGCAGGTTGTTCAGTTTGATGGTCTGATCATCTCCTTAAAAAAGTGTCAGCATATTTAGAAGGACCCTATATAACTGACGACCATAATCCCTTCTAAGCTGGAAAGGATCTTCAATCCTTCAAACCTTCAAACCTTCCGATATTTGATATCTCATGGCTTTTACATTCAAATCTCCCTTCAAGTTCAAGGTGGGATGCAGTTCCTGAAGTTCAATTGTTGCCATGGGCCATGTACAGGCAATTAAGAGAAAATCAACCTAGCCTTCTTGGCCCACCATGTCCTCACCACCAGAATATAAATTTGCTCGCATCAAAATACTCTGTTGAACACACTGCCTTACTTAATATTATTGTCCTTTTACTTGGCGAGGAATTTTCATTGTGGGTGGATTTGTGTACACAGAGACAGTTTCTTTGTCCTGTAAAGTCCACGTCGTTTCAAGTAATCCGACAGATTTAGAAATGAACCTTGAGCCTTGGACTTAATTATCACTGTCGCAATGTCAGTTACATTTACCTAAATTCCTTTTGAAGATTGTTTTAGGATTATTTCCGGGACATCAACGTGTTAGTTTAGATCATAGCATATGCTCACAACTATATTCCCCGAGGGGTAGTCAGAGATATTCTGAAACCTCAGAACATCAACGTTTCACCGGTAGATCACCATCTAGTTTATATCAAAACCATTTATTTTGACTCATCCTACATCGTTGAAATCCAGGCAGAAGCTGCAGAAATGTTTAGATGAAATGTCGCATTTGATACCATTTTAACATTACTGTTTAGGATCAATTCACATTGCAGCTGAAAAGAAGGGAAGAAAAATGACGTGAATTCTATGTAAAAAGGTTACATTACATTTTAAACTTTATCTCTATTGCATAACGTACTAATTAGACATTAGGAATTTTCCCAAGATTTCCGGAGTATTTTCAAGAATTCCCTCGACATCAGCCAGTGATGTTGGGGCAATGTAGCGTGTGCACAATATCAAGCGTCTATAATAATAGTTGCCACAGTTGCGAGAATTTGCGAGAATCCTTGGACATTCACGCTCATCGTCGTGAAATTGATGCTTCCCTTCCCCGGCAATGTGAATTGCCCTAAAATATAAATATAAGAAGCAGCTGATCTTTTTTTTCCATTTCTGTTTTGGTCCTATAGTGTAAGTTACACAGTTTAATGGTGTTCTTCTTCTTATCGTGTTGCCCACACGATAAATGGCTGAAAACTGGACGGATCATCTTCTTATAGAGTGGGGCCTGGTGTCAGAGTTTATTCAAACCGCCTTACGGCCTCTGACGTGGTTTTTATGTAACGACTACTACCTCCAGAGATAGTAGCCTGTGATTAACGGATTAACGTGCCATCCGAAGCACGGAATCATCTTTCTTTTCAGACAATCAGGTGATTCAGCCTGCAATGTCCTATATGGGGAAAAACGCACAAATTGACATTATTAAAATTAAATTAAATTTAAATTAAATAAAAACTTTATTTATTGCCTTTCTATTATATTTTACATCGCAGTTCTTTACAGTAACATTCATTGTGCACTTACATCAGTGCATAAATAAATAAGCAAACAAAATTTGAATACCAAAAGAAAAGAAAATGCTTTGAGACCAAAGGCAAAAGGTGAGTGACGTCAGCTGTGCTGTTCCGAAACCGTAGGCTCGGGCAGCGCTGTTTTTCAGCCACCACTCTTCACCCTGATATGATATGCGGGAGACAAGTTAGATAAGAGGGCTAAACAGGGACATATCACTAGGTGTTACCACGACCTCCGTGTCAGGAGCCCAATGCTCTTAACCATTAGACCACGGAGGCAGTTCTTGGTGGTCTTATCCACCCTCTTAAGTTAACCACGCTTTAAATCATCGCATTGTACAAAAGAAATAAGGACAACTTGGACAACCTACTTTTTCCGGGTCGAGTCTTACCGAGTTTTCCACTCACAAAATCTGTTATTACTTACAGACCCAAAGCAGCTTTGGACAAAGATACAATATTGTTCTCAATTCACCCTTTTTATGAAAAATGTGAACCTTTTTTGTCGACCCATTAAAGTGGCATTATTTTGTTGTACTATCATTGTATTCAGTGCGTCAAAACAATGGTATTTTGTTCACGACTATTATCTGAATATCCATATTATTGCACGAACACCAACAGTGCCCAAAAACCTATATGGATCCTATTCTAAATATACACGAATAGTGACAGAACACACTATTAGTGTGTTGTATAGGCAGGAGGTAGGAGCTAATACTTATTTTATTAGTGTAGTACTTACTTGCTTCATTTCATGTTTCTATCTTTAGCAGTGGTTTGGGTCGTGCGTTATTTGGCAGTCAGTCAGTTACGGAACTGTTTTATTGTATACTGGGCTGGTGAAAATATAATAGAAGGAGATAGGCGTTATTGCTTCTAAAAACCCACGAGTAATAGGTCCGACTTATTATGAGCGACTTCCTGAACATTTGAGGAATGTTACCAATGAGAACTTTACAAACTGAGAAATTGTACCAACTGCTAATTGATTCGACGAATCATTATACCGTCAACTAAAAAGTCTTTTGCTGGATGGTGAATTTTATTCTGTAAATGAATTTCTTTTGTTTGACTTTATGTAGACTACAATCAGTAATTGTAGCGACATTTAATTTAAATTATTATTTAGAATTGTATTTCCTTATGTTTTACATATTAATTCGACATTGTTACCCTCTAGATTAGGTATGTTGACATTTTTATTCTTCTATTTTATATTCTTGACGATCGTATTATCCTTTGACATTTTTTTTTTATGTATTGTAATTACTTGTAATTATGAATTTGATAATATGAAAGAAATAATTCTATTCTATTCTATGCCATCAACTCTCTTAATCCATGATAGTTCCGAATCAAATCCAGGCTGGAGTTGACCCACCACCTGCTGCACGTAAAACAAGGCTGCTAGCTACTAGACCTCCACGAATAAGGGGTAATATGGGATAAAAAGGGGGTAATAAAGGATATGGAGAATAAAAATCTTAATTTGTATTCTGAGATAAATAAGTTTTGAGCGCTGCGTTTGTTAGGGCCCAGAGGCCAAATCGTTCGTTGCAGGCCTCTCGGGGTGACTTAATGATACCTCTGATGAACACAGAGCTGGTAGTTTCCTGGCACTATTAATTAGTCTCGTCATCTAGAGGGGGAATACTGCTAACCTCTTTGGCACCATGTCTTGCGGCGACGCCCTGGAGTGTGTATTTTATAATCAAATCAAATATACTTTATTTTACACCAAAATACAAACAGTAAAAATGACAGTATAATTTTTATGTTTAGTTTCTTTCGTCTAATTTTCTTGCTTTAAAATAAATTCCGCTATTTTCATTTCACCGTTCACAGCAACCTTTGACTCAGGATTCAACGTAGACACAAAGTACGATATCAGAACTCAATACCCGATACTCTGAATATTAAATTGACATCTGTGGTGAAATTTAGATTTGATAGTCGGTATAAAGCCGTGACTATATCACCGCCAGCGCCGCCAGAACGAGCTTGGGAATTTGAGAGTCTAGTTTGTTTGACATTACATTATTTTATAGTGTAGTACTTTCACCGCCCACAAAATGTTTTTGTCAAACGATAGGGCTAGGAACAAGTACAAGCGATAGGGTACTTGGAGGAAAAACAGACAGGAGAGGAAGCCTTAAGGCGCCGGTTGGCAGCCGACCGCATACTGCAGCAGCATACGACGTGTCGCTCCGACACTACTGGTTTGTATGTAGTTCTATGAAATACCCTGCGTAGCATCCGACACGAAGCATGCTGCATGCTGTATGCGGTCGAGCCTCGACCGCAGACCATTATACAGCTTACAGAGTAAACTTAAATGTGTTATAAACTTAGGGGGTGCTTTAGGCCATCGAACTGAACAACTGTCACTATGGAGTCAACATTAATATCACAAAAGTTTTAAACACGGGAGAAAGGGCTTAACATTAGCAAATGCACATATTCTATTACACGAGATATTAAAGAATTTTTTTTTATGAAAAATCTGTACCTAGAGTCAGGAGTCTGGACCGAGGCAGGGTTCGAACTGCCATCCCCTGCACACAAATCCAAGTTACTACTACTCCACTACTAAGTACTCTTAATGCAACGTAGATCGGCTCAAGTCTGATAGATATGAGGCAACGCTGCGAGCCTCCTAGGCACTCTGCATCGAGGAGGCGCTTTAGATAGACATAGATAAGAAATGTGCTGTAAAGCAGTACTGTTGCGTCTAGGGGAGCGTGTAATTTCTCTATGGTTGCGTCCCACCCAAAGAGTACATTATACATACTAAGAGTCCCACCTGAAATACTTTCGCGGGTCGTGTACATGGCGCTCGTCTGTGTGAGTGCGGCGATTCGAGCACTTGCCTGAAGTTGCTGTACCTACTGTATAATTATCTCTTTTCTGTGTTTTAGAGATTATATAATTTTACATTGAAAACCATATCAAGCAATATCATTTCCAAGGCTCTACCAACAAAATGTTGACCAGTAACGACCGAGATAGACTATCAACAGTTCTTAGTCCTTTCTTTAGGCCCTCTATTTTCGTGAACCGAAAAAAAGATTCAATTTACCGCAGCCATTAATAGCAGAAGGTTTGACAATAAACACTAAACTCGACAGTTATAGTGGTCATTCAGTACCTCCATAAAAGTAAGCAGGATTTAAGCGGTTACGTACCTACGTAAAGACTATTTTTTATTAGCAAACAAATTCTAATAAAAATACCTGTTGCAAAAATGTTATTCTACCTCCACTGCGGGACGTAAATACATTTCGTCTCACTTTCTTATCCTATTGTTGTAGAAGATAATTCACTATGGACTCACCAACCGAACGATTACAATGTTACTAGTTAGATTTATGGTTAAATTTAATTAGTTGGCGAAACTTAAGAAACGCATTTGGTCTTTGTTACTAAGTAGAAATGCGTGTTGTTGTTCGCCCGCCGGCCGCGCACTGCGTACGATACGTACGAAAATAATAATTGTGTTAATCATCAAATTCAATACCAATTAAAAACATTGATAATGCAATCTGTTATTATTGACAAGTGCCCTGGTTTAGTTTCGTCAACTAATTAAGAATGACCCTATATGTGCTTTACAATGACCTACGGAGTCGCGTTGCAACTCTGTTATTGGTGGGTCGCGTGTTCGTTGCCTGCTTGCCTGCTTGCAATGAAACATCAAGGCTCAAGTGTTTATATTTGTGCATTAAACAATCCTTGAAGTCACCAAATTATTATTAATGTTTAAGCAGTTTTGCTTTTTAAACTAGATAATGGTTAAATCATTCTACGATAGAGCCACAATTTTAATTATCAAACGTTTTTTTTTTATAGTTTTTCCTTTTTTTTAATTTATTTTCAACACACTTGCTCATAAAATGGCACTAATTTCACCGCAATTAGGCACATAATGACACCTGTAATCAAACGGTGACTTTTTCATTTATTCTCTTGTGAGTTATAGGGGTTTCATTACAATTATTCACAAGTGAGTTATAGGTTTTTTTTTATTGGTTGAGTTGATTTGTTCTTAAAAAAGTTTGATACAAAAAAGTTCGTGCTCAATAGTACAAAATAAACTTTTTATCTTCAAAATAAAATAATTTTTTAGCATTATTTTCTTCACAAGTGTGTTGAAAAGCGTCGTATGATATAAATGTGTATTGATGATTGCCGTCCTCGGCTCTCTTAAGACCCTCGCCTCACAGCTCGGGTCTCATTGGCGCCTCAGCGGTAATCACCAACATTACACACTATTGTACCATAATGTACTATTATTATTCACTTTAAAGTGTCTCTTCAAAATTACCACACCAAACTGCACAATAGTTTATCGGCGAATAAAATAATCCTACGACATTCACATCTTACTATAGGTACATGTTTACTGAAATTCAAAGGGCGTTATGAAAAAAACTAAAAACACAAAAGCCTTGTACGACATCCACACTAAAAGGGTGATCTATTCAAAGCCGTTGCCATACTAGTAAATGTAAGCTTACATCTCAAGGACATAAAGAAATAAAAACCAAAGCACATCAATAGATTGGCAATAACCAAAACAATTTTCTCATAGAGCGAATGAAAGAACATATGGACAACATAATATAGTAGTTTCCTCCATTCGATACATCAAAAGATTCTCGGAACATAGTGCGGGACTGTTGTGGGCTGATTCGAAAAGTTTTGGCCAGATTTCCCGTCGTTTTGACGGCTATTCTCTACCATTCGTTGCCCGTACTACTTGTGTCATTGTTATTTGGAAAGGGCTATTGCAAGCTTGGCTTGTAACAATGCAACTAGTCTATTGTGCTTGTCCCTAATATTTTTTTCCACACCGAAATTATGGTACTTTATTTTCGTTCTCGGGTTTAGGCAGGTTTCTTAATGTTTTTCCTTCACCGCCGATCTATACTCCATTGCAAATAGCAAAGAAATTTTAAGGCAATTTTGCATTACAGAAACAGAAATTTGAAACACTTCTTCTCACTTATTCTTAGAACAGCTTTTGTACCGTCCAAGATACGTCGGATAGTATATCTATCTAATAAATAAATTACATTTGGTAATCAGAATTGGCCAAAAATCTAAATGGGAATCGGAAAATCTCGTCGTCCTTATACAACCGTACACAAATTCCGTAGAACTCAGTGGTACAGGAATCGAACCATAGTTACAAGTTCTCTTCTAATTACTACTTGTTAGTGCTAGGCTTAATAGTTAGTACGTAGTTTGTAACTTCATGTTGTATCAAGGTCCAGGCAGATGTTGAATTATGATTTAAATTTATTGCAAAGTTAACACATTTCTATTTTTAGTTGTTTACATATTATATCATTAACTTAAGAGCCTACCGAGCCTATTGTGCTGCCGCCAATCGTATTTTTTTTCATTACTTAACAATTAAACAATATTTCCAAAAAACAAGAATGTCACATTGTAGTCCTGATTGGTTTACAGTTTATCGAAACATTACAGAATATTATGTTATATGCTTGTAGCTATTTTCGTTAAAACTGCCAAAAGTGACCACTTTTGGCGGTTTTAACGATAATAGCTTCAAGCATTATAAAAACAAATCTGCAGTGACCCGATAAATTAAAAATCAGCAATGACTACGATGTGACATTCTTGTTTTTTGGAAATATTGTTTAATTGTTAAGCAATAAAAAAAATACGATTGGCGGCAGCACAATAGGCTCGGTGCAGCCTTAAGATCTTATTTCTATTTGTAGTTGTCTGATATTTAATTACTATTACCAAGGAAACTTTTCAATAACTCGTAGGTACCTTTATTATAGTAAGCATAAGCATAAGCATATGCTCACGACTATATTCCCCGAGGGGGTAGTCAGAGATATTCTAAAACCTCAGAACATCCACGTTACACCAGTAGTACCGAAACTCTGTACAGTGTGACGGGGGTTGAGCCCGTCGCCACTTATAATGGACAGTGGGTACAATACATGCCTCGAAATTGAAACATGCAGGTTTCCTCACGATGTTTTCCTTCACCGAAAAGCCAGTGGTGTTACAAATCGTACATAACTTCCGAAAAACTCATTGGTACGAGTCGGCTACCTTTATTATAGTAAGGTTCTCTTTAAGTATCAAGGTTTTAGAATCAAATAACAAAATCGCACTCGTACAGAGTACGAAGGGCAGCAAGTTTTAAATGGAAATAATCACACATCCGCATACCGCACACTCCACACACAGTGCTCCTTCCGAGTAATCCTCAAGCCTTCTCGTGGAAACTCTTCTTCATCTCATCAAGCCCACGCTTAGAGGATACCGACACCGGACCAGCGATCAAGGTAGCCTCCAGTTGCCACCTTAGTTTTAGTAATGGGGGCAGTTGAAGATGCTAAAAAGGGCTAGATTGGGCTAAATAGAGCTAGATGAAGCACAAATTACCAAAAAAAGACTTGCTGAAAAAGACACAAATCGCGAAAGTTCGATCTTATCGCGATATTAGCATGGCGATGGCGCAAATTTCAGATTTTGGTGCAATATTTTTAAGATAATGAAAAGGATAGCCCTTTCCGGGCTAAATCATTAGACAACGGGTTCACCTACAGTAAAAAGAGCTAGTTCTAGCCCCAAAAGGGCTAAGGTGGTAACACTGCCTCCAGGTCTTGCGATATAGCTCATGTTGATTCGATCTAAAAACACTAAGGGAATGTTTTGGATTCGAAATAATTGTATAATAAAAAATGTTAAAATAGAGTAGTAAAGTCCAAGAAACAAAACAGTAGTAGAGGAGTCGACTGTTCGGAAAGACCATTCTGCGCTCAGTTACAAATAGGTGAAGATGTTTCGAGTTTGATTAAGTCTCGCTTCCTTATTGCTGTTCAACTTATTCCACGCTCGCTTACTTTGTTTTGAAAAGAGCAACCATGCCCATACGTTAGAGTCGATTACGCCGTTTATATAATTCTTTTTTGGCTCAGTATTTTGCCACGCGGTTAAAACGACTAGCAGGGCAGCTGTTCCAAAATAAAACACTTACAGTCAGTTTCAGAAAAGCTCATTTTCAAAATTTTGTTCTATCTAACAAGATGATTTTACCTTTTCAAATGTAACATTTTTGAACATTTGGGAAATATATTAACAGTACCTATCCACAAATAATCTAATATACCTATCAGTAAGTAATTGATACCAAATAAATTCTTGAAAGTGGCTATTAAAAGTAGTTTTACAGTCCAAAACCATCCAAACGTCTAAAGGGTCAGATAGGTAGGTCATGTTCTGCAAAACAATACCATTACTTGAAGTCCGATCCTTCGATAAAACTTCATTAGTTTTCTTTGATAAGCTTCGCATCACTTTTATATATGAAATAGGATGTTTGTGATGAGCCTTTTTGAGTACCAACGCATGTCTCTAATTTGGTCAACGCACGCTGAAAATTAAACGAAATTAACGGTATAAACTTTCCTAATGAAAATAGTTATGAAGGTGGCCGAAAGGATGCAAACTACCCTGTAGTTTTTGAATCATTGGATATATTTTAGAGGTTATTCAAATGATAAATACGATTGTATATTATTATGACTGGATCAACATTTAAATCGCAAAAATACGAAAACCCCGAAAGATGATTTCGACGCGAGTCATCGATGTTTACTTATTCTACATAATAATATCGTTATCGCATTATAATGCTACATTAACCATGGTAAACCAGTGATAAACATAACTAAAAAAATGGCCAAGTGTGTGTCGGGAAGATTCAAAGGCGGTACGAAGATCGCCGCGGTCATCTATGTAGGTACAACATAATTATTTATTTAATCCTGATTCTCAATGTCGAATCCCTTAAAATATAATGAATGTTGCTTGCGTAAGTGCTCTAATTTCAATGCTCTTTACTTTTTGGTGGTCTTGAAAATTTTTCAATTTCATTGAAGTTCTACTTCTTTTTTTTTTTAGACTCAGTAAAATAAGTGAATCCTTTGACCCCCGGCTAGAAAGAAGCAAATTGAGCGCCAGGGGATCGATTCCACCCTTTGTGTGGGTAATATTAGATGTCCAGAAAGTTACCCGACGAAATTTATAGTGTCCTTTTACAAGGTTCTAAATTGTGCAAAACTTAGTTAATTCTAACAAATTGGTAGTAGTTATTAATTTGGATGAAAATTATTACTTTAGGACCGTGGATAGCAGTTTTGTAAGATTAATATTTATTTCGTAAATACACAGGGATTGACATAATATGGGATAATGATACTATGGGAGCAAACCAATAGGAGCAACAAAAAATCTGCTGTCCCATACATTTGAGTCGTGTAGGCAGCGACGGCGGGTGCAGTTTAGTATGGGACTGCAGATTTTTTTTGTTGCTCCGATAGGTTTGCTCCCATAGTAAAAGTTGTTCAGTTTGATGGGTAGACTCTTAGTTTAAAAGGATGCTAATGATATCAATTTCACCCTGTATTTTCACTGATGAACACATACAAACGTATTTTTAGTTGTTTTCTTGACATTCCCTCACTCGAGTGGAGGACATTTTTGACATAATTTGTATGACAAGAATGTCAAGAACGTCCTCGACTCGAATGAGGAAGCCTCAAGAAAACAACTAAGAATACGGGTGTAAATCAGAAAAATTTAATTATAACCCTATGAGACAACGATACAACTGAAATACGTTACATACTGAAAGGGGTCCTTCAGACCATCAAACAGACAACTTTTACAAATGGCCCGACTTCGAAATCGCAATCGAATTCGAAATCAGCTATTTTGTACATTTTGGTAGAGTAGCTATTGAAATTTCCTATACAACAGTTTCTATGTTTTCAAAGTTGGTACCACAGTAACAGTTGTTCCGCTTGATGGTCTGTAGCACCCATATAATTATGTAATGCAATAAAGTTAGCATCATGTATACGAGTATTCGTCGCAGTATGAACCCGTAGAAATGTTGAACATAAGCAAAATGCATATGCTCACAAGTTCGCGACTATATTCTGAAACCTCAAAACATCCACGTTTCACTAGTAGTACTAAAACTATGTACAGTATATGTGCAGTAATGTTTAGTAATGGAGAGGAACCCGAAGAAGTTAAATTACAATAAATATTAAAGCCAGGTTATCCAAGTGCAAGCGTCTCTTTCTTGCAAGCATAAGTTTGCAATTAGCCATCCCGCTCCAATTGAAAGCAGGATCGCAAAACAAACGTGTTTTTCATCAATATCTTTGCTCGTGGGTGTTTCTAAGCTCAAAATTCTACGGAGTTCACTAGAAATATTAAATGTACCTATTTAGTTAAGTACAAGAATAAAAAGTTAAATATCAGCAGTTTAATCATAGTATTGAAAAAACATGACAAAAACTTTGGGATTTTTTTCTATCTATTAAACTTAATCTAATCGTGTAATTAGGAACGGTCGCCTATCAGCCAGATCCTTAAATAAGACGTAATTGGTTTTCAGACTTTAAAACACAGTTTAAAACACTTTCGTTCGTGTTCAAAAAACGGCCTCGACCGGATAACAGCGTCTTAACAGTCGAATAACAAAAAAATTCAGGACCAAAATTAAAAATGAAGAAAGACATGCAGTAAAACCCTACCGCATATTCCTACCGACTCCTAATCAAGCTAAATCAGCAAACCGAAAAGAGCGCCCCGACATCCAGCACCGGAGCAAAGCGGTTTAATTAGAGGCAGCTTAACCGTTCGTTAGTTTATTGACAGCCAAATAACTTCCGCGCTATTGCGTTTTTACTGCCAATTTATCGTCAATTGGTTTTAATTTTTAAATGAATTTTATATTTATTGATGAAACAAAAATGTGTTATCCTTCTTCTTCTTCTTATCGAGCGGGCAGCAAGCCCTTGTGTCTGTGTTTTTCAGGCTGCCTTACGGCCTCTGAAGCATGGGCGTAGCAATGATTTTTTCCTAGGGTGGGCCAGGCCCAGGCGAGGTTGATGTAATAAAAATAAAAACTAAAACTTAGAGCGAGCGAAGCGAGCTCAAGATTTCACTGAATCCTGCAATGCATCTAGGTATTTGTAATACAATCGTAGCCAGGAGCGAGCGAAGCGAGTTTCCACATTTCACTGAATTCTGGAGTGAGCGAAGTGAGTTCGAGATTTTACTGCAATAGGTATAGCAAGATCAGTGTAATACGATTTAAATCTTGGAGCGAGCGAAGCGAGCTTGAGTTTTTTACGACCTAAAAGCTGGAACGAGCAAAGCAAACTCAAGATTTAACTACTCAATGAATAGATATACGATCCAAAACCTAGAGCGAGCTAAGAGAGCTCGACATTTCACCCAATTATGGAGCGAGTGAATAGAGCTCGAGATTTCACTGTAATGTGTCTAGCCAGGAGCGAGCGAAGCGTGCTGGATATTTTACTGAATCCTGAAATGCATCTAGGTCTTTGTGATACAATCGTAGCCAGGAGCGAGCGAAGCGAGCTCGACATTTCACTGAATTCTGGAGTGAGCGAAGTGATTAAGAGCCAAATGCTCTTAACCGTTATACCACGGAGATAGTTTACCACAACTGCACGCTTAAATGGATTGTTGTAGGAATATTTCTGAATATCCCAAAAAGGATTATGAAGGTAAGCGCATATTAGGGAGCGGGCTGCATGCTGCATAAAAATCCACCTGAATCGCTCTATACAATTTATATTAACTAACGCGTAATACGCCGTGGAGCGGGTTGCATTTCCGCGGAATTTTTACAACGTCTGCAAGTATTACGTCAAACTAAAAATCCGTCAATGCTTTATTGCGACCACAGGTTGCTAGTTGCGACCCAGCCCACTATTGTGCGCGGTATAGCCCAGTCATTTTATGGTTTGACCCGGGAGTAATTAAGAATTGTTTTTTTGGTATTCCATTTAAAAGCCAATTTGAGCCTATAAATGAACAAAATAAAAAAAATCACACCAGCAACCGCCCCAAATTTAATATTTAGCATTTATCTCGTTCCAAAAACATAAATAAATAAATAAATAAATAAATTCTTACTTCACATTTGTAGGCTTTACCATTAAACACACTTCAAACACGAAGTAAATATTTTTGTCTTCATAAAAAGCTTTGAAAAAAAAACATACCGGTCGAATTGAGAACCTACTCCTTTTGTTGAAGTCGGTTAAAAATGAATTAGTAAAGAATAACTATTTTTTTATATTTCGATGGCAATTTTATTGCTCAAAAGTCATTTACATTATTTAATTTAATTAAAATGAGTGCATTGGTATTAATATTATTATGTTAAAACCCTTCTGGGTGATACAATTTTGATTTCGATGTTGCGTAGCGAATTGTTTAAATACGTTTTTAGATAGTCTTTTGGTCACTAAATGGTGTCGGTTACAGTTTAAAAGTCCCATTCATAATTACTCCTAGCCCCTCATAACAAAACTCCTTAAAATGAGTGGGCTAGTAATCATTTTCCGCTACGATGCAGCCCGCTCCACCGCGATGCGGCTCTCGTCGTAATACGCCTTAGACTATTTATAAATGGACAAGTTACGCGTCTGAGGCTAGATTCAATCAAACTTAGATTTATAGAAGAGTAACTATACAAGGAACAATGTTACTTTTGGTGTTTACACACCCCGTACTAAAAGAACCTAAAGAAAGATGTCGTCGTTATACAGTTTTAATTTGTTAGGTTTCTTTTAAATATAATTTATTTAATTATGTGACATTGACATTTCATTTAGATTAGCGTTGTTACTCTATAGTAACTAGCGACTTATTCTAAAAATAAAATTTACCCGCGTTTGGTCGAATCGGGCCTGATTCTACTAACAAACTTTCTGACACTTTTTGCGGGGACGAGGTAGCATGAAATCCGCAATTTTGGACTTTATTGCTTACCTGGTACTTTAGATTCTAATAATAAGATTTCTTGATCTTGTCCGTTGGCAGAGGTTAAATGCTAACGCGAGGCGGGTCCCTATATAAATCGTCTAAGTAACTCGCGCACCTTGTATGTTGTTAATCTTTGATATTACCGCTGGATATTACCAAACTTAATGCAATATTTTACTAGGAAGTGATTGTAGACAGGTTTACGGCCCGCGTCACTATCGCCCAATATTCTACTTTATAGATTGCCTCGTAAAAATAGTTTCCACTGTAATGAGAGTGTAGTGCGAACCTTTGTAGGGTGGCCAGGTTTTAGGGAAATTGATGTTAAGATGAGTTAGATTTATAAGGCAGGCGTGGGTGTGAATGTCGAAAGGGGACGACCTAGAAGTATATACACAAATTAAATTGGTGATGTGATTAACAAGGGTCAGATCAAATGTACTATTTCATGTTCATTTGCTTGTGTACATGAATGTACCTGTAGATGTATTTTGCTAACATGTCCTTTTGATATAAGGCCCATTTGCTAATATGTCGTTTTGCTTTTAGGTTGATTTGCTTATATGCCGTTTTGCTTTTAGGGCGTTTTGCTAATAGGCCGTTTTGCTTTTAGGTCGATTTGATAATAGGTCGTTTTGCTTTTAGGTCGAGGATACAACTTATTGCTGCTGACTGTACTTAAAACCGACGAGCATGCATGAAAAGGATGATGAATGTTGAGGAAGCAAGAGAGAGAGAGAGGTTTGTCAGGATCGTAGCAATGGGAGACCAAGAATTATGTGTGTATGATTTTAATTGAAATGAGAATAAGTAATTTCACTTCCTGATTTCTAGTTCCACCGTAGGTGGATAGTTACTGTTAAAGTACTATTGGTTATACAGGGTGTTAGGGTAAACAGTTGCATTACTTTAAGATTGATTGTACCCATGATACTGTTTCCCGAATAAACATACAGAAAATTCTCAAAAAAAATTTTGCACATTCCATACTAAATGCAATCAACTGATCGTACGTTTGTACGAAAAGTCAACATACTGTTTTGCGAATTTCCAATAGGTTTCTTAGGGAAAGTTGATCAGTATCAT
This sequence comes from Agonopterix heracliana, assembly GCA_963693445.1. Classification (NCBI taxonomy): domain Eukaryota; kingdom Metazoa; phylum Arthropoda; class Insecta; order Lepidoptera; family Depressariidae; genus Agonopterix; species Agonopterix heracliana. The sequence continues at coordinate 2,812,499 of OY856308.1, forward strand.
GAGTAAAATCACCCCTTAAAGTCATGCCACCGTTTACCCTAACACCCTGAATAATATTTGTATTACTATGTAGTTTATTAATTGTAATAGTTATTAAGTCGTGTTATGTTGTTGGTCGAGTTACTGGCTACCACAGAGCGATAACCAGGAAACTGGAAATAGGTATTGGCGATAACGCGTTCCGATGCGGTAGTAGATCCAATAAAAACCGGTCAATTGTGAGTCGGGCTACTCGCGCACCGAGAGTTCCGTACCACAACACCAGCACAACACAACATAGGTATTAACATAGAATAGTTTATTTTTTCTCCGGGACCTTTAGGGCGAAACCGACTCACACTTGGCCGATTTTTATTATTTGTTTTTAACCTCTAGATATTGTTATATAATCACACCAAATTGGACGCTTGTAGGTATTTATGAAAAGAACACGTTTATAAACTAGTTTTTTGTTGAGAACACTCCTAATTTTTATCTTTTTATAAATTTTATTTATTTACAAAAATAAATTTTGTTAATAAATAATAATATTATTTATTAACAAAACTGCTGTAATGACGTATATTCTGTGAAAATTTCAACTATCTAGCTATTACGGTTCAAAAGTTACAGCCCTAAATAGGTAGGACACCCTTTGGGTACGGAACCCTAAAAAAGATTTGATGTTTTAATAAGTGGGCTTCAAGCTCTATCGAATAAATGATTTTGACTTTTTTTTTAGTTTTGAATCTGAACAAGACATACATGCATGTAGTTTTGTATGTAAATAATGCCGGGTTCATTCAAATTAAATGATAAGATGCGTGCGGTACAGCGACGACCACGAACCGCATCAAAACCAAAAAAACGATTATGCGCGCCGCGCTTTCCCCGCGCCACTGCTCTACGAATCTGAATTTACCCTTAGACAAATTCAATTTAAGTTTTCGATTCCTAAAAAAACTAATAGCATGGAGTAAATACAGTGGTGACGCGGTAGTAGTTTACGATCTATCCTATCGTCGAACTTCGGTTGAAGTAGTGTTGCTACGAGAACTGATTTGAAAAGCTTTCATTCGTTTTCGCTACGATTCTATATCGAATCGAATCAATTGATATTTACTATAGTTTTTACATTTAATACTCAATTTTTCTCAATTCTTTTCAATGATATACTTATACACTTGTTTTCAGTCTTTCTTTTATCTTCTATGATTTTAATTCGTGTAGGTAGGTTTTTAAGAGACTTTATTCAGATGAACCGCTAGACTTCTTTGGCTGGTAATGGTAATGGTAACCCCTGGTTGATCTTAGATATAAAAGACGTTCAGCAGCGGTAGTAGAGAGCGATGAGCCATAGTAAAACCAAGGAACTTAACAACAATGTATTATCTTCAATGCTTATATTATTTACTCTTAATTCAGTCGACGTCTATTCTAAATAAAAATATTAACTTTGATATTGCAATGCTCTTTTCAATTTACTGTTATTCAACACTAAGTATCTGATAAGAAAACCCTTGGCTTTAAAATTTAAACTTAAGAAATAAAACGAAATGAAAGCGAAGCGGAAGCGACGAACATCCTTTCAGCACACCAAAAGAAATTTACGGTCAACCAATAAAAGCGGCGGGATGATAGTAAAATGGATTTTAATGTCCCGCGCAAGAGTGCCAGTAATGGCTTCATATTGCCTGATCAGAGCGAGCTGAAATATTGTTTTTATCTACGTTTATTTACTACTTGTTTGTTTACCTTAAACGGTCATTAATTATTTTGGTTTTTTGCAATCGTACTCTCGTGTTGCGTGTCGCAAAGTTATTCATATTCAAAGCATTTTGTATTAAGTTATTATTATTAATGTTATTAGTAAGTACTATAATACAATATTATTATGGGGCTATGCTAAGGTAGCGATTTTGCATCTCTTTTGAAATCTACGGCCACAGCATATCGCGCCTTTTATCAAGTTCGTTCGCAAGTAAATAGAAAGACAGAGAGCTAAGGTGCGATATAGCTGCCGGTGTAGTCTTTACTTCAGATTTGTGTATCTTCTTTTTTATTAAAATCAGACGTAAACCATAATTAACCAGCAGGACTAAGGATTATATATAATTCTGGACAAAGACCCTGCAACGACTTAAATCAAAGATATGAGGAACGTTAAACACTAATATTCGATAACAAATAAGAGACAACCACGGCTATTCCTTTTGCTATCTCCCGTTCATTTTCTTACCAATTTAAACAAATTAACACATAGTAAGCTGTAATAATATAATAGTTTCTAAGCTTATCGTCACAGCCTGCACCAGGGAAACTTAAGACAACGCCAATAACATTTCAGCGTACGCCAGCACGTTGCATATGCAGCTTAGGCAAACTTCGCAGACAAGATTCTGCAGAATGTTACCATCTTGGGTATAACAAACGTAAAAGAATAACTTTAGTGAAATCAGCTTCGTACGATTTATAAATAAAGGGCCTGTTTCACCACTTCTGAGTAAGTTCTTGTTAGCTTATCCGACAGATATTTTGACATAATTTCATACAAAATATCTCAAAATATCTGTTGGATAAGCTAACAAGAACTTACTCAGAAGTGGTGAAACAGGCCCTAAGCATCTTGAAGACCCTTATAAAATTACGCTGTCATCTACGGTCCCCAGTAAAACAAACACCTGATAGACACAAAATATATTTGCTGAATTGTTTTATACTTAAAACTGTTTGTTTTATAATGGTTGGAAGTTGGAAGTTTTTTTGTTATTTTATAATTTTGAAACTAACTGGACAAGGAAACTTATATTGATGCCTCAAGAACCATCTTTATTGACCTGGTCATGATTAGACCCTGAAAATTTGGGAAATGGAATCGCCACAAAGCTACTAAACATTTGAGCCCAAACTCCATGTTACCTAGTTATGATAATTGCTGAGATCCCTTCGAAACTATTATTATAGAGTTGGTCATCATCAGATTCCGAAGATATGGAATTCCTGCAATGTTACTAGATATTCGAGCCCAAACTCGTTGTTTACAGATGTGATTTTGGTAGAGATTTGTTCGAAGCTCTCAAACAAAGCTGATTATCTTGAAAACTAATAAACCTATTTTCATGTAAGATAGCTTCAAATATTATTGAATAAATTCGTTTGGGATTAAAAAATCGCACCAAAATCTACGATGCCACAAACAAACACACAAACAGACATAGGCATCAATTTTATAACTACTCTTTGCGTCTAGATTTTAGAAGCGTAGTTTTGTAAACAGAATCACGTTTCTATTATCTTCTGTATCATTATTGCTTCTAGTTAAACTGACATCAAACAGAAACGTAGATGTGAGCTATTTGAATAGTCATAAGGCAGGTTGTATCGCTTAATTAATTCGCTCACGGATCCGCTGGCTGCGCGTTCATTTGCATGGAATGCGATACTGTGATTGAAATGGACCTACTATATTTTTCATCCCATCTATTCAAAAAGTGTCACTTTAGTCCTCTTTAAGTGCGCCTAAAGTTGCACTTTTTGTTAAGAGACTTTTACAGCGGGCAATGATGAGTTTTGAATTTGGAACATGTATTTTTGCTACATAGGTCCGCGACCAAAGAGACCGAACGCAAATATTAAACTAGAAGCGCCTTTTATTTATTTTCCTCATAGAGGGGGATGAAAAGTAGAGTGTATCACTCGGCCGCAAAATTATTTTTTCCTCGGGCGGCATACTTTGAATCCCTCGCTGCGCTCAGGATTCTACTTTAGAATCCCTCGCTGCGCTCGGGATTCTACTCAAGAATCCTTCGCTATGCTCTGGATTCAAAATAGCGCCCTCGCCTTAAAAATATTATTTTACGCCCTTGTGATACAATCTACTATTGCCTCACAGAGGAAAAATTGGAAAAGGGTAGAGTAGGACGTAAGTGAATAGAGATATTGTATTGTCGGATTTTATTATTCACTATCGGCGCCAGCAATTCGGTAGGTGTGTCAAGTTTTTTTAGTTTTTTTATTTTATATTTTTTAAGGATAGAAGACATCATTTTAAGAAACTTAATAAATTGTTTTTGTAATTCGTCTAGTTTATCAATGTAATTTAATTGTTAACGGTTATTTCTAAAAGGTAAAAGTGGTCGCGATAAAATCATTTGAACTCCATGGAGAAAAACTTGCTTTAAAAATTAGAAATAATCACCTGCCTTCTCTTTTTAACACTATGCTGGAAACAAACGGCAACATCAAATGTCAAATTCTGGCATTGTGAATATTTCTTTTTTCTTAATGGCAAGTTATTTGAAGTTGATTTAAAGTTTACCAAGGAGTTGTCGGACCTGCACCGACGAGTGACGTCACACGTTGGACCGAAAACAGACGTTATTTTATTTAAAATATCCTTTCATTTTAAAATCTCTGACATAGAAAATAAAATATTATTAAGACTTATCTTGAAACGAATTTCGATTCAGCCCTCTAAAAAACTGACATACCTACCTAAATGTTCTCAATGTATTCCATTGCTTAGCCTAAACGCCCCCTATTAATATTTATGCAAATGATCTTCAAGGCAGGTACACCCACGCCATTTTGATTAAGAATGCGATCTCCAAAAAACTTTTAGCAGAAGTATCAAGTATCAAGCTTAAATGGCCATTCTGTCAATTTTCCTAAACCTATTCAACAAAACCACTTTAAATAAAACCTTTCTTAAGCCGAGTACACATTCGCGAACAAAATATGGCCGTTTAGAAACGTCTACGGACCTCGTAGGGACATTAGGGCAACAATAAAGGAAGTCGTCGGATCACCTAATAGTTCGTCCACACACGAAGACCTACAAATCAAGGTATTTTGTAACTTATGACGTCGAAATAAGCGTTATGTGAAGGGGTGTGTTGTTTGGTATGAGCTCTAATGGTTTGAATCCCGCAATCCTCCGACACAATACAGCGGGTTACGGAAGCTTACAGTGTGGATCTAGCTTTAAAGTTTTCCTGGTTTTAGTAGGGATTTATTTAACTAAACACTTCATGATACATTTTGAAACTTCAATGAGTACAAAAAAGTAAGTTATAGCCTGTAGGATCCCACTGCAGGGCAAAGGCCTCCTCTCACGAATAATGGTGAGAGGTAGTGGGCGATACTCCACCACGCAGGCCCAGTGCGGATTGGTGGAGGCAAGTTAGTGGTCAACTTGCTGTCAGAGAATTTTCAAGCCGCCAATAGGTCTCTGACCTGGCTTAAAGAATAGTTACACCATCTGACGTAAATATCCGGGACCAACAGCATAACGTGCCTTCCGAAGCACGGACACGCTCGAGATAAAATACCACGGTCACCCATCCAAAGACTGACCGGACCTGACGTTGCTTAACTTCGGTGATCGTTTCCGATACCGAAGGTTCACTATGCCAAGGAGCGCCTCAATGCATACAATAGAGTTTAATTTATACTTCGTTTTATCTAACAACAGAGAGATATTACAACTGGAAAACTATTAAGTAACCATTTTTCATGCAATTTTTATTATTTATTTATTTTATTTTTATTTATTTCCTTTTTGGAGAACTTACAGCTAAACAACAGTCGGATTTCAAAAGACAAATTGATAGTCAGATGCTGGCAACAAGTTCCCACATATAAAAATAGAAAGAACAAAATAGAAGACATATAATAAGCAATGTTAAAACATCTCTAGGGTATAACAACATTATTATGGGCCATCAAAAAAGTTACATGCTAGAATATTTTTAACTCTATTGGTGCTTGTACAAAACAAATCGATATCGAAGTCCATGCAAATGTCGTTGAAGCTGCTGCTGGCGCGCTGCAGGAACGCGTTCTGCTTATAGTTCGTTCTCGCGAACTGAACGTGCAGGGGCGGCCGCTGCCGGAGACCCCTCTGGTTAGTGCGAAATAAATCAGGGCAGTCTATTACTCCATTACTCATTTACGACCTATTAACACTGACATATACTCTAGTGATAGACAAGCTCGTTCAAACAAACAACATGTCACTCAAAACAACACAAAATGACACATCGCGGTCTGTCATTGCCACAGTGACGAAGTGAACTCAGGAACATCAATGAGGTGGACCCGCCGCATTCAAGTGGAACATGTTGCTTCTATGAAAGGGCCTGTCTATCGCTAGAGTTTAAGTCAGTGCCTATTAATAATTGTCATAGTACCAATACAGAAATTATGCCAATAATATCACTTACAAAATATACAACTAAATGAACCCAAAACCTGACATTCTAAACCTGAAACTAAGACATTAACATAAGTGAGTACCCAGTTCTTTACAAAGTGTTCTATTACAAATTACATAAAGTCGGGTACTCACCAGGATTCGGTTGGAAATATTTGGGATGGAAAGCGAAAAAGACCATGAGTAAATTTCACACATTCAAATCGGCAGTAGAAAGATGCATAATCTCCATAGAAATTTTGACATTTTGCACTGTTGATTTGAACGCGTGACTTTCAAAAATACTAGAATAGAACACCCCATTTTTTTTTTTTATTTATAATTCATGGACTTCTTGCTTGTGCGTTAGCACCGCATTTCCGCCAATGTCAAGTGGTTTGAGGGAGTATAAATATCCAATCTCGAGGATTGTTTTTGAGTAAGAACACAACTGAGATGGATTGCGGAGCCTCGTGGCAGGCTGAAACGTGAACCGCGCGAACACCACGTGAAAGACGAGTGTTCGGGGCAAACCCTGCAACGTGACTCTCCCCCATTTCTTTTGTGGGTCAAGTCTGAGAAAGTATTTTTTAAAGTATTATCTTTGTGGTCAATAGGCCAGCCCCTACCAAACCATATTCATATTCATTTATTGGTTGCTTTCATGGGTACATAGGAGGGTGGGTTCTATTCCAATCTGATACTTTAATTAAATGTGATCCTTAAAAATAGATAGCAACTGCATGCGAAATATTAAAAACGTGAAAGAAACCAAAAAATATACAGGGCCAACTTAATAATTACGGTTTTTAAAGGACGGTCAGTTGGAAATAGATAATCAAACAAAACAACTCTCTCTACGGGTACAACGTCAAAATCGCGAAAAAAATGTCAGCTGTCTCATATATTTTGACCGAGTGGGATTGCAAGTTTTAATGGGAAAAGCTGATTATTTTTTCGCGATTATGATCTTGGTCCCATAGAGAAAGTTGTTCAGTTTGATAGTCAGATCACACCTTTAAAAAACCGACGGCACATTAGGATCTAGATTAGGATGGATCCTGTATTATAAAAATAATTCCTTCACTTCTTTTGTGATGATTAATTAAGTTTTTTGGATTCGATATACAAATATTTATAAGTTCTCGTTTTTAGGGTTCGGAACCCAAGGAGTGAAAACGGGACCCTATTATTTATATTTATTATAGCAAATTTGCAAAGAAATTATAAAAATGTCAAAAAGATAGACATTAATGGTTCTCAACAAGAAACTAGTATTTATCATAGATTTTTCTTTTCGCTCTATCGTAAAAACGGTAATACATGCAAACGTCAAACTTAGTGTGATTATAGAGCAAACTATTCACTACAAGAACAAATAATAAAAACCGGCCAAGTGTGAGTCGGTCTCGCGCCACAAAGATCACGGAGAAAAAACATTTTTTTTGTAAGTGTTTTTTGTTGTTGTGTGGTAGTGTTTTACGGAACCCTCAGAGTGCGAGTAGCCCGACTTGCACTTGACCGTTTTTTTTACTATTTAATTACAATTTGCTTGCATGGAATGTTCCTGGTTAGGACGATCCTATAACCAAGTTTGAGACGTAAAATAAATTAGTTTCCACAACATTGAACCAGAAACCTTTTGTTGAAGGGTTGAAATTCCAACGTCATTAATTTAGTTGCCACTCCTACCGCAGTAGGTACGTAAAATCAAGTAGAGTAAGAGGAAAGACGAGCTCTGCCTACAAAATTTCGTTGACAAAAAATGTATAAGAAATAAAACGTATAAAAAATCTCTAGACTGTACTGAATAGTGTACTCCACAATCTTTTGAGAAACTTAAGTTGGACCCTAGATTCCATACTGTATTTTTTTAATTTCGTACAGCGTTTCTAGTGGTTACCTTCAGAACAAATTAATGTTAACAAACATAAAGCGCATCAAAACAAGTTGTACATTACATTACATTATGGTACATTGCAGTACATGCTCAAATGCGCGCTACATACAAACGTGATATTTTCAATATTAACCAATTAAATCCAATGAAATTTTTCAGATTCTAATTTTTCAATCTAGAAATGAATCTCTATGCTTGTATCAAGTCAGATTTTCGTTAAAATATACAGTTTTAATCTAGGATTAATTTAAGATTTGTATGGAAATCTTTGAGGCACTGTAACTTTAAAACTATACATTTGATCGAAAATCTAACTCAATACAAGCATAGAGATTTGTTTCTAGATTGTTTCTGCAAAATTTCATTGAGTTTAATTGGTTAGTATTGAAAATATCACCATAGTACGTTTGTATGGAGCGCGCCCACGGTAATATACCCTTAAATCATAGTAGGTCAACTGCGAGTATGTATTTTCTCTAATCAAATGTACCAACCTAATGCTTGAATCCTAAACACTAACTATCAACAAGATACCACCCGAGTAACAATGATATCGTAATTGACCAACATGACCATGCATTATTAATCAATCAAGTGATTTCCCTAATATAGTTGAGATAATTAGTTACCTAGGTCTGTTTATTTGCTGTTAGGATCAAGTTTTGTGGTATAGATAGCCAGTATGGTCTGCTATTATTTATTCTGTGGAACGATATACAGGTGTCAGTGTAAACAGATGTATTAGGTACTTTATGAGGTGATTGTACCCACGCTACTGAACAACTTTCCCTAAGAAATCAATACGAAACGATAAAAAGAAATTTATCTTTCCGTACTAAATGCAATCAGCGATCGAAGGTTTGTATGAAAAGTAGAATTTTGCGAATTTCCCATAAGTTCCTTTGTAACAGTTGTTCAGTATAGCATAAGCATATGCTCACGACTATATTCCCAGAGGACCCCCTCTGACTACCCAGTCAGAGATATTCTAAAACCTCAGAACATCCACGTTTCACCAGTGGTACCGAAACTGTCCAGTGTGACGGGGAGTGAGCCCGTCGCCACTTATAATGGACAGTGGGTACTCGAAATTGAAGCATGCAGGTTTCCTCACGATGATTACCTTCACCGAAAAGCCAGTGGTGTTACAAATCGTACATAAATTCCGAAAAACTCATTGGTACGAGTCGGCCTGGACGGGGATCGAACCATCGCCTCCTGCACGGCAGGCAAGGTTACTCGCCACTGGACCACCACGGCAGTGTCATGTCTTGTTCAGTATCATGGGTACAATCACCCATTAAAGTAATGCAACTGTCTGTTCTAACACCCTGTAGTAAGGACGCAATTATGTTGACAAAATAATATTATAACTTACGTCTATCTCGTAGGTGCCTTTTCAGCACCGAATTATTTAAAAGGCGTCGAATCCCATTAAAAATCCCATCACTATAAAAGTAGATTTATTGAGTTTCTTGAATATCTCTGACTATCCTAGGGGAGTGTAGTCGTGAGCTTAGGCTTTCTTTAAAGGGATTGAATTGTTTAAAATCGTAACCAAATTAAGACTTAAATGTAAAACTTTGTAATGAAGAGACAAAGCAAGGTAGAGCCATTACCACTAAAACCACATTGTTATTATTATATCTCCTATAAAATGAGAAGATCCTTGCTTTTGTAACTGAGGTTTATGTTCGGAACGTTTCGGCTTTAAGTTTCTTCTAAAATTTATGCTGCTTATATCATTAAAGTCTCATTAAATCTGGTGAGAGCACAGGCATCATTAACTAGTGTTATAATTCCTTCAAATCATTGTGGTTTCGAATAAAATTGGAGCATAGGCATAGCGAAGGGGAGAGGAAGTTCCCAGTCCATCTCCGTATTCTTCTTGAGCTTAAATAGCTCGCTCCAGAATTTAGATCGCATAACAAATGTACCTATTGACTAAATAATATTGCGATGAGGAGACAAGAGTTCTATAATGGAGACCAACTTTGCAGCCGTAGTATGGGATGCCTTACGACCCGCTGGACAGACGACCTAAGAAAGGTAGCGAGAAGGGACTGCATAAGGCAGGCCGATGATAGAATTTTGTGGCGCGCCTTGTGAGAGGCTTATGTTCAGCTTACGAAAGGCTGACGATTATAAATGATCTAAATATACTAAACGAAGTTGCCGCTTTCCACCTCAGTCGAGGAGAAAAATTGTATATTAACCTCGGACAGTAAATAAGAAAGCCTCAGATCACATGAGATCTGAGATCTTTCTTACTTTCCTGCCCTCGGTGTGTAATCTAATTCTACTATAATTAAAATTCCTTTTAATTCAATATTTAGGCCAACAAGATTGCTGCAAACAAAAAGCTGTCAAAAAGTTCTTACCTATCTCAATCATTGTTTAACTATTGACAAGGTCGCCAAGAGTTTGTGTCCCGCCGATCAATCAATTTAGTAACTTACGACGTAAGATATAAGAGTTCTAACTGAGGACCTGTTGCGTTGAATGAATTGCACCTGTACCTATTTCAAAAGTGTCACCTGTATTGATTTGGATAATGGTTAACTGAAATGAATTTCCTGACACCATGACGCCATGGTCGTCTATCGGCAAGGTTACCCGTTAACTGTCGTAAAGGAGGTCCGACTTGTGCCAATGAGTTTTTCGGAATTTATCTATCATTTATATCACCACTGGCTCTTGGGTGAAGGAAAACATCGAGAGGAATAAAATAGAATAGAATCATTTATTGCAATCATGTTGTAACATTTGGTCTTATGCTATACTCCATTCCAAATAGCAACGAAAATTTAAGGCCATTTTGAATTACAGAAACAGAGATTTGAAACACTTCCTCTCACTTATTCTTAGAACAGATTTAGTAACGTCCAAGATAATGTTGGATAGTATATCTTTCTCATAAATAAATCATATTTGCCAATCAGAATTGGCCAGAAAGCTATACAGGAATCGGAATATATTTTCGTCCTTATTTGGAATGCAGTATAGGTTAGTAAGTATCAAACATGAATCCTGTAAGGGCACAGCAACATTTATGTATCAAGTTAATTCAATACCCATGCAACTATGGGTATATACCATAAACCTGCACGCTTCAATTCCAAGGCACGACTGTTTTTCGTTCGTTATTTATTTATAAGGGGGCTTTTAACCCTGAGGTTATGTCAGCCCCATAGTACCTTAAGCCTCTATAAAACAATGAAAACCTAACACTTCCCAACATTATTGTACCCGCTATCTATTCGAAGTGTCGGCGGGCTCACTAACCTTCTAACTGAACAGAGATTCGGTAGTACTAATGAAACGTGGATGTTCGGAGTTCGGATCTCTGACTCAGGCAGGACCTCAAGACCGCTGGATCTTGGACATCGGGGGATATAGTCGTGAATGCAATAATTCGTAGATATAACAGAATATTAATTCAAATCAAAATGTGCAAAAAAGTATATATATTGTATTCTCCTTTCTAAGCTTAGAACAGTTTCCCTTTTCCTAATTCCGTACGAATGGCGCTTCGGTGTAAAGTGCTGCAGAATTTACAGTGAAATCCTACACAATCCTTTTATCTGAAGTAGTGATCCTTGTTCGCGGCTATGTCCATGGATTTAACTTCATTACCAACTTGTCCGTTCTCCTTTTTTTTTTTGAAAAACTTTTAAATCTGATCGCAGTCTTTGGAAAGTTAGTTTTGTTCTTTTATATGACGTTTGTTTTGTGCCTTTTATAAGGCTTTTTTCCTAGCTTTCTAATATGATTTCTTTGCAAGTTCTTTTTTATGGTAGATGCAAAGTTGTTCCGTATTCACGTTTAGACGGTTTTACTGTGATATCAATGGAATTTGGTACAAAATTAAAGAATCTAAAGTATCTTATATCATTGCATTTGGGGTAAAATTAAGCACTTCATGCAAGTGTGTTCATTTTAAATAGGTAACAGTATTGTCGACAAGAGACCTATATCTAGTAGACATCTTATGGCTGAAATATTTATGATATTAAGATTTTTTATAATTCTTTATATAGCCCTGACTGGTGCTGATTAGATATGGATTAACATAATATAATAAAGTTAAATATGGATTAAAACATAGATAGAATATGGATAAACATACCTACCTACCAACTTTTTAAAGCCAACGCAGACGAAGTCGCGGGCAAAAGCTACTTATACTCTAAAATGGAATCCGAGATCAAAAATATCAAACAAAAACAGAGGCTCTTTTGATTGAAATTTTTGATCTCGGATTCCATTTCAGAGTATAGTTTAAATAGGGTCCTTCTTAATATGCTGACACTTTTTTAAGGGCAGGATCAGACCGTCAAACTGAAGATCTTTCACTGACTGGCAAAAAATCTGCTCTTCCATTCAAAACTGCAAACCTCCTCGAGTCAAATGTATGGGACAGCTAATTTTATTCTAGCGATTTCGATGTTGGTCCCATAAAGAAGGTTTTTTAGTTTGATTGTCCGATCATACCCTTAAAAAAGTGCCAGCATATTAAGAAGGACCCTGTGTACATGCAATTTGAATAATGGCAAAATAAATTATTGCCTTTTGTTTGTGTTCTTGCTATGGTCATCTAAGTAACCTTTACATTAAGTTTAATTATTTAGAATTCTTCTTTCAGAGCTAAAATTGTACTTTTTTTTCTCTACTCACCGCTCTTCCTATCCTCAGAGAATATTGTGTTAGTCAGTACCCTCCAAAAATATTAAACTTTTTACTAAACAACTTTACCACCCTCACGAGATCACACCCTTTCTGGGGTACCTTGTAAAAATATTCAGCGGCCATGTTGTAAGATTTTAGTGACGTCACAGTGTGCTAGCATTTTCTCATATTTCCCCCGGCGTGCCATAATTCATGGAAAAAATGGATCACCCATATTCCGCACTGTATATAGTTACGTACTTTTTATGCATACATAGTGTTCTGTTACGGTTATCGAATTAGGTTCGGCTGGATGTGACGCTTTTATGAAAAATAAAACAACTGTATAAGTAATTTAAATTCTTTGTGGTCTAGGGCGAAAATATCCATCCCAACCAATGACTACTTACATCGCGCGTTAGCAAGAAGCGTCTATAATCTCATAGAATCAGCAACAGCATTTGTTTGTGCAAGTTTGATTTATCGGTCATTCTCCGAGCAGGTTTTTTTGCGCGTCCTGGCTTATAAGACACACAAAAACCAAAATTTTCGCATGTTTGATATTTTTTAACATTATAAGGGGTCTATAGCAAGGTGTACACGAGATTTTATGCACGTAATTTAAAAACTACTGGTTGAAATAAATTTTTGAAACCCCGTTCTCTAATTTCACCGACGTGTCCCTTTGCCGAAATCATTTACAAAAATCATTCTCCTCGCTAAATTCCAAGAATTATATCAGTTTACTTCTATGATATTCAAAGCACATTAGATAAGTATACCACACAATAAATATGAGTCGTATGAACCAGATCGTTTCCGAGATATAAAATGTTTTTACCTTGTCCTGAGTTAAACTCTAATTTCACCGTCACGACAAATACTTGTGCATACAACACTATATAAAAGTTTGTGGAACATCACTATCGCTTGATCGGCTAGCTCTTAGGGTCTCGCAGGCGCTCAAGCAAAACAGTAATGTGTATGCTGCATAGATAAGCGACTACGAACGTATTTACCTAATTTCACCGTTGATGGTTTTCGATTTTCCTAATTTCATCTTGCTCATTTTAAAATTTACGTGGCTAAGTTTGAGTTCTGTAATTAATTCTTGGGAAAAAGGGTGCCAGCCTTAACATGCTGTTATACCCTGTTAACTGTTTTTATCCTATAATAAAGAGATATTTGCAAAAAATCACGAGTTCCTAATTTCGACCACCTAATTTCACCGACGAACTTGACTGTGAAATTAGTTTCTATCGACTGACTCGTTGATAGTCAGTAGATTCAGCCTACCCCCATGGGAGATTGGTGTGAGCTTATGTATGTATGTATGTATTATTAAAAAAGGAATAATAAAAGTGATCATCATCAGCTCCCGATAAACGTCCACTGCTGAATATCTGGAATATAAATTTATGACGAATTTATAACGATTAATATAAAGAAATTGTTACATGTAAAAATTATAAAAAATGAGTAACATTTCTAATAAAAATGGAGTAAAACCTAATTTCACCGTAGCCTGTCTAATTTCACAGTCGCGCAAATATTTCAAACCTCAATATCTCTGCAACTGCTGAGTCAAATTAAGTCCCACTTGGACTAAATAGTTTATAATTGGATACTCTTTTATATGATACCGATACTGACACAAAATAATGAAGAAAAAAAATCGACGGTGAAATTAGGCTGAGAACGCCGATCCTGAGAATGGCCGTTATGCAAGGCAGGCTCTCTCCACGAGAAAAACTCCATAAGAAAGGGTACTAATACCTACGTACAGTACTGTAATTACCTCCAATATTGACCTCAGCCCCCTCTCGGTGGAATGTGCACGAGAGTAAGCAGTGGTGTATTCCTTTCTCACTCGCACTCACTCGGCAGACATTGTGCTAGCCTTTTCTTTGTCAGTGCGAGCTCGTTTGCATGAAGTGTCCAGAATGTATCCTCACAACGAGTTTAGGCCTGTGCTTCTTCATACCCAAAACCGGGAGATCTTAGGTTTCTTCCCCTCAATGGTACCTATTGCCTCCTTCATTGACCATGTATTTGAAGGGTGGAGAAAGCGAAAAGTGTTGGAGCTAACACAAAAGAACCCACCGGGTCGAAGCTGTGTGTCCGGTGAATAACGGTCCAACTCAAAAAATGCAACTTTACAGGAGAGCCTAAAAACATATTTTTTTGGTAAAAAAAAATATTTTCTCGAAAACCGTTTCATATTTTTTCAAGCAAATCACTGTGTCTTCTAGATATTTTTATGGTCTTTTATTATTATATGGTTTAGTCTATGAAATACTTACCGTGCTTGAGATATTTCGTTCAGAAGTTGAATTAAACCTTTTGACACTAATAAAAATACGTTACATTATGATTTAAATTGAGTTAGGGCCTTTTACACTTCACAATAACCTTGGTATAAAATGGTTTATGTTATATTTTAATTTCATTTTTATTCCATCCCTTTCTTAAATACACACCACCGGAAAACTTACTTTGTAAACTGAATCAAAACGAATTGATAAAAGTAGTTTTATTTGGGTAAAACAAGCTCATCACAAAATTACAAAGTGTTTTTTGAGTTAAATTCTTTTTCACAAAGGTAACATTTTGTGAGTATGGATTTAAATCTAATATTTAATAATATTTTTAAGGAAAAATATAACAAACACTTGCAAAATGTACTTTCTAAGCTCACTGTTTAAGCTTTTAATTTCCACCATATTCAGCATTAAACTTAAGTGTCACAAAAATTAGATATTTTCTAGAAAAAATATTCATTTCGTTATTAAGTAGGTAAGTAGTTTTATCATATATAGGTATATTTTTTTGATGGGTAACACTAGCTTATATGCAAATTTTGTGACGTGGGTAACGCCACGTGGTATCAGTAATGCTGGAAAGTGAAATATTAAACAACAAACCAATATAAAAACAATACAAAAACAAATTCTAAAGCGACGCATGCTTAAAAACTTATCAAGTTAGAACTCTCGATTCTGTGCCTCAAAATTGTATGACCAGTCTGATGTATTGTCATTCTTAAATACACGTTTGATATCCGGTTCGCTTTGCAGTGTTGTTATTATACAAAATACAAGATATTTTAGGAAAAAAATAGTTTAATTTCAAAGAATAAACAACAGATTCTTTCTTTACCACTCTATGTACAAGCCTATGCTTGAAGTGCGGTTCGGCAATCCCTAACTAAAACAAGGCCTGACATTATCACTTAGTTCAATATAACAGTACCACCCTTAAAAAAATTCGCCAGATTGTATTCATACTAAGTGATTCTTATTCTCACTACATAAAAGAAAATATTTGGTGATTGACGGTTTAACTCACTTATTCGACATACATTTTTGGTGAGACGTATAGCGTTCTCCCCAGTCCAAGATGATGTCAGTTTCCGTACTTAGCCCGCTATCAAACGCGCATCATATTCATGAGCTACACTTGATTTTTTATGTAGGTATTAACTATTAAGGTTTTTGAAATTTGGTTTAACTCAGATAAATCATATTTCACAAAACAAAATAAATTGTGTCGAAAGATTTAAGTCGAAGTAAATCCATGTTCACCTAATTTTATATTTGTTTTATGATCTAACTCTATTTCAACCATTGTGCACGATAAAAAAATGGACTTAAATCGTTTTGTAATAAGTCTATCTCTGGAATTATTAAAGGTATGAATATTCCAGTAACACCATTTTGTAGAGAAAAAAAAATTGAGTATTATGGCATTAAAAACTCATTTTGGATCTAAGTTGAGTTAGACCGTTATTCACCGGACCCACAGGTGTTGCTGGCCTGCCAGCCTCCACAACAAGATAAGATAAGATAGGCATGTGGTTCAGTAGTGGTTACGATGGAAACTTTAGAATGATGATGATGATTAATTTGAGTACTGAATTTTTTTTCCCAATTCAATGCACCATGAAAGAAATTAGTATTCCTACACTTCTAAGCATTTTCCATCAGTGTCTGTACGTTTTGGTTTATTGTAATACTTATTTATTTTAAATTAAGTATTTTTGTAAAAATTGGCCTACATTTTATACTATCACTCAATGACATTTTACAAATAGACGCGTCATACGCTAACATCACTGCACTTTAAAATGGCGCGATTTAGTGACGTAGCCCGTACAATAGACGGCGCGTGACTATGTGAAAGCCGGGCAATTACCTTGCTTTTTTGTTGCCATTTTGGAGTGCGGGCAACGTATCTACATATAAAAACATCTTAGCTATCACTACATTATTAAACGTAAATTTTTATATTCACTTTGTGATGTGCTTTCCAAAGGCAGCAAAAATAAAATCTGCAGATGGCGTTAGTAATTTTGAAAAAAATCCTGTCAATTTGACGGTTAAAAACGTTGGTATGTTTATTGAATAAAATTGTTGGTGTTTTCGGTAGATAGACTGCTAATTACCATATAACGTCGAAAAAGACAACAATTTTTCGACGTTATTGGTAATTAGCAGTCTATCTACCGAATTTTTATCAACTGTATAAAAAGTACACAATACAGAACAGTAATAAATTCATACGTACAGTAAGCAGCAAAAAGATGTATGCCTCCTCATGCAAAAGATGTATACACTTTAGTACTACGCGTAGTACTAAAGTGGATATATCTTTATACTACGACGTAGTAAAAGTGCATCCATCTTTTTGCTGCTGACTGTACATACAAGCACGTTTTTCACATTCTCACTATCAAAATCGAATTAATAAATTGAAAAATGTCTCCTTTAAATAAAGGAAACAAGAACAACGCGGAACACTATCGATCTGACAGCAAAATTTTTAAGAAAGACACTTTTTTCTTTGCAATAACCTCAGTACAGAAGAAACAAATTTAATTATGAAAATTGTAGGCCACATCTAGCCTCTGAACATCCCTACCGTACCCATTCAGGTACAGAGTGTGATTTATTCCGGTGGAGTTGCCACAATATGTCACCCGTTCCGTCCAAACGACGCATTCCGTATATCTGCTATCGCTCGTTACGGTTTTAGGTGTTCCGGGCCCGATTGATCCGGAAGCCTGGACCTTAATGAAAGGGTTAGCATTTATGTATTTTAGGTATCTTGTGATGAGTAGAGAGCTTCGGTGGAGCGTTGTTGAGAGCTATGCATGGATCTAAATCATAAAGGATAGCACTCCTCCTTACAAGCATTGATACAAGAAAATTTGACGTTCGTCTCCGTCGTCGATATTTCCAATTTTACGTGCGTCCCTTTCTATTCCAATAACGTCACAATTACATGAACGACAATTGAGTGACGTCATGCCTAGACATACATTAGAAAGGGACAAAGTTAACATCACTAAAAACAACTACGGAAAAGAACGATCATTACCGACCACAAAGGAGTATTGTCATGTTACACGTCTTGTTAGGCAGTCTGTGCTCCACTATAGAGCATTCCAATCTTCTTGGAGCTATGGAAACTCAATCTTGAGGTCCAGGTCGGAATGCGCACGGACGATGTACCAATAAGATTTTGTAACTTATTTTTGTAATACCGACTGCTCGCAAGCGGTGAAGGAAAGCAACGTGAGGAAACCTGCATACGCTGAAGAAGAAAATTCTGATCTGTATGTGTAGTCCACCAATCGGCCTTGGGCACATGTGATGTGTATGTGAACCATAGAGGTATTATACCAGGAATAGAGGAACATACAGCTGAGTGAGCGAGATGTACCTAGCGGCACCACTGTATAATAGAAAGCTAGATACGTGACGCGAGGCAATAGAACCGTTTTTTAGTCACTAATTAATTTTTACAATTCGCTTTCCGTGAATAATTGCGAATCTAAAGTGAAATCGTAGATAACTTTATGAAATATACTGACAGTACTATCCATATCCATAATTTCACGTTAGACTAAGAATTATAGACAATATTCGAATTTTTGCCTGCGAATAGTCTCCAAAAAACATCCAAAACGGTTTCATTTGACAACTCATGTTTGTTGCTCTATTCCTGTAAGGTATACCTACTGCCTATAAGCTATAAGCCTTTATGATGTGAATTCTAGCAATCTGGTTTGGGTACGCGTGGACTAACGCCTAACGCTCATACACCCACCTTGGAGGAAGGCCTGTGCCCTGCAGTGGGATGGGATGTCATATAGGCCTACATTTCAAATAGGTTTTTATCAAAACTGGTTTCAATGTAAGAAGCAATACTGCTCACTTTTATTTCATGTTAAATTTTTCCAATACTTTATATAATTGCTGAAACATTATTTTTCGTTTAGTTCACAAAGAATTATGTGATTTGTGCTTGACTTGATCCTGTTTATTTACTTAGTACTTTAGATACGTAAATCCTTGTAGGCGGTGAATACCTTTCACAAAATGTCAACGGTAGTTCAAAGGTTAATGGAAAATTTGTGTAATTATCGCCTACGCATTTTTTTAATACAATATTCAAATATACAATTTTATCAACAACTTGTAATCGGCGTTTTGATTACCGAAATAAAAATAGATCTAAATTCTCTTATTTATATTATTATTATGTCGTAAAGGATTCATGGATTTAAGATTTTAAATCTAAAACCATAATCTGCACTTGAGTGAACCTTGGCTTCTTTTTAAAAGTACCTAGTGTAGGTACCTACTGACCTTTAAGTAAGGGAACGGTAATTAATATGTATTATTCTATCGACTTTAATTATTATATTTTGAATTTTATTATATTATGTGAAGGAAAACATTGTGTGGAAACCTGCATGCTTCAATTTCGAGGCATTATTGTATCACTGTCCATTATAAGTGGCGACGGGCTCATCCCCCGTCTCTCTGGACAGAGTTTCGGTTCTACTGGTGAATGTGGATGGGTTTCAGAATATCTCTGACTACCCCCTCGGGGAATTATAGTCATGAGCATATGCTATGCTATGCTTATTATAATATTATTATTGATGTCTTATGTTTCGGAGTTAAATTATTATTACATTTACAGCCATTCGATATTTTCGAGTCTTTTAAATTACAAAGTTGAAAAAATTGATTTTAATACAATATGCTAATTTCTTTGTAGTGTGTGCTGTGTGTTTAAGAGGATACCAAGCCTTTGGTGCTACCCTTGAGGGAAATACGATTGATCTTATTTCTTTTATTTCTAAACAATTAAACAACATGTCCAAAAACAAGAATGTTACATTGTAGTCATGATTGGTTTTATATTTTATAGACACATTACGGATTACTATACAAGGTGTTTCATAAGTAAGAATAAATTTTTGAAACTCTTAAGGGGGTTGTTAAGACCGTCAAACTGAACAACTTTCTCTATGGGACCAACATCGAAATCGCAAAAAAAAAAATTTCACATCCCATACATATTTTAGCTCTGGTCGATTTGTAGAGTATAGAACATAATTTTTTTTTCGCGATTTCGATATTGGTCCCATAGTGAAAGTTGTTCAGTTTGATGGTCTACACCACCCCCTTAAAAGTTTATTTGTATTTTTGTAACACCTTGTATAATGTTTTATGCTTGTAAAGATAATAACTACAAACTTTAAAAAAACAAATCTGCAGTGACCCGATAAATTAAAAATCAGTAATGACTACAATGTGACCCTCTTGTTTTTTGGAAATGAAAAATACGATTGAGGGCAGCACAATAGGCTCGTTCCCCCCTAAAGTATTTTGATTAATACCTACCTATTATATTTTGATGTCATTTTATACATAATATATATCATAACATCGTTTCTACCTATCGGCTGTACCTATACCTGTATGAACGCTTCATCAGTAGTACCGCAAACAATTACGTCAGCGTCTTCAATCCGATGGAAGTAAACTAAACCGACCAACTATTTATATCCAGCTGAGGAAACAAGAGAAACCGTATCAATTTCTCTAAGCCAATCCTGTTGGGATTCTACCTCTGCAGTTCTATCTCTAGAAGTTTTACTTACACCGTGCAGTAGTTAGAACTTGCAGTGCCCCGTGATAATTTGTTTTGCGCCCCCATTTACTTTGAGAATGGATGTTTGAAGGATATTTTCATCCCATCTATTCAAAAAGTGTCACTTTAGTCCTCTTTAAGTGCGCCTAAAGTTGCACTTTTTGTTAAGAGACTTTTACAGCGGGCAATGATGAGTTTTGAATTTGGAACATGTATTTTTGCTACATAGGTCCGCGACCAAAGAGACCGAACGCAAATATTAAACTAGAAGCGCCTTTTATTTATTTTCCTCATAGAGGGGGATGAAAAGTAGAGTGTATCACTCGGCCGCAAAATTATTTTTTCCTCGGGCGGCATACTTTGAATCCCTCGCTGCGCTCAGGATTCTACTTTAGAATCCCTCGCTGCGCTCGGGATTCTACTCAAGAATCCTTCGCTATGCTCTGGATTCAAAATAGCGCCCTCGCCTTAAAAATATTATTTTACGCCCTTGTGATACAATCTACTATTTTATCAGTGTATTACATACGCATTTTAAACGTATACTTAGTGGTAGAGTAGTCAACGATACTCTATCTATACCATTTTCCGATCACCAAATATCCACATTCCAATAATAGCATATGCTCACGACTATATTCCCCGAGGGGGCAGTCAGATATATTCTGAGAACTCAGAACATCCACGTTTCACTTGAGTACCGAAACTCCAATAATAACGACAAAAAATATTTATTAGCTTTTTTTTTTTTTTTTTTATTGTCGTGAGCATATGCTTATGCTTATTAATTTTCAATTATGTAAGAAACACAAATGTACATAAATAGTATAAACTCACGCCACTGTCCCATGGGGGTAGGCAGAGACTATGGAACGCAACATGCTATGAATATACAGTTATTAGAGAATGGTTGTAGCTTAGAATGGACCATCCCATTTCTTCTCATTGGTGTGGTACGTACGAGGCGACAAAGGTATAAATTATCTTAAATGCAGTGTTTTTGTAGGCAAAAGGATAGCTACCACTGCTTTATACATCATGTCATTCTTAAATACTCATTCAACATCAGTATTTTATGAAATACGCACCAACAACTCTATTTACTAGTGTCCGTCATCGCCCTCACAAACCAAAGCTTAACAACTAAATACGTCCCTGTTTGTAGTATTAGTATACTACCTATACAATCGCACAATTCTACACAATTGTCTATTGCGCACTTCAATACCGATGAGTTAGTAAAGCTGCTTTACCAAAACGATTCGAAGATAGCTGATACATCAATATTGTGATATACAGAAGTAATATACTGAAGTAAGATTAGTTTATTTCAAGGAGGAGTTATTATACTTACGTATACAGGATAAATTGTATATTACTGCGGATAACTTCAGCATTATATTCTACTCATTAAACCGAACCACTTTTACTATAGAGTTAACATTGAAATCGCGAAAAAAAAAACAGCTGTCCCATTTTGAGTCGAATTGTTAAGTACTGCAGTTTTGTATGGGACAGCCTTAGAAAAAGTATATGTCCAGAATGAGCCTCACTAATATCCCGTATAAAACAAAAGGGGCTAAGTTTCATAGGTTGGTGTGCGTGGGGCGCCCTACAAATTATGTATGTGTGCGTGTATACGTATAGGGTTTAGGAACCAGTACTGGTTCCAATTTTTTTCGACGCTTTCGTATCTTCGACTGTCAATCTTGACATATACTTTATCAAAGGGGACAGCTGATTTTGTTTTGCCATTTCGAAGTTGGCTCCATAGTAAAAGTAGTTCAGATTGATGACTAGAATACATGTTGAAGTTATCCGCAGTGATATAAAATTTACCCTGTATATTCGTTTGAGGTCAATTTTATATCTTTATTTCTAATTTGATATCACAGAGAAATTTCACAACAAAACGATGTAAAAAACCAAAAGCATAAGTATCTAATGGTTGGCTGGTGGATTGTTTGGTTGGTTGGTGGTAGAATCAAAAATGACGTCAGAAAGTTATCTATGTGATATTATTTTGAATAAAAAATTTTGAGTTTGAGTTTTGGATAATAGTACCTAAGTGTGGAAACGTCGATAGTGCATATTCAGTTAGTCAATAAATTGCTTCAATAGATCTTTCTTCTAGTTCACCGGTAGATCTCTAAAGAAATAATATTTCTGCATTAAAATAATACCCCACTTAGATATAAAAAACCTTTACCTTCACCAACAATAGCACTTACCCCCAAAAAAAGTCCTCAAAAAATGTTACAACGCCCAAACGAGCACAAAAAACGCGCCTAAATTTCCACTTGATGTTATACGTAAATGTCCATTTCTCTCTACCCGCACCAAATTATCCCCTACCCGCATATATTATGGGCAAGTGAATAAAAACCTGACGCATATAGGGTAACCAGATGGAAAATTTAAAAATCCTGACAAAAATTCTGATTTCAATAGAAAAGTCCAGAGATTTTGTTGCAAACGTAATTTAGAACTCTATGGATGTATAATATATTCATTTTCTCCCCTCCGGAGCGTCAATTTTTGTCCCGCTGCGCTAAACAATGTTGCCGCTTTCCACCTCCATCGAGGAGAAAAATAGTATACTAACCTCGGGCAGTAAATAAGAAAGCCTCAGATCACATGTTTGTTGAATTACTTACATGAGATCTGAGAGTTCTGAGACCTTTCTTACTTTCCTGCCCTCGATGTGTAATCTACTATAAAGACCCACAGGCCTACCTAAGGAATACTTAATCAGATATCAGCGCAAAGCAAGAACCTTAACCTCTGACTTAACGACTATATTTTGTTGAAAAATCTAAAAATCCGAATAATTCAAAAATCCGTCCACAATCCTGTCAGGAGCCTAAAAATCCTGTAATCTCAGGAGTCAGGACAAATCCTCAGATATGGTAACCCTGGACGCATATGGCACGGGAGACAATGCCCACTCGTTGGGAGATGAAAATTTTACGGGACACATTTTACTCATAATTATGGTTGGTTTATTTAAAGTTGAGGTAATTATGAATTAGAGCGCAGGACGAGGTAAGAAAACTTTAAATTTGCATAACTTCTGATCGAGCGAAATCAGTTTATGTTGTGTTTCAACTCCTTCAGAGTCCTGGCTAGATTATTGTACTTTAAATAGGACTGAGTAATCTGTGTGGGGGTTTGGGGGGGGGGGGGTGTGTTTGTGTGTGTGTGCTTATTTGAACTTTAAAAGGTCTGTAGTTTAAACGTAAACTTGTTAAATAATTAATCTTATTAGTTAGCATTCCATACATAAAATCACGACTAAAGACCATATTTACTTTCGGGGTTGTCAGAAACTATGCTACAACTTCCAGCAGAGCTATGTATTTAGGCGTTTCGTTGTAGTAGCAAGGCTATAGCTGAAACCACACAGCATCCCATGGCAAGCCATAAAAACCATGAACCCGAACAAAACCACTACAAAATGTTAATTATGCCCTTTCTAAACACAACAGACAAGAGACTATTCTCAACCCACACGGATAAATATCACGCACGCTAATTTCTAAACTGTAAATTAATGTTCAACAACCAACGACATGCATTAGTTATCTCCGTAAACACCTATTCAACCCCATCCTGTTACTGTCAAAATGTATCATCACGAGCTACGTAAACTAATCAATTACCGGAATCACTAAAATTACCGTTTCTCCCCCCGTGATAAGTTGCCAAGCAATAACAACACTTATGCTATCACGATAAGACTGCGTATGGTAGTAAATATAATACAATAACTTTTTAGGGTGACAGATTCAAAACAAGTAACTTCCTAATTGTTATTCGAAAGTTTAATTTATGCGGCAAGTTTTGCTTCGATATTAATTGGGACACACAGAGGTTAAGAATGGCGATCATTATTATTTATGACTTATGGCGTTTGGTATAACAGTATATCTAACTACAAAAAAAAAAACTTTGCACGCTTTTCAAGCTTTATGCGTTATTCACTTTTGTGTTTATTACCTACATAAAATGTTTATTCTTCATCTAAAATAATATTAAATAACAGTTTGCGAGAGTATTAGATACCTACAAAAGAGTACTAATGCGCGTTTTTCGTTTCGACGTTCTAAGTCATGAACATGATCGAAGGATGCGTAGTAATCCATAGTAATTTTGACATTTTCTACTGCTGATTTAAAAGTGTGACTTACAAAATCGCACTCGTGGACTGAAATGGATTGCAAAATGGGGAGTAGGTTTATGCCCTGCATTGGGTGGAAACGTGTTGATGATGACGAGCACCAACCAGTACCATACAAGTAGGCCAAGCCAAAAGGGTGTTAGGCTCAATTTACACGATGTTGACTTTATTCGCCATCCTTCAAGACTGTACAAAACGTAATTTGTTTCAAGTTCTTTGATAATAAGCACCCAAAAGTTACGGTTAAGTTACACCATTCATTATCAATCCCTCCGTTGTATGCCTTCATAAAGTACCACATTGAATCATTACATCTTTTGTCAGTAATTAATCACATTCATACCTGAATGCATAGATGAAAGTATAATTAAGGAATGGGCCTTTCGCGAACATTTCAAACCAGAAAAATCCAGACAAGTTCACCTGGGTGGACTATGGGCACTTGTACCGACCATTAGTCTAGAACGATCCATTATTACACCTCAAAGGTGTACTACGACTACCTCTGAAGATATTATTGTCTAATATAAGTCAAAACAAATGACAGGTGTACTTCTAATACGTACCTAGATGACAGACCAAGTGTACTACTTTTACTTGTGTGCTTCAACTTAATGCGCTTTGGGCATATCCATTAATTTTAGTTTTGTGTAAGCCTGAATGTGATTAATTACTTAACTACTAAGTGGTATAACTTATTTTCTCCATATTCTTACATGCATCCGAAACCTGGACTTTGAAAGCACGCACCTTTGTCAAAAGATTGAGGCATGTGGTGCTGGCGCAGAATGCTCCGAATATCCTGTAGGTACTGAACGCCGTACGCCGTAAATGAGTCCGTCCACGAGCATTGAGTCCTAAAAATCTTAGGACATACGGCGTATGGTAGAGCAGTATTTTTTTCGAAAATTCGATTTTAGTCCCATTTAAAAAGTTGTTCAGTTTGATGGTCTGATCATCCTCTTAAAAACGTCCCTTAAAAAGACTCTGCATAACAGGTAGATGACACGATTGTGTCGAGACCTCCGCTTTTAAATACCTAGTAGACAAAGTTGTATTACGTTATGCAATACAACCTGCCCTGCAAAAGCGGAGGTCTCGACACAATCGTGTCATCTACCTGTTAATCATGGAATTTCGCAAAGTCTGTTTCAATAAATTAGACTCTGTATATTAAGGACCCTATACACGTGTAAAGAAAAGTATCATTAACCTTTAAACCACACACTTTACTATGGTAGCAAACCTATCAAAATAAAAAAAATATCAGCTGTACTATACTCGTACGTTTGAATCGAGTAGGTATTGCAGTTTAGTTCTGACAGGTTTGCTCCCATAGTTAAAATTGTTCAGTTTGGTGGGTAGAGTATGTGGGTTGAAGGTTAATGGCACTTTTCCTTACACCCTATGCCTGGAATATAATATGGGACTCGACATCCATTTTTTGGCAATTATTTGGTCCATGGCCAAAAGAATGCCGCTGCACTATCTATAATTTGCGTGGGGCCATAGGCTCCTCGAATGACTAAGCCCCCGATATGTTCAGTGCACTTTGGGTAAACAGCAAGCATGGTGATTGGAAAATCGCCTCATCACAGTTGTCAAACTGATTGACATATAAAGAAGGAATAGTAGAGAAGAGAAGGAATAGAGGTCACTTAATTTAAGAAATATACTTGATCGAGTTAAAAAAGGAAACAGTCAACTTATTGACGTAACCATTTGACATTTTTTGGAAATGCACATGGTGTCAAACCAAAAAGCTCAAACCAAATCAGGAAGGTGGTATTGGTACCTCCAATTCTATATCGCTTTCTCATACGTGGTAACGCTGAGGTAAATTAACTGGTGTACCTATGTGAAAATCCTAAGTCTATGAGAGGAATCTTTTACATAGGAGTAAAAGAGAAAAGAGTACAATGTCATTATTTACCAACTAAGTTCATTAGAGACACTAATGCTGTCCAAATACACCCAAAGCACATAGTGCTAAGCGCTCGAAAACCAAAAACAAATAAACTCAACACCAGTTAAGTGGAACTCCAAACTTTGTTGTACCAACTCCTATATAATAGAACTAAGCATAACTTAAGTTGAACGGATCACCTGCAGCTTAAGTAAGGAACTTGTGTAATTACGCCTTTGGATAAGTTATGGTATTAACTTATGGGCGGTTTGAATGTTTCCTGGTCGTAAGGGTGTGTTTATGTAATCCACATAACACACCCTTACGACCAGGAAAGGTGATTAGGTTAATAACAAATGATCTATAGGTAGGTTAGGTGATTCTTTAGAAACTTTCCAAATTTTCTGGGGTGGTTCAGTTAGACCATCAAACTGAACAACTTTTACTATGGAAGCAAAACAGAAATGACAAAAGTAAATCAGCTGTTTCATACATTTGGGTTGAGAAAGCATTGCAGTATAGAACAGCTGTCTTTTTCGTTAATAATAATCAAATAAAATCGTTAATTTGTAGTTAGGTAAGTACGTCAAATCAACAAATATTTTTGTTGATTACAAACTTACATTTTCAGTTGGAGTATCGACCCTGATGTAGACCGATGTATGGGAGAACATTTTATTCTGCTGCAATGTTAAGTTTGACTTTTTAATTAAGTTTGTACGGATCCCTGGGGTTTTTTTTGTCTGAATTGACATCAAAGAGATGACGCAATATCAAAACCATAATGCACTGAGATATTTCTTTGAGTGCATTTTTTATTTTGCCATTTTTAGAGCGCTGGTTGGTTGTGTATCTTTATTAGTGATCGAAATTTTCATCACGAAATTTTTATTATACAAATTTTCAACACTGTTTTCACTTTGTCTCATTTGCACGGTTTACTACCGCAGAAAAATGAATAGGTAAAAGTTTAAAGATGGAAGAATTCAGTCTCAGGCGGGACTCGAACCCACAATCTTCCAAACCGGCTAATTGCTTCTTCCAATTTAGCTACTGACCCACCACGCCAGAGAACTAAATTTATCAACTTATTCCATCTTTAAGGGACGTGGCGCCATCTACTGGAGTTATTACAAACTAACCAACTCGTAAGACCAGTATTACAACCAGGAGTCGCGTTGGAGGTCTGCTATAGGGTAGTCGCATCGCGAGTCGATTGTTGGTTGCCCCCTCCCCGGCCTACAACGAAGCTCCAGTGGTGGCCAAGATAGTGTTCTTTTCGAAAAACAATCCTTGAAGTCACCAAAATCGTCTAGAACGATAGACCAAAATACATAAGTTACCGTACAACGTCAAGCACTCTTGCTACAAAAACTAGACATTGGCAAAATCATCACATACCCAAGATGGCAGCCATTTTTTTAAATATAGAATAGAATAGAATTACAACCAGATTCATTCATACCATATAGATGACGTTTGGAAGATTGCGGGTTCAAGTCCCGCCTGAGATTAAACTATTCCATCTTTAATTTGTTTTATTGTATTAATAATATTTGAAATAAGTATGTAAAAGGTATTCAAAAAACAACTAGTTAATATTAGGTACTACCGAACTTTTGTACCTACAAGAAATTAGTATGAAACTATGAAAAATACTTTGAAACACATTTGATAAATTACCTAATCTTGCCTTGTCCAAGGATATCATAATAAAATAACAACCTCTTAAAACATCTCAAAACAAGCAAAATTTTCCACATTTCACTTTACAACAACAAATTGCTTCCGACGAGTCTGACTCGAGCAAACTTTTGCAATTAACGGCACTGTACCGCGGAGTGATTGATGTGAAGCTTATTATTATTTTAATACGTAATACCTTGCAATACAGGTTAAATTGACTATTGGAAAAGCTATCGAAAAGCTAGCTAGCTAGCTATAATCTTAATTGGTATTTTAGGCGCTGAGATTTAACGTGAACTGAAACATAAGGTACCTAGCTAAAATCGTTATTTTCGTGACACGACGCGATTATAATTACGAACCTGTATCACAGATTATTTAATAGTTACTACCACAGATACCGATTTAATCCCGATTTCTCGTGCTTTTTCGAATTCACGCTTCAGGAACGACGAGCTAAAATGCGGCAACTGTACTCGAACTTCTAATGCTGCGTTCACATGCACGCCGTGCAGCCCGGCAAGCTTAGGCAATTCGCTGTACATCGACTCGTCTGTAAAGTGATTGTTAATATTTAACTGTATAGAAGCGTCATGTACAGCGAATTGCCTAAGCTTGCCGAGCTGCACGGCGTGCATGTGACCGCAGCATGACATCAACACAAACCAATATAATATCAATTCCACTGCAGAATACGGTCTTCTTATCATGAATAAGGGGATTGCTACGCGTGTATGCACGGAGGTATGGCCCACTCCCTCAGAGGCAAGCTGGAAACCGGCAAAACAAAATGACGGTTTTGGCAGAAACGTCCGTATTAATTTAGAGTTACTACAGAGTTACTACATACAAACATACATAAACCCACGCATTTTTCCCAGAGGCAGAAACTACGGATCTCCACTTTAGGTGGTTCTGACACACCTCTCTTAAGGCTAGGTTATCCCAGTGCAAGCGTCTCTTTCTTGCAAGCATAAGTTTACAATTAGCCATCCCGCTCCAATTGAAAGAAGGATCGCAAAAAAACGTGTTCGTCAATATCTTTGCTCATGGGAGTTTCTAAGCTAAAAATTCTTCTGAGTTCACTAGAAATATTTAATGTATTTAGTTAAGTACAAGAATAAAAAGTTAAATATCAGCAGTTTAATCATAGTATTGAAAAAACATAACAATAAGGGGGAACTTTGGGATGTTTTTCTATCTAGTAAACTTAATCTAATCGTGTAATTGAGAACAGTCGCCCATCCGCCCGATCCTTAAATAAGACATAATTTAATTTCAGACTTTAAAACACAGTTTAAAACACTTTCGTTCGTGTTCAAAAAACGGCCTCGACGGGATAACAGCGTCTTAACTCCTCCAGGTCCATACATCTTGTCATACATTCCCGTCGATTTCGGCAACTTATAACCTGGAATTTTGAATGACATCACGCCTTAATATACCTATCTGTTTCGTCGTGTAAGTCGACTGCTTTAAATGTTATACAGGGTCCAACTTAATATGCTGACAGTTTTTTAACCGGATAATTATACCATCAAATTGTACAACGTTCTCTATGGGACCAACATCGAAATCGCGAAAAAAAAATCAGCTGTCCCATACATTTTTGTCGAGTAGGATTACAGTTTTATGCTATTCCTTAGCAGATTTTTTTTCGCGATTTCGACCTTGGCCTCATACTGAAAGTTGGTCAGTTTGATGGTCCGATCATCCCCTTAAAAAAGTGTCAGCATATTAAGAAGGACCCTATATACAGTTATTTTTCAGTTTTATAATAGTATGCGTAGTCGTATAATTATGTCGTGGCAGAAATTAGCTGTGGCTAAGTGCGTTCACACACGATGACGCATTGACGCAGCGGCAGACGTCAGTCCGTCATTTGTGAAGCAAGGAGTCGTATGAAACCGCACGTAGAAGCACACACGGTGACGCATTGACACACCGGGTGTTGTTCTATGGACTGACATCTGCCGCTCCGTCAGTGCGTGTGAACGCACTTACTTTAGTTTACGTTTTTAAAAAAAAAACTTTTTACCCCATATTCAACTAAATGTAAGAATTCAACAAAGCTATCACTCTGACTCGTTTATAAGTAAGGATTATAAAACAAACTAATAGTACCTAAGGCATACAGGCAAAGCCTCGGTATGAGTAATTTCTACAACCCACTGAATGTTTGTATTGTGAGCAAAATGTACGCTTGATTAATTTTCAAAGAAGTCATTCACACTTGGAATGTATTTACATTCTAGGTGTAAATAGCTGGAGTCGAGAATTTCCTTTAGAATAAGAGCATGATGTAAAATTTTAATATAAAGGGTGAACAATTAAATGCGTTAGATAGTTATGAGAACTGAACTGAAACAACTACTGAACAACTTTCGCTATGGAGCCACGATCAAAATTGCGAAAAAAAATCTGCTGTTCCATAGAAAACGTCAATGGATCATCATCAGCCTATATACGTCTCACTGCGGGCACAGGCCTACCCTCTAGAAGGGTGTTTGGGCGTTAGTCCACCACGCGTGCCCAATGCAGATTGGTAGACTTTACATTCGCATCAGAATTTCTTCTTCTGCATATGCAGGTTTCCTCACGATGTTTTCCTTTGTTTGAGAGCTGTCGGTAATACGTACATAAGTTAGAAAAACTCATTGGTACGTGGCATTTTGTCCGTGCAGATTCGAACCTGGACCTCATGATTGAGAGTCCATACCTCTCCGCAATGCGCCACCGAGCTCTTTGTATACTGGATACTCCTCCTATATTATGAATGGAACAGCTGTTTTTTTTTCGCAATTTTGGCGTTGGCTCCACAGTGAAAGTTGTGAGGCACCCTCATTTCATTTCATTTATTTATTCATTTACAATATAAATTGTGTTTGAAATATTTTACAACTAAAACTTATATCTAAAAATTCAACAATAATTTTAGTTACATAAACGATGCAAAGTTAACAATAATATTAGGTATAATTTAATTTGAAGTTAAGGCTTTACTAAAACACGACTAGAGAAATAATATTTATCCTCTTAAGTAAGTAAAGCATTTAAATTTACTCAACGTAACGTCAACATCGTCCAGCCATACTAAGTCCACTGCTGGCCAAAGATGCTAAAATCAATTTTTGATTTCTTACATTACGCGTTACATCCTCGGCTTCATCTTCACTTTCCATCAGGTAAGCTGAAGCCAAGCGCAAGCCCATATTGAATAAAAAAAAATTGATTTTCGGCAGTAGTTTGACTTACGTCTAAACATTTATTGGAAAATTTATCTTAAATCCTATCTCAAAATTACCAAATTTTATGACGCTTTTCAATCAACATAGACTTTCGAAATATTCCAAGCGTTACTATAAAGCGTGCTCGTTTGAAGCAAAAAGGTTAAAAGGTAACAATAAAATCCCTTGTTTTACATCCTAAGGGTAACTGTAAACATTTGAAAGCCATTTTATGACAAGAGAGCAACGAACTTCGCATGAGGTTCATTTTATTTACGAACATTTTCATTTCAAGATATGATTAAGAGCTATCAGCCTTATCGTGAAAAAAGCTATAAAGAAGTTGATCTGCTCTTCGATTAAAGTAAAATTAAGGCCAGGTTATTCAAGTGCAATCGTCTCTTTCTTGCAAGCATAAGTTTGCAATTAGCCATCCCGCTCCAATTGAAAGCAGGATCGCAAAAAAACGTGTTTTTCATCAATATCTTTGCTCATGGGTGTTTCTAAGCTCAAAATTCTACGGAGTTCACTAGAAATATTTAATGTATTTAGTTAAGTACAAGAATAAAACGTTAAATATCAGTAGTTTAATCATAGTATTGAAAAAACATAACAAAAAGGGGTAACTTTGGGATTTTTTTATATCTATTAAACTTAATCTAATCGTGTAATTGAGAACGGTCGCCTTTCAGCCATATCCTTAAATAAGACATAATTGGTTTTCAGACTTTAAAACACAGTTTAAAACACTTTCGTTCGTGTTCAAAAAACGGCCTCGACCGGATAACAGCGACTTAATGGATAGGCCCAAAGCGCGTTAAGTTGAAGCACACTACTGGTGCATTTGGTCCATACAAACTGGCACACTTGGTCATAAACCTGTCATTTGTTTTGCCTCATTTTTCTGGTTTGAAATGTTCGCATAAGGCATAGTGAAACATTAATTTTACTTTGATCGAAGGATCTGCTGTATAATAGTTATTTATTCAAGTAACATGCTATACTATGAAATTCCATTTTAATTACGTCTAGAATCTCTTTCTGGCTAGCTAATTCTATATGGTGCAGTTAGTATTATGTTCTCTTCACTTCGCCACCATCAACATTAAACTGAACAACTTTCACTATGGGACCAACATCGAAATCGCAAAAAAATCTGGTGTCCCATACATTTAGCTTTGTGTTAAGTATGGAACCATATTCTAGGTAAGTTAACTTTAAGATTTTGCATTTTTTCAATTTACTTTTATGGCATTTATTGTGAAAAATTAGCTTAATTACTACCAACCTATGGTGTTGTTTTCGTTATTTTTTTTTAATATCATATTATGATATTCCTCATTAATAATAATAAGCTTTTGCACTAAACAACCTTTTCTCCATAAAAAAAAACTCCGAAACAAAGCGCAAACAAATTAATCACGGAACGTACAAAAAAAGAGTTATACTTATTGTATTTTTTAATTTGAACATAAATTTTTCGTCAAACTTGTAACAAGTTAAAGCTACCCTTGTAAACGTCAGTCACCTGCCAAATATTAGTTAACAAATTGAATTTCACGTAAATTACTGGAATTAAGGTCACAGGTTCAATCCTGCGGGATCGAGTGCTGTGTTTGACAAAAGGATTTAGTTCGAAGGGTAGTTTTTGAAACTTTTAAATCAATGATTCTCTCTGAAATAGTAAGAAATGAAAGTCAGTAGTGTCTGTCCCTTTTTATGTACAAGCGATGACGTCATAGTATCTTTATAGTCTTTGTTACCTTTTCACGGAGAATTTAGCTAGTAAACCTACGTTTAATAATATGTAAAGACCATACAAAGCTATACATTTTATATAAGCAAAAAACAAAAATATCTTATTTTCAGTTAACATGAATGAATGAAAGAATGAAATATAATGTTATTTACACCAAACACAATAATACATTGCACAACTGCATAGGTACCATGACACCGTGATAAAGCGCTATGACACCTTGCCTCTCTTTCTATTTGCGCGTTAACGAACGAGATAAAAGGTGTGATACAGCCGTATTACGTGTAACATGCTACGAGTGCAGCATAGCTAGCATGCCGCAGTGATACAGCGCTATTACACCTTCACCTATTTGCGTGCGAACGAACGAGATAAAAGACGTGATACAGCCGTATCACGTGCTGCATGCTACCAG
Source organism: Agonopterix heracliana (assembly GCA_963693445.1). Taxonomy (NCBI): domain Eukaryota; kingdom Metazoa; phylum Arthropoda; class Insecta; order Lepidoptera; family Depressariidae; genus Agonopterix; species Agonopterix heracliana. Next base: position 2,846,362 of record OY856308.1, read on the forward strand.
TGTAGGAAGCAAAACTGACTATCATACAAATAAGGCGGTGAAGCATTATCCAAAGCATTATCTTCTTTTCGAGTCAGCATGAGATATCATCACTCATGCTTCAGCAGTGTTGTATAATGTAGATTGTCAGTAATACAAATACATACAAATTGCTGTGCCCTACCAGGGTTCATAATGTTGTACTTAAAAGATTACACCACCTATTTCATGCCATTGTGAAACGCAATAAAAGTATTGAGTATTGAGTACTTTGATCTATGTTACGTTTTGTTTGTTAAATTTATTTTATTTATTTATTTATTGGTATATGACAATACAATGTTGTAGATTAACAAATAATCGACGCACTATAAACCATAACTGGTTTGTTCGTTCGTTAAATCTACTTTATTAAAACAAAACAGACTGTGAAACAGAGAAAAGAGACAAAGTTTAATTATTTTTTGCTAGCTTATCGGTGAAGGAAAACATCGTGAGGAAACCTGCATGCTTCAATTTCGAGATATGTATTGTACCCACTGTCCATTATAAGTGCCGACAGGCTCAACCCCTGTCACACTGGACATAGTTTCGGTACTACTGGTGAAACGTAGATGTTCTGAGGTTTCAGAATATCTCTGACTTCCCCCTCGGGGACGTAAAATAGTCGTGAACATATGCTTATGCTTATTATTTTTTGCATTGAAGATTTTATGTACCTACCTAAACATTTACTATGATAAATTTCAATTACGACTTTACCTAAACATTTTCTTAGAAAAGACTGTATCCTGAACACGGAAAAATTGCATTTATAAAATTCAACGCAGGATGTCGCAGATAACAGCTAGTAGACCTATAGTGAATAAAATAAACATGCAACTGTACTATTTAAACACACATTTCTAATTTGAATGCCAGGCAGTCGCTTCAAGGACCTGATAATTGTATAATAACGTTTAACAAGGACCTATTTTACGACTGAGCTACTCGTGAAAATGGCACTAAATTTTAGGAACACGTAGTTCTTGAATTAACACTAAAACCTAGGCCTTACGTCATTCGTATTTGAATGAGTAATTAAAGTAAATTCAGTCTCATCTGACAAATACTAGAAATAACATCAAAACTCGCTTTTGATAGTTTGCAGGAGAACACGTCAAATTCAATTATTTATTATTGATTGATTGATCAACTAAGTACGCATAAATATAATATCATTTTATATTTATAGTCAGTGTTTAGTACTCAGTTGCAGAAACGCTCATTAAAGTTATTCATCCGGTAAATCTCTTGCTAGCTTTTACTACGCCAAGACAAAAAGTGACAGCAAGAGATTTAAAAGAGGAGTTTTTTTTCTCGTCTTTATTTTAAATTTTTACGGATAAAAACATCATTTTATATAGATTACACACTGAGGGCAGAAAAGTAAGAAAGGTCTCACATCTCATGTATAATTGTAAACAAACATTATGATCCGCACGGACCTGAAAAAAAGACGGATGTAATCTCGTCTCGTCTCGTCTCATAAGTGAAGCACCCATTTATATGAGTGTGCGTGTTGTCGCACTGTCGCGCGGAGCATAATGGCGCCAGGTTGTAGGACCTGCGCCTAGAACTAGTGCGTCTGTTGAGTGTAGGTCTCTTGTAGAACAAACAAAATTGTGGGACCTTGCATGCTTCACATCTTTTTAGTGTCACATTGCGTCCGTCTTTTTTTCAGGTCCGTTGTGATCTGAGGGTTTCTTATTTACTGCCCGAGGTTAGTATACTATTTTTCTCCTCGACCGGAGGTGGAAAGCGAGCGGCAACTTCGCTTAATGCAGTTGGACGAAAATTGACGCTTTCCGTCCGGAGTGGGCGAAAAGAAACTAGTAAATTATTTTTTTTTGCTTTTCATCGAGTTCATTTAATTGTTAGCTGGGACACGAGAAAATCATTGCTTATTTAAAAAAAAACATCGCCCTTCTTCTTTTTCTAACTCTATGCTGGAAACAGAAACGGCATTATCAAATTAATGTCAAATTCTGACATTTTGACATATTTTTTTTTCTTAATGCCAGTTATTTTAAGTTTACCAAGGAATTTACAGGTCCATTAGTGACGTCACTCGTCGGACCGAAAAACAACATTATTTTACTTAATAAATATCTGAAAATACCTTTCATTTTATAATCTATTACATATGAAATATTGTAATTGAGACCATTATCTCGAAATGGTTTTCAATTCAGCCATCCAAAAAAAAAACTTGACATACCGCGAATTATCACATTCGGGATAGTCTGAAAATGGTGTTTAGATAGTTGCAGGATCCTGTTTAGCATAATGAATTAACAGTTTAGGCAAGGCTCTCGTTTAGCATGAAGGTTTCAAGAAGAGATCACATGTAAAGTGCTAGCCTTTCGCTCAAAAAACAACGCATAAGAAACCTTAGTGTCGTTACAACCTGGTCACAATGGTATCGATTCGGTATTGCCACGACTTAACTTAACTAAATTTATTCCTGTCATTTTCTAACATTTGACTAAGAAAAGAGACAGAAAACCAACAACTGACTTTAGTGCTGCCAAAGTGACGCTACACGCCCAAAATAAGATGGCATCATAATGCACGCCATCTTATTTAAGTCGTTTTTGGGCGTGTAGCGTCACTTTGACAGCACTAAAGTCAGTTGTTGGTTTTCTGTCTCTTTTCTTAGTCAAATGTTAGAAAATGACAGGAATAAATTTAGTTAAGTTAAGTCGTGGCAATACCGAATCGATACCATTATCTGTGTGACCCCAGGGGTCGATAACTTTATATTAGGCGCGGTGTGAAGCCGTGTGTAATAAATTATCGGCAACGATGATGTTAAACGTACTGATGCGATTATTGAGATCGTTAAGAGGATAGACGAGTACGGTTTTTTCCATACAAACGTATTCCCCTGTTTTCTCCCTGGATAATGATACTAGAGCAAAAAAAATTTTTCCATACAATCTATGTTACCTCTGCTATGTCCCCTATGTTTTGCTTTTTTACATAAATTAATAATTAATTTACATAAATAAATTAATTAAAACACTTAGTATGAACTAAGGACGTTTGAAAATTACAAATTTTACAGCCCGTTTTCAGACATCCATCAAGCAAATTTGACGAATATAAACAAAAAAATCTAAACGTACAGACATAGCCCAAGTCTTTCTCATATTTTTCTTGAAAGAATTATTAAAATCGGTTTAGTTTTGGAGGAGAAAACAGGGGAATACGAAATGCTGTTTTCGTCGATTTTATGTAGATAAAATCGGTCCTAGCTGCAGTAGTCTCTTTCGCACTCTAGTCGGTGGAGTGTATGGGTGGGGCGGATCTGACAAATATGTATACGGTTGGAAAAGTAACCTATTCTCCAAATTAGCATTTCAGCCCGCCTATCCTCTAGACGGGGCATCGCATTCCAGCGAAGTGCAGAGTTAATGTGACCGGGTTACACATATTATATTCTTATTCCCACTTGCGTTAACCTGGGTTACCAATTTACCCAGGGTAAAATAGCTCTCTCAGGTTGTTTTTATCCAAAAAATCATGGATTACCAACTTAACCTGAACTGGTAAATAACCTGGATTACTAGGTTAACGCAAGTAGGGCTAACAATATTATAACTGATAAATCTACCTTGCAACGAAAATAAAAGTGTAATAAAAGCGATAACAAGGTTCAAACCTTTGGGAATAATATACCTTCACTTGTTTTCCTCAGCCTAGATCTCTCACTTAATTAAGGTTATGACAGACACTATATTTTATGACCTCTGTTCCTCTGAGTGTCTGATGCTATCACTGGCTGGCCTTATAAGGTCAAGAGCTAACTCTCTGAGATTCTAAGTTTTGTTCAGACGTAGTTTTTGTTGTAATTTTGGTGTCTGAAACTGGCTTAAGTTTGAATGAAAGGATGAATGATAGCCACTAGCCACTTTACACGTGATCTCCTCTTGAAACCTTCAAGCTAAAAGTGAGCCTTGCCACAACTGTTAATAAATGAAACGTACCCTCAGTGATAGAAACCCCAGAAAAACTCACCGAAAGGCGTTTCAGGTGATACGGCAAAGTGATGCGAAGAGATGAAGAACATGTGGTCCAAAAGGCTATAAAGAGGTATAGGACGACCTCCTGTCACCTGGTGGACCAGCATGGCCAAGCTTACACTAGCGGAGATCCTACCCGACACAACAACCCAAGACTGATTGTCTCGGCGTCGTATGATTAAAAGAGCCGACCCTGCATAAAGCGGGAAAGTGAAAAGAAAAGGAAAGACGAAGGAATGAAAGGAAATATTGAGACATAGTTTTAACCCGGCATTAAAAGCAGCCAAAACTTTAGATAGTATATGACGAAATGTGTGAAACTAAAGGAATCGAGAAAGGTAGGACAGGAATATCTAAAGTGCATATTTGACGACCAGCATAGGTAGCATACTACACGTGATACGGTTGTATCACGATTTTATCTCGTTAGTTCACGCGCAAATAGAAAGAGAGCAAAAGTGTGATAGCGCTTTATCACGGTGTCATGCTACCTATGCAGGTTTTCGTATTAGATACCACGCCGGACTGCCGATCAATGGTCCTGGACTCGAATCCCGGTTAGGTCATGGATATTATTTGTGCCGTTGTTTGTATGGTTTCCATAATGTTGCATGCCACTCACGACAAATTGGCATGCTAACCCGGGGCACCTCTAGGGGCACGAGATCTACTGTCATGATGATGGGGGTATATTAGCGTTAAACCACGCGCAAACAACGCGGATTGGTGGTCTTCACAGAGATAAACCCTAAAGCGACCCAATTTATAACCTCACTAAATAAATTCCCATTTTCCTAACCAACGTTTCTCTAGAGAACAACTTAGTATAAAACATAATAAACTTTAGCTATGCGTATGTTACCGACTTAACCGTCTAAGCGACGCCGGAGCTCGGCTAAATGGACGCCAGCGAGTGGTTTATCATAACAAGGATTTAGTTAGATTCGCTTTATGCACCAGGAAAACATGCTGAAACTTGTTTCAGCTTAACTGGGTCTTTACGAGCAAAACTATTATCTATTAGATGATGTAGCGATTTAAGTACATAAACATATAAGTAGGTACCTATATTCCATTCTGACAGGATTGCATAAAATTAACATTAAAAGAGCGTCGATATGGCGCGTTGCGAAGAGGTATAGATACCCAATCATGAGGGTTCGAATCCGCAGACGACACGCCTTATCCCAATGAGTTTTTCTAACTTATGTACCGACTGCTCTCAAACGGTAAAGCAAAACTTCGTGAAGAAACCTGCATACGCTGAAGAAGAAATTCTGATACGTATGCTCTAACTAGGCCCGCGTTTGTGGAATAACGCCCATAAACCCTCTCCGAGGGTAGGCCTGTGCTCTACAGTGGAACGTTTATAGGCTGATGATGATAGTCATGAACCTTGAAATAGTGAGCTATTAGTCATTATGATTACACCTGAGGCTGGATTGCAGCCCGAGCTAAAGGCGAGGGCGTAACTGAAGCCGAGAGTTTAAACACCATTGCTCACGCGTTTCAGACGTTTTTCGACATACGAGTAAAAATTTATAAAATTTCACAAATAGGTATAGGCAAGTATTTGGAACTATTATTGTCAATCGACGCCAGTTCTTACAATATTGGGGAAAAGTTTTAGTAAAACTACTTATTTCCGACAATTATACGGTTTTAACTTCAATTCATCGCGTGACTTCCATCAGATAATAATCAATTTTTATCTCGTTTAACTATAACACATTTCAACGAATAGCTAAGAACAAATTGCTGAAAGGAAAAACTCGTAAAATCAAACTAAAACAATTTACAAAGTTTGTCTTTACTTTTTCTTCCGTTCCTATTGAGCCTTTTATAACTTAATCCATTCCGTTTGTCTTTGTCATTAGCGCTTAATGGTGTAAAGTTACTTTGTTTCTGATCTAGATGCGGACATTATGTTTGAATTCGGGAGTAACGCTCTTGACGGTGGAAGACTGCGAGACCAAACAACACAGAACTCGCTACGCATTCTCAATGCGACTTTTTTTTTCGAATTGAAAATTACAGCATGGCTCAGGAAGCATCGACTGCTTTTTACTGCGGACTACTGCCTCCGTGGTCTAATGGTAAGAGCATTGGGTTCTTGACACGGAGGTCGTGGGTTCGATTCCCACGGGGGGCACCTAGTGAAATGTCACTTTGTGCGTTTTTCCCAAGTTGGTTAGGACATTGCAGGCTGAGTCACCTGATTGTCTGAAAAGAAAGATGATTCCGTGCTTCGGATGGCACGTTAAGCTGTTGGTCCCGGCTACTATCACTGGTGGTAGTAGTCGTTACATAAAAACCACGTCAGAGGCCGTAAGGCGGTTTGAATAAACTCTGACACCAGGGCTTTGCAGCCCACTCGATAAGAAGACTGCAGACTATGAGAGGACCACACCAGTGATGACGAAGCCCCCTGTAGGTCAAATAAATCAGTGAAAAAACTTAACCAACCTGCTTTAGTGGTATATTTTCTTTGTCAAGAATGCGGCGGATTGGGTAATGAGGATCGGTAATAGTTATCGGCGTTTTATGCCATGCTAATAAAACCATTTTGCTCAACATGTAACCTAATGTTTAGCGACGACGTGAAACTTTTATTTAGCAACTTTGTCTGTCCATACAGGATCAGTCGTTGGCAACATGTTGCCTGAGGTGCTAATTTGATCCAAGCTGCCATTTTGTAATTCCGCTTTTATTGCAACGTCTACACAAGCCAACATTTGATGCGCAACTACGTGCTGAACGAGACAAACAGCAAGAAGCGCGTCATGTTGCGTGTTTTCTGGAACCATACCATACTGCAAGTTGTGTACCAAAATTAATTTACCATCCATAGTTCAAATTTTTAGGGTTCCGTAGTCAACAAGGAATCCTTATAATTTCGCCATGTCCGTCCGTCTGTCCGCGGCTTAGCTCATATAGGTTAGCTCCGATAGGTCTTTTAAAAATATAGTGGGTGTGGAAAAATCATTTTTGCAAATTCTCAAGAGTCAAGTGTGTCCCTGCCAGCTAAACAGTTGTTTCTGGATACCTGAAAAAATTCACGGCAGTAGTGTAATAACGAAGTTAAAAGGAAAACTATCACCGCTAAGTAAGCTTTAAAAGTTAACGAGTAATAGTCGACCAACTTGCAAAATGTACTTTTTAGACTTTATTAGCCGTTAAACCGTAGTATAAAACAAAAAGCCCCCTTCTAAGTCCGTATTTTGAGACAAGCAACTACGGAACCCTAACCTGCGCGTGGCGCGACACGCACTTGGCTGGTTTTTTATTCTATTACCTACATCTTTCCCTTCAATAAATATATTTTCCAATTACCAATTCAAATGTTTATTTTATTTCCAGCTTCCAACACAAATTGTGTTCGCATCGGCTGACACCTTTTAAATGAGACCACATTCAAATGAAACCCCAGAACTAACCACAGCAAATAGAATAAAAAAAGAACGACTGTCCACAAGTCTGTTGTTACAGCCCATTTATACCACTGTTATATAGCTGCTATACTACAGTTATACAGCAGTTATACAGTAGCTATAAATCGCATTCGTGGAGCCACGAGTTACACTTGTTACACCGTTTTAATGCTTGTAAAGGTATTATTTAGTATCCAGTTTGCTTTTAAATGAAATTTAGTGAGTGCTTCAATGTTTTTAACGGCCGTCGGAATAGGTTTGTTGAGATCATTGGGTTTATAAGATGGGTTGTTTAGTAAAAATGTACTATACTTCATTCCAAATAAGGACGACAAGCTTTGACGATTACTGTTTACATTTCTGGCCAATTCTGATTACCAAATGTAGAAAAAAAGAAATAGAAAGCATTGAGTAATTATGTATAGAGCAGACAACGCGAACAAAATCTGTGCACCATGATCAGCAGTGTGGGGCGCGTGCTGGGAGCGTCACGCTGCGACGAGCGCCTGGCACAGGCTAAGTGGGTTAGAGCGCGTGCACCCTAACGCGTGTTACAAAACATTACTTCTCGGTAGCTTCTCTAGTTAACATAGTACCTCAATGATAGAAAGAGAGTAAATAAGTCATAGTTTCAGTACAATTTTAGGATTCCTATTTTGTAATGTTTTATTTGTAGGTGCTTTTGTGGTAGGGTTTTCAACTCTGCCATAAATGATCTCTGGAGTTGGCTCTCTAATAGCCATGTTTTTTCTTCTTGCTGTATCCCTAATGGGATTATGGGCCCTAATATAATCGATATTATGTCTTTACGTATGTTAATTTGTTATATATCCTCCCCGTTGTATCATATCGATGGACTACCGACTAATACCGTTAACAGCATTCAGTTAATCCACGATGTCTTGAGGGAAGCATAAGCCATTATTGAATTTGGAGTAAGGCCAAGCTTCTGAAGCCATGTCAGCCAAGTGTGCCGGCAGATTTATGCGTTCTTATCCAACATATTGTTGTTATTTTATTATGTCTTTATACTGTTTCACGGTGAGCGAATGTAGATTGTAGTTGAGTGCAGTAATGTTTTTGGGTTGTGAAAGGCCAAACACAAGCCGTAAGATTTAAAAATATATTCGTTAAGTGTGCTGAATACTTATCACATAAATTATCCACTAACAATTAAAGAACTGGAAGCAACCCTTAGCTTCTCAGGTAAGGTGACCAACCAATGAGACTTTGTTCATTTGGAATCAATCTCCGAGGGCAAACGCAATGCCTAGAAGCAGTCTCCGATGAAGCACGGAACACGCTATCCTCACGGTAGAACCCAATAGCTAGTAACCACACGAAATAACCATCAGAGATGTTTAATGATGACTGAAGAAATTAGTCGCCTCTCATTTGACATCCATCTGTGTTGGTGCAATTCGAAGCTGGAGATCACACGGTATTCTTCATGAAGAAGCGTGAACGAGGTAGTGGAGTGGAACGAGTGGGACTTGTTCCACTCCACTACTGGAAGTTGGCATTCAACTCTACATTGATACATCCGCAAGACGAAACAGCTCTTAATTGTGCAAAAAGTAGTGATTCTGTAATGACGATTCAATGGACAATTTAACGCGATCGGCTTCAAGTCTTTTATGTAAGTGAGCTGTAATATTTTGGGGCTGCCGACCAAGTGGTAAATTATCTTCACAGACGATTTACTTCCACTCCTGGACCCACCAAGGATCGCCACAACGACCGGTCCTGCGCTGCCCTCACCAGGTCGTCGATCCACTTTGTGGGGGTCTACCCACACTGCGCTTTCTGGTACGCGGTCACCCCTCGAGAAGTCTTCATCCCCATGGTAAATGTGACATGGAATAATAACTAAAGTGGTGCAACATTTGTGCAAACAACATGCCACGTACCAATGAGTTTTTCTAACTTATGTACGTATTACCGACTGCTCTCAAACGGTGAAGGAAAACATCGTGAGGAAACCTGCATAAGCAGAAGAAGAAATTCTGATGCGTATGTGAAGTCTACCAATCCGCATTGGGCACGCGTGGTGGACTTACGCCCAAACACGCTCCTAGAGGGTAGGCCTGTGCCCTGCAGTGGGACGTATATAGGCTGATGATGATGAAAGTGGTGAGAGGCGGCCTATTAACTATTAAAATTTTTCCCTAAAAAGTCTGACCCCAAAAAAATAAGAGCGCAAATAAGACCATCAATATTTACCGACTGTCACATTTTGAAGGGGCATTAATTAAACACGTTGAACAAATTGAATAAATCACCGGCTGAGCTTTATCTTCTGTGGCTGTAAATCTGTCATACCTCTCGCAAACAAGGTTTCACATTCATTTTACGTTTTATAGCTTTCAGGATTCCAAGATCGATTGTTGCAAATTTACATTAAAAAAAACTTTTTTGAATGACCTAGTTGATATTGGGTGGTTGGTGTGTCGGTTGCCTGCTTCCTGGTTTACAACGAAGCCCCTATTGGGTGGCGGTGGTTGCAGAGTTGTCAATTTCATACAAAACTTTGTCGTAGAACACTCGTAGACAGTATTAATAAAAGTAATATGTTTTATATACGGAAAAATAGCATAGAAAATCTAGATTGCGCGTATCAAATAACTTGATATCTTCGAAATAATATTATAATATTGTAAATATTATTTGATACGCGCAATCTACATTTTTTAACCGACTTCAACAAAAGGAGGAGGTTCTCAATTCAACCCGTATGTTTTTTTTTTTTTTGTATGTTTGTTACGCGATTACACCGCCAATTGAGAATTGATTATGATGATTCTTATTTTGTTTGGTAGGTCATAATTCCGAGGTGTTCCCACGAAATTGATTCAGCGCTTGTTGAAAAAATCTGCAAAATAACAAATATGTACACAGAATACGGACGTAATGTTACACTAGAAAGATGTGAAGTGTAAACGCGTATGAGATAGCGATAGTCATAAAATCCTATACAATTTGTATGAAGCTAGATGTCTGCCTCCGGAGTCAGACAGCCATCGTCAAACAAAAAAGTGGTTACGTCGATAAGGACAGCAATAAGTTGCGATCTCCTTTTTTAACTAGAGCGAATTTTTAACTTGAGCGAATTTGCTATGTGCATCTCTTACTGAGTGAGTATGACACGACACGTGCTTCTTTCTAGTACTTACCTTCTCTTTCTACGACGCAAACACAATATAATACGTGGGTGCTTCACTTATATAATAAAAGGATATTACGTCCGTCGTTTTTCAGGTCCGTGACACAGATGACATTTTTGTTTGTCGATTCTCTTCAGGAGTGCGATTTTTAAACATCACATGTTCAAGTCAGCGGTAGAAAATGTCAAAAATACTATGGAGATTATGCATATTTCGTCTTTCTACTGCTAATTCGAACGTGTGATGTTCAAAAATCGCACTCCAGCAATGTTTTGATGGGGACTGTCAAACTAGGTTTTTTTTTACTGTCATAACCAAGAATCTTTATATGCCTATATATTTAAAACTTCTTGGTCATACTGTTGTGTTTAAACGTATAATAACTTTATGGTTTAAACTTCATGGATATAGGTACCGAAACACATAGATTTCATTGATCATGGCGGTCGGAAATGTTCGTCGTTTTAAGGGTTCCATAGTCAAACAAGGAACCCTTATACTTTCGTCCATTCTGTCTGTCTGTCTGTATGCCCCGCCTCAATAACTCGCTCATTTTTGCATCTATTGAATCGAAATATGGCATAAAGACAGATAACAGTACCTAACCCAAAAACAGAAATGTTGTACGAAACATGGGTTGGATTTTTTTAAATCGAGTGAGGTGTAGAGCGTACACCGTATCCTTTGCATTGAAGTACTTATAACTGCTTTCACCTAGATTTCAACACTGAAAAGTATGAAATAAAAAAAATTTAACAAAAAATTAAAACCGACTTCAAAACTAAAAAGGTAAAAATAATAATATTGCAGTCGTTGACTTTTGCATTCGAATCTATAAGAACATTAATTTGTTTTATTGGAGTCGGTGTCAAGCCAAGCCAAGCCAAAAAATTACTGCAAGCCCAGTTGCGAATCGTACCGTCTTGACACGGAGTCCGATAAGACAAATTAATGTTCTTATAGATTCGAATGCAAAAGTCAACGACTGCAATATTATTATTTTTACCTTTTTAGTTTTGAAGTCGGTTTTAATTTTTTGTTAAAAATTTTTTATTAAGCTATTTTTCCATATATAAAACACTAGCTTTTGCCCGCGACTTCGTCTGCGTTGACTCTAAAGTCAATCTGAATTTAATTCAGAGAGGAATTAATAAATAGTGCGATAAAATACTTAAGAGAAGTTTATTCCGAGATCGCAAAAGCGCGCTGCATACAAACGTAGACTGGTGATATTTTCAATACTATCCAATTAATGTCAATGAAACTTTTCAAAACAATCTAGAAACTAATCTCTATGTTCGTATGAAGTCAGATTTTCGTTACGAATTTCGTTTAGAATTCGTCTTTCTATAAAATTCACGCCTTTGATTGTGATATATATTAGCGAAGCTTTTGAAGTCATGGTTGTGTCCTTCAGGGGGGCTCCGCCCCCCTTACCCCCGGGGGGCTCCGCGCCTCCGCCCCGCCGAGCGGGGGTTTCGGGCAAACATTCGGCAAAACTTTCTGCAACTGAATTCGTCTTTCTGTAAAATTCACGCCTTGGTTTTGATTGTGATATATATTAGCGAAGCATTTGAAGTCATGGTTGTGCCCCTCGGGAGGCTCCGCCCCCGTACCCCCGCGGGTGCACCGCCCCTCCACCTCACCGACCGGGGGATTCGGTCAAACATTACATAACAGAATTGGTCTTTCTGTAAAATTCACGCCTTGGTTTTGATTGTGATATATAATCGAAGCTTTTGAAGTAATGGTTGTGTCCTTCGGGGAGCTCCGTCCCCCGTACCTCCGGGGGGGGGGGGGGGCTCCGCCCCTCCACCCCTCCGACCGGGGGCTTTGGGCAAATATTCGGCAAAACATTCTGCAACAAAAATCGTCTTTCTGTTAAATTCACGTCTGAGATTGATTGTGATATATTAACGAAGCTTTTGAAGTCATAGTTGTGTGTTTCTGCCCCTCCACCCCACCGACTGGGGGCTTCGGGCAAACATTACATAACAGAATTCGTCTTTCTGTCAAATTCACGCCTTGGTTTTGATTGTGATATATTAGCGAAGCTTTTGAAGTCATGGTTGTGTCCTTCGCCGCTCCATCCCAAGGGGGCTTTGGGCAAACATGCGGCAAAGCTTCGTACTGTTGCGTTAGCTCAGATTGTACTCAAAGACCAATATACTAAAGAACGATTAATTATAACGATAATACCGCGTTAATCAACCAAATTTGTTAAGCTCATTAGGTTTTGGAATAAATAATTGATGCAAACTTGCTATAAAAAATACCCCTAACGCCATCTATTTATTTGAAAACGAACTACCTACTTTAGAAAAGCTTAAAAGAAAGAGGATTTTTTTGATATTTTTCCAATTCACCTAGTATCTAAGTATACAAAAAAATCTGCAAGACCTAATAAATAAAATGCTCCGCACTTCTACTCCACCGACCGGGGGCTACCGGCAAACATTCGGCTAAACATTCTGCAACAAAATTCATCTTTCTGTAAAATTCACGTCTGACATTAATTGTGATTGTGATAATTAACGAAGCTTTTGAAGTCATGGTTATGTGCTTCGGGGGGCTCCGCCCCCCGTACCCCCGGGGGGGCTTCGTCCCTCCACCCCGCCGGGGCCTTTTGGTAAACATTTGGCAAAGCTTCGTACCGTTGCGTTAGCTCAGATTGTACTCAAACGACCAATATACTAAGAACGATGAATTATAACGTAATCAACCAAATTTGTTAAGCTCAGTAGGTTTTGGAATAAATAATTGATGCAAACTTGCTATAAAAAATACCCCTATTGCCATCTATTTATTTGAAAACGTACTACCTACTTACTTTAGAAAAGCTTAAAAGAAAGAGGATTTTTTTTGTATTTTTCCAAAAGATGATTAAAAAAATTACTTAAAACTTGGCAGGTTTAGGTCACACGAGCTATAAAATAGTATATGATACTCGTGACATTATTTCACGCCGTGCAATAATGGACTACTTAGGGCACACGTCGATCGTAGTGTACTATAAGGTTATCGTACCGTTTTGTTGGCTCAGATTTGACTCAAATGACCAATATACTAAGAACCATGAATTATAACGATAACACCACGATAATCAACCAAATTTGTTAAGCTCATTAGGTTTTAGAATAAATAATTGTTGCACACGACTTGCTTTCAAAATACGCCTAACGCCATCTATTTATATGAAAACGAACTACCTACAAACTTTAGAAAAGCGAGATTTTTGGGTATTTTTCCAATTTACCTAGTAAGTTTCTGACAATTCACCTTTTACCTTTTACCATTTACTTCAACTGATCGATCTGGAGTGCGATTTTTGAATGTCATTCGGTGAGCTCAGCAGTTGAAAATGTCAAAATTGCTATGGAGATACGCATCTTTCTACTGCTGATTTGACTTTCAAAAATCATACTGCGGGAGTGCGATTTTTGAAAGTTAAATCAGCAGTAGAAAGATGCGTATCTCCATAGTAATTTTGACATTTTCAACTACCTGAATTCAGCAAATGAGATTCAAGAATCGCACTCCAGATCTCAGGATATTACGATTAGAAGTCAGGTCCTGAGCAAATCAAGCCAAGCCATGTAAAATTTTAAAATAATAAAAAAAAGTCATCTCGACCAAGAATCGAACCTCGACCCCATGCGCGAAAATCTAACCGCTTACCAACCACGCTAAACTGATTTTATGAAAAGTGTTGAAAAAAGGAACTGCTATTTAACACTGGAATCTGCCCAAATGCATCTGTCAGAGTCAAGTCTGCGCTAGTGAGCGTGATAAAACATTGTAAATTATCCCACAGAGTCCCACAGCTGGGGTAAAAAGTATTCTATGTGTTAATCCAGAACATATTTTGTCTGAAAACCAATTTTCATCCAAATCCGTTCAGCCGTTTATGCGTGATTGAGCCACAAACTCACAAACTCACAAACTCACAAACATACAAACATCCAAACATCGTCACAAACTTTCGCATTTATAATATTAGTGAGAAGTGAGATTACTTTTATTAATACCGTCTACGAGTGTTCTACGACAAAGTTTTGTACGGACGGATACTAATCGTTTCGCCTGGACCCTAAAATTGAGCCTTGATCTAATTGCATTTAATTTGTAGGCTGTAAGTGACAGCCTAGCAAATGCTGAAACGGTGAACTCAGACCATCTAACTGAACAACTTTCACTACGGAGCCTACCTCAGGAAACGCGAAAAAAAATCTGCTGCGGTAGGCTCAATAGCGAAAGTTGTTCAGTTTTATGGTCTGAGTTCACCGTTTCAGTATTTGCTAGACTTTCACTAACACCCTGTATAAGTACCTACAAATGAAATGCAATTAGATCAAGGGTCAATTGTGCGTTCACACACGATGACGCATTGACGCAGCGGCAGACGTCAGTCCGTCATTTGTGAAGCAAGGAGTTGTATGAAACCGCACGTAGAAGCACACGTGACGCATTGACGCACCGGGTGTGGTTCTATGGACTGACATCGGCCGCTCCGTCAGTGCTTCATCGTGTGTGAACGCACTAAGGGTCCAGACGAAACGATTAGTGTGGATTATTAAAAATCTCTACCAAAATGTTGTTAACAAATTTTTACAAAACACAACGTCATGTTTTGTATTAAAAACTCAAAAGCTGTATAGAAGTAATCCGCTTCGTCATTTTCAAAATATGATTGATGAGTTGATGATACTTACCGTTTCAATAGGTTCGTGGTAATTTTTCAGGGGATCCAGTTTCAAAGCGCTGTAAAATCACAGCCTTCAAAACAAATGACAGAATTTGTTTAGCAAGATCATCAGGATGAGCATAAATTGTTTGTTGGAAATTAATGAATCATTTTGTTGTGGGTATGAACCATGGATCTAAATCATAAAGGATAGCACTCCTCCTTACAAGCATTGATACAAGAAAATTGACGTTCGTCGTCGATATTTCCAATTTTACGTGTGTCCCTTTCTATTCCGATGACGTCACAACGACATGAACGACAATTGAGTGACGTCATGCCAAGACATAAGTTAGAAAGGAACAAAGTTAACGTCGGAGTTGCGTTGTGGGTCTGCTATTGGGCGGTCGCTTGTCGGTTGTCCCATCCCCGGCCTACAGCGGGATTCCAGTGGTGGCTCAGGATATTGTTCTTTTATAAGAACAACCCTTGAAGTCACCAAAATATCTATATAACCGTACAACGTCAAGCACTTTTGCTACAAAAACTCGACATTGGCAAAATCATCTACACCAAGATGGATGCCATAACCTTAAAAATAGAATAGAAAGTTAACGTCACTAAAAACAACTACGGAGAAGAACGATCATTACCGACCACCAAGGAGTATTATCATGTTTCACGTCTTGTTAGGCAGTCTGCACTCCACTATAGAGGATTCCAAACTTCTTGGTATGTACCAACCAATTTCTCCCCGATGACATTGTACGAGGTGAATAAGGAATAAGGTTTCATATTCAACATCTTCCTCCTTCTTTATCACCTACGACGTAACAAGGACGGGAAAGGAAATGGACGTTTGGGGAAATGGGCGTACTAGGAAATGGACGTTCTAGGAAGTGGACATACAAGGAAATGGTCGTACAGGGAATTCAGACGATGGACGTTCGGGGTCTATTGATGATTGTGCTGATACGACAAATGATTCGCCGAAACTCAAGTACCTAATCCTACGATGAGTTCACACTGTTAGGTAAAGGTGTAGGCATACACTCATTTTTTTGTTTAATTTTTTATCGTACATCACTTCTAGTGGTTACTTTAGGAACTAAATTGGAATTACAAAAGGCCTACAATTCATCGATAACGATTGATAACCTATATTAACTGCTTTACGGCAGGTACTATGTCATTCAGACAGAAATAAATCGAAACCTTAACTCTAAAGTACTAACTTTTTTAAATTACCTCACAAAGGCGTGCCTTAGAGGAATTTCGTCTAGACGTCTTTGTCACAGTGTCTATTGTTGTCATTGTCTCTTACGAAATAAAATATTTACGTAATCCATAAAAGGCATCGATACCAATAAAATGTGTGCTTTATTCGAGAAAAAAGAATAAAAAGAAAATCTACACATAAAATATCGTAGCCGCTTTATCGTGTAAGTATTTATACAGGGTGTAAACTTTAAATGTGTTACATAACATGACATAACTCTTAATTTGCACGCCAAAAACATAATTATACCACATGTACCTAATAACAATAATTGAAACGCATTTAACATTACACCCTGTATAACCACTAAATAAAGTAGGTATGTAACGTTATATTCTTGATTTAGTTGGTAGTTGTAGTAGGGCTTCTGACTGTCCCGAAAGGGGTTATTGTCGTCAGTTTATGTATGTATGTACATCAGGGGGTGTTTTATACAGGGTGTAAGGAAAAGTATCATTAACCCTTAAACCTCATATTCTACCCATCAAACTGAACAACTTGAGCAAACCTGTCAGAGCAAAACAAAATGCTGTCTCATACTGTCTCAGTTTAGTCGAGTAGGTATTGCACTTTAGTATGGAAAAGATTGTTTTTTTTGCTCTGACTGGTTTGCTCCCATATTTTCTTTGGCACAGGTCCGGCACTTCTAACAACGTTTTGGATTTGACATGATGACGTTCGCACATGCGAACTTGGTGCAAATTGTCCTTGATGTCGTGTAGGGTTGACTTACCACGCATTGTATAACCACTTGAGCGTTCATGGTCACGACTCGTCCCGAAAAAAAAACTGTCTTGAGCGTTCATGGGACCAAATCTTCCCATCGGTCCACAGATTCTTTTTTACGATCTGGTGGCATGTGCTCAAAAGGTTAATGATACTTTGTACCCCTGTATAGGGCGTAAACTTAAATTGATGCTTCAGTCCATCAAACTGAACAACTTTCACTATCAGACTATTATAGGTACTGAAATTGCGAATTATATCTTACATTTTGTATCCTTAGTGCGTTCACACACGATGACGCATTGACGGAGCGGCAGACGTCAGTCCATAGAAGCACACAGGTGCGTCAATCCGTCACCATGTGTGCTTCTACGTGCGGTTTCATACAACTCCTTGCATCACAAATGACGGACTGACGTCTGCCGCTGCGTCAATGCGTCATCGTGTGTGAACGCACTTAATCACCCCAATTTTTATTATTTACAGATAAGTACCTTATACTCTAAGCTTACAGTTTAATTATCATGTTTACGTTACATTACATTGTTAAGATAACCGAGCAAAATTTTCAAGTCCGTTATTAGATTCCTGATCATATTCATAACATTCCGCCGGCGAAAACTTTCATCATTTCCTTACGTATAATTTATAGTACCCGTTACCAAGGCACTAAAGTTGACAACCAACGAGCTTACCTTAGACAAGTCCCTAGTGTGCAGTCACCAATGTTTCGTCATTTTAGTTTTGTACTGGTTAGAAAACTACTTTATTTTATTTATTACTAGCTGACCCGGCAAACTTTGTACCGCCTGAGAATTAGTTTTTCCCGACACACACTTGGCCGTTTTATAATAATATCTTAGCCTATGCTACTCAGGGATAATTTAGAGTTCTAATGGTGAAAGAATTTTAAAATCGAGTTAGTAGTTTTTGCGTGAAAGCGTAGCAAACAAACTTACATTCGTATTTATAATATTAGGGATTGCTGGTGCCCACGACTTCGTCAGTGTGGACCTTAAAAAAGTATCTTATGTGTTAAAACAGAATATTATATTCTATCTGCGTGCCATATTTCATCCAAATCCGTTAAGCCTTTTATGCGTGATTAAGTGACAAACATCCGAACATATAACATCCAAACATTGACATTTATAATATTACAAAGACTTTTTTGGTCGGTCGTATAGACCAAAAAAAATCTTTGATTTGTGAGTACATAGTGAGACTAGTGCGTTAGTGATGGTGAGATAAGTAAGAAGATGAGATGTACACGAGTATCATCATCATTATCATATCGTTATCATGATCATATTATGAATGAAATCGGCGGCGAAGGAAAAACATCGTAAAGAAACCTGCATTCCCGAGAATGAAAAGAAAGAAAATACCACAAGTTCAGAGGTATGCGTAAAATATGGGTGAGCTTGGGGCGAACACAAAGGACCAGCGATGGTCCAAGTGTTACATTAACGACCTTTGCTTGCAATAGCCCAACACTAATAATAAATAATAATAACATCAGGTCCGGTCAGTCTTTGGATGGATGACCTTGGAATAAAGTTGATAATTATTGGAACGAAACGAATTTCGTGGTAGGTAGAGACCCTCTGTATAGGCAGATCACGGTTATACTAATTAACTTATAAACATTTTCAAAGGATTCGCAGTACTCTCAACTCAAAATAGAACATTACAGTTGGTAGCAGATTTCAAACAATGCTAGTTGCAATCCACATGCGAATTCAGCGTTACGCTACTTACACAGGGTGTGGTTTGAAACCTCAAACCGTCGAGTTCTGCGCTCTGCTTCTAACTGCTTTCAAACATTGTGTTTTAGGACGAGTTGCAGTTTCAAATTACGCTAAAAAGGTGCTTTGATTTAGCTCAGAATACTAAGTTACATGCCTTTTGTATTAGGGGACTTAAATGTGGCATACGCTTATCAAGGATGGGTTTCTCATTTCTGTCTATTCTGTTCTATTTTTGTGTAGGTAATGGCGCTCATTTCTGTCTTCTGTTTACTTCAGTTTTGTAGAAACAGGCATTGAAGTTTAGCAACACCGGTCGATGCATGTCGTAGAACGAGAAAGAAACATTGCTTGTCACTTTCACTTTCATTTATACACAAAATAAGAATGTTTATATTGCTAATAAACGATGATTTGTGAAATGACTCATTTTTAAAACGTTGTGTATTTAATTAAAAATTGCTAAAACACTGTCGTATAAACGACGGTAACCCGAATAACTTTCACGATGGAGACAACATCGAAATCGCGAAAAAAATCTTTTTTCCCATACATTTCAGTCAGTTCAGTTAAGT
The DNA here is from genome assembly GCA_963693445.1 of Agonopterix heracliana. Lineage (NCBI taxonomy): Eukaryota > Metazoa > Arthropoda > Insecta > Lepidoptera > Depressariidae > Agonopterix > Agonopterix heracliana. The sequence continues at coordinate 2,866,015 of OY856308.1, forward strand.
AATTAAAACTTTTTGTGATTTAAGCTAGTTAATATAAACTTAATATGCTGACTGGTTTTTAATAGGATGATCAGACCATCAAACTGAACAACTTTCTCTATGGGACCAACATAGAAATCGCTAGCAAAATCTGTTGTCCCGTGCATTTTGGTCGAGTATGTATATTGCAGTTTTATAAGGAACAGCTGATTTTTTTTTTCTCAATTTCGACGTTATTGTTACACCACTGGCTTTTCGGTGAAAGAAAACATCGTGAGGAAACCTGCATGCTTCAATTTCGAGGCGTGTATTGTACCCACTGTCCATTATAAGTGGCGACGGGCTCACCCCCCGTCACACTGGACAGAGTTTCGGTACTACTGGTGAAACGTGGATGTTCTGAGGTTTCAGAATATCTCTGACTACCCCCTCGGGGAATATAGTCGTGAGCATATACTCATGCTCAATAATTTACGTTTTATCATTCTACGATGGGTAATTTATCTATACAGTCATGACGGGAACCTTGCGGATGAAGTCGCTGGAAAACTAGCAGTATAAAGTTTTTTATATTATCTTTACTGGCATATGTTTTGATGGCGTTGGTCCAATAAAGCATTAGGCTTTATGACCCGGTGCCAACTCACGCAGTAGCACAAGCAACAACTTAAGTTATTTAGGCCAACTTATTAATCGTTTTGACTTTTGCTAGAATAGTTGGGAAGGCTTCAATTCAATTTGTTAAGAGGACTTTTGAGATTCCTGAAACTTTCACGTTTATTGAAAAAGGAATATCTTTCGCCAGGCTGAAATACCAATACAGGGTGCAAGGGTCAGCAGAATGAAGCGGAGAACTAGAATCATACCATCAAACTGGACAACTTTCACTATGGAGCCTACCTCGGGAAACGCAAAAAAAATCAGAAAAAAAAACAAATATTTTTTTTCGCGTTTCCTGAGCTAGTCTCCATAAGTTGTTCAGTTTGATGGTCTGAGTTAACCGTTTCAGTCTACGGAGCGCTATCTTTTACACCCTGTATAGTAGTTGATAGATGTTCAAGAACTAAGAAATTCGTATGAGCACTGCTCATACCCCAGTTAAGTATGTACACACGGTGACACATCAAACTACGCAAAACAAACATAAGCTGACCACACGACGTTATACATTACTCTACTTACGCGCGGCCAGCTTATTTTGGTTTTGCGTAGCTTGATGTGTCACCATATGTACACCTGTACGACCTTCATCGCGCGCTACGTATGAACAACGTGATAAATGCCGCTTGTATGAAGCTTATTTTCTGTAGAGATATTTATTCATCTGCCCCGGGCGCTCTATAAAACTTTTATTACAATTTTTTGGTCAGTTAACTAATGAACAGATCTTGAAATCTTTTCTTAAAAATCTGTACTTAACTGACATTGACCAACAACTTTATAAACATCAAACTCTTTTTTTTACCTCTAAAATCATACCGCTTTTATGAACTGCCGTTTTTACGATCAAGCAAAAACAAAAAAACTTAAAAAAACAAGTTTCTTGTATGGGGACCCACTTAATTAGTACCCGACTGTCCCAAAAGGAGGTTTTTTATAATATGCAAATCCAAAATAATAGAACTCTCTGCTGTTATGTACCTATTACGGGTCAATAGATAAGCCCTTTAAAGCTCGGACGGAGACAGCGTAGGCTTATGAATAGGGCCCCGTTGGCTAAAAATGATGTATCAAAATATAAAAACAAAGCTTTAAAATTAGCTCCAATATAGCCCCTAATATTAAAGAACAGCATTAGCAAAATTAAGCGAAATCTCTCCTTTTAACGCCAAGGATAATCGGGGTTAATATAAAGGAATTACCATCATAACAGATTTCATTTGAGGCTCATTCGCAATAACGGACTCTGCGGGCGTCTTGTGGATGTAATAAGTTCGGTAGAATAGAGTTTGACCCTGGATTTACTTGTGAACAAAGGAAAAAAGCGGCATGAAAATAATGAACATAAATATTCATCAGAAGGGTCAATTCACACTAAAAGAGCAGCTGCGGGCACCCGCAAGCAGCCGCGCGGCTGCTTGCGACTGCACGCGCCTGCTCTATGAACTGGATGCGCGCGGCCTCGCAGCTGCACGAGGATGCTCGCGGCTGTTGGCAGCTGCTCGCGGCGGCTCGCGGCGCCGCACTACCCTTCTATCACTAAAAATCAATTTTAATTTCGTCCAATACGCAGTTTGTCCATACGCAACGTCAAGTAAGCATTTCGTCAAAGTACAGAAGGAAAAAAAATTACTGTAACAATTATTTTTAACCGACTTTAAAAAAGAGTATCAATCTTTTTTAACCATAATTTTAAATGATTCTTTGTTTAATGTCAAATGTCGATTCAATAAGAGGTTATTGAGGCGGGGCATACATAAAAGGACAGCCAGACAGACAGAATGGACGAAAGTGAAAGGGTTCCTTGTTTGAATATGGAATCCTAAAAAGTGCTCCCAGCACTTAACTCTCAAAACCAATACTTCAGCAACGATATTGCTCTAAAATCTAGCACCTAACTCAAAATACTAGAATGCTTCATACTATTGCAATAGCAATAAAATAAACGGACTTATCAGCTACTGTATAAAGTTATACAGTCTCTCACGTAGTTTCTACTTGAATAGACTCTGAAACTATTGTTGTGTAGAATTTATTTTTGTACGGTATATTAGTTTCGAGGTCAGAATGAAATAAAGTGCATTTTCTGTGGTATAGAGTATGCTCTATTGATTTTATACTGAAGAGATTAGGTATTATTATTTTATTCGTATTCAATGGAAACTGCACTAGGAAAAAGTTTTATTCTTTACAAAATAACATAATATGATATGAGAAAGTTACAATAAGTCGTTAATTCACGTTGTCGATTGATGACAGTATGATGGTTTGATTTGACAATGATATTGTAAATTACAAATTTATTAACTTTTGGGCTAAGCGACAGGGGCATCCCATCAAATGCGTCCAAATGCAATCCTTACAGGACGTAAGGCTAAGGACTGATATTTTTGGCTACTACCTACTGTCACCTCGGTTGGTGTGATATAGATTTTTAGATCCTTTTTAAAAACTTTAAAATCTTCAACTTCACTTTTCTAGAGAGCATCAGGGACACAATAATTCAAAAATCTTTAATCTGAAGACCTATTTCACAGAATAGGTAACAGTGTATAGTTCTAAATCTTAGTTACTAAAGTCGGGCCAATTTAGTCAGATACTGTCAGTTTTATAGCTTCGTAGTGAGGTGACCTGCTTAAAAACATCGATAAAAGTGAATGAATCGATACGGATTTCAAAAAAACGTGAATCGGATTATATGTGAATATCGCGGTTTGTTGGAACTACGTTTTACTTCGATTTTTTTGGGTGTTAAAAAAGAAAAAAGGTTCACTGACGCAACATTTTAACGACGTTCAGTATTTTAGAACAAATATTGTTTATTATATTTAGAATGGTTTATTAGTGAAAGGAAATCGTATAATTACCTTCTTTGGTCATTAATTACAGTTCTAACTTCCAAAACATAGGTATATATAATTCTATGCCCGCTGTTACAAAGTTTCGCGTGATGAAGTATCAATAGATGTCAAATGTGACCATTAAATTGGCCCGACTTTAAAGTGTACTACTGTCCTATTAATTAATAACAAGTGGAATGAAAGTAAAGACAAATGTACCTATATTTTATGCAAAATTACATTACAAATATCACTTGTAAATTTTAGTTATGACGTTATTGATCCAATCTAAGTAAGAGCTCACGGGTGTTGAATTTACCCTTCTTGTAGCAATACTGACCATCACACCCACTATTTTATTATTGACTAAAAGTGGTCCGCCTGAGTCTCCAGAATAAGCTGTATGATTTTCGTTTGAGCATGGTGGTGCTACACACAGATAAGACGAACCCGATATTATTCCTGGTTGAACGGGGTCATATAAACACGGGGCAATAGCCCCTACGCCAATCTGAAGTGGTATTTTATGGAAAGTGTTGTAATCTTCATATGATTTCGTTTTGCCATACCCTGCATATGTGGCCGGTAGCCCCATCAAAGCCTTACTCTCAACTGCTGACAGTGATCCGTATCGATGTAAGACCGTTTTTTCTACGAGCAACAATGCAATATCATTTTTGACATATCTTAAATGCAATTGGTACATGGGATGTATAATTATTTTGATATTTTTTTTTTAATTTTCTGTTTCATTCCAGTTTATTTTCATGTCACCGTATCTTATAAAAGACGTATTTTCGTTGAAGCAGTGAGCAGCAGTTAGCACCCAATTTTCAGTTATTAGGCTACCAGTACAATGTCTTTCAGGCTTATTATCTTTCATGTACTGTAAACTGACAATGTATGGAAACTCATTGTGGATGTCTTCGACGCCGTAGCGAACCCTCGAATAGATGTCCCGGTGGTAAGCTGTGCAATATATTTTAAATATCACTGAGATGATATAATATGTAAATATTAATGCTGATACTGAGTATAACATTATTTATTGTTCTTTTTTTTAAATGTCTAATTCATTTTTTAAAACACAGGTGGATAATGTTGTTGAAAGCCCTTTCAATACAAGAAATGAACATAATATATACATTTTTATCTTGACTTTTTAGAGTAGGTTTTACTGCTCATAAAATTCGACAATCAAAATTAAAGCCCGACCACAAATATAAAAAACCTCGCCATGTTGCGGAAAATCATTGGAACTAATTTTTGTACTTGGAACACTAACATTAAAGGTGACAGTCGTTTGCAGCGCCCCCAACCAGGTTTTTTATGTATTCCTGGTCAGGCTTTAACTCAAAAATTGGTTTTTTACCGACACATACGCCATTACACTACATATCAAACACCATTTAAAAATTAAATAGTAATACAAAACGTAGAGAAGATGCGGCTACCGGCTAGAAACTCTACAACACACATCTTTAAAAAAAAAAAACAAAGTACTATATTAATGCAGATATCCAGAAAGACATTGTTATTGGTTTTTATTTTTATTTCCATAAAATAAAATAACATTGCGTTTAGCCTAGGTATTTTTAATATAAAGAAACAATTTTCGTATTTGGCAATTTCATGGCGGGCGTACTTAACATCTAAAAGGAAAATCTTACTTGAGAGCGCTCGAAACGCTAAATTCTAATGGCATATTATCTATTGTAACCTACTCGTTGATATTATCATGAGGGCCAGGATTTAAAACTTAATTCTTAATTAAGTATACAAAAAAATCTTAATTTTTACTTACTTAAATAAATTCTTCTAAAGAGACTGAACAAATCAATATCGGAAGATGATTCGATCTCGCAACCTGTGCCACCGTACCGGCCTACTAATATCACAGTTTTAATAGTAGGTTGTTTGAGATAAAAGTTTCAACGCGACCATATAAAATGCTGTTCTATTTGGCTACTAACAAATGCGATTCATCATACAATACGTATCACGGCGCACGTTGTGACGTCATCAAATTGCAGAATAGACCCGGCACACCTAGCGGAAAAAAGTTTTAAATAAACAACCGCCGGAACTCGCTGTTGCAAGCGAAACCGTGTGGCAATTGAAAACGAGGGAGCGAAATAGATATGTTAAGAGAATTGCAATAGGAACATTATTTTAATTTACTTATTTAATTATTTTTATTTTATTTTATTAACCTTTTTTTTGCATCAAAGGTTAATAGGTCACTTACACCCACAACAGGCTAGCAGGCAGGCATTATTTCAATGTAAAGTGACAAAGGTACCACCTACCTATTTCAATCGAAAAAAAAATTTAAAAAAGAAAAAATAGATAGGTAAGTACATAACAAGAAATGAATATTTTGTGTTCCAAAAAAAGCGGTACGCTACCGTACCCAATGTTTTAACTAATTACTTATAGTGTAAGTCTTGTATTATATATATATATATATATATTCAATAGGTATAGAATTAGCTGTTTCTATTAATTAAATACAAATACTTACGCACGTGTCCTACGCGGACGAAATACTGTCAAAGTTGTAATATTCTTGTTATTAAAGTGATTTTGTAATCGAACAATTAATATTCTTTTTTCGTAACCGTTGCCTCCGTCCCCTCTGCCTGTTCCCCAATTCAGGGCAAAATTTTGATTTTGTTGGAAACCCAGAACAAATTGTGGCTTCCACTTGCTATATTTCCGCTGGTTTAGTAACCACAGTACCCACCGGGCCTAATAAAGTGGGTCGAGCAAACATTCTCCCAGCTAAAACTACGCTTTTTAACTAGTATTTTTAGTTGCTTTTGTACGAGCCTTGTCTCGTCTGAGTCCGGTTGCTTTTGCCTACTTTTCTGTCTGTCCTTTTTTGTCTTTTACGCTTCGTATAAATACTGCAAGGATCGGCAGGATTGTTTGTCTTTGTTGAGAACTGGCGCTTTTTTGAAAATTTTTAGTTTTTTATTTTAGCGAAATGTTTTTCTCGCTCGTTTACGTGTTGTGTAAAGCTTCGTCCACGTCTCTATCATTCACTGCTTAGCAATCCGGCTATGTGCTCGACACTAGCGCCATCTAGCGCACTACGGCCTCCTGAATTATTTGTATGTAAAATGTTAGAATACTGTTTGTACATATATTACAATAAAGTAAATAAATTAGCGATATTAAAAATAATATAATACCTAACTAAGCATAGCATATGCTCACGACTATATTCCCCGAGGGGGTAGTCAGAGATATTCTGAAACCTCAGAACATCCAGGTTTCACCAGTAGGTAGTACCGAAACTCTGTCCAGTGTGACGGGGGGTGCGCCCGTCGCCACTTATAATGGACAGTGTTTACAATACACGCCTCGAAATTGAAGCATGCAGGTTTCCTCACGATGTTTTCCTTCACCGAAAAGCCAGCGGTGTAACAAATCTCACATAAATTCCGAAAAACTCACCTAACCTAACTAAGAATAATATGAATTCCAGTAAAAAAGATTCTACTGGTTATTCCGACGTCTATCACAATGTCAGTGCCCTGAAAAAGTATCTAATTTTGTACATCCAAGGTAAATTGAATAAACACAGAGAAGTTTGAAGCGATTCACACGATTCCTATTCTCCACGCTCGCTAATCCCTATTTCCAGTCAATTGGATTATAAAAGTCAACGAACTTCGCAGACATTGAATGGATACGCAATCAGGGTTGCTGACTTTAGAAAAACCACATAAGGTGGTTTCAGAGTAGTCAATTTCATACAAAACACTGACGCAGAGCACGCGTAGACGATACTAATAAAACTAACATTTTATATATGTATAGGCAACAGGTATGGTACGTGGTAATGATTTCAAATGAAAGGTAAGAATCGGATTATCATTATCTTTTATTTCCATCATGATCATCATCTTTTATGACTTTCACTGACTCTACATTTACCACCGTTTCACAAGTAAACACCATGGAGAAGAAACGGCAAGAAACTCCATAGTGTCCTAGAATATGACTTAGTATTGAGTTAGGTCCGAGAGCGTGTGCACCCGGCGACGTTCCCGAGCAGACTGTCCAGTGCCTCGCTCGACCCTGCTATTTATAGTGCACGACCGATGGTAGGGGCCACGTGAACACGCTCGGCAACTTCAGTGCACGTGCGCGCACCTGCGCGCACCTGCGTACCTCGTAAGACCGTCCGTTCTTATGACTATCTCCGACACGGCCATCCTGCAAGTCACACGTCCTCGTGTGTAGCTCTGGAACAATGAAAACAAAGCAAAGTACATCGTTCGGTTCGGTATTAATTATACCATCTTATGTAACGTGTGCAATCAACAATGAATAAATGAATTATGAATTATGAATTATCCTGTCTACTTCAATACTCAGAAAATTATTTTCTGCTACACACTACGTAGTATAATATAGTACTCTGTGACACTACTGTATTTTTATAGTCAGTGTGTGACTATGAATGGAATGTTACATGTTAGGGATCTTTACATTAATAATGCATCAAATTATGACTTGTTTAGGCAAAAGATTAATTACAACAGCAGAAAGCGTTTCAGTGGCAAGCTGAAAACGGATCGGCGAGTATCAGGTCCTTTTCATGGATAAGCCAAAAACCAAAAGGGTCAATATAATGCCAGTCGTTTTATACAGTACGACGACAGCGATGATCCTCACCCAAGCCGTTTATGTTAGACTTAGCCTGATGCACAAATTAATACTAATGTTCGTTGCAGGTGCAACTCGATAGAAAGTAACACGCGTCGCCATTTTTACATTTTAATGACTGAAATGCTGTGTAATGTCGTCGTGCATTCCTCGGCCTACCTGACGTCGAACACGTCCTCGTGTGATGGATGTTTTTGGGTCTTCATCTGTGAATATTGAAATATAAGTTTATATTACCGTTCGGCCAGACCTGATAGGTGTCTTTGCTGCTTAGGACTACCTCTGCTGCATGGAGCTACCTCTGTTCTGCCACAAAGAGCAGTCTTCGACGCACATGTATAGCAGTCTCCATTGCATGGAGCAGCTTTACAATGTTGGATCTGTAAATAATTTTTTTTTTTTTTTTAATTCTCTTTTTTTTTCTTTCTTTTTTTTTTCTTTTTTTTTCATCGTTTTTTTTTTTTTTTTTTTTCATCCCTTCAGATTAAATCTGGCCTGGATTTACTTGGTCCTTCAGTTACCATACTGGGCTGACCGTATGTCCCTGTAGTTACTAAGACTAGACTAGCTCATCTCCCTGTAGCTTGTTTCGCTAGACTGGAGGAACGGGGATAGCCCCGTACGTCCCTTTAGTTACTAAGACTAGACTGGACTCTGTCCCTGTAGTTTATGAAAACTAGTCTGGACTCATCTCCCTGTAGCTGTTGTTACACTAGACTGGAGGAACGGGGATGACCCCGTATGTCACTGTAGTTACTAAGACTAGACTGGACTTTGTCCCTGTAGTTTATGAAAACTAGTCTGGACTCATCTCCCTGTAGCTTGTTACACTAGACTGGAGGAAACACCATTCATATAATATGAAACAAAACAATTATTATTTCATTACAGTACAATATACTAATAATACAAGAAATATTGTGGTGCAAGAAATCATGAAAAATCATTGGTAGTCACATTTATCTGAATCAGAGCTGAATGTTTACTCGGTCATGTCGAGCACTTTCCGCGGCGGGAGGGTGGGTTAAACGGGCGGGAAGGCGGGTTTAAATCCTCATTCTACGGAATATAAAGGAAACCACTCACAGAGAACACCTGGATGACGCCACATCATTCAGCCAAAGTCCTGTCAAAACCCAAAAGTTTCACCGTCTCATCATTGTCACCTTTCTGCAGCGCACCTTCTCGAAAAACGGTGTCCTTTGTTTATGTATGGTGTGTGTCTGCAGTACGCGCCATTGCATTGAATAAAATAAAAATTAGCTTAATAACGTACCGTACGCGCGGCTGGCAACCATCTGGTGATCGCATAAAGTTCAGGTTTCCATCTCGGCACCCACAGCCGAGTGACAAAGGCTTGCACTGCAGTGCGGCACAACAGCACGGAGCACGACTAACAAAAACAGTCAAAAAGAAAAACCTTCCTCAACTGGGTATTTGGGATCCCAGCCATCAGCTGGTAGAAGCGCCAAGTTACTAAAGTTGTATTTTCTTCCTTCATGAACCGAAACCTAATAATCTTTTCAAAACGGTACATATCCACTGGGTTCTAAAATTTTTAATTACAATCACCTGTGAGCAGCAAGCCAGACTTGTCAGTGCATTGTTCAAAGCCACCAGCAAGTTCAGCTCTTTTAAACTCCAGTCCTTAACGGATGAAGTTGGTTAATTAAATCAGTTTCTTCATAAAAAAAAAGTTAGTTATAGCCTGCAGAATCCCACCGCAGGGCAAAGGCCTCCTCTCACAAATAATGGTGAGAGGGTTTGGGCCATACTCAACCACGCGAGCCCAGTGCGTGTTGGTGTGTGGCGAGTTTCTTAATGTCACGTTTTATTCCGGGTGGGTGGGTGTATATTCTATGTGAGAATGGGCGGGTTTTTCTCTATTTGTTTGAGCTTAAAGAGTCCATAAGCATTCAGTCATCATTGTTATAATCACCATTGGAGTATGAGATACACAGTTTACAACCGAAAGCAAAAGCAAGATAAAAGTTGGATAGACTTGACCACTAATCTCCACTATAAATTCATAATCAATATCACAAATTGTAATCAACTAAACTAGCTACGACTCACCGAGCATAGTCACATGATGGAAGCTCAGATTTTGCTCAGCAGTTTTACATCTATGCCAGGCTGTATCATCCAGCATTGGCATTGCGCTGGCTTGGTCACGATCCAGTACCTCATAGGACGTGAATCGATTACCATCGAATTGGGGCGAGTTGTTCTTTCATGAATCATAATCGAAACGATTCTACATTCTAAAATACTCAAAAATTGAAATGACTATAAGTATTCGATGTAACTCTACATTCGATATGACTCTACATTCGAAATGACTCTACATTCGAAATGACTCTACATTCGAAATGACTCTACATTCGAAATGACTCTACATTCGAAATGACTCTACATTCGATATGACTCTACATTCGATATGACTCTACATTGGTATTGGTAGAGACTGAAATCACAATGACATAAGACAAGATAAAGTAACGTTACCAAATCCAGATGTAGCTTGAACATCACTTCTGTATCGTATCACTCGAATTTCTACATGGTAATGATGATGATGATGAAACAAAAGGTGGTTCCGTGAATCCTTGGCCACTTCTGATATAGGCAACAGGTATGGTACGTGGTAATGATTTCAAATGAAAGGTAAGAATCGGATTATCATTATCTTTTATTTCCATCATGATCATCATCTTTTATGACTTTCACTGACTCTACATTTACCACCGTTTCACAAGTAAACACCATGGAGAAGAAACGGCAAGAAACTCCATAGTGTCCTAGAATATGACTTAGTATTGAGTTAGGTCCGAGAGCGTGTGCACCCGGCGACGTTCCCGAGCAGACTGTCCAGTGCCTCGCTCGACCCTGCTATTTATAGTGCACGACCGATGGTAGGGGCCACGTGAACACGCTCGGCAACTTCAGTGCACGTGCGCGCACCTGCGCGCACCTGCGTACCTCGTAAGACCGTCCGTTCTTATGACTATCTCCGACATATGGAAAAATAGTTTAGAAAATCTAGATTGCGCATATCAAATAACATTTACAAATTATAATATAATTACGAAGATATAAAGCTTTGAAATTTTGTATGAATAATTTCAAAGCTTTATATCTTCGTAATTACCACCTTAACTAGTTATTTTTTTTTCTTTCCTGAACTATTTCCAAAGATGCGTGATGTAGAATTTGCTTCATTTTCTTTTTCCGTCGTCTAAGCGAAGCCATGCCATCGATTTCAAAATTGCCATTATTATGACGAAATTTTCCAACTATTGTTAATAGGGGGCTAGCAATAAAACAAACTCTTATAGGTCCCTACTGCTGGGATCTGCTCCCCCAAGGATCACAACAGCCGGTCCCGCGCTGCCCTTATCCAACGGGTTCTTGCCGCCTTCACCAGGTCGTCTGTCCATCTTGAGTCCATCACCCACGCTGCGCTTTCCGAGATGCAGTCGCCACTCAAGAACTCTTCGGCTCCTGTGGCCATCGGTTCTGCGAGTAATGTGCCCCACAATATCTGGATGCTCCCACTTAACCATTCCCATTGCAGTAGAAGCATCAGGACATGTATGTCATGGTTTTCCTACGCACGAGACCGCAGCGAACTTAAGCTTGTATCACAAATTTACTATACGATAATGTATGCAAGACGAAGGTAATGGTTTTTGAACGCGAAAACGATGATGTTACAGAATGTAAAATTGTTATGGAAGGAGACAGAGTGGAACAGGTAAATGAATTTGTATATTTGGGAAGTTTGTTTACGAGAGATGGAAAGTGTGATGGGGATGTAGAGCGAAGAGTGACTGCGGGAAATAAGGTGAATGATGCCCTGCACGCCGTGGTGAGTGGCCAGTCTGTATCAAAAAGGGCACGTCTGGCTATTCACAACGGTGTGTTGGTGCCTACCCTGATGTATGGGAGTGAATGTTGGGTATGGAATAAAAGGAATGAAAGTCGAGTGAATGCAGTTGAAATGCGCTCCTTACGAAGTATGTGTGGTATTACTTTGGTTGATCGAATCAAGAACTGTGTGATAAGGGATTGGTGTAAGTTGAAGGATGATATAGTAACAAGGATTGAAAGGGGTATGCTTAGATGGTTCGGTCACGTAGAGAGAATGAATGAAAGAAGACTAACGAATGAAATTTATCAAGCAAAGGTGAGCGGAAGTGTTGGGAGAGGCCGTCCGAGGAAAACATACCATGATCAAATCAATGATCTTTTCCGAAAAGGACAAGTGCGTAGCACCCTCAATCGACGGAAGTGCATGAAGAGATGTATGAATGTGAATGAGGCTAAAGAGGTGTGTCAGAGTCGTAGCGTGTGGCGGTCCGTGGTCTCTGCCTACCCCCATGGGACAATGGCGTGAGCTTATGTATGTATGTATGTATGTACTATACGATAACAATTATTCCTCTGTGAGACAACCCTAAGAGATTCTATTGATTGGTTGACGACCCCTGCAACGTTAGTAACGACAAGTATTCAAATCTATTCAGCAAAACTTACATTATTAATTTAAAAACTAAGATTGATAGGAAAACTTTAGAATTTAAATTAGGTTATTGAGCTACATTGAACTCGCTTATTCCCTTCGAGGAAAGGGATATTATAGGAAAGGAATATTACTAATAAGGGGGCTTTCTTTAAAAAGGGTGCTTTAAAATACGATCTAAAACAATAATAAAACAATGCTTTACTGTACTTTATTCTTCTTCTTCTACTATTGTGTTTCTTTATTTCCCTGGGCAGATATTCGGCGAGCGTCCAGTAAATGGTCCAGTATACCTTTATTGAGGTCCTCTCTCTTGCTGGTGCAGGCAAAGCGGACATTTACTGCTAATCGTATTTCCCCTTTGGTATTTCCATAATCTTTGGTCTAATAACAAACTACGTTTTAAGTGCAGTAGTCTCCTTAACTACTTAGGATGGACATCTTCGATTTCATGTAAACTTTCCATCAAGCAATATGAAGACAAGCCCAAGCCCATTGTGGATAAAAAATATAAGATACATACAGAGAAACGTGGAGGCAAGTCAACTAGCTGTCAGAGAATTTACCGTACTGGGACCGCGTGGTGGAGTACGGCCCACTTCCTCTCACCCTGATTCGTGAGAGAAGGCCGTTGCCCTGCGCGAAACGTAGAAGAAATTGGGTGAGCAATGGGAGAAAACAAGTTAGAAAAAAACATACAGATTACAGACACATTACGAGAAGAGAAGACATCAAAACGTAACCACAAGTAAACGTAATAATACAGGATGTAAACATAAATGCGTTTCATTGCGGGGTGCTTCAGACCATCAACCTGAACAATTTCTGCTACTATAATGAGACAAATTTAGTAATCGCGAAAAAAATCAGCTGTTTCAATACATTTTGGTCGACATCGAGTAGCTATTGTAAGTTATAGCCTGTAGAATCCCACTGCAGGGCAAAGGCCTCCTCTCACGAATAAGGGTGAGAGGGAGCGGGCCATACTCCACCACGCGGGCCCAGTGCGTGTCGGTGGAGGCAAGGTAGTGGTCAACTTGCTGTCAGAGAATTTTCAAGACGCCATTTTAGGCCTCTGACCTGGCTTAACGAATAGTTACAACGCCATCTGACGGAACTATCCGAGACCAACTGCTTAACGTGCCTTCCGAAGCACGGAAACGCTCGAGATGAAATACCACTAAACGGTCACCCATCCAAAGACTGACCGGACCTGACGTTGCTTAACTTCGGTGATCGTTTCCAATACCGAAGCTCCACTACGCCAACGAGCGCTTCTATTGAGTACCTAGCTATTGACATTTTCTAAAATATCAAAATTTTATTGCCTTTTCGGTTTTAGCTCCATAAGGAAAATTGTTCAATTTGATGATCTGAAGCCCCTTTGATCTGAAGATCGACATGTAAAGCATTAAATTTTACACCCTCTATAAAATAGCGCAAAATCTAAAATTGCCGATAAGCGATACCTCTGTCGACAAAACAAACTTGAACCGGGATAAATTCCAAATATTTCCACGTCCTCTTTACGTAATGCCCTCCAGACCAGACACTCGCCCTTGATAAGCCAATACGTCACGGAGTCCGACATATGCTATACTTCGCTAGAAAACATTACAGTCAATGCAAATGATTCTGATTATAAATGTAAACAAAGCGCGTGAATCTGGAGCTCTTGATAATCATCAGATTTACTAACCAGATTCTACCCTAACGTAGACTAAGTTCGATTTTTCACTAACCCCAATGGATCATTGTTGTGTAGAAATAAATAAATTTTGAATAATTATGTCCAATTGCCTCCATCAAGTGACACTTTAGAATATTACTTTATGACATTTTTCGTTCGTCTTCATCCCCAAATTCAAATACACAAGTTTTATGGCGACGCAGACCATACTAGCCTTCATACAATCAAACACTTTTTATGCCCTCCGGACGGAAAGCGTCAATTCTCGTCCCGCTGCGCTAAACGAAGTTGTCGCTTTCCACCTCCGTCGAGGAGAAAAATAGTATACTAACCTCGGGCAGTAAATAAGAAAGCCTCAGATCACATGTCTGTTAACAATTACATGAGATCTGAGACCTTTCTTACTTTCCTGCCCTCTGTGTGTAATCTATTATTGTTGGAAAAAAGTAGTAGGTACCATACTTTTTTTTTGTACGCCTCTGCAGGGAGAAATTGATATAATTGGCATCCTTTTAAACTAAGAGTCTACCCATCAAACTGAGGACTTTTACTATGGGAGCAAACCAATCGGAGCAACAAAAAAATCTGCTGTCCCATACTAAACTGCACCCGCCAGCTGCATACGCGACTCAAATGTATGGGACAGCAGATTTGTTTTTTGCTCCGATTGGTTTGCTCCCATAGTAAAAGTTGTTCAGTTTGATGGGTAGACTCTTACGCCCGTATTCTTAGTTGTTTTCTTGACATTTCCTCACTCGAGTAGAGGACATTTTTGACATAATTTGTATCACAAAAATGTCAAAAACGTCCTCGACTCGAGTTAGGAAGCCTCAAGGAAACAGCTAAGAATACGGGTGTTAGTTAGTTTAAAAGGATGCTAATGATATCAATTTCACCCTGTAAACATAATTACACGATACATACTTACTTAAATACTAGACCTGAATATACAAGAACCAATAATATATTATTCACCTATGGAAACAAGAGGTGGTTAAAAATTTTGCTTCAGCAACCATTCCAACAAAGAGTAAATAGGGTGTAGTAGCCTTTGTTTACAAACTACGCAACTAATATCTATATCGACTGTAAGACCTTTTCTAGAGGATTTTCGATTAAGTTAGACAAAAGGGCCATGACAGGGAGCCTAGTCAGAGAACATAGAGAGCGTAAGGGATCCTTTAGGCACGTGCTATCTTTGCAAAATAGCCTACGAAGGTTGTTTGTTCATTGTCGTAGTAATATAATATTATACAGGGTGTACGGAAAAGTATCATTACCTTTTAAACTGCATACTATACCCATCAAACTGAACAACTTTTGCAATGGGAGTAAACCTGACAGATAAAAAAAACCTGCTGTCTCATACATTTTAGTCGAAAAGGCATTGCAGTTTAGTATGGAACATCAGATTTATTTTGCGCTGACAGGTTTGCTGAGGTGGCAATGGGCTGGTCATATCTACCGAAGAACTGACAACCGATGTGGTGTCAGAAGTGTGGGCACAGAGGATTGTAGTGTGTGGGACAGACGACCTTAAAAAAGTATCGGAGAACGACTGGATGAGGACAAGGCCGATGACAGAGTTTTGTGACGCGCCTTGAGAGAGGCCTATGTTCAGCAGTGGACCATGATAGGCTGATGATGATGATGATGAACCAGACTTCGTTTGTAAGGAGCGCGCTCCGAATGGTATCCCCTTAATTATGTGATTCAAGAGTAGGTATCATGTGGTATCATCGTCCAAAGTGGCTTGCTTCTCTCCATAGATTATTAATGTATTATTGGGTAAAAGCTTCTACCAAGGCACCCCCAAGGTACGCCACATAACTTTGTCGACAGTGATTGTCAATCACCCCCAGCTACCTGTCTTGTCGTCTCCCGAAACTTTGCATCAACACACCTAAATATTAAAAGAGCAATGACACGAAAAATTGCGGCTGAAATACGTTACGGTAAAGTTTTCGAATCAACTGAGCCCGGGCAATATGATACGGTAACTTGAAAATGTTTTAGTATTGTTTATTTTGTTACGAAAATTTTTGAGACGAAGGCTTCTTGAAATTACTGTTTGACTTTGTAGTTGTTTTTATAAGGTTTTATTCTTTAATGCTTGAATGTATGTTACAAATTACATAATTATTATATTATCCTTAAACTAAGATTTAAACCACGGACCTGAAAAAAGACGGACGTAATGTGACTCTAAAAAGATGTAAAGCATGCAAGGTCCTACATTTTTGTTTGTTCTACAATGGACCTACACGCACACAGATGCACTAGCTCTAGGCGCGGGTCCTCTACAAACCGCCACCATTAAGTACCGCGTGACAGTTCATCAGCGCGCACACAAAAATAAATGGGTGCTTCACTCGTGATTAGACGAGATTACCTACGTCCGTCTTTTAACATTGAAAATGTTTTTTCGATCGCTTCTGTATAGCATCCAGATTCACAAAAAGTGAAATATCGCCCTGGTGTCGTGAGTTTTAGGGCCACGTGAATGGTTGAAGTTTCAAAAGGTGTGTCTCAACGAGGACTATAATATGATTTAAAAAAAAATTGAAAAAGTCAAAAACTTTTTTCGAAAATTGTAAAAGTGTCGAAAAATTTCGCATTTTTTCGGGGTCTTGTCTCACTATATCGCCTATTTCTCGATAACAAAAAGCGATATCGAAAAAATGAAAAAAACCCCTCGGGGTAATGAGTTGGGCTACATTTTGAAAAAAACCGGACCTCTCTATCTCTTACGGTCTAGGCTGTGGCTTTTCCTTTATTTAGCGAAATTATTGATAGCGCGGCGCGCTGAAGGCGCGTGGCGTTAAGGCGTGTTACAGACTTAAATAGTTAAGGCATTTTCGTATTTTGATTTGAGTAACTATAATACTTTTGATTTAAAATTTCATGTAATATATTTATAATTGTGATTTTATTTCCATACCTATTTAAAATGTTTATTTCTGTTACAATTAATGGTACCCGTGTATTACTAAATTGTATATTCTTTGGAATTGGAAGGAATAATAAAATTTAAGAATTAAAAAAAATTTAAAGTTTAAAAATTAATATACTTAATTTAAAAAAAAATGTTCTGATTCTGCACTTTACGAGGGATATTCGCGGAAGAAAGACTATTATTAACAGAAATAAAAAATAAATTTCTTTTTATTTAATTTAATTACTTACACAAGTTCTTAAGACAGCAAATTGTAAATTGCAAATTGTAAACAATGACCGATCTTTCACCACGGAATAATATAAGTAATCGATTTCACGAAACACAAACCAATTTTGTACCAGCCATCATCGGCTTCGGGTTTAAAAAGTAAGTGTAGGGTATTTATTTTAAATTGAGCTGATTCAACTTACAACAAAACACACAATAGCAAGAATCTAGTCCGCAGTCCGTCTTTGTATCACAAGTGGATCGTAAACTTCGGTAAGTACCTTCCTACTTAGATAAGTTTAGAAAAAGATGTTTATATTTTTTATTGCGCACAGCTGAGAGCAAAATAAGTTCATTATATAAAAAAGAACCATCATAAATTGTGAGACACGAGGGGCTCAGATCTCATGTAATTGTTGACCGAGGCGAAGCCGAGGTCAACAAACATGTGATCTGAGGTTTTCTTATTTACTGCCCAAGGTTAGTAGGTATAGGTTAAGTAGGTATACTTTTTTCTCCTCGACGGAGGCGGAGAGCGGCAACTTTGTTTAGCGCAGCGGGACGGAAGTTAACACTTTCCATCCGGAGGGGTGAAAAAAACCTTACCTACTCTTTGTCGAATTATGGAGATCGATCTTTATACTTGAGTTATTGCAATAAAATTAGGTTGAGTAAGTTATACGATACTAAAAACAAATTAAGTAATCACGAGACTTCTTAAAAAGTCAAGTTAAATTGACATAATTAAATGAGAAAATTTATTATATTGATTGTATAATAAAGAGCCATCATAAATAGTAGATTACACACCGAGGGCAGGAAAGTATAGAAAGGTCTCAGACCTCATGTAATTGTTGACCGAGGCGAAGCCGAGGTCAACAAACATGTGATCAAGTTAAGTTGCCATAATTATATGGGAATATTTATGATTTGGTAAGTAGTAAAGCGAAATTTTATGGCTTATTTTATGACATAAGTATTCAGTTGGCATGGAAAATGAAAGTAGCGTGATTTACAGTTCACATCTGCGGCTGCGCTGTATATACCTAGATATTCATTTGGTATTACAAGATAATTTAGTGTAAAGAATAGAAACTTGAATAGATCCTTAACATGGAGAAGAAATTACCTTCGAGTAAATGTATCTGCAATAAAAAAAATTGTAGCTAAATGTGACTGTAAATTATGTTATTTGTACAAATACAAGCCAAACTAATGTTAAAAGCAATGACAGTGGCGTAAAGACCATTGTTTCTCTATGAACAGATCAGGAAGCGGTAGAGACTCATATATTGCATGATAATTGTTAAGGTCCCGAAAGGATAGAAGTCATAAATCAATAAAGTAAAAGTAAGTAGGTATGTTGTTAAAGTAATTTAAGAACATGAAAAAGATGGGACTTTATTGTTCATAGGGTCGCTCACGAACAATATTACAAAAGAATAACTGTGAAAAGGGTGGTACAGTCTGTCACACGTGTCACAGTTACAAATAAAATAAGTTAAAAAACTGGCCAAGTGCGTGTCGGGCCACGCGCAGGGTAGGGTTCCGTAGTTGCCCGTCACAATATACGAACTTAGAACGGGGCTTTTTGTTTTATACTACGGTTTGACTAAAGTCTAAAAAGTGCATTTTTTAAGTTGGTCGACTATTACTCGTTAACTTGTAAAGCTAACTTAGCGGTGATAGTTATTTAATTATATACACTACTGCCATGAATTTTTTCACATATCCAGAAACAACCGTTTAGCTGGCAGAGAGGGGGACACACGACAAAAATTTTCTACTTAAAGCTTAATATTTCGCTAACGGATCCCTAAATCGAAAAATGGTTTTCCCACACCCACCGTATTTTAAAAGACTTTCATCCCCACTTCACGGGTAGGAGAGGTACCCTAAAAAAAAATTTTTTTAAATTTTAATTTTACCACTTTCTTGGCTTCATTAATATGTGTACTCATGCCAAATTACAGCTTTCTAGTACTAAGCGTCTCTGAGCTAAGCCGCGGACATACGGACGGACGGACGGACGGACGTACATGGCGAAACTATAAGGGTTCCTTGTTGACTTCGGAACCCTAAAAATCAATATTTGTTGCATCACGCAATCGACGATGAGTAAATTTTGTTTTGATTAAGTAATTCATAAAATTAACTTTCAATGTCCAAGAAGGTCGTGATAGACACGAGATCTGTGAATTTTTTTCAAGTCCGTGATTTAAACGAACAAACAAACAAAGCGAACAAACCTAACAACTGTCTAATCTAATAGAGGTCGGGGTAGTGGGGCGTTTGGCACCTCGCTCGTTACGGATCGCGGTGCGAATCGTCCAAGGACTCTTTTTGAATTGGGTCTTTCGCACCGCGGAAGGATTTTTAATATTGACGCAATCCGGACCGCGGTGTTAATCGCCCATGTGCTCTGTCGATTTATAAATATTCTGTTACGAGATTTCTATGGATTTGTAGTATACCTTCTCTTACGTTGATAGGTCGGTCGATACATAATTAATAGTTACTTGTTACACATAAAGTTAACTTGTTAAACATCGTGAGGAAACCTGCATGATTCAATTTCGAGGCATGTATTGTACCCACTGTCCATTATAAGTGGCGACGGGCTCACCCCCCGTCACTACTAGTGAAATGTGGATGCTCTGAGGTTTCAGAATATCTCTAACTGCCCTCGGGTATATTATCGCTCGATAATATCGCGGCAGTGTAGGATCGCGCGCGTCCCCATACAAAATGTACTGGTAACAATTATCGCAAAATCGCAGCGATAATATCGCTCGATAAAATCGCTGCAATGTGCGGAAGCCTTTATTTCGTTGCTTTTATTGACATACCAGCCCCATAGATGTCTGTTTGACAATGTCAATCTATTTATTTTATTTTTATTAAACGAATATTAAACATTTCATGTTCCCGTAATAAAATATTTCTATTTTCTCTGCATACATAAAAGTTCATGTATGAAAAACCGATTTATCTTTTAGTAAAAAAGTTTCTCCCGACTTTCATCCCATTTGTCTTCATCAATGCCCTGGGGATTAGGTTGTTAAAACATCTAGACTGAGACACTTTAGCGCCTCATTCAAATAGTTCTTTTTCATTTTATTTTAATAAGGTATATACTATTTTGAGGTCAATCTTGAGGTCCAGCGGGGCTAGTACGCCAACCCGCGATAGCGTGATATAGCGCTATCATGCTTCCGCTCTCTTTCTATTTGCACGCGACAGAACGAGACAGAAGACTAAATTTGACAGATGGATGTGTTAAATAAATGTGGTTGGCGTACTAGCCCCGCTGGTTCGAATACGCACGAATGACATGCATGTAGCAATCAGTTTTTCTTACCTAGGAGTATGTACGTAATACCGACTGCTCTCAAACGGTGAAGGAAAACATCATCGTGAGGAAACGTGCATACGCTAAAGAAGACATTCGGATCCTTATGTGATGTCTACCAATCCGCATTGGGCACGCGTGGTGGACTAACGCTCCTTGAGGGTAGGCCTGTGCCTTGTAGTGGGACGTATACAGGCTGTAACAAAACACCCTAGTAATACTTAATGGGGTGCTCCATGAAACTGAACAACTTTTACTATTGAACCACCTACGAAATCAAAAAAACAAAATCAGTTATCTATCCCATACATTTTAGTCGAGTCGGTACACTCAGAAAAAAATCGTCTAACAAAGCGACAATAAAAGCTTTGTTAGAATTTTATTGTTACCGCACGTAAGTACATTGTCATTGCAAATATACGGCTATAATGCCAGTGACAACTTTTTTATTGTTGAAAAAAATTTAGTTACTTCAGCAAAATACACCTATTTAGTGTAACTATGTTAAAACATTTTAACGGGGTAGCAATGGCACGTTGTTAATTTATCAACGTTACGTAGTGATGTTATAGCAAAGTATAATCAATCAAAATAACAATTGTTGGGGTAGCAATGGCACGTTGTTAATTTGTGAACGTTACGTATTGATGTTATAGCAAAGTATAATCTATCAAAATAACAGTTGTTAGTATGGTTAAGCGGTATTGTTAGTAAACCAACGTTTTAACTAACAAAATTCAAATTAAACATTTGGACAAAATAGCCTAGATACGATTACAATGGCGACACCGTCGGATGCACAACCTGTTTTGTCACGCTGTCATTTAAATTGTGGACGCGTTGAAGAGCAGTCGTGCATGCGGTCTTATATTATACTTGTTCGTTTCCTATGCTATAGCATGCGGTCATAGTGTTTGTGTTATTAAATAACTGTTCAGTGATTACATTACTACTTGTATACGTAATTTTAATTACGGAGGACCAAGATAATTTTCTCGATAAGAACCACTTGGCACACTTAGTGCCGTCTATGATGGGTAAGTAATAGTGTCTTATTTACTTAAATTTTTATTCAGTGGTCGGATAATCGGATGTATATTTACATGATATTTACCTAAAGTCCAAGTGTTTACTAAATATGGAACCTTTAAATTAAAAATATCACGAGATTCCGATATTTAGGCAGAATTTGTTATATATCTTTGATGGAAAGAACAACCATCCCAAGATTTACAAATAAATGATTTTAAGAATCCGTTTCCATATGTTCATAGCTTTTTATTAAGCATAGGTCCTAAATATGCATCCGATTACGGTTTTTATTATTATAATTAAACGCAAAATTATGTGGGTGAAGTTAATGTCATTGCTTTGCCATAGGCAACACACCTATTCAGTTGAGTGAATTCAGATTTACTTTAAGTCTAATCTAATGAAGTCGGTAACAAACCGAAATTGGTCTGAAAATTTTTACTGAATAGAGAAGTATGTATCATCATCATACTCGGCATATCGGCTTGGCCGATACTGAGCCTACTAAGAAATCTGCTCTCCTATATATTCATTTGTGTCGAGTACGATTGCAGTTTTGTATGAAACAGCTGCTTACTTTTCCGCGATTTCGGTGTTGGTCCCATAGAGATATAAGAATTTACAAGGCCAGTCTCACATATATATAAATGTTTTCAGAAGTCACCCACTATCACAACGGCTGCTGACCAAAGTTATCCCGAACCACACACACATCCACAAGAAGTGCAGGTAAATAAAAAAAAACTTTAGAGTTGACACAAATTTACTGAACTGTTTGAAAGTAGGTACCTAGATAATTATTATAGGATAAGTCATCATCATCACAGCCTATATACGTCCCACTGCAGGGCAAAGGCCTACCCTCAGGGAGGGTTTATGGGCGTTAGTCCACCACGCGTGCACAATGCGGATTAGTATCTACACTTCACGTACGCATTGGAACTTCTTCTTCAGCCTATGCAGATTTCCTCACGATGTTTTCCTTCGAGTGCAGTCGGTATTACGTACTACGTATGTTCGAAAACTCATTGGTACATGGCATGTTGTCCCGTTATCCATGCGGATAACATGCTATAGTATGAGTACAATGTAATTCATCATCATCACAGCCTATATGTGTCTCACTGCAGGGCACAGGCTTACCCTCTAGGAGGGTGTTTGGGCGTTAGTCCACCACGCGTGCCCAATGCGGATTGGTAGACATCACATATGTATGCATCAGAATTTCTTCTTCTGCATATCGACGCTGGAAAGCGAAAACGCTGTAACTGAC
The DNA here is from genome assembly GCA_963693445.1 of Agonopterix heracliana. Lineage (NCBI taxonomy): Eukaryota > Metazoa > Arthropoda > Insecta > Lepidoptera > Depressariidae > Agonopterix > Agonopterix heracliana. The sequence continues at coordinate 2,889,212 of OY856308.1, forward strand.
ACCAGTGTCAAAATTTTTTTATTGCAGATTCGTAACCAGAAAAAAATTCTGCGTCGAATGGACAGAGTCCCATAGCTCTACGGCCCTTAGAAAATTTTGTACTGCGTTGAAATTGCCTGTTATTTTTGGTCGACATAGATTTTGGTAGGCTGTAAATAGCACAAAAACTCAAAATTTTTACCGATTTGCATTTACGTCAAAATCGAGTTCCGTAGAAAAACCAACAAGCTACTTACATCGTTCGTGATATACTATTCAATGTGGGTTACAGCGTTTTTGCGGGACAAAAAATTTTAGCGCACCACATTTATGACATTTTGTTGTCCAATTGTTAGCAACGAATGTGGCTTATTACGTTTTAACGTAACCAATATTATGGCTACATGACGTGTTACAACATTCATTTCAAATCTCTATTTCTAGATCACATCAATTTACGCTTTTTTAAATGTAGTATTCGCGACAAAGTTATTGCTTTTACCACCATCGATATGGCGCTCGAACCGCTATGGCCTACCATTTACTGCGTCCCAAATCAGTCCATGGCCGTCAAAAAGGTGTCTTACTTTTGTTGTTCGTATTTTTTGGCGCGTAATTGGTTTCGTTTGAATGGTAAGTCTACTTGTTAGATACTGTTATTTGAAATTTTTATTAGTAAATGTGTTCCCTTATTTTTTACGTTATTTAAAAAAAGTGAACTGGATTGCATCATTCCCTTTATGAAATACAGGGTTCTGAAAAAGCGCATCATCGTCACCCACTGTTCAATAATGATCTCCCAAGATGCGCTACAAAACTTTATCCTCGCCCTTTCATAATATCTAAACGTCAGGAAGCTTCGTTTAAGCTGATTAGCATCCCTCCATCGGAGCAGAGATTCCGCCATATCAGCATCGTAAATTTTTTTTTTGAAACCTCGAAAAACAACTTGTGAACTTGGTTTAGGATTCACATCGGTCTTTAGTTCTTGAAATGTGATTTTTCTTCTTTGCAGTGTAATTAGTAATTACAATACAAATGAAAAAAATTAAGAGCTCTTTTTACACCTTCGGGATAGGACTACCTCGGGTTACAGCACAGCCCTGGGTCCCTCGCAAAGGAAACCTGAGTGACGGAGCCTTCATCCAACGCCTTCTTATTTTGAGCAGCGGGAGTCTTCCTAATCTGACTCAAATTAAGATCCAGGATGTCACCAATGTAGTAGTGTATTTGGCTTACTTTTTTCTTCTTCGGGTTTCTCTTCATTACTGGAGGTCGGCAGTCAGCTCTGTATATGCCTGGCTGTCTCTTGCCAAACGAATAATGCTGGTCTACTATTTGTTCAGGCTTGCGAGCCATGTCATTCGTAGCATATCTACTTTTCTTTTGCCCATTATTGTAGTATGAAGCACCTGGAAGGTATCGCATATACTTACTTCCATAGTAATTTTAAACTTCAGCTAGAAAATCCGGCCCAGAAGTATCTCGACCCTCTTAGTCTTCCTCACTTATACGATTCTGGGCTTTTCCGATGCTACTGAACTGCCAAATCTGTTCATCGTCTCCTTTATGGGGCTTGTATGTCGGACGTTGCATTTGTTACTAATTTTATTTTATTATTATCGAAAACCTTCAATACTTCACGTGTCTTCCTCTTGAACTCCAGTCTTGTTCGAGAGGTCGTGAGTAAATTTTGTTCCCTACTATGTAATATTCAGCAGGTCTGTAGCCCCGTTCTCAGTGGTATTGCGAATTGCATCAGATTTCGAGGATAACGTGGAAAATGTTTTATTCAAGCAGAATTTTATCATTGTAATAATGATTTTCTTTCATGTTTGAAGTTGATTTACGGAGTTCCTCGTATACCTAACGTACAGACAGCTGACAGTTTTTTAAGAGGATGACCAGAGCATCAAACTGAATAACTTTCTATATGGTTCCAAAATAAAAATGGCGAAAAAAACTGCTGTCCCATACATTTAGCTCTAGTAGGACTGCACTTTTGAATAAAACAACCGTTTTTTTTGCGTTTCTGTTGTTGGTTCCACAGAGAAAATTGTTCAGTTCGACGGTTCAATCATTCCCTTAAAAAGTGTTACTTAGAATATTGTTGATTGATTTATTGATTACTGATACATCTCCAAATATGTGATAGTAATTTGTCAATTATGATATTATAATCAATCAGATTTTGCATCCTACCTTGAGATGAATTCCTTGAGAAAAAATTAATCGAGAACGCTTCCGCGCTCCAGTTAATTCCAGTTTCGACTATTCGAATATTGAGAATTAAGCTTTTTGTGCTTTTTTGTAACCTAATATTATATTTTGAATTAATTTCTGATGTCTTTACTTTTTAATAACACAGTAAACATTTTGGACTTAATATTTACGTCATTTCAATTTAGCAAATTTTTTCGCTGTTCTTGTGGTTAAACCATTACATGACTATACAAATTAAAAAGGTTATATTGTTACATCAATATTATGGTACTGGATACATTACGGAATAGTGGGTTACAACGATTTCGATTTCCAAAATAAAGTATTATTTTATGAAATCCATACAATAATCGACTTCAGTTACAGCGTTGTTTGGGGTTGAAAAAAAAAGTCCATATGCTGTAACCCACAACAAAATTAAAAGCAGGAACATTTAACGGAATCGGGGAAATACGTATCATAGCTTATCTTAAATTATATTATCTATCCAAAAATGGCATATGTGGGACTAACATTAACGAAGTTATGAATTTTTTTCTGAAATCGCAAAAGTTTTTCGGGCCTGGTGTAAAGTTTGCCTTTTGTGGGTTACAGCGTTTCCGCTTTCCAGCGTCGATATGCAGGTTTCCTCTCGATGTTTCCTTCACCGTTGGAGAGCAGTCGGTAATACGTACATAAGTTAGAAAAACTCATTGGTACGTGGCATGTTTTACGTGCGGATTCGAACCCGGACCTCATGATTGAGAGTCCATACCTCTCCGTAGTAGGTGTAACAAATCGTACATCAATTACGAAAAAGTCATTGGTACGAGTCGGCTTGGACGGGGATCGAACCATCGCCTCCTGCACGGCAGGCATGGTTACTCGCCACTGGACCACCACGGCTTTTTAAATTATAGGAATGTAATATATCGAACTGTAATAAAGAAATATCTTGGATATTTCATATAGCGTCATCTCATCCCACACTAGTTAGAGCTTGTACTACAGGTGCCAGACACTGACATACATAAGTAGGCAGATAAATATCCCAGTCACAGAACTAACATATATCATAACAATGTTTGCCAAGTCAGCTGATCTTATTGTTTATTCCAGGAATGGTTACTTATGCGGAACTGGATCTATTCAACAGCACATTTGATTTCAAGACATTAGAACCTGGAAAAGGTCTTCGCCGGATGTTATCTCTATTGGCAAGGTTCTACTTACAAAAGCGGACAAGCGTGACACCACAATAAAAGTTGTTAATTTATATTAGATTTATAATTCTAAGAGCATTAATAAATACCTACTGGTGATATCTTTTTTTTTTCATATACCTATCTCTTTCCTCTTTGTCGTATATCTTTTGCTACCCAGCAAAGTAGCATTGGCTGTCTCGCTCCCTGCTCTGCACTTTGTTAATGATACACTATGGAAATCCGGCACTGCCCTGGAGTGATAAGCAGGAAACAATTATATTTTCCAAAGTTTCTGCTTATAACTCCAGGGCAGTGATGGATTTCCATAGTGTATCATTAACAAAGTGCAGAGCAGGGAGCGAGACAGCCAATGCAACTTTGCTGGGGTAGCAAAAGATATAACGACAAAGTAACGTTGTTGGAGTGGCAACAGCTAATTTAATAAAGGCACAAAGGAAGATTGCTATTGCAACTAAAGAAAAGTAGATCTAGCGACAATAAACTTTTGTCTTTTTCACAAAATCCTTTGTCACCGGAACAAAGGTATATTGGTAGGCCACAAAGCACATTTGATACTACAACTAAGTAAAGTAGTTGTAGGGACAATTATGCTTTTGATAATGTAGCTAAAGAAAATAGTCATGGGAACAAAGCTAAAGCAAAACTATAGCCTTAGAAACAATCTTAGCATTGTAACTGCATAAATTCTACGTAGCTTATCTGACAACATTTTTATTGCTGTAACATCAAGATTGACTGATGAAGAGTAACTTTGCTGCATTAGCAATTAAGAATGTAACAATAAAAACGTTGCTTTCATAATAGTCCTAGTTATTATGGAGATATTTTAAGGAAAAGCTGCACTTTGTGATGGAAGCAAGCCGCTTTGCATAGTGATAGAAGGGATCAAAATAAGCGATTTGACCCGCAGCAGCGCAACTTTCATCCCTTAGGAACACAGATGGCGCCACTTCTTTACATGAAACTTCAAAAAATTCTACAAGCCTGACGGCTTCACCGATTTCATTCATCAAGGTGTCTATCGAAAGAACATTTATTAATAAATGATAAAAAAAATTAAAAAGTAAAAAATCCATAATGGCTGTAAAAAGCCATGCATTTTTGTAAATTTTTCAAAGTTATTTTTCCGTTTTTTCTTAATAATATTTAAAAAATGTATGAATTGGGTATATTTTTAATTATTCACATTGTTAATAAATCAATAACACGTCTAATGAAAAAAACTGCATGTCAATATCTTTAATAGTTAGGAAAATATTTAAGATTTCATAAGCAGGCACGGTGCGCCCCAGTCATAGTAATTATGAAAAAAATAAAAAATTTTGTGATGGAAGCAAGCCGTTTTGCACAGTGATAGAACGGACCAAAATAAGCAATTTTACCCGTGGCAGTGAAACATTCATTCTTTAGAATCACAGATGGCGCCACATATTTTAACAATCTTTTAAAAGTTACAGAAACTAAACGGCTACGCCGATTTGAATTATTTAAGTGTCAAACGGTTCGTATTATTAAGTTTCAACTTAAAAAAATAATAAGTCAAATATTTTTTAAAATTAAGTGCAAAAATAAATAAAATATGTACAAAAAATTAAAAATTACTTACAAGTTTTCACTGAACTACGTTGAATAATGTATGAAGTTTGTATTTTTTATTTTAGACATCTATTTCGAATCTAAAAATGAAAACTGCATCGAAATCGGTTTAGTAGCTTTGTAGATATTTGTAATGTCTGCCGATAACTAGACATAGGCCTCCTGCAGGGATCGCCACAACAGGGCTGGTTCTGCACTACCCTCATCCAACCAGTGTCCTCTACCTTCACCGGATCGTCTGTCTAGCTTTTGGAGGCCTACCCACGATACGCTTTCCGGTACGCGGCTGCGCGGTCGCCACTCGTGAACTTTTCAGCCCCATCGCCCATCCGTACTGCGAGTAATGTGGCCCAGCCCATTGCTACTTTAGTTAGCAATTCTCCGGGTTGTGTTGGGTTGTGGGCTACCCGGGTTACCTTGCGGATCTCTTTATTTCTTATTCGATCACGCAGGGACAATCTAGCTCTGTGCATTGCCCTCCGAGTGACTTACAGCATTTTTAGCGACGACGTAACAGCATAATTTATTGTATTAAGTATATTAGTATAGCATTTCAAAACATATCTATTTACTTACGTATAATTTCCACAGCCACCTTTGCAGGATTTTTTTACACTACAGGGCGGAAGCTATGTCGACGCGTCGGCAACCACAGCGCATTGTGTCCGTCACAGCTTGATGTATAAGCGCATTGGTTGAAGAATGTTTTCTATTTAATAGTTCCCATAATATGTCTATCTTTTTATTTTAGGGATGTAACAAGACCTCCTAAGACGGACTCCACAATAGTCAAAATATACAATGGTCGTCGGAGCCTGATTTACCTATAAGTGTATTAGTCGAAGAGGGATAATTCTGACCAAATCGCAGTAACTTTTGGCCATTGTGGAGTCCATCAACCTTAGGAGGTCTTGTTACAACATCGTAAAAAGATAGACATGGGATGGGAACTATTATATTGCAAAAATTCTTCGACCAATGCGCTCGTAAATCAGGCTGCGGCGGACACAATGCGCTGTAGTTGCCGAAACGTCGACCTGCCTTGCACCCTGCAGTTCAAAATATTATGTAAAAGCGGTTGTGGGAATCAAACGTAAGTACCTAGATATATTTTGAAATGCTATACTAATGTATTATAATAAATTATGCTGTTACGTGGTCTATCACTAAACAAAGGCATAGTTTAAAGGCTGAAAGTCAACCAAAGGGCAAACCTCCGAAATCGAATCAGAAATTAAGTCGACACAATCAAGAATTGCTAACTAGAGTAGCAATGGGCTGGGCATATTGCTTGCAGAACGGCTGGCTGGCAGATGGGACCGAAGAATTCTTGAGTGGCAACCGCGCAGCCGCGTACCGGAAAGTGTTTCGTGCGGCCTCCACAAGGTGGACCGACGATCCGGTGAAGGTAGTGGACACTCGTTGGATGAGGGTAGAGCAGAACCGGCTCTGTTGTGGCGATCTTTGCAGGAGGCCTATGTCTAGCAGCGGACATTTATCGACAGAAATACCTAATATCCTTTTTCGTTCTCTGGGTTGTGGACTCGGTGGTGTAATTGGTTAGCACGTTTCCCCGGTTTGGAAGAGCGTGGGTTCAAGTCCCGCCCGAGACAAATTTTTCAATCTTTAATTTGATTCGAAATAGCACAACATGGCTGTAACATGTTTATAATCAATAATATTAAATTAATGGATAGGCCTAAAGCGTGGTAAGTTGAAGCAAACTACTGGTGCACTTGGTACATACAAACTAGCGCCATTATCTGTCAAATCTAGGGCACTTGCATACAAATTTGAAGTAAACATTTCATTTGTTTTGCCTCATTTTTCTGGTTTGAAATGTTCGCGTAAGGCCTATCCATTAACTTTATTTGATCTAAGCTAATATCTACAACACTACTAAACCGATTTTGATGCAGTTTTTATTTTAGATTCGAAATAGATCAGTCTCAAATAAAAAATACACACATACATAACATTTTTCAACGTTGTTTATTGAAAACTTGTAAGTACTTAATTTTAAATTTTTTGTACATATTTTATTTATTTTTGCACTTAATTTTTAAAAATATTTGACTTATTATTTTTTTAAGTTGAAACTTAATAATACGAACCGTTTGACACTTAAATAATTCAAATCGGCGTAGACGTTTAGTTTCTGTAACTTTTAAAAGATTGTTAAAATATGTGGCGCCATCTGTGATCCTAAAGAATGAATGTTTCACTTCCACGGGTAAAATTGCTTATTTTGGTCCGTTCTATCACTGTGCAAAACGGCTTGCTTCCATCACAAAATTTTGTATTTTTTTCTTAATTACTATGACTGGGGCGCACCGTGCCTGCTTATGAAATCTTAAATATTTTCCTAACTATTAAAGATATTGACATGCAGTTTTTTTCATTAGACGTGTTATTGATTTATTAACAATGTGAATAATTAAAAATATACCCAATTCATACATTTTTTAAATATTATTAAGAAAAAACGGAAAAATAACTTTGAAAAATTTACAAAAATGCATGGCTTTTTACAGCCATTATGGATTTTTTACTTTTTATTTTTTTTTATCATTTATTAATAAATGTTCTTTCAATAGACACCTTAATGAATGAAATCGGTGAAGCCGTCAGGCTTGTAGAATTTTTTGAAGTTTCATGTAAAGAAGTGGCGCCATCTGTGTTCCTAAGGGATGAAAGTTGCGCTGCTGCGGGTCAAATCACTTATTTTGATCCCTTCTATCACTATGCAAAGCGGCTTGCTTCCATCACAAAGTGCAGCTTTTTTTTCATAATAACTATAGCTATAACTATACAACTTAGACGGCTCTCCAGCATCAAAGTTTTTTTGTTGCGATGGCAATAATTTTCTCTCAGTGTAGGTACTACAGTTTTGTATGGCACAGCTGATTTATTTTTCAGTTTGATGTTGTGAAAATTGTTCAGTTTGTTGAAGTGAAGCACCCCCTTAAGTATTATTGGGTGTTTTGTTACATCCTGTATAGTCTGTGATGATGATGATGATACTATTTTAGGGGGTTTCGTCGAGTAGTTTCATAATTTTTTTCTGTCGATGATTTTAGTATAAAGACATTCATGTTAGAGAAATTAAATCGCTAATTTACTAGCACATCATCAGCCTACAAAACGTGCCTCTGCAGGGCTCAGGCCTAACCTCATGGAGGGTGTATGGGCGTCCGTCCAACCACGCGTTTCCAAATGGGTTTCCTCATGATGTTTTCGTTCACCGTCAGTCGGTATAACGTACATGGGTTAGAAAATCTCATTCATTGGTACATGGCATAGACAAGTACATTGATATCGTTGGTACATGGCATGTCGTCCAAGCGGATTCGAACCCGAACTCTAACGATCAACTGTCCATTCCTCTCAGCAACGCGCCTCCAATGCTCACGTTCTCATCATTTCTAAGTACGAAAACGTAAAATTAAAATTTTTGTCATTTTACAACTGGCCAAAGAGTAAAGTATTCTCCGCGCTCTAGTTAAAAGTTAATCTACGCTATCTATTGAATTAATAGTTTCATCCGCCATTTTGTTTTTTTTTAAACCAGAGTGCCCAGAGACCGTGAAAAGATTACATTTTGGATCCGCTCCAAACTGCGGAGCACAGCATATTTGATTTTATAATTTTATTTGCACATCAGTTGCTTTTTTATCGCCCCAATTTCCAGTAAACATTTTACAAGGACATCGTTTCGGCTTACTGCAAGTTACTTTTTGACAGATTGGTCTTTATTATGGCATGATTTCTCATTGCTTAGTTTTTTCAAAAAATGTTATGTTGGTACTTTTAACCCTTAGCTTTTTTACAACGACATAGTGTTATTTACTGCAAGGTACCTTTGCCAGGTACTTTTGCCAAATTGGTTTTTATTTTGACGTGATTTCTCTATCATTGCTTAGTTAATATACACCAGTTAAAATAAATTGTTATTAACTTATTTATTAGCCAAAGATTTTTTGCGAAGACAAAAAAAATCGTTGTACCTACTTATTAGCATTTTTAAGGTTACCTACTTTATTTGTCACCAATATTTTGTTAATTATGTTTTAGCTCAGTTATTAGATACCTATAGTGTATAATTAAATGATTTACATATTAAAAAAGCCCCTTCAGACCACCAAATTGTACAACTTGCACTACGGAACCAAAATCGCTAAAAAAATGTCTGTTGTTCCTTAGAAACCTGAAATGGCTGCTCGACCCAATCAAATGTATGTGAATAGAGATTTCTTCTCACGGTTTCGTTGATGGCTCCGCGCCATAGTGAACGTTGTTCAGTTTGATGGTCAACATCAGCCTTTACCTGTAGATTAGAATAATAAGACGATTTCTGAAGCATTAGGCCGATACCCAGATTACAGAACAATAATTATGAAATCTGACTGTCGGTTCTTATAAAATACGTGAAAAATGTTTACATTTTTTCTTAAAATAATTTACTTAAACACTGATAATATAACAGGGGTGCTATTTTTGAAACTTACACACCCAAATTCGTTTACAAATAATGCATAAAATCACTTTCGTATACGAATTAGGATGTGAAACTTTAAAAAATAGCACTCCAGCTGTAGGTTCAATTTTCAAATAACATTTTCCACAAACATAAAGCGAAAGTTAAAAACCAGAAGCTACTATTCCTGTACGCAATTTTATCAAACTGGCCTGGGCACTCTAACAAAATCGTCAGCAAATAACAGTTCGGGATTAAAAACGTTACAAAACAAATTGAAAAGTTTAACAAATACAATACATTCAGGAGCAAACGTTCCCAAAGCTGGCTTGTTACAAAACAAATCAATTGATAAAAGGAAAACTAAAATTTTAAAAGGCTCGTTCAATAATTTTTATAAAAAAAATTAATATTAATATGAAATTTATCGTACGTACGTATCAATTCTAAAATCTATTCTATCATACAATTTAGGTAATACAAAAGTAAAGTTTGTACATAAAACAATATTTGCACTTTATCTCTTGCAATCGGCCTCCGTTTGGGTGTCAGGACCAATCAGCCTCACACATGCCGTTGCGGTGCAGCCGTCGACGAGTTTGGCCACCATGGTCTGGCTTGCCGCAAAAGCGCCGGTCGCAACCCTCGTCATTCGGCCCTAAATGATGTCGTTCGTCGGGCTCTTGTTTCAGTGAACGTTCCGGTACGATCAGAACCAAACGGAATCGTTCGTACTGATGGCAGGAGACCCGACGGCGTGACACTCATCCCTTGGCAACAGGGCAGGTGCCTGGTGTGGGACGTGACCTGCGTCGACACACTAGCCCCATCACATATCAGAGCTACATGCGCGCGTGCGGGTGCCGCGGCCATGGGCGCTGAGATTGCCAAGGTGCGGAAGTATGAAGAAATCTCAGGTTGCTTCATGTTTGCACCGATTGGCTTCGAAACATTGGGTCCTTGGGGCCCAGAAGCCAAAAAATTTATTAAAGAGCTGTCGATGCGTCTCCGCGAAACAACCGGTGATCGTAGAGCTGGCAGCTTCCTTGGCCAACGCATTAGCTTGACCATCCAAAGAGGGAACGCTGCCAGCATGCTTGGTACCATGTCTCGCGGAGATGCACCTGACGGCCTTTTTTATCTTTAAGTTGGTTTTTATTTCTATATTCTTGTTGTCTTCATTTCTTCCATATTATATTATAAATTGTTTTTTATCTAATTGTATATAATAATCTATTCTGTTACGTTTTATTTAATAATAAATATTTCTTTGCTAAATTAATATTGATAAAAATGAATAAATTGAATGTCGCCTTATTTGGTGTTTCCTGTATTCTGATCAGTCTGTATTGTAGCCGCTAACATTTTTCGTATAAATCAAAGTATATTTCATTGATTGATTGATATACTGCATCAAGAATATTTGTGTCAGTTTGAAAGTCTGGTTATGCACGCTCGACGCAATAACTACTGAACCGATTTGGATAACATTTTTAAATATACAAGACTTACAACTTAACTTAGAGTAACTTTTCGTGTTTATTTCTTAGCAATTGGCTCATACTCATTCTGACAAGTTGAGCAAGCTGACCACCCCTAAAGGAAATAAGGTCGTGAGTTTATGTACACATGGCGATAGATCAACATAACCATAGTTGAAATCTATTTTCATGAACGTAGAGTTCAACTGGGTAGGTTTATCTGTCGCTGGTACCTGTGTGTATGTATGCTTTCTCCACACAGTGAAAAGCGGATGTCATCAATTCACTTACCTCTTAGAACTGTCCAAACTTTTTTGCGGACGTCACCCTAATTACGGCATTGCGGAAGAATTTTGTAAGACGTTTTATGCACTGTTGTAAAATATTTAACGAGTTCTTCTTACCTTGATTTAAAAATAGCGTCCTTAATGAGACAACTCAAAGAGATCAATGTGAATATTTGGGCACGCCCAAGCATACAGACCTATAAGATCAAAATATTTAGCAGTGAATAGGGATTTTTTTACAGCCAATTTAAAAGAAAAACTTTTTTGAGGGTGAGGTAAATATTTATCAAGGTACCTGAGTAAGTATTTAATATTTTTTTAAAGTTATTCCTTGCAAATTTTTCAACATTTTGTACCCTTGTCATGAGGATACCTACTGGTTCAAATCCACACGGATGACATGCCATGTACGATTGGATTTTTTAACCTACTGCTCTCAAACGGCGAAGAAAAACATCGAGAGGAAACCTGCACACGCTGAAGTCTACCAAACCGCATTTAAAACGCGTGCTGGACCCTTCTCGAGGGTAGGCCTGTGCCCAGCAGTGGGACGCATGTAGGCTGGTGATGATGATGATGAATAGGTAGTGAGCGAGCCCTTAATAAGATATTTAATAAAAAGGATATATAACTCTGAAGACATGAACTAGTAAAATAATTGGAGTGTTTCACTCCAACTCACTTCTGCAAAGGACACCGGATGATTAAGGGCAGAGTCCGTAAAGGTCCGGCACCGGATCCGGTGTTTACGTGACTTGAACCGTTAACTATAGTGTACTTATAACTACAGTTAATAATTGTAGAAGTTTAATTAATGCAGCGAGCGTAGGTGGCGCGTTGCGGAGAGGGCGTGGACTTTCAATCATAAGGGACTGGGTTCGCATCTGCATGCACGCACGGCATGCCACAATGCTGTAACTTTTTAAAATTTAATCACATTAGTATTACGTACATACAGTAGGTAATGCTAATGTGATTGAAGTTTTTCAGCCGCGAGGCTTTCATCTTTTACTTCCCCATTATTTCTTCCCGTAGGTGGTGAAAAAATAAATAAATAAATAATAAATAAATATCTTGGACAGTGTCACACAAATTATCTAGTCACATTTAAAGTTCCAGAATCTAGCCTGGACTTGTATTATGATAACTAGACAACGATATAGAATACATATATAGATACAAACATCCATGACTCGGGTACAAATATTCATATTCGTCATACAAATATTTGTCCCTTACGGGATTCGAACCCGCGACCCCCGGCACAGCAGGCAGGTTCACTACAGACTGTGCTGTCGGGCCGTCAATGAAATACGTGTTGGCGTATGAGACCTCTACTTTAAATTATCACACATGCTGTAGTCGAACATTGACTTACCAACTACCTACTGGACGTAGGGTCCGTGCTCAAAAGTGTCCGTACCAAAAGAGAACTAACTAAGCGACAGTCTTTGTTTGAATGGCCCACAACGCGCACGCGAGCGCCGTACCTCGATGGGTTAAAAACTACGGAAGCAAAATGAAAAAGGATTCCAGCATTTTCATTGTTTATATTACTGTAGATGTACTTAGGTTTGTGTGTTAGTCTCGGACACTTTTTTCGAGAATTTTGTACTAGACCCTGCATCCATTATTTTGGATGTAGTCGAAACACATAATGTAGTCCCAGTCGAAAAACATAACTTAAAACGCAACACAATACGATACTCCTTACTTCACTGAATTAAATCTATAGGGTCCTTCCAAGAAGTTTAGAATCCTCTATAGTGGAGCACAGACTGCCTAACAAGAGGGAAAACATGATAATACTCCTTGATGGTCGGTAATGATCGTTCTTCTCCGTAGTGGTTATTAGTGACGTTAACTTTGTCCCTTTCTAATGTATGTCTAGGCATGACGTCACTCAATTGTCGTTCATGTAATTGTGACGTCATTGGAATAGAAAGGGACGCACGTAAAATTGGAAATATCGACGACGGAGACGAACGTCAAATTTTCTTGTATCAATGCTTGTAAGGAGGAGTGCTATCCTTTATGATTTAGATCCATGGGTCCTTCTTATTACGCTGACACTTATTAAGGGGATGATCGGACCGTCAAACTGAACTACTTTCCCAATGGCACCAACATCCAACAAAGAAATTACGAAAAAAAATGTCCCATACAAAACTGCAAACCTACTCGAGCCAAATGTATGTGACAGGTGATTTTTTTCGCGATTTCGATGTTCCTCTTATAGACAAATATTTTTTTTTAAATTCAAAGTGTCTTTAATGTACAGTTTGATGGTTGGATCATCCCCTTAAAAAAAAGTCTGCATAATTATTAAGAATGACCATATTGTATATGTTCACACATAAAAAACTTAATTTTATTGCACAGTGGATACTGTGCAATAATATAATCCAAACAGACATTTATAAACTGAAAAAGAAACATAACATAAACAATAGAAAAGTATTGCACCTTTGATTGCACTTTGCAATACCTACTATTATAAAGAGATTGCAGAACAACTCTATGTTACGCTTTAGAAAAAGCCCGTTGTTTTTTTTCCACAGTTTGCGAAACATTACCCACGTATTTCTGTAGACAAGGCTAAATGCATATCTCCTCACACCCATCAGATAATGCGATTTTATCACCTGTACTCAACTCTTATCACATGCAATTCCAGTTTATTGCGACGCGCCGTACAACATTACAATGTAAATAAAACAAAGTAGCTAAAGGATTTCGCTTATCTCTGACATTTGTCGTAAACTCAATGTTTATGGAAATTTTAAATTTTGACTGCGAGAAACGAGTGTCGTTTGTTTTGATCTGAATCTGTTCATTTGTCGAGTTAGCAATATGGAAGTCCGTTAGCACCTACGAATAAGAGAATGTAAGAGAATGTATAGAAGTATAAATGAAGCTCAAAAAGTGGAACCGAAAAATTGTAACGCGTTCTAAATTTGTTCTTTAAAAATTGTAACTAGCCGCCAAAACTCACACAAAATGTAATTTTTCATTGGGTGCCAAAAATGATTTCGATTTTGTTTAGAGTTACTCTTCCATATTTATTCTTATTCGTAGGTTAGCACTTAGAATAGGTTTCGGCTGTCGGGAGAAATCGGTTATATTCATATAATAGATACGAATACATAGTCCTTTTAAGGGTATATTATTCGGAGCGCGCTCCATACAAACGTACTATGGTGATATTTTCAATACTAACCAACCTCTATAGAAGCATAGAAATTTGTTTCTAGATTGTTTCTGCAAAATTTCATTGACTTTAATTTGTTAGTATTGAAAATATCACCATAGAACGTTTGTATGCAGCGCGCATTTTCGCTCTCGGAATAATATTCTCTTAATGCACTGTGTTTACCGAAATTTCTTCTGAAATCTAAGTAATAGTACATCGAACTATTTCCCAGAAGTTTTTAGTTTTGAAGATAATTTTCTGTTATTAGTAGGGAAGTACCTAATCTGTAATAGTCCCCTCATCAAATTGGGATTTTTCAACATACGTACACTAAATATATATTTAGCACGACATTCCAGGAAATTATCTTAAAAAGACATTAGAGAAAACAATTTATTTCTTCGGTAAGGAATTGCTAACGAGATGTAGCAAAAAAACATGTATTTCTTTCTATAAATTTTTATTTTATATTGAAGGGATTTCTCGTTTCAAGGAAAACGGGATTGAGTGCGAGAGTGCGAATATAAGATAAAAGGTAACAACTGTGACATGAAATGCGTTCGAAATTACCGGGTTTTTTCCCTAACAGACCGAAGAATTGGGACACTGGCACATAATACGACGTGCAGGATGGGTAACTTCCTGCCCCTCTCTAATATATGATACCAAGATTATAGAGGAGTTCAAGTATCGCGGTCATGAGATCTTCCTATGGCGTGCCCTGGGTGTATCATAGATTAAAATTTAATGGACAGATATGACAGTAAAAACCTAGTCAGCCCGTTGCCGCTTCTAATGGACAGTGGACGATAGCCTCGAAATTTAAGCATGTTACGATGTTTTACCTACGTACAAATTTGTCGCAGAGAGTAGGGCTACTAGGTAATGGATAATCACGGTTTTTTAACAATGTGGATCCGGAACAACCAACCAACCATAATAATTATTACTTATTTTCAGTTTGTTTCCTTTTCTGGGTCTTCAGTTAAGGAAAACTGAATCATGGGGAAATCGGCATGCTTCAATTTCCACTGTCCATTATGAAGGAGTGGCGATGACGGGCGGACGGGGAGTGCCCCGTCACACTGGACAGAGTTTCGGTACTACTAGTGAAAAGTGGATGTTCTGATGTTCTGAGTTTTCAGATTGTCTCTGACTACCCTCTCGGGGAATATAGTAGTGCGCATCTGCATGTATGTATGCTTGCATTAACAGTTTTTTTTTTGGCGTTGGTCCATACCTGTCACTGTCTGTCTGTCTGTGTATCTGTCTGTGGAATTATGGATATTCTCGAAAATTGACATATCTAAGGACCAACTCTTAGAGTAAAGTCGTGAGCGTTCTTTAATATTTTATCAAGACTGAGTGACGCTTCTACTTTCATTATAATATTATATGTCGTTTCGAGTTTAACAAAAAATGGAATACCCGAAAGTGAGTTTCCGATTTCTAGATGAGTTTACCCGGCGAACTTTTTTACGATTGCTAACGACAGTTGAATTGCTTTAACGTTTCCATAAAATAATTATTTTCTTTCCCTTTTTTATTTAGTGGACGAGACAATATTTGGTATCTCTGTTTCCTATTAGGTGCTTTTCTTTTATATAGTCGTTTTAAGATGATTTAAAAAGATTTTGTCGGTTAGTTTTTCGTCTTTCAGAGCCAAATTAAGCAGTTGGTCCTGGATAATTACGTCAGATAGCGTTGTAACTATTCGTTAAGCCACGTCTGAGGCCTATAAGGCCGCTTGAAACTTCTCTGACAGCAAGTTGACCACTAACGGGCCTCCACCATCCTGCACTGGGCACGAGTGGTGGAGTGTGGCCCACTCCCTCTCACCATAATTCTCCCATAGGCTATAACTTATGTATTCTCTCTCAACTTTATATTCGGTGCATTGCCCGTACATAAAATTGTTTACACTGAAACTCTAGAATTTCCCGTGCATAATACCTACCCACTCTGTTATAATTCTCTCATAACGTAATCTACTCAACGAAACTCAAATTGAAAGCTCACACGTAGGTACTGTGTATTAATCAGTGCACATTTTGTCCAAAACACACGTAAACACAGAATTAGGTGTTCAAACATGAGAATCTTCGTCAGAAACGTTGGTGCTTGCCGCAGAAACTATTACGGACTGCGGTGGAACCGACAGCGCAGCCTAATGGGAACAGTGTGGTGCTTATGTACTGGAAACAGACTCCGCTTTGGTTTGCTTTTTAATTAGTCTGTCAAACTTTCTATTCTATTAGAGACCTATCACAGAAGTGATTTTGAAGTGAAACTTCTTATGCTTTGAAATTCTGATCCGCAACATTTTTGTGTGACGAAAGTTCGAAATTTAAATCGGGAGTAGATTCACATCTGCCTGGCGTCCCTTGACCGTCAACTTTTTTTTAGCATAAGTGATATCGAAACTGCACCACCTTGACATCACCGCGATTCCGCCGCGACAATGATGGATATTGGACTAATTTCGGCAATAAAGCGGCGGCGATGCGATGTAGCAACATATCGTTCCGTCAAAGTACAAAATATAAACGCATTTCATTTCATTTCAATCTTCAGTGTTTCACGCTGTGCGTTGTCTGTCTGTCAATCAGTCACGGAACTACTGTTCTATATGATTGCAGGTATAGATAGATGATTTGGTTATAAGTACTGTACGTAAAGCACTCACACCATAGTTTAATGGGAGTATGGTAGAGACTACGGACTGAAACTGCTTTTATTATTGTCTACAAGCTTGTGAAAACTGCGGTGTCCAGTGACTTGAAGCCTCACTTTTAAGACCTATACTTTTTTTACATTTCCTGTTCTATGTCCCACTGCTGGGCAAAGGCCTCCCCTTTTACTCTCATCCTCTCTGTTGTGTGCAACTTCTGGCCAACTCTTCAAGAATGCATCCATGTTGTCTACCTCGACGCCGGTGACCATCCAGGGGAACCCAGTCTGTGGTGATTTTGGCCCATCTTTCGGAATGCACGCGCCAGATATGTCCGGCCCAGTCCCATTTCAGCCGAGCTGTCTTGCGCCCCACGTCCACTATGCCAGTCCGGGAGCGCAGTTCCGTGTTTCTAACTCGATCAACCGATCGAGTGTACTTACACCTAAAATACTGTGCTCCATCGGTCTTTGGCAGATCTTGAGGCTGGATTTTTGATGTTCAGTCCAAAAACAAGTTTGAGCACCGTAGGTTAGGATAGGCAGATCATCGTTTCATAAAGAGTACTTTTACCTTATAAAGGAGATTGCGTAAAACTCATACACCGAAATAAAAATAACGGAATGCAATAATTATTATTTTGCAGCAATTTTCGATCTCCCATCATGTCAAAACGGTATTTCGTTTCAGTTCAATTTGGATGAAGCGCAAATGGAATAACAAACATTTTCGAAGTGCAAATATTTCACAGATAAATTAAATTTCTTTTAAATCTTTCTTTTAATGACAAACACAATTTAAATAGTCCATTACACACCGAGGAAGAAAGGTCTCAGATCTCTTGTAACATGTGATCTGAGGTTTTCTTATTTACTGCACTTTTCTCCGACGGAGGTGGAAAGTGGCAACTTCGTTTAGCGCTGTGGGACGAAAATTGACGCTTTCTGACCAGAGGGGAGAAAACGTCATTAATTTGACCAAGATTTCTTAACAGTCTCATTTGAACTTAATCGAAAACGTGGTAAGTACGAAGTAACTGGTATTCTGTTATGATACTGAATAACTTTCCCCAAGTAAACACATACGTACACTTGCTACGTTCCTGACAGAATTCTCTCTTCAATAAACCTATAAAAGAAATAACGAATATTTAGTTACTTAGTGAACAATTAAGTTTATCAAAATAAAGATTAAAAAATTTGTCTCGGACGGGATGAGATATTAATTTGATTTAAAATAGCACAACATAATAAATCAAATCACTTTAATCATCAATAACATTTGAAATAAATTAAGTTTATTTTTCTTTTTATTGAAAATCAAAAACATGAAACAAACTTCCTAATTGAAATAAATAGGTAATTACTTGGAAAACAACATCGCCATGGACCTTATACACTAGTTAGGCAGTAGCGACTATACACATGGGGATACTTTATATTGCGGTTCCTGTCATTCGGATTGCGGTATTATTTTTGGCTTAAATTGCAAGCTTTATGTAGCGATGCTACGAGCGAGCGACTAAACAACGATGCCTCGATTAGTCGACGTAAACAACAAAATAGGTCAACAATCATAGGTCAAAATTGGTCAATATAGGTCAACGCATGCACAGCACGTCAACATATTATGACAGCCAATCAGATGAATCTGACAAATACGTCAGAACGCGTCACAAGTAATAAAATAAGCCAATGAGAAGGCGAATACAAAACAGCACCATTACGAATAATAACCAATCGAAACGGCGTACTGTAAGTTGAGTCGCAGTTCCACAGCCCATGGAAGATCTTCCCTTTTCTTCCAAATTTTACTATTTAAATTGCCCAACAGTGGGACGAAATGGGTCGATGTTTTAATGTCGCCAGTCATAGATATTATACGCAAAATGTGTGATATACCATTATAACTCATGCGGGTCTGTACGACAGAAATAACACCCTTAGACTTTAGCAAAATGACAGCAGCAAGCGAAACTTAATAAAATATACAATGTATACTGTAATTAAAGTACTCCGTGGTATACGGAATCTAATCCGATTTGAGCATATTGATGTTAGGATCCGATCGTGTTAGAAACACGGAACTTCGCTCTAGAACTGGCATAGCGGACGTGGGCCGCAAGACAGCTCAGCTGAAGTGGGACTGGGCCGGACATGTCTGTCGCATGCATCCCGAAAGATGGGCCAAAATCACCACAGACTGGGCTCCCCAGGATGGTCACCGGCGTCCAGGTAGACCGAGAAAAAGGTGGAGAGACAACATGGATGCCTTCTTGGAGTGTTGGCAAGAGGTTGCACACAACAGATAGGATTGGAACCTACCATTTGAATCGAGCATTCACGCAGACACGTGTGCAGAAGTGCAATTCACTAACCGCAAACATCGGTTGAAACCTATAGAGGATTTCCAGCTGCCTGGTTGAAACATCGGCTAGTTGTCAATTCGGTATGCGTTTCGTCAAACTTAATCTGAAATCTTCGTTCAAACGACCGATGCAAGAAGGATGTTACCTTAGTGAATAGCACTCCAGCACGCTTCGGTGCTGCGGTCGAACATTAGGAGCTGCGCAGCTTAGATTCGTTGCTGCTTGATAGTGTATTGTGCGACGAGCGACTGCCAAAATTAAAGAAATAAATTACTATCGATGTTGACTCCCGTTTCGACGAGATTGGAAATTTGTAAGGGACGAAGTGGGAATACTAATCAATTCTACTTAGTTAAGGTGCAAAAAAATTATTCCTAAGGTACATCTGAAGTTTAGATTAGATTACAGAAATATTGGCTGTCGACGAATAAGAAATATTTTTTTTTAATTGTAATAAAGTGCTGGTCATAAACGGTGACATTTAGATGCGAATCTTGGGTGTGGCATAGATGTGGCAGAAGAAATGCCACGCAAACGCATTGAACTGAGTCGAACTCGCGCACCGAGGAGGTTTCCGTAGCGAAAATGCGCGCTGCATACAAACGTACTATGGTGATACTTTTCAATACTAACCAATTAAAGACAATGAAATTTTGCAGAAACAATCTAGAAACAAATTTCTATGCTTCTATAGAGTCAGATTTTCGTTAAAATATACAGTTTCAATGATAGGATTAATTTAAGATTTGTATGGAAATCTTTGAGGCACTGTAACTTGAAAACTATACATTTTAACGAAAATCTGACTCCATACAAGCATAGAAATTTGTTTCTAGATTGTTTCTGCAAAATTTCATTGACTTAATTTGGTTAGTATTGAAAATATCACCATAGTACGTTTGTATGGAGCGCGCTCCGAATAATATACCCTTAAGAGGATAATATCCAATTCAGCAATATTAATTCATTGTAAAGATTGAAAAATCTTGATCTTTAATTTGATTGGAAAGAGCACAACATAGCTGTAACATGTTTATAATCAATAACATTGTAAAGAACCTTGGTTTGTTTATGGATTTAACATTATCCTGGGTTCCACAACGTAAAATGTTTGCGTCTGGATGGGGGAGCGTTCGTTCCGAACTAGAAGTTACGAAGGCTCCGTAATTTCCTTCCAGCAGCTACCAAAACTTCGCTTGCACAATATCTTTTACTACCTGTCCTAGACTATGCTGATGTGGCTTATGTTGATCTCAACGAGGATCAATTAAATAAAATAGAACGTCTGCAAAATTAAAAAAGCCATGGTGGCTCAGTGGCGAGTAACCTTGCCCGCCGTGCAGGAAGCGATGGTTCGATCCCCGTCCAGGCCGACTCGTACCAATAAGTTTTTCGGAATTTGTAGCACCACTGGCTTTTTGGTGAAAGAAAACATCGTGAGGAAGCCTGCATGCTTCAATTTCGATGCCTGTATTGTACCCACTGTCCATTATAGATGGCGACGAGGTCAATTCCCGTCACACTTGACAGAGTTTCGGTAGGTACTACTGGTGAAACGTGGATGTTTTGAGTGTTCAGAATATCTCTGACTATTCCCTCGGGGAATATAGTCGTGAGCATATGCTTTGCTATGCTATGTCTCCAAAATTTCTCTATATGGTTCATATTAATTGGTCTTCGCAAATATGAACGTTTTGCATGAAACAGCTGTTTTTCTTTCACGATTTCGAAGTTCACTCCATACTTGGCTGCCCACACGATAAGAAAAAGAATGGAAATCTGACAAATCAAATACAAAGAATTTAGTTTAATATCTTGGACAGTGAATATCTTCTGACGCTGTCGGGGCAGTCATAGAGCACGTAAGAACAGGTTCACACACTCAGCCGGGGTATGTGTGCAGCTGTTCGTACGCCGGCGTCATCTAAGCTTCATACAAGCGGCCGCTGTCGGGGCTGTCATAAAGCACGTACGAACAGGTGCACACACTCAGCCTGGGTATGTGTGCAGCTGTTCGTACGCCGGCGTCATCTAAGCTTCATACAAGCGGCCGCTGTCGGGGCTGTCATAAAGCACGTACGAACAGGTGCACACACTCAGCCTGGGTATGTGTGCAGCTGTTCGTACGCCGGCGTCATCTAAGCTTCATACAAGCGGCCGCTGTCGGGGCAGTCATAAAGCACGTACGAACAGGTGCACACACTCAGCCGGGGTATGTGTGCAGCTGTTCGTACGCCGGCGTCATCTTAGCTTCATACAAGCGGCCGCTGTCGGGGCTGTCATAAAGCACGTACGAACAGGTGCACACACTCAGCCGGGGTATGTGTGCAGCTGTTCGTACGCCGGCGTCATCTTAGCTTCATACAAGCGGCCGCTGTCGGGGCTGTCATAGAGTACGTACGAACAGGTGCACACACTCAGCCGGGGTATGTGTGCAGCTGTTCGTACGCCGGCGTCATCTTAGCTTCATACAAGCGGCCGCTGTCGGGGCTGTCATAGAGTACGTACGAACAGGTGCACACACTCAGCCGGGTGTGTGTGCACCTATTCGTACGTCGGCGTCATCTAAGGGTCAGCGCACATCTGGTGGAGAACTCGAGCATTCTTTAGTGCCCGATGAAAGTTTGTCCTTATCCAATTGAAATAGAGTAGTAAATAAAAATAAATAAAATAATAATAATAATAAATGCTCGAACAGTTCTCCGCTAGATGTGCGCTGAACCTTATACTCGCTATGTATGTGTGCACCAACAGCGGCCACTTGTGTGAAGCTTGGTTTCTGTGGGGATAAATTCATGTGCCGACCGTGTGTGACAAAGGCCTTAGGGTAGGCCGTATAATATTAAGCATTTTCGTTAGAATTACCGTAGCATAACAACACAGACTGAACCCCACTCGAAATAATTAAAACAATACTTCAGATAAGCCTGTTTATTTCCAGGTATCATTTAACTACAGAAACTACCTCAAAGATAAATTAAGATTAATTACAGTTGACAATAGTTGGAGCTGACCCTCGTAAGGTTTTGTCAAAAGTTATAGTTAAATACAGAAATCATTTGCTAAAGCTCTTATGTGTAAGACAGAAGTACGAAAGTAGGCTGTTTTATGAGACCTACGATCGAATTATATTATTTAGTATAGGATCAGAGTGTATATTTCTGCATGTCACCTATTGTATCGGCAAGTGCATTTATTATACGATGTGTGATTTATTTTGGACTACTTGTAAATGAGACCTAACGTCAAATACATTTAGGAAAATCATACATGAAAAGATCAATCAATCATTATTTTATTGCACACGAACAAAATGACACACAAACACAAACACAGAGCGAAAAAAACAATTAAGTATAAATAAGACGGTCTTATTGCTCGAAATATTTCTATGAATAACGACGAATTTTTAGCTATTATAAAAATTCGAAAACCGATTTTATAAAAGGACAACAAATATTATATTGTACTAGACTTTGCCCGCAACTTCATCATAGTATACATAAATATACACCAGTTCCTTTGTATAATCATAAGCTTTTAACCCCACAAAAAATTTCATCCGGATTAGTAGTTTATGAGTGATGCTCGAAGAAACACAGACTTTAACAGTTTTATAATAGTATAAAATTGTTCAGGGGTCGATTCTAGAGAAAAAGTTATCTATCTTATACGTCACACAACACTGTTGGATCTTATACTATGATATCAAAACTTAAACAGTAATGCTGTCTGTCGGAAGCAAGGGTTTTGACACTTTTGACGCTTATGTCAACAAGGTACCAGGAGACGAGAGGTTGAAGGGGTTATACAGATTTGAATACTGAAGATGTTTGTTTGGCTTGCAGCGATCCCATTTGTTTTATAATCGCCAGTTTTCTAGTATCGTACTTTAATAATATTATTAATTTTATACCTTTAAAATAAAAATATCTTTCATGATTTCGACCGCAGTGACTGCTTCAACTCCAACTTCAATTCCTAAAACCAAGCCTGGAAGAGGACTCGGGTGACCAGAAAGCTAGCATCTACCTCAGCCAGCTCTTCTATTCAGTCAGTTTGCCCATACCACGGAATGTATTAAAGCCCATACAGCGAGGCAACGCTGCCAGCCTCCTGAACACTCCCGTCGAGCCGTCCCGTTCTTCGAAGGATATTTTTTTATTTATAGAAGGCAGATAGGATAACTTTCAAATGAAAGATTGAAAAATTAAGTCTCGGGCGGGACTTGAACCCGCACTCTTCCAAACCGGGTAGGTAATTGGTTTCCAAACCAGGCTCGGTGGCAAAATTTGAAAACGCAATTCCCGTTTGGAAGAGTCCCGCCGCTGTAACATGTTTAAAATCAATTACTATTCTTTGTTTTGTTTTGTTTTGTAACATTTTGACTTGGATCCTAAAGTATTCTTTAATTTTTTTTTAATTTTTTTTTTAACCTATTACGTCCCACTCCTGGGCAAAGGTCTCCCCTGAACTCTTCCACTTATCTCTATCCAACGCGGCATCCCTCCATTCGCTGCAATATGCATCCAACTCGTCGCGCCACCTTTTCCGGGGTCTGCCTCGACCTCGACTACCATCTTTTCAGTATCAAGATCAAATTCGTAAATAAATAAAAAATGTTTACGTTGATGAGTTCTCATGTAGCCAGTCAATCTTCCTTGTGAAGGAAGATACTCGAGGATACTGAGCACCCGAACACATCATTCTCCCAGTTCTAAACTCCTAGAACTTATGCATTTAAAGTGAGTCAGACTGGCTGTACGAAAAAGTAGACGTACTTTCAGAATATTCAAACAAAACCCAGACAAAAACATGAAGGGTCTTTGAATAATATTTTTTCAAAAAGTCATATCTATTTTAAAAGCAAACCGAGTATTATTCTAGTGAAAAGTGTACAAATATTTTCCTTCCGGCGGCGGAGTGACTTTCTTCTCGCTTGGATTATTGTTTCCTGAATCTCTGCGAAGCGAGACTTGTCGTTTTTTTAGGGTTCCACTTTTACAAAACTGTAAAACCATATTTTTAAGTGGGTGATTATGCTAACAAGGTTGACAAAATAGCATCGGCGTTATTAGACCTAAGACATCGCACGAATACATAGTACATAGTTATGAGAATCTGCAACAAAAAGAGGTTCAAAAGGGAGGGATTTATACCGAAGAAATTATACCTAAAGGCATAGAGCGAGCCATACCAATTGCAAAGAGTCCACTTTTTTTGACGTTTGGGTTTGAGTGTGTGGAGTCAAGTAGTATGGACAAAAGAGGACCAAGTGTTGTTGTATGTTTACGGACACTTTTCACATACACTAGAAAAAAAAGAAGACAGCCGCATAAACAAATATCTATAGTTCCATCTCCTTCTACTGTTAAAGGTACGTCATAAGACAAAAGAAACTAACTACAATCGTAAATTGATGCGGACTCTATGGAGTTCCTTCCTCTGAGGAAAGAATGAAGGAAGAAATAAAGAAAGTTGTTATTCACCGTACCATAAGGCACACAAAAAACAAGCAGAGTACTTAGGTACATTAAAAGAAGTTGTAGGTAGAAGCTGTGTGCCGCGATTGTGAATAGGGCACAACTCAACGTAATGCCTTACTTGCGTGATAGGTGAACATTGATAAAATTTGCTGAAATGCTAACGCTAGACTCAGTGGGCTAATGAGATTTGTTAATAGGGTTCATAATATTTCAGGAAAAAAAGCTAAATAATATTTTTATTTTAAAACAAAACACGACAATTCCAATTCCCCGCAATTCCATTACCCGGAGCGATCTTGGAGTCGTTTCATAGAGGAAATTTAAATGTATAGCAACGTGGTGGGTGCCGGAAATATCATATCATGAAACGATTATCGGTTTGTTTATATGTAAATTTACAGATATTACCTTTACAGAAACTACGGAACCAAATAACCCAAAAACTGGCACCACCTTCACCAAACAAAACTAGTTTCCTCAACTCCCCTCGGTACAAAATGTTAAAAATAACCTCGAGATAGGGATTAGTTGCAAGTCGCTCGCGTACAACTGAACATCGGTCGAATTGTGTTCTAGATTACAGGTTCTCAAACTGTCATGCACCGTACTGTTAAGGGGGTTGCAGAGGGCAAGACACTAAACTAGATGGCGCTCGGGAGCATTATTCCTGATTTTATCACATTTTATTTTATATCTCGTAATGGTGATGATATCGAATCAAAATTTTCAATTACGCGCGCACTTGTGTTTATGTTGCACTGATCTAGCTACAAGTTAAAGTAATTTTATTGTTCATACGCATTTGTTCTACATTTTAAGATTGATCAATTTCATACAAAACTTTGACGTAGAACATTCGTAGACGGTGTTAACAAAAGTAATATTTTAAATGTGGAAAAATAGTATAGAGAATCTAGATTGCGCGTCTCAAATAACATTTGCAATTTATAACATAATTACGAAGATATAAAATAAAATGTGACAAAATCATGAATAATGCTCCCGAGCGCCATGTAGCTGCCTGTGAACGTCTTCTGCAACTCCCTTAAAGGAACTGTTTATAGATACTGTTTATTAGAGTTACCTATACAAATCTGAGAAAACGTGTTTTTCTTACAACACTGCCTAAATCTAGAATTAAACATTTTGACGGGTTCTTACCGCGTTTTGGTATATTTGAGTTCCCGATATGTAACATATCGAACTCAAATATACCAAAACGCGGTAAGAACTCGTGTCAGCGTAACTCTCAAAAACGGTAATGCCTAAATTGTCTGTAACAGATAGAAAGACCTATGTTGATGATTTATCTATTAAAAGTGCCTTTTTGGAACAAGTATCTATTCTTGTTCTAAAAAATGTTGATAGAATATATACAATGTTCTTGCTTGTTCCTCAATACAACTAGTAATCCTTCCAAACTAAATATGTATGCGAAAGTGTGTCTGTCACTGTCAATGTTTTCACGGCTAAACGGATAATCTTTATGTTTGGCATAAAAACTCCGCACTGAATAACTCGCAGCCAAGCTAATAATTCTGCCAAACTAGCTGTATTGATATTGAGTATGTGAATAGGCGGGGAGTAGTGGAAGCCCTGCCGGTTTTGGGAAACTTTGTAACCATTTTATTCATTAACTATGGCACTTTTTGAGCTGAAAAATAAATTGAACCATCTACAGGATATGAGAAGTGATGTGGTTTTTCTAGAAATCGATTTTAATGAATAAAACCGAAGAAAAGGGACTCTAAAGTCACCCCTTTTTTCCGGTTGTAACCATTTTACTCATACATTTTGAAACGGAAGAAAATGAAAATTTACAATATTGTTCACAATACAATTTAGAATGTTGTGGTTTTCTTACTTTTTGAAATTAATAAAAAATCATCTAATTTTTCAAAGAAAACACGTAAATTATGACCGGAGCCACGCGCTCGTTCAGGGCAGATACGCCTTAAGCTTTTCAATGTAGCCAAACTGCAGAGCACAGAGAAAGAGTGGTCCATAAGGAAAGTAGATGGGGTACCCCATAAATATTTTCTCCGACTAGTGAGAGAAATGAGAGATCTCCAATGAGATTTTACGTAGTAAATTAATATTTCTATGATCGTATCACGACGATGGATAGAACGCCGGTTCTTTTAATGATAAGCATAGAAATCATTAATAATCTGTAAAAAAAAGATTCGCATCCTCTTTTATAATCAGGACCGGTACGGTTTGAAACTCCCTGCATCTTTTTTGCCAAGCAAATACGATCAGGATATTTTTAAAAGAAGAGTTAATAAGCTTGGTCTGGGAGAGCACGTTACGTCCTCGGCTTCATCTACACTTTTCATCAGGTGAGCTGAAGCAAAGCACAAGAATTCGAGTGTACGTTACCATTGCAGGATTTTCAGAGCACAAGCCCTCTTCCCACGGATGGAAAGGACCAGATATTGGAACACGCTAGCTTAATCCGGATTGGCAGAAGCTAAATCGGCGGCCATAAATCGAATCATTAGGTCGAAATGCCGTTCGAAAATTGATTGCAATATGCTAGCACAATTGATGCAGTATTCACGGGAATAATTGTACAACCAATGGGAAGCAGGGAAATATTAAAAGCGAAATGTTGTCGTTTCCTGTCCACGGACTTGAAAAAAAGACGGACGTAATCTCGACACCCAACACCCAACACCCAAACACCCATTTATATTTGTGTGCGTGCTGACGAACTGTCGCGCAGTACATAATGGTGGCGAGTTGTGTAGGACCTGCGCCTAGAGTCTAGGAAATTTAGGTCCATAGTTTTAAACCATATAGTTTGGCTCTCGGGGACAGGTTTACTTTGGTAAATAAATTTACTAGAAAACTATTTGAGAACCTCTATTCTAGATGATAGAATTGCGTTCTACCAGACTAGAGATTTTGATTTCAGGAAGTCGTGCCGATTGGATATCTTTGATGAAAACTGTTGAGAGAAGTTGAAAAGTTTGGAATGTTCGTTCGGGTACTCGATCTTGATATTTTCAACACTGGTACTTTACTTTGACGATTTTAGTGAAAGATAAGAAAAGTGGCGATTTTGTTCAAAATCTTTTATTATTAAAAGATTTAAAAGATCGTGGTCGTGATGTTCTCATCACTCTTGTTTCAAATTGAGAGAGCAGCTACTGTTTATTTCTGCGGACTATTGGAGAAATCATGAAGGGTCTAACAAGCCAGTGAATGAACATAAACAACCGACCCAGAATTCCCATTATTACCTCTTATGGACCTCGACATAGGACGTTGCTGGGGCTACGCGGCGGATTTAGGATTCATTGAAAACGTTTATAGCAGGATGAGGTATATTATTCACCGAAGTGGAGTTACATATCAATAAAGCTACGTTTTCTTTTACATAGGTATTGTCATTAGTAAACTATACATAATACTGAAAGAATTTACACTCTAACAATAGCAAGGATCGGTGAGGTCCAACCCAAATAAGTAAATAAGAATCCAGTAATATTTGGGAAACAAAGTCCTTTAAAATCAATTCATCATCATCATCAGCCCGGTAAACCCCACTGCTGGGTATAGGCCTCTTCATTTTCACGCCAGCCAACTAGAACGGTCCCCCACTAGTCTCATCCACTGTTTGCCGGCTACTTTACAAATGTCATCCGACCACCTGGCTGCTGGTCTGCCCACTGACCGTTCCCATTACTTACTACGATTTCGAATAATCTTTCTTTCATTCGAATAACTTTGATGCTTCTCGGATTCATTAATCATCCCCCTCTACAAACCATTACTAAAACACCTAGGTACACTTTGTAACTTGCAGACTTCACTTAGACCTAAGTATAACCTAAGTTCTAGTATAATACTTTAGTGCAGCGTTGTTTGCAAAGCTATTAATCTAGTTGCAGGTTCCCCCGGGAACAGTCATTTGTTGCCGACCCGACCTTACCCGATACTTGAGTAATTGTGAATCCTACTATTTTAGCTTGCAGTTACTTATTTTGATATAAACCAGAGGTGCATGTTGTGTAACAAGCAGATCATCGATCTATATCGATTCAGTTTTTGATAGTTTCTGGTGTTTCTGATTCTTTATAGTCACAAAACAAGAATACAACGCAACAGTCAAACGGCATGTAATTTATTGTATGCTACAGCAGCAAAATACCTCCCAGCTCAACATAGGCCTTGCTTGAAAATTTTCAGATACGGACTTAGAACTGTGTAAACATGGACGAATTAATGATTCTTCAAAAAAAGTGCATTAGAATAATAGTAAACATTGACAGAACAGATTCATGTAAACCACACTTTATAAAAAATAAAATTCTAACAATAACATCAATTTATATTTTGGAATGTTGTAAGTTCGTACGCAAACACTCTGAGCTATATTCCCCCATAAAAATTATAAAACGAAATAATCGCGGCCTAAACAAACTAAAATTACCTTTTACCACCCTAAGCTTGTACAGGTCAGGGCCGCACTCGATGGCAATCCAAATATATAATGCTGTACCAGACCACATAAAAAACGAAAAAAACATTAAAAAATATGAAAACCTCCTAAAAGCATATCTAGTCAAAAATGCTTTTTATGAATTAAACGACTTCTTTATTGACAATAATGTACTAAAATTGACATAAACCGTATATAAAATTGAAACTTTATTGACAGACTACAAACTTGACAGTGTATTTCTAGTTCTTATTATAGGTAGTAATAATTATGACATGTATCTTATTTAATTTAATTTAATTTAATTTTGAATTCTGTAAAAATGTAAGTAATAGGTATGTGATAATAATTAATTGTAATGTAATTTCAAGCTCTCTCTCAAATATTGCAGTGCCCCGACGGGGTGCGACATGTCTAAAGGACTATAAACAATGTATTTAGATCTAAGACAACCATGTGGCTATGCAATAAATGAATATGAATATGAATATGAATATGAATATGAACTATTTTAGTAGTAGCTAGTTAGATGGCACCAACATCGACATTGCGAAAAAAATATATGCTGTTCAATACAAAACTCAAACCTATTTGAGCCAAATATAGTACCTACAGCTAATTTTTTTTTGGCGATTTCGAAATTGGTCCCATAGAGAAAGTTCTTCAGTTTGATGGTCTGATCATCCCCTTAAAAAAGTGTCAGCATTATAAGAAGGACCCTGTATAAATAAATTATTGAACATGTCGCTAAAAACAGGGACAACTTTAAAAAAACGATCTCTATTCATTTAAACACATCATCGAACGTAATATTGATACAAATAGGTACCTAATAATAGAAAAGACGTGCATAAAGAGCTGGCCTTGTGTAAATATAGATTATGAAAAGCTTTACCTTGAAACGAAGAAATTCAACAAATTAGCGAAGTAAATGCAACTAATAAAATAATCTGAGAACTGCACTGAATGGCAACTGAGATTAAAGACACGCTGAAACTCGTAAAACGTGAGCTCTCATTCAGCCACTCTTGACAATGTACGGATTTACTGATTCTACTTTGATGCAATCCACATTTTACATTGTTGGTTATGTTATGATGACAATAAGTATTATGATATTTATCGTTGGCGTAGTAAATTGGAAATGATCGCCAAAGAACAGTACAGGGTGAAATTCATATCATTAGCATCCTTTTCAACTAAGAGTCTATCCATCAAACTGAACAACTTTTACTACGAACCGAACGGAAACAAAAAATCTTCTGTTGCATACATTCAAGTCGAGTAGGCATTGCAGTTTAGTATGAAACAGCAGATTTGTTTTGCTCCGATCGGTTTGCTCCCATACCTAGTAAAAATTGTTCAGTTTGATGGGTGGATTCTTAGTATTTTAATACTAATGCTAGGATGCTAATGATATCAATTTCACCCTGTATAAATAAACCGGCCTAGTGCGAGTCTGACTCGCGTCCTCAGGGTTCCGTACAAACTTAATTATGATGGGAAAACATTCAACATTCTCAACATTGCAGTAGAAAAAAATTTGTACCCATACATTGGTCAACATCACGGTTGATACTTCAACTGAAAATGTAAGTTTGTAACCGATTTTTTATTTGTGATTGGTATTGGTTTTAAATCTGTAGTTTAGTAGTCTGATGATTAGAAATACGTTAAATACTATTTCTTTTTTTGTGTACCTATATTTCTAGTACCTAGTTTAGTTACCTCCGCCTTAATTTAAGTCTTGGAAGAAATAAATATTTTTTTAATTTTCATTTTTTTTCATTCATTAAAAAGTTGTGCTCGCCTAGAAAATCTATTGGCCAGCCTTTCCATAGACTTTAATATTATGTTGTATTAATTTTGAAATAGAAATAGAAATAGAAATCATTTATTGCACTCATGTTGTAACATTCTGGTCTTAACGTAAACATTTAACGTAAACATTTTTAAACAGGATTCATCTTCTTCGGTACTTTTGAACCTTCTAACTAGCTATAATTTTTATCAGAACGTCTATGAACCCACTAGAATAACCAATACTAGCGCCACTTGCCTTGACCTACTTTTTTCCAACTTCAAAATAAATAGATCTGGAATTTCAGTTTGTGAGTACGGTTTTTCTGATCATAAAGGAATACTAGTATCCATTCCAGCTGCTAGTACTAAAGAGAACATTACTTGGTCCAAGGAAACAAGACATTTTAGCGAACAAAATATTCGAAACTTCAAAACTGAATTGAGCAAAATAAATTGGTGTAGCATTTTTAGCGAAATTAACGATATAGATAAAAATTATAACCTATTTTCTGGAACTATAGCTAAAATTCTCGATAAATGTGTACCTAAAAAACATGCAAAACTAAATAGGAAAATTAAAAAAACATGGTTAACAAAAGGATTAAAACTATCATGCAAACATAAGCGGCTCCTAAAAATATTAGTATCCCAAACAAGTGATCCAATTTTAAATGAAAATTATAAAAAATACGAAAAACTATTAAAAAGAACAGTTTTAACATCAAAAAAACTGCAGTATATAAAAAAAGTGAACACGTCAGATAATGTTGTAAAGGCCATGTGGCAGGTAATAAAGGAACGAACAAATAAAGTAACAACCAAAATCAAGAAAAATTTAAAGATAAAAGTTGATACTAAGCTTGTACAAGATCCAAAGGTTGTCTCAAACACTTTTAATGATTTTTTTGTATCTATGGGAACGAACAAGACACATGCATCCGGCCGGCCGGTGGTCAACCCATCACAGAATTCTATGTACTTACGACCGGTTGATACGCAGGAGGTTTATAATATCATTAGGAAATTGAAAAATAAACGAAGTTTCGGCCATGACGAAATTCCACCGTTGCTTGTAAGAAGATGTGCCGAAGAATTAGCTCCCCCCCTTTCATACCTAGTAAATAAATCATTTACAGAAGGAACCGTGCCCGACCTGTTAAAGATATCGTTAATAAAGCCACTTCATAAAAAAGGTGACCAAAACGATTGCAACAATTACCGTCCCATATCACTGTTACCAACGTTCTCTAAAGTGTTCGAATCCGCTATGTGTAAACGTTTATACTCATTTTGTGAGAAATTTAACATATTTTGCAATAACCAAAATGGTTTCCGAAAAGACCGATCCACTACTTTAGCCGTTTTTAATTACATACAAGAAATATTGACTATGATAGACAAAAAAGACGTTGCCTTAGGAGTACTGTTGGATATGAGCAAAGCGTACGACAGGGTTTTGTTTAATATTCTTCTATCCAAATTGAACGGGATAGGCGTTAGAGGTATCGCCTACGAATGGTTTGTTTCGTAT
This sequence comes from Agonopterix heracliana, assembly GCA_963693445.1. Taxonomy (NCBI): domain Eukaryota; kingdom Metazoa; phylum Arthropoda; class Insecta; order Lepidoptera; family Depressariidae; genus Agonopterix; species Agonopterix heracliana. Next base: position 2,921,962 of record OY856308.1, read on the forward strand.
CTTGGAAATGGGGTGCAGTATGTTCAAATAGAATATTACAATTTTATATCTGGAAAAATACAAAATATACGATCACTTAAAGCAGACGTCACTCAATCAATACCACAAGGAAGTGTTCTAGGCTGCTTGTTGTTCTTGATTTACATAAATGATTTACCTAAAGTTATAGATAACCCATGTATACTGTTTGCAGATGACGTTTCGGTGGTCATTCCTTGCAAGAGTGACCTAAATGTAAATTCACAGCTACACAATACGCTGACAGGGATAGAGGAGTGGTTACAGGAGCATAACTTGCAACTCAATTTCACGAAGACAAAAATTATGCAATTCAGGCCTTGTCAAAAACAACCATTAAAAGTAAATTTTTCATTTCATGGTACACGTTTAGATTGCATTGACAAGTATTCTCTATTAGGTATAAACATTGACAGTAATATAAACTGGAAACATCATATTAAAGTAATAACTACAAAGTTAAATAGGTTTACTTACGCACTAAATGAATTAAAAAGGTCAACTAATTTAAAAACCGCCACTACAGCTTACTTTGCCTATGCCCAGGCATGGCTCCAGTATGGATTAGTGCTATGGGGCAACAGTACAGACGCGCCAACGTTATTTCTTATTCAAAAAAGATGCATTAGGATTTTGGCAAACATAAACAACTTAATTAGCTGCAGGACATATTTTATAAAATTTAAGATATTAACGCTCACATCACTCTATATCTTCGAAATTGCTAAGTTTGTAAAGAAGCATCTTTATTTATTCCCTCTGCACTCCCGCCCCTCAAATTTACGACCTCAGAATAAACTTGCGCTGCCTTTCTCCAGAATGCAAATGATTCACAATGGACCTTTTGCCATGGCCGTTAAAGTATATAATCATATTCCTAGTATTATCCAAAATTACGATCTCCCAAAGTTTAGAAAGCAATTAAAAGAACATCTTATAAATAAATGTTACTACACGCTGCAAGAGTTTTTTAATGATAGTTGTACTGAATAATGTTTTTATAATTTTAATTTTAAATCTTACTGAATGAATTGAATAGTTTTAATGTAAAATTTTAATAATGTGAATGTTTTAAATTGTGTTATTGTTTCTACTTTTCTTTTTGTTATTGTATTATATAGGTATATTAAAAATGTTTTGAATTGAATAATTTTATTTTTACAATTTTTATAATGTGAATGTATTAATTTTGAATTGAATAATTTTATTTTTACAATTTTTATAATGTGAATGTATTAATATTAATTTTGAATTTGATAATTTTATTTTACAATTTATAACGTGAATGTATTTGAATTTTGTTTGATTGTTTATATATTGGATGGAATGCCCAATTGAAAGTTTAATTTAATTTGACATTTTAATTTAACTTAAGGTTGCTGTGCCCTAACAGGGTTCATGTTTGATACCTACTAGGTATACCTAGCATATAAGACCAGAATGTTACAACATGAGTGCAATAAATGATTTCTATTTCTATTTTAACATTATACCTCTACCCGTTCCTGAGAAAAAAGGTCTGGACAGACGGACAACAAAGCATAAGCATTTATGCTCACGACTATATTCCCCGAGGGGGTAGTCAGAGATATTCTGAAACCTCAGAACATCCACGTTTCACCAGTAGTACCGAAACTCTACAACCGACGGACAAAACAAAGCGTTCCTTTGTTTCTTTTTGAGGTACGAAACCCAAAAAAAAGCATTTATCCCTAGTAAAAGTTTTACAGTTTGATGGTCTGAAGCACCTCCTAAAATATGTAAAGCATTTAATTTTACCCCCTGTATATTTTACGAAAATAGTTTCCTGTTGATTGTAGGTACTTCAGCGCTTTAATGCCAGCAATAGTTTCGCGCAGTATACCTAGTTACAATAATGGATACGGCTGAAAGCGGCACCTTTGTCCGTCCCATGTCACTTCATAAGAGCATTAAAGCCTCGATCACATTGTTAAGCTGAGAGATTGATTGATGAGCTGATTGATCGCGGCTTATCTCAGCCGCTTCCTTTATTAATTTACTTTTAGGTAATTGACTAACGTTAATTAATATAGCATTAAATTTACCTTTTTAGGGTTCCGTAGGGTGCCAACGGGACTCATGGTAAATGGATAACTCATGCTTCTTCTTATCGTCTGGGCAAGCCCTGGTGTCAGAGTTTATTCAAACCGCCTTGCGGCCTCTGACGTGGTTTTTTTATGTAACGACTACTACCACCAGAGATAATAGCCGGGACCAACGGCTTAACGTGCCATCCGAAGCACGAAATCATTTTCCTTTTCAGACAATCAGGTGATTCAGCCTGCAATGTCCTAACCAAGTGGGGAAAAACGCACAAAGTTATATATCACTAGGTAGGTGTCCCCCGTGGGAATCGAACTCACGACCTCCGTGTCAATAGCCCAATACTCTTAACCATTAGACCACGGAGGCAGTTCAGGCAGGCAGGCCACTCATGCTAGGCCCTCAGTTTTTTTTATAGTTCGTAGTTAGTAGTTTCTGTTATAGTTTATATTTCTCCTCTTCTCACACTAAAGCCGCAGCCGAACAAAAACACGCTCCCTCTCTCTCCTACACGCACAAACTATGTCGCCGTGGTTCATTAATCACATTGTTCAGGTGATACAGGGCGTGATGCGCCGCCATCACTCATCCTGATAACGGATTATATAGCGCAATTATGTCTACCCTAACACATTAGTGGCTTTCGTTGCGGATAAATAATGAAGAATATCTGTTGTTTGACGACGATGGCCGATGCGGCCGAAGAGTTCTTGACCGCTTACCGGATACAGCGTGGATAGGTCACCACGAGGTGGACCGACGACCTGGTAAGGGCGGCGGTCACCCGTTGGATGAGGACAGCGCAGGACCGGTCATTGTGGTGATCATTGGGGAGGCTTATGTCCAGCTGTGGACGTCCATCGGCTGAGATGATGAATCATTGCGCAGAATATTCACATTTCATGATTTTTCCGTTCAATAAATAATTAAATAATAAATAAATATCTTGGACATCGTCACACAAGTTATCTAGTCACATTTAAAGTTCCAGAATCTAGCCTGGACTTGTATTATGATGACTAGACAACGATATAGAATACATAATATAGATACAAACATCCATGACTCGGGTACAAATATTCATATTCATCATACAAATATTTGTCCTTTACGGGATTCGAACCCGCGACCCTCGGCACAGCAGGCAGGTTCAATACAGACTGTGCTATCGGGTCGTCAATAAAGACATCATCATCATCACGGGCCTTAGCATTATTAGGAAAAGCACTTTTTCTTATGGCTGTACAGTCCTATGTTCCACCTGGACAAAGAAATACAAAACCGAAAACATCTAAAAATCTAAGACAAAAATGTTCTCCCGTTATTAATCATTACCCGTAATAAAGCTAGCAAACTTTTCCGACGTTTATGATATAAGACGGGGATGGATCATTTACCGTACCCTCTCATAATCCCTTCAATCCATCTCCCCTGGACCTGGACTCCTGATTGTCCTAATTGCGTCGAAAATAAAACCAAGGTGTCGCGAAATATATTTTTTTAACCCAAAATGAGTTGTATGAAACCGCACGTAGAAGCACACACGGTGACGGATTGACGCACTGTGTGTGCTTCTTCGCGCGGTTTCTTACAACTCATTGCTTCACAAATGACGTCAATGCGTCATCGTCAGTGAACGGAATAAGTAGATTCGATTAGGGGAAAGGCACATAATAGGTAATAGTATATAGGGTCCTTCTTAGGTTTGAACTACATTACACAGCACAGCATCGCATGTTTCCTTCGCTCCATCCTTTTCTGTCACTCAGGAACGTCATTTGCTAGAGCATATAAGATAGACGGAACGCGATCGTGGAGCGACGGAAAAATTCGATGCGGTACTATTAAATGAGGTTCAACCCTTAATATGCTGACACTTTTTAAGGGGATGATCAGACCGTCAAACTGAATAACTTTCTCTATGAGATCAACATCGAAATCGCAAAAAAAAAAATCTTCTGTTCCATACAAAACTACAAACCTACTCGAGCCAAATGTATGGGACAGCTGGTTTTTTTTCGCGATTTCAATGTTGTTCCCATAGAGAAAGATGTTCAGTTTGATGGTCTGATCATCCTCTTAAAAAGTGTCAGCATAGTAAGTTGGACCCTGTATAGTTAAGGCGTAAATATTTGTGTGATGAATATTAATATTTCTATTTGATTCATGGGTGTTTGCTTGTATCTATAAAGGCGTGCACCCCGTTTAATATTTTATGCCCTGTTTGTATCTATACAAACACCCATGCATCGAATACAAATATTAATACGAGTATTAATCACGAATCGAATCTACCTATTACGATCACTGGTCAGAGGGCCTACCATGAGTTTCCAGTGTACTTTACTACTGTAGTTACGTCGCCAATGAGCGTTTTTCTTTTTGTTTTCTAGGGGATCGATAGATGACGCTACGGTCTGTACGAAGAAACGTCAACATTTCAAAAAGTGTTTCTTTAAAATAGTAAAGAGTGAAAAGATGATCAAGAAGATGCCAACGCATCTTTTAATGACATATTTCATTATTTACTAATCATTTTAATCGAAAATTCTAAACTTTTACGCCTGACATGGCTGAATAGGCTCGATCCCATGCCATTAAAAAAAAAAGGCAGGCACAGACTTGACCAGATTTTGACAGGATCTCGCTTACGGCTCTATGGGGCGATAAACATGTAATCTGTCGAGTTTTTTAGGAACTAAATTTAAAAAAGAAAAGAAAATCGCTCATTCGTATGACAGAAATTAGTTCTCAACGTAACCACTAGGAGCACTGTAAGAAATTCAATACAAAATTGGTGACGTAAGTAAGGTGAAAACTCATGGTAGACCCTCAGAGTCAAGTGTGTGATCCCACTATGACGTAAAGTACCTATACTATATGTCAAATAAAGACGAAAATAAGAAGATGACAGCAGCAGGGCTACGAAACCTTTTCAGACCGTGATCGTTTTATGAAAAATCAGAACACCGATTGTCAGTGTTCGATGGAAGAATGTTATATTAATACAAAATATAGGAAAACTATCTTAGATTCAAAAGAGTATCGTTAAAATTAAACACAAGTACTGTGATGATAGGTAGTTGAACAATTATTATTATGCATGTACCCTGATTTAAGATATCAATATATAATCCAGTCTAAGCCTGACCACCATCTTTGATTGCTGTGCCCTCCTATCCTTTACAAGTACATGCTAGTTTTATCTTTTCACTCGTTCGCTGTTGATGGAAACGAAAGAATACATTAGTTATGTGCTTACTAGGTCCGTAATTGCGTATGATTAAACCGCACTGGAAATCGATTTTGAGGGCGAATTAAACGAGATTACTTAAGCCTTGAACGACATCTGTCGATCAATCAATCAACCAAATACACTTTATTCAAAGATCAATAACATCAATCCAAAAACATATTAATACGTCCTTCATATTATTTGTAACCACCTAAATCTTATTAATGCATTAAAAAATGTCTCCCTAAAGTTACGGAATCGATAAAGACACGAAACACTATAATTAATCTAACAAAAGATTGCAACACCGTCTTAAATTAAAAATTCAAATTCAACAATGTTTTTCCTTGCCGCATTGTATGTACATATATTAATGTAGGCGTACGTAAGATCTTCTTAATTATTTTTATCCTTCCAGTGACAAGGATTTTTTTAAAGGGGGTTCGAGCTTATTGTGCTGCCCCTATAGTATTTTTATTTATTTCTAAACAGTTAAACAGCATTTCCAAAAAACAAGAATGTATTCATGCACGGCTAGCATGCCACCCATTACAAAGCGTTTTAAAGAGAAAAACGTCATGCACGCTCTTTCTGGCATACGTAAAATAATAAGGATGGAGGCACATCTAGATTTTTATCATTTTCTCGGAGGTGGCATGCGAGGCCTACTGAATGGCTTTCAACTTATCGAAATTCACCAAAGACCGTCGCTTACCAACCGTGGTCAGCCTTAATCGCCGGAATAGTCTTCAAGTAGGTACTACCGTAAAAAGAGCTCGGTGGCGCATTGCGGAGAGGTATGGACTCTCAATCATGAGGTCCGAGTTCGAATCCGCACGGACAACATGCCACGTACCAATGAGTTTTTCTAACTTATGTACGTATTACCGACTGCTCTCAAACGGTGAAGGAAAACATTGTGAGGAAACCTGCATATGCAGAAGAAGAAATTCTGATGCATATGTGAAGTCTACCAATCCGCATTGGGCACGCGTGGTGGACTAACGCCCAAACACCCTCCTAGAGGGTAGGCCTGTGCCCTGCAGTGGGACGTAATATAGGCTGATGATGATGATGAGGTACTACGGGAAGGTGTTTGCGTCCAAACCTGCCCTTCGAAACGAGTAGCCTCCTTGAATTTTAATGGAAAAACTACTCTTAAGTCATGGTTGCAGGGTATTTATCCAAGACAAGATACCATAGGTTCATCACTCCATAAAAAATACTAAAAAAGTTGGAAGACTTCAATCCTGCATTCCTCAATACTTATACTTACCACCGTGAAAAACATGTATTGTCGCCTAAATCAACTTTTTATTGTAACGCTGATTCGGAGTAGGTAATTCTCGTGTATATAACAATTTCTAATCAAAATAAGTGCTGACAATAATGCGTTCTCCAAGAGCAGTAAAAATTAATATTTCATTTAATTATTTGTAAGACAGCAAAAATACAAGACACAATAATATACACCTTAAAATAGACTCAAGTATGCGTCTCCAATATTGTGCAGGTGTCAGTAGATGGAATACCTTAGGTTTTTGTCCCCAACAAGTGACAAGGATGAAGTGAAGTAAGCGGTGAAGCAAACATCGTGAGGAAACCTGCATACGCTGAAGAAAATATTCGGATGTCTATATGAAGTCTACCAATCCGCATGCATCAATAAATATTTTTGAATTTGCATTATTGACGTTAGATATGACGAATGACGATATTACGACACATTTGGCGTATGCTTTAGAAAAATTTACTCAGCCGTTTCCCACCTGGAGTGAGATTTTTGAATCTCATTCGGTGAGCTCAGCAGTTGAAAATGTCAAAACTACTATGGAGATACGCATCTTTCTACTGGGCATTTGACTCTCAAAAATCGCACTCCTGGAGTATGATTTTTGATAGTCAAATCAGCAGTAGAAATATGCATATCTTCATAGTAATTTTGACATTTTCAACTGCTGAGCTCACCGAATGAGAATCAAAAATCGCACTCCTGGAGGAGCCCACGCTTGGTATGTTTTGAAAATATTTTTTTGGATTTAAAAAAAAATATGGCTGAAAGGTAATGGTGTAGTATATTTTTAAGACTGACTCATGAAACCCTTTTATTTAATACCCCACACGATAGGTTTCAGGACAAAAAAATTATGACGTCATAACTCCCCCCCCCCCCCCTTAATTCTAAGGGAAATATTGTTAAGAACTGCCGGTCTAAATGATTTTTCTGACCTGAAGTAGGTGTGTGAGGAACGGCTATCTTGTACATCGATTTACGGCTTTTTATCGATTTTGGCTTTGTAGGGCTAACACTATGCATATATAGCATAGCATACTACTATAACATAACATAACATAGCATACTATAACTGCTCTCGTCGAAATCGAGGCTCCATCTTTCAGAGTAAGCGAAAAGTTTTAAATCTACGAAGCTTTCATGTATTTTGACAGACCAATCAGAGATAGAACTTTAGATGCTTTATTTCAAAAAGCGCTCGTTGGCATAGTGGAGCTTCGGTATTGTAAACGATCACCGAGTAAAGCAACGTCAGATCCGGTCAGTCTTTGGATGGGTGACCGCCTAGTGGTATTTCATCTCGAGTGTTTCCGTTCTCCGGAAGGCACGTTTAGCAGTTGGTCTCCGATAGTTCCGTCAGATGACGTTGTAACTATTCGTTGAGCCAGGTCAGAGGCCTATTTAGGCGGCTTGAAAATGCTCTGACAGCCAGCTGACCACTAACTTGCCTCCGCTAACGCGCACTGGGCCCGCGTGGTGGAGTATGGCCCACTCCCTCTCACACCTATTCGTGAGAGGAGGCCTTTGCCCTACAGTGGGATTCTACAGGCTATAACTTACTTTTTTTTATTTCAAATATAATGATACCATAGACTCCAAGTACGGATTATTTTTTATTCTTTTTCAGTACATCACACCGTCACATCTGCGTCGAAAATTTCAAGTTACTCTGTGAATTTTACCGAATATTGGCCGCCAGCAGCGTGATGACGTTGAAAGTCACGAGTGACAGTTGATAAATTACATACACAGTCATACACATACATAAACTCACGACCGTAATCCCTTTCGGGGTGGTCAGAAATATTGCTACTACTACGTACTTTCTGTTTAAGAGTGTAGTTATAGTAATGCTCATATTTAGCAATTTAAGTTTGAGGATGGAATGACGTGTCAAGTATTGAGAGGTGGCTAGCCCTTCACCCATAAACACTGTATGAGAAACCTTTAATCCTTTAGTCGCCTCGTGCAACACCCACGAGAAGAATTCGGGTGGTCCATTATAGGCTGGAACCACACGAAAATGTAACTCCTTGTTCGTTTTTAGGGTTCCGTAGTCCAACAAGGAACCCTTATAATTTCGTCCATTCTGTCTGTCTGTCTGTATGCCCCACCTCAACAACACGCTCATTTTTGCACCTATTGAATCGAAATTTGGTATGAAGACAGATAACAGTAACCCAAACAGAAATGAAATAGTCATAATCATAAAGCAAGTAAATTTTTTCCAACCACCTTTTCGTTGTATGGGCCCTCCCATACAAGTGGTATCCAGTGGTGGTAAGTGAGGTGTCGTTGGATAGGTTTTGTCCAATGGAAGAAAACTCCCATAAAAATTTAATCATTACAATGCTTGTGTCTCGTGATATTTGCGCTCAAAGTCAAAAATAGGGCCCCCCCCCCTCTAACTTCTAAAATACAGGAATAAAAATCTGAAAATGTTACACAATATAGCTTTCTGTAAGTACTTTCAATGAAATTTATAACGGAAGCTGTAGCTCAAATAGTTACGGAGAAATCAAATTAAACATCGACCGTCGACCGCCGTCGGCGTCTATCAATAGATGGCGCTGAACGAAATTTAATCGCACTATTGTTTGCTTCTTGAAGATTTCTTAAGTTATTTAAGCTATGTCAAGAAAAGCTTCTCATAGAATACTACGGAACTCTACCTTGGGCGATTCCGACATTCTCTTGGCCGGTTTTTTATTTTTATTTAGTAGTTGCCACAGTACCTCAGGCAGGACACAAAAAGGCATTTTTTCGAGGGCTACGAACTTAGCACTAGGAACTTGTCATTATTCATTTTAGAAATTAGTCGCCTAAATCATGGCCTGTACGTGTGTTCTGAGTTACATACTATTAAGTTTCTACGCCTACTCTAGTACCTACCTACCTCAATAACTTGCAAACACACTTTTCTCGATTTTCCGGATTAGAAACAAATCTATTCATAAATAAATACAACGATGATCAATAACGATTTGAAAGAAGTTCTACTATTCTTAGTACATTTTTTAGAATTTTAAAAATATTTTTTCCAGTTTCAATATGGCTACTACTAGCTCCACCTGGCGGATATTTTTCATAACTCTCTTTAAAAAAGCTTCATTGAAAGGAAGACGAACCACAAGTGTGCACTACTGCTTCTTTAGGTCTTTCAACATCGCCATTTTGTTGTTTGATACAATTTTTCATATTTCTTTAAAGTGTGTACTATAAAGAACCTTTTTTTCCTTCTTTTCGCCCCTATTTGGAATGGAGTATAGGTATATCAATTTAACGGCAGAAATGTCCATCGAATGAAAAACGATAAATAAATAGTCCGCTTTAAAACCGATCAACAAGGATTATTTTTCCTGTTCGTTCGATTGATATCCGACTTCATATTCCTTATGATGCAATCTTCAAACCACAAGACGAGGTATTATATTACATTGTCCATACCGTATGTACCGGCTTCGATTACGTAGGTAAGTAGATAGGCGTAAAGACGGAAAGGTCGAGCTTATCACTAACCTTCGATTTGATTTGACCTTCGAGTGTTTACTGTTACTAAACACATATAAAAGTAAACCAGTATTCAACTAAATTTCAAATATTTATTCCTTGTCTAGTCTTAAAGATAAAAAACTACTTGTTCCGTGCATATCCTTCCGCGTATGAACGAAAGAAATGTTAAAACCTCGGAATTAGGGGCCATCAGTAAACATCTTATCTTGCACACATAACAAACTTATTCGGTATGTCCGGACCACAGAACTCGTAACAAACAGAAGTGTCTATAGGAACGTCTTAATTAATCTCGACAATCAATTGAAAATCATTTGAACACGCACAGGTCATAGATAACTACATAGAATTTAATACAAAGGAACTAAAACTCAATTTAATTATATCACGAAGTTACCGACGACATCACAACTCTGCCATGCCATCTAAGAAATCAAACAAATCAGCCCGCATCAACCTACTGCTGGGCATATGCCTCCCTTTTAGCGCTTTCACACACGATGACGCATTGACGAAGCAGCAGACGTCAGTCCGTCATTTATGAAGCAAGGAGTTTGTATGAAACCGCACATCGAAGCACACACGGTGCGTCAATCCGTCTCCTTGCTTCACAAATGACGGACTGACGTCTGTCGCTTCGTCAATGCGTCATCGTGTGTGATCCCACTTATTGCGCTATTCCTCACGGTCCTATGCTAAGAAATATATCACAATAAATGCCTACTTACAGAAACAAAATTAAGTACCTACCTACCCTATACTCGCATTTACCAGTTGGACGCTCGCGCCTGTATGTGTGCGTCGTTGCGTGCCCTTTATTGACACTACTAATATCTCTGTTCAACAGAGTGGTGAGGTGCGGTGTCTGAAGTTATGAGTATTGAGGGCACAGATTATGAGGGGCAGGAAGTGACCATTCTGAACGTAGTAGGTACTTATTATCTATTCTGTGACGATGCGCTCCGTGTAAATCACGCCTACCATAAACGCAGTGATGATATCTGCAATACGAGGGTATACAATGGGTCATTGGCTGATGCCATTTATGGCGTCACCGTAAATTAAATAGTCAATCAAAAGTAACTATTAATTATTATCATTAACACTTTTTGACGTGAGTAAACAATTGTGCGCATCTTGGTCATCTTCATACAAGCGGCCGCTGGCTGTGTCGGTGCACTCACACATAGCACGCTTTAAAGGAAATACGAACAGGTGCACACACTCAGCCTGGGTATGTGTGCCCATTCATTCGTCTTCTAACGCTAAGTGCACCGACCACGGCCGCTTGTATGAAGCGTTCGTTCTATAGGGATATTTATTCTTGTGGTGAGGCTGCAGAGTTTCACAACATACTTAAACTGTGGCATAGTACTTGCTTGATTGTAAATAACTCACCGATGTGACAAAACAAAGTAGCTTCAATGTTTTCCTGTCACAGTTCGTGTCGGTACCGTCGCCCGCGCAGTTATTTTGCAAACATGAAGTTGTTAGTTGTTTTCTGTTTCCTTTCGTTGAGTATTGTGTCCGGAAACGATGAAGATTGTAAGTTTATATTAATTTAAAAATATATTTAAAAACAATATAATTGCTATCTTATAAAAAGTATTGTTACGAGCGACGGGTTCCGGGATTGGAGTGAAACGCCAAGTCCAAGTTTACGGAGTTTATTGGGTTTCCCTTACACACGGTCCTCCTCGCAGGGTCCTTTTCGTAGAGTCCTCGTCGCAGAGGTCCTCCTTACACGGTCCTCTTCACAGGGTCCTCCTCGCAGGGGTTCTCCTTACACCACTATTCACTTCTCACTTTTCTCTTCTTCCTTTTTGCTGCGCACTTTTCACTGTTAAACTCAATACTTGGCCGCAAACTCTCCGGTTTATATATAAGGTCTAACAAAATTAGCTGAAACTATTTTAAGGGGAGTATCAGACCATCAAACAGAACAACTTTCTCTATGGGACCAATATCGAAATCGCGAAAAAAAAACCAGCTGTTCCATACAAACCTACTCGACCTAAATGTATTGGATGGCAGATTTTTTTTCGCGATTTCGATATTGGTCCCATAGAGAAAGTTGTTCAGTTTGATGGTCTGATCATCCCCTTATAATAGTTTCACCTAATTTTGTTAGACCTTATATATACCTACCCCCAGAACGTCCCAGATTTGTTTCTAGACAATTTTGGATAGATGTGTCGCCGTGTGTTCATATTTGCATGAGCGGTATGGTGGGGATCGTAGCTGATACCGACCAATTGTCTCTAGCTGTCCCAGGGGTCGCAGACGTTAGTTATCGTTGAATGAAAAGTGCTTTCGACAAAAGAAGAGAAGGAGAACCGTGGATTTGATGAGAGAAATAAAGTATCAAGTGTTAGCTGATTTCATGTTCATTCATAGATTTAACCTCTTTTGAGAATCGTTTTCTTGACGACTCAAACGTATGGAGCAGCTGATTTCTTTTTTTCGCTGACACGTTTGCTCCCATAGTAAAAGTTGTTCAGTTTGATGGGTAGAGTATGGGGTTAAAAGGTTAGTGATGCTTTTCCTTACACCCCGTATAACAACAATTAAAGAACCGACCAAGAGCGTTTCGGTGACGCCCATGATAGAGTTTCGTAGCAATTGATTTTAGGTTTCATTTTCTAAATGATTTTTTTTTCTTAGTGAGCTCCTGCATGTATAATGTATATAGAATAATTATACTGAGCGATTTTTTTACTGTTTCAGGTTTGGTCCTACTGTAAAACCCTTCTTTGGTTTGGTCACCCTTGAAAAATTAGAGAGTGATAAATATTTAAATTTGTATTCTTTTGTTTCTGCTTTGTTTGACTTTACGTTGTGTCATGGAACTATTTTATATGAATCGATTTCTTTTTAGATAAGGTATTTTAGTATACTTGAACAATGTGTTATACAAGGCTAATTTAATCAATGTAAACCTTACAGTGCGCAGAATAGACGCGATTTTCGACGAGCAAGACTGCAGGAGTGCTGGTGGTACTTGCACCATCGCCGCAGACTGCCCCGACGGAGGCCTGACGGAGGAGAAAGGACTCTGTGCAAAACAACAGAAAGACGGGATCGAGTGCTGTTACGGAAGTAAGAGTCGGCGCAAACGAGCCACTGGCCAAAACCACCGGTGGCTTAGATATCTCGGCGATGCCGAATCAGAAAGCAATTTTCGTTGGAAGCGGCACTGCGCCGGAGTAAATCTCGCGCTGCCGCTAGACCTGTATATAGGGTCCTTCTTAAGACGCTGTTATCCGGTCGAGGCCGTTGTTTGAACACGAACGAAAGTGTTTTAACCCTTAAACAGGCATAGTACGATTTATCGACCACATAAAAGTAACTGACAATGTACCTACTAAAAACTTACAATAAGGTTCATTATTGAATTTAAATATGGTGGCCAAGGCCTGTTTAAGGGTTAAACTGTGTTTTAAAGTCAGAAACCAATTATGTCTTATTTAAGGATCTGGCTGATAGGTGACCGTTCTCAATTACACGATTAGATTAAGTTTAATAGATAGAAAAAAATCCCAAAGTTACCCCTTTTTGTTATGTTATGTTTTTTCAATACTATGAACTGCTGATATTTAACTTTTTATTCTTGTACTTAACTAAATACATTAAATATTTCTAGTGAATTCCGTAGAATTTTGAGCTTAGAAACACCCACGAGCAAAGATATTGATGAAAAACACGTTTTTTTGCGATCCTGCTTTCAATTGGAGCGGGATGGCTAATTGCAAACTTATGCTTGCAAGAAAGAGACGCTTGCACTTTTATAACCTGGCCTTAATATGCTGACACTTTTTTAAGGGGATGATCAGAAAATCAAACTGAACAACTTTCTCTATGGGACCAAACATCGAAATTGCGAAAAAAATATCTGCCGCTCGATACAAAACTGCAATCCTACTCGGGCCAAATTGACTGACACCGGACAGCTGATTTTTTTGTCGCGATTTCGATGTTTGTCCCATAGAGAAAGATGTTTCTGTTTATTTGAAAGTGTGTATGAAAAGTCAGATTTTCGAACCAAAATATAATCAAGGACAATGGACATGCTTTGGTGCCATAATAAAAAATATTTAGACGGATAAGTCCTAACGGAATATAATTTTTTTTTTGGCCTGCACTTTCACATTTTGTACCAAATCCGATAATGTCCTTTGACGAATAAAAACAAATAAAGGGAAACGTATGGGGTACCTGTAGATTTAATAAGTCTATTGCAGTCTATACGAAAAAAATTGTATTATTTTACATTGTTTCTAGTTTCAACGAAAGAGACAAGATGCGAGAAGCGCGGAGGAGAATGCATACCTAAAGGAAACACTTGCAGTCACAGACTGACATTCGAACACGCTTCCGACTGCTCCCCCAACTGGAAATGCTGCATATTAGTTTAATTTTATTTGTAAATCTCGGTGTAACGTCAAATGTAATAAAAACGATTACCTATAATGTGACCGTTATTTTTAACCGACTTCAAAAAAAGAGGAGGTTCTCAATTCGACTGTGAGACTGTGAGTTTCTTTTTTGGGTTCCGTAGTCAAATACGGAACCCGTATACTTTCGTCCACTCTGTCTGTCTGTCTGTATGCCCTCAATATCTGCGCTCCCATTGAACCTATTGAATCTAAAGTTGGCATGAAGACAGAGAGATAACAGTAACCCAAAAATAAAAATGTTATAGTTATGAAGAACCATAGATATATCTATCTAGATAATATCTGCGCTCAAAGTCAAAAATATTGCCATCTACAGAATTTTCGTTTTACTAGTCTTGGAAAACGAATCTTTATTATAATAGCTAACCTATCTTAAAAAAAAATACAGTACGGAGGTGGAAAGCGACTACTTCGTTTAGCGGAGCGGGACGTTTCCGGTTTCGCTTACGGTAATCTATACTGCATTCCAAATAAGGACGAAAAGATATTCCGATTCCTGTATAGCTTTCTGGCCAAACTTACTATAGATTCTAATTTTGAATGTCAAAAATTATGAAAAACAGTGTCGTGTGAACGTGATAAGTTTGAAATTATTGTTCCGTAATTATAGGCTGTCGCGTTTAGTGATAAGGTATAAAATTGTATATAAATAAATGCGTACGATTTTTTAAATTACCACGTTTACAGAGGGGAAATGCTAAGGCGAGGCGGGTCCCTATATAAATCGTCCAAGGCTAAAACATGGCACGTAGTATACCTTGTTTTGAAGATTTTGGAAAGTGTTGACCCAGGTGAATAATCTTTGTCTTCTAATAACGCCAGTTCTAAAATTTATAGCTGTACACAGGTGGTGGATCAAATGAAAAATCCTTGATACTTACTTCGATTAAATAAATATTACAATTTTACCTATCTGTCTTTCGCTTCAATCGATGCAAAAATTAGGGGGTAATTGAGACGGGGCACACAGACAGACAGAATGGACAAAAGTATCAAAGTTTCTTGTTTGACTATGGCACCCTAATAAAACCGGCCAAGTGCGTGTCGGGCCACGCGCAGTGTAAGGTTCCGTAGATGCCCGCACAATATGCGGACTCTGAAGGAGCTTTCCTTTTTACTTTTCCAAGCATATTCTATAAGTTGGTCGACTATTAGTCGTTAACTTCTAAAGCTTACTTAGCTGTGATAGTTTTCCTTTTAACTTCGTTATACAGGGTGTAAGTGACAGCCTAGTAAATACTGAATGGTCTGAGACTATCAAACAGAACAGCTATCACTAAAGGCTTTATTCAGGAAACGCGAAAAAAAATCAGCTATCCCATACAAAACTGCTGTACCTACCCGACTCAAATGTATGGGACAGCTGATTTTTTTTCGCGTTTCCTGAAAATAGCCTATAGTGATAGTTGTTCAGTTTGATGGTCTGAGTTCACCGTTTCAGTATTTGCTAGGCTGTCACTTACACCCTTTATACTAATGCCGTGAATTTTTTCACATATCCAATATCATCCGTTTAGCTGGCAGGGGGGAACCTTGACTCTAACAGAAATAAGCACTTTAAAGCGTAATACTTATTTCGCATAAGAATCCCTGAATTGAAAAATGGACCCAGATACCCATTACTGTCGTCCGATTTTTAATGAATGAATTATCTACCCGTAACCTTTTATTTCATGACATGATTCATTATTTAATAAAAATTAATAAAAACATTGTACCGGCCTGTACCGGCCCACAAAACAACTTGACACAAAAAAACTTGACATACCGAATTGCAAAGTTCGAATGCCCAGACGCGAAATATCGAAAATCGAAAGTCCGAGTAGGTACAGGGCCAGCACTGTCACAGTCACACCAGTATCACAGCACAGTCGCCCGCGCAGTTGTTTTGCAAATATGAAGTTGTTAATTATTTTGTGTTTCCTTTTATTTAATTTTGTGTCCGGAAACGAAGAAGACTGTAAGTTTAATTTATTTTAATTTACCTAAATGTCTTTAAAAGCATACTAAAAAACGAACCACTGTGTATAATCTAACTAACTCCGTGTCATGTAGAAGTTATCACTTATCAGTAATTTTCTATTATTATTCGCATTTCCGGACGAAATTCCGGTCAAAAAATGGTGCCTTTTACGTTTTAATAGGTACGTTGGTTCTAAGTTTTTTTACTTACCTACCTATCTACATAATACGACTGGCTCAGATTAAGTAGGTACCTATTAGACCAAGCTCCCGATGCATTATTTCTTACCTCTCTCGGTTCCCCATCAGACGCATACTGCAGCGATAGATAACACTTAGGACAACAGGAATACAGAAGGTTGCCATCCTAATCCTGGAAGAACCATGTTTTTTTTCGGGTACCGTACCTATACCTCTATAATAGAAATCAAAAAGTTCAATCTTGACAAAATTTTTTGGGGTGGTTGGGGATCTACCTCCTAGCGCTCCACCCCGGGCAACGGCACCACAAGCTACCTAGTTTGTGGTGGCGGCTGAACGATCCCCACAGCGATGTGGTAGGCTCCCGACCACCCTCCTGCCGGAGTCTGGCGACAAGCAGCTTGCTGCGTTCCGTCGGTGTGCAGGTACAATCCTCTGTGGTGCAGGAGTGACAGTGCCATTCTGGGTAAGCTCGCTACATCTTCGACCCCATCTTTGTCCTGAGGACTAGATTGAGGTCAAGAGCAAGCCCATCATAGTAAAAAAAAAGTCTCATCCTTCCTGTCCAATAGTGTTATCTGGGTCGGTCGTCGTTTTCTGGATTTCAAATAATACCTAGATAACATTAAAATAAAACAAAAAAGAGTACGTATAGTAATAAACAGTTAAACCATTTTGTTGTCTCGGATTTCGTCCTGATATATGGATAAAAATTTAAAATTACATAAAGTAACGCGAAGTTGGATACCTACTTGAATTTCGGACATTGAATTGCGTTTTTTTTTTTCTATTTGTGCGCGCTTATTTTATGCTTCAGCTTTTTCGCTACGATGCGACGACAAAAACCGGTGTAGACGAAAAATCATCAGCCAAGAGGTAATGGTCTGAATCTGAATACAACCTTAAAGTTGTGATTTAAAAAAAATGTAAGAATAAGAATCATTTATTTGTAAAACATGAGTAAAGATTACAGTGATGTTGAATGTGGTGTTTTTGTTACTAGTGATGCATATTACGTATCGATTTCTTTGTAAGTATAAGGAATTTCAGTATTCTGATTTTTATTAATGTACATGTAATAAATGTACACAACCTTACAGTGCGCAGAATAGACGCGATTTTCGACGAGCAAGACTGCAGGAGTGCTGGTGGTACTTGCACCATCGCTACAGACTGCCCCGTCGGAGGCCTGACGGAGGAGAAAGGACTCTGTCCACAACAACAGAAAGACGGGATCGAGTGCTGTTATGGAAGTAAGGGTCGGCGCAAACGAACCACCGGCCACAGCCACCGGTAGCCGTCGCGGTCGCGTACACTGCTGTAGCAAGTGCCGGCCACTGGCTGTGGCCGGTGGCTATTTTTTTCTGATCGTGAAGTAAACATGTTTAGTGTATGAACGGGCTCGCACTGACAAGATGTTAGAGTGAATGCAAATGAGAGACGACTACTATTACTGCTTCCTGACGTCCACCTCGTTCTATCGAGGGCGTGAGGTCGAAATTGATGGATGGGGGGAGTGGGGGTGGGGGTAATATTTGCTACTTATACTGGGTAAACATCTGGCCGCCCTGGGAAAAAGTCCTATAGAAAGGATGTTCGGCTTGATGGTCTGATCATCCCCTAAAAAAAGTGTCAGCATATTAAGAAGGACCCTATATCCTCATCATCTCATCCGATGGACGTCCACTGCTGGACATAGGCCTCCCCCAATGTTCACCACAACGACTGGTCCTGTCGGTCCTATACAGGGTGAAATTGATATAATTAGCATCCTTTTAAACTAAGAGTCTACCCATCAAACTGAACAACTTTTACTATGGGAGCAAACTAAACGGAGCAAAAAAAATCAGCTGTCCCATACTAAACTGCACCCGCCGCTGCTGCCTACATGACTCAAATGTATGGGACAGCAGATTTTTTTTTGCTCCTATTGGTTTGCTCCCATAGTAAAAGTTGTTCAGTTTGATGGGTATACTCTTAGTTTAAAACGATGCTAATGATATCAATTTCACCCTGTATAAGAAAAACAAATAATTCTTTCCAGTTTCAATTAAAGAGACAAGATGCAGGAAGCGTGGAGGAGAATGCATGGCTAAAGGAAACTTTTGTAATGAAAGAATAACATTCGAAGAAGCATCCGACTGCTCTCTCTACAGGAAATGTTGCATATTAGGTTAATTTTATTTTTAAGTAAAAAAAATACTAAATAACAATAATTTTTAAATACAATAAAAACGTACATTACCTATACTATAATGCGTAATTTTTTTATCGGCTATAGGCTTCGATCAACAATATCCAACTAGATAACGCGTCAGCGCTCAAAAAATGTCCCGGCAAATAACGCCTCACTATTGGAGTGAGGTCTTATTTTGAATTAGTTGCGTTCGAACAAAGCCAACGTAAGCACGTCTCGCAATGCCGCAGTGTTCCTTTTTTAAATTACTAGGAATTATGGTTGCTTTGAGGTCGAAATTATAATGTATTCGGACTGTTTTCTCGGTTCGTTAACAAAAAATGTTGTATATTCACGAGGACAGAATTTCTCTTTGATTTTGTATGCGACCCGTTATCTAGTTGTATATTGTTGATCGAAGGCTATAGGCCCGCTACACATTCCCACCGCTGTAACTCCTGTAAACCAGGATCAACAGCCTCAGATCATTCATCATCATCTCAGCCGATGGTCGTACACTACTGGACATATGCCTAGGCCTCCCCCAAGAATCGCCACAACGGGCAACGCGCTGCCCTCATCCAACGGGTTCCCACCGCTTGCACCAGGTAGTAAACTCCTTTTAAACAGAAAAATAATCATCTAAATAAAAATATCGCTGTTATTGCAAAACAAATTGTAAGTACAAGGTCGGCGGTATAACTAAAGCTGGCGCGTGCCACACATTTAGGTACCTACGTAATGCTTTTGTCTCACTGCACGCACACTGAAAATGTTTCTATATCTGTCAAAAACGGACTCACTGACAGCAAAAACGCATTTGTGTGTATCTGTGAACGCGCCAGCTTGAGCGTTCACACACGATGACGCATGACGGAGCGGCTTGCGGCTGCGTCAGTGCGGGGAATCGTTGCGGCTGTCGCAGTGATGTCCGTCAGTGCGACTTGCAGTCCGTCAGAACGACGTCACTGCGGCAATGGTGTTGCCAGACATACAATAATTATCCTAGATCTGCTATATTTTTGAGTGAATGCGATACAACATTTCGATTGATTATTTTAATATACACGTAACGGAACGTTTTCAAGTAGCGATATAAGCGTCAATTTTCGTCCCGCTGCGCTAAACGAAGTTGTCGCTTTCCACCTTCGTCGAGGAGAAGAATAGTATACTAACCTCAGACAGTAAATAAGAAAGCCTCAGATCACATGTTTGTTGACCTCAGCTACAACTAGGTACATGAGATCTGAGACCTTTCTTACTTTCTTATCCTCGGTGTGTAATCTACTATTATCATAACTGGGGTAACCGAGTTTACGGTTAATTTTACAAGCGGAGTGGCTGCCTTTTTGAACTTTTTTGTTTCCTAACCGATTTCTTTCCAAATGTATTATATCTGAGGATTCCTAAGGACACCGAACACGAGAATCCAAAGTCATAATTCAGAAAAGTGACCGCCATCTTGAACTTTTTTGTTTCTCAACCGATTGCTTCCAAAATCGATATTTGGGGGTTTCTAAGGACACCGAACACGAATCCGCAGTCAAAAATTCAGAAAAGTGGTCGCCATCTTGAACTTTTTTGTTTTTACACCGATTGCTTTCAAAATCAATGTCTGTGGGTTTCTAAGGACACCGAACACGAATCCGCAGTCAAAAATTCAGAAAAGTGACCGCCATCTTGAACTTTTTTGTATCTCAACCGATTGCTTTCATAATCGATATTTGGGGGTTTCTAAGGACACCGAACACGAGAATCCAAAGTCATAATTCAGAAAAGTGACCGCCATCTTGAACTTTTTTGTTTCTCAACCGATTGCTTCCAAAATCGATATTTGGGGGTTTCTAAGGACACCGAACACGAATACGCAGTCAAAAATTCAGAAAAGTGGTCGCCATCTTGAACTTTTTTGTTTTTACACCGATTGCTTTCAAAATCAATGTCTGGGGGTTTCTAAGGACACCGAACACGAATCCGCAGTCAAAAATTCAGAAAAGTGACCGCCATCTTGAACTTTTTTGTTTCTCAACCGATTGCTTTCATAATCGATATTTGGGGGTTTCTAAGGACACCGAACACGAATCCGAAGTCAAAAATTCAGAAAAGTGACCGCCATCTTGAACTTTTTTGTTTTTACACCGATTGCTTTCAAAATCAATGTCTGGGGGTTTCTAAGGACACCAAACACGAATCCGCAGTCAAAAATTCGGAAAAGTGACCGCCATCTTGAACTTTTTGGTTTTTACACCGATTGCTTCCAAAATCGATATCTGGGGGTTTCTATGGACACCGAACATGAATCCGCAGTCAAAAATTCAGAAAAGTGGTCGCCATCTTGAACTTTTTTGTTTTTACACCGATTGCTTTCAAAATCAATGTCTGGGGGTTTCTAAGGACACCGAACACGAATCCGCAGTCAAAAATTCAGAAAAGTGGTCGCCATCTTGAACTTTTTTGTTTTTACACCGATTGCTTTCAAAATCAATGTCTGGGGGTTTCTAAGGACACCGAACACGAATCCGCAGTCAAAAATTCAGAAAAGTGACCGCCATCTTGAACTTTTTTGTTTCTCAACCGATTGCTTTCATAATCGATATTTGGGGGTTTCTAAGGACACCGAACACGAATCCGCAGTCAAAAATTCAGCCCCCAAATATTGATTTTGAAAGCAATCGGTGTAAAAACAAAAAAGTTCAAGATGGCGGTCACTTTTCTGAATTTTTGACTGCGGATTCGTGTTCGGTGTCCTTAGAAACCCCCAAATATCGATTTTGAAAGCAATCGGTTGAGAAACAAAAAAGTTCAAGATGGCGGTCACTTTTCTGAATTTTTGACTGCGGATTCGTGTTCGGTGACCTTAGAAACCCTTAAATATCGATTTTGGAAGCAATCGGTGTAAAAACAAAAAAGTTCAAGATGGCGGTAACTTTTCTGAATTTTTGACTTCGGATTCGTGTTCGGTGTCCTTAGAAACCCCCAAATATCGATTATGAAAGCAATCGGTTGAGAAACAAAAAAGTTCAAGATGGCGGTCACTTTTCTGAATTTTTGACTGCGGATTCGTGTTCGGTGACCTAAGAAACCCTCAAATATCGATTTTGGAAGCAATCGGTGTAAAAACAAAAAAGTTCAAGATGGCGACCACTTTTCTGAATTTTTGACTTCGGATTCGTGTTCGGTGTCCTTAGAAACCCCCAAATATCGATTTTGAAAGCAATCGGTTGAGAAACAAAAAAGTTCAAGATGGCGGTCACTTTTCTGAATTTTTGACTGCGGATTCGTGTTCGGTGACCTTAGAAACCCTTAAATATCGATTTTGGAAGCAATCGGTGTAAAAACAAAAAAGTTCAAGATGGCGACCACTTTTCTTAATTTTTGACTTCGGATTCGTGTTCGGTGTCCTTAGAAACCCCCAAATATCGATTTTGAAAGCAATCGGTTGAGAAACAAAAAAATTCAAGATGGCGGTCACTTTTCTGAATTTTTGACTGCGGATTCGTGTTCGGTGTCCTTAGAAACCCCCAAATATCTATTTTGGAAGCAATCGGTTGAGAAACAAAAAAGTTCAAGATGGCAGCCTCTTTTCTGAATTCTGACGTCAGATTCGTGCAGATATCGATTTTGGAAGCAATCGGTTAGAAAACTACCAAAATCTACCAAACGAACCAGAAATTACCACATACTGTACTACCATTATCTACCAACAAATGACAAAAACTACCAAAATTTACCAAAAGAATCAAAAACTACCAAAATCTACCAAAAACTACAAAAAGAACGAAAATTTACCAAAATCTACAATAATCTATCATTCAAAACAAAAACTACGAAAATCTACAACAAAAATAGCAGAACTTTCGGCCATCTAAGGTGTATCTGCTGGCAACTTTACGCGCGTCACT
Organism: Agonopterix heracliana; assembly: GCA_963693445.1. Lineage (NCBI taxonomy): Eukaryota > Metazoa > Arthropoda > Insecta > Lepidoptera > Depressariidae > Agonopterix > Agonopterix heracliana. Next base: position 2,944,784 of record OY856308.1, read on the forward strand.
GCGTCACCCGTGTGCCATACCATGCGACAGCGCCGCAGTGACGGACTGCAGTGCGACTGTCGCACGTTTCCCGCATTGACGCGCGGCAATGCGGCTCCGCATGCGTCACTGCATTGACGCGCGTCAATGCAGCAAACGTGCGACAGTCGCACTGCAGTCCGTCACTGCGGCGCTGTCGCATGGTATGGCACACGAGTGACGCAGTGACGCGCGTAAAGTTGCCAGCAGATACACCTTAGATGGCCGAAATTTCTGCTAATTTCGAGTAATTTTACAATCTGTTGCCCCATTATGAAAAATATTTATAGGTGTTTCACTCGAAACGCAACATAAATATTATTTGATGTTAGAGAAAAATGAATAATAAAACTGATTCCTTGTTATAGTAGATTATTTTTGTAAACTATTTTTTGTTAAGGTGGCACATCTAGTAAAGTGTTGTCACATCTTGTGTTTATATATCCTCGACGTACTTTAGATCTATGTTATGGTTTCCATGGTGATTGATATTGTTACTGTCAAGAAAATTATATTTCGATTTTTTCACTGCGTAAGCTATTTTACTTTAATATGGTAGTAGAGCGTTAAAATTCGTTAAAAACAGTGAAAATTCGAAGCCGTGAGTTTGGCAAAAGTTATTCCAAAAGAATAATGGTTCGAAATAGTGGAAATATGTCGACAAATGTTAAACTCGAAATTCGACCGTTCGACGGATATATCTGGTCATCTTGGAAATTTCAAATATTGATGCTGCTGAGAACCCACACCGGAGCACTCTACGCTGTAGAAGGGATCCTCAAAAAGCCAATATATTCAAGTAAAGATGCCACACCGGAAGAGTTGTCGAAATACAAAACTGATAACGATGCTTACCAGCGAATCGAAAGCACAGCCTTTTACTGTTCACCTCTAATATGACCGAAAAGATGCTTACCAAAGTACCTAATGCGCTTTAGCAAAATAAGCTTGGGAGGAACTTAACCGGCTTTATGAAAGAGTATCTAAGGATCATTTCTATGATGTATGCATGCAATTCTTTGGATACAAGCATGACCCCTCACATGACATGGGAAATCACTTAACTGCAGTTAAAAATCTATGGCATGAAGTAAATCTGATCATGACTAAACAAGAACAATGCAGATTACCGGAGATGCTGTTGATAATTATGTAAAGTTATGGATTCACTGCCTGACGAGTACTTTAACTTCAAATCCAGTTGGGCTTTAATGTCTGTAAGTGATCATATAATAGAAAACCTGACTACTCAGCTATTCACTTAAGAAAGGTCGCTTAACCAGAAAAATTTGGATGAAGGCGGAAGCAGCAGTGAACTTCTTGTTCTACGAGGTGAAAAGCATTTTGCGAAAGGTAAAAACAATGCAAATAAGAACAAATTATGCAATTATTGCAAGGAAGGGTTTCATAAAGTCAAATCCTGCAAAAAGTGGATAGTGGATGGTAGACCTCCCAAACCTCCAAAGCAACCCACAAATGTAGCGATGATGACAGGCTTAGCCCCAGCCTGTGGTGATAAGAATGCAGACAAAGACTCTTGGTACGTAGACAATGGTGCCACCACTCATGTTACCAATAGAGAAGAGTCCTTTGAGTACTTTGAGAATTCTCATAGAGTTATGACGGCAAATGGAGATGCTATTGAAGCCATTGGAAAAGGTTCTATACAACTCGAAGCTGACATAACCTGCCACAAGGAGCTGATTACCTTGACGAACGTTTGGTACATACCAAGAATTCAAAGAAATTTGTTCTCAGTGCCATAGATAGAAATTTGGAGAGAGACCTAGAGCTAAGATACCCGGAGACCTTATCGAAAGCGAAATTGATTTTCAGTCGATTGAAGAAGATGAGACAAATGGCAATGACGTAACATGCCTACTGGAAACTTCTAGTATTAAAGGATTTCTTCAACTGAAACAACCCTATTTATTATGTACTATATTTTATTTCAGTAATATTTTTATCTACACATAAACACACACACACACACACACACCCCACTTCCCTCACACCAAACACATCGTGCACTTAATCAAGGGTACCTATAATATAACCTATAATATTGCGACCAATTTTGTTGTTGTTTAAATATGTGTTATTGTCATTGTTTTCTTTCTTTCTTTTTTTAGTCTATTATAACTTTTATTCTGTTTTTGAGCCAAATTTTGTTGTTGTTGTTCTAATGTAGCTAATAGTAGACCGTTTAGCCCTTTTATCAATCTTGTCTCCCGCATATCATCTCAGGGAGAAGGTGGTGGCTGAAAAACAGCGCTGCCCGAGCCTACGGTTTCGGAACAGCATAGCTGACGTCACTTACCTTTTGCCTACTATGGTCTCAAAGCATTTTCTTTTTGTATTCAAATTTTGTTTGCTTGTTTGTTTATGAAACGATGTAAGTGCACAATGATTGTTATTGTTAATACTGTAAAGAACTGCGATGTAGAATATAATAGAAAGGCAATAAATAATTTTTTATTTTTTTTTTATTTTTTTTAACACAACAAAATGAAGTCATGCCAGACGCAGAATTAAGCGGGCGACAGTTTCGTGATCGAAGTTAGATTAAACCTCCTGAGAGATTATATTTTGAGCAATCCGTTAATGAAGCCATAATATCTGTACTTGAACCATCTTCATATCGTGAATCCTTGCGTAGTCCTGAAAAGGATAAGTGGATCGAAGCGATCAGTCGTGAAATAAAGACATTAAATGAAAATCTGACTTTGGAGCTGAAGACTCACCCAAAGAAAAGAAAAGCACCACGATGCAAATGGGTATTAAAAGTCAAAAGAAACCTAGTAAAGCATTGTGAATGTTAAGATGGGTACTAAAAATCAAAAGAAATCTGATAAAGCAAATCAAAAGAAACCTGATAAAGCTTTGTGAAGAGCCTGGATTGAAAAAGAGGAGTGAATGTTAAGGTGGCACATCTAGTAAAGTGTTGTCACATCTTTTGTTTATATATCCTCGAGACATACTTTAGATCTATGTAATGGTTTCCATAATGTTGTTACTGTCAAGAAAATTATATTTCGATTTTTCCACTGCGTAAAGCTATTTTACTTTAATATTTTTCTCCTCGACGGAGGTGGCAAGCGACATCTTTGTTTAGCGCAGCGGGACGAAAATTGACGCTTTCCGTCTGGAGGGGAGAACGCTAAACGAAGTTTCCGCTTTCCACCTCTGTCGAGAAGAAAAATTGTATACTAACCTAGGACTTACTGTCCGAGTAAGAAAGCCTCAGATCACATGTTAAGGCCGAGGTCAACAATTACATGAGCTCTGAGACCTTTCCTGTCCTCGGTGTGTAATCTACTATTTTCTCCCCTCCGGACAGAAAGCGTCAATTTTTGCAACGCTGCGCTAAACAAAGTTGTCGCTTTCCACCTCCGTCGAGGAGAAAAATAGTATACTAACCTCGGACATAAAATAAGAAAACCTCATTACATGAGATCTGAGACCTTTCTTACTTTCCTGTCCTCGGTGTGTAATCTTTACTATTATAAAACCGTAAAACCATAAGGAACAAAAAAGTAGCTGTTCACTTCATATAAATTCAAATGACACTCGATAGCGCGATTTAAATGACGTGCAGCGCCATCTATTGACAAAATAGTGTGTTTGTTTGTTTGTTCGCGCATCACGCAAAAACTACAGAACCGATTTAGATGACACTTTTTTGTTTGATAGCTTATGATCTGACCTAAAATCTGGCATATAATTTGTGCGGACGAAGTCGCGGGAAAACACTAGTCTACTATAAAACCGCCAGTTGCAGTTTTAACGATAATAGCTACAAGCATAAAACATAATAATCCGTAATGTTTCGATAAATTGAAAGCCAATCAGGACTACAATGTGACATTCTTGTTTTTTGGAAATGTTATTTAATTGTACAGAAATAAAAAAAATACGATTGGGGGCAGCACAATAGGCTCGGTAGGCTCTTAACCCGTTGAAACCGTCAACATGGTTACCCCGGGTAAGGTAACGATCCGTTACGTGTAATAATAAAATATTGTAGTCAATCATGCTACTCAAAAATATCGCAGATCTAGGATAATTATTCCATATCTCGCAACACCATTGCCGCAGTGACGTCGTTCTGACGGACTGCAAGTCGCACTGAAGGACATCACTGCGACTGCAGCAACGATTCCCCGCACTGATGCAGCCGCAAGCCGCTCCGTCATGCGTCATCGTGTGTGAACGCTCTTTATAAGCAATGTGGGTGTTTCATTTTCCTGCCCTAACCACGGCACTGCAACCTCCACGAGAGATCTCCTAAAGAAACATACGCGATGAATTGATAACCTAGTCTTTTAAAAATTGGTACTATAAATGCTTTTCTTTACGGCATTACAATCCAGCAAAAATTCTGCTTGAAAATCCTCTTTCAAAATATCCTAAAATAAGCAAAGAACTAAACTTCTGGTCTTTAATTAATATTCAAGACCCAAAATTTCTATATAAGTAATCTTAAAGATCTTTATAGAAAACAGTCTTGAAACGTTCAAAGGACCTCGCGTAATAATTATTTTAATCCAAATTAATTAACTTTTCATTTGAGAATCCACAGAATTTAGAATTTACTCGCGAATATGGTGGTTTCTCAAATAGACTGGTTTTGAAGGTCATTGAACCATAATCTGAAATTGATTTTATGAAATTATAACTTTACTAGCCGTGTGATTCCGGCTTAGAACACGGACCATCCCAGTTCTTCCCGTGTGTGTCGTACGAGGCGACTAAGGGATTAAAGGTTTCTTAGGCAGTGTTTATGGAGGGGATAAGTTGGAAAGAACTAATAATACTTATATTAAGAGGTGATAAGAATGGTTAACCTGTCGTATACCGGGAATTATTAAAGATATAGAAATAGAATAGAAATCAATTACTTATTATTGTTTTCGTACCTACTTATAGTGCGGATCCGCGTTCCGGCATACTATTTTAAAAACAATAAAAAACGTGAAAAATAATGGGACACTTGAAAGGGTATAGGTTATTAGAATCTTAACGTTATTTATGTTATGTCTGTTATAGATTATCATTTCCATCAGATTCTGCATTATAATGAAGAGTGCAGTTGTGTGTAGCCCCCTATCACCCCTTGTGCCTAGTGTTGTATGTAGTTGTGTTCACTTTGCGCACCTATTAGATTTTATAATAAACCAGACGCTGATGAGACGTTGTAGTCGAAACCGATTCATCATCATCATCATCAGCCTATACAAGGTGTTACAAAACTACAAATAAACATTTAAGGGGGTGGTTTAGACCATCAAACTGAACAACTTTCACTTTGGGACCAGTATCGAAAGCGTGAAAAAAAAAAAGTTCCATACTCTACAAATCGACTAGAGGTAAAAATTTATGTATGGGATATCAGATTTTTTTTTTCGCGATTTCGATGTTGGTCCCATAGAAAAAGTTGTTCAGTTTGACGGTCTAAACAACCCCCTTAAGAGTTTTAAATATTTATTTTTACTTATGAAACACCTTGTATACGTCCCACTGCAGGGCACACCCTGAGGGTAGCTCAGGGAGGGTGTATGGGCGTCACACCACCACGCGTGCCCAATGCAGATTGGTAGACTTCACATACGCATCAGAATTACTTTTTAGCGTATGCAGGTTTCCTCACGATGTTTTCCTTTACAGTTTGAGAGCAGTCGGTATTACGTAGGTAGGTACATAACATAGAAAAACTTATTGTATTAGTACATGGCATGTCGTCCGTGCGAGTCCGTGCGGATTCGAAGAGGAAATAGTTTTTTGACAACCAGTAAAACGTAGTTCCAACATACCACGAGATGGAAGCAAAAACAGAAATTTAGGCTAAAATTTAAGAAAAAAGTTGACGAAGTATGTTCGTATTTTTCGCTAAAGATATCTAAAGCTTGAATTTATCGTAATAAAAACACAAGTCACATGCAAAGTTTAAGAATATAAGAAATAGCGTGATAATAAACTCTCAATTAGAGAGAGCTCGAAGGAGAATGTTGGCTTTGGCAGCCGTTGTTCTATCCCGTGTGCATACATGGTCAGGGGCGGCGCGGGCGGCAATACGGGCGGCCCCGCAAGGGGGGGCGCGAGCCCCCCATCTGTATCCGCCACTGGGTCGCTCATACATGTTTCGTCAACGCCATCTATAGAGCCATTTGGAACTAATTTTCCTTTTTAATGGCTTTCGGAAAATCCCTCAGTCATCGTCATCAAAACATTTTCTTTGCCTCCAGTGGCAGCTTACAGATTATAACGGAATTTTCTTACTCAATATAAGCAATAAGAAAACTATTAACAACACAATATAGTTTATTTCGGTCGGATGAACATAGACATTCAATCGTAATTGTTTGTGCAATCAATCGTTGTCTGGGTTAGCCAAAAATCTATAATCCTAGACGGTAAAGTAAGTTTTATACTATAGATAGTCCGATATAGGTAGGTAGTACTTATCCCAAGATAATAAGGATTTATTTATAAGAGATAAAGGTTTTTAACTTTTCGTTTTAAATTCCATTATAAAATGTCATTTGTCTTTTACATATTTAACATAGGTTTTGCCCGCTACTTCATCCACGTGAAATTAAAATATCTAAAAATGCTTTCTTAGTGCTCCCCTACATTCTCCGTAGAAACTACAAATTATAAAGACGAGACGAGACGATGACGCATTGACGGATCGGCAGACGCAGTCCGTCAAGCAAGGAGTGTGAAGACACGTGAAACCACAACACACGGTTTGTGCTTCTACGTATTCTTATTCGTAGTTCTACGTACGGTTTCAACTCCTTGCTTCACAAATGACGGACTGACGTCGCCGCTTTGTCAATGCGTCATCGTGTGGGTGATTTAGGCTGTGGGTTGATTGTCAGCATAGGCGAAGTATTTTTCGCTTACGCTGATAGACGAAACATCAGTGTAACCGCCTATGAGACAGCGATAGTCATAAAGTCCTATACAATTTGTATGAAAATAGCTGTCTGACTCCGGAGTCAGACAGCCGTTGTAGAACAAAAAAGTGGCTACGTCGATAAGGACAGCAATAAGTAGCGATCTCCTTTTTTAACTAGAGCGAATTTGCTATGTGCATCTCTTACTGAGTGATATGACAAGACACGTGCTTCATTCTAGTTCCTTGTCTTTCTACGATTGTCAGTCAATCAGTCAGTGACGGAATTGTTTTGTAAGTAGGTACAGATAAGCTATTTAGTAAATACTAGTGTAAGTTAGCTAAATTATAGCATAACTACAGGGTGAAATTGATATCATTAGCATCCTTTTAAACTAAGAGTCTACCCCTCAAACTGAACAACTTTTACTATGGGAGCAAACCAATTGGAGCAAAACAAAAATCTGCTATCCCATGCTAAACTGCACCCGCCGCCGCTACCTACTCATGACTCAAATTATGGGACAGCAGATTATTTTTTGCTCCGATTGGTTTGCTCCCATAGTAAAAGTTGTTCAGTTTGATGGGTAGACTCTTAGTTTAAAAGAATGCTAAAGATATCAATTTCACCCTGGATAATAATATCATAATATCCATTATCGTAACACTTATTAGGTACTAACATAATATTCCAGTTTTCTTTAAAAAAATAAATCTCAGTTATCTTAAAATCCCCAACGCAAACAGCTAACTTGAAGTTCTTGAAGTAATATGACAGAGAATTGGTGAAAACTTGAACAAAAGACGAACCAACTTTAAATTAAGAAAGGCTTTTCCGAACTGAGGTTTGACTAAAGCTTTTTTTATTCATCTGTATGACTATAATTTTAATGTAAGTGTTCTCTGCTTAGGCCTATCTTAATAGCCTATACCGTCCACTGTTGGGACACAGGCAGGAGCACCGACTCCGTGGGTGCTCGGGGGATACAGCACCCATCAGAGGTACATAGTGATGATCAGTAAATGGTTTTGAATCAGAAATGAAGAGAACCACAGAAGAACCCGAGTAGCTGACTTAGCCCAAATAAAATAACTAAACTTAATTGGAAATAGGCGGAGCACATTTCTCGCAGAACCTATGGCCGATCGGGCCGGAGAGTTGTCGAGTGGCGACCGTGTACCGGAAAGCGCAGCGTGACCGACAACCTAGTGCATGAAGACGGTGGGAACCCGTTGGACGAGGGTGGCGCTGGACAGGTCTTTATGGTGTTCCTCGGGAAGGCTTATATCCAGCAGTCTACGTCCATCGGCTGAGATAATGATGTTGACGATGAAAAGGTTTTAAGCGACACCTCTACCTACCACCACCCCGTGGCAAGACATCAAGGTCACGCTTGCAGGGTATAATCTCGTTTTCACTAGTCGATAGACTGACTAACTTGGAAGGTTTGTGTAACAGTGCGAAGCCGGGGTTGATCGCTAGTGAGTGAAATGTAAAATGTTATAATCTACTCTACTCTCTCTGTAGGTATCACGGTTAATCGGTTTTGTATTCATTTGTTACAAAGTTTAATCGGTTTATCTGTGTTTTCTTTCTTAAAAAGCTGTTGAGAGCAACCACAGTGACTGAGTATCCTTTTAGCCTAGTTTAGGAACCTCGTTCAATTACAAACTGACTCGTTCCATATTCAATAGTTCCAGCAGCTTCGTACAAATTTCAGCGACTATACACCATACTGCCAATCAGTGCGGCCAACTTGTCGCTTTTTGTCCCAGATTTAGGACAAATATGGGTTGAGAAATTGACCGAAAACGTTGAAAGAGTCACCTCAACGTTAAGTCTTGCAGACTCTACTAACTATGGTAAAGCTAAGACGTAAGGCATCCTAAAACCTCTAGGGCCTAGGGGATCTACTCGGACTTTCCATTGTGCTATCAGAAGTGCTAACTCGAAGTGTTGAATCAAGACTATGATGGCGTGCTAACGAGTGACGCAGCTTTTGTGGCGACGCGAACGCTTCATTACCTTCTATCTTGGAAATGTATCAAACTAGCGATTTATGAGCGAAAGCGATGTCGTAGCTGCACCTCGACCACGATGCAACTGAATCGCCGTGACTACTAACGTATAGGCATTGACTGAGCTTTGTCTCCGCGATTTCGCTGCAACACTGATTAATTTGCGAAATATCGCGGCGAATACGCGACTTTGACGCGACGATATAGTTCCGTCAACTCTGTGCCCAGTTATTTCTTCTATTTTCTTTGTATCGTGTGGGCAGCGTGCCCTATGATATGGTCCTTGAGATCATTTTTGGCGCGTTTTTGAGCAAAGATTGGCAGTACTGTTACCCATGTACGAAAATCGCCTGTTGAGCGTTATCCCACTAACGCTAATTGGCTGAATCGATTGAATGCAAACAAGCCTAGTCGGATGGAAATACGCTTTGAGTATCGGTTCTATCAAAATACATTTTTGATAACCATCGTTTGTATACCCTACGTTGGTAACGGTGTTTTTATGGTAAGGAAAACTAGACGAAATTTTTTAATTTGCTTCTGCTTAAGTTACTTTACACATGTTTTATACGTAAAAAGCTCTAGCTCCAACCGATTCGTATTGAGGTGAAAAGTCGAGCTCGCTTCGCTTGCTCTAAGTTTCTATTTTGGCATAGATTAACCAAAAGATGTCTGAAAAACACCCGCAGGTAGTTGTGCTAAAAATTTTCTAGCTTGCTTCACTCGCTCCATTAATAATAACAATAACAAATATCTTGGACATTGTCACACAAATTATCTAGTCACATTTAAAGTTCCAGAATCTAGCCTGGACTTATAATATGATAACTAGACAACGATATAGAATACATACACAAGGTGTTACAAAACTACAAATAAACATTTAAGGGGGTGGTGTAGACCATCAAACTGAACAACTTTCACTATGGGACCAATATCGAAATCGCGAAAAAAAATATTTATGTTCTATACTCTACAAATCGACTAGAGCTAAAATACCTATGTATGGGATATGAAATTATTTTTTTCGCGATTTCGATGTTGGTCCCATAAAGAAAGTTGTTCAGTTTGACGGTCTTAACAACCCCCTTAAGAGTTTCAAAAATTTATTGTTACTTATGAAATACCTTGTATAGATACAAACACCCATGACTCGGGTACAAATATTCATATTCATCATACAAATATTTGTCCCACAAATCCAGTTCTTTTGTTCAGTTAAATTGTTCTTTTGCTTCCACGCTACGCCCCTTACGGGATTCGAACCCGCGACCCTCAGCACAGCAGGTTCACTACAAACTGTGCTATCGGGCCGTCAAAGTTAATGAAGAAGAGAGGGCGGAAAAATCGGTCTGCAACCCAGGGGGCAGAAAACCACGCTACGCCCCTAGCACATGATTAAATACCACTAGTTAGCAGCTAACTTCTTGCAAGAAATTTTTTTCTGACCTGGCTTTACATGAATGAACTATCCGGCACCAAAGCTTCCAAAGCACGGAGATGAAATAACTACCAAAACGTTAAAAGTGTTAATTCAAAATATGACAGGTATTACCAAAGAAAATGATGTTCTCCCATCGCTGATCCACTTTGTAACAATCTTTACTGAGCACAGTCATTACAATATACATTTTACAGGTACTTTGATGCATCTAATTAATTTAGCTAGGCACTGTACCAAAACACTAATAGCATCGTAGTTTACTAACCTTGCAGCCTACTAGCCAGGTATGGAGCCAGGAACCCTTAAGCAAATACTTTTACCAAAATTGGGACAACCCTTTGGGATCACCTCAATTTCTGTGATACTATAAATTATGACCCAAAAAAGGCACAAAAATGTATGATGTGGCAGTCCAAATTCTATTAAAAGTGATGTTTGATAGATTTGGGTCTCTGGCGTTGGAAACCATGATTAGATCACGACAAGTCATCGCTTGACGTGGACGTGGGACGCTAAGCAGATGATGATGATTAAGTCATCGGTTCCGATACCGTAGACCTCAACACTCAAGATTTACGGCGCCAATTCGTGTTTTCTAGCAAACTGCTGTATTTTACAGTCTCAGCCCTTTAACCAAATTTTTTTTGGGCGAAGGTCTCAGCGGTCGCTACTGGAGCAAGGGGTTATCGGTGAAAGTGCCACTAAAATTTTACCTCATTACCATACAACATCATCACAGCCAGGCTGTGAAGACCATACAACATTGAGCTTAAACCATATACAACTAATACAATAACAAACCCATATTCGCCTCATTGACGCCTTGTGAACATCACATTCTTAAGAGTTTCCTCAATACTTATACCTTTTATGCACTTTTGCTTCTCGATCACGCTGATTGTGTAACGGTCTCGGTCAGTGGTGACATTTTTAGTTCCAGTTACCTAAAACTTGACAGGACAACATAAGGCTGTTCTAATACATATGCCTATGATACGTTTTTGTTAGAAACTCGTGCCTAAAGAAAGAGTAAAACAGAGAAAATCGTGTAGAAAAACGTTCACCTAAGATATTCTTCACTTGACTGTAGTACTTGTATCTTTATCATGTAAATATTGTTGGCTCCAGCCGAGCCCGGAATCCTTCCCTGTCCCAAAACTGTCTCCAAGAGCATTAGTTTGGCTTCAGGCTAAACTTGCAACTTGCGAAAATACCTCTGAAACTACAAGCCTTCCTACAAAACTTTTAATACTGTAAGGAATGATGCTGCAAGATAGTTATTTAGCAATTCCTCCTGAGCTATTCCTTTAAACTTGAGTTTTATTGCATAGCAGCTAGGTGGAATTCAAAATTTTAGCTTATTATTCAAGTAATTATTTTAACAAAGCATATTTTAGATGGTCTATGCAATAGAATAATGCAACAAGGGTTTTATTTATTACAGCACACGCGAGTTTTCTTAGCTTTAAAACGTATCATAGCATAATTTTTTTTACTAGCCTATTTCATCCCACTGCTGGGCAAAGGCCTCCCCTTTAATCCTCCAACCATCTCTGTCCTGGGCATGATCTGGCCACGCGTCATCAAAAGCATCTAGATGCATAGCATAATTTAAATTAACAAAACTAACGTAACGTATTTTTTGACCCGCAGGGATTATGATCGCAAGTTCGTGTGTACAGGGTCCAACTTAATATACTGACGGTTATTTTACCCTCTGTACTGTAGGATCCACTATCTTGATCCACCTGTGGATTGAATAGCACGCTGAAGTTCACTGTGATCCACCATTAGGCTCAGTGGATCTTTAAGACCATGATCAGACCATCAAATTGAACAACTTTCTCTAATCTAGAATTAAACATTTTAACGGGTTCTTACCGCGTTTTAGTATATTTGAGTTCCCGATATTTCGGCAGTGTTACAACTGCCATGATCACGGGATGACTGAGGAACTGCAGGTAGATTGCAAATATACTAAAACGCGGTAAGAACCCGTTAAAATGTTTAATTCTAGATTAAATAATAACCGCGTAACTCTCAAATACTGTTTAACTTTCTCTAAGGGACCAACTTCGAAATCAAGATCAAAAAATCTGCTACATACAAAACTGCAACATTACTCGGTAAGTCTTAGGTTAGGTGATAATTTTTTCGCAATATCGATGTTGGTCCCATAGAGAAAGTTGTTCAACTTGATGGTCTGATTAAAATAACCGTCGGCATATTAAGTTGGACTCTGTAAAAGTAAACACAAATTATTTTAGATGTTGAATGAGAAGTTGGACATTGAAGATGTCATAGACCGACAGAATTAGCAAGGCATATAAAACATAAAATATAAAAATTAAGCATAACCTGAAAAGCATATAAAAACTCTAAAACAATACCTCGGTCACATTGTCAGAAGTGAAAAATACATCTCTAGATTAATACTTTGCAGGGGAAAATATTGCGAATTGAGGAATGCCTTGTAGAAGGACTTCCTGTATTAAGAACCAGTGTGAATGGTTCTCGATATGAACACAATCTCACTGTTCACGGCCGCAAAATCCAGGGTCCAAATATAACTAATGATTTCATAGCCAACATTCAACAGTTCATTTCCCCACAGGAACAACTAACTCCCGGACACAATCTACAATGTCAAGTGTGGAAATCCTTAAATCAGCTTAGCAATTACGTCGTTCGTTGCAACAGACCAGTAAGTTGCAGACTAAATTTGTGCAATCGGGAGTATTGGGAGTGGGACCCGCTGGCCTAACTAACACATCGTGATCTGAGGCTTTCTTATTTACTGCCCGAGGTTAGTATACTAATTTTCTCCTCGGCGGAGATGAAAAGCAGCAACTTCGTTTAGAGCAGCGGGACGAAAATTGACGCTTTCTGTCCGAGGGGAGAAAAAATATTTTTAAAAAAAATACCTAAGAACCATTGACACGGAAAAAAGAAGAAAAATAGCCAGGCACCTTGAGAATAAGAACTAGATTGAAGAGATTTTCATGCTAGATGTCAAAGATTCCTTCAGGTCCGTAGAAAGAGAAGGAACTAGAAGAAAGCACGTGCCTTGTCATATAGAGTAGTCAGTAAGAGATGCACAGCAAATTCGCTCTAGTTAAAAAAGGAGATCGCTACTTATTGCTGTCCTTATCGACGTAGCCACTTTTTTGTTCTACGACGGCTGTCTGACTCCGGAGTCAGACATCTATTTTCATACAAATTGTATAGGATTTTATGACTATCGCTGTCTCATACGCGGTTACACTGATGTTACGTCTATCAGCGTAAGCGAAAAATACTTCGCCTATGTTCAGGTCCAATAATTTGTTAAAACTTTTTGTACCTTAATCATAAAGAATAATTAATTATTTATTCTATGCCGTAATCAAGAGCAAATAAAGATTACTCACTTACTTTACTAAATCACAAAATTGGAAAATGGGATTGAGTTTATACAAGAAAAAGAGTTTTCTGTCCTTAACTTCAAAGATAATAGACAAAATTAATTACACAAAAGCGTTTATAATAAGAGCTAATTTCGCTTAACACGAAATAATCCGCTTATTTTCAAGCATATCACGTGAGGCTCATAAGATTATATCTCTCTACTTTGAAGGGATTTCTATACTTAAGATACCAATCTACATCGGATTAGAGAGAGCTAAAAATAACCGAGATCTCTCACTAAGTTTATAAAAAGTTGTATTAAAGGTATTTTTATATTAATTGCCTAAAAGTCTCGCCGTATTGTGATAGTTCTTATAATAAACTATTAGCTGTTGCCCGCGACTCCGTCTGCGTGGACCTTAAAAAAGTATCCTATGTGTTAATCCAGAACATATTCTATCTGTGTGCCAAATTTCATCCAAATCCGTTCAGCCGTTTTTGCGTGATTGCGTCACAAACATCCAAACATCTAAACATCGTCACAAACTTTCGCATTTATAATATTAGTGAGATGCTTTGTGTTGCACATTACAGTATGAGGAGGCATGTGCCGTGCGTATAATGCACGAGGACTGTGATGATGATGATTGTAATAGTAGTAAGTTTCTACAACAATACATTTTAAAAAAACGTTCTATGAACAGATTTTCATGAAACAAACCTCCAAAAACTAGCTTTCGATTTCAAAACCGCATCGAAATTGGTCCACCCTATTTGGGAGCTACAACGCCACAGTCAGGCAGACATACATACAGAAAACAGACTACCATGGGTTTTGAAAGGGAGGCGCAAGGGGTGCACTTGCATCCCCTGGTTTTGTTTTCTGGTGGTATTGTTTTCATGAATTCATTTTGAACAGTGCCAACTTTTTCCGTAGGAACTGTCGTGAGTTTTGCCACATTCATTGTGATAAGACTGATATGTGATACTTGAACTACAAAAGCATGAGTTTCAATCGAGTTGAAACCGTAGTAGCAGAACTATAAAGTGTGTATTGCTGTAATACGATTCAGTCGCAAACTTGTCGCAAGAGCTGTAACAGCTTCATTCTTATCCGAGCCCGACTGAGTTACTTCCACATCGGCATGCTTCGATACTTCAGAACTTCGCTCGAAATATTATACTTGTTTGATATAAATACCTACTTGCTTACTTGCTTAGGTATTTACGTACTTTTTATTTCTAGGCCATCTTATTTATAGGGTATGCTGAAGGTTTGTTAAGGGGATAATTAGACCATCAAACCACAGTGTAAGAAATTTCTACTGCTGATTTGACTTTCAAAAATCACAACCCAGGAGTGCGATTTTTGAAAGTCAATTCAGCAGTAGAAACATGCATATCTCCATTCTCCATAGTAATTTTGACGTTTTCAACTGCCGAGTTCAACGTATGAGTTTCAAAAATCGCACTCCTGGGATGCGATTGACATTTTCAACTGCTGAGTTCACCGAATGAGATTCAAAAATCGGAATCCTGGGGTGCGATTTTTGAATGTCATCGGTGAGCTTGAACGGTTTTTAAATCTCATATAAAACCGTTCTCGTGCATCTTCCTACTGCTTATTTGACTTTAAAAAAACGCACGCCTGAATTATGATTTTTGGAAGTCAAATCAGCAATAGAAAGATGCATATCTCCATATAAATTTTGACATTTTCAACTGCTGAATTCATCGAATGAGATTCAAATAT
Organism: Agonopterix heracliana; assembly: GCA_963693445.1. NCBI lineage: Eukaryota > Metazoa > Arthropoda > Insecta > Lepidoptera > Depressariidae > Agonopterix > Agonopterix heracliana. Next base: position 2,960,306 of record OY856308.1, read on the forward strand.
CGCACTCCTGTTGATCAAACTGAACAACTTTTTTCTGTATAATAGAACAAACACAAAATGCACGCAAATAAATCATATATAGTAGTATTTAATCATAGCTGTACAGTACTTCACAAAAGTATATCAGTTAATGCTACTATCTAGAAAGCTGGAGCTCATCGATCAATTAGTTGGACTGTCCAGTCAGACTCCATATAAGGGTGGAGACATATCGCGGACTTGATCCCACCCATCGGATTAGTTCTAGTTTGTGCCCATAGGAACAAAAACATTGTGCAATCGCAGAGACCGTCTTGTCAGTGTGAGCCCGTTTATGCCCAGGGCACAGATAATACAGGGTGTAAGGGACAGCCCTCCGCAAACTGAAACGGTGAACTCAGACCATCAAACTGAACAACTTTCACTATGGAGCCTACTTCAGGAAACGCGAAAAAAAATCAGCTGTCCCATACATTTGACTCGGGCAGGTACGGCAGTTTTGTATGGGACAGCTGATTTTTTTTCGCGTTTCCTGAGGTAGGCTCCATAGTGAAAGTTGTTCAGTTTGATGATCTGAGTTCACCGTTTCGGTTTGCGGAGGGCTGTCCCTTACACCCTGTATAATGCCCCAAAGTCTGAGCGTCGGTGGCGCATTGCGGAGAGGTATGGAAACTCAATCTTGAGGTCCAGGTTCGAGTCCGCAACGGACGTAACACTGTCGCAATATCGGGAACTCAATTAATACTAAACGCGGTAAGAACCCATTAAAATGTTTTTAAATTCTAGATTAAATAATATCAGCGTAACTCTCAAAAACTGTAGTAATACCGACTGCTCTCAAACGATGGAGGAAAACTTCGTGAGGAAACCTGCATACCATGAAGATGAAATTCCGATGCGTATGTGAAGTCTCCAATCCGCATTGGGCACGCATGGTGGACTAACGCTCATAGACCCTCACTAAGGGTAGGCGTGTGCTCTGCAGTGGACGTATAATCGTTCAAGACCACGAATTTTAATGATTATACGGGTGTAAGTGACAGCCTGGGGCAAATTCTGAAACGGTGCATTCAGACCATAAAATTGAAAAACTTTCAGTCTGAAAGTTGTTCAGACTTTCATTATGGAGCCACCCTCAGGAAACGTGATAAAAAATCACCTGATCCGTACATTTGAGTCGAGTAGGTACAACTGTTGTGTGTGTCTCTATAGTCAAAATCGTTCAGTTTGATGGTCTGAATTCACCGTTTCAGTATTTACCACTGCTGTCACATACACCCTGTATAATACCAGTTTATGAGCATAATACCAATATTACCTCACAATGTTTCACAATTTGTGCATCTGCTCGTGCAAATGCAAGCTTATGGTTTGTAGATAAGAACACCGACGGAACATAAACCCAGATCAGATCACACCTAATGTATGTCTTGGCCCTAAATGTGGCATCGAAATACTCGTAACATTTTTCTCTGTTGTTTGTTTTGTGTTACGTGGAGCCCTGGAGGCATAGTGGGTGTTTCAGGCGATAGACATAATTATCGAAGTTAAACAATCTCTAGCAAAATACTTTCAGCTTTAAGTATGTAGCCACAAATAAGTATTTCTAATTTGATCTTGACGTAGAGACAGATTAATATTTTCAAGCCCTCTCAACAAGACTAACACCCGTATTCTTAGTTGTTTTCTTGACATTTCCTCACTCGAGTGGAGGACGTTTTTGACATAATTTGTATGACAAAAATGTCAAAAACGTCCTCGACTCGAGTGAGGAACCTTCAAGGAAACAACTAAGAATACGGGTGTAAGCCTAATTATCGTAATATTAATAATGATTAGCCAATAAACGGATCTTAATGGGTAGATTCATAAGAGTAATTCATGTTGGAGATGGATTAAGGATGGATTAGGACGAGTCAAAATGATTGAGAATCTCTTACAATACATCGTGTTTACACTTTACTTACAACAAAAGGAGGGGAAATTGAAATTAATGGACAAATTATTCGTGGTACAAGTATCAAAAGTTTTTTTAATCAAAATTGTAAGGGTGTATTCAGACAATGATACTAAACAACTTTTCCCTAACATGGGTCAAAAACGGGAAAAATTGTTGGACCTCCCATACAAAAGTGCCGATCAGCCGATCAATTTTTAACGCATTCACTGTAAGCTTAAATAACCCAGGTGCCACTTCGAAACATAGAAAGCTGTGTGCCCCGAACATTTATAGTTGTTCAAAAAAATGGAATGCTTAGTGCCCTTGAACACTTATGCTGGTCCATTTATAATTCTTACGCTGGGTGCCTCTCGACACGCAGGATTTTCCGGTTTATTCCACTCAGTACCAACGAGTTAGTATGTTAGAATGTCTTTTGTGGGACAAACCATGAAGTGTTAATAGCAATTGCTAATAAAAAATGGACACGCAGAGTGGTCAGAGGCACTGGGAGTATGATAGTTGTTCCATTTTATGTGTCGGGGGCATCCGATAAAAGATAAAGAAACCACTAGAGATGACGGTGGCAGTGAATGTGTATATGGGAGGTCCAAACGATGTTTTTAGTTTTTCGTCCTATTTTCCATAGTGACAGGTGTTTAGTTTCATTTTCTGAATACACCATTAAAATACTGATGGTACAGTAATTTAAAAAACTTGTTTGGTGTACAGTAAAGTACAACTAATCGATCTGAAACAGATTTGAAAATCTTAATTATGAAGATATTTCAACATCATCCCTTTTGTTATCCACAAATAGTAAACATTGCGTTTCAATTTAATCTTTGTATTTTTCGTTTGCGATAAAGCCATTTTTCATGCTCACGCATTCAATAGAATAGGTAGGTATAAGCTACGCTAGAACACGCATTAGTTTATTGGCATCTACGAGTAGGTACCTACATTTTCTTATTTGAGGATGAAAATTTTTTTAAAGTAAAATTGGACATATCGCTTCATCTTTTGCCTTGTATCTACTTTTAAAACAACCCTGCCGCCGCGTTGTTCAAATAAGGAGGATTAATTCATTAATTAATTTGCTACGTTTTCTTAGCGCACACACGTGGGAAGGGATGGGAGAAATTTTGTTAAAATTTCCAGCATCTCGGCTTTGTTGCGGCTTACTTACGTTTTAATTCGGATAATTATCTAAGTAGGATAATACAACAATATGTTAATCTTAGCAAAGTCATCATCATCATCAGCCTATTATACGTCTCACTGCAGGACACAGGCCCACCCTCGCGAGGGCGCGCGTGCCCAATGCGGACTTCACGTACGCATAAGAATTCCTTCTTCTGCATATGCAGGTTTCCACACGATGTTTTCCTTCACCGTTTGAGAGCAGTCGGTATTACGTACATAAGTTAGAAAACTTATTGGTACGTGCGGATTCGAACCTGGACCTCATGATTGAGAGTCCATGCATCCGCAAGCCACCGAGCTCTTAAATAGAAATTTCTAAGACAATATTTTGTTGTATCACAGAGATTATCTAGTCCCAATCGAAATACCAAAATAGAGTCCAGACTTCTATAGATGCGACTAGCTCTAGACTTTGTGGATAACAAACGTTACAATCCAATTCACCCCCTTAGGTGTTATTAATTTTCCAAAAATCCTTTCTTAGTGCACCCCTGCATTAGAATTTATATTCTAATTTGATGGTTTTATCTTTAGCTGTTCAGAGCCTCAAAGTAACATTAGCTTGTAGTATAGATGACAATAATAGTCAAACGGTATAATGTATCTAGGTAGGTACCCAAGTTATCTAGATAAGCGTGAAGTTGTAGTTAAGATCCGCCATTTAGCACGTTGGAGGCTTATACTTGGTTGCAAAAACACTCATTAAAGTTACTCCTCCATTAAATCTCCTGATAGTTTTTACTACGTCAACAAGACAAAAAGTGATAGCAAGAGATTTAATTACTTTTCTCCCCTCCGGACGGAAAGCGTCAATTAACGTCCCGCTGCGCTAAACGAAGTTGTCGCTTTCCGCCTCCGTCGAGGAGAAAAATAGAATACTAACCTCGGACAGTAAATAAGAAAGCCTCAGATCACATGTTTGTTGACCTCTGCTTCGCCTCGGTCAACAATTACATGAGACCTTTCTTACTTTCCTGTCCTCGGTGTGTAATCTACTAATACGTGCTTGGAGGTTGGAGTCCAAATAATATTAATTTGCTTCTTTTTTTGAAGCTACCACCGATACGGCAGCAGAGACGATACGGCCAACAACATAACATAGCAAGGCTAGCAAAAGTACACAAAAAACCACAAAGAAACCCCTATCCATCTACCCCCCCCCCCCCCCCTCCCCTCCTCTTTCCCTTGGTCGCCTCATTCAGACGCACTCCCCTCTACCTTTCTCAGGTCGTCGCCCAGCAGGCCGCAGTCCCTCACATTAACTAAATGCAAAAACTTTGCTTTGACAAGGTTTTAAGACGTCCTACATTTCAAATTGGTTGACAGTAGGTACCTACCTACTTTATTCCATTCCAACACATAAAAATCCATACAAAGCTCGCATTCCCCTTTCATTCGTATTTCGTACACGAATAGCTCAAAAAAGCCTATTGTGCTATCTTGCCTCCTTGGGAAATAAATAAGAATTTTTTCGTTTGGTACGTTTTGCCGCTTCTATCACACACGGAGGGATTTATCACGCCTCCTTGATCACGGTTTACGTAAAACATGTCAAGTTGAAGACGTTTTATATAGGGTACTTCTTAACATGCTGACACTCGGTTGCTCCGACCATCAAACTGAACAACTTTCTCTATGGCACCAACATTGCAATCGCGAAAAAAAATCTGCTGTTCCATACTAAACTGCAAACTTACTCGAGCCAAATGTATGGGACAGCTGATTTTTTTGCGATTTCGATGTTGGTGCCATAGAGAAAGAAAGTTGTTCAGTTTGATGGTCTGATCATCCTCTTAATAAACTGTCAGCATATTAAGTTGGACCCTGTATATTGAAGTAAGGAAAGAGCCTCCCTGAGTAACGAAACCAGGAGTCCGGCCGATTGCGCTAAATTAAAACATCGAAGTTCTATTCTTATCTAATTTCAGTTCTTTTTTGCTATGTAACTGACAGCCTTAACGTCTGAGCGATCTGTCAAAACGGCTCTAACGGCCGTCAAGAGCAGTACCGCGATTAGCGCAATACCAAATGTGTCAAAAGTTATGGTTCGTACGTAGTCCAATAACGGTTCAATCACCGTGATTGCAGCCCTGTGCTCGTCTGGCGCACCCTGAGCAGTCACCTTCGATACGACCATTTCTGACTGGCTAATCTTTCTACTACATCATGAGTAATTACTTGCACGAAAGAAGATGTACCTATGGTGCGTTGCGGAGAGGTATGGAGTGGACGTCCTGTCTCTCAATCATGATCTGGGATCAGGAAGCTGGCATAGGTATTGTCTTTGCTCGAATCCGCACGAATGACATGCCATGAACATGGGTAGGTACCATGGAGTACAATCTGGTTCGTGGGTAGGCACAGTGGAGAAGTTTTTCAAATTTGAAATATTATACAGGGTGTAAGGGACAGCCCTCCGCAAACTGAAACGGTGAACTCAGACCATCAAACTGAACTACTTTCACTATGGAGGCTACCTCAGGAAACGCGAAAAAAAATCAGCTGTCCCATACAAAAGTGCCGTACCTTCCCGACTCAAATGTATGGGAAAGTTGTTTGTTTGTTTGTTTGTTTTTCGCGTTTCCTGGGGTAGGCTCCATAGTGAAAGTTGTTGAGTTTGATGGTCTGAGTTCACAGTTTCAGTTTGCGGAGGGCTGTCCCTTACACCCTGTATTAACATGTTACAACCATGTTGTTTTTTACCTAAGTTTTTCAATCTTTAATTTGAGTTTTCCTTACATAATTATAATTATGTACATTCACACCGCTACCTTTTTTTTAAGGTCGTTGGTCCAGTGTTTAAACTACGATATCATGGGCTCATGGCTCGCAGTCATAAACTAAGATGAGCCAATTAGTGACACCGTTAGTCGATCAACAAATCCGTGTATTGTTTCTGTATAACGTCCGTCCAGCACACACGCGTTGTGAGACTTGTACCTAAACACTTTAGAAACACTTGAAACCTTTTGAGACACGGGTAATATTATCGTAAGTGTTTATCTATACCTGGAAAATGCATATTCATCCAGTAATTTAGCTAATTATTATTTAATGAAGCTCATTAGATATCAACCTGCACGTGCATTTTTACCTGTTTTGTTTCATCATTTTTAGGGTTCCCGGGTTGCGTTACGGAACTTCCGTAGGTACCCCTATTACTAAGCCTACGTTTTCCGTCCGTCCTACCTATTTATGGTTGTAACTTTTGAACCGTAATAGCTCGACAGTTGAAATTTTCACAGAATATGCATTGTTATTATAAGATTTGTTAACAAATAATAAAAATGTCTAAAATTAAGGGGGGGTTTTTTCTCGCTCTGTCATAACGTTATGCAACCTACGCGCAGCCAGCTTATGTTGGTTTTGTATAGCTTGATGTGTCTCCGTGTCAAGCGTCAAACTTGAACTTGGTGTGCAAATAAATAATATTTATCTTATCTTATCTTGGTGTGATTATAGAGCAAACTCTACAACAACAAACTAATAATAAAAACCGGCCAAGTGTGAATCGGTCTTGCGCTATAGGTACCAGAAAAATAAAACTTTTTTTCTATAAGTTATTATTCTTATTAAGGCGTATCAGCCGTGGACCACTCTCCTCTCACTCACACTCCATACTAATCGATGAGAAAGAGCGCGTGGCTCCGGTCAGAATTTTGCTGTTTTCTTTGAAAAATTCGATGATTTTTTATTAATTTCTAAAAAGTAATAAAACCACATCATTCTAAATTGTATTGTGAACAATATTGTAAATTTTCATTTTCTTCCAATTAAAATTGTAAGAGTAAAATGGTTACAACTGGAAAAAAAGGGGCGACTTTAGAGTCCCTTTTCTTCGGTTTTATTCATTAAAATCGATTTCTAGAAAAACCACATCACTTCTCATATCCTGTAGATGGTTCAGTTTAAATTTCAGCTCAAAAAGTGCCATAGTTAATGAATAAAATGGTTACAAAATTACCCAAAACCGGCAGGTAGCCCCTTAATACTTATTTTGTGTGGTGGTGTGGTACGGAACTCTCAGCAGCCCAACTCACACTTGACCGGTTTTATTAGACTTCTTTGTAAGATAACTACCGTAATAGGAGTTACCTACCTTAATTTTTATAAACACGTGTTAAAATAAATAACAACATTGATAGGTAGGTACTTAGTATAATTTTTGCTGATTCAGAAGCCACAGTCCATTATCTTTAGGTCGTGCGCGTGCGTGTAGTTTGTGGACTATGTTTTGTCACACACAAAAAACAGGTACAGAGGGCGGCTTCCTACGAATAAGAATAACTATAGAAAAGTAACTCTAAACAAAATCGAAATAATTTTTGACACTACCCAACGAAAAATTACATTTTGTGTGAGTTTTGGCGGCCAGGTACAGTTTTTAAAGAACGGTACACTTTCTTTGGTGCCACTTTTTGACCTTCATTTACACTTCTTCTTATTCGTAGGAGGCTCCACGCAGCGAGTGAAAAGCGGGCGGACACATAAAAACACCTAAAACACAGGAACAGGCTTATTATTAATCTTTCATGTGGTAGGCACTAGACTAGCGTTCGACTTATTTGATCTTAGATCGCCGGCAAACGTGCGCGTCTCTGTCTGTGGACCTCATCTGGTGTGCTCACCTGACCGATAGTAATGAAATAAAGACTAAGGGTGGCTTGCACCAAACAGTATTTATTTAGGCTTTTAAACATGTCTAAATATGACGCTGTTACTGTCATTTGTATGAACTGTATAAGAGAGAGCTATCACTAAATACGTTTAAGCCGAAATCTCTTTGGTGCGAGCCAAGCAAATCTTTTCTGAAACCGCCTTTCAAATCGTTCAAATCTACAGTATTTTTAAGTTTGTTACGTACAGTATATTTAAGTTTCAGTCAAATTAACAGACAACAAAATAAAAAAAACGGTACACTAATGCATTATAAATTACTTATGTTTTTGTAAATATTATAAATGTACAGACACGCCAATATGTTTACAATTTTATTATACCTACGTGTACTTACATACTAATCTCACAAATATGCGATTCAAGCACGTATGCAGGGGGTGGCATTGGTGGGATTTAATTTACAGCTATAATTTTTTCGTAATTTGTCTGTGAAAATGCCCCCCGATCAGATTAATTCATTATTTCACGACCCCCCCCGGGGAATATAGTCGTGAGTATATGTTTATTTATATGCCTATGCTATACATTATTTCACCACAAAAAATCGTGAACAATTTTTATTTTCTAGAAAATATCAAGACTACTCCATCCACGTAATTATGGAATAGGAGATATTTTTCGTGTTTTCGACTTGTTGGCCCATAGTGAAAATTGATCCGTTTGATAGTCTGAAACACCCATTATAAACCGCAGTTAAGTTAACACCCTGTATGCATACAGTTCCTATTTATCAAAGTTGATAATTACTAAACGATTGTTTCGTATCACAAAAATCCTAATGGACAATGTTGTACCCTTGCTTTATAAACGCGCTATCATCTCAAGTCTCCATTAGTAACCTTCCAAACGTCTACGGAAGTACATCGACTTCTAAAACAAATAACTACAATGTTTATCATCATATTACTGCTGGGTGTCGTTCTTACTCTGGCTTTGATTTACCTAAATGGAAGATACAACGAGAACTACTGGAAAAAACGTGGTGTTGCCTTCTACTCGAAGAATAGAGTCATGGGCCCAGTTTGGGAATACCTTACTAAAGATCGAGCTTTATTCGAAGTTTTCCACGATATTTACAAGAATTACCCGAACGAACCAGCAGTTGGATTTGGCTCCTTCATGACACCTGCTCTGTACGTCAAAGATCTCAAAAATTTGCAGCATATCCTGCAAACTGACTTTCACTCTTTCAACCATCGAGGTTTCGATATTAACGAAACAGATTTGCTCTCAAAAAACATTCTGATGATGCACGGAATGCAATGGAAGATAATGCGACAGCAAATGACTCCTTTGTTCACATCCAACAAAATGAAAAACATGTACTACATTATAGACAAAAGCGCACAAGATTTAGTGAAGCTTTTGAAAACTGAACCTGAAAAATTGAAGGGTAACGCCTATAATACGCTAAATTCATTTTGCTGTGCCGCAATAGGATCAGCTGTGTTTGGGATCACTGCTGATTCAACCTTCGAGTCACCTTTCCTCAAAATGGCTACGGATGCTATGGCTGCGACATTTAAAAGAAATTTCAAGTTTGCTCTTTCAAATATTAGTCCTCAGCTGTGGAAAGCTACGGGACTGAACTTTTTCGATGACCACCAAGACTTTTTCATCGGCGCTATCAAGCAAGTCATTCGTCAAAGGGAAAAGGAGAACGTAAAGAAACATGACTTTGCTGACTTGTGCGTCAATTTACAAAATAATGGTACTATAAAGGACCCAGAGACTGGCTTTGAACTGGAACCTACAGACGAACTGTTAGCTGCTCAAGCGTTCTTCTATTTCATCGCTGGCGTTGAGCCTTGCGCTATAACCATGTTTAGTACCCTTATAGAACTTGGGAAACATCCAGAAATTATGGAGAAAGTCCAGAAGGAAATAGACGAAGCATTCGAGAAATACAACGGGAAACTTGACTATGATGCTGTGAACGGAATGGAATACTTGGAGAAGGTTTTAAGCGAGGCTTTGAGAATGTATCCGCCAATTGGATTTTCAACAAGAAGATGTATTCGTGACACAGTCTTGCCTGTTGGAAATATTAAAGTGGAGAAAGGTACGAAAATTATCGGCCCAGTGTTTGAGATTCACCACGATCCTGCATTGTACCCGAATCCCGAAGTTTTCGATCCAGAAAGGTTCTCGCAGGCTGCGAAAGGGAACGATATTTCATATATGCCTTTTGGGATAGGAAATAGGATTTGTATTGGAATGAGATACGCAAGACTGCAAGTGAAGGCTGGAGTTGTTTATGTGTTGCGCAATTTTGATGTTAAAACAATTATTCATAAGGATGGTATTCGGTTCAGCAAGCAGCAGTTTCAAGTAAGGCCAGGGAATGTCGATTTGGAAATTATTCCCAGACATTTCTAGTTTATTAACAAAGATCGTCATAACATTAAAACAAACCGTCTATTATTTATTCAAATTCTTTTAAGATTTATTACATTATACTTAAATTACCCTGCGGTTCTGGCTCAAAAGAGATCATCCGATTTCTTCCCGTGATTGCCATAAGAGACCAACTAGAGATAAGATTTTTTTTTTTTTTTGTGGGCATAGTCTTGGCTTGATATGGCATTCAACCTTAAAACCTTCAATAAAAGTTAGCTTTGCTACAAAATAATTGTTCTTATAAAATAAATTGTATTGTTATAGCAATAATCCTATGTAAGATTTGATCAATATGAGAAAAGTAGTAGTACTGATGTACCTACAGCTTTTTTTTTCTGTGTGAACGTTGGTTTATTTAAACTTTATGTAACTTTTACCGTTTAAATTGTTGTATTTAAAAATAAATAAATACTGATAAGTAACTGATTCCCTTTATTTTGTGTAATATTAGAGTTACGACTCTGTCGCAATCGGATTGAAAATTAGGTTAATTATAATATAATCAATGTTAGTCTAAAATTCCTATTCTATTCTATTCAATATTTTAAAAAAATGGCGGCCATCTTGGGTATGTGATGATTTTGCCAATGTCTAGTTTTTGTAGCAAGAGTGCTTGACGTTGTACGGTAACTTATGTATTTTGGTGACTTCAAGGATTGTTTTTCGAAAAGAACACTATCTTGAGCCACCCAAAATTCCTATTGCGTAAAAACAAATAACGATGTCGAAATACTTACGAAAACACAATTAATTGTACGAAACGAAGTCTGGTTTGTGAAAATTTTCAGAAACAATCTGGAAACTAATCTCTATGTTTGTAGTATGAAGTCAGATTTTCATTACTAGGATTAATTTATGATTTGTATGGCAATATTTGAGGCACTGTAATTTTAAAACTATAGGAACATTTTAACGAAAACTGACTTTAAGTATACAAACATTGAGTGGGTACCTATAATAGTTTCTAGATTGTTTCAGAAAAATTTAATTACTTAAGTAACTTTAATTGGTTAGTATTGAAAATATCACCATACTTAAACAGAGTAACTACAATCTGCAGTCCCATACATTTTGCTACATACAGTTTTGTATGGAGCAGCTGATTTACTTTTCGTGACTTCGATGTTGGTGCCATAGAGAAAGTTGTTCAGGTTGATGGTTTGATCATACCCTTAAAAAAGTGTCAGCATATTAAAAAGGACGCTGTATAGGTTACTACCGTAAGATATTTCGGTTTCGGTTCGGAGCACGCTCCTAATGGTCTGCGCGTACGAAGTCGTGAGCGCCCGCCGCTAATTGTCATTAAAGATCACTTTTGTTTGAGTCTAGTGTCGGTTTATCTAGTATAATTGATAATTTTATTAAGACAGTATTGAAAGCGTCATCGTTGAACTGATTGACTCTTCAAATGGCTGAGCTGATAATTAAGATAATAAATAGAACGTGTCGTGTCGTCAGCCATTAAACTAAATTACTTTTCAAATAACAAGTGATAGCTATTCACTTATTTTCTTTTTCATTATACAATAACAATAATACATTGTATCTGAACATCTCTCAGGCACACACTGGTCACATTCTAAGGGTTAATTCACACAGACAGAGCAGCAATGAACAGCCGCGAGACGCTGCTTGGCTTCACGCTGCCGGCCGACACGTAGTTTTCAATGGAAAAAGAGGGAAAAGGCGCCATCGGTACGCAGCTGTTCTTTCATTGTGGATAAGATAACTTACCCTAAGATGACTTTTTAATGCAATACCTATAAGCCAAATTTTAGGCAATAGTAAGCCGTGGTGGTCCAGTGGCGAGTAACCTTGCCTGCGTTCAGGAGGCGATAGTTCGATCCCCGTCCATGCCGACTCGTACCGATGAGTTTTTCGGAATTTATGTACGATTTGTAGCTCCACTGGCTTTTCGGTGAAGGAAAACATCGTGAGGAAACCTGCTTGGTTCAATTTCGAGGCATGCATTGTACCCACGTGGCGTGGATGTTCTGAGGTTTCAGAATATCTCTGACTACCCCCTCGGGGAATATAGTCGTGAGCATATGCATTGTACCCACTGTCCATTATAAGTGGCGACGGGCTCCGTCACACTTGACAGAGTTTCGGTACTACTGGTGAAACGTGGATGTTCTGAAGTTTCAGAATATTTCTGACTACCCCCTCGGGGAATATAGTCGTGAGCATATACTTATGCTATGCAAATTTTAGGCAGCCGTGTTGCAGGCAGCCACAAGTGGTCGTCCGGACTCCTCATACGTCGGTACTATGTAGTTACGAAGCGTTTTTTTTTAGATTAGGCACCTTGGTCACTTCATAAGAACGGGCTATGCGACAAGAAGAGGCAAGCACGTGCAATACTGAGTGCGAGTGAGAGAGGGCTACCCACTTTCGTTACCACCGAGGGGGTGAGGTCAAAGTTGGTGTCAAAGCAGGGAGGTCAGTATTGTACGTATACATGGTGTAAGGAAAAATATCCTTCGAACTGGAGTGCGATTTTTGAATCTTATTCACTGAGCTCATCAGTTGAAAATGTCAAAATAACTATGGAGATATGCATCTTTCTGCTGCTGATTTAACTATCAAAAATCATACTTCAGATTTTCCTTATCCTATTTCATCCCACTGCTGGGCAAAAGCCTTCCCTTTATCCTTCATGCATCTCTGTTCTGAGCCAGCTCCATCCACCTTTCGTCGAAGGCATCCAGTTCGTCTACCCACCTCTTCCGGGGTCGACCCTGACGGCGACGTCCATTCTCCGGGATCCAAGATGTTAAAGACTTTGGTCCATCTTTCCGGGTGCAATCGATAGACATGGCCGGCCCAATCCTATTTCACACGTAGGTACTCTATACAATCCCTGGAAATTGGATACATTACCTAGGTAAAATGTGTCATGGACATAATATTTCATACATTGCTTGGACGCCCCAGGTATTCATATTTACAAATTCATCAATACATTGCCTAGGTATTGTATAGAATACCTGAATTATAGATTGCCGGCAACATCCATATCTCTCCGCAACGCGCCAAAGACGACGCTCTCTACAGGATGTAGCAAAACACCCAAGTAATATTTAAAGATTTAGACTTTAGATAACCAAACTACATACAGTATACATAGGTATTATACTCCTTTTAGGTATTGTGGAGACAACGTCGAAAACAAATAAAAATATCGTAGGTATGTCGCATTATTATACCAAATCCTCGATTCAACCCCTGTAAAACAACCTCGATATTATGACTGAGAATACAGGTTTCGAGGATTAGCATGTCATTTAACCGACTTTGAGTCGAGGCTGAGTTCGTCTATTCATTCGAAGTGGAATCTATTCATTCGAAGCAGACATGGTGTCTATTCATTCGAACGTTTGACAATTTTAAAGAAAAATGATGCTTCACTTTATTGTCTCTTGATTTACATTCAGTTGCAACGCTCATTAATTTTAAGGCCAGGTTATCCAAGTGCAAGCGTCTCTTTCTTGCAAGCATAAGTTTGCAATTAGCCATCCCGCTCCAATTGAAAGCAGGATCGCAAAAAAACGTGTTTTTCATCAATATCTTTGCTCATGGGTGTTTTTAAACTCAAAATTCTACGGAGTTCACTAGAAATATTTAATGTATTTAGTTAAGTACAAGAATAAAAAGTGAAATATCAGCAGTTTAATCATAGTATTGAAAAAACATAACATAACAAAAAGGGGTAACTTTGGGATTTTTTTCTATGTATTAAACTTAATCTAATCATGTAATTGAGAACGGTCGCCTATCAGCCAGATCCTTAAATAAGACATAATTGGTTTTCAGAATTTAAAACACAGTTTAAAACACTTTCGTTCGTGTTCAAAAAACGGCCTCGACCGGATAACAGCGTCTTAATACTCTAGAACGATTCTAGTTAATACTCCATTAAATCTCTTGCTGTCACTTTTTGTCTTTTTGACGTAGTAAAAGCTAGAGACATTTCTGCGACTATCTGCATCTTTGTTAATGTTACTTCTCAGACAATCACTTCAGCCATTATCTAATTAATAAGTAAACTTACAAAATTATCAGTAGGACACGAGTAAACCTAATTAAAGTATACTCTGAGTAAAGACTTAAATAGATACCTAGATAAACAATTAAAGAAAACAAAAAGAAATAATAAAGTAATACCTAGAGTAATACTCAGCATACCTAAAGCTTGTTATAAGAAGTCAATGACCTAAAGTAAATAAGTGCAACCACAAAACTGAACAGCTTTCTCTGTGTAGTCCAATCATTTTGGGGTTTGACCCTGACAGTAAAGGCTCCGCTCATTGCAGCGATTTTATCGAGCGATAATATCGCTCGCTTCGATTTTGCGATAATTGTTTCCAGTACATTTTGTATGGGGACGCGCGCGATCCTACACACTGCCGCGATATTATCGATCGATAATATCGCTGCGATTTTGCGATAATTGTTCTCAGTACCTACATTTCGTATGGGGACGCGCTCGATCCCACACACTGCCGCGATATTATCGCATCTCTTTCGACTACATTCAGTGGTGGGGCGCATGCGTGACGCGAATCGCGGAATCGCTGCAGTGTGTAAGGTGTCGCGATATCGCTGTCGATAATATCGCTCGATAAAATCGCTCGATAATATCGCTGCAATATGCGGAGGCCTTAATTCATCTATCGCTGAAACTTTGCAATGTGATAAAGTAAATTTTACAGATTACGGTTGACAAATAATCTAGGTTTCTTTTTTTTCCGGACCTAGATTATTTGTCAACCGTAATCTGTATACTTTACTTTATCACACTGCAAAGTTCAGACACCCTAACGGTGTCCATACAAGGAAACTCTAAAATGATTAGACTAGTGGGACCAACATCGAAAACCAAATCAGCTGCCCCATACATTTGGGTCGAGTAGAGATACAGTTGTGTATGGAACAGATGATTTTTATCGCAATTTCGTCATTGGTCCCATAGAAAAAGTTGTTGAATTTGATCATCCCCATTCATGAAATTATTTTGTTTTTGCCCCGCGGGTATATTTGTCGTTGTCGCAGAAACTCTACAATATAACACGACTAAATAACTGAGTATTACAATAAAATTCTTAACTCTACTTATCTTTTGTCAACCTCATTTACATCTCTGATCATAAAACTTAGTCATAAACATAAAAAAGTTTATACAGATTCTGAAAACTACCAAATTCACGTTTCACTAGTTTCCATTGTCCACTACAGGGTGTTACAAAAGTTAAAATTACATTTAAAACTTATAAGGGGGTTGTCAAACTGATCAATTTTCACTATTGGACCAACATCGAAAACGCAGTTTAGTATGTATGGAACATCCTCATCATATTTTTTTCGCGATTTCGGTTTTGGTCCTATAGTGAAAGTAGTTCAGTTTGATGGTCTAAAACCACCCCCTTAAGTGTTCATTTGTATTTTTGTAACACCTTGTATAGTTGCAATTTTATTAAAGCATTGAACCTCATTTAATAGCACCGCATCGCATTTGTGATGTAGTTGAACCCTTACCACAATGTTTTCCTTCACAGAAAAGTCAGTGGTGTTACAAATCGTCCATAAAATACCGAAAAACACATTTGTACGAGTCGGCCTGGACGTGGATCGAACCATTGCCTACTGCACTGCACGGCAGGCATAGTTACTCGCCACTAGGCCATACCACCACAAAAGAAACCTAGCTAGCTGCCATCTTATCTCTGTACCTTCGTCATTCTAATTCTATCTTGTAATACCCGAAGCAAATAAATGATTAAGATAAAGCGGCCAAGTGCGTGTCGGTCCACGCATGAAGTAGAGTTCCGTTATCCGCAACTGTTGTGATGTTAGATAACATGTAAATATTTGGAATGGTTATCATGGAAATAAGGGTCGTAACACACTAGAGCTTCGACTGTAAGTATAATAAAAGAAGATGGATAGGTAGTTACTGGGTGATTTTTAAAAACTTTTCAAATATTCAGGGTTGGTCCAGACCATCAAACTGAGCAGCTTTTACTATGGGAGTAAAATTGAAAACTCAAAAAAATTTGGCCGGTCCATACTAAACTGTAATGCCTACTCGACTCGGGATTTATGTAAGAAACCTTCGATCAACAATATCCAACTAGATAACGCGTCAGCGCTCAAAACATGTCCCGGCAAATAACGCCTCACTATTGGAGTGAGGTCTTATTTTGAATTAGTTGCGTTCGAACAAAGCCAACGTAAGCACGTCTCGCAATGCCGCAGTGTTCCTTTTTTAAATTACTAGGAATTATGGTTGCTTTGAGGTCGAAATTATAATGTATTCGGACTGTTTTCACGGTTCGTTAACAAAAAATGTTGTATATTCACGAGGACAGAATTTCTCTTTGATTTTGTATGCGACCCGTTATCTAGTTGTATATTGTTGATCGAAGTAAGAAACAGATGATTTTTTTATGCAATTTATTGTTTGCTCCTAACTAGTAAAAGTTCAGTTTGATGGTCTGGCTGGACCACCCCTGCGAAATTTAGAAAGGGTTAATAAATAACCTAGTAGAAAATGGAAACCACCCTTAGATCGGAAACAAAGTTATTTTTAGGGTGCCTACCTAAAATTTACATCCCAAAATAACAACAAATATAATTTTAATGATAATTGTCTTATTTTACCTGCAAGTGAGAGGTACATTTGCGTACGTTGAAATCAAGTTGAAATACAGGCACGTATCCAGACTCGGGGGGTTGGGTATTTAATTTTCGGGGGGATATTTATAAAAAAACAATGAAAAAGTAAGTACTGTAATCACTTTTCCATACAAATATTCTGATTTCGGGGGGGGGATAAACCCACCTATCCCCTCCCCTGTTGCCTGCCTGTTGAAATAGTAAACCTCATAACATACTAATATGCATTATAATAGTACCTAATAGCCTTCGTCTATGACAGGCTTTACACAAACAATGGTATTCGTGTCTCCACATACAATGTACCTATGTAATGTACATTTCGAAGAGCTACTTTTTTGTAGAAAATTACGTAGGCAAATTAGGAATCACTTAATCTAGCTCTTAACTCTTTAGTTTGAATAATTAGTAGTATTATTGCAACTCACTGAGTGCAGACGTGTGGCTTTGTTGTCAAGGTAAGAACATTTTTATATGTATTGAAAAAATAGGATCTTTAGGGTCTGTTTCACCACTTCTGAGTAAGTTCTTGTTAGCTTATCCGACAGATAGTTGGTATTTTGTATGAAAATATGTCTAGGGATTGCAAATCCGTTAAGATTTTGATATCCGGATTTTAGGTAACGGATTTGGGACCAATCCAGATAATCCGGATATTTCGAATTTTGAGAACAATTATTGGTTGATTTCATATTTTTGTTATTATTTTGCATTCTACTATGATAAATCAACGCATTTATTAAAAAACCACTTCTAGGTATCAAAATCCACAATATTTTGTATTGTGCAGTACCTTAAATCAACCATGGATGCAAGCAATACGAGCTCGACAATTCTCAGGACTATGAATCAGTTATTACAGAGCTGTGTCGGTTGAAATATGTAAAAAAAAAATGTTTAAACTTTGGAAAGTGTGAAGCAAGTTTGAAATTATTTTTTAGCACTAAGTATATCTTGACAGTGTTCATATTCTGTAGTTTTTTTTAAAAGTTAGTAATAGAAACCGAAATGGAGCGAGCGAAATGAGCTCGACATTTCTCAGCACAGTAACTCAGTTTATGGCCAATACTACAGGCATGAATGCAGTGCAATGTTTAAATAGAAATCTAGAGTGAGCGACGTATTTTACAGATGATGATGTCAATGCTATAGCATAATCATAAACCAGAATTTACTACAAATTTCGAAAGCGAGCGAAATGAGCTCGACATTTCTCAGCACAGTAACTCAGTTTGTGGCCAATACTACAGGCATGAATGCAGTGCAATCTTTAAATATAAATCTAGAGTGAGCGACGTATTTTACAGCAATATGATGATGTCAAGCCGTGGTGGTCCAGTGGCGAGTAACCTTGCCTGCTGTGCAGGAGGCGATGGTTCGATCCCCGTCCAGGCCGACTCGTACCAATGAGTTTTCGGAATTTATGTACGATTTGTAACACCACTGGCTTTTCGGTGAAGGAAAACATCGTGAGGAACCTGCATGCTTCAATTTCGAGGCATGTATTGTACCCACTATCCATTATAAGTGGCGACGGGCTCACCCTCTGTCACACTGGATAGAGTTTCGGTACTACTGGTGAAACGTGGATGTTCTGAGGTTTCAGAATATCTCTGACTACCCCCTCGGGGAATATAGTCGTGAGCATATGCTTATGCTTATGATGATGTCAATGCTATAGCATTAGCATAATCATAAACCAGAATTTACTACAATATTTCGAAAGTAGGATAGGTTACCATAAAATCTAAAACCAGGACGAGCAAGATGCTAGCTCGAGATTTCCAGTTCATGCTGAAGACTAGGCAATTTATGTATGAAGCAAAAGCTAGACCGAGCTCATGATTTTGATTGATTTGTTTATGCAATTAAAAAATCAACGAGCGAAGTGTGCTCTAAAATTCCCAGGAAAATAATTCGGTTGTAGCGAGAGCCCTTTGTCAGGGTACAAATAAAACAAAATAGATAGAGCTAAGCGAGCTCTAACATTTTGACTCTATTTTTATTTGCCCTGACCTCATTGAGATTCACTGACTTTTCAAGAAGCCACCCTGGATTTATGCAAAATCTGCGAAGGCCTGGGCCGAGCCCACCTTTTGCTATGTCCATGAGTAGGAGTTTAAATTAAGAATGAAGTAGGTGCAGAACTGCTCATCGAACCGTTCGGGTTATTTTGTTATTTGAAAACATCCTAGGTTTATTTTGATAAAATAAATAGCTGCGCGTAATTCAGTGAATACGAGATCCAAAGTAGAGAAACAACAAATTTTGTGGATATTGACGAATGGGAACAAAATCCGATCGGTTCCGAAGCCTGAACATCAATGAATAATACTACTAAGAAAATGTTCGTAAAATCCGGATTTCATTTTTAAATCCGGATTTTAAAACTCAACCAAAATGCACGGATATCCGGATATTTCGGATAACGGATTATCCGGATTGCAATCCCTAAATATGTCAATATATCTGTCGGATAAGCTAACAAGAACATACTAAGAAGTGGTGAAAGAATTCTAATATTCTATTCAGAGGATAGTCGTTGCAGAGCGCCACGGGCGTGCTACGAGTATATCTTACATAGAAATATCATATTTTGTCGGTACCTACTGACGTGGTTTTTATGTAACGACTACTACCACCAGTGATAGTAGCCGGGACCAACAGCTTAACGTGCCATCCGAAGCACGGAATCATCTTTCTTTTCAGACAATCAGGTGACTTAGCCTGCAATGTCCTAACCAACTGGGGAAAAACGCACAAAGTGACATTTCACTAGGTGCCCCCCGTGGGAATCGAACCCACGACCTCCGTGTCAAGAGCCCAATTAATAAACCCATCAATAATTAAAAAAAAAAAGGTAGGTATCTACATAATATTACTTATTTCTGTACGCGACTTCTTATATAGTTAGGTATCATTATACTTCTCTTCGGTGACTATCTTACTTACCATAATTATATCGCAGTGTTATACTACCTACCTATTATATCTAGGTCTAGGTTACGAGACTCAATTAAACCAGTAGAATACTGGCATAGCGTAAATAATATATACTTTGATACTGGTTATTATGTTTTATTACGAACGCCCGCTCGCATCCTGCTATGGTCGATCATGGTCAGTGATCTATTGAGCGCAAGGAAATAAGGACGACGTATTGTTAAAACTCTGTCATTAATTTAGTGTTAAAATTCTGTTAAAACTTGTGGTAAGTGATACAATTTGTACGACCATTTTGAATTTCGAGTTTTAGACCTATCGGTCGAAAAGTTAATATTGTGTAGGTAAATACCTAGATATACTTATTTCTAGGAGAGCTCGGTGGCGCGTTGTGGAGAGGTATGGACTCTCAATCATGAGGTCCGGGTTCGAATCCGCACGGACAACATGCCACGTACCAATGAGTTGAGTTGCTCTGTGAGTCTGCTATTGGGTGGTCACGTGCGCGTCGGTTGCCCCATCCCCGGTCCACAGTGGAACTCCAGTGGTGGCTCAGGATATTGTTCTTTTATAAGAACAACCCTTGAAGTCACCAAAATATCAATATAACCGTACAACGTCAAGCACTTTTGCTATAAAAACTCGACATTGGCAAAATCATCACATACCCAAGATAGCAGCCATTTTTTAAAATATAGAATAGAATACCAATGAGTTTTTCTAACTTATGTACGTATTACCGACTGCTCTCAAACGGTGAAGGAAAACATCGTGAGGAAACCTGCATATGCAGAAGAATAAATTCTGATGCATATGTGAAGTCTACCAATCCGCATTGGGCACGTGTGGTGGACTGACGCCCAAACACCCTCCGAGAGGGTAGGCCTGTGCCCTGCAGTAGGACGTAAATAGGCTGATGATGATGATGATTTCTAACCGAGCAGTTAGGTACATTTCGTTATGATATCATCAGATTCATGTCATTCAGGCTACCTTATTTCTACTTTGTGGTCTTTATCTAAGCGTGTGGTAGAGACAAAGATAGGATGAAGGATGTCAGGAGATCGATTAGACTAATGGCTAATGACTTATGGCAGACCAAAGTATTCGTGTGGTACTAATATAAGACAGGTACTCGAAGACGCAAGTAGGCTGCTAAGTAATACTAAGTATTGTTCTCATTTCCAGGTGCAAAATGCCATTCAAAAGACGATGGGATTCGTCGTGTCCAAGAGAGTGGACTAGATGGGAGGCCGATGGGAAGACGTGGGTCATCCAGGATCTAGCTCCGGAAGACGACGAGGAAGCCGTCCAGATATTGGCTGACCATTTGGCTGCTGATGAAGCATTGTGCTCTGCTTGCAGTAAGATTTGTGACGTTCTCTGGGTAAAAAGGACCTTGTTGTCGGTTTTAGTTTCCATGATATCTATTAACCTACATATTTATTTAGATAAAGTTACGTAAATTTTGGATTCATTAGTAACTCTTATTTATACGCCTTGCTCTGTGCATCACACGCACTAGTTGACAACGCAAACAACCAAACTACGCCTTACTAAGAGCACATATGCCATAGATAATTTATATCAAATTATAATAGACACTAATGCTTTCGAAACCGGATCACGTCATTCATTTGGTGACATTGCGTGACGACCCGGCTGGTGGGTTACCACATCGAATTGTCCTGGGTTCGAATCGCGGTTCAGTCATGGATATTATTATGTAGGTAGGTACGTGCCGTTGTTGAATGGTTTCCACAATGAATGTGCTTGTGAGCGTTATTTATTTATTTACATGTCATGTTGTAGTTACTTGCGGACTACCTACTAATTTTACGTTATTGTATTGCCCACAGATCTCAAAGACGACGAGACCAGTTTACGCAGTATGTCAGACTATTGGCGCATGTGTATGCCTATGCGCACAAGTCTAGGCTGCTACACTGAGCTGGAGGGCAAGAAGACATTGGTAGCTCTGAACTGCTGCATCGTTGTGTGTCAGGGTGAAGATGAAGAGAAGATAAAGGTTATTATTAATCATCATCAATCTATATAAAAGAGACTCCCCTGTGATGGAACCTGAGTTTGTCTGGCGCACCCTGGGCAGTCAGGCCATGTTATCTATCTGAACCAAACTGAACCTTCGTATAGTAAGAGATTTCATTCCAACTCTCATGCATCTGTCAGTACCCTACTGATTTTTAATCATGTGCTACTGGAACAATTTGCTAATCCTAAATTCAAAGGTCCGGCAGTATCTTGCATCATGTTGTTGTAATTAAAGCACTCTCTGCGTCTTTCCTTCACCAAAATTGTATCCCCCAATAATATTTATAGTTATAATTAACATTTTATAATATCAAAAAATTTTCTCCCCTCCGGACGGAAAGTGTAAATTTTCGTCTCGAAGTTACCGCTTTCCTCCTCCATCAAGGAGAAAAAAAGTATACTAACCTCGGGCAGTAAATAAGAAAGCCTCAGATCACGTCATGTTTGTTGACCTCGGCTTTGCCTCGGTCAACAATTACATGAGAATCTTTCTTACTTTCCTGCCCTCGGTGTGTAACAGTGTAATCTACTATAATGTTGACAAGCAATTCAAGTTCTTTTTAAGCTAGCTTAACCTAAACTGTTGTGTTAATTTCCTTCTAGATCGAAGGGGCAGAATGGCAAAATGTGTACAAAGCACTCGATTACGTTCAAAGAAAAGTCGACGTGTACGAATATCTTGGTATTGACAAAGTTCTGTATGCTATGGGACTGGTCGTAAGAAGGGAATTTAGAGGAGCAAAACTTGGATCCAGGATATTAGATGCAAGGTACGAAGGTTTTTTGTTATCTTGGATAAATATTGTCACACAGATTACCTAGTCCCAATCGAATTACCTAACAAAATCTAGTTCAGACCTGTATTATGATGACTAGAAAAAGATTTGGGTATAGAACAAGGCGACACATCAAGCTACACAAAACCAAAATAAGCTGGCCGCGCGACGAAATATATTATTCACCCAACGCGCGGCCAGCTTATAATGGTTTTGCGTAGCTTGATGTGTCGCTGTGGGTGCCACCCTGTACCTATACAGGGTGTAACAAAAAACCCTAGTAATACCTAAGGGGGTGCTTCCAACTTTCAGCATGATGGGAGCATCAGTACAGGGTGGAAAAACCATTGACGTTCTATGGAAAAACCGATCGATACACTGAGGAAAAATACCATAAATACCTATTTCAGATTTAATACGTCCATCTAGCGCGGTATTTTCCCAAAGCAAACCGTAGTCTAAGAACGAATACAGGAGTACAGAACCCTAAAAACAGAATTTTCAGTTATACCCCATTTAAAATTCCATGACATTGTTATCGTAATATTTCTGTGATGTAAAGAATTAAACCGATATTTTTGTCTTTATTTCCAGAGAGCTTTTGTGCCAATCAATGGGTATTAACGGCACATCGACAGTGTTCACCGGCATCGCATCACAGATATCTGCAGCCCGCGCTGGTTTCAAATCTGTCGCCGAGGTGACCATGGCTGAATTAGCTGAACACGGGATGGATTACCCGAAAACTGATCATATAATTAAATTGATGGTTAAGAAGTATGTTTAAAGTATTGATAGAAATGAAACACAAGATATGTTACCTTAATAGAAAATGGAGCGTAATAAAATAGTGCCGCGCCACAGCCGTCTCGCTTGTAGCATTGATTGACGCGGACTATTGAAAGATTACCCAATTTGCGTCTTTTCAGTCTTCCCTTTTCGCACGCTCATAAATATCTAAGTATCTATCTCTATTATCTATTATCTTATTTCTTTTTGGTATAATATCATTGATTGATAGAAAGATATATTTTTTTATTTAGAGGTAAGAGGTAAGTGCGTTCACACACGACGACTCACTGACGGATCGGCAGATGTCAGTAGTCCAAAGAACCACACCCGGTGCGTCAATGCGTCACCGTGTGTGCTTCTACGTGCGGTTTCATACAACTCCTTGCTCCACAAATGACGGACTGACGTCTGCCGCTGCGACAATGCGTCATCGTGTGGGAACGCACTAAGTATAAATTGTAAAGCCTGACCAGAAATTGCTCTTAGTCAAGATACACATAATCTGACTATACCAGTCCGATACGTGTTTCTTGACTAAGAATAGATATGATGCCAAATAAATGATGATTATGAACAGAACCTGGTTATTTCGCAGTTATCTGGAATAATTTAATGTCGTCTTTTGTGATTATAACTATTATAAACAATCTTGGCAGTCTATTTAAAGAGGACGATACGTAACTATCAACCGATTGCTCAATTAAGAAGGAGGATATACTTACTTTAGACGAAAATCCACCAAAAATAAAAATAATAGCGTCAAAAATAAGTTCTAGTTCTAAAATCTGTCATTATGAGAATTAGTCCAGATTATTATAGTACCTAACTACTTAGGTTTTAAGTACCTACCTACCTACCTATTAATTTATTTATCGGAAAGATGTACTATCCGACATAATATCTTGAACATTAGTAAAGCTGTTGTAAGAATAATTGAGAGCAAGTGTCTACAATCTCTGTTTCGTAATTCAGAATAGCCCTAAAACTTCGTTTGTATTTGATATGGTGTGTTCCGTCCTGGCCGGGTCACTATCTTAAATATGCGTGTAATGATAATGAAACAATTGTGCAAGAAATGTGCTATTTAGTGCATTCATTAAAATTAAATGTACCTCAATAGTTTGGGGTGTACAGCACTTTCTTAGTGGCCCGGCTGCGCCGCATGCGTCCCAGCCGGGCCACCTCAGTTTCTCGTGATTTTGCAAGGACAGCTGATCGGTAGGTATATGAAAAAATTGTGCAAATATTGTACCCTAAGAAAATGTCAAGACTTCCTGAAAAACATAATTCATTTAATTATTAACTTAAAATTTTCCTGAATGTTAGAAAAGCGCCTATTGCTAAATTAATAGCAAAGTGTTCGCGACAAACATTTTGCCAATATACCTATGTTATGTATGTACGTAAGATAAGATAACATGTATTAGTAAAAAAACATAAAATTAAGTTAACTAATGGGGTAAGTATACAGTACATACTTATGGCATATGAATAGATAATAATAACAGAAACAAAACTCTCGCGACAGATGCGTTCAAGGTCACGTCAATGTCATGTTGGTTTAGCCAACTAGTCAGTCAGGGCTTACGTTTCTGGCAAAAGTAAATCTAATTATCGATGAAATGGGTTGGTGGTTGGGTAGTTTGGGCAGCTCCAGGGCAAGTTGTTGGCAGTTTGCGGCAGTCTAGGGCCAAGTTGGGGTAGTGTTGGGGCAGTTTGATGCACGTTGTGGATCGTTGGGGCAACAAGGGCCAACGTTGGGCCATTTTGGGGCAAAGTTAAGCGGTTTGGGCCCAAGTTGGGGCAGTTAGCAGCAAATTTAGGCCAGTTTGGGTCTAAGTTTGGGCTAAGTTGGGGCAGTTTCGGATTAAGTTGGGGCAGTTTGCTATTAACTTAGTAATAGGTGCCCCAAACTGGCCTAAATATGCCCCAACTTGCATCAACTTGGCCCTTGTATTGTAGCCCTAACGATCCACAATGTGCACCAAACTGCTCCAACACTCCCCCAACTTGGCCCTAGACTGCCGCAAACTGCCAAAAACTTGCCCCGGAGCTGCCCAAACTGCCCAACCACCAACCCATTTCATCGTTAATCAGATTTACTTTTGCCAGAAACGTAAGCCCTGACTGACTAGTTGGCTAAACCAACATGACATTGACGTGACCTTGAACGCATCTGTCGCGAGAGTTTTGTTTCTATAGTGTACTGTTATTATTATCTTTTCATATGCCATAAGTATGTACTGTATACTTACCCCATTAGTTAACTTAATTTTATGTTTTTTTACTAATACATGTTATCTTATCTTACGTACATACATACATAACATAGGTATATTGGCAAAATGTTTGTCGCGAACACTTTGCTATTAATTTAGCAATAGGCGCTTTTCTAACATTCAGGAAAATTTTAAGTTAATAATTAAATGAATTATGTTTTTCAGGAAGTCTTGACATTTTCTTAGGGTACAATATTTGCACAATTTTTTCATATACCTACCGATCAGCTGTCCTTGCAAAATCACGAGAAACTGAGGTGGCCCGGCTGGGACGCGTGCGGCGCAGCCGGGCCACTAAGAAAGTGCTGTACACCCTAAACTATTGAGGTACATTTAATTTTAATGAATGCACTAAATAGCACATTTCTTGCACAATTGTTTCATTATCATTACACGCATATTTAAGATAGTGACCCGGCCAGGACGGAACACACTTTGATATGGAGTATAGATATAGGTTACTTACTAGACTCGAATTAAAACCAGTAACTATAGAATACTGGCATAGCGTAAATAGCGTACCTACTTTGATACTGGTTATTATGTTTATGACTAACGAACGCCCGCTCGTATCCATGGTCGATGCATGCGGTCAGTGATCTATAGAACGCAAGGAACTAAGGACCACGTATAGTTAAAACCGGTCTCTGTCATAATATTTAGTGTTAAAATTCTGTTAAAACTTGAGGTAAGCGATATAATTTATACCAACATTTACTATCCACCGAAGTTTAGACCTATCGAATTAGGATTTTAGACCTATCGGTCGAAAAGTATAACTTAATTATATTGTGTAAATATAATACCTAGATATATTTCTAACCTAGCAGTTACATTTCGTTATGATATCATCAGATTCATGTCATTCAGGCTACCTTGTTATTTCTACTTTGTGGTCTTTATCTAAGTGTGTGGTAGAGACAAAGATAGGATGAAGGATGTCAGGAGATCGTTCAGTCAAGTGAATTATCTTCACACGAGTCGAGCGAGATATCGAGTTTGCGTTGCGTCACATGTTTTTTTCTTTGACTGTATCGAACTTTCCACTGAGCATTGGGATTGGATAGGCGAACCACACACTCCCACTTCTGTAACTCATGTAAATCAGTAGATGAAACAACTGATGACTCTATCAGTCTATGAACCTGCAAAGATTTTATGAAAGAAGATCAATTGATCAATTAAATCCGCCCACATCAACCCACTGTTGGGCACAGGCCTCCTTTTTAAAGAAAATAGGAGGACCTAGGTAGGAAAACTAAATATCCGACTTCCTTCCATTGCAAACCGAAGACAGCAATAAGGAAAACATCGCTTTTAATAGGTACGTAAGCCAACGCCAGAAATCATTAAGAGCTAGGCTGTGTAACAGAATGGCAGACTAAAGAATTTTTGTTTTACACTTATTTTCCGTGTAACTGATTAGGTAATATAGGTAAGTACTATAAGACTAGGTACTCGAAGATATGTCGCTGCTAAGTATTGTTCTCATTTCCAGGTTTAAAATGCCATTCGAAAGACAATGGGATTCGTCGTGTCCAAGAGAGTGGACGAGATGGGAGGCCGATGGGAAGACGTGGGTCATCCAGGATCTAGCTCCGGAAGACGACGAGGAAGCCGTCCAGATATTGGCTGACCATTTGGTTGCTGATGAACCAATGTGCTGTGCTTGCAGTGAGCTGTTTATTTGTTACGTTCTCTGGGGGAAAGGACCTTGATGTCGGTCTTAGATTCCATAATATCTATTAGTTACCTACATATTTATTTAGAGAAATTTTATGTAGATTTAAGATTCATTAATAACTCTTATACACCTCTGCATCTCTCTGTGCATGCAGGGTGCTCCAAACGGAGAAGTCCAAATTTGTTTTTAGATTCCTCACACCTAATAGAAGATACCAGAAAATACCCCATGTACCTACATGTTCCGCAATTTTTTGCAGTTTAGAAGTTGTGATTTGTTTAATGTCATAACGTTTTTCATAGTGAGAATTTTATGTATTTTGTTTTTGTAACATGATCGTCTGGAAACACTCTTTCATCCGTAAAATAATCAGCAACACAACATCCATACACCGAAAAAAGGGCCAAAAGTGAAAAGGAGCAAAATGCGTCGTCTTGATTTTTATTTGGTCTGACACTGGGTAACATGATGACCCGGCTGGTGTAATGGTTACCACATAGGACTGCAAAAAAGTCCTGGGCTCAAATCGCGGTTCAGTCATGGATATAATTATGTTCGTGCCGTTACATGTCATGTTGTAGTTACTTACGGACTACTAATCTTACGTTATTGTACCTATTGCCCACAGATCTCAAAGACGACGAGACCAGTTTACGCAGTATGTCAGACTATTGGCGCATGTGTATGCCTATGCGCACAAGTCTAGGCTGCTACACTGAGCTGGAGGGCAAGAAGACATTGATAGCTCTGAACTGCTGCATTGTTGTGTGTCAGGGTGAAGATGAAGAGAAGATGAAAGTTAGTATTAATCATCATCAATCTATACAGGGTGTAAGAAAACAGCCTAGTACCTAATACTTAAGGGGATGCTTTAACCACACACAACAACTGAACAACTTTCACTATGTAGATAATCAAGTAATTTTAAACAGGAATAGTCTAGATTTTGTTGATAATACAGTGTTTTTGGGAATAACGATTGACTCTAGGCTGCAATGGGGTTCCCACATTGAAACTCTGGCTATGGTAGGCTAAGCTCTACAACATATGCAGTCAGAAAAATTAAACAACTAACTGATATTAAAACTGCCAGACTCGTATATTTCAGTTACTTTCATAGTATCATGTCCTATGGTATTTTATTGTGGGGTCGTGCTGCAGACATTAAGACAATCTTTATCCTACAGAAACGGGCAATTCGAGCAATATATGGTTTGCGCTGTCGTGATTCGCTTCGCGACCTTTTTGAGGAAATTAATATTTTAACAGTTTATGGACAGTTTATTTATGAAAACATTTTATATGTAAGAAAAAATTTGTCTTTGTTTCCAAAAAATTCGGATGTCCATAATTACAACACTCGAAACAAAAATAAACTGATATCTCCGCACTTTCGGCTTAGTAGGGTCAACACGTCTTTCATGGATCACTGTATACTTTGTTATAATAAAATCCCCGAGACCATTTTGAATCTTTCCGAAAACATGTTTAAAACTAAGATTAAAAATGTTATCTGTAACAAAGCGTATTATAAACTGGATGATTATTTAAATGATCAAAATGCTTGGGTCTGAGGTCACTTACTTATAGTTTATTTACATTACTGTTAGACCGGCGGCCAGCTACAGTCAACTATACCTGACAAAATTAGCGAACTAACTCATTATGCACCTAAAGTAGACTAAAAATAAGTCATAAAAAACTTGGTCTGCCAGGGCGCAGCTTGGCACGTTTTCCGGTGCGATGAAAAATGTGGACCCCGAAAACACCCCATTTTACCTCATCGAATTAATGGATGGAACTTGTCTGTTGGTCTAGAGGCCGATTAGTAAAGCCTAAAAAACCTGGTCTGCCGCCGCCTATCCTGGCAGGTTCATGGGTCCGACTGAATTTAGGGTGCCCCTCGGAGGGTGCATTTTACCTCATCGAATTAATGAATGAAATAAATGCCTAATTATAGTCCTATTAACTATGTTTACATATGCCTTGGTTTGCCTAGGCTCAGCCTGGCAGGTTCCCGGGTATGACTGATTTTACTTACAAAAAATTGTTTAGCCCAACTTCAAAAACCGGTATAAATCTATAGATTCTGCGGGAAAATTTGCTGAAGTTAGCTTGTATAAATTAACTAAGATATATTTACACATACAAATATCTCTGAGAGTGGAATTTTAATGGGAAAGGTTAACGGCCCGCGGAAACTAAAAGAGATAGATATGTGGTCCCGAAGGAAAAAATGTCAAAGACCCTGGGCAATTTGACGTCCCGATGTAAAAAAGCCAAAATGGAAAATCCAAGAAGGTCGACTTGCATTTTCCAAGTCCTCATAACTTGGCTATTGGCTTGGCAGACAATCTAAAGTTGCCATACAAAGCTATAAGACCGATCAAAGTTGACTTTTTCATCTGGTCTTATAGCTTTGTTTGTATGGAAACTTCAGACAGTCTAACTATTACTATGGGTATTAAACATGAACAACATACATGAGAACATGGCAGTATAGAAAATAACCTCGAAATTTAAAACTTTTCAGACGATTTTTTTTTTCTACGGCGTGTTGTGATCTGTAAGACTTCGGTTTTTAGGGTTCCGAAGTAAACAAGGAACCCTTATAGTTTCGCCATGTACGTCCGTCCGTCCATCCGTCTGTTCGCGGCTTAGCTCAGAGACGCTTAGTACTAGAAAGCTGTAATTTAGCATGGGTACACATATTAATCACGCCGACAAAGTGGTAAAATAAAATTTTGAAAAATATTTTTTTTAGGGTACCTACCTAAACCTTTTCTCGTCTATCCCATAGTGTGGGGTATCGTTGGATAGGTCTTTTATAAATCAAGAGCAAGTGGAGCTTGACGTCACCAGAATAAGCTTAGCTCTGATTTGTATAACGCTTCATACAGTACACGGCCGGTCCAAAGTGCAAAGTGTAAAGCTTGATGTGCTCTTGACTGTACCAGCACTACCAGGGAAAAAATATAAATATCTCAAAATACAGAGGCACTATTTAGGGACGACTAATTTAATGGCACTACAGTAATCTTAATTCCCGTCATGTGTACGCTAGCTTGATGTACACCTATTTTTACTATTTTAGGGTACGGTCCCACGGCCTGTATACAAGGTGTTACAAAAATACAAATAAACCTTTAAGGGGGTGGTGTAGACCATCAAACTGAACAACTTTCATTATTGGACTCTACAAATCGACTAGAGCTAAAATATGTATGGATTTTTTTTTTTTTTTCGCCATTTCAATGTTGGTCCCATAGAGAAAGTTGTTCAGTTTGACGGTCTAAACAACCTCCTTAAGAGTTGTAAATATTTATTGTTACTTATGAAACACCCTGTATATGTATATTACGCAAATCGCGCCAAGCCACACGCCGTGGGAACGGTCTCGCCTGTCTTGGCCTGTAGACGCCTGTGGTGTGTATTGTATCCAGATCGCTGTCGGTTCAAAGGGGCGCCTGTCGCTGCCTGTGTAAGCGCGTGGATTGCCGAGCCATTGTCATAGCCACTTATATGCCCTCGGTCATTAATAATAATAATAATAAATTTTATTTCAGGCAACAGTACAAAATTAATCATAACAGGCCCATATTATAAATACCTTAATCTAGAATACATACAACAATATAAGCGACAAAAACAAACATAAACATTACACTCCCTAGGGTTTCATTAAAAACTCCCCAAAAAAATATGTTATTTGTGACCACCATCTTGAAAAATCTAGTCAATCTTGACCAGCTCCAGCTGTTCCAGCGGCACACACACTTAGAGTCGAAAAAACGACGAAAACAACCATTAAAATGGTTGAAGCACTTCAAATGTTGATAAAAATTTGCAGATAATATTCTTTATTTTCGTAATCCACTTAGTTCATTCCAAAATATCAAGTGGTGTCATATTACGATAAGTCTAAACAATTAGGACGGAAAACATGAGTCACAAACGGCTTCGGTTTCAAATAAAAATGATTATTTATAAATAAGAACAAAAGACTCACGTATGTTTTGGTTTTCGGCATCCAGAATGGTTTATTTATCCATAGACATGATTTAGCACTGCCACTTTAAACAAGTAAACACAATAAATCACTTCACAAAACACCCACTTGAAACATGAAACCGACCGATACTTGAAACGCGCGGATTCAAGCTGATATTCCGACAAAACTATCGAACAGGGGGTCTGAACTTCTATAAAAGACGTCGGGGTAATTTTGTAAGTTAGAGATAGAAATATAGAGCTTATGGATTATTCTGTAGGTAAAACAAGGACAGATAAATATAAAAGAGCAGGGCTGTTGGGGAACAGATATACCCCGGGCAAACAACGGTCCTTTTTTTCCGGTATGAAAATATGCCCGGTGCACAAAAGGAAGTCAAGGTCAAAAAACCGGTCAGATGAGTGGATAGTACTGTAGCCGGGGGACTTTTAATTACCAAAAAGATTACCGATTGCCGTTTAGAAATTGTTGTAAGGTACTAAATGACTAATATAATAAAACTGGCCAAGTGCGTGTCGGGCCACGCACAGGGTAGGGTTCCGTAGTTGCCACTCATAATATACGAACTTAGAAGGGGGCTTTTTGTTTTATACTACGCTTTAACGGCTAATAAAGTCTAAAAAGTACATTTTTTAAGCTGTTCGACTATTACTCGTTAACTTAGGTACTTAGCGGTGATAGTTTTCCTTTTAATTTCATTATATACACTACTGTCATGAATTTTTTCACATATCCAGAAACAACCGTTTAGCTAGCCTCGGGGGGGGACACTTGACTCTAACAAAAATTTGCACCTTAAAGCTTAATATTTCGATAACGGATCCGTAAATCGAAAAATGGTTGTCCCACACCCACCGTATTTTTAAAAGACCTATCCAACGATACCCCACACTATGGGATAGACGAGAAAAAAAATTGCATCCCCACTTCACGGGTCCCCCTACCCTTGCATTTTTTTAGGTACCCTAAAAAAAATTTTTTTCAAAATTTTATTTTATCACTTTGTCGGCGTGATTAATATGTGTACCCATGCTAAATTACAGCTTTCTAGTACTAAGCGTCTCTGAGCTAAGCCGCGGACAGACGGATGGACGGACGGACGGACATGGCGAAACTATAAGGGTTCCTTGTTTACTTCGGAACCCTAAAAACCTAAGTCTTACAGATCACAACACGCCGTAGAAAAAAAAAATCGTCTGAAAAGTTTTAAATTTCGAGGTTATTTTCTATACTGCCATGTTCTCATGTATGTTGTTCATGTTTAATACCCATAGTAATAGTTAGACTGTCTGAAGTTTCCATACAAACAAAGCTATAAGACCAGATGAAAAAGTCAACTTTGATCGGTCTTATAGCTTTGTATGGCAACTTTAGATTGTCTGCCAAGCCAATAGCCAAGTTATGAGGACTTGGAAAATGCAAGTCGACCTTCTTGGATTTTCCATTTTGGCTTTTTTACATCGGGACGTCAAATTGCCCAGGGTCTTTGACATTTTTTCCTTCGGGACCACATATCTATCTCTTTTAGTTTCCGCGGGCCGTTAACCTTTCCCATTAAAATTCCACTCTCAGAGATATTTGTATGTGTAAATATATCTTAGTTAATTTATACAAGCTAACTTCAGCAAATTTTCCCGCAGAATCTATAGATTTATACCGGTTTTTGAAGTTGGGCTAAACAATTTTTTGTAAGTAAAATCAGTCATACCCGGGAACCTGCCAGGCTGAGCCTAGGCAAACCAAGGCATATGTAAACATAGTTAATAGGACTATAATTAGGCATTTATTTCATTCATTAATTCGATGAGGTAAAATGCACCCTCCGAGGAGCACCCTAAATTCAGTCGGACCCATGAACCTGCCAGGATAGGCGGCGGCAGACCAGGTTTTTTAGGCTTTACTAATCGGCCTCTAGACCAACAGACAAGTTCCATCCATTAATTCGATGAGGTAAAATGGGGTGTTTTTGGGGTCCACATTTTTCATCGCACCGGAAAACGTGCCAAGCTGCGCCCTGGCAGACCAAGTTTTTTATGACTTATTTTTAGTCTACTTTAGGTGCATAATGAGTTAGTTCGCTAATTTTGTAAGGTATAGTTGACTGTAGCTGGCCGCCGGTCTATGTATAGTATCAATTATTTTATTAGATAGACTATGTATTATTGTATACATAACCGTAGCTTAAGAATTTATATTGTAATAGTTTTAAGTCGTGTTATGTTGTAGAGTTTCTGGCCGCATCTTCTTTACAGCGACAACACGTTCCGACGCGGTGGTAGCTTAAAAAAGATTTGACGTTTAATAAGTGTGCTTCAAGCTCCTGTATTGAATAAATTATATTGACTTTGACTTTGACTTATGGAGCCAACTTCGAAATCGCGAGAAAAAATCAGCTGCCCCATACAAAACCGCTGTACCCACTCGATTAAAATGTATAAGGGACGGCAGATTTTTGTTGCGCGGATTCGAAGTTGGCTCTATAGTGAAAGTTGTTAAGTTTGATGGTCTCATCACTACTATAGGGGTATGGTTGGGTCCCACACTACCACAAGGGGTATGGCCCACAGATAACCCCCAGTAGATTCCGCATACAGGGCCGCCGACGCGCGCCAAACATCTATGATTGATCACTGATGTAAGCAAGTCACTGATCACGCCACTTCAGTACCGACCAAGTATTGGATCCGTGAACACACAAATAAAAAATAAAAATCACCTACTTATTACGATTTTCTGAGCATAAACTTTCAGTTTGTGCTATAAAATGGTGTGGGAAAAACTCTTGGACATCCAGCTACGAGAAAGATGGCATTACATTAATTAATTTTCATTATTTTGTTTGGTTTGCGGAGTTCAAGTTATAGTGGGCGGTACAATGGTTGCCTCTACAAAATTTCAGCTCACGTTGATGTCTTTTTGAAATGGTCCCTTTCTCTCATTAGTTAATTTGGTAAATCTATCACTTTCGTGCATTGACACGTGTAATGCTAGTGTTGTTCGTCTCTGCATTCGGGCCGGTATCGATATTTTTATAATATGCCATATTATTACAAAGCATTTTTAGGCGAGGATTTTAAAACGGTAGTATTACATGTTAGGCACATTGACACGTGCTATAATAGTGTTCTTCTCCTATGCGTACTGACCGCTATCGATATTTTTATCATTTACCTACTTACAAATGTTGTTTCTTATTTTATTGTTATCTTAATCTTATCAATTTTACAAATATTATAAATACAAAAGTATGGATGGATGGATGTACTTATGATTATCACTCAATATCGATAAAGCGACTGAACGGATTCAGATGATACTCGGAACAGTGATCATAGGCTACTTTTCACATTATCTGATTCTCACGGAAGAACCATTTATCGTATCGGAAAACAAGAATATAAATCAAGATCTAAGTATATTTATACTATAATACTATAAAAGGAAAGATTAGATTTTTTGTGTGTTTGTGTCAAGAAAACTCAAAAACTACTGGACCTATTAAAAAATTGTTCCAATAATGGAAATCTGCATTTGTTAGCGACTAGCGAGTAACACAGACTATGTTTTAATTTTAAATTCCTGAGGGAAAAAGCTTTTTAGTCACAGATGGAACCGCGAGGCGGAAGCTAGTTCGTTATTATACATTATAGGATCCTTCTTAAAATGATGATACTTTTTTAAGGGGATCATCACCGCAGGCCCGGACTGGCCCTAGGGCGTACCGGGCAAATGCCCGGTGGGCCGCGGCTCTGGTGGGCCGGTCGCCGCTCTGGACGGCCGGCCCATCGCCTTTGGATACCGGTCCACGCCCAAGAGCGGCAGGTAAAGGGGGCGCCAAAATCAAGTGTTTGAAATAAAAGTATTACAACAAATTCACAATATTGCAAAAAATCTCGTTCTCGCTCTTGGTCTTATATCGTATTGCTGTCATCACATTATATTGCAGTGAAATCTCGAGCTCGCTTCGCTCGCTCTTGGTCTTAGATCGTATTGCTGTCATCACATTATATTGCAGTGAAATCTCTAATAAAACAGCTTGAGTAGTTTTCCACAGACTGACACTTTATTTAAGTAACAACAAGGGTGTTCACAGATGTCGCTAGTAGTTACATTTTGCTTATCAAATTAACACCTCCGCTTAACAAAATGAACGAATAACCCTTTAAACATTCATGAAACAGGTAAAATACCCAGCTTTTTTTTTAAATAACTGTGTTTAACAGACCCTAAACTTTTGGTGAAAATATCTGCTGGCATTTCAGCTGTCTCTAAATATGAAATTTTGATAAAATTATTAGACACCGCCTCTCTTACGAAATGATACCTAATATCTATGTGCTTTGACCTCCGATGGAAAATTGGATTCAAAGCTAGTTTTTGAGCACTTTGACAATCGTTAAATACAACAATAGGTTCTGTTTTTCCTACAATTTCAAACAACAGATTTTTCAAGTATATCGCCTCTTTACTGGCTTCTGACATCGAAACATACTCAGCTTCTGTGCTGGATAAGGCAACATTTCTTTGTTTTCTACATTCAAAGGAAATGACTGTATTTGACAATTTAAAGCAATAGCCAGAGAACGAATTCCTATCGTTTACGTCTGAACCCCAGTCTGCATCGACATAGCATTCAATAGACGAATTATCTTTACAAAAAACAAGACCATGATTTTTAGTCTTTTTCAAATACTTCAACACCCTTCTTGCATGTTTCCAATGTGTCTCATTAAAAGAATTATTAAACTGGCTAAGGAAACTGACACTATATGCAATATCGGGCCGGGTTAAAACTGCCAAGTACATTAAGCTGCCTATAAGTTGCTGATATGGATAATCATTACAAAAATTTTGAGATTTTTCCAATTTTAAATTTATCTCCATAGGAGTTTCTGCAGTTTTACATTGTGACATTTTAAATCTTCTTAACAAACTTTCTACATACTGTTCTTGATCAACTGTTATTACATTTTTGTTTATTTTGACTCGCAAGCCCAAACATTGTCTTAATTGACCTAAGTTTTTGATCTTAAACTTACGACTCAATTCATTTACCAATTGATCAGTACCTGACGCCGAATTCGAAAAAACAAAAAAGTCGTCAACAAACAGTGCTATAAAAACTTTAACACTTCCTTCACATTTGGTAAATAAACAGGGTTCATACTTAGATTTTTTATAACCTAAGTCTATTAAATAATCGTTAACCCTTTGATACCAAGCCCTGGATGATTGTTTCAAACCGTATATGGCTCGTTTTAATTTTAACACTTTGTTATCATTACTGTTACATTCATAAGTAATCGGTTTTTTCATGTAAACCGTCTCATCCAGAAAACCGTTCAAGAAGGCAGTGGTTACATCGAGATGACTTATGTCTAAGTCTAGCTTTGCTGCCAGAGCGAATAACAACCTTAAAGTGGAGTATCTAAGCACAGGGGAAAAAGTCTCATGAAAATCAACACCTTCTTTCTGAGTAAAACCTTTCGCCACTAATCTTGCCCGATACCGCACATTATTAGAACTGTCATACTTTTTTTTAAACACCCACCGGCACTCAACCACTGTACTATCTTGAGGACGATCCACAAGTTCCCATGCATCATTTTCATTAAATGAGTCTAACTCCTCCTTCATGCTCGCTCTCCAAAACTTACTTTCTGGACCATTCAAAGCTTCGGTGAGTGTGATTTCCTTGTCACTGTCTTCAAATTCAGTGACACATAAATTGTTAAAAACGAACCAATCAGGTTTTCTTCTTGTTCGTTTTAGTTGAGCGTCTTCATCACTTTCCTTCAAAGTGATGTTTGGATCTGTCGTTGTATCACTGAAGCTATCCTCCGAGGTACTCACCGGAGAAGTTCCTGAATTTATATTAAATGTACTGTCCCTCACTTTGTCTTCTTCTGAATCTGAACTTTCTGTATCTTCTGGTCTATTGTCCTCCGCTGAAGACTTGCTCTCCACTTGTAAGTCTACTGTACTTTCCGCTGTCTCCATGATGACTATGTCACGACTAGTAGTTACAGAATTACTATCTGGGTCGTAGACCCTATAGCCCTTCACATTCTCTGCATAGCCAACAAGAATCAATTTTCTAGCCTTTCGGTCCCACTTCAACCAAATCCCAAAATGGGATCCCATCCCTTCCCCAATCTGGGTCACATACTGCGTCATGGAGTCACAACTATCCAGCCGAATGTTGATGAGTTTTCTCAGTAAACAGATTTTCCTGGAATAACCTGAGTCATCGAACATTTTCTTCAGCGTATTCCATAAATCATACGTTGTCGCAGCATGTTTGATGTGGACATAAAGCGATGGGTCAATGGTTAATATTAACTTCGCCTTAGCTTTGGCATCTTCTGCCTTTTCAGCTGCAGTCGACGCGTCCGCCGATAACTGCTTTTCAATGGCCGACGCCATGCCTTCCAACACCAAAACATTTTGTGCCGCAAAACACCAATCGTCGTAATTCTCACGACCTTTTAACTTCGGCACATTCGCTATATAGTTCGACGTCATTTTTATGATAAAACCGAAACAGTACAATTAGTTCTGACTATTAGAAACACTAAAAAACTTCGCTGAGCACATAACCTAATAAAACAGCTTGAGTAGTTTTCCACAGACTGACACTTTATTTAAGTAACAACAAGGGTGTTCACAGATGTCGCTAGTAGTTACATTTTGCTTATCAAATTAACAATCTCGAGCTCGCTTCGCTCGCAATTGGTCTTAGATAGTACTGCTGTCATCACATGGGTGCTTCAGACCATGAAACTAAACAACTTTAACTATGGAGCCAACATCCAA
Source organism: Agonopterix heracliana (assembly GCA_963693445.1). Classification (NCBI taxonomy): domain Eukaryota; kingdom Metazoa; phylum Arthropoda; class Insecta; order Lepidoptera; family Depressariidae; genus Agonopterix; species Agonopterix heracliana. The sequence continues at coordinate 2,998,542 of OY856308.1, forward strand.
ATCGCGAAAAAAACAGCTGTCCCATACAAAACTACTGTACCGTTGGGAGGGCCGACTGTCCCTAAAATGCCCGGGCAGATTTCAGGTCCCAGTCCGGCACTGCATCACCGTCAAACTGAACAACTTTCTCTATGGCACCAAAATCGAAATCACGAAAAAAAATCTACTCTTCCATACAAAACTGCAAAACTACTCAAGCCAAATGTATGGGACATCTGATTTTTTTTCGCGATTTCGATGTTGGTCCCATAGTGAAAGTTGTTCAGTTTGATGGTCTGATCATCCGCTTAAAAAAGTATCAGCATATTAAGAAGGACCCTGTATAATACGCTATCTGTACATCTGTGCACGTAGTGTCATTCTGAATTAATGAGGAATTATAGTAATTTTTTTAAGAATCGAATAAGTTTATTGTTGTGTAATATTAGTAATTTAATCACCTGCCTTAGGATGAATAATCATGGCAAAATTTATCGATATTTTTTATACACTGTCGCATCACTAGTGTACACGCTCGGAGTAGTGCGACCTTGAAATGGCCAATCATGTTGCATTTGTTTCATGCCCCGCTACCCGCACCTACCACCAAAAATGGTGACTTCGGGCCTGTACAAAATTGTCATCATGCGGTATCTACTGGGGGTTATCTGTGGTATGGCCAGAGGTATGGCGGGTCCGTCACGGTTTGAAGCACCCCCTTAAGTAACTATTACTAGGGTGTTTTTTTACACTCTGTTAGTTATAAGGCAAGAAAAGAAACTCCCCGAGTGATGGAACCTGAATTTGTCTGGCACACCCAGGGCAAGTCTAAGGAGTTATGGTGAGGTTCTAAGGATATGTCTGTTAACGACTGCAACCTAGTACCTACCTACTTCATCCACTTCAGGACCCTATATAGGGTCCCTCCTAATATGCTGACACTTTTTTAAGGGGATGATCAGACCATCAAACTGAACAACTTTCTTTATGGCACCAACATCGAAATCGCGATAAAAATCAGCCCCTCCATACAAAACTGCAAACCTGCTCGAGCCAAATGTATGGGACAACAGATTTTTTTTCGTGATTTCGATGTTGGTCCCAAAGAGAAAGTTGTTCAGTTTGATGGTCTGATCATACCCTTAAAAAAGTGTCAGCATATTAAGTTGGACCCTGTATACCAAAATAAAAGAATCTTATAAGTACATTAACATTCTATTAGAGTGGGGACGGGCTCACTCGCCGTCACACTGGAGTCTCGGTACTACTACTGAATATAGTCGTGAACATTTATGCTTAGGTTAACCTGTAGCAGAAGGCTGTATAACCTAGGCGTTTTATCACCAAATAGTGATATAGTACGCCTATAATGGTAACCATTGTGACTGCTTGTACTATAAAGGTTTTTAAAAGAACGTTTTGATTCTATAAGATTAAAGAGCATTTAAGTTCTATAGTTCAGCTCTTAGAACGCTTACAGGACCATACAAAAGAACCTTTAAAGTGTTGCACTGTAATCGATATGAAAAAAACGGATATGGTACTATTTAGTACTATAGACAACCTTACTGACACTTTTATGTATCTATTTTGCACTAATAGAGAGTCAAAATTGTTATTACCGTACTAGTATTGAAGCTATATCGAAAACCCTATTATAGGATCAAATTGCACTATAAATTAACCTTACACGACCATTACGTAATGTTTTAGCTTCTTAAAAGCTCCCTCCACACCGTTATGGGGACAGTTCTGTGAAAGTCACGAAAACTCCTCTATAGTACTAAATAGTACCATAGCTACTCCTGGTGCCGTTGCTAATGAACATAAATGGCTTAAATTGCTTTATAATTGGGTTTGTGGCACTGCTACGAGACTAAAGCGTGACATAAAAGTACTAAAATTAACGATTTATGAACTAATTAGATCTGTAACTAACTTTTGAGTACCAATTATATCACTGGTAATTCATAAATGGTGGCATACTGTCATGGCTGCTGTTTTCTGCAATGATAGCACATTAGCAGCACGGCTGTAGCCAATGTGTACTATAACAGCCATAGTCGGGGAAAATTCCTTATTTTATTAATTTACATTTTATTAAAACACGAAAATTATGAGGGCGCATTGTCAAATTTGAAATCAGCATAGTGATTTTATCGATACAATTATTTTCGCAAGTGCAAGTTACGGCAGAGTTACGGTCCATGGATGTTTTGTAGTATGTCCTTTTTATTAGGTAATACGTGTTACGTTAAGCAATGGCGAATGACATAAAAAAAGCATATTATTAACATACCGAAATTTGTTTTGTTAGTTAAGCGTTTACGTACTTAGGAGAGCGAAACAGAATCGATTACGGTGCAAAATAGCACTATAAACGTTTTTCGGTTACTTTTATAGTAGTCTATTTATCACTGTGAGAGCCTTTATGTAATGTTAATAGAATAAATTAGTGATAAAACTAGGGCCTTTTTGGGGTTCTCTAGACGTTTACAACACCATAATAGTGCTAATCATGAACACTAATTAGCACGCTCTAAAACGTTCTCAGGTCTTTTATAGTACCAGGTTTTGCTGCTTGGGATAAATACTGTTGTGTTACCTTCCAGATCGAAGGGGCAGCATGGCAAAATGTGTACAAAGGACTTGATTACGTACAAAGAAAAGTCGACGTGTTTGAATATCTTGGTATTGACAAAGTTCTGTATGCTATGGGACTGGTCGTTAGAAGGGAATTTAGAGGAGCAAAACTTGGAGCCAGGATATTAGATGCAAGGTACGAAGGTTTTTTATTATCTTAGATATTAATTGTCACACAGATTACCTACAGTGCTTTTTTTGAATCTCATTCGGTGAGCTCAGGAGTTGAAAATGTCAAAATTACTATGGAGATACGCATCTTTCTATTGCTGATTTGCCTTTAAAAAATCTTACTTCAGGAGTGCGATTTTTGAAAGTCAAATCAGCAGTAGAAAGATGCGTATCTCCATAGTAATTTTGAGATTTTCAAATGCTGAGCTCACCGAATGAGATTCAAAAATCGCACTCCTGGTCCCAATCGAATTACCTACCAAAATCTAGATCAGACCTGTATTATGGTGATTAGAAAATTATTTAGGTAACTATAGAACGTTCAAAGAAAAGTCGAAGTGTTTGAATATCTTCATATTGACAAAGTTATGTATGCTATGGGACTGGTCGTTAGAAGGAAATTTAGAGGAGCAAAACTTGAATCCAGGATATTAGATGCAAGGTACGAAGGTTTTTTATCATCTTGGATAATTATTGTCACACAGATCTAGTCAAAACCTGTATAATGGTGACTAGAAAATGATATTATGTAACTAGGTACCGGGTGGAAAAACCAATGACGTTCTAAGGAAAAACCATTCGATACACGAGAAGGAAAATACCTTAAATATCTATTGAAGATTCAATACGCGCATCTGAACATTGAGGTACTATGTTAACTAGAGAAGCTACCGAGAAGTAATGTTTTTTAACACGCGTTAGGGTGCACGCGCTCTAACCCACTTAGCCAGTGCCAGGCGCCCGTCGCAGCCTGACGCTCCCAGCACGCGCCCCGCACTGCTGATCATAGTGCACAGATTTTGTTCGCGTTGTCTGCTCTATACATAATTACTCAATGCATCTGAATCCCAAAACGCAGGGTACCTACGAGTACTCGGATATCAGTATTTTGTAATACATAAGTAATATAACCAGATAGCAATTTCTAGGAATAAACTTAATGTTCCGAAAAACGTGTATAACGTGTAATGTTTGCTGTATGTTTGGTAATGCAAAAACATTGTCTAATCGCGTTTTGCATACAAAACTGGTAAATCTGAATTTTATAAGAAATCGCACTGCAGAAAAGGATAATTTCCATTTCATTGCTAAGTATGATATTCCTACTGTTTTGTGTATAATTTTAGCTGTCATACTCTTTGTAACTATTTGTTCTTTGATTATACTCATTCGTTAGTTGCGCAACGAACTAATACAATTTGTCACGTGGGCAATGTATTGTGTAGGTACCTATAATCTTTATTATCAGCACACTTCCATTTCAGTCCAGTATGAAGGAGTCATAAACCAATTTGTAGTAGGCAGCCTGCCGCAGGCTTGCTTACGTGTCAGAGTACTCCTAACTATATTGGACTGAAGTGTGATAATAATTACTCAAGTATTGTAATTTTTCATAATGATGTATTAAAACTTTTTGTCGGAAGAGGGTAACTAGACAGTTTAGATATAAACTTGCCACAAGTGTTTATTCCTAGCAATTGTTATCTGGGTAGGTAGGTACTTTATCTTGGGGTTGAGGGTCAGGGGTGCGATCTTAGATTATCAAGATAGACAGTCAAAGCTACGAAAGCGTCGAAAAAAATAGGAACCAGTACTGGTTCCAAAACCCTATACATATACACGCACACATACATAATTAGTATGGCGCCTCACGCACACCAACCTAAGAAAGTTAGCCCCTTTTGTTTTATACGGAACAATTGTGAGGCTCATTCTAGACATATACTTTTTCTAAGGGTGCTATTTTTGAAACTCAATCGCTGAGCTCAGCAGTTGAAAATGTCAAAATTACTATGGAGATATGCATCTTTCTACTGCTGATTTGACATTAAAAAATGATACAATTCAGGAGTGCGATTTTTGATAGTCAAATCTGCAGTAGAATGATGCTATATCCATAGTAATTTTTACATTTTCGACTGCTGAACTCAGCGAATGAGTTTCAAAAATCGCACTCCATGACTTAATTATCACTTTATATGGTTTTTTCTGCTTAATAATTAAATATTTTTTTATTTTATCTGTCGCGGCATTTTCCCTTAAAAACTTAAACTTATTTGAAAACCTTAGGTAGGTAGTAAGAGAACGGATATAAAAGAGCACAGAACCCTTAAAACAGAAGTCTCTGTTTTAGCCTCATTTATAATTCCATAAAATTGTTTTCATAATTATTTCTGTTATTATTTCCAGAGAGCTTTTGTGCCAATCAATGGGTATTAAGGGCACATCGACAGTGTTCAGCGGCATAGCATCGCAGATCTCAGCATCCCGCGTTGGTTTCAAATCTGTCGCCGAGGTGACCATGGCTGAATTAGCTGAACACGGGATGGATTACCCGAAAACTGATCATGTACTTAAATTGATGGTTAAGAAGTATGTTTAAAGTTTCATAATCATAAAATTATAATTATGAACAGGACCTCGTTATTTCGCAATTTATCTGGAATAATCCGAAACACGACATTAAAATTTTATGTCGTGTTTTGTTATTATAATCTGAACTATTATAAAACTGTAACTAAAGTGTGTCTGTACATTGAAGATATTTACAAAAAAAAGATTACGATATGGTTTTTAGGTATCCCTGACTCGAAATCAACCTTTTTTAGAGATTTTGTCTGTCTGTTTGTTTGTTTGTTTGTTTGTTTGTTCGCGCATCACGCAAAAACTACTGAACCGATTTTGATGAAACTTTTTTTGTTTGATAGCTTATGATCTGACTTAAAATCTGGTACTTATATAATTTGTGCGGACGAAGTCGCGGGAAAACACTAGTAATAAATAATCTTGGGCAGTCTGCTGTCCATTTAAAACATAGCTAAAGCAGAATAAACGTTGATAAAAACTAGTTTCTTGTATGAGAAGAGGACCCCTCTTAATTTATTCGACTTTTTTATTATTTGTTAGTATAGTAAATGCGCCATAAAGCTCAGGCCACACAGAGGCGGTCCTGCGGGAAAGCGGGCCAGTGGCGTTTCTGCGGGAAGCGAAAGCGTTCCGGGGCCTGCCACACAGGGTTCGCGCGGTGCGGTGGCGGCGCGGTAGCGGCGCGGAGGCGGCCGGTGTGACATCAAAAGCGGCCATCCATAAAATACAAAATGACAGCGCGGTAAATACCGCCTCCGGACCGCGACGCGCCGCCACCGCTCTGTGTGACACCTCGCATTGACTACAATGGAATACAGCGGCCGCCGCCGCTTCCGCGACGCCCCCGGCACGCCACCGCGCCGCCTCCGGCCCGCGTCGCCGCCGCCTGGTTGTCATAGCGTTCTGACCGGTACGGCGCCGCGCCGCACCGCTACCGGCCCGGATTTCTGTGTGGCAGGGTCCATATAAAGTCGTACATTACAAAAAATCCCGCCTCCGGACCGCCTCCGGAGGCGGCTGTGTTTGAATTGAGCTTAATACCTAACGCACATTCTATGAAATATACAACTGTCTAGCTTACGGTTCAAAAGTTACAGCCCTATATAGGGTCCTTCTTCATATGCTGACACTTTTTTAAAGGGATGATCAGACCGTCAAACTTAATAACTTTCTCTGTGGCACCAATATCGAAATCGCGAAAAAAAAATCAACTCTTCCATACAAAACTGCAAATCTACTCGAGCCAAATATGGGACAGCTTATTTTTTTCGCGATTTCCATGTTGGTGCCATAGAGAAAGTTGTTCAGTTTGATGGTCTGATCATCCCCTTAAAAAACTGTCAGCATATTAAGGACACTGTATAGGTAGGACAGCCAGACAGACGGACGGACGGACGGACAACGTAGGCTTAGTAATAGGGTCCCGTTTTCACCCCTTGGGTACGGACGGAACCCTAAAAATAAGGTATCAATACGTAATACCTACTGCTCTCAAACAATGAAGGAGAATTTGGAAGTCTAACAATCCACATTGGGCACGCGTGATGGACTAACGCCATCACACCCTCACCATTTTAGTAGGTCAGTGCCCAATTAGTGTGGAGGTAGAAGGCTGATGGATGACCAAGTAGTTTACGTAAAGAAAAACCAAACTAAAATCAATACTTATTTACTTATATTTACAAATTATGTTCTGTAATCGGGTAGACAATGTTCGAGGGGGTTGGGCGGCGGGTCGTCGGTTAGGTACGAGCTGAGTAGCACTGGAGCGCAGACGGGGATCCTCCGCGATATCAGCCAGGCGGTGTCCCGGTCTGAGACCGGGTACCGTTTGATGTCCGCGAAACATACTGTGATGTTATCGTTGTTGTATGGCGGTCTGGAAAGATGTAAAAGTAAGTTATAGCCCGAGAGATTCTCTTACAAATTAGGGTGAGAAGGGGGGCCATATTCCACACACGTACCCAGTATGGAATGGTGAAGGCAAGGTAGTGGTCAACTAGCTGTCAGAGAATATTCAAGCCGCTTTAATAGGCTTCTAACAGGGATCTCTTTCCAGAATCAGAGATACGAAATGAGCTTAGTTAGTAATATAGAAAAAAAGCCAAGTAATAATGTTGCAAAAAGCCTCTTTTTTACCCATTTATAACATATTGGTTTCAATATGAATGAAATGTAGAACAGGAGGGTCGAGAGTCATCTCTGGTGGAAACGCAGCCTTACCGGTCACACTTTTAGTGAAATGTGAGCCATATTAAAAATTATCTGACTTCCTCGGCGAACGCAAGTAGTCAGCATTTATATTCAATGTTACTCACTCGTCGTCGGGCGCAACTCCGCCCCCTGCGCTGACTAGCCTCGCCAACAGGCGCCTCCTGGCGGGCGGCACGTGTAACAGCGCCACGATGCCGGCGAAGGGTCCGGGGGATCCCCGGCCGCGCCGCTGACGCCAGCGACACGCGGCGGCGGCTAGCGTCCGCTCTGATCCTGCCAGGGCTGGCAGCGTTGTGGCTTTAGGGTTGCCCCATTCGTATTCTTCTTCCTGTGGGTAGACAGAATAAGTTAAAAATACAAAAAATTTTAATTTGAAGTACATTCGAAGGCGGTAATATGGCGAATAATGTTCTATAGTGTGTATTAGGTACAATACCCCATAAGGTTTAGCTCGTGTCGAAATACGTCCGTAAAACCATAACACACTTTGATGATATTTTCGAGTAAGCTAAAGGTCGGTGGGGGATCTAAAATCTGTAATTTTTGGAATCTTGTCATTAGTAGGATATGCGTATATGGATAATTTATGGCATCTGTGCAAATCTGTATTATAAAGAATTTGTTATAAACATTGTCTACGTGGACGCGGGCCGCCCAGAGCAGAACAGGGTGGCATAAAAAAATAGAGGCATATGCACAACAGTGGATGGATCGGGCTGTGTATGATGTTGAAAATCATGCTTGCGTAAAATCTGTCATTAACTGGATCTGTCACTAGAAGCGTCTGTCTTTTCTAGAATTTGTCGTTTCTAGACTTGTTTGTCATTGGTATTTGTCGACCAGGCTTCATTGGCGAAAGCGAAGGCGGATTCTTGGTAAAGTATTTTATGGAAGCTGCAGGACTATTCTCACCGGTAGGAAGGCGCCGGCAGCGCGGCTCCTGGCTACATACGCGGGGTGCAGCACCCACCGGCCCGCGGCCACAGACCCCAGCATCTTCTCGCTGCGTCCCGGCGCCGCGCATAGTAAATGCGTCGCCTCGGGGTCCAGCTCGCTACCTTCACACACTTCACCGCCTAGGTGTTTGATCATTTCGATTATTTCTTCTTGGTTCTGGAATATACGTGTTTGTATTTATGTTATTCTTATTTATAATGAAAACAAGGGCAGTATAAGCATGAACGCACACCTATCCGCGCCGCAAGCAGAATTTATATCTTCTTATCGTGTGGGCAAGCCCTGGTGTCAGAGTTTATTCAAACCGCCTTACGGCCTCTGACGTGGTTTTCAATGTAACGACTACTACCACTAGAGATAGTAGCCGGGACCAACGGCTTAACGTGTCATCCGAAGCACGGAATCATCTTTCTTTCAGACAATCAGGTGATTCAGCCTGCAATGTCCTAACCAACTGGGAAAAACGCACAAAGTGACATTTCACTAGGTGCCCCCCGTGGGAATCGAACCCACGACCTCCGTGTCAAGAGCCCAATGCTCTTAACCATAAGACCACGGAGGCAGTGGAGGCAGCGGACGCTGGGACCGCATCTGTCAGTTCATACAAATCTGCGTGTGGCGCGGACAAGAGTGCGGTCAGCCTAAAAGAAGAATGAAATGACAACTAATAGAAATGAATAGAAGACGACAATGCATCGACCTCAAATAATGGAATATCCGACATGCGTACGGACTTGCGTGCATGCGCGGACGAGTGCGTAGGTACGTGTGTTTCTATACGCTTATAGTCCTAGAACTGACAACTGATGGGGACTTCGACTTTAGAATGATAACCACAAGATGGCAGGCGTAGGTCGTGTGAGACGCCATTCGCAGCTGGACTGACGACCTGAGACAGGTCTTCTTACGTGTCAGCATGAGTAATATTGCATAAAAACCACTGGACCATCTATCGTATCACATCTTCTGGTCTGAAACCGGTTGCGGAGAGCGACTGGATGAGGAACGACGAGGATAGAGTTTTGTGGCGCGCCTTGTGAGAGACCTATAATAATAATAATAATAAGCCCGCAGGGCAGCTTGTGGCGAGCTGTTGGTGATTGGCGACACCACGGACCCGATTCTCCAGAGGGCCCTGATCGATTTGGCCCTCACCTCCTGTCTTGCCTTAATCGGCCGGCCAGGAGTGGAGTCGCAAGAGCGGAACCTATGCTCCAGGTTGGAAGTGTAAAATGTCATAACGCCGGGACCTGCTGACTGGTGCGCTTAGCACCGGGAACCGGCGCCCGCAGACTCACCTCTCTACAACCTTAGCCGCTCACTAGATGTTGCTGCCTTGTCGCTCCTTGCGAGCGGTCGTTTTGGGGGGCCCATCAAATGAGTTGGCAAGTCACCGTCTGCCATTTTTGACAAACTTAGAGACATTTGTTACGGCAGGCGTCCCGAGTCTCTCCGCAATAACCCAGATTTCCCAGTCCACCCAGTTCACCCCCATAACCCGAGTAGTTTTTGTCCTTTCTACAATAGTCTCTGCACCGAACGTGGTATGTCTTCTGGTGCATTTGCATAATGCATTCAGAGATAGACCACGGTTGGTGCATCCCATTGCATTCAGATAAAAGTGTCTCAAAGGGGCCTCTACGTGTTGGACCTGTGTCCCCATGCAAGCCTTCCAAAGGTCCGGGCTACGGCCCGTGAAATACCGTAAGAGATATAATAATAATAATACTCATTTATTTCAGACCATAGTGAATCCATTTGTGTTAGTAGGTCTTATCAACTATGTTAGTAACATCAAATTACAATTTAAATAACAAAATTACAAAAACAAATATAATAACATAAAATACATTAAAAAAAATCGTTCATTCATTAAAATTACTTTGAACTGTGCGCCACGTGAAGCATGCAACAGTGGTTCACGTAGCGACAGTCCAACCTGTCAGCTATCATGGACAGGATGCCATGGCGGCTGGCCCGCACCCTGTAGACCAAGGACGCACACCGTTTACGCATTGTCGCATAAAAGCAGTCGATGCGCGCCTCCGCGAACATGCCCGATGCACTGCAGGCGCGGGGCAGCCGCAACAGCACCCTGTACGCGTTGTTATATTGCACGCGCAGAGCGTTGTATGATTTTTGAGTGTAATTTGCCCACAAGCTGCTCGTGTAAAACGATGTGCAATATGCTCTAAACAGCGTGATTTTCACACCATTAGAGCAACGCGCAAACCTGCGGGCAATCATGTTTGCTCTCACCGACAACGCCCTACGCTCTCTATCAATATCAGCGTCATCCTTAAGGTCATCCGTAAGCAGGTGTCCAAGATATTTAAATTGGTTTACCCTCTTTAAGGGAACACTGTTAAGGTATACGGGAGGGACACTCGAAGGGCACCTGCTACCAGCCTTAAACACCATGAACTCGCTTTTCTTCACATTATAAACAAGACCATGGCTGCGCGCATACTCCTCGCAGGTAAGTATCAGCCGCCTTAGGCCGCAGACCGACGCGCTCAGCAGCGCCATGTCGTCCGCGTAACTAATATTGCTAACGGACACTCCATCAATATGGCAACCGACCCGCTGGCTGCTGAGCGCGACGATCAGCTCATTTACGTACAGGTTGAAAAGCTTGGGTGAGGCTATATCACAGAATAGGTAATAATATATTAGTTCTACATACAGAACGGCCACTCCCCGCCTCCCTCTGACTTCAGATACCACCCACCTTCCCTCACACTTGAGGGAAACTAGAGGGAAGCCGAGCAAGGGAACGCAGTCAGGAGCGCGCACCCGTTGGATTTGACTATATAAAATTGAGTCTTTTCAGTGCATGAAAACGTTGAAAAATAACGCTAAATTCACATTTTCAGTAATTCTTTTGCTCTAATACTATTTTTTTAATAGCAGAACGAACAATAAAAAGTAACGAAATGTAGATGATGTTTATACAATGCGTGGTAAGTCAACCCTACACATATTTCAAGGACAATTTGCACCAAGTGCGCATGTGCGAACGTCATCATGTCAAATCCAACACGTTATTCGAAGTGCCGGACCTGTGCCTATATTCAACAGAGACCAATGGCAGGATGATGTTTATTGCGATTGTCTATTGCAGCGGTTCCCGAATTATCTTGGCTACGGAAACCTTTTTGGTTCACCGTTTTTGGGCGGAACCCTACCTGGAGTAAGAAGTAATAACTGTAACGTTGTTTTTTTTGGTACATAAAATCACACCATACTGAGGCTTGGTGTTCGCATCTTGTAAGTGTAGTTGACTTTAAAAGAAGGTCTTTTTAAGATAAAACATTTATTTTGTTACACAAATATATTTACTACCTTACTTTTAATCTTTTCAAATCCTTCGACATTGAAGTCAGGTTTCATGTCTGACAAAGACTAGAAAAAAAACATCGAAATCTTGAATCTTCGCGGAACCCTTGAGAGCCTCTTACGGAACCCCAGGGTTTTACAACCGCTGGTCTATTGAATACTTACATCAACATTAGAGGAAAGCATGAAGCGTTTGATTAGAGGTGTGGTTGGTTCGGATACTTGTTGAGCTGGCGTGGTGTCGTCCCATCCCACCGTGTTGGGCTGAGACTCCGGTCCTTGCTCCAACTCTGGACCTGTGGACATTAATAGTTCAAGAAATGTAAGTTCATTTAATAAAAAATTTATACAAATCGTGGACACAATCAAAAATTTGGAAAACATTTTAGGTTCAATAACTTCAGGCAAATACACCCACCTCGTTGATGGAGTATTTTATAGATTTCCTGACAGCGTTATACTGGAAAGGGATGGAGATATGAGAAATCGTGGTTCGACAGGAACAGGTGCCAGATTTTGTAAGCAATTTCAACTTAGTCACAAAAAATACCGCATATGCAGAAAGAGAAAAACAACATGTTCTCTCGCTCACTCTGTTTTATTAGTAATAAGCCTATCTCGTTTTCGCGACTATTTCACGCGCGCACTTTGTCGACTCCCTACAAGTTCAATCTCTGTCCTTCTGTCTCATGAATCATCTCTCCCCTTCCGGGGCCCGACATTCACTGTTACTCCGACTTCATCGCAGACCGCAGCTGTCCTTTTTACCCGACGGCGCCACGCAAAGAAAGGGTAATGTGTTTAACAGCCTATGTATGTAAGTTTGTACCTTTTTGTTTATCCGAGTTCCTTCCTAAGCTTTTAAACAGTGAAAACCTCAAAAAAAGAGGGCTAAAGGCCTACTCACCTTTAGGTCGTGTAACAGAGATAGAGTCCCTAGTGGACCGACGCGGCCGCTGTGAAGTCAGCCCGCTCAGCGCTGCGCTTAGTCTGTTCAGTTGGGCGTCTACCGCTGGAGGGAGGGTTGATGTGCTTGAAGCGCTTTTTGTGCTGTCGTTCACGTCGCTATTACTTAGGCCTCCTGCACTCTGTTGGATATTGTAAACAATAAAATTCCAAATAAAAACAGTTTATTCAAAGATCATAACAATAACTTTTTCAAGTACGATTTATTTTGCAGCGTTTTGTGTGCGGAAGGGGAATTAATCTCCCATTTAACATGACGTGTCTATTTTCATTCTGAAACTCTATGTCCGCTTTTAGTGAACCTAAATGTTTCTGGTTAAAAAACTTTGACTATTTATTATAATAAGGACTCGCCTTGCGGTAGCATTTCCCCTCTGCCACGGTATAAGATCAATTGATCTTGTGCATTTACATTAAATTTTACACCTTATCACTAAACGATACAGTCTATAATTGCGAAACAATAATTTCGAACTTAGAACGTTTGGGGTTCACACGAGACTACTTTTCATGAATTTTAACATTCAAAATTAGAATCTAAAGTTATGGGGAATAAAATCCAAAGTTGCGGATTGTATGTTACCTCGCCCCCCCTTTGAATAAATATAGAGGAAGAAGCGGTACGTTCTAATATTGCGTACTCGAAAAACGGATCTCGTACTAACACAGGTACATTATACCCACACAAACTAAGCTTAATATTATACATCAAAAATGAAAGAGACTGCATGACACGCAGCTGATGGCGTGCGAACAGGACGATATAATGTGGCCGAGACGCGGGTAACGCGCCAACAGCTTAACTTGTCGCACACTTACGTATCGTATATCTCTGTCTCGTTCTGCAAAATGGCGATGAAATATAACGAATCGAGACATTTATTAATAAGAAATATTAAGTTTTCATTGAACTTACGAGTCAAAAGTAATGCCGTGTGATTTGTTTTTTCAAACGAATGATTTTTGCAAGGATTAAATGCACACGAAGGCATTGTGGTACCTTTATTCCACCGAAAAATAAAAACAGATTTCACTCACGCACGCGTGTCATCCAAACGCCGGTCGGATAGCGACTGAGTCGGGTAGGTCACGGGGGACTCGCTTTATACGGTCCATGCGCTGGAGGCTAGTACCATATCTTCCCTTTTATTTAAATCAATGCGCCCCCCGCAAAAAGTGGCAGAAATGTTTGTTAGTAGAATTACGATCAAAAAACGATCGGATATTTATGTTTCTAGCGGTACGTTCTGGATTACGCCGACATCGCTGTGAGCGCGATAAATGTCGTCCCGATTTGACGTGAGCGCGTCCACAATCGAAAACGTAACGTCATTCATGACGTCACTACCAACGCCATCTTGCAATAACAGCGCTCACGGCTCGGGGCGTTATCACTTTGAGCGAGTTGTCAAAAGTGACGTTTGTTATAGTACATTTTTGAGCGATTTTTAAAAACGTGGCGTTTAACAGTTTTGCTGTCGTACATTTTTGGTTTGTTTAGGTCTCGATTTAGGTTTCTTTAGTAGTATTGGGTTTGATTATGTTCTAAAAAAGACGAATAAAAGTTTAATAACGGTTAGTGATGAAGAAAATAATAGAGACATTTGAATGTTGTGATGTGAACGGTGTGAGCGCGATATCTAGCGTTCCGTATTGGTAGAACGATATCAGCGCTGTCGGCGCGCTGACGCAAATTAGACGGGTGTTAGCGATGTAATCGCTCACATCAATATTTTTATGAATCGGAACGTACTATAGGTCTTCTTTTGAAAGAGCAGATAAAACATTATTTTTACTATAATCATATAATGCTTAGAATTCTCTCATCAAGTAAGTATGTTGTATATTTTGTTGATGTTATAAGTTTGTGACCCCTTACCTGGTCAGCCGATAATTTCGGCATCTTCGCCGGTGGAGTGTCCACTTGCTCCTAAAACAAATGTAAATAAATCAACCAATGATCCTTAACTCAAACATTATTTCTTATTAACGTAACACATATAGCATGTTGGGATATTTCAAATGAAAGATGCATTAGCATCTAGCATTAGCTAGTACTAATGACATCAATTTGACCCTAAACAAGATGTTACAAAAATACAAATAAACATTTAAGGGGGTGATGGTTTCGACTATCAAACTGACCAACTTTCACTATGGTACCAACATCGAAATCGCGAAAAAAAATCTGATGTTCCATACTAAACTACAAATCTACTCGAGCTAAATGTATGTGATTGCTGATTTTTTTTTCGCGATTTCGATGTTGGCCCCCTAGTGAAAGTTGTTCAGTTTGATGGTCTAAACAACCCCCTTAAAATAATGGTATATATTAAACACATAGGTAAACCTTCCGGAAAAATGAAAAGAAAGACGTTGAAAACCATAACAAAATCCGTTGCGTGGGTTGGAAGAAGAAAGCGGAGAAAGAGACAGACAGATGCGGACAGCAACTTTGTTTTACTACTTAGAGAATTTCATAAATACCTGTAAGTGTAATTTTCTTGGCGCAACGTGGTGTTCGGAAGGCGGCGTAGGAGCGTCACTGTTGAACTGCGCCAGAAATCTGTTACGGATCTCTGATAATGGCTGAAAGTAAACAGATATCATAACGTTTAGTGCATAATATGCATTTGTTCTTCTTCTTCGGGTTCCTCTCCATTACTGGAGGTTGGCTGGAGGACAGCTCTGCATATCCCTGTCTATCTCTGGCTAAACGCAACAGTTCTTCGGCGGTGACGATGCGATGCTGGACAGGCATCATATTTCATGTTTGCAAGCCACGACTTTTGCGGCCTACTGACTTTTCTTTCATGCATGTACAACTTAATACGTGTAATATGCATTTAAAACATGTGTATTATGATGATGATGCTTCATGGCCCTGTTCGACCACAGCGACTGATTATGGCTGTTGACTTAGAGAGCTTCGTTGATGTGCTCTCAGGTAGCTGTTGTAGCCTATCTTGGCTTTGAAAGTGCGTCCGCACAGGCTACAAGTCAATTTCGAATTACGATAGTTGTATTGGATGGCCGCGGGTGGTCTGGCTTTAGGTTCATCGCGCTTGGCATCGAGATCAGCCCTACGCTTAGCATGTATTATACAGGGTGTAAGGGACAGCCCTCCGCTGAAACGGTGAACTCAGACCATTAAACTGAATAACTTTCACTATGGAGCCTACCTCAGGAATCGCGAAAAAAATCTGTAGGCTCCATAGTGAAAGTTATTCAGTTTGATAGTCTGAGTTCACCGTTTCAGTTTGCGGAGGGCTGTCCCTTGCACCCTTTATTATAGGGTCCTTCTTAATATGCTGAAACTTTTTTAAGGGGATGATCAAACCAACAAACTGAACCACTTTCTATATGGGACCAACATCGAAACCGCGAAAAAGAAATCTGCTGTCCCATACATTTGGCTCGAGTAAGTTTGCAGTTTTGTATGGAAAATCAGATTTTCCGGCGGAGCTACGAGAACTTTTTTAAGGGGATGATCAAACCAACAAACTGAACCACTTTCTATATGGGACCAACATCGAAACCGCGAAAAAGAAATCTGCTGTCCCATACATTTGGCTCGAGTAAGTTTGCAGTTTTGTATGGAAAATCAGATTTTCCGGCGGAGCTACGAGAGCTGACTAAGCAACAATGCCGAACACATCGATCGAGTCGATGTAAACAGAGATCTATCTAGGTCAGCGCATGCGACCTATAGCACGTCACACAGAAGACGGCCAATCACAATATGGATCTGTCCAACGCATCACAGCTCATTACGAATAACAACCAATCATATGGCGAGTCCTGAATCGCACTATCGAAGTTATCAAGAGACTTTGCATATATACAACATCCAACTAAGAACTGTTGGACCGCGGTCCCGGGCATTCCAACTAGCCCGTGGAAGATCTTCCCTTTTCCTCCAAACAGTGATAACGATAAAAGTTCTATTGTGTCTCGTTCACCCTATTATAATTTAAAATTACAACTTACAGTATGTTTCTCCGGGGCGGGTTGTCCTTGTTTAGAAGGCAGGTCTTGTACGACCTTCCACAGCTGTTTCCTGGCTTCGGGAGACAGTCTGCCGGAGTCAGGCCTTAGCGCTGCACCAAATGCACTATCTGGCGTATCTATTTGTTTGTCAACTGCAAAAATATATTGCTTTTAAAGTTTTTTTTTAAGTTTTTTAATTTTGTCCGCTGGAAGAATTGTCCATTATGAAAGACAGTATGGCACTTTAGGAAGCGCACACGGCGGACAAAAAGTCTGTCTTAAATTACTTACTGAAGTCGTTATGAATGGTTTGTAGTTTTCTTTCAATTTTGCGCAGATTTTGTAATATTCTAGTATTTCTATTGTTCCCTAAATCTAAACACATCAAAAATCGCCGACCCGTTGACAATGTTCCACACGGGCTACCAGGCGACAATGTCGGCGGGTCTGCGACTTTGGTGTGTAGACACCATTACGAAACAATAGAAATATTAGAATATCACAAAACTATTGAGAACCCCCTTTTTTAAAGTCGAGTAAAAATCATACATATACATACTAACGCCACTAACCCACAGGGGTAGGCAGAGACTACGGCTACTACTACTCGCCACACACTACGATTCTGTAGGTCTGCCATGAGTTTTCACCGTACTTTACTACTGTAGATACGTCACCAATTTTGTATTGAATTTCGTACAGCGCTCCTAGTGGTTACGTTGAGAACTAATTTATGTCATACAAATTGGCGACGTAACTACAGTAGTAAAGTACAGGGAAAACTCATGGTATGCCCTCTGACATACTTTCCTCGCCTCATTAACTTTCATACATCTCTTCATGCACTTCCGTCGGTTGAGGGTGCTACGCACTTGTCCTTTTCGATGAAGACAATTTATTTGGTCATGGTAAGTTCTCCTCGGACGCCCTCTCTCGACTATTCCACTCACATTGGATCGATAAATCTCCCTAGTGAGTCTACTCTCATTCATCCTTTGTACGTGACCGAACCACCTAAGCATACCTCTTTCAACCATATCATCCTTCAACTTACACTTATCCCTTATCACACTGTTCTTGATTCGGTCGGTCACTGTAACACCACACATACTTCCTAAGAGCGCATTTCCACTGCATTCACTCGACTTTCATTCCTTTTGCTCCACACCCAACACTCACTCCCGTACATAAGGGTAGGCACCAACACGCCATTGTGAATAGCCAGACGTGCCCTTTTTGACACAAATCGGCTAATCAATGCGAAATTAAACTAAAACAAAACTAACAAGCGTAAAATTCGACTCTATCGCATACTCACAAGGGTCAGTGGGTGTCCGAATGGGGTCAGAAGGCATTTCGCCCCGTCTCACGGCTTGTATTCTTCGCCTCGTGGTTGGGCTGAGTCCTCTTAGGTTGGGGGTAGATAGAGCGTCTTCTAACGACGGCGTTCTTACTGTGTCACCGTCTGAAACCAAATCAATTATTATAAGTGAGTCTTGCTTCAACTGCACGCTTAGCTTAAAAATAGAAAGATTTTACCTTACAATAAAATCAATATTGTGATCCTGAAGTCCCTCCAGGGTTGTGAGAGAGTGTTTCTTGGATTTCACTGCATTTTTGCCTCAAAAGCCCATTAATTGGCCGCTTCCGTTGTAATTTTCCTAATTTCATAAATAGAATGCTAACTTCCGCTTGTCATTTTCCCGCCATTCGCCAGCGTGCTCAATAGGCTCTGACGCCATTTTGTTCATTGCGACTCACCCAGGTGGCCTTAAATAGGCCCTGGAGGGACTTCAGGATCACAATATTGATTTTATTGTAAGGTAAAATCTTTCTATTGTAATCCTTTCGTCCCTCCAGGGTTGTGAGACGTGTCTGTTATCACCTGGTGAATGGCGGGGATGAAGTTATGATAGGTACCAGATTCAATAGAATAAAGAATATATTGTTATTAAAAACAAAAACATAGTAGGTACTGTTATGGTAAGAGAAGAAAAAAAAAAAAAAAAACAAAATAATATAATTAATTGAATTTGAACTCTTCAATATATAGGTATTATAACGTTGCTTTGTTAATCTAACAAAGTTATTCGAATCATTTTCTATCAAAAACTAAATGTTTGAAAAGATTATGATAAATTTGGTCTTTATTCTACCAATTTCGTTTTCTGTAGTAATTATGAAAGTTTTTACAGATCCCTTTAATACAGCATCGAGGAAGAAATTACTGATCCAACTTGAGAAGTCGCTTTAACTGTAAGTACAAAAAGAAAAGCTATAATTATAATTCCCCACCGGGGAAGAGGCCTGACCTCTTAAATAGATAGATACCTAAATAAACAAAGCTGAGATTTAGCTCATTTATACCGAGTAATAATCAAATACTTGTCAGAATCTAATTTCGTGGCTAAAACTTTGATCGGATCAACCGAACAGTCGATCCGTACTTGCGAAATGATGCTAAGTTTGTTTCAAGGTAATAAGGAAAATATGTAATTTGAAGATCATTACCAAAATCACATTAAATTTAAGCTGTATACTGGCCGGGCCGATGCGTGGCGCACTGATGCAACGAATGGCATAATGGCCTTATCATCTCTAGATAGATCCTAAATCGAAGTTCTGACAATCTGTGTGTTTTGTGTGTTAAGCGAGGATGTCGCTCTATTCCTAGCCTAGGTAAGGGTCACAGAAAGTAAACACGACAGATTTATGAAAGTTGATAGAACACGATAAACGTGGTTCCTCTTTGGTGTGCAAGTTTTCACAGAACAAGAGTACCTAAGAAGAGAATCAGAACAACCTTACGCCGGAAATTCTAGGCGATGCCGATGGATAGGAAATGACAAAATTATATTTTATGTTCTTATGAAAGCACCACTTTAGCCATCTTATTCATGGAGTTCGATAGGAAAATAATGTGAGCTAACGACGATTTTAAAATGTCTTCTTATACACTCAGGCTGCTTTTGGGGAACCATGCTTCCAGTTTCAGATCTTCCAAAATTGGACTAGGTTACCCCGCCGCGTTCAGCGGTGATGCTACTATTCTGTGTCCACTCTGTAAGAACTATTTGGTTGTATTGATGACTTTACTGACGTCAAACTTTCTATTGATAGAATTTGAATACCAGTAAGTCTGACCAATTAAAGCAATTCATAGTCATACTATGTACAAAATTCAAATTGACTTCTCATTGAATTGTACTCCGATAAACCCGCTAATATGTTTTGTTATCAGTCATAAACAGACAGAAGGCCAAGATCTCCACTTTTATTATACATATTAGCCAAGGCCGAACAATTGTCGGACTATAGTCAAAGCTGTCAAAACTCGTATAAAATTTTACAGCTGCTCACGTTCTTATTTATAATCGTCTATGATGAACGCTGGAAGCTGTCGGAGACTCCAGGGACTTGACCGCTGGAACTCACGACTCAATATCTAAGCTCTGCGACAGTATAGGCGGCCCAGATGACACGACAAAGCCCGCAGAGCTCAGTCTTAGGTTCCAATTAGGGACTTCACCCACCTGGAAAGGATTTTACTTCCAAAGAGGGACTTTACCCGCCTGGAAGTGTGCACAACGATACTCGCAAAGATTTATCATCAGATGAGAGACTTTAACCACCTAGAATGCACAAATAAGCTCGCAAAGATCTGACTTCAGAGTTTGGGGACTTTACCCACCTGGAAGTGTGCATAACGAAGCTAGTAAAGATATGACTTCATAGTGAGGACTTCACTCACCTGGAAATGTGCACAACGAAGCTCGTAAAGATCTGACTTTAGAGTGGGGACTCTACCCAACTGGAAATGTGCACAGCGAAGCTCGCAAAGATCTGACTTCAGAGTTTGGGGACTTTACCCACCTGGAAGTGTGAACAACGGAGCTCGTAAAGAGATGACTTCATAGTGAGGACTTTACTCACCTGGAAGTGTGCACAACGAAGCACGTAAAGATCTGACTTCAGAGTGGGGACTTTACCCAACTGGAAGTGTGCACGACGAAGCTCGCAAAGATCTGTCTTCCGAGAGAGGACTTAACCCAACCGGACGTGTGAATGACGACGCTCGCAAAAATTTGTCCTCCAAGGAGGGACTTTACCCACCTGGAAGTATGCAAGACGAAGCTCTCAAAGGTCTGTCTTCAGAGGAGGAATTTCATCCACCTGGTGTGTGCACGTTGAAACTCTCAAAGATCTGACTTCTGAGACACTTTACCCAACTGGAAGTTTGCACGACGAGGCTCGTAAATATCTGCTTTCTACAAGGGACTTTACCCAACTAGTAATGTGCACGACAAAGCTCGTAAATTGATAAAATTTTATTTCTGTCAAGGAATTACCCAAGTCGTAGTGTGCTCTACGAAGCTCGTAAATATTTTACTCCCGACAAGGGACTCTGCCCAACTGGAAGTGTCGACGACGTAGCTTGCGACGTCTGATAATCGACGAGGGACTTTATTCGCTTTACCCAACTGGAAGAGTGCAAACGAAGATACTAAAGTTTTGACTTCAAAAGAGGGTCCTTACCCTACTGTAGTTGTGCACGATCTATTGTAAGATTCCACTCCTTCCTTCTTTCGTCCGCTTTTCGTGAAGAATTCTTGTTTGAGGTCATGTTACAGTAGACAGGCACCAAGAAATGATCTATCACTATTAGAAAAATTACTGACTTTTGTAATTAAATATCTGTCCAATGCTTTTCATAGCATTTATAATCAATTGAAGAACAAGATAATTCGTTCGATGCAGCGAAGCTTTCTGAAGAGGGTTCGGCCGAAGCGACGCCAAATGACATGTACTCACAATTTCTTTTGGAAAAGACTTGGTTTTACCTAAGAATTGAACGATGAGCTAGAATTGCTATAAAATTACGTCCAATTTCTACCTTCTTTGGCTAAACAATCGCTGTAGAAAATGTATGTGTCGAAGTAGCATTAATATTCTTGTGATTCGACACCCACCTGAATAAATCTATTTTGACATGTTTTCTCAGGTTTATAGGGTTCGATGGACGGGAGTTTCCAACTCCTTTTTAAAAAAAAAAAAAAAAATTAAGAAAATCAAAAGATTGATGAAAAGAACACTTGCTCACATATATGTAGAACAAACCGTCATTTACTGTGGCAAATACGACGACGCGATGCACGGAAGAATCTCGAAGAGTTAATAATATTTCAGAATTTAACCAAAACTTTTAGTAAAATATCAAGTTACAGACCGAAAACAATATTCAAATCATTTTGGCTCCAACTGATCGATGGCGGTCATTCGCTAAACATTCCGATAAGTCGGCTAGTAACAAGAAAAACATAGGTAAATCAGCTCTTTGAGCCGTTAAAATAAAAGTTACCAAATGTTATACAAGATAATTTAAACTATTCTTATTCGGTTTTAATCACTTTAGACAAACATTTTACTGACGCCCCCTTTTCTTTAAATTATCGATTCACTCACTCGCAATCTGCAACCTTAGAAGATGGTAGGTACTTGTAGCGATAACTTTTCCGAAATCGAAGTACGGTCGTCAATGTACATAATTATGTGTGTAGGTATGAAAATTAAATAGATTGGGAATCATCGACATCCTCCTGCTAACAGATCTGATATTCAAAAATCCCGGTCTAACGGATATATGACATCGGTCAAATTCGATATCGGTCTAACCTCGGTCAAACCGGTAATTCGTCTAAAACGAACCGCAATAATGTCAGCCAATCATCGGAAAATTTATCAAATTATCAGATTTATCATGACATTAGTTAAATTAAAATAGGCTAGTCGTATAACATCTTTAAACCTTAAGGCAATAAAATACCCTAGCCTCAAAGAAGTTTTAATTTGGCCAGATGCCGCGCACGGGGTTTGAAGAATTCCCTCAAAAATGGCGGGCCGGCGCGGCCGAGCACCCAAGCGTTGTACAAAGTCAAAGCACAAACCTGGCCCGCGAGTTATCAAACCTCAACTCGCAACGACTGTAGACTGTAGACACGGGGCGCACGTGGCGGCGCTGCAGCAGCACCTGGAGCTGGCGCGGCGCGGCGCGGGGCGCGGGAGCTGGACGCGAGCCACGTGGCGCGGGACACGGCGGCGCGACGCGAGCGGCGACAAACCCTCGATTCGACGATATAATGACTTTCGTGAGCCATGACGAACCGAATTCACTAAACGGGCTTCAAATTTGAACAAAACTAAACTATACGAGTGACTTAACGAAATTATTTCACTTTAATATCGATAACGGAAATTTCGAACTTTTTCACTCGCGTATTTTGAGGCAGAACTGCACTCGTCAAAATCCGGAAACACAATGAACAAAATGGCGTCAGAGCCTATTGAGCACGCTGGCGAATGGCGGGAAAATGACAAGCGGAAGTTAGCATTCTATTTATGAAATTAGGAAAATTACAACGGAAGCGGCCAATTAATGGGCTTTTGAGGCAAAAATGCAGTAAAATCCAAGAAACACTCTCTCACAACCCTGGAGGGACGAAAGGATTACAATATAGTTTGTAGTAATGCGTCTGATCACTTTGAAAGGGATTATAGACATGCATCGGGAAAGGTAGCGCATTTTAGGATCAATAATCTTTGACATTATATTGGTATGGAGCCCTTGGGATGCCGGGATTTTGTATTAATAGATTTTTTTTGCTGTTTTACCGATAAACCATCTAATGATTAGATTTTATATAGATTAGATTCTAATTTAACCGGTTTGTAGCGAATTCGTAATTCCCGGGAATCCGGGATTGTATGGCATCTCCATATAACGATAATTTCATGAGTTTTCATTTAATTATTCCATTCAGGGTGGAAAATTTAATGCGTCATATGTTATGGTCAATAAGGTGGTTTCCGTCCATACAAAACGTTGTCGTATAACACTCGTAGACGGTATTAATAAAAGTAATGTTTTATATATGGAAAAATAGCTTAGAAAATCTAGTTTGCGCATATCAAATAATATTTACAATTTATAATATTATTACGAAGATATCACGCTTTGAAATTATTCATACAAAATTTCAAACCCTTATTCATACAAATATAATTTTAATACTTTGTAATTATAATACAAATTGTAAATATTATTTGATATGCGCAAACTAGATTTTCTAAGCTATTTTTCCATATATAAAACATTACTTTTATTAACACCGTCTACGAGTGTTATACGACAACGTTTTGTATGAAATTGACAGCTCTCCAACCACCTTAAGGGGGCGACATTAAACTAAACAACTTTCACTGGCACCAACATTGAAATCGTTACCTTGCCTGGCATCCTCCTTGAGGTCATTGATGCGCTTCGGCGTCTCCTGACTATCGCCGCCCAATAGTCCTTGCCGCGCCATTGCTATGTATCGAGAAGCTGGCGACATTTCATCGCCATCTAAAAACGAATATATTTTTTATCATTATAATTCAACTATTTTTTACTATCTCTGTCAATGTTATAACTTTTGTCCTGGGCAAGGAATGTGTTATGCTTGCACTTTAATTGCAATGTACAGCACTGTAACACCTTTTTTATAGTATTGAGTACTATTGAAACTTCCCTACCGTTAACTTTCCCTTTAGGCGTGTGTTCTCTGCTAGGCATTGAACCGCGCCGCGGCACGTTGGCGCCGGTCGGCGGCAGCATCGTGTTCTCTTTGTTAGTCACCGCCGTCTCCATCGGTTCTTGCACTGGCTCCGGCTCCAGCTCTTCCTGTATTTGAGGTTCTGGCGATGGTGGAGCTGATGAAGCGGAAAGACATATGAGGATCAGTAAATAGGCTATTTAAAAATGGAATATTTACAATCCGTAAACGATAAAAAATGTAAATTAAGTTGTACTCTGTATGTTCATAGTCATGACAGGTTGATGACAATGATGCGTCATTAAAAATCACTTCCCTCACCTTTAGTGTCACCAACAATATGCCCCTTCTCGCTGACCCTGCGGCCTTTGTCAGCGCAATCAAGCAGCCAGCTCGCCTTCACAGCGGGCAGGCCCCACTTGAGAGCGCCGAGGTATTTGTCGCCTTGAGGCGACGGACAGATCAGGTGGGTCGATGCTAGGGCGTTGGCTGTGTTGCGTCGGCAGAAGCGGAGTTGCGTTCTGTGGTGAGAAATTAATTTGTCAAATATAAGATTTAAAAATGTAGTCTCGGATGGAGTTTGAAAAATCGCCAATAGATGGCGCAACTTCCATTAACCTCTCGCCTGCCGGAACGCGGATCCGCGTAAATTTAATTAATTCATTTAATTGGACGAAAGCACAGGTTTGGCAGGTTGCGGATTCAATTCCCGTCCGAGTCTTAATTTTCCAATCTATAATTTGATTTGAAATCACCTTTCAACCTTCACCTTCAGGGGTGCGATTTTTTAATGTCATCAGTGAGCTTGAACGGTTTTTAAATCTCATACAAAAGCGTTCTCATGCATCTTTCAACTGCTTATTTGACTTTAAAAAATGACACTCCTGAATTATGATTTTTTGATGTCAAATTAGCAATAGAAAGATGCATATCTCCATAGAAATTTTGACATTTTCAACTGCTGAATTCATCGAATGAGATTCAAAAATCGCTCTCCTGACCTTTATCACCGTCATTAGGTGAACCCACTGCACGCTTCAACTGCCGGAAGCGTAGATGTATACGCAACGAACAATTGATTTTGTATTGTGTCTGGAATCGCGGCAGTCCATGGGTTAATTGATTACCGACTGATCTATAACTATGATGGAAAACATCGTGAGGAAACCTTCACCCGCTGAAGAAGAAATTCTGATGCGTATGTGAAGTCTACCAAACCGTATTGGGCACCCATGGTGGACTGACATCCATACACCCTCTCCGAGGGACCGAGGGTAGAACTATGGCACCCCCCTGCAGTGGCACGTATAGGCTGATAACGCTGATACTTCACAGAGAAAAAAAGTGATGGCAGAAAAATTGTATTGCATCCCCAAAGCGATAAGGACGAAGGAGGTGGATATATCTTACTCTTATAATCTACTGTCCAAGGTCCAAGTGTATAAAAGAAACGTGTGGGGGACTGACGTGCATACCCAATTAAGTATACTTACGTAGCGCCCAACAGTTTGGCGAGTTCATCGAGGAATGCTCTCTCTACGCCGCTGTAAGTACTGAGGCTGGCCACGACGCCCTGCAGTGGACCAACGCCGGTAAATGGCGCCAATTTGACAGGTTTGTGGTAGTATTCTATCGGCAGCAACTCTTGTTGGGATAGACAGTCTTTCTGTAACAATGTTAAATATATTTTTTTGAGAAATAGGTGTGCAATTTCTGTTATCGTGTATAAGAGTGTATTTAAGGTACTTTTGGATAGAAATACTACAAAGGGTAGTCAAAGAGGTATAAAAATCTGGGATAGTACGGAATTTGAAAAATTTGATTCATTTCAAGATTTTGGTCATAGTTTCAAAGACTGACCTGCACGGCTAGCATGCCACCCACGACAAAGCGTTTAAACGAGAAAAACGTCATGCGCGCTCTTTTTGGCGTACGTAAAATAATAAAGATGGAGGCACGTCTCGATTTTTGTCGTTTTCTCGGCGGTGGCATGCTAGAGGGGCAGATCTATT
This sequence comes from Agonopterix heracliana, assembly GCA_963693445.1. NCBI lineage: Eukaryota > Metazoa > Arthropoda > Insecta > Lepidoptera > Depressariidae > Agonopterix > Agonopterix heracliana. The sequence continues at coordinate 3,024,772 of OY856308.1, forward strand.
GTTGCTTATCTTCGGTGATCGTTTCGTTTCGTTTTGCTATAGGAACCAAAGGTCCACTTCGCCAACGAGCGCCAAGTATTATTAAAATCAGCTATCCCTACATTTAGCTTTTGCGATTTCGATGTTGGTGCCTTAGAGAAAGTTGTTCAGTTTGATGGTCTAATCATCCCCTTAAAAAAGTGTCGGCATATTAAGAAGGATCCTATATGCTGTGCGTTATCTATCAGCCAGTCAGTCAGTCACGGAACTGTTTTATATGTATTGATAGATACTCACGACCCAGAACACAGTGACGGGCAGGGCGTGGCTGGTGACCAGCTCGCCGCAGTCGAAGTCCAGCGGCACTAGCGCGTGGCTCCCCCCCGCCCCCGCGGCGGCCAGCACTCCCCCCGCGGCCGCCACCTCGGCCCCGATCTCGCATATCGCTTCCTCGTCCAGCCCTTGCACTTCTATTTTGACTCCTGTAAAAATATGTACTCATCATAATCATCTCAGTCGATGGACGTCCACTGACAACGGCCTCCGACAAGGATCGCCACAACGACTGGTCCAACGGGTTCCCGCCACCTTCACCAGGTCGTCGGTCCACCTTGTGTGGGCCGACCACAGATCACCCCCAATAGATACCGCATACAAGGCCGCCGACGCGCACCACCGCGATTTTGCACTGATATAAGCAATGGGATACAGCGATATCGAAATAGTGCGACCTTGAAATGGCCAATCATGTTGCATTGTTTCGTGCCCCACTACCCGCACCTACCGCCTTGGAACCTTCAATACTATAAACTAACTCTACGCGCCTATAAATGTCCACTCTTGTGTCATGTAGCGTCTGAAGAGCTTAGACGACCACTGCTAGACATAAGCCTCCTCCGCAGATCGCCACAACTCGCGGTCCAGCGCTGCCCTCATGCAACAGGTTCCCGCCATGTTCACCAGGCCGTCGGACCATGCATTAGCAAGGCCCCATCGGCCATTTGTTCAATGCCATTTGAATTTAGCAATTCTTCGGGCTATGTCGCTACCCCGATTCTTCTGGGAATCACTGCGAACCTATGCGAACAGTGCGTACCTCTGAATATCTGTTCGATCTCCTCAGTAGGGTCGTCTTGCATCTCTGTTATCTCAGTGCGTTCCTGCCGCACCGACACGTTGGGCGCTGGCATCGGTTCTGGGGTCTTCTCCTCTGGCTCGGGCATTTGTTCTGGCGATAGAAAATATAAATGACTAAGGGCCTGTTTCACCACTTCTGAATAAGTTCTTGTTAGCTTATCCGACAGATATGTTGACATATTTTCATACAAAATACGTCAAACTATCTGTCGGATAAGCTAACAAGAACTTACTTAGAAGTGGTGAAACAGGCCCTAACTAAATCATCATAATTTCACAGATAGACGTCCACTGCGTTAACTAAATGCGGTAGCTATTCTACAGACCATCAAATAGAAAATCTAAATATGTCGTATACAGGGTATATTTTTTAAACACACTTGTATCATACGACGTTTCTCAACACACTTGTGAAGAAAATAATATTAAAAAGTAATTTTATTTAGTAGATAAAAAGTTTATTTTGTACATTTGAACACGATCTTCTTTGTATCGAAACTTTTTAAGAACAACTCAACTCAACCAATAAAAACAATTTTTCATCCCTCCGGACGTAAAGCGTCAATTATCGTCCCTCTGCGCTAAACGAAGTTGTCGCTTTCACCTACGTCGAGAAGAAAAATAGTATGCTAACCTCGGACAGTAAAATCGGTGTGTAATCTACTATTAACTCACTTGTGAATAATAGTAATGAAAACCCTATAACTCACTATTGAAGTAATGAAAAAGTCACAGTTTGATGACATTATGTGCATAATTGCGGTGATATTAGAATCATTTTATTGCTCATAAGTGTGTAGAAAAGATACTTACGACTTAAATAATGGTTGACGAGCTCATCCTGCGCCTCAGGGATAGCTTCAGGCGCTGGCGCGGGGGGCGGCAGGTCGAGGTGACGCAATAGTTGGAGGTTTCTCTTGCTCATAGGCGAGGCTGGTTCAACGCGGGGCTTCGATTTGGCAGGCGTCGCCGGTTTTGTGTCTATTAGGAACTGGAACAGAAAAACTATGGTTATGTAGGGTCCTTCTTTATATGGTGACGGCTTTTGAAGATGATATGACCATGAATCTAAACCACTTCCACCCGTGTGTGTTGGAGCCAGTCGGGTTGTGCCACTTGCGCCGCACGGACGGGAAAAGACCTGATGGTCTTACCCTTGTTCCGTGGCAAAGAGGCCGCTGTTTTTTGTGGGATGCCACTAAATGACTGTACAACCTTTTCGACGAGGCATGTTGCAAATTTTTATAATTAATAATTTGTAATTATGTTTCTGGAATAAAGATATGTTATATAGGTATCTCAACCACTTCACACAATTACTTTTTATATGGTACTGATCGCGCAACGAAACTGAGCGCGCCTTGAATGCGCTGAAATCGAATTTCGGTCTATTTAGCGGGGGAAGCGGGAGGCAGCCGACGCGACGCACGGACGTCGTCATTGGCCGATTAGTCGCATCTTACGTCATCAACCTGCGCGACAATCCCTACCACTTTCCCCCAGCGCTCATGATCTGTTGCGCGACTTATACTATCATAGAAATTGCGCAGAAAATAACCTGTTCCATAAAATCTTTTGGCTTTCGAAAGTTATATTCAGTATGATGGTCTAATCCACCCCTTTGAACATTACTAGGGTGTTTTGTTACACTTTGTTTAGCAACAGCAGCCACAGCGGCGTCAGTACGGGCACGTTGATGAGTGCGAGCGAGGCGGAGAGAGTCTCTGTCTGTCACACTCACACTACTTCATACCTCGGCCTCGTCCAGAGCGCGGCCGGCTCGCACACTACGCAGCATCCACAGAGGCGTCAGTACGGGCACGTTGGGGAGTGCGAGCGAGGCGGAGATAGCGGACTGCCTGTTCGCGGCCACTGCGTGGGTGACTCGCTCGTGGGGACAGTCGTAGCGGACTCCTCCGGCGCGGGAGACGCATGCCGTGGCGCGGTCTCGAAGTAGACCTTCTAGGCCCGTTACCCAGATCTGTAAATGAATAAAATTAGTATTTAGCGTAGAAAGAGAAGGAACTAGAAGGAAGCACGTGTCTTGTCATCACTCAGTAAGAGATACACATAGCAAATTCGCTCTAGTTAAAAAAGGAGATCGCTACTTATTGCTGTCCTTATCGACGTAGACACTTTTTTGTTCTACGACGGCTGTCTGACTCCGGAGTCATCATTGAAATTGTATAAGATTTTATTATGACTATCGCTGTCTCATACGCGGCTACACTGATGTTCCGTCTATCAGCGTAAGCAAAAAATGCTTCGCCTATGGTATTTAGTCACTCTCTGGAAACTGTTTATACAAATGGGCTCTTACTGAAAAGAAGAGGTAGGCACATGTGATATCAGTATCTCCTCTGTCTATCACTCGCAGGCCCCATGGGGAGTGAGAATAGAGGAAAAGTCTTTATTTGCATAAACAACGTTATACGTTTCACTGCAGGGCACTACCATCAGGAAGAGTGTATGGGCGTTAGTTCACCACGCGTGCCCAATGTGGATTGGTGGATTTTACATACGCATCCGAATTTTCCCTTAGCATATGCAGGTTTCCTCACGATGTTTTCCTTCACCATTTGAGGGCAGTAGGTATTGCGCACATAAGGTTAGAAAAAGTCATTGGTACATGGTATGTTCTGCATTATGTACGCATTAAGCTGCAGTTATGTAACTGCCTACGTGTTCTAATGGTTAAGAGCATTGGGCTCTTGACACGGAGGTCGTGGGTTCGATTCCCACGGGGGGCATCTAGTGAAATGTCACTTTGTGCGTTTTTCCCCAGTTGGTTAGGACATTGCAGGCTGACTCACTGTCTGAAAAGAAAGATGATTCCGTGCTTCGGATGGCACGTTACGCTGTTGGTCCCGGCTACTATCACTGGTGGTAGTAGTCGTTACATAAAAACCACGTCAGAGGCCGTAAGGCGGTTTGAATAAACTCTGACACCAGGGCTTTGCAGCCCACTCGATAAGAAGAAGATGGTATGTTGTCCATGCGGATTCAAACACGGAACCTAATGATTGAGTGTCCATACCTCTCCGTGCGCCACTGACACGCTCTCAGTGGAGAAAGTACCACAATCAAATTATTGAAGTAAAGGACAAGTGCGTTACTTACACAAAATCCATCAAAGATAGGTCCAGCCTTCTTGATATCACTCAAATCGAAATTCTCGAAGGCAGTCAATACTTCTTTGTCAATATTTGAAGAATCGTTCGACCTCTTAGCGTCTTGTGATAACTGAAACAATAAATGCACCTCATTTTAAGGAACTTCTTAGTTAAATACTAAAACCGAAACAGCAGCACAATCCACTTAAGAGCCATATCACACAAGCGATTTTCGATTATAGCTGATTTCGCAACTGCACCGCCGCGGCTTCGCAACGGAATCGTCGCGATATCGCGACTATACCCCGCGATATCGCAGAAATATCGCGGCGATGTCGTACCAATATCGATGTCGAGGCGGAATCGCGGCGGTGTTGCGGCGATTGCTTTATGGATCAAAATGGCGTATTTACGAGTCTAGCGGCGGTCTTCGGCGCGGCGTCCCGCTTGTATGAAGCTTCCGATCTGGAGTGCGATTTTTGAATCTCATTCGGTGAGCTCAGCAGTTGAAAATGTCAAAATTACTATGGAGATACGCATCTTTCTACTGCTGATTTAACTCTCAAAAATTATGCTTCAGGAGTGCGGAGGATACTTAATCATGTGACTCTAGTATGAGTTATTGTCAAGCGATATCATCCCATGCTGACACGAAAGAAGAAGCAATATGTAAAAAAATAAATAAATAAAAATGTACCTTCAACCTTCCAGATAGTGTTGTCACATCTGTAGATCTTGTCTCATCAATATAATTACTTGGAGGCCTCAAGTTTGTTATACGAGAAAAGTTAAGACCTTTAAAAAAAAATAAAAAAAATGTTTAACCAAGGTACATAAGTAGTAGATGTGGGTAAGCTGAGATGGGCAGGACACTTGGCTAGACGGGATGACGGCCGGTGGACCATGGAACAACTGAAGTGTGTCTGTACATTGAAGATATTATTTACTTAGAAAAAGTATATGTCTAGAATGAGCCTCACACTTGTTCCGTATAAAACAAAAGGGTCTAACTTTCTTAGGTTGGTGTGCGTGAGGCGCCATACAAATTATGTATGTGTGCGTGTATATGTATAGGGTTTTGGAACCAGTACTGGTTCCTATTTTTTTCGACGCTTTCGTAGCTTTGACTGTCTATCTTGATAATCTAAGATTATTTACATAAAAATATTACGATAGGGTTTTTAGGTATGCCTGACTCGAAATCAACCTTTTTTTTAGAAATTTTGTCTGTTTGTTAGTTCGTTCAAGCATCACGCAAAAACTACTGAACCGATTTTGATGACACTTTTTTGTTTGATAGCTTATGATCCGACTTAAAATCTGGTATATAATTTGTACGGACGTAGTCGCGGGTAAACACTAGTAGAATATAAAGTAACTCACTCATATCAGGCAGTCTGTGTTCGGCTAGAGGCGAGGAAGTACTAGCCCCGGCCACTCTGTACCGCGCCACTGGTAACGCCACTCCTTTCGCAGCGGAGTCCTTCACCCAGGCCGGCAGCACGCAGGCTTTACCGTACTCTAGAGCTGCCTTATACTTCTCACTGCCTACGCCTTCTCTGAAATTATAATTTTTCTCTTAGTAACTTTCATGGTCTTGGATGTTGTGAGAAGATTCGATTCATGTTCGCTAAGTTCGCTAGTTGATGTGGATAGGATATCATCATCATACAGGGTGTAAGGAAAAGTATCATTAACCTTTAAACCACATACTCTACCCATCAAACTGAACAACTTTTACTATGGGAGCTAAACATACGGAGCAAAAAAAATCAGCCATTGCATACAATTTTGTCGAGTAGGTATTGGAGTTTAGTATGGGACAGCAGATTTTTTTTATGCTCTGATCGTTTTGCTCCCATAGTAAAAGTTGTTCAGTTTGATGGGTAGAGTGTGGTTTAAAGGTTAATGATACTTTTCCTTACACCCTTTTATACAGGCTGTTAGGGTTGACAGCAAGATGCATTACCTTAATGGGTGATTGTATGAATGATACTCAACAATTTTCCCAAAGGAACATAGGCAAATTCGCAAAAATAATATCTACTTTTCATGCAAATGTTGGATCAGCTGATTCCATTTAGTATAGTCCCAAAAAATTCGGCTGTTTCGGCGCAGTCATATGTGCGATCACCTTTAGACTAAGATTTGTTATAAAAACCGAGTCGGAAATATACTCACTTAGTCAAAATAACAACATCTGTAGTTTCACTTTGAAAAGCACCAGAAAACGTTCCACCGAACTCGTTAACTAATTTCATTATCATTTGTTTGTCTTTCTTCGATATCCCCGAAGTGGTCACTTGAAGGTTAGCGAACGGAGGCAGGCGGTGGTTGTGGAAGTCTGGCGAGGAGCCGTTTATGTTGAGACGTAGCGATGTATCCCAGACCGCATCGATCCAACTTTCACACATTACTGGTATTCCTTTTTCTACTGATTTCTGGAAAGGTTAATGATAACAATGAATAATTTATGGTTTCAGTCTTATAGACGAAAAGAGAAGTTCCGCGCAGAAAGTGAAACCCAAAATGTGTATAGTCTGTATCTAAAGTTGTGGCATGAATTCTATTCTATTTTTATTTAATGGCGTTTCCTTGTTTGATTTCGCCAGATAGTCAGATGTCTAGTGTTGAAGATATATATATTAGATATTGTACGGTAATAGGATATGGCGATCTCAAAGCCCCGTTTTTAAACAAAAACACACACTCGAAACCGCCATAAAACGGCGGAGCCACGTGGCCAATTAAATCGCAAGCCGAACGCGTCTACTCGGGACCCCCTTAGCCACGCGACTCTCCGTCGTGGCATGAATGTTTGAGGAACTAATCATTTTAGTATGGTGGTGTTGCCAGGTTGTGCTTGATTTTGACGTTCTTGCGTGGAGACAGCGCCCTCATTTTTTGCCAAGACTTTATAGACAGACTGTATCAGTAAGGGTTCTTACAGACGAGCGACATTTTGCGATCGCCGTGGGTCGCAAAGGGTCAAAGGGCCCTCTGCGACCGCAAAGTGTCGCTCGTCTGTAAGAGCGGTAAAATGCTTCGAAAATCTAAAAATGTGAATAGGTCTTTTATATAATTTTTAAACCCTGCATAGTGTAGGGTTCCATAATCCATTATCTTGACGCCTGCGCCGCAAGGCTTCTTTTTTGATTGCTAAATTAATAGCGTTTTGCTTGTGTCTAGCAGCATTTACTATGTCAAGTGAATTTTGGGAGTTAAAATACTTTGATACTTACAATATACTTGTCGGAGAGGACCGTGTCGGACACAAGATGTGTCGTGTCGTCAGTTAGTGCAGTGTTGTAGATACCACCCATCCAGAACACTCGCTTTTTTATTTTTTCCTGGAAAATTATTTTAATTTGGATAACATTCTTAACTATTTTTATTAGGGCCTGTTTCACCACTTCTGGGTAAGTTCTTGTGAGCTTATCCGACAGATAGTTTATTTTGTATGAGTTTATGTCAAAATATCTGTCGGATAAGCTAACAAGAACTTATTCAGAAGTGGTGAAACAAGGCCTCAATCTCTTAATTATTACAAATATTATAAATGATAGGTGTCAAAATATCTGTCGGATAAGCTAACAAGAACTTATTCAGAAGTGGTGAAACAGGCCCTTAATCTCTTAATTATTACAAATATTATAAATGATAGGTGTAAGATGGTAGTGTTTTCCCCAACAATCTCGCCAGGTCTTGCATCACCCAAATTGTAGAAAAAAATTGCCACATGTTCTTTTAATTTGCAGAATCGTAAAAGTATGACATTCTATTAAACCTAAATAGGATAGTTTAAAAATATTGATTGGAATCAGCCAAATAAATGTTATACATTGATAATTTTGAGTGATTAATTTTACTGAACTATTCAGACTATTCTATTCAGCTGTCCCATACATTGGCTCATGTATGTTTTCACTTTTGTATGGAACAGCAGATTTTTTTTCGCGATTTCGATGTTAGTGGCATAGATAAAGTGGTTCAGTTTGATGGTCTGATAATCCCCTTAACCTCTCAAGGACGCATCGAACGTCAACGTTCGAATTGGAAGTGCTATGTTTGATTTTGTCAAGCCTCAGTCGAACTTCAACGTTCGAACTTTTTTTGCGCTCGACTCGTCCTAAATTAAGGCTTATCATGAGGATTTAAGGTTTATTTCTCTTTAGAAGGTTTTACGATATAAGACCTTATGAAATTACCTTTCTAATGATATATTGAACCAATAGGAGCGAGCCACTAGTGAAGGGCAACGAGCGTTTCAAGTAACTCGTTGTAGATTTTGTAGGGATGTGTCGGGGCTTGACGGCCCTTTTTGAATAAAATCTTTTAAAAATGGTCAATTTTCTTGGTTTCAGACCATAAATAATTTAACTGGCAACATTAAAAAGGTACAAAATGTAAACAAACATTGAATTTGACACTTTTATTGAAAAATGTTTCGTAAGGAGACGCGGCGCTCCCGTGCCGTATTTTTTTCATTGTTTCTCTGTTTATTCAGTAATGTAGTAAATTTGATGTTTATTTCTACAATCTAAATGAGTGTAGGCAGCGAAAGAAACATAACACAACTTGAATTGGTAACGAAATATGGAGAATTTGATCGATTTCTTCGCGACTACTGGTGCCGCCGCGCGCGCGGTCGAATTTGCTGGTAGGTGCTGGGGCTGAGAGCCAATTTTTTTTCGGGAAGGGGTGGTCCCTGACAGGTTAAAAAAGTGTCCGCATATTTAGAAGGACCCTATATTACCTTCTGCTGCTTAGACAATCCGCTGGCGGTGACGACTAGGCCTCTCATGGCCACTGTGAACACGGGCTCAGGACCCGACGGTATCGCTGCACCTTCTGTCAGGCAGCATGATAGACAACGAGGTCCAACTAGCCTGGGAATAAGACATTGCAGTTTTGAAACAAAACAGATACAATAGGTTGGTTAACTAAAGCTGGAGCATGTCACACATTTACGCAATGCCTTTTTCGTGCATTGACTTACCAACTACTGGACGTAGGGTCTGCTAAAAGTGTCTGAACCAAAAGAGCAACAAAATGTAAAAAGAGAACCAATCACGCGACAGTCTTCGTTAGATCGGCCGACGACGCGCACGCGCAGGCGCGCGGCTCGCTCCGTGCCCCGATGGGGAAGTGGGATTGAAAAGAATTTCAGCATTTTCAACGTTTTAGTCAGTTTATATTACTACAGATATTTAGGTTTGTGTAGTTTAGTCTCGGACACTTTTTTTGATAATTTTGTAATAGACTCGGCATCCATAGTATTCTACGCCAATGCTCCTGCGGCATGAAATTAGGGGGATAGGGAAGGGGAGGTCTCGGACAGATCCAGACGGGTGATAACCTAGTCGTACGTAAAAAATTGTAAGGTCAATAGAATAATGGAATTTTTAAGGTAGGTAACTTACAAACATTTGGTTTTCCTCAATTTCTCAAACAGTTCACCTTCAAACTCGGTCAGAACGAAGACATTTCTCTTGGAGAGGCCTTCGAACTGTTTATATTGAGTCTCTTGTACCCATTGCGCTTTGAGGCCGCCGCTACAGTGTTGCTCGCAGTTCTAGAAGACACAAATATTGTTCAACATTTACGTAAAATTATCGACATTATTATACCTATTTTACTGAAATTTTATGGTATAGGATTCGTAGAACGTTCGTACCGACATAAAGGTAACTAATTTTCTTTAAATAAAAGCAAATCAAGGGTAAAACTTACGATAAATGCGAGCTTCATTTCCTCCGAGCAATCATTCTCACTGTGGCAGTCCTTCGGTATAATGAATATCACTTTAATATCTTCAGTCATCTTGATAAACTATTTATGACTATTAATTAAACACGAATTCACGATAATAATGCGAAAATACTCATTTTATAATGTAGTAAGTACCCTTACCGGCCATTGTTTACAAAATTTTGTGAAAAAATCCCTCCAAAAACCATAGATTATAATTTGATTCCAGTGGATGTCAATCGAAAGGGAGGACTTTCTAATTTTTCATCTCATAGTTTTCTTTAGATTATGACAGAGATAGGAATATGTAATTTCTTCAGTTTACTGCTACTGGAACTAAAAATCAAAGAGAATAGAGAGGGGATATTCATTTTATTGAAAATGTATGTTTGACTGACACTAAATTTTTAATCTGTCTGTGTCTATTTCCCGTGTTTTGCCGCAGAGGTTAGAAAATGTGTGATCGATATCCCTGAAACAAATGTGAAAAAAAACCACAGAAGAATTAGTGCAAGCTTCAGCAAACATGTTGTACGACAATTTTAAACCTATAGTTGACTTAGTGCTGAACAATTGGACTGCCCTGCAGCTTGCTGTCGAACATGGAATGGGTGCTCCAGGAGGCGAAAAGGTAACTTCACGACGAAGCTACTATGAGGCCTTTACCCTGCAGTGGGATCCCACAGGCTATAACTTATTTGCTATGAGATAACAGCCACCTAACCACCAACTATCACAAAATAAGCACTTTATTCCATCCTGAAACCATTGAGGTACTATGTTAACTAGAGAAGCTACCGAGAAGTATTGTTTTTTAACACGCGTTAGGGTGCACGCGCTCTAACCCACTTAGCCAGTGCCAGGCGCTCGTCGCAGCCTGACGCTCCCAGCACGCGCCCCACACTGCTGATCATGGTGCACAGATTTTGTTCGCGTTGTCTGCTCTATACATAATTACTCAATGCCTGAAACCTACATTATTGTTAAATTGAGCCTTGTTACAACAGAACGCTAAAAAATTATGATTTGTGATAAATTATTATGCAGAGCTCGGTGGCGCGTTGCGGAGAGGTATGGGCTCTCAATCATGAGGTCTGGGTTCGAATACGCACAGGCAACATGCCACGTACCAATGAGTTTTTCTAACTTATGTATGTATTACCGACTGCTCTCAAACGGTGAAAGAAAACATCGTGAGGAAACCTGCATATGTGGAAGAAGAAATTCTGATGCATATGTGAAGTCTACCAATCCGCATTAGGCATGCGTGGTGGACTAAAGCCCAAACACCCTCCTAGAGGGTAGGCCTGTGCCCTGCAGTGGGACGTATATAGGCTGATGATGATGAATAAATTATTTGCACGATCATGTTGTGGTCCACTACTGAACAAAGGCCTCTCCCTATGTGCTATAAAGCTCTGCCATTGGTCTGAAGCTTAAAACATTTGTTTACTGAATTTTATAATTAAATCTTCTATTTTTTAACACCACTGGCTTTTTGGTGAAGGAAAACATGAAGGAAACATGCATGCTTCAATTTCGAGGCATGCTTTGTAACAATTTCTCAACATAAGTGGCAATGGGATCACTACGTATCACACTGGAGTCACTGGACAGAGTTTAGTTTGGTAGCTGTACTGCTAGTGAAACATGGATGCTCTGTGTTTTCTGAATACCTCAGGCTACCCGTTCAGGTAATATAGTTGTGAGAAGAAGAACAAACAACACCAACTGCTGAATGCCCATGTAAATTTTTCGTTTTATTCCACTGACATACCCTAGCGATAGACAAGCTCATTCAAACGATCAACATGTCACACAAAACAGCACAAAATTACACATTGCCATAGTGACAAAGTGAACTCGGGAACATCAATCAGATGCGGGCACCGCATTCAAGTGGAACATGTTGCTTCTATGAAAAGGCATGTCTATCGCTAGAGTTTAAGTCAATGTTTTATTCTTTTATTTATTTACAGACAGCACAACTCATGTCGGTGTACATAGCGAGGTACTGTGTGGAGAATGTGATAGACAGGGACGACCTGGCAGAAGTTATTGAAGATTTGATGGACGAGGAATTTGATACCGTGTGCCATGATAATTCTCCTAAAGGTAAAATATACATTCTCTCAAGTAATATGAACGACGCGACGGCCTAAATCTTAACATGTTGTTAAACTATTTTTACATCTTCAATTTGTATTTAATTTATTGACGAGTAAGATTTATAAGACAAGAGTGGAAATGCTAAAAGGGGACAACCTAGACATACATAACATACACTGTTAAATTGGTGATGTGTTTGAAAAGGGACAGGTCCGAATCGGTCAGATGGACCTGAAACCGACAAGAATGCATGAAAAAAATGATGAATGTTAAGGAAGTGAGAGGTTTGTCAGGATCGTAGCAAATGGCGTTCTGTGGTCTCTGCCTACCCCAATGGGAGACAAGCATAGGAACATTCTTCCAATTATAAATAATTTCCTGCACATACAATTTTGTCAAAACTAAAACTTTCGCTTTTGTCTGATCCATACCAATAAATTATTGTATTGAATTCCAGAAATAGCATCTGTATTAATACTGTACCTCGGACTACTGAAGGAAGGCAGAAATGATGAGGTCAGAGCGAGAATAGAAGCAATGCCCAAATGTCAGAAGTGGCTCAGCCAGCCGATACACGAATCAGTGCCTCCTCAGGTGATTATAGTTTTATTTTATAACTGCACTAACGTGTCCTGTTACTAGTCTTCATTTGATTATCAAATCATTGATGATACTGCAATAAATCATAGAATCTAAGGTATCAAATCATTGAAGATACTGTCACAATGTAAAATAAAATCCATTTTAGTTTTTTCGCCACACATCCAATATCTGGTTACTAGCTTGAAGAAAATTGCCATCCAAATCCAATCATTATATTGGTTGTAAACAATACAATGACCAGAATCATGAGGCATTTTCAAATATTTTTACCCATCCATCCTAGTAATTATTTATTTTGTCACATCCAAGCCTAACTATACGCTTGATTGCATGCATTGCAATACTCTGAGCTTGCGAGCTCCTCTACAGAGTAGCTGCAGGGCTGGCCCCCCTCATATCGCTGTCATCTTTGCGTCCTTGCAGCAGTACTGCTGGCTGGTGAGTCAATCGGAACGGAACGGAGTAATTGTTTATTTTTTCAAAAGAATGCAACATTCAGGCACAGACTACTATAATTGCTACATACAGGTTTAAATAACAGTCACGAACAAGGGAAGACATGCACATAATAATTATTGTATAAAAGTCCCTAGCGACTTTGTTCAAAATTTTAAGTCAACACAATAAGAAAAAGAAAGTTCCTTAAAAAAATAGATTAAAAGAAAAGAACAAGGGAAAAACAATAAATAAATGTCGTAATTCTCAAAACCCGTCTCAAAAAAATGGCAGGGCGAAATACTGTTGAAATGATATTATCATCTGGCTCTTAACGTTGTTGTATTTGTATAGTGGAGTCATGTCACTTATTAAATCTCGAAAATCCGGTACCTATATTCATATTTTTAAAGTGGAGTCATGTCACTTATTAAATCTCGAAAATCCGGTACCTATATTCATATTTTTAATGTTGGCCCTGTCATTCCAATCATTTTTTACAGTATTATCTTTATTATTCCAGTGCCATGGCAACCCAGATGATGATTCCACCAGCGGCAGTGGTGAAGACGATGGCTCGGAACCTATGAACGGACACAGCTCGCACGCTGCACAGAACGGAGAGTCTTCATCGTCTGCCCAACATGAACCTATGGAAGAAGACGTGGAGCCCGGTGAACCTGGGTGGACCGTTGTACGAACGAGGAGGAAGAAATAGATTTGTTTCTTGAGGACTTTAGTGAATGATTTGATTACAGAGGATATTGTTAAGTTTATCGGTAGCATTTTTCTCGTTATTGTATAGTGACAAAAAATAAGTAGTATGTAAATGATATACATACATAGAATTCCATATTGCAGTCTTCAAAAGAATTTTTACTTTTGATTTTGAAAGCAACATGGCTTTCCCCAATGTCGTTGGGCTTTCCCGCTTTTCGCTTAGGTGTTAATTCAAAAATTTACACAAGATCTTTTGTCTTCAAATAATGTAAAGAGTATTTAAGGTTGGAGAGTTGTCAATTTCATACAAAACTTTGTTGTAGACGGTATGGTATTAATAAAAGTAATGTTTTATATATGGAAAAATAGATTAGAAAATCTAGATTGCGAGTATCAAATAATATTTACAATTTATAATATAATTTTGAGGATATCTTCTTCTTCTTCTTCTTCTTCTCTTCCTGTTACCCCTACGTGGGGTATATAAATTATAAATTGTAAATATTATTCCATTATATTACGACAAAGTTTTGTATGAAATTGACAACTCTCTAACCACCTTTAACAAAAAATCTTCCATATACCTAGCAATAATTTTGAAACTAAGCAACATCAATTTTGTTAATATGAGCAATGTTTACAGCCATTTCCTAGTCCTATCTACTATTGTACTACTTATGATGACAAGCAATAGCAATGAATTGGCTATAAATACTAGCTATGTTTTATTTTAATAATTATTACAAATTACCACGGACCTGAAAAAAAGACGGACGTAATGTGACACTAAAAAGATGTGAAGCATGCAAGGTCCAACATTTTCGTTTTTTCTACAAGGGACCTACACTCACACAGATGCACTAGCTCTAGGCTCAGGTCCTAAATCCGTCACCATTATGTACCGCGTGACAGCACGCACACAAAAGAAATGGGTGCTTCACTCGTGATTAGACGAGATTACGTCCGTCTATTTTTCAGGTCCGTGCAAATTACATAGATTACTACAATTTAAGAAAGAATGTTAAGTAACTAATGCACATTGCATTATTAAAGCTAGCTACGAAATGATAAAGTCTAGCTTAATTTATCTAGATTCCACTGTTCTTTTCTCAAATTCAATAGCGTACCACGATGGCATAACGTAATTACTAATTACAATATAGTGGAACAGCTCGCGGCGGGTCAATCGAGCGTGGTGTGCGGGAGATGGGCGTGGCGAACCCTATCTAAATTCGCTGTTATTGTACGCACGCAGACAGAGCTGGCCGGGACGCGCTCCTCCCAGCCCCCGCACCGCGCTCGATTGCCCTGATGCGACCGCTCAGCTGTAATACTTTAAATATTAACTTAGGGCCAGCTCGCATCGCGCCGAGTCGGAAAGGTGCCATACGCGTGTCGCGGCACCGAGCGGACGTGATGGCAGCCGATCGCATATCGACGGAACCGGCTATATGTCGCGGAATCCGTCGGCAGCCGTTCGGAGCCATACGGCGGTCGCGGAATGCGGGTTTCAATATGCATAAATTAAGTTGCACGTAAATATGAACTGTAATTCCTGTTTATGTATTTGTGTGATGGCAATAAATAAAATATAAATATACATTTCAATATCCTTTGCCGCATTACAAAATGCCGTCTGGCCCAGCGCGATGCGAGCCGGTTGGTCTGAATCACAGACTTCCTATATAATAGCACACTTTCTGCTTTGTTCTTTAGCAAAAAGAAAATATTATCACGAAATTGATATCAAATATGTTTTTACTTTGTGTTAGTAAAGTAGAATAAGTATATGTCTTGTAATTTATTTTTATTTTTATCAAGTAAAGTATGTATAACTGTTAAATGAACATTTTGTTTACTTCCTGTATGTTAGACTCAAGTTGAGTAAATTAACTGAATGACTTATTTAATATTAAATATAGCATTAATTAATAGCATAGGTTCATAAACCATGTCTTTCTTTCTTTTTTATTACATTACTTATGCGTTTTAATTTCTTCTGGCTATTATAATTATTAATTAAGTATACCTACACATATCTCAGTAAATAACCTTTTTTAACGAAAGATAGAAAAATTAAGATCTCGGACCGGATTTAAACCCCCAACCTGCCAAACCGGGCGGGGCTTTGCTTTAATATTAAATAAGTAATTTAGTTACGTATGGACGTATCCTAAATGCCCTCATTTTTCAAAAAAAAAAAACGCTTCGTTTGCTCCTATTTTTTTCATGAAGATAAGGCGGCGGCATTGTGGTCTTATAATGGGCGGCGGCAAAATAGGTCGATCACTGGAAAATTCGTACTACCTTTGCCTGACTAAAGTGTCCATTAGACGGGCAACTGATCGCTGCTTTCTGCCAGGGCCAAATCGAAAAAAATTTTGGAGGGGAGCAGCGCGCGCTTCCTATTGGCTGAGACCGGATTTGCGATCATAAACTTAATGTAATATTAAGGGCCTGTTTCACCGCTTCTGGGTAAGTTCTTGTTAGCTTATCCGACAGATAGTTTGACATATTTTGTATGAAATTATGTCAAAATATATGTCCGATATGCTAACAAGAACTTATTCAGAAGTGGTGAAACAGGCCCTAAGTTTAATTTATTGACACTACTTTGTCTACTAGGTATTTAAAAGCGGAGGTCTCGACACAATCGTGTCATCTACCTTACTCTTTGCATCTACCTGCAATGCCTTTACTCCACAGACCTAAGTATTCTTTTCTCAATGCCATTTTTTGCTGCTTAAGTAGCATGCCACCGTGATACAGCACTATCACACCATCGCTCTCTTTCTATTTGCGCGCGAACGAACGAGATAAAAGACGTGATACAACCGTATCACGTGTAGCATGCTACCTATGGTAAGCATTAGGGTTGAACTACACATGGCCGCACGCGATCGCACTTTTCGGTCGCTCCATCCTTTTCTGTCACTCAGGAACGTCATTTGCTAGAGCATATAAGATAGACGGAACGCGATCGCGTGCAGCAGAAAAGGATGGAGCGACAGAAAAGTGCGATCGCTTGCGGCCATGTGTAGTTCAACCCTTAACAATTTTCCTTTTTTGTTGTTTACCGATTTTTTTTCAGAAAAAGCAAAATAGAAACAGATCTTGAATTACATTTTTGCTGAAACCAGTGATGAAACGAATAGCCACTCTGCCCTGCAAAGCTGTCAATGTCAAATAAATGAATAAATGTCACAATCGAGTTTTCCGCCGAGTTTCCGAAAGCTTTTCTTTCTGATTTGTGTGTTTATTACATGAAAATCTGTTGAACATTACATTTTAATGTATCACGCGACGATATAAACCTTCCCCAATGCCTTTAACAGCGAGACAAAGAAGTATTCACAATAAAAACGGCGCTAAAAGAGCGTCTAGTTTTAAAGGGAAGCGGACGAGGAAAGGGAGCGAAGGGTAATATTGTACTCCTTATTTTACATCTTTTCATGAAATTCACGTTGTTAACACGCTGTTTAACATAATTTATAAAAAATTTCCGCTCGTGCTCAGGTTATATTTTACTTGTTGTTTGGTTGTGATCACAGCTTGGCGAATAGCCAGAAACTCGAAATTCATTGAAAGGTAAAAGCATTACGATGTGTCTTTGCTTGCGTCAGTAACAAAAATGTTATATCTATTTACAACAGTACAGTCGGCATCATTAAGTAGATTACACACCGAGAGCAGGAAAGTAAGAAAGGTCTCAGATCTCATGTAATAATCTCATCAAACATGTGATCTGAGGCTTTCTTATTTACTGCACGACACTAGTATACTATTTTTCTCTTCGACGGTGGTGGAAAGCGGCATCTTCTCAGCGGGACGAAAATTGACGCTTTCCGTCCGGAGAAAATGTTATTAAATGTCTTTTCTAATCATTCAACAAAATCATGTCTCCTTCCCGTTTGTGATTTTTGGAGGTGTGTAGTCTGAGAACTGCTGTAAGGAGGACGCATATGGCTTTGTCTCAAAATAATTGTATCAGGGTTCGATGATATGTCATCATCATCAGCCTATATACGTCCCACTGCAGGGCACAGGCCTACCCTCTAGGAGGGTGTTTGGGCGTTAGTCCACCACGCGTGCCCAATGCGGATTGGTAGACTTCACATATGCATCAGAATTTCTTCTTCTGCACATGCAGGTTTCCTCACGATGTTTTCCTTCACTGTTTGAGAGCAGTCGATAATACGTACATAAGTTAGAAAAACTCATTGGTACGTGGCATGATTTTGATATTTATTATAAATATCGGATATTTTCGAACCCTGAATTGTATTGTTATGTTGCAGTAAATTAGCGTTACATTTAGGTTTTGTTACGAAAGGGTACAAAATGTTACGTTTAGGTTAACATAAAGGTTGTGTTCACATAAGAGACTGAATACATACGCAAAGTTTCATGAGAATCTGTTAAGTAAAATTGGTACGGTGGGTTCTGGAACCTTTTTACCTATACATATTTGCATCCCTTCAACATCAAAGGGTTGGAGGGGGAAATGACAAATTTTTAAATTTTCTTTTTAGCTTTATGCTTCTTATCGTGTGGGCGGGGTGGGAGCTTTATGCTAAGCCAAGTCTACATGTCTTTTAGGTTTTGATGAGCAACAGTGCGTGATTGAGTAAGTGAATATGGATGGCGTTTTTTACTCCGCCTGGTAGCAACGGTATTCGTTGCACTGAGGTTTGTTACGTTTAGGTCAAATCACCTATAAATGTTTATGTGGAGCTAAAACAAGTAGCTTGATTTACAAGGTATTTACATTATTTTACAGATATTTATATTACTATGGCAAATATCGAACCGTAATTATAAATAAAACTGACAAGACCTCACTTAGTGACCGTTTTTTTGACACTGCTTTCAATATGGCGAATTTCATGTCATGCAGTATGTCAATTAACGGTGTCAAAACAAATAAATTAAAACGCGTGGTAGATTTTTTTATTTTAAGGATACGGAATGGGGGTTTATTCTTGACTGTTACGTTTAGGTTAAAATAGAGAACAAAGATATATTGTGCAAAATATCTTTAAATAAATAAGCTAAATACATTTTAAAAACAGCAAAAAGTAATAGTTACTGCTTTAATAGCTGTCATGTATATTTTATCTCAAAATTTTTTTTATCACATTCATTTTATTTTATGTTGCAGTCAGTGGCCTTATAAGGCCTCAAAGCCGACCAGCATTTTTGTATGGAAGCTGGTATAGAAACCATTCACCATCTCGAAAATTTCATGATTTTAGCTGCCACCATCCATACATTTTTTTTTTAAACAAAATTTTCAAAATAGTGTAATTACTCAGCCACATCTGTCCTATGGTCATTGGTTACCGTTACATGAGACATCAATGAGTTGCGTTGTGGGTCTGCTATTGGGCGGTCACATGCGTGTGTCGCTTGTCGGTTGCCCCATCCCCGGCCTACAGCGGAACTCCAGTGGTGTCTCAGGATATTGTTCTTTTATAAGAACAACCCTTGGAGTCACCAAAATATCAATATAACCGTACAACGTCAAGCACTTTTGCTATAAAAACTCGACATTGGCAAAATCATCATTAACCAAAGATGGCAGCCATATTTAAAAAAAAAAAAAAAGAATAGAATGAGACATCACAATGAATCCTGGACCATGTTATTAGTGCATATTTAACTGAAAATGTTTAAATCAAACCACATTAACACTATGTTATGTAGCAGACTGTACATGGTTTTTAATGTTTCTTTTTTTAATGAGACTGCCATTATAATAAAAACTTCAGACATGGGTTAACTGGGTTAAATGTTTTGTTAACTAACACCCCTGCTGTCCTGAATGTGGGTTCTTTGTTACTGACTTATATCCAACTTATAAACTGACAAAAAATGTTGCAGAACCTAAGTCTATTTATTGTAATATACATCAACCTCCCACTGGTTGCATAGGTGTAAGGGTGGTAGAAATTAGTCAACAAAAAAAAATCTTGAATGAGGTACTTCAATTTAACTAACAAGGAAGCCTATGTCCACCTAGGACAACCTGACGGAAAAATTAAGATTTCGGGATATTCGTTAAAAAAACAATGAAGGAAGAGTCACCTGAAGATATACAGGGTCCTTCTTGCTGACACTTTTTTAAGGGGATGATCAGACCATCAAACTGAACAACTTTCTCTATGGGACCAACATCAAAATCGCGAAAAAAAAGTACTTTACTTAGTGAGTACAAGCGAGACAGAAATGGGGTGAGGTTAAAATTGGTGGGAGCAGAGTGTCCGTACTTTATGAAGTACTATACTTCATTCCAAATAAGGACGAAAACATATTCCGATTCCTGTATAGCTTTCTGGCCAATTCTGATTAGCAAATATGATTTATTTATGAGAAAGATATACTATCCAACGTATCTTGGACGTTACTAAAGCTATTCTAAGAATAAGTGAGAGGAAGTGTTTCAAATATCTGTTTCTGTAATTCATAATGGCCTTAAATTTTCGTTGTTATTTTGAATGGAGTATAGATACTCTTTCTTGTACTGTGGATACGTGCTTACCAGCTTTGACCATAAAACCATCCAGTTACCGGTAAAATGATTAGAACCTTACTTTTCCAGAGAATTCCTTGTAACAAACGCACCATCAGATTTACGGAGCATAGCGTACCCGGGTGGGGCAGTAGCATTAGGACTACTGCTGGCCGCACGACTAGCTTCAGCGTACTGGGGTCACATCGCTGATTGTGATGAAACTTACAATTATTGGGAGCCTCTACATTACTTAGGTATGAATTTTATTTTATTTATTGAGTTATGGTGGTCTAATGGTAAGAAGCCTTTCCTGCCACGCTGGTTCGAACTTCGATTCCATCTGAGGCTAGAGTTTATAGAGTTTATAGATATCAGGTTGATATCATTAGCATCCTTTTAAACCAAGAGTCTACTCATGAAACTGAATAACTTTTACTATGGGAGCAAACTGATCGGAGCAGAAAAAAAATCTGCTGTCCCATACTAAACTGCAATGCCTGCTCGACTCAAATGTATGCAATAGCCAGTATTACCTCAAACTATAAATTTATTTTCCTCGCCTACCTGAGTGAAGCTATTTCAATGGTTGATTTTACACATCTCTACTCTTCTTCTGTGAAGAACAGACAGAAGAGAATACAATTAATTAAGAGGATAGGCGGGCTGAAATGCTAATTCGGAGAATAGGTCACTTTTCCGACTGTAGACGTATTAATCAGATCCGCCTCACCCATAAACCCCGCGCGCCTAGAGTGCGTAAGAGACAACTGCAGCTCGGACCGATTTTATATACAAAAAATCGACGAAATCATTATTTCGTATTCCCCTGTTTTCTCCTCATAAACTAAACCTATTTGAATAATTCTTTCAAAAATAATATGAGAAAGACTTTGGCTATGTCCGTACGTTTTGCTTTTTTTGTTTATATTCGTCAAAGTTTACTGGATGTCTGAAAATGGGCGTTAAAATGGGTAATTTTGCGAAGGTCCCTAGTTCTTACAGTAATCAATTAAATGCAAAAAAGCAAAAAAAAGGGACATGGAAGAGGTGACATAGATTGTATGTTAAAAAAATATTTGCTCATCCAGGGAGTAAACAGGGGAATACGTTTGTATGGAGAAAACTGTACTCGTCTATCCTCTTAACAACTACAATTTTAATACCTCACTTTATCATTCC
Source organism: Agonopterix heracliana (assembly GCA_963693445.1). NCBI lineage: Eukaryota > Metazoa > Arthropoda > Insecta > Lepidoptera > Depressariidae > Agonopterix > Agonopterix heracliana. The sequence goes on from OY856308.1 coordinate 3,046,312, forward strand.
AGTGTACGGCAACGGTCTACAAACATGGGAGTACAGTCCAGTGTACGCGATACGCTCGTACATGCCGCTATGGCTCTTCGCTGTCCCCGCCAAGATGCTATCCCTCGTGATGACTCCAGTGGCTGTGTTCTACAGTCTGAGGACTTTGTTAGCTGTTCTTATGGCTTGCGCTGAGCTTATGTTCTATAAGTAAGTTTCTTTTACATCTGCACTATAATAAAACTGTAAAAATCTGTTTTTTCGAGCATCACACAACTATTGGACCAATTTTGATGCCAATTTTGGTCTTATGATTAGACTTGAAAACTGGTAAATGTTTTATCTAGCTAATATGACAGGATGGGAGCCAGTGCAGATGAAGTCGCGAGAACAAAACTATATAGTTTAATATAAACCCCCTGTCCAAATAGACAGAAAAAAATCTAAAATTTGGTGATTTGGAATCTTGGACACCTGAAAACCATATTATAACTTGTTTTTAAATATATTTAATGTACAGACATACTTCTGTTACAGTATTATAATAGTAGAGATTTATATTATTCTTCTTCTTCGGGTTCCTCTCCATTACTGGAGGTTGGCAGTCAGCTCTGCATATCCCTGTCCATCTCTGGCCAAACAAAACAGCTCTTCGACGCTGGCGATGTCTGTCCACTCCACGGTCGTGTAGAGATTAACACAAAAATTATGGTCTTTATCCCCAGAGCGGTATGCCACGAATTCGGCGTCCACGTCGGCCGAGTATGGCTCTGCCTGACGCTCCCGGCCGCCGGCAGCTTCGCGTCCAGCGCGGCCATGCTGCCCTCCTCCTGGAGCAGTGGGCTTGTAGCCGCCGCGCTGGCCTGCTGGTGGCGCCACCGCTACCCGCTCGCCGTGCTGCTGACCGCGACCACGGCGCTGCTCAGTGAGTGATCAGTGTTCAGTGTTCAGCTGTAGGTGACTGAACTGGAGGCGTAGCATGTCACCCCGAGAAAACCTTGCCTCTGTCTTTGTTACTTTGTGAGTGTCTGTACTTTTACCTCATATTGCTATCCGTTTGGCAAAATGGAAATATTCTGAATGACTTGCCATCAACTCTATACAACGTGTTAATGAATTAACGCAAAACTAGAAAGTATTTTGTTTAGAATCGAGAGCAGAATCGAAATATCATGATTTCAACATGTTTTTTTTTTAAATATTAATTCATTTGTAAAATTTTAAATTTACTGAAATCGATCTCAACCCACCGCACGGGCACACTCACCCTACTTACTACCAAAAACAAAATTCTTAAAATGTATCCATGAGCACGTTAGCGCTTTCATTCATTGCTGAAATGATAGCAAATTATTTTTGCCTAACTTTAAATTTTAACTATCAAAATAATGAAATTATTGTTATAATCGAATTATTTTGTTATAAATCAGTTGGGGTGTACGAGGTTTTGCACTTATTCATTAACACATTGTAGAACCTCATATTCTTATAATGTGATATTAACTGATTCATTTCTTCCACAGGTTGGCCGTTCACAGCCCTCATAGGACTTCCAATAGCAATAGATATGCTAATCCTCAAACGGCAATACGTTGAGTTCATCAAATGGTCCTTCATATCTCTAATTGTCATCCTACTACCAACAATACTGGTAGACTCGTGGCATTATGGACGGCTGGTCGTAGCGCCTTGGAATATTGTAGCTTACAATATATTTACTGAACACGGACCAGATTTGTACGGAGTTGAACCTTGGACATACTATTTTGTGAACGGATTTTTGAATTTCAATATTGTTTGGGTGAGTTTTGTTTTTAATCTCTGTATTAATTTTTTTGGGCAGCTATTCTGCCTGTAGGTTGTAAACTTTTAGATTATATGGTAATAGGCAATTTAGACTTCAACTACTAAGCGTGAATAGAATAGAATGCGTGTAACCCTTTGACTACTTATATGTGGACTAGTTACGCGTGTAATTCCACTAACAAACATTTCTGCCACTTTTTGCGGGGGGCGAGGTAACATGAAATCCGCATCTTTGGATTTTATTCCCTATAACTTTAGATTCTAATTTTGAATGATAAAAATCATGAAAAGTAGTCTCGTGTGAACCCCAAACGTTCTAAGTTCGAATTTATTGTTTCGCAATCCTGTCTTTTAGTGATAAGGTATATAAAATTGAACACAGGATCAATTGTTATTATACCGTGGCAAATGTGAAATGCTACCGCAAGGCTAGTCCTTATAATAAATAGTCAAAGTCGCAGAAAACGTAACCACAAAATAAAGAACGCCGGCTTCATGCGACGAGCGATACAGGCATACGCACACCGCGTACGTACGGCGATCTCGGATCTTGTCGGTCGTACGCCAGTACTGCCTATGAACAAGCCGGCTTTCTGGGACCTATTTTATGACAATACCAGTTCTATGTACAGAAGATTGGATCAAAGACAAATAAATAGCTTTTCTCGCCGCATGGGGAGCGCTATGTGCCTATAAATATGAATTCCACGCTCTCCTGCAGGCGAGAATAAACTGAATCACTACGCGCGAGACCATTTACTCTGACGCCATAAGCAGGCAATACATTCTCACCGGGAACAGACGAGAAAAGCCGAGAACGAGAGTATGGTCACAATTTATTGTTCTCGCGGCGTCGAAAGTCATATTTATTTTCCATAGAAGTTCTTGCTAAGAATTCTCGCAGATAATTTCTCTCTAGCTCGCCTGATAGATGTTCAATTCAAATATATGTCATATTAAGCTTTCTGGATATCGGTTTATGGGCCTAAATGTAACAAGATGGTACATTGCAGGTTCTAGCGCTATCTTGCCCACTGCTCCTACTAGCCTGCCACGCTATATCGCCGCGGTCGACAGGCCGGGCCTCCTTCTGCGCTCCGTACTGGCTCGGACTGATGCCTCTTGGTCTGTGGCTGGCTGTCTTCATGGTACAGCCTCATAAGGAAGAGAGGTACGTCTTTCATAATCTCTCGGATAGAAATAGAAAGTTAGGTATCACTTTGTCGTAGCACAACTACTCTGTTGTAATAACACTTTTGGTCTATGCATGCAAAAAACAGTAGGTAGCCAATCTTATTATGTTATTGGTGGTATCAGAATTACGTAGCGAAGTAAAGTGAGCTCGAAAGTTGTAACCACTACTACTCGAGTGTGGCAAAGTGAGCTCGACTTTACTCTGCACTACAAATCGATTGTCTCTTCTTCTTATCGAGTGGGCTGCAAGCCCTGGTGTCAGAGTTTATTCAAACCGCCTTACGGCCTCTGACATGGTTTTTATGTAACGATTACTACCACCAAAGATAGTAGCCGGGACCAACAGCTTAACGTGTCATCCGAAGCACGGAATCATCTTTCTTTTCAGACAATCAGGTGACTCAGCCTGCAATGTCCTAACCAACTGGGGAAAAGCGCACAAAGTGACATTTCACTAGGTGCCCCCCGTGGGAATCGAACCCACGACCTCCGTGTCAAGAGCCCAATGCTCTTAACCATTCGATTGTAGACAGACCACGATAAATACGTATTTTTTCCTATTTTACCGAACTGCCTTTGCCGCCACTGGTTCCGGTTCTGGTCCTGTCGACACCACAAGAGTACACAATCGTAACTTTATATAAATTTTCCCAGGTTCCTCTACCCAATCTACAGCATGATTGTACTAGCGGGAGCTATAGCGTTGGATTGCCTACAAAAGATGACATTCGCTGTCGGCACCGAGCTATTCAGATGGCGCAAGGAGCGAGAGAGACGACACTATTTGGCTTACACTGGGCCTTTGATGGTTATGTGCGTGCTTTTGGCTGGCATTGGAGGTGAGTTTAGAAGATTTTATTTTCGATTTTTTTAATCAGTTATTTATTTATTTACACATTACAGGCACAATTAATGTTGTCTTGACAGGTATACACCCAATGCGACGACATTTTGTTTGCACATCTTACATAAAAAACATCTTACATTAATAATGTACACAGTTCAAATATAAATATTTTAAAAACTTTCATTTAAAAAATTTACAGTTCCTAAATCTAGATATCTACAAGTTAATCTAAGAGCTGCTTCCGTGAACTGGGCCTGCGAACAGTGGAACAAGTCTATATCTTTAGCTATTATCTTCATCATCAACAGCCTCTTGTCCACTAGTAGACAAATGTCTCTCCCAATATTAGTGATATGCTTGCGCTTCCGAACTTCCGAGTTCCGAACCAGGCAAGTAGTTTCCGATTATCTTGAATATGGTTAATGTCGTAAGGCGCGTTGCTCTATATGTGTGTTTGTTCATCGTGCTTACGTGCGTGCCTGCGTGCATGCTTGCGTGCTTGTGAGCGAGCTTACGCACATGCGTGCGTGCTTGCGAGCGAGCGTGCGTACTTGCGTTCGTGCGTGCATATGTGCGTTATTCGGACGAAGCATACGCGCGCGAATATACATGTGTATTTGTGTCTGTCTATGTCCAACTAAAACGGCGAAACATGGACTGATTTCGACGCGTTTTTTTGTTGTAATGGAATACAAACTTTTTTTTTTATTGCCGTCTTGTTTCTAGGTGTATCTCGTACAATAGCCCTCTACAAGAACTACAACGGTCCTATGACACTCCTGCGCCATCTACCGGAGGAGGACACAAAGACGACGGTGTGCTTCGGCAAAGACTGGTACCGGTCGCCGTCGAGCTTCCACCTGCCCGACGACTACAGGGTCAGGTTCATTGAGAGCGAGTTCAAGGGACAGCTGCCCGCTCCTTACGACGAGATGAGCAATGGTGAGCACATACCGAGATACATTAACTAAATACACGTTCTCCGTTCCGTCGCGGGTAAATGTGTGTGTTACTTATGCAAATAAATGATTTATCTATCTAAATACTTATGCTGACACTTTTTTAAGGGGATGATCATACCATTAAACTGAACAACTTGGTCTATGGGTCCAACATCGAAATCGCGAAAATAAAATAAGCTGTCCCTTACATTTGGCCCACGTAGGTTTGTAGTTTTGTATGGAACAGCTGATATTTTTTTCGCGATTAGTTGGACCCGCCACACCAAGCGAGCAGCAAGGTTTTTCCGAGGTATTTCTTTGTTCCCTTTTTTATAGTCGTGTGTAGCAAAGTCAAAGCAAAAGCTGACACGGTCGTGCGCATGTACGGCGCCATCTTATCGACTGAACAAATATGACTCGGGGTCAGCGAGCGAGGTAGCATCGGTGTGTAAAATTATCCGAACACATATGCCTCGCCCGCGGCGGGACGTTTGCCGCGCGCGGCGGGCCTCGCCCGTGGCTGCTCGCTTGGTGTGGACCCGCTTACTTCGATGTTGGTACCACAGAGAACATTGTTTAGCTTGTCGGTCTGATCATCCCTTTAAAAAGGAACCTTTATACAAGGTTTAATAAAACACCCTTTAGTAGACCATCAAACTGAACAGCTTACACTATGGAGATAAAGTCGGAAAAAAACTACTGTCCCTTTCATTTAAGTGTAGTCGGTACTGCAGTTTTGTATGAAACAGTAGATTATTAAAAAAAACAAACTGCCAAAGTGCCTTCTTGCTTTATAAGAATTATTAGGCAGTTAATATACACTGCCGTCAGATGGCGGTATTCCTTAACCAAAGTCAGCGGGCTGCTTAGGTTATTTAAAAATAATCTCGCAAGAAGTTTATCACTAACTTGTTTCTATTATCTACACAAAACAAATGTCCTCTTTTCACTTCCACAGCAACCCGTCTAATCCACGCCCACTTCAACGATCTAAACAAAGCTGACAACAGAACCTACCTCGCCCCAGATCAATGCCACTACCTCATAGACTCAGACGTAGGCCACCCAACGCCGTTACAGCCCGCCTACCACAAGATGAACTCATGGGAAGTGATCACGTCTGTACCTATACTGGATGCGGAGGTATCCCATAGGATATTTAGAGCTTTTTATATACCCGTTTTGTCTGGTAAGCATAGTGTTTACGCTAATTTGTATTTGTTGCGGAACAAATTTGCGTAGGGTAGGTGAATTTAGGTTTTAATTAGGATGCTTTATGGTCAGAATTTCGTTGATTTCTTTCTATGTTTGTTCGGACAAATTGGGGAAGGACAATACAGGAAACCGAAAAGTAAGTACATACAGAAGCCTCACTCTCATACAACGCTCAGTACGCGCACTAAATTTGATAAAAATGTACTTGCGACATAAATGTTTTCATTACATAGAAGGAAATCAACGATAATTTTAAGTGGTGTTTATGCCGCTTCTGTCAAGACCTTGTATATGAGTGAATTTTAACAAAATAAAATAGCACACAGTCAACATAAGTACATTGAATTCCAATAGGATTTACTTAAACTAATCTCAAAACAAATACTGCCGAAAATAATTTCCGATGGTATTTTCTATTTTCTGTACTTACCTAATTTGGTAAATCTTGTTCTCCAATCCAATCCATTGAATTTTACTGTTCAACGTGGTGAAGATTTTTGTCAATGAGCAATAGAGGCTTGTTGATTGTCCAAAATATCGTAAAAACATACATGCTTCCATTTTGTATGTCAGTCGCATACTAGTTTGGGAATAGCTAGTTAGCATAGCATAGCACAATTGCACCACATATTCCCCGAGCGGGTATGCTATTATTTGGAATATATCTTACACCTCCCAGGAAATAAGCTTATGTTATAGAGTTCGGCATAAAGGGCTGCCCTGTATCCACGAACTATACACCATGTTTGTTTTTGTTTACATATTAAGTCAGTTCTATTGGAATGTATTATAATATGTAAAAATAACTGACAATATTAGTTAACTCTGTATTTGTTTAATTGTTGACTGTACATAGAAGGTAGCATTCTGATTATAACGTACATTCGGCAACGAAAGTTGTTGAACAATTCTACCACCTTTATTTGCATGAAAACAAGGTTCAGAAGTGTTAATAATTTAGCGTTGCCGGCCGTCCTCCTACCTAATCCTTTTTGGGGTCGGCGAAACGAAATAATGACATTTTCCTACATTCATTTCTCTTAGCCGTAATGACTTTTTTTCTTCAAAATGTGGAATAAATTGATGCGTTATAACCATCCTAGATAAATTAACGGTTGCACCACGTTACAAGTTATCGATAATCAGAATGCTATCTTAAATAAAACGAATTGAATCTAGATTAAAAACTTAAGAGCCTACCGAGCCTATTGTGCTGCCCTCAATCGTATCTTTTTTTATTTGTATACAATTTAACAATATTCCAAATAACAAGAATGTTACATTGTAGTCCTGATTCACTTTCAATTTATCAAAACATTACGGATTATTATGTTTTATGCTTGTAGCTATTATCTTTAAAACCGCCGAAAGTGGCCACTTTTGGCGGTTTTAACGATAGTAACTACAAACTTTATAAAAACAAATCCGCAGTGACCCGATAAATTGAAAATCAGCAACGACTACAATGTGACATTCTTGTTTTTTGGAAATATTGTTTAATTGTTAAGAAATAAAAAATACGATTGGGGGCAGCACAATAGGCTCGGTGCAGCCTTATAAGTAAATAGGTACCAAATGTTTTTAAAAAGATCTCGCGTGTAAAATAATAATTATTGATATCATATTGTGCTTTTATCTACAGCAATATTTTTACTTTTTCTACACTATTTTTCTCTTCCAAATCTGTTACTCAACAGAACATATCAAATTTTATTTTTGTTATTAATATTATTTTATTTATTATCGTTATGAAATACATATTTATTAATGTCAAATAGCTTGTAGAACTACGAAGCTAGTCAAAGTTTACAAAAACTACTTTATGCCATTATTTTGTTGTATACAAGTTGTATAATGATTTTTTTAATGATAGTTCTTTATTTCTTTATTGGTATTACTGGGCATGAATAAATATCCCTACAGAACGAAAGCTTCATACAAGAGACCGCTGTCGGTGCACTCACTCATAGCGCGCGATAGAAAACGTACGAACAAACGTACAAACGTACGTACGAACAGGCAAATACGTATCCTGCCTAAGTTTGTGCGCCTATACGATATTTATTCATGTGGTATTATTAGTCGGATCCTATTCCTATCAACTTTTAATTAATATAACATAATTATCTTGACCAGTACTAAAATCTTTCTAAAACAGATGAGTCATGCCGCAATTTAAAACGAACAAATAACCCGCGCATTACTTGCACTCACAGCACACAAGCTCCTCAATATATAAAATTTTTGATTCCGTATTTAAAAAAAATAGACTATAAATTATACTGTTCTGTGGAACAAAAACATAGTCATTTCTCAGCGAAGTGACAGCTCATAGAGCGCGGCGGCACCGCAACGTATTCGCCGCGTTTAAAAGCTATTGCTTTGTGCACCAAGCGAATAGACCTTGCGAGTGCAATCGCCGCGAGAAGCCTCGGTCACACACAGCGAGTGCTCGCGGCAAGTAGGCACTCGCAGCAAGAAATCGTTGTGTGTGACAGGCTACTCGCTGCGAATAGATTCACTCGCCGCGAGTTGAATTCGCCACAAGTGGAATTGATCATGTTCAATTTTCCTCGCTGTGTGTGACAGGGGTACTAACTGCTAATAGCCATTCCGCTCCGCGCGCCTCTCCCGACTACGCCCGTGCCACAATCAAAATTCTCGTGTAAACGACATTTGTGCTCGCTGTGTGCGACAGGCAGGCAGCGAATACTTGTTGCGAGTTGCTGCGAGTGAGAACTCGGTGTGTGTGACCAAGGCTTAACTCGCTTGGTGGGATAAGCTACTCGCAGAGAGTCAGATTCTTTCGCATTGGTGGACTAAGTTACTCGCCATGAGTCAAATTCATTCGCAGCGAATTTTCCCGTCGTGTGACTTAGGCCTTTAGGCTTAAGATAGCCCTGAGCTCTCGTTTGCCGAGAATTTTATGTGTGTAGTAGCCTCAAGTAGTACTAAATATTCAGTAATACCAATAACTTTTTAATTAAGCTAGTTAAAGAAATTTTAACACGTTTGCATTTTTATAAACACGAAGTGACTTAATGTAGCATAATTTGTAGAATTTTATCGATACTTTATTACAATGAATTGATCGAAAATGTTTTTTTATTTAATACTTACGTCTGATAAACATACTTTAATGGGGATAAATTATAAACATTTAAAAATATTAACATAGTTCCTTATAAACACAGACAATAATTAACACATTGCTTGAATTGTAAGGTTTCTACACACAGAAGTCGCCGATCTGCCGACATTGTCGCCGGGTAGCCCGTGCGAATGTATGTTTGTAGCCGACAAGGACATCAACACCATACCCAGACTTTGTCGGCGACTTTTGTTGTAACAACGATTCTGAACACCTCAAGGACGATTAATTGCAGTCGTGGACATATGATGTAATTCCAAATATACTTGAATAGAGAATAGCTTGACCAACGTGTTTCAATAAACTGTAGGGCTATGAAACAAAATAGATTCAATTATGTTAAGTACCTAGGCTAAATAAGTAGATGTAGACAATTTTATTAGATTTTTGTCTAAATTTCTATTTTATGTTGTGGATATTTCGTTGATTATTAATTTTATTTATTTTTTAAATTAACTGTGAAGTTCCAACTATGCGAGAAATCGTTAATATTCAAGTTGGTAGGTGTGGGAATCAAATTGGCTCGAAGGTAAGTTTTAACCATAAACTTAATATTACTAGTTTTTGGTTTTAACCTTAATTAAAACGTTATAAGGTCCTATTTACCATAAAGCTTTCTGATAATGATAACTTATCTGCATTATATAAAAAAGTCTATTAATACTAAGATAGCGTGGTGGAGTCTGTCCCACCCCTGCCCTGCTCGACATGGCCTTGGAGGCCTTTGTCCAGCAGTGAGAAAACCTTTATGTGAGAGAAACAAGGTTTCTTTTACAGTTTTTTGTGAATAATCCATCTCCTTTGGCCTAATTTACATGTCATTCCATCCTGAAATCTTTTGATGATTTCCATCACAATTTCCATGAGATAAAATTTTAATTTCATCCATTGTGGACCATGTCTCTTACTGACAAGAAGATAGCACGTGTGTGCTGAGTGAGTGCGAGTGAGAGGGGACTACACCACTGCTTACTGTCGTCTTCCACCCATAGCGAAAAGGGGCGAGTTCAAAATTAGTAAGGGCAGCTAGTGTAGATCATATTATGTAGGTAAGATACTTTCTAAACAGTGGTATTAAATCCGACCATCGTAGTTGGTCTACTTGCGAATATTGCTTCTAAACAATGAAGATAGTGAATGAAGCGGCAAGAGACGTGTCAGAATTTATACATTTGGCGATCAAACTGCCACCCGTGGGCCACAGGCGTGAGCAGTATGTATGTATATATGTACAATGAAGTAATGACTCTTTCTATTCCAGTTTTGGGAGGTAATATCCGACGAGCACGGCATAGATCCAAACGGATGCTACCATGGAGACTCTGACCTTCAACTCGAGCGAATCAACGTCTACTACAACGAGGGATCGGCCTGCAAATACGTGCCACGCTCTGTCTTAGTCGACTTAGAACCTGGAGCCATTGATTCCATCAGAGGAGGCCCTTATGGCACAATTTTCCGACCAGACAACGTAATCTGTGGCATGACCGGAGCAGGCAACAATTGGGCTAAAGGACATTTCACTGAAGGTGCAGATTTACTCGAGTCTATTTTGGATGTCGTCAGAAAGGAAGCCGAAGGTTGCGATTGCCTTCAAGGATTCCAATTAGTCCACTCAATCGGAGGTGGCACCGGATCGGGATTAGGAACTTTGTTGCTAACCAATCTGAGAGAAGAATATCCAGACAGGATTATTCTTACTTTCTCCGTGGTACCAAGTCCAAAAGTTTCTGATACTGTGGTCGAACCGTACAACGCGACGTTGTCAGTAAATCAGCTGATAGACAATTCTGATCAAACGTACTGCATAGATAATGAAGCGTTATACGATATATGCTTCAGGACTTTAAAACTTAAGACTCCAACTTACGGAGATTTGAACCACTTAGTATCAGCTACGATGTCTGGAGTGACGACGTGTTTGAGGTTCCCGGGACAATTGAACGCCGATTTGAGGAAGCTGGCAGTGAACATGGTGCCGTTCCCGAGGTTGCACTTTTTCATGCCAGGGTTTGCGCCGCTGACGTCGCGAGGAAGCCAGCAGTACCGCGCTCTGACGGTCCCTGAGCTCACACAACAGATGTTTGATGCCAAGAACATGATGGCGGCGTGCAACCCGCGCCATGGCCGCTACTTGACCGTCGCTGCAATATTCAGAGGCCGCATGTCCATGAAGGAAGTCGACGAGCAAATGCTCAATATCCAGAACAAGAATAAAGATTACTTCGTTGAATGGATACCGAATAACGTAAAGACGGCTGTTTGCGATATACCCCCTCGTGGTCTCAAAATGTCTGCTACGTTTATTGGGAACACAACTGCTATCCAGGAGTTGTTTAAACGGATTGCTGAGCAATTCTCGGCTATGTTTAGAAGGAAAGCTTTCCTACATTGGTATACTGGGGAAGGTATGGATGAAGCGGACTTCACTGATGCCGATAATAACCTCAGTGATCTGGTATCAGAGTACCAACAGTACCAAGATGCGACTGCGGGAGGAGAAGAGGAATTCGGGGAGGAAGGTGAAGGGCCGGTCGGGCGCGGGGCCGATGAAGAAGAAAGTGATGAATGAATGGTGTTTTAGTGTATTTATTATTTATTCAATAAATTTTGTGTTTTATGAAGTTATGTAAGAATGTACTTACTTAAGTAGGTACTTATTAATTTATTATCCTACAAAACTAAAATCGTGGGAATGAAATAGCTCCAAAGGACTAGAGGCATATTATTGATACAGGCCTCTGACTAGCAGCGTATGATGTACGGATCTATGTATCATACATGTTGTCCTTGAGCGTAGGCGTTGACGGAAAGATATCGTCGCGATATCGCCGCGATATTTCTGAGATCTATCAGTGTCGTGGAGGAATCGCGGTGATTTCGCGACAATAACTATCAGTTCACGCCTGTGCCACACCTTGGACGCAAGCCTGTCAATTTCATACAAATGGGAAAAATTTAACAGAAGAGGTAAGCATGTGCGATACTGATTGAGTAGGAGCGAGACAGTTATATTCCAATGCCTAACGGTAAGTATATTGTTAGTAGCTTATCTACGATTTACGCCACTTTCCTATCAAGCAGGGGTGACGTTAAAATTGAGGTGCGTGGGGGGGGGGGGGGGCAGGGAGGGTCCGTAAGTACGGGATTGATACCACTGTATGTAGGGGAAAGTGGTACAAAATGATCCCTCGAGGTAAAATGATCCCCCTTTGTTTTACCGACTTTAGAAGTGCTACCTCGTAATTTTTTTTGAACGTTTTACGTATTGAACATTCTGCGTTTAGAACGTAATTTTAGTGAAAATAACGTTTCCTGCTGCGGTGTCCCTGGTGGTTGGGTTGTGGTCGGTTGGTATCAACCACGCGGTCGATAATGACGGCAAAATGTGGTACGTGTCCCGTGACACGCTGACGGCAGGACGGTGTGTATCGGAGGCATTTAAGCGTAAATACAACCAGCTTCATGTGTGGGCGAGGTGCCGAGGGCTGCGCCTTCGGTGCCGTCGACGCCTTTCCAACGTCCGGGACGTGGTGCAAAACAAATAGAAGATAGAGGAATTCACGCTACGGCTGCTGCGCGCTATACGGGCACCGTTTTGACGGCAGCGCTAGACGAGCAACACTTTGCAGTCGCAGAGGCGCGACGTCGCGCGACCGTAAAATTTATGAGCGCGACCCTCTGCGACCCACGACGACTGCAAAGTGTCGCTCGTCTGTAAGCGCTCTTACCGACGAGCGACACTTTGCGGTCGCAGAAAGAGCCCCAAAATGACGACATATTCAACTGCTGAGTTCAACGTAGTTTCAATAATCGCTGTCTTGGCCAGTTTTTATTATTATGTTGATACTTGAGTAGGTATATAGGTACCTACCTACCCACTATTCACACTTCTTGATTCACACCAAGTTTGACAGATGACGATTGAAGCAGCAAGATGACCACGAAGCGGGTCGAAGTGTATTTTCACACGTTTTGCATGGCGCACATCCTGAGAGGACGAGTACCTAGCTTCGTTAACTTTGTGACTTGTAGTTCGCATCTCGGTGTCTTGGTGGGTCTTGGGTTGGTTTTGGCGTAGTTTCTTGGGCATACTATATACCTTTATTCGTAGTGGGCATACCTATTACCATCGCGTCCATGGTCATGGTCATGGTCTGGCTGGGGTCTAGAACTGGGGTCCAATCTCAATCACAATAATAAAAAAAAGTTTGCAATAGAAAAGTAAGGTTTGTAAAAAGAACCTATACTTACCAAAGGGCTGGCCTGGCCACTAGATATTGTTCTCATCATTTAAAAATACGAATTCAATTTTCGACAGGCACGAACAAAAGAATGCCGAAACATCAATTCAAGAAAATTTCTTGTACGGTGCACATGTAGCTTGCTTACCTTTTTTTTTTTAACATATTTTTTTTATGTTTTTACCGTAGTAAAATTTTAACTATCTAGATTTTAGGCGCAAAATTTTCCGTGAAATCCATAATTATGAGGGAAATCGTCCATATTCAGGCTGGACAATGTGGCAACCAGATCGGAGCCAAGGTGAGTCTCGTGTTTATTGCTTAGATCACACTTCCATCACGTTCACTCTACCAAAAATGGAAAAGTTTACTATCACTCCTCTTGACCCCAAGAATTGAAGGAAGTCAGCTCCTTGGTTCACATAACTCTCTTGCTTACCTATTTTTCTTCTTCCTGCAGTTCTGGGAGGTGATCTCCGATGAGCACGGCATCGATCCCACCGGAGCTTACCAAGGAGACTCGGATCTACAACTCGAACGCATCAACGTCTACTACAATGAAGCTTCAGGAGGCAAATACGTTCCTCGAGCCGTCCTAGTAGACCTTGAACCTGGAACAATGGACTCCGTGCGCTCAGGGCCTTTTGGACAGATCTTCAGGCCCGATAACTTCGTCTTCGGCCAATCAGGAGCTGGCAACAACTGGGCGAAAGGACACTACACTGAAGGCGCAGAATTAGTTGATTCCGTACTCGACGTGGTTAGGAAAGAAGCAGAAGGTTGCGACTGTCTACAAGGATTCCAGTTGACGCATTCCCTTGGAGGAGGAACAGGCTCGGGAATGGGCACACTTCTAATCTCAAAGATTCGCGAAGAATATCCTGATCGCATTATGAATACTTTCTCTGTAGTTCCAAGTCCAAAAGTATCTGATACTGTTGTGGAACCTTACAACGCGACGTTGTCTGTTCATCAGTTGGTAGAAAATACTGATGAAACCTACTGTATTGATAATGAAGCGCTCTACGACATTTGCTTCCGAACGTTGAAGCTAACTACTCCTACGTATGGAGATTTGAACCATCTAGTATCGGCGACGATGTCTGGAGTGACGACGTGTTTGAGGTTCCCGGGACAATTGAACGCTGATCTGAGGAAGCTGGCAGTGAACATGGTGCCGTTCCCGAGGTTGCACTTCTTCATGCCAGGGTTTGCACCTCTGACGTCGCGAGGAAGCCAGCAGTACCGCGCTCTGACGGTCCCTGAGCTCACACAACAGATGTTTGATGCCAAGAACATGATGGCGGCGTGCGACCCGCGCCATGGCCGCTACTTGACCGTCGCCGCTGTCTTCAGAGGCCGCATGTCCATGAAGGAAGTCGACGAGCAGATGCTCAACATTCAAAACAAGAATAGCAGCTATTTTGTCGAATGGATACCAAATAACGTCAAGACAGCAGTGTGCGATATCCCTCCTAGAGGTCTTAAAATGTCTGCTACGTTTATCGGGAACACTACAGCCATCCAGGAGTTGTTCAAGCGGATTTCTGAGCAATTTTCAGCTATGTTTAGAAGGAAAGCTTTCCTTCACTGGTACACCGGTGAGGGCATGGATGAGATGGAGTTCACAGAAGCGGAGAGCAACATGAATGACCTGGTGTCTGAATACCAGCAATATCAGGACGCGACTGCTGATGATGAAGGGGTATTTGACGAAGAAGTTGAAGAGTAATTGTTTGTCGTGTCAATGTGTTGTGATGTCTCATTTTGTGTCTGTCCGTTGTTTAGTGTTTAGGCGTACCGTTTTGATATTTATTTAAATGTTTTATAATTTGTTTTAAATAAACAAAATAATACAATACGTTTAATTTTTCTTCAAATTATTAATACAGGGTGTAAGGATTAAACTTTAAACCCCAGTCTCTACCCATCAAACTGAACAACCAAGCTCAATTCAAACACAGCCGCCGCTGAGGCGGTTTTTTTGTAAAGTACGACTTTATATGGACCCTGCCACACAGAAATCCGGGCCGGTAGCGGTGCGGCGCGGCGCCGTACCGGTCAGAACGCTATGACAACCAGGCGGCGGCGACGCGGGCCGGAGGCGGCGCGGTGGCGTGCCGGGGGCGTCGCGGAAGCGGCGGCGGCCGCTGTATTCCATTGTAGTCAATGCGGATTGGCTTCCCGCCATTAAATTTGTTCGGTCAAAGTTGTATTTGATATTCGTGAAAAATTGGTTTTAGTGATATTTGTGACATAATTTCGTGCGGATTGTGTGCCAAAAAGTTGCGTAAATCGACCAACATAACAGGAGTCTCAAATACATACGAAGAAAGAACAAAAGTTTTGGTGCAAGTTAAATCGTACTGGTGATTGTGGCGGCAACGCGCGTGCTTACAAAATCGACCAAAATTTCATCCTCATCGTTCATCTATCATCCCATCGTCATCAGGAGAGTTTTGCACGGGAATTGTGAAGAAACAGACGGGCTTTGTTTCTTAATTTTCTAAATTCGTTTTTCGTGGCTATTATTGTGTTAATGTGGTGGAATTAGTTTGATAATGTGCCATTAATGGAGAGCAATATAGTAAGAGTGAGAAATAAAGAAGGCGCTCCCGTTTGATTCGGATTGATTCTCGCGTGAAACTCCCCTGACCATTGGAATGTGTGTACCACCCTCGCATTTCAAGAGTTAGGTATTAAGGTTAGGTTAGTTTAGGTTTAAGTACAAAGAAAAAAGGCACTAATGACCAGGCAGTAAGGGCTAGTTCCCATAGCCTATCTGAAAGGATAAACTTTAAAAAAAAAAAAAAAAATTGTAGTCAATGCGAGGTGTCACACAGAGCGGTGGCGGCGCGTCGCGGTCCGGAGGCGGTATTTACCGCGCTGTCATTTTGTATTTTATGGATGGCCGCTTTTGATGTCACACCGGCCGCCTCCGCGCCGCTACCGCGCCGCCACCGCACCGCGCGAACCCTGTGTGGCAGGCCCCGGAACGCTTTCGCTTCCCGCAGAAACGCCACCGGCCCGCTTTCCCGCAGGACCGCCTCTGTGTGGCCTGAGCTTTAACATGAGCGTTTCTACAACTGACACTCTGTTAGCTTTCAAAAATATCACATATCCAATCGCGAAAGCGACGTTTTGCGAAAGCGACGTGTTGCGAAAGCGACATTCTGAGAAAGCGACGTTTTACGAAAGCGACATTCTGAGAAAGCGACGTTTTGCGAAATAGACAAAGCGTCGCAAAACGTCGCTTTCGCGAAATGTCGCTTTCGCAAAACGTCACTTTCGCAAAACGTCACTTTCGCAAAATGTTGCTTTCGCAAAGCGTCGCTTTCGCAAAATGTCGCTTTCGCGATTAGAAATGTGATATTTTTGAAAGCTAGCAGTGATTTTTTTAATTTCAAAATGTTTTCAAGAAATTTACGTTTTAAAAATTTTTACCCTTTTTTATTTTTAAATTTCAACATTTTTTGCAATTCTTTATAGCTTGGCCAAAAAGTCATGATCGCGGTGACAGGTGGAACTAAAATTTTAGTATGGTGGTGAAAGCGACGTTTTGCGAAAGCGACATTCTGAGAAAACGACGTTTTGCGAAATAGACATTGTGCGAAGTGGACCTTTTGCGAACGGTTGACATTTTACGAAGTCGTCAATTTGCGCTTAAGCCCAGAAAAGTGGACCGTTTGGAAAAGTAAACCGATCGGAAAAGTGGACCGTTTGGACAAGTAGACTGACTGATCGGGAAGTAGACGGATCGGGAAAGTGGACCGTTTGGACAAGTAGACTGATCGGAAAAGTGGTCCGTTTGAACAAGTAGACTGATCGGGAAGCAGACGGATCGGGACAGTGGACCGTTTGGACAAGTAGACGGATCGGGAAAGTGGACCGTTTGGACAAGTAGATCGTTCGGGAAAGTAGACCGATGGTACCGGAGGGTTGCCAGGTTATGCGTGATTATGACGTTCTTTCGTGGAGGCAGCGCCCTTATTTAATTTCTACTCTTTTTGGCCAAGCTATACCTACATGTTTTCATATTTTTACATTTTACACTTTTAGTACCTATATTTTTTAATTCTAAAATTTTTTTACAATTTATTTTTCTACATTGTTTAATCAATCAATCATTTATCCATACAAACTAGCGCCATTATCTGACAGGTTCGCGTAAGGCCTATCCATTAATTTTATTTTGATCTAAGCACAAATATACAAAAATGTAAAACAATTTAAAATGCATAAATTTGTGTAAAAATGTACAAAAATGTGCAAAAATATACAAAAATGTACAAAATTAAAATAACATTTTTTTTTTTTTTTATATAATATACAAAACTGTAAAATCTAAAAATATGTAAGTAAACATGTAAAGAATTGCAAAAAATTTAGAAATGTAAAAAAAATTGCAAAAAGATACAAAACAAATACAAAACTGTGTAACCTACAAAATAAAAAATAAAAAAAATTTAAAAAAAATTTTAAACATTAATAATTTGAAAAAATAAAAATTCAAAAAAACATTGCTAGCTTTCAAAAATATCACTCATATCTAATCGCGAAAGTGACATTTTGCAAGTGACGTTTTGCGAAAGCGACATTTTGCGAATGCGACGTTTTGCGAAAGCGACATTTTGCTAAAGCGCCGTTTTGCGAAAGCCACATTCCGAGAAAGCGACGTTTTGCGAAATAGACATTGTGCGAAGTGGACCTTTTGCGAACGGTTGACATTTTGCGAAGTCGTCATTTTGCGCGTAAGCCACGCTTATTTCCATCTATCCCCCTGTAATATCCCACAAATGAAAACTCAAGTTTATGATCTCGGATTATATTCGGACAACACAAAGGACATACACAAGTGAACTACCTAAACTAATCATTCTTCTCCCTCCATTCCCTCATCTCCTTCCTGTTCTTCATCGAACTCCCCTTCATCATCAGCCGTCGCGTCCTGATATTGCTGATATTCTGACATCAGGTCATTCATGTTGCTCTCCGCTTCTGTGAACTCCATCTCATCCATGCCTTCACCGGTGTACCAGTGAAGGAATGCTTTCCTCCTGAACATGGCCACGAACTGTTCAGCCACCCTCTTGAATATGCTCTGGATCGCTGTCGTGTTTCCAATGAATGTCGCCGCCATTTTCAGTCCTCGTGGCGGTATATCACATACTGCAATCTTGCAGTTACTAGGGATCCATTCCACGAAATAGGTGCTGTTTTTGTTCTGGATGTTCACTAGTTGTTCATCTACTTCTTTCATCGACATTCTGCCTCTGAATATCGTGGCCACGGTCAGGTATCTCCCATGTCGTGGATCACAGGCTACCATCATGTTCTTCGCATCGAACATCTGTAGTGTCAACTCTGGAACTGTCAGTGCTCTGTATTGCTGAGCTCCTCTCGATGTCAGGGGAGCGAACCCAGGAGTGTAGAAGTGAAGTCTGGGGAACGGCACCATGTTGACCGCGAGCTTCCTCAAATCTGCGTTCAACTGCCCAGGGAATCTCAAGCAGGTCGTGGTGCCAGACATTGTTGCACAAACCAAGTGATTTAGATCACCGTAAGTAGGCGTCGTCAACTTTAAAGTTCTGAAGCAAATATCGTAGAGCGCCTCGTTGTCTAAACACATCGTGTGGTCAGTGTTTTCAACAAGCTGGTTCACAGCTAGCGTTGTATTGTACGGTTCTACGACGCAATCTGAGACTCTCGTACTCGGGAATACAGAGTAGGTCAGGATGATTCTGTCGGGATATTCTTCTCGGATCTTGTTCACGAGAAGAGTGCCTAATCCGGAGCCAGTGCCGCCGCCGAGTGAATGGGACATCTGGAAGCCTTGGAGGCAGTCGCAGCCTTCAGCTTCTCGGCGGACGATATCCAAGGCAGATTCTTGGATTTCGACGCCTTCGGTGTAGTGGCCTCGCGCCCAGTTGTTAGCAGCGCCGTTTTGCCCGTAGACAAAGTTGTCGGGTCGGTAGAGGCATCCGAAGGGGCCGGAGCGTACAGCGTCCATGGTTGCAGGTTTGAGGTCCGCCAGGACGGTGCGTGGCACGTACTTTCCACCTGAAGCCTCGTTGTAGTAGACGTTGATGCGCTCGAGCTGAAGGTCGGAGTCTCCGTGATAGCACCCGCACGGGTCGATGCCGTGCTCGTCGGATATCACCTCCCAGAACTGTTAACAAGAAGCGTCATTTAGTTTTGCTAGTTAAAGAACGATATGAGACAGAGGGGATAGCTTAGAGGGTGGATTTTTAAGGGGATGATCGTAAGACAGATTCGACTGAAAAGCTACTAGAGTTTAGTGAGAAATATATATAAGATGTGGGTCTTTACCTTTCCTCCCACTTGGTTCCCGCAAGAGCCCACTTGAAGGTTAATAATCTCCCTCATCTTGTAAATTTAACAAATTATAGGTCACAGATACTTGTAAATTTATCGAAAAATTCTCAAAATATTGTCACAAAATTGATGCTTATCATTAACTTAAACTAAAAAAATAAAATAAAATAAAAAAAATCTAGCGTAAAATCACACAGTGCGCATTACGTCAGATTTCAGAAGAAAATGAGCCGAACAGAACAATTGTTTCTGTTCTAAAAATTTGAACAAAATTCTAGAACAAGCTAGAACTTTTCATGCTGCCAGGATTAAAAGTGACCAGTAATTTGCTGCAAAACAGGAAACCTCCGAGTTGATAAACTATTTTAGGCACATAAACGCCATCTGAAAAGAAAAGCCATAACCAATAACTCACAATTAAACTACTGAAGCTTCAAAAACTTTCAGTGTCAGTACCTGAATTTCTTCAGTAAACGACGTACTAAAAAGTTCCGGCCGCCGCCGCTAGATGCCCCTCGCTCTCCAGGACGCTTGTTTTGTTTTCAGTTTTCAGCGGCTCTCGATGTCAACTTGTCATGGCGCTCGCTGGAAATGTCATTGAGCTAACGAACCGTGGTAAAATGTAAAATTCTAAGTTTATCCTGTATGATGTACTTATTTTTAATGTGTTCCGAATGTGTGGCGAGCGAGCGCCCGCGAAGTGATGTCAGTGGCGGATAAAAATGCGGTTAGTGAAGAGAAAAAATCTGCTTTCTGTGAGGATAGCACGGACAGTGATAATGAAACGGAAAGAAAGCGCTTGCTACGTAGAATATCCACTAGCAAATGCGTCGGTAGACTGGTGAGTCCCTTACATTATTTATGAAGCTTTGCATTCCTCAAATGCTAAGGTTTTGGGGCTTGGGCGTGCCAAGATAGGATACTTGTCAAACGAGAGCGGGGCGGAGGGGGGTTGACCCCATGTGCCCGGGCTTTTAGCAATTTTGGTGATCAATTTTTTAACGATATTGTTTGCCAATGTAATGAGTATGTTTGACCTATTTGTGTGGAAATGGAAACTGGATACCGAGGGGAGTACGTTATTTCTGTGGTGACCAATTATTTTTAAATTTGTAGGATAAGTCCAGTTTTTAGATTAAGACATCGTTTTTTAAAATTTGAAGTTTTCGTGAAATTGGATTACGTTATGCTTCTTCTTCAACAAGGAATTTCTTAATTTCCTATTTACTTTTACGTTGCGCACGCAGTTGGTTTGTAAACAAACATTACAGAAAATGGTGTTTACTCAGGCCATAAAAGCTTAACACAATCTAGACAACATCAACAGCTTATAAGTAATAGTCCATTATTACAGATAGGTACTACATATTGTAATTTTCAAAAATTTATATTTTAGTAGGTAACTACCAAAGTTCGTTAATTATAGCCTGTCGAAATGAAATAACACCAAAACGGTCACCTATTGAAAGACTTTCAGTGCCGAAGTTACAATACGCCTCTCTGCGTCGCGCGATTTTAGTTTCGTATTTTTAAAATGTATACCTACTTACTTAGTAAGGTCTTAATCGTTCGTTCGTTCGTAAGGTTTGATCGTTCGTTATAAATTCAATAAGAAATTAAAATGTTGAGCAAGCTTTTATGTACGTAGATAGTACTTACCGGAATATAATATGCAAGATTTACTTAATCATAATAGTTGTGGACAAAATGTTAGTCACCTAACACCACTTGATACGTCGCTCCATCCTGATACCTTCAGTAGGCTAATGCTAATGTTACTTACCTAAGCGTTTTTAATTACAAATGCACGTTTGAAAATGTAGTTAGTATCAGGGACTGAAACCGGTTACGGTAACAGTACCGTAAAAATGTAACGGTACCGTAATGCTATAAAGGTTAGGCATAACGGTACCGTTATTTTACACATTGACCGTACCGTAAAAACGTAACGGTACCGTAATGCTATAAAAGTACCGTACCTTTATCTTATAAAGGTATAGTTACGTACGTAATGAAAAATGCGGCTGGCCATTTTTTCTACCACGTAGCGAATGAAACGAATTGAAGCACTGAAGCATGGTAAAAGCGCAGCTTGGCAATTTATCAAAGAAAACCTTTATTCATAAAGGTTAGGTACCGGTATTTAAGAATACCGTTTATTTTCCGGTACAGTAATTTATTTCGGTAATTGAAATTTTTCTATAACCAGATTTTATCGGTATGACGTCATACCGTTAAATAAATATACCTTAATTTTTCGGTAATTCAGTCTCAGGTTAATATTTCCAACAATGTATCTGATCACCCCGGATTTGTCGTGATTTTACGTACGTTTGTTTTACGTTACTACTACAATGTTTTACTTCCTTAAGTTGTCCTAGTTTTACAATCAAATACGGGTACCCTACACCATTGTACTATGGTTCTATGCATGCTCTGTTCCAAGTGTTCCAACCAAGGATGTCCGATGCTTGTCAATCTTTCGAACATTTCGCCCTACTTTCATAGGAACCCTTACCTATCGTGCAAACCCTTGTATTCTAGCCTGACAGTTGATATGGGTACAGGAACATACCTTTTGTTAGATGTTTGGAATACAATGTTGTATTGTTACGTATCAGTCTAGTTAAGAATAGAATACTGTAGAATATGTCATTTGTATCTGGTAGAGCCTGCAGTGGGACGTAGGTAGGGTTGCCAACTTTTTTAAGCGAACATAAAGTATATTTCGTTACAGGGATGGTAAATAAAAAGTACAGTCTTAAAAAATAAAGTACATTTATTAAAAATAATTAAAATTTTTGAAACTGTATTTTTGGAGCCTTTTGCTCATACAAGTAATAACAAAGATTTATCATTTGTTTCAAGAGGTTTGGTGGGATGCACTGCATTCAAAATCAAGATTTTCAATTATTAAGAGCTCGTTTCTAATTTTAATGATATCCTGTTCTTCTCGTCCCTCCACTTCACATTCTTCACTGAAAACAACCTGAAAGCCGGAGTGGCATGGACAGACAAAATATCTCAACTAATTATAAAACCGTAAAATCATGAGGAATAAAAAAGTAGCGGTTCACTTCATATAAATTCAAATAACACTCGATAGCGCGATTTAAAAACGTGCAGCGCCATCTATTGACAAAATTGTTAGTTTGTTTGTTCGCGCATCACGCAAAAACTACTGAACCGATTTTGATGAAACTTTTTTTGTTTGATAGCTTATGATCTGACTTAAATTCTGGTACCTATATAATTTGTGCGGACGAAGTCGCGGGAAAACACTAGTAACTTATAATTTTCTTCAAATTATAGAATTCGTTTGGGCATTCTTTAAAAATTTACTGCCATTTCTCGCCAGTATTTTTTTGTAGACCTAGCTGAAATAAAGTATTTTTGCGTACTTACTTTATTGTACTTCAAAAATATAAAGTACATTGACTGAAAATAACGTACAATACTTTATATAAAGTACAGTTGGCAACCCTAGACGTAGGGTATGTAGGCTAATATTGCTGATGATGTCATTTGTAAGAATTAAAGTACTAATTGTTTTGCAAACTTATTTGTTCGGCCTACAGGGCTCTAAAAACCATCCACAATAAAACAAGTGTTTTCTTCGGGATCCTTAGAGCGAGTTAGTCAGACTCACACTTGGCCGGTTTTTACTTAGAGTACCTATGCTATAAAACCGTTTTTATGATGGAGCAAAAAGAAAAGAAGATACGGACTGTATGATACAGTCCTTTATAGTCATAGACATATTACTCTAGCGATAGACAAGCTCGTTCAAACAAACAACATGTCACACAAAACAACACAAAATGACACATTGCGGTCTGTCATTGCCATAGTGACGAAGTGAACTCGGGAACATCAATCAGGTGCGTACACCTCATTCAAGTGGAACATGTTGCTTCTATGGAAGGGCTAGTCTATCGCTAGAGTTTAAGTCTATGTTTATAGTTAACTGCCTCTGTGGTCTAAAGGTTAAGAGCATTGGGCTCTTGACACGGAGGTCGTGGGATCGATTCCCCCGGGGGGGGGGGGGGGGGGGGGCACCTACCTAGTGATATGTCACTTTGTGCGTTTTGCCCCAGTTGTTTAGGACATTGCAGGCTGGACCACCTGATTGTCTGAAAAGAAAGATATGTCCGTGCTTCGGATGACACGTTAAGCCGTTGATCCCGGCTACTATCTCTGGTGGTACGTAGTAGTCGTTACATAAAAACCAAGACAGAGGCCGTAGTAAGACGGTCTGAAAAAACTCTGACACCATAGGGCTTGCTGCCCAAATGCCAACACGATAAGAAGAATAAAAAGGTAACACGTACGGCGTAGGACTAGGGTCCCCCCTTCGGTTACGGAACCCTAAAAATGATTCGATAAATAGTCGATGAGTCGTCATAGACAAAAGATAGACGTATTCTTCTTTTGACCACCCCGAAAGTATGGTTTATAAATGTTTTTTTTTTTCAATCAACCTTAACATTTTTTTCAGCAGACGGGATGAATAAAATCCTTCGTTATCTATCCCGAAAACTTTCATTCCATTGAACAAGATAGCTATCTCATTGCATCTTGCACGGAATACGAAAAATTACGTTCTAAAACCAACTTTGCTGAAAAGATTTAGAGTTTCAAATAGGATAGTCTACGTTTACAAGCATCTCAGACCGCATGACGCCGATCCCAGTCGCGTCGTCTTTATGACTTTCGCTTGTAGGTACCTATCATTTATTTTAGATTTACTATAGATTAGATTAGATTCATTTAACTATTTCATGTCACATTCTCACATAAATATTTTACATAAAATCTCCCTTCATAAACATGATCGTCAAATTGTACAATAAAATAAAATTACCAATGTCAAATATGAATAATTATAAAATAATAAAACCTTAAAGTTAAAAAAAAATAGTCTAATGACTACTTCCAGAATAAATATAATGTCAACAACAATCAGGGTGTAAACGTAAATGCGTCATACAGGATGTAAGGAAATGTATCATACTTTTACTATGAGAGCAAACCAGTCAGAACAAAAAAAAATTTGAGTCGAAATGCGCTGAGAAAATGAAAACAAAATTGACTTTACTTACATCCCTTACCTAGGTACATCCATTACATGAACTATGGCCTTATCAAACGTAACATGCAGAGGTAACAACGGACACGAACGTTATGGATATATCCGAAGGCTTTCCGCGCTACGGATACGTATATCCGTTTGAATCAATCCATCATCCGTAAGCCGGCATAGTAACGGATCGGGTAAAGTTTTGAGAAATGATATCTTCAGTTAGGGAAAATATTTTGACTCAGACTTTTTTTGTGTTGGCTTAAAATGATATTTTCATTTGAAATCGTCAAAGTTAATAAGAGTCAGGGACAGGATATCATTGTCTATACCTAAATAATACCTATACCAGCATAGCTAGCATGCCGCAGTGATACAGCGCTATCACCAAGCTATCACAAGCTCTCTTTCTATTTGCGTGCGAACGAACGAGATAAAAGACGTGATACAGCCGTATCACGTGCAGCATACTACGAGTGCTGCACTTGTAGTATGCTACTCGTGATACGGCTTTATCACGCCTTTTCTCTCGTTCGTTCACGTGCAAATAGAAAGAGAGCGAAGGTGTGATAGCGCTTTATCACGGTGTCATGCTACCTATGCAGGTTGAGCTTCACCACTAGTAATTTTTAATCACGCTATGCTAATACCATAATTTCATTTATTTCCTACTAGCGACCCGCCCCGGCATCGCACGGGTGCAATGCACATTAAGGGTCCTTTATGCTGACACTTTTTTAAAGGGATGATCAGACCATCAAACTGATCAAATTTCTCTATGGGACTAACATCGAAATAGCGAAGCAAAAATCAGCTGTCCCTTACATTTGGCTCAAGTTGGTTTGCAGTTTAGTATGGAACAGCAGATTTTTTTTTTTGCGATTTCGTTTTTTGTTTCCATAGAGAAAGTTGTTTAGTTTGATGGTCTGATCATCCCCTCAAAAAAGGGTAGGCATATTAAGTTGTACCCAGTATAGACCTTCCTCTTGAAGCATTATTTTTTTATTGATAGATTGACGAACACCTTAACGAAAATCTGACAACGTACTGTCAAGAGCACGTCAAGAGCACCTTGGTCTTCGTACTGTTCTTATGGCTATTGACTGTACAAGCATAGAGATAGAATATCGTCAAGGATGTATTTACAAATATTGCGCCCCTGGGCAAATATACATGGTGTTACATAAGTAAAAATAAATATTTAAAACTCTTAAGGGGGTTGTTTAGACCATCAAACTGAACAACTTTCACTATGGGACCAACATCGAAATCGCGAAAAAAAAAACAGATGTCCCATACATTAGCTCGAGTCGACTTGTAGAGTATGGAACATCTTTTTTTTTCGCGATTTCGATATTGGTCCCATAGTGAAAGTTGTTCAGTTTGATGGTCTAAACCACCCCCTTAAATGTTTATTTGTATTTTTGTAACACCTTGTATTTGGCCACCCCCCATAACTGCAGTTTGCCGGCGGCGGCGGCGGGCCCGTAGCCAAAATCATTTTCTGCCAGCAAAAGTTAGGTTTTGACATATTTAAGAATTACCGACTAAAGTTGTCGGTTATTTTTTCACACTGATTTCAGGTTATTACCTACTGTATTTCTTTGGGCAACCAAGTCCTCCCCATGTGTAGGCCCTACGTAAGAAAAACAGTATACTAACCTCGGACAATAAATAAGAAAGCCTGCATTCTGAATGCCTGAAGAATTGCATGAGATCTGAGACCTTTCTTACTTTCCTGTCCTCGGTGTGTAATCTACCTACTATATTTTCATATTAAACATTTTACAAAATATGACTTTTAAATGTATGGAACCTAAGGGAAACCCGTGGTACGGACAACGTGCCTTCAACTTCTTATAGATCAAAGTCCAAACAGGGTAACCTGACCTGTCACCGTGTGTACATAACAACTTGACATTTTGTTTTTCATAAAATGCATAATTTGCATGCTATTTTAAATGGCTGAATCAGGATTATTGTAACAACCAACCGTGTACCATGTTACCGTGGTCTAATGGTTAAGAGCATTGGGCACTTGACACGGAGGTCGTGGGTTCGATTCCTACGGGGGGCACTTAGTGAAATGTCACTTTGTGCGTTTTTCCCCAGTTGGTTAGGACATTGCAGGCTGAGTCACCTGATTGTCTGAAAAGAAAGATTATTCCGTGCTTCGGATGGCACGTTAAGCTGTTGGTCCCGGCTACTATCTCTGGTGGTAGTAGTCGTTACATAAAAACCACGTCAGAGGCCGTAAGGCGGTTTGAATAAACTCTGACACCAGGGATTGCAGCCCACTCGATAAGAAGAGAGAATGTTTCTATTATATTCTATGTATACCCTTACAAAGAATAGAATAGACGAGGAATAATCCTCGACACTTGTGCAATTAGATTTCACATCAGTGCATAAAGTTTCCTGATAGAAAACGATATATTAAACATCTAACGCTCTACTGCAAATTGGATCAAAATCGAGCTAATTGCTTCAGCAAAATGTGATGTATTTAACTGACGAGCTGAACTACGACTAAATAAAGCAATGCAGATCCGATTTTGCAGAGTGACGCGTAATTTGATTTAATTTAACCGACACAAAGCTAATGTGACGACCGCTAACTACCAACGAAACTGTATTACTTCCAGTTAAATGTTTTGCTTTCATAAATGGGTATATGTGGTAGTGATTGTGATTGTATTTATTGCACTTCCGGTGCAACAGCGACACAGTATTAGAGTGACATAGTTAAGAGCATTGGGCTCTTGACACGGAGGTCGTGGGTTTGATTCTCAGGGGGGACAACTAGTGATATGTCACTTTCCCATGAGTTTCACTTTCGTTTTTCCCATGTTGGTTAGGACATTTCAGGCTGCATCACACGATTGTCTGAAAGGTAAAATGATTCCGTGCTTTGGATGACACGTTAAGCCGTTGGTCCCGGCTTCTATCTCTGGTGGTAGTAGTCGTTACATAAAAACCACGTCAGAGGCCGTAAGGCGGACTGAAAAAATTTTTAAACGGGCTTTTTGCGTCGCTCTTGCAAAAGTCGTAGCTACCACCTTAGAATGCCATGTATCAAATATGACCTATTTTAAGGAATAATTCCCTTTACGTGTACCTATAACATACATACCTCATCATTATTATTATCAGCCTATACAGGGTGAAATTAATATAATTAAACTAAGAGTCGACTCTATTATCGGAGCTAACCGATCGGAGCAAAAAAAAATCTGCTGTTGCATACATTTGAGTCGAGTAGTCATTGTAGTTTAGTATATGGAACAGCAGTTTTTTTTTCGATCGGTTTGCTCCCATAGTAAAAGTTGTTCAGTTTGATGGGTAGACTCTTAGTATATACAGGATGTTTCATAAGTAAGAATACATTTTTAAAACTCTTAAGGGGGTTGTTTAGACCGTCAAACTGAACAACTTTCTCTATAGGACCAACATCGAAATCGCAAAAAAAAAAATTTGATATCCCATACATATTTTAGCTCTAGTCGATTTGTAGAGTATGGAACATCAATTTTTTTTTGCGATTTCGGTATTGGTCCCATAGTGAAAGTTGTTCAGTTTGATGGTCTACACCACCCCCT
Source organism: Agonopterix heracliana (assembly GCA_963693445.1). NCBI lineage: Eukaryota > Metazoa > Arthropoda > Insecta > Lepidoptera > Depressariidae > Agonopterix > Agonopterix heracliana. The sequence goes on from OY856308.1 coordinate 3,074,704, forward strand.
TAAAGGTTTATTTGTATTTTTGTAACACCTTGTACAGGTCCTTCTTAATAATAACTAACACTTTTTAAAGGGGATGATCAGACTGTCAAACTGAACAACTTTCTCTCTTTCTCTTTCTTTCCCTATATATAATATATCTTATAGGCAATCTGCAATAGAACCTGACTTAAAACTTCGCTCCTATCTCAGTATAAGTTCGCATTGCCTAAAAAGTTTTAAAGTTGTAAGAAGTTTTAGATTAAATAAAAGTTGTACCTAGGTATATTTTACTTTAGGTAGCTCAGTGTGTAACTGTACCCGATTCAATCGGATTCAAATCGACTATATGTTGTCGACAGTTCATAGCTATTCTGCTTCTTAATACCTATTTAGTTTATCTATTTTAGACAATAGATATTACCGATTCTGTACACTTTCAGTTTTTGCATTTATTTTTATTTATCAACTAGCTGAAGCCCAATAAATGTATACAAGTGTAACAAAAATACAAATAAACATTTAAGGGGTGGTTTAGACCATCAAACTGAACAACTTTCACTATGGGACCAATATCAAAATCGCGAAAAAAATTTATGATGTTCCATACTCTACAAATCGATTAGAGCTAAAATATGTATGGGATATCATATATTTTTTTTCGCGATTTCGATGTTGGTCCCATAGAGAAAGTTGTTTAGTTTGACGGTCTGAACTACCCCCTTAAGCCCCACTTGCGCCAACCTGGGTTAGCAATAAACTCCAGGTTAAGTTGGTAACCCATGATTTTTTGTATAGAAAAACAACTGAAAGAGCCATTTTATCCGGAGTTAATTGCTAACCCGGGGTTGGCGCAAGTGGGGCTTAGAGTTTTAATATTTATTTTTACTTATGAAACACCTTGTACAGGTAACACCAGCTTTTAAGGGATTATCATAACCATAGACTTAAACTCTAGCGATAGACTTGCCCTAGCATAGAAGCAACATGTTCCACTTAAATGAGGTGTCCGCACCTGATTGATGTTCCCGAGTTCACTTCGTCACTATGGCAATGACAGACCGCAATGTGTCATTTTGTGTTGTTTTGTGTGACATGCATGTTGTTTGTTTGAACGAGCTTGTCTATCGCTAGAGTAATATGTCTATGATAATAACAAACAGTTTCATCAAAATAGGTCGAGCAGTCATTGCGCGGTGCTCGAAAAAATAAACATATCGTACTTTACCCTTTTTTGGAATAACTAAACCCCCAAAATACAGTATTCAAATAATATCACATAAATAGCTTTCTGACGTCATTTTTTGACTCTACCGTTCCAACGTGTTCCGTTGTAGAGAAGATGCGGCCAAAAACTAAATAACTTGTCTTATATTATAGTTTGTAAATAGTGTTGAATAGAGTAGGTAGATATAAATAGTTCAATACCAACATGTGCTACACACATTTATTTGCAAAACAGTGGTTATTTTATGACTCTATCAAACTAGTCATAACATAAATAAACAACGTTGCAGCAATCTACTTTGTACTGTTATCCCTCTGCTTTAAAGTCTGTTATAAAATAAAGATATTCGATAAACATTGTACGATGCTCTCATGACAATATTTACACTGTTTCTAATGTTCATGCAGTGAAAAGGATGTATAAATAAAGCTGCGTTTGGACGTATTGCTTTTATCGATGCAATATCGATAGTAAATCTACACCGCCTACCAATCTTCTTAGAGGATAGACCAGAACGGTTTTCTCCATACAAACTATTCCCCTGTTTTCTCCCTGGATTATAAAATAACACTAGAGCAAATATTTTTTACCATACAATCTATGTCACTTTTGCCATGTCCCTATGTTTTGCTTTTTTGCATTAATTAATTATTGTAAGAACTAGGGACCATCGAAAATGACCAATTTTACCGCCCGTTTTCAGACATCCAGTAAAAGAAATTTGACGAACATAAACAAGAAAAGCAAAACATGCGGACATAACCAAAGTCTTTCTCATATTATTTTTAAAAGAATTATTAAAATCGGTTTAGTTTTGGAGGAGGAAACAGGGGAATACGAAATGGTAATTTCGACAATTTTTTTTTACTTATATAAAATCGGTCCGAGCTGCAGATGTCTCTTTCGCATTCAAGTCGGCGGGGTGTATGGTGGGTGGGGCGTTATATCGAGCGTGTAGTTCTGTAGATTTCAAGAATTTGTGACAAACCTAAGTAGGGTTTCTTATCACGATACAAACCATTAGGTTTCTTATTACGATCGACAATCCGTATCACAATAGAAATTTCGCGATAAATATCAATAGCTTTCTCCATTAGACAGTTGCTGCAGGTACCTAATAGAAATAGGCTTATTAGAAATAATATTTGGCTATGAGAAATATCACTGCGTGAATTAATAAAGCAGTAAGATCAACGACCGAGAGATAAAATAACCATTGGATATGTTTTACGAACTGGCAAATGGCCAGGTGACAAGAGACATTCATTGAATTACTACGAGGACAGAATGATGACGTAATTTTACTGACTTTGCACATAGGATAGTTTGTTGAAATGCCTGAATAATTAACTCAATAGAGAAGAACAATTCTTATAATAAGATACCAAAAGATGTTCTAAACTTGCCAGACAATAAGTTTAAGTACCATGTTAAACAAGTCCTCTGTAAAAAAGGCTACTATAAACTCGATGATTATATGAATGACCAAAATGTCTGGTCTTGACAATGGTACACTATGTAATTCAATATTGTATAATTGTAAGTGTACTTTGTATATTTTGTTTTTAAAATATGCGTGTTGTAGGAGTTTCTGGCCGCATCTTCTCTACAGCGGAATACCTTCCGACGCGGTGGTAGAGTAAAAAATGACGTCAGAAAGTTATCCATGTGATATTTTTTTGATTAAACAATTTGATTTGATTCATGCTCGCGACTCCTCGAGGGGCTGGTCACAGATATTCTTGAAGAGAGAGATAGAGAGAGAGAGGGAGAGAGTTATTTTTCTTCTCATATTCTTTTATTAGAGAAGTTTTAAAAAGGAAAAGAAAATAGTTCATTTTTCTGTCATCTCAAGTAAAACTACTGCTTGTTTATAATATTGGGTCTAATTAGGAACAATGTCGAAAGTGTAGCACAAAAGGGGATGAAACAACCCCGAGTTGAGAACATTACTCTCGTTCCAAGAATCTGAGAAGTTAATTATAGAGAAACATGGACCAAACGATGTAGTGGTACAGAAACTTTAGGGAAAATACACAAAATGTTTTGGAAATAATATTAAAACTTATAACATTATTTTTGGGATCTATTACCATGTTTTTATACAAGGTGAAAGGTGTAACAAAATACATTAGTTAAAGGGGTGGTTATTAGGGTTGAACTACACCACGTAGCACAGCTTCGCATTTTTCCGTCGCTATATAGTCGTCTCTTATATGCTCTAGCAAATGACGTTCCTGAGTGACAGAAAAGGATGGAGCGACGGAAAAATGCGATGCTGTGCTACGTGGTGTAGTTCAGCCCTTAGATAATCAAACTAAACAACTTTCACTATGGAGACAACGTCGAAAAAAGATACTTAGTAAAATATCCGCAGTCTCATAACTAAGTGTTATGTAAAAGTTTTGAGTGTAGTTTTTTATGAAACTAGTGTTTTCCCGCGACTTCGTCCGCATAAATTATATGATTATAAGCTATCAAACAAAAAAAGTTTCATCAAAATCGGTTCAGTAGTTTTTGCGTGATGCGCGAACAAACAAACAAACTAACAATTTTGTCAATAGATGGCGCCGCACGTCATTTAAATCGCGCTATCGAGTATTATTTGATTTTATATGAAGTGAACCACTACTTTTTTGTTCCTCATGATTTTACGGTTTTATAGTAGTTAAGAAGACAACCGATTTATTAAAAAAAAAATCTATTGGTTCCATCCATAAAAACCACCACAATAAATTTTACTCCAGTGTTTTGATACAAATTGTATGGGAATCATTTCTTCTTCGTTGAATGCTACGAATTTGTAGGTTGAATGTATTTATTTCTATTTTTAACCATAGCTATATTTATTTTAATTTATAGCCATAAGTTGTATATACTGTTGTAAATATCACTTAAGTTCTCATAAATAAACTTTTTTTTCATATTTTTTTTACAGTACATAACTTATATTTAATTTTCACAAGCAACTCTGTCCGTTGCATTGCTAGTACAGGGTGTAACAAAACACCCTCTTAATACTTAAAGGGGTGGTTAACACTCAGTTGGAGAAACGCTCATTAAAGTTAATCTTCCATTAAATCTCTAGCTGTCACTTGTTGACGTAGTAAAAATTAACAAGAGATTTAATGGAGGGTTAACTTTAATGAACGTTCTGCAAATGAGCATATTATGACAATCAAATACCAACATCGAAATCACAAAAAATTAATCTGTCTCTTTTATCATTTATCCATGTTGGCTGCATTAAATATTATTACTTAATATATATTATTCATAATCATGTTATCATAGTAAGATCAATAATCAGAAATACCACAAGTATCCAATTAAAGCTTAATTTCCTGGCCTTAATGGAAATCCCTCTCAATTCCCTTAAGGAATTAAGTGGACTAAGTGAAGGCTGCAGACATCGCTGCAGCGTGGAGTGCAAGTTATTTGTGACGTCATGCTGTTACTCTACCTCCATTAGACCTCTTAGGTTTATTTAATATAGATGGAAATATACTTATTAAGGCCACGATTTAAAAAAAGAATTTAAGTAGGTACACAAGGCGACACATCAAGCTTCGCAAAACAAACATAAGCTGGCCGCGCGACGTTATCATTACTCTACCTACGCGCGACCAGCTTACTTTGGTTTTGCGTAGCTTGATGTGTCGCCGATACTTACCTACGTCTATAAAAAAACTTGCCTATACAGGGTGTAACAAAACAGCCTAGGAAATTGAGACCATCAAACAACTTTTACGATGCAATGGAGTCAACATCGAAATCGCGAAAAAAAACATGTCCCCATACATTTGAGTCAAGTCGGTAGGTACTACAGTTTCGCATAAAACCGCAGTTCTTTTTCGCGATTTCGAAGTTGGCTCCATAGTGAAAGTTGTTCAGTTTAATGGACCACTTAGGTATTACTGGGTGTTTTGTTACATCCTGTATACAGGGTGTAAGGAAAAGTATCCATAACCTTCAAACCACATACTCTACCCATCAAGTTGTTGAATAGTATGTGGTTTAAAGGTAAATGATACTTTTCCTAACACCCTGTATCAGTATAAGGGTCCGTTGTTTAACTACGGAATCTTAGTAAAAATGGTGTCCGCTCCTAAATAACGACTCTGCGCTGCGTCTCCTCTATGTAATGCAAAATGCACAGATTAGGTAGTACGATAACATTTCTGGAATAATCTGTTTAAGAAGTATGAAGGACCTAAAGATGAGTACAAGAAACGACAAAGAAACTTACGTCATTAGCAAGAAAGTTGAAAATAAATAAAACTAAAAGGGAAGGCCAAAAAGACATCTTTGTCTGGGGCACTGTTGTGTCCCTTTGTACGACAAGAGAGTGGAATAAATAAAAAGGCCTCCGGGAGGGAATTTTAATTATTTCTCACAAGTACAGTCGACGGAGTGATTGTTGTCGACCTAGCCTATACAACAGTAGAGTATAATATCTAGTACTACATTCCTACAGTCACAGCTTACGATTAGATACTACGTAACCGATATAAAAATGATAAATTATACTGTCAGATGGTACGCGTAAAAATATATATCAAAAGAAGTTTGACTCAGCGTTGCATTGTTATTTCAACGTATGCGACGTTTGCTTACTAGCGCGTGTGGCAGAAATCAAGAAAGTGCATCTCTTTGTAGATGCTTATGTCTTGGTATCGCTGAGTGACGGTCCGTCACTGACGGAGGCGGTGCCAAGCCTGGCGGCAGCGGCGGGCCTCCAAATCTCGAGAAGTGAAGTTCATTTTAAAAAAATACAAAATATGTTCAGTAAGAGACAGTTTGGTGTTGCCGGGCCTCTGGTTCTTGGACTGCAGTTTGGAGTTGGAGGCCTAACATAGGTAGTCAAAGAAAGTCCGAAATAGAGTCAACAATATTGCGAATTATCGAGCTCGCTTCGCTGGCTCAACATTTTTTTATTTGTTTCTGCGCTCTGAAACTGAACTGAAAACTGCTGGAAATTGAATTATAATATTATGTATCAAATTCGCGAGCGATTGTTCGCTCTTGGTTCTAAATCATATTGTTATGATCTTATTATATTCCAGTAAATTCTCGATCTTACTTCGCTCGCTCCTCGTTTTTAATTGTATTGCAACAACCTAGTCTCATTGTAGTTAAATTTCGAATTTGCTACGTTCGCGCCGGGTCTTCGACCTAATCGTATTGCAGTAAACCGACCGACCGACCCGTTCTTTGAAGTATTTTCTCTACCCTAAGGTTGTATGGAAGAAATCGCTTTTTAGCGATAAGACCGCCTCATTTGTACCATAATCTGTTTAGTTTCCTGTGCAATGTCTTTTATGTTTGGTGTAAATAAAGTATATTTCATTCATTCATTCAGTAAAATCTCGAGCTCTGGCATGATAGTGCTTTATCACGCCGTCGTGCTAGCCATGCAGGTATCAGAGCAGGTATTATTGCAGAAACTCATTTGAGATAATTACTAATTCAAACCGAAGTGTCCGTAAACTAGCGAGGATTGTGGTACGCTACCTAGAATCCCCGCAATGTTACTAAACATTTGAGCCCAAACTAGATATTTCTAGACATGATGTTGCTCTCTTGGAAGCTCTCAAGTAAAGCTGTTTATGTTGAAAACTGCTGCTGGAACTCCAGGACTAATTTCCACGAAACATACCAAAGAACCATTTCGCAAAAACGTTCATTTAATTACAAAAATTCGCATCAAAATCAATCCTCCTTTAGAATTTTAGATGGACACGGACAGACACACGAGCATACATAGCCGGTTGAGTAGACTTCTTTTGTTGGCGGCGGCGTGAATCGTGATAGGAAAAACTTACTCATTAATTAGAAATATTAGGTACACTTTCCAGTTTTCTCGAATCCTTTTAAATTAAATTTTTAAGACATTCAAGTATCATAGGATCCACTGAGCCTAATGGTGGATCACAGTGAACTTCAGCGTGCTATTCAATCCACTGGTGGATCGAGATAGTGGATCCTACAGGACAGAGGGAATTTTCAAATAATTTTACCGTGCCAATCGATTATACCTCCTACTGATGGCATATCAACTCCTTCCGGCTTCAAAACGATCCCTATTCCAGGGTGTATTACAATAATTATGTAAGTAAGTAAGTAAGTAAGTTATAGCCTATAGAATCCCACTGCAGGGCAAAGGCCTCCTCTCACGTATAAGGGTGAGAGGGAGTGGGCCAGTGTTGGTGGAGGCAAGTTAGTGGTCAACTTGCTGTCAGAGAATTTTCAAGCCACCTTAATAGGCCTCTGACCTGGCTTAACGAATAGTTACAACGCCATTTGGTGGAACTATCAGAGGAAGCACGAAATCGCTCGAGATGAAATACCACTAAACAGACACCCATCCAAAGACTGACCGGACCTGACGTTGCTTAACTTCGGTGATCGTTTCCAATACCGAAGCTCCACTACACCAACGAGCGCAATAATTGTGTAGTTAAGATAAATCAGACTGCTATGCTGTCTGTTGTGCTATTTAGGTTTAGAAAGCTAATCATTCAATCTGACTGTACTCCTGCAACAACAGCATAAAGATTCGAGATTGTACAAGAAAAGTTTTCAGAACTCGTGCTGTAATAACATTTTCTTTACAAATGAGAGCTTGCGTCGGTTTCGGTCGTAATTTGGACTGGTCCTAAAATAATATAGGGATACGTCAGGCTCTGCAAATGCTCAAGAAATACATCGTGAGGTACCGATCTTAGATGACATCAAGATATTATTTTAACATAGCTGAGCGATGGAATGGCAATTTTTTCGTGATTTCAGCGTTGATTTACTACCATTATTGTTAAGTTTATACCATCAAACTGAACAAATTTCACTGAGGAACCAACAAATGAAATGTGCTGTTTCATACAAAACTGCAATACTTATCTATTCGGCTCAAATGTATGGGACAATCGTTTTTTTTTCGGTAATGATCTGTAGTGAAAGTTGTCCAATTTAATAGAACATCAAACTGAACAACTTTCATTATGGAACAACAATTAAACCTTTAGATATTATACTTTGTTATAGGTTATTTTATTTATATTGCCTTGCAGATTTTCTTACATAGTTTCGTAACATTGAATAAATGAAAAGAAAGTTTTTCTTCTTAATTACTTATTCATTGTAAGGTACATTACGCGGCCAACAACTTGACCAATGGGGTGGGGACTAGGGTGGGGATGAGGAATTTGTGCAGTAGCGCTTTCTCCTACAAATTTTGCTCTGCATATTAAATTTTGTTTTGTCATGTTATTTGCCGACTTATACTATATCTGAGTCAATCAACACACTTTTATGTCACACACCTGTATACAGGGTCCAACTTAATATGGTTTTTTTTAAAAGGATGTTCAGCCCATCAATCTGAAAACCTTTCTCTAAAGGACCATTGACATTGAAATCGCAAAAAAATTGGCATTTTCTTAAAAACCGTTAATAACATTTAAGAAGGACCCAATATAATATAGGAACATGCCTTTTATCGGCTGTAAAACTTTTTTGTCAGCAACAATTCCTTTATTGTTTTGTGACTGAGTGACTTTAATTAAACATTGTTTACTTTGACAGCTGAATTTGGAATTTGTTCGACTGAAATTCCGGACTGTTGTAGGTCATGAGATGTGGCCTAGATCCAAATTGTAAGCCTAAATAGAGCGTTATATGCTCACGTGTTTATTCCCAACGGGATGGTCAGAGATACTAAACATAGCATAGATGGATATGTGCACTACTACAGGATGTAACAAAACATCACTCTAGTAATATACAGGGTCCTTCTTAATATTCTGACAGGCTACGACAGGAGATGACCAGACCATCAAACTGAACAACTTTCTCTATGGGACCGTCATCGAAAACGCGAAAAAAAATCTGCTGTCCCATACATTTAGCTCGAGCAGGTTTGCAGTTTTATGGAACAGCTGTTTTTTCTTCGCATTTTCGATGTTGGAAAAGTGTTTAGTTTGACGGTCTGGTCACCCCTTAAAAAAATGTGCCTCCTAGACAATAAAGAGGTGATCTAGAGTCTAGAACACCACCACCACCACCACCACTTTAAGATCGATGATCTTTCAGTTTAATGGTCTAGCTAGACTCTAGAACAGGGATCGCGAACCTTTTTATATCTACGTGCCAATGTTGGTCCAAAGTTTTTTAATTCTCGATGACGTGCCTAGAAGCAATAGAAAATATTGCGTGCCAAAATTTGTAATTGAAAATTACATTAAAATCCGCTATAATACTCGTAGAATTCCAAGTTTCCATATTACAGCTTCCACGAATAATCTTTAGACAAGTGCAGTCTCAATGAAAAATTGTTAAATAATTTGATACATACCAGATATTACAAGAGATAAGTGTACTTTTTGCAACCATTAGCAGCAAGGCTGATTCAGTAAAGCAAGCTCTACACCTACTACCCCATAAACACTGAATCAGCCTTGCTGCTGATGGTTGCAAAAAGTACACTTATCTCTTATACTAAGAGAGTGTTTCTTAACAATCAGTGTAATATAAGTAACGCCGTAATATTGGTTCTACGCATGTTCTAAAGAAATAGGCAATTATTATATCTGTGATCTAAATATCTGAATATCACCGGCACCGTGCCTTTATTTGCAGTTGCATGCTACCTTCGGCACGCGTGCCATTGGTTCGCCATCCCTGCTCTAGACCATGGATACCATGTTGCAGATTCAAAGCTTGTACTTTCTTCTAAATAAAGTTAACGTGAACGTAATAAAAAATAAGAAATAGAGTTGTAAATAAGCATCAAGTTATAATTTGACCTAGCGGAAGGCGGCATTTGCTGGCCCACGCCATTAACAATTCTATTTGAATTGGATAAGGACGACATTTCTATTTATATGTATATTACGCTCGAACAGTTTCTCCGCTAGTTTGTGCACTGACCCTTACTTATTGACGCAATGCTCAGAAAGTAGTGCCACATGAATAGATATCAATCAGAAAACAAACTTCTTTAAGAGAATTTTATTCCGAGAGCGCAAATTAGCGCTGCATACAAACGTACTATGGTGATATTTTCAATAATAACCAATTAAAGTCAATGAAATTTTGCAGAAACAATCTAGAAACAAATCTCTATGCTTCTATTTAGTCAGATTTTCGATAAAATATACAGTTTCAATGCTAGGATTAATTTAAGATTTGTATGGAAATCTTTGAGGTACTGTAACTTGAAAACTGTACATTTTAACGAAAATCTGACTCCATACAAGCATAGAAATTTGTTTCTAAATTGTTTCTGCAAAATTTTATTTACTTTAATTGGTTAGTATTGAAAATATCACCATAGTCCGTTTGTATGGAGCGCGGCAAAGGTAATATACCCTTAAGCAACTGCAGTAGGCACTCACGCGAAAAAAAATCTGCTGCTCGTATAAGAATCAAAATAGCGTATAATAGGCCAGTCATTTAACGGTTTTAGCCGGGACTAATTAAGAATTGTTGTTTTTTCGGTAAGGTATTCAAGAGCCAATTCGAGCTTAGTAATGTACCAAAATAAAAAAAACTCACGTCAGCAACAGTCACGAATTCAAAATTTAGCACTTATCTCGTTCTAAAAATGTGATGGTAAATTTATTTATGCACATATTTATGACGTCACCATTATACATACTTCAAACATGGTGTTTTCAAAATAAGTATTTTTTGAAAAATACATTAGTATTTTCGAATAATTACGTAATTTTTTTAATGTCCATTCCTATTTCATTGCTCAAAAATAATTTATGTTGTTAAATTAAATTAAAACGCATTGGTGTTAATACTATTAAGTTAAAAGCCTTCTGGGACACACAATTTTGATTTCTATGTTGCGTAGCGATTTTTTTTTATAAGTTTTCAGATAGTCTTTGTATCACTAAAAAGAAGGTTGCTTAGATTTGGCTAATTCTTGAAAATATGCCAAAAATACAGTTTCCGAAAAAGTCTTCGCGCCTTTTGCATTTTTCCATACGACGAAATTGTCATAGGTTATTTTAGATTTATTTCTCTGGATTTTGTCGGTAACAAATTGAGTGTCACATTTTTTGCGTCATTTCTAACACTTCCCGGTGTTAATTTCGACTACCACTACTCGAGGAAGTCGAGGAGAAGAAGAGAAGAAGAGGAATCTTTGAACAGAGAGGACAAGACCATAAGTTCGCGCTTTTTTCATTTGTTTTTATTTTTTCGGCGGCGCGGCGTGTCGCCCGTCTTACCTGCCAGGAACTTTTTCATAAAATATTTGCGATCGATCTCTTTGGTCGCGGACCTATGTAGCAACAATACATGTTCCAAATTCAAAACTCATTATTGCCCGCTGTGAAAGTCTCTCAACAAAAAGTACAACTTTAGGCGCACTTAAAGAGGACTAAAGTGACACTTTTTGAATAGATGGGATGAAAACATAATTTTGTTAGCGTAGAAATTGTCGTAGCTCGTAGTCATTTACCCGCGTAGCGCTTCGTAGAACAATGTAGCTCGTAGCAAATTGTTACGGATGAAAAGTTATCTACCAAGCAGCCCGGTATTAAAGTTGTTTGCATTCATATTAAAATGTATATTGTAGCGGCATGTATTTTAATAAACACATAAACTGATGGTGAACAATGGCATTATTTTTTATTATTTATAATTAACTAGTGTTTTCCCGCGACTTCGTCCGCACAAATTATATACCAGATTTTAAGTCAGATGATAAGCTATCAAACAATAAAAGTTTCATCAAAATCGGTTCAGCAGTTTTTGCGTGATGCGCGAACAAACAAACAAACTAACAATGTTGTCAATAGATGGCGCTGCACGTTTTTAAATCGCGCTATCGAATGTTATTTCAATTTCCATGAAGAGAACCGCTACTTTTTTATTCCTCATGATTTTACGGTTTTATAATAGTTAAGATAAGATAAGATGGACTTCTTGCTTGTGCGTTAGCACCGCATTTCCGCCAATGTCAAGTAGTTTGATGGGAGTACCTATCCAATTTCGAGGATTGTTTTTGTTTGAGTAAGAACAACTGAGAAGGATTGTGGAGCCTCGTGGCAGGCTGAAACGCGAACCGCGCGAACACCACGAGAGACACAAGTGTTCGGGGCAAACCCTGCAACGTGACTCAATGGCATTATTGTTTATTGGTCATTGACGGTGAATAGAAATGTTACTACAACCAGCAACTGTTATTTCAATCGTGTAGAAAATAATAGTGTGAGTTTATAGTGTAAATAATATTTATGTAAAATTTGAAATATAGTCGGAAACTTACCTATCTTTGCATGTATTTATGATCGAGAGAAGTAATACACCTATGTTTTGAGCCTAAGAACAGTTCATGAACAACAATACATATTTTTTCTGGATTAAAACAACGAGTATTTCATGCCTTATAATATAACTCAACCAAAAACAGGTCGATTTGTAAGATCCTGGCCTTAAAGTCACCAGACGTTTATGCGCTCTGATTCTTAGACAATTGACGTACCTAATAATTATGTAGGTGGGTATGATTGCTGCAGTGGCATTTTTAATTTTAGGTAGGTACTGTGCTTATAATGGGCTGTAGCAAGGCTCTCCTTTAGAATATTAAATCATTAGAATATTATTTCAGGATCTTGCGTCAAGTGTTCATTACGATTAATTTAATCTAAACTATTATAAAACTGTAACTGAAGTGTGTCTGTACATTGAAGATATTTACAAAAAAAAGATTACGATATGGTTTTTAGGTATCCCAGACTCGAAATCAACCTTTTTTTAAAATTTTGTCTGTCTGTTTGTCTGTTTGTTTCTGTGTTTGTTTGTTTGTTTGTTCGCGCATCACGCAAAAACTACTGAACCGATTTTGATGAAACTTTTTTGTTTGATAGCTTATGATCTGACTTAAAATCTGGTAAGTAGGTATATAATTTGTGCGGACGAAGTCGCGAGTAAACACTAGTTTGATTTATTTTTGTTTTAGTTTATCTTAATAAAATTGTTAAACAGAACCGCCCGCTTTGTACATTTATTAAATAACGTGCTTTAATAAAAATAAAGGGTGTGAGGTTCTCATAATATTGAACAACTATCACCATGGAACTTAACGAAATTCGCTTATTAAAAATAACTAATGTGAATACTCACATACTTACAGTAGTACAATAATATCGATAGCTGTAAGTCTTCTTCTTCTATCGAGTCATTCTAAATATTTCCAGTCCAGCTGCAAGTCGTTATACTACAATGGTCAATCTCTATGACATTTACATTTTTGCGATGAAAAATTCGCAATTTCGCTTTGTCGGGTCTAAAAAAGGCAGCAAGCGACTGGATGTGGAAGGCCGAGGATATAATTAAGCCTTGCCGTAGAGGAGGCATATGTTCTGCAGTGGACGATGATAGGCTGCTGATGATGTTGATGCAAATCCTATATCTTCAGACTCTGTATCTAATGTCTATAAAACCGTTTTTGCTACACATTGTAAAAAATTTTACAGTCTGGGTGGTGACCTGGTTTACTGCTAAGCAGACCCTTCTCAACCACGTCCCCGCCACAAAGTTAATTACCATGCACCTATAGCTATCACATAACACTGTAACGTTTGTGTCTTGGGAGAAATATATTTACTAGCTGACCCGGCGACGTTCGTACCGCCTGAGAATTAGTTTTTCCCGACACACACCTGGCCGTTTTATATAGCCTATGTTACTCAGGGATAAAGAATTTTTTAAAATCGGTTAAGTCGTTTTTGCGTGAAAGTTTAACAAACAAACTTACATTCGCATTTTGTATTAGGTATTTTTTCATTTTCATTTTTTTTTTACTATGAATGGGTTTGCTCTTGACCTCAATCTAGTCAAAGTCAATCAAGTAAGACAAAGATGGGGTCGAAGATGTAGCGAGCTTACCCAGAAGGGCACTGGCACTCCTGCACACTGACGGAACGCAGCAAGCTGCTTGGCGCCAGACTCCGGCAGGAGGGTGGTCGCGGGCCAGGCGGCTCCTTGCGGAGCCTACCACACCGCTGTGGGGGATTGTTCAGCCACCACCACAAACTTGGTAGCTTGTGATGCCGTTGCCCGGGGTGGACCGCTAGGAGGTAGATCCCCAACCACCCCATTTCATTTCACTTATCGACAAACTCTTCTGCCCTCAGCCCGTGGTCAAGGAGGGTTACCTGATGAAGCAGACGCGGAGCTTCCAGCGGTGGCAGCGGCGGTACTTCAAGCTGCGCGGGCGCACCCTCTACTATGCCAAGGAGAAGGACGTGAGTACAATGTTCTTTAGTATTCGATTTTATCTGACTGATCTCAAGGTAAATTTTTAGGGTTCCATATAGTCTAAAAACGAACCCTTGTACTTTCGTACAGTCTGTCTGTCAGTCTGCTCTGCCTCAATTACTCCTTCAATTTTGATCCTATTGAATCGAAATTTAGCATGAAGACCATAAACAGAAATTTGGAACTTGAAAAAAAAATTTGTGTATCGAGTTAGATGTTGTTGAATATACAAGGTGTTACAAAAATACAAATAAACCTTTAAGGGGGTGGTGTAGACCATCAAACTGAACAACTTTCACTATGGGACCAATATCGAAATCGCGAAAAAAAAAAGATGTTTCATACTCTAGAAATCGACTAGAGCTAAAATATGTATGGGATATCAATTTTTTTTTTCGCGATTTCGATGTTGGTCCCATAGAGAAAGTTGTTCAGTTTGACGGTCTAAACAACCCCCTTAAGAGTTTTAAATATTTATTGTTACTTATGAAACACCCTGTATAGCTCTTGTAATGTGGAAGAAAATACCCATACAAAAGTCATTACAATACTTGTATCTCGAAATATATGCGCGTTAAGTCTAAAACAGAGCGTACTTAGATACCCCAAAGTAGAAACGTAGCCACTGTGAATTTGGAACTGTAAATTTTAACGAAAATCTGACAAACCACAGGGTACAGAGATTAGTCTCCGATCGTATTTAAAAAATTCCATTGTCCTAAATTGGTTAATATCCAAAATATAATCAAACTTTGCCTGTATGGAGCGCGCTAGACGGAATATTCTTCTGTATTTTAAAAAACAAAACACGTTTTCAGAAATACGATCAAACTGTTTATTATACGAGAAGCTATAAAAAGAACGCTTTTTAAACTTAAAATGGGTTTACACATGCAGTGGGCGTAGCGCTTTAAAGTGTCCTATGATTGCATTTAGTTCTTTGTAAAATGTATTCGACATTTTGTTTTATATTTAGAATTCTCTACATCAAATTATCCAAAAAGCTATAAGGTTAAACGTTAATCGTTTTCATAGAAAATCCATGAAAAAGAAAGTGCTGTAATCCCTTTTCCATACACATTATTGTACCCACTATCCATTATTAGTGGCGACGGGCTCACTACCCGAAACTCTGTCCAGAGTGACGGTACCAGTGTTCCGATTCCTGTATAGCTTTCTGGCCAATTCTGATTAGCAAATAAGATTTATGAGAAAGATATACTATCCAACGTATCTTGGACGTTACTAAACCTGTTCTAAAATTAAGTGAGAGGAAGTGTTTTAAATCTCTGTTTCTGTAATTCAAAATGGCCTTAAATTTTCGTCGTTATTTGGAATGGAGTATAGTGAAACGTAGATACAACAGAATTTATACGAATATTTGTGTTTTTATTGAAATACAGGGTGCAAGGAAAGTGCTTCAAAGGGGTGAAAGTACCTACTAATTATTATGAACAATTTTTACTATGGGACCCAACTATGAGATCTCAACAAAAAAATCTTTAATAGGAGCTGATTATTTTCTTGAGATGAGTTGGTTCCATAGTAAAAGTTAATATATTGATGGGTATTTTCACCCCTTTGAGTTTTCGGAAGCGCTACCGTTACCTTATCTTACCTATCTTCAATTATGTATACAATTTTGTATTTTTAATATCAATCAATCAATGTACTTAATAAAGCATCAATTGACTGACTGATTGATACTCGTACAGTAGGCGCGTTAAATGTTGTATGGCTTAATTAGATTTTTTATAGATACCTACCTACTCTACAATTTTCAGAATTCAATTTACTTTGTTGATAGAAATTTTGAAATATGAACTCCGACCTTTGAATTCAATTTAGGTTTTAATTAATGGGATTTTTTTGTCTATGCCTGTTTTTGTCTAGTCTAAATTAGTTTGGCAGCCATTTCCACGGGTAGGCTTTCACCAAGCGTAGGTACGTATAACATGAACATTTATGTTTATTTTCATTAACGTTTTAAATTTATTTTAGTTAGGAAACCAACACAACAGTTCAGCATGTATTTCATATTACAGATAACTGTGTTACATACGTGTGCAGGGTGTTACCTTAAATACCTCCTTAAATTAAATTAAATTAAATAAAAAATTATTAAGGCTGCGTTCCCTCCATAGATGTGCGAGGTAGCGAGGCGGTGAGCGAGGAAAAAATTGGCCAATGAGTGTGTTTCAATTTCCCAATGACGTGATCGAGCGAGCGCGCTATTGGCGGTTTGTTTCCTCGCTCACCGCCTCGCTACCTCGCACATCTCTGGTGTAAACGCAGCTTCAACTTTCAACAACTTTTACATTTAATTTCTCGTATTCGATGTTGGACTTTGTGTAGAACTAAATTGGGTAGGAGTGGTTTATTTCCGCCCCATAGACTATGTCTATGTTCCGCCCCCTGAAATTTTAAACAATGTACAGTGATTACAGCGGACTTTTCATGCGTTGTTTTTTCAATTAATTTCATCGTAGTCGTCGTCCCCAGAATTTGAATATTCCCCCCGACAGTCTGGTCAAACGAAACGTCTGGCTGCATTCGTGATAAATAAACAAGATTAAATAGTTAAGACGTAGGTACAAACCTTAGAAAAAGTATATGTCTAGAATGAGCCTCACGAATATCCCGTATAAAACAAAAGGTGCCAAGTTTCATGGGTTGGTGTGCGTGAGGCGCCGTACAAATTATGTATGTGTGCGTGTATATGTATAGGGTTTAGGAACCAGTACTGGTTCCAATTTTTTTCGACGCTTTCGTATCTTCGACTGTCAATCTTGACATATACTTTATCAAAGATACAAACATTGAACATAACAATCATCATCATTATCATCATCATCAGCCTATATACGTCCCACTGCAGGGCACAGGCCTACCCTCTAGGAGGGTGTTTGGGCGTTAGTCCACCACGCGTGCCCAATGCGAATTAGACTTCACATATGCATCGGAATTTCTTCTTCAGCGTATGCAGGTTTCCTCGCGATGTTTTCCTTCACCGTTTGAAAGCAGTCGGTAATACGTACATAAATTAGAAAAACTCATTGGTACGCGGATTTGAACCCGGACCTCATGATTGAGAGTCCATAGCTCTCCGCAACGCACCACCGAGCTCTTAACAATAAAATGTTGAAAATATTTATGAAACAGCATAACTAATACTGATTAGAAACCTTACTGGAAATGTAAGAGATTCGTCATTAGTCTGAAAAAGACACGTCTGTTTCAGTCTAGTGCCACTTGTCGTGGTTCCCGTCACTTGCCCTCGGGCTGGCGTGGCTGTCTAGTACCATTTAAGAGAAGTTTATTCCGAGAGCGTAAATGCGCGCTGCATACAAACGTAGTCTGGTGATATTTTCAATACTATCCAATTAAAGCCAATAGAATTTTTCAGAAACAATCTAGAATCGAATATCTATGTTCGTATGAAGTCAGATTTTCGTTAAAGTATACAGTTTCAATTCTAGGATTTATTTAAGATTTGTATGGAAATCTTTGCTGCACTGTAACTTTAAAACTATACATTTTAACGAAAATCTGACTTCATACAAACATAGAGATTAGTTTCTAGATTGTTTCTTTAAAATGTCATTGACTTTAATTGGATAGTATTGAAAATATCACCAGACTACGTTTGTATGGAGCGCGCCAACGGTAATATACCCTTAAATGATCATTACATCTCGTAAAAAGTGTGACTTCTTATGAGACACGTTGACGTCATTTTGTTGGGAATATGTATAGCGTGAGCTCACGACTATGCCACTACCACAAAATATGTTTTAGTTTAGAGTACTCTAACATGAGGTCAGGATACGATACGACATACGATGCATTACTTACATATTTCAAAGGGTGCTTCAGACCAAATCGAGCAACTTTCACCGTGGATCCTACAACCGACCATAAATCAAAGGTAGCCATATACATTTTCCATGGAACGAAACATTTTAACACGATTTCGTAAATCACTATAACTGTAAACGTTGTGCAGTTTGATGGTGTGAGGGCCTGCCATGAGTTTTCACTGTAGTTACATCACCAATTTTGTGTTGAATTTCGTACAGCGCACCTAGTGGTTACGTTGAGAACGAATTTCTGTCATACGAATTGGCGACGTAACAGTAGTAAAGTACAGGGAAAACTCATGGTAGTTAGGCCCTCTGAAGATTATTAGTTTACAATTTGTTTCCGAATTCGGTACAACTTGGGTATATCAAACAAATGTTCAAAATCAATTTAATTGAGTTACCTATGACTATTTCTTCACAAAGAAAATAGGTCATTAGTAAGAATCTACAATAGTAACCACGAAACTCACAAACCGGAGCAAAATGCGGCTACTGTAATCAGAGATGTTTCATAGTCAAAGGTTTGAATCTTACGTAACTTCCAATTAACTGTACAGAATATGCTTGATACCCATCGACGAGAGAAAGCGTTGGATAAGCCTTTGTCAGCCCATCTGTGGGATCAGCAGCTATACCTCCGCCATGAAGACAACCTTATTGAAAGAGTTACTGTCTGATAGCATCTTCTCAGTACAGCGATCTAGAGCGATAGCACGTTCCACCGCGGTTGTACCTTCAACAAAGATTTGACGTCACTAAAGTTAGTGAATTTTAAAATATTTATGTTTAAGATATTATTGACATCGTAGCTTCTAATAACTAAATAACTTCGCTGGCTCAGCCACCCAATTTGGATCTTGGCATAGAATACCTAATATTATTCTTATGGTCTTGGCACCTGAAACGAGAGAATGCCTTATTTCCCAAGACTGCGTAACTTTTCGCCAGTAGCTGTTTTGAAGCTCACGCAGTTCAGCTTCCATTATGTCACTCTAGCGATGCAGCACAAACGGATATTCTCTCCTGACGTGTAAAATCTTATTAAACATTTTTTTATTAGATACCTATCACACAAGCGATATTAGAGCGTTGGCAATGTCGCAAACGTACCGCAGCGTCGTCTTAACCATAGAGGTATTATACCACGAATAGAGGAACATAATACAGCAGAGAGAGCGAGATGTACCTAGCGGCACCACTGTATAATAGAAAGAGATACGTGACGCGAGGCAATAAAACCGTTTTCTAGTCACTAATACATTTTCACAATTTGGTTTCCATGAATAATTGGGAATCTAAAGTGAAATCGTAGATAATTTTGTGAAATATACTGACACTACTTCATTAATTTATCCACGATTTCACGTTAGACTCAGAATTATAGACAGTATTAGAATTTTTGCGAATAGTCTCCTGAAAACATCCAAAAACGGATTCATTTGACAACTCATGTCACTGCCTCTATTCCTGTAAGGTATAATAAATAATAACTTTATGGTCTTAACTAAATCGTCGCGATTTATGAGACACAAGCGTCAAGTGAGCTTTTTCGCCGCGATTCTGCTGCGACCTTCGATCAACAATATACAACTAGATAACGGGTCGCATACAAAATCAAAGAGAAATTCTGTCCTCGTGAATATACAACATTTTTTGTTAACGAACCGAGAAAACAGTGCGAATACATTATAATTTCGACCTCAAAGCAACCATAATTCCTAGTAATTTAAAAAGGAACACTGCGGCATTGCGAGACGTGCTTACGTTGGCTTTGTTCGAACGCAACTAATTCAAAATAAGACCTCACTCCAATAGTGAGGCGTTATTTGCCGGGACATGTTTTGAGCGCTGACGCGTTATCTAGTTAGATATTGTTGATCGAAGGCTGCGACACTGATTATTTTCAGAAATATCTCGGCTATATCGCGACTATATCGTTCCGTCACCAGCTTCGCTCAAAAATAGTTTGTGTGATACGGCATTCGGTCTTTACAAACAACTTAATATTTCAGCTCGTGTGACTCATCCATAGTTTTCAAACGTTGTTGACAACATAGATATCGTGAAATTGGTTTGTTGTGGCGAACTACGACCGTGAGGGTTCAGCCTTATGTAACCAGCCATCAGGTTGATTGGAAATATTGTTTTAGTGATTGGAACTGTATACAGGATCAAATTAAAGATTGAAAAATTTGTCTCGGGCGGGACTTGAACCCGCACTCTTCCAAACCGATACCGACCATTGTATACAGAATGTAACAGAAAGATAATAATATCGTCATTTTTAAAGTCACATAAAGTTGTAGTCATATAGTTACTAGGTGCAAGGAAAAGTATTCTATTCTATTTTTATTTAATGGCGTTTCCTTGTCAGATTTCGCCAGTGTCAAGTAGTTTGAGGGAGTGTCTATCCAATCTCGAGGATTATTTTTGAGTAAGAACAACTGAGAAGAATTTTGGAGCCTCGTGGCAGGCTGAGACGCGAACCGCGCAAACACCACGCGAGATACAAGTGTTCGAGGCAAACCCTGCAACGTGACTCCGGAAAAGTATCCGTAACCTTTAAACCACATACTCTACTCATCAAACTGAACAACTATTAGTATTTGAGCAAATCTGTCAGAATAAAAAACAATCAGCTGTGGCTTTCTCATACATTTGAGTTGAGTAGGCGCTGCAGTTTTGTATGGAACAACAGATTTTTTGTTGTTGTTGATTTTTTGAAAGTTGTTCAGTTTGATGGGTACATTATGTGGTTTAAAGGTTAATAATACTTTTCCTTACACCCCGTATAAAGGTTTAGACAGTCAAACTGAATAACTTTTACTAAGGAATCCACACCGAAATTGTGTGATAAATCAGCTGCTCCATTGATTTGAGTCGAGTAGGCATTGCAGTTTTGTATAGAATTTTTTTTTTCTGTTTGATGATCTGAAGCACCCCTTTTAATATGACCAAACTTTTTTGTTACGGGTTAGGATTTTTCATTTTTGAGCTATGAATTTTCAATAAAAATTCTTTGTGACTTGTCGTTAGCGCTTAGCGGATTTTACGGAACCTAACATACATACAGACAGGGTGTTAGGGTAAACACTTTAAGGGTTGATTGTACCATGATACTGAACAACTTTACACATAATAACAAAATAATAATAATTTTCTATAGGTTTCTTTGGGAAAGTTGTTCAGTATCATGGGTACAATCACCCCTTAAAGTAATTCAACTGTTTACCCCACAGACTACAAAGTGTTTCATAAGTAAAAATAAATATTTAAATCTCTTAAGGGGGTTGTTCAGACCGTCAAACTGAACAACTTTCTCTATGGGACCAACATCGATATCGCGAAAAAAAATTGGATATCCCATACATAATTTTAGCTCTAGTCGATTTGTAGAGTACCTACGAGTAATGGAACATCATATTTTTTTTCGCGATTTCGATATTGGTCCCATAGTGAAAGTTGTTCAGTTTGATGGTCTGAACAACCCCCTTAAGAGTTTTAAATATTTATTTTTACTTATGAAACACCTTGTATTCAGGGTTTACCCCCTTAAATGTTTATTTGTATTTTTGTAACATGTATTATACAAGATATACAGGGTCCAACTTAATATGCTGAGGGTTTAAGGGGATGATCAGACCATCAAACTGAACAACATTTTCTATTAGACCAACCAACATCGAAATCGTGAAAAAAAAATCTGCCGTCCCACGGTCTCATTATTTGGGTTGAGTAGGATTGTAGTTTAGTATGAAACAGCAGATTTTTTTTCTTCGCGATTTCGACTTTGGTTTAGTCGCATATTGTTTAGGTTGTTGGTCTATTCCTTTAAAAACCGGTCCTTCTTAACATGCTGACAGTTGTAATTTATTTGTAGGGGAAGCCCGGGCAAGACGAATATGTTGAAAGGGAAAGACACAATAAAATAAAACAAACAAATTTCCAATCGACAACAGTCTTTGTAATTAACTTGTACTTTAGTTAATCATCTTTGGAAAATGCTAGTAAAATCTTTGAAACTGATATAATGCCTATCATGCGTTTTGAAAAGTTACAATCACAAATTAAACTTCAAAAAGGACGCAATCGATTTAACAGTGTCTATTCGTTAACACCTAATACATAATACCAAAAATCAATACACATACCATACAAAAATCGTAACAAAACAGCAAAAAAAAAACTTTAGTTTTTAGTTTAAGACAAGTGCACGCATCTATTGTTTTGGTTGAACTGTCATGGCTGTGGTAATGGTAATGGCGCGGCTGAGTTGCTGTTTTACCGACCCGAGCTCGTCCAGTAGTGCCATTTATTGTAGGTTGTTAATAAAATCAAGTATTCGCCTTTTGTATTCTTGTTCATGTATATTGTAGTTTTTTTTGTGTATTTTGGTGTGCAAATAAAGAATATTTATCTTATCTTATCTTAGAGCGGGCCCAACGCAGGATTTCATTTGCAAAAAAATGCGCAGGTACCGGTTTGCCTTATGTAATGTATTTTTGAGGTTATAAGGATGCGTAGTTTTGATGATGCCATGCCGGCCAGTTTTCTAACAAAAATCATTTTCAAAATAGATGGTAATTTAAGAAACGGCTGAATGAGTTTTCGTAAAACATACACCAAATTACTCATAACATCCTCATCTATACTTCATTCCAAATAAGGACGATAAGATTTTCCGATTCCTGTTTAGATTTCTGGCCAAATCTGATTGGCGAATAAAATTGTTTTGTCAGAAAGATAAATTTCCGACATTATCTTGGACGTTACTAAAGCTGATAAGTGAGAGTAAGTGTCAAATCTCTATTTCTGTAATTCAAAACAGCCTTAAAATTTCGTTTCTATTTAGAACTAGTGTTTTCCCGCGACTTCGTCCGCACAAATTATATCAAACAAAAAAAGTTTCATCAAAATCGGTTCAGTAGTTTTTGCGTGATGCGCGAACAAACAAACAGACAGACAAAATTTCTAAAAAAGGTTGATTTTGAGTCAGGGATACCTAAAAACCATATCGTAATCTTTTGTAAATATGTTCAATGTACAGACACACTTCAGTTACAGTTTTATAATAGTTTAGATTAGATGGAGTACAGTTGGTGCCCAATAAAGTTCAATTTGGCTGGTTGGTACAATTTTCCAGGCGTAGTTTGTGCGTGACTTTGATTTTCCTTACTCCGTTCCGAGTATGATTATGATTGACATAAAGGGGGCGCGCAGTGTTTATTTGTTACTTTAAATAACACGTTAAAATTTCGCGTCAACTCTAATTTTAACTTTGACATGAAAATGCTATAATATTAATGCTGACAAGATCATCATCATGACCGTTATCGGCCACAGCGACTGTCGCTCTCAGAATTCAGAGCGGCGTCCGTATGCTCTCAGCGGTGGCTGACGTAGGTACCAGATTTTTGCAGTAAATGTGCGGCCACACTCTGCATTTCAGCACCCGTCCGACTAGATTATGTGGATGGCCCCAGGTGGCCGAGTCTTCAGCTCGTCGTGTTTCACATCAAGGTCCAAACGTCGTCGCGCTTGTTCCAACCTTAGTGTTCACAGTATGCCTTCAATGAGCGTTTTTCTTTTCTTTTTTAAATTTAGTTTCTAAAAAACTCGACAGATGGCATGTTTATCGCTCCATAGAGCCGTTCGCGACATACTGTCAAAATCTTGTCAAGACTGTGCCTACCTTTTTTTTGAAAAGTCAAGGGATCGAGCCCACACAACCAAGTCAGGCGTAAAAGTTTCGAATTTTCGATTAAAATAATTAGTAAATAATGAAATATGCCATCAAAAGATGCGTTGGCATCTTCTTGATCATCTTTTCCCTCTTTATTATTTTATAGAAACACTTTTTGAAATTTTGACGTTTATTCGCACAGACCGTAGCGCCATCTATCGATCCTCTAGAATACCAAAAGAAAAACGTTCATTTGGCCGGTTTTCTGCTCGGCTCCATTGAGGCTGACAAGGCTATGCTATTTAAGATTAAAACCATAGAGGTATTATACCAGGAATAGAGGAACATGCAGCTGAGAGAGCGAGATGTACCTAGCGGCACCACTATAACGTATAATAGAAAAAGATACGTGACGCGAGGCAATAGAACCGTTTTCTAGTCACTAATCAATTTTTACAATTCGGTTTCCGTGAATAATTGGGAATCTAAAGTGAAATCGTAAATAATTTTGTGAAATATACTGACACTACTTCATTGTTTTATCCACGATTTCACGTTAGACTCAGAAATTATAGACAGTACTTATTAGAATTTTTGCCTCCAAATAAAACATAAAAAAAAACGGTTTAATTTGACAACTCATGTCAGTGCCTCTATTTCTGTAAGGTATAATAACTTTATGATTAAAACTGTGTTATTCATCGTCATTTGAAATAGTTGTAGCAATACTTCTGACGAACCTGAAACAGATTATGAACGTTTCCGTGACTGACTGACTGACAGACAACGCATAACCCTAAACCGCTGAAGGTGTAGGGGACACTAAGAAAGGGAAAGAGCAACAGGGTATTGAAGCTTTCCGAAATTCACGCGGAAGACTTCGCGGGCAGAAGCTAGTTAGTTTATATAGCCCTACCTACTTATTTCTCGAATGCAAATAATCCCTCTCCTTATCGGTTTGCTCTGTCTAACACTATAATCTATAATATAGTCCGACGTCAGATCGGAGTAGTGGAAATACATTTTTAAGCTTAAGTATGAAAACTTCTTAGAATCAAAAGCTTAGAAGTCGTAACAATTCTTCTTTTGAAGTGAAAAGGTTTTACATGTTCATTTCCTCGCAGGTTTAAACACAATATAACATTGTGTGAATATTTAAGGAGAGGGGGGAAAACCAAGCCAGGTGCGCCGCCCTAGACGGCTGGGCGCCGAAAATCCCATCCTGAAGTCTCGACCGACTTCAGTCGCGCTTCAGGCGCCGTGCAAAACGGACGTCTCTATACTAAAATCTTTACTAAAAGTGCGATATTAAAATCTAAAAATCATTAATGAAACTCTATTCTTAAATACTTTTTTCGCAATAATTCTTGCCTTACACCATCGTACGTTTAAAACGAAGACTTGTATGAGTGTTTCTTGTGTAGTTTTTAGTTTTAAATTCTGACCTGGTTTTTATTTTGAACTGTTGAACGATTCTTGCTGTGCTTCGAGTGGATTTTTAAGACTGTAAGTACTTGTTTATTTTGGATGTTTAAATTTAATATGGTGTTAAAATTGCCTTCGCCTTGTTTTGGGGATTAGGTGGGCCGTTTTGGGTCCCGCAAGGTGATAAGTTTTACTCCATTTGTTGTGTTTTTAATGGCTTGCTGTTATTTATGTTATTAATCGTGGTATTTTAGTGAGTTGCTGGGTACAGTATTATTTTAAAGTTTGGTATTAAGCTCCATCAAAGTTTCGCTCTCTACCTTGGGTCTCTAAGTTTAAATATACCTACCTATTATTTTTTAATTGCTACTTATACTACTATGTGTACCATATTATTATAATGTTTGATTTTATGAATTCAATTTTATCCGTGACATGAGTATTTTTAAGACATTACAATACCTATAAGATACACAAGCTTATATTTTATGTTTCTGTAAATTACGTAAAAAAACATTACCTATGTAAAAACAATATCAGTACTTAAGTATTTTTCGTTATGCATTACACTTAGTTACATCAAAACTAACTGAACCAATTCGGATGGAGTTTCCCGAAAAATTGTATAGATTAACTTGTGTTGTAATCAATAGTAGTTTTTATATCATCGCAATCGGCTGCTTACTAAGTAAATTGATAAAACAATCCCTGAATTCACCACATATTTATAACCGTACAACGTCAAGCAATTGTGTTATTTAAACGAGTCATTGGCAAAATCATCACTAAGATGGATGCCACAGTATTAAAATTAGAATATAATATAATAAGGATGATAACTGATCCTGGAAATGTATATCTTAGGTATAACGAATTACAAAAAAAGGTTAACAAAATGTTCATACGAAATTACAATCGAATAGAAAACAAAAAAGTTTTATCGTCGTTCTTTCATGCAAAATAGATGTTTGTATTATTTGTATTGTACGCTACGAATAAAGAAATCTTTATTCGTAGATTGTACGTCCTAATGATTAGTATGACAATACCTACCTACATAGTAAAGTAACTTGTAAAAAAGTAAAGTAATCTTAGTGGAGAAAATACTTCTATTACAACTCTCGCTCAGGAGTGCGATTTTTGAATCTCATTCGGTGAGCTCAGCAGTTGAAAATGTCAAAATTACTACGGAGATGCGCATCTTTCTACTGCTGATTTGACTTTCGAAAATCCCACTCCTGAAGTATGATTTTTAAGAATCAAATCAGCAGAACAAAGATGCATATCTCCATAGTAATTTGGACATTTTCAACTGCTGAGCTCACCGAATAAGTTTCAAAAATCGCACTCCAGATAGTAAAATTCAACACGTATATTTCGGTTATTTTATTTTGAAAGATATTCGAATCATAATATTTCACTTTTTATTATAATATAAAAAAAAAATTAAAATGGTATTAAAAAAAACGTCCTCATCCCTAAGTCTCTCGCTAGCCCGCTGGCAATGAGGAGTCAACCTAACCTTCAACTGGTCACTATTAAATAATCTATAATGCGTATGAACTATAACAAATAGTTCTAGCCTTCAACTGTCCATCGTAGTAGCATGCGACGAAATGCCCATTTTATTATCATCCATCAATCATTTAGTTCCAAGAACGATCAGGAACGTGCTAAAAGTTGCTGTTTACATCAAGTTGTCAGGACACTGTTTCTCTCTTGGTCGCTTGTATACAGTCTTTCTTTACCACCGATTAGCTCCCTATCCAACCTTTTCTAAGCTCATAGTATTTAGATGACGCACGATGTGTGTCAGATTCGTAGCGTGTGGCGGTCCGTGGTCTCTGCCTACCCCCATGGGACAATGGCGTGAGCTTATGTATGTGTATGTATGTAGGTATACAGGGTGAAATTGATAACATTAGCATCCTTTAGAACTAAGAGTCTACCCATCAAACTGAACAACTTTTACTATGGGAGCAAACCAATCGGAGCAAAAAAAAAATCTGCTGTCCCATACTAAACTGCACCCGCCTCCGCTGCCTACGTGACTCAAATGTATGGGACAGCTGATTTTTTTTTTGCTCCGATTGGTTTGCTCCCATTGTTCAGTTTGATGGGTAGACTCTTAGTTTAAAAGGATGCATATGTTATCAATTTCACCCTGTAGTATTTAAGACGTTATCAAAACGCAAAAAAATGCTGTTTCAATTATTGTCGTGAAGCTGTTTACATTTTCTTTGGAAAAGCTGACTTTTTTTTGCGCTTTCGATAAAGTCTGCGTCATAGTGAAGGTTGTTCAGTTTGATAGTCTGAAGCACCCTGTTCCAGCTTCAAAACGATTCCACGGTGTACTGAACAACTTTCACTATGGGACCAACATCGAAATCGCGAAGAAAAATCTGATGTTCCATACTAAACTACAAATCTACTCGAGCTAAATGTATGGGACAGCAGTTTTTTTTTCGCTATTAAGATTTTGGTCCAATAGCGAAAGTTGTCAGATTGATCGTCTAAACAACCCCCTTAAATTTTTTTATGGCTTATTTTTTTTACTTTTGTAACACCTCGTAGGTAAATGTCATATATTCTGACCTACCTATGTTTGTCATAAATAATAATGCAAGTCATGAACCATCTCTGCATGTTTCTTAAACTTATTACGAAGTTTCATCAAAGTCGGTCAAGCTGTTTCAGAACATCCATCAAAACTTTCACATTCATAATGCATGCATATACAAGGTGTTTCATAAGTAACAATAAATTTTTGAAACTCTTAAGGGGGTTGTTAAGACCGTCAAACTGAACAACTTTCTCTATGGGACCAACATCGAAATCGCGAAAAAAATAATTTCATATCCCATACATATTTTAGCTCTAGTCGATTTGTAGAGTATAGAACATAATTTTTTTTTTTCGCGATTTCGATATTGGTCCCATAGTGAAAGTTGTTCAGTTTGATGGTCTACACCACCCCCTTAAAGGTTTATTTGTAGTTTTGTAACACCTTGTAGAACCTACATAAACAAACAACCATAATTCTTTTCAGGGTGATCACAAATTCTGTAACAACTTGCATTGATCCGACTCGCCCTACTCCCTAATCAACTCACTTCCGTGCCTTCAGATGTTTTTGCTACACTTATTACTGGAAGCGAACTAGGTCATACTTTCAGTACAATTATGGATATATGATCCTCTTTTGTTTGTTATTGCGGGGCTATCTCCTGGTTTTACCATGAAATTGGGTAACTATGTAAGCATTTTATCATTAACTATGGCACTTTTTGAGCTGAAAAATAAACTGAACCATCTACACGATATGAGAAGTGATGAAGTTTTCTAGAAATAGATTTTAATGAATAAAATAAAAAAAAACATACGGGTCGAATTGAGAACCTCCTCCTTTTGTTGAAGTCGGTTAAAAACCAAAGAAAAGGGAATCTATAGTCACCCTTTTCTTTCCAGTTGTAATCATTTTACTCTTAAATTTTTAATCGGAAGAAAATGAAAATTTACAATATTTTTCACAACGCTTAGAATGATGTGGTTATCTTACTTTTTCGAAATAAATAAAATATCATCTAATTTTTCAAAGAAAACACGTGATGCGGCTCTATCACGCCTTTTATCTCGTTCGTTCGCGCGCAAATAGAAAGAGAGCGAAGGTGTGATGGCGCTGTGTCGGTGGCATGCTACCCATGAAGGGAGGGTGTATGGTATGGGCGTTAGTTCTTCGTCAATTTTCTTCGTCAGCGTATGCATTGTTCGTGTAAGGTTTATTTTACCAACGAAACCTGGCTTTTAATAGGTCCAACTCGACACTATTATTTAAAATAATTGATGCGAGCGAATTTGAATGGATGATTGCTCGAACGTGCAGCATTGAATGAGGATTACTCGTAAATTTTCCTATTGAGTGCATCCAGTGCAGTGCAGTTTATATTTCTCCAATTAGTGCTGCCTACAGAAATATAAATTGTACAATTATTCAAATGAAGCGATGTAATGAAAACCGTGGCGCCGCCGCCACCGCCGTGTCGTTGTCATACATGCAAATATTATGGTGTAAGTTACTTTTCTATAATACAACAGTTGTAAGACTTAATTATTATTCCGATAGCATTGAGTTTAGCTAAGTAACTATAGAGCTCCCGCTTAAGGGGATACCGCCTGGTTTTACAGTGAGATTGGGTAACGTTGTAACCATTTTATACATTAACTATTGGCACTTTTTAAGCAGAAAACTGGAAAATAGACAGGACATGAGAAGTGATTTGGTTTTTCCCTAAATCGATTTTAATAAATAACACTGAAGAAAAAGGACTCTAAAGTCACCCCTTTTTTCCAGTTGTAACCATTTTACTCACATTGTTGATCGGAAGAAAATTAAAATTTACTATAAAGGTACTTCACAATACTACATAGAATGGTGTGGTTTTCTTATTTTTTTAAAATTCATAAAAAATCTTCTCATTTTTCAAACAAAACGGCTAAATTCTGACCGGTGCCACCACACGCTCGTTCACATCGATTAGTATGGAGAGTCGTGGTCCCGGGCGGATACGCCTTAAATCCCCTAAGGAGTTTTGGAGAAAAGTTAAATTATTTTTAAAACGATCATAGGTAATCCGATGCGGGTTTCCTCACGATGTTTTCCTTTAGTTCATTAGGTGTTGCTAGTCTAGTACGTGTTTCAGCCAAGAGGGGGTTTTAAGTAATTTACAGAACAGCTACGCACATTGTAAGGAGGACCCTATACAATTCGTTTAAAATAATATCTAGATAAGCTTCCGATAAAAGCTAGTTTTCAGTAAGTAGAGAGAACTACGATAATTATTATATTCTCAAAACCAATACCTATAGGAATTTCCGACTAGCGGAAGTCGGAAATTTCACGATTAGTTTTGAATTCAAATTAAGTCACATCGGTGTCAAGTTTTTGAATTAAAGCGGAATAGGAGTCGCGTTGTGGACCTGCTATTGGGTAGTCGCGTCGCTCGTCGATTGTTGGTTGCCCCCTCCCAGGTCTACAACGGGGCTCCAGTGGTGGCTCAAGATAGTGTTCTTTTCGAAAAACAATCCTTGAAGTCACCATATACATAAATTACCGTACAACGTCAAGCGCTTTTGCTACATAAACTAGACATTGGCAAAATCATCAACTACCCAATATGGCAGCCATTTTTTTAAAAGTAGAATAGAAAGCGGAATAGCAAGTACGAGGTGTAGCCTCAAATGAATTTGCAGTAAGAACTCATAAAGGTTTACAGGAATAGAACAACTGACATGCATGAGTTGTCAAATAAATGAAACCGTTTTTGTATGTTTTCAGGAGACTATTCGCAGGCAAAAATTCGAATACTGTCTATAATTCTGAGTCCAACGTGAAATCGTAGATAAATTAATGAAGTAGTGTCAGTATATTTCACAAAAATATCTACGATTTCACTTTAGATTCGCAACTATTCACGGAAACCGAATTGTAAAAATTGGTAAGAGATTAGAAAACGGTTCTATTGCCTCGCGTCACGTATCTCTTTCTATTATACAGTGGTGCCGCTAAGTACATCTCGCTCTCTCAGCTGTCAGTTCCTCTATTCCTTGTATAACTAGATTTATTTTGTATTTGGTATTGCCAGGCTTTCATTATTGTA
The DNA here is from genome assembly GCA_963693445.1 of Agonopterix heracliana. Classification (NCBI taxonomy): domain Eukaryota; kingdom Metazoa; phylum Arthropoda; class Insecta; order Lepidoptera; family Depressariidae; genus Agonopterix; species Agonopterix heracliana. The sequence continues at coordinate 3,105,814 of OY856308.1, forward strand.
ATGGGTTCCTTTATTTATACGATATTATATTTATGGTTTTATGCCATTTAATTTGCTTTGAGACGCTTTCTACAATCTAGACTACGAATAAGAGAATAAATATGGAAGAATAACTCCAAACAAAATCGAAATCATTTTTGGCACCCCATGAAAAATGACATTTTGTATGAGTTTTGGCGGCGAGTTACAATTTTTAAAGAACAAATTTAGAACGCGATACAATTTTTTTGGTGCCACTTTTTGAGCTTCATTTATACTTCTATACATTCTCTTATTCGTAGAATCTAGATGAGTGAAGCTAGCGTAAAAAAACAAAACACAACTTGAATTGGTAAGGAAAAGTCGGAAAATTTGTAGAGTTTTCTTTACGACATCAATTTCCCGGGCGCCACGGCGGGGGTGCCGTTTTTCCCGTTTTTTTTGTGATGCATTTTTTGCTATTTTCATACAATTTTATGTGATATATATTTAGAGTGGAATGGTACGTGAGAGGTTAATTGGTTTTTGTACCCAAAGAGTAAAAACGGCACCCTATTACTAAGCCTACGTTGTCCCTCCGTCCGTCCGTCCTACCTATTTAGGGCTGTAACTTTTGAACCGTTATAGCTAGACAGTTGAAATTTTCACAGAATATGCGTTATTACAGGAGTATTGGTCAATAAGTAATAAAAATGTCCTCATACATGAAACTAGTTTTTATGGACGTTTTTTCTTCACGCTCTACAGGCGGTGCCTAGTACAGTGATCTATGTACTGTATGCAATGTATCTTTGGCTGATGATCAGTGATTTCAATGCTTGCTTTTGGACCCCTAGTGAAAGTTGTTTATGAGAAGTTTATTCGGAGAGCGCAAATGCGCTTTGCTAACAAACTAAGTTTGGTGATATTTTCGATATACGGATAGTATTGAAAATACTTTACATTTTAATAACGAAAATCTGACTTCATAAAAACATAGAGATTCGTTTCTAGATTGTTTCTGAAAAATGTCATTGACTTTAATTGGTTAGTATTGAAAATATAACCAGACTACGTTTGTATGGAGCGCGCCAACGGTAATATACCCATAATTTCGTGGTCTGAAGCACCGCTAAGTTTGTAACGCATTTAAATTTACAACCTGTAAAACAATATTTATCCATTTAACAAATATAAATAACCAGTGCGTCAATTTGTGTAGTTAAATGGGAGAACACGACAGTTTGTGTCCGAATATTGAATTCTAATTGTAAGTAGGTATATATTTTTATTGACCAACTTTCCCTTGAATGATATTTTCAAAGGAATCAGGTATATTGTCCCTTTGAAGGATTATCCTTAAATTGGTCCCGCGATAAAAGATTGACCGGCCGACAGGTGTCGGAGGAAAATTTGTTACACAATAACATGCTTCCAGGAACCTTTATAAAATTATGTTTTATTTTGTTATCCTGTTTTTTGGGAGGCTGTCGCTCCATAATAACAAACATTCTTTTATGTCAAAACAGCACTAATATGAAAAAAAAACAAAGCCAAATTTTTCAAAAGTTGTATTTCATTTCTTCAGTTTATTTTTGTAATTCAATGGTTCGATCCCCGTCCAGGCCGACTCGTACCAATAAGTTTTTCGGAATTATGTATGATTTATAACTCCACTGGCTTTTCGGTGAAGATGGTGAAAAAATCTGCATACCTCGATTTCGTGCTATGGCTTATTGGTACGAGTCGGCCTGGACGGGGATCGAACCATTGAATTACAAAAATAAACTAAAGAGACAGTGGGTACAACACATGCCTCAAAATTGAAGAATGTACGGGCCAAGCAAAAGCTGCAGCGCTGTTAATTCTGCCGAAAGCTTTACTTTGATTTTGATTGTAGCGGTTATCCTTTCAATCACCAAGGAGAGCAGACGCAGGACATCTGCAGCAGGAGTGTAAGGACGACAGAGTGCAGCAAGTGTTTATCACTCACATTTTATGTATGTGCTTCCTGGCTTAGATTGGGCCACCCCAATTCTTCCCGTAGGTTCTAGCCAGAATCTTGCTAAATGTGAGCATTGCTACAACTAAATTCTTAAACAGAAAGTTGGTAGCAATGTTTCTGACCACCCCAAAAGGGATTAAGGTATTTAAGTTTACGTATTTTTTATGCATTTCAATATAATAATACACCCTGCGTACGTGACTGTTTTCGCAATAAGCAGACGCTGGAATCGATATCGACTATTAAATGTATGCACGGATAAAAGCTTTTATGCTTTAATTTTCATAGTATCGGATTGATTTGTGTTTTAATTGGTTTGCGGATATTGTGTTAACAATGTCGTTATTTGACATCTACCTGTACCTACGTTGTTTGAACATTACTGTTCGTGACATTTTGAACTTGTAGCTTTGTTTTTTTAATGTTTCTTTTTTTATAAGTTTATTTTCGATAAATAGTCCTGATCATGGTGTCCTATCCCATACAAATGAAATTTTTGTTAAAAAATGGCAATATATGGCGTTATGGTATCGATTTGTAATTAATGTTTATGTAAAAGTGTAAATTGTTACTAAAAATACATGATCTGACTACAGAAAAATCTCATGAGCCTCGGAAAATCAAGCAATTTACTTTGCCCGAAGACTGCCCGCGTTACGGCAGTCGCGTTCCATTGTTTGACGTTGGGCATCTGTACTGTATAGTATTATATAATCTGTGGTCCTGATGAATTTGTAATGTAATGAGTTTCTGTAACTGTAAGACATGTATAATAAAATAATAATGTAGTTTCAATCGCATGCCATTTAAAAATATCGTGGATCTAAGTAGGATGATTATCACATTGTCTGACATTGCCGCAGTGACGTTATTTTGACGGACTGCAAGCCGCACTGACGGACGTCACGACGACAGCCACATTGCTTTGCCGTATTTGACGCAGCAGCATGCCGCTCATCATGTGGCATCGTGTGTGATCCACCTTACTCGTACATCCAACATATTAGTATAAGAGATAAGTGTACTTTTTGCCAGTCGGTTTAGAAGTTACAGCCATTCAAAGGTCGGACCTTTGAACGGCTGTAACTCATAAACCGACTGATGAAACATGCCAGTTTTTGTACTGTTCACATAGCTACAGTGCATACTATATCATATGATCAGCCTTGCAGCTGCTCGTTAATTTTTTACTGACCTTTAAACGTCTGTAACTCCTAAACCGACTGACGTCATGTAGGCAGACCTGGTCGATCCCCATCCCAGAGATGCTCTACACCCCATAAACACTGAATCAGCCTTGCTGCTGATGGTTGCAAAAAGTACACTTATCTCTATCTTCATACATGCCCGCTGGTTTCCTTCGCCTTTCACCTTTCTGTAAGACGTAACAGATTTGATCAGAGTACCTACGTATCGTCTTTCGTATAGAATGTGTGAAATTCAGAAATAGCACTCCGGGTCCACTGTGTTGCCACTAACACAGGGACTGTGTTAGTGTTCCCTTAACATTAATGAATACAGGCCTTGGCCCTGCAAGAAAATCCCTACAGGCCATAACTTACCTTTTATGATAAAAGTAATATTATATTTCAGAAACAAAGACTTCATATAGGTTGCGTGATGTGGAATAACTATTTTTACATGCTATAACTAGAAAAGAACATCCATTTTAGGAATTCCCAAAGCAGCAACTACTACGTGAACTATGAATAATTGTAGTACGACTGCTCATGTCCACTTCTTTTATTTTTACTTACACTGTCGCTTATCAGAATAATACATGACTTCATTAATTTAAAAAAAAAAAAAAAAAAAAAAAAAAAAAAAAAAAAAAAAATCATTAATAGGTAAATTTACTGTGTAGGTATAACGTGTATGGAAAAGTGGTTTTTTTTTGCACTGGCAGGTTTGCTCCGATAGTAAAAGTTGTTCAGTTTGATGGGTAGAGTATGTGGTTTAAAGGTTAATGATACTTTTCTTTACACCCTGTATATTTCTGATTACCACATCACCATTTCACCCGAGTTCCATTTTCCATAAATTTTCACTAAGTATTTATTTCATACTTACATTACAATCGGCGTGTAAAGAATATTGGCTATACTATCGCATTAAATTCCAACAATAAAATCTGTGTGAAAATGGACATCAGCTATCACACTATCACATAAAATATCTGATTGTTTAGTGACATCATTTATTATGACAATAATCGTAAATGAAACTATACTCCACGGCCTGGAGTGGACTAGATCGTAAAAAGGTTATAAAGTAGGAGATTACCCTACATTTTATAGCTATTATAACGTGCAGCATTGTTTATACGATGATAGTTTTATAGCCAATAGTTTAGATTGATTTCTTGTAGACGCGATGTATAAAATGTACTAAGCGAACAGAGGAGTAAATCTATTGAGGGATTATGACCTATTTCTCCTTACAAAATGTGTGTAGTGTGTTCTATTCATGAAACGGATATCCGGATAATATTCTCTATCCGGCTGATTATAGTGACAGACTATCGAGCTGAAGCCGGATATTAAGAAAAGGAAATGAAAATTTCTGTAATAAAAATTATGCAATTTCAATTTCAACGAATTTATTGTTGTGAAAGAATGTTTTTTTTTTATTGATAACAGATATTCAGAGACACCGATAGCTGCATAGAATATTAACAAAACACATAGCTAGATTTTACAGTCATTACAAGTAGCAATAATAATGATTCATTAGATTCATTAAACAAGCTTATACGTATTTCCAAACAATTATAAACAAATCCATTAGATTTTTTGTTTGTTTGTATTGAATAGGCTCCTAAACTACTGGACCTATCTGAATAATTCAGTCATCATTATATTGCTACATTATTCGTGATGAACATAGGCTAAAAAACGGCCAAGTGTGTGCCGGGAAGATTCTAAAGAGGTACGGAGTTCACCTCGGTCTTCTAATTCCATTATTAAACGTTATAAATACTGGCTTTCGCTGTAGTAGAGAAAAATGGCACAGTTACTTCCCAGATTAGCCACTGGCTTTAGGGTGAATAAAAACATAGTGTGCTACTACAACTATACAGAGTGTAAGTAACAGCCTAGCAAATACTGAAACGGTGAACTCAGACCATCAAACTGAACAACTTTCACTATGGGCTTTCCTCAGGAAACGCGAAAAAAAATCAGCTGTCCCATACATTGGAGTCGGATAGGTACAGCAGTTTTGTATGGGACAGCAGATTTTTTTTCGCGTTTCTTGAGGTAGGCTCCATAGTGAACGTTGTTCAGTTTGATGGTCTGAGTTCACCGTTTCAGTATTTGCTAGGCTGTCACTTACACCCTGTATGCCTCAATTTTGAGGCGTGAATTTGGATGGTGACGGGTTCACTGCCTGTCACGCTGGAGATGGAGTGATTTCTGTAGTTACAGGATAATATTGTGGTACTTATAGTGAAATGTGGATTTTCCGAACATATTTAACCTTTTGAGGAATATCTTATTCATGGGCGAAGCCTTACTAGCTTTTTAATGTTGCTGAATACTTCTGGAAGAGACCCCGGTGATCCAAAATGTTGTGCCCATAGTGTGCTAGCCCGTTTTATTCCAACAGCACGTGCGCAGGCCGTAGGCGTTTCATCAACCTCCATGCACACCCTAATATTACTGAAAATTTAGCTTTATTTTAAAACGTTTATTTAAATGAGAAGATGACATTAATATTGTATTTCATGTAGGCAAATAACCCTACTGTCAGACGAGATTTCCTCTATTTTCCCGTCATTACGTTTCCACACTTTTTTACCGATAATCCTAGCTTAGTCTAAATTTAAATTGTTCTTTTTGAATCTAATTAATAAGTAGTACCTAACTTTAATTCGCTATTGTGGTAAAGAACTCCCAAGCGTCGGCTTTACGTTAAGCTTAGTTGGAAACTTGGAGTTGGAACCGAAAAACTAGAATATCGTACCGAAACTGTTTTGTTTCAAATGGGTACTGTTGAAACTGTGTTAGTTTGTGATTCAAGAGCACGTATTATGTTTACAAGGCTTATATCAATTATCTTTTTTTTAACCTATTTCGTCCCGCTGCTGGGCAAAGGTCTGCCCTAAACTCTTCCACATATCTCTACCCAACGCGGCATCCCTCCATTCGCTGCAATAGGCATCCAACTCGTCGCGCTACCTTTTCCGGGGTCTGCCTCGACCTCGACTACCATACGGTCGTTTGGGCACCATAGGTTAGGATGGGCTGAATATAATACACATGGTCGATAAGTTTGCTCTTAAGGGGCCATATGTCCCGACGAATATTTTGTATGAGAAACGCGATTGCCGAGCGCTCCAAAAAGTGTGTGCGTGAGCCGTATTTTCGATTAAAAACAACTAACCAAAGTACTTTTTCTAGATTTTTTTTATGATTGCACCAGTTAAACTAATGGTGAATATGTGAGTATAAATACCAACAATCGGAAACTATTTTAAGTTCTTCTAAAACGAGAAAAATGTTTAAAAATGCATGAAAATACGTCATCTTTGTGACGATTTTCTATCGAGTGAAGTAATTCCAATCGTGTATTCAGTTGATGATTTCACTAGATGAACTATCCAAAAATACTGAGGTATGACTTAAGTTTCGGTAAATGGTATAAATCTAGTCGTAAAATGAAAAATAAAAGATGCCTCCGAGGTATTTCCACCTACTATTACGTCTTAAGTGAGAGTGGAAGGTCGCCCTTCATTAGTTCCTTCATGGACCTGTAGCTCTTACAGGCGTTGTCGATACGTCGTGCGACTTCCTTGTCCTGCCTTTTGTCGAAGGAGAAAATCAATGATCATTGCGTAGGAAAAGAAACTGTGTACAATAGTGTAACTGTCCCATAATGATTTTGTCTAGTTGTCGTGAATGTTGTGCCCACCTGTAACTGGGTTATGTATCAAATCTATACCTAACTGATGATGTAAAATTAATTGTTGTAATATGTAACCTGTTGGTGAGCCTAATAAAGAAATAATAAAAAAAAAACTTAGCAATTATTCCAGAAAACCTATAAATACCTGGTCACTATCTGTGCACATATAGTCGATGACGTTATTTCGGCGCTCTGGTTCTTCAGTCAGGGAGACTCTTTCCTTGCACCTCTTGACCTCTTGCAGATCTGTGTCCTTGATCCATATATTAATTTTAATGCTTATCTTATGCCATTGTTATATTTCTGTGTTGTTTTCCTTCGACATGTCTTTAGGCATTTATTTCTATTGCAAAAGAATAAAAAAGCAATCGCTTGTATTCAATGTTTGTATTTACTGAATATCGCCCCATTTCTAAACCATTAACTAAGTTGATGTAACTTATCTTCCTCTAATAGGCAGTTAGAGAGCAATTTAAGCTCTTGGCTCGACTCAAATTAATGGCCGGAACGATTATTGAATGTGTAATGAGATTGGTTTATGTCGCGGTAGTAGGTAACTAAGCAGAGGTACATTTTAATATTATTTAGGTACTACCTCAAATTAAAGATTGAAAAATTTGTCTCGGGCGGGATTGAACCCACGCTCTTCCAAACCGGGGAAACGTGCTAACCAATTACACCACCGAGCCCACTACCCAGAGAACGAAATTTTCAATCTGTTACGTCTTAAGGGGACGTACAAGTGATACGCGGCTACATGAAATGTATGATGATATACAGGGTAAATTTTATATCAATGCGGATAACTTCAGCATGTATTCTATACTCATTAAACTTAGTAACTTTCACTATAGAGCCAACCTTCGAAATAGAGAAAAAAATATCAGCTGTCCCATACAAAACTGCAGTACCTATTCGACTAAAATTTGTATTGGACGGCTGTTTTTTTTCTCAATTTCGATGTAGGCTCCATAGTAAAAGTTGTTCAGTTTGATGAGTAGAAGACATGCTGAAGTTATCCGCAGTGTAATAAAATTTACCCTGTATGTGAGCGTTTATGCAGAAGCGTTGTCACTCGCGTCAAATGAGCGTTTTTCTTTTCTTTTTTAAATTTAGTTCCTTAAAAACTCGACAGATGGCATGTTTATCGCCCCATAGAGCCGTACGCGAGATCCTGTCAAAATCTTGTCAAGACTGTGCCTGCCTTTTTATTGGAATGCCAAGGGATCGAGCCCATACAGCCATGTCAGGCGTAAAAGTTTCGAATTTTCGATTAAAATGATTAGTAAATAATAAAATATGTCATTAAAAGATGCGTTGGCACCTTCTTGATCATCTTTTCACTCTTTATTATTTTAAAGAAACACCTTTTGAAATGTTGACGTTTATTCGCACAGATCGTAGCGACATCTATCGATTCCCAAGAAAAAAAAAGAAAAACGCTCATTGTCATAGATTTTTGTCGGCGCCGCCTAACGCGCCGCGCGACGCACCGCGTCTCCATGAACGAGGCCTAAAGGAAATTCGTAACAAAAATAGTTTGTTTTACACTATTGTAAATAAGTAGGTACCTACCTAACGTTGGGAAATTAGTAAGAAAAATGGTTTTACACTATTGTAAATCTAACAGAAGTGTAGTAACTCTAACACAAGTACAAACCGTGCTTGTATAAAAGTATAATATATTTTTTTGCTAATTTCCTTTGTTCTTAATTTATAGCCGAATATTTTTAACCACGTAGCACATTCTAGGTAACTACTATAAATGTGAACACCAATCCATATCCGTTGAATATATTTCCGAAAATAGGACCACTCTACTCGTATCCGATATTTTTAACTGATCCGACATTTCACCGCTGAGAGCTTGCTTAGATGTTAGGATACGGTTACGTTCTGGAGTGCTATTTTTGAATCTCGTCACACGTTCTAATCCGCATTCGAATATGACGTTAAATAAAGGAATTTACATTTATGAATTTCACTTTCATACCGGTGACTTTTACAACGAGTGCAATTTCATAAAAAAATTGAAAATTTGACGCAACACATTTTCCTTTTTTTCTACGTTTCAATACCCCATTATTTTGTCGGTAAGACTATATGAAGCATAGAGTACATTAATATCGTTGATATGAAGTCATTTGATTTGAGCTGCGTAGGTAGTCTAATTTCTTACAAGTCCCGCTTCAGCAAAATGGGAAAGCTTTACAAAGAACTTATCAGCAACATGCCACGTCGAAAAGACCGGCCCGCCCTTAGCCATACATGGCCCAACATGCCCATAATGCTAACTGCGTTTCCGCGTTGTCTTGCCAAAGACACGCGTTGGACCATACGTACGGTACGACCAATCACGGAAATCATTATTTCTTTTGGAACGTGTTCTGTGTGAAATAAAACATATCATGTGAAATTCCAACGATCTAAAAAATACAGAAAAACGTAACCATTCGAAATCGAAATCTCACATTCGTAGACGGATTTAAAAGTCACCAGTGACATTTAAAAATCGCAATCCTGTTCTGTTTATTTATTTATGCAAAGTAGGTCTCGTTCAAAACGTCGCTTGTTGGATAAGTTTTGGCCGACGTGGCTTTTCGAATCTTATTTATTTAAGTAGAGTTAATTTTACATTAGCTTTGCAAATTAATGCAGTTTCATATAACCGCGAGTGGTCGCGGTTGGGAATGCAATTAATAGTGGGTTGGTTGGACTACGGAAGAGCCCCAAAAGAGGGTTATTACATTAAACGATGCTCGGTTTAAAACAGTCCTCTTCAATTCTTCACATCGCTGTTGTACGAAGCGACTGAGGGATGAGGGTGTATTTAGCTGTGGTGTGCCAATGTCGAGTGAGTTTTGGCAGTATCGAAAGAAATCCCAAGGATCGTATATGAATGAAAACACATTTTATTTGAGTTGTAATGAAGCACCCTTTCAGCAGGGGTTGCCTGAGTGCTCCACTATCTTATTTAATTCCTTAAGGGAAGTAGTTTGTCTACAGAGGGTTGCCGAAATGAGAAGAGGTTTGATTTTAAATAAGCAGTAAGTATATTTTCTAATATATTACAAGGGAATCTTAAAACTATCACTAGACCTAAATAGTTCCCTAGCACCTGAAAGGGGAGGCCAAGGGGGAATGGTCCTCCTGAAGCGTTATCCGATTGCCTCAGACGATAAGGCTTCAGGGGATTTCAGTCGCTCGAAACGATACCGGGCTTTACTCGGACAAGCCAAAGCCGCCACGCTGTAAAGTTTCAGGAAGGAGTTCCAGGAGGTACCGGGCAAACTCGGACAAGCCTAAGCCGCCACACAGTAACCCTGTGGGATCGGGGGTCTCGGGGGGAAGGAGGAAGGGGAGCGACTCCTCGCCAAACCACCAGTTGCTCAGTACCGGGCTTTACTCGGACAAGCCAAAGCCGCCACGCAGTACTGTATCAACTGAGAGCTAATCGGAAAGTGCCCGCTGTCTACAGCCGTGCGCCGTCTTTTATATAGAACGCTGGTGGTCGCGGTGAGTGCGCGGGCGCGCGCGGCGGGGCGGCCGGACAGCCGGCGGCTCGATGCGCGCTGTCGCCTCCCCCCGTCTGCCGGCGAGCCTCGTACCCCGCGTGTCCCCTTGGTGCGCTTGGTTGTGACGCGGTGTTTTTACTCCGCCGTCACATTCTCCTCCCACGTGTGAAAATTTTTTTTTCTGCAAAAAAAAAAATTGTCTTGCTGTATCAGCTGGTCTAGGTTGACCCCGATTTACACAATGATATCCCCCTTCTTTTTGGCCTGGGACTTTCTCTTACCGTACAATAAACAATACTTTTATCTATTGGTTTATTTTATATAGACGGTATATATGAGTTTGTAATATCTTTCTGTAATCTTATCTTTATTTGACTATACTCGTTGGTACTCTAAATAACATGTTTTCTTAAAATCTATACTTTGTTTCTGTTGTAACTAAACTTCTGATTACCCCTCCTGGGATCATGGTCGTGAGTGTATGTTTGTTATACATCACTAATAGTGCTTGCTTACTGCTAATTATCTTATTCTAATTATTCGGGACATGCCTCTTACATATTATTATAATCTATCTAAGAATAGGTACCTACGTGGTTCGTACCGTATTCCTTATTATCATTCGTACGGTAGGTAGAATTGGTAATGTTTACATTCCTGCCAGCCGTTTAGTCACCTACGCGTACTGTACCTACACTGTACTTCATTTCGAATATTCTTTTCTAACATTAGGTATGTTCGCTTGATGAGTGACTTTGTTTACTTAATATTATCGTTAACTTTGGGCTAATTACTTTGCTTAAGGCATTTATCTGAATTACACTTAAATCTTAAAAAAAATACTACGTGACTTTTTTTTTTTCTTTAAATAAATAAAGGAAGTAACTATCGACTTAACTTTTTTTTTTTTTTTCCCTCTTGTATTGTGGGAGGCGGAAGGGGCTGTCTCCCACCCGGAGACCTCGGCTGCGTGGTCTCCCGGACCGCTTCCTCTTCCTTTTCTTTCGGGGTGGTGGTGCCGCCGTCATTGCCGCTGCTGCCATGGAGACCACTAGCATTTGGTTCTCTGGTGCTGGGGTTTCTGGGACTGTCCTTTTGGTTCTCTTCGTTGTTACGGGGTCGATTCGTGGTTTTCGTGTACTAGGGTTGTTTCCTTTGTTTACTAATGTTTTACCCTGCTTTATGTCCTGTTCTTCCCACATAATCTTGCAACCGGCTCTGTTTAGGATATCCATACCTAAAATTATAGCCGTTGCTTTTGGCAGTACACTTATCTGTTGTGTCACTTTTCTTCCTCTTATTGTTATTTCGATAGGTAAACTTTTCTTGATTTTTGTTTTTGTTCCGTCCGCCAGTGTTACTTCCCGTGATGAATTGTTCTTTACTTTAATGTTACAGATTTCACAAACCTCGTTATTTATACATGAAAACATCGCACCTGTATCTACTAAGGCCATAAACTTCTTTCCTTTGATTTCCACCTCAGTATACGTCCGATTGTCCCCGATGGGATTGTCTTCTATTGTATAAACTTGTCTTTGCTGCTGTCTGTTGTTCTCGTCGTTATTCTGTTGACGAGGCCCTGGCGGGGGCTTATAACTTTGATAACTGGTGTATCTTTCTTCTGAAATTTTCTCGAAATCTGCTGCTAGTCCTATTAATTCTTTTAAATTTTCAAAATCTTGTCTCTTTATGTAAAACTTGTAATGATGGATCATGTTATTGTATATTCTTTCTAATTTTTCCTTTTCACTCATCTTCCCGTGCCTCCTCATTAATGTTTGTAGTTCTGTTAAATAGTTTATGAAACCTTCTCTTATACTTTGTTTTCTTGCTATTATTTCCTCCTTTAAGTTCTCTTCATAATTTCTTGGATAGTAATACAACTTGAAGTCGTCCATAAAATCGTCCCATGTCTTCCAGCTATCACCGTTGTTTCTATACCATAGTAAGGCCTTTCCTTTTAATATTCTGGGTAGTGACAGTAGTAACTTATCTTCTTTGATTTCACTTACTTTCACTATGTCTTCCAATCTTTCTATGAATTCTATCGGGTCATCTGTTGTATCGTAGTTAATATTCCACGAACTTATGTTCCAACTGGTCCCCGTTTCCTCTTGCTTTTTGTCCTCCATTTTCAAGTTTTCTATTAAATTTTTCCGGAGCTCTTCAACCTTTAAGTTTTCAGTTGGAAGTTCTCGTTTGTTCGACTCCTCTACTAGTTCTGGTTTTTTGAGTTTATAAATCCAGGACGTTGACATCTATTGGGCCGTACTGAACCGTGCCGTATAGGATGCCGATACTATCCCGCTGTGTCAGTCTGTCGTAAGTCAGTTGGACACTAGCCTGGGGTAGGGATTTATATTCGAAAATTAATTTGCAACCCTTTTTCTGACTGAAATGTGGGTTTTAAACGTTGGGCGCCATTGTAATGAAGCACCCTTTCAGCAGGGGTTGCCTGAGTGCTCCACTATCTTATTTAATTCCTTAAGGGAAGTAGTTTGTCTACAGAGGGTTGCCGAAATGAGAAGAGGTTTGATTTTAAATAAGCAGTAAGTATATTTTCTAATATATTACAAGGGAATCTTAAAACTATCACTAGACCTAAATAGTTCCCTAGCACCTGAAAGGGGAGGCCAAGGGGGAATGGTCCTCCTGAAGCGTTATCCGATTGCCTCAGACGATAAGGCTTCAGGGGATTTCAGTCGCTCGAAACGATACCGGGCTTTACTCGGACAAGCCAAAGCCGCCACGCTGTAAAGTTTCAGGAAGGAGTTCCAGGAGGTACCGGGCAAACTCGGACAAGCCTAAGCCGCCACACAGTAACCCTGTGGGATCGGGGGTCTCGGGGGGAAGGAGGAAGGGGAGCGACTCCTCGCCAAACCACCAGTTGCTCAGTACCGGGCTTTACTCGGACAAGCCAAAGCCGCCACGCAGTACTGTATCAACTGAGAGCTAATCGGAAAGTGCCCGCTGTCTACAGCCGTGCGCCGTCTTTTATATAGAACGCTGGTGGTCGCGGTGAGTGCGCGGGCGCGCGCGGCGGGGCGGCCGGACAGCCGGCGGCTCGATGCGCGCTGTCGCCTCCCCCCGTCTGCCGGCGAGCCTCGTACCCCGCGTGTCCCCTTGGTGCGCTTGGTTGTGACGCGGTGTTTTTACTCCGCCGTCACAGAGTTAATACAAAATTAAATCAGTGTCTGAATAAAATAAAATAATAAAATAATGGCGGAGCTTCGTGGCCAGCCAGAAAGTGCGATTTAGGTACACAAAAAAAAATTGACATAACCATCCGCGCACCCATTTGCCGTGCGACAAAATTAAGTACCTAAATGTTTAATTATTATTTTGAATAAGTTATTTTTCTCCCCTCCGGACGGAAAGCGTCAATTGTCGTCCCGCTGCGCTAAACGAAGTTGTCGCTTTCCACCTCAGTCGAGGAGAAAAATAGTATACTAACCTCGGACAGTAAATAAGAAAGCCTCAGATCGCATGTTTGTTGACCGAGGCGAAGCCGATTATATGACATCTGGGACCTTTCTTACTTTCCTGTCCTCGGTGTGTAATATACTATTACTGGGACTTTGCCATAAGTAGTTAAACTGAAATTCGCTCCAGCTCTACAGGATGAAATTGATATCTTTAGCATCCTGTAGTATGGCACAGCAGATTTTATTTTTGCTCCGATCGTCGTGCTCCCATAGTAAAAGTTGTTCAGTCTGATGGGTAGAGTTTTCCTTTAAAAGGATGCTGATAATACGGGTGTTGTCTCTTGCCTTGACTAAATAATAAGTCATTTTCCAAAATAAGTCAGTTTCAGATCTGGTCTTGGAGTCACGTTGCAGGGTTTGCCTCGAACACTTGTCTCTCGCGTGGTGTTCGCGCAGTTCGCGTCTCAGCCTACCACGAGGCTCCAAAATCCTTCTCAGTTGTTCTTACTCAAAAAACAATCCTCGAGATTGGATAGACACTCCCTCAAACTACTTGACACTGGCGAAATCTAACAAGGAAACGCCATTAAATAAAAATAGTATAGAAGTCTTATAAACCTGCATGGGTAGCATGCCACCGTGATACAGCGCTATCATACTTTGCTGCTTATCGTTTTTCTGCTCTTAAAAATCTACCTGCAGTTCTACAGTCATCCCGTGATCATGGCAGTTGTAACACTGCCGAAATATCGGGAACTCCAAAATAAATTAAAACGCGGTAAGAACCCGTTATAATGATTAACTTTAGCTTAATTATTAACCGCGTAACTCTAAAAAATTGTGCTATCATACCTTTTCTCTCTCTTTCTATTTGCTTGCGAACGAACGAGATAAAATACGTGATACAGCCGTATCACGTGTAGCATGCTACGGCTTCTGCATGGGTAGCATGCCACCGTGATACAGCGCTATCACACCTTCGCTCTCTTTCTATTTGCACGCGAACGAACGAGATAAAAGACGTGATACAGACGTATCACGTGTAGCATGCTACGGCTTCTGGTACTACTGTACCTAGCCTCGCCGTTTGTGCCCCGCGGGACGGTCGAATCGACTTGCTTGACTAGTTAAACGACTTTGAACTCTAAAGTCAGTAGACAATGCAAAGAAATAACTAGTGACTTGTCTAAGTACATAGAAGTTATTTACTAACGTCCAAGTGTTCCCCGGAGCGCTGTTAACATCCATTCTTTGGAGTTGCATTATATTTATTTAAAACTAAGTTTGTATAAAGTATAAATGGAAACTTGTGTTAAGTATAGTTGGAAACTCCATTCAGGAATTAGAGAGACAAAATGTAAACAACGGTGATACCAGTGTAGAAAATATCATCTCGAGAATGTAGAAAACTTATCTCCGGAATGAATAACAGTAAATTATCTATTTTACTCGCAAAGGATTACGACAGATGATATGTTAATTTTGTATGGAAAATAATTAAAAAATACGCAAGCTATAATTTATTTTAGATTTCACATCGTGGTCTGGCAACAATCAGATAGTTTAGACCTTTGGTTAGTTTTAACAAAGTGCTTAAAGAAAAAGATTTTTTATTGCATACAATAACGTAAACGCGTCTGTTGATTGTTAAATACCGTCGTCGTCAGTCCCTACGCTATGCGCGGATGCTGCGCATAGCACAATAAGCCAACACTTCTAGGCCAACACAGACAAAGTAGCGGGCTACATAACATAATTCAAAAATTTTATTATAATTGTCACGATTGTTTTTATTATTTATGGATAGACAGTAAATGTCTAATGTCAACGCCATTTATTAAATGCCGTGCCGACATAATGTTATTCTTAAAATATGTACCAAAGGCATAAGAATTATGCCAAAGGTTTCTGACCACGTAATGTCACTTTGACAGTGACGATTCTTTGTTTACATTTTGTCGCTCTAATTCCTGAATGGAGTATAGTTTGACGACACGATTGTGTCGAGACCTTTGCTTCTAGAGAAGCGCATAGTGATTACTTGTTCAGTGGAGAAGCGGACACAATCGAAACAATCATCTACTTATTAGTCATGTATTTTCGCCAACGATATCAATGTACTAAAGAGTCTACGTCTATGATTTTCGCAAAGTAACGCCGTCAATCAAGTACTTACCTACTTCATTTAATTTGAACAAATGCACACATTCTACTGGTTTATTATTTTCATCTCACATTATTATGTGGGCAGAAGGTAATGAAATGAACACAAATCCTTGTTATTTCACAAGACAAATAAAGGTAACCTTTAGATTCTCAATTTTATTTTTACTTTTTATAATAAAACTTTTACCTGGTGATGTTAGCGTGAAATCTCTAGAAGCTCTTGTGAAAATAAAATAATATATTCACAACTACATTCCTAGTGGGGTATTCACAGATATTCCTACATATACATATCTACAATGCATTGCCCAAACTCTTGTCAGTGTACTATGGCAGCAAGCCCTGGTGTCAGTGTTTTTTCAGACCGCCTTACGGCCTCTGACGTGGTTTTTATGTAACGACCACTACCACCAGACATAGTAGCCGGATCGGCTTAACGTGCCATCCGAAGAATCCACGGAATCATCTTTCTTTTCAGACAATCAGGTGATTTAGCCTGCAATGTCCTAACCAACTGACATTGACGGCCTCGACATTGAAGCATGCAGGCTTCCTCACGATGTTTTCCATCACCAAAAGCCAGTGGTGTTACAAATCGTACATAAATTTCGGAAAACTCTGTGGTGCAAGTCAGCTGGAAAGGGGATGATGGAACCATCGCCTCAAGCAGGCTTAACCGCCACTAGACCATCCCGACATAACTTTTTCAAATTGATTTCTCTAATAAGGCCCGTAGTCGAAATTGATTATGAGAAAATATTTCAGGAATACAATTCTTTTACCGAATTGTGATCAGGCAATGTACGGTGATTGATGACAAAACCTTCGATCGACTCTAATTTATTCCGTTGCGTTGTGACCTAAATTTTTGTCGGCATTACCTATACGCTACGCCTAAATAGGTGTTGGAATAATTCATGAAAGTATGTTGCTAAAACTTTTAGGTTAAAAAGTTATTATTTTATCATCAAAGTCTATAGGTATAGGGTCCTTCTATCATATACAGACTGTTTTTAAGGGGATGATCAGACCAGTCGTGTGTCGTATGCCGTGTAGCCGTGGTGGTCAAGTAACCTTGCCTGCCGTTGCAGGAGGCGATGGTTCGATCCCCGTCCAGGCCGACTCGTAGGTACCAAGGAGTTTTTGGAATTTATGTACGATTTGTAACATCACTGGCTTTTCGGTGAAGGAAAACATCGTCAGGAAACCTGCGTGCTTCAATTTCTATGCATGTATTGTACCCACTGACCATTATAAGTGGCGACGGGCTCACCCCTCGTCACACTGGACAGAGTTTTCCAATAACAGAAATATTATATCTGTCCCACTCCATCCACTTTAAGAACATGTTAAGCCCACCGACACTAATATTAGTTTATCAACGCCTATGACGTCAGGTCTACGACAGATTGAGGTCACATTTACACACTACCATTAAACACGTTGCTTTCACTAAAAAGCTAAACTCAACCTTCATGATAAGGAATTAAGGGTTACGAAATCTTGAGGTAGATGAAAGCGTAAGATTGTCGTTGAAAGAAACTAGTCATTTGATGTAGGAACGGATTTCAGGTGGGTTAGTGCTTGGTTAAGAGGATGCCCTCCAGCGTGCTCCATTAAAACAAAGTTTGAATATGCAGGGTGAAATTAATATCATTAGTATCCTTTTAATCTAAGAATATACTCATCAAACTGAACAACTTTTACTATGGGAGCAAACCTCGGAGTTCCATTCTAAACTGCAATTCTTAATCGGCTCAAATGTATACAACAGCAGTTTTTTTCCCCTATCGGTTTGCTCCCATAGTAATAGTTGTTCAGTTTGATGGGTAGATTCTTAGTTTAAAAGGATGCAAATGATATGAATTTCACCCCTCTATTTCGGACTAGCGGCGCAGCGGCACCCATGACTTTATAGCGTATGGCTTTCAAAATAATAATAACTTTTGACTGTATTATACTGGAATTTGGATTTGAATTCGGATTGCGATGAAATAAAGTCTTAATGATAATCCACACTAAACCCTATGCTTTTGTGAGAACCCTGTCGAAATCGGCTTCACAGTTTTTAAGTGGTGCGTGCACATACAAAGAGATAAACAGATAAACACATTAAACACGATCTAGAAACACTTTGCTTGTGGTTTGTCAGATTTTTGTTAAATAAAATGTAATCTCAAAAGTCTCTCTAGTACCTAAAGCTCAAAAATTTCCATACAAATCTTGAAGTAATCCTCGCACTGAAACTGCATATTTTAATGGAAATCTAATAAACCACATAACTACAAGCACAGTTTATTTTCTAGATCACTTTAATTGGTTAGTATTGAAAATGTATCAAATCTCGTTTGTATGAAGCGGATCATCCTCTTAATGGATGATTTTTTTTTCACCAGCTAGATGCGTTGGTGTTGTTGAAATGAATTGTGTATTTTTAACCAACTTCCATAGGTAGGTAATAGTCTTGTATGTTGAACTGTAGTCCCCTTAGACAGAATTATCAAACTACTAGCTGCGCCTTCGACTTCGTACGCGCAGACCACGGACTTTAAATACTGACAACTTTTGTATCAATGAACCGATTGTGAAAAAATAAAGCCTAAATGATAATCCAAACTTATCCCTATATGATTTTGTGCACTACATTCAAATCGGTTCAGAACTTTTTAAGTGATGCGTGCACAAGCGAACAAACAAAAAATATTTGGGTAAAACCTAAACACACTTGTTGTTGTGATAATAAAATCATTTTTTTAAACATTTCATTATCATGGGCAGCCCTGAAATAATTCAAACTTTATAAGGTTGTCTTTGTTTTATAGGCCTCTTAAAAAAACCTTTTATTTCTGGGAAATAAAGCTGAAAATCCAGATATGATTTTGTGCACTATATTCAAATCGGTCCAGAAGTTTTTAAGTGATGCGTGCACAAACGAACAACCAAAAAATATTTGGGTTAGACCTAAACACACTTGTTGTTTTGATAAAAACATCATTTTAAACATTTCATTATCATGGGCAACCCTGAAATAATTCAAACTTTATAAGGTTGTCTTTTGTTTTATAGGCCTCTTAAAAAAACCTTTTATTTAAGGGAAATAAAGCTGAAAATGGTTTGTTAAAATAGATTGCCCCTTTATTTTGTCAATAGGGCAATTGTATTACTTTCGGAATTGGATTTTGAGATTGGTACGATTTCTTATTTCTTCTATCTTGTCTTGGGTCATTTATTTGACGAAACAATCACTTGAGACTCTAAACTACTTACATTGGCAAAACTGCCACTCTAGACTTAATTAATACCACTGATCATTTTCCTACGTATAATCTTCACATAACGAGACGTTGGCTGAATTGTGATAACACATCGGATGCCATTAAACAAAAATTGAATTGATTGATATGCACCTGGAGAGATGGACCAAGATGGCTACAGAATGGGTTCAACAAGACGGTTGCCGACGTCGAGGAAGACCCGCAAGAGAAGATTGAGTGACGATTTGAATACCTTCCTGAACGGTTGGCCCGATTTCGCGTTGCATAGTTGCGTTGGAGGATTGGAGAAATAGAGGTCTTTGCCCAGCAGTGGGACACAAAATAGGCTTTAAAAAGTATTTGGGATGTTCGATAATAATTACGTATACCTAAACTAACTACGTCCAACAAATATTTTTGTTAATTTTTATCTGGTTATTTGAGCACCACAGGAAAAGTACTAAACCAATTTTGGTGCGCTTTTCACTAATCGAAAGTCTATTTATACTCCAACTTTACAATTTTTACCAGACACACAGAGATAGGTAGGTACGTAGTAGTTGTTCCTAATCGTTCCTATTTTTTTTGTTTTGTTTTTTTTGTTTTTGTTGTTGTTTGTTGTAGGGTTAAAAGTGTTCCATGTAAATGTTTCAAATAATTATACTTATCTCACCATGAAATGTATCTAAGGCTGTGATCTTAGGGCATAAACCTACGACCTTCGATCTTTCAAAGCTTAAATATCATAATTTATTTAAGAATATTAATATTAAATTCAATTACAAGGTCTGTTTTCATATGATTAAAATCTAAAATCGCTTGCTCGGTTCGAAACGTTAACCTCACGCAATGTTTTCCTAAGCTCGTAGTAGATCTTCTTACTAAAGTGCTTATATAGTTATAATTGCTTTAGGTGTTTCCTAAATTACACTTTACGTAGCAAGAAATAAGCTGGGTTTTTCTTTAAAGTTATAAATCGATGGGGCTGTTTATACACTTTCCAAGTTTTTTCACCAATTCAGAGTAAACGTGAGTGGATAAACTTCAATAAAACGTTCCAAAATACAGAACTCAGGCCCCTAGTTCATCTACACACACCTTCACGTTCTAAAGTACGTCAGATGAGCGCTTGCGCATTATTATGGGCCTAAGTATTTCGACTGTGGATGTCGGTTGATTAGTACCAATGAGCCGTTAGGAATTTTTGAACGATTTGTACCAGCACTAGCTCAGTGAAGTCGTGAAGAAACCTACATGTTCAATTTTTTTTACCACCTGCTCTCACACTTGATGGTCGCGCACTAACTATTCTGACTGTAGTGAAATGTGGATATTTTGAATAAGGTAGGTATACTTAATTTAGAATATCCCTGACTACTGGCCGACGACGTGCGAACGTCATCCGCCGATTAGTCTCCTTTTACGTCATCAAACTGCGCGAAAATCCCATCCACTTTCCCCCAGCGCTCGTTATTAGTTGCGCGACCTGTAGGTACCCGTACATAGGGTCCTTCTTAATATGCTGACACTTTTTTAAGGGGATGATCAGACCATCAAACGGAACAACTTTCTCTATGGCACCAACAACGAAATCGCGAAAAAAAAATCTGCCGCTCCATACAAAACTGCAAACCTCCTCGAGCTAAATTATGGACCACAGATATTTTGTTTCGCGATTTCGATGTTGGTCCCATCGAGAAAGTTGTTCAATTTGGTGGTCTGATCATCCTCTTGAAAAAGTGTCAGCATATTAGACCCTGTATAAACTAGGAGTAGGTACGCAACCGAAAGAAAAAGCAATTTTCATCTCTCATACTCTGAAAGTAGGTCATTGTTTATCTATGAAGCGGGTTGAAAGTGAAACATTTCATCCCTAGGGATGAAAAGTAATTTAAAAAAAAAACCTACATCTATACTGGGCAAAGGCAGAAAATTATACAGCCACACTTCGATAAAATTATATTAATTCTTCTTTCTTTATAATGATAATGATCAATAAATTTTAATTTTATTAGATGTTAATTTAAATAACATTATTTTTTGTTATTTGGAGACTTTTGTAAAAATTATAAGCAGACCGAAAAAAGTGATCCCGATTAAAACCTCAAAACCGATTAAAAAAAATGGCGGGCTGGCTTAAAAAAATATAAGAGCCAGATGCGCGAAAAAGAAAAAAGGGAGGGAAAGGGAAATGTTGCTAATTTTTCGGATCCGTTTCAAAACGTGCAAAAATCACCCGGGAAGTCTATCTGTCTCACTCTAGCATACACAATCTTCGTATATTTTTTCTCCTTCGTGTTGAATGAATTCATCGAGCGATTCAGAAATTGATTTTGCATTATCTAATTTTTGTTTACTTTCCTCGTATTCGAAATGAAAAGCAGAGTGTTTAACTCGGGAGAAAGTCACCCATTTCACACTCGAATTATGGCGCCCCTCACGTTCCGTTCGGGGCGCCAAACATCTCGTGTGAAATGGGTGACTTTCATCCCTTGGTTAACAATCTACTATTCCACAAAAATCTGGTGAAATTCTTCTCCCTTAGCGACCTAATAAACCTCACATACATCTTACGCAATGGGCCACAAATCACGTCTCGCAACAAAGTCCTTGAGAAGGCGTTCAAGTGATAAATGTCACGTTATAACAATTTAACAATCTCACTGTACGAAAAGAAACTTTTATGAAAGGTTCTTTTGAACGACTTGCGTAAGGCACGCCAATTCTTACTCTATGCTTAGAAATACATACGTAATGCTATTTCCGATTGAAGAAGGCAGTTTCATTTCAATAGATCGTCACCTGCTACAATCCTATGATATCCTCCTTTGCCGGTTCAACATTTATCATAGAGTTTTATATTCTTGCTGCGATTTCATGAGCGCTTGCAAGATTTATTGGTGGTCGGTTTTGTACCTATAGCATGCTTTCTAACTAGCCCGAAATATAAAGTCATTAAGTCATTCTTAATATGCTGACGCCGGTTTTTGAGGAGGTAAGCAGACCATCAAACCGAATGATTTTTTCTATGGGATCAACATCGATATACTCGTACTTACTTCGAGATTTCAATTTGCTGCATAACATTATATCCAGCCGCAAATAAATCGAGTTGAAGTTTACTTTTGACGTTTAACTTGTTGTTTGGGCTTTGAAATTTAGATCCGCAACTTTTCGTGTAATATAGAAAGTCAGAAATTTAAAGGAGATGCGGCCCTGGCCAAAGAAAAAATGCCAACGGTTGTATACAGCTGTATATTATTTTATAATGTAGGTGATATTACATTTATTATGTATGGACCCTTAAATAATTTTTATGATGCTAATTTCGGTAAAAAAACACATTAAAATATCTGAATTGTGGAAACACCGGTCGGTCACCGGTAATTTCAAGTGAAATTGTCAGATCTTTTTTTTATTGCCTTGGTATTGCCGTTTTATCATTTTTCTTTTTGAAGTATAAGTACAATATTTGGCATTTATCGCCGCATGTCCTTTGATTGCCGCAGAAGTATCACTTCTATCGTGTGTCTTACAACAGGTTAGGCTTTTTATAATGGACTATGTTTCGTAAAATATGGGTCGTCCCTACTATTTTTCATCTTCTTCCTTCTTCTTTCTGTCACTATACAGACGCGACAGAAATGTTTAGGTAGGTACTATATTTATTTACTGTAAAATGTGTGACGAAAGGAATCAATGAGACACAGACTAATTTTCACGATGTCTGGGCATTATTCTCGCTTAAACTTGTACCTATACGTTTCCATTTTCTTGATTTTCTTCGCCAAATTAGAGTGATGTTTTGGGTCAATCCACTTCATAATAGTCAGATAAAAGCATTTAAAAAAGTCTGTAGATCTACGTATATTTCAAGAGGTCATCTACGGATTTCGCCGGATTACTAAAAATTCGATCTGGCAACACTGTGTGCGGCAGGTGTAGGTAGGAGTTTTTGGCGGGCTTTGGTAGCTGACGTTTGGAGTCTTCATATTTCATCGAATTTTTATTGTTTATAGTGAGTTTTGGTTCGTAAAATTGTTGTTTGCGTTGTTTTGCGTAACAAAGTGTCGTGCAAGTGAACAATATATAGTTCAGTGAAATATGATGGTGCATGGGTCGTAAACAGGAAAAGTGTTCCGTGATTTTAGAGCGGCAAAGCGGTCGGTTCACCTCTTTCCTGTGGACTTCTCTGCTTTTCCTGCGTCTTTCGATTGTCTCCAGAAACTCCAAAGAACCATCAAAACGTCGAATACCAACGTTTTAATGTGAAAACAGAAGAACATTAAAAATAAAATAAGATTTAGCCAAAAGGTCTAGTAACCAGGCTAGTATAGGTACTCGTAAAGCAGTGCATTCATTACTAGCAAAATTCATGTACCTACCTACTACTGAGGTAAATAATTACCTATATTTTTTACAAAAGTGTATTTTTTTTTGGATATACCTAAATACCTACATAATATCTAAAAGTTTCGATGTCTCAATAGTACCTAATTTGTGTTCCGGATTCACGCTAAAACGGATGAACCGATATCAAATAAAGGCTGGTTCAATCTCTGATCCATCCGTTCCGTCTTATCATCCATCGCTCGGCCTTGGCAGATGGACCCCGGAGACCAGGTCCACCAGGTTCCAGCGGGGGCCGCTTCGGCTCGGCCGCATAGCGTGAAACCTGCACAAACTTTAGAAACATCCAAACTTTCAAGTTTAAAACTTTGTCAAACTATTATAACAATATCGGGAACTCAAATATACTAAAACGCGGTAAGAACCCGGTAAAATGTTTAATTCTAGGTTAAACTATTATAAGTAGGTACTATACGCAATATTTTTGATGAAAAAACTAAACTAAATTAAAACAACATTTCGTTAAACTTTCAAAAACACGACCACAACAAACATTGAAACTTGATACCGAAGTACTTTCAAAGAGGTAAAGGTTTTCCATTCAAATGGGCAATTCACTCAGATCGACTCCGAAATTGAATTTTAAATAAAATATTCTTCAATGTTATTTTCTGTTTGGGTTGGCAAAACTTTGGCAATGTGATTTCTATTGAACTGTAAATTGATAAAAGATTCATATTCCAATTTTATTGTTTCGAGGGTAAACTTTCGGTTTTGGATTTATGATTTTTACCCGAAATTACAAAGTTTTCTTTCCGGTTTAGAATAGGTAGGTACTAAAGATAACTATGGGGTGTAATTGAAATGAGTCTACCATTTTTTAGGGATGGTTCAGACGGTATGGATGGCAAGCAGTAGAATAAGCAGGAGCAGAATAGCAGCGGAATCGTCACATTAGCAGTTTACACCCGTATTCTTAGTTGTTTCCTTGAGGCTTCCTCACTCGAGTGGAGGACGTTTTTGACATAATTTGTATGACGAATTTGTCACTAACGTCCTCGACTCGAATGAGGAAGCCTCAAGGAAACAACTAAGAATACGGGTGTTAGTCTCTTGCCTTGACTAAATAATAAGTCATTTTCCAAAATAAGTCAGTTTCAGATCTGGTCTTGTGACCTAAGTCGTACCGTCATACTGAACAACTGCAACAACCAGGTGGCCAAACACAAAGCATCGGCCAAAATTTCGGCTGATTTTGGCTGAAGCCGAATGCGGGGCCGAAGGTGCCCGAAGCCGAAGTTTTGGGCAGACACTAAAGATAACATTTAATTTCCGGGTGGGAATAGGTACGCTACTAAACATGTGAAGCCGTTTTGATCTACCTAGTGAAAATCCGACAGGCAAAGACGAACTACTTTAAAATTCATATATTTTATTTATTAGCTCTGTGAAGTTAGTAGATACATTTTTATTTCAAATCCTATAAAAAACAGCGCCCAAAGACTGACCCCTGTGGCATACCAGCAACATTTTAAAATGTAAAGAATTCAGGCGGTGTGGTTAGACTGTACATCAAAGCGCAGACCCTTACGTACAAGCGGTACAAGGGCCATATGTTTGAGTTTCAGTTTCACTTGTTGAGTGCTTCTAATGGCCGTGTCTAACGAAGCTTCATTCATCGTGTTATATACGTACGTAACTATATACTCGTACGTTATAGTTATGTTAAGTCTATAAGGTTCTACGCAGGGGAAGGAAAAATTGTTGTTACTCCAGTAAAGTTACGGGTCGCTTGTATGGCGAAAGTAAATAATTTATAATAGACGGTTTTTTCTTTTATATTTTAGATTATAATTCTAGTTGTTATTTAGATTGAAAATCCCCCTATAAATTTTCTTAAATAATTAAACAAAGTAAGTAAAAAAAACATGTAAAATTGGCAAAAATTAAATAAAAATTTTTTTATGCTATTTGTTCAATAAATTTGTATTCTTTTATATTAGAAGAAAATCCAATGAAAAATCACCACGGAACCTTTGTTTTTAAACAAGTAGAAATTACGAAAAACTCAATTTTAGTACAAAATTTTCACACTGTATGTAAACTCATATAACCTAAAACAAACAATAAAAATTAAAAAGAAAGAAATCTGACACTACACTATAAATAAAAAAATTACATTTTAGTAGGTACATACATACTAAAAACTAAAAATACGAAATTTAGTTGGATTCGTTTATAAAGTATCTTAATATCATTTGTATAACGATCTAGTAAAAAAAAAATGCTTATTATAAATTATTTCCTTTCGACCCGTATATTTACTGGACTATATTGCTGAGGGGTACAAATCACACTAAAGTGTCAAATATAGGTATGTATCGTGAAAGCCTCGTATCCACTAGACAACTATTGTGACGCGCAACACGTTGTAAATAACGCGCGACGTTGCTTCTTCCAAAGTTTCTTCTTTTTTTGCAAAAAAGAAGCAACGTCGCACGTTGTTTTGCAACGTTGCCAAACATATTGAGCGTCACGTGTTGCGCGTCAATCAATTGTTGCCTAGTGGATACTGTTATTTATAATATAAATATTATGTCTTACGGAACTTAATAATTTATTAAAACAGTTTACTTAAAACAAATAAACATACCTAAAACCTAAAACTAAAATATAACTAGATCACTGAATAATAAAAAGTTACTACACTAGACTATGAATTCTGACTTATCTTATGAATTTATAATAAAATAACTTTGAGGTTTATTCTTTCTTTTTTCGACAACTATTTTTAAAGTCAACAGCAGCTCCATTTTCCAAGCGTTTGAACATCGAAATAGTTGAAGCATGCATTTTCTAACTTAGTGTCTGCAGACGACAGAACGTAGTTAAACTTAATGTTAACATTTGAGCAATCTATCTCAGTGTTCGTTGCAGATAAGATAACTTGCAAGCTGACGTTTGTAATGGTCTGGATCAGACAGAATGATGACTAAAGTAAACCTTAGACTGGAGCGTCGTGGATTACTTTGCCAAAGTTAAATCCAACGTGACATAGAGTTTGTTTTCTTGGGTGCATCGAAGAGATAAACATTATAATCTTCTAACCGCGTTTGGTACTTTATTATTATCGTTTGTTAATTCAGGTTACATAATATGCGCTTCCTCTATGTAGTGTGTATGAGCGAGATAGCTAATTGATAGGATGTCTTTTCTTGACACCGTGCCTTGTAATAACGGTGACTTAGTACACTATGTACTAATGCCAAATTACAGCTTTCTAGTACTAAGTTTAGTGTCTTTGAACTAAGCCGCGGACAAAAGGCGGAAGGACATGGCGAAACTACTCGTATAAGGGTTCCTTGTTGACTACGGAACCCAAAAAAGTGTCATAATTATTGGGAACTAAGCATTTTCGGGTCGGAATGATTTTATTTAATCCTATCTGTTGCCTATCGTTGTTAACATAAGCAGTTAGATAATCTTAACCCGAAGAGTAAAAAGCTTTTGTTCTCTAGTAAGAACATTTCAGACTAATTATAATCTGTTACGCTTTGTAAATCTGAAGCTAACATCAAAGTCTTTGTAAGTTGAAAATTTCTGGGAACTTTTGGGTGTCTTTCTATTTTATTCCCAAGTTAGATTCCTGTGAAAGAATGTTAATATTTGTTTGAACCTACAACGATAATTAATTTAAGGTCTAGATTTATAAATTATACGTCCCAGATAAACCGTATAAGTCTCCCCTCCCGACTGTACTAACCTCATGTAGTAAATAAGAAAGCCTCAGATCACATGTTTCTTGACCTTGGCTTACAATTACATGAGATCTGAGGCCTTTCTTACTTTCCTGCCCTGGGTATGAAATGTGGTAATAGCGTATAAATTAAATTAAAAAAAAAACGGTTTTGTCTTACATGGATTTGTACCTGAAGGTTGCCAACGGAAACTGGTTGAATATCCAAACACATTCGAATGTTTATTTATCTCGGTGTCTTACGGTTCCGGCTTAGAACGGACCATCCGTATTCTTCCCGTGGATGTCGTACGAGGCGACTAAAGGATTAAAGGTTTCTTAAGCACTGTTTATGGGTGAAAGGCTAGCGACCCTTCACCACTTGACACGTTATCCTGAAATGGCTAAATGTGACCGTTGCTACAACCACATTCTTAAGAGGATAGGCGGGCTGAAATGCTAATTTAGAGAATAGGTCACTTTTACGGTTGTATACATATTTGTCCGATCCGCCCCACCCATACACCCCACCGGCTAGAGTGCGAAAGACACAACTGTAGCTCGGACCCATTTTATCTACATAAAATCGACGAAAACAAAATTAATTATGTTGTTTTGTGTACAATAAAGAATCTAAGAATCTAAGAAAACAGCATTTCGTATTCCACTGTTTCCACCTCCAAAACTAAACCGATATTAATAATTCTTTCATAAATAATATGAAAAATATTTTGGCTATGTCTGTATGTTTTGTTTTTTGTATTCGTCAAATTTGTTGCTGGATGTCTGAAAACGGGCGGTAAAATTGGTCATTTTCGAAGGTCCCTTGTTCATAAAGTAATTAATTAATGCAAAAAAGCAAAATAGAGGGACTTAGCAGAGGTAAAATAGATTGTATGGTAAAAAATGTTTTGCTCTATTGTCATTATCCAGGGAGGAAACAGGGGAATACGTTTGTATGGAAAAAATTGTACTCGCCTATCCTTTTAAACAAAATGTTGATAGTTGTAGAAATGTTTCTACCCACCCCAAAAGGGATTACAATCGTTAGTTTATGAATGTATGTTAAAAAAAATGTATTGTCTATGCCTTTAGCGATACAAATGTACCTAACTCTCGTTCTTTATATTAACTAAGAACAAATTACCCACTACGAGAGCTACTAATGAACTAATTCACAGAGGTAATATTGCACCAATTTGAAATCTAAACCAAGAGGGAACCTAATTAGCCCATCAAGAACTCGACACGCATTGTTAGGGACAAAAAAAGAAAGAAAACGACAGAGAAAAACGTGTAAGAACTCGAGTGTTTCCATCCTTGAGTATAACGTGTGGCAAATTACATTTTTAATAAAAAGAGAATATCCAGTGGAGAGCTTAGACAATTAGAGCACCGACCAAGTGCGAGCATTGAAACTGAATATTTTAACGAAAATTTGACTACATACAAACATAGCTCATTGCATGAATAGAAGAGGATATAGATCCTCTTAAGGAAAGTTAATTAGAGGGCCTACGTATCTTGATCTGGTTATGTAGAGTTATTCAATCTTGAACGAAATCCTATTACAAAGTAAGTTTAGACTTTGAAGGGCTGCTGCGTGTGAACTTGGTGTCCTGTTGCTCTTTGATGTGACTTCCATTAAGTACTTGAGAGTTCTCAGAACTGTGATTAACGATTTAATTTTCATTTGCGAGAAAACATTATCTAATGCTTAGTGAAGGTGCTGGAAGGAAATTCGGTGTAATTTCCCTTTCCCAAATGTAGCTTTCCGAGAATGAAACATTCCCAGAATATAATTTTCCCAAGTAATCCCTTTCCCAAAATGATCAGTTCAAAAAAATTATCCATTTCCCAGAATGTCCCTTTAAAAAAATATCTTTTTCTAGTTTTCTACAACCTACATACATACATAAACTCACGCCTTTTCCCCAGAGGGGTAGGCAGAGCTATGGATCTCCACTTTGGGCGGTTCTGACATACCTCTCTTGCTTCCTTTAGTTCCATACATCTTGTCATACATTCCCGTCGATTTCGGCTACTTTTATTTTAACCTGGCATTTTTTAATGACGTCCCTGATCTGGTCGAGGTACGTCCTCCTAGGTCTACCTCTTTCAATGTTACCTTCCACACACGCATTATGTAACTATTTCGTAAGTCGACTTTCATTTATCGT
Source organism: Agonopterix heracliana (assembly GCA_963693445.1). Classification (NCBI taxonomy): domain Eukaryota; kingdom Metazoa; phylum Arthropoda; class Insecta; order Lepidoptera; family Depressariidae; genus Agonopterix; species Agonopterix heracliana. Next base: position 3,135,311 of record OY856308.1, read on the forward strand.
TTCGATATGTCCAAACCGTCGAAGCATTCCCTTCTCTACTTTAACCAATACATCTTCATTCAAACCACAACTTTCTCTAATCACAGTGTTCCTCATTATATCCCTTCACACCACACATATTGCGTAAAGCCTCTGAAAAGCGTAAAGCCCTCATTTCCACTACAATTTTGTTTTAATGAAAAATCTTTTTTCAACCCTGTCGCCCGTCATATAAATCCGAACCCTGGGTGGTACAACAGGTTTTTTTTTAAATGTGGCTTAAAAATTCGCAAACTCATTTATCAACAACATATTTCCATATTCAAATCGCAGTGAGTCGCGCATGCTAGTTTGGGCACGTTTCGGTTTTAAAAAAATCGAATCAAAAAAATATCCCAAGAACTGTAAAAAAACATATCGATTCGATATCGATGGTAATTTAATATTTTTAATTGCTTGCTTTCTGACGCGTAGAATTATATTAAAATAATATTATTTCGTCTCTGAATTACGTACCTAAATAAACTCACAACCAACCAGAAAGACCATAATTCCTTTTGCGGTGGTCATAAATATTGCTAAACTAACTATGATCTACCAACCTTCCTTTTGTATACGAATGAGAACGTGTAAAAGTAAATAGGGTTTAAAATAGCTCCCCTTGGCGTCAGATCTGTTAAGTCTTCATCGTCTACCCACTAGCTGGGTATATAGCCCTCCATGTTTATGCCACCTTCCTCTGTCCTGAGCATCGCGGATCCCGTAGCTCACGCAACTCTCTTTACATCGTCAACCCATCGTGCCGCCCGGACGACCCACATTTCGCTTCCCTTCCCTCGGCCACCATTCGGACAAAGCTTTGCTCCATCTGCCGTCACCTCGCCTTGCCATGTGTCTTGCCCATTTCCATTCGAGCTCCATTACTCTCTTACCGACATCTAGGTACGGTGTTGGATTTCCGTAGTCGGAACTTTATCTAAGAGCGTGATGCCAAGCATAGCTCGCTCCATAGCTATTTGTGCACAATCATCATCATCGTCAGCCCTTATACGTCCCACTACGGGGCACAGGCCTACCCTCAGGTAGAGTTAAGGGACGTTAGTCCGCCACGGCCTAATGCGGATTGGTAGACTTCACATACGCATCAGAATTACTACTGCAGCGTATGTAAGTTTCCTCACAATGTTTTCCTTCATCGTTTGAGAGCAGTCAAATTGTGCACAATCAAGTAGAACCTACAATGACTTATTTATCAAAGTCTTATCCATTGGAATCGGACGAAGGTACAGAAGTTCTATGAAAGAAATATAAATCATACTTAAGAACTCGGACGCGGGACGTGAAAAAAGTAAATGAGAAAATGCTAAGAGCTGGATGGAGATAAAAGGTGTATGAATGGCAACGTGACATCTTTTCATAACTTCGAATGGCTGTTAAAATAGTTGGAAGTCTTTTCTAGGTTGTTATTGAAAATATATAATGGTACCTACACCTTTTTAGGGTTCTGTAGACAAACAAGGAACCTTTATACTTCTGCCCATACTATCGTATGCCCCGACTAAATGACTCCCCCATTGTTTGCATCTATCGAATTTAAATTTGGAAAAAGTTAGTTTACTTAATTAAAATTATTGATTTTAAGCATGTTACATCCATGTTATATTTCGAATCAAAAATTAAGTCTCCGGGAGAGACTTAAACCGGGGAATTGCATTATCAAATAGATTGACGCACGATAGATTGCAAAATTTTGTTTTCTGACCCTCTAGCGTGCCACCGCCGAGAAAACGACAAAAATCGAGACGTGCCTCCATCTTTATTATTTTACGTACGCCAAAAAGAGCGCGCATGACGTTTTTCTCGTTTAAATGCTTTGTCGTGGGTGGCATGCTAGCCATGCTGGTTAGTGGGCTCGGTGGCGAAATTGGATAACGCAATTCTCTGGTTTGGAAGAGTCCCGCCCGAGACTTAATTTTTCAATCTTTAATTTGGTTAGTTTTTTCTTCTCAATAGAGTGAGATGCCGTTGGATAGCTCTTGTAAAATGGAACAAAACATCCATACAAACTAAGTGTTCAGTAGATCTGTTTGTGTTTATTTCTTAACAAACAAGGTAAGTAAGTACTACATTTTCCTCATATTAATTTTCAAAGCCTCGTTTAAAACTTTGTAAACAACTCGACTTTCAAAGTAATTATGAACTTTAACTCCATGTTATTAAGGTATTAGCTTCAACCTCCATTATGTTCACCTTTCATGCATTTTTTATTAGCACTTAACATCTTTATTACTTTTTATCCCACTATGGTGAAGCCAATATCACAGAGTAGGTATCGTTTTTCTGTGCCAATATTGTTTGGTTTGGTTAGATAATATTTTTAACGCGGGTAGTACTTACCTATAGTTCATTCCAAATAAGAACGACGAGATTTTCCGATTCCTATTTAGCTTTCTGGCCAATTCTGATCAGCAAATCTAATTTTTTTTGGCACAAAAATCCTACATATCTTGGACGTTACTAAAGCTGTTCTAAGAACAAGTTAGAGTAAGGGCCTGTTTCACCACTTCTGAATAAGTTCTTGTTAGCTTATCTGACAGATATTTACATAATTTCATACTAAATATGTCACACTACCTGTCGGATAAGCTTACAAGAACTTGAAATTGAAAATGAAATTGAAATTGAAATAGATTTATTGTCACAGCACAAAAAGTAGCCCAGAAGTGGTGAAACAGGCCCTAAGTGTTTCAAATCTCGGTTTCTGTAATATTAAAAATAGCTGCTATTTGGAATGCAGTATAAGTATAGATGTACCTTATACAAATAATAAAAAAAAAAATCTTGGCGCGTCTGTACTACATTAAACAAATAAAGAAGAATGTTAAAACTCGACTGAACTTTCACTATGGAGCCACGTTGAAATAAAATAAAAATAATAAGTAGGTAATAACATTGGAGTCGTGTCGGTAGGTACGACAGTTTCGTATGAAACAGCAGATTTTTCCGATTTCGATGATGGCTCCTTTTTGGGAAGCAAAAGGTAACCATTAGTAAGGAAAAAAAAAATTCCTTTAACGTCTGCCTTAAACTAAAATCATCTACAAATTCGTATTAAATTGAAGAGCAAAACCAGCGACCGTAGCATGATGCGCGCGATAATGCTATATCGCGCCTTTTGTCACGTTCGTTTGCGCGGAAATAGAAAGAGAGCTAAAGTACGATAGCGCTACATATCACAGCCAGCAGGTCTTTGACAATTCTTATTAAAATATTAAAGGGCTACCTCCTGGTTTTGGGTAATTTTGTAACCATTTTATTCATTAACTATGACACTTTTTGAGCTTAAAAATAAACTGAACCATCTACACGATATGAGAAGTCACATGGTTTTTCTAGAAATCGATTTTAATGAATAAAACCGAAGAAAAGGGAATCTTAAGTCACCCCTTTTTTCCAGTTGTAACCATTTTTACTATTACATTTTTAATCGGAAGAAAATGATAATTAACAATATTGTTCACAACACAATTTAGAATGATGTGGTTTTCTTACTTTTTCGAAATTAATAAAAAATCATCTAATTTTTCAAAGAAAACAGCTAAATTCTGACCGGAGCCACGCGCTCGTTCGCATCGATTAGTATGGAGAGTCGTGGTCCAGGGATGATACGCCTTAAATTATTATTTTAGTTCATTCAATTCGCATAAAGATATTTCATTAATTCATTGCTTTTCTCATTATTTATTTACAAATTACGAACACTAGTCCGTTCAAAAGAGAATATTAAAGTTTTAATTAAAACAGCTGGTTTTGATTGTGCAAAGAGAGAAATAAATAGGTACAGTATTATTATACTTAAAATAGTTTTTAAGTAAGTACTTACTTGTTCAACGATCCATTGATATTCTTTGAAGTTCACAACAGCTTTATTAAATGGGTATTTTAATTGAGCCAATACAGTCTGTATTTTTTTTAAATATCTTTCGGTAGGTACCTTGTTAGACAAATGATGCTCTGCTCCCTAGATTTTACTTGCTTTTACACGCGGCTTTTCTACATTGAATCAATTACGCTGTAGCATACCTAAATTTGTCTTTAAATACGCATCAGAATTGTTATAGATTGATAAGCTTAGCATGGCAGCGCTACAATTGTCGCACCTTAGCTTTCCTTCCATTTGCGTGCACCCAAACGAGATAAAATGCGCTTTAGAGCTTTCTCGCGTACATACATCAATCATGCTAAGCCCTCAAGTTTCTTCAAGATGCGTGTTTCTTCCTATGCACAAGATACAGGACTACTAGTCACTACTTTGCGTCTAGTAATAAGAACTTATTGCAAAACATCTGAACACATGGAAGTTATTCCAAATTGCAAAAAATATCCGTGCAATGTAATGCACCAATTGAACCGGTATCCCAAATAGTCTATTGTCAAAATGTATGTGAAGGTACTAAAATAACTAATTGTCCATCAGGGATGTCCAAAATACCAAATGAACAAGTAAATTTATACAAAGATAAAAGAAATAAATATTTTACTTAAACACGCCAAACTTTTCAAAAGTAAATTTTGAGTCATGTGTATGTATAGCATAGGCTCACGACTATATTCCCCAAGGGATTAGTCAGAGATATTCTGAAACCTCTGAACATCAATGTTTGACGGTGAGCCGTCGCTTCTTTAATGCCTCGAAAATGAAGCATGCAAGTTTCCTCACGATGTTTTCCTTCACCAAAAAGTAGGTGGTGTTACAAATCGTACATAAATTGCGAAAAACTCATTGGTACGAGTATAAAATAAAATATTATAAGAAATTATTCCCAAATAATCCTCCCTGCCCGTGTAAATAATTATAATTACATTAATTAAGTTTTAATGTTATTAAACTCAAGGTTCAATATCGTGTGGCCTTGAGAAGGGTTTTTGCATAAGGTGATTGTCCCAAGGGTCATGATCTGACCTCTTCCGAACCCTGGCATGGTGCCAAATGTTCGTTGTACCCAAGTTTTTGGAAGACATTAATGTTTAGGCACAACTTTGGTCGATTACTTTTGGATATAAATGTTTGATCGACTTGTTTTATTGTTTTGAAGTGTAGTGCGGTATTGGGGTTTGTAGTATATTGCGGATTTGGTACTCTTTAAATATTCCTTACATAGTTACACACTTAAAATTAAGGGCCGCCTTTCGAGGTACCGAGACTTTCGATTTTCAATTATATCGCAGCCGTTTCGGTCCGATCTTCATTGTAATAGAGTTGACATTGGAACGAAAACGTTCACGCAATTGCGAAGTTCAAATGTCCGGGTAGAGGCTCTGTCTTTAAGCGTGCTGTTGTAGCTTGGCTCATTTTTAGGGTTTCGTAGTCAAACAATTAAGAAACCCTTATACTTTCGTCCACCTCGATTACTCACTCATTTTTGCACCTATTGAAATTCGAAATTTCGTCTTCCAATGGAATAAAACTCCCATAGAAACTAAATCGTTATAATATGCTGCTGTTTCTATGAGGTATCTGAGCTCAAAGTCAAAAATAGGGCGTAGAACCACGCGATAAATCGGCACTATTGTACTTTATAAAAAAATCTTAGGTAAGATAAACAGGTCGATTAGTTTTCTTCTCATTCTACTTATACAATGGATACGGAACCCTATCATGGGTGTGTCCGACACGCTCTTGGTCGATTTCTAGCTTATGCTTATGGCGTGGCAAGTACTGATAAGTGTCTAGCCTTTGGCCCACTAAACAATTGCAAGCCTTGGGACCGATTGCTCCATTGAACTGCTAGGTACTGCATCACAACTTTTCGCAAATAAGTCTTCTGTCTTTTGCGCTAATTATTTGACAGCAAGATCCTAACTCGTTCCTCACAGACTCTATACCGTTGTCAATCGAATAGAAGATAAGTCAAGTATAGCGCGATAGCAACCAAGACTGACTTTACACAGAATGTATGAGGTCATTGGTTATACTTTAGTTGTAAAGCGGAGCTACGAGAGAGCTGAACCATGCCGAGACATCGATCGATTCCGGTGTAGTCTGGGTCAGCGTCTGTGACACAGCTTGTCAGCCAATCAAAACATGAATCTGTCCAACGCGTCATTAGCGCATCTCAAGTAATAAGCCAATTAGAAGTCGAAGACGACACGTACGGCACGTTACGTTACCCAATCATTGTGGCGATTCCTAAATCGCACTATCAAAGTTAGCAAGAGACTTTGCATAAATACAACATCTAACTAGAAACTGTTGGGCCGCGGTCCCAAGCATTCCAACAGCCTGTGAAAAAGCTTTTTCCTCAAAAGTTGTTTCGTTCTGAAAATCACGGGATGAAATGAGGTGGTCAATGCTACGCCGAAGCCACAGAATCAGCAGGAAATTGTATTTTCGTTCAAATACCGTTTTCCCCACAAAACGCAATCACATAGTCACGGAGCAATATAGACTACCTACGCTTAAAATTCCCCTACGAGCTATGCCTTCTGTTTTGTTCAATTAATAGCATTCCAGAGGAATTATTGCATTCAGTTCCTACTCAAAAATGTTTAGAAGAATAGATTATAGAGTTGGAACTGCTGGAATTTTGCAATAAAGGAATGACATGGCACGTACGCAGTTAGTTTTTATAGAGATATATCTTGAAAACTGCAGTTACAGGTACAATATTAATCACCCACTTTTCTCAAGTAAATCTTAACTATTATAAAACCGTAAAATCTGGAGGAATAAAAAAGTAGCGGTTCACTTCATGTAAACTCAAATAACACTCGATAGTGCGATTTAAATGACGTGCAGCGCCATCTATTGACAAAATTGTTAGTTTGTTTGTTTGTTCGCGCATCACGCAAAAACTACTGAACCGATTTTGATGAAACTTTTTTTGTTTGATAGCTTATGATCTGACTTAAAATCTGGTATTTAATTTGTGCGGACGAAGTCGCGGGAAAACACTAGTAAAAAATAAAAATATAAGTTCCAACAAAATTTCCTGAAACTATTTTAAGAATACCATACCATATAAAACTGAGCCACTTTTTCCTTTTTGCACCTAATAAAATTGAATTTGGCATGAGATGAATGTCGTAGGTAACCGAACATCAAAAATGTGGTAGTAAAGAAGAAAAAAATTTGGCCGTGTCCGTTACGCTCTTGGCCGGTTTGTTATGGTAAAATGGTGATCGTTGTCGGTTTATTTGTCTTTGAGTTGAGCGTGCTGACTTAATTATGACGCAGAAGGGCTATCATGATATCCACGAAAAAGCTACAAAACGAGAAAACCTTCATATTTTGCGGCCAGGAAAATCAAGATTTTTCTCGTTTTGTCGAAGGTGTCATGCTAGGTTACAGGTATCAGAGTATACCTATACAGGGTCCAACTTAATATGCTGACACTTTTTTAAGGGGACGATCAGACCATCAAACTGAACAACGTTCTCTATGGGACCAAAATTGAAATCGCGAAATAAAATCAGCTGTCCCATACATTTGGCTCGAGTAGGTTTGCTGTTTTGTATGGCACAGATGATTTTTTTTCGCAATTTCGATGTTGGTCCCATAGAGTAAGTTGTTCAGTTTGACGGTCTGATCATGCCCTTAAAAAAGTGTCAGCATATTAAGAAGGACCCTATATTTGTTATGTAAAGAGTGCAAAAACCGTCTCCTATACAAGGTGTTACAAAAATACAAATAAACATTTAAGTGGGTTGTGGGGACCATCAAACTGAACAACTTTCACTGTGGGACCAATATCGAAATCGCGAAAAAAAAAATGATGTTCCGTACTCTACAAATCGACTCGAGCTAAAATATGTATGGGATATCAGATTTTTTTTCGCGATTTCAATGTTGGTCCCATAGAGAAAGTTGTTCAGTTTGACAGTCTAAACAACCCCCTTTAAGAGTTTTAAATATTTATGTTTACTTATGTAACACCCTGTATAAAATAAAACGTTTCCCAAGAAACATAGTCAGTAAATAAAGTTACTAACAAGCAAGACACGTACGTACACGCAATCTCTCGGATTGACTGACAGATGGCGCTACCCGCGAATTGATCGTAAATAGTTGTTTACGACGGTGCCGCCCCGCTGCGGTGATGGGCTCTATATTGCTGGAACAATGTTTCCTTTTCTCTTTTCTAAATGATTCTGTGTAGTTGGTCGTAATCGTAATGTGGTGGCTGTTATGTTAAGGCGTATCATCCCTGGACCACGACTCTCCATAATAATCGATCGAACGAGCGCTTAGTGGCTCCGGTCAGAATTTAACCGTTTTCTTTGAAAAATTCGATGATTTTTTTTAAATTTCGAAACAGTAAGAAAACCACATCAATCTAAATTGTGTTGTGAACAATATTGTAAATTTTCATTTTCTTCCGATTAAAAATGTAAGAGTAAAATGGTTACAACTGGAAAAAAGGGGTTACTTTAGATTCCCTTTTCTTAGGATTTTAGAAAAACCACATAAACTTCTCATACTTATCGTGTAGATGGTTCAGTAAATTTTTCAGCTCAAAAGGTGCCATAGTTAATGAATAAAATGGTTAAGTACAAAGTTACCCAAAATCAGGAGGCTAGCCCCTTAATTGGTTTATTTTGATTTATGATGTTATAATATCATCATCAGCCTATCACCGTCCACTGCTGAACATATAGGCTATCTCCCAAGACGCGCTACACAACTGTACTCTTGATCAGACTCATTCAGTCCCTCCCCGCTACCTTTCTCGGCGTCGGTACAGCGGACCAAAGGAACACCACACAACGAGTGTAGGTATATCCTTCCTTTTATAAGGGGATGAGATGACCAGACCTTCAAACTTAACAACTTTCTCTATGGAAACAACATCAAAATCGCGAAAAAATTATCATCTGTTCCATACAAAACAGCAAACCTACTCGAGCCTAAATGTATGGGACAGCTGATTTTTTTTTCGTGATTTCGTTGTTAGTCCCATAGAGAAAGTTGCTCAATTTGATGGTCTGATCATACTCTTAAAAAGTGTAATAAAAGTGTGTAAAAGTAGCATATTAAGAAGGGCCCTCTATGTATGGTAACGATTCGTATGAAGTCCGTTTAAGAGAATATTATTCCGAGAGCGAAAATGCGCGCTGCATACAAACGTACTATGGTGATATTTTCAATATTAACCAATTAAAGTCAATGAAATTTTGCAGAAACAATCTAGAAACAAATCTCTATGCTTCTATAGAGTCAGATTTTCGTTAAAATATACAGTTTCAATGCCAGGATTAATTTAAGATTGGTATGGAAATCTTTGAGGCACTGTAACTTGAAAACTGTACATTTTAACGAAAATCTGACTCCATACAAGCATAGAAATTTGTTTCTAGATTGTTTCTGCAAAATTTCATTGACTTTAATTGGTTAGTATTGAAAATATCACCATAGTACGTTTGTATGGAGCGCGCCCCGAATAATATACCCTTAACAGCTGCTATTCGGCAGCTAAATGACTAATTTCACGAAGCACGTCATAAAGTTCTTTAACTTTACTATCTCACGGACCAAACCTGGATTGTGATTAGGAATTAATTATTTGCGGCCTAATTACGTGTACGTGACCGACGAATCCCACAAAATAAGCCACTGTGACTCTTGTTTTTACGTTATAAGTACTAAAATGGCTTGATCTACAGGGTTTTGTAGAACAAATGTTACCTGAAGGTTCAAACAATCCATAAAATGGTTTGATGAGGTTGTGATAGAGTTTTATAGTTTTCATCACATAGATTCCGTTGATTGTGTAATGTTTTAGTTTATATGGCCGACGGCCTGATAACCTATTAGGTCGTATAATGTATTCCATCATTCAGTTTCAGGATTGTAAAGACTTGAATTTAAAAGGTGTGAATCTAAATGCATTACATATCCCTTACGGACTGTTGGCCCTACCGCTTAGTCCCCCTAGTAGGTCCAACAGGATTTTAAAATCCTCGTGGCCCCCCTGCTTGAAAAGACACGCTGGCCGCAAAAGTGCACAAGTGATATTTTTGAAAGCTAGCAAGTAGTGATGTGACCATCATGTGTACCATTAATTTATTTTAATATATTTAAGTGTTAAACTTGTAGACTTTTGCGCTCCTGGTACATCTCAATGCTCAAACGTTACCTACAAGCAGGTACACATGATGGTCACATCACTACTAGCTAGCTTTCAAAAATATCACTTGTGCACTTTTGCGGCCAGCGTGTCTTTTCAAGCACGACACGGGGGGCCACGAGGATTTTAAAATCCTGTTGGACCTACTAGGGGGACTAAGCGGTAGGGCCAACAGTCCGTAAGGTACATATCGGACAGGGTTCTTCAGACCACCAAACTGAACAACTTTCACGATGGAACCAACATCGAAATCGTGACAAAAAATATCTGCTATTCCATACGAAAACGTCAATGGCCACTCGACGCAAAAAGTTTACTTTTATACAGGGTTAAAGTGATTCATACTCATGACGTGTGATACTAAATATTTTTCCACAAGAAACCTACTGAAAATTAGGAAAAAAAGTTTGTACAAACGTTTGATCAGCTGATATCAAAAGTCAAAGTCAAAGTCAAAGTCAAAATTTTTATTCAAAATAATATCACATAGATAACTTTTTGACGTCATTTTTGATTCTACCACCGCTTCGGAAGGTGTTCCGTTGTAGAGAAGATGCGGCCAGAAACTCTACAACACACTTCTTTTAAACAAAACAAAATATACAAAGTACAAATATTGAATTACATAGTGTAACATTGTCAAGACCAGACATTTTGGTCATTCAAATAATCATCGAGTTTATAGTAACCTTTTTTACAGAGGACTTGTTTAACATGGGATTTAAACTTTTTGTCTGGCAAGTTTAGAATATCCTCTGGTATCTTATTATAATAGCGTGTATATAGTATGGCAAGCATTGTCCCGCGTGGATTACCCTTTCAGGGGTTATTCTTGCTATTCTACATCCTCTGTAGAATATGGGTATATTCCAAATTGTATGTTTCTATCTTTAGCTGTTCAGGCTATGCGATGGCAGTCCATCAGTCAGTCAGTCACGGAGCTTTTTAATAAGTATAGATAAATTACAAGATTGCTACCACTATATTTACCCAACCCACCAAGCAAGTGACATGATTTAAAACTGAGACAGAATCTAAAGATTGTCCAAACCACTCATTAACTCTCAGAGTAACTGTTCCAGCTGCATATAAATTTACTGGCACTAAAATGACTATTAGGGTAACAAACAGTAAACAAGGTTATGCTATTGGCACTATTCCTAACGGTATAATAAATACCTTGTTTTAGGCATTTAGCCTTGCTTCTAAATGATTTTGACATTTTGAGTGCTTAGTGCGTTTTGATGAATTTCAACCGAAGGAACCGATTACACTAGGTTTCTGCCAAGTAAAATTTTCACAATATTGTTTCCACTATTAGGATAGGTGATTTTTATATTACACTTTTTAAATTTTCAGGGTTGGTTCCGACCATAAAACTGAACAACTTTTACTATGGGAGCAAACATGCTATGCTGCTGCTACCTTGCTATAACGTCTATGCAATATTCTAACTATACATTCCAGCTTTAGCTAGAGGCAATATGAATATTGCAAGTGGATTGATTACGGCGAAATCAATTAATCGCTTCACTTCGTAGGCTGTACTGTTGATACTTGATAGTCGATTGTAAGAAGCTCCATTTGTAATTAAGATCTTATTGAGCCGAATTTCCTGGAAGATGCTCTACAGATTTTCATCGAATTAACCCTCAAATACAACAGGATAAATTATTGCACTCACTGAAATTGGTTCATCCGTTTCGGAGTTATCATAAAATATGTCACATAGAAAAACCTAAGACTCAAGCTTTATAGCACCTTACTTTCTGACACACATATCATCATATATAAATACTCTCACACACACTCAGACGTGTTGTGCACGCTAGCTTTCTGACACACAAACTCCCATACACCCTTCACAGATGCACAATTTTCAAGTGGTGCCCGCGTACCGGAAAGCGCGGTGTGGGTGGGCCTCCAACAAGGTGGATCGCGACGACCTGGTGATGGCGGATGCACCCTTCACGCGAACATAAACAACATGATACATTTTTATTCTAAAAGTCCTAAAGGAAAAAACAACAGTCACGCATTTAACTATGCTATTACCTACTAAAGAGCTAACAATAGACCAATTTACAGAGGTGGTAAGAAGAAGAGGTGGTATGGCACCAATTTGAAACTGAAGTGGTATGTAATTAGTCGCTCTTGAACTCGACACTCGTGTTAATGATTAAAAAAAGCCTTCAGTTCGTTACGAGGAAAATATTATCTAAAAGGAGACAAGAGTCTTTTCATCGCAGGGTAAAATAAAACATTCATTGGGGATTGTACTACCGTATAGTAAAAGGTATGTAGTTCCCATTGTTCTGTGGAACATGACGTCATCGAACAGTACGAGTCTTTTTTTCTCGTTTCGTTCCATACAACTATAATAATAGCGTTTATCCGAGCTCACTTCTCAGTGACGTCATAGTATAAAATGGGAATCTATTTTTTTCCATGTTTTCCCAAAATGTTCCATGTGGCATTGTTGGTAAAGTGGCAGCGTAGAATCTTGATATTTTTGGTCTATAGAACAATTTGAGAAACAGAAATAATTTCTCTATGTAACAAAATGCATCATCCGATTTGGTCCGAGTGCTAGTGCACTCCCTTTTTTACATTTTGGACCAAATCGGATGATGTATTTTGTTACATAGAGAAATTATTTCTGTTTCTCAAATTGTTCTATAGACCAAAAATATAAAGATTCTACGCTGCCACCACGAGTGGCATTGTTGGTAAAGTGGCAGCGTAGAATCTTGATATTTTTGGTCTATAGAACAATTTGAGAAACAGAAATAATTTCTCTATGTAACAAAATACATCATCCGATTTGGTCCAAAATGTAAAAAAGGGAGTGCACTATTATGTGTGTGTGTGTGTGTATCTTCTAAATAAAATATGAAAGTTTTGAAATTATAAGTTACTACACGGAAAACTTATCTGTTGTTTACTCGCAGTGTTGCTTCATGTTCGATCGTCTAATCAATTTGAGCTTAATTACTTACTGCTCTGATGCTGTCGTGGTATCTGATTGCAACATGATTAACTATCGTGCGATATTATTGCCGGTTCGTAAGATTATATTTAGTTTGATGAGTAGAATGCATGGCAAGAGCGTCGCCGTCGGTGGTGCGTTGTGAGTCTGGGATCGAATCCGCACGGACGACATGCCATGTTCCAATGATTTTTTCTAACTTATGTACATATTACCGACTGCTCTTAAATGGTGGAGGGAAACTTCGTGGGGAAACCTGCATACGCTGCAGAATAATTCCAGATGTGTATGTGAAGTCTACCAATCCCCAATATGGGCACGTGTGGTGGATTAACGCCTATACACACTAGGGAGAGTTCCCTGAGGGGTAGGGCCTGAGCCCTGCAGTGGGACAGATAGTATCGGGCATAGGCCCACCACACATTCCCACCGCTATAACTCCTGCCAACCAGGATCAACAGCGGCGACCATTCACAACACTAGACAATGAATTCCAGCGAGCCCCGATGACTCTAATCTGTGTTTAAACCCGCAATGAATTAATCAAAGAAGATGGAGGGAATAGGAAAAAGTGGGGCAGATAGTAGGCTGATGAAGATGATGAATGCATGGCAAAGGTAAAATTTACCCTGTATAGGCGACTCAAGAAAAAAAATGAACCTTTAGATTTAAAGCTCAACTAAGGTGAGAAAAATAAAGCAAGCACAGGTAGATTTTTCCCGCGTTCTATGCATCGCTTCGTTGGTCACACCACACGGTACTCTCCAGGTTTTGTTTGAAATCGTATAATTTTGCATCTACTCTGCTCTTTGCACAAACACTTTGTGAGTATGGGAAACTATAACCGGCTGCAAATTTTGCAAAGAGGAACTTAGAAACTTATCTGTACCTTCTAAGTGACTAGACTGGCTTCTTAATGTACAAACGTAGTACCTACTCTTCTAGGAAGACAAGTATTGACATAAGAATAATTAATACTCGGTATTGACACCAGATGAGATACAAACCTTCTCTATCAAAAACCTTCCTTATTGAGGATGCCACTCCTCCTTACAACCATTGAAACAAGAAAATTGGCAATGGCGTCGTAGATATTTCCAATTTTAGGTGTGTCCCTTTCTATCCAATGACGTAGTTACGAAAATGACAGGAGAGGAGCTAACATTTTTGACCTTGGATTAGAAACACAAAGTTAACGTCACAAAAACAACGACGCAACGGAAAAGAACGATGATTACCGACCACCAAGGAGTATTATCATGTTTCACCGCTTGTTAGGCACTCTGTGCTCCATTATAGGTATTCCAAACTTCTTGACCTACCTACTACGATTCTTGACATCGCTGTGGCTCATAAATCTTCTTCTATCGAGTCGATGACAAGTCATTTTAAATCTTTCCAGCCTAGTATTTCGCCACACGGATAGCACTGTCGGCAGCGTCCATAAGCTCCGTTCACGTGCAGGTGTCAGGGCAGGAAGGGCAGGATATGAGGTGGGCGATAGTCTGTGGGGCAACACCGCATTCACACTGGAGATCAGACCCGTCTATGTAACCCCACTTGAACAGGTTGTCATTACTCCGGCCGACCTGAGTTCGGAGTCTATTTAAGCACCTCCAAATTGGCCTGGGCAGCTCTTGGCCTGGAGGGAGGCTCTCCATAAGAGGGACGAATGGGTCAGGGAGAGTGGTGTTTTCCCGCCAGAGACCGCGTCTAGCTTGAGGAGCCTCACCTTGAATTGGGTCAACACACTTCAAGAAGTTCTTACGGCTCTTGAGCCTTTGGGGAACAGTAGGATACTCGTACATCGGGTGCCGTGTGTCGGCTTTCATTTTGGCTCTCTCTATTGAGCTTGCAACGGCCCTGCGGACGTCTGGTGGCGCAATTCCAGCCAGTGGGTACAGCATCTTCACCGGTGTCGGTTTGATACAGCCAGTGATGATCCGACATGTTTCATTCAGAGCCGTATCTACAAGCTTTGAATGGGCGGAACGGCTCATAAATGAAAGCCTGTCAAGGCACCCAACCCCAAATAATCATCATCATCAGCCTATATAAGTCCCACTGCAGGGCACAGGCCTACCCTCTAGGAGGGTGTTTGGGCGCTAGTCCACCACGCGTACCCATGCGGATTGGTAGACTTCAAATTTGCATCAGAATTTCTTCTTCTGCATATGCAGGTTTCCTCGCGATGTTTTCCTTCACCGTTTGAGAGCAGTCGGTAATACGTACATAAGTTAGAAAAACTTATTAGTACGAGGCATTTTGTCCGCGCGGATTCGAACTCGGACCTCATGATTGAGAGTCCATACCTCTCCGCAATGCGCCACCGAGCCGATTCTTGTTGATGTAAATCTAGAAAAGATTACTTTACTTACCCATTTTGAAATGAAAATACCCTTATTCATTTAGAAAACCTTTTACATTACCTACAGTGATTTAAAGTTGAAATGGAAGTTTACCATACCGTAAGGCTTCATTCCACAAAAGAGTTATCCTAACATCCCATCCACAGAACACACAATCACTTTTATTCTCAAAGAATCTTGCCTATATCTAAGGGCTGGCAGGCAACAGACCTTTTCAAACCGAGACTAAACGCGAGACATTTGAAAAAATTCTGGGGCAAACAAAATGTATGGTATGATCTGAAAACTATTTGTATAATTTCAGGAGTGCAATTTTTGAAACTCATTCGCTGAGGTCAGCAGTTGAAAATGTCAAAATTACTATGGAGATACGCATCTTTCTACTGCTGATTTGACTTTCAAAAATCGCTCTCCTGGAGTATTATTTTTGGATGTCAAATCAGCAGTAGAAAGATGTGTATTTCGCTGGTAATTTTGACATTTTCAACTGCTAAGCTCAGCGAATAAGATTCAAAAATCGCACTCCTGACTATTAAACTGAATTACTTTCTCTATGAGACTAAGATCCGAAAAAAAACCAAAAAATATCTGCTGTTGGATCGAGAAGGTTTAGGTTTTCAGTTTTGTATGGAATAGCTCAGCATGGGATTTTTTTTTCGTGATATCCATTTTAGTCTCATACAAACAATTTGTTCCGTTTTATGGTCTGATTATTCCCATAATATCAGTAATTCAGTACAATTACAAATTTTTTTAAATTTTGCAATGCCCTGATAGGGTTCATATTTATTATTAATATTATTATGCACTCTCTTTAGTTATAATTTATACCTAACACCGTACTGTAACACCTCTTCGCTGCCAAATACAATGCGTCATTTTGTATTTTTCAATGTTGTATAAAATGTAGGTACCTAAGTAATATCTACCTACCTACAGGCATTCTTGGTCCCGAGAAAATTGCAACTGACAGCCCTGTGAAAAAGAAAAGGTTTTCTTTCGCTCACATGCTGCCTTCTGCGCCATCAAAGGCTCGTTTACTAAAGAATGTTATTGTTTCATTCGACGGGACTAGATTTATTTAGTTAGGTATCTTTACGGTGCCTTCATTTGAACAGTATTCCTAAAAGATTTGTAGGTTCGATATTCTTCTTTGGAATTAAAGTAAAGTATGTTGGCAGCATCAATACGCTTTTTTTAAATCCCATTTTCCTTGCTTTCTATAGAAACCTAAGAGTCACTTCCCACTAAAAGAGCAGCGGCCGGTAGCGCGCGGCATTTTACCTAGCATATTGAACTTTATCTATTCTGAGATAAGATAAAATGTCAGTTGAGGTGACAGAACGGGTATCCACCGACGGGTAGCCGTCCAAGGTATAAAAGAAAGAATAGGTATCTAGTACTACATACAGTACGGACACTACCTGCCCCCCACCAATTGTAACCTCACCCCTTGGTAGGAAGCGTTACGGAAAGTGTAGGCAATGGCGTATTCTTTTCTCGCTTGCACTCAATCAGTACCGCACATGCTTACCTCTTTTAAATTGTGCCGCGGCGGTTGTACTGTCATTCTGTCCCGCCAATTGGAATTTTAGTTCAATATACAGTGTTACAAAAGTATAAATAAACATTTAAAATTTTGAAGGGGATTGTTACGACCATCAAACTATTGAACCAACATCGAAATCGCGAAAAAAAAATCTGCTATCCCATACATTTAGCTCGAGTATATTTGTAGTTTAGTATGGAACATCCGTTTTTTTTCGCCATTTCGATATTGGTCCATGAAAGTTAAATGTTTATTTCTATTTTTGTAACACCTTGTATAGGTATACAAGGTAAATTTTCGCGCGTTGCCAGCCGGTTATTTTAGTGGGAATTGACCCTAAGACTAGCTATAAACTATATAGCCATAAGCAGAAATTGTGCTACCTTTTTTGGCCTTATTATGACTGCAAGTACCTACTTTATAAATAACGCAAAATAATTCTTTAGACTAGACTTTAGAATAATTTTTGTGACTTTATACAGCTTGGAATAAACTAAAAAAACAGTTCACATCCCTATTAGTTGCCTCAGGATCTATCGAGTACTGTACGAAACCCTTATAATTCGCTTCACTGGTTCCGTAGAATGTTGATTTTTGTCGACACATGCTACTATTGCTTTATCGGAATGAATTTTCTCGTGATTCGAATTGACTTTTTGAATAATTGCGTCTGTGGTTTGTTTTAAGATTGCACAGTAGGTATTATTATTATGAATAATATATAGAGTCCTACTTAATATGCTGACACTTTTTTGAGGGGATGATCAGACCGTCAAACTGAACAACTTTCTCTATAGGACCAACATCGAAATCGGAAAAAAAAAATCTTCTGTTCCATACTAAACTGCAAACCTACTCGAGCCAAATCGTATGGGACAGCTGATTTTTTTTTCGCGATTTCAATGTTGGTCCCATAGAGAAAGTTGTTCAGTTTGATGGTCTGATCATCCCCTTAAAAAAGTGTCAGCATATTAAGTTGGACCCTGTATAGGGTGTAACGAAACACCCTAGTAATACCATAAGAATAGTTAATAATAATAGTTATATAAAAATAATAGTTAATTAACTCTGTGTGTCCGGTGAATAACGGTCCAACTCAAAAAATGCAACTTTACAGGAGAGCCTAAAAACATATTTTTTTGGTAAAAAAAAATATTTTCTCGAAAACCGTTTCATATTTTTTCAAGCAAATCACTGTGTCTTCTAGATATTTTTATGGTCTTTTATTATTATATGGTTTAGTCTATGAAATACTTACCGTGCTGGAGATATTTCGTTCAGAAGTTGAATTAAACCTTTTGACACTAATAAAAATACGTTACATTATGATTTAAATTGAGTTAGGGCCTTTTACACTTCACAATAACCTTGGTATAAAATGGTTTATGTTATATTTTAATTTCATTTTTATTCCATCCCTTTCTTAAATACACACCACCGGAAAACTTACTTTGTAAACTGAATCAAAACGAATTGATAAAAGTAGTTTTATTTGGGTAAAACAAGCTCATCACAAAATTACAAAGTGTTTTTTGAGTTAAATTCTTTTTCACAAAGGTAACATTTTGTGCGTATGGATTTAAATCTAATATTTAATAATATTTTTAAGGAAAAATATAACAAACACTTGCAAAATGTACTTTCTAAGCTCACTGTTTAAGCTTTTAATTTCCACCATATTCAGCATTAAACTTAAGTGACACAAAAATTAGATATTTTCTAGAAAAAATATTCATTTCGTTATTAAGTAGGTAAGTAGTTTTATCATATATAGGTATATTTTTTTGATGGGTAACACTAGCTTATATGCAAATTTTGTGACGTGGGTAACGCCACGTGGTATCAGTAATGCTGGAAAGTGAAATATTAAACAACAAACCAATATAAAAACAATACAAAAACAAATTCTAAAGCGACGCATGCTTAAAAACTTATCAGTTAGAACTCACGATTCTGTGCCTCAAAATTGTATGACCAGTCTGATGTATTGTCATTCTTAAATACACGTTTGATATCCGGTTCGCTTTGCAATGTTGTTATTATACAAAATACAAGATATTTTAGGAAAAAAATAGTTTAATTTCAAAGAATAAACAACAGATTCTTTCTTTACCACTCTATGTACAAGCCTATGCTTGAAGTGCGGTTCGGCAATCCCTAACTAAAACAAGGCCTGACATTATAACTTAGTTCAATATAACAGTACCACCCTTAAAAAATTCGCCAGATTGTATTCATACTAAGTGATTCTTATTCTAACTACATAAAAGAAAATATTTGGTGATTGACGGTTTAACTCACTTATTCGACATACATTTTTGGTGAGACGTATAGCGTTCTCCCCAGTCCAAGATGATGTCAGTTTCCTTACTTAGCCCGCTATCAAACGCGCATCATATTCATGAGCTACACTTGATTTTTTATGTAGGTATTAACTATTAAGGTTTTTGAAATTTGGTTTAACTCAGATAAATCATATTTCACAAAACAAAATAAATTGTGTCGAAAGATTTAAGTCGAAGTAAATCCATGTTCACCTAATTTTATATTGGTTTTATGATCTAACTCTATTTCAACCATTGTGCACGATAAAAAAATGGACTTAAATCGTTTTGTAATAAGTCTATCTCTGGAATTATTAAAGGTATGAATATTCCAGTAACACCATTTTGTAGAGAAAAAAAAATTGAGTATTATGGCATTAAAAACTCATTTTGGATCTAAGTTGAGTTAGACCGTTATTCACCGGACCCACAGAACTATTCTTATGGTAATACTTAAGGGGGTGCTTCAGCTCATGAAACTGAACAACATTAACTATGGACCCAACTTCAAAATCGCGAAAAAAAATGCAGCTGTCTCATACAAAATTTCTCCACCGACTGGACTATAATTTATGGGACAGCAGATTTTTTTCTACGATTTCTAAGTTGACTCCATAGCGAAAGTAGCCCTGTTTGATGGTATGAAGTATTACTAGGGTGTTTTGTTACACCCTGTTGTTGCGAGTTATTATTTTAATTAGTATATTTAAAGGGGTGGTTTAGAGTCTAAACTTTAGTTAGACCATCAAACCGTACAAATTTAACTATGTAGGCTAAGAATCATAATCAACAGCAAGAAATGCTAAAATTCAACTGTATAAATAAATAATAAATAAAAATGAATGGGCATTTGAGTCGATTCGGTACCTACTGCTGTTATGTATGAAACAGTAGTTTTTTGCGATTACCACGTTTCGGCTGCATAGTGAAATTGTCAGTTAGATGGTCTGAAGGAACCCTTTTCATATTTTACGCATTTCAATTTCATAAGCCGTGGTGGTCCAGTGGCGAGTAACCTTTCCTGCCGTGTAGGAGGCGATGGTTCGATCCCCGTCCGAGCCGACTCGTACCAATGAGTTTTACGGAATTTATGCTAAGAATTTATGCACGATTTGTTACACCACTGGCTTTTCGGTAAAGGAAAAGTGAGGAAACCAGCATGCTTCAATTTCGAGGCGTGTATTGTACCCACTGTCCATTATAAGTGGCGACGGGCTCATCCCCCGTCACACTGGACAGAGTTTCGGTACTGTTAGAATTTTCAAAATATGTATCTACCGAAGTCTGAAGAAGACTGTGTTTTTGTTATCGGTGTAAATAAAGCATTCATTCATCCATTCATTCTGAATTGTTTAAGAGTACCTATTTTTATTTGTCAATTCTGTTTTGTAAAAAATCATTATACTAAATTGTATCGAATTCATATCGATTGTAAAAACGTTAGAGGGTACCGACACGTTTCTATGACATTCGCGCGCGAGCTGTGAAGCGAGCGGCTGCAATTGTTTTTGTGTGATTCAAGAAAGTTATTATTAAAAATCTAGTACATCGACGTGAGTATCATTTGCCCACAGTTCCCTGGAAAGGTAGATAATACTTCAGAAGTGGTAAGAACGTTGGAGAAAATCAATTGGTATGTATACTTAACTACTTAATCACGATCAATATAATCCTAAATTGGCTTTGACTGTGTTATCCAGGATGTGTAATTGATATATAATTATGTACAATATACATTTTATAAATATTTGGCAACCTAAGTACGTAAGTAACTCGAATTTTTCGGAGAAAAAAAAAACATCAAATATTAATGCATCTAAATATTACAGTGCAGTATCTATAGATAAATGAACCGATTGGTTCTATGGCTTTGTTTATCTTTTGTGTTGTTACAAAAAGAAATAGGATACAAAGTAAGTAGGTACAAAGAAATCTGACCGAGCTTATTTATCAGTAGTTACCTACATTCTCAATTTGTAAATCTACGCCACGTAAAACGTCAACACCGTAGATAAAGTATATGTCTAGATGGAGTCTCACGCTTTTACCTAGTAAAACAAAAGTGGCCAACTTTCATAGGTTGGTGTGCGTGAGACGCCATACAACGTATCTCTGTGTGCGTGTATACAGACACGGTTTATCGAATAACAGTTCACCGCAATTTTGTTTGTTTGTTTCGACTTGTTCGTAGTTCGACTGTCCATCTAGACATATAATAAATCAATGATCAACACATACAAAACATGCCACTAAATAATAAAAATTGTTAAGAAAATAAAAACACGACGCCCCGCGCCGCCGCCGACGACGCGACGGTTATTCTAAAGGAAACTTATACAAATCAAACTACTGAAAGATACAAAAGTAGGAAATAGTGGTGAACCTGCCTGCTGATCCGAGAGTCGCGGGTTCGAGACCCGGAAGGGGCAAACATTTGTATGATGAATGCGAATGTTTGTGCCCAAGGCATGGATGTTTGTATTTATATGTGTATGGTTATCATTGTCTAGTTGACAGTTAATATTTATGTGACAATGTCCAAGGTATTTAATTTTTTATTTGTATCATTCTTCTGTAACACATTAACGTGGTAATAATAAAAAACAAAATTATAAGTACCCACGACTGTCGACTATCTCTCCTGAGATATTCTTAAAACAAAACGACTACAGGTATAAAAATGTATAATGTATTGAAATATATAAAATATATAAAAATATGTAAAAATCGTTGTGAATAGCCGTAAAAAAAAAAAGAACGTTATTATTTTAATAAAACTATTGATCCCAGTACAAAGTTCAAGAAAATAAATGTGTATGTACTATGTACTTACCTACCTACATATTCTAATTAGATGTTATTTTGTTTGTCTCTTCCTAACTAACCTCTTACCCTTTAATATAACCCTACGAATACAACACGCTTCTTGTGTACGGATAGTCTCCACTAGACCACGTACCTAGACACTTAGTTATGTCGTCAACTGAGGCTTCGGGCTACACGCCGCCACCAAGGACTAGAGAATCGCGCGACGAGGTTCGAGATTATCAACCTTCTCGAAGAAGACGGTCCGTAACTAACCGGAACGATACACGACATCGACAAAAACGAGAGACTTATCGTAGCAGATCGCGTCAGCGTCGAATCCCTTCCAGTGGTAGCGAAAGTTCGTTGTCTAGCACGAGGGCTAGAAGGAGCAAACGAAAGTGGAGACGTTCCTCTGATCGTCGTCGTCGGAGACACTCATCCACCAGTAGTAGTCGCGTAACTGATAATTCCTATTATATTCGGTCCAGCCATAAAAGAAGGAAACTTCATCACTCCCTATCAACTACTTCGGATAGCGACTATTCACTCTCGCATAAGGGTAACTCGGGAAGAAAATCGCGTGCAAGATCGCGTTCTGTTAAACGGAGAAAAAGAAGAGGAAGGTTACAATCGCCATCTCATCGGGACCATGATATTCTTAAAACGCTGGCACGCGTTTTAGACAAAACTGATCACCATTTTGAAGGGGTGCAAAATGTTATCCCCGAATTCAATCCAGACGCCAATGAACAATCGGCCGCGGGCTGGATTCGTAAGATAAACGAAACAGCCAAGATTTATAAATGGAGTGAGAAGCAAATTGTCTTTTATGCCATTCCCAAACTAGCCGGGCACGCAAAAAAATGGTATCAAGGACGAACTACGGTAAACTTAAGCTGGCGTGAATGGCAAAAGAAAATAATTAAAGCTTTCCCCGATGATCGCAACTATGCTGACAGATTATATGAGATGCTAGAAAGAAAAAGCCGAAGAGAAGAATCCTTAGAAGATTATTACCATGACAAGGCAAGATTAGTGAAAATGTGTGGTGTAACGGGACGTAATGCGGTTGATTGTATTATAAATGGAATCTTTGATCACAACATACGGTTGAATGCTCAAGGATCGAGTTTTAGGAGACCATCTCAACTACTCACGTACTTACGTCGTATCTCAAAGAAAAATAGCCTCCTTTCACGCAAATTCAACCAGCCCAATCGAAATGAAAACGGGGTAACGAGGAACCGTGATGCAACATCCTATACAGGAGCACAAAGACCAGCTAATAGACCACGAGATCAGCGTGGTCGGAGCATTCAATGCTACAACTGTTTGGAGATTGGTCACACATCTCGGACTTGCACAAAACCGATAAAGCGGTGCGACAAATGCTCACGTCTTGGGCACGATAGTCAAAAATGTGAAGCGATTAGCAATCTCCGTGAGCAAAACGGTGTGAAAGTTAATAATGACACTACTATAGCGATTCGTAAACCTGAACCACAAACAACACAAAATGTATTAAAAATATCATCGAACGCCCAAACAAATGGCAAGTATTTTAAATCCATTACTCTGAATAAAGTCAAGCGAACCGCGTATATTGATTTCGGCAGTCAATGCTCACTTATTTGTAAAAAAGTAGCAGACGAATCGTGTCTTAGTCTAAATAAATCGGGACTTCCTGTAATAAAAGGGTTTGCTTTCGGAAGTATTGTGCCGTTAGGTAGAACAATCGTTAATGTTATTGTCGACGCGGTTGAAGCAGATATTGAAGTCTATGTTGTGGAAGACCACCTTTTAGATACGGAAGTTTTGATAGGACATTCTCTGACTGAACTACCAACGGTAGTTGTTCACAAAACAAGTTCTAGCTTATTACTATATTGCGATGACTCGGAGACGGAAAAAACAAACTTATTTATTACTACTGATGTATCGATAGAAGCAGGTTTGAATAATGTAGATGTAGTTGCAGATATCGATTATACAGGGCCACTTTTTGTTCCTGGATTTATATGTATGAAACCAGACAGTGAATTTATTGTGCTGCAGGGAGTGTATCAATTAAAAGATGGTAGAGGTCAAGTCCTTATTGTCAACATATCGAGCACAAGTATAATTATGAAGAAAAAAAAGTTGATGTCACGAGCTATCAAACTGCCGGCCAAATGTATTTTTCTAACAGACCCCGAGCTACTTGATGTTAAGAATATAAATTTAGATGATGATTCAAAGCCAGAATCCATTGCACAAAAACTTCCCATCACGATAGATATGCTCAATGTAGGACCAACTGTCACTGATACAGAAAAAAATAGGCTGCTTCGATTATTGAACGATTTTAGAGATTGTTTTGCTCTTGATACCCGTGAACTTGGAGTCACCAATATAACGGAGATGAGCATTAGACTGAACGACAATATCCCTGTTACGTATAAACCGTATAGGCTACCATTTAGTGAACGGGCAAAGGTTAGAGAGATGATTGGCGAACTCTTAGCAAACGGCATTATACAGGAATCTCAGTCAGCGTATGCTAGTCCGATTGTCCTCGTACGTAAAAAGAATAGTGAATACCGCCTTTGCGTAGACTAT
This sequence comes from Agonopterix heracliana, assembly GCA_963693445.1. Classification (NCBI taxonomy): domain Eukaryota; kingdom Metazoa; phylum Arthropoda; class Insecta; order Lepidoptera; family Depressariidae; genus Agonopterix; species Agonopterix heracliana. The sequence goes on from OY856308.1 coordinate 3,160,054, forward strand.
CGAGCTTTAAATAAAAAGACTATTAAGGATAGTTACCCTATGCCTGTAATAGAGGATCAATTGGACCGACTTAGCGGTAAATCGTTATTCACTAGTTTGGATCTCGCATCGGGCTACCATCAAATCCCTGTCGCAGAAGGCTCGAGGCATATTACGGGGTTTATAACTCCCGATGGCCACTACGAGTATACACGAATGCCTTTTGGTTTGGTGAATGCTCCCGCTGTTTTTCAGAGCATGATTAACAAAGCTCTAGGTGCGAAACGTTTCGACTTAGCAATACCCTACTTAGACGATCTTTTATCGACAGCTAGTACTATAGACGAGATGTTTAGTAAACTTGAGGAAATTTTAGAGCTACTGAAAAAGGCAAATCTCACCTTGAACCTTAAGAAATGTTTCTTCTTTCAGTCAAAAATTGACTACTTAGGCTTTGAAATATCAGCGAATGGTCTTCAACCTGGAAGTAGAAAGATACAAGCCGTGTGCGAATTTCCTCGTCCGGGTAACGTCCACCAGGTTAGACAATTTGTGGGTCTAGCCAGCTACTTCAGGCGCTTTGTTTACAACTTTGCGTCGTTAGCTAGGCCCTTAACTAAACTTACCAAAGCGGATACTGTTTGGGCCTGGAGTGAAGAACAAGAGACAGCATTCCAAGGCATCAAATCAAAGCTAGTAACAAGGCCAGTCTTGGCATTATATAATCATAGTTACATTACGGAAGTCCACTGCGACGCTAGCAAAGTAGGCGTGGGTGGAATACTCTTACAAAAATCCTGTGACGACGCACCGTTACGTCCAGTAGCTTACTTTAGTCGCCAAACCACTCGAGAAGAAGAGTTTTGGCATTCATATGAACTAGAGACAATGGCCGTAGTACTGTCACTGAGAAAGTTCCGTGTTTACCTGATAGGCATTGAATTTAAAGTCATCACTGATTGCAATGCTTTGCGTTCCACTTTAACAAAGAGAGATCTATTACCAAAAGTTGCTAGGTGGTGGCTTATGCTCCAGGAATACAACTTCTCAATAGAATATCGACCCGGACATAGTATGCAACATGTAGACGCGTTGAGTCGCAACCCAGTTCTATCCCCTGAAATAGAAGAATTAGAAGTCTTAAACATTACCACTAACGACTGGCTGCATACTGTGCAAATGACGGATCCATATTTAAAGACAGTTAAAAATATTCTGCAAACAAAGGAAAATGACATTAAAGATATAACGAAGAATTACATTATGCGGGATGATAAGATCTATAGGAAAGTGGGGAACAAATTCAAATGGGTTGTACCAAACTCTGCACGTTGGAAAATATGCCAAATAAATCACGACGAAGCAGGTCACTTTTCTGTAGAAAAGACGCTAGAAAAAATTGCCTGCGACTACTGGTTCCCTAAAATGAATCGGTTCGTCAAAAAGTATGTGAAGGCTTGCATCAACTGTGCCTACAATAAAGAGTTAGCTGGAAAGAAGAGTGGTTCGTTACATCCTATTCCGAAGATTAACGCAATTTTTCACACAATCCATATGGATCATTTAGGTCCGTTCATAAAAAGTAAGCGAGGGAACAATTATATATTGGGTGTCATAGATGCATTCAGTAAATTCATATTTATTAAGGGCGTGAGAAATACTAAATCAAAAACCACGATTAAAGCGCTAGAAGAGATATTTTCTGTTTTTGGTCATCCTAAAGTGATTATATCAGATCAAGGCTCCAGTTTTACTTCCGGTGAATTTAAGAATTTCACTGGTTCAATTGGTACTAGACATGTATGCAACGCTGTAGCAACACCGCGAGCTAATGGGCAGATCGAGCGGTACAACCGGACCATCTTGAATTCACTGGCAGCGATGAATCACGGTTGTGATGAGAAGGATTGGGACCTGAAATTAGGTAAACTACAATGGAGCCTAAACAACACCATTAATAAAGGCACCGGCAAGTCTCCTGCTGAAATAGTTTTCGGACAAAGGACAATAGGACAGACAGAAGGGATTATCAAGGGTGCTATAGAAGAAACGGAACAAATGACAAGCACAGAGAGAGAAGAACTTAGACAATCCGTACAAGAGAATATAGAGGAAAACCAAATCAAGATGAAAGAAGTATTTGATAAAAATAGAGCACCCACAAAAGTATTTCAGCAGGGTGATCTCGTAATGATACCAAATAATAATCCTGATAAAGGTAAAAGCAAGAAGTTAGCCCCAAAATTTCGGGGGCCTTTTAAGGTTACGCGCGTCTTAGAGAACGATAGGTACGAAGTGTCAAGTATTCATGGACACTCCAACCGTACATACCAAAACATTTTCCCAGCAGATCACTTAAAGCCGTGGATCACGATGGAAACACCTCTGGCTGGTAGTGAAACAGGCTCTGCTGACGATGATTCCCTCTCAGAATAATTTTGATTTTTGTCTCTGTTTTTACTAAACCATACCTTCCCATCCTGACATTTACAGCATAGATACCCGTTGATATGGACTGAGGAGACACCCAACTTGGAATTAAAGCAAACGTCACTGGTATATGTTGCCCCCTAGTGTGGAAGACATACGTTACTCTACGACACGGTACGGGTGACCTCAGCTTACGGGCTATAAGTGATAGGGAAAATAGTGATCCCCAAGTGTGGTACATTTATCTCACCCTCCAAGTTCCCTAGTGTGAATATCTAGATTGATATTATTATTGATTTGAGACATACGTGCGCTTGGCCCCTGGCGTGGCAGCGTAACATTGTGATATAATTATGCAAAGTGAAACACAATTATTTACTCATACACTCACCCCTAGCGTGGCAGTGTATTGGATATAAGTATAAAAGTACATTGGAAGACCCTAGTGTGTCAGACTAACGACTTAATTATGTAAACATTAGACCTACCCCTAGTGTGGCACTGCACTGGTTACCTATAAGTATAGACGACCCTAGTGTGTCAATGCTAATGATTTTACTAAAAATGTATATTTAATTGGAAAGAATGAACTCTTGGTAGAAATATTGTTTAAACATTGTATTCTTAATTTATAATGATATGGCTAACATAATTACAGTAATTCTATATACACCCATGTGAAAAGCAAATCCACTGACCTATCTACTCATCAGGAAATAGTAGAAATGCTTGTCTCTTTTTTTTTTAGCAACAGCTTGTTATTTGTATTTTTCTAATTGAGCTTTTCTAGCCCTTTGAATCTAAGTTTTATTTGATAGCATAATTGATAACACAAATCTTAATACCTTACTTGTTAAATCCGCGACTAATATTTATATATTAAGTAGATGTTCTTCCTTATTTGTAAGTGTGTGCCAATTGTGAGTTACGAATAAGGTGTAATTATGTGTATTTAAATTTTTTATTATGTAAATGAATGGCATGAGGACATGCCTAACAGAGAATGGCCGAACTGAGTTTGGGGATGAGGACATCCCCACTGCAGAATGGCCGTATGTTAGAATTTTCAAAATATGTATCTACCGAAGTCTGAAGAAGACTGTGTTTTTGTTATCGGTGTAAATAAAGCATTCATTCATCCATTCATTCTGAATTGTTTAAGAGTACCTATTTTTATTTGTCAATTCTGTTTTGTAAAAAATCATTATACTAAATTGTATCGAATTCATATCGATTGTAAAAACGTTAGAGGGTACCGACACGTTTCTATGACATTCGCGCGCGAGCTGTGAAGCGAGCGGCTGCAATTGTTTTTGTGTGATTCAAGAAAGTTATTATTAAAAATCTAGTACATCGACGTGAGTATCATTTGCCCACAGTTCCCTGGAAAGGTAGATAATACTACTACTGGTGAAACGTGGATGTTCTGAGGTTTCAGAATATCTCTGACTACCCCCTCGGGGAATATAGTCGTGAGCATATGCTTATGCTTATGCAATTTACATAATATCCTGTATTCATATTTTTTTATATAAGTATTTGAATCGTTGTTTATCTATTTCGATAACTTTTATACTAAACAATTCGTTTTTGTCCACAGGTAAGTACACGACACTAAAATCCGAGATGACTCCGTAGGTACCGGGTTTTTGTCAACCCTGACAGTCTCCAAATTTAAGGTAAATCGATTTACGGACCCTTGAACTGGACCCCCGACTGGGTAAAGGTCGTATAAGATTCTATTATAGAAACACTTAACTAAGTATTTTGAAATGAAAGGCTTCATGTGTCACGTGCAGAGGGTCAGTTCTGCCCTAGGGTCAGACAGTGAAATATCTCTAAACTCTTTGATATTTGTGGTTCTTTGTGACTTTGCTTTTAAACTGTTTAAAGTTTGACAAGGGTTTCTTAGAATATAATAATATTAATGTTTAATTGTAATGTAATTTTATTATACAGGGTGGGTCCAGACCGGATACATGTATTAATTTATTTAGATTGCTGACTTGAGGACCTATTAGGACCGACCGGCACCGGATGGCACGTTAAGCTGTTGGTCCCGGCTACTATTACTGGTGGTAGTAGTCGTTACATAAAAACCACGTCAGAGGCCGTAAGGCGGTTTGAATAAACTCTGACACCAGGGCTTTGCAGCCCACTCAATAACATAGATTAGTATGTATATTGGATGTATATTGGGTATAGATAGGTAAGTCGCCTGGGATTTTAGAACGGCTAAATTATTGTCGTTGCCCCTTATTAGCGCATGGGGGAGCCACATTGATAAATAAATAGAAAAAGACGGCCGGCCGACACGAGGCTCGAACCATAAGCACCCGAATCGTGAGCCGGTTGTCTAGACCACTAGACCAACAAGACAGTGTTTGATATGGGCGAAATCTCTCACTACTACAGCGCAGCGGTGAGGTGTAGCGCGCTGTCGTTCATAGTGCTTCGTCGTCGTCACCGAGAGATGGCGGAAGCTGTCTTTCAGCGTTCCACTTCGTTTGCACTAAGATATCATAGCATGCTCGATAAGAAGAAGGACCGACCAGCAAGGAAAAAAAATCCGTTCGAACTTGGCGTGAGAGCGTCATGCAATTTTTCTTCTCGGCGTACGAGTACGAGTCAGTTTTACTGTCAAGTCACGCCGATAGATGTGTGAAACCTTCGATCAACAATATACAACTAGATAACGGGTCGCATACAAAATCAAAGAGAAATTCTGTCCTCGTGAATATACAACATTTTTTGTTAACGAACCGAGAAAACAGTCCGAATACATTATAATTTCGACCTCAAAGCAACCATAATTCCTAGTAATTTAAAAAAGGAACACTGCGGCATTGCGAGACGTGCTTACGTTGGCTTTGTTCGAACGCAACTAATTCAAAATAAGACCTCACTCCAATAGTGAGGCGTTATTTGCCGGGACATGTTTTGAGCGCTGACGCGTTATCTAGTTGGATATTGTTGATCGAAGTGTGAAACATAACAAACACAAAATAAAAAATAAAACCTTTTACTGAATCAAAATAAAAATAGATAAAAAACTGGCACTATCTAGGCTAGCCTGAAACGGACTGCATGATGTGACGGAAGCCAGTGACCCGATACAGGCAATTTTGAGCAATGAGAGAAAATACAGGGTAAATTTCATATCACTGCGGATAACTTCAGCATGTATTCTACTTATCAAACTGAACGCGATCCTTTGCCATTTCACTTATTGGCATTACCTACATAGTCTATTATTTTCCATATTATTTTTTTACTTATTTCCAAATGTGTACACTGGTGGCCTAAGTTTCTTTGGAAACCTGGCATTATATTTTCTTTATCGAATGACGTGTCTATTGGTGATAGGTGGTCGGTCAGCCTTTCCCCCAATAAAACACTGAAATTTCGTACCTAACAAAACTGTTTGATTTTAATTAGTAACATCTAATGCTGGGTTTACATGCACGCCGTGCAGCCCGGCAAGCTTTGGCAATTCGCTGTACATCGACTCGTCCGTAAAGTGATTGTTACTATTTAACTTTATAGAAGCCGCAATGTAAAGCGAATTGCCTAAGCTTGCCGGGTTGCGAGGCACGCGTATGAACGCACCTTAAAAGTTTGACTATAGTTCTGATAAAATTTATGAACGACCTAGGTATTATAAAACCCAAGAGGCGCCAACAGCACTTATAAGAACTTGTTACTATTTCTTTAGGCAAAAAGCCAAGAGAACTAAAGTTCAGTGACCTTCCCACACGACCTGAGTACATACCCACAAACGACGCGTGAGTACGAGAAACGTGAGTGAAGACGTAAACAATCTGAAAGCGTATTAGGCCATGTAAACAGTTCTCCATTTAGCTACGTAGGTAGAAACTTTTTAGCTGTTACATTTTATATTCGCTATTCTAAGGTACTATTTATGCAGAAGGGATAGTAAAAGTAACTCAATGTAAAGCTTATAGTACGTAGCATAGCGTCGTTTTTGTCGTAAAGGAGAATCGCGCCCGCGCCACAGATTATTTAATAGTTACTACCGTAACAGATAATGCACTCTACCCGATTTCGCACGCTTTTTCGAACTTTACGCTTCAGGAACGAAAACTAAAATGCGCTTTATGCCAATGAGCGACAGCCTGCATCTTGTCAACATCTTGCAAGATGCAGGCTGTCAAAGTTATTACGGCCTCCGCTCATTGCAGCGATTTTATCGAGCGATAATATCGCTGCGATTTTGCGATAATTGTTTCCAGTACATTTTGTATGGGGACGCGCGCGATCCTACACACTGCCGCGATATCGCTGCGATTTTGCGATAATTGTTCTCAGTACATTTTGTATGGGGACGCGCTCGATCCCACACACTGCCGCGATATTATCGCAACTCTTTCGACTACATTCAGTGGTGGGGCGCATGCGTGACGTGAATCGCGGAATCGCTGCAGTGTTTAAGGTGTCGCGATATCGCTGTCGTTAATATCGCTCGATAAAATCGCTCGATAATATCGCTGCAATGTGCGGAGGCCTTTATCGCCCGGGAGGCGCGGGCGTAATTCTCCAAACGACACTATGCTACATATTATAAGGTTTATATTGTGTTACTTTGACTATCCGCCACCGCCACACGTCTCTTCTGTATAAACCGCGGCTAACACTCACTCACACACAGAACTATACTCTCTCTACAAAGTCAAAAATCATAATCTACATATTCTGCGTACTATTTACAATGTTTAATTCCTTAAACAGGGTAAATTTTATAGTACTGCGGATAACTTCAGCATGTATTCTACTCATCAAACTGAACAACTTTTACTATGGAGCCAACATCGAAATAGCGAAAAAAAACACCGCTGTCCCATACAAATGTCCAATAGGAGTTTTGTGTGGGGCAGCTGATTTTTTTTTCGCGATTTTTATGTTGGTTCCAAAGTGAAAGATGCTTGTTTGAAAATCGGAAGCACCTTCGATTTGTAACGAATTTACTTTTACATCTTGTAAAATTGTTATTATTAAAAAAATACGATTGATCACAGTACTGGAGGCTCGGTCGGTACCCCTCTTAACACAAAAGTAATGAAATATAATGTTAAATTCGCAATTAATATGTTTCAGTCAAAGCAAAATCATAAAACAATATAATTAACTGCCAAACATTAATCGACAATTTCCCAAACACAGTTATATTGTGACTTCATAAAGCAAATCCTGAAAACAAACATCGACAGCTTCACGGCTGAGCGAATAACAAACAAACAAATCAACTAACATTACCATACGTGGGGCATTGACTTCTCAATCCTATGTGTTATTGGTTTGTTTAACCGTGAAATAGGATTGTCTGACTTTAGTTGGTTCAATAATCGATTAACGAGAGACGTTCAACAGTAATATAAATTAAAATGAGAATCGTCCGTCGGAAAACGGCTCGCCCTATATAACCTATATGGACGAGAGCACCGGTAGGAATTCAGCCGTAATCTTGGAGGAATGAGAAGATTTCTTATATATTTTCTAAAAAAAAGAAAATAAGCATAAGCATAGCTATATTCCCCGAAGGGGTAGTCAGAGATATTCTGAAGCCTCAGAACATCCACGTTTCATTCACCAGTAGTACCGAAACTCTGTCCAGCGTGACGGGGGGTGAGCCCGTCGCCACTTATAATGGACAGTGGGTACAATACATGCCTCAAAATTGAAGCATGCAGGTAGGTAGGCATAGAAAATATATAATCATTCAAAATTGTTTCGTAAATAAGATTACAAACAGAAGCATTTAGTGATAAAGAATAATTTGATAATGTCTACAAAAAGTAGACAGAACAATATGCTTCGTTAAACAAAATGTACATAATACAAACAGCCAGTATCGGTGCATCGGTGGCGCGTTGCGTAGAGCTATGGAAACTCAATCTTGAGGTCCAGGTTCGAATCCGCACGGATGACATGCCATGTACCAATGAGTTTTTCTAGCTTTAGTACGTAATACCGACTGCTACCGACTGCTGCCGACGTACATAGGTTGTGATGATGATGATGATGAACAGCTAGTAGTCAGCAACATGCCGTTAAAGATCTGTAAAATCCTTCATCAACTCACTAAACCAAAACCCACCACAAGCTTCGCTAATAATAAAAAAAGAAATTAAAAAAAACCCCCAACACCAAAAACAAACATTTAAAAAATTAAAAATAATTGGGTCACCTATTATTTTTGATGTAAGCAAATGTATGTTTTACTTCTAAACTCTCTTTAAGATATTTTATGTCAATCAATGCGTAGGGGACCGCTATGAAATGACCATTGATTTTTTGCAATCACTTGTGGTCCCCGCCAAATTAATTGACATAAAACAATGTCTAACGAGTCCACCCAAAATTTAGGGGTCCTACCCCCTTCCAGGGGATTTGGAAGGGGAGGGGGCATTTTTGGAAAATGTACATTTTCCAAACTAGCCGAGTGAGGTATAATTATCTATGTAATTTTTTGCGCTGAATCGAATGAGACCATCCCAATGTACTCACGGCGACACATCAGGTTACGCACCCTATATACCCATAACTACACTAGGTACAAAACACAAAATAGTGCGGTAGAGAGCCTGCATAGTCGCGGCTGCTGGCGCGGGCGCAGCGTGCCGTGAGACGAAACAACAACAACATACCGCACCCTCTCGCACGATTCGCAGCGTTCAACTTCTAATAGTTCAAAGTCCAAACAGGGTAGCCTGAGCTGACGCCGTGTGTACATTATTTAGTTTACTTTACCTGCACTAATTAGCTTATTTGACAGATCGTTTGACATATTTCGTATGAAAGATATTATATCAAATTGTCTGTCATATAAGCTAACAAGAACTTAACCAGAAGTTGTGAAAAAGGCCCTCATACTTATAATTTATATCAGCTTCGTTTTAAAGTCCTCGTGAAACCTGTGGTGAAACTTTTGGACAAGTACGAAGTAAACTGCAGTTTGCTCCACTCTAGGGTTTATTTATCTTTTTACAAGCACTCAAGTGAAAAGTTTTCCAACAAAAAGTTGAGTCAAGTACTTAAGTGTCAGTAGAACCACTGGGATTAGGTACTAGAATGATGGTAGTTACTTTCGGGGAGTGGAGCAACATTGCTAGCTTTCAAAAATATCACTTGTGCATTTTTGCGGCCAGCGTGTCTTTTCAGCACGAGTGGGTCCAGTAGGATTCTCAAATCCTGATAGTTCCAACCACGTCAAGCAGTGGGACCATGAGGATTTGAAAATAATACTGGACCCACTAGAACTAAGCGGTAGGAACAACAGTCCGTAAGGATAATATTTTGTTTTACATTGACTTTGACTTGCCGTCGTGATGAAGAGAGGTCCCAATCAGCATGAAAGGTTTGCTTCTGATGCGTATGTGTAGTCCATCATTCCGCATTGAGCACGCGTCAAGGACTGACGCCCATACCCATCCCTGGAGGTAGGCCTATACCTACCGGCGGTGGGATGTTTATAGGCTGATTATGATGATGACCTTGATGAGCTTCCTGACCCGTTTGTTCCTCTCATGGAAAGACTACCCCCAGGGCAGGAGCTGCCCAGGCCGATTTGGAGGTACTTGAATAGACTCCGAACTCAGGTTGGCCGGAGTAAAGACAATTTGTTTAAGTGGGGTTACACAGGCGGGGCGGACCTTGGGTGTGAATGCGGTGTTACTCCTCAGACTATGGCCCATCTCGTATCGTGCCCTTCTTGCCCGGACACCTGCACGCGAACGGAGCTTATGAACGCTGCCGAAAATGCTATCCGTGTGGCGAAATTCTGGGCTGGAAAGATTTAAAATGACATCATGCCATCGACTCGATAGAAGAAGATGATGATGACTATTATTTAACTATACTTCTCCAGATTATTCGGCAAGGAAAATTTTTGGAAGACAAATGCCTGGTAGAAGAAGGACGTACTGGCTTAAAAACCTATGTAAATGGTTCGATATGACCACCTCATTGTTCAGAGATGCAGTCTCCAGGGTCCGAATAGCTCTAGTGATAGGCAACCTCCGATAGGAGATCCACAAGAAGAAGAAGCAAATCAATTTTCATTTCATTTCATGTGGTTAGTTTTTAATTACATAAGAAGATTGCTTCAGTCTGACAGACACGACTAAAGAAACAGACAATGTTGTGACACTACGGTCAGTGTAAAGCCAACAATGTATATTCTTCAACAGAAATAGATGTTACGTTGTTACTAACGTTCATATTATCATTGTTTACGTTGGCAGCATGACTACGGCCCAGTGATCTAGTAAGTTTGGGAGTATTGACCCTAATGCCGAGTTATGTTTAGATTAAGAGCCCTTGCTTCAAACAAACGAAGTTTTTTTTAAATAATTAGTGTACTTTTGCTTGTACTTTAGACCTGCATTTCCTTCAGTGTCAAGTAGTTTACGGGAGTATCTATCCCAAATTCAAGGATTGTTTTTGATCAAGAACAGGATTTGATTGCGGATTGCGGAGCCTTGTCGCAAGCAAAAACGCGAACCGCGCGAACACACGCGAGACAAGTGCTCGTGTCAGAACTTGCAACGCGACTCCACATACGAAGTTAGATCCTGTTTTCAATGCTAATAAATTCAAATCAGTAAAATTATTAAAATACGATCTAGAAACTAAATCTTTGTGTCTGTGTTTTGTCAGATTTAATGATAGAAATAATTTAAAATGTGTACAGAAATCTTTGAACTAGGCACTATGACGGTATTCCAAAACAGAATTACGGTTTTGTATGTATTTCCGCCCTATAGAATTACGTTCGGGCAAAGACAATTAAATTATCTTTTGTTCGGGATTGGATGGGAGTTAGATTCTCCATGTTAGGATTAGAACCTGGTGCTAAAACTAATACTATCTGAAAGCGTATTATGTGGCACGTGATACGGCAATATCATGCCTTTTATCTCGTTCGTTCACGCGCCAATAGAAAGAGCGAAGGTGTGATAGCGCTATATCACGCTGCCATGCTAGCCATGCTGGTCGGCGACAACAACCGGTAGCGGGCAGCAACTTATATGAGTGTACAGGGTGTAAGGAAAAGTATAATTAACCCTTCTTAAGTTGTTCAGTTTAATGAGTAGTTTATGTGGTTTAAAGGTTGGTGACACTTTTCTTTACACTCTGTATAGCTGAATACAAAGTTCTGTGATGCGCCTTGAGAAAAGCCTCTTTTACAGACCGTCTCTGAGTTCCGTACGTGGATCATATTGGGTAAGCGGTATTTCAATATGATGCCGCATTCTCCACCAAGTATTCCAATAGGTGGAAAGTTGAAATATTCGTAGAAAAGTATTGTTAATCCTAGTATTATTCATTTATATAATAAACTTTTATTATTCAAATCAATTCAGAGGCATGTTGAGGCATCCTTACTATCATGCTTTCACTAATGAGCGTTTTTCTTGTTTATCAGTTCAAAACGTTTTTTTTTTAAATAATAAACAGTGAAAAGATGAGAAAAAAGATGCCAGCGCATCTTTTAATGGAATACTCATTATTTATTTAATCGTAATTACATTACATCTGAAATGGCTGTACGGGCTCAATCAAAAAAGGCAGGCAGAGTCTTGACATGATTTTGACGCGATTTGTCACACTTCTCTATCAACATGCTATCTGTTGAGATTTTTACATAGAAATTTCTATGTCTAGGGACTAAATTTAGAATAGAAAAGATAGACGCTTTCCTATACCGTATGTAAAAAAAAACCTGTTGGAGCCTTTAGGCTTCAGGCCATCAAATTGAACAACTTTCACTATGGAACTAACATCGAAATCTCGCAAAACAATACAAGTTTCATACATAACTCATTTCATGCAGTTTCATGCAGTACCAAGTCCACTCAAATGTATAGGACAGCAGATTTTTTCGAGTTGGCTCCATAGTGAAAGTTGTTCAGTTTGATGGTCTGAAGCAACACCTAAAGGCTCCAACAAGGTTTTTTTTACACCCTGTATATACATGCACTTATGTGACCAGTGTAATGAAATGTTTGTAGGCTAATTATGATAATAATACGTCATTGAAACTATTTATTTGTACCCGAGTCATGGGTGTTTGTATCTATATATGTATTTCTATATCGTTGTCTAGTTATCATAATACAAGTCCAGGCTAGATTCTGGAACTTTAAATGTGACAATGTCCAAGATATTTTTTATTTTATTTAAACTTGCTACACAATTGCCTCAAACAATGGGAATTCGAAATGTATGTTCATAGAAATACAGTCTGAATTACAAATACCCTTATGTACTCTTGTATGTGTGCGAAAGGAAATAGACTTGCCTCGTCCTTTCAATACTTATTCAACGTTCTAGTAAATTGAATAGCATAGAGTCCATAATGACTGGTGTAGCCAGGTGTTCAGGTTATCATACAGGACGTTCCGAATTTCAAAGATCCACACGGTACCTTATTTAATGACGTCGTCCGGGATGGATGTTCTCAGAACTTAGCATAAGGGGGCACCCCTTATGATGTCAAGAGGTGTGATCTGATGCATGGAAGATGCAAAATGGATGCATGGACGCAACCATTTTCTGGATGGAACAGTGTCAAAGTGAATATAATAATAGTAGTGAGGGCGCTCTCGGGTCGCGACAGGCCTATAGTGCGGGGGTGCGGGTGCGGGGGGAGCGGTCTCAGTACCCCATCACCTGCGCGCTGTACCCCAACGGCCGGTGCCTCACCCCTCCGCACACCGCGCGAGCCCCCCCGTGCTCCGCGCGAGCATAGATTCGCCGCCACCACTAAGCACACCCACTTTATTATATTTACGCTATGACAGGGTAGAGCAAAAATAGGTATTGTTTGCACGTTTCTCTCTTCGTATGGATCAAATTGAAATCTTGTTTAGAAATTCTCAATTCACACGTTTTGCCTAACTATCGATCGAATACGTTAGTGCTGTAGATAGTATTGCTTAAAACAATTGATACCAAAGTTACTCTATGATTGATACTATCGAGAGTAAGATGGAGCAACGCAATTGAACTTTTAAGAACCATGATTCAGTTCTTCTTTTTATACCAACACCTGCCTTTTATTCTAGATGACTAGACATTTGTGTCTATTGATAGAACTAAATCGTGATTCTTATAAGTTCAATTGCTCCATAGTTGCAATCACAAGACTCCAGCTTATTAATTTGTCTTAAAGTAAAAACTATCGATACGATAGCACTTTTGACATGACTCGTTACTATTCTTCGAGGTCACGACAGTATCGATATCATAAAGGTATTATACCTTACAGGAATAGAGGGACTGACATGAGTTGTCAAATGAAACCGTTTTTGGATGTTTTTAGGAGACTATTCGCAGGCAAAAATTCGAATACTGTCTATAACTCTGAGTCTAACGTAAAATCGTGGATAAATTAATGAAGTAGTGTCACAGTATTTTAACAAAATTATCTACGATTTCACTTTAGATTCGCAATTATTCACGGAAACCGAATTGTAAAAATTGGTAAGATATTAGAAAACGGTTCTATTGCCTCGTGTCACGTATCTCTTTCTATAATACAGTGGTGCCGCTAGGTAGATCTCGCTCTCTCAGCTGTCAGTTCCTCTATTCCTGGTATAACACCTTTATGATCGATATAGGTACTACCACAATAGTTTCACTATTGTTAGGCAACACTAGTCCTTCCTTACTCATTTCCCGCATTTATTTTGTCCTCTATCTTACATGACGTGTGGTAACAGTAATGTAGGCCTGTATACATTGAGAATACCTTTATGAGACAGGTACCTGACCAAGTCAGCATGACCTAGATTTGTCGATCAATATAAAAGCTGCGAGCCTCGTTTTGAATGTACAAATTCGCAATAAACTCTAATGGCACGCCCGGTACTCTGCTGGCTATGTATAGATATATGTATAGAATATCTTGTAGTTTCAGTCAGGTTGAATCTGTATCTAAGTACCTATACCTACATGTAATAAAATAATATTTTAATCATGGCGTTGAAGATATTTGCAAATATATTAATTGGGGGCGTTTAGGATACGTCATAATGGTATATAAATTGAGACACTTTTTAGAATTTTTGTCTGTTTTGTCGGTTCGTTTGTGTACGAATCACTTAAAACGACTAAACCGATTTGGATGGGGCTTTCACAAAAGAATAGGGTTTAGTTTGGATTAACATTATTGGCTTTATATCATCGCAATCGGTGCATTCACTCAAAAGTTATGAGTATTTAAAGTCAGTGGTCGGCGCGATCGGAGTCGCGGGCGCCGCTAGTAAAAATATGATTTGATGATTTCACCGGTTTTTAATGCAGGACGACGCATCTAAAAGAGTGAGCTTACGCATGTTAATATTTTGTCTTCTTCTGAAAATTTTTATTTAATAAAAAAAAAACATACGGGTCGAATTGAGAACCTCCTCCTTTTGTTGAAGTCGGTTAAAAATGAAGGTTTCATAAGTACATCCTTGTGATTATTCACTTAACCATTCTGTTTTAATAAGAAATAAATAAGATATACAAAATGCCCGGCTCGGTTCGGTTCTAACCCAATGGTAAATAATAAATAAATAATAAATAATAACGCTCACTAGCACATACATTGTAATGATCCCAAGTAAGCCTCGGGCTTTTTATTATGGAAACCATACAACAACGGCACACACATATAACATCCATGACCGAACCGGGATTCGAACCCAGGACCCTGGTTTGGCAGTCCGGCGTGGTAACCATTACACCAACCGGGTCGTCGGTAAATGACCAGCCATAAGTCTTATTTAATTTAAATAGGTACCAAATCTTTTTTTCCCTTCTTGCCATTGAATATGATCATCAGCCCGGAATTAACAAACCTCAATTAAATACCAAATGGGTAAAAAAAGTTTGGGGAAAAACGTGACTGGAATTTTATCTACAAAAAAAAGTTTGTAATTTATTAAGTATCTACAGTCTTTAGTAAGTAATACTTATAGCTGCAGTCGACTGTACAATATATCACCGGTGCCGTGTCAGTTCCGGGGAAATTTTGTATTGAAAGTTCCGCGTGTTTCTGACGCGGCCGAGCGAGGGACTTTCAATAGAAAATATACAAACATGGCACATACCTAATGTTTGTGATAGAGTTTTAGGTGCTTTTAGTGCACTTTCTGGTTATGCAGGATCTAACACATGGCACAGATGTTTGTGATAGACTTTTAGTTGCGAGTGCGTTTGCAGATTGATGTGTATGTATGATGTTCAGATTTCTGGCGCTTTCAAATCATTGAGAAGACGAAACTCCCAAAACCCATTCAATATTTGCAGATTTGTGGTGTTTACAGCATTTTGCTGCCATACAATTATAAATTTAAAAACCGGCTACGACCAGTTCAAAAGAAGGTAGGAGAGACGGACGGACGAACGGCAAAGGCTTAGTAATATTCTACTTTTTGGCACCCTTTGGATAAGGGACCCTTAAAAAATCTATCTGATATATTTTGATGTAATATTGCTGCCCATCCACCCATTTTAAACCTAGTTTGCCCATTATAATATTTACAATACCTACCGAAAATAATAATCGTGCAAACATTAGCTTGCAAAATACGGAAAATTTAAAAAGAATGATTTGGCAAAAAAGCTAAGTTCCGTTGCCGGCGGAAGTGACCAAGGGGTGGCAGTCGGAAATGAGCCCGCCCATGTGGTTCGGAAACCACACCCACTGCGATGTGGAAGCTAGGCTGTTTAGCTATTGTTTGTTTGTGTATCAATTTACATTTCATTTCGTTTTTCTAGGTCAGACTAGTACCAGTGCACGTAAAACATGTCTATCTATAAAATTGTCATAGATGTTTGTTAGTAGATTTTACAGCATAGCATAGCATATAATATGCTCACAATTATACTGCCCGAGGGGGTAGTCAGAGATATTCTGAAACCTCTGAACATTAACGTTTCACTATTGCTGTCATTCATCCTCTCCGCATGTCCCAACCAACGAAGCATCTTTCTTATCCTTATCACGATATCTGATGGTGGACCACACTTCGTTTTGTGTTATTTGTTATGCGGCTACGCTGTTACCCTACATTTTTTTTTTTTATTGGAAAACTTAGGTACAGCTATAATTACAATAATAGTTCTGTTAATGCTATAGTACAATCTGAGCCATTTACAAGTTTTCACCTGTTGTAGTATAAATATTTGAACAACAAAGATGCCAAATTAAAGATTGAAAAACCTGTCTCGGGCGGGACCCGAACCCGCACTGTTCCAATCCTGGGAAGTGCGTTATCCAATTTCGCTACAGAGTCCACCAACCAGAGAACGAAATTTTCAATCTGTTGCGTCGGGGACGTGCGCGCCAAATTGGATGGCGCACTTCCCCGGATTGGAAGAGTGCGGGTTCTGGTCCCGCCCGAGACAGGTTTTTAAATCTTTAATTTGATTCGAAATAGCACAACATGGCTGTAACATGTTTATAAACAACTAGTGTTTTCCCGCAACTTCGTCCGCACAAATTATATACCAGATTTTAAGTCAGATCATAAGCTATCAAACAAAAAAAAGTTTCATCAAAATCGGTTCAGTAGTTTTTGCGTGATGTGCGAACAAACAAACAAACTAACAATTTTGTCAATAGATGGCGCTGCACGTCATTTAAATCGCGCTATCGAGTGTTATTTGATTTTATATGAAGTAAACCGCTACTTTTTTGTTCCTCATGATTTTACGGTTTTATAATAGTTTAGGGATGGGTAATATCGAATTTTCGTAATATCAAATCGAAACCATATATTGATATTGAATATCTGATATTGAATATCTGAAAAATTGGATATCGGTCGATATCCAGTAACGCTATATCAGTCAGTATAAACTTAAGGTTTGATATTGTACGAATGCATAATTATTGCTATTTCACTCTCTAGCAGGGTGTTGGTATACTTTTTTCACTCGGCTTTCCTCGGTTCAGATCGATATTTTTTTATGTGTTAGGTATTGGATAAAGATGACAGGTTTCTAAAAACATAATTTATAAAATATCTCGATAACGGTGAATCCTAGCGAAAAAATAGCTAATTTTTCGAACCCCTGGGGTACCCAGAAACCCACCCCTCCGCATGCAAAAATAAAAAAAAAAATGGATTTTTGAAAATTTTCTAAGTCCAGCCCCCATACAAATTTCACCCGAAAAATCGTCTAAGTCGATGGCTCATACGAAATCGTTAAAAATTTTTTTAAGTCCAGCTCCATATAAAATTAGCGTAAAAATTTTTTAAGTGTGGGACCGACACCCTAACTGGTAGCCGCTAGCCCGTATAGCGATGCGATACGGTTTGATATCCTATATCTATGAATCTCAGATATCTTGAAATCGAGGCGAATCGAGTTTGTGCGGCAATATAGTGTTTCACCAAATATATAGTTTCTGTACGCATCAATATCTGATTTTAAGATATTCATGTGATATACGTTTCAATAACTATATACGATATATATCGCCCATCCCTATAATAGTTAAGATAATATTTAAAACAAAGATGCCATTCACACGTGCGTGCGAATAAAGCAAATATAGACGAATGAGCCCTCCATACTTCGTCGTATGCGGCCGAATAACGCGCATAACAAATAATATATTATAAGGAAGTGTGGTTCTACCATGAGAAAACGAATTCAATGTCAAACTTAGTGTAACCCTGACCTTGGCTCGTTCTTCAAATTCACACTTCCCAAGTTATTTCATAGTGCTTTAACAATCATTTTCTTTTCGATCGTACAATGTACATAGGATCAAGCCATTTTCATTCTTATTCCTAAGACATAAAAGTTGTGTGACGGGACTTGTGTAACTGTATTCCTCGATTGACTTCACTTTATTACCTCGTAAATATCTTTCGCTCGCTATTTGTTATTGTACCGGCAAACCATGACAATCACATTTTTTACAGGCTGGTTGAAACAGAATGAGATGAAGCGGGCCATCAATCTGAACAACTGTCTCAGGAGAACCAACAAAAAAACCACCTGCTCCATACACAACTGCAATCCTATTCAACCCGAATGTGGTGGGACATTTAGCTGGTTATTTCGATGTTCGTCCCATATAAAAAGTTGTTCAGTTTGATGGCCTGATCATCCTCCTAAACTGTTAGCATATTAAGTTTTACCATGTGTATTTAAAACGTAGGTATCTCCCCGTGTAATTTTTGCGAGGCCGCAGGCCGAGCTACGCGTAGGAGCGAAGCTCCGAAGCGGCCCCCCTGGAACCTGGTGGACCTGGTCTCCGGGGTCAATCTGCCGCCAAGCGAGCCGCAGGACGAGCGTAATGAAATAACATTATAGTGTTCTAAAGAACAAATAAACAATCTCTTTGAGATAGCTACCTCATCAGTATTATAAAGCCACCGCAGTCGCAGAATGAACGCTTTTAGAATTACGCTGGCGGCATGTTCACATGTCACGTCCTATATACTTGCAGTAGCTTTATCCCTTTGTTGGCTTCATGTCTCCATGACGGGGCACGCCATACATTACTATTGTCAAAGAAAGGGTGTCAATAAATGGTTCTGAGAAATGTCACGTGAGATTGTGCTATTTAATAACAAGCTTTCTTTGTACATACAAAAAAAGTCTGAAATTCCTACTTTATTCTGGTGATGGTGCAAGAAAGTCTTAGTCCATGGATTGTAGAATTGAAAAATTATAGATTTTTGCGCTCTTGGTTCTGATCTTTCTATATTAATCACGTAAATTAATAATAATTTGTAATTTTATGTATATTTCCGTGTGTACAATAAAGCGTTAAATAAATAAAATAAATAAATAAATAATTGGTAAATTTTTTAGCGTTTTAACTCATGATAAAAGTCGGTCGGCCGGTTCGTGTGGCGGTCCTCGGAGAAGCCTATAATGTTAGGCCTTAAATGTAAGGGACGTTTATTGGCTGATATCATGATGATAAAAGTCACGTGACATTGGGGGAGGAGGTTTTGAGGAGATTGTGTGGTCAACAAGCATGTCATCAAGATGTGACTTGGGGATGTGTAGAGTCAAAATTCAACCTAATTCAATTTAAAACGCGTCACGTGATTTATGGAATCCCCTAATTAACTTGCAACATAAAATTGCCATTTATTTACCGTTTTAAAACCCGACCAGAAATATAAAAAACCTCGCCATGTTGCGGAAAATCATTGGTACTAATTTGTGTACTCGGAACACTGTCATTAAAGGTTATAGTCGATGCAGCGCCCCCAAACCAGGTTTTTTATATTCCTGGTCAGGCTTTCCAACAACATAAAATTTGAAAATATTTATTATCATGTTCCAGCTTACCTTGCGGTTACTATCCTTTTGAAGTATATTTTACCTACCTAGCTGGCTTCTCGTAGTTTATTTAGAGTTTAGAATACAACTAAGTAACTTTACGATCAAACGGTAGTAAAGGTCAGGCGTGAGTGGTATTGTAGGAGCCGCGGGCGATGCTGTAAATTTGTAATAGCTTCGCCGAGAGCACGAGCGGGCAGAACACAACGCCAAGTTGGCGAAGTACAGAAGTCGTACTTGAAAAAACATCATCCACATGTTTGGTCCACATGTGAAAGTTCCGGCCATTGACTTACCAACTAATGGACGCGGAGTCTAAAACAAAATTCTCGAAAAATGTGTCCCAGACTAACCTACATAAGGTTAATACGTGTTAGTAGTATAATATAAACCAACTAAAAACATTTCTAAACTGTTGACATTATTTTTCATTTCATTTGCGTAGTGTTTTACAAAATGCTTACAGCACAGTTACGGCATTATACAAGGTAAATTTTATATCTTCTTCAACTTCAGTAGGTATGTATTCTACTCATCAAACTGAAAAACATTAACTATGGAGCTAACTTCGAAATCGCGAAATAAAATATTAAAACAATTCATCTACTTATCAGTAAGGCATATTTTGTTTATTCATAAAAACATCAAAATAACTAAATACTTTCTTGTAAGTACACCACCGCGAGTGCATTCGAATCGAGTGGACTTTCTGTACTCTATCGATTTCTGTAGTTATTATACCCCAAGCGAATGCTAGGTTTATTTAGCTTGTGTTTCTTACACCATAAGGTTTATTTTCCATTGTATTGAACAACACGAAGATGTTTCGAGCTCTGATATAACTGGAGATCATTGATTATTCAGTTAGATGTTAGTTAAATTAATGTTAGTTGTCTGCTTCAAAATGGGTTTGATAACTCAATGTCTTTATTCTTATATCGTGTAACCTGATGATTAGAATAATAAATTATACATCATTGACAATACAAAATAATGGACGCCGGGTTTATATTAGTACAAAATTCTCCAAAAAGGGTCCGTGACTAACCTACACAAACCTAAGTGCGTGTAGGCATAGTAACCAACTAAAAACATTGAAAATGCTGAAATTCTTTTTCATTTTGCTTGCGTAGTTTTTACCCCATCGCGGCGTGCGTGATCGTGCGCGTAGTCAACCGATTAAACGAAGACCATAGATGAATATGTAAATTATGACGAAGACTGTCGCGTAATTGGTTCTCTTTATACGTTTTGGTGCTCTTTTGGTTCGGACTTTTGAGCGCGGACCCGACTTCCATTAGTTGGTAAGTCAATGTTATACAAATATACATGTATAAACGCCCTCCTTCACCAAGAGGGGTTGGCATGGATCTCCACTTTTGGCGGTTCTGTTCTGATACACCTCTCTGGCTTCCTCTATAGGGTCCTTTTAATATGCTGACACTTTTTTAAGGGGATGATCAGACCGTCCAACTGAACAACTTTCTCTGTGGCACCAACATCGAAATCGCAAAATAAAAATCAGCTGTTCTATACAAAACTGCTACGGCTACTTTTCTGGTCTAGGTATGTCCTCCTAGGTACGTCTCTACCAGTGCCCTCCACACTCGCCCTATACAGGGTGTAAGTAAACATAAATGCGTTAACTACATACCTACTTAAGTTGTTCAGTTTGATGGTCAAAAGCAACCTGTTCCGGCTTCAAAACAATTCAAATTCATCGGTGTAATTTGGCTCACAGAACATTATAAAATGGGTAAGGAGTGCAAAGTACGCGTGGAACGTATCGCCACAGGTTATGCAATCATTTGCATAACACTATAAGGCGTGCGGCGTGGAGCGAGCGAGAGGGCATGAGTAATTGTAGCAGCGTGAGCGGGAAGACAAGTGGCGACAGCCGTCTCCGAAGCAAAAGCCCTACATTGCATTTCTAATCCCTCTTATGTTCTGTGATTTGGCTGTTTACTCAAGGTCTCCGTGCAGAGCGCATGCGTAATAAACTGGTAAACATACCTACAATTTAACTGAACAAGCTTATGAAATCCCGACCAATTTCTGTTTATTTCTTATCAGCATTACTAAGTACATTTAAAGGTCCCGCAAGTACCTTTGGCTACCCTTTCTCGATTTAGTTCACCTTATACTGGTCAAGACTTCTATATTAACAGCATAACCGGCATAAAAAGACCCATTTCACGGGATTTCTCATTTGAGTTCATGTTGTACTGGTTATTACTGTTATCTAAACCAAAGACCAACATAACTAGAGCCCTGTTCCCGTAAAGGGACTAGTCTTTCGTCTAGAGGTCAACTTATACTGGATTTTCTTGTAGTTTAAATACTAACGACCAGATATCGTGAGCTCTCCGTGTAAAGATCATTTTATAATGGCTTCTGTAAGTTGATGTAGGCACGGCCAGTTTATGTTGAGCTGTGCGTGTGGTAGGTACATGAGGTGACCAACAAAACCGCCGATTCGTTTAGTCAGCCGTTAAAATGGCTAGTGATGGAAAAGGGGAAATTATCGATAACAATTTCCGGCTATCCCGAAAGGGTATATGGTCGTGATTTTAAGTACAAATATCATCATCGCAATCAGCACTAATCCACCCAATTGTGTCTTATACGTTTCTGTACCATTTGTCCGATTGCGATGAAACTTTGGTGAGTTAAAAATAGGAAGCATTGCAACGCATGCCAGGAACAGCTAGTAGGTAATTAATATGACTAGCTCGGTGGCGCATTGCGGTACTCAATCATGTATGTATGGACTCTCAATCATGAGGTCCAGGTTCGAATCCGCACGGACACCATGCCACGTACCAATGAGTTTTTCTAACTTATGTACGTATAACCGACTGCTCCCAAACGGTGAAGAAAAACATCGTGAAGAAACCTGCATATTATGCAGAAGAAGAAAATCTGATACGTATGTGAAGTTTACCAATCCGCATTGGGCACGCGTGGTGGACTAACGCCCAAACACCCTCCTAGAGGGTAGGCCTGTGCCCTGCAGTGGGACGTATATTTATGAGGTCTAACAAAATTAGGTGAAACTATTTTAAGGGGATGATCAGACCGAAAAACTGAACAACTTTGTCTATGGGACCAATATCGAAATCGCGAACTAAAATCTGCGGTCCACGTTTAGGTCGTGTAGGTTTGTATGGAACAGTTGACTTTTTTCGCGATTTGAAATTGATCCCATATACAGGGTCCAACTTAATATGCTGACACTTTTTTAAGGGGATGATCAGACCATCAAACTGAACAACTTTCTCTATGGGACCAACATCGAAATCGCGAAAAAAATATCAGCTGTCCCATACATTTGGCTCGAGTAGGTTTGCAATTTTGTATGGAGGGGCTGATTTTTTTTTCGCGATTTCGATGTTGGTGCCATAGAGGAAGTTGTTCAGTTTGATGGTCTGATCATTCCCTTAAAAAAGTGTCAGCATATTAAGAAGGACCCTGTAGAAAGTTGTTCAGTTGGATGGTCTGATCATGCCCTTAAAATAGTTTCAGCTAATTTTGTTAGACCATTATACAAGACAAAAATTCAAATAAACCTTTAAGGGGGTGGTGTAGACCATCAAACTGAACAACTTTCAGTATGATACCAATATCGAAATACCGAAAAAAAAAATGTATGTTATATACTCTACAAATCGACTAGAGCTAAAATATGTAAGGGATATAAAATTATTTTTTTCGCGATTTCAATGTTTTGGTCCCATAGAGAAAGTTGTTCAGTTTGACGGTCTAAACAACAACCTTAAGAGTTTTAAAAATTTATTGTTACTTATGAAACACCCTGTATATAGGTAGGGTAATTTTGAATTAGTTGGCGAAACTCAACCAGGGCACTTGTTAATGATAACAGATTGCATTATCAATGTTTATAACCGGTATTGATGATTTACAAAATTATTATTATAGTACGTATCGTACGCAGTGCGCGGCCGGCGGGCGAACATTGACCTCAAAACCATATGATCGAGCGGGAGGTCATTACCCCGTAATTGTGCTTAGTATCAGATACCAAATACGTTTTTTTAATTTTCGCTAATTAACTAATTAAATTTAACCTTATATAGGCTGATGATGATGATCGTTTAGATTGATATCGATTAAATTTAAAAATACGTACCACAGGTTCTGGCTGATACTAAAGTAACTTTTCGAACGCCTGTATAATAGATTGAAATTTAACGGGCTACACGTGTTTGTGTAAAGATTATTTATCGTGTAAAGAGATTTTTAATATACAATGGGCCTTTATAAGTTTTAAAATAGCCTCGGCTATTTAATTATAAAACTGTTTGTGAGCCGTGTAGGTAGATACATTTAAAATGTTTCGAAAATTGTGACCAAAGCAGAATGCTTTGCGAGTGGGACGTGAAATTATATTATAGTACTGCCACGGGACATTTTAATTACCAAAAGATGACCGATTGCCGTTTAGATATTATAGTAAGGTGCAAAATGACTAATATAAAAACCTAAGGGCCTGTTTCACCACTTCTGGGTAAGTTCTTGTTAGCTTATCCGACAGATAGTTTGACATATTTTGTATGAAATTATGTCAAAATATCTGTCGGATAATCTAACAAGAACTTATTCAGAAGTGGTGAAACAGGCCCTAAGTCTTACAGATCACAACCCACCGTTAACAACAAAACAAAAAAAAGTATGAAATTTTTGAATTTCGAGGTTACCGTTTTTTTCTATACTGTCATGTTCTTCACCCTTGTTCAATACCCATACGTAATAGTTAGACTGTATAAAGTTGCCATACCTAGCTGCCAGCTATAAGAACAGATAAAAAAGTCAACTTTGATTGGTCTTACAGCTTTATAAGAACATGACAGTATAGAAAAAAACGGTAACCTCTAAATTCAAAAATTTCATACTTTTTTTGTTTTTTTTGTTACGGCGTGTTGTGATCTGTAAGACTTAGGTTTTTATATAAGTCATTTTGCACCTTACAATAATATCTAAACGGCAATCGGTAGTCTTTTTGGTAATTAAAATGTCCCGTGGATACAGAAAGTAAGCTATAGCCTAGCCTATAGAATCCCACTGCAGGGCAAAGGCCTCCTCTCACGAATAAGGGTGAGAGGGAGTGGGCCATACTCCATCACGCGGGACCAGTGCGTGTTGGTGGAGGCAAGGTAGTGGTCAACTTGCTACAGTACTATTAAGTAATACTTAGTACAGTACCTTGGGACTTTTTAATAACCAAAAAGAGTACCTACCGATTGCCGTTTAGAAATTGTTGTAATGTACGAAATTACGAATATAAAAACCTAACACTGGGTTGCAGAAACGCTCATTAAAGTTAGCATAGCATAGCATATGCTCACGACTATATTCCCCGAGGGGGTAGTCAGAGATATTCTGAAACCTTAGAACATCCACGTTTCACCAGTAGTACCGAAACTCTGTCCAGTGTGACGGGGATTTAGCCCGTCGCCACTTATAATGGACAGTGGGTACAATACACGCCTCGAAATTGAAGCATGCAGGTTTCCTCACGATGTTTTCCTTCACCGAAAAGCCAGTGGTGTAACAAATCTTACATAAATTCCGAAAAACTCATTGGTACGAGTCGGCTTGGACGTGGATCGAACCATCGCCTCCTGCACGGCAGGCAAGGTTACTCGCCACTGGACCACCACGGCTTTTTCAAGTAAATCCTCCATTAAATTACTTGCTGTCACTTTTTGTATTGATTGACTTTAACGAGCGTTTGTGCAACTAAGAGTTAGTCTTATAGACCACAACCCGCAGTAACAACAACAACAAAATTTGAATACTTTAAATTTCGAGGCTAATTTCGTACCTTACAACAATTTCTAAATTGCAATCGTTACTCTTTTTGGTAATTAAAACGTCCCGGGGCAACAGCACTATAAGTAATTGTCTCTTGTCTTCTTTTATAAGCTCCTTCTTTTATTCATACCGTAAGTTCCATATATTTTTAAAACATATCGTAGCAGTTTACTACGCTTGAGGCAGGCTACGTGCTACGAATCTCGTAGCCGACTGCTACGGGGTTTATCTGAGACTGATATGAATGACAATGTGAAGTTTTGCATTACAATAAGCAGACTTCAGATTAACTCACTATTAAAACACATGAATATATTGTAAATTCGATTTAAATGAAAAACTCACGAATTAAAGAACACATAATTATAAAATCTAGAAAAAAAATAAAGAAGGAAAAGAAAACAAATAGAGAGGGAGGGAGATAATGAATATTTTTATTATGTTTTGTTAATTAAATAACTATATCTCTAACTACAAAATCAGCTGTCCCATACATTTTGAGTCGAGTTATGTTTGCAGTTTTGTATGGGAGAGCTGATTTTTTTCCGCTATTTCGATATGGGTCCCATAGATAAAGTTGTTCAGTTCGATGGTCTGATCATTCCCTTAAAATACTTAGTTTGACTTAATTTTGTTAGACCTTATACAACGTGTTAATGAATTAACGCAAAACTAGAAAGTGGTTCGTTTAGAATCGAGAGCAGAATCGAATTATCATGGTTTCAACATAGGTAATTTAAAAAAAAAGTAATTTGTTAGTAAAATTTAAAATTTACTAAACTCGTGCTCAACCCACCACACGGGAACTCTTACCCTACTAACGTCCAAAACAAGATTCTAAAAATAAGAATCATCATAATCAATTCTCAATTGGCGGTGTAATCGCGTAACAAACATACAAAAAAAAAAAAAAAAAAAACATACGGGTCGAATTGAGAACCTCCTCCTTTTGTTGAAGTCGGTTAAAAATGTATCCATGAGCACGTTAGCGCTTTCATTCATTGCTGAAATGATAGCAAATCATTTTTGCCGCAAAACTTATAATGCGAATAAATTTTAACTGTCAAAATAATGAAATTGTTGTTTTAAATCAGTTGGGGACTTGGGGTGTATGACGTTTTGCGCTGATTCATTAACACGTTGTATAAAGCGCCTAAGTATTTAAAGATACTTGATTAAGGTTCAAAATCATCTAACAACACAGTGGACTATGTCAAGCAACATAAGGGTCGCTTTATCGCCTAGTTTCGGTCCGTGTAGTCGTTCCAGCACTGTTACCGACGCCCGCAACAATACTCGAATGACCGTGCGAAAAAACGTGCCGAAATTTTATTGTCACATCTTTTAGTGACGTGCTATTTTCTATCGATATTCTAAAAAGGTCTATGGTATCTTTAGATATTTTTTTCGACTTTTGAGGAATAAAAACGAGAGGATCTCCATATCAAACGGGATATTTCGTTTAGTCTTGGTCGTGGAGTTTTAGCACGTAATTATTTTTTTTTAAATGGTACTATTTCCAGAATAGCCAGATTTTTATCAAAATAGCCCCAAGTTGGTTCAAATTCCCCCAATCTACTTGTAGTCCAATCATTTTAGAGTTTGACCCTAACAATAATTCATCTATCGCTAAAACTTTGCAGTTTGATAAAGTAAAGTATACAGATTACGGTTGACAAATAATCTAGGTTTAATTTTTTCCGGTCCTAGATTATTTGTCGACCGTAATCTGTATACTATACTTTATCACACTGCAAAGTTTCAGCGATAGATGAATTATTATTTAGGGTGTCCATACAAGGAAACTCTAAAATGACTGGACTATTGGGGGACATAAAACGAAAAAGTGCCAAATGGCTCCAATATAACAAGACCGCAGCCCATCCAATAACCTTAAGTATAAAGGACAATTTAAGTTCAGAGTGCCCCATCGTATCTCCTCTGCGATAATTTATCAAATCTGTCATTCCCAACTGATACTCAAACAGCTGTTCATACGATGTTAGAAGACGCCACAAAATGTTCTTATGTCCGCGGTATAAGATCGAAATTATCTCGAATTGTATGACTGAGTTTGAAATGAACTGTAGATGTCTTTACAGTCCCTCAGTGCTGTAATAAATCATTTTACAAGGGTTCTGAGAGTTGTTGAATAACATTTTGGGTTATACTTTTTCTTGTATTTGAGTTCTGTAGGTGTTCAGTGTCTTGTGAAGTTTATAGTATCATTTTGTTGTGAATGTAAAATTTGTTCACTTGATATTTTGTGTTTGGCCAAGATTTTTTTTATGTTTATTTATGTTCAGGGTCCAACTTAATATGCTGACACTTTTATAAGGGCATGATCAGACCATCAAACTGAACAACATTCTCTATGGGACCAACATCGAAATCGCGAAAAAAAAAATCAACTATCCCATACAAAACTGATAGTCCCATAGAGAAAGTTGTTCAATTTGATGGTCTAAACAACCCCCTTGAGTTTTAAATATGTATTGTTACTTATGAAACACCCTGTATACAGGGTCCAACTTAATATGCTGACACTTTTTAAGGGCATGATCAGACCATCAAATTGAACAACTTTTACTATGGGACCAACAACGACATCGCGAAAAAAAAAATCTGCTGTCCCATAATATAATCTAAAAAATTATTTTTTAATCTCATCTTACGCTCAGTTGCAGAAACGCTCATTAGAGTTAATCCTCCATTAAATCTCTGGCTGTCATTTTTTGTCTTGTTGACGTCGTAAAAGCTAGCATGAGATTTAATGGAGGATTAACTCTAATGAGCGTTTCTGCAACTGAGAGTTTGTCTCTTATCTATCATAGAAATTTCGACCGTAAAGTCACAAACTTACACTCCTGAAACATTTCGAATACTACATAAGTGATCCTTGGATCAGATTATACAGTATGTCCAAGAAACATCGATCACTCTAACCGACGACATTAAGTTCAACAGAGCTTGTAGCTTGAAGCTTTATTGAATGGTAAGATGGATGATAACTTCGTTGTTGGACAGAGGATCTCGGTTGAAAGATCGCTGGATAGATTGTCAATTCTCGATCCACATTTTGTATTGTAGTAGATGGTCATGACTATACAGGGTGTAACAAAACACCCTAGTACTTAATAATTAAGGGGGTGCTTCAGCCTATCTTTCACTATGGAGCCAACTTCGAAATAGCGAAAAAAATCAGCCGTCCTATACAAAACTGCTGTACCGACTCGACTTAAATGTATGGGACAGCTGTTTTTTTTAGCATTTTCGAAGTTGGCTGGCTCCATAGTGAAAGTTGTTCAATTTGATGGTTGAAGCGCCCCCTTATGTATTACTAGGATGTTTTGTTACACCCAGTAATACGGGAAACCCCTAGGATATTCAGAGGTATTCCAAATTGAGCGTTTTCAGTACATTATTCACATTTTTAACAGACATAGGTCTAGCACAGCACACATTCCCAACACTAACTCTTGTAAACCAGGATCAACATCCGACAATGAGCGAGCGAGGAATGACTTACTATGCTATACCAAAACATAAAACGGCGTTAACTACATACTTGTGTACTATTAACAGTGCTTGTTTATGAAAAGTTGTAATGATGATTTTATGAATACTCCATCACTTCTAATTGTTTGCAGTGCCCTATAATACAGGGTCCATAATGATCTCTTAGCTTTTAAGTTTACCATCTCATGTAATGAATGAATGCTGTAATTATGGAAAGCAATAAATATTGAGTATTGAGTATTGACTATAATCTGTCTTGGAACTCGCAATGAATTTAATCAAAGACGAGAGAAGGAAAAAATTAATATCCGACTTCCCTCTAATTGCAAACGGGACACAGCAATAGGGAAAGAATTGATTATTTATAGTGTACCTACCTACTAGTAAGCTAGCTCCAATAATTGATGCTGCTAGAATATTCACTTTTCACTATCAGTGCCTAAACTCTGTGACCTAATAAATATTGTGAAGGATAGTGAGTTCCTCGTTATTGTGAAGGTCAGTGGATACAAATATGAGTCACGAAATTGGAGCGTGAAGTTTTTATTGAATAAGGTATAATTTAAAAAAAAAAACTCGCAAATAAAATAAAAACAGGTCGGTCCATCTATTTCGGTGCTAAGGGAACACTTACAGTTAAGCTTACAAGGATTGAAACTTAATCCATACGAAAATTATTAATGCGAAAAATGTCTGCTACGTTTTCACGGCTAAACAGATTTTGACGGGGTATATCTAAAAGATTGATAAATTAATAATTTAAAAAACCCCATACGCTAAAAACAAACATTTAAAAAGTGACAAATAATTCAGTCACCTATTTTTTTTTATGTATGTTTTTTTTATATCCCGCAAATAAAAAAAACCGCATCGAAATCGGCCAACCAGTTTGGGCTCCAGTTTTGGCCAACCAGTTAATCTACGGTGCCACAGACAGACAGACCGACAGACAAACAGACAGACCGACATAGTCGTCAAACTTATAACACCTGTTCAATACTATATGTAATTGTTTTTAATTGTTTTATATTACACTCTGTATATAAATCGGTTCAGAAATGTCTATAGTGCAAATTTCTCCAACGTTATGCGCATGGTCCATAAAGTTATTATACCTACCTTACGGAATAGAGGAACTGACATGAGTAGTCAACTGAAACCGTTTTTGGGAACTGTTTGACGGCTTGTCGGCATGGTGAAAATTTGAGCTCTGTGAATGAAATCGTAAATAATTTTGATAAAGTGATAATTTCAAAAAAATATCCACGATTTCACGCTAGATTGACAAAATATTCACAGAGCTCGAATTTTCACCATGCCGACAAGCTGTCAAACAGTTCCAAAAATGGTTCTATTACCTCGCTTCACGTATCTCATTCTATAAATCTCGCTCTCTCAACCCACAGACTTAAAAGAAGAACCAGACGTAATGTCATCTAATCATGAGTGAAGCACCCATTTCTTTTGTGTGCGTGCTGTCACGCGGTACATAAGGTGACGGGTTGTAGGACCTGCGCCTAGAGCTAGTGCATCTGTGTGAGTGTAGGTCCCTTGTAGAACAAACGAGATTGTATTACCTTGCATGCTTCACATCTTTTTAGTGCAACATTCGGTCCGTATTTCTTTCAAGTCCGTGTCTCAACCGTCAGTTTCTCTATTCCTGGTATAGTAACTTTATGGTAAGGTCAATGTATGCTGTATAAGTAGTGTTGTTATGTCGGCTGTCATAATAAAGGCTTCGTAGCATCAGTTTCAAACAAAGCATGTGCCTGAGAGTTGTTATTGTTTTCGAACACTCTGTATTCTCAGCAAGAAGTAATTTTGTACCTTGGAGACTGTTCGTCCCCATATTTGTTGGTTTAGGACGGTGGATCGAAGTCTAACACAACGGTTTTGCTGCACGATTGATTTTGAAATGTTAGCGGTCTTGGTTTGATTCTATCGCGTGTAGTCATGATATAAGAAAGAGTACATACACACGGCAACACATCAAGTATAACTAGGCGAGGCCAGCTCATGTTGATTTTGCATAGCTTGATATGTCGTGAGTACAAGTATTGACATCCACTGCTAAGATAAATAGGAACACTCACCACCTACGAATAAGAATAACTATAGAAGAGTAACTCTAAACAAAATCAATAGATTTATCGCAGCCGTTGATCAGTCATCTTCGTTCTCCTCCATGACGTTCTGCCCCTCGCCCTCTTCATCCAGTTGGGTCCCGCATATCGCCTTTTATCGTATACCAATCTGGGGCAGCCTCTACCCCACCGGGAAACAATCACCGATTCGCAAAGTTCAAGGACGTTTATTGAATTCACAAATTCCGATTCACGCTGATTTCACAGTTCACTGATCGTATCGAGACGTGTCAGAAACTTTGGCTTGTCAATTTTTCAAAGGCTGACTCTTGGATGTATTGTTCGTTGAATTTCGCTCTCTGTTTCTCTCCCATGAAATTTTCTTGAAATTCTCTTTTGTTTAAAGTTAGATTGCATGTTTTTGTCAGAACTCGGGAACGTCTGTCGAGATGGTATGATATCTCGGTTTGAATATAAACAAAATACTTACCTTTTGATGTTTGTATTACCTTTGGAGGAATTACATTGTAATGGAAATCAAAATATTGTACTGTAGTTAAAATATACATTATATACCTAACATACATACATACATACATACATACGTACAGGGTTCAACATTATAACCTTGTACAGGGTGTCCCAAAAGTGGTGGTTCTAAATGGAGGAGGAATGATATCCAACAATTTTGACGACCATACAATAGGTCCGCAAATGAACGCTTTAAAAGCTACAATGAATTTTCAACTTTTTGTGAAAAATTCGACTTGTGACTACAAACATTTCAAAAACCTATAAAACATCTCCAACTTTCTGTTTCATTTCATAAAGTGTACCTCTGTAACGAGAGCATTTTCAATAAAATTACCATTTGGTGATAGACTAGACTACCTATCTTTATCTTGAAAACAACTTCAAAGGCATGCAGTGAAAAAATGTACTACAGGCAAATGTACAATTGACTTAAACGTTCGAAGTTTGGAGCCCGCCAGGGACAAATATTTGTATATAGTGCATAAGAATATTTGTACCCAACCCAAGTCATCGCGCCCAAAACTCATACACCTTAACCTATCTTATGGTTTATCGCCCTGGCCCCAGTGGGACACATAGGCTTGAAGCTGATGATGTCCTATACTTAAAGCTGACATCGTTAGTACAAGCACAGATTAATAATAAGTTTTAACGTAAAATATCGTCTGAATGGGAGCGTGAAAACGAACCGGGGCACGGGGGTTGCGGATGTGAAGGAAATGCGGATCACTGCGGATCCGTGGCGCAATAGGATTGCGAAACATACTACATACATACATAGCTTCTTCTTTATCTATGCGTTTAGTAAAATTGTGAACTTGACGTGTCTATACCTATATGAGTACACAAAAAAAAACATATATACTAATATTATAAAGAGGAAGGATTTGATTTTTTGTTTGTTTGTTTGTAATGAATGGGCTCCGAAACTACTGGACCGATCTGAATAATTCTTTCACCATTAGAATGCTACATTATCAGTGATTAACATAGGCTATAAAAAACGGCCAAGTGTGTGTCGGGAAGATTCTAAGGCGGTACGAAGTTCGCCGCGGTCCTCTAGTTAAATATAAATTAAATTAAATCCAAGCAAAAATAGTTTACTTATTAATTAATCTACACCGTGGAATCGGGGTTGTTTTGAAGCCGGAATAAGGATGCTTCAGACCATCAAACTGAACAACTTTCACTATGGAGCCAAATTTAAATATAGAAATACAAAAATACTAATGTTAATCATTATAACGGGTTCTTACCGCGTTTTTATCGGGAACTCCAAAATAATCAATCAATCAAATTATTTATTTCAGAACATAAATTCCATATTGTAGGTATGTCACAAGTTACAATTCATTTCATTGTTAGTATTGCTTACTCACTAAGTTAGTATATCAAAATTCAATTCATAATATTGTAATAATGCAAAATATCAAAAACTAGTGGTCAAAACTGTAAACAATGTCAAAATTTGATAAAGAAATAAGTAGTCTCACCTCATTAAAAATTATTAAAATAAAATGAGTACATTACAAATTTACAAAATTGAGAAAAGTGCAGTTCAACTATTATTATTATCATTATATTAAGTAGGTATATTACATTGGGTAGTACAGCGTTATATTTTATTGTTAAAACCTACCCCACCAGTACCGTAGACCAGTGGTGGGCAATGGGACACTCGTGCTTACCACCGACCACCTTCAGGATACTGTTGGTGCTGCCGTGAACTCTGTTCATTAGAGATGCCACTTTCTTGCGCATTATCGCGTGAAACCCGTCAGTACGCGCCTCGGCGAACATACCGGATGCACTGCAGAAGCGCGGCAGCCTCAAAAGCAACCTGAAAGCATTGTTATATTGGACACGTAGGGCGCTGTAGGCCTTCTGCGTATATCTTACCCATAGGCTGCTCGTATAAAAAGATTGACAGAAGGCTTTAAAAAGGGTAATTTTAACCTGTTCTGTGCAACGAGCAAACCTACGGGCGAGCATATTGCTTCTGACCGCCAACGCCCTACGTTCCCGCTCTATATCTTGGTCATCCCTCAGGTCCACTGAAACTATGTGTCCCAGGTATTTGAACCGTTTGACTCTCGCCAGAGCAGTTCCATACAGTTTGACAGGCGGCACTACCTGTGGAGCGCTGTTACCTGCGGCGAACACTAGGAGCTCACTCTTTTTGGTGTTGTACTTCAACCCATGAGTTTCAGCGTAAGTTTCGCACGCTAGCAACAGTCTCCTGAGCGCACTGACCGATGGGCTCAACAGCACCATGTCGTCCGCGTAGCTGATGTTATTGATGTTAGTACCATCAACAGAGCATCCCGCGTGCATGCTGCTGAGCTCACGGATCAACTGGTCCATGTACAGGTTGAAGAGCTTTGGAGACGTCAGCCCCCCCTGCCTCACGCCGCACTCCAACCTGTACTCCACCGAACACTCACCCGCCCATCGCACATAGTTGACCTGATTTTCGTACCAGTGCACAGTATGTTTTTTGACCGGAAAAGCGGTCATGGTCGTTTTATTCGTGTAATCGTTAGTGTTAATCATTTTGAAACTCAGAGTAGAACTCCCGTGCGTCAAGTCTTCTTAATTCTTCTTAATATTGAGTTATAATTTTTTTATGTTTTTTTTCAAAATATCGCTATAACTTCCAAATAATCCGGTTTTTTTCTTTTTTCTCAATTTAGTATTATAAAACAATAAACGAGGTATTTTATACACATTACAAAAGTTCTCAAACATTTATGTTAATGACGAAATTATACATTTTATTGTCTCTCGTTTTTTATTTGTTATTTCTATATAATCAGTTATTGGGGTTCAATTTTAACTTTTCAATATTAAGAGCCATACTATTGATGTCTAATAAAAAAATCAGATCTAAATCTCGTAGGATATAGGAGTTATTAACTAATTCTTCTAAAAGTTCTAAAATTATCAGAAAAAAACATTAGAAGTTAATAACTCCTATATCCTATCAGATTTAGATCAGATTTTTTTAGTAGATATCAATAGTATGGCTCTTAATATTGAAAAGTCAAAATTGAACCCCAATAACTGACTATATAGAAATAAAAAATAAAAAACGAGAGACAATAAAATGTATAATTTCGTCATTAACATAAATGTTTGAGAACTTTTGTAATGTGTATAAAATACCTCGTTTATTGTTTTATAATACTAAATTGAGAAAAAAGAAAAAAACCGGATTATTTGGAAGTTATAGCGATATTTTGAAAAAAAACATAAAAAAATTATAACTCAATATTAAGAAGAATTAAGAAGACTTGACGCACGGGAGTTCTACTCTGAGTTTCAAAATGATTAACACTAACGATTACACGAATAAAACGACCATGACCGCTTTTCAGGTCAAAAAACATACTGTGCAGTGTCCGAAGATGTCAATGATCTCCGACGGGAGATTCATCCCCTTCATCTTGTCCCATAGTACCGGGTAGGACACAAGATCGAACGCTTTAGATAGGTCCAAAAAGCATGCGTATACATCGGTACTTCTGTCTGTATAGTACCTGACGGTGTGCTTGAGCGCCAGGATAGCACTTTCAGTTGATAAACCCGCTCTGAACCCGAACTGAGCATCATGTAGGCATATATGCTTATCCAACTGCTTATCAAGCACTCCGTCCAGCACCTTCGCCGTGATAGTTGCTAGTGAAATGGGCCTATAGTTCGTCTTATCAGATGCATCTCCCGTCTTGTTTTTGATAACAGGTACCACAATCGTTTTCATGAGGTCTGGTGGTAAATACGAGTGTCGCATACAGAGATTGTATAGCAGTGCCAGTACACGAGGTAAGTGAGCCCCAGCATGTTTGAGGTGCTCTACACTTAGCCCGTCGTGTCCGGGAGATTTTCCTCTGGCCATGTGAGAGATAACCTGCCCTACTTGTTTGGCCGTGATGAGCAACGTCGGCGGGCGGTCGCAGTCAGATCGAGAGGCCCCGGGTGAGGGCTCGGCTCGCGTCACAGGCTGTGCAGCCACTCGGAAATGCTCCCGGAAAACGTTCGCTATAGCTATGGGCTCACTCACCCCATCGATGCTCACGGGCGTGGCAGGCTTCGCGTTCTGTTTTCCCACAGCTTTCCAAAATCTGTCAAAACGTTTACTACTGTGACTTGTAGCCAAAATGTCCATTTTAATTTGCTCTTGATTTTTAACACACCAGTTTAGTTTAGCTTTAAACACTTTACGACTATTACACATTACCATATAATAGTTACCACTTTTTGGTCTCCCCTTTAGAATCCACATTTCATAATCTCGCCTCGCCTGCCCGTGTGCATCTCTGACATGCTTGTTCCAACCTGTTACATATTGCTTTTTATTGGTACGATGATGTTTACCAATTGACCGGTTATTAGTGGTCGCAGCCGCTTCAGAAAGTGATCGTACAATGTCATGGTATAAAAGATCTATTACATTTGTATGGTCATCGATTTTACACATATGCTTACTACACTCCTGCATTTAGCAGGAAAGTCAATTTTTCTTAAGCTATTATGACAAAGATCTGCATATTTAGCAATCTGCACACTATTTCTATCTCCCCACAGAACATCATTTCGGACCCTGCTAGTACCAACTATTATAGGTTTTAAAATACTTAGGTTACATTCAATTAGCAGCGGAAGATGATCTGACCAATAAACGTCATATAACACATTTACTTTTTCCACTGTGTTCCATGCCGCTTCGGTAACTAGGCAATGGTCTAACCAGCGGTGGCATCCATGAGTATCGCTAACATAAGTGTAACAGTTCTGATCTTGACCGATTTTTTCCATGTCGGCACATAACCAGTCGTGTTCAGTACAGAATGACAAAAGTTCCTTACCAAAAGGCTCTCCAGGGTGGGCGTTAAAGTCGCCTAAAACGTACACACATCCTACACCTTCACTCTCGATAATTGCACGAATCGAACTCATACATTCCGTAAAAATAACAAGATTTTCCACATTGTCTGTGGGCATATAAACACTCATCACCATGAAAGATCGATCACCGTCTTGAATTTTAATTGCACAAATACGCTGGTTGTCACACTGTATGATGGACACGGTGGGAAAGGCGGCGCGGCGCCATAGTAGGGCCACACCTCCGTGCAGCCGACCGCGCAGCAGGCCCGCTCCCGTGTCCACCGCCGACACACCAGTCGCGCTGAACTCGCTTGCTATGCCGTCCAACATAGGGATGTCGTGAGGCAGAAGCCACGTCTCTTGCAATGCTACCAGGTCGGCCTTTTCACATAAACCTCGAACACATTCCATAGACTTCTTAACGGATCTACAGTTGAAGCTTATCATTTTCATAGACAGTGTATAATTCATTATGTGTTGCTAATTAATTTTCCAATAGCTAAACATTTTAAACATTTTAAAAATAAATAAAAACGCTGTAAGAACCCGATGTAATGATTAACTTTAGCTTAATTAATATCCGCGTAACTCTCAAAAATTGTTTTACAAAAAAAAATTTTAACAAAAAATTAAAACCGACTTCAAAACTAAAAAGGTAAAAATAATAATATTGCAGTCGTTGACTTTTACATTCGCATCTAAAAGAACATTAATTTGTCTTATCGGAGTCGGTGTCAAGCCGGACGATTCGCAACCGGGCTTGCAGTAATTTTTTGGCTTGGCTTGGCTTGACACCGACTCCAATAAAACAAATTAATGTTCTTTTAGATGCGAATGTAAAAGTCAACGACTGCAATATTATTATTTTTACCTTTTTAGTTTTGAAGTCGGTTTTAATTTTTTGTTAAAATTTTTTTATTTCAAAATTTTCAGTGTTGAAATCTAGGTAAAATATATTAGTTCGACTTAGATATCAGTTATAAGTAAATGCAAAGGATACGGTGTACGCTCTCACCACACTCGATTAAAAACAATCCAACCCATCTTTCGTACAACATTTCTGTTTTTGGTTTACTGTTATATGTCTTTATGCCATATTTCGATTTAATAGATGCATAAATGAGTAGGTACTAATGAGTTTTTCTAACTTATGTACGTAGTACCGACTGCTCTCAAACGGTGAAGGAAAACATCGTGAGGAAACCTGCATATGCAGAAGAAGAAATTCTGATGCGTATTGTGAAGTCTACCAATCCGCATTGGGCACGCGTCGTGGACTAACGCCCAAACACCCTCATACAGACAGACAGACAGGCAGACAGAATTGACGAAAGTAAAGTAATAGACGATAAGGGTTCTTTGTTTGACTACGGAACCCTAAAAAAGACGAACATTACCGACCGCCGCCATGATCAATTATAGGAGATTACACACCGAGGACTGGAAAGGAAGAAAGGGCCCAGATCCCATGTAATTCGAAGACCGAGGCGAAGCCGAGGTCAACAAACATTTGATCTGAGGCTTTCTTATTTACTGTCTGAGGTTAGTATACTATTTTTCTCCTCGACCGTGGTGGAAAGCGGCAACTTCGTTTAGCGCAGCGGGACGAAAATTGACGCTTTGCGGCCGGAGGGGATAAAATTATTAAATCTATGTGTTTCGGTACTAGGTACGAGTATATCCATGAAGTTTTTATACGTTTAAACACAACAGTATGACCTATAGATTCGAAACTTCTTGAGTATGACCAAGAAGCTTTACATATAAATATAGGCATATAAAACTTCTTGGTTATGACAGTTAAAAAAAACATAGTTTGACAGTCCCCATCAAAACATTTATTTTGCTGGAGTCACGGACTTGAAAAAAAGACGGACCTAATCTGGTCTAATCACGAGTGAAGCACCCATTTATATTTGTGTGCGTGCTGACGAACTGTCACGCGGTACATAATGGTGGCGGGTTGTAGGACCTACGCATAGAGCTAGTGCATCTGTGTGAGTATAGGACCCTTGTAGAACAAACGAAAATGTAGGACCTTGCATGCTTCAGATCTTTTTAGTGTTGTTCTGGTCTGTGGCTGGAGTGTGATTTTTGAACATTACACGTTAGAATTAGCAGTAGAAAGACGAAATATGCATAATCTCCATAAGTCCATAGTAATTTTGACAAAAAATCGCACTCCTGAAGAGAATCGACAAACATAAACGTCATCTGTGTCACGAACCTGAAAAAAGACGAACGTAGTATCCTTTAATCATACGTGAAGCACCTATGTATTATGTGTGTGCATCGTAGAAAGAGAAGGTACTAGAAGGAAGCATGTGTCTTGTCATATTCACTCAGTAAGAGATGCACATAGCAAATTCGCTCTAGTTAAAAAAGGAGATCGCTTCTTATTGCTGTCCTTAACGACGTAACCACTTTTTTGTTCTACGACGGCTGTCTGACTCCGGAGGCAGACATCTAGCTTCATACAAGTTGTAAGTATAGGATTTCATGACTATCGCTATCTCATACGCGGTTACGCTGATGTTCCGTCTACCAGCGTAAGTGAAAAAAAAATCGTAGTCTATGGTTTGCGTGCTGTCGCACTGTCGCGCGGTACATGACCTGCGCCTAGAACTGGTGCATCTGTGTGAGTGTAAGCCCAGAACAAACGAAATTTTAGGACCTTGCATGCTTCACATCTATCTAGTGTAACATTACGTCCGTCTTTTTTTCAAGTCCGTGACTGTGTATATATTTGTTGTTGTTGTAGATTTTTTCAACAAGCGCTGAATCAATTTCGTGGGACCACCTTGGAAGTATGACCTACCAAACAAAAAAATCATCATCAAAATCAATTCCCAATTGGCGGAGTAATCGCGTAACAAACATACAAAAAAAAAAACATACGGGTCGAATTGAGAACCTCCTCCTTTTGTTGAAGTCGGTTAAAAATACTGTTCCTTTCAACACACAAATGTCAAACAATGTCATTCACGACAAAAGTATAGAAAACAGCTGTTTTTTTCAGGATTTTAAAATTGGTCCCTTAATAAAAGTTGTCGTGTTTGATGGTGTCGGAACAACCCCGTTCCGGCTTCAAAACAATCCCGATTCCAAGGTGTAACTTAAGCAGCATAGCATATGCTCACGACTATATTCCCCGAGGGGGTTGTCAGATATATTCAGAGGTGTAATGTAACATAAAGCTATAATTTATTCGATATTCAATAATACCCCACTCGACATAGTTTGTCAACTTTCATTTTGGTATTTTTCACAATATGGCGTCTGATAGTCGCCATATTAAATTTTGATTACTGTCATGTCTTAGTGACACTCACAAGATTACGACAAATCGATTGAGGTAACAGTCATCGAAATCGGCCCACGCGTTTGGTCTCTAGTGTGCCACAAAGGTCCAAACTTACATACATACATACATACATACATACATACATACATACATTCATACATACTTACATAGGTTGTTAAACATATTACCCTTCCTTTGTGTCGCGCAGTAGGGTAAAACCAAAAATTTTACAAAATGTAGAATCCGGACATTAAACATAATGTTGATCTGTTTGTTTGTGCACGCATCACTTAAAAGGATGGAGTTTTCCGAAATGCATATGGCGTAGTTTTTAGTTTATTTCATCGCGATCGGCTCGTCCAATCAAAAGTTATGATTATTTAAAGTTTTCAAGTACCTACGTATTTCAGTGGTGTGTAGGTGGTGTGTGCGTATGATGCCGCGGTCGCAGCTACTCATACATAGCGTGGAACATGATGCTTTAGAGTTTAAACCATCAAACTGAACAACTTTTGCTATAGGATAGAGGAAAAATAAATAATCTGCTCTGTGTCAGTATTTTTGTCGAGAATTATTGATATTTCTCTGGAACAAGTGTTTTTTTTTCGTGATTTCGGTAATTGGCTCCATAGCGTAAGTTGTTCAGCTTGATAGCCTGATTCGGCTTCTAAACGACCTTCAATATTTTATTTCTATTTAGTATTCTGTATTTAAGGGGCTACCTCCTGGTTTTGTGTAACTTTGTAACCATTTTATACATTAACTATGGCACTGTTTGAGCTGAAAAATAAACTGAACTATCTACACGATATGAGAAGTGATGTGGTTTTTCTAGAAATCGATTTTAATTAATAAAAACGAAGAAAAGGGAATCTAAAGTCACCTCTTTTTTCCAGTTGTTACCATTTTACTCATTACGTTTTGAATCGGAAGAAAATGAAAATATACAATATTGTTCACAACATAATAATGAATGATGTGGTTTTCAAACTTTTTCTAAATTAATAAAAAATCATCTAATTTTTCAAAGAAAACGGCTAAATTCTGACCGGAGCCACGCGCTCGTTCGCATCGATTAGTATGGAGAGTCGTGGTCCAGGGATGATTATGCCTTAATCAAAAGAATAACATTTCTAGAAATGTTATCTTAAATTAAATAAGCATAGTATAGGGGACGTTCTTGCATTACGAGGTACTCGAACAATGGATCTATATCGCATGAATCTAATTGCAACATTAGACGTGTGAATCAGTAGTTTGTATAACTCTGGTAGATGGCGCTGACGTCCCTTAAAGACGAGATATAGATTGAAAATTTCGTCGTGGCTTGCGGGGCGACGACAGCTCTGTTGGAGTAGAGCATGCCCCGGATAGGCAGGTCGTGGGTTCGAATCCCGCTCGCCGCCCGACTTTTTCAATCCTTAATTTGATTAAGCTAACATGGCATACATGTAAAAATAATAAATTCGAAGGGATCTACTTTTCATGTACTAACGTAACGAGTGAAAAGTAATGCCGTGTGTAATTTTTTTTTAGTTACGTGACATTGGCCTTTTTTTTATTCTCATTGATTAGTATATTCATAGATTAGGGTTGGTAAAACGCAAAATCAGTTTACTCTAGAGTAACCGGTGACTTAAACTAAGAATAAAATTTACTCGCGTTTGGTCGGATCGGGCCTAAGTAAATTAGGCGAAGGGTGCTCAATTTATACGGTCCATGCGCCATAGGCTAGTCATCTATCTTCGGCTTTTTTAATTTAATCAAAGTAGAAGTAGCTTGGAAATACTTTGGAAGAAAGACCACTAACTAAGTTACCTTCAAAAATCCGCACTATTCCGCACGGGATTGCGAGCTCGCACGGTACAGTATGGTCTACAAATCTCTCTTGTGAGCATAAGCCATCCATAAAGCCTCATTTAGTAGTCTTTTACGTAACTGAGGCCCTGCAAAAAGCCAACCGTGTGTAAAAACGTTTTGCGTCATGTAGGACAAGGCCCACACAACATATTATACAAGGCTGTAAACTTAAATCCGTTACATACTTACTTAAAGGGATGCTTCCGAACATCAAACTAAACAACTTTTACTATGGGACCAATATTGAAATCGAGAAACAAATATTGGTTGCTCCATAGAAAATGTCACTCGACTCGACCTAAATGTATAGCAAAAGCTGATTTTTTTTTGCTGTTTCAATGTTGGCCCGAAATGGAAGTTGTTCACTTTGATGGCCTGAAGCGCCCTTTTAAATAGCAACCGTATTTAAGTTTACACCCTGTATACACAAAGCATTTTAAAGGGAAGGGTTCTGTAAATAGTCCCCTATCAGTCATGCGGACCGCAAACCCTTCCATAAGGCGGACAGTCACCGACAGCCTTTTTAGTCCGTAGAAATAAATAATGTAGAACTCTGCAGAGATCAGGTGAGTTACGTCCTTTTCCCTGAACGTCCATCGCCCGAATTTCTTGTACGACCATTTCCCCGAAAGGGCATTTCCTCGAATGTCCATTTCCTTGTGCGGACATTTTAAATGGAAGGATTGTTTTCAGGGTGGGTAGATGATGATTAAAGTACCCAACTATCACGAATTTATAAAAGCTTCAATCCGTTTCTAACTGAAGGTTCTAATCACTTTTTATATTGCATAAGCATTAGATGCGGTCCATTTTTCAAAATTTCTTCTATATAGAAAACTCTTTAATTGTCTGATGGAACACTCACTCATCATCAGTATATTATTCGTCTCACTTCGGGGCACAGGCGTCTTAGGCCAGACAATTTCATCATTATCTCAGCTGGCTCAGCTCCCAAGGATCGCCACAACAACCGGTCCTTCGCTGCCCTCATCCAACGGGTTCCCGCTGCCTTCACCAGATTGTCGGTCCACCTTTGTGGGGGCCGAATAGTTCTCGACTGGCGAACGCGTATCGGAAAGCGCAGCGTGGGTCACAAGGTGGACCGACGACCAGTCAATTAGCGACTTGCAAAATG
Organism: Agonopterix heracliana; assembly: GCA_963693445.1. Classification (NCBI taxonomy): domain Eukaryota; kingdom Metazoa; phylum Arthropoda; class Insecta; order Lepidoptera; family Depressariidae; genus Agonopterix; species Agonopterix heracliana. The sequence continues at coordinate 3,202,946 of OY856308.1, forward strand.
ATAAATTTGCCGGCGTAATTTTTTTTTTATTTTGGCACTGTTTATGAAATAGTATCTATGATTTTAGTGTCTGTCTAACACTTAATTGCAGAAACGCTTATTAGAGTTAATCCTCCATTAAATCTCTTGCTGTCACTTTTTGTCTTGTTGACGTAGTAAAAGCTAGCCAGAGATTTAATGGAGGATTAACTTTAATGAGCTTTTCCGCAACTGAGTGTAAGAGAGTTTAGTTCTAGAATAACAAACCGGAAAGAAAAATTCTTAATTAGTTCCAGAAAACATCGTAAAGAAACCTGCAAACGCTGAAAAAGAAATTCTGGTACGCGTATGTGTAGGGTCGGTAGTTGTACATTGAACCAGGCAGACACAATGAACCATCAACATTTCTCCAAAATGCGACGTCGCCGCTTCGTGTTTATATTACCGAAAGGCACGCGTTTGGACTCGCCCCCCGTCCACCAGTTTGCGTGGCGATCGCGCGACAAGTTGTTGTGTAATGACGGTTTACGTGAAAATCTATCAAAAAAGTTGGTATTTTCTGCAGATTTCTTCGATTTTTCATTATTTATTTGCTATTAATAATATTTCCTTACTTATCACATAGGATTATGCATATATTTGACTATCTAATTAGGCATCGTTGACCTTACAATGTTGTGTTTATTACAGTTAAATTTTAATTTTCGTTTAAAATCTCGTGGTGTCTCTCAATGAACCACTTCGATGTGGTCCACATTGAACCTGGTTCATTGTGTAACATCTTTAACGCTATGTCCTTTATTCCATCATACTATGGGGATCCCATTATAGTACATTAGCGCCACTCCAGTAAAAACAAATTCCTAGCTGAATAAGGAAGTAATTAAAATTTTTTTTTTTTAAATAATGCCCAAGTTTCTAAATAACTAATACATATAAAATATGAATAGAAGAGTAATTGTTAAGAATGTATTTAATGTTGATTTAATTTCACTATTTTGTATTTTTTTAAGATAATTATGATTAAAAATGTGGTGTGATTATTCAAAGAAGAGTCATAATGATAAAGAATATCTCTAATGTTGATATAGTTTTACAATTTTGAATTTTTTTGAAGAGATACCTATTATAGGTAATTAATACTGACGACACGTGTGTCGTGTAAATACGCTAAATAACGATAAAACAATAAATATATTAATACTGTACTGTGATAATTATTAGAAGAGTAAATATTAAGAATATATCTAATTTGGGTTAATTTAAAAAAAAAAACTTTTTAAAGTAAAACTGTGCTTTAATAATTTTTTATTATTTTTGTAAGCGTAATAATAAAACTTAAAATACCAATATTTGTTTAACTATTAAATATCATGCACTAACACTGTGAAATCTAACAATAAAGGAACATATCATGGGATGGTTCATTGTGGAAAATACCCTGGTTCAATGAGTACACCCAGGCATGCACATTGAACCAAATATGGTTTTTTGTTTAAACTTTAATTAATACTAAACTATTAAAAAATCTATAAAAATGTTAATGCAAGCTTAAACCCAGATAAATTCCTTAACTATTAATGAAATACATAACCGCAAAGGACGAAAAAGTAAAAAGTTACAGCCCTCCAAAATTTACCTGGTTCATTGATGAACAGTTCACCCTATATGTAGTCTATTAGTCCGTATTGGGCACGCGTGGTAGACGCCTATACCAATCCTTGAGGGCTTGAGGTTAGGCCTATGCTATGCCCTACAGTGGGACGCATATATGCCGATAATGGTGATGATATAAACTTTAAACACGTGCATCGGTCGGCATTTCAATGACCATGATAAATTAAATTTTCAAACACCTCTGCAGAACGCCAACAAGGTCCGGAAGAAAATTGAATGAACTCGTCTAAATTCAAAACGAAAGGTCTGCCAGAGCTATGCATTTTAGATTCGCAATAAAGTGGGGGTTCATAAATCTCCAAACGGGTGACGTTTTGACCTATCTGTTTCTGCATGAAAAATACTCTGACGTCAAGAGGACTACTAACATGCTAGCAATGATCCGCACTGGGCCCGCGCGGTGGAATATGCCCCAGTTTTCTTCTATTGAATTTCTATTAAATACAATAACGTACGCTCGTTGGCGTAGTGGAGCTTCGGTATTGGAAACGATCACCGAAGTTAAGCAACGTCAGGTCCGGTCAGTCTTTGGATGGGTGACCGTTTAGTGGTATTTCATCTCGAGCGTTTCCGTGCTTCAGAAGGCACGTTAAGCAGTTGGTCTCGGATAGTTCCGTCAGATGGCGTTGTAACTATTCGTTAAGCCAGGTCAGAGGCCTATTGAGGCGGCTTGAAAATTCTCTGACAGCAAGGTGACCACTAACTTGCCTCCACCAACACGCACTGGGCCCGCGTGGTGGAGTATGGCCCACTCCCTCTCACCCTTATTCGTGAGAGGAGGCCTTTGCCCTGCAGTGGGATTCTATAGGCTATAACTTTTTTTTTACAATAACGTTACGTTTAGTATTGGTGGTTAGAAAATACAATCGGATAGCAGGTTGATCACTACTACCTCTACCAAGCCGCCTTTTAGTAATATGCTCACGACTATATTCCCCGAGGTGTTAGTAAGAGATATTCTGAAAACTCAGAACCTAAACGGTTCACTAGTACCGAAACTCTGTCCAGTGTTAATGGGAGCAACACATGCCTCGATATTGCAGCATGCTGGTTTCCTCACGATTATTATCCTTCACCGAAAAGCCAGTGGTGATACAAATTGTACATAAATTCTGAAAAACTCATTATTACGAATCGGCATGGACGGGGATTGAACTATTGCCTCCTGCACGGCAGGCGTGGCTACTCGCCACGAGCTGCCACAAGACCACCACAACTTTATGTAAACGTAGGTGATAAATTACCTGATCAATTAAGCAAGATATGCTTGATAATGAATGAATTGAAAATGAACATCTTTTATATTGAAAGTAAATTCTGACTTTGTATGATCAGACTTTTTGCGAAAGAGTGACATTTTGCTAAAAAGACGTTCAATCTGACCAACAGGAAACACTCGTTCATCGCCCTGTGTTCCACTCTCACGCCTCAACCGTTCAACTCACGACAAAATACAATAAAACAACTAGGCAGATGTAGGATACATTTTTATCCAGAAAACGAAACGAGGCGAACCCCCAGGCGAACGAAAGCCAGGCGAAAGCTAATCAATTTATATAAGACCTGTAACCGCTACGATCCCTCAGGAAATTTTGTTGGTGGTCGGGCTTGATCGCCTGAGAACAATGTCTGGGTTACTTAGCCTTAGGACCTACTTTGAGGAGGTCGAAAGACATAAGATGTAGCGATCACACTGTATACGCTTTGGGGTAGGTCTGTGTCCAGTGGACGTGAGTATTACTTGACCTAAGTGGGTAATAAAGAGAAATATTCTAAAAACAATATAAAAACCGGAGAGGAAAAATGATCGGACACTTGATACGACACGACAATTTCTTTGAAACTACATTGGAAGGGAAGATAGAGGGGAAGAGAGGCAGAGCTTTTGATTTATTCGAATTTCATTGTAAGTTTTTATTTCTATTTTCGCATACTAAGATTACTAAGTGAAAATAGTTTATTTCACAAAAACTCTGTGACTTTTTAAGTAAAATCGAAACTAACTGAGATATAGATCCCTGAACTAACTGAGACCGAAACCAACGATTGCAGTGAGGATCTAGTAGGTTAAAAATGTTTTAGCTTTTTGTACAGAGACGGATAAAGGCCTCCGCTCATTGCAGCGATATTATCGCTGCGATTTTGCGATAATTGTTCTCAGTACATTTTGTATGGGGACGCGCTCGATCCTACACACTGCCGCGATATTATCGAGCGATAATATCGCTGCGATTTTGTGATAATTGTTCTCAGTACATTTTGTATGGTGACGCGCTCGATCCCACACACTGCCGCGATATTATCGCAACCTGACGCAATCTCTTTGTACTACATTCAGTGAAGGGCGCATGCGTGACGCGAATCGCGGAATCGCTGCAGTGTGTAAGGTGTCGCTATATCGCTGTCGATAATATCGCTCGATAATATAGCTCGATAATATCGCTGCAATGTGCGGAAGCCTTAATTCGTAGTGCTTCTAAAGTTAGTGACTTGTACCACAAATCACGCACTACGCTCGAAGGCTACGTCAATGCCAAGGCCACTATTAGCGACCTTGAGGCTACGTGCGTGAAATAACAAATTGTGTTTCATTTACTTGACTTGGCGGATGACTTTTATATTAGTTTCGGCTCGGAATTTTTTTTTTCTGATGTCAGGCATAAAACATGGAAACTACCAAACAAAAAACAATAAAGTTCTTTAGCATGTATTTTTTATTATATTTGGTTGGGCTAATGTAAGCAAGGGTCGTTATGTAACACCCATGATCGGGTATTGCGATCATCCCAGAATCTACAACTAGCTATGCCTTCACACACATCTTCCTTCTATGACAAGTCCTTTACAGTTCAGTCTGTACGCTTATGGAGTGAACTACCTCTGTCTATTAGAAAAGCTCCTTCCCTACCTGTATTTAAAAGATTGCTCAAAGAACACTATCTCTCTCTTTGACAAGAATTTGTCCTTTTGACTATGATATTCTTATTTTTATATTAACAGCATAATTATATTTTTATGTATATATTTATGAATTTATATATGTATTTATGTATGTATACATTATATTTACTCTATATATGTAGATGGGTATATAGATACCTACTAGTGCACCGCCGCAGCATTTGTCTCTGTAAACAGTTCTTCCATTCAATGGTTGTCTGGAAGAAATCGCTTTTAGTGATAAGACCGCCCTTTGTACCCTTCTTATTCTTGTTTTAAATTGTATTTTTTTCTATTCTTGGTGTGCAAATAAAGAATATTTATCTTATCTTATCTTATCTTATCTTATCTTATCTTATCTTATCTTAGAACATCGCTGGTCCTTTGTGTTCGCCCTAAACTCACCCATATTTTACCCGAACTTGTGGTGTTTTCTTTTCATTCCCGGGAATGCAGGTTTCCTCACGAACATCACCGCCGAGCTAGTAAATGATAAATACAACCGTACCTACCTACATAAATTCCGAAGAACTAAGTGGTACAGGCCAGGACACCAACCTCCAACTGATTGAGGTGCAAGCTTCTTCCGTATAGGCTATCATCGCAATGTCGTATTTAGCATGTAAGAAAGAACCAGTCCTTACGATCACGCGATTGGTGCAGAACAATTCTTTCAGTTAGATAATAAATATATAAGGCGTGTGTGGAAGGAAACATTGGCAGAGACAGACCCAGAATGACGTACCAAGACCAATCCCAGGACATAATTAAAAATGCCAGGTTTAAAGTTGCCGAAATCGACGGGAATGTTTGACAAGATGTAAGAGTAAGAGGGTTAGAAGTGCAAAGTAGGAGTGGAACGTGTCGCCACAGGTTATGCAATGATTTGCATAACACCATAAGGCGCGCGGCGTGGTGCGAGCGAGAAGACAAGTGGCGACAGCCGTCTCCGAAGCAAAAGCGCTACTTTGCATTTCTAACCGCTCTTATAATGTTCTGTGGTGCAGACATTCCTCTCTCACTCTTACTCTCGCAGTATTGCTAATGCTAACCTCTTCTTTTAAGTGCTAGCCTGATTTATATGAAGATACATATCAAGGTTAAACTAATGGTCAACGTACAGACAAAAGCATTTTCACTCTGTGAAATTAAAAGGTCAGCCATAAAATTTTAATATGGTTCTATTCTAATTCATTAGACCCTCATATAGAGATTGAAATACGACGTAATAGAATACAAAATTGTGTTAATTAAGGGTCGGCACTACCCTAATCGGGCAAAACAGGGTTCGGCGTTCCGACTTTTGAGGATAGTAAATAGCTATATTTAGAAACAAAATTAATACCATCGCTTCTTTAAAAGATGAAGTACAAGATGAACAAAAAAAATTTGAGAAAAAGTGTGTAGTTACATCAGAAAGTAATCGAGAATTTCATGAAAAACTCTAGAATAGCACTGCCGCGTTCCGAGTCCTGTGATTTAGTGAAACAAAATAAAGCAACAAAATATATTTCTAATCAATGGCAAAACATCAAAGAACACTTTAAACAAATCAGTTTTTCGATACGACTTCTAGTTTTTTTGCAATTTGTTACCAAAAATCACATATTTTTTTGGACGTTTTCTTCATACAAATTACTATGGGCCATCAATCGTTCGAAATCATTGCAAATAGACCGGTGACCGGCAACACCCAACACTGTCTTAGAAGATTAATGAACCAATCCATTTTTAGCTAAAGTAGGCAAAGTAACTTATAAAAAACCGGGCAAGTGGGTGTCGGGCCACATGCAGTGTAGGGTTCCCTAGTTGCCCGTCACGATATGTTGGCTTAGAAGTACATTTTATAAATTGGTCGACTATTACTCGTTAATTTTTGTCCCCATTATTATAACGGAGTTATGTTGGTGTGGTTGTTATGAGTTTCGGTACTACTGGTGAAACGCGGATGTTCTAAGGTTTCAGAATATCTCTGATTACCCCCTCGGGGAATATAGTCGTGAGCATATGCTAAGCTATGCCATTATTATAACAGAATAACTGTAAGTTTATTACTATTGTTACTAGCAAACTAAGGATTGATAATCTGAAGTCATCATCATCATCGTCAGATATGTTTTAAATAAGAATGGAATAAGAGTGAATTCTGTACCGTAGTAGGTAACTCAAACGATTGACTTCGAAAGTCATTTGCACGACAGAATTTTGCGCGAAAAGACATTGCGCGACACAAGACAACAAAAAGGAATTTCACAAAAGTTACTTTCCGGGCACTGTTTGGTAATTTATGGTAGTTTTTGAGTCTTTCGGTAGTTTTTGGTTATTTTGGTAGTTTCTAGTTTTTTTTGGTAGATTTGTAGATTATTGTTATTTTGGTAATTTTTCATACCTTTTGGTCGTTTATGGTTAATTTGGTACTTTGTGGTTCATCTCATTAATTAATTTCATTTATTTACCTTAAATTGTAGGTAGGTACATAAGTTACAGATGGTAAGTACAGAGTACCTATTAGTCACACTACAATATAATTTATAAACATTAAGAAAAAAACAGATTTAAACAATAGGTGCCAGACAATAACTTAACTGCCACCTTACACTACTACAATTCAATTATTTAAATTTTATAAAATCAGTTCAATGTGATTAGTTAAAAATTATAATAACCTATTGAGGTACAAATAATCGGTCTGCAACACATTTTTTTCTACTCAGATTGATGCCTGTTTGTTTACTTATACTGAAGAAACTAATTAAAGTCATAGGGACACTGTTCGATTAATATTTCTTTAACCTTCTTCAGAAATTTCTTGTCGGCTTTAATGTCATCTGGTATTTTATTATACACAAGAACAGTATTCGACTTTATTTTGTAGTCCTTTGCATCGATGCTAGTCGGTAATTTGGTACCAGTAGCTCATTTTTGCGAGTTAAATGTAATCTCTTGCTACGGAATACTACGGGGTATCGTCTCACGATTTTGCACAGATCGAGGATATACAAAGCTGTCACAGTGAGTAATTTAAAGTCGGTAAACAAGGATCGGCATGACACCCTTACTGACTGAATTCCGCTTACGATTCGAATGCACCTCTTTTGCAAAACAAATATTTTATTTATGTCAACAGACCCACCCCGTAGCCAAGCCGTCAAGAACTCTTTTGTTTTTTATGGTAGTTTTTGGTAATTTTCATTCTTCTATCAAATATTACCAAAAAATGTAAAATCTACCAAAATAACCAAAAACTACGAAAATCTACAAAAATAACCAAAAACAACGAAAAACTACCAAACTAACCAAAAACTACCAAAAAACCAGAAACTACAAAAAATAATTACTAAACTCTACCAAAAACTACCAAGATAACGAAAAACTAAAAAAAAAACTACCAAAATAACCAAAAACTAAAAAAAAAACTAAACTACCAAAAACTACCAAAAGAACCTAAAGAACTATTGAAATTGTACTAATTATTTTTTTCTTTAAAAACACTTCTTGTTAATATTGCTGTGCCCTTTCAGGGTTCATGTACCCACTTTAGCTACTAAGTAACACCTATATGTTCTTGTGTAGCACAATGTCCTTCAGCGTGACCAAAATTACTGCTGAAATCTACCAAAATCTACCAGTCCTGTTTCAAATTCTACTTAAATTCTACCAAATAATATTTATGTCGTTACAGATGATTAAAATTTAATATAAAACACGTTTTTGTACAAAATATTATCAATTTTATCTAAACGCTCATCATTACATATGTTATTTTCGCATTTTTGTATAATTTTTATTGGTTTTCATCATTTTGTAACATGGATGCTTCAATTTTCAAATAATTAATATTAAATTAGGTCGTCCCTATGCAAGTTTAAATTTAGTACAGTTTTCTGTGTCTCATACGCAGAGTCCGAAATTTTGGTAGCACTTTTAATATGTCAAAGGGATTGCACGTTTATCGACTTCCGATTGTGTCGATATACCTACGGGTAATTATTTATCACTGCGGATAACTCCAGCATGACGTATTCTACTCATCAAACTGAACAACTTTCACTATGGGGCCAACTTCAAAAGAGCGATAAAAAAATCAGCTGTCCTATACAAAACTGCAGTAGGTACATATTCGACTCAAATGTATGGAACAGCTGATTTATTTTCGCTATTTTGAAGTTCGATACATGCTGAAGTTATCCGCAGTGATATAAAATATACCCGTATATCGACATTATTGGAAGTCGATAAACATGCAATCCCTTTGACATATTAAAAGTGCTAGGTACCAAAATTCCAACACTGCTCAGAAGCCCTCTTTTGTAAAAAAAACAACATTAGGCGATATGATTAATATTTGCTATACTAGAAGTGAGTTCGGTGGCGCGTTGCGGAGAGGTCTGGACTCTCAATCAAGAGGTCCGAGTTCGAATCCGCACGGACAACATGCCACCTACCAATGAGTTTTTCTAACTTATGTACGTATTACCGACTGCTCTCTAATGGTGAACGAAAATATCGTGAGGAAACGTGCATATGCAGACGAAGAAATTCTGATGTATATGTGAAGTCTATCAATCCGCATTGGGCACGCGTGGTGGACTAACGCCCAAACACCCTCCTAGAAGGTAGGCCTGTGCCCTGCAGTGGGACGTAATTATAGGCTGTTGATTATGAACATGGTGTACTAGAAGTTCCAGAAAACTTGCAAACCCTGCAATCGTTTTCTCAGCCATTTGTATTGCCAGCTTAGATTTTATTAGCCTGAATCCTTGCATTTTTAAATACATTAAAATTTTCGAATACCTACCCAATTTCTACTAAAATCTACTAAACAATTTTGCCCTAAATCTACCAATAAAGAAAAAATCTACTAAAAGTGGTAACACTGATGTCCTTTTGCGCAAATGTTTTTGAAGGCAATCGTTCCAGTTACTGCAAAATTAACTTTTATTCCGTGCTTAAAATATTATATCTGACGATGATTATGATGATAAAAGATTACAAACCCTTAGTTTGCTAATACCAATAATATTAAACTTATAATAATGTAATTATTCTGTTATAAGTTTTAATTTGTTTTGCTTTTAAACTTAAAATTATTATAATTTTAAGTTTTTTAAGCCTTAGTAATACTGTGATCTAATTAGTTGGGACCCATCCTATCCTACCACCAGGGGTGATCTTTGATCAGTCACATTAGAGGTCCATCACGGTACTGTACTGTTGCTGTAAATATCAATTTCGACCTACGGCTCTCAAATCCATCAAACATTCAACATTAATTTAATGTAGTAAAATCTGCCTTCCGGGTAGTAGGTACCCTAAATTTGGTCGGACCTACGAACCTGCCAGGATAGGGTCAACCGACCAGACTTTTTAGGCCTTACTAATTGGCCTCTAGACCAACAGACTAGTTACGTCCTTTAATTCAACTAATAAAATTTAATAAAATTTAGTAAAATGTTGTGTCACCAGGTAGGGTTCACTTTTTCCTTCACACCAGTAAACGTGCCAGCCAAGCTGCGCCGCGCGCTGCAACCGACCAAGTTTTTTGCAAGAAATTTATTACCAAAAGCTATCAAATTGATTTGTTCATTAATCTTATAACATAGGGTTGAGTGTTGTCGGCCACCGGTCTATTTCGTTTGACAGATATGTCAAACGGGCCGTAGGTAGTGCCGACCCTTAAACAAATGGCGCTTCTATGACAAGGGTGTGTGTAATTGTGAATTCTAAGCAAAACGTCAACAAGACTTAAATTGACCCTCGTCACTTTGTAATTGTTTGTTTATTAAATTTTGCAATAATTTCACTGAAAATACAGGATGAAATAGATTAAAACACTCTAAGCTCTGTAGGTATACATACAAAAATATAGTGTGAGTGAAGCTAGCGACCAAAATTCAGTCAGCTATAGCGACTACGACTCTGTTATAGCGTTTTCCGTTTATGTTTATAACAAAATCGATCAGTAAATAAATAAGCTGGAGCGAGCGGAGCAAGATAGAAATATAAATCTCGACATAAGATGTGAGTCAGATCGTATGGCTATTAAATCTTGATTAATCTCGAACGAGGTGAGCTCGCTAAAGCTTTTTTTATTGAGTCGTGTTCAAAGTTTAAGCTACAGAACTGTTCGGGTTTTGTTGTCATTCTTCTTCCGACAGTATATCAAACAAAATAAAAAGCTGGAGCGAGCGAAGCGAGCTCGAGATATCACACAGATATTGATTGGGATTCTGTTTATTTTTGACGAAGCGTTTTACAGATACGGACATTTTGCCACTTTGACGAAACGAGTTGCAGATTTGAAGCATGTTCTTTGTTAAAAATAAAATTTTTGTTTGCTTGTTTCAAATTATGTTGGGCTTAGTGTCAGGGCTTATCAGGCCCGGGGCCTCGGGCCGTGCCCCTTGTGCCCATAGGTTAAAGATGGCCTTGGTGATAACGTATAAGTGTGAGAGGGAGACTGCTATATACTCCATGATCCGAGGATATACGCGACTGTGAAAATAAGCTGCAGATCAAAAAAGGGAAGCGAATCTAGAAAAATCGCGTTAGCCATTCTTCCCAACTGTCATTTTGCCTGTCGATTAATAATTACAAGTAAAGAGAAAGTTACAATGAAAGTGAGCTTGGGAATATCATTAATATTTTTCCTTTAGCTAGTGTGAGTGTGACTAATTGATAGTGATGTGTGTGTGTCGAATTTGTTTGCATCGGCAGTCACTAGGCAACGTTTACATTTCCTACTTTGAATTTCAAATGAACATTGTTGAAATAGCAATCATGCGTGAGCGTTCTAGAAAGTGTCATAAAGTTATTTAGGTACTTAGAATCTTCGATCAAAGTAAAATTAATGGATAGGCCTTACGCGAACATTTAAAACTAGAAAAATAAGGCAAAACAAATGACTGGTATATTTCAAATATGTACCGAGATGACAGACAAGTGGGCCAGTTTGTATGTACCAAGTGCACAAGTTGTGTGCTTCAACTTAACGCACTTTGGGCCCATCCATTAATTTTACTTTAATCCAAGCTTAGAATAGACATAATTTTATTTCCAAATGATAGTGAATTTTTTAATTTATAATTTCTATAATTATACAGGATATTAAACTTAAATGTGTTTCATAATTTATGTAAGTGGGTGCTTCAGCCCATAGAACTGAACAAGTTTTGCTATTGGACCAACAAAGTCGAAATCGGGAAAAAATTGCTATCCCGTGCAATTAGGTCGAGTAGGATTGCAGTTTTGTATGCAACAGCTTTTTTTCGAAATTTCGACTTTGGTCCAACAGAGAAAGTTGTTCAGTTCGGTGGTCTAGTTATCCCTTTAAAAAACTGTCAGCATTTTAAAAGACATTGCCCACGTGCGAACTGTATTCGTTTTAAATCGTTGCGCAACTAACGAATGAGTATATTAAAGGAACAAATACAAAGAGTATGATAATATCTAAAATTATACACAAAACAGGAGGAATGTCATACTTCCTAATGAAATGGAATCCTTTTCTGCGGTGGGATCTAATCTAAACTATTATTAAACTGTAACTGAAATGTGTCTGTACATTGAAGATATTTACAAAAAAAAGATTACGATATGGTTTTTAGGTATCCCTGACTCGAATCACAAATCAACCTTTTTTAGAAATTTTGTCTGTCTGTTTGTTTGTGTGTTTATTTGTTTGTTTGTTTGTTCGCGCATCACGCAAAAACTACTGAACCGATTTTGATTAAATTTTTTTTTGTTTGATAGCTTATGATCTGACTTAAAATCTGGTATATAATTTGAGTGGACGAAGTCACGGGTAAACACTATATAGTTTCTTATAAAATTTAAATTTCTTAATTTACCAGTTTTGTATGCGAAACGGGATTGGGCAATGTATTTTGACCCTTTGCTAATTTTTATTTTATTTTAACACTATATTGTACACACGGAAATATACATAAAAACAGCATAATTGACAATTACAAAGGGCGAGCTTATCTCTAAAGATATTTTTTCCAGCAAACCCGTGACAGAGAGAGAACATACAAGGGAGACAGGCATAGTGTGTACATTTAACGAATAAAACAGTATTTAACACAGATAAAAATTTTTTTTGCTATTTACTATAGATTTTGTAGGGAAGTTTTTTCAGTATCATGGGTGCAATCACCCTAAGTAATGCATCTGTTTACCCTAACACCATGTATTCATACATTATATTTAAAATATCTCTGGCTACCCCCTTTCAGGCTTTACGTCCAGATGTAAACCGGCTGCAAAACTTCCACAAAGGGTGGTTGTAAGCTGCTCCTTTAATAATTAATTTCTCAAAGCTCTGTGAGTAAAGTAACAATGTTCAGATAACGTGTAAAATTAGCTCTCATTGTGCAGAGCATTCCTCTCCGATGATTTGAAGTCGGTTTCTGTTTGAATAATTAATTAGCTTTGTTTTGGCGGAGAATTTGCCTTTTTGAAATTATTCTTCATCGTATACATACATTATAATACATCGTATACATACATATAACCGATGGCCGATGGGGCCGGAAGGTTCTCGAGTGGCGGCCGCGTACCGGAAAGCGTAGCGTGGGTAGGCCCCCGATTGGACGGTGGACCGACGACCTGATGAAGGCGGCGGGAAATTGTTGGATGAGGGCAGCGCAGGACCGCGTCGTTATGGCGATCCTTGGGGGAGGCCTATGTCCAGCAGTGGACGTCCATCGGGTGAGATGATGATTATGATAATTACATACATTATAATACAGGGTGTATAGTGGCAGAATTCGGATATTAAAAATTAAAAAAAAACTATGAAAGATAAACATTTATTTTATTAATTATTATAAAGTAGAGTAGTGCGGATTTCATTTTTTAAAAATTATTTCATTCATAATGTTGACCATCACGTCGGACATACTCTTGTAACGAGTTTTAATGAGAAACTACATTATTTTATTATAATATATGTAATTTTGTTAATTATAAAAATCACTAACATAGAAAACATAGAAAATATTGTCATTGAGACAATTATCTCGAAATGGTCGATTCATAGCCCTCCAAAAAAAAACTTGTACCGAATTGCCAGTCACAAAAAACGTAATCCCTATAACACCTTGCGTATAAAGGGATTTATTTCAGCTTTCGCTCAAAAGCCGATGTACGGGATACAACCGAACACTTCGGCTGTTTTGTTCGTTTTGGAACCGAATCCAAGCCCCAATTTCAGCAACAAAATGAAACAGTTCGTCGAAACCTTTTTCAGACACAGCTTTTTATAATTCTTCCTAAAAAATACTGCATTTATGTGTGTGCGAGTGTATGTTTTTGCATAGGCTAACTGTTGCAGAAAATTTCATTGAAGTTAATCCTCCATTAAATATCTTGCCAGCTTTTACTACGACAACAAGACAAAAAGTGACATCAAGAGATTTAATAGAGGATTAACTCTAATGAGCGTTTCTGCAACTGAGCGTTTGGAGGTGAAATTATTCGTTTTAATTTTATTCGGTTACGGGAAACTTGGTAAAATTTACGTTATTCCATCATTGAAAAATAAGGAGTGCAATTTTTGAAACTCACACGTTCAAAACAGCAGGTGAAAATTTTTCATTATGGAGATTTAATCTCCATTAGGTATACTTTTTCTACTGCTGATTAATGTTGAGCCTAATTGTATGTAAACTTTACAGATGATGCCCCAAAAAATACTAATTAATTATAATTAGTGAAACAATCTGTTTTAATTTTATGTGTGCCTTATTAAAAGCTATTTCGGTTGGCAATTACAAACTTAAATATTATTACGTTTTAAGAAACCGGCTTTTTATGTATTATAGATACTTTTTATGTACCTTATGTATGTTATGTATGAAATAAAAGAATATACGTGAAACGGTAAAGGTTAAAGTTGATATATCTCTAAAAAACGGGCAAGTAACTCGTCTGACGTCTGAATCGCGTATCGGTATGTAACGGCCTATGTAAATAAGTTTCGAGAGTTCTATTTATTTACCTTCTTCGCAATAAGCTCGAATATTTCGATTTTCAACATTTCCTTGTCTCCTTTACTTTACCTAACCATTTTTAGTAGATATCCTCGTTAAAGTTTTATACAGGGTCCTTCTTAATATGCTGACACTTTTTTAAGGGGATGTTCAGACCATCAAAGTGAACAACTTTCTCTATGGGACCAACATCAAAATCGCGAAAAAAAAAAACAGCTGTCCCATACATTTGGCTCGAATAGGTTTGCAGTTTTGTATGGAAGAGCAGATTTTTATTTCGCGATTTCGATGTTGCTCCCATAGAGAAAGTTGTTCAGTTTGATGGTCTGATCATCCTCTTAAAAAGTGTCAGCATATTAAGTTGGACCCTATATATATTTTTTTTATATTACAATCATCTACAATCATGTACAAGCAGATGGAAGCAATAGTCAAAGTGAATGTGATGATGTAATAAGTATGGACGAGATTATGAAAGCAATGAAAAGTATGAAAGTTGGTAAGGCTGCAGGATATGATAGGGTGTCGGTTGAAATGCTGAGGAGCGGAGGGGGAGTGGTAGCAAGCATATTGTTCCTGCTGTTTAATAAGTGCCTGAGATGTGGACAAGTACCAGATGACTGGTGCAAAGCGGTCATCGTTCCACTGTACAAGGGCAAAGGGTCAAAGCAGGAATGTAAAAACTACCGAGGTATTAGCCTCCTCAGTGTTGTTGGCAAATTATATGCAAAAGTTTTGATAAAAAGAGTGTTGTGTAAAACGGAGGAAAGAATCTGGGACGTGCAAGCAGGATTCCGACAGGGAATGGGATGTACAGACCAAGTCTTCTCTCTACGGGGCATACATAGCCGAAAAGTTTTTGGATAAAAACCAAAAAGTTTTCTGCGCTTTTGTAGATTTAGAGAAGGCTTATGATCGAGTAATGAGGAACGAATTATGGTCTACGTTGACCATGTATGGGGTGGACAGCTACTTGGTGCGGGCACTGAAATCTTTGTATGAGGGTTCTAGTGCCTGCATTAGGATAAACGGGGCATACACAGACTGGTTCGAAATCTCCATGGGCGTCAGACAAGGATGTGTAGCATCACCGTGGTTGTTCAACTTATTCATGGACAGCTGTTTGAGTGAACTGAAAGAAAGAGAGTGTGGTTTAAGGATGAATGGGTTGCTCGTGAAATGTTTGTTATATGCTGATGATCAAGTTTTACTTGCATCATCGGCAGACGACTTACAGGAGATGGTAACATGCATGAATGAGTCATTTATGAAGAAAGGAATGAAAGTGAATGTAAATAAGACGAAAGTTATGGTTCTCGAACGGGATGAAATAGTGACTGAATGTAAAATTATGATAGGAGATGATAAAGTGGAACAGGTAGAAGAATTTGTATATTTGGGATGTATGTTTACCAGAGATGGTACGTGTGATGGGGACATAGAGAGGAGAGTGAAAGCGGGAAATAGGATTAATGGAGCGATGCACACATTCATGAAAAGTCATAATGTGTCCAAAAAGGCACGTTTGGCAGTTCACGACGGTGTGCTGGCACCAACTTTGATGTATGGCAGCGAATGTTGGGTATGGCAGAAGAGGAATGAATCAAGGATAAATGCTGTCGAAATGCGTTCATTGCGCAGTATGTGTGGTTTGACTTTGAATGATAGAATACGAAACAGTGTAATTAGAGAAAAATGTGGACTGAAATATAGTGACAAGGATTGAAAAGGGAATGCTGAGATGGTTTGGTCATGTGGAAAGGATGAGTGAAAGTAGAATGACGTATGAAATATATAAAGCAAGTGTGAATGGAAAAGTCGAAAGGGGTCGCCCTAGACGTACGTATGCAGACCAAATTGGCAGCATACTTAAGAAGGGCCAGATCAAATGTACCCGAAACCGACGAGCGTGTATGAAACGACTTATGACTGTGGAAGAGGCAAAAGAGGTATGTCAGGATCGTAGCCGATGGCGATCAATTGTCTCTGCCTACCCCAATGGGACACAGGCGTGAGTATATGTATGTATGTATGTATGTACAATCATCTAATCTAAACTATTATAAAACTGTAACTGAAGTGTGTCTGTACATTGAAGATATTTACAAAAAAAAAGATTACGATATGGTTTTTAGGTATCCCTGATTCGAAATCAACCTTTTTTAGAAATTTTGTCTGTCTTTTTGTTTGTGTGTTTGTTTGTTTGTTTGTTTGTTTGTTTGTTTGTTTGTTTGTTCGCGCATCACGCAAAAACCACAGAACCTATTTTGATGAAACTTTTTTTGTTTGATAGCTTATGATCTGACTTAAAATCTGGTATATAATTTGTCCGGACGAAGTCGCGGGAAAACACTAGTATAATATAACATTGTTCACAGTCCATTTAAAATAGTGGACACCTGACAACCTGAAAGGAAATGATAATATTGTGTATTATGCTATATGTATTTAAAATAATAACAGGCCACAATATGCCGTCACAATGTCACATTCCGGTGAAAAGTGCGTGAGCTATTTACACACAAGTTTGTGTAGAATTACGTTCAAACAAAACATTCCTCAAGGTTGAAAATTTCTTGTAGACCGCCGAAATTACTTTAGCCTTCCAGATGCTTCACGAAGAATTCTTGATAAACCGTCAACCGAAACACGATTGCTTGATATCAAATGCTAATTCACTAGCTTTTCTCAGTGTCTTCAAGCGTGGAGAATTTATTTCCTTTTCAAAACAGTACCCTCCTTTCACTCATGTCTATGCTGAACTTTATTATCATTTCAGTTGCTTAATAAGTTGGTCACGCGCATATACACGGGTTTAACGGTGCCCAGACTCCATAATATGTGCCCACACAAAAATGGAAACAGAGCGAACTAATTTAAAGTGGGCGTTATCGGTGCTGAGTGAAAATCTCTAATGAGAAGGAGTAATAAATATGCTAAATGTTAAGACGTAAAACAAAAACAAACCCAATTCCAGATTAATTCGGTTCACTTGTCACGTCAAACCTATAAACGATCAAGCGTATCGTCAGGTATTGTCAAGCCGCATGTACTTGACAAGCAATATTGTGCGTCTAGGGAGGCCTTAAAAGTAGAGCAACGTAGTCAGTTGTCATGTGCATGTATTATTCAAAGGGAGACACGGGCGGTTGTGCCTGTCAACCCCTGTGGGCTGGTTCAAGGCTTTTTGTTAGGGTTTGAACATACAATACTCTTCAATATTTACAGTACTCTACCAGTACCCATAGAAAAAAAGTTACATAATACACCACTAATTTTTAATTAGTAACGAACCTTTAAGGGTGTATTCAGACCGTGAATCTGAACAACTTTCCCTGAGGAACATGGGTCGAAAAGCGAGAAAAATTTTGGACCTCCCATACAAAAGTGCGGATCGGCAGTTCGCTTTTCACTGAGAGGTCCAAAAATTTGTCTCGCTTTTGACCCATGTTCCTTAGGGAAAGATGTTTAGATTCACGATCTGAATACACCCTTAAAGGTTTGAACGTAATTAAAAATTAGTGGTGTATACCCTTACAATAAATATATCCTTAGGTTGACGTGATTAAAACTTATTTGACAAATAGTTTATGCTTTTTAGCAAAACTTCGGCAAGAGCATTTTTTTCGTCGCGGTTTCGATTTTGGAGACAGTTGTTCAGTTTGATGTCCTGAAACACCCTGTTTCGACTTCAAAACGACCCAGATTCCAGTGTATTTTGTGCAATGCTATTTCTGGTTTTATCGTTCGCTGCCTCTGTATAGCAATTTTGGTATTTTTATTCTAACCGTTTTGTTCTCTCCTGTTTTTAGGGTTCCGTACTCAAAGGCTGAAAACGGGACCCTATTCATCAGCCTACGATGTCCGTCCGTCCGTCCATCTGTCCTACCTTTTTAAAACCCTCGACTAAAAGAAAGTAGGTAAGTAACGAAAGATAATAAACCAAACCCTAGAAAAACCCAAGTTCCCAATTTCAGTTAGACACAAAATTGACACCTAAAAAAAGTAGTCCAGTACAGGGTATGAAATGGCAGCCCCGACTGATTTTCTAGGGTTTGCTTTATTATCTTTCGTTACTTACTTACTTTCTTTTAGTCAAGGAATATCAAAAGAAAAAATTTAATTCTTTTTTTATTACAACGTTTCCATCCGTCGCGGGTTATTTAAAGGGTAGTAAACCCATTTTATTTATAATAGGAAATAGTTCACCTGGTTCTGTCAGCTGTCTAGCTGTCTTTTACAGGTTGAAAGCTAAGTAGGTATTATCAGGGAAAAATTAAATAACGCTCACCGACTGGTTAAAACATTGTTCTGTCTCTAAAAAACATATGCATAATGCTCACGACTATGTTCCCGTAGCATTGTTAGGGATATTCAATTTATCCACATTTCACTAGCTGTGTCCAAAATCTTCCTGATCCAGCGTCAGATCGCGAGACAGGTAGTGAGAGGTACCTAGTGAGCTCGTCACTACTTTCACTGACTGTGACAGTATGTTTTCCTAATAAAATATTATGCATGGTGTAACATTAAATACCGTAAAACGAGGTGACTTTGATTAGTTTTGAAATTCAAATGGATGTGTCTTTCTTAATTTTGGTTTATAAAATTAGAAAAAAATACAGTAGTGACGACTAGCCTAAAAAGCCTAGTGTTCAATTTAGGAGAAAAAAAAAAGAAAAACCAGCGTATCAAAGCTACGAGTATCTTGAAAATAGCTACTTCTATACCAGTCGTTTTTCTCGTTGCTTTTCACTGAAATATACTCTAGCTATAGACAGGCCCTTTCATAGAAGAAACATGTTCCACTTGAATGCGGTGGGCGCACTGATGTTCCTGAGTTCACTTCGTCACTATGGCAATGACAGACCGCAATGTGTCATTTTGTGTTGTTTTGTGTGACATTTTGTTTGTTTGAACGAGCTTGTCTATCGCTAGAGTATATGTCAGTGTTGCTTTTGATGATAACGCAAATTACAACAAGATTGTAAATTTCTCTGCGAAAACAGAACGCAGCCGTATATTCTTTTTTGGGTTGGCATTATTGACAGTTCGTCCATTTTTTGCCAAATATTCAAGGCTGTAACATGATGCTGTTGATGTTGATGCTGATGTTTAAATAATTTGATAAAGTTTTTAGTAAATATCACGGACCTGAAAGAAATACGGACCGAGTATTGCACTAAAAATATGTGAAGCATGCAACGTAATACAATCTCGTTTGTTCTACAAGGGACCTACACTCACACAGATGCACTAGCTCTAGGCGCAGGTCCGACAACCCGTCACCTTATGTACCGCGTGACAGCACGCACACAAAGGAAATAGGTGCTTCACTCATGATTAGATGACATTCCGTCTGGTTCTTCTTTTAAGTCTGTGGTAAATATTCGCAAAAAAAGATTCCTGTTAGGGGTGACTTTCGAAAGCAATGAGATAAACGACAGGTATCAAAGTAGTCCCATTTCCAATATAGCTTTGATACGCTGGTTTTCCTTTTTTTTTGTTTGAAATTAACATACCTACCTTACATAACATACATAATTTTTATTTGTTTTTATTGTAATCATAAGGCTCGTCGTCACTAGTCTAGTCTAGTAAACTAGGCAACGGGTAGGGGTTGTGTTAAAACTATATTTTGATAGCAGTTAAGTGATATCGATACGAACGACTAGACAGATCGATCGGGGTTTGAAGGTACATAAGATAGAAGTGGTGTTTACCTATACGTCAGTTTCGTTAAAAACCTTACCTCGGAGAGAAAAATTACAAATCTTCGTTTATATAACAACACCGCGCAAGTCGATTACCTACGTCAACTTTCAAGGCGAGACAAAAAACGTATTTATTTATTGTTTAATATTTATTGTTTGTTGAATTTATATTTATTAATTGTTGAACAGCGTGCTCTTATTATTGGAAAAGTATAAGATTGTGATTGGTAGATCGAAGCGCGCGAAAAGTTCTATCCAATGTTATCAAAATATAAAACTGCCAAAATCGACTGGCGCGGTGTTGTTATACATAAGCGACGAAATGACAAATTGATCCAACGTGAACGTGAAATAAATGTGACGTTCTCTGGATAAAGGGACCTTCTTGTCGGCTTTAGTTTCATAGATATATACTTATCAAACAGTTCCGAGTGACTGACTGACTGCCACGCACAGCCTGAATCGCTGAACATATAAACATGGAATTTGGAATAAACAATGTGTTAAATTAAAGATTGAAAAATTTGTCTCGGGCTGACTTAATTTGATTCGAAATAGCACAACATGGCTGTAACATGTTTATAATCAATAATAATATACAACGTGTTAATAATTTAACGCAAAACTAGAAAGTACCTACCTAACTAGTTTCTTTAGAATCGAGAGCAGAATCGAATTATCATGGTTTCAACATACCTAGGTAATTTTTTTTAAATTAAATTTAATAATTTGATAGTAAAATTTAAAATTTTCTGTTCTCGATCTCAACCCACCGCACGCTTTCATTCATTGCTGAAATAATAAATGATTTTTGTCTCAAAACTTAAAATGAGAATAACCTTAAATTGTTAAAAAGTATAAAATAATGTAATTCTTGTTTCAATCTAATTATTTTGTTGTAAATCAGTTGGGGTGTATGAGGGTTTGCGCTTATTCATTAACACATTGTATAAACATGGAATTTGGAATATAGATTCTACTGAGGATGCAGGGGTGCACTAACAAACGATTTTTCGATATCCTATTTCACGCGGACGAAGTCATCGACAAAAGCCAGTTTATAGTGGTATGAATAACCCCATATCGACAACAAGGTCCCTTTGCCCTGAGAACGTCAATTTTTTTTTGGAGTGGTGGAAATATTTGCCACCAGCATTAGGCTGGCTGTCCACCAGAGATGTGCGATGTAGCTAAGTGTCTGTGCGATGAAAACCAATCAGATCACTCAATTTTCATAGTTTAGCTTATGTTCTGGTGGACGGGTTTAGCTAAGCGAGTTCTTTTTCCTGCTTCCAGATTAACATTCAGACATTCATAAACTCACGACCTTATTCCCTTTCGAGGTGGTTTAACATTGCTTTAACTACCAACAAACTAAACTATTAACTTATATCTTATTACCCTATTCAAGGTGTTACAAAAATACAAATAAACATTTGGTGGGGGTGGGGTATAAATATACGGGTGTATATATAAAATAAACGGGTGGTTAAGACCATCAAACTGAACAACTTTCAGTATGGGACCAATATCGAAATCGCGAAAATAAAAAGATGTTTCATACTCTACAAATCAACTAGAGCTAAAATATGTATGGGATATCAGATATTTTTTTTCGCGATTTCGATGTTGGTCTCATAGAGAAAATTGTTTGACGGTCTAAACAACCCCCTTAAGAGTTTTAAATATTTATTTATACTTATGAATCACCTTGTATTGCGACTAACCTTTAAAATAGCGTGTTGTGTGTAAGTAAAATCAAGTGAACCTATTTCCTTTATAGCAACATTTTCTTTGATCGTTTTCAACTTGGTGACTTTAATGATATAACGTTTGCTAACTCAACACGACTTCAGCTTTGAGCTGTCTATAATACTTTTTGCCATATCGCAAACTTTGCTGTACGATGTCGTAATTTTAGATTCATGCTCGCAAAGTTATTACAGGGATGGATTTCGAAACTGAAATGTTGTGGAATATCATTAAAACTTGTGCTGCTTCTGATTATTTCATGATAGGTACTCGAATGCAGTGTCGTCCCAGGTTATTAGGTGGCTTGGTGTTAGGTTTCATATGCAGTGTTTTATTGAGCAAAAATCGCCTTTTATCATAAAAGCAAAAAGTGATCCTTGGTACTACAACCTTAATAGGTTTCAGTTATAAAAAAATTCAAATAAGTTTCTGAGCACCACGAAAGTAAAATTATGATCTTGTGTTTGTGAATGTAGGTATGTCTCTTCACATGGATAATTCATATTTTTATCGACATTGATATTAATATTAGGTACGTAGGTAGGTAGGTAGGTAGGTGGTAGGTAGGTGGTAGGTAGGTAGGTAGGTAGGTACTTTCCAATCACGAGGAACCCTAGTACTTATCTTTATACGATTTTCACTGTTAGAAAGCAAAGACGTTCAACTAAAAAAATTTAAAATGTCATGAACATGAGCTAATTTTGAATAAAACTCTCAGTTCAAGAGGCCTCAGTGAGCCTACATAACTGAATACGTCCCTGTCAAGATACAGAGTAACATAAACCTGTTGGCAGACTTATTAACGTAGCGAGTGAAGTTGTGGAATTGTGGATTAATATTACGACTTGAGCCCGTCTTGAGTTTTGATACGAGATGAGGTACATGTTTGTATCATGTTGGGAAAGTTTCTTTGATGTTTTACATTTGGTTTGATTGATGATGGATTCTTAGATGATTTCGACTATGGCGACTGCTTATCTTTATAGAAAAGCAGTGTCTGATGCAACGGGAGACAGATACGATCAGAGGTGGGGTCAGATGCAGAGGATAATGGTAATAACCGGCAGCCACTCGGTTGACGGCCACCGTTTGATTAGGTATAGATATATGACTATAGTTCTGAGAGATTACATCAAGAATGTGGTGATTTGTCAGAGAATTAAAGTGGTTGACATGGCTCTGAAAATTTGCAAGCAGAAGTAGCTTTGGGTTGGTCATATCTACAAGAACTGACAACTGATGGGGAGGGGGAGTCATATACAGGGTGTAAGGAAACGTTTCACTAACCTTTAAACCACATACTCTACAACTTTTACTATTGGAGCAAATTCATTCATTCACCCTATTTAAAATAAACTAAGTAGAAAATAATTTACCGTGGCAATTTGTTGGAAAGCTTCAGAGGGGTACGCCATTATCGGAATCAGATTCCTTAATAGCTAGCCGACATAATGGGCCTATTAGCGGCAAGATTGTAGTGTTCGTTCTACGGCATAGGCATTACCTTAGGGAGCTGTTCGTTCATTATGTACGAAGATTCTACTTTTAGAATTTTAAGTGGTTATAGTACCCAGTTCGTAAAATTGTGAGGAAACCTGCATACGCTGAAGAAGAACTTCTGCTGCATAACATCACCCGCGTTCGCCTGCGGGGGGAGGGGAAATGTTATGCTAACTTGTTTTGATGTTATAAAACTGGCGCTGCGGACCCCGCTTTAGAAGTACCTAAGTTATGTTAATATACTTGTATTTGGGTATTTCTACGCTCAAAGTCCTATAAGATAACGCCCTATTCTTTTGAAATACTGAAGTAAAAAATTTGAATTTAATCACATTTACACAGAATTAAGTACTTACCTACCTTCTATTCTATTCTATTTTTAAAAATATGGCTGCCATCTTTGGTTAGTGATGATTTTGCCAATGTCGAGTTTTTATAGCAAAAGTGCTTGACGTTGTACGGTTTTATTGATATTTTGGTA
The DNA here is from genome assembly GCA_963693445.1 of Agonopterix heracliana. NCBI lineage: Eukaryota > Metazoa > Arthropoda > Insecta > Lepidoptera > Depressariidae > Agonopterix > Agonopterix heracliana. The sequence continues at coordinate 3,226,984 of OY856308.1, forward strand.
ACTTCAAGGGTTGTTCTTATAAAAGAACAATATCCTGAGCCACCACTGGAGTTCCACTGTAGGCCGGGGATGGGGCAACCGACGCGCACGTGACCGCCCAATAGCAGACCCACAAAGCAACTCCTACCTACCTACAAACATACAAAGCGTACGTTTTGACGTCCGATAAAGAGTAGCTGATTTGACTAGTTGTCAAGTAGCGATTATAATTATAAGTATATAGCATATGCTCACGACTATATTCCCCGAGGGGGTAGTCAGAGATATTCTGAAACCTCAGAACATCCACGTTTCACCAGTAGTACCGAAACTCTGTGGGGATGAGCCCGTCGCCACTTATAATGGACAGTGGGTACAATACACGCCTCGAAATTTAAGCATGCAGGTTTCCTCACGATGTTTTCCTTCACCGAAAAGCCAGTTGTGTTACAAATCGTACATAAATTCCGAAAAACTCATTGGTACGAGTCGGCTTGGACGGGGATCGAACCATCGCCTCCTGCACGGCAGGCAAGGTTACTCTCCACTGTACCACCACGGCTTCTATAAGGATTCACGGATTAATTATAAGTGTATATCCAAAGAAAGAATCTATTCCAAGTTGGAAACCTTAGGTAGGTATAGCGGTTTCCATTTCCAAAAACATTTAACATTTTATATTAGTACGTAATAGACTAGAATATTGTTTCAATGAACAAATAATTTCTCATTTGTTTCGCTTATTTACAAAGAGTTTCTTTACTTTTGTAAATATTTAACAACCAGCCAAGTGCGTGTCGGATAATACATAGGGTTCCGTATGTGCTATTTATTTTGATGCCTCGCACAACCACGAAGTTCCAAATAGAATTTTAGTTCTTAACTAAACTCGTTCGTAACTTTTAATCGCAGGATATTTTAAGACGATGTTTTTTGAGAATCCCTTTATGGTCCACTAACATAGGGTAGGTACTGTAGGAGGTCGTATATCTTGCTTCGTTGGCTGGTTTGCTTTCGATGTTTGAATTAAATTTGGAACGTCCAGAAGAATCGAAGGTTTGTCAGGACTTGGATTCTTTTGTTAGATCTGTGACATGTCGGTCTTGCGTTTTACGAAATAAAAGATAATTTTACCGAATTTCCGTATTTTAAATGATCTAACTCTCTATAGTACCGAGATTACAATGTTTCCGAAATAAAATTGCATCCTTGTTGTTTGTACGGGAAGGTATCTTTAAAAATCCTAATTTATGATGTTTTAGGTATCTAATTGAAATTGAACTCTACGTCTAAGGTAGGTTTCTCTACCATTTCTAATTATTGACAGTTGCATGACCTACCCTACCTAGCCTACATCTCCTCAGATGATTCTACTCATGATACAGAACAACTTTCCCATAGAAACAAGGGAAATTCGCAAAAAATACATTTTTCATACTCTCATTTCATCAGCTGATGGCATTTAGTATGGATGGTCGAAAAAAAAATTGCAAATTTTCTACAGGGTTCTGAGGGATATTTGGTCCGTATCATGGTTTCAATTACCCCTTAAATTAATGAAATTGTTTACCCTAACACCCTGTACTTCTTGTTCTATTTTGTTTGGCAATTATTTTACTATATGACCTTACCGGGGTATGTTTCTGTAATATGTTAGGACGGACGCACTGACTAAAAGAGGGGTTTTTTGTTAGACTGCGGTACCCTAAAAACGTTAGGACCAAACCAAGCCTCAAACGTGAAATAGCTTTGGAGTAAACAAACAAAAGTTTATTAATTTCAAATGCCCCAGCAAACAGTCATTCTGCTTTTAATTCTCAATGTTTGCTTTACGTTCGATTGTTTACTTTTATTGTTTCATATGTAATGAACATTGACTTACCAAGTAATGGACGCCCCGGGTAAAATACAAAAATTATCGAAAAAGTGTGCCAGACTAACCTACAAAAAAAAGTACTTAGGTAAGTGCGTATTTGTAAACTGGTTGTAATTCTTTTTTCACATGGAGCATTTATTATAGATTGAAACCTGGAAAACGATATATTTGTGTGATGCACACTGCACATCCCGCTGCATACAAAGTGCACGAGCGCTGCTAACTGTTCTCAGAACTTGCAATGAGATTAGATTTCCTTAACATTCCCTCTGCTACGGGCTCTATTACAAGTTACTTGAACTGTTGAGATAGACTGAGATGCTCAAACTTCAGACCCGTGCGCTTTCTGACTGTATGAGGCAAAAAGCAACGCAAAAATCAGCCCAAATTGCTTCTTTACAATTTATGTTTTAACTATCGCATACTATGCGCCATTGCCTTTTTAGAGATTTTACAGTAGGCATCAAACTGAAAATCCGTCAATGCGATGCGACCCTGCACGGTCTAGAGTGCGAAGTACGCATTTTCCGCTGCGATGCAGCCCGATCCGCCCCGAAGCGACCCGTCGCACGTCGTAATACGCGTTTGCGTTTAGGAAATATGTTTGTTTGCAGTATTTTTGTGGGCTAGACTTCGTTCCATCCAGAATCCTCAGTATACCTACTGGTTGGTAGCTGCGGACTGCCAAATCAGGGTCCTGGGTGTGGGGACTTGCCATAGATGTCAACACCCACCAGTTAAAGCAAAGAAGCTAACAGATGGTGATACCGTCGCCCCCGGAAATATGCTCCATACAAAGACAACGTTCACCGTAAATACGTAAATCGTAACCTACTACAAATAAGGTTCACAATCGAATGCGAGACATAAACCGCACAAGAGAAATAATCACAGAGATTCGAATATCGAATGTCGGTTCGGTCACGGCATGGATGTTATTGTGATGTTGTACTAGCTTGCTGAGGTTCATAACAATGTATGTGCCTGTGAGTCTTATTTATTTAGTTGCAGCTATATGTCTCTGATTTACCCCAAAATTGATTCCAGTAGTGAGTTGTTATAAGAAGATTAAAATGTTTTATTCATTTGACAGTATTACTAGAATGAACGTGACTCCGCGAGTCAACGCTTTTGAACGATAAAAGTTTGAGCATCACCGGCTAACCTTCTCGTAATTTTCCCAAGCATTTAGATAGTTGGAATTCTAAGAATTCTTGCCTTTTCTTTGGTAACTGCCGCTTTACACGCTTTAACGGTATTTAACCTTTCTCGGTTTATGGTAAACTTGGCTTTGAACTTGCCTTACATTCTTCTTCTGTCGAGTTGTGGCATATCATCAATACAATGTATTGCATATGTCATATGCATGAGTCAGAATATTTCTGACTACCCCCTCGGGGAATATAGTCGTGAGCATATGCTTATGCTATATGCATGAGTCTGGCGGCCGCGTACCGGAAAGCGCAGCGTGGGTAGGCCCCCCACACGGTGGACCGACGACCAGCACTCGTAGTATGCTACACGTGATACGGCTGTATCACGTCTTTTATCGCATTCGTTCGCACGCAAATAGAAAGAGAGCTAAGGTGTGATAGCGCTGTATCACTGCGGCATGCTAGCTATGCTGGTGAAGGCGGCGGGAAACCGTTGGATGAGGGCAGCGTGAGACCGATCGTTGTGGCGATCCTTGGGGGAGGCCTATGTCCAGCAGTGGACGTCCATCGGCTGAGATGATCATGATGATGACTCGTCGATGACGTATAAAAAATCATCAGCTAATTAAAAAGGATCATGAAAAACCTTTATTGTTGTGCACAAAATTAAACCTTACCTCCATTGTTACAGAGTCAACTGTGGGACGAATACGAGCTAGAGGACGCCACTTACGCCGAATGCAGCATCAGCAACGCCGTCAATAGCTTCGAAGTAAGTCAAGATACAGCGTGGGTGTCAGCCTGCAATCACACTTTGTACTAGAGTTGGGTGTGAGGCAAAGGCTGACACCTACGTAGGGTTGCCAGACACAAACTTACCATTTCTTGGAAATTTCTGGGATTACCTATACGAACGGAGTTGGAGCCAAGGTTCCAACTCAACTGTTCAACGGACGATAGAAGAATATGTTAAAAAAATGACTTTTAAGGTATTTTAGTGATATTTAAAAGGGAAAAGAAAAAATGCTAACTGTTGTCAAAAATAATTATTTGATCGAACGATACCTACCTAACATACTTACAATTTAAAGAATTCCTTTTATGAAACATCCAACCCCAGAATATACCACTCCGTTTCTTTTCGGGGGAGTCGTCAGAAGCGACTAAGAGATAGTGTCGTAACTTTGTAAAAAAACTAGTATTCGGGGATGACGGGACAGTAAAGTATAATTAATAGGCACTGTACCAGACGCTAAATTCTAGGACTTTCTCGGATTTACCGGCCATCTGGCAACCTTACAACTACACTCAAATCCAGTCTATAAAGTCGTCCAAGAAAGTTAGACTAACTTGGTATCTAATGAACGCTTAGGGTTGAGATTGGAATTGTTCTAGGTGTTTGAAAACTACACAAAGTAGTCCTCGTTGTTTGAAGATATGACAAGTAAACGACATTGAATCTTAAGGGGCTTACAGTTAAAGTCAAAATGTCCTTAGGTATTGCAAAACTATAATTTTATCTTCTTGAAGTACTTTAGTATCTATCTTGTTGCGTTTCCGTCGAAGAAAAGCGGAATGGAGATGTGTAAAATCAACCAATGAGGTGTTTGCTATGGTTGTTGTTGGGATGTTCCCGAGTTCACTTCATCACTATGACAATGACAGACAGCAATGTGTCATTTTGTGTTGTTTTGTGTGACATGTTATTTGTTTGAACGAGCTTGTCTATCGCTAGAGTATATGTCAGTGCCATAAGTATAGAAAGTTGTTCAGTTTGACGGTCTGATCATCATCCCCTAAAAAAAGTGTCAGATTAATATTAAGAAGGATAAAACAAAAATCAGCAGATGGAGTTAGTTTGACAAAAATACCAGTCAGTTTAAAGGTTAAAAATTGACTGACTATTAAATTTTCTGGTGTTGCCAGTAGATAAACTGCTCATTACCTAAAAATCCGTAATAACATAGAACATTTTAGTCTGTTGTACATAAACGAAGATCGTATAAAAAGTAAATCAATTCAATGTACCTATTTGTTTCACATCAAATCTATTTTTCCGTGCAATTTCGGAATAGATAAAACGCCTAAACTCTTTAGATCCGACAGCAAAATTTTTTATATTTTTGTCGCCATAAGCGACCACGCTGGGCGCCATTTACCTATTGTCACTGAAATGCTCAATTTTCCTCGCTTGACTCCGTTAGACAGAATCAAGCATTTTATTGGTTGATTTTACCCATCTCCGCTCAGCTCCGTATGAGTGGAAACGCACCCTTCGTTTCCACCAGAGATGTGCGAGGTAGCGAGGCTGTGAGCGAGGAAACGATCCGCCAATAGCGCGCTCGCTCGATCACGTCATTGGGAAATTGAAGCACTCCCACTGGCCGATTTTTTCCTTGCTCACCGCCACGCTACCTCGCAGATCTCTGGTGGAAACGCAGCCTTAGCATCCCCGAGGATTGCTTCAGGTTGTGCACTTTTATCATTATTGGTGGGTTTCTCGGTGCAATGTTATATTGTCGTAGCAGGTGGTTGTTCCCTTGCAAAAGCAATTCTAAAGAAACCTTAGATATATGTATTTGATTCAAAATTTCAAATTGGTTTACTTACGTTGGCATCATCTTGTCCCCGGTATAAGCGGGATATATACCGGGGAGAAGATGATGCACAGTGGCGTAGCGTGCCTTAGCGGGGCCCCGTATACAAATTTGTTTGGGGGCCCTTATGAAGGGTAAAGATTTCTCAAAAATTAAAGGAAAAAAAATGTTTGCATAAAAATAAAAGAAATATTCATTCATCATAATCTTAGATCAACATTAAATTTATGGATAGGCCGAAAATGGATTACGCGAACATTTCAAACCAGAAAAATGAGGCAAAACAAATGAAAGGTTTACTTCAAATTTGTATGCAAGTGCCCTAGATTTGACAGAAAATGGCGCTAGTTTGTGTGGACTAAGTACACTAGTAGTGTGCTTCAACTTACCGCGCTTTAGGCCTATCCATAAATTTTATTTTGATCTAAAATCATAATGATCTATCTGTCACTTTCCAAAATATTTACAAACAATTCAAATTAAATATTTTTTTTCGGCAAACTCATTTATTAAATCATTTATAAAATAGCAGATGAAGAAATTTGGGAAGTTTTTATTAATTTTTGCTTACGCACGTCGGGGGCCCCCATGGCCCATGGCCCATTGATATGGCAGATACGGCGCTAGCTACGCCCCTGATGATGCATGATAAGATGATGCCATGAGAAATTATTCGACAACGTCTAACAATTTTTGCCCTGTCATCGGGTTCTAGCAACTACCAACTAACCAAAGGAATTGTGGTTCTGAATTATCACGTTTATAATATTTGTCTTTAACTATAAAGTTATTAGTCAAGTCGTTAGTTTTACATCTGACTAACTATGAAACTATATAGCCTGTGGATTCCGTGATTTCCTTGTGGATTCAGATTTACTAGTAGAAAGAGGATCCTAAGCATAATCTTAACTCAATTTTCCAAAAATCGTAAGTAAGGTATTTGCATGTACCAAGGCACTTTTTTTTTATGAAAAAGAGCTGATTCCTTGGGAAAAAAAGCTAAATTTAGACTGGCCAGGATGTCAACATTTGAACAAAAGCTTTCTATTTAAATCTTCCAGCTACTTTGATCAAATTAAACGATTCTCATAAATCATGAATTAAATACGCTCAGATAATTTCAAATTAAAAAATCTAATTGAAATCTGCCCCTACTCCTTCGCCACCGGCACAAGTTCTGTGCGGTCTCTCAGACCAACGTGTTTTTTCACAGCTTTTGGCCGGCAAGCAACTTGACTGTGCAGAAAAAAAATTTTAGGCTTAACCCTCACGTATTCCGCATAGAGTAGCAGCGGTGTAGGTGGAAATAATAGCAGATTACACATCGAGGGCAGGAAAGTAAGAAAGGTCTCAGATCTCATGTAATGTGATCTGAGGCTTTCTTATTTACTGCTCGAGGTTAGTATTTTATTTTTCTCCTCGACGGAGGTGGAAAGCGGCAACTTCGTTCAGCGCAGTGGGACGAAAGTTGACGCTTGCCGCCCGGAGGGGAGAAAAAATATTATGATAACGGTAAACGACTGAAAATGAATACGTAATAATTTACAAAGAGTGAATACCTACTCAATAACACTATAATTTGTAGACTCTTATATAATCCGTGCTATAATGAGAAATGGTAGACAACTGGAAATGATTCCTTAGTATAGGAGTGAATAGGTACTCAAAATACGATGTTTATTATCAATTATGATTATGTAAATTATCGTTTCCGATGAAATCCTGTTTAAGGCTAATTAAGGCGTTGGTAATAGTTAACAAACATTTTTTTGTAGGGACATCGTTCTTTGACAATCCAACTTTTTGCTAAAAGACCACTAAAAAAAATCGTTATATTATATAGGTAATTAATTTGGTAAAAACGTGTTTTCCAGATAATTTAAAACACGATTTTTTAACGAACAAGACGGTCTCAGAAACCGACTCGGGTATTTAAGTCTGATATTTGGGCCAGGGTGGCTAAGGGTTAATCAAACATTGTCCGACGTGTTTAACTTCGCCTTTACGAAGCTCAAACCTTTTTTTTATGTGATTTGTACTTTTTTGTTCGTATTTCTCTGTAAGCTAGCAACCATGCGTGAATGTAAAACGCTTTCAGCCGTTTCGGCCTGACCCGGCAGTAATTGGGCTCAGGGGCCCTAACGTTCAATTTTATGTCCGTTGATTGGCCCCAGTGGACTATAACTGACCCAATTGATGAACATCCATTGTAGTACGAGTACATTATTGATGTAAAATTTTATTACTTTCTTCTTTTACTTAGATAGGTGTAAGGGACAGCCCTCAGCAAACTGAAACGGTTAACTCAGACCATTAAACTGAACAACTTTCACTATGGAGCCTACATCAGGAAACACGAAAAAAAATCGGCAGGTTTGTATGGGACAACTGATTTTTTTTCGCGTTTCCTGAGGTAGGCTCCATAGTGAAAGTTGTTCAGTTCACCGTTTCAGTTTGCGGAGGGCTGTCCCTTATACCGTGTATATATAAATAGGCACCTTGCCTTGCACGTTTATTCTTTTGAGTAGGCCCGGTGCATTTTGTTGCAACAACACTTATACAGGGTGTAAAAAAACATGCTAGTTATATTTAAAGTGGTGGTTTCGACCAACTATCAAACTGAAAAATGTTTACTATGGGAGAAAAATAATATGGGTAGACTTTTAGTTTAAAAGGATGCCAAGCCAATGATTTAAATTTCACCCTTTAGTGAAAATTGTTTAGTTTTGCTCTAAAAAACGTTAAATACTCATAACTTTTGATTGAGTTCGTCGATTAGGATGAAATAAACACTAAATGTTTCTCCCAATGTGGACTGATAGACTTCACATATGCATCAGAATTTGTTCTTCATTGTATGCAGGTTTCCTCACAATGTTTTCCTTCACTTTTTGGGAGTTCTTGTGGCATGGTATGTATTCCGTGACCCCCATGATTGAGTGTCCATGCCTCTCCGCCACCAGCCACCAACGCTCTAGATATTCTTTGCCAGGCTGGAGTCTACTGGTATAAACATATACTTACAGGGTATAAAATTAAATGCGTTACACATCGACATCGAACAAGTTGCTACAGACCATCAAACTGAACAACTTTCACTACAGAGCCAAAATCGAAATCACAAAAAAAATTATGTAGTTTCAAACAACTGTATGAAACAGCTGATTTCTTTCGCGATTTTAAAGTTGGTCCCATACTAAAGTTTTATGGTTAAAAATTTCTACCCTGTAGGCATCCCTAGCCTCATCCAGATTCATGACACGGACATTTTACGATTTCCGGAACATTAAACCACGTCGTTTAAGTAGGTAATTCGGAAATTTATTGAGCAGTAGTGGACCCGACGCTCAAACGCATTCAAGTCTGACAACCTATCTAAAGACATGCGGTTGAACCTCACTTTTTTATGACGACGAGATTCGAAAAACAGTAGTTTGTTAGGATTTTGGGTTTTATTGATATAGCAGGGAAGTTCCTGATTTGTGCGGTTATTCCTTAGATATAGTTTAATTTGTGTTCATCATCATATCGCATGGCATTTCTATCTTCCTGCTTGGTTCCGAGGGGGGGTTAGATTTCGAGGTCGAGGTGTTTCAGTCTTCCGCTGCCAGGGTTAGCCTGTGGAGTTCTTCGATTCCACCGGAGAAACGGCGCAGAGTGCACTCGTTTACCACATGGGAGAGGGTCTGGTCAAGTGCCCCGCAGTCGCACGTCGCACCCCATTTGTAGAGGTGATACTTTGGTTCTTCCGTGGTTGGGTCTGAACCGGTTCCATTTCAAAACCAGCCGGCTTGACAGTCGGGTCTCGCACGAGGCTTGCATGTGGATGGTCAAAGAGACCCTAATCTAAATTTTTTTGTGTTGAGCAATCTAAATCTAAACTATTATAAAACTGTAACTGAAGTGTGTCTGTACATTGAAGATATTTACAAAAAAAAGATTACGATATGGTTTTTAGGCATCCCTGACTCGTAATCAACCTTCTTTAGAAATTTTGTATGTCTGTTTGTCTGTTTGTTTGTGTGTTTGTTTGTTTGTTTGTTTGTTCGCGCATCACGCAAAAACTACTGAACCGATTTTGATGAAACTTTTTTTGTTTGTTTGTTTGTTTGATAGCTTATGATCTGACTTAAAATCTGGTATATAATTTGTGCGGACGAAGTCGCGGGAAAACACTAGTACGTTATAAAAACGAAATACTGTCCTGTACCCCATTTGTCAGCAGCAGGGCTAGGCAGCGCTGAGCGCTGTAACTATTTCTCAATTTAAAAAACAAAGGACAATGAGCAGTGGTGTATTTCTCTTTCTGTCGCACTTATCCGGCATACATATTAGGCTAGCCTCTTCTTGTCAGTGGAAGTATGAAGTGTTCAGGGTGTGGTTCCATTCAACAGTACCTACGCTTTAAAATGCGGTTGGTAACAAAGTTTCACAACAAGTACGTGCTGAACGTGTACGGTACGTGTTAATGAATAAGCACAAAACCTTATACACTCCAACTAATTTGTAACGAAATAATTTGATTGAAACAATAATTTCATTATTTTATTAGGGAGGGTGAGTGGACCTATGCGGTGGACTGACATTGAGCTCAGTAAATTTAAATTACTTATGCAAACAAGGAAAAATGGAAACTAAGTTTAAACCTTGATAATACTCGATTCTAAACAAACTGTTTTTTAGTTTTACGTTTATTTATTATCTCGTTGTATAGGTACCCAAATGGAGCCAACACAGTTGAAATAGAAAAAAAGAAATAGAAATCGATTGATTATGCGCATAATGTCAAGAAGTTGTTCACAAATATTATAACAGTTCAATATGCAGTTCAGTGTTCAGTTGTTGTTCAGTTTGATGGTCTTAACCACACCTTTTTAATATTACTAGGGTATTTTGTTCCACCTTGGACATAATATACTCCATAAAATGTTATTGCCTCTACCCGTTGTAAAGCCTCAAATTAGGTCCATTGTAATAAAGTTCCAATCTTACCTACACGGATATAATGGCCCCACACCCTTACCCAATTAGCCCTGAAACGTAGCCTAAATCACCGCAGATTGACCCAAATGTGGTGGCCCAGACCGGATGGGTCAACCCGTGGGTCATGCACGGTCATGACAGTGATTGTCATTTGTCAAACTGGAGTGACATTAGGGTACTGTTCCATCGCAAGATGTAGCGAGCGGTAAGCCGAGCGATAAGTTACTTATTTATGATTGTGATGACATAATGGAGTGAGCGAACTATTGGAGGAGACTGGTGACAATTAGTTGTCTCTTTCTTAAGACACATCTTCATACATAATTACTACCTAGGTGATTTTTGAAACACATCAAATTTTCAGAACCTGAAACTGCAACAAACAGCAGTTTCACACTTTTGAAGCGAGTAGACAGCATATATGCTCACGACTATATTCCCCGAGAGGGTAGTCAGAGATATTCTGAAAACTTAGAACATCCACGTCCATCAAACTACAGGAGCCAACCTATAGCAAAAAACAGCTGTTTCACATTTATAGTAAGTTGTTTATTCTGATGATCTGAACCACCCACTTTAAGTTTGTAACGCATTTAAGTTTACGTACTTATTTTGTATACCTACGTTCCACTATAGAACACTGCAGTCAAGAAATGCAGTAGATTCTAACATAGAGGCACGGACTTGAAAGAAATACGGACCGAATATTGCACTAAAAAGATGTGAAGCATGCAAGGTAATACAATCTCGTTTGTTCTACATGCGACCTACACTCACACAGATGCACTAGCTCTAGGCGCAGGTGCTACAACCCGTCACCTTATATACCACGTGACTAGCACGCACACAAAAGAAATAGGTGCTTCACTCATGATTAGACGAGATTACGTCTGGTTCTTCTTTTAAGTCTGCGCATGGAGGTTTGTATCTCATCTGTTGGTGCTAATACCTGTCTACTTGTACATAGATGGATACTTCGTTTGTACATCGATGGGCCACATTCGCAAAGAAGATGCAAGTGAGTTTTCATCTCCTTGTAAAATCTGCAGCTGGTTGAGTCATTTAGCTTCAGCGTGTGCATATGCTTATTCAATTTGCAGTGGCCTGTGAGAGATCAAATTTTGTCCTTATTAAGAGCAAGTAAGTTGTTCGCAAGTTTGACTGTAGGAATTAAGCGCCTTCCAGTGGAATAAGTGCCTTAAAGTTCAATGGGGTTTAGTCGGAATTGACAATTTCGAGGAATCGCTTTGGTCATGTTTCGTAAATTAATTTTGATAATGGAAACGATGACTATCTGTCGTAGGTTAATCGAATCGTGCGTTACTCCATGTCAAAATGTTTGGTTGGATTCCTATTGTTTGACTCTGATAACAATGCAATGTTACGGGTAATCGGAAATTAAAGTGTTCTATCAGTTGAGACGAAAGAACTGTGTGAACTCTGGCTTTTGATTTTTGATAGGGTTTTCGTTCAAATGCTCTTTTGCTTTTCTCTTTCCCAATGAAATTTTGAGAAGAACGGCCCGAGTTTTGAGTAATTATGTATAGAGCAGACAACGCGAACCAAATCTGTGCACCATGATCAGCAGTGTGGGGCGCGTGCTGGGAGCGTCAGGCTGCGACGAGCGCCTGGCACAGGCTAAGTGGGTTAGAGCGCGTGCACCCTAACGCGTGTTACAAAACATTACTTCTCGGTAGCTTCTCTAGTTAACATAGTACCTCAATGGTTTAGGGCCAGATTTTTAGCGTAGGTAGGTATAGTAAGCGGTCGTACCTATGTCTGCCTACCAATATAGGATAGTAAAAGACCGTAGGTAGAACTGAATTTATGGGCTAAGTTTCAGTTAGGGTAGGGGGCTGAAGCAGGAGGCTAGTTTTTTTGGATGGGCAACAGAATTCTTGTGAAATTGGCCCTACAGGAAAGAAAAGAAGCTATGAGCTATGAGCTAATACTAACCAATTAAAGTTAATGAAATTTTGCAGAAACAATCTAGAAGCAAATTTCTATGCTTGTATGTAGTCAGATTTTCGTCAAAATGTAAAGTTTTAAAGTTACAGTGCCTCAAAGATTTCTATAAAAATCTTTAATTAATTCTAGCATTGAAACTGTATATTTTAACGAAAATCGGACTCCATACAAGCATTACATTTGTTTCTAGATTGTTGCTGCAAAATGTCATTGACTTTAATTGGTTAGTATTGAAAATATCATCATAGTACGTTCGTATGGAGCGCGCTCCGAATTATATCCCCTTTAATTTAATGCGGTGGGGTTTGCGTTGAGTCAAATTGCGACATCATGTTCGATGGTTCGGTAGGGGGTTATACATACACACACACACACTACCTTAGTACAAGAACTTGTACTAGAAAAGACTACGACTCTACAACCTATGAAGTAGATGTACAGTTTAGGGTAAACAGTTGCATACCTATAATACTGAACCACTTCCCCAAAGAAACCTATGCAAAAAAAACGTTTGTATGCAGCGCGCATTTTCGCTCTCTAAATAAACTTCTCTTAAAGACTGCCGCACCTGAAAAATCTTGAAAGGTGTCCCAAGACACCTTAAAAATACGGGCTTCCTCCAGTAGTAAAGCCGTCGACGTCATTAAGTCTCATGGGGCACTACTCTTATACGAGTAAATGGGCTCATTTTATGGCGCGACGACACGTGTAAAATAAGTGCCTACGTTGTCACTGTCGCCCATTCACAGTTTATATAATGTTACGATGTAACTAAGCCAGTAAATGGTCCATCCATTGGTCCGTCTATGTTTTTTTTAATGGACTTTTGCTTGTTCGTTAGCACTGCATTTCTTCCGTAGTTTTTGGGAGTATCTATCCCAATCTCAAGGATTGTTTTTGATCAAGTACAAGATGAGTTTGCGGAGACTCGTGGTAAGGTCGTTTAAGAATTTGACATTTGGCGTCTTGTGGACATTTTGAGAATTTGTCATTTTGATCTGAGAGCACTTAGTATTAATTGCTCCATTTGACTGACAGCATAAGAATAATTAATTCTATGCTGACAGTGAACATGGTCTATTCGGACAAAAGGGCTTTGACGATTAGTGCCCTTTGCAAGCTTTGGTGTGTCCGTACACATGACTGTTACTTTAGTGGCATTGAATAGTTCCAAAATAGTGCGTAATCTAATCATTGCTTAGGTCTACAGGGTGAAATTTATATTGTTAGCATCCTTTTAAACTAAGAGTCTACCCATCAAACTGAACAACTTTTACTATGGGAGCAAACCGATCGGAGCAAAAAAATCAGCTGTTCCATATTAAACTGCATTGCCTACTCGACTCAGATGTATACAACAGCTGATTTCTTTTTGCTCCGATAATCGGTGTGCTCCAATCGTAAAAGTGGTTCAGTTTGATGGATAGAATCTTAGTTTCAAAGGAATACCTACCCAATCAATCACCCTGTATTTAGTCATCCAAATTCCCGTCATGTGTACGCTACGAATAAAGAAATAAATATGGTAATATAATTCACGTCAAAAAATGACCCCACGAACTTTGATGTACACCACGCAAGCGCGCAAGACTCAATCATTATGGCGACTCCAATTACGGCGTTTGCCGCCAAAACTCATGGTGCCAAAAATTAAGGAGATTTTGTTCGGAGTTATCGTTCCATATTTATTTCTTTATTCGTAGTGTGTACGCTATACTGACACCCTTCGGTCCTTCGAGCAATCTTGAATTTTCACAAAAGATTTATATTATATCGATAGTTGATCAAAAAATATTATAATAGGTCATTTTGTCGTAATCGTAATTTCGCAGCTTAAATAAAGTTATACCTAATTGATATAATAGTGATCTACATTCTGATAAATAAGTAAATCTTTAACATGAAATCATTATGAAACGTTGTGGCTTAATTACACAATGACTTTACTTTAGCTAATTTTGTGATCTTCTGAGTGTCATATAGCGATTTACAAAGGTTTATAAAGATTTACAAGAAGACAGCGAATTTGGAATAAAAATCAAGGTGGTAGTTGGCCAATTGGGACGTATGCCACCTTCCATACTAAAGTCTTCAACCCCCTTTGCTAATAATTTACATGAGACTGTAGCGTCTAATTCTTTTATGAACAATCATAAACAGCACTTTTGACACGAAAATCTTCCCCCTATTTATTAGTGGGTATTAGAGATAAAGGGCATTATTCATTGTCGTAATGCTGTAAAGCTTAAATTGAAATTTAAGGTACCTACTGTGAAGGAAAACAATGTTCCATTGTATAAGCCATCGGATCAAGTGTTAATTATTATAGTCAATTTTATAAACGGAATTGCGATCCGGAATTCCGAATCAGAATTGTGATTTTGTATAGGATTTGATCTTTGATTATTTATATACGGACCAGCCTTGAAGTAGCATTTTCCCTCTGCCAAGGTACAAGATCAGTGGATCATGTTCATTTACAAATAATAAACAGTAAAAGTATGTAACGCATTTAATTTTCTAGGACGCAGACGAACTCCGTTTTGTCTTGTATACAATTTTGAACTCTTTTGTTGGGATGGATTAAATCATAGAGGTATTATACCAGGAATAGAGGAACATACAGCTGAGAGAGCGAGACCACTGTACAATAGAAAGAGATACGCGACGCGAGGCAGTAGAACCGTTTTCTAGTCACTAATCAATTTTTACAATTCGGTTTCCGTGAATAATTGGGAATCTATAGTGAAATCGTAGATAATTTTGGGGTATATTGTTCAACTTTTTCCTTCACCTATGGCTAGATAATTCTAGGCCTTCTTCTGCCTCTCTTTCCTATGCGTTTAAGCTATGGCATTCATAAAAATTATGACGAGCTTCCTACGTAAAAAAAATTGCTTACCCAATTCACAAATCCTTATTAATGGTACAGATTAAATGAGACGTGTCAAGAGTTCGCAGCGAAGTACTTAAATAGGGGTCGCGAAGGCGGCAAATCGCTGGCAGTTTTAAACCTAAGTTGCAGGGATTTTTTGCTTTCTATTTTGTTGTAGTAAAAATGAAAATATAGGACTTGTTAGAAAGCAAGCCTCAGTTTTCAGTTTTCTCTCTTTTTTATTATGTACCTTCCTATCTTTTATAATGTAGGCAGATTTTTTAATCTTTAAAAAAAGTGTTTCAAGGCATCTCAACCTCCAATCTCACCTAAAGCAACGATTCTAATATTAGTTAAGCAGCGGCTTATATTTTAATTAACATGACAATTATCATTCACAATTACTGTCCGTCCAAAATACTACCTATACCTACTGTTGAATATCAAATGTATTTTAGTAGTTTAGTCAATTTTATCTGATTAGGTATCAGAATCAGAATCATAATCAGAAACAATTATTCGTCATCACAGGTAAAAAGTACAATAGGCAAATTATACAATAGTTGGAGTGTAGTTTTATAGGACCACTGTGATGCACCATGAGGCATACGAATATAAAAACAATAATTATTCTTTTTTACTATGATGACATGATAATTATTATATTTTAGATTATTTATAAGATATAAAAATTTCATTTATAGGTCATAGGTAAGACACTTTTCGTTCGGAGTGTATTTTGTGTTAACGTTATAGTCAAAACTATTAAAAGTTTTTAATTTGCGAACAAAATTGTTTACCTAGTTTTTAATTTACACCCACAAGTCCTATCTAGTAAAGAAATCTGTCGTGAGACTTGATGAAAAATCTTTTTTTAGCTTAGAGGTTTACGGCTTCACGGTTCTGTTACTGTTCTCTTTTTACCGTGCCGACTAACCTACCGAGTCTTTTTGTGGAAGACTCTTCAACCGAGAGGTTTTACGCTGCTGTGGCGCATGGCGTGGAAACAGTAATTGTCTGCACTCGCACAGCTCCTGCAAATTAATGTTCATTGTTTGTAACTACCGAGTTATACCTACTTGTATATAGCATAGCAGCTTACTGCTTGTGTTAAAGTAGGTATTATAAAGGGAGTATTATTTTGCGGGTTGCTTCAGATGAGCAAACTGAATATATATTTTTTTTATGGGTTTTGGGCCTTGACTGATAAGTCTGTGCCACATAGACCATCGCTGGTCCTTTTTTAAAGTTCTTACCAATCCCCACTGCGGCGAGAAATCGCAGTAGATTCTTGATCGGGACAGTTTGTATCTCATCTGGTGTCAGAACCTGCCTACCTAGATGAGTACTGCGTTTGTACATCAGGGGGCCACAGTCACATAGGAGGTGCAGAGGAGTTTCCATCTTGCGGCCGGTCGTATCACTTAATTTCAGTGTATGCATGTGCTCGTTTAATTTGAGGTGGCCTGTGGACCTTGCTATTGTACAAATTTGATCCTTGCTGAGGGCAAGGAGACCATTCGCAAGTTTGTGATGAGCGAAGCTCGTTCGCCCCAGGTAATATATATAATATTCAATTAAAATATGCAGTAATATTTCATTTATACCAGCATCATGTTTTAAAATTAACCGAAGCGTAATAAAATTAAAAATCAAATTATTTCGGCATACATCCACTCTTGTTTAGGAGTGCAATAATAATTACAATAGATCCATTCTTTCTACTGTTCCCTCAGGCTAAATTGGATTCACTTTCAGGCACATAAATAAATATCCCTACAGAACTAAAGATTCCTGCAAGCGGCCGCTGCGCTGTGCTGTTCGGTGCAACACATTATTTTATAAAGTTAGAGGACGCACGAGGTGGACGCACTCAGCCGGGGTTTGTCCGTACGTCGTCTAACGGGCACTATGTGTGAGTGCACCGACAGCTCATAGATTCTTGAGTGAGTGCAACTCCAGGAGACCCGTGGATTTTTTTTTAACCCATTGCTAACAATATCAAAATGGCGTTTATATATAGGTCTAGGGGCGGTGCGACATTTACTCCAGTTGCTTTCTGGTCCTCGACTGAGATATCTATTCATGTGCCGACATCAGCCGCTTGCATGAAGCTTTCGTTTCGTAGGGATATTTATTCTTGTGCTTTCGGGAATACGTCGATTCCAGCGGTTAGCAAACTAACTGGCTCCCTCTTGGGAACGATAATCTCTTAGTCGGCTTTGTGCTTTGTTGATAACTTGAAACTAGCAACAAGCTTAGCTTTTCGTTTTCCCGCTTTTGTGGTTCATTTGAGGGATTGCGCAACACTTGCTAGCGGTTTGACCTTAATCCGCTTTCACTTTTCTTTCGAGCTCCGTAAGTAGGTATTCTACCTAGCTAGCAAGGCAAGGGCGTGCATACGAAATTGCTGCGGCTAGAATTGAGAGGTGTCACTTGATTCTCCATATAGACTCATCAGGTACCCGCCACTCCCTGCAACACATCTAGATCTTCTCTCTTCGACCATATAACTCTTATGCGACTCCAACCTAAGGCCCAGGCTCGGACTCAGCTTAGAAGGCTCTAGTGGCATCATGACTTCATAATGAGAAGTTTTAGCTAGATTTGGTACAGATCGTAAAAACTGTTGCCCTCGTCATCCTTGGTTGAGGTCTTACTCTGTGCTTCCAGCCGTTTTTTTTTAGTATAGCCTCGTCCTCATTCGATTCAGCGTGGAAAATTTCTCGCAAAGATTGTAAGTATAATAAGTGACGTATAATGCACTACTTAACGTGTAGAATGCAGGCTAGGGCCCGTGTGGCAAACGCCACCCTGACTCTATTGTCAGTCCGCTACAGGTGGAGGATTTGATCCTCTTTGCGTCGAAGACGAGGATCAGGTATTTCCCCCCGGGAGCACTCAGATCCGTGGTGACTCCACTTACCAAAGGCTCGCCACAAGCTGCCTTGTGGTGTATTAATGAGCAGTGGACCTAATATACCTACGCCTCGGTATTGATTGAACCATATACGTTTCCATTTCACATTTGAGATTTTCGGTAACCAAATTACAATATCCTATTAGGTCATGTTAATTATGCACATTAATTTATGTACCAGACTAAA
Organism: Agonopterix heracliana; assembly: GCA_963693445.1. Classification (NCBI taxonomy): domain Eukaryota; kingdom Metazoa; phylum Arthropoda; class Insecta; order Lepidoptera; family Depressariidae; genus Agonopterix; species Agonopterix heracliana. The sequence goes on from OY856308.1 coordinate 3,245,523, forward strand.
TTTCACATGAAACCACTAATTAAATCGGCCAAATTCTAATTATAGCATTGCAGCTCATGCGTATGCATATTAGGTATTTGACGGGGGCTATTGCGAACCGTAAGTCTGCAACCTTATACCTGAGGACAAAAATAGAAATTACACATAAGTACTCCGATTTTTTGAAGAGTTCGCGAGTGGCGACCGCGTACCGGAAAGCGATACGCCCCCACAAGGTGGACCAACGACCTGGTGAACGCGGCGGGAACCCGTTGGTTGTGGGCCTCCGGGTAGTGGCATCGCTATAGCATCCGTCATCCGTGTCACAGAGAGACACTCATAGTCTGCGCTGCGTAATCTTGCGATCGACTTATACTCCATTCCAAATAACAACGAAAATTTAGGCCATTTTGAATTACTCAAACAGAGATTTGAAACACTTCCTCTCACTTATTCTTAGAACAGCTTTAGTAACGTCCAAGATACGTTGGATAGTATATCTTTCTCATAAATTAATCATATTTGCTAATTAGAATTGGCCAGAAAGCTATACAGGAATCGGAATATCTTTTCGTCCTTATTTGGGATGCAGTATAGAGCAGTACTAGACCGTCCGAAACCAGCTACAATACAGCCAATCAGTGCAGCCGCATTTTTTTTATAAAGGCAAAGCAAAGGCGGCTCCAACACAGACACCCTTAGCCTGTGCTGCATTATCTTACAATGGACTTAGATCAGTGTATGATATTATACCGAGTTAAGACTTAAGACATGTAGGTACTCCAAATCTATAACAACTGATGAAGATAATGAAATATTGTTTCATTATATTCATCTGTTGTTATAGATTAGGTACATTATCATCAGAATTGTTACCGAACACGGCACTTTCATACAAAGAAACAAATATATAGGGTCCTACTTAATATGCCGTGTTCGGTGACAATACTAATGATAATGTTATGCGAAACCGGTCAAATTACAGATAGTCTTCAAGTGTATGTAATTCAGTTGGGTATGTGAATTTAAACGAGCCCGGCTGGTTTACATAATAAGTGAGTAGAGTGATGAGATGAGTCTATGCTGCAGTCGGGTTTGTATTTACGCGACTCGCCCCGCCCTGCACAACACAACACAGCCTTCTGTGTGGATCCGTGACAGGAATCAAACGGTCTGGTATTGAGTCGCCAGCTCTCTTCCAATGTAGGCTATCTAGGCCGGTTTTTATTTCGAAATCTATCAAACTCCATTGCCTTAGCGACCCAAAGTGGGACTTGGCTTCCGAAACAAGCTTTTCTCGATCTTGCGCGACCTCTCTTCAGTTGCTGTTTTTAGGGTTCCGTACCTAATGTGCCATTGGGACAGTCCGATCGTCTCCGTCCGTCTGTCTATAATTGCTAGGTGGTAGAAATTTAAACTGATTAACTCGCACTTGGCCGGTTTTTATTTTACAGTCCATGCAATAAAACTTTGACGCAGAACACGCGTAGACGGTAATAATATAGGTAATAATTTATATATGGAAAAATAGTTTAGAAAATCTAGATTGCGCGTCTCAAATAACAGTTTACATTTTTTAATAAAATTACGAAGATATAGCTTTGAACTTAGGTATTCATACAAAATTTCAAAGCTTTATATCTTCGTAATTATATTGTAAAATTTAAGTGTTATTTAAGATGCGTAATCTAGAATCTCTAAACTATTTTTCCATATATAAATTATTACTTTTATTATTACCGTCTACGCGTGTTCTGCATCCATGTTTTGTATGAAATTGACTACACAACTCCGTGTGGTCACAACTGACTAGTTGATAAATCATCAAGAATACCTACTTGCGTTCATTGTTTACCGCCAACATTAATCTCTAAATCCCATCCAATCCCTGTAGATCAGCATCTACGTGTTTCTTTTACAGTTTAAACTAGGGTTGCTGAGGACATATGATTTCAGATGAAAATCTGTTTTCGGATTTAAGTATGTTAATTTGACGAGAACTTAGAATATTAGTGTATCGATGTAAACTCTACCCCTGGTGGCTTCATTGATCTCTCTCTCTCTCTTTCTCTACCTTTTGCTGGCTATTTGATTTCGAATGGTGGAGAGGATGCCTTCCGCGTCTTTTCTCTCCACTTCGCCTTATTCCTGTCGTCATCTGCGGAGATATTGCACACGGTCACTACATCACTTTGGAACTGTGTTCATGCACTAGTCTATGGAATAGTAATATTTGATCGATGCTATAGAACTTCCCCTCGGTCTCTGTCCGGGAATCAACAGTCGCAGTTCGCCCCCTGTTTACGATTATTTGTGGTTTGGGGCAAGCAAGGGTCGTTATGTAACACTGAGACCATCACTGATCCTTTGTGTTCGCCCCAAACTCACCCATATTTTACGCATACCTCCGAACTTAAGATATTTTCTTTTCACTTTTCAGTCTCGGAAAACCTAGTAAATGACAAATACAACCATACATAAATTCCGTAGAACTTAGTGGTACAGGCCAGGCTCTTCCGTTGCTATCATGGCTCGCCTCTTGTTTAAAACAAAATACACACGGCGACACATCAAGCTACGCAAAACCAAAATAAGCTGGCCGCGCGTAGGTAGAGTAATGTATAAAGTCGCGCGGCTAGCTTATGTTGGTTTTGCGTAGGTTGATGTGTCGCCGTGTGTACACACGGCATCTGCTCAGGCTACCCTGTTTGGACTTTGAACTATTAGAAGTTGAACGCTGCGAATCTTGCGAGAGGGTGCGGTATGTTGTTGTTGTTTCGTCTCACGGCACGCTGCGCCCGCGCCGGCAGCCGCGTCTATGCAGGCTATCTTCCGCACTATTTTGTGTTTTGTACGTAGCGCGGTTATGGGTATATAGGGTGCGTAACCGGATGTGTCGCCGTGTGTACAAAAGTATTCGAATTATTTGTATTGTATGGTATTTATTCATTTACCACATACATTTACGGCTACGGCTCAAATAATACATCACATAAACCAAAAGAGATAGAGATATTTAATTCGGATATCCAATACGTCTCTAGTTCTAACTTTACAGTTTCGCAATGAGAACATTCGGAATGTGGGCCCATTCGTTCTTCACATCAAACAGATTCTTTGCGCAATAAACTTAAAACGGAGCATTTGAAAAATGTATCGTTTAATAACCGTCGTTTTCTGGACTATTTTAGACTCGTCGTGTTTATTTATTACTTTATTACGTTTCTTTTCTTGGTTTTTGCTATGGAATTAAGTGTCTTTTTATTACGAGCTTTTATTTAGCTTGACTCTTAGAAACGTAGGTCAAATAAAAGTGAAGTTTTAATGCAGGATATAGGTACACAAAATGTTGACGGTTTTTTAATAGGATTATCAGTTAATGAAACTGAACAACTTTCTCTATGGCCACAACATCGAAATTGCAAAAAAAAATCTGCTGTCCCATAAATTCGAGTCGACTAGGATTGGAGTTTTGTATGAAATAGCCGATTTCTTTTTTGCGATATCGGTTTTATTCCAAACTAAGCCCTATGCTTTTGTGAAAAACCCATTCAAATCGGTTCAGTAGTTTTTAAGTGATGCACAAACAAAGAGAAAACAAGACAAACAGACAAAAAATACGTAGCCTAATCGCCACGAACAACTTACACTATGGAACCAACTTCGAAATCGCGAAAAAAACAGCTGCTCTATACAAAAAAGCTGTACCTACTCCAATCAAATGTATGAAATAGCTGATTGTTTTTCGCGTTTCCCGAGGGTGGCTCCAAAGTAAAAGTTGTTCAATTTGATGGTCTGAATTCACCGTTTCAGTATTTTTTAGGCTGCCACTTACACCCTGTATGTACATATAGATTAGATAATTTAGATATATAATATCTCTGAATATTTTAACTACCCACCACCAGGGAGAGCATTATACTATGATAATATAATAAATAATATACGTTAAAATACAAAACAATACAAAGCCGCACTGTGAATTTTCAGTAATACGCATAACTCTAATTAATCCCAGAATCCATGCATACATCATTAAATAGTTTTCATTCTCGAGTGAACCAAATAATTACTGCGTGTAGCAAATCAAATAGGTCACTCCACACCACGGACAGGAGTGCGATTTTTGAATCTCATTCAGTGAGCTAAGCTGTTGAAAATTTCATAATTACTATGGACATACGCATCTTTCTACTGCGGATTTGACTCTCAAAAATCTCTCTCCTGTAGTATGATTTTTGAAAGTCAAATCATTAGTAGAAAGATGCAAAGATCCATAGTAATTTAGACATTTTCAACTGCTGAGCTCACCGAATGAGATTCAAAAATCGCATCCCAGGTGAACCGATGGAGTAACAATTATTAATTAACTTCTTAGAATTACTGGCATTTGGGCTCTTGACACGGTGGTCGTGGGTCCGATTCCCACGGGGGACACCTAGTGATAAGTCACTTTGTGCGTTTTTTTCCAGTTGGTTAGGACATTGCTGGCTGAATCACCTGATTGTCTGAAAAGAAAGATGATTCCGTACTTCGGATGGCACGTTAAGCCGGGCTACTATCTCTGTTGGTAGTGGTCGTTACGTAAAAACAACGTCAGAGGCCGCCTTAAAAAACTCTGAGACCAGGGCTTGCTGCCCAGTGCCCACACGATAAGAAGAAGAATTACAGGTTTAGGTAGGTATTCATCTTTGATCATAGGTCTCTATTTTTAGAAGTGTAGAAAGAAGTGTATGCCGAATCGGGCCTGATAGTTTAATAGTTTATTAAGTTCACCAAAGACACATTTCAAAAATAGTTTTCAATAAAAATAAATACAATTATGCATAAGGTAAGGCAGATTAATTGGGTATAAAGTAATCGCACCATAAAGTACCTAAATAATTTCAATTAATATAAAAGCACAAAACACGACCAACCGCATTAAATAATGGGCAAAACCACTGAAAATACCGAAATCGGAACATGTCGGAATGTTTTCGACAGTTAGGTATTAATTGTGCGATAATTTATTTAACAACAAAGCTCTCAAAATCAGTCGCTATGGTCAAACACGACCATGAAGTCATAATTCATAAAGCATGCAGCAACCAATTGTTGGGCAAAGGCCTCCCTCCGTTCTCTCCATGCGTCCCGGTTTTGCGCTTCGTTAGGCCAGTTTTTCAAGAAACTATCAATTTCGTCCCGCCACCTTCTTCTCAGTTGGAAGTGATTTTGGCCCATAGGTCATCAGGCATGCGGCAGACATGTCCAGCCCAATCCCACTTATATTGGCAGCGGTGGTGGCGACGTCTGTCACTTTGGTTCTGGCGCGAATGACCTCATTTCTGACCCGGTCGATCAGTTTTAAGCCAAGGATGCTGCGCTCCATAGCCCTTTGACAAACCTTGAAGCTTGACTTCTGATCCTTTGTCAAAGACCACGTTTGAACACCGTAGGTGAGAATGGGAAGAATACACTCACATGTTCATGAGCTTGCGTTTGAGTGGCAATGGGATATCTCCTTTCATGTGTTTGGATAGGCGGTCTGAAATGCTAATTTGGAGAATAGGTCACTTTTCCAACCGTATACATATTTTTCCGATCCGCCCCACCCATAGACCCCAACGACTAGAGTGCGAAAGAGACAACTACAGCTAGGACCGATTATATCTACATAAAATCGACGAAAACAGCATTTCGTATTCCCCTGTTTTCTCCTCCAAAACTAAACCGATTTTAATAATTCTTTCAAGAATAATAAGAAAAAAACTTTGGCTATGTCTGAACGTTTTGCTTTTTTTGTTGATATTCGTCAAATTGGTGTGCTGGATGTCTGAAAACGAGCTGTAAAATTGGTCATTTTCAAAGGTCCCTAGTTCATACATTAATTAATTTACGCAAAAAAGCAAAACATAGGGACATAGCAGAGGTAACGTAGATTGTATGGTAAAAAAATGTTTGCTCTAATGTCATTATCCAGGGAGGAAACAAGGGAATACGTTTGTATGGAAAAAACCGTACTCGCCTATCCACTTAATCTGTGCTGCTGTGACTTATAACAGTAGCCAAGCAATTAGCACGCGGGTTTACGCAAAACACATAATTTGAGTAACGTACCGAAATACTGTTGTTTTCATAACATGTCCAGATTTAGTTCTCTTGTAGTTATGAGCTACGCGTGTTGCTTGATTTGTTTACAGTAACAGCCACGTTTAGACGTCATTGATAAGCTAGTTAACAAGCTTCCTTCATACTCGCATATACTATAAAGAACTATAAAATGTCCAAATAATCATCTTTCGAAAACGAACACCAATTTAATTAAGTTTAAATCCGAAGTTTTAAGGCGTTATCCCTTTATATAAGCTGGGCTTTAGCACGACAGTCTACAGGAATTGTCAGCTTTATTAAATTTTAATTTAAGGGCTGCGATGAATGACAAAGGCATAACTACCTCAGGTACAGAATTTCAAATTTGACGAACATAGACCGAGATTCAGAGACATCTTTTGAGCGTGAGTCAAGTCTGAGTTGAGTCGAAAACGTAAGGATTTTGACATACACGAGAGTTTGAACTCAAACTCAAATATTGTTTCTGACTCTCAGCCTAATTTTTCAGAAAGGGTTTTTTTGGCTTGCTACGAGGTCCCTCTATATGATGTTAGCTCAAATGTAATTCTGTGCATAAAACAATCCTAGACTATCTACCAAAAGCGCGGACGAAGGCACGAAGCGGAAAAAGCGCATGCAAAGCACCACTATTATTTTTGTACTAAGATAGAAAGAAAATCTTCTAAAAGTTATATTTTAAATAACAGTTAAGCTTTAAACCATTCAAACATAATAATATACACACAATCTCGTTCTAAGAAATAAAAAACTGGCCAAGTGCGTGTCGGGCCACGCGCAGGGTAGGGTTCCGTAGTTGCCCGTCACAATATACGAACTTAGAAGGGGGCTTTTTGTTTTATACTACGGTTTGACGGCTAATAAAGTCTAAAAAGTACTTTTTTTAAGTTGGTCGACTATTACTCGTTAACTTGTAAAGCTAACTTAGCGGTGATAGTTTTCCTTTTAATTTCATTATATACACTACTGCCATGAATTTTTTCACATATCTAGAAACAACCGTTTAGCTGGCAGAGGGGGGGGACACTCGACTCTAACAAAAATTTGCACCTTAAAGCTTAATATTTCGCTAACGGATCCCTAAATCGAAAAATGGTTTTCCCACACCCACCGTATTTTTAAAAGACCTATCCAACGATACCCCACACCATGGGATAGACGAGAAAAAAAAATTGCGTCCCCACTTCACGGGTAGGGGAGGTACCCTAAAAAAAAATATTTTTCAAAATTTTATTTTACCACTTTCTCGGCGTGATTAATATGTGTACCCATGCCAAATTACAGCTTTCTAGTACTAAGCGTCTCTGAGCTAAGCCGCGGACAGACGGACGGATGGACGGACGGACGGACGGACATGGCGAAACTATAAGGGTTCCTTGTTGACTTCGGAACCCTAAAAAACCAGAGAATGTATAATCGTTTTAAGTACCTAATATAAACCTCTCGCAGGTTTAAGTTCCAGAACACAGATGGACCCATGTATTGTTTTTATGATTTCTGAATAAAGTCATCAAAATAAGGGTTGTCTGTCACATAATTTTTTTTCCGTGTATCCAGCCTTGTTTACTGTAAACTGCAAACTTGGGATTTTGACATGTATACACGAGAGTTGGAACTCAAACTCAAATATTGTTTCTGACACTCAGCCTAATTTTTCAGAAAGGGTTTTTTGGCTTGCTACGAGGTCCCTCTATATGGTGTTAGCTCAAATGTATTTCTGTGCATAAAACAATCCTAGACGATCTACCAAAAGCGCGGACGAAGGCACGAAGCGGAAAAAGCGCATGCAAAGCACCACTATTCTTTTTGTACTAAGATAGAAAGAAAATCTTCTAAAAGTTATATTTTAAATAACAGTTAAGCTTTAAACCATTCAAACATAATAATATACACACAATCTCGTTCTAAGAAATAAAAAAACCAGAGAATGTATAATCGTTTTAAGTACCTAATGTAAACCTCTCGCAGGTTTAAGTTCCAGAACACAGATGTACCCATGTATTGTTTTTATGATTTCTGAATAAAGTCATCAAAATAAGGGTTGTCTGTCACATAATTTTTTTTCCGTGTATCCAGCCTTGTTTACTGTAAACTGCAAACTTGAATCGATTCGCACGCAGGGAGGTACAATAAACCTGAGACAAGTTTTATATTATGAAATGTCTGTTGTAATCCAGATTCTAAAATCGTCGACCGTGCAATTCTCGATTGCTTTTCATGCTTTTGTCAACAACATCGTCACAAAGTTATATACATCGGGCTTTTGCTTGAGATGGGAAAACCAATCACAATATTATTGATGATCGGTTGGTAGGCACTCGAATGATTTGTTCGCAATTTCGCCGCCAAAATTGTCCAAAGCAATAATTACTTGTATTCCGCAATGTAGTGCAAAATAAATGCTATTCGTTTTTCCTTAAGTCCTTAAACTTTTTCAAATGATAAATATGGGGGAGCAAGTCCCTTACAATAGCATAATTCGCCTACTGTATATTTCGATTTCCCCCATCTCCTATTTTAGCTGATTGGTCTAATATTCTTTCGTAGTATTTTCGTTTACTTTCAGGGCTGTATTTTCGGTTGAGATTTTTAGCGACCGAAATACAAGGTGATCATATTTTGACGTATACTTTCTTTTGTGTAGGTTAAATAGGATATTTTTTGTATATGAAAAGAGGGGTTGATTGCCAAACCAATTGACTTCGATTCCTTTGTGCTCGGTTGGTTGGTTATTTTTTATTCTGTCTAATCCAGAATTTTTACCAGAATGCCAATGACAATTTGAGATCAATTAAACACGGGGTTTTTAACTACACACATTCGGAATTATTCCGGATGAAAATACAATTTTGTATGGATTTGAAATTCCGTGCGGGATTTTGGTAATCCTGTTCTGATTCAGAATTCCGTATGTGTGTGGTTGGCGTAACGACAATGTACCTACACCCAGAATTATCATTGTAATGATTATTGTTAGGTATGTTTAAATCGACAAAACGCATACACAAATTGCTTCTCCACGTCTTAGAAGCTTCACCATCACCACACACCGGACAACGTAGAACGATCTCACGATGCCTGAATAGTACTGCTACAAAAACAAGATGGCGTCGCGCCGTCTTGCTCGCTCGCGATTGCCTTCTGCATCCGCTTCTTGCTCGGCGTCTTCCTCGAAGAGCGGCATGTGGTGTGTCTGAAGTTAGGGAGAGGCCATTCTATACGTAGAACTATTGTTATATTCTGTGGCTCTGTGGCTGTACAAAAAACTAATTTCACTCTTCTTTTGCAGATCATAACAGCAAGCCGGTGCCTAGTGCTCAGTGCAGACAGCCGCGGCGAGATGGAGGCCTGGTCGGGGGCGATACGCGGCGCCTTGAACAGGGGCGCTGACGTCGCTGACCTGGTCGCCAGACTGTCCGCCGCTGACCATCAGTGGTGAGTCAATAGACTTGTGTTAGTATTCAGTAGGGGGTGATCGCGGCGCCATGACCAGGGGTGCTGACGTCGTCGACCTGGTAACCAGACTGTCCGCCGCTGAACATCAGCGGACTTCAATAGACATCAATAGACTTGTGTTAGTTAGTATTCTGTAGTGGGCGATACGCGGCGCCTTGAATAGGTGTGCTGAATTTACCGACCTGGTCGCCAGACTATCCGCCGCTGACCATTAGTGGTGAGTCAATAGACTTGTGCTAGTATGCAGTAGGTGTCGATAAGCGGCACCTAGAACAGGGGCGCTGACGTCGCTGACCTGATCGCGAGACGCCAGTCACTATACCCATCAGTGGTGAGTCAATAGATTTGTGCTAAGATTCAGTAGGGGTCGATACGATACAGCAGGAGCCTAGTAAGCTGTAGGCACATGTAAGTAGGTACAATACACTGTTACCCGTTACGACGATTTATAGCCAGCTGATTCATTCAAAGTTTTTCTTGTCCCTCTAAATAAATAGCCCGTTTATCTATACAGGCTAACCTTAACGATTTAATTTCGAAAGAAATAACATTTTCTACTCACAGAGAGCTAAGCGGTCACGTAAGATTTAAGCTCAGGCCACATAGAGGCGGTTCTGCGGGAAAGCGGGCCGGCGGCGGTTCTGCGGGAAGCGAAAGCGTTCCGGGGCCTGCCACACAGGGTCCGCGCGGCGCGATGGCGACGCGGTAGCGGGGCGGAGGCGGCCTGTGTGACATCGAAAGCGGCCAATGGCGGCTATTCACGTCGAACAGCCGATTTTTTTTTAATAATTTATCCTTGCGGAAAGGCAAAGGGAACATAGCCCATGCAGCCAAGTCAGATTTTGTCTTTTTTATAAATTAATTATAAAAGGCACTATGTGCCTGATCTGTGTTAAAATTATAATTTTTCCAAGTCTTCATATTCCGAGTTAATTTTCGTTATTCCGTAATAACGTCATTTCTGTGGTTTTCGCCATTTCCTTGTGTCATTTCCGAGATCAAGTTTCTATTTCATTTGCCGATGTCTTCAATAAGTTTTCAATATTGACAGGAATCCATTGAAATGCGAGGGTGGTTCACACATTGTAATGTTTAAGGAAGTTTTACGCGGGGATATCAATCCGAATCGAACGGTCCCGCCGTACTTTATTTCTCACTTTTACTATATTGTTCTCGATTAAAGGCACATTCTCGAGTTATTTGAAAAATACTGAAAAATATAATATAGGTTGAATGACATTTTATTCCTTTGCCTGCTTGGCTTTTCTATTGTATTTGACAGTTTTATTTTTAATGTCATTGAGGCCAAGGTATCTTAGCCATAAAGCCTACGTTTTTCAGAAAATTCAAAAGTAAATAAAAATAGAAATATCAGTCAAAAATTAAATCGAAAAAATAAGTATCTCTTATTTTTTTACCTATTTTTATATTTTTCATTAAAAACTGATGATTAAAAAATGAAATGTTGTCAATTGCTCAATTTACGTGAATATTTTAATGGCACGTCAGTTTTTATTTTTAATGTCATTGAGGCCAAGGTATCTTAGCCATAAAGCCTACGTTTTTCAGAAAATTCAAAAGTAAATAAAAATAGAAATATCAGTCAAAAATTAAATCGAAAAAATAAGTATCTCTTATTTTTTTACCTATTTTTATATTTTTCATTAAAAACTGATGATTAAAAAATGAAATGTTGTCAATTGCTCAATTTACGTGAATATTTTAATGGCACGTCAGTTTTTATTTTTAATGTCATTGAGGCCAAGGTATCTTAGCCATAAAGCCTACGTTTTTCAGAAAATTCAAAAGTAAATAAAAATAGAAATATCAGTCAAAAATTAAATCGAAAAAATACGTATCTCTTATGTTTTTACCTATTTTTATATTTTTCATTAAAAACTGATGATTAAAAAATGAAATGTTGTCAATGAGCGTTTCTTTTCTTTTTTAAATTTAGTTCTTTAAAAACTCGACAGATGGCATGTTTATCGCCCCATAGATGCCGGCCTTTTTTTTTAATGCCAAGGGATCGAGCCCATACAGCCATGTCAGGCGTAAAAGTTTAGAATTTTCGAGTAAAATGATTAGTAAATAATGAAATATGTCATTAAAAGATGCGTTGGCATCTTCTTGGTCATCTTTTCACTCTTTACTATTTTATAGAAACACTTTTTGAAATGTTGACGTTTCTTCGCACAGACCGTAGCGCCATCTATCGATCCCCTAGAAAACAAAAAGAAAAACGCTCATTGCTCAATTTACGTGAATATTTTAATGGCACGAAATTAATGGGGAGTTTTCTGACAGCTAGTAAAACTTAGTTCTAACAAACCGCGATAGATGGCGTTGACCGGAGAGGGGGCTGGGACGTAAATTTAGACTAAAAATTTAGCAAAAAAATCATTGACCAGAAATACTATAGACTCTTAGTCTCATATAAAATCTTAGCTAATTTTTGTGTCGGAATTGATAATACTTTTTAAACTTCTGCAAAAAGTTTTCAATCACTAGCCTTTTTTCTGTAATCTTTTCGCGTAATACGTATCAATGGAACATATACCTTACACTCCAGCGGGCGTAGTACGCCAACCCATTTAAGGCTCGGTTCCCACGGCCTGTATATACGCAAATCGCGCCAAGCCACACGCCGTGGGAACGGTGTCGCCTGTCTTGGCCTGTAGACGCCTGTGGACGCCTGTGGTGTGTATTGTGTCCGGATCGCTGTCGGTAACTTCAAAGGGGCGCCTGTCGCCGCGCCTGTGCAAGCGCGTGGATTGCCTAGCCATTGACATAGTACTGTAGCCAGGGGACTTATTAATTACCAAAACGATTACCGATTGCCGTTTAGAAATTGTTGTAAGGTACTAAATGACTAATATAATAAAAACCTAAGTCTTACAGATCACAACCCGCCGTAGAAAAAAAAATAAAAAGAAGTCTGAAACGTTTCAAATTTCGAGGCTATTTTCTATACTGCCATGTTCTTCACCTTAGTTTGAAAATGTCAGTATAGAAATAAAAGAAAACCTCGAAATTTAAAAATTTAAGACTAAATCTTTTTTTTTTTTTCTACGCCGGGTTGTGATCTGTAAGACTTAGGTTTTAATATTAGTCATTTAGTACCATACAATAATTTGTAAACGGCAATCGGTAATCTTTTATGTAATTAAAAAGTCCCCCGGCTACAGTACTACCCTATCAGTGTCAGTGTCAAGGTTAAAACTATAAAACTATGACTAGATTTATAGATATACCCCCCCCCCCCCCCCCCTTGCTACGCCTATGTTAAGATTTTTGCATTTTTAATTGAAATGAAAATGATTAACACTCACTCTCAGTTGCAGAAACGCTCGTTAAAGTTAATCCTGCATTAAATCTCTTGCTAGCTTTTACTACGTCAACAAGACAAAAAGTGACAGCCAGAGAATTAATGGAGGATTAACTTTAATGAGCGTTTCTGCAACTGAGTTTTAGTTGCAGGAACGGTCATTAAAGTTAATCCTCCATTAAATCTCCTGCTGTAATTTTTTGTCTTGTGGACGTAGTAAAACCTAGCAAGAGATTTAATTGAGGATTAACTTTAATGAGCGTTTCTGCTTCTGATTTAATGGAAGATTAACTTTAATGACCGTTCCTGCAACTAACTCAGTTGCAGAAACGCTCATTAAAGTTAATCCTCCATTAAATCTCTTGCTAGGTTTTACTACGTCCATAAGACAAAAAATTACAGCAAGAGATTTAATGAGGGATTAACTTTAATGACCGTTCCTGCAACTAACTCAGTTGCAGAAACGCTCATTAAAGTTAATCCTCCATTAAATCTCTTGCTAGGTTTTACTACGTCCACAAGACAAAAAATTACAGCAAGAGATTTAATGGAGGATTAACTTTAATGACCGTTCCTGCAACTAAAACTCAGTTGCAGAAACGATAGCAAGAGATTTAATTGAGGATTAACTTTAATGAGCGTTTCTGCAACTGAGTTAGTTGCAGGAACGGTCATTAAAGTTAATCCCCCATTAAATCTCTTGCTGTAATTTTTTGTCATATGGACGTAGTAGACGTAGACCTAGCAAGAGATTTAATTGAGGATTAACTTTAATGAGCGTTTCTGCAACTGAGTTAGTTGCAGGAACGGTCATTAAAGTTAATCCCCCATTAAATCTCTTGCTGTAATTTTTTGTCTTATGGACGTAGTAGACGTAGACCTAGCAAGAGATTTAATTGAGGATTAACTTTAATGAGCGTTTCTGCAACTGAGTTAGTTGCAGGAACTGTCATTAAAGTTGATCCTCCATTAATTCTCTTGCTGTCACTTTTTGTCTTGTTGACGTAGTAAAACCTAGCAAGAGATTTAATTGAGGATTAACTTTAATGAGCGTTTCTGCAACTGAGTTAGTTGCAGGAACGGTCATTAAAGTTAATCCCCCATTAAATCTCTTGCTGTAATTTTTTGTCTTATGGACGTAGTAGACGTAGACCTAGCAAGAGATTTAATTGAGGATTAACTTTAATGAGCGTTTCTGCAACTGAGTTAGTTGCAGGAACGGTCATTAAAGTTAATCCTCCATCAAATCTCTTGCTGTAATTTTTTGTCTTGTGGACGTAGTAAAACCTAGCAAGAGATTTAATTGAGGATTAACTTTAATGAGCGTTTCTGCAACTGAGTTAGTTGCAGGAACGGTCATTAAAGTTAATCCCTCATTAAATCTCTTGCTGTAATTTTTTGTCTTATGGACGTAGTAGACGTAGACCTAGCAAGAGATTTAATGGAGAATTAACTTTAATGAGCGTTTCTGCAACTGAGTTAGTTGCAGGAACGGTCATTAAAGTTAATCCTCCATTAAATCTCTTGCTGTAATTTTTTGTCTTATGGACGTAGTAGACGTAGACCTAGCAAGAGATTTAATGGAGAATTAACTTTAATGAGCGTTTCTGCAACTGAGTGTTAGTTGCAGGAACTGTCATTAAAGTTGATCCTCCATTAATTCTCTTGCTGTCACTTTTTGTCTTGTTGACGTAGTAAAACCTAGCAAGAAAATTAATTGAGGGTTAACTTTAAGGAGCGTTTCTGCAACTGAGTGTAAGATTAGTTCATTTTTAATCAACTTTTTAGATTAAAATTGTTAATAATAGTTAATTATTTTGAATTTTAATTAAAATTAACTTTGGGCCCGCACTGCTTTAAACCACATACTCGACTCATCAAACTGAACAACTTTAAACTGTCAAAACAAAAAAAAAATAGAACAACTCTGATAGCATGGTCAACTCGGACAACATGAACAAATCGGATAACATGGTCAACTCGGACAACATGGTCAACTCGGACAACATGGTCAACTCTGACAACATGGTCTACTCGGACAACATGGTCAACTCGGACAACATGGTCAACTCTGACAACATGGTCAACTCGGACAACATGGTCAACAAAATCAACTCTGACAACATGGCAAACTTGGTCAACATGGTTAACTTGAACAACGTGAATAACCTTAATAGCATGGTCAGCTCAGTCAACATGATCAACGGTGGATTTTGTCAAAGTTAATTGAGTTGTCAAGAGTTGTTCATGTTGTCCATGTTGACTGAGTTGACCATGTTGTCCGAGTTGACCATGTTGTCAGAGTTGACCATGTTGTCCGAGTTGTTCATGTTGTCCAAGTTGTTCTCCTCCATTTGGCGTCAACGCCATCTATCGCGGTTTGTTGGAATTATGTTTTACTAGCTGTCAGAAAACTCCCCATCGGGTAGATTTATTCCTGACTGGCTCGGCAATCCACGCGCTTGTACAGGCGGCGACAGGCGTTTCCTTTGAAGTTACCGACTTTCGATGGATAGCAATACGCACCGCAGGCCGCGACAGGCGCTCTGTTCCCACGGCGTGGCGCGTGGCGTGTGGATTGACAACACACATGCCGTGGGACCCTATCTACAAGCTAGCTACAGTTGGTGCGTGGATTGTAGCGACAGTGTTGCCAAGTTCGGCTTTTCGGAACTAGATTAGCTCTTTTTTTCTCTCGACTAGCGCTGCGCCATATTTACTAACTTAGTAGTTTATATTTCAGTTGTGTTTATATAAATTAGCCGTAATTTTACATTTTCTTATTACGGACAAATTACAGAGCACGGTTTGTCGTGAAAGTTCGTTTTGTTTCTATACATTACATGCAAATCTTTTCCAATGCAGTTTTCGTGTGCCGCGGTGATTACGTAAGACGCGACAATTATCGTATTTCTTTTTTTTTACTTATTCCGGTCTCCTTATAATCTATGTTCTTGTAGAATAATTCAGAAAAGAAAGATTGTTTTTCAGTTATTAAAACAACAAGAAATGAAATATGTAACAATTTAGACATTATAATATTATATAATAATTTGGCTTTGAAATAAAAGAAATAAATGGCTCATTCCCTTGCGTAGCAATGGTAACACTGACTGGCATGGCGAGCCAGTCGAGCCACAGGCGCCGTGGGAACGGGTCGGCGCGTGGTGTTACAGGCGAGTACAGGCGAGGCGCGTCGTGGCGCGGCTTGTCTATACACAGGCCGTGGGACCCGAGCCTAACACATCCATCTGTCAAATTAAGTTTTTTATCTCGTTCGTCCGCGCGCAAATAGAAAGAGAGCGGAAGCGTGATAACGCTATATCACGCTATCGCGGGTTGGCGTGCTAGCCCCGCTGGTATAAAGTTGTAAATACTTACATTTCTTTAAAATAAATTTTATTTCTGAAAAGGCATTTTGAAAAAGAAACAAGATGTCATCTATCAGACGATGACAAGAGTAGTATTTTTGAAAGTCACACGTTCAAATCTGCAGTAGAAAATGTCAAAATTTGTATGGAAATCATTCGAATTTCGAATGCTTCTTTCCTACTGCTGATTTAAAAGTGTGACTTTCAAAAATCGCACTCCAGAACAGCGGCAAATTATAAGCCACACAAAATAAGTATGAATGCTGTAAGGTGATACTAATACGTCATATATTTTGATTATTAAACTTAGTCGTATTATGTACTAGCGACCCGCGCCGGCTTCGCACGGGTGCAATGCACATATAAACCTTCCTCTTGAATCACTCTATCTAATAAAAAAAACCGCATCAAAATCCGTTGCGTAGTTTCAAAGATTTAAGCATACAAAGGGACATAGGGACAGAGAAAGCGACTTTGTTTTATACTATGTAGTGATGTTTACAGTCGGAGAGTCGGCGTAGTACTAAGACCAAAAGAGCTCGGAAACGTAATTTTTGAGCTCTTTTGAATGTGCCATTTTTGGACCGCTGATTGTGTGTCTACTTGTTATAAGAAGTCGATGAAAAAAATTCATGTCGCTAAGTAAGGTGCAACCATGGACGAAGCATATGCTCAGATTTTTCATCTTACTTAAAAACTCATTTAAACTCATTTTATTTGTATTTTATTATCTGCAAGGTCGCTCACCCCTGTTGGGTCAACACCATCTATCGAGCCATTTGGAACTACTTTTTCTTTTTAATTGATTTTTGAAAACCCCTCATTGTTTACGCTTTTTCTTGATAGCAAAACACACATTTAACCATAATCTGTTGCTGATCCCAGGAATGTCTCCGTACGAGGGATCTCTTCATCGGCTTACAGCATTGACTTGATTTTTTGTTGTATACGTTCAGTTTTAATTGCAAAACACACATTTAACCAGAATCTGATACTGAACCCAGGAATGTCTCCGTACGAGAGATCTTTTCAACGGCTAAAAGCATTGACTTTTGTGTGTAAAAAAATAACGAATGGCTCAAAAGGACTAGTATCCAGAGCCGTTATTGACATTATTAAAAAAAAGCTTTTGCCCTAGCAAGTAGTAGCAATCGAAAATCCATAGAAGAAAACTCACATATGACCAGGCTGTATGGGCTCGTTCCCCTTGCCTTTCCGTAAGGAAAAATAAAAAAAAAAGCAGTCGAAAATCGGGAAAAAATACAAAATGGCAGTGCGGTAAAAACCGCCTCCGGACCGCGACGCGCCCGCCACCGCTCTGTGTGACACCTCGCATTGACTACAATAGAATACAGCGGCCGCCGCCGCTTTCGCGACGCCCCCGGCACGCCACCGCGCCGCCTCCGGCCCGCGTCGCCGCCGCCTGGTTGTCATAGCGTTCTGACCGGTACCGCGCCGCGCCGCGCCGCTACCGGCCCGGATTTATGTGTGGCAGGGTCCATATAAACTCGTACATTACAAAAAATCCCGCCTCCGGACCGCCTCCGGAGGCGGCTGTGTGTGAATTGAGCTTTAGATCCGCCGCGACTCAAACGATCCGGCACTAATCCGTTTGTTACTCTTTGAGGACGTGTCTCTACTTCCTTTCTTTAGTTTAAATCCATGCCGACTTAGACTGAACTGTCTTCTTAAATTGAAGCTTTCAAAGCTAGTCTGTTATTTTACTAAATGTTTCTAACATGTTTCTCCGGTTTAGAATCATCATCATCATCATTAGCTACGAAAAACGTTAGCCTTCACCAGGTTGTCAGTCCACCCTGTGGCCTTGGAAGGCCCGCGCTGCGCTTTCCGGTACGCGGTTGCCACTCGAGAACTCTTCGGCCCCATCGGTCATGGTTCTGCGAGCAATGTCCCCCGCCCACTGCCACATTAGTTTAGCAGTTCTTTGGACTATGTCAGCTACTCTGGTTCTTCTGCGAAACTCCAAGCATAGCCCTCTCCATTGCCCCTTAGGTGACTTTCAGCCTTAAGTGAGCGACCACGTCTCTGTTCCATATTTCATCACTGTTCTTATGCTAATCTATTAATTAAATGATTATCTCACAGGTACGCAGCAACGCACGCACGGCCGACGTTCTGCAACGTTTGCCGCGAGCCGCTCGGCGCGCTCGGCACGGCGCACGCACTCGCATGCGAGCTGTGCAAGTTCAAAGCGCACAAGCGGTGCGCTGCGCGTGCGCCGCCGTCTTGCAAGTGGAGCACTCTAGCGTCACTCGGACCGCATTTGGTGGAAGATCCTGATGGGGTGAGTTTATTTACTTTAATTCTATCTATCAAAAATATGATGCAGGCATAGAACTTTTAATGTAAGTGTATGATTACGACCAGCCGCATTATTACCGCCTGACCACGGGACAGGGCGAACTGCGGCGCGAATTCCGATTTTAGAATACACTGCCTACGTGCCGCTGCGTGCTTGCGTAACAGTAGGTAGGTACACAACGCTCAGTGTGCTCTAAAATCGTAATTCGCGTCGCGGTTCGCCCTGTCCCGTGGCCAGGCGGTTACGCGGCGGATTTCCATCCGTGCAATGCTGCCTGCTTCGCCCCGATGCAGCCCAGCCCGTCGTAGTGTGCCATAACAAACGGAACCTTTTACAAAGTCTACACAGTATTACGTCAAACTAATAATCTGTCAATGCGTTGCGACTTGACCCGCTTTAGTGTGCGATGTACCTACCTACGCATTTTTCGCTGCAATGCGGCCCGCTCCACCCGGATGCGATTCGTCGCAATGCGCTAACCTTTAGGCCGTAGCAAACGTCGAGATCTGACGTCAAATACAGTAGATGATGGACAGATGATACTGATGAAAGTACCTCCTACTAAGGAAGGTAGAAAGATGAAGTGTTTTGACTTCATATTTATAAATAAAGGGCAACACTCTTGATTTTTTTTTTATTTTCTGACTGCATCTTCTGCACAACATCGATAATTCCCTATGTCTCTGTGCTGTGGTATCAAGTCTCAAAAATTGACTTGGAAAAACTGTATTTGATTCTTGTTTTCGGAAAACTGAGTCAATACCTACCGGAAAATTATGTCGAATTTCAAAATAAAAGAGTTTCGTGAAACTCATCTAACTATCTACTGCGAAAATATTTGTGTAGAGGATTAAGCTGTTTTTTTGCCATCTGTTTTCCTATTTCGATCCGTCACGACTTCGGATGATGAAGCATGAAACGCAATGGAATCCACATTTATTTGAGCGACAGAATAGAGCTCAGTACCAAACCAATACACTAACTGGACAGTACCGACTCAGCCTTCTTTTCTGTCTGAGCGGAATAAAGCTGAGGGATGTCATCTCTTCAAAATGCTGTAGAAGCGAGGGCTTGGCTGTAAAATTTCGTTAATTTCGTAAACTTCGCAATTAATCTTCTACTTTCGTGTCAACATGATCGATATCGCATGACAATTACTCATGCTGTAGCAGAAAGATTAGCCAGTCAGCAATTGATATCTTCATTAATAACAGAGGATGAATGAGAGTAGACTGACTAGGGAGATTTATCGATCCAATATGAGTGGAACAGTTGAGAAAGGGCGTCCAAGGAGAACTTACCACGACCAAATAAATGTTCTTCTCCGAAAAGGAAAGTGCGTAGCACCCTCAACATGGGCGTAGCAATGAAGGCCAATATAATAAAAACAGTTTTTGACGACCTAAAATCTGGAACGAGCAAAGCTAGCTCGAGAATTTACTTCACTATAAAAACATAATGAGATTTTACAGCAATATAAATAAGATCAAAGGGTATTTCAGTTTATTTCTGGGGTGGGCCGGAAGGATTCTGGGGTGGGCGGCCTTTGTCACTTGAGGTTTCAGTTTTCCTTATTTCTAATGCAATCTCTCGGAGAAACTCTGAGCATAGCTCTGTCCATAACTCACTGAGCATCTTTTAACTGACGGACTAATCCACCACAATTATGACCATTCTGAACGGTACACCGGTAGAGAAAAATTTTAGGCATTTAAGACCTAGTAATTGAGATTAATTATATTTTTTTGCCTAATTTGAAAGGATGTGTTGTATCTTTACTGCTTGTCTAGTGCATTTTTAACCTACATTCTTTTGTTACCTAACGTAACTTACCAAGAAAAAAATCCTATTTCACATTAGGACTCAAAACTTGGTTTATTAAATTAGTTTTTTGGGTGCAGCGATCGAGTATTTTTTATTTAAAAATTATGTTCACCGCTGTCACAGATTATATTATAATAGCTGCTGTTCTATAATTTCAACCGTCTTTCGTAAAATTCGTTCGTCGAGAATTGGATCGGCTCACATTTTTGTTCCATAAATTTTTTATGTTATAATTATAATAGGTATATAAATATAACTCTTTTTGCACTCATTAATTTAATACGTCTGCGAAAGGCTTACGAATTACGATCCTTTTCACATTTAATCCAGCTTATATTTCAAACCAAAAAGGCGATTTCAGGAGGCGATGGGTACCTAGGTACTTGAGGCAATATTGTAAAAGGGCTCTTAAACACTTCGAATACATTAAATGAGGTAAGAAATTCGTGTTTAGGTAGATTTTCTTGAAGTCAACTCCGATGATAGGTACCTACCTACACCAGGTACACATCCAGTGCGATTTTTGAATCTCATTCGGTGAGCTCAGCTGTTGAAAATGTCAAAATAACTATGGAGATATGCATCTTTCTTCTGCTGATTTGACTTTCAAAAATCTTACTACAGGAGAGAGATTTTTGAGAGTCAAATCCGCAGTAGAAAGATGCATATCTCCATAGTAATTTTGACATTTTCAACTGCTGAGCTCAGCGAATGAGTTTCAAAAATCGCACTCAAGTTAGTAATTCATAAATTTCATCGTACCAAGTCTTTAAATACTTACTATTACAAGTAGGTACTAGAAATACTCCAAGGGCAATGAATGTCCGTCAAAAGTTTCGACTACAACTTGACTACAACTATTTTACTTATTTCAATAACGTAAACGTGCGTAAGGCAAGACACGTGCAGGGTATTGGCCTCCTGAAAAGAAAAGTGCGCGGGAGGTATGTGCGAGCAATAAAAGTGAAATTATTTATCGAATAGCATAGCATATGCTCACGACTATATTCCCCAAGGGTGTAGTCAGAGATGTTCTGAAACCTCAGAACATCCACGTTTCACCAGTAGTACCGAAACTGTCCAGTGTGACGGGGGGTGAGCCCGTCGCCACTTATAATGGACAGTGGGTACAATACATGCCTCGTAATTGAAGCATGCAGGTTTCCTCACGATGTTTTCCTTCACCGAAAAGCCAGTGGTGTTACAAATCGTACATAAATTCCGAAAAACTCATTGGTACGAGTCGGCCTGGACGGGGATCGAACCCTCGACTCCTGCACGGCAGGCAAGGTTACTCGCCAGTGGACCACCACGGCTTTTTCGAATAGGTATCTATAAAATAACCGAAATATACCTAAGTGTTTAAAAATTTACGATTAGAGTGAAAGACCTATATACCTACATTAAAAGTGACGTCGTAACTAATTATTTTCATACAAATCACGCCGACGTGTCAAACAAACACCTGTTTTGCATGAAAGAGATAGAAGATGATTAAAAGAAGTTTTTCAATCGTTCACAACTTTTTTTTTCTATTTATTTTTTATTTATTTGACGGCGCCTGGTGCCATCCCTCTACGGCACCTGGCGCCATCTCTCAAGTTAAAACAGAACAAGATCGCACACTAATGACGGTGCCTTGCTACAGCGCCGCCTGGTGTCGGTCTAGTGGAACGTCGGGTGTCGATAAAGGTGGTTGACAGCCATGTCAAGAGGACTTCAGTTGAAGATTTGAATAGCGATGGCTGAACCACCGCATAACTCGACGGATCGCTAGTTCTGTGTAATCTCGGTAGTTTTACTATTAAGCAGTGATCTGTTTGCGATGAAGGCCCTCCTGCGCTTATATCAGAAGTGTAAACAAACTTGCGCCCAAGAGAAATAAAATCGTCTACAGAAAAATGTTGATGGTTATTTGACAGCTAAAACCTAGCTTTTGTTTCAAGAGTCAAGACCTGATGATAGTTTTATCACGAGGTTCCAAATCGATGCGAAAGAAACAGCGGCTGAATCTGCATCTGCATCAATCTGCATTCTAAATACATGGAACATGATCTAACGTATGACCTGCCTACTCATATGGCTAGTGGCGGAACGACGAGCAGTAATTTTCAACCCCACCAGTTGACGAATGATTTACAGTAAAGTCGATACATAATACAGTTCATACAGTACGGACACTCCCTGCACTTCTTCGTGGAAGACAAATGGAAGACAACTACAGTGTCTACAGTAGGCAATAAATATGGTTTTGCTAATGCCAGGCCAGCGTTTGGCCCGGCCTTGTTGTATGAAGTGTCCAGGATGAGATAGTGGGCAAGTTATCTCCGTGTTGGTATGGTATAATTAACGTTTGTGGTTCGAAATAGACTTTGGTCACGGATTATTGGTGAGAATTTTGTCGGATATTGCTGTGTTGTGCTTGGTGTGCCCTCACTACCTGGTTTCATCTATTTAGAATGGGCTGTTGAGTTGTAAACTTATATTTCAGAAAGCACAATAGTTCTTCTAGTAAAACGTGGATGTTCTGAGGGTTTAGAATATCTCAGACTACTCCCTCAGGGAACATAGTTGTGATCATACGATAGTTCGTTGAATGCATGCAGTGTATAGTCACAAACATCGCTGTAGTATCTAAGCCTATTTTTTTTATAAAATATGGCTTTTATGGTTTCCATGCTTTTGTCATGCCGTCATGCCTGTATAGTGTATACACTCTATTTCAAAGGCATGTTTCTGTTGTTGATACAATAAAAACTTATTCGTATTTGCTTCTGTGTACAAGGTAACTCTGTACCTAGATGCTGCTGAAGAATTTAGGTGTCTCAATCTGCCTGTTGCTGATGCGATGTGGAACTTAATAGGCGATTAAGAGCTTTCTTTGTCGGCTCGTAAATCGCTTCATGTTCAGTCAGGTCAGGCCAAACTCCGAAACTCCTTCATACATCATCCTTCCAACAAGATTACGGCATTTAAAACTTGTCCTCGACTTCCGATTCCGATATAGAAGTGAAACAAGGTCCTTATTGTGTGTTGAATTTGGGTTGTAATGTAAATGGTGGTTGTATTTGCACATTGTTGAAATTGATCGCCGAGCCCTGGGATCTTGCGAGTATGCACACATTTGTTACTAATTTATAATTGCGGTTTATGGACTTGTAATTTTTTATGCAATGTTTCTGGCCACACCGAAAGGGATTATTGCCGTGAGTTTCTGTCTGTATGTAACTTTTGATCAAGAAATAATGTAACGGTGGTTATTATGTGATGGTTTTCGTCATTGAGGTACTATGTTAACTAGAGAAGCTACCGAGAAGTAATGTTTTATAACACGCGTTAGGGTGCACGAGCTCTAACCCACTTAGCCTGTGCCAGGCGCTCGTCGCAGCGTGACGCTCCCAGCACGCGCCCCACACTGCTGATCATGGTGCACAGATTTTGTTCGCGTTGCCTGCTCTATACATAATTACTCAATGGTTTTCGTCACAGAGTGGTTTTCGTAGATAAAAGTCAGGATTGTGTTTTGTGGATGTCAAGTGTTAACGCAACTACATGGTCGAGCGGGCGTGCCACCTCTTTGGACGACGACTCCAAATGTTGTTTTTTTATGTTGTCTTTTATTGTTGTTCTTGATTCACAAACTAATAATGTCTTGATTGTCGTTGTCACGATGACGTTCGGTCGATTGTTGATTCATATCGCAAATAAATAACAAATATTGAATTGAATTGAGCAAATAAATTCGTGCTGTAGGGTGTTTGATGCTAAATGGCACTGGGTCGAAGCATTGTAAGATCGAAATATCTTTGTTGTGAAATATGAACTATTACAACGAACTCGTTTAGAAGGCCTTTTTTAGCGGAGGAAGACAAAGTAAGGACTTACATCTCTTTTTAACTGAGTGCTGGTTTACTGTATGAATGAAACACAATTCTCTACTATGTTCATGGTTATCTAGTAGATTTTGACGCCGAACCAGTTCTTCGTCACTCGCGTTTGTCAGCGGCGATAAATTCTTACCTACGGCGCCTTGTATCTCATAACCATGAGGTACAGGGTGTCGCGTATTGATATATGTTGCATTTTAGTTCTCGTTTCTGAAGACCAAAGTTTGAAATTCGAAAAGCGCGCGAAACTGGGATGAGTGCGGTACCTATCTGTTACGGTAGTAGGTAACTGTTGGATAATCTGTTTCCGAACTCGTGGTTTTGTTGTAAGATGGTGTGCTATACTTAGTTTGGTCAATATTATGATGGTGGTGGTATCTCAGGTTTCCTTTTCTAACTTCGTGGTCAATGTGTAGACATAAATATGGGAGCTTTTTCTTTTGGGAGCCAATGTCAGTCAAAGAGAATAAAATTACTACGTTCTAAAGGTTTCTAATTCCCTGCTTTTGTTGGTAAAGATGTTATTATTTAAACTGCAATAACACGTATCTGGTATTTAATTTAAATATGTACGGGATGCATGAATCATTACAGCCAATGCCGAATATAGCCCGATGCAGTTTATGGATTAGGAAAAGTAGTTTGTCCGTACAAAAATTGCCGAGGTCACAATGCCATAACCCAAAACAGAGTCCAAATAGCCATTATTATGCGGCTTTTCTCAGAGCATCAAATCATGCACATGTTGGTTTACTATTGAACATACCTAAATCGCCGAAATTATTTCTTCCAGTCATGGATTATAGAAGAGTACAGTTGCAATAACAATCCATATTAGTATACCTCCTAAAAAGTTATAATGTGAAACTTCTTCTTCTGGTTCTGTGCGAAAGTGCATGTTAGTGCTTATAGTGTCTCGACGTTGAAATAATTGATAACTAATTGCTTCGTCCGTTTCCGAGGGTATTTCTTTGTGGGTTGACCTTGAACTGTCTTTATCATAAACTTGGTATGTTTATCCTGAAACTCTTGCTATAGGTATGATGTACCTATAGTACTAGTGTACTACTAGTTTTTCTTTGATACGGCGTATTTGATATACTGTTCAGTTTGCTGTGAGACCCTTTTAAAGTCAATGGCTGTTTTCTTGAGTCTTTCGGCAATTATTTCTTGACGTTATAGTCTAGCTGTAGTGGCTCCATGGTTGAAGGATAGGATAACTACAGACTTCAAAGATGTGGTTAGCATACAGTAAGTCTTGCTCTCATGTTGGCCGATGTTTGTACTTTATCAGTGGCGCAGCGCAGCGTCGTAGGTCTTGTGATTTCCGATATGGTTGTTTGTGTCCATAAAGATGTATTTTATGTTGTTGTCTAATCACCACAATGCAGGTTCGGCCTAAATTCTGGTGCTTAGGTTTGCACTACCTTGGTAATCTATGTGGGAATGTCTAAAAATAAAGATATAATGTATACCTTAATTTGTCTGTTTAAGCGAGAAGATTCGTCGAGATCAGCGCGCACAAAAGAGCATAAATAAAAGAGACAAACGTTGTAACTTGCTTTGTGTCAACCTGTTATGTTTGCGGCAAGCCAGGACGCATGACTAACATCCGATCAGACCGAAAAAGCAGTAGAAGAGTTCTTGTCAAGTGAAGGAGGTTAATCAATGTGAACAATGAATGTCTAGAGGTACCTCGAAAGCATGATCCGCGGTGAGCCCGCCTTTTTCTGGATGTGCCATGACGGCGCCAGAAGATGTTACAGTTAACACGGGTCACCTTAATGGCCCGTGTTTTTGGAAACGGAATTCTATGCTATGCGTTGACTACTTATATGAAGGACTCACCTTGCGGTAGCATTTCGCCTCTGCCACGGTATAAGATCAATTGATCATGTGCAGTTTACATTCAATTTTATACCTTATCACTAAACGAGACTGCTTTTCATGATTTTTGACATTCAAAATTAGAATCTAAAATTATGGGGAATAAAATCCAAAGTTGCGGATTGCATATTACCTCGCCCCCCGCAAAAAGTGGCAGAAATGTTTGTAAGAAGAATTACACGCGTTACTAGTCCTCATATAAGTACCTAGTCAAAGATGCTATGTGATAAGATAATTGATGGAGTAGCGGCGCGGTGAAAGCAATTCTGGCGGTCGTAGTGTCGTCCGAGCCATACCCCTTGTGTGTGGGGGTTGGTTGGAGGGACGCACTCGTCTGTCCAGGTTGTTGTGAGATTGGACGGGGGGGGCTGCCGTCCGTGCCACACCTTTTTGGTTGGTAGAAGGGACGCACCCGGCCCAACGGTGAAGAACATGTCGAGATGCAGTCTGACGATGATGCGAGATTGTTGTCAGGCTGGACGAGCGGGAATTCAGATCTGCCGTATGGTTGATGTTTGCTTGTTTCTTGCAGGGCCGCAGTAAGATACGCCCGAGGACGGTCGACAGTCAGTCTGGCCGTGACGGCGCCTGGTGCCATCCCTCTACGGCACCTGGCGCCATCTCTCAAGTTAAAACAGAACAAGATCGCACACTAATGACGGTGCCTTGCTACAGCGCCGCCTGGTGTCGGTCTAGTGGAACGTCGGGTGTCGATAAAGGTGGTTGACAGCCATGTCAAGAGGACTTCAGTTGAAGATTTGAATAGCGATGGCTGAACCACCGCATAACTCGACGGATCGCTAGTTCTGTGTAATCTCGGTAGTTTTACTATTAAGCAGTGATCTGTTTGCGATGAAGGCCCTCCTGCGCTTATATATTTATTTATTAATATAGACATATTATATTGATTGATTGATTGACAACAATACATCATACATTTCACACCTTAGACAATAGGTTTTTGAGCTTGACAAAAATGTTATGAATGACTTTTTAATTTTTATTATCTAGGCGTTGCAATAGCAATCCAGAATGACCGAAGAGGTCTGTGCCAGGATTAACTATTAATCAATGATTCAAAGGACATGCAGAGTAATTATAATTAATGACGTGTTAATAATACATATTTTAACGTGTTAATAATACATATTTTAGCAAAATTAAAAAAAAAAAATTTTTTGGTGGTATATAATTACTTATGGTATATTAAATAAACTGTATTTTGTATAGTTACTAGTAATATTTTATCCTTAGATTTTATCGATGATTTTATTTCAATACATTTTTATTGCAATGGTAACATAACATGCTTTTTATGCTAGGGTTATAGATATATAATGTACATATATAATATGTAATATAAACGCTTCTAATCTATCAACAAATATATTTAAGATGTACATAGTAAACTGTTATATATTTTGACAAAATCTTTACATTCTAATTGTAACAAACGACACACTTGCATACTTTTTAATGCTGTAATTTAGGGTTCTAAAAAATGAGCAATGTTTTTTTTCTATAGTATCTTTGTTGGAGTTTATTTGTTGTTTGATGTCAGGGGGCAGGTGTTCGAACATGCGAACTATTAGTTTGTACATTTTGTTTTTTTTTAAACATTTTTGTATTTTGTTATAATTATAAGATATTAATTTCCAGGATCAGTCATCATTCCTATTACGCCTGCCACAGCAATCGGAATTCCGAATCAGGATTACGATTTCGTATGGATTCCATCTCCAGAATTCCGCTCAGAATTTAGAACCCATACGAAATCGTAATTATGCAATATCGTTCCATCCAGAATAATTCCCCGTGAATGTGGCGGCCTTAGGGTTGTCAAAAAAACCGTTTTTGATTTTGTTTTGAACCTTGAAGATATTTAAGAAAAAGGTTACGTTAATTATGGTGTTTAGGGCTCCACCTACATGCGACTTTTATTAAGGCAGTGTGTGGTTTAGGACCTAATCCATAGAACTCACAAAAGGCCAATGCTCATTTCAGTCTATCTGACTTTAGCAATCTCAAACAAGTGTATTTAGGATCACCTTCGATTTTATAGCCTATCAAATGCACAGTAAAGTTTAATGTCAGTAAACACAATTTTCTTCGGCAGTCTCGCAAGACGCTAACCAAACATTTACGATGTGTGCCCAACACTTGAAGATCCTACGTATTGTTTGAACTCTCCTAATGGGCCGTGTTATAGGTTTGTACTATTTTCTTTGAGGATCGGACGTTAAAGGCAAATACGGGACTATTAGCGGGACTTAGGATTTATTTTCAAGCATTTTTCATACCAGACCTATAAATATTCTGTGGCCCTGAGTAGATACTTCTTTTTAATTAAACTGATAAGCATAATGATTCCCAAAATAGACGAATTTTTAAAAAGGAAATTTTTAAATATGACGTTGTAAAGTACCTATATAAAATGTGAAAAGAAAAAGGAAACTATGTTAAAATCAATGAAAATTAAGACAGTAATAAAAGAAGAATTTATGCCCTTAACAACTGCGTTATAATGATAGGTACTAAACAATGAGTTAATCCAGAACATATTCTATCAGTTTACCAAAATTCAACCAAATCCGTTTAGCCGCTTATGCGTAATTGAACCACAAACATAATAACATCCAAACATCGTCACAACTTTAAAAATAATATATAAATATTTTGTAAGAGTTTTGGTAAGACATAATTTTCCAAGAACGAGACTTTCTTTTTTCCTTCCTCCTTACATTTTCTTTTTAGTAAGTAGGAGGTTTAATTGGATTATCTTCCAGTTAGTTTGAGGTCAAGACAAAGTTATTTAATTCTTCGAAGAGAAAAAATTTGTGTATTGTATAAAATACGGGACAATTAAACACACTGTGTTTTTCTTATGGGACGCACGTAAGAAAAACACAGTTACGTGAAAAATGAAAATGCCTCATCCGATTTGGTTCAAAATGTGTTGTCCTACATACTATACTTACTTTAGAAGGGGCGATCACGCAGTGGCACAGGGGCGCATAATCCCATACAATAGTCCTACACTGACCTGGGGCTGTTTTGGATGCACTTCTACTGGGGTAGGCTTCGGCCCCACGCACGCCTCCCAAAGGTCCGGGACACTTGTCCCGAGATGACGAAAAGCATAGCATAGCATGCATAGCATAGCATAGAATATTTATGTTATGTTATGTTTATGTTATTGACAACATCAAACTGATAAGCTTTCACTACAAAGCCAACCCACGGAATTCCAAAAAATCAGCTGTTTCATACATTTGGGTTGGATATGTACCTACTGCAGTTCTGTATGGAACAGATGACTTTTTTCGCGATTTCAACATTGGTAACGAAAAATTTTACGCATTTAAGTTTACACTTTGTATGTTTCTATCTTCAGCGGTTTAGGCTGTGCGTTGTATGTCGGTCAGTCCGTCACGAAACTGTTTTATAGGTAAGTATAGATGGATTAAAGATTATATTATTTAAACATTTGTACCATTCTTGCCTTTATATTCTAATTAGCCGTGTACCTACAGGATATTTCATCTCACGACAGAGGGTGAATTATAACAGCTATTACCGTAATGATGTGTTCACCCGCCTTTATGATATAGGTACAATATCTATATCGGAAATTAATCGTCAAAAGTTTCAAGTACATTTCGGAAATTTATCACGCAGACTTCAAACTGACTTAAATTTAAAAGGAAACTTCTATAATATTTATGACGCCCGGGCAAATTTTATTAACCTGTTGTGAATTTAAAAAGATCGTTAACCTAAGACAATGCTTTGTTTCGATAAACATTTATAGACGTGAGTAAATTAAATTGTATTTGTTTCAATCATTTGAAAAGTCGTTGCCCTAAGATTGAAATAGGGACTTTGTAATCGGTGATGAGACAATGGCAGCATGGGCGTATTCAGCTTTTCATATAGGTATGCATAATTATATAAGTATATAATTATATTATTTACAGGGTATAAGGAAAAGTATCACTAACCTTTAACCCATATACTTTACCCATCAAACTGAACAATTTTTACTACGGGAGAAAACCTGTCAGCGCCAAAAAAATCTGCTGTTCCATACTAAACTGCAACGCCTACTCGACTCAAACGTATAGAACGAATTTTTGTTTTCTGACAAGTTTGCTCCTATAGTAAAAGTTGTGAAGTTTGATGAGTAGAAGCACAGACTGAAAAGAACCAGACGTAATCTTGTCTAATCATGAGTGAAGCACCCATTTCTTTCGAGTGCGTGTTGTCACGCGGTACATAAGGTGGCGGGTTGTAGGACCTGCGCCTAGAGCAAGTGCATCTGTGTGAGTGTAGGTCCCTTGTAGAACAAACGAGATTGTATTACCTTGCATGCTTCACATCTTTTTAGTGCAATATTCGGTCCGTATTTCTTTTAGGGTAGAAGTATGTGGTTTAAAGGTTAATGATACTTTTCCTTACACGCTGTATAAGAGAGCGTCTATTACGCTTATAATTAAACCAGCTGAGTATAAAAGAGGCTGGTTCCACGGACGAGAAATCCAGATATTATTTATACAGGTTGTCCGGTAAGTAATGGATAACCCTTTACCTGCTGATAGAAGACTTCAGACTTCAAACACGTTCAGAAAATGGACTTTCATTTCCAGTAAAAGTGCCACGGTTTTCGAAATATTTTGAATTTTAATATTTATCTGGAATTTGGTACCTTTGTTACTCTTTTGACCATCATGGCCACAAAAGAAGATATTTTTGCAGTCGGCTTTTTGCATATTATTCACAAAGAGTTGTACTATCAGAAATCAGAATTGCATGAGAAAGTTAGTATAGGTTTTAGGCAAGCTGTTGGACAAGTCCTCGCAGTCTTCCAGATCTATATTTGTTTAGTGCTAGTATTTAAATAATATCAACACTATCGGTAATAGCAATGCTATTAATTCGTGACCACGGACCTGAAAACCGGACGTAATCTCGTCTAATCACGAGTGAAGCACCCATTTATATTTGTGTGCGTGCTGAGGCACTGTCGCGCGGTACAAAATGGTGGCGGGTTGTAGGACCTAAGCCTAAAACTGGTGCATCTGTGTGAGTGTAGGTCCCTTGTAGAACAAACGAATATGTAGGACCTTGCATGCTTCATTAGTGTCACATTATCCGTCCGCCTTTTTGTCAAGTCCGTGTTTGTGTCCTATATAGTTATCGATACTATTATAAATTGTTCATCGACATGTATGTATCGATAGTTCGAAAACGCAACGCAAGTTTTGAAATAGTATATGAAACGAATGTTGGTTGAATAGCTTGAACAGATCGGCCAAGTGTGTGTCAGACTCAGACCTCACAAAATGTAGAGTTCTGCATTAAAAAAAGCAAAAAATTTTGCTACTTATCTATAACCAAATGTTTAAAATAGTTTGCAAGTCATTGATGTTTGGTTACATTTTAAAAAAAAACAGAGTATCAGTCAGCTAGAAAAAATAACTCGTTCCGCCACTTTAGACGTAATAGAAGGTATAAGTAAAAGTATTATTAACCTTTAAACCACATACTCTACTCAAAAGCTAAACAAAAAAATCTGCTGTTGCATACATTTGAGTCCAGTAGGTATGGAGTTTAGTATGGGACAGCAAATTTTTTTTTGGTCGGTTTGCTCCAATCGTAAAAGTTGTTTAGTTTGATGGGTAGAGTATGTGGTTTAAAGGTTAATGATACTTTTCCTTACATCCTGTATAAAGGTACCACAAAAAGAAAATTAAAATTATATTTTATTCGCTTGTTTCCCGTGGTCCTACCGCGTAGTTCTACTAGTAGTAGGAACCAA
This sequence comes from Agonopterix heracliana, assembly GCA_963693445.1. Lineage (NCBI taxonomy): Eukaryota > Metazoa > Arthropoda > Insecta > Lepidoptera > Depressariidae > Agonopterix > Agonopterix heracliana. The sequence goes on from OY856308.1 coordinate 3,277,507, forward strand.
AGGCAATTTCCGTCCGTCCGTCCGTGGTTCTACCAATTACCCTCGGACCTACTGGTCAAGTGATGAACACACGGGAAACATAATAAATTAATAATAAACAGGGTGCAAACCTAAATGCTTTCCATACTTTACTCTTCTGACCATCAAACTTAACAACTTTCACTATGGGACCGAAAATGAAATCGCAAAAAAATATGTTCCATATAAAAGGCAATAGGTATGGCTATTGCATACTCGACCCAAAATGTATGGGACAGCTGGTAGCTGGTATTTTCCACATATGGGCTTATTGGCTCTATAGTGAAAATTGGTCTTAAGTTTAGACCATCAAACTGAACTACTTGGGATAGTTTAAACTCTTAGGCTGCGTTTCCACCAGAGATGTGCGAGGTGGTGAGCGAGGAAAAAATCGGCCAATGAGAGTGCTTCAATTTCCCAATGACGTGATCGAGCGAGCGCGCTATTGGCGGATTGTTTCCTCGCTCACCGCCTCGCTACCTCGCACATCTCTGGTGGAAACGCAGCCTTAACCATCCCTTTAAATATTACTAAGGTGTTTTGTTTTACTTGTATAAGGGTTCCTTGTCGGACTACGGAACCCTAGTTCTTCGCCCGACTGCAATCGTTTAGTCCCCTTTCAATATTCTATTCATTTTATTTTCCCGATCAATTTAATGTTACACGTGCCGAACGGAACATACGAAGAGAAAAAAACGTTACCAGACTACGGCAGTGTCCGCCATATTGGATTTGTGTTGACGTTATGCACCTAACGACCGGTTACGGTTAATGGAAACCCTTCCAGTATTTAGAACCCACATACTTCTGAGGTCCGGGAGGGTTTACAATGGTTAATTTAAATACTAACCTGATTTCAGTTCTGAATTGCTGGTCGGATAACAACCTAGAATTCTAGATTACAAGTATTACAACGCACTTCGAAACATTCTAAATATGAATCCCTGCGCCGTGGCTCTTTACGGACGGACTTATAAAACACGTGAAACGGGGACGAATAAGTTATAAGGAATAAAATATCGGTTAGGTATCACAATTTTATTTATTTATTATACTTATCTATCTATTAATTATTAAATTTACATGTAAATTAACGGAACAATTTCCAAAATACTTACATGCTAAAAATACTCGAAAAATCGACAAATCTAGATTCTTTACGTTAATTTCGAACACTCCAAGACAAAAAGAGATTTAATGGAGGATTAACTTTCGTTTAAAAGACAAGACGATTGAGAGACCTAATAATTTACAAGTAGGTATTTATAAATTCCAGATATTGTCAGAAAAAGATTTTAAATAATTATAGAGAAATCCTTTATTCACAGAAAATTATTACTTACCTAATACCTACACCTTTACTAATAAAAAGGATATTTCGGTTCAACAGGTACCTTCTAAAGATCTTCGAGTTTTCCAGGAATCTAGGACTATTACTGAATTATTTGGAATGTCGGCCGAAGAAAGGGAGAGCCGAAATACCTATGCGGTACATATACCTTCGTGACCTGGGGACCTTAGGGTCCACGTCCACACACATAACCACGATGCAACGGCAACGTGCGTCGTCATTGTAATAAAATGAGATATCGACGGCGAAGTGACATGAACTTCTAACTACGGCCCGACAGCACAGTCTGTAGTGAACCTGCCTGCTGTGCCGGGGGTCGCGGGTTCGAATCCCGTAAGGGACAAATATTTCGCACCTTTAAAGACAAACCGTTACTAAACGAAAATATCAAATTTTACACAGGAGCAAATATAAAGAAATATGAGCGGCTTTTTCGTCATAAAATTTAAGTACGTTGTTCTTTGAGCCGTATTTTGAGGTTATAGTGTGGATATTTCTTTACTGTATTACATTATAATTCAGAAAAGTTATTTTTTTAATTGGAACATTATTAATTATGGTTTATAATTTTTATAGTAACACTTTTCCGGTAATTTTTTTTTCGATTATGAGTATTAACTTTGAAGTCACTGTGTAAATTTTGTAATTATACAAAAAAACTATATAAAATCTGAATAATTCGAAGATATTACTTTACTATCAAATTGAAAATAATATAGTTAGCGTTCCTTCTAATTATACCTGGAAAGATAAATTAAATAACATTTTCGAAATCATGTTTTATTAGAAATCAAAGAGAGACCCATACATTTATTTTGCATTGTTAATTTGGGATTGTTAAGATTGCTAGGTAGCCAATATTATGTCTATATTCTTATGTCGTGATCTACTTCAACGGGGGAAAGTCCGAGGAAGACTTACTCAATGGAAATTATGAAGTTGTATGATGATGAAATTGAAGACGATTCTGAGCTAGATGAGATAGATCTTCCTCTTTTGTTTGAGCTCGGTGATCTTATTTCTTACTGACTTAGGTAGTTTCCACAGTTACTCCATCCGTAGAAAAAGAACACGAAGTAACAGTGATGCTTGTGGTTGCGATTCGATTACTTAGATTTAGCGAAAAAGTTAAATCTGCATCGGGGATGTGATTCAGCTCACCCACAGATCGATTTTTGTGGGGCTTTAGTCATTTCATTCGAGGATAGTCCTTGAAACGCGCTCCAAACAAACGTATTTTGATTATATTTTCAATACTAACCAATAAAAGTCAGTTACATGTTTTGAATACGATCTAGAAACTAATCTCTGTGGTGTGTGTGAGATTTTCGTTAAAATGTATAGTTTCAAACTTACAGTGGCTCAAAGATTCCAGATTTCCATACCTACAAATCTTAAATTTATCCTACTAACCAATCAAAGGTAGGTAACAAAATTTTTAAACACGATTTAGATCTTAATCTCTATGCATGTGGTCAAATTTCCGTTAAAATATAAAGTTCTAACTTTAAAATATAAATATTATTGATTATAAACATGTTACAGCCATGTTGTGCTATTTCGAATCAAATTAAAGGTTTGGAAGAGCGTGGGTTCAAGTCCCGCCCGAGACAAATTTTTCAATCTTTAATTTGATTTAAAATATAAAGTTCTAACTTTATATTTTAACGGAAATTTGACCACATGCATAGAGATTAAGATATAAATCGTATTTAAAAATTTTGTTAACTACCTTTGATTGGTTGGTAAAAAAATATAATCGTAGGTAAAGCCTGACCAGAAAAATAAAAAACCCCGCCATGTTGCGGAAATTCATTGGAACTAATTTTTGTACTAGGAATCCTGACATTAAAGGTTTTAGTCGATTGCAGCGCCCCCAAACCAGGTTTTTTATATTTCTGGTCAGGCTTTACTTCGTTTGTACGGAGCTTGCTGCAAGAACTATCCTCTTAAAAAACTTTTTGTTTCCATAGCAGCCACGAAAGTGAAGAACCAATCAAATGAAATTATCTGAATCAACGTTTTTTTTTAATTGTTACCATGAAAACCTATTAAAAAATATAAATTTTAATTTCAAATACCTACACTGCACCTAAAACTAAATTAGGTACCTACCTACTATAACAATTATATTTATTTCGTTTTCGATTTGTATAAAAGTGATACTCAATGTCATTAAACTAAGATTAACTATTCGATTTTATTATCAAGTCAATATTTAATTACAAAAATAGTACCTACTTAAATAAAATGTAAGTGGTAAACTGCAACTAACCAAAAATTATTATCTCTCTAGATAAGAAAAACGGTGACTAACCCAATCATTACTCTTTAGTGGTAAATATAATTGCATAAATATCCCAAAACATAAAAGTAAAGGGTAGTTATACTAAATGTAACATTTTACCGATAAAACCATAGGTGTGAATTGCATATTTGGTAAAAAGAAAACTGTGACTAAACAAAATGTTACACTTTACCAATTAAAAAGGGTAGACAAAATCCCCTTTACGTGATGTGCAGGCGTGTTTATCCAAATAATCACACTATTCCTATAAACTTCCGTCATTATTCCTCAACGGACATGTAACAATTTGTTTAGACACAGTTTTGCATTTAGCCATTCATCTTTATTCACTCTTTTTTAGTTTAGTACCGCACTAAAAAGCGCCATCTCTCTCCGAAAACGGAAAGTGTCAAATTCATTTTGTAGTTTATGGTATCATAAGAAAGATGGCATTGATAACTCAATTCTTGAAAAATTTCGTTTAGTAACGGTTTGCCTTTAAAGGTGCGATTTGTATGACGAATATGAATATTTGTACCCGAGTCATGGATGTTTGTATCTATATATGTATCCTATATCGTTGTCTAGTTATCATAATACAAGTCCAGGCTAGATTCTGGAACTTTAAATGTGACTAGATAATTTGTGTGACACTGTCCAAGATATTTTTTTTATCAATTCACCCTGTAGAAGACTAGAATGACCGCGGTGAACTTCGTACCGCCTTAGAATCTTCCCGACACACACTTGGCCGTTTCAAAGATTTGGTTTTGCTATGTTTGCGACTTTGATAAAGTATATGTCAAGATTGATAGTTGAAGATACGAAAGCGTCGAAAAAAATTGGAACCAGTACTGGTTCCAAAACCCTATACATATACACGCACACATACATAATTTGTATGGCGCCTCACGCACACCACCCTATGAAACTTAGCCCCTTTTGTTTTGTACGGTTTAACCTCGAGGCTCATTCTAGACATATACTTTTTCTAAGGTTTGCGAAAAGATATTTTCAACTCTATCCTATAATAACAATTAATATCGCACATCTCTCACTGCTCTTCATAAAACAGAAAAACCTCTTTATAAAACACATTAATTGACAAATTGGTTTAATTTTTTTTTTATATATTATACAAGGTGTTACAAAAATACAAATAAACCTTTAAGGGGGTGATGTAGACCATCAAACTGAACAACTTTCACTATGGGACCAATATCGAAATCGCGAAAAAAAATAATTATGTTCTATACCTACTCTACAAATCGACTAGAGCTAAAATATGTATGGGATATAAAATCATTTTTTTCGCGATTTCGATGTTGGTCCCATAGAGAAAGTTGTTAAGTTTGACTTTGACGGTCTAAACAACCCGTTTTAAAAATTTATTGTTACTTATGAAACACCCTGTATAGGTAGTCTGATGATTCGAAATTAATTACTTAAATAATTATGATTTTCTAGTTTTGTGGCCCGGCGCATCCTCAACTTAAAAAATGTTGCCCGCCTTGAAAATCTATTGGCCGGCCTTGTGCTAGCCTCTTGTGTGAGCCTGTTTGTATGAAGTGTCAAGGGTGTGATTCGGCACTTGTATAACACAATAACAATAACAGATAAAATTCACCTCCTGCATTGTGAAGTGACATGTTCAACAATTTTGGATTATGAATACTCACTGATAAATATTTATCATCTGACGCAATCTGCACTCTTCAAGAATTTACAGGATTTCGTCGTTATCGCGCACGCTTATAGCGCATATTGACGTATGAACGTGCGCAAAGTGATTGATATATTTATGATCGTCTAATCGCGTGATATTTACCAAATATGCCATGTGAAGTGCCACCATCATTAGGCCGTGTTCAGACGACCCGCGGGGCGACGAGCTGCGCGGCGGGCGCGGGGCGGGTGCGGGGCGGGCGCGGGTGCTCCTCTAAAACACAATACGAGATTTATTATAATGTCATACTTCGATCAACAATATACAACTAGATAACGGGTGGCATACAAAATCAAAGAGAAATTCTGTCCTCGTGAATAGGTATACAACATTTTTTGTTAACGAACCGAGAAAACAGTCCGAATACATTATAATTTCGACCTCAAAGCAACCATAATTCCTAGTAATTTAAAAAAGGAACACTGCGGCATTGCGAGACGTGCTTACGTTGGCTTTGTTTGAACGCAACTAATTCAAAATAAGACCTCACTCCAATAGTGAGGCGTTATTTGCCGGGACATGTTTTAAGCGCTGACGCGTTATCTAGTTGGATATTGTTGATCGAAGATGTCATTTCACTCTTGCTTGCTGCTTGCATGCTTATGCTCATAAGACTCAAATTGCAAGCAATGCATTTAAAGCGCGGGGCGGGCGCGGGGCGTGGGCGGGTCGTCTGAACACGCCCTTATGTAGGCTTTGCATGCTGCATGCGAGAAAACGGAGAAAATCGGGGTGCAGAATCGTAGTCACGCCATAATCGCGATGTGCATCAAAGTACAATACTGGGTGTCAGATACAGTAGGGTGATTGTATACCCATTATAGGTACTACTACACATTATACTATTTTACTGAACAACTTTCACAGAAAACAAATCAGCAACACAGAAAAAATGTTTTGTTAATTTGAACTACTTAGCAAAACTTTTTTCCATTTATTTTAAACCCCAACTTTGATTGTTTTCACTTGCAAGTCACTAAAATTTGCTTAAGACGCTGTTATTCGGTCGAGGCCTTTTTTTGAACACGAACGAAAGTGTTTTAAACTGTGTTTTAAAGTCTGAAAACCAATTATGTCTTATTTAAGGATCTGGCTGATAGGCGACCGTGCTCAAAACACGATTAGATTAATTTTAATAGATAGAAAAAAATCCCAAAGTTACCCCTTTTTGTTATGTTTTTTCAATACTATGATTAAACTGCTGATATTTAACGTTTTATTCTTGTACTTAACTAAATACATTAAATATTTCTAGTGAACTCCGTAGAATTTTGAGCTTAGAAACACCCATGAGCAAAGATATTGATGAAAAACACGTTTTTTTGCGATCCTGCTTTCAATTGGAGCGGGATGGCTACTTGCAAACTTATGCTTGCAAGAAAGAGACGCTTGCACTGGGATAACCTGGCCTTAAGTATATTCAAGTTTTTTTCCAGTGATAATGATAATGAAAAGTGAGTCTTTGAATTAAAGTGAGTCTAACTACAACTGAAAGGAATAACAAAGCTTCTGGTTATCCCAAAAGGGATATGCTCTTGGGTTTATTACCGTACCTATCTATATTTTTAGTGCAGACTGCTGCTTATTATTGCTATGCTTACTACTGCGGCTGCTAATTATTTAAAAATTTATAAATTAATGGCCAATTTCTTATGTTTAAGTATTATGCACTACATGCCAATAATATATCAAGTTTAGTGGTTTATGCTAATCAATTTCTCTGGGTTTATGAAATAAAATGCTAATTCAAAATGGTGGAGCACTGACAACGTAGAAAGAGAAGGCACTAGAAGGAAGCACGTGTCTTGTCATATTCACTCAGTAAGAGATGCACATAGCAAATTCGCTCTAGTTAAAAAAGGAGATCGCTACCTTATTGCTGTCCTTATCGGCGTAACCACTTTTTTGTACTAGGGCCACCTGACTCCAAAATGTCACTTCATATAAATTGTATGGGACGACCACCTGACTCCGAGATATCACTTCATATAAATAGCAATGCCGGAAAGTGGCGTCATTTTTTTTAAGTATTATATTTTTTTGAGCGTCCACCAACCACTCCTTGTTTTTATGGAAGATATTGATGTGCTGAACAAAACAAAGTTTTACAATCATACCTCTACATGCAGTACCAACGGAGATATAAAGGTCTGAAATGTCAAAGCATGAGGGGCATTTTCTCTCAGTGTAGAATTCTGACATTTCAGACCTTTATATCTCCGTCGGTACTGCATGTAGAGGTATGATTGTAAAACTTTGTTTTGTTCAGCACATCAATATCTTCCATAAAAACAAGGAGTGGTTGGTGGACGCTCAAAAAAATATAATACTTAAAAAAAATGACGCCACTCGCCCATACTAAATCGGCATTTCCATTTATGACTATCACTATCTCATACCCGGTTACACTGACATTCCGTCTACCAGCGTAAGCGAAAAATACTTCGCCTATGACTGACAAGCTTAAAACACCCAATCGACACGACCGCCTACCAAAACATTTACGACACCCTTGCGACACCCACTCCTCACTTTACTTGAAAAAATGTCGCTGAAATGGCGTCTTTTTTTTTTCAACTGTACGGTTTACTTTCGGTAAACCATAAACCTACCTACAATTAATTAATGCTCTCGATGTAAGTACTCGCACCGTCACTAATGACATCCTTTGTTATAAATTCAAAAGCGGAATATAAAATAAGAGATGACAAAGGGAAACCGGAGGAGTGGGCAAAATTAAGGCTCTTACCACAGTTACATTAGTTTCACTACAAATTCTATACAGTTTGTTATAATTCAAAGATATTAAGCTTCATTACTGATGTGAAGACGGGAGTTGTCGTTAAAGAAAACGAGTGCTTTCGAGTCAAGTCTCATTTAATAATGCCTCAAATAACCTAAGTTTATTACATATATAATGATGGTAGGTCACTACGTCACATGCCTACCGAAAAATAAAAAAAAATAGAGAAAAAAAAAAATGTTTGGTCTTATACATTAGACCTTAAAATTATGTGTCTTAATCTAAAAGTACATTGTTCTTAATTACTAATAAATTTGCAACAAACAATTTTTAATTTATTTTATTTATGGTACGGTCGTGTTCTATTTTTATGCACTAACAGTTCTTTGCTATTTTTTAAGATGATAACATTTGGTTCTAAATCTTTTACGACAGTAAATGGGCCTAAATATAATGGGTCTAATTTGGTACAATTCTCATTTTTAATCAAAATTAAATCTCCAGACTTATAACTAATAGGATTAACATAAGTGTCATATCGTAGCTTTCTTAATTGCTTACTCTTACATAAATTTTCTTTAGCTTCCATTTGCGATTTTTGAATTCTGTACTTTAACTCTAGGGGATAGCTATAATAATTGTATACAGGATCTATTGTTGTTGTTAAATTTGTAGGTATGTTACATAGTTTGCCAAATACAAGTTCATATGGGGTAAAATTAGTTTCTGTATGTACTGTAGTATTGAATGAAAAACACCAGTAGGGTAACCATGAACTCCATTGTTGGGATTGACTATTAACCTGCATTCTTAGGTAAGCTGTAAGATGTTTATGGGTGTTTTCAAGTGATCCTATTGTTTGATGATGATATGCTGTTGAAGTCGTATGTTCTATTTTTAGAATTTTACATACCTCTTGCATTGTAGCGTTGACAAACTCGGTTCCCCGGTCGGTGATAATTTGATGCGGTATTCCGTAGCGTAATATAAAATTGCTTACCAATGCATGCGCCACAGTTGTCGCGTCCTTGGATGTTATTGGATACGCTTCTACATACTTTGTTAAATCGCATTGAAGCGTCAGAATATAACTATTATTAAAATTATCCTTACTTAAGGGCCCCATTAAATCTAAAAATAACCTATCAAAAGCTGAGCCACCCGTGCTGGTTATTACCATGGGCTCTTTTATGTTTTTAAGATATTTGTGGCGTTGACATTTGTCACACCTTTCCACAAATCTTTCGACGTCATTTTCTAATCCTGACCAGAAATAACTGCGTCTAATATTATTCAGCATGCGCCTGATTCCCACATGACCACCGGTAGGCAGCATGTGATAGTCATTCAAAATTACGCGTCTCGTATCATTGTCACTTATCTTTTTTACACCTTTAATTACACATATTCTTGGTCCGGACCATATTTTTATTTCATTAATATATTTTGATATCTCTTCTATAAATTTTCCGTTAGTTTCATTTTTTATGAAATACAAGGTGTCTATGTTTAATTTTTTTGCATATGAATTCCAAATCCCTCGCAAAGACAGCTCGTGTACGTTGCGATCGAGGACAAGGTTTCACATAAATTGTTCTTTCCGAGTGTGAATAAGCTAAATATTCTGTTTCTTCCGTCACATCTTTATTTACCTTTATCCATTCTTTTTCATCAACAATTGTAAGTTCATAATAATTCTTTGGTAATCTGAGCATCTCTACAACTCTTGGGTGATCAGTCCAATTGTCAGTAGGTTTACTAGACTCCTCTAAATTATTAGGTTCGTTTAACTGCCTAGTTTGCGCTCTGGTCATTACGTAAACACCCTTCTCGTTCATCTCTTTCAACATGTCACTTGTCCAACAAATACGCGACAACGCGTCTGCAGCTACGTTGTCGTGTCCTTTCACATATTCTATCTCAAAATCGTATTCCTCTAGCGTTAATCTGAATTTCATTAGTCGACTGGTCGGGTTTGTCATTTTAAATAAGTAAACTAAAGGGCGATGGTCAGTTTCGATTTTAAATTTTCTGCCAAATAAATATGGTCTAAAATATTTGACGGACCATACTATCGCTAATAATTCTTTTTCTATAGTCGGGTACTGTTTTTCTGCTTTATTTAATGTGCGACTCGCAAATGCCACTGGCTTGCGATTACTGTTATACAAAACCGATCCAATCGCAAAACCCGAAGCGTCAGTTTGTAAAGTAAAAGTATTGTTTTGATCGAAATTCGGATAATCGAGAACTGGGGGTGTGGTTAATGCGTTTTTTAATGTGGAAAATGATTTTTGGCACTCATCATTCCAAATGAATGGTACATTTTTCTTACATAAATTATTCAGTGGTATGGATGTTTCAGCAAAGTTTTTTATAAATTTTCTATAATAGTTTGAAAACGCCACAAATCGTTTGACCTCATCTACATTTTTTGGCACTGGATAATTTTGTATGGCACTTATTTTTGCTGGGTCTGGTTGCAAACCTGATTCTGAAACCACATGTCCGAGATATAAAATTTCTTTACGCAAGAAGTCACACTTTTCTGGATTAAGTTTTAAGTTTACCTTGCGTAATCTTGTCATAATATCCATTAAATTAGTATTGTGGATGTCTAAATTTCGTCCAAAACAAATTAAATTATCTAAATATACCCAACATTGTTCGTAATTTAGACCTGACATTGCCACGGTCATAATACGTGAGAAGGAACTCGGACTTATTTTTAATCCCATCGGTAACCTTTTCATTTGGTATTGACCCGAGTGGGTAGTGAAGCTAGTGTATTTTCTGCTATCGGGGCTTAGATTTACTTGGTAGTAAGCCTGAGTTAAATCTAATTGACTAAAATAAACCGATCCTGATAAGGAATCGAGGATATCTGTTATGTTTGGGAGGGGGAATTTATCGTCCAATATTCGCTCATTTAATTTTCTAAAATCGATGACTAATCGCCAGTGTTTAGAATTATCGTCCGATTTTTTCGGAACTAATAATACCGGACTTGACCATTCACTACTGGTCGGTTCTATAATATCGTTTTTTAACATTTTATTGACCTCTTTCTCCAATACCTTGCGTTGGGAAAAGGGTAATCTGTACTGCTTTACATATACCGGGTCCGAATTTGGTTTTAATTGAATTTCTTGTTCATACAAATTTGTAGTTGTTAATTTATCACCTGGTAGGTAAAAAATGTCTGAAAACTTTGCACAAATGTTTTGTATCGAAGTTTTTTCTTCTTGATTCAAGTGTTCCAATTTTATTAAAGAAAACATCTTCTTAACTCTGTCCCCGTCATTACAAATATTCTTTTCAAAACTACTAATATTATAATTAGATAACTTTTCAATCTCTGGTTTGAAATAGCTTATTCTGACTTCATTCTCACGTGTATTTAGGATTTGAATAAAAATATTTCCCTTTTTAGGCTGACAAATACTTCCAGCCATAAACACTCCTTCACATAACTCTTTCGGTACAACCACGCATTCATCATTCGTTCCAACATAAATGCAATACAATTTTTCACACCTCGGAGGTATCTTTAAATAACTATTGTCTCCCAAAGTACCCGTTTTGAGAGGCACTATGATTTGATTTCCCGATTCTGATAATAATAATGTGTTATTTTCATAGTTCAAAATGCAATTATATTTCTTTAAAAAATCTTGACCAATTATTCCAGTTGTATTACAAGGCAAACGCTGCAAAACATAAAACTTGTGGACAAAAACTTGATCATTTAATTTTAATGTAATGTACACGAAACCTTCTGTATGTAATTTGCCGCCAATTCCGTTTATTGCGATGCGCTCTTTGTGTAAGGGAATGCGCCACCGCTCTATCGTTTCAAGTTTCACGGCCGACAAAGATGCTCCGGTATCAACTAGCCAGGCACTTTTGCTACCGTTTACCGTGAAATCAACTGAATTACTATATTCACACGCTAAAATATAATTAGGATCGAAAAAATTCTAAATTTGGGTTCTCCTCCTCTTGTTGTTCCTCGAAATTCTCGGAATCCTCGTACTCTTCTCCTTCCATATAGTGTATATTCTGACGTTGATAGAAGTTGCGATTAAAATTATTATTGTTATACTGACCTCGGTTGTCATGGCCTCGAAATGGGCCCCTGTGGCCACGATTGTTCATCGGTCCACGTGATGAACTTGGACCTGTATGCTGATAGTTGGAATATCCGTGTCCAGCACGACCTCTGGCTCTATCAAATGGCTGTCCTCTTCCGTAGAAATGTCCTTGTGTTCTTCCTCTGTTTATGAAAGAAGTGTTTTTAAAATTATTACCTGTATAGTTGCTCCGCTGACCAAAAAACATTGACTCCTCTGCTGCACTGCGGAAAGATGACAACTCCTCATCCTTCGCGGCACGGATCGCGTCCTTCAATGCTGTGTAGTTCCGGGCCGCTAATATGGTGCTAAGTTGACGATTACGTAAGCCTTCAGTGAACCGTTGAATAGCGATCTTTTCATTTAGTGGCTTTAAAATAGAATATGCATTGTCATTGCCATCAGCTTGTGAAATTGTCAACTTTACAAATAAATCTTCGATTTTACTCCCAAATTCATCTATAGAGCTAGAGCTCTGGGTTGCCCTTACTAATTCTGCAGCAAGGGCAGTAGATGACTGTTTAGTCAAAAGATGGGATTTCATGTCGTTAATAAGTAACTGGCATGACGCGTATGTTGAGGACAAACGTAACTTCGCACTTTCTGTTAAACGAGTTTTCAAAACAAACTTTATCAAACTATCTTGACTACCTGCATCTATCATAGAACTATATAGGTCTATAGCGTCTATGAGCTGCTTTGTGACTTCTTCCTCCCCTGTTAATTTGGGTAAAAGGGAAGTCGCAGTTTTCAAATCAAATTTAGGTAAGGTTGCCATGGTGCTTTCCGTTTCGTTACTATCAGTACTACAACAGTATTCTACAATCTTTGAATAACAATTCCTGATCTTTGTACTTATATCTAAAATTTCTGTTACATCGTCTACTTTTACTTTCTTTTTTAAAATCTGATCTTCAAGTTGCGTATAATAGGTAATAAATTGAGTGTATAATTCAGTAGCTGCATTATATTTCTGAGCACATATTTCTGTTGTTCTCTTTGAACCTAATTTTCGTAAATATACTTGGATATTATTTATTTGTTCGTAAACATCGTAAATAACTTCTGCCATATAAAAAAAATATACATTAATATTTTTGAATTTTGCTTTTTATATTAATAATAACTACTGCTATTTTTTTTTTTTCTACCAACTAAATATTGATGAATTAATAAAACTACATGCTAAATTCACTTCACTGAAATATCTTTACACTTTTATTGAAATAACACTGCTTACTCACTGTTTCCTCGTAGTTTTTTATACTTCCTGGTCGGTACGCCGGAACCCAGAACGCCTAATCGCGTTCCTTATTATTTCGCTGCGGATCCAAGAAGCATGGCATCTTTTGTACATCTTGTACATGAAGACGGTACCAGCGATGATAATTATAAGTAGAATCACTCCCAACATTATGTTAACTGTCGACAAATGTGTCTTCAGGGCTTCGATTGTTGTAGTCGCCGAGTTGGTCCCACCAGCTGCATTCTGCGCTATTACAACCTCTTCTTTTGTTTGGCTCGAACCCATCGTGTATAATAATTACGTACAGCACTTCACACTAAATTGTCATTTCTGATTCACCATAGTTCTTGTAGTTAAAAAAGTATAATTTTTTAAAATAGTTAGTAAATTAATTTAGTCCATTCTTATCCTTTCGACCGTCACTTGATCACCGTAAGCCGATACCACGCGCGGCACTCCGCGCCTCAAAGGCAGGGTCGCCATGTGAAGACGGGAGTTGTCGTTAAAGAAAACGAGTGCTTTCGAGTCAAGTCTCATTTAATAATGCCTCAAATAACCTAAGTTTATTACATATATAATGATGGTAGGTCACTACGTCACACTGAAGACTCTTAAAAATTTATTAAAACTGTTTTAGAATATGTTCTATCAGCAGTTCCATACAAAAGAAAAGATTATCTTGTCGTATTAGGAAGAAAGGCGACAGGATTGGTGATTGTTCCACCGACAAGAGCGTAGCCCCCGCCATCTCGCATTGGGCCCGCGTCTTGTATGACCCTCTTGTATTAAGACCTCGTATAAAGGCTGATAAACTAACTAACTCCGCTGGCTAGGTGAGCCAAAGTGGGTTTTGGCAGTTTCCCCGATCCTGCGCGATCTCGTAAAAGTCGTGGTGGTCCAGTGGCGAGTAACCTTGCCTGCCGTGCAGGAGGCGATGGTTCGATGCCCGTCCAGGTCGATTCGTACCAATGAGTTTTTCAGAATTTGTGTACTATTTGTAACACCACTGGCTTGTGAAGGAAAACATCGTGGGGGAAACCTGCATGCTTCAATTTCGAGGCCTGTATTGTACCTATACCCACTGTTATGTCCATTATAAGTGGCGACGGGCCCATCCCCCGTCACACTGGACAGAGTTTCGGTACTACTGGTGAAACGTGGATGTTCTGAGGTTTCAGAATATCTCTGACTACCCCCTCGGGGAATATAGTCCTAAGCATATGCTTATGCTGCGCGATCTTTCGCCAGTAGCTGGCTTGAACCCTAGAACGATTTAACCACCGTTCTAGCTTGAACCTCACGCATTTCAGCCTGTTCCAAACTGGGATGACCCACTAGATGTCTCCCTGTAGGTCAACCAGATATGCTTTCCCTGACATGGCGATCTTCATCCGGGTCTCCGGCAGCGGCCACCCCTTCACGTTCAGTTCGCGAGAACTAATAATTATAATAAGCAGAACGCGTTCCTGCAGCGCGCCAGCAGTAAATCAACGACATTTGCTGGATTTCAATATCGGTTTGTTTTGTACAAGAACAGCACGTACTATTTGTCCATAATAATTTATATGACCCATAAACAGTCTTGTTTTTTCTCATTATTTATAGATATGTGAGAACTTGTTGTCAGCATCTGATCATCGACTTGAATATGTATAAATCAAACTGTTATTTAGCTGTACTCGTAAGTTCTCCAAAAAGAAAATAAATATAGAAATAACTAAAGTAAGTACTATTATTTTTAAATGGTCAAGCCTACGAAGACAGTGTGCTTTTGGCTCCCCAATGATGTATGGCAAGGCCACAAATTCTTCATTATAAAGGCTGTTGATGATAATAATGATGATGATGATGATGCTAAATATGACGATACCCAAAGAATTAAGTTATTCAAGTTTTTCTTGTAAATTGTTACAGAACATAATAATGCCTCACCAGTGGCTGGAGGGGAACCTACCTGTGGCGGCCAAGTGCGACGTGTGCGACAAGACCTGTGGTTCCGTACTCAGGTAGGAATAGAATTAAGTACTACAAAGAATGCGGACCCCGAAAACCTAAATGAATCTGTGATTCAAATTACAATTCAAAATATAATGAGGGTTTTTTATGGAAGGTTGGCGCCTTATTTTACAACGTTTTTAGCGCGGTTTCAACCAAACTTGAATATTTTAATTTAGAATGAAGTAACAAACAACACTTTTTAGTAGTCATGTATATCCCTGAACCAAGTCTGAACGGAGATGTAAAGGCTTGAAGTTGAAAATAAATATGCATAACGTTTACTTCGAGCCTTTGTATCTCCGTTAGAACTGAGTTTAGAGGTCATACTTGTCATAAAGTTTTGTTGGTAACTTTATTCTGAAATTTTCTCTATTCAAGTATGATTGATGGTCGCGCTAAAAAATGAGGCGAAAAGAATAAAAGGGCGCCATTTTTAGTCATTGGCTTTAAAACCTTCCGTCGAGTCCATAGCATGTCATACAGTTCGATTTGCCATCGTGCGTGATGGAGAGATGTTCCAATCAGCGTTATAGTCTTGCTAATCGGGCAATCGCCCGGGCTGCCGCGCGTGCCGTACGCATAGATTGGATTGCCAGCTTCCTGGCCGAACAAATCGATGGTTTAATACATCACTCAATAACAGTCAATCCATCGACAAGCCATTGACAGAGGAAGAGTAGAAACGTCGTTCTGAGACGCTCTTTTCATGTTACGAGTATCTGTTGAATTGTACAGTTATTGTTTCTATGCATCAAGTTTTCAGGTTTGTGTTGATTTGTTTACGTACATAATTATTATGCTCTGAATCACTTACAATAATAGCGTCTTAATATGAAAACTTAAATAAAAATAAAAAACTAAAAACTAAAAATCTAACTTCAAAGAAAACACAATTTTTAGCATAGGTATTATACGTTATACAAATTCTTCTAAACGGACTCAAGAGTTCCTTATAAAATGAACTCAATCAAAGTTACTGACCCAAAAAATACAAAAATGAACTAGATGCTAGCCTCATAGCACTACTTGCACTAGCACATTTTTATCTGATTCCACCTCGATTCGACATGTTTACTATCAGCGAGATGTAGCAATACTAAAGCAAAGGCATTTTTAAATCAGCCATTTTTGAAGCTTTGATTGTGTACCTACACCTGTCTATTTCTACATTAGTGATCGAAGAACGCAACGGATACAAACTGTTGTCTCATATAAAAAGAGTTTTTAACAAATCTGTTACTTCCTGAGTTTTATAGGAAAAATAACCAACGGATAAACCTTGAGTGCCGGGATCGCTAGGAAATCCCCACTCACCGACACGTTGAGGATTTTTCAGTAGCCGAACGGATATTTTTGTTGGGGCTTTTAAAGGGGTTAGATTTCTCTTTCCCGTTTACGCAACAACATTCTGCACTTTTGTCCATAAATATGGTTTTATTATTGGTCAGACGTGAAAGTTTTAAATGTGACTATGGCTTGTTCATAATATTTATATTAAATCATAAAAAAATAATGAACAATTAGTGTTTAAATAATTTAATTCAAAGTGTAGCCCGCTACTGGTGAAATTATCTTAAGAGGGTACCGAGCCTATGTTTGTATAGTTGCATTTAAAGCATTTAAATGTGGTTTAAATGTTTAGAAATAAAAAAAAATTATTGGGCGCAGCACAATAAGCTGGGTGCCCCCTTAATGTGTCCTAGGGGGTAGTTTTTTATTTTTTTGACGAAGCATGATTTACTTGTAAATCTTAAAAACAGTGCGATTAAATATGTTTCATATTGCATATTAAATTAGGATACCTACTGGTAAAATAATGGAAACCATTTTAATTATTATTTATTGAATAAACTTTTAGGATCTGGTTAATATTTTTTTACAAAACGATTGTTTTTTTTTAAAGTTTATAATATAGACTCTAGAAGTTTATATCTTGCGCTTAGGACAATTTCAAAAATGATCAAGAACTTTATGTTTATTTGCAAAGGCTTCATAGAAGAGGTCCCAGAAACTCATTCTCTCATTGAGAGGTCTTTGCTTAATACTCAGCTCGGAGCCTATATCCATGTAATGCATCTTGTCCATAGTAGCTGGAATCCATTTTACAGGAAGAAGTTCTGTTGTTTCAGGAGTTGGATTTCTGAAATAAATAACACTGTTAACAAACCGAAAGAACTTACACCTGCAAAATTCCTTATGGACTTTATAATTGTACACTTTTGAAAACATATTTTGTGAAATATTAAATAAATTAAAATAAAACGTTTGACTACAAAACAGCATCACCATCCCCATCAATAAGTCCACTGCTGGACTTGGCTAGTTAGACACTCATCAAGATTTTATGCTGTAATCTTTGCAGATGAATTAGCAAACAAGTTTACAAAATGGATACCCATTTAATTGTGAATATACAAATGGAAAAAAATCTGATTACCAACTTACCCAAATTTAACAAAATTTGCCCACATAGTAGACATTCTATCTATAACCAAAGTATCTTCCAGACTCTGTGGTTCCTCTGAGAACATAGGACTATCAAACAAATATCCCAGTTCATCGGCATGCGATGCTCCGCCAAAAGTTACATTAAAAAGGTTTCTAACAACATTTCTGTTTCCTACGTATGTGAAAAAATAACGATACACTTCTGCTCCATTCTCTAGATAGCTGCGTACACTTCTCTCAGTTGGGTAATGGAACTTAAAGTCTGAATCAAAGTAGATTATGCCAAGTTTAACATCGTTGGTTATTTCTTCATCACCTATGTAATAACGTCGAACGATCTTCTCTATTTTACTTAGATCTTCATCGAAATCAAAATAAGTAAATAAGTTAAAATTGAATATGTTTTCTGAACTCGCCGTATCTGAGTGAGCATAGACATAAATCAATTCGTCCTCATTATTTCCAATTATAACAGGAATGTCAGGATTTGCTGCTTTAACGTTCTTAGGGTCAGTTGGTATAAAGGTGTCATCGTTCTTGTATTTTTCTACACAAGGCGTGAATTCAATATCAGTTTTTTCTGCCGCCGCTATAACCAGTTTCGTATCAATCGTCGCAAGGAAATTCAATGCTTCTTTATTATTGCCTTCAAATCCAAACTGAGCTGCTATCTTAATAGGAGCTGCCACATCTGGTAACTGTACTACCCAGGGTGCTATTCCAGTACCACTTTGTAGAATCGCTTTACTAAACAAATTTTCTTTATTGTATATTAAATGCAAATCAACAGATACACTTCCAGCACTTTCACCGGCAATCGTAATTTTGTCAACATCTCCTCCAAATGCTTCTATGTTTTCTTTGATCCATCTTAGTGCCAGTAACTGATCCTTTAATCCCTGGTTTCCTGGTACTTCTGGATCATTCAGACACATGAAACCGTATGGACCTACTCTGTAATTTATACTGATTAATATGATGTCGTGTCTTGTTAAAAACCTTGAGCCAGTGCCTTCTCTTCCTGCAGATCCAGCCATAAAACGTCCTCCATGTATCCAAACCATTACTGGTAAACGGTTTTCGGGGCTGGCAGAATTGGGGACACTAATGTGCAGTTTGAGACAGTGAAGTGTGCCGGTATTATTGGTTTGAGGGCATGCGGCAGAATCGTCATTAGCGTCGAATACATCTTCAAATTTAGTTTGTGGTGTTGATGGCTGGAAATTAGAATTTTAATTAGAAAGCCAGTTTAATTTCATTTAAAAATCTCTTAAGTAAAGAAAAAATCGTTTCTCTAAAATTTATCACGTATTTTTATGAAAACACAAAATTCTACCAATAGTGTAGGAAAGGAAGGTAGTGGACCCCCACAGTAATTCATCAGTCAGAAAAAACTTTATAACATGATAAAGTATCAATAAATTAAAAGTATTGCATAAATTTCCAAAAAATAATAATAATAGAAGTTAGGTATTTTTACGTGCCTACCTACTTAATTATTTTGTATGAAAATACAATATTCTACAAACATGCATGCGATATTAATATTATATTACTTGGTTCTGATTAAATACATACCTACTTACATAGATTTATACATTTAGACATTATACATTTTGATTTAAAGATTATTATTTGTTCCACTCAAATACAAAAAAAGTCAATGAAGCAAATCGCGTTTAAAATTATAGAAATAAAATTAGGTACCTGTCTCTTATCTTTTTTTTATGAAGTGGTGTTATCGTGCCAATTTAGGTGTCAGATCGAAAGTTTTACGGGTTTTTCTCGATTCCCTAAATGTATGGAGTTATTTTTTGATTTATTAATAAAATTATTATGGTTTTAATATGAGAGACGATTTGATACTTCAAATTGTCTTAACTTTTTGTGCAGTCAATATTCGTTTAAGTATAACAAACGTAATTTTTCGGTGCTATTGCGTATTTATTTATGTATTGGTAGTGAAAAATTATCCATTGGCAACACCACCACTATCAAACATCATTTGAATGATGCAAACCATAGCCAAACAGCTCTTTTTACTGTCAGTGTGACATATTTTTCTGAACTTTTAATATTGCCATTTACTGACTTTTCGATTTACTTGTCTTGGAAAACGCATATCGATTTTTATATCTAGGACGTTAATTCGTCTATTACTGCAAACCTATTGTAGAAGATTTATCGAACCTAAATAAAATCAAGGACATTGGCCCTCTACAGCTTTGGTGTCATAACAGGGTCTAACATTTTGGCGGGCACTTTCACTTTTTGGGTCTGAATGATGTCTTTTAAGGATGAAATCCCTAATCTGAACAATAAAATTAGTTAAGTTTTTTTTTAAAATGATTTAAATGACAATATGATAATACTTACCCCAAATGGGTTGTTTTCATCAATAGTCGCGTAAGGAATACCCCAAAATTTAGAATAGTCACCATCGGTCGCTTTAATACCTCTTATTAACCCCAATTTGGTGACCACCAAAGGTTCCAATAGCCGAGACCCATTTATTTGACAATGTATTAAAATTAAATAAAAAATAAAACAATATTTAAGAGAAGTCATTGTCATTGAATAACTGGCGAGGTTATGATTTTTTATTCGATATGACGGTCTACAGATCAGCTGGTTTGATTGTGACTGACAATCTGATCTTTATCTACATTCTCGAGTTTATTTGTAAGATTACCGATCCACATTGTGTTTTTGAACTTCATTTTGCGACAGTCTATCTTTATTGGATGATTTAATGGAGAAATATGTCACGAATGAAGTAGGTACAAAAACTCAAGACATCATAGTTTTGAAAAAACATCAATTTTTAATTTAAGTCCGGGAATCGAAAGATAAACTGTATTTATTAATAAAAAAAAAACTTCGCATATAAATCTTAATTTTATACTGTGATCCAAAAGGCTTAACGTATAACTAAATTATACCATTTGTGGGTAAGCTAGGGCTATTATAAAGAGGAAAGATTTGATTTGATTTGATAGAAATTATGAATTATTTAATAATACAAAAAATAAAAAATAATAATAATAATAATAACCCCGCGGGGGCAGCTTGTGGCGAGCTGACGGTGATTGGCGACACCGCGGACCCCTATCCAGGGGGACCATACAGACATGCGCTCACACACACACATACAGACAGTAACACACCCCCCTACCTCTGGCTTGCCTTCATTGGCCGTCCAGAGTGGAATCGCAAGAGCAGCACCTATGCTCCAGGTTGGAAGTGTATTGCACGTAATGGCGTAATAACGGGGAAACCCGCTCACGGGGGTAAACCCCGCGATGGTGAAACCGGTGCCGCACCTCTCGACAACCTTTAGCCGCTCAATGGGATGTTGCCCGATTGTCGCACTTTGTGCGTGCGGCCGTTTTATGGGGCCCACTCGAAGAGTCGGCGAGTCACCGCCTGCCCTATTTACAATTTCGAGACTAGTTGTCATGGCAGGCGTCCGATAGTCTCCTCCCATAGCCCAGTATCCATCCATCCAACTTTCACCTCTATAGCCCAAGACCTTATTGTTCCATCGCGGCCATAGAGCCGCACTCCAATAGTCTTTGCACCTGGCGGGGACCATCCCCGTGTGTATCATGTTGTGCGCTCGGAGATGGTGAATCCCTTTCATAGATTAACTTGTCTCTTGAACGGGCCTCTACATGTTGGCTTCGGCTCCATGCACGCCTTCCAAAGGTCCGGGACTTAATTGCCCGTGATTACGGATCGTAAGACACATAATAATAATAATATTTTATTAAATTATGAATTACCTACGTATTTCTTATATCGTCTCATGTCATGTTCTTCGGTCAATGTTTGTTACATTTATGACTTTATTTGATATTGAATACCTTATAATTAGAAGATGCAGACCTACGCTTCGTCGTTTCCAATAATATGAATAGCTTTTTAAAATATAGATTTTGTAAATATAGGTTGGAAAAAGTGTGTTTAGGTGGGAAACGGTCGGAAGTTAATGAGACTTTGGGATGTTTAACATTTTCTCAAGTTTTGGACCTGAAGACCCTGAGCGAAAAGACAAATTTACTCGAGCTAAATGTATGGGACAGCTGATATTTTTTTCCCCCGATTTCGATATTGGTCCCATAGTGAAAGTTGTTCAGTTTGATGGTCTAAACAACCCCTTAAAAGTTTTAAATGTTTATTTTTACTTTTGTAACACCTTTGTACTTATTATGTTCTTTATGTTTGATTGAAATTTTTCCGGAGCACATCTCAGTAACTAATTGACATAGAAACATGTTTGAATAATAAAAGTTGTTTGAAATTTAACGCTACTCTACAAAAAATGCTTATGCTGTAGAACGTAACGGAAAAAGTTAGTAAGGAAAAACCAGAGGAAGGTCGAAAATTTTGCAGTTTCTCTCCCCCCCTCTTCTTTCCGCACAGGGTCCTCGAGAAATTGGTAACTGTCCAAAACTTGACAAATTGTTAATTAACCATCCCTGAACAACATCCCAAAGTTTCACTAACTTCCAACCTTTCTCATCTGATTCTGTTTTGAAGCAAAAATGACTATCATTTTTCAGCAATGAATGAAAGCGCTAAAGCGCATTTTAAGAATATTGTTTTGGTAGTAAGTAGGGTGAGTGTGCAATGGGTTGAGATCGAGTTCAGTTAATTTTACAAACAAATAAATTGATATTTTGAAAAAAAAATATTACCTATATTCAAACCATGAACAAACTAAGAAAGATTATGGGAACAAACAGGTCAGCTCAAAAAAAAAATCATCTGTTCCATACTAAACTGACCTACTCGACTCAAACGTATGGGATAATGGTACAGCTGTTTTTTTTTGTTCTTACAGGTTTGCTCCCATAGTAAAAGTTGTTCAGTTTGATGGTTAGAGTATGTGGTTTAAAAGTTAAGAATACTTTTCCTTACACCCTGTGTAGGTAAAGTAATATTTCCAAGAAACAGGAATGTAAATACTTGTAGTCATGATTAATTTAACGAAACATTACGGATTTGGTTTTTTAGGGCCTGTTTCACCACCTCAGAGTAAGTTCTTGTTAGCTTATCCGACAGATATTTTGAGATATTTTGTATGAAATGATGTCAAAATATCTGTCGGATAAGCTAACAAGAACTTACTCAGAAGTGGTGAAACAGGCCCTTAATGTTTTTAGTTAGTTTGCACTCGCTGATAGTGCCTAATTCATATCCTTACTGAGGACAAAGCTACGCTAGATTTCAATTCTTATCTCGCCTATCCTCGCTTTGCTTTGTATGAAAACATCTTACATACCTACACATTCATTAGGTACCTACGTAATATTATAATTATTAGTAATTATACCGGCTACAATAAAAACCATTTTCGGTGTAAAAACAATTTTTTATTAATTTAATGTTTAAGAACTATCAAAATGTTCTTATCGAATAATTATAATAATAATACTTTCATAGAAATAGGAAGTACCTACATTTCTATGAATACTTTTTACTTCTCTCTTAAAAAAATTCTTATCGAATAATTATAATAATAATACTTTCATAGAAATAGGAAGTCATTTCTATGAATACTTTTTTACTTCTCTACAATCTCTTTTCTCAAGGGAGTGGGGTACCTAATAGATACTCCATTCCAGATAGCGACGAAACTTCAAGGCTATTTTGAACTACAGAAACAGAGATTTGAAACACTTCCTCTCACTTATTCTTAAAACAACTAAGATATGTCAGATTTTGATAAATACATTATATTTGCCAATCAGAATTGACCAGAATTTTTTTGTCCTTATTTGGAATAAAATATTAGGTAAACAAACGATTTTTTCCCCGAACCCTTTTCATGGAATCATTTTTGTTTCTTCTTTCACATTCATAATCACATTACAGATTTTAGGTTATTATTATCTTACTGAATACCAAATTCTGTGTCAATAGTTGCTAAAATTAGATACTGATTGTTGAGGTATTCCATTATGTAAGTGCATCCGTTTGTTTGTATCTCTCTCTAGTACCACGAAACATGTTTGACTACGGAATCCTAAAAATGGTCAAGGACTTTGTGCCTGTTTGTAAAGGCTTCATAGAAGAGGTCCCAGAAACTCATTCTCTCTTTAAGAGGTCTCTCTTTAATACTCAGATCGCAATCTAAATGCATGTAATGCATCTTGTCCATAGTTGCTGGAATCCATTTTACAGGCAGCAGCTCTGTTGTTTCAGGAGTTGGATTACTGAAAAATACATAAATAATAAACTTAAGAAATGAAATTGAACAAAATCAAATATATTCTACACTAAGTGCAAATTTTCGCGACTCATATCCTGTTTTGAATCACAAAATATGATTTTCATTTCCATTAAATTACCTACTTATGTTTTATTTGTAACCAAAACATATTAGCCGGAAAATATCTAGGCATGGCCTTGAGTAGATGTAGAATACCAATCTGTAAGTCAGTAGATCGGTCGAACAATCGATAGTATATAGATTTTCAATCTATAGCAGATCGATAGCAAGATTCTCGATCAGCCTCTCTATAGTGTGGCTATTTTATATGAAAAGTATCGATAGTTCGGATTAACTAACTTAACTATAGTTAAGTATGAATGTGGATGGCTGGAAGGCCAAAGAAATGATGGATGGAGTGTGTGAAATATTATGAGTAAGAAAGGAGTGAGTGCTGAAATTACGGCCAAGAGAGATGAATGGAAGTATACGACATATTGTATGTATGATGTTAAAATGTAGTAGCGGGAAAAGCTGTAAAAAACACGAACTTACCCATATTTAACAAAATTCGCCCACATTGTAGTCATTCTATCTATCATCAACGCATCTTCATTTGTCATTGGTACATGTAACAAAACAGCCTCATCAAACAAATAGCCCAGTTCATCTGCATGCGATGCTCCTCCAAAGGTTATATTATCTCTGCTTCTAACAAAATTCCTTTCTCCCATGTATGTGAAAAAATATCGATACACTTCTGCTCCATTCTCTAGATAGCTGCGTACACTTCTCTCAGTTGGATAATGGAACTTAAAGTCTGAATCAAAGTGGATTATGCCAAGTTTAACATCGTTGGTTATATCTTCATCACCTATGTAATAACGTCGAACGATCTTCTCTATTTTACTTAGATCATCATCGAAATCAAAATACGTAATTAAATTGTAATTGAATAAGTTTTCTGAACTCGCCATATCTGAGTGAGCGTAGACATAAATCAACTCATCCTCATTAGTTCCAATTATAACCGGAATGTCAGGATTTACTGCTTTGACGTTCTTAGGGTCAGATGGTATGAAGGTGTTATTGTTTGTGTATTTTTCTACACAAGGCGTGAATTCTATATCAGTTTTTTCTGCCGCCGCTATAACCAGTTTCGTATCAATCGTCGCAAGGAAATTCAATGCTTCTTTATTATTGCCTTCAAATCCAAACTGAGCTGCTATCTTAACAGGAGCTGCCACATCTGGTAACTGTACTACCCAGGGTGCTATTCCAGTACCACTTTGCAAAATTGCTTTATTAAACAAATTTTCTTTACTGTACAGTAAATGCAAGTCAACGGATACACTTCCAGCGCTTTGACCAGCAATCGTAATTTTGTTAACATCTCCTCCAAATGCCTCTATGTTTTCTTTGATCCATCTTAGCGCTAGTAGCTGATCCTTTAATCCCTGGTTTCCTGGTACTTCTGGAACATCCAGACACATGAAACCGTAGGGGCCTAGTCTGTAATTAATACTGACAAGTATGATGTCATGTCTTATTAAAAATCTAGAGCCAGTGCCTTCTCTTCCTGCAGTCCCAATCCTAAAACGACCTCCATGTATCCAAACCAATACTGGTAAACGGTTTTCGGGGCTGGCAGAATCGGGGACACTAATGTGCAGTTTGAGACAGTCAAGTATGCCGACGTTATTGGTTTGAGGGCATGCGGCAGAATCGTCATTAGCGTCGAATACATCTTCAAATTTAGTGTGTGGTGTTGATGGCTGGAAATTAGAACTTTAATTAATAAGCCAGTTTAATTAAATTAAAAAGTTCTTAAGTAAGGAAAAATCGTTTCTCTAAAATTAATCACGTATTTTGTATGAAAATACAAAATTCTACCAACATGAATGCGATATTCATAGATATATTGCTTGGCTCTGATTAAATGACTGTGAGTAAAGGTATTGCAATTTAAAAAAAAAGTTGCGGTCACCAATGAAAGTATTGTATAACAATAGTAGGTACTATAAAAAACTAACATTTTGTCACGAAAACTTATGGCCTAGCTCGCATCGGAGCTGAGATATTTGACTGTAAAGGTTCATGAAAAAGTAACAAAAACCTTATTTAAGGGTCGGCACTACCCTAATCGGGCAAAACAGGGTTCGGCGTTCCGACTTTTGAGGATAGTAAATAGCTATATTTAGAAACAAAATTAATACCATCGCTTCTTTAAAAGATGAAGTACAAAATGAACAAAAAAAATTTCAGTAAAATTGTGTAGTTACATCAGAAAGTAATCGAGAATTTCATGAAAAACTCAAGAATAGCACTGCCGCGTTCCGAGTCCTGTGATTTAGAGAAACAAAATAAAACAACAAAATATATTTCTAATGAATGGCAAAACATCAAAGAACACTTTAAACAAATCATTTTTTCGATACGACTTCTAGTTTTGTTGCAATTTGTTACCAAAAATCACATATTTTTTTGGACGTTTTCTTCATACAAATTACTATGGGACGTCAATCGTTCGAAATCATTACGAATAGACCGGTGACCGGCAACACCCAACCCTGTCTTAGAAGATTAATGAACAAATCCATTTTTAGCTAAAGTAGGCAAAGTAACTTATAAAAACCGGGCAAGTGGGTGTGTGGCCACATGCAGTGTAGGGTTCCGTAGTTGCCCGTCACGATATGTGGACTCAGAAGTTACATTTTATAAATTGGTCGACTATTATACTCGTAAATTTTTGTCCCCATTATTATAACAAAATAACTGTAAGTTTATTACTATTATAACTAGCAAACTAAGGATTGATAATCTGTCATCATCATCATCATCGTCAGATATGTTTTAAATAAGAACGGAATAAGAGTGAATTCTCTACCGTAGTAGGTAACTCAAACGATTGACTTCGAAAGTCATTTGCACGACAGAATTTTGCGCGAAAAGACATTGCGCGACACAAGACAACACAAAGGAATTTCACAAAAGTTACTTTCCGGGCACTGTTTGGTAGTTTTTGGTTATTTTGGTAATTTATGGTAGTTTTTGAGTGTTTCGGTAGTTTTTGGTACATTTTCGTACAAAAGTAACCAAAAAGTTATTTTGGTAGATTTTTGTACTTTTCGGTAGGTAGTTTTTGGTTATTTTTGTAGTTTCTCGTTTTGGTAGATTATTGTTATTTTGGTAATTTTTGTACTTTTTGGTTCATCTCATTTCATTTCCTTTTTTTCATTTTTTTTTTAAATTGTAGGTATGTACATAAGTTACAGATGGTAAGTACAGAGTACCTATTAGTCACACTACAATATAATTTATAAACATTTAAAAACAGATTTAAACAATAGGTGCCAGACAATAACGTAACTACCACCTTTCACTGCTACAATTAAATTAGTTAAATGTTAAAATCAGTTCAACGTGATTAGTTAAAAATTATAATAACCTATTGAGGTACAAATAATCGGTCTGCAACACATTTTTTTCTACTCAGATTGAAGCCTGTTTGTTTACTTATACTGAAGAAACTAATTAAAGTTATAGGGACACTGTTCGATTAATAATTATTTTACCTTCTTCAGAAATTTCTTGTCGGCTTTAATGTTTGTGACGACCCGGTTGGTGTAATGGTTACCACGCCGGACTGCCAAACCAGGGCCTGTCCTGGGTTCGAATCCCGGTTCGGTCATGGATGTTATATGTGTGTGCCGTTGTTGTATATGGTTCCCATAACAAAAAGCCTGAGGCTTACTCGGGATCATTACAATGTATGTGCCTGTGAGCGTTATTTATTTATTTATTATTTAAAATGTCATCTGGTATTTTATTATACACAAGAACAGTATTCGACTTTATTTTGTAGTCCTTTGCATCGATGCTAGTCGTTAATTTGGTACCAGTAGCTCATTATTGCGAGTAAAATGTTAATCTCTTGCTACGGAATACGACGGGGTATCGTCTCACGATTTTGCACAGATCGAGGATAAATACAAAGCTGTCACAGTGAGTAATTTAAAGTCGGTAAACAAGGATCGGCATGACACCCTTACTGACTGAATTCCGCTTACGATTCGAATGCACCTCTTTTACAAAACAAATATTTTATTTATGTCAACAGACCCATCCCGTAGCTAAGCCGTCAAGAACTCTTTTGTTTTTTATGTTAGTATTTGGTAATTTTCATTCTTCTATCAAATATCACCAAAAAGTATAAAAATCTACCAAAATAACCAAAAACTACGAAAATCTACCAAAATAACCAGAAACAACGAAAAACTACCAAACACTACCTAAACCTACCAAAAGAACCAAAAACTACAGAAGAACCTGAAGAACTATTGACATTGTAATAATTTTTTTTTATATGTACCTACCTACCCACTTTAGCTACTAAGTAACACCTATTATGTTCTTGTGTCACACAATGTCCTTCAGCTTGACCAAAATTACTGCTGAAATTTACCAAAATCTACCAGTCCTGTTTCAAATTCTACTTAAATTCTACCAAATAATATTTATGTCGTTACAGATGGTTAAAATTTCATATAAAACACGTTTTTGAACAAAATATTATCAATTTTATCTAAACGGCTACGAATAAGAGAATAAATATGGAAGAATAACTCCAAACAAAATCGAAATCATTTTTGGCACCCATGAAAAATGACATTTTGTATGAGTTTTGGCGGCGAGTTACAATTTTTAAAGAACAAATTTAGAACGCGTTACAATTTTTTTGGTGCCACTTTTTGAGCTTCATTTATACTTCTATACATTCTCTTATTCGTAGCTAAACGGTCATCAAATTAAAGATTGAAAAAGTCGGGAGGCGAGCGGGATTCGAACCCATGACCTGCCTATCCGGGGCATGCTCTACTCCAACAGAGCTGTCGTCGCCCCGCAAGCCACGGCGAAATTTTCAATCTATATATTTTATCGTCTTAAAGGGACGTCAGCGCCATCTACCAGAGTTGCGCTTGGCGCTGACGTCCCTTTAAGACGATAAAATATATAGATTGAAAATTTCGCCGTGGCCGCCGTGAATCTTTAATTTGATTAAGCTAACATGGCATACATGTAAAATCATAAAATTCTATTGGAATAAGGTGTGACATCTATATCGCATGAATGTAATTGCAACATTAGACGTGTGGGTCAGTAGTTTGTATAACTCTGGTAGATGGCGCTGACGTCCCTTTAAGACGATAAAATATATAGATTGAAAATTTCGCCGTGGCTTGTGGGGCGACGACAGCTCTGTTGGAGTAGAGCATGCCCCGGATAGGCAGGTCGTGGGTTCGAATCCCGCTCGCCGCCCAACATTTTCAATCTTTAATTTGATTAAGCTAACATGGCATACATGTAAAATAATAAAATTCTATTAAACGCTCATCATTACACATGTTATTTTTGCATTTTTGTATCATTTTTATTGGTTTTCATCACTTTGTGACATGGGTGCTTCAATTTTCAAATAAATATTAAATTAGGTCGTCCCTATGCAAGTTTAAATTTAGTACCTACAGTTTTCTGTGTCTCATAAGCAGAGTCCGAAGTTTTGGTAGCACTTTTAATATGTCAAAGGGATTGCACGTTTATCGACTTCCGATTGTGTTGATATACGGGTAATTTTTTATCACTGCAGATAACTCCAGCATGTATTCTACTCATCAAACTGAACAACTTACAATATGGAGCCAATTTCAAAAGAGCGAAAAAAAATCAGCTCTCCTATACAAAACTGCAGTAGGTACATATTCGACTCAAATGTATGGGACAGCTGATTTATTTTCGCTATTTTGAAGTTCGATACATGCTGAAGTTATCCGCAGTGATATAAAATATACCCGTATATCGACACCATTGGAAGTCGATAAACATGCAATCCCTTTGACATATTAAAAGTGCTAGGTACCAAAATTCCAACTCTGCTCAGAAGCCGTCTTTTATAAAAAAAACAACATTACATAGGCGATATGATTAATATTTGCTGTACTAGAAGTGAGTTCGGTGGCGCGTTGCGGAGAGGTAAGGACTCTCAATCAAGATGTCCGAGTTCAAATCCATACGGATAACATGCCACGTACCAATGAGTTTTTCTAACGTATTACCGACTGGTCTCAAATGGTGAACGAAAACATCGTGAGGAAACTTGCATATGCAGACGAAGAAATTCTGATGTATATGTGAAGTCTACCAATCCGCATTGGGCACGCGTGGTGGACTAACGCCCAAACACCCTCCTAGAAGGTAGGCCGGTGCCCTGCAGTGGGACGTATATAGGCTGATGATTATGATGATGATGTACTAGAAGTTCCGGAAAACTTGCAAACCCTGCAGCCGTTTTCTCAGCCATTTGTATTGCCAGCTTAGATTTTATTAGCCTGAATCCTTGCATTTTTAAATACATTAAAATTTTCGAATACCCAATTTCTACTAAAATGAACTAAACAATTTTGCCCTAAATCTACCAATAAAGAAGAAATCTACTAAAAGTGGTCACACTGATGTCCTTTTGCGCAAATGTTTTTGAAGGCGATCGTTCCAGTTACTGAAAAATTTACTTTTATTCCGTGCTTAAAATATTATATCTGACGATGATTATGATGATAAAAGATTACAAACCCTTATTTTGCTAAAACCATTAATATTAAACTTTAATAATTTCATTATTCTGTTATAAGTTTTAATTTGTTCTGTCATAATAATTTTAAGTTTTTTTTAAGCCTTAGTAATACTGTGATCTAATTGGTTGGGACCCATCCTATCCTAACACCAGGGGTGATCTTTGATCAGTCACATTATAGGTCTATCACGGTACCGTACTGTTGCTGTAAATGTCAATTTCGACCTACGGCTCTCAAATCCAGATGCTGCAGGAGTATTGCCACGCATAACCAAACATTCAACATTAATTTAATGTTTTAAAATCTGCCTTCCGGGTAGTAGGTACCCTAAATTCGGTCGGACCTATGAACCTGCCAGGATAGGGTCGGCCGACCAGACTTTTTAGTCCTTACTAATTGGCGTCTAAACCAACAGACTAGTTACGTCCTTTAATTCAACGGGGTAAAATTTTGTGTCACCAGGTAGGGTTCACTTTTTCGTTCACACCAGTAAACGTGCCAGCCAAGCTGCGCCGCGCGCCGCAGCCGACCAAGTTTTTTGCAAAAAACTTATTACCAAAAGCTATCAAATTGATTTGTTCATTAATCTTATAACATAGGGTTGAGTGTTGTCGGCCACCGGTCTATTTCTTTTGACAGATATGTCAAACGGGCCGTAGGTAGTGCCGACCCTTAAGAATCAACTCATTTTCAATCAATCAATCGAAACATATGACCTACTCAGCAAAATACATAGCATATGCTCACGACTATATTCCCCGAGGGGGTAGTCAGAGATATTCTGAAACCTCAGAACATCCACGTTTCACCAGAAGTACCGAAACACTGTCCAGTGTGACGGGGGGTGAGCCCGTCGCCACTTATAATGGACAGTGGATACAATACACGCCTCGAAATTGAAGCATGCAGGTTTCCTCACGATGTTTTCCTTCACCGAAAAGCCAGTGGTGTATCAAATCGTACATAAATTCCGAAAAACTCATTGGTACGAGTCGGCTTGGACGGGGATCGAACCATCGCCTCCTGCACGGCAGGCAAGGTTACTCGGCACTGGACTACCACGGCCTAGCAAAATACACCGTAAATAAATACAGAAGATACAAATCAAGGCGGTCTTACGCTTACAAGCGATTTCTCCATACAACCTTAGAAGTTTAATAGCACAGCTTCGATGCGGCATAGCAATGAATACGATGTTTTTTTTATATATTTTAAAAGGTCCTCTAACATCCTATGTAAGTATAATAAGTTTTAATATTGGCCTCTCAAAAAAACGAAATATTTCTCCATGCAACCTTACCCAAACACTTTTATAGATTACTAGTGTTTACCCGCGACTTCATCCGCACAAATTATATACCAGATTTTAAGTCAGATTTGCTTTCAAACAAAAAAGTTTCATCAAAATCGGTTCAGTAGATGCGCGAACAAACAAACAAATAGACAGACAAAATTTCTAAAAAAAGGTTGATTTCGAGTCAGGCGGGATACCTAAAAACCACATCATTGACGGCCCGATAGCACAGTCTGTAGTGAACCTGCCTGCTGTGCCGAGGGTCACGGGTTCGAATCCCGTAAGGGACAAATATTTGTATGATGAATATGAATATTTGTACCCGAGTCATGGATGTTTGTATCTATATATGTATTCTATATAGTTTTCTAGTCATCATAATACAAGTCCAGACTAGATTCTGGTACTTTAAGGGCTTGTTTCACCACTTCTGAATAAGTTCTTGTTAGCTTATCCGACAGATATTTTGACATAATTTCCTACAAAATATGTCAAACTATCTGTCGGATAAGCTAACAAGAACTTACCCAGAAGTGGTGAAACAGGCCCTAAATGTGACTAGATAATTTGTGTGACATTTTCCCAGATAAAAATATCGTAATATTTTTTTGTAAATATCTTCAATGTACAGACCATACACTTAATATACTCCGTAATATTAACTTTATGGTGTCAGACACACTTCAGTTACAGTTTTATAACAGTTTAGACACCTGGATACCTAGTCATTTTGATTTAAAGAATTATTTGTTCCACTAAAATACAAAAGAAATAAAAGTCGCAATGAATCATCTAAACACTGGGTGTTACAAAAGTAATAATAAATATTTTAAACTTTTAAAGGGGTTGTTTAGACCATCAAACTGAACAACTTTCACTATGGGACCAACATCGAATTGGCGGAAAAAAAAAATCTGCTGTCCCAATACGTTTAGCTCGAGTAGATTTGTAGTTTAGTATGGAACATCATTTTTTTTTTCGCGATTTAGATTTTAGTCCAATATTGAAAGTTGTTCAGTTTAATTGTCTTAAGGGGGTGGCCTTTAAATGTTTATTACAATTTGTATTTTTGTAACACCTTGTATCGGTAGGTGCAGCACTTTTCATAACACAAAGGACATCATCGGCGTTTCATACATTTTTGTTTCAAATGTGAAAGTGCCGGCCAACAAAAACGAATGCTATATTCTGTTAAAACTTGTCTATCGAAGCATTTAATTATTATTATGGTACGAAAGCTGTAGCAGTACCTAAGTTTTATTTAATAAAAAATGTAAAAATTTTTTACATTTTGTTTTTGCAATATGATCGTCTGGAAACACTCTCCGATATATTAAATAATCAGCAACACAACATCCATTAAATAACTTTAACTTTTTTCGGTAACCCGAAAAAAGTGTCGAGTCAAATTTTAGGTTTGAGTTGGACGAAGCAAAATTATCGAAATTCTCTTTAAGATACAAAATGGATGTTCCATTGGTTAAAACTAATTTTAAAAATACATACAAGCGTCAATCTTCGTGTGATTATAGAAAAAACTCTACAGTATAACAACAAATAATAAAAACTGGCCAAGTGTCAGTCGGTATCTCGCTTAAGGTCCCGGAGAAAAAACTTTTTTCCAAGTTAATATGTTGCGTTCTGTGGTGGTGTGGTACGGAACCCTCGATGCGCGAGTTGCCCGACTCGCACTTGACCGATTTTATTTTTAAGGCCTCCGCACATTGCAGCGATACTATCGAGTGATATTATCGACAGCGATATCGCGACACCTTACACACTGCAGCGATTCCGCGATTCGCGTCACGCATGCGCCCCACCACTGAATGTAGTCGAAAGAGTTGCGATAATATTGCGGCAGTGTGTGGGATCGAGCGCGTCCCCATACAAAATGTAGGTACTGAGAACAATTATCGCAAAATCGCAGCGATATTATCGCTCGATAATATCGCGGCAGTGTGTAGGATCGCGCGCGTCCCCGTACAAAATGTACTGGAAACAATTATAGCAAAATCGCAGCGATATTATCGCTCGACAAAATCGCTGCAATGGGCGGAGGCCTTTATTCTTGAGGCTAACATTAGTCAAATATCATCAAAAATATTTAAATAACTGAAATTCAACTATCAGTGAAATTGAGTGAATTTTGTTGGTGACTAACTCGCAATATTTTTGTATTATCTTAAAATGTTTCAGTGGTCGTTAAATTTCAATATACTTATTAAAATATATTTAAGAATAAAAAATATTGCGAAATATATTTTTTTAACCAACATTCTTCCTTAATGTGTCCAGTTAGGTACTAAAAGGCAGCTAATTATTGACGATTTACCTTATAATTTCACTTTTTTGGCAGACACTTTCACTTTGAAAAATGAATGATGTCTTTTAAGAATGAAATCCATAATCTGAACAAAATAAGTGACGATTTTTCAAAATCAAGTGACTTACCCCAAATGGGTTGTTTTCATCAATAGTCGCGTAAGGAATACCCCAAAATTTAGAATAGTCACCATCGGTCGCTTTAATACCTCTTATTAACCCCAATTTGGTGATCACCAAAGGTTCCAATAGCCGAGACCCATTTATTTGACAATAGGGTCAGTTGTTGGACAATGAAACAACGGTACACAATGAAACTATCCGTTATTTTGAAAATGGGACGTTGCCAAATCGCGCGGAATATCGTATTAGAATGCGTTTATAATGCCCCTGCGCTGGCCTCAGTTTCCCAGCGAGCGCCCGGAAGAAGTAGTGTCTGAGGAGCTTT
Source organism: Agonopterix heracliana (assembly GCA_963693445.1). Taxonomy (NCBI): domain Eukaryota; kingdom Metazoa; phylum Arthropoda; class Insecta; order Lepidoptera; family Depressariidae; genus Agonopterix; species Agonopterix heracliana. Next base: position 3,312,367 of record OY856308.1, read on the forward strand.
TTGTGTTTTTTCGACAAAAAAGTAAGTATTTTTTGTTATTTTTATCGATTTCTCAGTAAACCATATCAGCAAGTATCACTTTAGTCCATATTTTTTTGCATTGTGCATGTTTCATAGATTAATTCGAACTATACTAGATTTTGAAATAATAAAACTAAGTGAGGTTTTTTTCAAGGTTATTACCAGAGTACCTAGGTGTCTTACAATGAAACAGTTGGACAGTGTACACAGTGGAACAGTGTGTCATTGTGTACTGTCTTGTTTTATTGTATATTACGGTTATGTTCTTTGTATTTTTCTCCAATTTTTTTTTTCAATAATTCCATATCTACTCAAATGTTTGTTACTTTTATATGTTAACCTTGTAGTATGACATTTTTGTATTGTCCCTGGTTAGTTAATTGATAAAAGTTGATTTACGAGGGCGGAATATACCTACATAATTATATTAAATTTATCCATAAGAAGGTTTTGTTCAGTTTTTGTTATTCATGAAAATAGTTTTTTTATGTTAAATTTTCTTGTTTTAAGTTTTTGTCAACTTTTTACCTAAAGATTGTTTGATTTGTTTTATGTTGATAGAAACCATATAATTATAAAGTCTTCTTTATTTCATCAACAAGTCTGTTATTTCGTATTACGTATCTGGTTTTTAATGAGAATATAAATAAAGCATTTTTCATTTAAACAAATATTGTTTATTATTTTTTTACTGCAGAAACTACGAAATTATTACTATGTTTCATTGTTAAATATGTGATGTTTCATAGTATACCAACATGTGGACACAATGAAACAATTCCCTTTTTTTTTTAAAAACTAGCTAATAGATGATGTTTAGATTTATTAAAAAAACTGAATAAGGCATACGATAGCCAACTAAATTAGCTATCTTTGTGTAAAAAACTAGACCTATATCAGCCGAAACGACGGAACTATGAGACTTTAAACTTTTGTTGTTTCATTGTCCAACAACTGACCCTATATTAAAAGTGAATAAAAAATAAAACAATATTTAAGAGAAGACATTGTCATTGAATAACTGGCGAGTTTATGATTTGTTGTTTAATATTAATATGTTTATACAGATCAGCTGAAATAATTGTGAGTGACAATATGATCTTTATCATCATTCTCAAGTTGTTAAGATTGTTAATCTTACAAACATAGATATACAGGGTGTCCGGTAAATAATGGATAACCCGGTAACTGCTGATAGAGGACCTCAAACCCGTCCAGAAAATCGACATTCAAGTCCAGTAAAAGTGCCACGGTTTTCGAGATATTTGAACTTTTATTTTTTTTCTGGAATTTGGGACTTTCGTCGCTCTTTTGACCGTCATGGCCACAAAATAGTTATTTGTTATGCTAGGCTGCAAAGTTGTTTTTTGGCGCGAGTACTTGTATTGAATCCTGAGCGTAGCGAAAGTTTCAAAGGTACGAGACGCAGAATAATTTTGCAGCCGAGCGAAACACACAACTTTTCACCTTACAACAGCGAGAAAAATGTTAGGTGCAAGCACTGACTTCAGATCATCATCAGATAAATCGCGCTTCGTGACGTTGTATATCCATTCTATTGCGGCGATATAGTACTCTTGTATTTAATCGCTGTCTCACTGCGGTCACGTGTAGCAGTTTGATTGAAAAAAAAAATGATTAGCATAAAAAATATCCTGGTGTGTAGGTACTGAGACACTGCGCAAATAATTCAAGAAATGTAAGGAAATGTAAAGTAATAACTTCTCATAATTGTAACAAGATGAATTAATTAAAAAGCATTTTAAATATTATTTCAAACGATATTTTTATCCCACACTGGGAAAATAATTATAATATGCAAATGCAAACAAGGACAAACCTATACGTAAAAAAGAGAAGACAAGAGATATTGCTACTCAAAGAGATTATATTTCGGTATAATCTCTTTTTTTCCACTCAAATAAATTATAGTGAAGGACAAACCTATACGCGAAAAAGAGAAGACAATAATATGCACGAATGTAAGTATGCAAAGTTCGTCAAGTTAGCAACATAATCTTTTTGTCTTTCTCGCACGTATGGTTTTTACTATCTTTTTATTTAAATATAAAAAAAAATAAAAAAAACTTTATTTCAGACATTACATCCATATGTTAATTAGTATCACACTTAAATGACTATGTTAATACAAACACTTAAGTGTAGACCGAACCAGTGCTTTATAAAGCTACTGTCACAGTATCTACTGGAGACCATGTTCAGGATGCTGTTGGTGCGCTGGCGCGAACCCTCTGCAGATAAATTTGGACTGGCAGTATAGACAAATATTGAATAGAAAGATTCTAATTTTAAAAACTCTTTGCACGCTAGCGGATAAAATGCACTTTTGCACTCAGATTTCGAATGATAAACAGAATCTTTCCGAGCTTGTGAGGTGAAAAATATATTTTTGCAGTCGGCTTTTTGCATAATATTATCTAAAAGTGGTGCTATCAGACATGCAGAAGAAAGTTAGTGTAGCTAGGGGTGTTCTATTAAAAAATGAATCTTAAAGTCAACATTAAACTTTTTCCGGAATTGTCACCCAAGTTTGAGCTTAAAAAAAATGTATGGAGACCAGGGTGGCCAACTTTCTCAAAAGGCCTATTTAATACAGATTCAGAAATGGAATGAATACATGCTATTTGCATTTATATAGAAAATAATATATATTGCTATTGAAACTAAACATGGAAAAGGCGTTTGATCGAGTTCCTCGGGAGACAATCTGGTGGAGTCTCGGAAACATTTGTCGAGAATAGTCGATATCATAGCCGACATGTACCAAGACGTAAGATCTTTCATAAGAACCGCTGTAGGAGTAACAATATCAATTCCGGTTACAGAAGGGGTACATCAAGGCTCTGAACTGAGTCCATATTTGTTTAGCCTCGTATTGGATACACTAACATGAGGACGCCCAAAACAAGGCATCAGATCTCATAGTTGGTCCCATAGTAAAAGTTGTTCATATTAATGGATACTTTCACCCCTTTGAGTTTTCGAAAGCGCTTCCCTTAGTGGGGCCTAACTAATAAACATATACATACCTACACAAACATTAGCTACCTACGTAAAATTATAATTTATGTAAAGATACCGGCTACAATAAATAGAAACCATTTTCGGTATAAAAACAATTTTTATTCATTATACATTTAAGAACTTTAACAACGTTTTCTAATCGAATAATTATAATTATTATAACACTTTCATAGAAATAGGAAGTACATATCTATGAATAGTTTATTCCATTATGAGAGTCCATCCGTTTGTTTGTATCTCTCTCTATAAGCACGAAACATAGACTATGGAATCCTAAAAATGGTCAAGGACTTTAAGCCTATTTGTAAAGGCTTCATAGAAGAGGTCCCAGAAACTCATTCTCTCTTTAAGAGGTCTTTCTTTAATACTCAGATCGCAATCTATATGCATGTAGTGCATCTTGTCCATAGTTGCTGGAATCCATTTTACTGGCAGCAGTTCTGTTGTTTCAGGAGTTGGATTACTGAAAATTACAAACATAATAAGGGCTCGTCCGCACAGCGATTTTTAATCGCGCGAATGATGTGAATGTGATAACATAGGATGACTTCTGACGAGACTCTTATGTCAAGACACTAAGTACGAAAATTGTTTGTTTCACGCGTCTTCCTATGCTGTTTACCGCTAAAACGACCTCCCACACCCTACTTTCACATAGGAAGACGCGTGCAACAAGCAATTTTCGTACTTAATGTCTTGACATAAGTGTCCTGTCAGAAGTCATCCTATGTTATCATATTCACATCATTCGCGCGAATAAAAATCGCTATGCGGACGAGCCCTAAACTTAAGAAATAAAATAAAACAAAATCGAATATTTCTACACTAAGTGCAGATTTTCGCTACTTACTCAATTATCCTGTTTTGAATCACAAAATATTATTTTCATTTTTATTCAACTATTCTTTGCCAAAACAATATTGGCTGGCAAATATCTTGGCATTGCCTTGAGTAGATGTAGTATACCGATCGGTATGCGACAATCGGTAGTATTTCGATTTTCTATCTATAGCAGACCGATAGCAAGACCGTCGATCAGCCTCTCGATATTGTGGCTATTTCATATGAAAAGTATCGATAGATGGGCTTAACTATCTTAACTAACTTAACTATTGTTAAGGTATTAATGTGGATGGCTGGAAGGCCGAAGAAAAGATGGATGGAGTGTGTGAAAGATTATGAGTAAGCAAGGAGTGAGTGCTGAAATGACAGCCAAGAGAGATGAATGGAAGTAGATGACATATTGCGCCAACCTCAAATAATGGGAAATGAAAGAATGATAAGGACTACAGATATTTCGGCAACACTAAATAGGTGGTGTTTGCTGAATACTTCACCTACAAGTAAAAATATATAAGCGGGAAAAGCTGTGAAAACACGAACTTACCCATATTTAACAAAATTCGCCCACATTGTAGTCATTCTATCGATCATCAACGCATCGTCTTTTGTCATTGGTATTTGTGACAAAATAGTCTCATCAAACAAATAGCCCAGTTCATCTCCGTGCGATGCTCCTCCAAAAGTTATATTTTCATATACTCTAAGAAAATTCCTTTCACCCATGTATGTGAAAAAATAACGATACACTTCTGCTCCATTCTCTAGATAGCTGCGTACACTTCTCTCAGTTGGATAATTAAACTTAAAGTCGGAATCAAATTGGATTATGCCACGTTTAACATCGTTGGTTATTTCTTCATCACCTATGTAGTAATGTCGAACGATCTTCTCTATTTTACTTAGATCTTCATCGAAATCAAAATACGTAATTAAGTTGTAATTGAATAAGTTTTCAGAACTCGCCATATCTGAGTGAGCATAGACATAAATCAATTCATCCTCATCAGTTCCAATTATAACCGGAATGTCAGGATTTGCTGCTTTAACATTCTTAGGTTCAGATGGTATAAAGGTGTTATTGTTTGTGTATTTTTCTACACAAGGCGTGAATTCAATATCAGTTTTTTCTGCCGCCGCTATAACCAGTTTCGTATCAATCGTCGCAAGGAAATTCAACGCTTCTTTATTATTGCCTTTAAATCCAAACTGAGCTGCTATTTTAACAGGAGCTGCCACATCTGGTAACTGTACAACCCAGGGTGCTATTCCAGTACCACTATGCAAAATTGCTTTACTAAACAAATTTTCTTTATTGTAGAGTAAATGCAAGTCAACGGATACACTTCCAGCGCTTTGACCACCAATCGTAATTTTGTCAACATCTCCTCCAAATGCCTCTATGTTTTCTTTGATCCATCTTAGCGCTAGTAGCTGATCCTTTAATCCTTGGTTTCCTGGGAATTCTGGAACATTCAGACACATGAAACCGTATGGGCCTAGTCTGTAATTAATACTGACAAATATGACGTCGTGTCTCATTAAAAATTTAGCAGTAGTGCTTTCTCTTCCTGCCAATCCAGATATAAAACGTCCTCCATGTATCCAAACCATTACTGGTAAACGGTTTCCGGGGCTGGCAGAATCGGGGACATTAATATTCAATTTGAGACAGTCAAGTGTGCCGACGTTATTGGTTTGAGGGCATGCAGCATAACCGTCTTTAGCGTCGAATTCATGTCGAAACCCAGTGTGTGGTATTGATGGCTGTAAATTAAAACTTTAATTAATAAGGTATTTAATTAAATTATACGAAACTCTTACGTAAAATACAAAAACGTTTCGTAGTGAAAGTCTTTAAGGTGGTTTCAGAGTAGTCAATTTCATACAAAACGTTAACGCAGAACACGCGTAGACGGTATTAATAAAAGTAATATTTTATTTATGGAAAAATTGTTTGGAAAATGTAGATTGCGCGTATCAAATAACATTTACAATTTATAATATAATTACTAAGATATTAAGCTATTTTTCCATATATTATAAAACATTAATTTTATTAATACCGTCTACGAGTGTTCTACGACAAAGTTTGGTATGAAATTGACAACTCTGCAACCACCTTAAGTAAAATTATATCGTGATTTTTTTATATCTGACAAGAGCAAAGTACTCTGTATCTACGGAATGAGAAACCGATACGATCAGATAAGAATCTCAAATAAACATAACGATTAAACGAACACTTAACCATTTTTTTCAAGATTTGTGATGAAGAGTTTTTGGCTTTTAGACTCATCTTCTCTACAAATGAACGCCTTCCGAGTCTTCCGAGGGCGGTGATAGTCTAAGAAATTACGTCAATAAACTATCTTAGGCCGGATTCGACCAAACTTAAATTTATAGAAAAGTAACTATACAAGGAACAATTTTACTCTTGGTGTTTACTCCGAAATAACTTCATTTGTCTTCGCGTACTAAAATAACGAATGTATAATCCACCTAAAGAAAGAGGTCGTTGTATCCGTACTTATTGCAATGTGAGGTTATACAGTTTTAATTTGTTAGGTTTCTTTTCATTTTTTTGTTTTTATTATGTGACATTGAAATTTCATTAGTCTCGGTCTCGGTCTCTATCAACTAATTCATACATTAGGGTTGGAAAAACGCAAAATCTGTTTACTCTAGAGTAACCGGCGACTTAATCTAAGAATAAAATTTACTCGCGTTTGGTCGAATCGGATCGGATCGGATGCTTATGCTTATACTTATGCTTATGCGTTTGGTCGAATCGGACCTTAGATGTGTAATTATTCTTCTTCTTATCGTGTGGGCAAGCCCTGGTGTCAGAGTTTATTCAAACCACCTTACGGCCTATGACGTGGTAATTATTCTGAATAAATATAATAAATTATAATAATAAATTGTTGGATTTTTTGACACGGTGCGTCAGTGTATCAGAGATGTTCATGCCTATGAAGGTATGAGTCCCCCTCTTACGATTTTAAGGAGGTGGTTTCAGTCCATACAAATAAATTTTAAATATTAAAATATTATTTTTATTAATTGAATACCGTCTACGCGTGTTCTGCGTCAAAGTTTTGTATGAAATTGACTACCCTGAAACCACGTCACCGTGCTGCACGCGCTATATCGGTCCCAACTCCCAATCAAGCTTTTCAGCAACCATACCTCAGCGTTGCAGCAACCATACACTCATACAAAAGATGAAATGGGTCAATCAACTATTTTTTATCCATACCTAGTCCCAGTCATTTGCATAAAATTTTCTCAATGTTCAGGCTCGGGCTCATACTCAGGTTTTGCTTGCCCCAAAAATATATGTTTGTTGAATAACACAATATTTTGCAAAATTACTTGAATTTTGGCGGTTGTCCGATGGACGCAAAGTATCTTTTCATGGTACAACTGTCGGTCCCCAAGCAGTTCTAGTTAACAAAACTTTGCACAGTGAAAAAATACTATTACCACTCAAAAACTAATTTTACTATAATACCTATTTCACCTTATTGTTTAGTTCTCAAAAGCGTGCAAAAAAAATTTTCATTCTCTCTATATCAATCAATCAAATATTCTTAATTTTACACCAAAATATAAACAATAAAATACAGAGAAAAATAAAACAAGAGGCACAAAATAAGGCGGTCTTATCGCTATATCGGATAATTTCAAGAATTATTTCGTTGTCCCCACGCTTTTTGGTCTATCGAACAACCGCTAAAAACTTTTAGTAGTTCAACACAGATGGTGTGATGCGTATGCATGTAGAAGAATCATAACATGTGATAAATAATATATCTTTCAAAATTAATGAATGTCAAGAAAAAATAACTAAAAACTGTTTTTAAACAGTTCCATGATCCATCAGGACAAAAAATTGTTGATTGACCCAAATATCAATATGTTTTTTTTTTTTATTTATTATATAGACTTTTGCTTCTGCTTTAGCACTGCATTTCCGCCAATGTCGAGTAGTTTGTTGAAGTGTCTATCCCAATCTCAGGGATTGTTTTTGATCAAGAACAAGAAAAGATTGAGGATTGCGGAGCCTCGTCTTATTAATTAATCTGTGCTCTTGGCAGGCATAAACGCGACGCGCGAACATGAGACGAAAGTAGGTACTCTGACTGCAACGTGACCTTGTAGTTTGACATTTGCCAAGTGCGAATCGGGACTCGGCAATTAATGTTCCGTACCATCAGTTGTTTAACATGGTGTCGTTGATGTCAATTTTGGGTATAGAAAAAAAACTATCCAAGTTAGTGCCAGCCTGATAATTTTCCCGCCATCTAGGTACTCCTTATTTCTAATGCTCATGATTTTTTTCAGATTTAACATGACTCTGGTTTTTGAAATATCAGTGGGGACAGAAGTTTTTCTGTGTTTATTGAAAAATTTTGTTCAACAAAGTTTCAAAGAGATGCTAAAAAATATATTTTTCGACTCGTATTTTTGTAAGCTTTGATAAGGTGCGTTGGGGTAAGATCGTGAATGGGATAAGAACGTATAATGTTCAATATAGGAGCTTGAAGCACACTTTAAACGTCAAATCTTTTTTAAGCTACTTAATTAAAATTAATAGTTCTTTCCCCAAAATCGTCCGATTTTTCCCATGTATTTTTAAAATGTATGTCTATTCTTTAAACTCCCGTCACACAGCAGCCGTTAAATCTATGCAAACATGAAAATATTTTTCTGATAGGTTGTTTATTGATTATCAGATTCTACTTTATTTTATTACGCAAGCTGATATCGATTTTGAGGAAAAAATAAATTGCCAGCTTCTTATGAATGCAGCTAAAAACCATCCGAACTTACCCCAACGCACCTTACCCCACACGATATTGAAAAAAAAAATTTTGATCTCTTTCTGCCCCCCAATATATAGGTAAACACTGACTGCCGGTTTTTTGACTTTATTTTTGTCATTGGACCGTTTCATCGAAAGTTTCAGCTTTCTGTGTCTTACGGCAGGGGCGGATCCAGGATTTCATGTTGGGGGGGGCCCATCGGCCAACTCGGGCCACGTATTAAGATTAAAAGAAATTAAGAGAGCTCATTTCTTTACTCGGCCTCAAAATTCAGAGGTTGGTGGGGGGGGCCATGGCCCCCTAGGCCCCCCCCCCCCCCCCTGTATCCGCCACTGTCTTACGGTCAGTGACAGACACCGAGGTGATTCCATAAGTGTTCCGTTTTGCCAATTTTGGTCCGGAACACTAAAAAATAGTGAAAGGACCTGTTATTTCAGATATAAAAGAAACATTATAATAATGGTAGACGAAAATAAAATTAACAAAAAAGTGAAGTGGTTGTTATAATAATGCAGAAGTTGGGAGGACTTTAAATGACTTTTGTGTCAAGATAGTAGACAATAAAAGATTAATCCTCCTATCAGACGCTACTACTACGCTACTGTAATTTTAAAGAGACCTTTAAATTATTATGAGAATTGAAGCAAATGAAATGAGTTAAGTGTTACAAGTTAAGTTAGTGCATCAATCATTATTATTTTGGTTTTAAATTAGTCCTAAGTATACAATCTATCATCGCAAAAAGTTTAAACAATAATTGGGTAGGCAGTCATTAACACATTTTGATTTAAACTTGTCACAAATAAGTTTTATTATATTATGATTTTAAACAGCAGCGTGGGTACACTTATTTACAAATTGCAAACTTATGCGTGTAAGAAAGAGACGCTTGCACTCGGATAACCTGGCCTTAAAATTATTATTTGCATTTTTACAACTCCTAACTTCATAATTTGTTAACTATACAAGGTGAAACCACTGCTTAGAAAGGACCTCTCTACCTACATATACAAGGTGTTACAAACATACAAATAAACCTTTAAGGGGGTGGTGTAGACCATCAAACTGAACAACTTTCACTATGGGACCAATATCGAAATCGCGAAAAAAAAAATTGATGTTCCATACTCTACAAATCGACTAGAGCTAAAATATTGTATGGGATATCAAACTTTTTTTTTTCGCGATTTCGATGTTGGTCCCATAGAGAAAGTTGTTCTAGACCGGTGGCCAGCTACAGTCAACTATACCTTATAAAATTAACGAACTAACGCATTATGCACCTAAAGTAGACTAAAAATAAGTCATAAAAAACTTGGTCTGCCAGGGCGCAGCTTGGCACGTTTTCCGGTGTGATGAAAAACGTGGACCCCAAAAACACCCCATTTTACCTCATCGAATTAAAGGATGGAACTTGTCTGTTGGTCTGGAGGCCGATTAGTAAAGCCTAAAAAACCTGGTCTGCCGCCGCCTATCCTGGCACGTTCATGGGTCCGACTGAATTTAGGGTGCCCCTTGGAGGGTGGATTTTACCTCATCGAATTAATGAATGAAATCAATGCCAATTTATAGTCCTATCAACTATGTTTACATATGCCTTGGTTTGCCTAGGCTCAGCCTGGCAGGTGCGACTGATTTTACTTTCCAAAAATTGTTTAGCCAAACTTTAAAAACCGGTATAAATCTACAGATTCTGCGGAAAATTTTACTGAAATTCGCTTGTATAAATTAACCAAGATATATGTATTCATACAAATATCCCTGAAAGTGGAATTTTAATAGAAAAGGTCAACGGCCCGCGGAAACTAAAAGAGATAGGTATGTGGTCCCGAAGGAAAAAATGTCAAAAACCCTGGGCAATTGACGTCCCGATGAAAAAATCCAAAATAGGAGATCCAAGACGGTCGTCTTACATTTTCAAAGTCCTCATAACTTTGTAACCATTGACGGTCGGCGCGCTGTGTGAGTACAAATCAAATTAGTAGCAAAGCCCGGCTTACGATGTTTACCTTTCGGTTCTCTCAGAAGGCATATTTTAGTGTCGAAAAAAATGGTGGCCCAGAATCGTTAATCTATGTAACAAATAAATTGATAGATAAATAGATAGATAACTCATTTATTATTTCACCTGAACAATACAGGAAAAAACAGTGAAAGACAAAGGTAGACAATTACCAACCTACACGATAAATCAAAATGCCTAATTAGGATATTCGGACATCGTAAGTTTTTTTTTATTAAGGGCTCTTTCCTGATGTTTTACACTGCAATTCTGCCAATATCATGATGACTGGAAGTATCGAAATCTCAATCTCCAGGATTGTTTTATTAACAAAAACATATTTGAGGACACCAAATAGCGGAACTGCGTGGCGGAAAGTCCAGAGACACCAACCGAGACGACCGCCCGTCAATAGACCCGCCAAGCGACTAAGCTAGTTTAAATAGTAAAAAACGAGTAAAACACTTAGTTCAACATGTCTCGATATAATATGGCGTTGACATGAAATGGCTTCGAAACCGGTGATTAGGCCAAAATATTAAAAAATACGTGACCATCAAGCTAGCGTACACATGACGGGAATCCAGATTAATCATTTAGTGCCATTTAATAATAGTGCCTCTGTAGTTTGCTAAATATTCATACATATTTTTCCCTGTTAGTGCTTTTGTGTTTATTACTCTCTGACATCCAAAATCTCATAATGACAGGCCTTCAAGAAAATGACATAGAAACATGGATCTAAATCACTAACAGGGAAAAATATGTATGAATATTTAGCAAACTACAGAGGCACTATTATTAAATGGCACTAAATGATTTATCTTGATTCCCGTCATGTGTACGCTAGCTTGATGGACACGTATTTTTTTACTATTTTGGCCTAATCACCGGTTTCGAAGCCATTTCATGTCAACGCCATATTATATCGAGACATGTTGAACTAAGTGTTTTACTCGTTTTTTACTATTTAAACTAGCTTAGCAGTTCCGCTATTTGGTGTCCTCAAATATGTTTTTGTTAATAAAACAATCCTGGAGATTGAGATTTCGATACTTCCAGTCATCATGATATTGGCAGAATTGCAGTGTAAAACATCAGGAAAGAGCCCTTAATAAAAAAAAAACTTACGATGTCCGAATATCCTAATTAGGCATTTTAATTTATCGTGTAGGTAGGTAATTGTCTACCTTTGTCTTTCACTGTTTTTTCCTGTATTGTTCAGGTGAAATAATAAATGAGTTATCTATCTATCTATCAATTTATTTGTTACATAGATTAACGATTCTGGGCCACCATTTTTTTCGACACTAAAATATGCCTTCTGAGAGAACCGAAAGGTAAACATCGTAAGCCGGGCTTTGCTACTAATTTGATTTGTACTCACACAGCGCGCCGACCGTCAATGGTTACAAAGTTATGAGGACTTTGAAAATGTAAACCGACCATCTTGGATCTCCTATTTTGGATTTTTTCATCGGGACGTCAAATTGCCCAGGGTTTTTGACATTTTTTCCTTCGGGATCACATACCTATCTCTTTTAGTTTCCGCGGGCCGTTGACCTTTTCTATTAAAATTCCACCTTCAGGGATATTTGTATGAGTACATATATTTTGGTTAATTTATACAAGCGAATTTCAGTAAAATTTTCCGCAGAATCTGTAGATTTATACCGGGTTTTAAAGTTTGGCTAAACAATTTTTGGAAAGTAAAATCAGTCGCACCCGGAAACCTGCCAGGCTGAGCCTAGGCAAACCAAGGCATATGTAAACATAGTTGATAGGACTATAAATTGGCATTGATTTCATTCATTAATTCGATGAGGTAATATCCACCCTCCGAGGGGCACCCTAAATTCAGTCGGACCCATGAACGTGCCAGGATAGGCGGCGGCAGACCAGGTTTTTTAGGCTTTACTAATCGGCCTCCAGACCAACAGACAAGTTCCATCCTTTAATTCGATGAGGTAAAATGGGGTGTTTTTGGGGTCCACGTTTTTCATCACACCGGAAAACGTGCCAAGCTGCGCCCTGGCAGACCAAGTTTTTTATGACTTATTTTTAGTCTACTTTAGGTGCATAATGCGTTAGTTCGATAATTTTATAAGGTATAGTTGACTGTAGCTGGCCACCGGTCTATTCAGTTTGACGGTCTAAACAACGCCCTTAAGAGTTTTAAATATTTATTGTTACTTATGAAACATCCTGTATAAACAATAGCTAACCAAAGCTATGCTTGAAGTAATACGTAGGGTGCTAGGGTAAAAAGTTGCATCACTTGAATGGGTGATTGTACCCAAGATACTGAACAACTTCCCCTAAGAAACCTATAGGAAATTCGCAAAAAAAATTACTACTTTTCATTCAACAAAACATCGATCAGCTGATTGCATTTAGTATGAAAATAAATTTTTTTTTTTTGAGAATTTCCTATTGGTTTATAAGAAAGTTGCTCAGTATCATGGATATAATTAGGTACCTACCCCTTAATGTAATGCAACTGTGTAGGACCCTAACACCCTGTATATTAAGATGTGTCTGATGACGCTACAGACCAATACAAGGAAAACTAAAGGAATAATTATCTCTGTCGAATTCTTGAAAATGTAATAAAATGTGTTGCATTCTTGTAACATTTTGAGACATTGTGGACGGGAAAAGACTAGAGGAACTTATCTACGTCGAAAAAAATGCAATAGTCGTGACCAGTTATACGAAAAATTGAGCAGTCTCACGACATTTTCTGAGGAGAGATGCGACTGGGTATAACTACCACAGAAGCACGAAACTTAGCACGAGTAGGTATATGTATGTGTTCCAAATCATGGATCAAATTTTCTAAAAGCAAATTTTTTTTTTCATTTAAGGTGGTTGCAGAGTTGTCAATTTCATACAAAACTTTGTCGTAGAACACTCGTAGACGCGACGGTACCTATTAATAAAAGTAATGTTTTATATATATGGAAAAGCTTAAAAATTCGCACCAAATTTTAAAATTATCTTCGACTTATAATGTAGATGCAAGTACGAGTAGTAGGTATATTACTTACAGAATAATTCAAATATTTAGGCTTTCCTTTGAACACAGGTTTCATTTATATTTTATACAAAAATAAGAAATAATTGAATAATGACTAATAAAGCTGAGATGATGCAGTCATTGCTATATTTTTCCTTAATCTGTATGTCTTCTAAATAACGAGAAGATATAGTTTCTAACAACCAGCAAAATATGGCCCGGCCTGCGACTGCGTTTACCTAGTGGAGCGTTTTAACCATAAACTTAATAGTAATATTAAGTTTAAATGTTACATAATATACAGAGTTTAAGCGACCGCTCCCGAAAACTCAAAGCGGTGATAGTACCTACCTACTCATCAATATGAACAATTTTTTCTATGGGACCAACTATGAGAACTCAAAAAAATTTGCTGTTCCATACATTTTGTGCGGGACGTATTTAATACAGATGTTAATTAAATGTTAGCAGGTATGAGATAGAGGTCAATGGAGATAGCAGATTTTAGTTCTCAACTTTGTTTCCTCAGTAAAAGCTGTTCATACACAACACCATATTCATAGGTGTTTTCTTGACATTTCCTCACTCGAGTTTCGACATGACATTCGAGACGTTTTTGACATGATTTGTATGACAAAAATGTCAAAAACGTCCTCGAATCGAGAGAGGAAGCCTCAAGGAAACAACTAAGAATACAGGGTGTAAGACCCCGTATAATGAAATAATTGTAGAAAATACCTACTTACCCCAAATGGATTTTTCTTATCAACGGTCGCGTAAGGAATACCCATGAACATGGAATAATCACCATCGGTAGCTTTAATACCTCTTATTAACCCCAATTTGGTGTTCACCAATGGCTTTGATCGCGGGGAGCCATTTATTTCACAAAACGTTAAAAGTAAGGAAAATACAAAGAAATATTGAAGAGGATACATGGCTATGGAACGCCTGGCGAACTAATGATTTTAAAAATTTTACCGTGAGTGAAATCTAATCCGTAGGATCATATTATTTATATACTTAACCAGGTATGTTTGTGAGATTAAATTATTATTTATGTTTGTCCTTTATCGAGGAGACATGATTACGATAGGGTGTCAGTCCCTGACTCCAAATTAAAAAAAAATATTTTGTGTCGGTTTGTATGTTTGTATATTTTCTTTTCGAACATAACGCGAAAACTACTGGACCAATTTTAATAAAAATGTTTGCATTCAAAAGCTTTTGATTAGGCTTAGAAACTGGTACATATTATATTTTATCACACTACCTATATCTATCTCTCTATGAAGACGGGATCCGGAGATATACACCACTAGTTTTGAGGATGTATTCAAAACCTTGGACCTAAACAACTTTCCCTGAGGAACATGGGTCGAAAAACGATATTTTTTTTGGACCTCCCATACAAAAGTGCGGATCGGCCGATCGATTTTATATGGGAGGTCCAAAAATGTATAACAATAACTAGTGTTTTCCCGCGACTTCGTCCGCACAAATTATATACCAGATTTTAAGTCAGATCATAAGCTATCAAACAAAAAAAGTTTCATCAAAATCGATGCAGTAGTTTTTGCGTGATGTGCGAACAAACAAACAAACTAACAATTTTGTCAATAGATGGCGCTGCACGTCATTTAAATCGCGCTATCGATTGTTATTCGATTTTATATGAAGTAAACCGCAACTTTTTTGTTCCACATGATTTTACAGTTTTATAATAGTTATTAAGAAAAGTGATGGAACCACAATCCATGCGGACAAAGTCGCGTGCAAAAGCTAGTAATAGTGGGAATTTAATATTTCAAGAACAATAAAAGTAACAACAGTATTTCGAAGATGGCAGTTTCCTGTTATGTTAGGTCAAACACCCAAACGAGCGAGTCATCAACCGAAATAAAAAACGGGTAAAACATGAACGATTATAAAAATGTGCTATTAACTTATGAGAAAGTGTGTTTGTGTGAGGGAATGCGTGTGAGAGTGTGAGTGGGTTTTATAGTATACTTAAGCTTTTATCCGCGACTTCGTCCGCACAAATTATACAGGAAGGTACCTACCTGATTTTAAGTCGAACTACTTATAGGCTTTCAAACAAAAAAGTTTCATCAAAATCGGTTCAGTAGTTTTTGCGTGATGCTCGAACAAACAAACAGACCAATAGACAGACAAAAAATCCAAAACAGGAAAGTAAGAAAGGTCTCAGATCTCATGTTATATACATGTGATCTGAGGCTTTCTTATTCACTGTCCGAGGTTAGTGTATTTTTCTCCTCGACCGAGGTGGAAAGCGGCAACTTCGTTTAGCGCAGCGGGAAATTAATTAAGGTTTAATAAGTGTGCTTCAGGCTCCTATATTGAATAAATTATTTTGAATTGAATTGAATTGAATTGGACGAACTTTTCGTCCGGAGGAGGGGAGAAAAAATCATATTGTAACTTTTTTAAATGAGGAGAAAAATTGTATACTAACCTCAGCTTCGCCTTGGTCAAAAATTACATCAGATCTGATGTCATTCTCATTACACATACTTTACCCCTCAAACTGAACAACTTCGACTAGCAATCCTGTCAGAGCAAAAACAAATCAGCTGCATACTAAACTGCAATACCTACACGGCTCAAATGTATGAGACAGCTGATAGAATTTCAATTTATTTATTCAGAGATAACAACAATAGCTGTATAGAATATTAACATAACAAAATACATAAAATTTTACATTCACTACAATTCATTAAACATGTCAAAGATTACATCACAGCCTTTCGGAACATGATATCCTTTTCCCAAAATACTAGTTCCCAAATGATCCGTTTCAAAATAAAAGTATTTCAGTGGACCCGTATCCCAAATCATCCGTATCCCAAATCATAGTAGTTACCTAACGTATCCCAAATCATCCGTATCGCAAATCATTCGTATCCCAACCCAAATCATTTTAAGGTGGTTTCCGTCCATACAAAACGTTGTCGTATAACACTCGTAGACGGTATTAATAAAAGTAATGTTTTATATATGGAAAAATAGCTTAGAAAATCTAGTTTGCGCATATCAAATAATATTTACAATTTATAATATTATTACGAAGATATCACGCTTTGAAATTATTCATACAAAATTTCAAACCCTTATATCTTCGTAATTATATTACAAATTGTACCTAAATATTATTTTATATGCGCAAACTAGATTTTCTAAGCTACTTTTCCATGTATAAAACATTACTTTTATTAACACCGTCTACGAGTGTTATACGACAACGTTTTGTATGAAATTGACAGCTCTCCAACCACCTTAATGAACAAAAATTTTGTTTCCGACAGGTTTGCTTTCATAGTAAAAATTGTACAGTTTGATTGGTAGAGGTGGTAGATTGGTAGAGGAGACAGTTATCATATCCAGAACATTATTCTACTTACTTAAACACCACTAGTTTTCAATTAGTAACGAAACTTTAAGGGTGTATTCAGACCGTGAATCTGAACAACTTTGTCTAAGAAACATGGGTCGAAAAAACGAGAAATTTATCTGGACCATTTGATCATCTAGAACATCGAAATTGCTGTTCGAAAAAAAAAATAACTGCTGTTCCATACAAAACTGCAAACTTACTCGAGCGAAATGTATGGGACAACAGATTTTTTTTCTCGATTTCGATTTTGGTCCCATGGAGAAAGTTGTTCAGTTTGATGGTCCGGTCATTCCATTGAAAAACTGTCAGCATATATTAAGGAGGATCCTGTATGAGTGCTAAATTTCATCCAAATCCATTCGACTTCAAATGAAATCTATTTTTAAAGATAACGTTACAATACACACTTTATTTATGTACCATCTCATAGATTAAGTAGTTTTATGTGGCTTACCTTTATTTTGGATATCGACGGTTAAGAATCAATGTGTCTATCTCAAAAAAGTCAACTTTACAGGAGATAAGACAAACGTATAAATAAACGTAAATTTACGCGTTCTTTAGATAGGTGGTAATTCTATGACAAATAACTTAGGAAATATTGTTCATATTGAGATAGTTGCTTGAACAACTTCACTATGCCAAATTGGACTTTTCTATTGACATAAAAAAGTAAAAACAGCCGAAAATTGAGATAGACATTATTGGTTCTTAACCGTCGATATGCACGTGTATGAAGACCCCCCAAGCATCTGATAAGATTACCAGCTCAAGAGGTGTTGACATTATTGACGCCTGAAAACCTTTTCTCCAGTTTCGATAACTCAATAATATGGATAACATTTGAAATGTCACATTGACATTTAAGTGTCCTTTTACACTTTAGTGGCGCCCTCATAACAATATTAACGTGACTACGTTGCAGGGGTTGCCCCGAACACTCGTCTCTCGCGTGGTGTTAGGTGTTCGCGCGGTTCGCGTTTCAGCCTGCCACGAGGCTCCGCAATCCTTCTCAGTTGTTCTTACTCAAAAACAATCCTCGAGATTGGATAGACACTCCCTCAAACTACTTGACATTGGCGGAAATGCGGTGCTAACGCACAAGCAAGAAGTCCATAATTATAAATAAAAAATAAAATAAAAAACAATATTAAAGATTTCTCAACGGCTTTTCGATGAAATCTCGAAAACGGTTCTCATACATTTTGTATGGAACGGCTATGCAAACTGAGAATCTCATTATGCAAAATGAAAAAACAGGATATCTGATAAAATAGTGAGAAAAAATCTCATATAAAAGTTATTTAGTAGTTAGTTAGTAGAGAATTATACCGTTGGCGCGCTCCATACAAGCGGTAGTCTGGTTATATTTTCAATACTAACCAATTAAAGTAAATGAAATTTTTCAGAAACAATCTAGAAACTTATTTCTATTTTTGTATGAAGTCATATTTTCGTTAAAATGTATAGTTTTAAAGTGGATACAAACAAGTGTTTCATACAAATCTTAAATTAATCCTTGCATTAAAACTTTATATTTTAACAAAAATCAGACTTCATACGAACATAGAGATTAGTTTCTAGATTGTTTCTGAACAATGTCATTGACTTTAATTGGATAGTATTGAAAATATCACCAGACTACGTTTGTATGGAGCGCGCCAACGGTAATTTACCTACCCTTAAATATGTGAGAGTTTCCACAAAAGTTGACGCAAAGGCTTTGTTTGTTCAGCTGTAAGTAATTACATTGTATTTCTATTGATTTGGGTCGACAATAACGTATTCAAATTGTAGCTATTAAGTATAGTGCGAGATCCAATAGCTTAGGGGCTACCGCCAGGTTTTACCGTGAAATTGGGTAACTTTGTAACAATTTTATACAGTAACTATGGCAATTTTTAAGCAGAACAATCTACATGAAATGAGAAGTGATTTGGTTTTTCTGGAAATCTATTTAAAAGAAAGAGGAATCTAAAGTCACCCCTTTTTTTCCAGATGTACCTACCTAACCATTTTACTCTTACACTGTTGATCGGAAGAAAATGAAAATTTACAATATACTTTACAATCTACATAAAATGATTTGGTTATCTTATTTTTTTTTAAATCTAATTTTTCAAAGAAAACGCCTAAATTCAGACCGATTCCACACGTTTGTTCACATCGATTAGTATGAAGTGTCGTTGTCCCGGGCGGATACGCCTTAACATAGCCACACTTAGAGCCATTTCACAGAAGCGAGCGTAGGTAGGCGACTTCAAAACTGCACTGCAACAAGGACCTTGCAACCGAATTCGAAACTGGCCGATAACGACCACATTATTCTCATTTTTTCGATATTCAAAAAAAGTTTTTGAGTTTGAAAAAAAATGTTTTTATAGCCTCCCTTCGTTGAGACGCATCTTTTGAGACCCCAATCAGCCACCACGTAGTCCCAAAACCCACGACACCAGGCCTAGGGCAATGTCGCACT
The DNA here is from genome assembly GCA_963693445.1 of Agonopterix heracliana. Taxonomy (NCBI): domain Eukaryota; kingdom Metazoa; phylum Arthropoda; class Insecta; order Lepidoptera; family Depressariidae; genus Agonopterix; species Agonopterix heracliana. The sequence goes on from OY856308.1 coordinate 3,332,020, forward strand.
TTCGCTGAAAGAATATGAGATGTTCTCCCGTCATACCACACAAAGTCGGTTTTGCCAGAACGAATTTGTTATGTCTATTTACACAATTTTCAATGGAATTCCCACGTACCGTGACGTTTTAAATTACTGTATACATTAAAATTTTATATTTATATCCATGTTTGGCAAATTGTTAAATTCTCTTCGATCTTGCAAGACTCGATAAGTCGTGTCATCTTGCCAATTCATTTATTAAAAATATTTATTATAAATAAATAGCAATGTATCTTCTTGAGTATTTTCTAATATTTTCTTTACTTTTATTGTTTTGTCAAATAAATGGGTCTTCGCGATCAGATCCTATGGTAAACACGAAATTGGGGTTAATAAGAGGTATTAAAGCAACCGATGGTGATTATTCCATGTTCATGGGTATTCCTTACGCGACCGTTGATGAGAACAATCCGTTTGGGGTAAGTATTTATATAAAATTAGAGTTTGACGAATTTTCTTATCCTATGCAATTTGGTTTTAATATTAAAACATAGCGTTGTAAAACAAAATATATACGAATAGGTAATAAAGTAAGACCTTTCTGTTGCTAAAACAGTTCTAAGACATGATAGATTAGTCATTTAATTTAAATGTTATTTCCAGCCATCAATACCATGCTCAAAATTTGAGGATGTATTCAACGCAAATGACAGTACTGCCGCATGCCCTCAAGCCAATAATACCGGCACACTTGACTGTCTCATACTGCACATTAGTGTCCCCGACTCCGCCAGCTCCGAAAACCGTTTACCAGTAATGGTTTGGATTCATGGAGGAGGTTTTAATTCTAGAACAGCAGGAAATGAAGGCTCTGGTCCAAAATTTTTAATAAGACAGGACATCATAGTAGTCAGTATCAATTACAGACTTGGCCCTTACGGCTTTATGTGTCTGAATGATCCGCAAGTACCAGGAAATCAAGGATTAAAGGATCAGCTTCTAGCGTTAAGATGGATCAATGACAATATAGATGCATTCGGAGGAGATGTCGACAGAATTACACTTGCTGGTCAAAGCGCCGGAAGTGGATGCGTTGATTTGTTTTTACTATATAATAAGGAAAATTTGTACAGTAAAGCTATTTTGCAAAGTGGTACTGGAATTGGACCGTGGGCAGTAACATTGCCAGATGTAGCAGCTCCTGTTAAAATAGCAGCCCAATTGGGATTTGAAGGCAATAATACGGGGGCTTTGAAATTCCTAGCGACGACTGATTCTAAACTGGTAATAGAAGCTGCTGAAAAAGCTGATTTAGAATTTGCACCATGTGTAGAAAAATACACAAATGATGACACTTTTATACCAATTGACCCTAAGTATGTCAAATCAGCAAATCCTGAAATTCCTGTTTTAATTGGAAATAACGCAGATGAAATGAGTTACTCATACGCTCACAAGGATATGGCGAGTACAGGAAACTTGTTTAATCATAACTTAGTTACTTATTTTAATTTCGATGATAATGATCTTTACAGAATAGAAAAAATTCTTCGTCATTATTACATCGGTGACAAAGAAATTACTGATGAATCTGATGATGTTAAAGTTGGCATTATCAACTTTGATTCGGACTTTTTATTTCAATACCCAACTGAGAGAAGTGTACACAAATATCTAGAGAATGGCGTAGAAGTGTATCGCTATTTTTTCACATACATAGGTGGAAGGAATTTTGTCAGAATACGTGATAATGTTACTTTCGGAGGTGCAACGCATTCAGATGAATTGGGCTATTTGTTTGATGAGGCTTTGTTGTCAGAGGTACCAACAACAAAGGAAGATTTGTTAATGGTCGACAGAATTACTACAATGTGGGCGAATTTCGTTAAAAGCGGGTGTGTATTCAAATTATTTTTATTAAGTCATATCTGCTCTGGACCACGATTCTCCATACTAATCGATGCGAACGAGCGCGTGGCTCTGGTCAGAATTTAGCTGTTTTCTTTGAAATATTAGATGATTTTTTATTAATTTCTAAAAAGTAAGAAATCACATCATTCTAAATTGTATTGTGAACAATATTGTAAATTTTCATTTTCTTCCGATTCTAAATGTAAGAGTAAATGGTTACAACTGGAAAAAAGGGGTGACTTTAGAGTCCCTTTTCTTCGGTTTTATTCTTTAAAATCGATTTCTAGAAAAACCACATCACTTCTCATATCCTGTAGATGGTTCAGTCTATTTTTCAGCTCAAAAAGTGCCATAGTTAATGAATAAAATGGTTACAAAGTTATCCAAAACCGGCAGGTAGCCCCTTAAGCCTTGATTAAGTTAAAATAGCGTAATATTCGTTTGATTTGACTTTGACCAACATAACAGATGGCAATAGAACCTCTACTGCGTCAATGGTTCGTCTATTCTCCTTCATGCGCGCGCTTGTTTTGCAGTTTGGCATAATATATAACTGATATAACTGTGAATGCACAATATTATATTCTGATAAGTCTACGGCAAAATAAAAAAGTCGACGGTTAAATTGTCTGTTGTGCAAGCAATAAAATGATTTTTGGATCAAAAAAATCTGCCTCGATGCTAGAAAAACTTTACTTGGTGACGCCCAGAATTGGCTTGCTTGGGCGAAGGCTGAAGGTAGTAGGTACCTACAGGGTGTAAGGAAAACCACATACTCTACACATCAAACTGAACAAATTTTACAATAGGAGCAAAACGATCAGAGCAAAAACAAAGTCAGCTGTCCCATACTAAACTGCAATACCTACTCGACGCAATCGTATGGGACAGCTGTTTTTTTTTTTGCTCTGAACGTTTTGCTCCCATAGTAAAAGTTGTTTAGTTTGAGTTAGAGTCTGTGGTTTAAAGGTTAATGATGGGCTGACATAACCTCAGCGTTAAAAGCCCCAATATAAATAAAAAAAGAAAAAAAAAGTTAAGGGTTGAACTACACATGGCCGCCCGCGATCGCACTTTTCCGTCGTTCCATCCTTTTCTGTCACTCAGGAACGTCATCGACCGCACGCCGCAGGCGATCGCGTTCCGTCTATCTTATATGCTCTAGCAAATGACGTTCCTGAGTGACAGAAAAGGATGGAGCGGTGGAAAAAGGCGATCGCGTGCGGCCATGTGTAGTTAAACCCTAATGATACGTTTCCTTACACCCTGTATAGTAAATTCCCTCGTGATACGGAAGGCACAGGTCAAGCAATGATTGATCTTCTCGTGGCTAACGATGATGTCGCTTAGCAAGAAAATGTAATAATAGGTGTTATTTATTTCAGCAATCCAACTCCTGAAACAACAGAACTTCTGCCTGTAAAATGGATTCCAGCAACTCTGGACAAGATGCATTATATGGATATAGGCTCCGAACTGAGTATTAAACAAAGACCTCTCAATGAGAGGATGAGTTTTTGGGACCTCTTCTACGAGGCCTTTGCAGATAAACAGAAGGACCTCGATAGTTTTTAAGATTGTCTAGAGAATTTTCTCTACCAGTCTAGGTATTTAGATTGGTGATGACTTGAAAACTAGAAATAAGATTTCGATTTACCATAATAGCATCTTTGTGTTGTGTCCATAGATAGTAGTAGATTACTTTTGTGATAAACATTGCAAAATTCCTAAAAGTTTTGAAATTAATTGTGCTGTTTGTAAAGTTATTGAATAAAAAATTTCTGACGTGTTTTTATTGCTTGTATTTTTCTACTAGGGATTTTTAGGATGAACAAAAGCATGCAATATATCAAAGCAAGTAATAAGTACGGTTTTTCTTAGGATACCTACTTACCCATCTGTGGGCTATATCGGCTACTCTGGTTCTTCTGCTATTCAGATATGAAAAGATACGCAGATTTTTATAGTTATATTATATAGTTTCAAACTACGAATAAGAATTATTCGAAACTGAAACAAAGATTTCTATACGAAAAAAGCGTCAATTTTTTAACTGTAAAGGTTGAAGTATTTTAAATTAAGACCCTACAATTTAAAAAAATGTAGGTATATCAAAATGGGAGTAGTTTTAACGGGTTCCGAAGCATACCTATACCTACGCCTTCGCGTCATCATCGCAGCTGTTTTTTTTAAAGTCGGCAGCGTATTTTCATCGTCTGCCAGACCTAAAATAACTAACAACCTGAAATACTACAATTATTTTATATCCGCGTATTTGCATATAAAATAATTGTAGTATTTCATTAAGACACAATGCATTAGGGCTGCTTTAAACTAAACTCTGGTAGACCTTGAACCCGTAGAAGACAAGTCCACGTGTAACCCTCTCCTCCCCGAGAGACGTGCATTCAGCTTATAATGTGCGTGTTAAACGGTGCAAGTTATAAGCGTTTAAGGGTTGAACTACATTACGTAGCACAGCATCGCATTTTTCCGTCGCCCCATCCTTTTCTGTCACTCAGGAACGTCATTTGCTAGAGCATATAAGATAGACGAAACGCGATCGCGCGCGGTTTGCTGTTCCGTGCTGTTCCGTTCCGTCTATCTTATATCAGCAAATGACGTTCCTGAGTGACAGAAAAGGATGGAGCGACGGAAAAATGCGATGCACAGCACGTGCTGTATTTCAACCCTAAGAGGCCGTTCGCTGCGATAAGTGGGACACACGCCCGCATGCGGCTTTTCCGCCGTCTTTGCCGCACGTCTTTACGGCAGCTAAGTATTGCGTCACACGTGCGGAGCGCTCCGCGGCGGAACGTTCGGTCGACACGCGCGCACCGCTTTTCAAGTACCCTAAGCCGACGTAACGTTACGCGTCGAAACTTCAGATTAGTACAGATAGTTCAGCCGCTGAAGGTTCCGCCGCGGAACGCTTCGCAAGTGTGACGCAATACTAAAGCATCGGCACATCTCGCCGACGCGAGCGACCGCGACGGTCTCCCCGGCCGAAATGCTTCCGTAGTAAATTATTGGGCGCAATGATTTTTCGACAATAACTCAAGGTCAAGAGCAAACCGTGGCAACCGTGGTGGTCCAGTGGCGAGTAACCTTGCCTGCCGTGCAGGAGGCAATGGTTCGATCCCCGCCCAGGCCGACTCGTACCAACGGTTTTTCGGAATTTATGTACGATTTGTCACACCACTGGCTTTTCGGTGAAGGAAAACATCGTGAGGAAACTGCATGCTTCAATTTCGAGACATGTATTGTACCCACTGTACATTATAAGTGGCGAGCTCAACCCCCGGTCACACTGAACAAAGTTTCGGCACTACTGGTGAAACGTGGATGTTCTGAGGTTTCAGAATATCTCTGACTACCCCCACGGGGAATATAGTCGTGAGCAGTGCCGGACTGGGACCTGAAATCGGCCCGGGCAATTTAGAGACAGTCGGCCCTCCCAACGGTACAGTAGTTTTGTATGGGACAGCTGTTTTTTTTCGCGATTTCGATGTTGGCTCCATAGTTAAAGTTGTTTAGTTTCATGGTCTGAAGCACCCATGTGATGACAGCAGTACTATCTAAGACGAATTGCGAGCGAAGCGAGCTCGAGATTTCACTGCAATATAATGTGATGACAGCAATACGATCTAAGACCAAGAGCGAGCGAAGCGAGCTCGAGATTTCACTGCAATATAATGTGATGACAGCAATACGATATAAGACCAAGAGCGAGAACGAGATTTTTTGCAATATTGTGAATTTGTTGTAATACTTTTATTTCAAACACTTGATTTTGGCGCCCCCTTTACCTGCCGCTCTTGGGCGTGGACCGGTATCCAAAGGCGATGGGCCGGCCGTCCAGAGCGGCGACCGGTCCACCAGAGCCGCGGCCCACGGGGCATTTGCCCGGTACGCCCTAGGGCCAGTCCGGGCCTGGTCGTGAGCATATGCTATGCTTATGCATATGCTTATACAAAAGCAAACCCATCTGGATACCTTACTTATTAGATGTAGTGTGATTATAAGGTCCTTCTCAATATGCTGAGGTTTATAAGAGTATGATCCAATCCAAGTATGATCAAACTGATCAACTTTCTATAGGTATGGGACCAACATCGAAATCGTGAAAAAAATCGGTTATTCCATAGGTACTCCAAATACAAAACTGCAAACCCAACCAAAAAAGAAAAAACGTCGATAAAAACTAGTTTCTTGTTGAGAACCCCCTCTTAATTTTTTACTTTTTGACATTTTGATTATTTGTCAACAAATAATAAAATCAACAACAACAAGTAATAAATCCGCCTTAATAACGCATATTCTGTAAAAATTTCAACTATCTGTCTATTACGGTTCAAAAGTTACAGTCCTAAATAGATAGGACGGACGGACGGACGGACGGACGGACGGCCGGACAACGTAGGATTAGGAATAGGGTCCCGTTTTCACCCTTTGGGTACAGAACCCTAAACAGAAAAGAAGCGGTCATTATAATATCAGTGTAGATTAGGCCATAAACTGCTATTTTGGACCACCCACAATGCGGGTAATATAATTACCCCTGGGCCAGCCAATTAAGTAAGGGATCGTAATTTAAATGCTAATGGAACTAGAAATATGCAGGTTTGCAATATTTCTACGCGTCTTAAACAATTTAATGAGAATTTTCACCTTTTTCAGCATTATTTAGCTGTTGATCTGGTAAATTTTGTAGCAAAACGTTTGTTACGTTTAAAAAATGATATACCCGTTTGATACTTAAGGGGTGCTTCAGACCATCAAACCGAAAAACTTTCACTATGGAGCCAACTTCGAAATAGCGAAAAAAATCAACTGTCCCTTACATTTTATAGTCCAGTAAAAATACGGGTCGAAAGGAAATAATTTATAATAAGCAATTTTTTTGCTAGATCGTTTATACAAATGATATTAAGATACTTTATTAACGAATCCCACTAAATTTCGTATTTTTAGTTTTTAGTACTAAAATTGATATTTTTTATTTATAGTGTCAGATTACTTTCTTTTTTTATTTTGATTGTTTGTTTAAGGGTTGAACTACACATGGCCGCACGCGATCGCATTTTTCCGTCGCTCCATCCTTTTCTGTCACTCAGGAAACGTCATTTGCTAGAGCATATAAGATAGACGGAACGCGATCGCACGCGGCGTGCTGTTCTGTGCTGTTGTTCCGTCTATCTTATAATATGCTCTAGCAAATGACGTTTCCTGAGTGACAGAAAAGGATGGAGCGACGGAAAAATACGATCGCGTGCGGCCATGTGTAGTTCAACCCGTAGGGTATGAGTTTAAATCATGGAGTAAGAGGAGATGGCATATCGGCTTGTTTCTATAGAAAATTATGTCGCCGACAAAGGGGGTGAGGGACGGGCGAGGGGAGACAAAAAGCTTAGGGGAGCGTGTCATTTCTCTATGGTCGCAGTACAAACTAGTGCACAATTGGTGGCTACAGTGCAACTTTGTTACACCATCTCTACCAAGGGGAGCGTGTAATTTCTCTATGGTTTAAATACACTGTGTAAATTTTGTCCTATAATTGAGTTTTTCGTAATTTCAGCTTATTTAAAAACAAGCCTACCTGGAAAGAACGTGTAAATAATGTGTGCTCAAAAGTAAACAGATTTGTATAATGCATGTATAGTGCTAACGGGACCCCGTTTCTAATCCTACGCTCGCTGTCCGTCCGCCCGTCTATCATACTTATAGGAAATTCCAGATTTGCTCCCACTAGTTTAAAAGCTGGGTAACCCCATGGTCGTCAATATGTACCTAATAATACGGTCTACTTAAAACGTGACCAATGCCCACCTTTCGGAGTGATCAGAACCTTTGCTACAACTTCTTCGTGTAACATATTTAAAGTAAATAGAATAATGTTTGATATCGGCTGCATCTTCAACCTGCCCCCTGCCCAAACAAAGTAAAACATTCACTTTCCACCGCAAAAGCCGCGTCTCCACTCCACTCCACCGTACGTACCCCTCCCCCGGGGGAAAGTGAAAGTGAAAGCCAAAAATTATTGTAATACAATACTTGGGTAATAGGTAGGTACAATAATGTAATACGATAATGCTTATAAATTATAATACAAAACTGACTTCAAAAAACCATCATATTTTATCTAAAAGTTTACGTCAGCTCAAGTCTATTCGTATCTTGTCAACAGACTGCAAGACTTCAGATGCGTGTGGTGCAGAAAGTGCGTGCACGCGGCGTGCAAGCCAGGCTGGCGCGCATCGTGCTCGCTGGGCCCAGCGCGCGCCTCCATTGTGCCCCCCACCAGGTTACACTCCGTGGGACCTGACGACGCATGGGTCCCGGACAGGCCAGCCAATGCCTCCCCGCTTATTGTGTTCGTCAATTCTAGATCAGGTGAGGTTCTAAGGAGGATCGCGTTTCAATTTATCATCCTAGTCTATTTACCCACTGCCAAGCAAAGGTTTTACTCTACTCTTCACGATTCAAGGCCAACTTCGGCTACTTGAATCGTCCAGAGCATGCAGGTCATTCCGTCACATTTCCCTGGGTCTAAGAGAAACAGCCTCCGATATATTTGTTTATTCCATGTATGTAGTTCCATTCTGAACTATAGTGAGACTTGACTTGTCTAAACTCATTCTTCTCTGTTTCTATGGCCAGGAAATATCATAACACACACTCCAATTACACGCGCGGTAAGAAGCTGTAAGTGACCGCGTAACTGGAGGACTAAATTAGAGTCGCAGAAGAGATTCTCGATTAAGCGTTATTTGCTGCCAGTGAGATTTGAGCAGATCAGACAAGAATACCTTAGCTTAGAAACTATCCACGAATGGCAGGGCAATAATGTGTGTGGATATGAAATAGCTCTTAAGTCCATTCCAGTGGTATCTTATACAGCCTACTAGATGCCTTCCAGTTTTATGTGGGATCTGTGAATAGTGATGAATATCCTAACCTAACCTAACCTTCAATGAAACGCAGGTGACAACCAAGGAGTAAAGTTCCTCCGTCGCTTCAAGCAGCTCCTCAACCCGGCGCAGGTGTTTGAGCTGAGCGGTGGCGGCCCAAGGCTCGGCTTGAGGCTGTTCAGGCACTTCGCTCCAATAAGGGTCCTCGTGTGCTCTGGAGACGGCTCCGTGGGCTGGGTGCTGCAGGAGGTCGACAAGCTCGATATGCATGTGAGTTATGCTTCGTTCATACGTTAGGTAGTTACCTACATAAAATCATATAAGAGCGATGATACGGAAGAGAGCTTGCGCCTCAATCATGAGGCGGCGGTTCGATTCCTCGCCTGTACCACTAAGTTCTTCGGAAATTATGTACGGTTGTATTTATCATTTACTAGCTCGGCGGTGAAGGAAAACATCGAAGGGAAACCTGCATTCCCGAGAATGAAAAGAAAATACCACAACTTCGGAGGTATGCGTAAAATATGGGTGATGTTGGGGCGAACACAAAGGACCAGCGATGGTCCAAGTGTTACATTAACGACCCTTGCTTGCAATAGCCCAACACAAATAATAAGATACATCCTTTATTTGCGGACAGAAACCCAGCTTGTAACTGATCACACTATGTTTGCCTAATTTGATGTAGGTGGTCTCTTGAGTTTATTGTGGTTTATCTTTTGGTAACCCTAAATAAATAAATAAAGCAAAAGAAACTTGGCTACCGGCCACATTTTAGATTCCATTAAAGGTACGTAGGTACCGAAGGGATACGTTTTCTTTTGGAATGCGCAGAGTGAAAGGCTATATACCTATCCACCTATCTCAATGTTTTCGTCTTCTTTTTTTCGTTTGAAGCAAATCTCGCACACTATGATGAAAATATGAAAAGTGGATAAAGTTTCTTGTGCTGTTTTATTGGGGCAAAAGGCAAACAATCAGATTTGTCTATTTACGTCCCGTAGAAACCATAGGTTCCAATCACTATCAGATCTACCGGGATAAACTTTTTTCCCTAATAGAATTATGCCAAACAAAAAAAATTATCAAAAATACAACACGATCCTCTGACCCTTGTTTCTGCAGCGGCAAGTGCAAACAGCGGTGCTGCCACTGGGAACCGGCAACGACCTGGCACGAGTGCTGGGATGGGGTGCCTCCTGCGACGACGCCGCCAACATCCAGCTCCTCATCGAGCGATATGAGCGCGCCTCCACCAAGATGCTTGACAGGTGACGGCGAACATAAGAATTGTAGTGTAGGTACCTCACCGCGCGGCCCTAGTGTGGATTGTAGTAGGCAACCGCGTTGTCAGAGTATCTAGTACTGCCACTACATTCCCACTACATGCCAATGTCCTGGCTAAATTAATCGATATATCATTTCTAACGGCAACATCCGAGACAAACTGCCTCACGTGCTTTCTAAAACGTAGTGATTACTTGCTCAGTGGTGCTTTCCGAAGTACTGAAAGGTTTTCATAACCATGAGGATTAGAAATTCGGTATGACATTTTTGTTTTAGAGTTTTTCTTCTTTATCAATCGTCTGTGATCTCCAAGAAGATTCGAATGCTCTATAGTGGAGTGCAGACTGCCTAACAAGACGTGAAACATGATAATACTCCTTGGTGGTCGGTAATGATCGTTCTTTTCCGTAGTTGTTTTTAGTGACGTTAACTTTGTCCCAGCTTTGTCCCTTTCTAATCCAACGTCAGAAATAAAGAAAGGCGCTCCCGTTTGATTCGGATTGTATCCTCGTGTAAAACTCTATTGAACATTGGAATGCGTCCATCCTCGCATTTCAATGTGTTAGGGTTAGGTTGAGTTAGGGGAGTTTTGCATGGGAACCGTGAAGAAAAGTACGGGCTTTGTTTCTTAATTTTACGAACGAGAACGGGTAACATTAAAATGGTAAATTGTGACATTTATAAATCGATTTTTTTATTAATGGCCAGTTACTTCAAGTTATGTAGTTTATAGCACCAGGTTGACGGTTCGTTCAAATCCTGACACAACTTTTTTTTAAAGGAATGTATAAGTAAGTGGACTCTTGCTTGTGCGCTTGCACTTAGGATTGCCGAGCCTCGTGGAAAAACTGCTTGTGGCAAAACCTGCAACGTGACTCGACACAACTTTAGCTTGAAGCTCTTCTGTCCAGGTGGTCGATCATGACGTTCGAGAGGTCGCTGACCGCACCACCACCTCCTCCAGCGCCTCCTGACTTACTGGAGGAGAACACGTTGCTGAAGAATCTGCAGGATATCATGCAGGTAACTACTTACTTATTGAGCGCACTATGTCCCCTAGAAGCTCAGATCCGATATTCTTAAGTCTTTTAGGAGTTTCAACGATTTACCTTATGGCCGTGAACACTTAGAAAGAGGACATGTCCACTTTAAAAATATCCCGTGAATGCGTGAACATTAAGGACCTTATCGAAATGGCAAAATATGTGTGGAAGCTTGAGCTTGCCACAGATGGCATCATTTATGTCAACACCCACAACAGCCCAAGTTACCAGGTTACCTTTATAGCGACGAAGCTAACAGATTGCGCTACCTGTCACCTCGCAAATCTGCTCCATACATGTCAACCTTCAAAGTCTCACTGGTAAACCGTAAGCTGGTACACATAAGGTTCACAATCAAATGCAAGACATAAATCGCACAAGAGGAATTATCAGCGAGATTCAGTTTAATATACAAGGTCCGACTAACAATCGTTGGACCACGGCCGGTCCCCATGCAGGATCTAACCTTTAAATTTACAATGGAAGAACTTCCACCTTGTTCCTCCACTTATATCTGGACATAAGATTATGAGATTATTGACAAGTCATCATCATCAACATTATTAGTCCTAGTAGCTATGTTGAAAGGATCTGTGTAACAGGGTTGCCAGATGTAGAAAATTTTTCCTCGTACAAAAGCAAGTAAAAATCTCGCACTTTGCCTATTAAACCTCGCACATTACTCGGGAAGTGTGAAAAAACGTGGAAAAAACGAAGAATCAGGCATAAAACGCTATTAAATTTTAGGCCTTTCATAGGGCCATAAAATTGTTTTGTAAAAAAAAATTGTTTAAACCGAAAAAAAGATAAATAGCAGCAAGGAAAAAATCTGAGCGGTGCGTGATCGGTTTCTTAAAGATTTCACAGCAAACTAGAACAATAAACATCTAATAGTCTTTCTTTGTTGAATTATTCATTTATTCTACTACACGACGATTGCAATGGAAAATCATTCAAAACCTCGTACAAATTTGTACGAGGTTGACAGCATCCTTGTACCTCGTACGGGAGACCCCAGACCTCGTATTTGTACGAGGAACCTCGTACGTCTGGCAACCCTGCTGTGTAATGAAAGTCCTTGATATTTAAAGATAAAATTAATCTTATATCTTTATCCATAAACCTACCACCACAGGCTGGTGAAGTAAGCTGCGTAGCGAGTACATCGCTCCGCGCAGGTTGCGCGCAGCTCGCGGCGGTCGGGGAGAAGGCTGGCGGCGGTGCTGCGCGGGCCGCCCATCGCTTGCGGCGCGCTGTTTCTTTGCTTCTGCATGCTAGGGCGCATCTGGCTCACGATCATACTCGGTGCAAGTAAGTAACTATGAGATATTAATCACTACATACTTTAAAACAAAGTCGCTTCACGCTGTCTGTCTGTCCTTATGTATGCTTAGATCTTTAAAACTACGCAACGGATTTTGATGGGGTTTCTTTTAATTGATAGATTTTTTCAAGAGGATGGTTTATATGTGCATTGCACCCGTGAAAAGCTGGGGCGGATCGCTAGTAATTAATAAAATAGTAAAAATTCTCGAATGACTCTTAAATACAGTACAGTTCTGTGTAGCCCTGACTTCTAATCTAGACCGTTATCCTCGTAAGCTCTCAGGTCCCTTTAAAAGGACAAGATTTGTTTAGTCTTAAAGGCCGAGACATTTTGTTTGGTAGATAATACACCTGCCGAATTTACGCGGCGTAATTTACTCGTCTACCTACTAGGAAAAATGGTACGTAACTACGTAGTGGTGTGTCGCTGGACTCGCTGGTATAGAGAAAAGCATTGCACACGTATTTTACGTCGCGTAAATTCGGCAGATGTGTCAGGACACAGATAGGTTTGAAGAAACGCCGAAGGTTCCTTCAAAAGTAAAATACTTACATAAAGTGCTCAGTTTATGACTACAAAAAATTGTTCTTTACAGAGTACCTTCGGTCTTAATTCTCTCCCTCCTAATTTAATTACGGCTCGGTCTTAAGAGGAAGCCTGTTGAATTACTAGAAATCCTTTCCTTTAAAAAGCACTAGATTGTGCTTTATTTCTTTTACTAAATAATGTTTGTTGTTTAGATCCTGGGAGCCGCCTGAGACGACGAGTGACAGCGAGCCAGAAGCTCAACCTGTTGCCGAGAAGGGCAGCATTGAAAAGACTGAAAAGGTGACTAGGAATAAGACATGAAAATGCAGACGAAAAGTCAGAAAACTAAACGACTTATTCCTTTAGATATCGTCAACATTACCACATTACATTACAGTCTCAGCTTCTATAGTTATTATCAAGGCTACATCGTTGAACCTACTGACGATTGTCTGCAAAGGGGATGAGCAATTTGTTTGATCCATATCCACGGGGAGGACGTGAATCCGCATTTGTACCTACCTATGTGACTATGACCATAATACAAAAAAATATAGCGATTCAGCTTAGCAGTCGCGGCGAGTCTATGCTTGCACGGTGTACGGGGGATGGGGCACCGGCAAAGTCGGTACCACGCGCAGGTAAATCGGTATCGGGATACGCTCCCCCCGGCCCCCACACACCGCGCTCTTATTATGCTATGCTATGACTGTACTATGTTGTTACGATCAGGAGCAGCTGAACTGGGCGGCTCGCGGCTGCGCGCTGGCGGGGCGCGCGGACAGCGTGCGCAAGGCGCTGCGCTCGCTCGTGCGCACTCTCACACAGATCTATCCGCAGGTTTGTTTCTCTAATCCTGGCTATTTCACAGTGTACCTTTTCAGGCCAACTCGTTCGGAGGCTCTGCTCAGATCATCGAGCATTATACTATGAACTCTTCCATAGCCGCCATTCCTTATGAAGGCGTCTACGCTCTGTCTATGTTCTTACTTCAAACGCATGTATCTTCTCTGTCTCATCATAGGCAAGTAGGAAACATTGGAAAAAGTAATCGTACCCGTGACGTTAACCTCAAAACTAAGACATCTATTTGGATGACTTATGATTTCATCATCTGTATGTGTGTGAGTGTGTGACAGACAATGTCCAACAAATTTTAATTTTCATCCAATAAGGAAAGAATTGTTCTAATTATGATAAATTATGGGTAATTATTTGGTTTATCTACTAAGCTCCAAAGTGGGGTTGCAAAAGTTACAGACTGAAAATCACAAAATTAAATTAAAAAAATATATATAATATACCTTGACTTGACTTTACTTACTGGCAGCATTTTGATTAAGCCAGGGAACTGACTGTTCAAAGAAACAAAATTCTCTTTCAGAAAAAAATATGAATAAAAAATTACACCCTAACTTCAAACCTTGTTACAAAATATGCAGGAAATGTAAATACAGTAATGAATAATGTATCTTATTACCTTTATACACAGGAGCAAGATTCCTGCGACACTTGCACGAGCGAAGCGGAGGCGGGGATGGAAGCTATCGAGGAGACCACGACGAGAGCTAGCCTCGATGCCCTGCCTGTACCGCGCGCGTTCGCCGATAGCCGCCGCTCTTCTGCCGCTTCTGCTGTTTCCGCTGCTTCTATGCACCTTGAAAAGTACGTTTATTTATATATCAATCCACAGAGGTGCAACTCAGCACTCTCACCGATCCGCCGCTTAGTTCCAGTGCGGTGTGGGCTTGAATGTGTGACGTAAGGACGTTGAAATGATACGAATAGTATAAGGTTTAGACGTATAATGCATGCCTGCAGGACATTGCAAAGACTTATAACTAGCTTAAACCTATGTGTGTGTGGGGGGCTATGCACACACTACACCTCCCCCGCTAAATTTGAAAAAAAAAATGTTTACAAAACGAAAAAAAATTTTTTTTTTTTTTTACCGTATGTAACCATTATTATTGAATATGGTTACATCAAACTTAGATCTTTTTTTGACTTTAAATTTTTAGTTATACAATACAAAGGTTTTCTTACAAATTTCCATGTGGTCAGGTCAAAAAGAACCTAAAGCTTTAAAAGAAAAGGTTTAATAAAAAACAACAAAAGTTTACAAATAAAAAATAAAAATTTAAGAGAACCTCATCTTCACATTTCAAAAGGTATTTCTTCGAATCCTAAAGAGTTTAAAAAAAAAATACTAACTTATCTATTAATTTTAAATATAAGTAGCATTATTATATGACGCATTGTAGACGGACACTTTTTAGCCAAATACTTTTATGGCAATTACAAAAAATTAAATTGTTAAAATTTATTGTCACTTGAAGTTTATCAAAATATTAAAAAAAAATGTCTTCTAATTGGACTTAAGTGTTTTTAATTTCAATTCAATTTTTAAACTAACTATTTTAAAAATAATCATTAATCAAACAAAAACAAATTTACTTTATCAATAACTTCATTAATTAGTCAAAATGTTTATTGACAATTCATAATTAATCTTTAATTCATAGTCCTTTAAACATCTCCCTTTCACTTCATTTTCACTTGCAAGTGTATAAATTTTTTTTTTATTTACTTATTTATTTATTCATTATTGGTCAGGCCTGCCATATTTTATAAAATATTTATTTATTTTATAGTCGACTTTATTTATTTATTTATAGTGTAATAACACTTGGTACTTTTATTACTATTATTTACTATTATGGGCCATTTTTTAAAACATTTATACATCTCCAACTATTCTCACAGAGAAACCTCGTTTGCACTATGATCGAATGAAGGATTTGTACCCATTTGTACCATTATTTTATTTAATATTTGATGACTTTGCATCATAATTATTTATAGTTCTTTAGATATATTACAAAACAAATCCTTCTTCGAACTCATTCATAATTGAATCCTTTGGTTGATGAGATTTTGAATGGGTCACATTTGGGTGATCAATCCGTTTGTTTCCATAAATCCAATAAACCAAAGTATTCCCTTCTCATTTGCTCACTTGAGTCACTTCCAAAAAACATCCGAAACCTACTTTTCATAAAATACCTCACTTTGTCCATTTCTCTAAAAACCATTTTCTTTCCATTTAATCAATCTCAATACTAACATTCAAAATCATTCTAATTCGTCAAGTCAAGTTTATATAGTCAAATCCGAGTTTCATACATACGTTACCTAAATAATTGAAAGCTAAAAACACAACAGTAAAATCGAATCTAAATCCAAGCATTTATTAGATAATATAAACAATTTTAAAACATCACAATAGTGACACAAAGCTTCATGAAATCTGATCGAAGTGTTGTCAACACTACCATAAATGTACCGAGCGTTCGTGATTCACTATAAACGCTGATAACTGCATTCTAGTTGCAATTTGTCACACAGGTGTCAAAATGCAACTGTACCTACCTAAAATGAAACTGTTTCTTGAATAGGTATGGGAATGATTTCTAAATTACTTTTTCTAAAACAATAATGTTTCAATACTTATTCAAATTAAACCAAACTTTAAAATTGACTCTACTCCAAAAAAATATATCTTTTACTTAGTTATTATGATTTTACGGTAATAATTTTTATTTCTCTGTTAAAAAACATTGCATTTACGCAATTGTTACTACTAACCATGCTTACTTCATTAATTTAGTTTTCTACCAATTATAATTTGTTCCAAGTCCTTTTATATCAAACACACACTGCTAATTATTATTATTAGCTAGGTACATAAAAAAAAATTACTTTTGATAAAGTACTTATTTTTTGCGTCGTGTCTACAAGCGTTAAGTATTTATAATATGAGCGTACATACATTATTTAAAAAAATAAAACTTAATTATTTATTTACGTAGGTACATAAAAAAAATATGCTGACGGAAGAAAGAAGATCTAATTCTTATCTCTATGTCCCAAAACAAAAGAATTTCAAACAAAAATGTAAAATTTTCAGTAAAATTTGGTTGCACAAAAAATAACATTAAATTGTTGTAAAAGAATGAAAAAACCTGTGATTGCTATAACTTCCTGATCTTGGCGGCACACTGACACGAACTTCACCCGGCTGCATCCACCTCTGACACCAACTTCTCCCGGCAGCCTGCATGTTCTTCGCACCTTCCCTTTTTTCTCTGATGTCTTCCATTCAATGTTTCTTCTTGTTTCATAATTATTTTCTTTCGTCAGCTAGTGTATTCTTTCTTCCATATAGCTTCCTTTTATTTTGAGTAAAATATACAATTTTCTTCACAATAATTTCGTTGGTTTGCCATTTGTTTCTTTCTTGAAATTACGATTTAATCTTCTCTCTTCTTCAACTTCTTAACTTAATTTGCAAGTATCTTCCTGCATCTTCGTCTCTAAATGTTTTTTTTTCTTAACTTCGAACTTCATTCTTCTTTTTTTTTTTTTTTCGTTCCTCCAAAATAATCTCTGCCTTGCTTGGGCCAAACCATCTGACCCAGCACTGCCTAGGGCAGCACTGGCAGGGTCGCCATGCGGTGTGGGCTTGAATGTGTGACGTAAGGACGTTGAAATGATACGAATAGTATAAGGTTTAGACGTATAATGCATGCCTGCAGGACATTGCAAAGACTTATAACTAGCTTAAACCTATGTGTGTGTGGGGGGCTATGCACACACTACACCAGTAATATCCAATACCGAAGTCCGGTCCCTTCGCGGTGCCCTTGGGCAGATTGCTTAAGATCTTTTCACTTGACCTAACCAGGCGCTTCGTCGTCACTGGTGTGGTTCCACTATAGTCCGCAGTAATGAGCAGTAACTGCTCCATGAGAAATTCTGTAATTGTCATTTCTAAAGGTGACTCAGCATGCTGTTACAAACAATCAACTCAAATTACGGCTTCTTGTGTTTGAGACGGTCTACTCTTTTGCTCCTGGTTAATTTGGAATTCCAGCAAAGAGAACAAGTGATAGACCAATAGGTACTTATATCAGTACTGATTCGTACTGGCGAAAAAAAGCAGAATTTTTTAAATCGTTCGTTAATTATTCCACGTATCAATCATCACAGAATGTGAGAGTTCAATAGTCAAACCTAACATGTAATTAATTTTTTGCAGCATTCCAGACGTAGATGAAGACATAGCCAAATTATTAAGTACAAACCCACCAAACCAAATAAACGTAGACAAGCCAGATCGTACCAAAGCCAACTCAGCTTCGCCCCAAGATCGGTTGTCTCTATCCAATCTCTCCTCCTGTGATACTAGTTCTTGCAAAAACCTCTTCAGGCCAGATACCGAGCGCACATTTAATAGTAGTAGTCTTACTATACCTAACCTAGTTGTCTCAGACGATAGCGATAAGCGAGATTCGTTAATACAGGGAGAAACTTATGAATCGGACCAATTGACTATAATAGACATCGATAAACCGTATACAGACGATGTTCACTTTAATGAACTAAGTGCTAGAGTGTCGCCAGTTAGCGGAGAATGTACCCCAGAGAGAAAGCTTTCTAGTGTAGACTTGGAAATAGATGTGAGTAGTTCAGAAGGGTCCAACATTAGTGATGACTTTAGTTTAATATCGGAAATTAATGATGTGAAACCAGGCGATATAGATGAAGCCGGTGGCATGATGCATATTGATTCACCTGAAATCTCTGACACGACATACGCAAATTCCGAAACTTTGCACGGAGAATCTATTATGGATGACATTAGTTCTATGCTCGGACAAGAAGTTTTAATGGCTATGATGGGAAAGAACGGTGAAAATGAAACGTATACCGATGACACAACATTATTCACCTCCGACACTGTTTCTGACATAGCTATGGATAGCAGAAACCCCAGTTTAGAAAAAAACAATGAAGCAAAATTGAAATACATAACGAAAATGAAGAAACCTAAAGAACTTGAAGTAGAAAAGTTTGGCTTCGAAAACAGAGTATTCTACATTGAAAATGTAACTAAAGCAGAAGAGCAAATCAAATACTGCAGTTTAGCACATTTCGAAGAAGGCAACGACATAGCAAGGAGGTCGTTTAAAAAACAGTTCAAGAAAAGTATCAAGAAACGAGTTACTGATGATCAGAGTTTAAAAAATCTCTTACCAAAAACTGCTGAAGAACAGCTTAAAGAAGACGATACTTCCAGACTTCTTGGATCGCCAAAACTCTACCCTGAATCTCCAAAACCAAAGGATATTTACAAAGATACTCCAAAAGACCAGATACCGGCGTTTCCTCAAGTAAGCGTAGTAGTTGAACCTCCGTCGCCATCTCATAGTGAAGATAAGAAAAGTTTAAAAACCATCGCTAGTAGAATGGCATCAGTCCTAAGCGATCTATTCGATCAAGGCGGTGACACACTAAGCGTGAATTCACCTGAACCAAATCTAGGGACCACGCGAGAGAGGAGACAGTCTGATAATCCGAAGCTCTTGGGATCAGATCCAGAATATGGTCAGTTTCTAAGCTGCTCTCCTGCTGCGACTAGAAGAATATCGTGCGGGAGTCTCTTCAAACCTGGCGAACCAGACAAGTAAGATTGAATTTAATATTTTAAGTGAATCTAATGTACCTATACAATTCTGTTTACGAGACCTCTTTCATAATTAATTCTAAAATAATAATGTCACTCAAGTCTGATTTTATGAGAGAAACAAAAAATTTTCTCCTTTGAAATTTAAATTCGTAAATACTAAATTATTCATACGCTTCACAGAATTATCTCTCTTGCCTTACGTATGCCAATTAAATATCAATGATAAAAGGTTATTTCAAAACAGGTTATCAACGTCAGTCTCATCAATATGGGGAGAAGGTGGCACCATGGGAGCAGTTGGTGGACATTCAAACGCAAGTGAGAAAGCCAAGAAGCTGCCTATCATTAACCCTCTTGTGCAACTGCCGGCTTGGCCCCACGTTACCCAAGGCTTCATCAGCCAATGTCTCCTGGCAAACGCTGATGCCCTATGCGCCGCTGTCAGTCCACTAATGGATCCAGATGATACTTTACTAGAAGGCTTCTACGAAAGAGCTGTGATGAATAACTACTTTGGAATTGGTATAGATGCGAAGATAACTCTTGATTTCCATAACAAGAGGGAGGAACATCCAGAAAAGTGCAGATCAAGGGCAAGGAATTATATGTGGTATGGAGTTCTTGGCTCAAAGGAATGGGTGAATAGGACTTACAGGTAAATTAGCTTTTTATCGTTAAGGTTTATAATGTCCCTTTCCCGAAATATCCCTTCCGCAGAAGAGACATAACAAGTCTAGAGAGGGGTCTGCCACCCTCTAGTGTCTGATAACGAAACTCCGCCCGCGCTCTTGAATCCTTTAATACCAAATCAATGTAAAAATCGTAGACCACAATCCTTTTCATAAGAAATGTTATTTTAGGCACCTCGGTCAACGCGTCCAACTAGAATGTGATGGTCAAAGGATACCACTTCCGGAACTACAAGGCATCGTGGTCCTGAACATTCCTTCCTTTATGGGCGGCACCAATTTCTGGGGAGGGACTAGAGGAGATGATCTCTTTCTTGCGCCTTCATTTGATGATCGGATTCTTGAGGTAAACAAATGATTGTTTTTATTTTTTCCTGTTTCAAATAGGTACTCTTCGTAAAAAATTTTAAATCTACCTTTCATCAAATTAGACCATTCTCTAATGAAACAGTGATGATTTCCAACAGGTAGTAGCAGTCTTTGGTTCAGCCCAAATGGCCGCATCCCGCCTAATTAATCTTCAAAAGCATCGCATTGCCCAATGTAGAGCGGTCCAGATAAACATTCTTGGAGACGAATGTGTGCCGGTGCAAGTTGATGGGGAAGCTTGGTTGCAGCCTCCGGGATGTGTGAGGATCATACATAAGAACAGGGCGCAAATGCTGTGCAGATCACGAGCTCTGGAAACAAGTCTGAGGTTAGTGTTGATTTGTCTAAGGCTTTCAATTGCATTTACCATAAATTAACCAATAGTAACAACAGTAGTGCATAGTGTAACGAGATTCCTTAAATTCCTTAGCCAAACAAAAATACATTAAAAGGTTTTATTTTATATTATTTTCTCTCTTAAGAAAATATATTTAGGTATCCCGCAGGGGATTGTGCTAGGGTTACATTACAATTATAGATAATTGTTAAACGTAACCTGAAATTTAGATATTCTTATTGTACCCTTCCCGTTCACCTTGATTTAATTAATTCATGAATAATAATTTGTAATAAGGAAAGATTAAGCTAAAGTTAATCATTATAACGGGTTCTTACCGCGTTTTTATTTATTTTGGAGTTCCCGATATACCGCGTAACTCTCAAAAATTGTGTTAAGGAAAGATTAGATTTTTTGTTTGTTTGTATTGAATAAGCTCCGAAACTACCTACTTGACGGATCTGAATAATTCATTTACTATTAGAATGCTACATTATCCGTGATGAACATAGGCTTAAAAAAACGGCCATGTGTGTGTCGGGAAGATTCTAAGGCGGTACGAAGTTCGCCACGGTCATCTAGTAATAATATTTGGAATATGACAATATACCCCCAGTCCTACCTGAGGGTAGGCCAGTGTCCGGTAGTGGGACGTATATAGGCTGATCATATTGATGATGATTATAATGTTAAGTATGTGAATAGGACATGGGATGAGAAGCAGCAGATGAAGGCGCACGCGCTGGCCGGCACCGGCACCGGCACCGGCACCGGCACCGGCACCGGCTCCGGCAATAGCGGCACGCCCGCGCCGGTCACTCAGAGCGCGCGCTCGCAGCTGTCGCAGTCGGAGAGCGCGCAGCTTCTCGCGCTGCTTGATGACGTCAACACTGTCGTGAAATTTGTTAGTATCTGACCAAGTTATACAGGGTGTTTCATAAGTAACAATAAATATTTGAAACTTATAAGACCGTCAAACTGAACAACTTTCTCTATGGGACCAACATCGAAATCGCAAAAAAAATAATTTCATAACTATTTTAGCTCTAGTTGATTTGTAGAGTATAGAACATCAATTTTTTTTTTCGCGATTTCGATTTTGGTCCCATAGTGAAAGTTGTTCAGTTTGATGGTATAGGTATACCACCCCCTTAAAGGTTTATTTGTATTTTTGTAACACCTTGTATAAATATGGATTAGTTTCGCGTGTAATTCTACTAACAAACTTTTCTGCCACTCTTTGCGGGGGACAAGGGTAGCATGAAATCCGCAACATTGGATTTTATTCCATTTTGAGTTAAAGAGAAAATTAAAATAGTATCCTGTGAACCCCAAAATAGTTTGAAGTTATTGTTCCGCAATTAAAGGCTGTCTCGTTTAGTGATAATGTGATCAATTGATCGTGTAACTTGACAGAGGCACTAACCCGGTGCTGGAGTGCGATTTTTGAATCTCATTCGGTGAGCTCAACAGTTGAAAATGTCAAAATTACTATGGAGATAGTTACGCATCTTTCTACTGCGGATTTTACTTTAAAAAAACATACTTCAGGAGTGCATAAATCTCCATAGTAATTTTGACATTTTCAACTGCTGAGCTCACGGAATGAGGTCTCTAGTTATGGTCTAAGGTTAGATTTAAATATTTTCTAGGGATCATTCAAATTATGAGATTTTCACACTACACTTAACATGTTTAGTCATGAAATAAAATAACAAATTAGAAAATAAAATTTATAATACTAACTAAAAAACCTTGCACAGGTAAAACTGTCATGCATTAGCGAAAGCGGAGTGTCCGGTGGAGTATCTAGTGCGGTGTCGACAGCAAGAAGAGTGTCGGCCCAAGCGGACGCCTTGCAGGACGCCGACGGGAAACTTCTGCCTGCCCCCCAACTAAGGAGACTGCTGGCTACACTGGTAAGATTTCATTATTTAGGTATCCGTACCCAAAGGGAGCAATCGGGACGCGGGAGCGATCGATCGTCCGTCTGTCCTACCTATTTAGGCCTGTAACTTTTGAACCGCAATAGCTAGACAGTTGAGATTTTCACAGAAGGTGCAACACATACAACCGAACATAAGTTCCATAGAACTTAAGTTTAATTAGTGGTACAGCCCCCCTAGATAGACAAAGTGACATTCTACTGGCGTTGACGCTAGTAGAAAATGACAAAATGTATGGATTTGATATTAGCGATCGAAACATTTTGACGTTTGTTTTCGTCACCATACGTCAAGTGCATACATTTTTATGTTTTCTACTGTAGTTAACGCTAATCGAAAGACACTTTGTCTAGAGGCTCAGGACAGTAATCGAACCGCCGCCTCGTGATTCAGTCACTCTTTTACTGGATGGAATATCATCGCTCTTCTTACAGCAGGTAAGGTTTAAAGGGATAATAACACTGGATTGGTCTAAACAGGTGGAAAGCTGTCAAGAACTGATCGAGAGCGGCGCCATATCTGGAGCCGGGAACAGCGCGGCCGTATCCCTGCGCGCGCATCTGTCCCGCGTTGAAATGCACGAAGGACACGCTTACTTACACTGCGATGAGGTAATCTATACCTACACAGGGTCCAACTTAATATGTTAACGGTTTTTTTAGGGGATGATCAGAGGGCCGTACATATAGAACTGGATTAAAGGTAGGGCATAGGCAGTGGAAGGTAGGGCGGAATTTTTAAGAAGCTAAGCATGCCAAATTGAGTGCACATGACTGTATGTTATGCATGCATTATACTATTCGAAAATAGGAGCGAGCAAAGCGAGCTCGAAATTTCACACACTACCTATGACTTAAATCGATTTTGGTTCGAGTTCATTTAGCCTGGGTGTTTTTTGTATGATAAAAATACCATTTGAAAGCTGGAGCTAGCGAAGCGAGCTCGAAATTTTACATTCCAAGACTCAAAACGATTTGGTTGTGTTTCATAAGGCTAGGCATGTTATGTAATGTATGCTTTAAACAGCATTCTTCAATTCAAGCTGGAGCGAGCGTAGCAAGCTCATAAATTCACATACCGAGACGCATGGTGCCATAGAGAAAGTTGTACAGTTTGATGGTCTGATCATTCCCTGAAAAAACCGTCGGCATATTAAGACATTGTACCTATAACACTTTACATGGTTCGAATAGATTGAAAAATGCTTTGGTCCAATTAACCTGCCATCCGATTTGGCAACCTCAAAGACATTTTTCAGGACGGAGGAAGGATTTTTCAATTTTTATTTACTTAAGTACTCAATTTATTTAATCAATGATATTTTGAACTCTACTTGGCTGCAAATGCTGCAATAACTAATCACGCTTTTTATTACGACATATCCATCCCTATCCCATAGACACTATCAACTAGTATACCTAGATCTTACCGCAGACTATCCCTGGACGGCATTCGACTGTACTTGTAATAGATACCTACTTGTACCTAATCCCATTACATGACATCCCTATCATGTCAATCTATTGTTTCTTTCATTAATAAATAAATAAATAAATAATAATAAATAATAATCATTATTTGCTACCGAACCTACCGCTGATACCCTTGGACCAGCAGGATACCAGCTATTTTTCATTTATTAATCACATATTTTTTTTATTCGATTTGTCCATTAAGTCTTAACTTTAGTAAGGCCTTTGTCTGAAGTCCATTACTTATTGGCTTTAATTTGAATTTGTAGATATTTTATAATTATGAATTAAAATAAATTGCCTCGTCGGTTCATTAAATGATCACAGCGGTAGACGCATATTGTTTCGACATTACGTCATTTTATTTCCACACGAA
This sequence comes from Agonopterix heracliana, assembly GCA_963693445.1. Classification (NCBI taxonomy): domain Eukaryota; kingdom Metazoa; phylum Arthropoda; class Insecta; order Lepidoptera; family Depressariidae; genus Agonopterix; species Agonopterix heracliana. The sequence continues at coordinate 3,356,721 of OY856308.1, forward strand.
GGAGTAGATAAAGCAAAGAAAGTAATTAAATTAAACTTTTCACAAACGTAACACGAAAAGGAGCCCCACAGTCCAACAGTTGTACTAAGTTAGAAACCTGAACATAAATCATTTAGCTGTCCAGATCCTCTATTGAAATTGATTGTTCTAGTGTCATCAATCACTTCCATCATAGCTTAGGTACCTAGTGATAAATTGATTGATTACTGTAGTTTATTCTTACACACCTCACAAAAACAAATAGAAATAAAGCCTGACCAGAAATATAAAAAACCTCGCCATGTTGCGGAAAATCATTGGAACAAATTTTTGTACTTGGAACACTAACATTAAAGGTGACAGTCGACTGCAGCGCCCCCAAACCAGGTTTTTTATATTCCTGATCAGGCTTTACATAAGTACGTTTCTTTTTCCGGACAAACCCCTACCTACCATTCATTCATTCTCACCTCTAACTCCTGTAAACCAGCATCAACATAAAATTTACATAATCATGGCCAAAACATCATGCTTACACCCAGTATTTTTACATCCTCAAAAGATCGTGTAGCAAAACCCTTACCAATATCTGACCCTCCCAGATCCCCAAGAAAGGAGGTGCTGGTCGCTGGCTACGCGGTCGACGAAGCATGTCCGAAGGCGGCATGACATCCACCTTCACCGCTGCCCAAGTCAGATCCTGGGGCATCAAAGAAGTCCAAACGTGGCTGGAATCGCTGCAACTCGGAGAATATGCTGATGCGTTCTCGAAGCATGACGTCACAGGCCGGGAGCTACTGTCTTTGGCAAGGAGAGATCTTCGAGACTTGGGGATCACCAAGGTGGGTCATGTTAAGAGGATACTCCAGGCTGTGAAGGAGCTTCAGTGACGACGGCGGGGCCGCTCCGAGGGGGATGGCCATGGATAGCTCTTGATTCAGACTCCATAGACTCTTATAAAATGTTTAAGAATAATGTCAGATTATAATTAAGAGGTGTTTTGGATTTCTTAAATCTTAAATACGTCTTAATGTTTAGGTAAATTTGGGATATTTTTTTTCCGTTTACTTCTAAACGGTAAAGGTTCACTTTGAGATAGTTAGAAGAAACTACTCTTTGAATAAGTTTAATTTATTCTGGTCTATGGAGGTACATTGTAATAAAAAGGTAAAGCCTAAAATGTGATTTATGGAACTTGTAACAAGATCCATTATTTGATGCGTGTTATAAGAATGTCGTGATCGTCTAGTTGAATCAACAGATTAATATTATAGTCAGTTTTATGATCTCATTGGATATTCTAATAAATGACCATGGGTAGAGAGAGTATATTTAAGAAAGCTGATGAAGCTTGTTTATTTTAAGAGAACATTTTCTCAATGCTCGTCTTCATGTGTTTGGACTCTGAACACGTGATAAATATTACTAAATATTCAGTGTGATTCTTAAATAACTCTATGAACTTTAAAATTGTTATGTACAAAATTGTTCTCCCTTTTTTCGTAATTTGTTGTAAAAAATACTTAAACATTAATTATATTGTCTAGGTACTTTCTACAAAAACTGTACTTATGTACCAACGTATATTATAATCTAATTTGAAAATAAGATAATGGTAAAATAAACGTATACTTACCTACATAAATATAATACCAAACTAATCCAACACAGTTAATGGGAACATACCGGACGAATTTATTTGTAAAAACATGGACGCAACTTACCTAATATTTATCAAACTTATTTACAGCGGGAACTTTTATCGAATTTGCCAAATTAATGAAATTTACAAAGTTCCTTTTGAGGATTTATTTATCAGATGGTATACCTAATTATACCTACTATATGAAAATCCGCATCGAAATGCATTTAAAATTAGCCACACCTCCATCCAATATAATAATGGTAATTTGAATTTAAGAAACATTTGGAATTATCTTAAAATTAAAATACAAGGATTTCTCTCCAAATTAAACGCTGCCAAAATTGCCTTCCAAATTTAAAAAACCCTTTCGTAGTTTCTTTAGTTTGGTCACCGCTTAATTTTAAAACAACGAATTTTTAATAATAATGACACAACAGAAAATAAAAAAATAAAAAGCCAAATTAATTAGTTTAGCCGACTCTTACAAAAAAACGTTTGATGTAGAAATAATTGAAGTAGAAAAATTATTAAAATTCAATAAATTAGCACATTATAGATTATATCCGATTGATAAATTTTCAATCATTAGAATTGCGACTGAAATTATATAAAAATTAAAGATAATATAAAATAAAAAAAAAACATTAAAAAAATCAGTTTAAGAAAAAATATAACCTTAACCATTGGAAATTAAAAATTGTAGATGAGAAGGTTTTTTGTGTTTTAAAACTGATTAAGTAATTACGTAGATCGTGATTATTTGAATAATCAAGATTTACGAAAAATGTTAGTAATACTTACCTATGTTAACGAAACATTAGTCCATTCCGTCAAGAAAACTAAGTAATAAAATGTAAGACGGTACCTTTCCCCTCTTTTTCGTATTTAGGCAAAGTTTTGCCCGTTACTTAACGACTTTCCCAAACAATTAGGGTCGAACCGCGGATAAAAAGCTCTCAATTCTAATCGTTGAAAATTATCGATAATGCACGAAATTACAAAAAAACCAACATTCAAAATGCACAATAATGCACGATATTCATTATCCAGTGCCTACATCTACCAAAGCAAAGATAAGTATTGCGTTTTTATTTAGAAAAGGGGTGCTTTAAAAGGCCACACATTTTGATTCGTATGCAAAAATTGTAAGTCAGTTTCCTAATTAATACAAGTGACAAACAACCAGGAGATCTTGTTTGTTGGTTCGGTACTACATAATTAATTTCGTGTTTACCAAATAACTATTTGGTAATCTTAAAGCCTATTTAATTTAGATTTGATTTACATAGTGTAAAAATGAAATAAGTAGTACCAGATTGTAACTTCGATGGGTTTTAGGTAGTTTAGTTAAAATGGAATCTAGATCACAAAAAATAGTTATATCCAAGACTTTGAAGTACCTAGTCAGTTTATAGTTATTAGGATATGAATATTGTTCTCGAATATTCTTGGACATGATAATGGCAAAATCTTCAAATTCGATTTCGTAAGATATTCATTAAATGGAAATCTAAAGCTTTAATATTAACCTGTACGTCTACCCGACAATTCAAGTTGGTCCAGTGAGATAAAGAAGGACAGGAAGTCTCATTGGTGACTTTTATTTGATGGACGTACGTCCGAAAGAAGCGCTAGATAATTAATTTCGTGTTTAGGTCAAGTTACATGAAATTTGCCGTTTCCGTGATTCCGAAGTGGTTGCTATCTTTTTGAAGACCAACCATAATCTTTGCTTGTAGTTATAATTGAAATTAGAAAGAGTAGTCTGGCCTAGAACCTAAGAACTGCCAAATAATAACGATCAAAAAGTTTCATTTTGCACTACTGAAAAGAAATTCAGAGGAAAAACATGCATTTGCATCAGCAATGGGATTTGTTGGGGTTTTGATTATGTTAATGTGACTGAGAGTACCGAAGAAGAGTCCGTGTTCTAAAATGGAGACCACGAACTGGCAGGTGTAGTATAGGACGCTCTCTTTTCCGCTGGACCGACGACCTGAATAAGACAGGTAGAGGTCAGTGACTGGGTGAGGATTGCCGAGGATAAAGTTTTGTGGCACGCTTTGTGTGAAGCTTCCGTTCAGCAGTTTACGATGACAAGATAATGAATGAGGATAATGATGATGATGATAATAATGATGATGAATTATCATGTCCAAGTAATAGTGTTTGGATAGTGTAAGTAGACATTCCTCCACTGTATTGTAGGTGTCTTAACTTGATTCCAAATTCTAAATAAAAGCAAGCAATTTCATGTCTGCCTCGAGTGTGAGACGTCTTTTAGTGTGACAACTATCTATACAAAATGTGATCTATTGTGTTTTCTGTATCTTTAGATAAATAACGTCGACCGCGTTAGTTGTGTTTGTGTGAAAATGTTGATAATATCTCTACACCTTTTTTTACATTAATTTAAAAATTATAAATATATACATGTGTAACAGAAGTTTGACGGTCTATTCTAAACCATCCCTTTAAATGTCACCATACCTGTCTGTTATATCATGCATACGTTACATTACATTAAGCGCATTGTTACATTGAATTAATTTTAATGACTTACCTAAATTATTATTGTTTCTAGAACAATATTACTAATAGGTATAGGTAATAATTATTATTTTCAATTCCACGTTAACATGAAATTGTTTTGCAAAACAAGTCTCAAAGAAAAAAATTATTGCGTTAATGCTATGGAACAACTGTTCTGAATCGACAAAATACCTAAGAACTCGTATTTCCTAAAACTTGTGCTTTGCCTGAAATTCAAGAGGATGGTGAAATAATTACAACTTCGATTGTAAGTTTTGAATAAAACTTTGTCTGAAAATTGTCTCCGACTTTGAAACCGAATATTTTAAGTTAAGTACTTATCTTAAATCTTAATTACTTCTAACGCGGTCGCTTTTCCTTAAAAGATCTGCCTTATAGGTGTTTTTATAAATGTATCTCTACCGAGTAACTATCTTAACTTTAAATGTTGTTAAATGACTGTTGTTTACTTAATGGTAATCAATTAGGTATTTATCAGTAAACACAAATACGTTTTTTTTATCGAAAAAATCAAATAACTTTTATGATTATTTACTGAAGGTATGCACCATTGCATCTCTTTCCAATATCAAAAATATTGGGTGTGTCATAAGGACCATCTTTTCCCAAAATAATGTCATGTAGGTATCAGCATCATCATTATGTCGATGATAATACAAAATGCAATCAGATGGTCGAACGTTTGTATGAAACTTTGCATTTTTTTTTGCGAATTTCTGTTAGATTCGTTGGGGAAAGTTTTTCAGTACCTAGGAAAAGTATAATGAGTACAATCCCCCTTTAAAGTAATTCAACAGTGTAAGTGCAGATATACAAAGTATAAGTGTAGATCTACACCTATACAGGGTCCAACTTAATATGCTGACACTTTTTTAAGGGGATGATCAGACCATCAAACTGAACAACTTTCTCTATGGCACCAACATCGAAATCGCCAAAAAAAAATCAGCTGTCCCATTCATTTGGCTCGAGCAGGTTTGCAGTTTTGTACGGACGGGTAGTTCTTTTTCGCGATTTCGATGTTGGTGCCATAGAGAAAGTTGTTCAGTTAGACTGTCTGATCATCCCCTTAAAAAAGTGTCAGCATATTAATAAGGACCCTATATACACTTTATTAACAAGAAAAAAAAAATTTAAAAAAAAGTTTGAAACTAACGTTAAACTCACATTTTCAATAGTTTTTAGCTTGAATACTTTTTTTTCTAATAATACGATTAAAAGTATCATGAGTTAAATGACTTCATTGAACAAATGTTCAAACAAGGCGCGCCGTCTTGACTTTCGATAAAGAGTTGCAGATTTGACAAATTGGTTTGCAAATAAATACCATGTTGTAAGATCAAACAACAAACACAAATAGTACCTAAACAAACAACAGTCATTTAACATTACTGCAATTTGCAATGTACTTACTCGTGCGTACAAGGATCGTATGTGTGTCTATATTTATACGAATATATACTAGTCTTATGAATGGTTCGAAAATTATAGTTTATGATATACATAACGGTAGACCTAATATATTTCCACCGTTGACAACGGTTTAATGCCTTAGATGATTTAGTATTATATAAAATATATATTATATGAAATATTATTGTTTTTAAAACAGATCTTATCTTTTTATTACTTAGGTACTATACAATGTCTTAATTATTTCATTGTCACTTAGCACATGGGATACAAATTATTTAGAAAACGCGTTAGTTACCAATTTGTTTGAAAAAAAATATCAGTCTAAGTTCTCAAAATGTATAGCTATTATCTATGGTTACCGTACAATAAAGGGATGCGAACTTAGTTTCATTTTCAAAAACCGTTTGGACGTGGTTTCTAGAAGATTTGTACCTAAGTAACTACTTACTTATTATTCTAAAATTCGTAAATTGTAAGTATGCCTACATTTTTTCGGTACCTACTTAAATAATACTCAGAAATTGTTTCGAAATATGCATACAAGTTATGATAATTAAGTTACCCTGATATTTGAACGAAAAAATAGATATTGTAAAGAAATATGTATAGGTACTAAAATATGTGACAAAATCCTAAAATTACAATTTCGTTGGAACAATATTGAAAATTGAGTCGTACACCGCATTCATTATAATTATTAATTTGCAAAAGTATTGGCATTTAATTACATTAAATTTATTGCAGTGTGTATAATTAATTAAGTACTTAATTATAATTATATACAATTTCGGAGTGTGATTTGAAAATTTTAAGCAATTATTATTCTGTCTTGATTGAATTGCTACGTATGTGATTGTTTGATGTTTACGTATTATGACGCTTTTCAGATTTTATTATGAACAGTAGGTACTACTTAATCCTTAGGCTTCGAACAATTTAGATCATACCACAAGATAACTATCAACATATTTATAAAATATTGTATTTATTATTGTATTGTATATCATTTATTGCAGACTTTTTTGTCCATTGCATTACAAAGTTCACCGACTTTTCCTGTTGACTGTACCTACGTCATAATAAAGTCTAAAAAGCGACTATAAAATGTGTTTTAACTATTTTCCCTTATAAATGTAACCATATCAATATTTTAAGTAGTAAGTTTTAGTAGTACCTACTTTATTCTTATCCTACTGATATACTTTGTGAATTTAATTAAATTTTTAAGATTTCGATTTAAAATCGATTAAGCAATAAGCATCGATATGTCGCTTCGATTTTCTATTAGGGAAACATATTTTAATGTTTAATATTGTTTCATTTTACCGATTCGTTTTAGTTTCGCAATATTTTTTTCTGTCTTGCTATACAAAAATTTACCTACCACAACACAGTCTCGAGATTAACAGTATGGCGCTGTAGTTGCTCAAATTTTGATTAACCTACCTACCTAGGTAAACATTTTTTTTTTTTTATTAATAGAACAAAATATTTACATTCTGGAAATGCTTATAATAATTAAAAAAAATAACGAAATACTTATTAAAAGATTGCAACTCTATTTCCAGCGTTATCTTCAGTTATTATTCGTTTTTAAAACAAATAACTTAGGTTACTTAGGGCTGGCTGATCGTTCTACATTATCTTGCCAGATGGCAAATTAAAAATTGAATTTTTCCGGTGAGATAGGTAATGGCGCGAAACTGAGCCAATCGAATCGCATTTCTGTATTTTCTAGTCGCTAGAAATATTATCGATATGTTCCTGAATCAAGTTGTGAATTCATGTTACTCTATTTTATTTACTTTTAGAAGTTAGTTCTTTCGTGTGCTATTATTTAGTTTAGAGCCTTAGTTAGTTTTTATATAGTTACTACCAATTGCCTCAATAAATATTTTGCACAAAAGTGTAGGTAATTCAATATGACTTGATAAATGGTGTTGATGCGATATAGTAGGTACCTACCTACTGTAGCCGGGGACTTTTTAATTACCAAAAAGATTACCGATTGTCGTTTATAAATTGTTGTAAGGTATTAAATTAATTGGTATAAAAAGGTAAGGTATTAAATATAAAAACCTAAGTCTTACAGATCACAACTCGCCGTAGTAAAAAAAAAAAATGTCTGAAATTTTAAAATTTCGAGGTTACCCTTTTTTTTCTATACTGTCATGTTCTTCACCTTAGAGTAATAATACCCATACCTACGTAATAAAGTTACCATACAAAGCTATAAGACCAGATGAAAAGGTCAACTTTGATTGGTCTTATAGCTTTGTATGGTAACTTTAGATTGTCTTACCTATGGGTATAATATTGAACTAAGGTGAAGAACATGACAGTATAGAAAAAAACGGTAACCTAGAAATTTGAAAACTTCAGCCTATTTTTTTTTCTTTTCTACGGCGGGTTGTGATCTGTAAGACTTAGGTTTTTATATTAGTCATTTTATCATTTAGTACCTTACAACAATTTCTAAACGACAATCGGTAATCTTTTTGGTAATTAAAAAGTCTCCGGCTACACTACCTACTAATACCTATGGCAGTGCAATGCAAATAAAATTCTGTTAATAAAATAACTACAAATAAAAAATAGGTAGTTAACTAATAATAAAAAATTTTGTCGCAAATTCCTACCTAAATGATTATTATTATTCTTAGGGCCTGTTTCACCACTTCTGGGTAAGTTCTTGTTAGCTTATCCGACAGATAGTTTGACATATTTTGTATGAAATTATGGCAAAATATCCGTCGGATAAGCTAACAATAACTTATTCAGAAGGCCTTTAAAGATATTTCGTTAAAGAACTGACTCAGTGACGTGCATTTTTTTTTACTTTTACATTAAATTGCAATATTCGCAGCCATGTCATGTCAATGCCATGTATCGAGGCAGGTTGAACTTCATTTTTTACTTTTTAAACTAGCTGTCAGAAAATCTTCCATTGCAGTAAGCAGCAGCTATTATTATTATTATGTTGCCGACTGTACCTCCAGTGTCAACATTATGAAGCATAACGGTCACAATACACGGCAGCTATATATATATACTATGTACTCTTCTAACGCAGGCAAGTTGATAATTGCTTCCTCTCACTCACACGCAGAAACAGGACGTGCGTATGTCATTTTTGTACGTAAGAAGAGTACAGCAACATATTATAGCGGCCGTCTGTGACTAAAAAGCTTAAGTTAAAAATCGAAGTCTCTATGATTATTTTAGATATACCATTTAATTTCGATGAACCAAGTGTAATTATTTTTAGTATGCTTCAAGTATTTTTTATATTTTTAGTTTGAAATACGTGCATTATACTGAATAATAATAAAACAATTTATTAATGTCATTATTAGTTAATAAATTAAATTGTACAATTTAGTTGTTAATTTATGTTAAATATGCTCAATTTAATTTTAGTTATCTTCTTCGTAAAATTTTTGTACTTAATCAAATGTAAAACTTTTCCTACCTACCTGTATTGTGCAACCTATTTTCAATGGACTTGTCCTGTAGGCAATAATTAAATGTTTCAAAGGTTGTCTAGATAAATTTGAGAACGCCTGCGCGGTATGGGAGGGCGGGGTGCTATGGCCTATGGACTGTCGCTTACTGAATTTAGAATTTAAAGATTGTCTGCTTATAAGGTGAATATCTAAATTCTATGTAACAACTCTGCAGGTACTAAATAGAAAAAAGAAAATCTTTAGTAGAGAGATAAAAGCAGCATGCATAATTTTTATTTTAGAGCATTTTGGGATTAAGTTAATTAAAATTTAATTTTCGTTGTGTAGAGTCTCAAGGTTAAAGGCACGATGGGGCTGACATAACCTCAGGGTTAAAAGCCCCAATATAAATAAAAAAAGATTAAAAAATTCCTTTTCCTTTCTGAACATCAAAAAGTTTCTTTGAAACTAAAACTACTCTACTTAATTGTATTGAATAGTTAAGTAAGTACTTACCACAGACTTAAAAGAAGAAACAGACGTAATCTCGTCTAATCATGAGTGAAGCACCCATTTCTTTAGTGTGCGTGCTGTCACGCCACGCGTTACATAAGGTGACGGGTTGTAGCACCTGCGCCTGGAGCTAGTGCATCTGTGTGAGTGTAGGTCCCTTGTAGAACAAACGAGATTGTATTACCTTGCATGCTTCACATCTTTTTAGTGCAATATTCGGTCCGTATTTCTTTCAACTTACTTAATTTTAACGTCAGTATGTAAAAATTACATAATCCTACCTGTAACCAGCCATCGTAAATCGTACCACGCAGGCGTTTCCAAATCTTGCCTATCATCATTTTAGTTTGAACTATCGACCATTTTAATTTTGTCAGGGTTGCTAAAACTCTGCTTATAAAAATACTTATTACCTACTAACTTTTATTGATATTGAATACGTATTTTCTCTCGACATTTATATTTGAGGATTTAATAAATTATACTGTTACTCATATTTGTGTCTTTTCTTTCTTTCCTTTAATTTTTTTACTGCTTTGAATTTCATTAGCATAATGTAGTTACTACCTATAAAACATCCTTCGCTGACACTTTTTTAAGGGGATGATCAGACCATCAAACTGAACAACTTTTTCTATGGGATGGAAAAAAGCTGTCCCATACATTTGGCTCAAGTAAGTGTGCAGTTTTGTATGGAACACCTGATTTTTTCGCGATTTCGATGTTGGTGCCATAGAGAAAATTGTTCAGTTGGACTGTCTTATCATCCGATCCCTTAAAAAATGGTCAGCACATTAAGAAGGACACTATAAAGGGTGTAATGAAATTATCTTTAAACCACATACTCTACCCATCAAACTGAAAAACTTTTACTATGGGAGCAAACATGTCAGAACTTTTTGCGCTGACAGGTTTCCTCCGATAGTAAAAGTTGTTCAGTTTAATGGGTAGAGTAGGTATGTGGTTTAAAGGTAAGTAATGATACTTTTCCTTACACCTGTATATTACCCGAAGGGGTAGGAAGTCAAAAACAATCCTGAATAATTAATAAATCAATATGTTGGACTGATAATTTGGGTGACAATCTCCAATTAAAAGTTCAAGAACTTTCGGTGCAGACTATATTTAACCCCTAGATAACCAAGACCCTAGACTAACTGCAGCACTATAATAAAAAATTGCTTAAAAGTATTGAAGACAGGCGCTGGACACACAGAAAAGACGTAAGACGAGGTTGGGGTGCGGGCGCATACAATGCGCCTCGTCCTCATCTTATGTCTTTTCTGTGTGTCCAGCGCCTAAGGTTAGACCATTGTCTAAGGTTAAATTATATTTTTAAACTTATAGGATGAGGTTTTTGCGCTTATTCATTAACACGTTGTATAACTTATCAAAGCACAAATGCTGTAAAAGATGACAAGGTGGTAAAGAAAGAGTAGGTAGGGTAGGTACTGTAGTACGCACTAGACGGGCCCTCCACCAATTTTTCACATCATCCCCTCTCAAAATCAAAACATAAATTCCACAGTGAATTCAAAATTGAAATGCCTGCTTATTTTAATTAAACTTTTTTTTTTTTTTTTTTAAATTTAAAAAATTAAACGCTGGGACATTGCGCTCTCGAAAACTTGGTAACAAATACAGATAAAAGGAATTCTATCCATAGTCGCCTCATTCGACAGTACTCACTTGTGTCATAGATTTTTAGACTGAGAAACACTGTAGGATCCTACTGCAGAGCAAAGGCCTTCCCTTATGAATAAGGGTGAGAGGGAGGGATACTCCACCACGCAGGCACAGAATAGATTTGGTATATAGTTCTTATGTAACGCAGGCCTAGTGCGGTTTGGTGGAGGCATTTTAGTCTTAGATAAATAAATTAAATAAATAAATAACGCTCACGGGCACATACATTGCAATGATCCCAAGTAAGCCTCAGGCTTTTTGTTATGGGAACCATACAACAACGGCATACATATAACATCCATGATCGAACCGGGATTCGAACCCAGGACCGTGGTTTGGCGGTCCGGTGTGGTAACGGTCCGGGCCAACCAACCAACCAACCGGGCAGTCAGATAATTATTGATAGGTATCCTAAATACTGTCTAAATAGGAAAGCCTAGCCAAAGAGTATTTTATTATAATCTGAAATGTCTCAATTTCAAATGGTGGGTCACATGAGACCCATTAATGCTCTTCACGACTTCGACACACTGAGAAATACTAAAGCCCAACCAGAAATATAAAAAACCTCGCCATGTTGCGGAAAATCATTGGAACTAATTTTTGTACTTGGAACTCTGTCATTAAAGGTTGCAGCGCCCCCAAACCAGGTTTTTTATATTCCTGGTCAGGCTTTACAACTGAAATGAGCGAAGAACAAAACAAGACATCTCTTGGGTTTTTTAAGAAAATTAATTTAAAAACAAAACAAAACCACTAAAGAAACGGATCATCGCATAACCGCCTTTATTCTCTCCAACGACTGCCCCTTGCCCAACAAATGCATCATCTCTGCGACACCAGGACCCTCGCTCAGTCCACTCAGCGCAGACCTGAGCATCTTCATCAACACCGGAAACTTCACATTATTACTCCTAGAGAAATCCCTCAAATTACTCTTTAACGAACTCTCTTCAAATTCTTCTAAATTTTCTAAGCTTAAAACAAGTTTTTCTAGCAAATTCTTATCTAGTTCTGCTTGAGTGGATGGAAGTATCCAGAGGAACCCGAATTTTGTTGAAACTAAGTCTTCGATCCTTGTTGTTCTCGATGTGGCCCAATTTAGAACGTTTTTCACGTGGTCTTGAGTTACACTGAGGTTCTGTTCTGGGTATGTTGTTATTATTAGTTGTTGTAGTTTTGTGATTAGTTGTTGAGATAAAGCGTTGTCTTGTAACTGTCGTTTTATTTCTAGTCTGTTGCATTCGCCGAGAAGGTCGGGGTTGAGACGGCTGGGGTGTGATGAAATTTTTGACATATTGAACTGTTGGCAAGGAAAATGTTTTTAATATAGTACCTACCTATTATAATTTATACGAAAGGCGTAGGTAGGTCAGAAAATGTGAAAGTAACTCAGAGTAGGTACAAGAGACTTAGCACACAGGCTATTTTAGAGCGTAGGCGATTAATGTTTGAGACACATTTAAAGCCTGACCAGGAAAATAAAAAACCTGGATTGGGGGCGCTGCAATCGACTGTCACCTTTAATGTTAGTGTTCCAAGTACAAAAATTAGTTCCAATGATTTTCCGCAACATGGCGAGGTTTTTTATTTTCCTGGTCGGGCTTTACTGACGGCGACCGACGGCCGGCCCATACAAAAATGACATTTAGTATGGGAAGCCAAGTCTCAACCCTAAGTAACTGCACATTCGCGACATCGCAACAGGCTGTAGCCGCCGCGACGCCGAGTGATCTGAGAAATATCGCGGCGATCTCGAGTATTGTTGTACCGTGTGGAATCCACACTATGAAGTATATGTGAAACGAATTGAGCGAATTCAAAAGCGGTTCCTTTGGCATCTCTCATACAGCTTTAACTTGGCAAAGAAATTACCAAGCTACGAGGGTCGGCTAAAGTATTTTGAGATGCAATCTTTGGCTTTACGTAGGAAATTCCATGATAATGTGTTTCTATACAAGATTGTGAATGGCATCCATGATTGTCCTGAACTACTATCGCGATTGCGTTTTTATGCTCCAGCGAGACTACCTCGGATATCGAGATATGTTCCCTTCTGCGCTACGCAATCACGAACCAACCTTGGCCAGTTCTCATCTATGAACAGAATTGTTAAGGGGTTCAATAGTTTATACAAGGAGCTAGAGGTTGACATATATTTCGACAAGTTGTGGAAGTTTAAGGGCAAGGTTCGCCAGGCCTTGTTTCGGGGAAATGAATTGTACCAATAACTGTATAATTTTATAGTTTTATTGTTGTTTTTTCCACGTTCTTCTTGTTAAAGTACCTTAATTTTATTTATAATTATGTTCAGTTATGATAATTCAAGTTAATTTACCTCTTGTTCAATAATAATTATTCGCTTTTAATTTTGTTCTATTATGAATTGGTTTAATGTAGTTTATTGTAGTATCTGTTAAATAATTGTTAATTTTAATTTTTTTATGATGTATTATATGACTGTATAGATTGTCAATTGTTAAATAAATGTACATAAATTGTAGTTATTAAAGTAATGTTATGAATTTGATGCTTATTTTTACAATCTAAATGAGTGTAGGTAGCATAAAAAACAAAACACAACTTGAATTGGTAAGGAGAAGTTGGAGAATTTGTTTGTTTTCTTCACACCATCAGTCACGGCGGGGGGCCCGTTTTGCCCCCGGTACACAACGAAAAATTTGTATTTATTAATTGATGCTTTAGTGGTTAATATAAAAATTACAAGTTACCTCGTCAGCTAATTCATCTATAGACTTCACTCTGACTCCAGCGCCGGGAACGTGGTCGAATCCACCTCCAGAAAGAGTTATGTAGTTCACAAGCGCCTGAGGGAAAATTCCTGAAAAAAGAGAATACGATTTTTTTATTACGATCACATTATGTTTTTGGATTACTTTATTTATGTTATCTGTCTTCATGCCAAATTTTATTTCAATAGGTGCAAAAATGAGGGATCAATGGAAGCGGGACATGCCTACAAACAGACAGAGAGAATGCGCGCAGAATGGTAAGCGGGGAAGGAAGGAGGAGGGAGTTTTGGGAGAAGCCTGGATAAAGGTAAAATTTGCAGGGAGCACAATTTTTCCGTATAAAACAAAAGGGGCTAACTTTCTTAGGTTGGTGTGCGTGAGGCGCCATACTAATTATGTATGTGTGCGTGTATATGTATAGGGTTTTGGAACCAGTACTGGTTCCTATTTTTTTCGACGCTTTCGTAGCTTTGACTGTCTATCTTGATAATCTAAGGGAGTAAGCTACCCACAAATTTTTACCTCACTCACCCCCTTGTGAAAGACAGCTCTTGTTTACCTCTTCATGTCAATGCAAGCCCGTTTGTATGAAGTGTTTATAGAGTGCCTGTGTTCAGCAGTGGACTAAGACAGGCTAATGATGATGTATGTACAGTCAGCAGCAAAAACATGTATGCCTCCTCATGCAAAAGATGTATCCACTTTAGTACTACGCGTAGTACTAAAGTGGATACATCTTTATACTACGACGTAGTAAAAGTGCATACATCTCTTTGCTGCTGACTGTACATTGTACAAATTAAAATGACTAACCATTGTTTCTATAGTCTTCTACCCTGACGTCGCTCTGTCGCTTACTCAGCTTGGTCCCGTCCGAGTTAACGATCAGTGGCAGGTGCCCGAACTGCGGCGGCTTCCAACCAAATGCCCTGGGGAAATTGTTAAAGACAGGTCGTTTACAATTACTCATGCTGTAGTGTAAAGATTAGCCAGTCAGCAAGGATCGTATCGAGGCTGACTGCCCAGGGTGCGCCAGTCAATCTCCGCATGTTTATTGGTATTTATACCTATAAATGCGTAAATGTTTAGTGGTATTTATACCTATAAATGCGTAAATGTTTAGTGGTGTTTATACCAATAGATGAATAAATGTTTAGTTGTATTTATACCTATAAATATGTAGATGTTTAGTGGTATTTATACCTATAAATAAGTAGATGTTTAGTGGTAGATATCTGCCACTCGACGCCCCTCAGCACGTGCGTGACCTCCATCAGGTGGTCGTCCACGACGTTGGCGAAGTGGTAAGTGGGGAAACCGTCGCTCTTCATCAGCACCGGGTCGCCTTCGATGAGCGACACGTCGTATGCTATGCCACCGAAGATTAGGTCTTCGAATGATTGGCAATCTGACGTTAACTGTAAAATATAAGTAATTATTATTTACTAGCTTTTGCCTGCGACTTCGTCCGCAATGATTTAGGAAGATTTGAACACCCCGATGCATCGCTTTAAGGGTTCATTTTCGAAAAATACTTTCTTAGTGCACCCCTACATACACAACAGTATGTAGGGGTACATACAATCTATATGGTGAACATTGAATAGACCTGAAATTGATGTCTCTCGATTCGAGATAACTCTTCATTGGCAAAGTATTTTATATCAATGAATATTGCTTTGAATATGTAAATAAATAAAAATAAATGAGGCACTTTAAGGCTAGCATAGTGGAGTTATGGTATAGCAGAAATGTATGTTTTATGTAAAGTGGGGCTAGCATGGCAGTGCAACATCGCGAAGCCACGGCTTAGCTCTCATTTACATAAGAGGCTATAGAGCGAGAGAAAGAGCGCAGGAAGATGTCACGCACATTTGGTATTTTGGTCCAAAATGTGAAAGTATGGCACCAAAGCTTTCGGGCCATTGTCCTTGGTTTTATTACTAAGAGGAGGCAGATTTTTGAGTTCAAAAATCTGTCCCATTTTAAATTTTCGATGTAAAGAACCAACAGCTAAGCTACAGCCTTAATGCCATAATAACAAATGCTTAGTTATACGGACAAGTTTAAGGGTGTAAGTAAAAGTATCATTAACCTTTAAACCACATACTCTACCCATCAAACTGAACAACTTTTTTTTTGTTGCTCCAATCGGTTTGCTCCCGTAGTAAAAGTTGTTTAATTTGATGGGTAGAGTATGTGGTTTAAAGGTTAATTATACTTTTCCTTACACTCTGTATACTTTTTTTTTTGGCTGTTACTTTCAAATTCGGACCACAAATATTTAAAACCCTGATTATGTTTTTCAATCAATGCCTTTAACCAATACAAACCTTAAACCGAATACAAGATGGAGTGCCAGCCTTAATCTTCTCTTTCACCTCCTCATCAGACAGACTCCGGCACCTATTGTCATACTTAGGTGTCCTCTGAGACCGGACCGCATCTCTGCGTATTATGTTGAGACGCCGCTCCGTACAGAAGCAGTGGTACGCTGAACCATTCTCAAGCAGATCCTTTATGTATTCTCTGTGAAAGATTATTTGTAAGGTTTGTACTTAACGTTTAATTGTTTATTATAGTCTGTAGATATTTCTTATTAATTATATGGGGTGTCGGTGGACTCCCAATTATGAGGGTATGGGTTCAAATCCGCACGGATCACATGCCATGTAGGGTCAGCATCAGAGAAATCTGGTGCTTAGGAGTCGTTCACAAGATATGTAACACATTTAGTGGAGAGTTTTTCTAACTTATGTATGTAATACCATCTGCTTTCAAATTATGAAGGAAAAATTATGTTAGTTTACCAATCAGCATTGGGCATCCATAGTGGACTGATCCCCATTCACCATCCCTGAGGGTAGGCCTGTGCCCAGCAGTGGGATGATGATGATGATGATACGGGAAACATTTTTAGTTAGAAGCTCAGAGCTGGTTTTTTTTTTTGTGATTTAGAAATTTGGCTTATTGATGGGGGTCTACCCGGACATTCGGACTTCACAATAGCGTGAACGTTTTCTGTTCAATGTCAACTCTATTACAACTGTATACGCTATTATAATAAGATACCAGAGGATATTCTAAACTTGCCAGACAAAAAGTTTAAATCCCATGTTAAACAAGTCTTCTGCAAAAAAGGTTACTATAAACTCGATGTTATTTGAATGACCAAAATGTCTGGTCTTGACAATGTTACACTATGTAATTCAATATTTGTACTTTGTATATTTTGTTTTGTTTAAAAGAAGTGTGTTGTAGAGTTTCTGGCCGCATCTTCTCTACAACGGAACACCTTCCGAAGCGGTGGTAGAATCAAAAATGACGTCAGAAAGTTATCTATGTGATATTATTTTGAATAAAAAAAATTTGAGTTTGAATAAAGATCTGACCAAAACGGTCGCAATATAACGAAAATCTAAAGTCCGGGTACAGTGCCAGAATGATGTGTTTTATTCTAAAGCGCACCTTACACTTATAGCCTGCTAGGCCTACTTTATGTCTTGAATGGAACAAAATGAATATTAGAAACTTACTGATAAATATCGACTCTCTCACTCTGAACATAAGGTCCATATTTCCCTCCCACAGTCGGTCCTTCTTGGCATTCCACTCCCGCCCATTCGAGATCCTTTATAAGCGCGTCGATGGATCCTTCCACTTTCCTCGTCTGATCTGTGTCTTCTATTCGCAATATAAAAGTACCTTGACGTGATTTAGCAAATAAATAGTTATATAATGCCGTCCGTAAGCCTCCTAAGTGGAGATATCCTGTGGGACTGGGCGCAAACCGCACCCGTGGATATCCTGTCTTCAATGATCGGTATTCTATATGTTTAGGCACGTAGATGACTCTTTTGAACGCCGTGGTCCACATGTTTGGTATCGTAACTGTTATTTTATGTAAATGTTTAATTTAATGTTCGAGAAACTGCATGTTATTGTTATGGGAAAGAAAATATTTTCATTTTAATAAAATTTTGAGGTTATTCCAAACAGCTGATTTGATTAACATGACGTTTTCGTTCGAAAATATTTGTGACAGAATTTAAAAAACCAGTTTGTATGTATTGTTTTATTTTTCTAGCTGAAAGTTCCAAAATGTACAAGTGCGATCTACGAGTTTTGTGAAAATTTGTAATAATTCCGATTTGTGCTCATTAGTTCGTTTTATTTTATTACGGATCTAAGGATATAAAATAATTTCTAAACGAAAAGAACATTGTCTATGGTTTCAAGATGCAGTGTTGCTAGTTTATTAAATATACCTCTTAATATGGTAATTTTAGAAATCTTATAGTCCGTCTATTCGTTTCGAAAGCCGCCTCTAACACGTCAAAATCACTAACACATTTGAAAAACAAATCGATTTCTCTGTTTTGTACTTGTTCATTTTATTTTTCTTTGGCTTGGTTTAGCTTTCAAGGCAATTTGTCTATTTCGATAATATTTAGTGAGTTTGTTTTGTCAAGAAGATTAATACTAGTGTCGTATTACATGATCATTCAACAAGTTGTCTGCACAAAAAGTAAAAGTTTCGATAAAGGAATTAAAAAGAACAAGGGTAATTTGGTGTTTTTATTGTGAAAACATCGGAAAATTGTCTATGATTGTTATTTCACTTGGTTCCGATGTCGAAATACAGTGAAAGTCATTATTAGAAAATAACAAATAATCCATTCAAAATGGTGAGTAAATACTGTCTAACAATCATCCATCAGTCTTTCGTAAACGTTTAAAATACAGCCAATATTTATATTTGCGCTGCATAACTGACAGCGACGCATTTAAGGTTATACCTGACGTTTTTATTTTTCATTTCCAGAATAAATTAAAATCGTCACAGAGAGATAAGGTGAAGAAATTCGTCGCTTTCACGCAGACAAGCGAGAGCACGGCTATATACTGCCTCTCACAGAATGACTGGAAGCTCGACTTGGCAAGCGATAACTACTTCCAAAATCCAGATGCCTACTATAGAGAAACTATTAGAGCTTCTGTAGACAGGAAAAAGCTTGAACAGCTCTTCACTAAGTACAGAGATCAGCAGGAGAACGACAAGATCACCGTAGACGGTGTCATGAAGTTCCTAGAAGACCTAAACTTAAGTCCTGAATCAATTTTAGTACTAATAATAGCGTGGAAATGTAAAGCCGCTGTTCAATGTGAATTTACTAAGGAAGAATTCCTTACTGGGCTCACGGAGCTAGGGTCAGATAGCATAGATAAACTAAAAGCAAAATTACCAACTTTGGAAATGGAGATAAAAGATCAGAATAAGTTTAAAGATTTTTATCACTTTACTTTCAATTACGCTAAGAATCCGGGGCAGAAAGGCTTGGAATTAGACATGGCGATAGCGTACTGGCATATAGTGCTGCGAGGGAGGTTTAAGTTCCTAGATGCTTGGTGCAAGTTTCTAACGGTAAGCATTTGTTTGTATATAATCATCATGTCTCTGAATGTTGTTGGATTTCCCTTACACTAATAGAGATTACTAGTGTTTACCCGCGACTTCGTCTGCACAAATTATTACCAGATTTTACCGCCTGGCCACGGGACAGGGCGAACTGCGGCGCGAATTGCGATTTTAGAATACACTGCCTAAACGCCGATGCGTGCATGCATAATAGTAAGGACACAACGCTCAGTGTATTCTAAAATCGCAATTCGCGCCGCCGTTCGCCCTGTCCCGTGGCCAGGCGGTTAAGTCGGATCATAAGCTATCAAACAAAAAAAGTTTCATAAAAATCGGTTCAGTAGTTTTTGCATGATACGCGAACAAACAAACAAACACACTATATCTGTATCATAGGCTGCAATTTATGCAAGTATTCTGGCATAAAAATGAGTGAAGTCTTAAATAAATAAATTAACATTAAATATTTGACTTCACTGGACTGCTGTGTACACATTAAAATGCATGAAATGTGTGCAAGTGAAATTTAAATCCAAATATAAAACACACACACAACAATTTCAATACCCATACCACTAACACCACCGACCAAAATTTTTTTCTTTTTACTTTCATCCTGTTTTTAAGGGAATGACAAGACCATTAAACTGATCAACATTATCTAAGGGACCGAAGACGAAACAGCGAAATAAAATCTACCGTGTCATACATTTAGATTGTGTAGGATTTCGCTATTTTGATGTTGTTCTCTGTGTTGTTCCCATAGCGAAAGTTGCTCGGTTTGATGGTCTGATCATCCCCTTAAAAACTGGCAGCATTAAGGTCTCTTAATATCTCTGCAAAAGGCAAATAAATAAATAAAATACATTTAGAAAAATATTATTAAAAAAATGTTCTTGATTACATTACCATGCCAACTTTAAAACAGATATTATGCCAACATAGGTATTTTTAATTAGAAGGTCAAAAGGTTGTCCATTAAGATCTGAATTGTTTTGTTGTTTATTCCGCTGTTGTTGATTCTTAATTTGCATAAATGCATAAACAGCTTTTTCTCTGAGCGGATAGTCAGATAATTTAAATGTAGTGCATTCAGAATATTTAAATTTCACTAGCAGCCAAAACCATCCAGTGTATGATAGGTAGTGAACCCATCTACAGTCGACCTACATACTTTGATTTCCAAGGCCTGTATTGGTATCATTGAATAAGATGTCTATGATTGGTATCCACTGTTCTTAAAATGATTAGAATTAGTTTCTTTTCAACCTGCAGTGGTATTTTACAGGCTTACTAACTATATTACAACTAGCTTTGTCTAAACTGGGATCGCAAAACTTTGTGAAATGCACATACATCAAATTTGTTCAACCTCAGTTCCTTCATCAGTGAATCTCGAGCTTGATTGACGGCCCGATAACTCAGTCGGATATCCTGCCTGCTGTGCCGAGGATCGCGGGTTCGAATCCCGTAAGGGACAAATATATGTATAATGAATATTTGTACCCTAGTCATGGATGTTTGTATCTTATGTATTTTAAATTATAAATTATGAACTATAAATAAAATAGGCAACATGCTTCGTCCAAAAGTGACACGCTTCGTCACAAGAAGGTATACATATAAATCCACAACATGTATCGTCAGTAGGTATAATAAAAAATATAAAATAAAATAATAATTACACACATTAATCGGCCCTTTCCTCAATAATCATACCCGGCACAAAGGATCCCATCACACTTGCTGCGTTCCCGCGCTAGAAGGCCAATGAAATCCTCTGCACCAGATACGACCCTGAGCGGACGTCGTTGCTATTTTCCACCATCCTCTTGCCCAGATTTCTCACAAACGCCTTAGTCTCCACCCCCCACGTTCCAGACGTCTCCACTGCCAGCGGCACGTCATATGTATTCTATATTGTTGTCTAGTCATCATAATACAAGTCCAGGCTAGATTATGTTACTTTAAATGTGACTAGATATTTTGTGAGACAATGTCCAAGATATTTATTGAACTTGAAATATTCCAGTAGAATATTATGACACACATCTTCTAGCTTTGCACACCTCACAATTTGAAGATTTGGAGAGTCAACCTTTTGAACTTTTCCAATGGCATTAATTTGTCCAGCGCCCGCGGCATGATCGAGCGATAAAACGCTATCGCGCCCTAGCTCCCTTTCTTTTTGCGCGCGAACGAACGAGTTAGCAGGCGCGATTAAACGTTTATCGATGTATCATGCCGCGGGCGCAGATCGAAGTCTGCGAGCAAGCACTATAAACTCCCATCTCAACTCAACATTAGTAAATAGTATGAGAGGTTGCTGATTCTGGATAGACTTGTAACATATTCTTCATATTCAAATCTTTGCAGATTTCAGACAAAAGATTCTGTCTGCATCTCATAGCATTTTTTCTTGAATCAACTCTAAGCTGTATCTTTAACTCTTTCCTGACAATGTCCAATACCTAAGTATTCTAGACCATTTATTAACACAAATCTTCTCTTATTTACAGGAACATCACAAAAGATCTATACCAAAAGACACATGGAACCTACTCCTAGACTTTGCAACGCAAATAGACGATGGGATGAGCAACTACGACGCGGAGGGAGCCTGGCCAGTCCTCATCGATGACTTCGTAGAATGGTGTCAGAAACAGGGTCTTACGGCAGATGGTGCACCGCTCGAGCCAGCGTCCGGCTAGCTGACAGTCTCCCAGTACGAAGCGAGAGGTGATTCCGTGGAAACGAGGCAGAGTTTCTTACTAGAACTCGGAGCGTACGTGTTTCTGGTCCTATCCCGCTTTGTATTGTATGGTTTGGAGCTATGTACAGTGGAGTGGGTCGCTATTATAGTCGTCTTCGAGTTGTGCAGCTGACTAAATCGTGATGTGATCTAAATTTCTAAGAAATTAAGAACTTTATCGTAGTTGCCTTTGGACTTAAAATTGATCGGCTTCGACAGTTATGTGTATAACTCAACTGTACAGAGCTCACAGACTTTTCGTCCGTTAGATAAAATTTTGTGTAGATTCTTGTTGATATAGTTTCCTATTTACCTTCTCTAGGTATTTCATCATCTCAGCTATACGTCCACTGCTCAGGACATAGGTATCGATTGAACGAACGGAAATAATGATGGTTCTCAGAATAAGAAATATTTCAAATTTTTCAAAGTTATTTCTCTTACTTTAGTAGTATGCCGTAAAAGTTTAAAAATAAGATGTAAATATGTATATACAAATTAATGATATAACAATTTTTATTTTTAACGCTTAGAATTTTGTCCTGTTTTTTTATTTTTAAACTTAGCTTTCTTTTGATTGTTCAGCAATAATTTTTCAATAAAAGCTTTGTTATATGGAGTTGAGAACAGCACAGGGTATTTCTTTCTAATTTTTTATATACCTGCTCAAAACAGTAATATTGAAATACTTATCTAATTCAAGTGAAAAAAATCATTATTCCGGTTTAGAACTTTTTTGTTTTATCAAAGTTTTAGGAATGGTGGAATGTTTGTACTCATAAAGTTTTAAAATAATATTATTTTGCGCTAGAATCAGATACCTAATTGTTGTTGAAATAAAGTTCATTATCCTTTAGGTAGTTCATTTGTAAGCATGATCTGTGATTTCTTATTTCAGTAATTATCGCAAATTGCGCGTAAAATCTCACTGAAAAGTTTCAGATTTTCTAAAAACCTTAACTTTTATTAGAACAAAACAATTAAGTACCTAATTATCTTCGATCAAATTATTGAACTTCCAAGGATAGTGCGCGCTGCATACAAAAAAATAAGCCAATATTTGCGCGCCTCTTTAAACTTTCCGTCCTTGTCTAGCTGGTAAACCAATACCTTAACATAGACGGGGACAGAATCCTTCAATTTGAAACTTTCGTTGTATGAAATGAAACTCGGTTGTTAACGAAAGTTTGTGTTTAATTTTCAATTTAATGATTGTAAAAAAGTGCTGTTGCTTCTAGGATAATATTGGAATACTAAATCATAATTAAAGTGTTTGGTACTTAGATTTTAATGTACAAAAAGAAGAAATTGATGTATTGAGTATTAACTACATTAAAGTTGTTAAATAAATTGATTACCTTTTTTTATTCAATTTCTTATCTTATTTAGTTAAATTTATACACAGTACGCAACACAGACCTGCGCCTGCGTTCCAAAACTGGTAAATCTGTCGCATGCATCCAGAGGTATAGATAGTTCTACATAACTTTTGTTCTATACAGGGTGAAATTTATATCATTAGCATCCTTTTAAACACTGAACGACTTTTACTACGGGAGCAAACCAATCGGAGCAAAAATTTAATCTGCTGTCCCTGCTGTCCCAAACTAAACTGCACCCGCCGCCGCCGCCGCCTATACGACTCAAATGTATGGGACAGCAAAATTTTTTTTGCTCCGATTGGATTGCTCCCATAGTAAACGTTGTTCAGTTTGATGGGTAGACTCTTAGTTTAAAAGGATGCTAATGATATCAATTTCACCTTGTAGAACATAGCGTAATCGAAAAAATGAGTAATACCTATTACAGATGTCGGGGTGGAGACTGGAGAGTCGCTGTATAGAGAAGAGCCCGCCCGCACGTAGATTCGCATGACCGGAAAAAGGCTCAGCCAGACAGACTATTTCGAAAAAGTAAATAAGAACAAGAATCTTAAGAGGATCGGCGGTCTGAAATGCTAATTTGGAGAATAGGTCACTTTTCCGACTGTTCACATATTTGTCCGATCCGCCCGTAGAAAGAGAAGGAACTTGAAGAAAGCACGTGTCTTGGCATATCACTCAGTAAGATGGCAAATTCGCTCTAGTTAAAAAAGGAGATCGCTACTTATTGCTGTCCTTATCGACGTAGCCACTTTTTTTTTTGTTCTACGACGGCTGTCTGACTCCGGAGTCAGACATCTATTTTCATACAAATTGTATAGGATTTTATGACTATCACTGTCTCATACGCGGTTACACTGACGTTACGTCTATCAGCGTAAGCGAAAAATACTTCGCCTATGGATCCGCCCCACCCATAGGTACACCCCACCGACTAGAGTGCGAAAGTGAAACTGCAGCGCGGCCATAGGCGAAGTATTTTTCGCCTACGCTGATAGACGTAACGTCAGTGTAACCGCGTATGACACAGCGATAGTCATAAAATCCTATAGAACAAAAAAGTGGCTACGTCGGTAAGGACAGCAATAAGTAGCGATCTCCTTTTTTATCTAGAGCGAATTTGCTATTTGCATCTCTTACTGTGACATATGACAAGACACGTGCTTTCTTCTAGTTCCTTCTCTTTCTACGAGCGCGGACCAATTTTATCTACATAAAATCGTCGAAAACAGCATTTCGTATTCCCTTGTTTCCTCCTCCAAAACTAAACCGATTTTAATCATTCTTTCAAGAATAATATGAAAAAGACTGGCTGTCTGTTGTTTTGCTTTTTTTTTTAGTATGTAGGTATTCGTCAAAGTTTGCTGGATATCTGAAAACGTTCGGTAAAATTTGTCATTTTCGAAGGTTCCTAGCTCATACAGTAATTAATTAATGCAAAGCATAGGCACATAGCAGAGGTAACATAGATTGTATGGTAAATTTTTTTTTGCTCTAGTGTTATTATCAAGGGAGGAAACAGGGGTATACGCTTGTATGGAAAAAATGGAACTCGCCTATCCTCTTAAATAAAAAATAAATATATCAAAGCCATTTATGTTTTGGCTAATAGAATTGTCGCCAGACCATTTAGTTGAGATCTAAAAAAAGTCATCCGTTTTTGTGTCAGAATAAATGCAGGTGGATGGAAAAGAAAAGTGACAAAGAATGTTTTTTGCAGAGCGCTATCTCTCTTACTCAGAGTAATGAATCATTCAAACGGGAAAAATAAACGTCGTTTTGACGTTTAGTTTCGCATGTCATTTTGACAACAATCGAAAAAAATAGAAAAATCGTAAATTGATGTCGATTGCTGCTTTCATTTTCGTAAAATTGTGATTTAATAAAATATACAGAATGGCTGTCCGTCTTGGCGGTGCGCTTAAAGAATTGAGGATTCACCTTTGCCAGACTGGCGAACACTCGAAAGGCGTGAGGTACAAACAAGTTTGATTACATAAACACTTTTATAACCTCAACTATAAAATTTATTTTATCAGCTCAATTCATCCCACTGCTGGGCAAAGGCCTCCCCTTTAATCCTCCAACCATCTCTGTCCTGGGCATGCTCTGGCCACGCGTCATCGAAAGTAGACTATAGGTATTAAACGAAAAAATTTAATTGCAGGGATTTCATCACCAAGCACTATGTTCAGATCAAGAATGACAACCCAAATATCCCGATACTGATCCGAGAGTGCAGTGGAGTGCAGCCTCGCATCTGGGCTCGCTTCGGTATGATCATTCTTCACTCTTAGACTATTTATATATGGACAAGTTATGCGTGTAATTCTACTAACAAACTTTTCTAAATTATTGTTCCGCAATTATAGGCTGTCGCGTTTCATAATCATCATATTAGCCGATAAACGTCCACTACTGGACATAGGCCTCCCCTAAAATGGGGGGATTTGCCATAATCGCCACACTTGGCAGGCGGGTTGACGATCACAGTTGTATTGGATGTGTGTACTCAGAGGATGCTCCTGCCCATCCTCCGGTAGATCCCTTAGTCGCCTTTTACGACACCCACGGGAGGAAATGGGATGGTGCTAAGGCGAGGCTGTCATCGTCATGTCATGATGTGACTTTGAAACGGTCACTATGCGTGGACGCATTCTATCCGCGTTGAGCCTTTGGAGGTGAAAAAACAAGTTTACTTTTAATTCTTCTGACAATTTGTCCGATTCGCCGTGGATAAGTATGTGAGGTGTCATAGAATTTCATACAAATAATTCTAAAATTCGATTCTTTCGACTGCTTCCGCTTGTTCGCTGTGGATAAATATGCATCCACCTTAAATAATGTTGACATCTTTCAAATATTGAAAGTATAAAATATTAATTAAAATTCATTATACAGGGTGTTAGGAAAAGTATCATTAACCTTTAAACCACATACTCTACCCATCAAACTGAACAACTTCACTATGGGGAGCAGAACAAAAAAAAATGGTTATTTGGTTCACCAATGAAACATTCTCAAAATTGTTTAAATATTAAAATAGAAGAAATATACATATTAGGTCTTATGACAACCAGCTGTTCATACAAAACTGTATGAAACAGCAGATTTTTTTCGGGATTTTAAAAGAGGTATGTCTGGATCGTAGCCGATGGTGATCAATTGTCTCTGCATACCCCAATGGGACACAGGCGTGAGTATATGTATGTATGTAAAGTTTGCTACACAGAAAAAGTTGAACTTTTTAAGATGCACACTGATAAACTTCCTTAGAAAATTATCAATTCTCATACTTTACATAGCCACTGCCAGGCTATACGCGCAAATATGTACCTAGTGAATCTTGCCACAATGTTGGTATTTCTCTCACTGCCGGTCGGTTTAGGAGATTATATAGCCTTTCAAAGGTCGGACCTTTACATGTCTGTAACTCCTAAACCGACTGAAGTTATGCAGGCAGACCTGGTCCATCCCCATCACAGAGATGCACTACACCCAATAAACACTGAATCAGCCTTGCTGCTGATGGTTGCAAAAAGTACACTTATCTCTTATACTAGAGGTATAATGCGAGCCCATTCACCATTTCTACAAAGTGTCCAGGATGACAGTAGTGTGGTATTCCCCATACTATCTAAGATTTGTTTACAGATAGAGGACGTGAAAAAACAGAGAGTCTAGTAAACAGATCCGCCGAGGACGTAGTGGCAGTTATTAATGCAATGACTGATGTACAATATGCATAATGTGATGTAATGATGTTTTCCTTCTTTATTATTTTGAACATTTGTTTTAAGGTCATAGCTCGCTTAGGGTTGAGACACTTTTACCGACGGCGGTTATGTGTCTCAACCCTTATACGACACACTCGCAAGGTAGAAGATTTTTTTTTAATTCTAATTTAGTATTAATTTATAAACAAGTATTATTTTCTTTACAAGTGTGTTGAAAAACGTCGTATGATACACGTGTGTATTGATGATTACCGTCCTCGGGTCTCAATGGCGCCTCAGCGGTAATTACCAAAATTACACACTTGTACCATAATGTATTATTGTAGTTTATTCGTGTAGCACTTTTTTTAACTATCGTAGCGCGATTGTATGAAACTTTGTCTGGACCTGTTTTATTGACCCATATGTTTGACCATGTAATGATGTAGATGTAGAGTAGAGTATGTATTATGTAACTGTTGTGTCAAATAAACATTTAAGGCCTGTTTCACCACTTCTGAATGTTCCTAATAGACTAATAGCTTATCTGACAGTACATTTTTACATATTTGTCAAACAAAATATGTCAAACGTACTGTCAGTTAAGCTATTAGGAACTTGACAGAAGTGGTAAAACAGACCCTTAGGGTTGAACCTCATCTGCCAGTAGTACCGAAACTCTGTCCAGTGTGACTGGGGGTGAGCCCGTCGCCACTTATAATGGACAGTGGGTACAATACACGCCTCGAAATTGAAGCATGCAGGTTTCCTCACGATGTTTTCCTTCACCGAAAAGCCAGTGGTTTAAATCGTACATAAATTCTCAAAAACTCATTGGTACGAGTCGGCTTGGACGGGGATCGAACCATCGCCTCCTGCACGGCAGGCAAGGTTACTCGCCACTGGACCACCACGGCTTATACCTTCAGCTGAGACCTTCAGCTCTAGCAAATAACGTCTCTGAGCGACGGAAAAGGATAGAGCGTGAAAAAATTCGATTCCATGCTGCCAGATTACGCTCACCCCTTATTCTATTCTAGAGTCCAAGATATTATGGCTATTCAGAACTTTTATATTTATAATAATAGAGAATCCTTATTTTCAGAACGTGGAGCAGAACGCAGCAGTGCTCTTACAAATTTGGCGGCCGGCGATGTTTTGTCTGCCCTAAAGAGCCTGGTCAAATGAATTGTTTCACCACTTATTTATAAATTGTACATAATAGCAACAAATAGATATAAAATTTTTGTTTAATTGAAAAACTTGTTTTAGTAAAATAATTTATTATGCTTATCAACTACAGACTACCAGACTTTGTTAACATTAACACTTATTTCTATCTAAATTCAAGTTTTAAGTTGCCTAACTGGAAATGATCACTACATAATCATTACTCAAGATGGTTTTCATAACAAAGACACATCAAATTTTTTGCTAAGAAATTAAGTAATAATGATTGTCAGCTGTGATTCGTAAAAAAATAGTATTATTGTGTAGCCAACCATTTCAACGAGCTATTAAAGGCTTAGATCAAAATAAAATGAATGGATAGGCCTTTACGCGAACATTTCAAACCAGAAAAATGAGGCAAAACAAATGAAAGGTTTACTTCAAATTTGTGTGCAAGTGCCCTAGATTTGACAGATAATGGCGCTAGTTTGTATGGACCAAGTGCACCAGTAGTTTGCTTCAACTTACCGCGCTTTAGGCCTATCCATTAATTTTATTTTGATCTAAGATTAAAGGTCGCGCAACGAATCTTGAGCGCTGGGGGGAAGTGTTAGGGTTGAACTACACCGCAGGCGATCGCGTTCCGTCTATCTTATATGCTCTAGCAAATGACGTTCCTGAGTGACAGAAAAGGACGGAGCGACGGAAAAGTGCGATCGCGTGCGGCCATGTGTAGTTCAACCCTTAGGGATTTTTGCGCAGGTTGATGACGTAATAGGCGATCGGCCAAGCGCCGGCGCCGGCTTCCTCCCGCTTCCCCCCGCCAAACAGACCCGAATTTGATTCTCATGTTTCGTTGCGCGATCAAGTGCATACAACATTATAGTGTGAATGAAATGGGATTGGTCTCGAGAATCAAAAACACGTTGCTTTAAGTAAATCGAATTTATTCGGCGACAACGGACGCTACAAGCTTTGAGGTCGAACGGCGAGAGCCCCGGGCACGATGTTGCCACACTCAAAATTACATTAACGATCGGATACATCGCCAAGTTTGTTGTATTCAACATAATCCCGAGGGGAAACAAACAATATAATGTATAAGTATATGCAACTTAAAAATACTGCTCTTATATGGCTATGAAATAAGAAAATTTTTATTTTAAATGCAAACTTAATTGATTAAGTTTAATTTTATATTTTAAATTAAACTTATAATTTAAACCTAGAGTTAGGTTAAACTAATACCTTAATAACTAGTATTTTAACTTTTTTAAATGCAACTAAATGTATATGTCTCGGCATCGTTTAAAATAACACGACCTTGCGGAAGTCCTACGACGATATACATTTAGTTGACCTAATTTAGTCATAAAGAGGAAGAAGCGAAACCTTGTTAACGGCTACTGTTTTCTCACTCTTGTTAGGAAATTTAATTTTAACGACACGGACTCTATTGTCCCTACCAGGAAACACGTCAACTACAATGGCTAAAGGCCAATCCAAAGGGGACGATTCTTCCCTAAACAAAACTAACTGACCCTTTTGAATATTAGGTACAGTAAGTCGCCACTTCGGTCGACTCTGAAGTTGATTTAAATATGAAGCCTTCCAGATTTTCCAAAAACTTTGTACTATCTGTGTGCATTGATGCCAAAACCTTAATCTGGATATAGGAATGAGGGTATAATCAGGTTCTGGTAGAGCCGTAATAGGCCTGCCTACGAGAAAATGGGCTGGAGTCAAACAACTAAAATCCTGTCCATCTCTAGTCATGGGTGCGAGAGGGCGCGAATTCAGAATGCCTTCGACTTGAACGATTACTGTCTGGAACTCTTCATAAGTAAGTATGGATTTCCCAACTACTCTACGAAAGTGATATTTTGCGCTCTTAACCCCGGCTTCCCACAAGCCTCCGAAGGTTGGCGAATAAGCAGGTATATAATGAAATTCAATTCCCTTCTGGTTTGCGAAATTAATGACATTGTCTCTATTTTTAGCATCATGATGTAACTTATATAGGCTATTTAAGTTACTGTTACAACCTTTAAAGGTAGTAGCGTTATCACAGTAAATTTTAGATGGCAACCCTCTGCGGGAAATAAATCTCTTTAGAGCCGCTAAAAAGGTTTCACTTGTCATGTCTGAGACTAACTCCATATGTATTGCTTTTGTTATAAAGCACACAAATAGAGCAACATAGCCTTTTGATATTACAGGTTTTCTTATGCGTGCCTGTTTGATTTCAAACGGGCCACAATAATCTATCCCACAGACATGGAAAGGCGCTATAGGAGTGACTCTGTCGCGAGGCAATGAGCCCATTAACTGTTCTGACGCTACACTTTTTAATTTAAAACATCTTACACACTTATGCAAAACCTTTTTCACCTCTCTTATACCGCTTATTATCCAGAATCTTGATGAAAGATTAGAAAAGGTTAATTTAGGGCCCGCATGCATCAAGTCAAGATGCTCTCTGATTATAATAGAGCTAGTGATCTGACAATTCTTCGGTAATAAAATCGGGTGCCGTTGGCTATATGGAACATTTGCGTTATCAATTCTTCCACCCACTCGTAGAACACCTTTTCCGTCAATAAATGGTGACAAAGAACTTAGTGATCCTTGAATATCATTATGATTTTTTAAACAATGCAATTCATTTTGAAAATGGTTATTTTGTACATAAATTACAATTTTTTCAAGCGCAACATGAAGCTCGGGCACTGTCAAACGTACATTGTTTGGTATTACTTTGTTTTTACAGCTTAAATAAAACCTGAATACATATGCAATAATGCGCTGTAATTTAGCAATATTTGAAATCTTCTCAAAAATAGGCAATTGACCTTGGTGATCAGGTATAAGACAACCGACTTGAGCTTCAGTTGATTCACAGGGTGGAGCTAAGTCCGTAGGCAAAACAACCGGTTCTACCTTATAGTCAGAACCATTCAAAAACAGTGGCCCATGCCACCACATAGTATTGCTGTGCAGAGCTTTCGGATCGACACCGCGAGACAAGCAGTCAGCTGGGTTATCTACACCTGCCACATGATGCCACAAATTACTATTTGTAAGACTTTTTATGAGATTAACCCTGTTTTTTACAAAGGTTTCTAACTTTCCATGTTTCGATTGAATCCATGCAAGAGTTACCATAGAATCCGTATATAAAACAACATCAGAAATTTTTAATATCTCACTTACTTTTGAAATTAACTGACTAAGTAATACTGCACTACTCAGCTCTAACTTTGGTATAGTGAGCCTCTGTTTCAAGGGCGCTACTCTCGACTTGGCGCACACTAGATTAACAACAATATTATTGCCGTGCCGTGCCCGAACATAGACACACCCTCCAAAGGCATGCTGAGATGCATCACAGAATCCAATTAATTGAACAAAATCTGCATTGTGGATTTTCAAATTTCTAATAATTTGAATAGGTTGCAGCTCACAGACATTAGTGTAGAATTTAGACCAATCTTTTAAAATATGGTTGGGTAATTTATCATCCCAATGAAGCTCACACTGCCACAGCATTTGCATAAAAAGCTTTGCTTTGACTACAATAGGTCCTATAATACCTAGAGGATCAAACAGGCTGCCGATAAATGAGAGTACTGATCTTTTAGTCCATAACATGTTACCAAAAGGCTTTACACAGCAAACCTTAAAATTATCCTTTTTGACATCATAATAGATTCCTAAAGCCTTGAGAAATGCATGCTCACTTGACATTTCCTTCTCCTCAAAATGTTGCCTTTCTACAGGGATTCCCATTAAAATGTCTGGATGATTAGCTGCCCATTTATGCAATTCGAAACCACCCTTGGTTAGTAAATGAATAATCTGATCTCGTACCTGAATTGCATCAGCGACGCTCATAGCACCAGCCAAAATATCATCTACGTACGTGTTATTTGCCAATACATTAGCTGCAAGCGGGAACTCTGCACAAAACTGGTCAGCTAACTCCTTAAGACATCTTGTAGCCAGATAACTGGAACTTTTCATACCATACGTAACGGTCTGGAGCTGAAAGCATTTAACATCTTCGTTGAAATTTGACTTCCACAGAATATTCTGTAGGCACTTGTGCGGCTCATTCAAGACTATTTGCCGGAACATAGCTTTTATATCCGTTATAAAAATATATTCAAAGGATCTGAACTGAATTAATATGTCAAACAGATCCCTTTGTGTTAACCTTCCATTAAGCAGAAGATCATTCAAAGAAACTTTTGAATTTGTATTAGCGCTCCCATCAAAAACAACTCTTATCTTTGTTGTTCTCTTATCGGGTCGCAGAACGGGGTGATGTGGCAAAAAATAATGACACTCAAATGGCAAATTACTGTTCTTAATGTCATACAACTTGGCATGCCCTGATTGTACATAGTCATCAATGAAATTAGTGTACTGAATTTTTAAGCCCTCATCCTTTTGAAATCTCTTTAATAAATGGTTTAGTCGCTGAAAGGCTATTGAAAATGAGTCTCCTAACTGCAATGAATCTTGGGACTGAATAAGAGGCAAATTAACATGAAACCTACCTTCTTTCAAGACGGTTGTCTCTTTAAAGACAGATTCGCAGACGTCCTCCGGACATGGCAGGTCCTGTGATGATTCCTCAGGTGACTGCTCCTTGCGACCTTGATCCATGCTGTTATTTGTTAGTGGTTTAGACTCAACCTCCCAAAAACGTTCCATTAAATTGGACAAATTTTCTTGTTCGGTGATAGCATGCAGAACACAGCTTGTTAATGATGTCTGGTTAGTTACACTCTTCATTCCTCCTGCGACAATAAAACCAAATTTAGTTTCAAGAAATGTAAGACCATTAGGCGCTTCAATTTTTTCTGTTAGTATGACATTAAAGAATATGTCAGCTGCCAACAACACTGAAATAGGTTCAGGTGTGTTAAAACTAGCATCAGCCAGTTTGATCCCCTTTGGTATCGATACATTCGACAGAGCAACTTTTTGCTGTGGCAACGGAGAGGTTATCTTATCTACAATAGAGCAAATAACATCCTGAGAATAGGTTCTATCAAGATTGTTAATATTGATAACAACAGCTTGTGATACAGGCCGCTCCCGTTGTCCTAAAGTTGTAATATTTATGTCCTTTTTAAAGGACTTTAATTTTAATTTATTTACTAGGTCAGTGGTGATAAAGGAGGTTTGACTACCACTGTCCAGGATCCCACGGACGGTCAAATAAGTTCCATCCTTACAAGCAAGCTGCAACTTTACAGTAGGCAACAGGACCATACCTGTATCACGGCCGTTGCCCATAGCATTGTGTAAATTAACGGGATCAGGGTTCTCAGAATGCACTTCCTCTTCCACATAATGCAGAAGGCTATTATGCCCATTGGAGTTGCATGATGCACACTTCAATCTATACTTGCATTTAGCATTTTTATGCTTGTTTAAACATATTGAACAAAAACAATTCTCTTTGACAAATTTGATACGATCATCAACAGAACCGAGTTTAAACTCTGTACAATTATACAATTTATGTAAACCTTTTTTGCAATACAAACAATCATTGTTTGGCTTATTTTTATTGTTGACACAATTATTTAGAAAAACTTTAGGTTCTTTTGGCTTTAAATTGGATTTAGGCACAAAAGGGGCTGCCTGTTTTTGACTTTCTTCGTAACTAGAAGCCCTAGATTCAAGAAAAGCTAAAAGATCTGTTACCTTCGGCAGTGTCGATTTAACTCTTTCCATGGAAAACGAACGGGAACTGTATGGATCCAATTTTCTGAGGAGTATTGGAAGTAGTAGCATATCCCAACTTTCAGTTGGCTGGTCCATGTTCTTCAAGGCGCCTAAATGTTGACGCACGTGTGACACCAGACCACGAAGATTTGCAGCGGTACCCTTAACAATGTTTGGATAGTCGAGGATAGTATTAACATGGCTTGAGATTAATACGCACATGTTATCATAGCGTTGCTTTAATAATGACAATGCCTCCTCATATGACTCGTCAACCAGCGGCAATCCATCAATTAGAGCTTCTGCCTCTTTCTTGAGGTGGTTCCGTAAGTGACACAACTTTTGAACTGGCTTTAATGATTTTTCATTTCCGATCACAGCATGGAAAAGCTCAATAAATGGCTTATACTTGGTAACATCTTCTCCGGTAAATACAGGAATATCCAAATAAGGCAATTTGCTGTTATGCACTTGCACTACATCCATTCTTGCAGATTCCTCGGCTACTGCGACCAGCGTGTTTACCTTTGCATATAGGTTATAGTATCTATCTTCGAGATCGTTCGTAAGAAAATCCTCTTCGGTATCTTTTTCCTGTAGGATATTCAATTTCAATTGAATACGTCGATACTCGTCGAGAGTTTTTTCAAGGGCTAAAAACCTGGCCTTTAAAGTTGCAATGCCGATTGCTGAATTGTCCTCCTTGTTTTGCTCGTAATAATTCTCGTATCTGGTAAACGTCGCCTTGCACTGGCCTGCCGAAGCTTTTAATTGCTTTATTTCTTTGTCGGTCGACATGGCTAATACAGAAGCCCTTTAAATTGTGATATAAAGGCCTCCGAAACAATGTTTTGATTTGAAGAACGATTTCACAACAATGCATCGAGTTCGTATGACAGCTTGACAGTGCCTGTCAACCTGACGTTTACAAATGGCAGTCGACAATGCTCTCAGCCAATCAGAAAGCAATGCGTTCGGATACAGTCACGGCAACTTTTGTCAAGTGATGTGATGGATGACCAACGACGCTGCCGCCAAAAAAAATATTTACGACTACCCGAAATTAAACAACCGACACAATGATGGTGCAAATTTTATATAATAGCACAAAATTCACTGTTTTGATCACGATAATCCCACAAATGCACTGCAATCCATAAACTTGCTTGAATATGCGCGAATAGGCGTAACCCCGTGCACAACGAACGACAAAATACAGTCCTTCTACGCGGGGTGGTAACTACGTCACTTGCACTTTTTATTAGTTTTTACAAGTTTTTTGGCACTGAATTTAATTTAACACTTCTCGAAGGACCAAATGAATGAAATGGGATTGGTCTCGAGAATCAAAAACACGTTGCTTTAAGTAAATCGAATTTATTCGGCGACAACGGACGCTACAAGCTTTGAGGTCGAACGGCGAGAGAGCGCGGGCACGATGTTGCCACACTCAAAATTACATTAACGATCGGATACATCGCCAAGTTTGTTGTATTCAACATAGTGAGAAAGTGAAGACGTCGCGCGAGGTGGTGACGAGGCGTCAAAAAGGCGGACAATGGTTTGGCAGTTGTCCGATTAGGTCAAGAAGTTTGGAATCCTCTATAGTGGAGCACAGACTGCCTAACAAGCGGTGAAACATGATAATACTCCTTGGTGGTCGGTAATGATCGTTCTTCTCCGTAGTGGGTTTTAGTGACGTTAACTTTGTCCCTTTCTGATGTATGTCTTGGCATGACTTCACTTATTTTCCGTTGTGACGTCATTGGAATAGAAAGGGACACACGTAAAATTGGAAATATCTACGGAGATCAACGTCAATTTTCTTGTATCAATGCTATCCTTTATAATTTAGATCCATGGATTAGGTCAACATCATCGTTGAGATGAGATAAAATAAAACTATGCTCGGTACAACCTTAACACTTACCACCGCGCGCACAGCACGATTTACCGTTCGCGATCGCCGTGTTTCACAACTTCATGTGGACTGTGCTATTAAAGCCCGACCAGCACTCGTGGCATGCTACTTCTCATTCCTATTTACTGCCAGAGGTTAGTATACTATTTTTCTCCTCGACGGAGGTGGAAAGCGAAAACTTCGTTTAGCGAAGCGGGACGAAAATTGACGCTTTCCGTCCGGAGGGGAGAAAAGTACGTTCATTTACCTATTTATTTTTTCGCGATGTTTAGTGAAAGTGGTTCAGTGATGGTCTAAACGGGCATTTTCACTTTTTTGTGTACCCCTCATTTTTAGGCTGTCCCACAGATTCAACATTTAATAGCGAGATAAATATGGATATGAGGTCTAACTTTTGGAATAAAAACGTTAAAACATGTATTTAAATTGATGAATTCATTAGAAATCTCGGTTCAAATACGTTTTAATTATTAATTATAAATATTTAAAGTGTTCAAAGTAACTGTTTTCGGCATGTCCCACCCCTTACCACCTTTAAATTACCCGAAATTACTGAAATATTTTCTATGAACACATGTTAAGAGTTTTGGTGCACGTATTGGGTACTGCTTTGTCGTCACAAAAAATAAATTTGTAGATTTAAACTCTAATAACATAGGCTTAAAATCTATTTTTCAAAAAATACTCTAAACTTGAACCGGTCGGACATGTCAGTTTAGTGACGGTCCCCCTTGTATCTAAATAATTACTAAACTCATATTATTTATTGAAAATAGCAACATTATCTGAAGAAGACTACGGCCGCCATCTTAGAAATAGGTCATTTTGTCAAAGTTTCGTGAGAGAAGGGTATTTTGTTCGTGTCGGCTGCTGTCTCCATTTTCTTAGTCAAGTTTGTGACGTTATTATTATTATTATATATATTTCTTAGATCCTCCAACTGTTTCAAACGAATCCGATATTATTCAGATATCGTTTGTCATGTTTTATTCAATGCAAAATATCATAACTGTGATTAGAAAAACGTTTTCATTCAATTCTTGCCCGAGAATGTGACGTCAGTTTGGTGACATTTTTGCCTGTCATTTAAGAACTCTTTTTTTTATCAGGGTACACATTCTACTGAAATTGCCCAAACCACCCCATTAAATATTACTATGGTTTTTTGTTACAGCCTGTGTAAAATCATATCATAACAGTATCTATAGCTATGGTAACTATAAAGTGACATAACTAATACCTTCGATCAAAATTATTTTGATCGAAGACTAATACATCAAAATTAAATATGTAAAAATAACGAATACCATAAGAATAACGAATACTTACATCAAATGAAACATGTAAAAATTGAAGGTACGCCTGCCGATAAGACTACGTGGCATGTTGATAATAACCACAGGAACGTGAATAACTAGTGTATAAGTTATACACTACATTTGTTATACATAAACAGTATAACCAACGGCGCGCGAAGTTTCACTTCTACCACTGGATTATTAGTTATTCTTATGCTAGTATTATCTATTGATTGTTCGACTAAAAGACTAGATAACTTACGTAT
Source organism: Agonopterix heracliana (assembly GCA_963693445.1). Taxonomy (NCBI): domain Eukaryota; kingdom Metazoa; phylum Arthropoda; class Insecta; order Lepidoptera; family Depressariidae; genus Agonopterix; species Agonopterix heracliana. The sequence goes on from OY856308.1 coordinate 3,394,378, forward strand.
CTATTTTCTCAACAATACTTAAATCAGATTTGGCGGATGGAAACTTGTCTTGATTCCAAATAAAGTTACGGACAGATGTCTAGCTTAGATGAAACCAAAAGAGGAAGAACTCAAGGCGCGCCAAAGGCTCAATGTACGGTGCGGTACGGTTTTAGAAACGGGTGCGGTACATAATACCGATAAAGTGCAAACTAGATACGAGCACAAAATAAATACTAGTACCAACCGTAAAGAAGAATCACTTCAACAGCTTTAAATAAATAGCTACTCTCTATGCGCGGCAATAAGGTGCAAAGCTATTCACACCAACTTATCCACGGCGCGCGTGCTAAAAAAACGAAACGAGTCTTTTAACACTTTTACTGCTAATGTCAAAACCATGAACCTCACGCAGTTCTAAAATTGACCCCTTCGTAGGTCATGAGCACAGTCGTAACGGTGAAACGCCCAACAACGCTCGCCAAGGTTAAGGTGACTCACAATGTAGGTCATGAGCACAGGCGAAATGCAATAGAACTTGACCCCTCTCGTAGATCGTGCGCACAGTCGTAACGTTGAAACGATAAATGTGGCCCGCATCGTGGGTCACCCGCGCAGGCGTAAGTTTTTCGGTGACTCGCGCGGTAAGTCATTAGCTCAGGCTAACTGCAATAGAACTGACTCGTTACGTGGGTTCTTTAGCACTGCGGTCCATTTGTCGCTGACCTACGACTTAGGTAGGACCTACTACGAGGTAGGTCAGCAGCGAAAGTGATATTTATATTTGCCCAAGAGGTACGGACCTCGACAATGGGCGTTACTGGGACTACGCGGCGGATTGGGCGGAGATCGTTGAGATGTTCCGGCATTGTGCTAAGCATCTTCTTCGTTTTGGTTTTATCTAAGCTGTCTAATAGTAAGTTTTATAAAATCAAATATTAATTTGTTGTAAAACAAATTATACGACACTATTTCTACACTGGATTGTACTTATTATAATGGTTTGATTTGTATACAATATTCCAAAATAAGTATTTTATTCCAATCTTTTTGTCACTCAAGTATCATTACTTTGTGCACGTTTTAAGAGGACATAATCATGAGCTCCATACAAATAAAGTTTAATTCTATTTATAATTAAACTCGGTCTAGAAACATCTGTATCTGTGGTTTATCAGATTTGCGTTGATATCTTTAGTTTCAAAGTAACATTGGCTTAAAGATTTCCATACAAATCTTAAATTAATCCTGGCATTAGAACTGAACATTTTAGCGGAAATCTGACAAACCACGGGCACAGAAAATTATATTTGGATAGGTAGTGTTTAAAAATTTCATTTACTAATTGGTTAGTATTGAACATAGGATCTAACTTGGTTTGTATGCAGCGCGCTCGGACGCTCTGCAAGCACTATTCTCTTTTTTAGATTTCTCGATTGGAATCAAATAGAGATTCACTGGAATTCATCATTAGTTACTAGAAATGTTGCTTTTGAACACTGAATCTGTTCTATCTATCTACTATACAAATATGTCTCTACTGATTCTTTTCTATCTACCATACAAATATTTCTCTATCACTTAAAAGCTGGCAACCCAAACATTTCAGGCTGGAACTTGGCTAACGTTGGCAACACTATCGTCGCGTGGGAGGTCAGCTTCTTGTCTAGATGAGGATCTGGGACCATGACTACTTGCATGCCAGCTTTCACGCCTGCTGTCACACCGTGGGGCGAGTCTTCGAATACTAGACACTGAAACAACAAATATTACATCTTTTTTACTAATTGGGATATTTTCTGACGTGTAGTCTGCGTGCCTCGATAGATGGCGTTGAGGTGACATTGGTCCGAAGCACGAAGGTAGTAATTTGTCTACTACAAGATTGGTATACTTCACTTCACATAAAGCCTGACCAGCGGGGCTAGTACGCCAACCCGCGATAGCGTGATATAGCGCTATCACGCTTCCGCTCTCTTTCTATTTGCACGCGACAGAACGAGACAGAAGACTAAATTTGACAGATGGATGTGTTAAATGTGGTTGGCGTTCTAGCCCCGCTGGAATATAAAAAACCTGGTTTGGGGGCGCTGAAATCCACTTTCACCTTTAATGTTAGTGTTCCAAGTACAAAAAATAGTTCCAATGATTTTCCGCAACATGGCGAGGTTTTTTATATTTCTGGTCGGGCTTTACACATCAAAATTTCTGCTTCAGCATATGCCAGGTTTCTTTCACTGTTTTGTTTGAGAGTAGTCAGTATTACGTACATAAGTTAGAAACTCGTTGGTACATGATTCAAACCCGGTTCATCATGATTGAGTATCCATTTCATTCCTCTCTGCGACGCGCCACCGATGATCTCTACAGGGTGAAATTGATATCATTGGCATCCTTTTAAACTAAGAGTCTACCCATCAAACTGAACAACTTTTACTATGGGAGCAAACCAATCGGAGCAAAAAAAAACTGCTGTCCCATACATTTGAGTCGTGCAGGCAGCGGCGGCGGGTGCAGTTTAGTATAGGACAGCAGAATTTTTTTTGCTCCGATTGGTTTGCTCCCATAGTAAAAGTTTGCTCTTAGTTTAAGAGAATATTATTCCGAGAGCGAAAATGCGCGCTGCATACAAATGTACTATGGTGATATTTTCAATACTAACCAATTAAAGTCAATGAAATTTTGCAGAAACAATCTAGAAACAAATCTCTATGCTTCTATAGAGTCAGATTTTCGTTAAAATATACAGTTTCAATGCTAGGATTAATTTAAGATTTGTATGGAAATCTTTGAGGCACTGTAACTTGAAAACTATACATTTTAACGAAAATCTGACTCCATACAAGCATAGAAATTTGTTTCTAGATTGTTTCTGAAAAATTTCATTGACTTTAATTGGTTAGTATTGAAAATATCACCATAGTACGTTTGTATGGAGCGCGCTCCGAATAATATACCCATAAAAGGATGCTTATGATATCAATTTCATCCTGTATACGTATAGGTACTAAGCGATATGTACAGTGCATCAATGTCGCTAACTCTGCGTTGTTATTATTTCGTAGTTCGTACAGCGAGCGATACGTCGTACGTATGCGACATTGCCGTTTGGCGCGAGTGGCAGAAATCAACCAAGTGATTCGCTTACGATTTGCCAAAGTGTAGCTGCTCTTACCGGTATCTACGGCCGAGTCAATTTATTATTAAACAAAATAAAAAAAACATTCTCACCTTAGAAGGATCCGGTTTATCAGGGAATCTAGCAGCAGCCACCAAGAAAATGTCAGGATGCGGCTTTCCAAACTTGACTTCGGGGTCACTGCTGCCCATTACCCAGTGGTGGAACGTCTTAAAGAGTTCCTCATGGGCAGCCATTTTCGTTTTAACTGATCTTTCACTGGACGAAGTGGCTAGTGCGAATGGCACTTTGGTTTTGTGCAGATGACGGATCAGTCTTTCAGCACCTGGGTATAAGATTGTCTGAATAAATAAGCCGTTTTAAAGATACATGCAGTCGAGGCCATCGTTTTCGTACACAAACTATTTTATATTGTCTTCATCTTCATATGTGTGAACATAAAATTGGCTTACAAGTATTATGTACACACGGCGACACATCAAGCTATACAAAACCAACATAAGCTGGCCGCGCTACGTTGTAAGTCACTCGACCTACGCGCGGCCAGCTTATCTTGGTTTTGTATAGCTTGATGTGTAGCGTACTTTGTTTCTCTGCATCTCTTGATAAGATTACTGCATATAATTGTTTGGTGTCAATTATGTCACCTGTTAAGGTGACGTATTGTAGTGGATGTATTTACATATACTCGTATATTGCGCCCCTGGGCAAATATATTTGGAATATCTGGATAAACACAGAATACTTTTTTAAAGTCAATGCAGACGAAGTAGCAGACAAAAGCTAGTTGACTGACAAAATTCTCTGACAGCAGGTTGACCCACTAACTTGCCTCCACCAACACGCACTGGGCCCGCGTGGTGGAGTATGGCCCACTCCCTCTCACCCTTATTCGTGACAGGAGACCTTTGTCCTGCAGTGGGGATCCTATAGGCTATAACTTACTTTTATAACATTACTACAGTTTACCCGCGCCTTCGTCCGTACAAAGTTACCAGATTTTAATTCAAATCATAAGCTATCAAACAAAAAAAGTTACATCAAAATCGGTTCAGTAGCTTTTGTGTGATGATGTTACAAACAAACAAACAGACAGACAAAAATTCTAAAAAAGATTGATCTGGAGTCAGGGATAGGTACGGTCAGCATCAGAGAAATCGGACCCCCCTGCGCTTATACAGATTAAGATAGAGGGGTCAGGTTTCTCTGATGCTGACTGTACTATCGCGGACTTTTCCGCCTGACCACCACTAGGCTCATTTTTCCTTGCATACTAAAAATAAAAGCTCTGCCGGTAGATTTAGTAGTAGCTGTTCAGAATTATTTAAGATTTGGGCACGGACTTGAAAGAAATATGGACCGAATATTGCACTAAAAAGATGTGACCTTGCATGCAGGTTACAATCTCGTTTGTTCTACAAGGGACCTACACTCACACAGATTCACTAGCTCTAGGCTGAGGTGCTACAACCCGTTACCATTATGTACCGCGGCACGCACACAAAAGGGGTTCTTCACTCATGATTAGACGAGATTACGTCTTTCTTCTTTTAAGTCTGTGGGTTAGGGTAAGTTTGTGTTTTCTAGTGTTTTTACTATTTCCTTCTATATCGTTTTAAGTTGTTTAAATAATTGTTCATTAAATTAAATCGCTGTCTGGCTCCGCCCTATTTATGAATAGACCAATGAATGAATAGTTTCCAAGCAATAAATAATGCGCGAAATTATGCGAAAAAAATGTTAAGTGATCAGGCGGAAAAGTCTGTGATTGTGCTTAAAACCCCATATTGTAATCTTTTTGTTATAAATATCTTTAATGTACAGACACACTTCTGTTACTGTTTTATAATACCTAGTTTAGAAAAACCAGAGTCACGTTGCGGGGTTTGCCTCGAACACTTGTCTCTCGCGTGGTGTTCGCGCGGTTCGCGTCTCAGCCTGCCACGAGGCTCTAAAATCCTTCTCAGTTGTTCTTACTCAAAAACAATCCTCGAGATTGGATAGACACTCCCTCAAACTACTTGACACTGGCGAAAACTAACAAGGAAACGCCATTAAATAAAAATAGAATAGAATAGAAAAAACCAGAACTTTAAGCCTACCATCCAAAAGTGGTGGCCCAGCCAGCATAGTATCACCAAGCACCAGCAGCTGATCCCTAAACTCCTTCGGTGTAACCGGCAGGTTCAGCTCCTTGCACAGGATCTCCGACAGCCGCTGCTCCGTCCCACCCAGGATCTTCATCATGAGCTCGTCCGTGTACTGGTGGCCGTAGTTCGCACATAACTGAGTTATCATCTTTTTGTACACTAGTTCGGTATCTGAAAATTTATTGTGTTTGGTATTAAGAGAGGCAGAGGAAGATCTATGAAGTTATCTAGCACAGTTAGGCCATGCCATACATACATACATACATAAACTCACGCTTTTTTCCCAGAGGGGGGAGAATATGGATCTCCATTTTGGACGGTTCTGACACACTTCTCTTGCTTCCTCTAAGTCCATACACCTTGTCATACATTCCCTTCGATTTTGACTACTTTTACATCCCTGTAGCTTTGGTGCCGTTAGTAATAAATGCTTAAGCGGACCAGTTCTAAAAAAATATTTCTTTAGTCAGCACTGGCTCGGCACTTTCACATTTGGACCAAAAATTTATGAAACCTGGACGATGTCCTTTTAACACTTTCGCTGCTAACGACCTACGGCATAGGCATAGCCTATCGACGACAAATGGGCCGCAGTGCTAAAGAACCCACCTAGCGAGTCAGTTCTATTGCATTTCGGCTGTGCTTATGACTTACCGCACGAGTCGCCGACAACCTTACGCCTGCGTGGGTGACCCACGATATGAGCCACGTTTATCGGTTCAACGTTACGACTGTGCGCATGACCTACGAGGGGGGTCGAGTTCTATTTCATTTCGCCTGTGCTCATGACCTACAGCGCGAGTCGCCCAAACCTTAGGCCAGTGCTGGTGACCCTCGTTTTAAGCTTAGCAACGAAAGTGTGGTCAGTGGGTCATTTTCGGGGCGGAGAAGAGAGTTAAAGGTAAGTTACTTACTTAAAAATTTGAAAGTAAAATATGAACTTATCTATTCCAATTGTAACTTTTTTTACTTCATCATCAAGGAAGTGAAATGTAAATACATAACCTTCGAACCAATAACATTGACTTAACTAAAAGGTCGAATGAAACAAACTTACCTAATAATAAACCGTCCATATCAAAAATGCAATGTGTAACTTTCTTAACATTTTGAGTCGACAAAAATCTCCTGCCGATCGAATTTGATAATGTTTTTAACATATAAACTCTCATGGTTATGCCGGTTATGTAAATATATTTTACACAGTTTTTAAATTTATTGTTTTTCTTAACAATAAAGTTATTGTTGTTAAAAGTTTTATATAATTTAAGGTTTTTCACAATAACAAAATCGCAGAACACATTGCATCTGAGAGTGAATGTGTAAAAAAAAATTACGAAACCAAACTTTTGAATGAAAAATACTATAGTAGGAATAATGAAATCTGTTATCTCTTTCAAATGTTCCTAGGAGTTCTAAGATAGAAAGAAACAGCTATATTGGCATCTGTCAAAGTGTTGTGTTGCTACAGGAAAGATTCGTTCACTTTCAAAAGAGTAAAGAAACCAACTTTACATGAAAAATGAGGTAACTGTAAATTTTTTAAAATAGGTGTTTAACTTTTATTTTATTTTAATGTGCTTTCTGATAAAAAGGATAATAGTTTGTTGCTAAATTATGACTGCTGCAAATGCTGAAGGAATAAAATTGCATGTTGGCAACAGCGTTTCTCTTCTCAGTCGTTCGCTTTCGGCGCACTTCAGCCAGCGCAGTCGGGCTGCGACCATCATGGATCGCAGTTAGTCGTCGCGTTCTCAGTGTGTGTACCGTTTACATTACACAGTTAATTTCATATTTATTAATTTTTTTGTACTTTTATTTATGAAACGTTTAAACTTTTTAGTGCATATTGTTTCAAGTTAATTTGTCGCGAACATGGCTGTGAAAGAGTGTTGTTGTTCGAAACTGTCGCCTAACAAAAAATCGATTTTCGGGTTCAGAATGCGGAGCGAAATTTTGTATTTACTACTGATCGCAAGTTTTCTGACTATTGCTTCTGCTGCAGACACGGAAATATCGTGTTCAAATGTGAAAAATGTCTTTGAAAGGAAAGGAATTTTGTCTTCGGTGGATATTCAAGAGCAACCAAATTCAGGTGAGAATCATGCGCTCTCTTTGCATAGCTGAATGTGATAGATAATGATAAATGATAATAAAACGATACGCCTTACACAGATTGGTGTTGATAGTCATGTAAGGCTAAAACGATAGAAATAAACCTAAGCAACTTTAATATTTTAGACGTAACCTACATAATTTTAATCGCTAGCGTAAATATGGCAGTGTTTGCTGTTTATTTTATGGCCATAAAACATTAAAGTACCTACTCAGCAACCTGTTGAAAAGTGGACTAGAGTATGATGTTATGCACACTTACATAAAATAATAATTGCCAATATACTCAATGATAGGTACCTTACTAGCAAACGCATAATACCGTTTGTATTCACTTCAATAACTTCTATAATTAAGCGATTAGAACTTCTTTTCTATTCTATTCTATTCTATATTTTAAAAAATGGCTGCCATCTTGGGTATGTGATGATTTTGCCAATGTCGAGTTTTTATAGCTAAAGTGCTTGACGTTGTACGGTTATATTGATATTTTGGTGACTTCAAGGGTTGTTCTTATAAAAGAACAATATACTGAGCCACCACTGGAGTTCCACTGTGGACCGGGGATGGGGCAACCGACGCGCACGTGACCACCCAATAGCAGACCCACAGAGCAACTCTTCTTTTCTATAATGATTATATCTGACAAAAACTATGTGTGTAACATAAGAATAACACCTTTTAAAAAAATATCAATTTATCCATGTTTGAATACACTAGTGCAGTGCAAACACGAATTTATAAAACTACCCACATCTATTTATAACCTACTCAACTCTTCAATTCTTCAAATAAGGACTAATTTTATAATATACTACGTAGCAGGTTCGTAGGTAAGTGCCTATCAGTGATAGTGAATGTATCAGTAGCTTTGTTAACTTTTAAAGGATAATGAAGTAAACTTAGGAAATCCCTCAAGATAAGAAAACACCTTTACCTGAAGAGAAACACGTTAAGACAGGAAGACTTGCGAGGCCTTTTTCAACTGTTAATCCCAAGAACTCCTTTTATCTGTCGGTCGCCGCCTTTTCTGTCTATTTAGTTTATCTTTATTGTTGATTTTTATGACAAAACACAATGTTTTATGTAAGAAACAAAAGAATCTTCAGTCCATTCTTTGTTGCATGTTTTACTACTTCTTGTCGATGATCACTTGCATGGTATTTAAAGTAAGTACCTACCGATGTAAGTTTTTATCAAATAATGTGAATGTTTACAGTTACACAATAGTTTATGTTAAACAGATTGAAATTATTAAATCATCTATTAACATAAACGGCGATTGCATGCTCTATCATCATTAGCTCTGTTCAGTACCAAACCAATACTCTCATGCATACATGCTACCTTCGGGCAATCTTTATAGTTTATTAACAAAATAAACATGGTCTAAAAGCCAGAGATACGTAGGAGTTGATACAGTAGGCGGCGTTGTGAAATGCACACGTTGCGACATAAACAGATATTAAATAGGTGGTTCGCAGAACCAAATCTTCAAAGCATTTTGTCTTAAGAACTTGATCAAAAAATATTCACAAACATCTTTATGCTCCCGGCAATAAAGTTCCGTTTTGTATATACGAATTCAATGTCAGGAAACATGTTTAAAGTTAAAAGCTAGCACAGTCAAGTAATGGTAGGTACGAGGTACCTATAAGCGTGGGCGCCCCACGGAAGGTTCAGTAACAATTTGACACGGTTTTCAGACGTTTATTCGGAGTTATGGAAGCTTACGGCGTTGTTAATGCTTGTGTGTGCCATTAAATCTTTTATGAAAACTCCATTGACGAAGACATTTTATCTCTTTTTTTACTTTCAGCTGTAGAGTCAATCATGTCATGGTTACTTTTACTTCCCATTTCGTATGTTTTAACTGCCATTGTAAGAGGGTCAAAAGTTTACGGTTTTACTCTTTCCAATATGCAGTTGGTTGCATTGAAAAGCATCAACTGGTTCTTGGGCACCATTCAGTCATTACATCTTCCTTTTTCGGAATTCGAAAGTATGCATGTCGGTGTCTTGATCGCCAAAGAATTATTCCGTAATAATTTACAGTCGTGGGCACAGGGAATTTAGCACACGCAATTCTTCGATATCTTCTCACGAATATTATCACAGTTAACACGAACTGTGCTGACTTCCAAAACTAAATCTTGTTTGAACATTTAAACAATGCATTTCGCATCTCCCACATACAAGATACACGTGTATTAACTTTAATGTTCTTGAACTCAACAGCACTAAAACTGTAGTATATTTGCGAAAGTATTAAGTGTCAGAGGGTTTGGAAGTCGAGCCCAACCCATCCTTTACTGTAAGGTGATAGGTACGGTACATTATTAATGAACCACTACCACACCCAACAGGTCGATATTATCCATGAAGCTATTAAAGCCTTCCGATCTAATAATACTAATTGATCAATACGGCTGTGCTAAGTGATCTATGATTAGATATAAAACGATACAAGGTCTAAACAAACTTATTAATTCTTAATCATATACCGTAGTAAAGTAGTTAAGTAATTTATACGCAAATAGCTACTCTCGTTTTATTCATCACCAATGCAAATTCGATAGAAGCGGTCAGATCAGATTGTCTATACCTGTTTTTGCAATTAAGATAGAGCGTATATTTAAGAGGCAGTTGACGCCACGATTCCCAATATGGTTGCGCTGTCTGATAGATCGAGCGCCGCCAGGAGTGCGATTTTTGAACATGTGATTTCCCAACGAGCGGTAGAAAGTTATACCTGTCTCACGTAGCACATCAAAACTTGACATTTGCAAGATGAGACAGGTATAACTTTCTACCGCTCGTTGGGAAATCACATGTTCAAAAATCGCACTCCAGAGCGGTATCAAGTTTTACAAAGTATTTTGCATACCTCGCGGCTTATTTAACATGCAATACTCGATCGCCGGTACTAACGGGTGACCTGTCGCGACAACTACCGGCATTTGTGTGCAGACTTCTATCTCAACGGTTAGCATTAACATTAAATAGTCTGGTAAGGAGTTTTGCTCGGCACAGCGGTTAGTGCACCGGAAAGGCGTGCTATGATTCACGGACTACTAAGTTAGGATTGAATTAAAGATAGTACTGAAATAGGATCATTAATGAGCGGAAAGTATTAACGATGAAATGCACTTCATCCAATTATTGCCGTATGCGTTGATGCTTAGTCTGATTATACTTTTCTTACGTATCAATAAATGTATACTAAAAACGGACTGAGGTTAACTTTCTGTTCATAGGAATAGAGGTCAGTTGCCCCCGTTTTGTTTACACATCTTTCGTCAATGGGAATATTATAAGGATGGATGGCTATCGTTATCACAAGATAGAATATCCTGTTTGGATACTTTCTAAACTAACCTATCTATCATGGCTGTCACAGGAGTCCCATTTATAGATAACGAGCATCGGGGAATGCGGACTGGACTAGGACTACTTAGCTGACGCAAGATTTTATTACTTTGTTATAGAGATGATATCGATGTTGAATTTGAATTTCAAATGTTGCAGATAGTCATTAAGAAATGCATTAAAGGAATGCTTGCAATAAACTTAAAATTAACAGTCTGAAATAATGATAACTTATAAAAATTACCTACAATTGTACCTACCTTAATACAATTTCAAGAATTATAATGAACTTAGCCATAATATAAATTACAGAAATTTTACTTACACTGTTTTTCCTGTCGAGTTTTACAGCAACCCAAGTTTCAAACGATCAATGAATCATTCGTCATTCGTTCGATTTTTGAAATAAAATTTATGTAACAAATGTTAAAACGTCCTTTTTGAATTTTCTTTTGTTATTGTTAAATGTTAATTTTAATTCAGTTTTTACTGAGTTTTTAGACTTATGAGCAGTTTTGAAGGCGTATTAGGTATCTGCTTACCTACGGCAGGTAAGTTAAGCTACTACTTATCTAGAACTCTCTCCAATGTTTGAGTTGCAGTGGGTGGACTGGTTGAGTTGACACGTTGGAGTAAACATAGAGGAGGTCGTCAACCTAAGCTTATTGATTAACTGGTTGATGGTAGATTATTATAAATACAGTTTACAGGCCACTGGAAAACTCACGTAGTGCGAAGTAGGTATTGTGATTGAGCAAGTTTGGCACCATGTAAACGCAAACGCATTAGGTACCTACCTACCTTCTACGTGACGATTTACCAGAGAAAGACGTTGATTGTAGGTTGTCCGAGTTTGATCCTTTTCCTTGAACTGTTCTTTTTTTTAAATGTCAGAATTTAAAAAAAGTAGGTACTAGGTCTACATTTTTAACGAGAATTAATTTCTTCATCAAAACTGTTGGCAGATAGGTAGGTACCTAGGTAGGTAAGGTACCTAACTAGGTACTAGGTACTTACTTACTTCATAATTTCTCTCATCTCATCTTCAAATAGGTAAAAAAATAAATAAGTAGGTATGATAATAAATTGCTAAGTAGTTTTCTTCTTATAATCTTAACAAAATTGAGGGCGCCACTATCGCTTTACATGGTAGCACTAGGTACCATGACTAAACTAGGTAAGCCTACCTATTTTGATACCTACTTGCACTTAATTTTCTCCAAAAATACAAGGAAAAAATTACCTACTAGTACGTACCTATAGGCACTTAAATAAATAGTTCTCAGAATTTTGCTGTGACAGCAGAAACACACTAGACATTTTAGATTTCAATGTCAATTTTATGTAAAACACCCATGGAAATGCTAAAAATGAAAAATTCTTGACCATGTTTTTTTAGATAATATATCTACCTACCAGTGCCCAATACAGTAAAATGACCTACTGTAGTTAATTCTCGTCTCAAATCGAAATAATCCAAACAAATTAATCATCCACTCCATATTGAATTGAAAAACGTTGACGAAATTACCCGCTACCTGCACAAAATTCCATTATCCTCCATAGGAACCCTTTCAATCAAGTTTAAAAGGGGTCTATCAGACCCAGGGCCCTTTGTAAGGCCTACGAGCTTTTATTCAGTAATTAGGGCCTTCCAAGCGTTCCCTTGGAACAGGATGCGGTACAATGAGACCTTTTTTGCGAACCTTACATCTGTCATTCTGATTGTGGTCTTTAATACGATTAATTAGAGTTCTTTAGCAGTTTTTTAAGGAATGTTAGTTTTTTTCTTAATGGTCAAGTACTTACCTAAATATTTCATTGCAGCACTAAGGCTACACATCATTGTCTATTTGTCATATTTAATACCTAGGTACCTAGGTATCATCATCGTCATCTCAGCCGACTGCTGGACATAGGTAAAAAGCTTAGAAAAAGTATATGTCTAGAATGAGCCTCACGGTTTAACCGTATAAAACAAAAGGGGCTAACTTTCTTAGGTTGGTGTGCGTGAGGCGCCATACTAATTACGTATGTGGGCGTGTATATGTATAGGGTTTTGGAACCAGTACTGGTTCCTATTTTTTTCGACACTTTCGTAGCTTTGACTGTCTATCTTGATAATCTAAGGTAAAAGGTCGAAAATTATCAGTTCCCAATAGTATTTTCTGTCATCATTCATACATTCTATACCTTCTAAAATGAGTAATATGGCGTCATATTACTAAATATATTTTTTATAGTTTATCGCTGGCTGTTATTAAAATATAACTGATAAACTTTTTTATCTTCCAAATTCGAAATTATAAAGAAAACTCATCACGTAGTTAATTAAGAGACGTACCCTCAGAATAGGACCAAAAATTAAGAGAATTTATTATTCCGAGAGCGAAAATGCGCGCTGCATACAAACGTACTCTATGGTGATATTTTCAATACTAACCAATTAAAGTCAATGAAATTTTGCAGAAACAATCTAGAAACAAATTTCTATGCTTCTATAGAGTCAGATTTTCGTTAAAATATACAGTTTCAATGCTAGGATTAATTTAAGATTTGTATGGAAATCTTTGGAGGCACTGTAACTTGAAAACTATAGATTTTAACGAAAATCTGACTCCATACAAGCATAGAAATTTGTTTCTAGATTGTTTCTGCAAAATTTCATTGACTTTAATTGGTTAGTATTGAAAATATCACTATAGTACGTTTGTATGGAGCGCGCTCCGAATAATATACCCTTAAAAATCCTTCATCGGATTTAATACCGAAGAATCATAATGAGAGACAAAACATAACTTTCCGTCACTTTCGTTTTAAAATTCATAAATATTCAAAACAATCGCGTAGGTAGGTAGGTCTGTGACAGAATCGATGTTTTCACAACAGTAGTAAAATACAATCAAATAAAACCATTAAACTGGCTATAAACTAAACCTTGTCAAACCAAATTTGAGTGCTATTCGTAACATATCTATAACAAGAAGGCACCCACAACAAATCTATAGGAAGCTCGTAAATACAGGGTCCAACTTAATATGCTGACACTTTTTTAAGAGGATGATCAGACCATCAAACTAAACAACTTTCTCTATGGGACCAACATCGAAATCGCGAAAAAATAATCAGCTGTCCCATACGTTTGGCTCGAGTAGGTTTGCACTGTTGTATGGAACAGCAGATTTTTTTTTCGCGATTTCGATGTTGGTGCCATAGAAAAAGTTGTTCAGTTTGACGGTCTGATCGTCCCCTTAAAAAAGTGTCAGCATATTAGGAAGGACCCTAGATAGGTATAGATAATAAAGAATCGAGCATCCGAAACTCGGTCCGAGGTCGAAAATGACGTCAATGTACATAACTACATTGTGTTTACTTGAACTACGTACCTTGCCTACATAAAATTACGACCATGATTCCCACTAGGGGTTCTCAGAAACTTTAGAACATCTTCAAACCGTAGAAACGACTGCGATTTTAATGTAATTCTCATTGATTTTCCCATAGAAATGAATTCATGTTGTTCAATCGCCCCTTTCAGTGTGTAACGTATTTAAGTTTATACCCTATAATGTAAGGAAAAGTATAAATTAACCTTTAAACCACATACTCTTCCCATCAAACAGAACAAATTTTAGTATGGAAACAAACCGACCGAAGCAAAAACAAAATCAGCTGTTACATACATTTGAGACGAGAGTTCCCTAACGTCTGTTTTTTTAATGCTCCGATCGATTTGCTCCCATAGAAGTAAGTTGTTCAGTTTGATGGTTAGATAGAGTATGTGGTTTAAACTTTTCCTTACAGGGTGTAAGGATATCATAAAACCGTAAAATCATGAGGAATAAAAAAGTAGCGGTTCTCTTCATATAAATTCAAATAACATTCGATAGCGCGATTTAAAAACGTGCAGCGCCATCTATTGACAAAATTGTTAGTTTGTTTGTTTGTTCGCGCATCACGCAAAAACTAATGAACCGATTTTGATGAAACTTTTTTTGTTTGATAGCTTATGATCTGACTTAAAATCTGGTATATAATTTGTGCGGACGAAGTCGCGGGAAAACACTAGTAATTAATAATAGTAAAAAAAACATAATTATGTATGTTACACCCTTTTCCCAGTCGAGTCTCTTCGTTTACCTAGCAAAAGCACAGATTAATAATAAGTTACTACGTGCAAAAGTAGGCACGTGTACAATTATCTAAAACCTATTCTGGCATTCTGCTTGCTCGTAGAATCTTATTAGCGGATCAAAGTGCAGGAGAAATATATTATTTACGTCAAACAAAACATTATGGAACATGGAAACGCGAATCGTTGCATAATTTTGTTACATTCATGTCTTTATGAGTTTAAAGTCCTCATGTTGCTACTTTTGCGTCTACCATATTATTATAATATTTATCAAACATTTTATACACCGTGAAATCGGGGTCGTTTTAATTTAAATCTAGAACATGCTTTAAACCATCAAACTGATCAACTTTTACTAAGGGACCAACTTTGAAAGGGCGAAAAAAAAATCTGCTGTTTCGTACATTTTCGATATTGGCTCTGTAGTGAAAGTTGTTCAATTTTATAGGTGTATAACAATGATCACCATCAGCCTGTGTACGTCCCATTGTGGGAATAAGGCCTAGCACTAAGGATTCGAGAAGACGAGAAAGATCGAGATGTGCCTGTCTTTGTTCCTTTTTGGGCATGCCAAAATAAAGCTTTCTCCTTTTGTCGCTTTGACAAAGCCAATGCCAAAGATTGTTAACTATAGCCATGCTAGCCACATACTGATATCCTCTGATGAATAATCGTTAAGGCCCGGTTATTCGAGTGCAAGCGTCTCTTTCTTACAAGCATAAGTTTGCAATTAGCCATCCCGCTTCAATTGAAGGCAGGTCCGCAAAAAAACGTATTTTTCATCAATATCTTTTCTCTCTGGTGGTGGGGGAAAAAACTAGCCTGAGAATAATTTAGACAATTACATTTCCTATTTTTCAGTGTATTTTTTTTATTTGTAGTGTTAATAATCTTTAAGTAAAACTTGAAAAATAGTAATAAACTACCTATCATTGCATGCTTTTATGATCGAGAGAAGTAATAACTATCGTGTTTTGAGCCACAGAATAATCGAGAACAGTTCATGAACAACAACATATATTTTTTCTGGATTAAAACAACGACTATTTCATGCCTTAAAACTCAACCAAAAACAGGCGATTTGGAAGATCCTGCCCTTAAATTAGAACACTTTTAGCTTGATGATAGCTGCCCCCGTAGAATGATGCGCGCGAAAGCGCTACATAACGCTGCTATGCTACAGCCGCTAATGGTGGTGGCAACAATAGGGTCCTAATTTGAATGTGGAATCCTAAAAAGTTGCAAAAGAAAAGTCTCGTTTCCATATCTGTCATTAAAAGAAAGCAACAGTCCATATTCGTACTACAACATACAGCAACTGCCTTACGAATAAGGGTGAGAGGCTTAATTAAAAATAAATATCGTTAATTAATTTAATTACTTAATTATTGACCGACAACTCCAACAGAACCTGGCACAACCCTTATATGAACCAAATACTAGTTACCAATAAGGTAAAAGTTAGAACAAGTTCCAAATCCCTGAACGTCAAAAAAGAAATCCGGAAAGTCTTCAAATTGTCGCGTGCACTGCCACCCTCGTATCAAGCAATATTGAATCTTAAAACTGAGAAATAAGAGTGTTCTTGTGATCGTATTGTAACCAGCTAGGCTTGAACCGGCCGGACATTCCAGAGTTGGTCGAAGGCAGGTGGCGACCTGTCGTTGCAGCCGCGGACCGGTCGCATACTGAGCCAAGCCTGTTTCCGCAAAAAATGCTCCGTCTCGACTTGCACTAGGAAGCTTTTGGAGTAATTCGCTTCGCTTTAACGTTAACGAACCCCTGGCGATTGAGGAATGTTAGTATCGAGCTGTCAAATGTTTCATGAGGTTATTTCTATCACTTTTAAAAATGTGCAAGTGTTAGATTTGTCGGATTGGGACGAGAGACTCTGGGAACACAGACTTATTGGCAAAAACTGTAAATTTTGGGAAGGGAGGAAAATCTGTAATTGGCCTGTATTTATCCTAGTTTAAGGAATAGTTATTTGTATTAGGCTGTTGATTTTCCCAATAAAGATATAAATAAATAAATTTTGGGAAGTTCTTCGGCTGTAAACCTTTGGTTGTAAGGGGTTTGAATGAAAGCTGCATTTTTAATCAGTGAAAGGTGATATTCATATGACGATACATTTCGATGGCCTTGATTTTAATGTCCACGATGATGGTGTTCAAAGTTAAGTCAAGCCAAAAGGGCCGATAATGTTTGTTTGTGGGAAAATTTGATTTTATACTTGTTATGACACCCCTTTCCTATTTTCTAGTTTCATAAAACAAACAATACTTCAAGGTTTCGAAGACGTCATTTAAGGCTACTAAATATTAATACGAATGTCAAATCACTGTTTATGAATAATATTTATCAGTATGTTGTTTAACCCTTAAACAGGCCTTGGCCACCATATTTAAATTCAATAATGAACCTTATTGTAAGTTTTTAGTAGGTACATTGTCAGTTACTTTTATGTGGTCGATAAATCGTACTATGCCTGTTTAAGGGTTAAAACAACTGCACCAAGGAGCAAAGGTCGCAAGACGATTGGCGACAGGCGTGGCTATGAATCTCTGGAAACATGCATTTAAAATTCTAATTATAATAGGTACCAATTACCACTTAGTACAGCTCGGTTTCGTCAGACACACATATTTCAAGTACTTATTGATTTTTAAACTGGGCAAGTCTTTATATTTTTTACGATATTTAGCTAGCGAATTAAAAGACGAAGCGACAATGATTGCAAGCCTTCTGTTCACCAGCTATCATGCAAACAAAATATTGATATTAAGATGCGGTCTTAATTATTTTATCAGATTACTTTATTGGAAACAATCTAAATGATCTTGCCGTTCTTACTGACCTTTAAAACGCTTAAAGCTATAAGCAGTTTCGTCTGGTATTTTATGATTCATTCTTAATCGTTTTTTTTTTTCAATTTGCATCATCGATGTCGGAGAAAATTCCTTAGACTTGTTCTAGAATTTAATATTTAGGTACGATTCCGTTTATCTGGTCATAAATAACTTCTCTTCTTATCGAGTGGGCTGCAAGCCCTGGTGTCAGAGTTTATTCAAACCGCCTTACTTACGGCCTCTGACGTGGTTTTTATGTAACGACTACTACCACCATAGGACCAGAGATAGTAGCCGGGACCAACAGCTTAACGTGCCATCCGAAGCACGGAATCATCTTTCTTTTCAGACAATCAGGTGACTCAGTCTGCAATGTCCGAACCAACTGGGGAAAAACGCACAAAGTGACATTTCACTAGGTGCCCCCCGTGGGAATCGAACCCACGACCTCCGTGTCAAGAGCCCAATGCTCTTAACCATTAGACCACGGAGGCAGTTAATAAATAACTAACAGGTACCTAATGTTTTAAGCAATGATATCGCAAAATCCTTTTATTTGATACAGTACCTAATCATTACTGTTGTAGTACATTTAGTTCGTCTTGTTATAGTAGTAACTATTGAATAGTCTGTGAATGGACATTTTTCTTCTTCAGAGGGGACTACATGACTTATTTATAGCACGAAGATAGATATTTATGCAAATTCTTTAGGAGCTAAAAGCTATCAGCATTACAGTTATCATTTGCGCTTCATTAGCTCGCATCGAGAGCGATATCTGAGAAGTCAATGCCCATTTATACGTGCTAATGGCCCAACTGGCAAAATTTACTCTGATAAATATCCCAAGAGCATATTTTTTTCAGTCTTATATAACACTTACAGCCTGCTATAAGTGTGGAATTGGGCGCACTTTATAAGTCTATTCACCCTTTGTGTTGCCTTATAATGGTCTTGTGAAGTGTATTTTCAATCTTACAAAACTCTTACGGATGCTTTTATAATTACAAACCAACTTACAAGTGACTTACAATGGCATGCTTTAAGGGCAATTGCCCTTACAGTCCTCTTACTAGTGCTGCTCTAAGTGTAATATCGCTTGTAGTCCTCTTTGTGATCCCCTAGTAAGAGTGTAACCACAATTCGCCGAAGAGGTCTAGTCGCGTGTGTTCTGAAATGTTTTTTGGATTATAATTATTAAGACGCATCAAAAACGTAAGTAATATTTTATAATTTATTTCACTTTCCTATGAAACGTAGTGTGTCTATATTTGCATAATTGTTTATTAGAGTATATATGCGACTGCGGTTGCGAAGTAGATTTTCTCGATTATTTTTAAATTTAAATAATAATATTATCGAAGGGCCTTTTCAAAAACGTGTCTTAAATATTAAAAATTATTTTATTTATTTGTGAAATACATCAAAATGTGGCCATTACCACCAATTATGATTTATAAGTGATTTATCAGAACTAAATAAGAGCAGTACTCTTATTTAAGGCTTTTATCGCACTTGTGAAGTCAAAATAAACCAAATCATTTGGCTACACGGCCATATTGCAGATACGTATATTTCTTCGGAACGCTCCACTTCTCTTAAACCGCTTCCATTTGAGTAAATCCATCCTTAATAAAAAACTGTTATTTAAGCAAGCTAAATAGGACATCTATTTTCCGCCATCTTGGCCAAACAACTGACACAAGCAGAAAAAACACTTTTAAGACTCTTTGAACGTGCTACTAGTCTTTAATATGTCTTAGGTAAGATGAATCACACTTATAAGTACTGGTCTTACAACAGGTTTATGAAATGCCCTAATAAGTCATTCACTCTTAATAAATACTTAGTAAAGTATCTTCTAAGATCGAGTGCTCTTGCAAAATGCTTGTATAAGTGTTAATAAAGAATCAAGGGCAATAAGGCTTATAAAATGCGCTTATAATACCACTACTCTTATAAATGTCTTATTACGTTTTCTTATATACGTCTGTAAGAATGTGTTACAAGTATGAAATCACATCATCATCATCAATCACACAAGCAGAAATAATTAGAATAACCGTCAATAGAGATCAGGTACTTTTAAGACTCTTTGAACGTGCTACTAGTCTTTAATATGTCTTAGGTAAGATGAATCACACTTATAAGTACTGGTTTTACAACAGGTTTATGAAATGCCCTAGTAAGTCATTCATTCTTAATAAATACTTAGTAAAGTAACTTCTAAGATCGAGTGCTCTTGCAAAATGCTTGTATAAGTGTTAATAAAGAATCAAGGGCAATAAGGCTTATACAATGCGCTTATAATACCACTACTCTTATAAATGTCTTATTACGTTTTCTTATATACGTCTGTAAGAATGTGTTACAAGTATGAAATCTCTTATAGCCTAAATAGACTTATAACATGCCATTATAAGGGTTTCACTCTTAATCAGAACACATATAACCCTTATATAAGACTATAGATCTTATAAGCTTTTGTTTGTAAGAGTATTTTGCTAGTTGGGGGATGCGTAATATCAACATACGTGTTGCCGGGCCATATGGGAGGTCAAGATGAACCTTATTAGACCATGTGCAGTGAAAGCCCGTAAGGAAGTCTGCGAAATTGTGACGTAGTTGACCCATGAACTACCAGAATTAGTAGGTGGTAATATCACCAGACTGATACCATCTATATCTGATACTGATACACCATCTATTAGATAGATGTGGTAGAAGAGGAAGGTCGAAGACAATATGATAATTATGTGTAAGAAAGGAGTGAGTGCTGAAATGACGGCTTTATTGCTTCGACCCCAAATAATGGGATAAGTAGGGCTGCCATCCGTCCGGGTTTCCCCGGATTTGTCCTAGTTTGAGGGGCGTCCGGGGGCGTCCGGGCGGGGTCGTCACGAAAGTGTCCGGGGGAAACCCGGACACTTACTGTGTCCGGGTAAGACCCGATTATTTTTACACATAATGGTAATAAAACGTTCGTTTTATCCACAAATCAACTCGATTTCGGCATAAACTGAACAATCAAGTTGTTATGTAGCACTTAGATCAAAATAAAATGAATGGATAGGTCTTATGCGAACATTTCAAACCAGAAAAATGAGGCAAAACAAATGAAAGGTTTACTTCAAATTTGTATGCAAGTACCCTAGATTTGACAGATAATGGCGCTAGTTTGTATGGACCAAGTGCACCAGGAGTTTGCTCCAACTTACCGCGCTATAGGCCTATCCATTGATTTTATTTTGATCTAAGATGTAGCAAAATCATGAGTTCGTTTCGCTCGCTCCAGCTTTTATTCGACCTCGATTTCGGCATGACCTAGAAATGCGCTATAATATTTGAAAAAATTTCGAGCTCTTTTCGCTCGCTCCTGGTTTTATACTGTATTGAATCGATATAATCGTATTGCAAAATCTTATTATAACATGAAAAAATCTCGAGCTCGCTTCGCTCGCTCCCGGTTTTATATTGTATTGATTTGATTAAGTCGTATTGCAAATCTCGAGCTCACTTCGCTCGTTCCTGGTTGTATAGCGTATTGATACGATCGTTTGTCATCCTATAGGCATACGAGTGAATAATCGAGTTGTTGTGTAGCAAAATCATGAGTTCGTTTCGCTCGCTCCAGCTTTTATTATAGACCTCGATTTTGACGGGACCTGGAAATGCGCTATAATATTTGGCAAAATCTCGAGCTCGCTTCGCTCGCTCTTGGTTTTATGCTGTATTAAATCGATTTAATCGTATTGCAAAATCTCGTTATAATAAGACAAAATCTTGAGCTCACTTCGAACAACTACTTACTAACTTAAATAAAAAATTTCGTGGTCGTCCGGGGAAAATTCCAGATTTTACTGAAATGTCCGGGGGTTTTGACGTCTTTGCCCGGCGACGACGATTTTGGCGATGGCAGCCCTAGGATAAGGGCAAGAGAATGATGAGCAGTGTTAATAATGTCATGGAATTTGCTGAACATTTGTCAATATTGGATATATATCAATGATATATCGATCGATATACAGGGTGTAAATTTAAAAACGTTACCTACATACTTAAAAGGTGTTTTAGGTTTAGACCATCAACTTTCACTACGGGATCAACATTAAAATCGCAAAAAAAATCTGCTGTTTGTTCCATAGGAAATGTCAACGCCAACTCGACCCAAATGTATGGGAATGGGTCAGCTTATTTTATTTTTAACTTGTTCAGTTTGAGCATACGCATATTAGTTATGCTCATGACTATGTTCCCCGAGGGGGTAGTCAAAGATATTCTGAAAACCTCAGAACATCCACGTTTCACTATAGTACCAGTAGTACAGTCAAGAGCACATCAACCTTGACAATCGAAGTGCGATATTGTTTCTTAATACGAACGCCATAAGAACAGTACGAAGTCCAAGGTGCTCTTTACTGTACCAGTACTCTGGGGGACTCTGCTATTTTGTATGGATAGGGATACCCTTCAAAGTTCCTCTAGAAACACGCGTTAGTCAAATCAATTTGAATTCATTAGTTTCATTACAGAACAATAACAAAAGACTTGATAATTCTGTCGTTCAAAGAGAATAATAATTCAACATTAAAATCAATCAATTCTGAATAAATCATGAGGTCGTCAAAATGTACAATTTGATATAAATGATTACCTACTTATTTTGAACTTAAATCGATAACCTCGTTTACTGCCTAGTAGCGTAATGAGCAAGTCTTAACTAATGAACAACGACTTTTGCTTTTAGACCTCTGGCTGGATGACAACGATAAGCAAACAGGTCAGCAAAAAAAATTCGTGCAGTAGTAGTTGGAAATAGCCTCCGATAAGAGATGGCACAACAACAAGAAAATTAAAGTTCCAACTTGGAACTTTAATCTTCTTGTTGTTGTGCCATCTCTTATCGGAGGCTATCATTAGGCCTGGAGACTGCTGCCCTGAATAATGAGGTAAAATTCATATCGAACCATCCACAAACCTTTCCTAAGCCAGGAAGTCCTTCTTCTACCAGGCATTCGTCTTCCCAAAATTTTGCTCTGCAGAATAATCTGGAGAAGTTGTTATTTTTCATTTCTTATAATCTGACCGAGGTATTGAAGTTTCCAAGTTTTCATGGTTTTCAGGATTTCTACTCTCTTCTTCATCCTTTGTAGGATCGATCGCCTCGTTGCTTATTCTGTCTGTCCATGATATCTTCAGCATCTTCCTATATACCCCCAGTACCCACATCTTAAAAGCCTCATGTCGTTTGCCTATACATATACCTACCTATAAGTAGTTTGAGTTAGTGTCCAGGATTCTGCACCATACAGAAGGATGGAGAATACGTAAACACCTTGCATTGCAAGTCAAACTCGGGTAGAGATCCTAAATTAGCGGGTTACATAGTAGGAATTTTAATTGTACCGTTCATAGGAACAGGGTTATCCTGACTTCTGATCCTAAACATGTGTCGCATTTATGACCCTACTGGAATTTTAACCCTCCGTTTTGACAATCGGGCCGGCGTGTTGTTACTATCAAACCCGCAAGTAGAATCTAGGTTGTATCCACACCAAAATGGGTTTCAAATCGGCGTCAAAAGTAAGCCACTAAAGTACATTGATATCGTTGGCCACAGCACCAACCCAGATACAAGCTATGTGAAAGCTGCATTATTCTCGCATATGCAGCCTGTTTATGGGGGTGCTATATTAGCAGATACAAAAGAGTTGATCTAAAGGAACTTCATTGATTATTTTGGAACCAATTCGCAAGCAGATTGAGGTCCAAAGTAACACCCAGTAACACCTGTTAAACACCAAAAAAAATCTAAACGAAAGTGTACAATCGTGCCCAATGATCGTAAAGTACGACGATTCAGCCCCAAAGCTCTTAATGCTCGGTTTCGCCCGAGAGCGACCCCACGGAGGTCGACAACGACTTGTGACGTGGCGAAAACAAAACGAGTCCGATACATTCCGATGCTTCACGGATTCCACGAGAGCTCGATCCGTTCGGTGTAGGGATGCTATGTTCGGTTTTTAATACGGACACGGATATTTTTATAACTGTGCTTTGTACGGAGTAAGTGCTTGTGTATATTGCTCCTGACGGATATCGGCCACTACTTCAACCTCGTTGTTGACGTTAATGAGCAGTCCTGTGTGAAAATCCTCGTATTATAATCTTGTGTAGCCTTTGGTGATTGGGCTTTCAATTTATCACATTTGGAGTCCAACTGTAATACTACTACTCGCTTCATATCTCTGATTCAGGGGTGCGATTTTTGAATCTCATTCGGTGAGCTCAGCTGTTGAAAATGTCAAAATAACTACGGAGATACGCATCTTTTTACTACTGATTTGACTTTCAAAAATCGCTCTCCTGGAGTATCCAGATCAGTATTTAATAACTCTTTAATTGGCTTTGCTGTATGTGTGAATGGAACACGCGTTTTCATAAAAACTCGTGTCGAACCACAATTTTGTGGCTGGGGCATGGTTATCGTTCGTCTCTGAAGAGAGCCTAGTACTGAACCCCCGACACATCAGGCACATCCTAAGCAATCAACAAGTCTCTAATGCTGATGGGCAAATCTCTTAACCACGATGGCAAGTCAAACATAAAGACATGCTAAAGACTCGACAGAAGGAATATCCGTTACGGATATGGTTTCACAGCATCCCTAGTCCGAATCATGCTCGAATAATGATTATAATCTCAGGCGCAGTGCTCGATTCGTCATCGTCTGATTTAGTTAATGGAATAGGCAATAGCCGTGTGAATCGGCTATGATGACTTTTGATTGTGTCCATACAATTTTCTACTTGGATTAAAAAGTTTTTAATGGTTTTCGTATTGAGCTGCCCGTTCCCGCGGTGACTGTTGTCAGCAAGTTTGTTGGACTCTTCAAAAGTTTTGTTTTGTATTGTTAGGGAACATTTTTTCTTGGCGTAGAAATATCGCATATCTCCGTCAAATTGAGGTAATGCTCTATTTCTCCCCTCCACTCCGGATGGAAAGCGTCAATTTTCGTCCCGCTGCGCTAAACGAAGTTGCCGCTTTCCACCTCCGTCGAGGAGAAAAATAGTATACTAACCTCGGGCAGTAAATAAAAAAGCCTCAGATCACATGTTTTGGGTTCTCTTCTCTTTTAAGCATGGAGCATTATTTTAAGTATACCTTTACCTACTTTTTTCAAAGAACACTAAAAGACCCGGCTTGTTCTTCTTTAAATATAAAGAGTCATGAACCTTGCAAAGCCCACCCTTAAAAGTTTGTTGTTAGTTGCAGCTAAGTTTCTGTCCAACCCGAAACGGAGTACGGACTTGACGCGTCTCAAGCTGTTAAAGCCGGCACTCAATCCTACACAGCATTCAGCAAGCCCTCAGTTTACATCTGGTTGGTCAACGCAACGTGCTCGTGATTTCCCCAATCACATATCAGATTCACGAATCTGGACGCTTATCAGCGAAAATAAAAGGCAATTTGAAGAGGTCCTGAAGTCAGGATGCAGGAGTCGGTCGCATGGGAGCGGAATGCGGTCCGGCGGCGGCGGGCCGAGGGGTGAGACGGGGCGGGGAGCAACCTGCGCTCGCGCAGAGCCGGCCTATAAACTGCGACGGAGTGGTTAGCGCGCCCCGTAATTATTATGCCGTGAGAGTGCACGGCCGATCACCCCAAGTCGCCCCGTGACCATAGTGCCACTGCACATTGTTTTAATTTAATGAGTCTCGCAAAAACTGAGTTAAATCATGTTGTTCCCCTTGTTCGGTATTTTATAGGGATGAGCGAGGGGTTCGTGAATCACTACAATGAGTCACTCACAAAAGATTAATGACTCATTTGTTTCAGTGTTATTTTTAAGCTGGCCGTCATTCTTTTCTTTTTATACTCGTGAAAATGTTCTCAAAACTGAAACACTTAGGGAAAACTGTTATTATGTATTCCATAAGAAATCTACTCTGTTATGGCTCTGAATATTCTCTTTCTTTATTTTGTGATACAATTTCAAACAAAGGAAAATGCTTTTATCAAAGGACCTGTTCTACAGAAATATCACTTTACATCTGACCTAAATAGTAAAATGCAAAGTGAAGTGAGCTCAGGTCAAAAGCTTTGGCTTTCTATTCACAACAAACAATGAACTAATGGAGGCAACAATGAAACGTGTCTCCGCATATTATAAGAATTAAGCTAAAAGTATCGAATGATATTTCAAGACAGTGCTATTGTTCCGATGTTCATAAATGTCAAGTGAATTATCATAGCTTCAATGGAAATATGAACGGTAGATAAATTTATCCGTGAGTCATGCTTAGTTTGTAATCGAGTTGGGAAGAAAGTTTATTCTTTAATCGCATATTGAAAATGAAAACATGAAAAAAAAAAAATGTTTTAAGCTATTAAATAATTGATAGCTATTTCTCCCAGACATCATCCAAAGGATATAGAGGAAATGGATATAAGAGTTCCCCGTTAGTTAGTCCTTGAAGCTAGGAAAGAGCTAGAGGGACGCATATAATTTAGTAGTAGACGATAACAGATTAAAGAGGATGATGATACAAAGGATATACTTACCTAGGTAATGTGAAGTCTTTAATATAAGCATAAGCATATGCTCACGACTATATTCCCCGAGGGGGTAGTCAGAGATATTCTGAAACCTCAGAACATCCATCTTTAATATAGCATTTGAATTAATTATCATTAAGTGAGAATCCACTGCAGGATGAGGTCTCTTCACTAATGAAGGTGAGAGGGATTAGGCTATACCCCACTACGCTGTCCCTGGGCAAATTAAAATTAGTGTGTTGAGGAAATTCTAGATGCCTTAATTGAGTCTGCAACTCGGGTTTAGCAATATATACCTATTATGTGTTTCGGAACTTTACTGAAAATGTAATTACCATTAGTTTTGAGGTAAATTACATACCTTTATCATCTGAGAAAAGCTTTTAGCGTAGTGTAGGAGTATGATGATGTAGCTCCATTTATTATGTAGCTATATGAAATACTCCTCTGCAATGGAACTTTTATAGTTAATTATAGTGATATAGTGATATTTTGGTATTCCGTTAATTATTTAAACTTTAAAACGTTGACAACAATTTTTTAAAAGCTTAATGTTTTTCTAGTGCTAATAGCTATACCTATTAAAGTCGGAATTTTAATCAACCTGTTTCAAACCGCGAGTCTAGCAAAATGCTATCGAACTCCGATCGTTTTTGTCTCAAGTCGATACATCCTGAATCGTAGGTTTTTTTGTTAAGCTATCGCTAATTAAATGCAGAGATAGGCGACCATCAGATAAATATTTGAAATCGATACCGTGTTAAGTTTTAAGATATTTTTTGTCAAACACTGTACCGAAAGACTATTACGTTATGTATGACGCTCATCGTTGGAGTTAAAAAAACATCAAACAATAGTAAACGAAAACAATTCTAGCTTTGTTTTCATCGACATTTCCGGTTTGCGGCAAGCACATGTGATACGGATCTGTAATAGAATAGGACCTAATGGTGGTCGCAGGCGCAGGGCGCAGTGCGTCGGGGAGAGATAGCTGGCATCACGCCGGGTTATGAATGAACGTGGACCCCCGGCGGCGCTAGGGCACGCGGGGAGGGCACCGCTATCGGAATTCCAAAAACTCGAGTGGGCGATGTCGATGCGCTTGAGCATAAAAAACGAGTCGATCCGACACAATACCCCCCGCCCGCGGCGACCGTCGCGCCAAGGTGCGACCGTTCCTTAACTACACATTTAATCGTCTAAAACACTCCTCTAATATAATCTATGGTATAATGCAGCGATACGGTTGCGCTATGCCTTGTTAAAATAACAGAATAATGAGGTACTGTTTGGTTAACATGACAAAGACAACTGGCTGTGGAATGCAGTTCATCTCGCCGGCGCCTGCGCTGCGCGGTCGGCGTGTTGATTGAAAACCCTAGTTTTCCATTCGATCTGGTGTCAGGTCACGTACGTTAACCTCAGCTTTCTATACCGTATGCCGTTTAAGCCGTTTGTAATGCACCTGTACTTTTATCTAAGTTGATCGGGATAAAACGATCAATTGATAAGTTATGTTGAATGCGGAGCATGTCCAATGTGAATTCCGATCATGTTCTCTTGGTCGTATTCGCGTGAAAAGTAACACGAAACAAATATTTCGGGGAGGCAGCTTTGCGAGGGGGGGAGGGCGTGCTGCACCGGCAATAAAGCCTACCTGCCCGATGTAGATGTTATCTCCCTCGGTCAAAGACGCCGGCCGCCTCCGTGCTTGCTCACAGCCCATTCAAACATAACCTCTACCTCTTAGAGATAAAGATAAAATTTGTAAACAGTTCCGTTGCACTAACAAACACGTAACGGTGTGGAATTACAACACTTTTGTTAGATTGTAAGCTTTTGTCATATCGTTACAAATATACATTAGTCATAAACACCGCACATTATCTCGAGACTTCAGATGGCACTTGAGTACCTGTTGACAAGTACTTACATTTCGTAATTGTAGGAAAAGGACACTTATTAGCTCATTAAAATGTAATGGTTCGAATCAGCTGTAACCTAGTAACTCATTTGCATTGAATTTGCTTGGCACTATTACGGTTATTGCAAATACGAAATTACAACATTCCCATCTCTAAAATTTGTTTGAAAAAGGAACGCCATTTGAAAAAAGAATTAAAGTTGAATTGAGTCATTATTTTGAGTCATATACAGTGTAAAGCACGCCCCTTCTCAAGACATGATTTGTCGACGCATTTACTCTAAAATAAAAATTAAATGTCGGAGTTAACTTAATTATAGACGAGACTATTCCGTAATGTGGAGTAGAATAGAACATACCTACATTTATCTTTGGTATGTTTGTAAGGTATTAAATAAATTGAAACATGCTTTTGAACTTACTGAAGGAAAAGAATAGATCACTATTTTTGTATTACACCCATCTAATTCGTTCGTACATGAACATTATTGTAGGTTTTTATTATTTGTGTGTGTTTACTCGCTACGGTTCAAAAGATTCCCTAAAAACTAGATACGGAATGCATAGGTAGGTACTCTAAAGTAAACAATAAATAATAAACACCGGCCAAGTGTGTGTCGGGCGGGCTCGCTAAGAGTCCGACTCTTAATTAGCCGGTTTTTTTTTCTTGATCAAAGTTTCACTATCGTATCGAACTCGTCAATTTGAGTAGTCAATGTTGTTAAGAGAATTTTATTCCGAGAGCGAAAATGCTCGCTGCATACAAACGTACTATGGTGATATTTTCAATACTAACCAATTAAAGTCAATGAAATTTTGCAGAAACAATCTGGAAACAAATTTCTATGCTTGTATGGAGTCAGATTTTCGTTAAAATTTCATTGCTAGAATTAATTTAAGTTTTGTATGGAAATCTTTGCAACTTTAAAACTATACATTTTAACGAAAATCTGACTCCATACAAGCATAGAAATTTGTTTCTAGATTGTTTCTGCAAAATTTCATTGACTTTAATTGGTTAGTATTGAAACTATCACCATAGTACGTTTGTATGGAGCGCGCTCCGAATTATATCCTCTTAATCAATTATATCGATAACATTGTAAGAATGCTTCGAAACCAGTCGGTATAATTGATTTTAAAACACTATTTCTATTCAAAATGTAGACATAGACATAGTGCTATAAAAATTCTTGATCCTTTAGTTCAATAAAGTTTTTAGAATGCGGGCTCGGCATCAATTAACTAGAACATTAACGTGGTTATACTATTAGATAAAATAAATGAGAGAACGGGTTACTTTATTCCATACAAACAAGTTTCCTGAATGAGCTCTTGAGTCGACTTACTTAAGTTTCAAAATGTCTTAATTCATGGGACTTTGTGAAACGAAGAACAGATTACAGAAGTAAAAATATTCGATGCAGTCGGAGTTTGTTGGAATTAGAAAAAAATATTTGGAGTAAGCGAGGGTTAAGTGATAGAGTACAGATAAGTTAGGATTTTTAACTGTAAACATCAATACCTACATAAATGTTCTGTAGTTAAAGAGAAACAACTGCATAAAGTACCTAACTAGCACTCAGTTGCAGAAACACTCACTGAAGTTAATCCTCCATTAAATCTCTTGCTGTCACTGCAACTGAGTGTAGGTATAGCTAATGAGCTAATGACATTCGTATATGCGCCTTTCTCACAATCCTGAATGGGTGTTACAGAAAAGTGTGGTCATCAAACTGAACAACTTTCAATATGGAGAAAAAACCAAACCAAACTGCTGTTCCATACATTTGGGTCGAGTATGTAGGTAATTAATGCAGTTTTGTATGGAAAGACTGACTATTTACTATAAGGACTAGCCTTGCGGTAGCATTTCCCCTCTGCCACGGTATAAGAACAATTGATCATGTGCATTTACATTAAATTTTATACCTTATCACTAAACGAGACATCCTATAATTGCGAAACAATAAAAAAATCCAAAGTTGCAGATTTCATGTTCAAAAAGTGGCAAAAATGTTTGTTAAAAAGTCCTCATAATTAAGTAGTCAAAGTGGAAAGATGATATTTATTTTCGTAATTTCGATGTTGAATTCTTTGTGAAATAGGTTCTGAAGCATAAAATATATGATCACACCATTCTCTCATAACAATGTAACACTCTGTATAACAATCTTCAATTAATCAAAATTGTGACTGCAACATGCAAACAAAACCTTAGAAGATACCCAACAAGTTAATGTTATGACAAAATTTAATTGTCAACTTAACGACCTCATTCATAAAGTTGAAACTGTAACGGTCGTATAATTAATGGTTCTAAGTGTTAAGCAATGAAGTGCGCTTTATGTCCTCAAGTATAACTAAACAGTAAACACACTGTCTCTACTCATTAGTAGGTACACTCATTATTTTTTTTATTATTTTTTTCGTAGACTGTTCAATGTCCTACTGCTGGGCAAAGGCCTTCCCTTTAACTCTCCAATCCTCTCTGTTCTGTGCAACTTCTGGCCAACTCTCGAGATCACGATCATCATCATCAGCCTATACAGGGTGTTAGGGTAAACAGTTGCTTTTTGTACCCATGATACTGAACAACTTTCCCCAAGGAGGAAATTCGCAAATAAATTTGTCGATTTGCGAATTTCATATTGGTTTCTTAGGCAAAAGTTGTTCAGAATAATTGGTACAATAACCCCAAGTCCCACTGCCAGGTACAGATAGGCCTACCCTCTTGGAGAGGGGTGAATGGGCGTTAGTCCACCACGCGTGCCCAATATTCGGATTGGTACGCTTCAAAAACGCATCGGAATTTCTTCTTTAGCGTATGCAGGTTTCCTCACCAAGTTTTCCTTCACCGTTTGAGATCAGTCGGTATAGAAAAACTCTTTGTTACATAGCATGTCGTGGGTCCTCCTGATTCAAACCCGGACCTCAAGATTGAGTCTCTGCACCGCCGAAGCTCTCGGTACCAGATGCAAGTGTGAAAATGTGTTTTGTGGCGACTGAGGCTGTAATCCCGGCATTTTCAGGCCTAGAAAACAGGCGGGAACTCAGAAGCTTGTTTTCTCTTGTTACGGTTGACGTAGTGTCAATAGGCGTCCAGTAGGCGGCTGAAGTCCGTAGACTAGCCTAGCCGACCTAGATATCCCAACTATTTTCGGACAAACCTAGTTACTGTCCGTCCAACGAGTTACCTTGAAATTGATGCTCCGTTTGAAATGTTAGCGTGTTTAAGATGAAATTCGACACCAATCTGAGGGCGAGATCTCGTGCATTTTATTTCGATAAAACATAATGATTTTCCGGATCATTCGTCAATCTAAAACAAAAACTAAATGCTCACATGCATTTCTCTCTTCTTTCTCAGTGTAGTAGGTATACCTACTTAGAAAAATTATGATTGGATTTTTTTTTTTGAAACCTAATAATTACCTAAATTAGGTTGGTACAGGAGGGAAAATAGTGTAAAATATTTTAAGAGGATGATCAGACCACTGACCATCAAACTGAACAACTTTTTCAATAGGACCAACATCAAAAACGCATAAAAAAAAATGGAAATCCCATACAAAACTCCAAATCTGACTCGACCCCAATTTATGGAATAGTTTTTTTTTCGCGGTTTCTATGAGTCCCGTGTAGTTGTTTAGTTTGATGGTCTGATTGTCCTTAAAATATTTTACACTATTTTTAAAGGACCCTGTAATTGAGTAATTTTTGCCCATTAAAACTGCAAAAGAAACCAATTGGTTCTTCCATTAATGTCTTTAACTAAAGCCATGAATAAAATAGGTATAGTTAGGTACACACGGCGACACACAAAGCTACGCAAAACCAAAATAAGCTGGCCGCGCGTAGGTAGAGTAATGTATAACGTCGCGCGGCCAGCCCCTCTAGCATGCCACCGCCGAGAAAACGACAAAAATCGAGACGTGCCTCCATCTTTATTATTTTACGTACGCCAAAAAGAGCGCGCATGACGTTTTTCTCGTTTAAACGCTTTGTCGGTGGCATGCTAGCCGTGCAGCTTATGTTTGTTTTGCGTAGCTTGATGTGTCGTCGTCGTGCCTAGAAAACATATCGTGTAGACTGAAGGATGTCTCATAATGTTTTGATAACAGTTCCTAGTACTTACATTTGTAAGCCTAATGTCCTAGCTTTGTACTTGGTAACTATTATTTTGTGCTAAGTAGTCAAGTTATGTTTAATTTTGATCGTAACTATTACCTATTCGATGTTCCGAGTATTGTAGTATTGGTACAAATAAAACGCACCGAATGGAAAAACGATAAAAGCGCACCGGGCTGTCAATGTTGTTTTGATATAGAGAAGCAAGACTGATTCGAGTTATTTAATAAGTTTAAAAACCTGATTGTGCCCATTATTGGAAATAAACACTACAATAACAAGTTTTGTGAGTTTCAATTAACAAATAGTAGTAAACTCATCAACTCAGAAGTGGCATGAACAAAGTCCACTGTTCACTTAAAAGCTTCGAGCCAATATCTGACATTTTTTTTTCCGGACGAGAAAATTGTTGTTGATAACGAAAAAAAGTTAGCTTAAAACGACAATGAATTCCGACAGTTCGGGTTCGGACGACCAAAGAGAAGTGAAAATAAGTGAGTACAACTCAAACTTGCGACGCCACCATGAATCTCGTCGAAGTATTCGCACACGTACACCCGACATCCCAAATGGGTTTACAGGAGAAGAACGAGAGGATATAACTAGCACACTTCATCACCGTCGTTCCCGTCGAAGGAAGAACCAAAGCAAAAGCCAACGTCGTGAACGGAAACGTCTGCGTGCAATCCGAACGGATTCCTACAATCGCGGCAAATCAAGAAGTAGATCTCACGAACGCCGCTCACATCATTCTCGGCAACGACATACTCGCAGTCGTAGCCCGCATTGGAAACGTCATGCAGCTTCAACTGATAGAGACCGCAGAGGCCGGTCTTACGAACGTCGAACGCACCGTTCCCGTAGAAGCAGGAGACGGGTTCGCAGCCATAGCCGCAGTCGCAGCCGCAGTGATAACCGTCATAGAACTCGGAGCATAGAATTGAGGCGCCAAGATGTGAGTCCCCCTATTCTTGATTCTAGTAATACACTGCAAATTCTATCTGATCTTCTTAAAAATTTAGTTAGCAGTCGTCCAGAAGGAAACAAATTTCCAATGTTAGGAAACGTTATACCCGAATTCGATCCAATGATAAAAGGGCAAACCATTCACACTTGGTTAAGTAAAGTTGATGAATGCGCAAAACTGTACAAATGGGGTGACGATCAAATTATTCATTACGCGTTGCCAAAATTATCGGGTGTCTCTCGAACGTGGTATCAAGCATTGCCAACTATGTCGTTTACAT
Source organism: Agonopterix heracliana (assembly GCA_963693445.1). NCBI lineage: Eukaryota > Metazoa > Arthropoda > Insecta > Lepidoptera > Depressariidae > Agonopterix > Agonopterix heracliana. The sequence goes on from OY856308.1 coordinate 3,427,972, forward strand.
GGCCTGAATGGAAACAAAAACTTGTAGATTCCTTCCCTAGCAGTGACGATTACGCAGAATTGTTGACAGAAATGTTATCCAAGAGAGTTAAATTTCACGAATCCTTAGAACTTTATTTCTACGAAAAACTAAACTTATTAAATCGATGTGAGATAAAAGGAAAGCGTGCCGTTGATTGCTTGCTATACGGGATAGACGACCGGTCACTGAGATTAGGAGCAAAGGCCGCGAAGTGTCAGGAACCGGAGCAGGTATTAGAGTACTTTCAGTCCACTAAGCAGCAGTCACGGGATGATAGGTTTAAACATAGCCACGATAGAAAACCGCCTTCCTCAAACAATAATACTAACAATCAGACACACTCAAAGCCTCCTGTTACTCTTACCAAACATTGTTTTAATTGTAATGAGCCCGGGCATTATAGTTTTAAGTGCCCTAAGAAAATTATAAAGTGCACAAATTGTAATTTATTGGGGCACTTAGCGACGAGTTGTCCAAAATTATCAAATAATCCTAAGGACAAAAATAATAATTTAAATGAGAAAAATGTAATGATTCTAAATTCTAACCATAGCAATGGTGATAAATATAATATAAATCTTAAAATTAATGGTGTTATAGTCAATGGATATGTAGATTTGGGAAGCCAGTGCTCACTAATAAGACGCAGTGAGGCAGTGAAATTAGGCATAGAATGGAAAGTAGGTGAGTTCCCATTCTTGAGAGGAATAGGAAATGGAATCGCAATACCATTGGGCGTAGCAAAAATTGTCTTAGAGATTCAAGGTATTAAAGAAAATGTGGATGTGTTTGTTGTAGAAGATAACATTATTAAATATACGATTCTTGTAGGTCACAATTTTACGGAGCTGCCAGGTATTGTCATCACTAAAACTTTTGATTCACTAAATTTCGAACGGCAAAAGGTGACTAAGCTAAATTTAAATCTAAATATTGATACTACGATTCCCTCAAAGGAAATGGTAGTTATTCCAATAAGTTGTGACGAAATGTTTACAGGAACTGTATATGTTAACGGAACCTTACGGGGAAAACCTAATAATGAATATCTGTTACTGTCTGGCGAATATAGTATTGAAAGTGGAGTTGGTGCGTTGGTGGTTCAAAATATGTCACTGACTAGCCAACAATTTAAAAAGGGGACGTTGATGACAAGAGCTTTGATAATGAATCAATCTTTAAATGTTAATTTATTAGACACTGAAACTAACAATTTTGATTCTAACTTGAATTTTGGGAAAGATCTGACAGACGATGAGGTAAACAGACTTAAAGAATTATTAAAAACGTATGAAGTATGTTTTTCCGAAAACCTACAAGATTTGGGGTTAACAAATGTAGTACAGATGGACATAGAATTGACGGACACAAAACCAGTTGTATACCGACCGTATAGGCTTTCCTACCCAGAGCGTGAGATGGTGCGATCAATGGTACAGGAAATGCTTGATGCTGATATTATCTGTGAATCGTGTTCTTCGTACGCGAGTCCAATCTTACTTGTCACGAAAAAGACTGGTGACAAGAGATTGTGTGTAGACTTTAGAGCGTTGAACAGCAAGACACGGAAAGAGCACTATCCCATACCGTTGATTGACGACCAGCTCGACATGCTTGCCGGTAATACGCTGTTCATTACACTTGACTTAGCTTCAGGGTACTACCAGATACCTATCGCCGATAGTTCTCAAGACAAGACTGCGTTTGTGACTCCAGACGGCCAATATCAATTTAAGCGTATGCCGTTTGGATTGACAAACGCACCGTCCGTGTTTCAACGTGCGATGAATAAAATATTAACAAAATCCAAGATCAAATACGTACTCGTCTATATGGATGATGTGCTGATTCCGGCACGTTCATTCAACGAAGGTATGGAACGGTTAGAAGAAGTTCTGACACTTCTGCGTGATGCAGGGTTAACTCTAAAGCTCAAAAAGTGCTACTTCTTTTGCAAAGAACTTGACTTTCTCGGTTTTCAAGTAAATGGTGAAGGAATCCGACCTGGTTTAAGAAAGACGATAGCTATATCTGATTTTCCTGTACCCCAAAATGTTCATGACCTACGGCGCTTTATTGGCCTAACCAGTTTCTTTCGGCGTTTTGTAAAAGGGTTTGCGCTTATCGCACAGCCATTAACCGATCTTCTAAAAGCAAAATTCACATGGAATTGGGCAGACGAACAAACAAAAGCCTTTGAAACCTTAAAGCAGAAGTTAATCGAACGTCCAATTTTAGCTCTGTATGACCCGAACTTAGAGACGGAGTTGCATACTGACGCATCAAAACATGGGATCGCGGGGATACTTATGCAGAAAGGGACGGATGGCTTAATACGGCCCGTAGCGTATTATAGTCGGAAAACTACGATAGATGAACAAAAACGTCATTCGTTTGAATTGGAGACACTGGCCATTGTCGCATCATTAAACCGATTCCGAGTTTATCTGTTAGGCATAAAATTTAAAATAATAACCGACTGTAATGCGCTACGTACCACACTTTCTAAAAGAGACCTCATTCCCCGAATAGCTCGATGGTGGGTTCAGTTCCAGGAGTACGACTGTGAAATTGAATATAGGGCAGGATCAAGAATGGCACATGTAGATGCCCTCAGTCGTGCTCCTGTAACTGATCCTTTCCCCGATGGTGAATTTCATACACTAGATATCTTGCATATTGAATTGAAAGATTGGATCGCGACAGTCCAAGCAAACGATGACGAAATAAAAAGAATTCGCGAAATTCTACAGGATGATAAGACCAAATTAATTGCAGCCATTTACAAAAATTATCAATTAAAAGGAGATCACGTTTACAAAATTGTAGAAAACGGAATAAGATGGGTGGTACCAAAAGCAGTTAGATGGCAAGTTCTCCGAATGAACCATGACGATGTAGGTCATTTCGGGTTCGAAAAAACCTTGAGTCGTATCCAGGGTGTGTTCTGGTTTCCGAAAATGAGACGGTTCACTAAAAAGTATGTGGGATCGTGCTTAGAGTGCGCCCATCACAAAGCACCTGGAGGCCGTAAGGAGGGTATGATGCATCCAATACCTAAAATTGAGAAACCGTTCCACACCCTGCATGCTGACCATCTGGGTCCGTTTGTGCGTTCTAGGAGGGGAAATATGTATTTACTAGTCATAATAGATGCGTTTACTAAATTTATAAACATTAGAGCAGTTCGAGACACTAAGAGCACTACAAACATAAGAGTTTTTAAAGAGCATATAAGTTTCTTTGGTGCCCCAACCCGCTTGATAACAGATCGAGGTACATGTTTTACAAGCGCCAGATTCAAATTATTTACAGAAAGCCTTGGTATCAAACATATTTTAAACGCGGTTGCCACTCCTAGAGCGAACGGACAGGTGGAACGCTATAACCGTTCAATTTTAGATGCACTAAGCACTAAGTGCCACGGCAAAAACGAAAACACATGGGATGAACATGTTGGGGACATACAATTAGGCATGAATAGCACAGTTAACAAAGCCACTGGAAAAAGCCCATCAGAGCTATTATTTGGGTATAAATTAATTAACGCGTCGGAGAATATAATAGGAGATGTAATAAATGAAGTAACTGAATATATTACAGGTGATGATTTAGATAGAGTAAGATCTGAAGCTAGCGACAAAATTCAAAAACAACAGAATAAATCCAAGGAACAATTTGATAAACGACGGAAGCAAGGCACAAAATATAATGTTGGAGACCTTGTTCGTTTAGAACGAAATATTACCGATAAAGAACACGTAGGAAGATCAAAGAAACTAATACCTAAATTCTATGGCCCTTACAGGATTATGAAAATTTTAAACAATGATAGGTTTTTAGTAGAAGATACACCTTTGAGCAGAAAAGGTAACAAACGATATGAGAATATTGTGGCTCTCGATAAAATACAGCCTTGGCTAAGTTTTAATGGTATTTCTAGTGAGAGTAGTGGGAATGAGAGTTGTGATGATGATAGAACTGTTACTGATTAGTCAGAATAAACTCTAATTAGCTGTTTCTCTTTTTTTTTTGTTTTGTTTAATAAATAATTACTCTCCTTCGACCTGGGATTATAAGGTTTGTACTTGCAGTGTTTTACTAGTAATCAGCGTTATACACGACAAGCTCCAAGAGATTCATGCTACATAGATGGTCATAGATCATGACAGATTGCCGAAGCAAGTCATGAGTGATCAGTGTAGAATGTATTAAGGATTATTTAAAGACATATTTTGCACAGATAGAGTCGCAGATCATGACAGACTGTGCGCGATGATTGGCAGACTATAATTATTATTGCCTCGGCAAAGCCAATCGCCGCGCATGGGTCGTGAGCGATTAGTACGATATTATGTGACCATGGAAAGTGATATTGCACAGATAGCCGCAGATCATGACAGACTGTGTTCGGTTATTGGCTAGTTAAATATTATCATTGTGATTAAAGCCAATCACCACGCATGGGTTATGAGCGTCTAGTGCGTATTAATTAAGATTGAGAACTTGGCTTCGCACAGATATCGTAACAGACTGTACACGACTGTTTGCTAGATAGGAACTGTTATCCTCATTTAAGTCAATAGTCGAGTATGGGTTACGAGTGACTAGTGCAAGTTAAGATAAACCTTGTGAATTACTATTGATCTCAGATTTGATTGTAATTGTTAATTTTGTATAATTATAACATCTAACATAATATTCAAAATAATACGCTACCTATCTTTTGTTTGTGTAAAAGTATCATTATTGCAATTAAGTCATTTAGCAGCATTATATAATATTACTGATTTGCATACCTAAATTATTTTTAGAACAAAGTTTAGATTAGTTAATTCAAATGAGAGGACTCATTATTTTGTTATAGGACGGCCGAGTTGTAAGCCTAATGTCCTAGCTTTGTACTTGGTAACTATTATTTTGTGCTAAGTAGTCAAGTTATGTTTAATTTTGATCGTAACTATTACCTATTCGATGTTCCGAGTATTGTAGTATTGGTACAAATAAAACGCACCGAATGGAAAAACGATAAAAGCGCACCGGGCTGTCAATGTTGTTTTGATATAGAGAAGCAAGACTGATTCGAGTTATTTAATAAGTTTAAAAACCTGATTGTGCCCATTATTGGAAATAAACACTACAATAACAAGTTTTGTGAGTTTCAATTAACAAATAGTAGTAAACTCATCACATTTGTATCAATCAGCCCCGTTTTGTTTACAAGACGATTCGCATAGTTATAATTATACCTACCTACGCATTATACCAATTATAGTATACCACTCACGTTTATTTTTATTCGTTGACTAAGTACAGGCTGTTAGGGTAAACAGTTGCATTACTTTAAGGGGTGATTGTACCCATGATACTGAACCACTTTCCCTAAGAAACCTGACAAGTAGGATTGCAGTTTTGTATGGAACAGCTGTTATTTTCTCTCGCGATTTCGACCTTGGTCCCATAGAGATAGTTGTTCAGTCTGATTGTCTCCTTAAAAATCTTCAGCATACTAATAAGGAAGGACCCTGTAAATTAATTACATATCATATGAAGCCGTGGTGGTCCAGTGGCGAGTAACCTTGCCTGCCGTGCAGGAGGCGATTGTTCCATCCCCGTTCCAGGCCGACTCGTACCAATGAGTTTTTCGGAATTTATGTACGATTTGTAACACAACTCGCTTTTCGGTGAAGGAAAACATCGTGAGGAAACCTGCATGCTTCAATTTCGAGGCATGTATTGTACCCACTGTACATTATAAGTGGGGACGGGCTCACCCCCCGTCACACTGGACAGAGTTTCGGTACTACTGGTGAAACGTGGATGTTCTGAGGTTTCAGAATATCTCTGACTACCCCCTCGGGGAATATAGTCGTGAGCATATGCTTATGCTTACATATCAAGCAAGAAGCAAAGTGGATTGACACATTTATCAATTAAAATTACCTATAATAAACTACGATAAAAACAAGTTTGAGTGGTATATAATAGATGGAATTAGTTATACCTACCTGTTATAATTATAGATTAAATACCTAAAAATACTTACAATTTTCATTGAATTGTGCGTATAGGTATCAAAACAGATAGCGACATAATTTTTTTTTGTAGTAGCTCTGTCAATTGTTATCGTGTGAGATAAACTGATAAAATGCGTTACCTATTTGTTATTGTGCGTAGACTCTACGTAGAGTTATCTTCCTCAAAACATTTTTGAGTTTCCAATACATTGCCATTGCCTTATTTATTACTTATAAATTATAGTTGTTAAATAAGGGACAGTCGAATCAAGAGCGATGATAGCCCAAACGGAAGAGAGCCTAGAGGCGGCGCGGCGGGTCGATTCCACTAGCTCGGCGGTGAAGGAAAACATCGTGAGGAAACCAGCATTCCCGAAACTGAAAAGCAAATACTAGGTACCAAAAGTTCGGAGGTATGCGTTAAATATGGGTGAGTCTACGAACAAATAATAAGTCATTTGTTCGTAGGGGTGAGTACGGGACGAACCACAAATCTACTACGAAAGAATATTATTAGGTAGATACCTACCTACTAAAAGCATGCCTATAATAATTATTCTCAATGTTTTTGTCTCACTATCATTATTAGTTTTACCAAGTAGAACCGATTCTGGGTATGTAAAAATGAACATTTGCAGCTGGTTTTCTCATGCTAGCAAATAGCCTAGCTATGCTATGCTCTAGTAATTTTAAAGCACTCCAAGATCGATCTCAGATGCGCATAAAAATGTATGTTTCAGAGTTCGTAATTAGAAAAAAGCTGTTAGTAGGTTACTTAATTCGATCTTCATTGCAAGGTCTGCATTGCATTCCATTAATAGCACACCTTTATGTGTATAATGAATTATAGCTTAAACTTAGGGCTGCCATATTTGAGAAACTCCTAGTTCCCTTAGGTAAGATTAAAGTAAAAAACGAAATGTTGCTGGCTTAGTGTAGTTTTACTTTATACCTACCTACTTACACCCAAATTTCGCGTTATTACCGATTTACTATATTGACCCGTAGATATTAAAACATTTCATGCTTGAAGAATCGGGTCAAACTCCGTGGTGGCAGCCCTACTTAAATTGTTCTTTATAAACTATTGAATATCAGCTTTATTTTCATACAATAAAATGTTGTAACTTTTCTCATCATTGATTGTAGCAATTACTTTATAATTTCTATGAGTTGAAATTGTTTTGTAATTTTCTTGATTCGCTATTAGTGATGTGCATGTCAGTATCCGATGTACAAAAATTCTGATTCGAGTCCGTTTCAGTCGTGCATCTTTACATGATTAATTTTAGATAAGTACATAGCTAACACCGAAACAATTGTTTTGTTAAATTATAACCAAACTTTAGAACCTTTTAAACTGTTTTATAGCAAATAAATAAACAAATGATTTGTTAATTTTTGCTATTTCTAACCAAAAATTGTATTAAGTATGTGCTACAAAACAGTTTAAAAGCGACACAAGTTTGGTTATATGTATTTAATAAAACATTTATTTCAGTGCAATCGAGTATTGTTAAGAAATAACGATCAATGAATGAGTTTGTTTTTTAAAATGTATTAGGTACTTATCTATCTATAGGAAGGTAGGTAATAATATTCATAATGTTCTTAAATAACTAACGCTAAGAACACCTACCTACATAATATAAAGTTTCCACTTCTCAGTATTATTATCACCGAAATATCAGCTTTTATTTTTTACCAGTACTTATATTATTTTTTTATCCAGTAGGTACTCAACTGATGACCTTACGTCGTCCCCAGTGATCAAATGATCCATAATAACGTAATTAAGAACGTAACTACATATCAATAATTGAATGTAACCGTTAAAATAATTTATTGCCGTAAACAATTGCTTTTGATGTCTACTTAAAGTATGTAATTATTTACGCTACAACGTTGCAATAACTACTAAGGGTATTTATTTATGACCTTTTGCGCATATAGACCATGTTTCTGCAGTCTGCAACCAAAAGCTTGCTAACTTTAAATAAGTTACTTTATAAGCATGCAAAGTATTACCAAGTAACATACCTACATTAACATTACATACACCGTCCGAAGGTGTTATCGATTAACCTACTTAATAAACTATTTTCTGTAACTCTTTGAATAGGAAGGTATAGGTACTTGCAGGTAGGGTAGATAGTTGCATTAGGTTCTTTTCTCCCCTCCGGCCGGAAAGCGTCAATTTTCGTCCCGCTGCGCTAAACGAAATTGCCGCTTTCCACCTCTGCCGAGGAGAAAAATAGTATACTAACCTCGGACAGTAAATAAGAAAGCCTCAGATCACATGTTCACATCACCTCGGCTTCGCCTCGGTCAACAATTACATGAGATCTGAGACCTTTCTTACTTTCCTGTCCTCGGTGTGTAATCTACTATTAATGGGTGATTGTACCTACTCATGATAAGCTGATTGCATTTAATATGGTAAGTCCAAAAATTGCCTTTTTTTTTGTTTCTTAAGGAAAGTTGTTTAGTATCAATCACTACAACCGTGTACCCTAACACAATCTGTACTTACCAACAACAGTATACATACAACAGATACCAAGCAGTAATATTATACTATACCTCAACATCAGTAACATGTTCTACTAAGAAATGTATGGGTTTGATTAAAATGAAGGTACCGGCTACAGCGATTTGATTATGTTACTGTTTGTTTGTCTGTTTTGTTACTTATTTAAAAATCTGCCTATTCTGAAATAGTTGCTTATAATAATCACAGACTTCTTTGAACTTTTTACAATGTTAAATGCTATTAAAGCCTCAACAACACAAGTGCAAACTTCAACAAAGAAAATATCATACACCACGCAAATCATTTAATAACTCAACGACTGCATAAAATTGAAAAATAAACCTTAATAAAGGTCGGTACGAATTAAAAGAAGAAACGGCGCCACCGGCCGACCAATAAATCAAGATCTGTCTGCCCTCTGTACCTATAAATAAAATATCGCTCGACGGTCGCAATTAAACCAGCGACCATTACGGGTTGTGAACGGCGTGTCCAATAAGAAACAAAAGCGTGAGCGGCAATGGTGTGGGTGCAAATGAGTCGTTTCACTTTAGATGATTCATCCCCTACCTGCGTAGCGCATCCCTATTTCGAATTGAACAAAAGAGTGCCACACACCTTGTGAATAGAAATTTCGGAGTCCACTGATGATGTATTCTTCTTGTCACCATATTTTATTTGAGAAGGAAGTTTACAATATAATTTTAACGTGGAATTTGACATCCATTTTTTAATCTAACAGATTTTGTATACATAAGTAGGTATATAGGTAAACAGACAGAATTTGTTCTGTTTATCAATTTCATTTTTAAACTGAAATCATGAGTTTCATAATATCCGAAATAACCCAAATTTTGACCATGTAAATTTTTTGCATCCGGTTTTTCATTAGTTTTCGGCTTTATGCATTGTTTGCTCATTGATATGCTAAGCTATTAAGATAAGCTAAATTTCGATTTTATACCAGTCGAGATATGTTCAACGAAATTAAGAACAAAACTAACATTCTAGACATTACATTGAATCCATTAAGTAGGTACTCATAGTACACACACACACACACACATAGTAGTCAAGTCACATCGTAGTTATCATTTGGTAAATTGTGTGTTTGGTTTTTATGTTTTTTCTCTCTGGTGTTCTGTATTTTTTGTGTTTAGTGAAATTTTATTACTTTATAAAGTAATTAACTATTTAAAAACAGAATTAAACACCTCCTTAAAAACGACTTGCATGGTTAAAACAAAATGCATTGGTTTTAAAACATCTATTATATTATGAATAACTTACTGATTGTGTTTACGCAAGTGTTAGGCCACAGTTGGAACAGTTGGTTTCACAAAGCATTCCAAATTAATGCAGAGTACACTTCCTAATAAGGATGACGTGGTAAACGTGTTCGAAAATATCCGAAATCCGAAAAAAAATTATCCGTAACCGAAACAGATGTTAACGTACTTGTACCTACCTAATTTTGAACAATACAATAAAAGTGTTAAGTAAATTATATCATTGACAGACATACCCACATCATATACCTATCTACTATCTACCTCTATACCTACGGTCTGTAATAATATGCATGATGTAATAAAATCCATAACTTTCGTATGCTCCTTGCAGCAAAACATATAGCTCTACACCTATTATAACCATAAGACCTACATCATAGCCACCTGTGTGTTTACGATTAAATTCAATTTTAATTTCAATTCCATAAGTAGTCCGCGGGTTACAGTCGAAAAAAACTGAAACTTTTCAGCAACTTTAATTTGTCTTAAGATCATTTTTCAATATCCATATTCGAATGAGAAATGTCGTAAAACATCCCTATTCCAAAACAAGATAGTGGAGGTTCCACTGCGTTCCAATTACGATCTGTATCAATTAAGGAATGTATTCAGTATAATCCAATGTAGGGCTCAATTTCTGGGCTTGACATGGGCTGTGTTAGGGGCAGAGGTGCTGTTACAGGGCATGTCACGCCCAGAAGGGCTGGAGGGGCTTTAGGTTTTGCAATAGAATAGAGAGGTCGATATCTATCGACGACCTAACGAAATGTCGAATACTTACATTGTTATTTGACCGTCCAAAGAGTTCGGACTAACTAGATAATAAAAAAACCTTACCTACCTAGCAGTAGTATGTACCTTATATTGTTCTCTATAAACCTTAAGCCTCCGGCGCCAAAATTCTAACAAAACATTTTAAATTTAAGTAACGTGTTGGTTTAATAATTTAAGCTAGCTTTTGCCCGCGAATTCGTCCGCGTGGATTTCGGAAAACATTAACCAGGTTGATTTTTTAAAAAGCCTTCTTAGTGCACCCTTACGTAGGTAGGTACTCTGTAGAATATGTAGGTATACCAAATTTTTGTTCTATCTTCAGAGGAGAGTTGTATGTCAGTCAGAAAGATAGATAGATTTTGATTCATCATCATCATCATTTTCAGCCTGTATCTACCCACTGCAGGGCATAAGCCTCCTCCATATTTTGCCATTCTTCTCGGTCCTGTGCCAGTCGCATCCAAGTCTTGCCTTTACTTTGGCCTTTGATTGGTTTTTCAAAATTTTACGAAAATCTTTCAAAGCCAAAGTCAAAGTCTAAATTTTTATTCAAAATAATATCACATGGATAACTTTCTGACGTCATTTTTGATTCTACCACCGCTTCGGAAGGTGTTCCGTTGTAGAGAAGATGCGGCCAGAAACTCTACAACACACTTCTTTTAAACAAAACAAAATATACAAAGTACAAATATTGAATTACATAGTGTAACATTGTCAAGACCAGACATTTTGGTCATTCAAATAATCATCGAGTTTATAGTAACCTTTTTTACAGAGGACTTGTTTAACATGGGATTTAAACTTTTTGTCTGGCAAGTTTAGAATATCCTCTGGTATCTTATTATAATAGCGTATACATGCCCCATGAAAGATGTGTTGACCTTACTGAGTCGAAAATGTGGGAACACTAATAAATTTTTATTTCTTGTATTGTAATTATGAACGTCACTGTTTTTGGGAAAGAGAGACAAATTTTTGCGAACGTATAAAATATTTTCGTAAATATATTGACTGTAGAAAGTCAAAATACTGATATCTTTAAAAAGATCTCGTAATGAATCTCGACAACGCAGATTATAATGGCTCGAATTGCCCGTTTTTGAAGGATAAAGACTGTCTCAACGTCTGTAGCACGGCCCCACAGCAAAATACCATAAGACATAATACTATGGAAGTAGCTGAAGTACACAAGTCTTGCAGTAGCTATATCGGTTAGCTGTCTGATTTTTCGAACTGCATAAGCTGCCGAGCTCAGAAAGGAAGAGACTTCCTTTCTAGAAAAGGAAGTCTAAATCACGCATTGTTAAAACTAAAAGTAACTTTAACAAATGGGTAGTCATAATTTAGTCTAAAAGGATTTACGTCAAAGCTTTACACTTGCATGCATGCAGCACTATCTAATCTTCTCTACATATAGCGAGTCTGTCTGTCCATTGTCTCGCCACCGCTGAGTACAATGCAAACAAGGACCTACAACGACTTTATACGTACTACCAGTAGCTAGAAGGGGAATGGCTCACGGAAATGGGATAGAAAGAAAAAAGCTTTATTCGTTGCACAATTTAAGACTGTGGTTTCCAAAATTACAAAATAAATGTACTTACTTAAGTGTAATAAGTTTTGAAGTTCTCTGTTTAGAAATTGGTTGACTTTTGGCTTGTGAATCCTATCATCAGTCTATTATACGTTCTACAGTAGGGCACATGTCTACCCTCAGGGATGGTGTATGGGCGTTAGTCGACCACGCGTGCCCAATGCGTGTAGGTACACATTTACGCATCAGATTTCTTCTTCAAAGTATACAGGTTTCCTTACGAAGTTTTCCTTTACCTATCTATTTCAGCTTCTTGATAATTTTGTTCAGACCTCTACTACAAACATCAAAGGTCGTAGAACTCATGGAACATTCTCTGAAATGTAAGAAACCGCAACAATAATCGAGGTACAAAGTACACGGTCTAAAATGAAGTCATCGCTGTCTCTTTGTGGTCAATAGTAACAAAACGTCAGTTCTCATGTAGGAAGACATGACCGAATAAAATTGTAAAAGGCCTAATGAAGTTCCTTCTACGCGTAGCTAAGTATACAGTAGCGTAGGTTCGGAACCTTCTATCCGGTAGTATAAGTACCTACTCAATGTTTGTTCAGTTAATATTAATAAATAATTCTAAAACCAAGCTCAACCTACTCCTAATCTAAGTATAAGTAGATGCCTAGAAGCTAGTACTCCAGTAAAGTTACGGGTCGCTTGTATGGCGAATGTAAATAATTTATAATAGCCGGTTTTTTTCTTTCATATTTTAGATTATAATTCTAGTTAGCATTTAGATTGAAAATCCTCCTAAATTTTTTATTAAATAATTAAGCAAAGTAAAAAAAATCATGTAAAATTGGAAAAAAATAGTATATACAATTTTTTTATGCCATTTGTTAAATTCATTTGTATTCTTTTATATTATAAGTAAATCCAACGAAAAATCACCCCGGAACCTTCGTTTTTAAATATGTTGAAATTACGAAAAAATCAATTTTTGTACAAAATTTACACAGTGTATGTAAACTCATAACCTAAAACAAACAATAAAAATGAAAAAAGAAAGAAATCTGACACTATAAATAAAAAATTTACATTTTAGTACTAAAAACTAAAAATACGAAATTTAGTGGGATTCGTTAATAAAGTATCTTAATATTATTTGTATAAACGATCTAGCAAAAAAAATTGCTTATTATAAATTATTTCCTTTCGACCCGTATTTTTACTGGACTATAGTATTATTCTAGTACTTATACCTATGATTCATTTTAAAGGCGGTCTCTGGCGATGGCGGGAAAGCACCACACTTCCCGACCCGTTTGTCCCTCTTCTATTCAATATGTCCAGCGAATAGAAAGAGAAAATACTCTTCCCTCATGTGTAGGTTATCGCTGAAGCTGAAAAGGCAATATCATATCACTGGTCCAAAGCTATCAATCACATTTTGAAAGGGGCAAGGCGGAGAGGCGGAAAATTCCTTTCTTACCTCGCCCCACATAGCTTAGTTTATGATATCCGGGAAAGTAGACCGAAAGCTATTGTAATAAAAGCTACGGCGGCGTTTGGTTAGAATCACACCTTTCTTGCGGTAGGGCTGGCAATTTTATATTTTCCGGATAATTTCCGGTTTACTTACCTACTTTTCATTCGTATCGATGTTGTGTCTTAAAGGCCTGAAAGTGCCCACAACTTTTTGCTAACCAAGAACAGTTTCTTAAAATTGGAATTTGATGAGGCACAGAGAATAATTTAGAGACATAGGTAGGTATTAGGTATAAATAATATAAAAGAAATGTTTAGAGATAAATCCATGGAGAAGAGATACATACACGACCCTGAAGACGAGTGTCATTTCATTCCAAATTCAAATGCACGAAAACGTTCCTTAACCCTTCAAATGCTGGTGTGGTGCGGTACACCGGCACACCGACCGGCTCGACAAACGCAACGTCTATTTGCGGTGGGATATTGACCGCGGCCGCGCTGTCGTGCACCTTTGTTTACACTACGGCTACACGTTGGTACGCGACGGACGTGGTGCGGTGCGGCTAAAGATAGCGCTGTTGTGATGTACGTTCATTAGTTTCATTACAGAGCCCTGATCATGTCCATTTAAAACATCGAAGTCAATTGTAATCCAATTTCAAAAGTGTTAAACTTGTGGTTCGCACGCGGTCCAATTACGGTTCAGTGGAGATTTATTTAGCGCGATTGGTCTCCTGGTTAGGTTGGAAATTATGGAGGATCGATGCATGATTTTATGAGAGATAGCTGAAAATGTACCTTGATCATCATCAGCCTTTATACGTCCCAATGGTCAGGTCTGCCATCAAGGAGGGTGTATTAGCCGCCTTAGACTCTAAGGCGTTAATCCACCATGCATGCCCAATTTTGCTTAGGTACTGTTAACTTTCATATAGTGCGCACTTTTTGGTTACTTCTGCAAACATACAAATTGTAAATAAAATATCTGCATTCATTCATAAATCATGAGATGTTACTTACTCCGATGGAAAATATGCACAAAAAAATCGACGAAGCTAATTCAATAAGACTACCTACCTTCTCAATTTAATCAATGAATTCTAAAAGAAGCTGTGTAAGAAGCTTTTGCACAACCAAAGGTAATTTACGGCTTCCAGTTCCAGTATTTCATAATTTCATTCCTCGGAATCAATTCAGCTGTGTCGTAAAGACTCAATATAAAAAATAGGCGCTAATATTAGAAACTATTAATATTCTCACAGTTTGAAATTTACGATGAAGTTGAATAGAATAAAATTGAGTGTGCTTTAAAATGAATGGATGGCTAAACCGCAACAGATACGTAAGAAATAGTTTTGTTTCGTTTTATTGATAGGTACTTTATAATAATAGAGAGGGGAAAATATAGGTCACAGCAGGGTTAAGTTCTTTGGAAAGTTGAACTCTAAACTACTCTTTTTTCAGGTCCGTGCCTAAACTAAGGTAAAATCTGTCTTAGAATAATAGAGATAGGATAGGTAGAAATTATAATTTATTTTTTTATATTTATTTTTATTTATTTGATTCACTTACAGTTATTACACTAATATGTACAATCATTATGATACTTAACTATGTCTTAAGCTAAATGCATAACCACTTAAAAGTGAACGCCACATGCATAATTTTAACAGTCACAAAAGAAATAGAAAAATGAAACGTTTCAAAGAACGTTTCAGCCAATGAAAGAAAAATGTTGACTTCAAATGACAAATTACTTAGGTACTTATCTATTATTATATTCTAGAAAATAAAAATAAAAATAAAAAGATATGTGAAAGTGACAAATAACAGTTAAAAGTTGCAGTGATAACATAGTGTGGGGAGACAATACAATGAGCAAACTTTCTTCTGCCATCCTTCCCCTTGCTTTCCCCTTTTTTCCTTCAAACTATGTTCCTTCTGAACCTATTGAGAGAGAATTTTACATCAAACATCTGATACCTAGGTAAAAATCGACACCCTCGATGCATAAAAGATCATAAAATGGTTCGATCGATCTTATCGGATACAAACCAAACAACAGCGCAACAAGAAAAACATCGGTTTCTTAAAAGAAACATTATTCCTTTCATTCCGCTTTCGACAAATACTCAAATTACTTAGCAATGGGCTAATAAACACCGTTGCCATTCATCTTAGGGGATCCCAAAAGGCATAACTAGGGATGAGACGGAATTTTCTGAATCGACTCAATTGACACTGCGTCACTGAAATGCATCACAGGTGCAGGTGAATTGTTTTCCTTGCTTCCAATAATAATATTAGTTCATCAATTACGTAACTGTACATTTCACAATTGTATTGTGAATTATGGAACGTTTATGAATTATGGTAGGTGTGTTATTAGGTTCTTGAAAACAATGACAGTTACCATGCATAACCACGGGCTCTCATGCCAAAAAAGTGCCGGCAGATTTCCTCGCCACTCCACTCTTAACGACATCATACGCAGGTCTCTTGCCACCGTCAACGTACCGGCCACTCTAGAGCCGAAAGGTATTGTACGGGAAGATGGCAAGAGACCAGACGGGATGTCTCTCGTCCCCTGGAAGATTGGTCGGGTGCTGGTGTGGGATGCCACCTGTGTGGACACTCTGGCCCCGTCCCATCTACGGGGAACGAGCAAAAGAGTGGGCTCGGCGGCGGAATCTGCCGAAAAGGTAAAAGAGGGAAAATACAAGGGTATCGGCACCCAATACAAATTCATAGCATTCGGTGTCGAAACCCTTGGACCGTGGGGTCCCGGCGCCCAGGCGCTTTTTAAAGACCTGACAAAGCGCCTGGTAGATTCGACCGGGGATCCAAGGGCTGGCGCTTTCCTCGCTCAACGGATCAGTTTAGCCGTTCAGCGAGGAAACGCTGCCAGCATCCTGGCTACCCTCCCGCGCGGTCCAAACCTGCACCATATTTTAGGTTAAGTTAGTTATAAGTCCTTCTTATTTTTAATTAGTTATAAGTCACTTATATATTTCTTTTTTTTTTAATGTAACCCTAATTTATTTTTTCTGTGTAAATAATCATTTATTTATTTAATATACTAGCTCAAATCAATTAAGTATCATTTGAATTTTAAATTATGCTAAATATTGTAGTTATAAACACATTCAGATTGTAGTCTGTATGGGTGATAGGGTCTTTCTTAATGTGATGGCGGTTTTTAAGGGGATGATTAGACCATCTTACTAAACAACAGAAACAGGAATTTCTGGAACACAGGTCGAAATAAAAAAAAACTGCTTTCCAGAAATAAATCACAAAATCGTCCAAAATCCTACTCGACCAAAATAAATAGGACATTGATTTCGATAATGATCCAATAGAGAAAGTTGTTCAGTTTGATGGTCTGATCATCCTCTTAAAACAACCGTCAGCATACTAAATTGGACCCCGCATGTCTCGACTCTTAAGTTTGTTCTTTTGACACCCCTAGAACGAGGCTTACGGGACTCCTTCCTGTTTGAACAAATATTTTGTAACTCGCCGCCTGTACGTCGATATTCGTCGCTTTGTTGTCCAGAAAAAAATAACTAGGGAAAAAAGTTTCTGAGCTTTGCTTTCTTACGCCTTGGAGTGGTATCGGAATTCGGGTACAGATTAGTCATATGTCTTTTTGTGTGAAATTGCATTTAACGTACTTTTTGCGTGAGTTGTATGGTTAGCAAAACAACGTCTATCATATCTACGGAATCTTTATTCGCATTTGGATTTGTCGTTCATTTATTTTGAAACATGATAGGTATTATCATAATCTCTAAATTACTGGGCATCCCTCCTATGTCAGATTTTTTTAAATTCGCCTCGATTGACAGACCATTTGGCGATTTTAGTTAGTGTGGTCACACACGATGACGCATTGATGGAGCGGCAGACGTCAGTCCGTCATTTGTAAAGTTGCAAGAAACCGCACATAGAAGCACATACGGTGACGGATTGACGCACCGTGTGTGCTTCTACGTGCAGTTTCTTACAACTCCTTGCCACAGATTACTTAATAGTTACTACCGTAATCCTTGCTTCACAATTTCAAAAATGACGGTTTGCCTGATCTGCCGCTCCATCAATGCGTTATCATGTGTGAAAGCGATTTGAAAGATCCACGAGTAAATGCTGATGCCCATTCTTTGGTACCATACCATCTACGTCAGCATCTTCGACAGCTAGTGTCCAAGTTGTGCTCATGTTCTGTCTAAAATCTAAAGGAAACTCAACACGTTTTGCCAACGTTACTCTATTGTATACTTTAGCAAATACACTCCTTATACGCTCTACTAACTAATGTAGTTTATAGAGACGTACATTCCGTTAATCTGACTTAATCTCTACTCCATAGATAATACATAAGTGATTTCACGTTTTCATTGTAAACTGTGATAGGAATGTACTTACATTACAATCACCTTACAATTGTGTTTTTTATTTGCAGGTAAAGAATTTTATGGAGGGCAAACTTCAGCTAAGTTTGGAGATTGAGATCTTTTTGAAGTTGGTAAGCGAAAAGTACGAAGTATTGTCAAGATGAGACGTCTATCTTCCCAAACACAGACTTGGGTATTACAGTGGTACAGAAGTCTGTGTTCCCAAAAAATGATAATAAAAAAAAAAACTTCCAACTTTATCACAGTTTATCAGGTACTGCTGCAAATTTTTTGAATATTTCAGTACCTAAGTATAAGTATAATTTTTTTTAATTATATTTTTTGGGACCCTTTGACCACAGTTTTGTAACAGCGGCAGCGCAATCTTAAATCGCGCGACTTACATCCTACTTTTCGATGTGTCAGAAAGTTTGGTATAATAATTAACTTAATTTTTTAAGGCTACGTGCTAATTTGCGAGGTATTTAAGTTTTTTTTAAAGTAAAGTCTTAATTGTGATGGTACTTAATAATCTCCATCCACCATCATCCATCCATAAACTCATCTATAAGTAGAAAGATTATTATGAAGCCCTCAAAACGTTTTTCTTCTTACGAAACCACGAGATTAACACGTCTTCACACACATAACTTTACTGACTGGTGTCTGTCCGTCGTCGGGGCCCATATTGTTTACATTAGGGCCCCACATACTGTTCTAATAGGAGCAAATGTAAGCTTCGAGTCGTTTAAATAAATAATGAAAGTTTCGATGTTACAATTCAATAATTAACGATAGAAATAATTCGATAGAAAATACAAGTGTACACTCTAGTGTACACTGAAAAAAATGTTTAGTTAAATATAACCAAACTTTTGTGATTAACGATAGCCAATTGTTTAGCTATTTTAACCAAATGTTTGATTATGTACCTATATGTTCTACAAAACAGTTCGGTAATCACTAAAGTTTGGTTATATTTAACTAAACATTTTTTTCAGTGTAGACTCGTGTCATACATAAACTAATGACCGTATTCCCTTCGGGGTGGTCAGAAACATTGCTACAACTACCAATTGTACCAATGCTCACATTTAGCAATTTTAGTTTCAGGGTAGAGTGACATGTCATGTGGTAAGAGGTGGCTATAGCCTTTCGTCCAAAACTATCACTCCCTGTCCCCCACCAATTTTAACCCGGGGTGGCTCTGGCAGGAAACGTGGCAGAAAATTTAGGCAATGACTTTTCCTGTCTCCTATCTTGTCTTATCTCTTCTTGTAAATTTTTCATATTGTGTATGAAATCTAAGTGTCCAAGGTGTACTTGCCCTACCTTTGCCCTGCAGCGGGATCCTTTGGGCTATAATTTACTTTACGTGAAATTGCGAAATATGTCAAGAGTGAAGAGACGCAAAGGATAAGGCAAGTGTCTGTTTCACACTCTTCACAAAAAAGTAAAACACTCGCTGACACGTAGACAGGCAAGACAGCTGAAAAAACATTTTCTATTAGACCTAGTTGGTTGAATTAAGTGATACGCTATACGTTCGTATATTAACCGAAAACCTTTTCTCAAGAATTAATAAATATTAACATTTGATCTGTCAATCGGAACGTTTTATGAAAGTATTTTTTGAATTCGAAGACCGAGCGTCACTTTGCAGAACACATTTTCGCAGGCAAACGTATTGTGAGTAGGTTTTGTTCTGTCAGAACATACACTCAGGAATTTATACAATGGAATCACTTGATGAAACAAACCGGATAAGTAACCACTTTCAAATATTCACCCGGAGTGCTAGGACTGGCGGAATTTGTTCTTTTTTCTCTTTTTGGTCAAAATGCCAACTCTACAAAAATAGCGCTTGGAATTAATTATGAGGAAAGTTACAATGTTTCGTAACTTACCTCACAACCCACGCACTTCTGGGTAAACAGAAACTTTAAAAGTTCGCAGTTGAAGCAAGGATCACTTTCAGTACTTTTACCCTACGAACAAAATATTATTTATTCGTAGGTATTTTTTATCAAGATGAACTGATAGAATTTATTATTATTCTTTACATTGTTTCAGGTTTGCATCAACTTTTAAAGTTGTGTGAACAAATTTTTCCTTACAGTCGAAACCGTTTTAATTGAATTTCTAATAAGGTAAATGCGCCTGTTTCAGACTCGTACGGTCCGAAACATGAAAAAGCTAATTTAACGATCTCGTTCTGCTCTGTATCATCGTATCGTAACATTCGTGTCGTGAAGCTTTACAAACGTTATTATAATTACTTTTACAGCCGACGCTACGGCACAAAGGAATCTGTTCCAAATTAGATCACCAGACTATGGTTTGTTTTAATTGTATACATACCATGTTATAATATGGTTATACATACTTACCTATATTATAGACGAGGAAGAACTAAATGCTCATATCTGTCACAAAACTTTAACAGAAGACGAAAAATATGTACTTACCTATTTCTTTATATCCTTTGTACCCTTCTCATTCTTGTTTTAAATTGTATTTTTTCTATTCTTGGTGTGCAAATAAAGAATATTTATCTTATCTTATCTTATCTTATCTTATCTTATCTTATCTCAGGAGCTATTACCAGAACTTTGCTGGAATGCCTAGTAGGGATGTAGGTATATTTACTTAGGTATTTTTGCCAGAAAATAAATAATTCAATTTTGAGCAAGAATGATAAATAAACAACCTATTACATACTAACTGAATGACTAATTAATTATTACTCGTATCATCTCACATAATCATAATTATATAAATGTTTTTATACATTTGATTGAATTATAATGCTTACAACTGTATAAGGGGGATACAGAAATTTCGTCACAATTTCAGACGATTTATTCTGTAAAGACACAGTTTTTCTGTGGTAAAGAAAGGCAAACCTTTTAGCATATTTATTACTATTAGTATGAAAATATGCCTTGTCCTCAAAAATACTTAAAAACCTTATTCCTTATTATCAAATATCAATCATCGTATCAAATGTGACAAAACAAATAAGTACCATTAGAAAAAAAAATTTGGTATGAGCGAACAAAAAAATCACTGCCTGAATTTTATTGTCGTACAAAAAATTACGTATTCTATACCATGACTTATAAAGTTATAAAATTATCTTGTAAACTATCTCATTGTGTTCCTCATCAATCAATCAGTAGGTATGTCAAACCAGCTTCTCATTGCACTACATAGTAGGTACCATATTAGTTATACCTACCTATACTATGACAGCAAATCGAGCGTGTCAAAGGTGGTCGAACACAAAGAACAATGTAGTGGCTACTTCACCCAGTTACCCCGATAGGTCCGATACTGGGACATCTACCTTGTTTGAAGCTGTCGTTTCATTGTTTATCACGAGTTCTTTAAGGCCTCCGCTCATTGCAGCGATATTATCGAGCGATATTATCGCTGCTCAATTGTTCTCAGTACATTTTGTATGGGGACGCGCGCGATCCTACACACTGCCGCGATATTATCGAGCGATAATATCGCTGCGATTTTGCGATAATTGTTCTCAGTACATTTTGTATGGGGACGCGCTCGATCCCACACACTGCCGCGATATTATCGCAACCTGACGCAATCTCTTTCTACTACATTCAGTGAAGGGCGCATGCGTGACGCGAATCGCGGAATCGCTGCAGTGTGCAAGGTGTCGCGATATCGCTGTCGATAATATCGCTCGATAATATCGCTGCAATGTCCGGAAGCCTTTATTCTGTTAATACTTTGACTATTTATTATAAGGAATCGCCTTGCGGTAGCATTTCCCCTCTGCCACGGTATAAGATCAATTGATCATGTGCATTTACATAAAATTGTATAGGTACCTTATCACTAAACGAGACAGCCTATAATTGCGAACTTAGAACGTTTGGGGTTCACACGAGACTACTTTTCATGCGTTACCAGTCCTCATATAAGTAGTCAAAGTGTTAATATAATCTGTGGGTATAATACAAAAGATGAATACGAAAATTGAACATTATTTTAGGCATAGTTTAGGAAAGAGTATCTAATACTCCATTCCAAATAGCAACGACAATTTAAGGCCATTTTTAATTACAGAAACAGAGATTTGGAACACTTACTCTCACTTATTCTTAGAACAGCTTTAGTAACGTCCAAGATATGTCGGATAGTACATCTTTCTGATAAATAAATTATATTTGTCTATCAGAATTGGCCAGAAAGCTAAATAGGATTAGGAATATCTCGTCGTCCTTATTTGGAATGCAGTATAGTATTACATACAGTACGGAAACTCCGTGCCCCCCACCAATTTTAACATCACCCCGCTTGGTAGGAAGCATAGCCTAAAATGAAGGCAATGGCGTACGTATTCCTGCCTCGCTCGCAGTGGCTAAGTAACGCACATGCTTGCCTACCTCTTCTTTGTTAAATTTTAATAAATAAAAAAAGTAAGTAGGCATTTATGTAGCAAAGTCAGCAATTCCCGGACGACTTAGAATAATTTTTATCGCCAGCAAACTAAACTACAGGAATGCAAAACTCATAAACTTTGCTGAATGTCTGTACAGTCAGCAACATAAATGTACAACTTAGTGAAAAAAAATAGTGTCAATTTTCGCAGCGCTCTTGTCCAAACAAAAATTAAATTGGTAAATGAACTAAAAGTTTTTCAAACAAACTGTCAATTGCTTTGATGCATCGGATACGTTGATGACACGAATTGGTGTGTTGTGTATTATAATAACTACCGGCTGTGCTAGGCTTTGACCTCGTCTTCGTTAGTGAGGAATTCGGGATATGAAACACATTTTCATTTTTCCGTGCGCATTCTACAGATATTTTTCCTACTTCACGCTCGTTTTAATTGCTAGCTTTGTAGCCGCTTTCTTGTTTATCCTTTAATCTTGTAATTATGCAACTGATATTATTACTCACTGTAATTTTTATTTAATTGGGGTAATATTGACTTAATAAATTATTTATTATTATAAACTACTTCGTACGCGCAGACCACTGAAATAAAATATTTTTGATTGAATAAAGCGCTTGCGATGTGATAAGCCTAAATGTCAATGCAGACTAAGCTTTTGTCAAAACCCCATCCAAATCAGTTCAGTCGTTTTTAAGTGATGCGTGCACAAACAAACATAGATAAATAGACAAAAATTCTGAAAATGGTCGCAATACATTCTATTCAAATTATTATTCTTGCAAATATTTTCAATATGTAAAGCCACGTTAAGTTTACTATTTCACTATTCATATTCAATCATTGTTCGAAGTAGGTATGTATAGATTATATTAGTGACTTGTCAATAGATGTTACAAATCAATATTAGCTATGCCCTTTGTTATACATTTCATAACTCACAAAGCTGTAGGTAGGTAGATTTCTATTTCAGTTACACACAACTCACGAATATTCAGGACACATAACAAAAGCTTACATCAAAGCTTCTCGGCACTATTTGAGATAGAATTTGTCACTAGAAAGAACTAAGTCACAAAAGTATACCAAACTTTTGCTGCTCACCGTACAAACGTCCAAGTAACTTAGAGAACAATTCCAATTTACCTTCCAGCCTTCAGAAAATAACTTCCTAACCTTTAAAACTACTGCAATAAGGTCCATAACTGTTGGAAGTTCGGTCGTCATGAGTTTAAAGGGAAAGAATGGGAGTTTTAGAGTTATTAGCGTGCATGCCTATTTATTTAGTTGGCTATTTACAAAGGCAATACCAGCTCGAGTGAAGCTAATTGAGGATATGTAGAACTCTGGAGAAGTGAGATGTGAAGGTCTTCCAATTACTAAAAAGGGAGCTCCATCGCTAAAGCTGTGATGACAGGGACCGACCTTAGTAGTAATTTGCATACTTAGTTTGTATGACAACGTTGTTAGTGTGAGGCTTCTTTTGCCCACTTCTTCTTAGCCATTCAACGTAGACTTCCTTTTCGATCTTGTGCATTCTCTATATTCACTTACCTATGATTGTATGATCAGCGTCAACTTTAGCTGTAACTAGCGATTTTTCAGCATTTCTCCAGGAGATCGATTGATTGCACTACTGCACAGCAGCAGGCTGCACTATACGGTGTGTCATGATAAATGTCAAACTATCAAATTTCACAAAATGTGATCACATCACAGATCACATTAATGATGCAACTTTTAAACTTTTATTTTAATGTACAAAATCTGTTTATTTATACAAAAACAAATTAATATACCTAAATATTAGATTAAAAAAAGAGTATAAAAAGAGAGTAAGAACTCAAAACTAACTTAACCTAAAATAAAAGTAGATAATCAGGTATTGTAGTACCTACGTACTTTTTATTTTATAATAATTTTATGAAACGAAGTCTGACAAGACTATGGGTTCGGTTCCTTTGCTGAAAGAATTTAAAAATCTATTTCCAGCTTCCTGTTTTGCTGATAGTCTGATTTGATATTGGCAGATTGATTAGTTCTGTGCAGTGATGAACGTTAAATCTGTTGAGTTATTGAAAAATTAAGGGTATATTACCGTTGGTTCTCCATACAACGTAATCTGGTAATATATTCAATACTATCCAATTAAAACGTAAAAACTGGAAACGGTTAAAACTGTAGGTATATTTTAACGAAAATCTGACTTCATACAAACATAGAAATTAGTTCCTAGATTGTTTCTGAAAAATTTAATTGACTTTAATTTGATAGTATTGAAAATATCACCAGACTACGTTTGCATGCAGCGCGTTTGCGTTCTCGGAATAAACTTCTTTTATAAATTTAGAAAAGAAAACAGTTTGATTTCAAATGAGCACACGGGCATTTGCTACCCTAATTTTAATTGAAAAAGTTTCTTATAATTTAGCCGTTTTGATTGTACGAAATGAAAGCAGTGGATTTATTAACTTTCTTTATGTAAAAAGTTATAGTAATTTATTAAGTTTATTTACAAGTTTCTGTAGAAGAGATGTTGTAAAATAACAAAGTTTTCGAATAAACGTTTTTGTTTCATTATTCTTGCTTGGTGCATTGTTTCGCTTGATTATAATAAAGGTCAAGTTTCTTTTGATTATAAATTAACTGAATTAAAAGTTAGAAGAGAGTAAAAACACGTTCTTGGTACAAAAAAATAATTATTGTAGGAGTTGTTAGGTATGTTGTACATACCTACCTAATGAACATTTTTATCGTAGCAGAAATGTATAGTAGGTACTAGGTAGGTAGGTTAGTAATTAGATTTTTGCTATTTCTAAAATATGTATTTCTAAAATAAAGTTAGGTAGGTACTTACCTATTATTAAGTAATATTACTTACCTTCAGAAACAAAAATAGTTCTGTTCTCATGATATGCATTACACGAAGGTTTTTAAAGGTATGCCCATTGCTCAGACCATCAAACCGAACAACTATTTCTATGGCACCAACATTCTTCTTCTTGTGGTGCCATCTCCTATCGGAGGTTGGCTATATCATTAGGGCTATTCGGACCCTGGAGACTCCAGCCCTGAACAGTGAGGTGGTGTTCATATCGAACCATTCACACAGGTTTTTAAGCCAGGACGTCCTTCTTGAACCGCCCAACTTGCACCAACATTGAAATTGCGAAATAAAAATCTGGTGTTCCATACAAAGCTGCAACTCTAGCCAAACGTATGGGACAGCAGATTTTTTTCGCGATTTCGGTATTGGTCCCGTTGTTCAGTTTGATGAATCAATGGTTTGATGGTCTGATCATCTCCTTAAAACACCGTAGGCATATTAAGAAGGACCCTGTATATTGATTTTGATTCCATGTTTGGTAGGTGTCACAATAAACCCTTAATTTTTTCATAAAAAATAAAGTGGTTTCCTAACTTACAACCCGAAAGTTTCTGAAATATTCCGAACCCCTATTCAATGAAAATCTAAGTACAGTACCGTACTCTCAGCTTCACATCCGCAGTCCTCTCGTTTCGGCGCGATAATGATCTCGTGAATTGACGTTTCCGTTTCCTATTGCCATCTATTGGACTTCGGAACCAACGATCAGTGAAGTTTGACTTATACAGGCGGTTTGGGAAAACGTTTCAGACGTAAAATCGGAGGAAATTATCAGTCTAACGCTCAGTTGCAGAAACGCTCATCAGAGTTAATCCTCCGTTAAATCTCTTGCTAGCTTTTACTACGTCAACAAGACAAAAAGTATCAGCAAGAGATTAAATGGAGGATTAACTCTAATGAGCGTTTCTGCAACTGAGCGTCAGTCTGTTCGTGTTGATTTGTCAAAAGGTACTTACTACTCATAAGTAGATTTTGTAACGACTAAGTACAGCTTGGCAAAAAAGACGTGATAAAAAATGTGACGTTCTTGCGTGGCAGCTCCACACAAGAACGTCAAAATCACGCATAACCACGATCATGACTTTTTTGCCAAGCTATAGGTATAGGTACTTGATTACAATAGCAGTTAGGTTAGGTTAGGTTAGGCTATGTACAAGATGTAGGTACTCTCCTGAATCTGATATAACGCGAAACCGCTACGATTACAAGTGCTATTTTTGAATCATCATCATCATCAGCCTACCATTTTTAATGTCACGTCCTAATTAATATTCGAATATGGAGTTTATGCATAATTCGATCATCTCTTTGAAAGTGTGGGTTTCAAAAACAGCGTTTCTGAGGTGGGGGCGAATGCATGATAACCGGTGGTCGTTGTGGCCATCATAGATGTTAATAATGCCTGTATTTGATTTATGTTTAACTTCAAATAAAGTTTAAATTTTTATTGCACCCTGTGGATTTTCTATAGAACGGTATACAAGCTGTTGAGTGTTGACGGATGCGGGTTCAATCTCCGATCTAGTCACGTTTTGTACAATTCAATCGAAAAATCATCAAAAAAACCGCTGCGGACCCACCGTAACCGTGGCCCTACCCCTGGTGGTACGGTGGGTCTTTTAAAGTTAAACGGTACCACTGACTACTAGTGATGTGATGTCGACATCGCCTTTTAAGTTATATTGTCTTATCATCATAATATCGTTTATTAAACACTAAATAAGTACAAATTTTTCAATTTGGGACTTATAAACTGTGTGATAATGTCTAAGATTGGTATTTTACAAAATTAGTAAAAAATGCAAAATAGTAATTTTGTAAAAATAGTGGTAGTTGACCAGCAATGTCTAATTGTCTAAATGTCTAATGCAATCTATGCAGGAGAAGGTGGTCGAGATTCTCACGCGCTGGGTCACAGAAAATGGTCGTCCAAGTCGCATTCTGGATGCTTTCGATAGCAAGTGATTCAAGCCTGACAAAGAACATAGGTTCTACCATGATGCGCGCGACAACATATCCCGCTTCTTTTCTTTCGCTCTGTTACTCGCGTGTGAAAGAGATAAGGCGCGACTTTGGCGTCGGTATGCCCTGCGTTGGGGGTTACCCACAGGGAGCAGTGGAGTTGGAGCTGCGGTTAGCCCAGATAGGCTAAAAAAATTGCTTTCTCTATTATGTCGATTTCATATAGATTTGCATAAAAAGCGTTGATGAAAAGGTTCTTTTATCAATTTACTCCTAGGAATTAAACTAACCTTAAATTAATTACTTTCCCAGCTTACAGTATAACACAACGAAGTAAAACACACGTTAGGAATGTGTCACGTTTTGAATAACAATGTCTTCTACCTAGAGGATTAGAATACGTGAGATGGGAACCAAATGTCGCTGCGAGATGCCCTAATGTCTTCACACTTACTGCTCATTCTACAAGTCATGTAACATAGCTCTTAAAATCTACGTGTTAAGTACAAATTTAGCTTGATTTGAGGAACTCCGTGAACGATACTTGGCACTTGGATGTTACTCAGATAACTTGATGGTATCAAGTGAAAAGGAGGTTGTGGAAGGTACGCGTTAGAATTTTGGTCGTTGATTGTGAGAATTTGTTGTTTATAGGTTAGATCAAACTGATAACTTACTAAACCTAACACGACCGTGTTATCTTTTGGGGTGGCCAGACACTTTACTTAAACTGAGATAGATACATGAAATGAATAGATTCGCAGAAGAACCGGAGTAGCCGGCACAGCCCAAAAATGCTAAACTAAAGTGGCAATAGGGGAATGCTCGCAAAATCGATGGCCGATGGGGCCGAAGATTTCTTAGGTTAGGCCTCCCACAAGATGCACTGCAATGACTACCTGATGAAGGCGGCGGGAACCCGTTGGATGAGGGCAGAGCAGGACCGATTGTTTTGGCAATCCTTGGGGGAGGCCTATGTCCAGCAGTGGACTTCTATCAGCCGAGATCATGATGAAGTAAAGTAAAGTTGTAGCAAAGTTTACCCCAGCACATTTCTTGGTTCTGCACAAAAGGGTATCTGACCGCCTATCAAATTAGGCCAACTTGACAGCAACTGGTCTACCTTATAAGATTTATAAGGCAAATGACTCCCATACGGTTTTTGTGAGACGAAGATTATGTTACTTACTCAGACCTGACTTCGTTGCTACATGGTTTCTCAACTATTGTTACAAGTTGTCAAAATGTATAATATATCTCGTATTAACGCGTGCTTATGCCTCTACACAGGCAGTTTGCGGTTTTATGACAAATGGTGTTAGAGCGTTGTGGGCGTTTAGAAGGGCCGCCTAATTGAGCCGTCACGAGTTGAAGCCATTCCTTATGTTCTGTAGATAACATCATCAGCCTTAATATAAGTATCACAACAGGGCTGGGGTTCAAGAAAGGAGCCTCCAAGAGTGACGAGAGGGCTAAGAGGCATCCCGCTAAATAAATGTACTTGGTAGCTATAGCAGCACATGAAAGGATATTTGGTAGCTGTAGCAAAGTTTCTCACCCCGATGTCATTATGGGCATCATGAGTATAGAAACTTCATACCGTAATCGTACCACCGCTGGTCCGAAATTCACCCTCATCCTTAGCCTATTAAACCCTCGAGGGAGTATGGGCGTTAGTCCACCACGCGTGCCCAATGCGGATTGGCAGATCATCAGAATTTCTTCTTCAGCTTTATGCTTTATGCCTTCCTCGCGATATTTTCCTTCACCGTTTGAGTAGCAGTGTCGGTATAAGTTAGAAAAACTCATTGATTCAAGATTGAATGTGTAAATCCTTTGCTTACATTACATAAATCTCATGACCAATATCTTTGGGGCTGGTCAGAATCTTTTCGACAATTACCAACTATTTTTTCATGGCCTCTTAGCAAAATGTTTTAGAAAAGAAAGACGTGTCAAGTAGTTATAAGCGAATGAATAGCATTTCGTCCACAGAAAACACTGCATAAGAAACAGCTTATCCCTTAGTATCCGTTAAATCTTTTAAACCTTCCTTATTGCACGCAATAAACATAAATTCATAACCCATTTCGGAAGACTGCAAGCTCGGAATGCACTCTGCCATGCCGATGCCGGTCCGTTAATAATAACCCAACTCTTTTTCTTTTTAAATCCGAGATTCCCTTCGGGATAAATAAAGGATGACGCACTCGCGAATTCTTTTATAATTAGATGTTCACATGCCGCCTAAATTGCCCATATCTGGTGGGATGTGGTGCTGCCAGATGCGTGGGCTTTTGATGCTGAAAGTTGGTTCTGCTTGATGGGAATTTTTTGCAAAGCGCTCGCGCTCTACGTACAAATAAGACAAAGCGCAGGAGTTTTTGTGAATTTATAGAAAAGTATCGTAGGTAGGTAGGTATATCGCATGGTCACCCACTAGTCATTGATTTCTACTAATCGATTTTATTCTATTAGATTTCTAATAATTATAATTTATTTTGGTCTGTTTCATTAACAAAACTTATTAATTACGAAAACTGGAAAATTAAATTTTTGAGGCATTCTGTAAGTATAAGTAGGAAAAACTGACAGATTTGGATCATAATAAACCTGCGTAAGCGTTGACAGTTGAATTCGGTATGTCAAGTTTTTTTTTGTCTTCATTTTTATATTTTTTACGGACAGAAGACATAATTTTAAGATACCTATTTCATTCTTATTGCGATTCATCGAGTTTATCAATATAAATTTAATTTTTAAATTATTTTGATCTGTAATCTCTAAGTGCAAAAATGGTGGAGAGAAAATAATTCGAACTCCATGGAGAAAAACTACATACAGCTGTATTTAAAAAAATTAAAACCTGCCTCTCTTTCTAACTCTATGCTGGAAAAAGATACGGCAACATCAAATGTCAAATTCTGACATTGTGAAAGTATTTTTTTTTCTTAATGGCCGGTTATTTTAAGTTGATTTTATGTTTACCAAGGAGTTCAGAGGTATGCCAGTGACGTCACTGCACGGACCGAAAAACGATGTTATTTTATTAAAAATATCTGTATTATCTGCATTTTAAAATCTCTGACATAGAAAATATGATTATTGAGACAATTATCTCGAAATGGTTTTCAATTCAGCCCTCCAAAAAAAAACTTGACATACCGAATTAGGTACTTGTATTCATGCATGATACTGAACAACGTTCCCAAAGGATGCTATTATGAATTCAGTACTATTTATCACCCTTTAAAGTAATTCACGCCCTGTATTCGCAGTTCACATAAAAATAAAAATACTTAGAGCAACATTTCTCAAAAAAGGGCTAGACCAACTCCCAAATCGCTAAAATGGCAACACAGATTTTCGAATGAGATCAAACCGTTCGTTCCCACTTCACTCCGGGAACGAATGAACGAAGATTGATTGCAGAAGAGCTCAACTTTGAAGGCATTAATTACTGCATCAGGGAAATTTAACTTAATTTATTCGTCGGGTTCTGTCGGAGATCCGCTAAAAGATTAACTTTGGGTTTAATCATTAAAGGATTTTTGTTTTTGATGTTATGTTTTATTTGTAGATAATTTAGACGTAAGAATTGTTAACAGGCGCCGTTATAACATGTTCGCACACAAATTAAGGATAGATATTTAAATTTGACTTTAAATACTTTGGTAAGGACATAAACTCACGACCGTAATTCCCTTTCGGGGCAGTCAGAATCATCGCTACAACTACCAACTAGGTATCCAATTGAAGAGTGCTGTTTTAGCAAGGAAAGGTTAACTTTTAGCACAGATATTAAGTCGTTGTCAAGTGGTTAACCTGGCCCCATTGACCAAGAATTTCCACTTGCGCCTTGTTTACCCATAAAAACAACTGCCTAAGAAAACTAATGGGGCATGTCAAGTCAACCCCCATGGGTAGAAAAGGGATCGTATAGATATTTTTAACCGGAACCACACGGCTATTATCTAATACCTATAGGTACAGGGTCCAAATTCTGAACTAATACTGAACTATTTTTATGAGGACGATCAGACTATGAAACTGAACAACTTTCTCTGTGGTACCAATATCTAAATCACCCATATTTGGGTCGAGTAGGATTGCAATTGTGTATCTTTTCTTTTCGATTTGATGAAGTTAGTTCCATAGAGAAAGTTGTTCAATTTGATGGTCTGCCTTCAACTTTAGATTCACTGCTTTCCAAAGATACACACATCCTCCATTAAGCCACTAATCACAGTAGTACCATTGTAATCATTGATCAGATTCCGGAATAAGGAATTGCAATAGCAAGTAATCGCACACGTCACAGATGGTCGCCTCTTCCGCTCCAGGAAATGCGCTTTGAGTTAAAACAGCGTGTAAAAACTACTCAAATGCTCAAGCTGACTGCTTTCATCGAGTTATTGGCGAGTAGTGTGAAGGGTGAATTGTTTGATGGATAGACGTAAGTAGTGCATGACCACTTTTCAGGTGATCGTCACTGCTAAGAGACCAACAGCGAAATCGCGAATAAAATTGCTGAATTAAGTTTGATGATGAGATGGTCTAATCATCCCCTTAAGAAATCAAAAAACACGTCTGCGGAAAAAGTGAACATTAAATAAAAACTGAAAAGAAAAAAACATGTCCAATAGTCTAGAATTTTGTTATGTAGGTAATATTGAAGCGACAGTAGGGCGGGATTTTGTATCCATCATCATCTCAGCCGGTGGATTTCCACTGCTGGTCATATGCCTCCCCTCCACGCCACAACGACCGGTCCTGCGCTGCCCTCATACAACGGGTTCCCGCCGCCTTCACCTAGTCGATTTTTTGGCAAAAGTCGATCATAAACATGTTACTACACAATTAAATTGGTTATGTAAAATAACAATACAATTTTCAACTAACCTAACCTAACCTACACCACAAATCGATAACGATAGTGTAAAAATAGCTAAGATTAAATTAAACGATCGCCTCGACTAGAGGCAGATTAGTGGCCGCACGCAGAGCCCCCATTTGTTTGATAACTTCATTGTGACGATTATTATTTTACCCACAAAAACGCCGTAATGGTCGGTCGGTGCGAGCGAGATCTCGCGGGTGGTCTATGTAATTACGTACGGCCATTACGAGATTCCTCTATACCTTTCCCTTTCGCGCCTCTGGGACTTGATTGTTCGGTTCCATGCGTGGACCGTAACAAACTCATCTAGTTCTCACTTCAAATTTGAATTGATCGCTATCACCAAGAAGTATGTCTTGTGCATTCTAAGAATTGTCTTCTTATTTTGTACTGTTACCATCGAAATTGAATTGCCATAATGAAAGCACGAGTTTATAATCATAATTAAGTCAATGTTTGACATTCGAACATTTTAACACGGGGTGTAAGTGTAGACTTAGGTTCCTTTGGAAAGTTCTTAGATTCTTTATTGTAAACAAAAACAACATAATAACGTACTTACAGTGCGACATAAAAGAGTAGAAAACGGTGACAGCAGGAACTAAATATTTTAGTACAAATTGTAGGTCGGTCTTGCCAGCTTATGCGTGATTTTGACGTTCTTGCGTGGAGGCAGCGCCCTCATTTATTTTCTACTCTTTTGTGTCGCACTGTATATAAAGTTGTTCAGTGTCATGATTATAATCACCCTTTAGAGCAATGCAATTGTTTATAACTCTACACTCACACCCTATGTTTATGACAATAACACACAACTCAACTCTGTCATCCGTAAATTGAACTTTACGGTTAATACAGTTTCACAAAAACAGAGCTGTTTGACAAATTCGACACGTATAGGTTTCACAACGGTGATTCTTCAAAACAACTGTGTTTTGAAGAATTCGATATGCAGAAAAACTTTGCTACAAAACTGACAACTCTTACTGCAGTTAAACATCTTTGAGAGAACAAAAAGAATAACCACTGATCAACTAAAATAGTTTTCGAAAGGGTAACTAAAATATGTACTTAAAGTTATAAAAACACTAATCTTTAACTCTTACTTAACCTTTTCCTGAAACTCCTCAAAGTGACTAATAGTCACACACCAGTGAGTTCCTTATGACTATATCACCCATAGTACCACAACATTTGACATTTCTTTCACTGACCATCCAAACATCCACGAATAGTTTCGTGCGGCACCACAGTCAGTAATTTTCGACCTAATTTGTTCCTACGCAGGTGGTCGAAGCCTCTAATCATTGTTTTCACAAATAAATAGCTCTAAACAATACGGTTCTTTTATAAAAGATGAAAAAAAGTGTGGGTCGATACACTGACAGTTGTTTGAGGCAATTGTTGTTCAATCGATTGTTCCCAAGCCTCCAATCAAGTTTAATTGATAAACCAATTGTCTGTACGGAAATTACTTTCTTGAGCGATTTTAAACTAATAAATTAAGGTGCTAAAGTTTAAATTGGCTTGGATTCAATTGAATGAAAGCTGTCGTAGTTAAAACTTTATAGACCTACCTATGTAGATGTGACCATTAAACATAGGGTCCTTAAATTTCGCTATCTAGTCCCTAGACAGCGAAAGTTGTTGAAGAGTTGATGTTGTTGGGTTGATCGAAATCGAGAAAAAAACGTTTGATGGTCTGTAGGCATAGCATGACACCCCCGAGAAACGATAAAAATCGAGATGTGCCTCCATCTTTGTTACTTTACGTATGCCTAAAAGTTTTTCTCGTTTTTTCGCTTTGTCGTGGGGGGCATGCTAGCCGTGATGATCATCCCCTTAAAAAACTGTCGACCCTGTATGTACACATCTTGATTTGATTAGCATACGTGGGCATCTTGGACGACCCCTTTCAACTATTCCATTCTGTTTCTACAATATTTACGTTTTCCTTATTTTTATAGTTTTAATTGTTAGTACCATTCAAGTCTTTGTTCGCAATTAGTCATGGGTACTCGAATAATAACTGAATGACTCCCTCGGGGTACTATGCGATAAAAGCTAC
Source organism: Agonopterix heracliana (assembly GCA_963693445.1). Lineage (NCBI taxonomy): Eukaryota > Metazoa > Arthropoda > Insecta > Lepidoptera > Depressariidae > Agonopterix > Agonopterix heracliana. The sequence goes on from OY856308.1 coordinate 3,462,277, forward strand.
GTTTCCCCTATAGCGCAATAAATACATACATAAACTTATGACTGTTTTGTTTACCCTTTTGGGTTGATCAGATAATTGTCCTGCAGTTACGTAGGTAACTTTTTAAGTCACTGGACCGACGACGACCGACTTAAAGAAGCTAGCGGGGAGCAACTGGATGAGGAAGGCCAAGGGCGCAGATTACTAGTTACTTTGTAACGTCTGGATTCTTTAATTTCGTAACAGATCCATCACTTCCTTACAAAACGAACCTGCCAAACGGTACGCGCAAAAATGTACCTAGTGAAGCTTGATTCAGAGTTGTTATTACTTTGTACAGCGCGCGACGTATCTGTCTGGCGCGAGTCACATAAATCAAGCAAGCGCATCGTTTCCGATGCGACAAAGTATAGGTGCTTCGCAGACTTCCTATAGGAAGTCTGTGAGGTGCTTACACAGAACATTATAAGAGGGGTTAGAAGTGCAAAGTAGGCGTGGAACGTGTCGCCACAGGTTATGCAATGATTTGCATAACACCATAAGGCGCGCGGCGGCGTGGTGCGAGTGAGAGGGCATGAGTAATTGTAGCAGCGTGAGTGGGAAGACAAGTGGCGACGCCGCGCCGTCTCCGAAGCAAAAGCGCTACTTTGCATTTCTAACCCCTCTTAAAATGTTCTGTACTTCTGCGGTGTATGTAGGTGCTTATCTGTGTACCTACGGCCGAGGATAGTTTTGTGGCGCGCCTTGAGAGACGCTTATGTTCAACAGTGGACGGTGATAGGCTGATGATGATGATTAAAGTCGTTCACGAGTTGTCAAACCGCAATGGACAGAGTTTGAGCACTGTTGGAGTAACATCGAAGGAATATTGTGTGAAGTTATAAAGTGGTGTTGGGAGTGCGGGCATTCTGCCAACAAATCTCTGCAAAAGAGACCTTATAACTTAGTGTATTATAATAATACCCACAGGAAGGAATAGGGTGGTGGTGCAATTAATGTATCTGCTATAATAATTGTGTATAATAAATAACAAAAGCGTTATAATTTCATACTTCAAAGCTTTTATAAATCGAGGGGAGTTTTCCTTTCAAATCTCAATTAGTACTTAGTAGGGTAGCTGTATTTGTTTTGACCAGCCTTTCAAAGTTGTTGTCTTGAAACAATAAGGTAATAAATTCGTACACAAACTCGCGACCGTATTCCCTTTCGGAGCCGTCAGGAAGCTTGCTACATCTTACCAACTACATTTTAAAGCATGCAGTTGTAGCTGTTGTAGCGACCTTGACTTTCAGCTTCCTTGTCTCTCAAAATAACAAAGTATTTTCAGTATTTTTTTTTCCTTATCCATTATTCGTAATATTGTACTCTACTAACATAGTTTATAAATTCTCCAATGCCTACTACCATTTATTGTAATTTGTATGGACTGTAATGTTGTCTGAAATAAAAGATTTTATTTTACTTATATTCTCACTGCTGAGCAATAAAAATCGTTTATTAAGGACAACAAAGATCCAATAGTGTGATATTAGTATAAGACTTATGAAACACCCTCCAATGCCCTCTTCAGGCTCCCACCTATGGGTGGGATTTATCCCCCCCCCGAAATCCGAATATTTGTATGGAAAAGTGATTACAGCACTTACTTTTTCATTGTTGTTCTATGAATATCCCCCCCCCCCCAAATAATGTGTCCCCCCCCCCCCCCCGAATCAAAAGTCTGGATACGTGCTTGGCCCTCCTCTAATCTTCCAACCATCTATGTTCTGGTCAAGCTCTGGCCACCTGTCGTTGAACGCATGCAGATGGTCTTGCAATCTCCTGACAACGTAAATTTTATGCATTATTGTTGTATAAAACGATTAACAAAACATAAAAGACATAAACCGCTCTCGATCGCACCTGTTCCGGGATAACCGTTATTCGATAAACCGCAATGAAGTTAAGTACCATAAAATTTAATCAACGATTCATTTCAAGAGTAATGTCAATGTCTTTCATTTGTAGGTATCACTCACAGTAGTTATGAAGTTTAAATACTCGTATGTGTGTAAGTAATTGTAGTGTAATTTATGGTCGACAAATATACGAATTCACTTTGTTAGATAACAAATTTTAGTTTCGTTTACGGATACAAATAGTGTCTCCTCTTTTTTTATAAAAATATTATCGTACTATTAAAGATTTCAAGATTTTAACAATGACTAAAAACCTGAGTCCTCATTTAAAATTCCATTATTAGGTACACTTTTCATTACCTCATTTTTAATGCATTCACCGATTCATATTTTTACGTGACCACAACCTTACTATCAACCCTATAAAATCTGAGGGGTGTTTAAAATCGAGATTAGTAGGTATTTAAAGTCGGCGCCAAGCCCCCAGGCCTTCAAGCCTCGAGTGGAGGAGGCGAGGCGAAAATATTAACGCTTTGAGGAGAGGCACCAAACGGAATGATTACCCCACTCACCACGCGATAAGCACCCTCTACTACGAAACGAGTGAACTTATTTGACGAGAGAAGTGTGAAGTCGGATCTAGAATAAATAATGGTTTTAGAAAATGGTAAGTATCTAGGTACTCAATGCAAAAATGAAAAAAAAAAAAAACAGCAGCTTTAGATCACAGAACATTTTCATTTCGACCTGGAGTGCGATTTTTGAATCTCATTCGGTGAGCTCAGCAGTTGAAAATGTCAAAATTACTATGGAGATACGCATCTTTCTACTGTTAATTTGACTTTCAAAAATCATACTACAGGACAGCGATTTTTGAGAGTCAAATCAGCAGTAGAAAGATGCATATCTCCACAGTAATTTGGGCATTTTCAACAGCTGAGCTCAGCGAATGAGATTCAAAAATCGCACTCCTGGTCTTCATTAGACCCTGAGAATTGACGACAAAACTATACAAGTCAACAACAAACTCGATATACGAGTAGGTAGTTACCTATCTAGTTGTGATACTTAGTGAAATCCACGTAGTAATGTTACAAAACATTTGAGCTTAAACTCGATGTTTCTGGGTGTGACTTTGGCTGAAATCAAAGCAAACATTTGCCATGTTTCATGAAAATCGGTTCAGCACTCTACCTAATATACCTAACATACCCTTTGAATATTAGGTACTAGCACGTTTTGTTACACCCTGGTTAGTTACCCTATTTTGGTTTATTTTAAAAAACGAACCTTTTCTAATATGTTTATTTTTTAAAACTGTTTCGTGGTAAAGGGTACTTGGGAGTTTGCGGTAACTTTTTAAATATCTGTTTTTTTTTTAAACAACCGTTCGCCATCGCCACATGTCTTATTTTTTTTAATGAATTTTTTCCCTATGTCACTTTACAAGTGCCGCTCGGAAAATAAAAAAGTCGTAAAATTTGGAAGCACGTCGATGTTATCAGTTTATCCAATGATACATAACGAGATGGAATGTTGACAGACTACATGCTTATTGAATTGTTTTGTCATCAATTTATGTTTAATTAATCGTAAATCAACTAGAATTTATAATTTGGAGACAAGATAAAAACTCTGTTCGCGACAGGAGAGTTGAATCGCTGCATAAACTATGATAGATTTTTTGTAAACAGTCTTATTTTATGGCTAGTTCTTTGACTGAAAACGCACCCGTTTAGTTTACAAATGAATGGGAAACTCTTCAGTTTGGATTGTGGAGCGACATAGTCGCCATGCGACAAAGCTCTTGAAATAAATATTTAAAAGAAAACGGTATTTTCGGTACTTTAGAGGTTTTTAAAACATCGATATTTTCTATTATTTTCGTGCTACGCTCTTGTTTGTGGACTTTTCGCCAATCTTCTCTTCTCCGCAAATACCTTGATAAGAGATGACACAACCTTTTCTTTCTTTCGACCTCTAGCCTAGGTCTTCCTCTGCCTCTTTTCTGCTCTATTTTTCCTTCCCTCTCGTACATTATACACACAGACAGTATAATAATTGTATATTTCCTGTCAGGCAGGTTTATTTTAAAAATAATTCAGCATTCATTGGCCCTCCTTTAATCTCGTCTGAGATGGAAGTCAAATAAACATCCCCTCGGATAAGTTTGTTTGGATTACGTCAACATTTTGTACCTACATTACATATACAGCGGTATTATTCTGCTTATTGTGTTTGTATGGTAGAAGAAAGTTTGACTCTTTATTGAATGGAGTTTGAAGACTCGATTTGTACGGTGGTTGCCGGTGTAAACACGGTGTAAAATATCTAGTAGTTTATGTGGCAAATACCACAGATTATATAATACTATACAGTACAGATGCCCAACGTGAAACAATGAAACGCGACTGCCGTAACTCGGGCAGTCTTCGGGCAAAGTAAATTGCTTGATTTTCCGAGGCTCATGAGATTTTTTTGTAGTCAGATCATGTACTTTTAGTAACAATTTACACGTTTACGTAAACATTAATTACAAATCGATACCATAACGCCATATATTGCAATTTTTAAACTAAAATTTAATTTGTATGGGATGGGACACCATGCAAATACCTATCTATTTTAAACTTTGCATGAACCCAAAACACCCCAGTAATATTTAACGAGGTGGTTTAGAGTTTTAGACCATCAAACTGAACTTTCGCTATGGAGACAACATCGAAAAACAATCTGCTGTCCCATACAAAACTACGAGTACCTACATACCGACTCGCGCCAAATGTATGGGACAGATTTTTTTTTCCCCGATTTCGATGTTGGTCCCATTGAGAAAGTCAAAGTCAAACTCAATATAATTTATTCAATATAGGAGCTTGAAGCACACTTATTAATCGTCAAATCTTTTTTAATGCTACCACCGCGTCGGAACGTGTTGTCGCTGTAGAGGAGATGCGGCCAGAAACTCTACAGCATATTCTACAGCAAGCAAAGTTTCTACAGCAAAGTTGTTCAGTTTGATGGTCTGATCATACCCTTAATAAAGTTTCAGCATATTAAGAAGGACCCTGTATACAATGGCCTAGGTCCTAGATATCTTTCTTCGAGCAAGTGATTCTGGATAGGAGCGCCCTTTTTTTAAATTCCATAAATTCTTCGTAGATGTAGATGTCAAAATTCCAATATTTGTTTCCCGCACTCGATAAATGATAAATCTGTAAGTATGCTCATTCGGTCACATTCCCCTAAGATTCCGCCTCGGCGCCAAGCCATGGCATAACTAATTCTAACTTGCAATTAGAACCCAAAAAACGTATTTCTCTCCAATCAAGCCCTCTCATAAATTCGTCTCAGTCGATGAATTCTCAGTCACTTTATCCGTCAATAGACTGCGCACCCCTAGCTTAGGGCTGCGCTTTGTCGTTTGGGATAAGTTACAAGAGCTAGCTAGCAAGTAGCAAAAGGGCCATAAGCTGTAAACAGTTTAAACAAGATAATTTTTACCATCAAATGCGATTGAGGTTCTGCTCTCCAATGCTCTACAATGATACATACAATACCATGCTTATAAGGGTATAACTAAAGTATGTATCATTTTCATTGTATAGAATTGAAAACTGAACTACATTTTGATATGGAACTTATTGACATTTGCGAAAATAGACGTAGCATAGTTTTTCACTTTTCATACAAAACTGACGCTGTAATTTTGTATGGCAGTTCAGAATATTTTTTTGGGAATTTCGTAAACTTACGACTATTTAAATCCCTTTCGTGGTAGTCAGTAACTTCGCTGCAACTGCAACTCTTATTCATTATTCTCATTTTCCATACATTCAACATAGAACCTAAATTATTGATAAGTCTGCCTTAATTTAAATGGGTAACATTTATCTAAGCATACAATTTATATTTTGATTAAAAGTAAATTAAGTACCTACAGACTTTAGTTTTCATAAAGGTTTGGGTACACTTATTCTGATTGAAAGTAAAAGAATACCTACAATAAGAGTATAGCCCGCTTCAGCTCATAACTTGAATCAAAATTTAATTTAAATGGATTTACACCACAGTTAACGCACCAATATGAAACTTAACACCTCGGAATAATGATCAAATTCCGCTGCAGTGATCATCGGTGTAAATTGAAGTTTATCCCTCCTCGGTCAATGGAGGCACGAATCAGAGTTACGATTGGTCCAGGACTAACACTTTGAATTTAGTTGTATTTGATTTGTATTGTTATTGACTGTTTCTATAAGTGTTAAGGTGGTTTCAGTCCATACAAAACTTTGACGCAGAACACGCGTTAAGACGCTGTTATCCCGTCGAGGCCGTTTTTTGAACACGAACGAAAGTGTTTTAAACTGTGTTTTAAAGTCTGAAATTAAATTATGTCTTATTTAAGGATCGGGCGGATGGGCGACTGTTCTCAATTACACGATTAGATTAAGTTTACTAGATAGAAAAACATCCCAAAGTTACCCCTTTTTGTTATGTTTTTTCAATACTATGATTAAACTGCTGATATTTAACTTTTTATTCTTGTACTTAACTAAATACATTAAATATTTCTAGTGAACTCAGAAGAATTTTTAGCTTAGAAACTCCCATGAGCAAAGATATTGTCGAAAAACACGTTTTTTTGCGATCCTGCTTTCAATTGGAGCGGGATGGCTAATTGTAAACTTATGCTTGCACGAAAGAGACGCTTGCACTGGGATAACCTAGCCTTAATAAAAGAAACAAGAATTTGACGAATGTCGTGGCTACCGTAATATTTTATATATGGAAAAATAGTTAAGAAAATCTAGATTGCGCGTCTCAAATAACATTTACAATTTTTGATATGATTACGAAGATACAAAGCTTTGAAATTTTGTATGAATAATTTCAAAATGTTATATGAGACGCGCAATCTAGATTTTCTAAACTATTTTTCCATATTAAAATATATATATATATTTTTTATTAATACCGTCTACGCGTGTTCTGCGTCAAAGTTTTGTATGAAATTGTCTTCTCTGAAACCACCTCATGTTCTAAGTAGGTACTAGGTATATGACACGGATGTGTAAAAACGTCACATGAAACTTTGCGAGATTGATCCGAGTTGTTGGAGGGACCCTGTTAAAGATCGGTCGGGATGGAGGCATACAGTGCAGAATAAAGTGTTCGACTTTGAGGACCACCAATGGCCTTCCAGTACAACTATCTTTATATGTAGCGTGTGCGGACGCACTTTAAAGCCAAGATAGGTAACATCAGTCATCTAAGAGTAGGTATCAAAATCAACAGCCATAATCAGTCGCTGTTGTCCAATACGGCCGTGTTGCCTTATAGCCTTCAGGCAACATCACTGTATGACACGTTGGTCTGAAGTCCCATATTATTTTCAAATAAGCAACGCTGAGGTAGTGTGATTAAACATGGAATTAATTCGTCAACGTCAAATTAACAAATTGATCTGACCACAAACCATCGAACCATGGCCATTGGACGAAGCCAATAAGCCATGACACTGTGGTTTGGTGTCAATTTACCGTCGTGGAAGAAACCGACCATCTATTTACTATTAATAACACTTAATGTAGTAGCAGGGGGTGCTTACGAGAAACCCATTTCTTCAATAAGTTGCTGTAAAAATACAATTTACCTAAGATTATTTTCCTTCTATGATTCGCCACGATCTCAAATGCAAATGTCTATTTACAAGCTTGAAGAAACGCTCATTAATCGTGTTAATTATCGTTCTTTAGTCAGCACACAAATTACCTGTTCCTCTGCCAAGTGCAACCAAGTATTCCCCGGCTTTCCTCGCAGTGTCGACGACCCTTCAAACTTTTTTGGAACTTTTCCAAAAACGTACCTAAGTAGGTACATTGATGTGGTATCTATACCTATCCTCACAGAGTATATGGATACCAAGTCAAAAAATTGAACTGACAACCGGTGGGGAGTCAGAGTTCTAGAGTGGAGACCGCGAACTGGTAGGCGTAGTGTGGGACGCCCTGCTGCCCGCTGGACAGACGACCTAAAAAAAAGTTTCGGGGAGCGACTGAATGAGGAAGGCCGAGGACAGAGTTTTGTGGCGCGCCTTGGGAGAGGTCTATGTTCAGCAGTGGACTATGATGGGCTGATGATGATAAAGTCCAAAAATTAGTTTTTCAAACGCTTTTTCCCTAAAGACAGTTTCGAACAATGAAAACCGTAGGTATCAATATGTTATCAATACTTTAGTTTCGCGTGAAACCTAAAATAAGGAAAATAATTTGTTTGGATTCAGATTTCGGAGAAGTCTCAGATCAGATTATGTACTTATCTTTTATTCTCTTCTAAACTTTTTATAATACTTAGTTCCATTCTTTTGGATGAATATTGTCGATACGTAGACATTAATAATACCAAACTCCAACTTCGTACAGAACTGAGAACCCTAGTCGTCCTAATACATCAATATCGATCCCTGTCTGGAAGTAATGCAATAAAGTCCACGAGTTCGGATGTTTAAACTTATTTGGGACCCCATCGTCTATGACAGTATTGTATGGGACGTCCCTCTTGCCGGGAGTGGGGTTACGCCCCTACATTTCGCTCAGTCTTGTTAATAGAAGGTTAAGAGACGGGTATTAGCTTTTGGTTATCGAAACTGCACGTGCATGCGTCTCTATTTATAGTTCCACAAATGTTGAGATAACATGAAAAGCCAATTGGAACACATTTTGTGTATGTGTTTTAACATTAGAGGATAGTAAATTGAACATTAGCGTACTATTCATCCTAGTAAATTGAGATAGCAGATACACAATCGAAGCTCCAAAAATTTTAGATTTTAAAGTGATCTACCATAATATCGCGCCATCTCACCTACTTTACAACATTTTCTGATATTACAGGAGATTCTGTATGTAGTTTTATATTATCCACGATTGTCGACGGGTGTTAATTCTAACCCACAAATCACATAGACTCTCATACAGATATAATGGTTATAAAAGTAGTAGTGTCATCATTATCATTCATTAGCCTATACAGAGTCCTTCCTAATATGCTGACGGTTTATAAAGAGGATGAACAGACCATCAAACTGAACAACTTTCTCTATGGGACCAATATAAAAATCGCAAAAAAAAAAATCTGCTGTTCCATACAAAACTGCAAACATGGCAGTTCGGGACAGCTGATTTTTTTTCCTGATTTCGATATTGGTCCAATATTATTCAGTTTTTGGTCTGATCCACAGAGTACTATTACTAGTCTGATCATCCTTAAAATAGTTTCAGCTAATTTTATTAGACCTTATACAGGGTGAAATTGATATCATTAGCATCCTTTTAAACTAAGACTCTACCCATCAAACGGAAAAACTTTTACTATGGGAGCAAAACAATCGGAGCAAAAAAAAAATCTGCTGTCCCATACATTTGAGTCGTGTAGGCAGCGGCGGCGGGTGCAGTTTAGTATGGGACAGCCGATTTTTTTTTGCTCAGATTGGTTTGCTCCCATAGTAAAAGTTGTTCAGTTTGATGGGTAGAGTCTTAGTTTAAAAGGATGGTAATGATATCCATTTCACCCTGTATACCTCCAACTGCAGGGCACAAGCTTACCCTCAGGGAGGGTGTATGGCTGTCAGTCCACCGCGCGTGTCCATTGACCAATGCGGATTGCTAGTGTATTTGTTATTAAAGGTAAACTTCTCTCTTCCACAGACGTCGACGGCATATGCCTCAGCCATGGTTGCTGCGGCGCCGGCGCACGGTCTCGGCTCACGCAGCAGGCCCGCTCGCAGCTCGAGCAAGCGCTTCGGAGCGAGCTGAACAAGCTCGCTGATATACTGGCTAACAGAGCGAGGAAATTCGATGGTAAGTCATTTGGCTTGCTCTTTGTATGACATGGATTCGATAGAAGAAGTTTTCTCATTGAAGGAACGATAATGGTCTTCTTTTCTAGTTGACACCTTTTATTTTTCCTTCTGATGAGTATAAAACATCAAAGCACCGATCATGCTATTACAAAATCACTTTTGTTTGACAACAAACGTTTGATAAATCTTCCGCTACTGTGGAAACGACCAGTAGAAATTTACAGCTTTTCATTAATCATGCCCTTTGACACGGTGTGCGCCTTTAAAATATGACTTAAAGTAGAAAAAGTCTGTTGTATGAGATGGTTATCTTAAGGTGTCTAAACACTACACCAAAGACACCGATCCGTCGACAATGTCGCCGAAATGTCACCGGGTAGCCCGTAGCACATGAATCCACATTTTCGGCGAGTCGGTGACCTTTGGTATAGTATGTAAGTCGAATTCGACTATGAGCATAATATTATCAGTATCACCGTACTCTGCGGTAAGGGTAACATTAGTGTTAAAGTACATCGCGATAACCCAGTAATGCCTCAGTTATTAATACCCCGGCCACTTGGTTAGTGTTGATGCTCTGAGCAAGATACAGCCGATGAATGTAGAGTGCGTTACGAAATGAACGCTTTGTTGTGAGTTAGCGTGGTTGCATTATTTTAATACACTTTTGGTGTAGGTAGGATAACTGACAGGATAAAGGAACGTATTATATTTCCTTTCGCGGTGAACAAAACTTTCGCTAAGTTAAAACAAACAACCATCTTCTAAATATAGCGCGATCACGCCGTTATGATTGAAAACAAAGAGACTATTGCTTTCCTATTCATCGTCATCATCAGCCTACTTTAAGCGTTCAGGGAGGGCCCTGCTGAGGGTAGGCCTCTGCCCTGCAAGCAAATTATAATAAGTAGTAGGTACCTACAGTCTAGCTATTTCACGAATAGCACCAATTTTAGAAAGCAACTTATTGAGAGAACAGAAAGAATACGTATATTTTCCTAGTATCCAGTTCCAATATACCTACCTGAGGCATCCTGGTTTTCCCAGTACAAAGATATTTTTATATCTTACGCAGTCACTATCGCATATTGACCTAGGTATGACGAGTTGTTGTGTTTTATTTATCTTAGTTATTCTTCCTGCTTTATTTAAGTATTTTATTCATTATTTTAACGTCCTAGTTCTAGGATTCACTACCCAATGCAATAGGAACATATAATATCTTTGACCCAATGGTTTATGTAAATTGTAACCTAGTTTACCTATATACCTATTCAAAACCGATACAATGGGTTAAGCATTGATTTCTTATTTATTTACGGAAAGTTATTGCAGCCCTAGACTCCGTTTCGCATGTGGTGACGTCATCTTCTCAATTTCTGTTTTTTGTAGGCAGTGTCCGGGGTGTGGTGTAGATTAGTCATCCCCCGCTCGCCCGCTGGACTTCATTGCCTAGCATTGTGATTGGTCGCCGTTGTTGAACCTGGTTTACACGAGTTAGTGGTAGGATTATTAAGTGTGGTGGGCCTATGATGCCCGATAAAAAAAGGCTTCATGATATAAAATAGTCAAACAAAGTAATATGTTAATATTTCTCGCCATTACAGTTCGAATGAGTAAATTTTACAAGTAATTGTTCATTTATAATAAGCACTGTTTAGTCTTTGCTGTACAATATCGATAAGAGAAGTCTCATACAAGTAATATACTAATTATTTACTATAATAGAACCTTTTGTTCTACTTTCATGTACTGAAGTACAATGCTTATATTCATTTACCTAATTATGCGTATGGCGAATTTGGTTTGTCGGCATAAGGTCATAAGTCTACATCCAGCGTCTGTCCTACGGCCGTCCTACAGCCAGCGTTATATTCATGAACGCAAATCATAAGAACTATAGGTACCTACCTACCTTAGTTACTTACCTACTTTTGCAAAATCCATAATTATATTGCCTGCCTAGTATTGGACTCTTTCTTGAGTCTGTTTAAAAGTGTCAGTACATTATGTATATTTGTTGTCTTACAAATAAATAAATAATTTTAAAATGTCGAAATATTTAATACAAATTCGTGAGATAAAACTGAATGTATGAAAGTTTATTTTTACTTTTTTTACCTGTTAACGAATATGATGTATCATTGATTTGTCAGTAGGAAAGTGTGGTATGTTATTTTATAAATGTGACCTCTAAGATTGAATACAAGTCATCTCTGTTTATAAAAGGTCAAGCGGGTGTTGACTGTTTGTATATTTTGAGCTTGTATAGGTTTATAGAGCTTCTCTCGATAGTTACCTATTGACATCAACTAACCAATCACTGGTTTTTCAAAGTTCAAATCACGTACCTAATTTAATCTCAGTTAATCTTTATACACCACATGATGATGATAATAATGGTTCTTTATAGGATACAAAAGTAGAGGTATGTGGACTATAGATATAAACCTAAACTATGCATATGTATCACACCATACCTACTCATTCTTCTACTGTGCCTAAACCGAACTCAAAACTAAAATTACTTCACAAATCAAACACTCAAATTACATAAAGTCACAAAACACGTTAGAAAATTGTGAAATTACAGAAATTCTATGACTTCTTCATTGCCAAGTTCTATTAGTTTAGCAGTCCCAATGTTTTTTGTTGAAAACTCATCCATTTTCTTCCTAACACAAGATTACGTAACACGTCAAATTAACAGATCAATCGAAGATTTTATGACTTTATCTGTTACTAATAAAAGCCCTCAAAAGATTCGAGTTATCAAATTAAGACATAGCCAAGCGAAGACACATAAAAGACCGTGGGAGCGAGCGACAAACAAACTAATAATTAACACATCTCCACTTGTTTTCTATTTACATTGTTTGTTTATTAAGAGAGACCTTCAAGACCAAGTGAATAAGCAATGGAATTGAAAAGTAACGGTAGTAGACAATGGGCTAGAAGTTTTGACCAATCAAATTACGACACAAGTCTAAAATAGACTCATTGACCATTATGTTATGCCTAGCGACCCGCCCCAGCTTCGCCCGGATGGGATCTATAATATAAGTACATAAAATGTACTTTATATGGTATAAATCACAGTGAACACCGTGTCAAAGTCCGTTGCGTGGTTTAGAAGAACTAAGCGGAAAAACAGAAATGGTGAGGACAGACGCGGATAGCGACAGAGATTAGAGAAGAGAGAGAGTATTATACATTTTAATGCATCGACGAACCTACATTGCATTTATTATTATTATTATTTGTTGTTGGGCTATTGCAATTTGCAAGCAAGGGTCGTTACCAGCGCTGGTCCTTTGTGTTCGCCCCAAGCTCACCCATATTTTACGCATACCTCCGAACTTGTGGTATTTTCTTTTCATTCTCGGGAATGCAGATTTCCTCACGATGTTTTCCTTCACCGCCGAGCTAGTAAATGATAAATACAATATATTCCTATAGGTACTATAGTTCTTTTTCTACCTGGCTGACCTTCTGATTAAGAGAGCCGATTTCCATTAAATAATAACTTAATTTTATTCAACTCTCAACAACTTCACCATTCAAAATGAATCCCTGTATTTTCTTGAAACCTTCGATATAAAGACTGCCGTACAGTATAGGTTTGTAAAATGCCAATTTCCTAAGTAAAAAGCTAACGAGTTTTTATTGTACTCCTAAACAATCTAGTACTACTTACTTATTATGTGAGCTACCTAATACGTTTTAATACAAATTCCTCGTAGATATTTTAGACATTTGTAGCGCTATGTAAGGAGGTAACTAACTAAAGTTGTCAATGGAAACGAGATGAATGAACGGTTGAGAACTGGAAAGTGACCGTGTCAATATTGATCCTGCCTGCCTGCCTGCCAAGCTGCCATGCCATGCCGGTTGACGACACCGAACGACCAGTAATTAGTTTGTCGGTGTTTCTGTAGACATAATAAACTTGTGGATTGAAGCTTCCGATAATGGAGACGGAATTTAGGAATATGAAAGCTATAAAGTATTTAAAATAATTGAAATTTTTGACATGTACCATAGTAATAAAGCAGTAGTAAATGCAGACGGACGAATTCTAACAGAATTGGCTAATGTATTCGAAAATGTATGAAAAGGCAGGTTTTTCTACCCCAAATAAAACCAAGGAAATTGACCCTACAGCTTTGGTGCCATAATAATAAATGATTAGACGGACAAGTTCTAACAGAATAACTATAGCTTTTTTTGTTGACCGGCACTTTCACATTTTGGACCAACAACATGGATAATGCCTCATCTCTACAACATATTATACACAAATTTTAAATGGCACAAATGCATGATGAAAAACGTTTAGTAGGTACCTACGTGTAAAATAGCAACAACAAAATGCAAGCATATCAAACGTAATCATGTTGCAAATGCAATCCTATTCAGCGAATAGTGAATAGAACTAAAACACAGCGTTTGCTATAAAGCCGACCGGATGTTTTCATTAACTTTTTCCATTCAGCAATTATCAAGTCCAGCCGGTCGATTAATTGTCCGATTTTTCTAAATGACATAAACGTAGTCATTTAAAAGCAAACCCTACCCTATAGACTTCTTATACAAAATCATTGAGCTGAAAGGCTAAGAGGTGAAAGGGTGGGACGCACCAATTGGTTGAAACATTTAGCACTAACGTTTATTACCAGATTATAATAAAATACAATTACTTAATTGTTTATTTTGGTCAGACGACATTGTACGGGTTGCGGTCAGAAATGGACCAGATTAGCATAGGACCGTGAGGAATGGCGCAATAAAAAGGAGGCCTATGTCCAGCAGTGGGTTGACGTGGGCTGATTTGATTGATTGAATAGTTTATCACAAATCACCAAGCTTATACACACAAGTAAACACAGAAAGCTTCATCATACTATATCGGGAGGTCCAGAAGCAATGCTGCAACCTATATACCTGTTTAACCGTGCAACAATCCTTGCGATCCCATCGCAAGTTGTAGTTTGTCTTGCTCTGTGAAAACCTTTCCTCTTCATTTCTTTAATTGTTAAAGGAAAAATGGTCCGCCGGTCTTAGAATAATACCTGAAGATAAGCTATAATATCACTAGTTTAAATATAATCATTGTCAATAGTCGTGTTAAATGTTGATGTTAAGTGTTGATAGGGCCCCATTTAAGTGACAGGCTTTATATGTGGTTTAAAACTTTAAATTCATCCGAGTATCATCCTTCGCCAACGTCCTAGTGCTGTCTTCTATATTTTCTTTATTAAGTAAAAACCGCGTTTAGCAGGGAAGATCATCCTGCATTAGAAGTCTATAGGGG
This sequence comes from Agonopterix heracliana, assembly GCA_963693445.1. Lineage (NCBI taxonomy): Eukaryota > Metazoa > Arthropoda > Insecta > Lepidoptera > Depressariidae > Agonopterix > Agonopterix heracliana. Next base: position 3,477,332 of record OY856308.1, read on the forward strand.
TATTAGTCTGTGGATGTTTCTAAGTAATTGCGACCTGGACAAGTCCCGTCCATGTTTGGAAGGGCACTAGGCACTGGCCAGTCCCGTTGGTGCAATTAAAGTTTATCGAACGGGATACAGCTAGAAATGGCACCGTATTGAAAGGTACTCTTGTAGACATGGCTTGATTTTATGAAACCGATGTGTACCGAATTAGAAACACTAAAAGACACTCAAAGAATGCGAGCTTTCCTTGATAAAATTCTGATTTTTTTATGTGATTTCGAATATTATGAATTTCATCATCATCGTCAGCCTGTCTGTACTCTGTGTACTTCGATTTCGTCTCATAATAATAGGACCACTGGATCACACTTCCAAACAGAGCGAATTGGTGGATTCAAGGTAGTCAACATGTCAGTATTTTGCAAATAAATATATCAACAAGTTAGAAGTCTGTACCAGTCCACACCAGCTAATGCTAACGTAGAACTAACCGACAAACGATATATTATACAGGGTGTAAACTTAAATACGTTACATAATTTAGGGGTGCTTCAGTCAGACCAAACGAAACTGTTTTTTTTTATATGGGACCAATAACAAAATGGGTGGTCCATAGAAAGTGTCAACTCGAGCCAAATGTTTGGAACAGCAAAATTTCTTTCGCAATTTCAATGTTGGTCCCATAATAGTGAAAGTTGTTCTGTTTGATGGTCTGAAGCACCCCTTAAAGTATGTAACGCGATTAAGTTTACACTATTATTTAGGGTTGAACTACACATGGCTGCACGCGATCGCGTTCCGTCTTCCGATCAGTCCTTCCGATCTTATATGCTCTAGCAAATGACGTTCCTGAGTGACAGAAAAGGATGGAGCGACGGAAAAGTGCGATCGCGTGCGTCCATGTGTAGTTCAACCCTTAATCGCCCAGTTATTTTTAAATTTCCTCCCAAAAATAATATTTGAAATCCGGACCAAAGCAATATATAATGATTCATAGGGCGCCCCGTAACAGAACACGCGTTAGAGAACATCACCACATTTGTAACTGTCCCTTACGGGATTAAATGGACGATGCGTTCTAATTTATCGCTGTTCCAAGTTCACACCTCTCCGTTAATGGGTTATCTCGGTTTATGGCTTATCAGAGAGTTTTCTTTTCGAATTTGCTTGAAAAAGTTCGAAGTGAACACACGTCAGCTCGCGCGTGCGTGTGGAGATAGCTGTGAGCTTTGATAAAGTTATATGTCAAGATTGACAGTCGAAGATACTGAAGCGTCGAAGTATGGCGCCTCACGCACACCGACCTATGAAACTTGGCCCCTTTTGTTTTATACGGGATATTCGTGAGGCTCATTCTAGACATATACTTTTTCTAAGGCTTTGAGATTCGCAGGATGTATTATTGTTATTGAATGAATAAATGAAATGAATGAAATTATATTTTTATTTGAAAGGAAACTTTGTTAATATTTGGCGCTAATGGATATAAAATGAAAGACTCGCGCGAGCGTGTCATCATCATCATCAGCCTATATTCGTGCCACTGCAGAGCACAGGCCTATAGGATACGCCCGTGTCCATCACGCATGCCCGGTGCGGATCGTTGGACTTCACATACGCATCAGAATTCCTCTTTCAACGTCTACAAGTTTCCTCACGATGTTTTACTTCACCGTTTGAGGTTAGAAAAACTCGTTGGTACAGTGCGACATAAAAGAGTAGAAAATAAATGAGGGCGCTGCCTCCACGCATGAACGTCAAAATCACGCATAAGCTGGCAAGACCGACCTACAATTTGTACTAAAATATTTACTTAGTTCCTGCTGTCACCGTTTTCTACTCTTTTATGTCATATTTTACATGGCATTTCGTCGGTGCGGATTTGAACCTGGAACCTCATGATGGTCCATACCTCTACGCGCCACCGAGACGTTCCCAATCCCAACGTCTATTGAGAATTCATTCATTCATACGGACCAACCGTTAAAAAAAAATAAAAAACCAAGTTTCGACTAAACTATTAGCAAACCAGTAAGCCAGCAACACCATCACCAGCTGACATCCGCTAATGCAACATTGAAGCTATTTCAACCGCATCTGCGCCCGCGCATCGGCAGTTAAATCTGAGAATAACGCGAGTTCGCGGTCTTCCCTTCCCTTCCGTAGCGGAGCACGTGCGCTTTCTAACAGCTGTTCTTGATATTGACAGGAAATTTGATAGATCCGTCAACATTAAAAAGGGGTTTTGGGATCCATTGATAACTATTATCTGGTAGTGATGGGGTGTTTTCTAGGGTGTTTTGGAAATGTCGATCGAAATTGAAAAGAGACTGACAGGTGGGTAGCATGTATGATTGAGGACAGGAAACCTTTAGAAGATTTTTTTTTTTAAAACAATAGTATTGTAAAATACTAAGATACTTACTGCAAAATTTTTACCCATTACCTAATGAAATTCATCTAAGGTTTTAAACATGTTTAGTTATTAGTTAACACTCTGTCTTTAAAACCGAGCACAATGATGATTCAACAGCGTCATATAATACCTACCTACCAATCCACATGTTATACTTAATACCTACCTACCTTGGTAACTTATTAAATACTTGTTGGTGCAATGCAAGCCATCCTAAGAATCATAAGCTAATACTTAACTGTTTTCCTAAAGACAGCATATCCACCCTTACACCCAACATAAGTCTCATGTCAATTGCTCTTTTTTTTTTATTTTTATTTATTTAAATTTAATGGCGTTTCCTTGTTAGATTTCGCCATTGTCAAGTGTTGAAAATATATTTATTAGATATTGTACGGTAATAGGATATAGCGATCTCAAAGCACCGTTTTTAAAAAAAAACACACTCGAAACCGCCATAAAACGGCGGAGCCACGTGGCCAATCAAATCGCAAGCCGACGAAACGTCTACTTGTTACCCCCTTAGCCACGCGACTCCCCCAATTCCTCTTTCAATCTCTAAGTCTATAATATTTTGATGTTAACTGTACTTAACCACAGATTAATGTAACACTTAACACCACTAACACCTATTAAAATTATCGACAAATTGGATCCATTCTACTAAAATAAATAAAACGTTTTATTAAATTGCGTGCACAGACTAAACGTTTAATTAAATAATGTTCGCGATTAATAGTTCATTGATTTGATTATCTTCGAACGGCTTGGTTCAGTTATCCACCAAGAATGTTTTGTAAGTTTTTTGACAGTTGCAAGTGATAGTTTCCTACTTCCTTACCTACTACTTATATCACTTATATTAATAACTTCGTAGCGTTTATACCGTTCAATTGCGCCCACATCACAATATTCAAGATTTTGCAATAAAAAAGGGACGATTTTATTGAGTTAAGCATGTCGCTCGCCATGCCAAAGCTTTCCCATAGAATACGAGTGAGCGCTCTGGAGTGCGATTTTTGAAACTCATTCGCTGAGCTCAATAGTTGAAAATGTCAAAATTACTATGGAGATATGCATCTTTCTTCTGCTGATTTGACTCTCAAAAATCATACTTTAGGAGTGCGATTTTTGAAATTAAAATTAGCAGTAGAAAGATGCGTATCTCCACAGTAATTTTGTCATTTTCAACTGCTGAGCTCACCGAATGAGATTCAAAAATCGCAGGCCAGTTCGAACTTGTTACCGTCCACCGAACATTCAAATATCCCAGTATTCCTTCGGTATTTTATTCCTATTTTAACTCGAGGAATACTAGTTACAAATGTATTTTTAGATCCTGACGGAATAAAAACATAAGTAAACGTTACATCACGTTCTTCTGTTTATAGACTGAATCATTACATGAAACGATCTGTCTGTCTGTTCAATTTAAAGTAGATAAAAGAGTTTGGCGGTCTTGCTTTATCGGGTCTTAACTATTTGAGGTAAAATTGATCATTGAATTCACTTAGGTTTCACAATAAATCAGTCTGCCAAATATTTATTAGAGACTCATAATCATCTATCTATATAATATATAAAAACGTCTGTCCTGACTGATTCATCATCGCCCAGCCCAAACCGCTAAAGCTACAACTATGAAATTTTGACAGTATTTGCGTATAATAGCGTAGGCATCCACTAAGAAGGGATTTTTCGAAATTCAACCCCTAAGATGGTAAAATGGGGAATAACAGTGAGTATGGAAAACATTTTTTTTTTTAGTCCTGCCTTTTTGAAACTTAGTACGCATATTTAAGAGCAAAAATAAAAATACCCCTGTTTCAGCATTTTTCAAAATTCATCCCCTAAAAGCTAGTATAACATAGAAATGCCCGCCCATGCTCCAATCACTGGAAAATGCAGATTGAGAATAAATTATAAACAGAAATGACAGCTGATTGAGAGAATTAACAATGCATCATATCATTTTCTTATTCACGAGTTCTCTGAAAGAGTCACGTGACGCTCTACGTCTGAAAGTGAATAAAAATGACTGTTAGTTAGAAAAGCGGTTAGTTACGCAGAAAAGTTTTATGTGCGCTGAACACACTCTTTCGTCTTTATTTTCCTGAATCTGTTGGAACGGAAAACTAATATCATCAGAGGTGGAGGATGCCGTGACTATAACCTGAAGCCACATGGTGAGGGCATTACAGAGATGTTGACAATGTCTGAAGAATGTCGCCTCTAACGACACCAGTCTGGGTCCTTCTGCACAAGCAGTTGGTTGGTTCAGTTGGACGGAGTGGAAAGACATGTCCTCTGGGCTACTTTTCGAAGCCGGATACCACACCACACTTAGTAGTGAGATAATAGGTCCCTGAAGAGAATAGGAACTCTTCTAAACCCTTATCAATTTCATAAACACCATCTTCATTTAATCGTTGCGTTTCCCACATTGTTTTCCAAAATAGTTAAGAATAATCACTCGTTGGACACTTCATTATCTAGTGTTATCAGTATTCGCCACAGTTGATCCTAGTTGTGTATAATTCAATTTGTTTCTCTTTTGCAGAATTCTTCCGCAAGCTGCTGCAGCTGTCGCGTGAGGAGTTCCACGCGATGTTCAAGAAAACCTACGGTATGATCTACGAGCAACACTCATACGTCTTCGAGCAACTCTTCGAACAGTTGGAGAGGTAAGACTAGTTCAAATTCTCAAATCAAATTACTCTTTCGAAGAAATTTGGAGAATAGGTCAGTTTTCCGACTGTATACGTATTTGATCGATCCGCCGCTCCCACACACCCCGCCGACTATTGAAGCTCTGTTTGATTTTATCTACATAAAATGGACGAAATCAGCATTTCGTATTTCCCTGTTTCCTCCTCCGAAACTAACCGATTCCGATAACCAAATAATTCTTTCAATTTTCTTTTTTCTATGTTTTTTGTTTAAGTTTGCACAATTTGTTTGCTGGATGTCTGAAAACGGGCGGTAGAATGGTAGAATAGCATTTTCGAAGGTCCGGTATATCTTTCGTTTAGCATATTTTATTTAACACTTTATTGTATGTATTTATTGTATGAATACAGCATAATAGACAAGTACAAAGGGCGAGCTTATCTCTGAAGAGATTTCTTCCAGCATACCCATGATACAGAGACAGTTTATAAAGTGAGGCAGGCAAGGTGTACACAGTTCAAAGAAATTAACAAACTAAAACACACAATTACAAGGTATAAGGCACCCTAAGTAGTAACTTATTAATAATCTGTGCTCGGGATCTGTGGATCGGGAGATCTAAAATGTAGAATTGTACGCAGGTATTACGCGCGGGGAGACACCGACTTCGACAAGATGATGGACGGGTTCTTCGGCATCCTCTACCAGAAGATGTTCACCGTCCTCAACTCACAGTACAGCTTTGATGAAAAGTAAGTCACGCAACTTTAGACACAATATAGGGTACTATACTATGCTGACGGTTTGTAAGGGGATCAAATTGAAACTCTTAAATTAATCCTATGCTATAATTGATTAATCCTACAAATCTTATATTAATCCTAGCATTGAAAGTTTCAATACTATGATCAATTTAAGATTAGTATGGAAATCTTAGCACATTTTAATGAAAATTTAACAAACTACAGGCACAGAAATTAGCTCCATTGACTTTGATTAAAATATATTAAAGTTCGTTTGTATGGACCGCGCTAGAGGGCGTATTCTCTTACCGCCTGGCCACGGGACAGGGCGACCGGCGGCGCGTCTTGCGATTTTTGAATACACTGCCTACGCGCCGCTGCGTGCTTGCGTAATTGTAGGGACACAACGCTCAGTGTATTCTAAAATCGCAATTCGCCGGTCGCCCTGTCCCGTGGCCAGGCGGTTAAACACCTAATATTCCTCTCAATTTGCTATTTTACGACCCCCTCCACAACGCTTTTATAAAGTCATTACAATACAAATTCCATGGATTTATGCCCTGTTATCGGCTTAATCGTTTGTTTACGTGTTGGGAGCACTTTAACTGTCCGGTTAACAGTTTTATAACTCTTGTCTTTATAAACAATTCATTCGCTATTGTGAGTTAGTGTCAAATTCCTTTTAAAATGTGCTTATGATCTGGCGGGTTATAAGGAACTGTATTTTATGTCTTTTAATAAAGGTAAGTACCTATGCACCTAGTTACTCGTGCTACTTGACTCATATCGTTCTTTTATAGCCCTTACAGCAGATTTTATAGCGGTGCCCAGACCGCATATACAGGTTTCAGAAGTTCAGACCATCAAACTGAACAATTTTCACTATGGAGCCAACATTGAAGTCGCGAAGAAGAAGAAGAAGTCTGTTGGCTGTCCCATACATTTGGGTCGAGTAGGCTTGCTTGTATGGAACAGCCATTGGAACAGCTGATTTTATTTCGCTATTTCGACGTTGGTCCCATACAGATAGTTGTTCAGTTTGATGGTCTAGTCATCCTTTTAAAATAGTTTCAGCTAATTATTTTTAAGTACTTACTTAATAGAATCGAAATAAATCTCCTTGAAAATAAATTTAACTAAGTAACTATTTGAAATTACAAACACATCTGAAATCTATTAAAAAACCATATCGGCATGATTAAGGACCCTATACTTACAGGCTGATGATAATGATACTTTAGCCGTAGATAATTACTAGGATAAGTAATAAAAACCAAAAAACATTAAAATAAAAATGTTTGCAAAATATTGAATGCGAATATCGAATCGCCAAAACAACAAACAAAACATAATTGAGAACCTCCTTTTTTGGAATTGGTTAAAAGGTACCTAACCTATATCTTGTAAATTATCATAAATAAATTAAAGCACGCTTGTTGTGACCATAAAAATGAAAATCTAATAAGTAGTTACTAGCCTACATTCTTGCATAAACTTCCATTCTAAAAGCTAACAACATTTTGTCATGCGATATGAAATAGTACACAAAGTAACGCTGCCGACAACGTTTGATTTATTATACTAAATTAAGGTTTTTACTAATAAACACCTTTCCTAGAATTAACTCGTGATAAAGTTGAGTAGTTAATTGTTACATTTCTTAAAATTTTTGCTTATAAATAGTCAAGTGTAAAATATAGGTTTGTTATCGAGAGTTGTCAATTTCATAATTCAATTCAAAATAATTTATTCAATATAGGAGCCTGAAGCACACTTATTAAACGTCATACAAAACTTTGTCGTAGAACACTCGTAGACGGTATTAGTAAAATTAATGTTTTATATATGGAAAAATTGCTTAGAAAATCTAGATTACGCGTATCAAATAATATTTACAAATTATAATATAATTACGAAGACATAAGGCTTTGAAATTATAATTTCAATTTGCGATGTAGCTGATCGTTACCGCCGCGACAGTGCAAGCCCGTTTGTATTAGTGTAGCCTCGTCGTCGTGAAGATCAGATAAAAATTAACAAACCATAATCCAAGAGACATCAGATGTTTATAAACTTTAGAGCTTACAAGCTTTACAATCGGCATTCGCAACTGAGAATGGAACCAGCTTTTATAGACACCTCTCACACCTCTAATACCAATCCAATCTCTTCACCAGGTACCTAAAATGCGTGAGTGAACACATGCGTGACATCCAGCCGTTCGAAGACGTGCCCAACAAGCTATCCGTCCAGCTAAGAAGAGCCTTCGTAGCCACGAGGACCTTCCACAAGGCGCTGAGATCTGGCGCTGATGTCGTTCGGAATATGATGCAGGTGAGCACTGGTTTATTGTTACTATTTCGTCCCCAAGGTCTTACTTTGAACTCATCATTCAAGGTAGACTAAACAAGGTAAACTGACGACCTGGTGAAGGCTGAAACAAGTTGGATGAGAGCAGCGCAGGACCAGTCGTTCCTTCCGGCGATCCTTGGGGGAGGCATGTCCAAAAGTGGACGTCTATCGACTGAGATGATGAGACGAATGTTAAACTTTGTGTGCGTATGTGCGTCTGTCTGGCAGTTAGCAAACAAAGAATGCACCAATAGAATTAGCTTAATTTTGATGCTTTCCTGCCTTAAATTGTGGATGCTCTGCTGATCTTTTTAACACAGATCCGGTGGACTTATGGTTCTGATCATTCGCGGTAATTCTGAATTTTTATGGAAAATTCACGATACAGAGCTTTCAGCTCAAGAGCTTTATTTGGTTTATTTTGAGCTTAGATAATCGGAATTTCCTGATTCGGTGAACAGTCCTATTTTTCCAACTTTCTTATCCATTAGAAAACTAGAATAATGCACAGTAGGGACCGCTTTGATAGTCCTTAAGACACCAATACTGATATCCAACCGTGAAATACTTGGCCTATGTATCCAGCGGACCTTGAGCAATTCAAACTGAACGAAATGTCATCGACTTGACAGAAGAAAACACATAAAATACCTACCCTAGAATTCTAGAGCAGTAACTCAATATTCAAGCTAGTCTCATAAATTCATCGGCACCCTTACGCACGTCATTATATCCCTGAAATAAAGGATCTTAAATGACTCATCCGTCATAAACAAGTCTGTACCCGTCGTATAAATTCGGCGATTACCCCACCATATTCAACCATCCCGTGCATAATCGACGATTTAAATGCAGAAATATTATAATAACTTAAATCAATATTCAGATTCTGTTTGGCCTTCAACTGAACTTGTCGCTGACATGAACTTTTATAGAATCTGAGTCATTATTGGCTGGATATAATCGTTTGTCGTCCATTGCTCCCGTTTGGCGCCTGTGCCGACACCCGGACAGTGATGTATTGGGCATTACGAATCCGGGATTAAATAAAGTACGCCGTTAGCTGCGGAAAGGGTAAACAAACTCCCGCAATGATTTTTTATATTCTTCTTCGTCATCGCCGCATTAGAGGCATGCAATACCTACGTTTCCGTACAGATGCCCATGTAATTTTAGATAAATAGTGATTGAATTGAATGTTCGCGATTTTTGACCTTCACAAAAATATTATCGACCGCAAGATAGACCGAACATCTAGAGACTAAAAAAATACTTCTTTACCATCATAAATGCATTCTTTTGATTTATACCTATAGGTAGGTACAACATTACTGAAAAATTTGAACTAATAACGATAATAATGCAAATAAAGTATTATATTCTACCTCATGCAAAACTTTCTCTCCAAGGAGCAAGAAGCCGAGAAGAGATTTAGAAATTCTCAATCTTGGCCAATCGCAGTCGCAAATTACATACAAATCTTAAATTAATCCTAACATTGAAACTATATTTTAACGTAAATCTGATTCCATATAAGCATAGAGATTTGTTTCTAGATTGTTCCTGCAAAATTTCATTAACTTTATTTGGTTAGTATTGGATGTATGGAGCGGGCTCCGAATTATATCCTATTAACATCCAATAAAGGTCTAAACGGAACCATGACAAAGTGCTAAACATTCCGAGGTCAGCTATAAATTAGGATTACCATTATACGCTTCATTTGTTGGCGCCACGAACTTCTATTCAATACCTTTTTAAAATATTTTATTTAATATAGCAAACTTCTCGCCTGGTATTATGGCTACACTCACTGCTCACATTGGTATGCATTGTAATTATTATTTCAGCTACCGAATTTGTAGAAACATTTGGCTAGCTGATGTATAAGAACAACTTGTAATAGCTGATTGTTTTATGGTGTAACTCCGAGTCCGAAGGTTGACGATGACCTCACGTGTTCAGTCTAGAGGCAGTTGTTTTTCTTACAGTGTTAATGAGCTGTATGTTTTAGAACTTATTTATTGGACGGATGGATTTATTATGCATAGAATTAGTCATGTTTTAAGCATAATGTTGTTAGATGTGCGTGCGGTTCACATTTTAATTTTAATGTAACCTGTCATTGATTATAATAGAATGATGAGGATGACACACATTCAGAATAGATACAATTTTTTATTTATGTGTTGTAGAGAAGCTAAAATGTAGTTGTATTTCGGCATTGCAGAGGTGCTTAGGGCGCGTGTGAAAACTTTGATAGCGCGATGCAGGTTGCCATACGTTGATTGGTTAAAAGAAACTTGTGTGAAGAACTTATTTTTAGTTCGGTGGGGGTATGTTAGGGCTGGCAGCTTCTTTGCCCAAAGATTCGTTTCACCCGCATTCATTTCGGCAACATTTCTTAATAGGAATTATATAGTAATTTCCTATTAGGTAATTCCTCGATTCCATATCGAGATATAGCGCTCCAGCGTTTGAGGAAATATTATATTGGTGACTTCAATTTTTATTCAATAAAACATCACCTATTAAAAAACCGGGACGCATGGAGAGAACGGCCTTTACCCAGCAATGGGACAGCTACGGCTAATGTATTAAAATTTAAAATATGTCTGGTACTTATCAAACTGTCTCTCGTTTCCAGGTGGGCGTAACCCAAGAATGCGTGACGGCGTGGACGAGGCTGCGGTTCTGCGGCACCTGCTCGGGCCACCAGCCCCCAGCGTGCAGCCGGTACTGCCACAACGTCATCAGGGGCTGCCTGCCGACACACGCCGACCTGGGCGAGCAGTGGGACGCTTATGTCGGTTAGTATACCTATAATTAAGCGAGGAAATCGTTGTTACTGTTACGTATCCCATCGGAAGATAAATGTTTAAATAAAACACGCTTTTTTTGGGAGAAAACCGCCCAGCGTTGCCAACAATCTGCCAAAAAGAATTAGCAGAATCATGAAATGAATCGTAAAAAGGCGGTATCAACGGTTACTTCACGAAACAATTATGATGCGTGTGTAAAGTCTACCCATCCGCATTGGGAACGCGTGTTGGACTAACGCCCATACATCAGGCTGATAATGATGAACCTGTTTTCGTTTTTTTTTTCTATCGATTCGAAAAATCCTGTTCATTGCAGTTAAAGTTCACGATCATTATTTTTTTTATTACGCTGCATTTTAACATTACAGACGCCGTAGAAAAAGTAGCGGACCGTCTCCTCGGACCGTTCAACATCGCTATGGTAGTCGAGCCTATTGACATCAAAATATCCGAAGCCATAATGAGTTTCCAAGAGCACAACCAAGAAATATCTCAGAAGATCTTCGCTGGTTGCGGGAAGCCAGTCCTCGGCGGAGGTGGCAGCACTGGGCCCTTCTTCGCCGCCCCAGAAAGAACACGACGTTCCCCGCGTTCTATACCAGACTTCGACTGGCAACAGAAAGGAAACGATATAGACGATTTCGAAATAGAAGCTTCATTCGAAAGCTTATTAAACGACGACCCAGCGCTGCTGAACTTGCGGACGCCTGCGGGTATTCGAAAAGCGACGCAGGAAATGGAAGAGCAAGCCAAGTCTAGGGAAAGGTTCCTGCAGTATATGAGAGGAAGAATAGACTTGGAGGAGTATGAGGACCATGAGAGGAGAAAGAGAGATGCGGACCCTGAGCCGGCGGCCGCTGGGTCAGAAATAGACTTTAAGACTTACGAGTTCGATGGAAAGAAAGGTGGGAAGAAGAAGAAGCCGGTCACGAAAGCTGATGATGGACATGGTGAGTTTTTAAATACACACCAATTTTGGTGAGAGCGCGATGAGCTGATTCTTACTATACAGGGTGTTACATAAGTAAGAATAAATTTTTGAAACTCTTGTTTAGACCGTCAAACTGAACAACTTTGTCTATAGGACCAACATCGAAATCGCGAAAAAAAAAATTTGATATCCCATACATATTTTAGCTCGAGTCGATTTGTAGAGTATAGAACATAATTTTTTTTTTCGCGATTTCGATATTGGTCCCATAGTGAAAGTTGTTGAGTTTGATGGTCTAAACCACCCCCTTAAATGTTTATTTGTATTTTTGTAACACCTTGTAGTACTAGCTATATTCTAGTCTTGAAAAGATTTAGAGACGATAAGAAACCCAGAAAGCACTGGTGGTCGAATGAATTTTTGCATAAATTTTGATCAGGTGATAAATTAGTTTATAATCCTGCTAAGAAATGAGGTTAGGCCTGATTTGTCCACGTGGATCCTAATATTCTCGTATCTCTATACTTTTCTTTCGCACAGAAACATAATATTCGCCGGAGCGGGAAAAAGCTTGCCGACGCTCGCACTTTACGGACTGCGAAGTACGAATTTGTACTAGAAGTACTACAGATCTTCGATCAAATTAAAATGAATGCATTTCGTCATACGCAATCAAGCGATAAACAATTGCTATTCAATATTGCCTTTACTTTGACGAAACGTAGTCCTCAAACATGTAGGTATCGTGATGACAGACCAAGTGCACGGTTCCTACTAAATGCGTTTTGGATCTATCACCAATCAATTTACTTTGATCGAAGCTTCTTGTCCTTTTCGAGAACCGCACAAATTTAGCCTTCATTAACGTAATGTCTATGATATTGCAGCGGAATGGGGCGGTCCGGCTCTGGAGCGCCTGGTCCGAGAGACGAGAACGAGGGTCCGGTCGTCGCGCAAGTACTGGAGCCACCTGCCCGGCCTGCTGTGCAGCTCCACCAGCGTCACCACCTCGCCTTGCTTCAACGGGAGCGACGTCGCTAGGTAAGCGAAGAACCGATGTTAACCGTGGGAATCAATGTTATTTTACCATCCTGTATTGGCTAAGTTTCTGATTGTATAAATACAAGATCGATAGTGATTGCACTGAATTTATGATTTTACTGGACAATTTTAAAGTAATGTCGTGTTTCTGGGATCTTTATATCCATAATAATCTGAAATTTTAGTAACTACATATTAACAAGTAGAATCGCCCAGAACTGTTAAAAAACACTGTCGATTTGATAACGATCGAATTTCAATCTGCAGATTTCGAAGGGTTTTGATTTTTTTCTTATGTAGTCACTCCCGTTTTAGTACGACTTTGGGGATATAGAATCTGATAGCAGTTGTACAGGCTCAGTACGTTACAAAAGATAGATTCGAATGATGAAGAAGAATATTATTACTCTAGTGGGTCCGGGGTTCGCGAGAAATATAGTCGGGATCATAGTATGCAAAGAATTACAATTCGTAATTTATGTCGGAAGGAAGAACCGCGCACGACAGTGCGTGATTTCCTTGGCTGGCTGTAGATAAAGTACCTAATCGAAGTATTGTTTTCCTCAGCTACACGCCGGGTCCGGCTGGAGAGGGCAGCGCGGCGCTAGCGTCGAACCCCGAGGTGCGCGGGCTGGCGCTGCCCGCCGGCACGAGCACGGCGCGCACGCAGCACGACGCGCTGCGCACGCTCACCGCCAGGCTCAAGGACGCCTACAACGGCATAGAGGTGCAGTGGAAGGACGCCGGTGAGTCTCACTAATTGGTTGCGTATATCAATAGCTATTTCGAGTGTAAAAGTTAATCTTTTGCACGAGCGTTCATCTAAACTATTATAAAACTGTAACTAGTAAAAAAATAAATTACGATATGGTTTTTAGGTATCCCTGACTCGAAGTCAACCTTTTTTAGATATTTTGTCTGTATGTTTGTTTGTTCGCGCATCATGCAAAAACTACTGAACCGATTTTAATGCAACTTTTTTCGTTTGACAGTATGATCTGACTTAAAATCTGGTATATAATTTGTGCGGACGAAGTCGCGGGTAAACACTAGTAGAAAATAAAAATGAAACCGTTCCTCTTGCAGACGATCTCCAAGTAGCCGGTACGTCATCCCTGGACTTCATCGGGAGCGACGGGTCCGGCTCGGGGTCCGGGGACGACACTGACGACACGGACGACCTGCCAGACGACGACGAGGACAGGACTGAATACGGTGAAGGTATGTACTAATAAGCTTTACAAGGTTGTTTACATCGTGACTGTACTGGGTCGTTCTTAATATGCTAACACTTTTTTAAGGAGATGTTCAGACCATCGAACTGAACAACTTTCTCTATGGGACCAACATCGAAATCGCGAAAAATAAACCAGCTGTCCCATACATTTGGCTCGAGTAGGTTTGCAGTTTTGTAGTTTAATAGTTTATTAGGTACACCAACGACACATGAGCTGATTTTTTTTTCGCGATTTCGATGTTGGTCCAATATAAAAAGTTGTTCAGTTTGACGGTCTGATCATCCTGTTAAAAAAGTGTCAGCATTTTGAGTTGGACCCTATACAGGGTCCAACTTAATATGCTGACACTTTTTTAAGAGGATGATCAGACCGTCAAACTGAACAACTTTCTCTATGGCAACAACATTGAAATCGCGAAAAAAAAATCTGCTGTCCCATACATTTGGCTCGAGTAGGTTTGCAGTTTTGTATGGGACATCTGATTTTTTTTTCGCGATTTCGATGTTGGTGCCATAGAGAAAGTTGTTCAGTTTGACGGTCTGATCATCCCCTTAAAAAAGTGTCAGCATATTCAGAAGGACCCTGTATATAGAGTCCTTCTTAATATGCTGACACTTTTTTAAGGGGATGATCAGACCAACAAACTGAACAACTTTCTCTACGGCACCAACATCGATATCACGAAAAAAAAAACAGCTGCTCCATACAAAACTGCTAACCTACTCGAGCCAAATGTATGGGACAGCTGATTTTTTTTCGCGATTTCGATGTTGGTCCCATAGAGAAATTTGTTCAGTTTGATGGTTTCATCATCCCCTTAAAAAAGTGTCAGCATATTAAGTTGAACCCTGTATAAAAGAGTATCTAAATGTTACGGGGATATAGAAAAGAGAGTAAAAGCTGGAACGCAAGTAAATGGTGCCACCAGCGCACTTGTATCGCAGCGCAGCCAAATTGTACCTACCAAAGCTCGTTAGGCCGTAAAATATAAATAGCACTAAATAATTTTTTTATGATATGCTCACGACTATATTCCCCGAGAGTCAGAGATATTGTGAATCATCAATCCACGTTTCACTAATAGTACCGAAAATTACTAATAATCGGTGTCTATTGTATAATTTTTTTATAAATATAATATAAGTATTGGAAATGTAGCACGTAATATATTGGAAATATAGTCGTGAGCATGCATGCATATAAAATGGAAAACAAACATTGTAACTCAAATATTTCACTTATTCCAGGCTCCGGCGACACACCACCAGAAATCGATGAGCCAACAGTGACGCAAACAGAAAACCGACCGGCTGTCCCTGAGACACCATTCGTGCCGAGCATAGTAGACGTTCCCGGCACAAACAACGTACAAATTCGAGGCAGAGTCTCCGACGCCCCGCAGGACCCGGTTAACGTTGACGCTCCGGTAGATACTTCGAGTAGTAATAAGGGAGGTCAAGTTCCACCGGCCAGGGAGCAGCCGGTAGCTGGCTCAGCGGAGCGGCCTTCGCTTCACAAAGCGCTGTTTACTTACGCGTTGCCAGTCGTTTGTGCGTGGTTCGGTACGATAGTCACAGATTTGTTTTAAATTAATTTTGTATTGGTGATTACTTCGGTTCTAGATTTTGAGCTTATTTTAATAGTTTTTGTTATACAAGAATTTTGATTTGGACGTCTAGTTTTCTCGGTATGGAACCGAAGTTATGTCGCCGAAAGACAAAACTTGTGTGGAAAGCTATTGGAACGTAGATAGCCTAGTCAGTTAGAGCGACGGCCGTGGAGTTGTCATGTTATAGCGCACAAGCGCTACTGTGATATAAAATTGTGTGGACAGGTTATACTAAAATGGTTGGACAGTGAACTTTTAACAAATTACGTAAGATACACAGTGAAGTGTGTAGTGGATTAATTTATTATTTTTGTGGGTTATACGCCTTTCGTCATCGGGAGTGATCGACAATAACATCGGATTTTTTTTCTTTGGCAATGAATTCGCGTAACATTTTTAAAAACCGAAAAAATAATAATTTACAAAATTTCAGCCAAATTTTTCGTATGTATTTATTTAATGATCTTTATTGTAAATATACATTGTAAATTATAATTAGATAGTAAATGTATGTTTTATTCTATCGAAAGTACGGTGTATGTTTGATATTTTACAGTCAACTTTTTTTACTGCGCCAATATCGTCTATTTTTACATTTCTTTAATGATTTTCATTTCAATTTGTCCAAAAAATAACAGTAAATTTTTATTTGTAAATAATTTAAAACATGGCGCGTAATTAATTATTTTTGACTGCAACAAGATTAAAATGTTTAAAATGTAAATAAAAAATTTAGTCTTATTTCTAAACGTAATTTAAGAGACTGATTTGCTTTCGATTAATTTTTTATGATAAAAAAATCATTTGGACTAAGATTATCGACTAATTTTTAACCGACTGATGTAACAATTAGTTTAATTTTGTATTTTTATTCTTTATTTATGTATTGTAAAAGAAATTGGCTTCAGCTTTACTTTGCTAGTGAATTTAAACTTTAATTTGCAATTTTGTTCAACAAAAATCATTGGTATCAAAATATCATAGATTACAGTGAATTGCAAATTAAATTATACATTTATACTTAATTTAAGATGCACCAGTGTATATTCTACTTATGCCATACAGTCAGACTACTTATATCTAGACGTACAAATAAAAACGCACAATACAAAAAAAAAACTTCGATTGCAAATATTATAGGTAACAAGAAATAGTTAAAAGTTGACCAGACCCGTAGATGCACTAAATGAAATCTAATCAGAAAAATAAAACACATCGCCAGTAATTTTTTCACTCGCAACATAAACATTAAAGGTCATATTCGATTATAGCCCCAAAGCCAGTTTATTATTTTCCTGGTCCGGCTTTAAAAAAGTTCTTTATTACGAAAAAGTAATGATACCAATCAAACCGTAATAAAACTGAAATACATGGCAAAAAGAAAACAAAAATGGTGCAAGTTACGGGACCAAAAATTAATATCTTATTGTGCCATCTACTTTAGTATAATTTACTAAAACTTTCACTGTCAAAAACTTGCACTAACTTCTTGGTCCGCCGTTTTTTGAAAATGCATAATTTGTGTTTGTCCTCCTCCCTTTATGCCATTTTCTCGATGACGTTCTTCAAACAATGTAACTATTTACGTTTCACCAATATTTGCGAAATAACAAACCTTTTCGTGATAAAATACAGAGCATATTCTTATGCAATCATAATTATTTAATTCTAGTTTTTACACGAAATTTTGCTTTTATGACTAATATTCATCGGGAAAATGAGAAAAGGAAAGCATTCGATGAAAAAATATGCTCAGGAAGATTCAATGTTTCATAGCAAGAAGTTACAAACTCGAAATCTTGCACTACGATTTTGATTTAATATTGAATTCTTTTTAGTAGAACATTGAAACTTCTTGAGTCAACTACATAGGTAGGTACTTGTAAATATTACTTATCATGTTTAACATTTTTGATTGCGTTCGTTGTAGTTACGTTAAATGTATAGTAGCTGTCTCATTCACACCTACACAACTCAAATAAATGTGGGTGAGAGGATATAGTGACAAATGAATGTGTAATGCAATCTGTTAACGTAACAAAAAAAATATCTAAAAGATCTAAAATAAATCTAAATGTTGCTAGGAAAGTTAGTTTTTATACAGTTTGATATAAATGTAAACACAGGGTACCGAGTCATACTGCCTAGACAATTAGGTTCACTTTACAATGTATGTGAAAGTGGCACGTAAAAATATCACTTTAAATTATCGATCGATAATTTCAGCTCAAAAGTATCTCAAAGGAATTGCCGCAATTCCGGACAATAGAAAATCCATTGTTTATCGCGTAGATCTACGCTACCGGCAGTTCGAAAGCATTTGATGTAAATGGGTGGATTTCGATACTTTTAAGCTTAGATCAAAATAAAATTAATGGATAGGCCAGGCCTTACGCGAATATTTCAAACAAGAAAAATGAGGCAAAACAAATGAAAGGTTTACTTCAAATTTGTATGCAAGTGCCCTGGATTTGACAGATAATGGCGCTAGTTTGTATGGACCAAGTGCACCAGTAGTTTGCTTCAACTTACCGCGCTTTAGGCCTATACATTAATTTTATTTTGATCTAAGCTTTTAAGTGTCATTGTTTCATGGTGCAAAATGTATACTTTTTAGTGCAACCAAGTGTATTGTACTAAATTAAAAATTGTTACTAATAAAATTAATGTTCTTATTATTCACTCTGTCGTCTCAGTCAGTCGAGAATCGAATTTTCCCGAAAGAAGAGACTTAACTAGATCAATGTTGACCCAAAAATCTCCTAATCCAGAAATGTTTCGCAACCATATTCGAGATACCTATAACAAAATAAATATTTTAAAAATAATTGCTCATTTAAGTGTAGCGACATACGTCCACAATTTTTTTGTGGATTTACAGTTTACAGATTTAATAAGAATCCATTTGCGGCATTTATAATTTTATCCAGCGATCAAAATGGTTAAATATCACCCACACACATACTTTGTATTGTAAATCAAACCACGAAATCACACGTTTTTTGGGAAAAAATCTAGTCAAGTTGTTTTTGGAGATTGTTCGAGACGTAAATTGTTTTCGGTGTTCATGCGACGGCATGATGAAGGCATGTTTTTTCTCATTCTCGTGTGACATTTTGAGGCTTAATACTTTTTGGCATATCTTTTTTTGAATGTGAGTCGATACGGTCGAAAAGGATTTTAACGTACGGGAGTTCAAATTCAAAAAAATGTCTAGGCCTTAGGCTACAACTAAAAGCCAGTGTCAAAAAGTGTTAAGCGATCCATGGTAGCAACATTGTGAAATAGTAAAAATAGAAGTAAAGTAACAATTGGTAGAATAATGGAATTTTTATAAAGATATATTATTGTGTAGGTATCAAATTTGTGTAAATAAATAAAAAATGATAACAAGTGTAATTTTTTCGTTTCATTTCAAGTGCGTCTTTCAGAATAGTTCCCATATAATATACAGGGTGTTAGGGTAAACCGGTGCATTACTTTAAAAGTTATTGTACCCATGAATACCTACGATACTTATAGGAAACTAGCAAAAAACATTGTGTACTTTCCATTCCCCGTGACCTGCAGTGGGATGTATAGATTGACTGATGTTGAATTAAAATGAAATATGTATTTTTAATTATTTTTATTTGACTTACGCTTATATTTACACTATACAAAAATATCACATATCGTCTTTCATACATAATTCATGAAAATAAGTATAATACGGATATAGAACAGCTATGATATTCATACAAGTAGTAACAAATACAATTATATAAATCACTTACAAATAGAAAAGGACCGGTGCGTCCCTACGCGAGACATGGCCCCAAGCATAATGCTGGCGCGCAAAGTCACTGCCAGACCTCGAGTCCTACTTTGAGTCTGATTCGAGCCAATCTGGCAATGAAGGCGTACAACACAGGTTGTAACAAAACAAAACAGTAATAGACTAACGTTTAAGTTTAATCAGACCCGTCACTGTCGGTCTCCGAGTCTGATTCACTGCCAGAGCCCGACTCCCACTCCTCGGAGTCAGATCCGAGCCAGTCCGGTAACGAAGGTTGTTCCACTATCGTCCTCCATTCGTTCAACTTGTGCAGATCTGGGGACAAACGATACATCATTTTAAATTGGTAGTGGTATTTCGATTTCCCGGGAATTCCCTGGATCCCGGGAATCTTCAAAAGATTGAAAAAAAAGCACTACAGAAACTGGTCGTGGGCGTGGCACTAAACGGCCAATTCGGTTCAGTCTGTTGAAGATTCCCGGGAACCCGGGAATTCCCGGGAATTCGAAACCTAAGTGGTACTGCTGTAAAACAGACTACGGATATTACAGATTTGCAAAAAAGTTGCGACGACGGGCTCACCCCCCGTCACACTGGACAGATTTTCGGTATTACCGGTGAAACGTGGATGTTCTGAGGTTTCAGAACATCTCTGACTACCCCCTCGGGGAATATAGTCGTGAGCATATGTTATGTTATGCAAAAAGAGTTTGGGAACAAATGAGGGCTCTGCTTTCTATGCAAAAACGTCAAAATCATGCATAACCCGGCAACACCATCGTACTAAAATAATTAGTTCCAACTGTCACCACGTCAAATTTTTGCAAAGATGTGTGTGTGCATTGCGCCATGTGCCAGCTAAACGGTTGGCGCATTTTTGGTTGTAGTAAAATTAAATAGCTCTGGTAGGAAGCGTGGTAGAAAATAGAAGGCAATGGCGTATTACTGTCTCACTCGCAATCGGTTAGTATCGCAGATGATGATGGTAAAAGATGCTCACCTCTTGCCAGTTAATTTCCCATTTGTACGAAGTGACAGCCAAGCTACGAGCATATACCCCTATAGAGACGTAATATAAGGCGACCCAACTCTGTCAACTCGTCAGTGACTTTTCACTGAAATATTTCGCAACGCCTTTGTTTTCCACCATTGTTTCGAATAGACTTCGTAGTACTTCGGAGCATTTCCAACCCCCCCGCACCTCAGCTAGTTGACAGAATTGTTTTCTTTTAAATTCGCATGTATTACGTCTCTATAGGGGTATATGCTCGTAGCAGCCAAGCGTCCAAGTTTGGACATAGATTAGAATAAGTCATTAGAGTCATCAGCTTGAAACCTAAAATTTTCCCTTTTGTTTGACAGTAAAATGGTATGTTGAAGCTCATGGCCCCGTTGCCGAACCTTTAAAAAACCGCCAAGTGCGAGTCAGACCATTCGGGCACGAAAAGTTCCGTACCATCTAAACTATTATAAAACTGTAACTGAAGTTTGTCTGTACATTGAAGATATTTACAAAAAAAAGATTACGATATGGTTTTTAGGTATCCCTGACTCGAAATCTACCTTTTTCAGAAATGTTGTCTGTCTGTTTGTTTGTTTGTTTGTTTGTTCGCGCATCACGCAAAAACTACTGAACCGATTTTGATGAAACTTTTTGTTGGATAGCTTATGATCTGACTTAAAATCTGGTATATAATTTGTGCGGACGAAGTCGCGGGAAAACACTAGTTATCTATAAAAACGAGCAAAGAAAACACGTTATTGTTGTATGGGAGACCCTAGATATTTATTATATTCTGTTTTTTAGTATTTGTTGTTAGAGCGGCAAAAGAAATACATCATCTGTGAAAATTTCAACCGTCTAACTATCACGGTTCACGAGATACTGCCTGATGACAGACGGATAGACAGACAGACGGACGGACAGCGGAGTCTTAGTAATAGTCCCGTTTTACCCTTTGGGTACGGAACCCTAAAAATTTAGCCAAAATAGTGTCAACTCACCCAAGCTATAAAAGTCGTTCAAATAGAACTGTTTGTCGTCCCTCTCCAGCACGCCCCCGTACACGTACAGCGTGGAGCGCTGCACCGCCAGCATGGCCGACATGCGCGGCGAGGGGCCCGCGCGGGGGCGAGCTGTGGGGGCAGTGGGGGCAGCGGGGGCTGTCGCGCCGGGGGCAGGGGCACCGCCCAGCTTCATCGTGAACACTTCGTCTACCACTGCGAAACATACATTCTATAAAATTACCGATAAAGGTTGTCAAAAGCGCATCCGAGTAAAGACTATGGAGCACTGGAGCAAGCGAAGCGAGCTCGAAATGTTTAGCAGCACGTTTGCCCACGATTAGGCTGTGATTAGAACCAACTCTTGATGTATGCCAAATTGCCAATGTATACAGAAACTTAAAGTGAGCCATGCAAGCGCAACTGTTCTCAATAAAAAGAATAAGTTGCTGCCAGAACTCTCTCAGAATTGATTCCTCGGCGACAGATTATTTATTTATTTCTTTCAAAGTGTGTTGTGTCAAATTAAAGTGTCCACCCTAGAATATTGGGTTTGGTAACCCAACATACTCGTAGCAGTCTCCTCGACGAACTCCGCGGGTATATCTGCTGCCGATACCGGCGCAGTACCGGCGGTATGTTCAATTGCGGATCTCCAGGTAACAGTTACTATATACCTGTAACGGTCTCCTCGACGAGCTCCCCGGGTGTATCTGCGGCCGATACCGGCGCAGTACCTGCGGTATGTTTACTTGCAGGTCTCCAACTAACAGTTACAATAATACCTGTAACTGTCTCCCCGACGAACTCCCCGGGTGTATCTGCGGCCGATATCAGCGCAGTACCGGCGGTATGTTCACTTGCAAGTCTCCAGCTAACAGTTAATAATATACCTATAATAGTCTCCTCGACAAGCTCCCCGGGTGTATCTGCAGCGGGTACCGACACGGTAGTACCGGCGGTATGTTCACTTGCAGGTCTCCAGCTAACAGTTAATATATACCTGTAACAGTCTCCTCGACGAGCTCCCCGGGTGTATCTGCGGCGGGTAACGGCGCGGCAGTACCGGCGGTATGATCACTTCGCAGCGTCACTTTGTGCCACTTGCAAGTCTCCAGGTCTAGTAGGCGGAGCTCGTCGCTCATCTCGCCTCGGATGTCTTCCTCTGTTTCTTCTACGTCCTGTATTAGAAAAACAGTTATACTTAATAGCTTCTAGGATCCCACTGCAGGGCAAACGAATCATGGTGAGGGGAGTGGGCGATTCTCCACCACGCGAGCAAAGTGCGGATTAATAATACGTCTTATCGTAGGGCACAGTCATACCCTCTAGGAGGTAGCTGTGCAGTGCGAATTGGTGGAGACAAATTAGTGGTTAACTTGCTGTCAAAGAATTTTCAAGCCGCCTTAACTCCTCGTAGGTTGACATTCCAGACACAATAGAATTATTGTCTTTGGATCGGATACGTGACAATCACAGAGGCCTCTGACCTGATTTACAATAGTTACATCGCCATTTGTATGAAATATCCGGGACCAACATAACTGTATACTTAGAGCCATATCATACGATTTTTGCACGCAGTTGAAATCTTAACTGCAACGCTACTACGTCTCAACTGCACCGTCGCAACATCTGAATCGCCGATGATTTTTATTGAGCGTTATCACAGCTATTTTACCGCGACACTGATTGATCACAGAAATATCGCGGTGATGTCGTGGCACATTCGTTGTGGTGTTCGCCCGTCAACGCCAACGCTCAGAAATAGCTTGTATGATTTATGGCTCTACGTAAATAATATAGTAGATTACACACCGAGGACAGGAAAGTAAGAAAGGTAATTGACAAAACATGTGATCTGAGGCTTTCTTATTTAGTGCCCTAGGTTAGTATACTATTTTTCTTCTCGAAAGAGGTGGAAAGCGGCAACTTCGTTTAGCGCAGCGAGACGAAAATTGACGCTTTCCGTCCGGAGGGGAGAAAAATTAATTTATTAAATAACCATGATGCTAAGCCAATAGTAACAATTTAATGCAAAGTGTACTAACGCAGACTCCACCGAACACGTATCCCCTGTTGTTGTGGGCGCTGAGGGCGGCGGCCTGCCCCGCGCGCGCGCAGATCCCTCCCCCCACACTGCGCCACTGCCACGCGTCTCCCTTCGGCGCCAGCCGGAACATGTCCGTGTGCGTGTATGTGCGCTCCGTGCGACCCTCCCGCGTGCGAGAGAACCCGCCGTATATCACTATCTGCGGAACAAAACTTGTGTCAAGTTATGCCATATCATGATCAGCCTATAAACGTTCCACTGCAGGGCACAGGCCATGCTCATGAATATATCATGAAGATACGAAGTCATAAGTTAGAATCCTGGTACAATAGTGGATGTAATATGCTTGTAACTGGGGCTGTTTGAAATAGATAGTTGGCGAAAGTAGAAGCATATGTTGGAATCCCGGCATGCAGCATAAGAATGGCTATTAGGGATTGGGTTGATAATGATAAAACACACAGGCTGGAGTGGTCTGGCCTTGCAAGTCTACAACACTCTAAGAAATTTATCAACAATGTGACAACTCGAGTTTCAAAGTTCATACTGAATAACAGCAGGAGCAAGGCTCGTGCCATCGGCGGAGAGCTCACTGGGCACTACGCCACAGGCACCATGATGGACGAAATGAAAATCACCCTAAATCCCAGCTGCAGAGCATAAAAAAAAAGGCGAAATGCGCCGAGGATTCCGTACCACCATACAATATTTAAAAAAATTTTGCTTTCACCAGGGTCCTTAGCGCAAGCCCGACCGAGACACTTGACCGGTGTTTATTATTTGTTATTTTACCTTAGAGGTATAGTAAATATGTAGGAATCACAAAATATGTCATTGGATCGAAGTGTTGCTGGCTCTCCAGCCCCCATAATAAGATAAGGAACTAACAGAGTCTCCAGCGGGCAGCATGACGCAGGCGGAGCGGGGGGCGGGCCCCTTCCCTCCGGCGGAGACCAGCTGCCACTGTCGCGCGTCCAGGCAGAACGAGTGCACGTCCGAGTAGTAGCGGCACTCGCGCCCCGAGTCCGAGTAGCCCCCGAACACGAACAGCTTGCGCCCGAGGAGCACCATGCGGTGCCCCGACCGCGGGGACGGACCGTTCGGCGCTACCACCTGCGGATACAACAAAACTAATGCATAAAACAACCTAGTAGCATGCCATGCAGTAGTGAAAGTATCTAATGTTACCACCATTAAAAATATTATTATAAAGGACGGTTCAAAAGGGTGTGAAGTCGATTCTCTCTCGATTCTGAATAAACTGTTTTCTCAGTTTCGGTTATTCTGTCAACACGTATTTAAATTAATTAATAAACATACATAATATTCGTAAAATCACTGTTTTTTTAATTATAATTTATGTCTTTAAAAAACCCGCCACCTTTCTCAGCTCGCCTGTCCAGCGGGCCGCGGGGCGTCCCCTGCCAGGAGTGCGATTTTTGAATCTCATTCGGTGAGCTCAGCAGTTGAAAATGTCAAAATTACTATAAAGATCATCAGATGCATCTTCCTACTGCTGATTTTACTTTCAAAAATCATTCTTCAGGAGTGCGATTTTTGAGAGTCAAATCAGCGGTAGAAAGATGCATATCTCCATAGTTATTTTGACATTTTCAACTACTGAGCTCAGCGAATGAGTTTGAAAAATCGCACTCCTGTTCGCGGTCTCTACCATAGAACTCTTGACTTCCCGGCGGTTGTCAGTTCTTCGGCAGACATTACTAGCCCATATCCCAATTCAGCTTGTTAATTTTCAGAACTATGTCAACCACTTTCACTGCTCCATGATAATTGATTGTGATTGCTTACCTTCTCCCATTTCTTCTCAGCTAATGAAAAGCACCACAAATCCTTGTAATGGTGGAACTGAGTCTCGGAGGGACTTGTGAACTCTCCACCAAACACCCATAGTTCACCCCTGTGAAGAAACAATATTGTTTACTATATGAAAGCAACTGCAATCTCCTTCAGGGCGAAACAAATCTAAATTCTTTTAATAATAACCTTTATATGGAAGCAATAATGTTTGCTTTTAGCATTTTCAGGGTGTCAGGACCAGGAACCAGTTAAGGAGGAGTTACATGGCAAGTGGCCATTAAATTATTAAAAAAACAGTTAAGGAAGTACTAGTTAAGTAAAGTGATAAAGCATATAAAGGTATACACATATCTATCCGCGGCGAAAGAGCCGAAGGAGGCGAACGAAACGAATTTCCTATTAATTGTTCTAACGATTCGTCCGATTCGCCGCGGTTAAGTGTGCGAGGTGTCATAGAATTTCATACAACCAATTCGATAATTAGATTCGTTCACCTCCTTCGGCTCTTTCGCCTCTGATAGATATGCGTACACCTTTAATGTGACGTTTGTAGAAGATTTCTAACATCATGGCACAGGGCCGTAGCTAGGACTGGATTGAAGGTAGGGCATAGGAGGTTTAAGGTAGGGCGGAAGCAAAAGGCTAGTTTTTTGGATGAGATGAGAAAAGAACATACCTACAGCTTGGCCAAAAAGAGTAGAAATTAAATGAGAACGTCTAAATCACGCGTAACCTGGCAACACCACCATACTCAAATTTTAGTTCCACTTGTTACCACAATCATGACTTTATGGCCTAGCTATACCAGTCTCAAAACGATGGTGATACTGAGTTCCATTAGCCTACCTATCCTAAAGACACCATTCAAATGCTGGAGCGAGCGAAGCGAGCTCGAAATTTACACTCAAAACGGTGTTGGTATGCGTTTCATTCGTCTACCTACGCTTGTAATTTCATAGGCTGTAGCGAGCGAAGCGAGCTCGAAATTTCACACTCAAAAAGTCAAAACGGTGTTGGTATGCGTTCTATTAGTCTACCCTACGCTCGTAATATCATAGGCTGGAGCGAGCGAAGTGAGCTCGAAATTTCACACTCAAAACGGTGTTGGTATGCGTTCCATTCGTCTACCTACGCTTGTAATACCATAGACTTGAGCGAGCGAAGCGAGCTCGAAATTTCACACTCAAAAACTCAAAACGGTGTTGGTATACGTTCTATTAGTCTACCTACGCTCGTAATATCATAGGCTGGAGCGAGCGAAGCGAGCTCGAAATTTCACACTCAAAAACTCAAAACGGTGTTGGTATGCGTTCTATTAGTCTACCCTACGCTCGTAATATCATAGGCTGGAGCGAGCGAAGCGAGCTCGAAATTTCACACTCAAAAAGTCAAAACGGTGTTGGTATGCGTTCTATTAGTCTACCCTACGCTCGTAATATCATAGGCTGGAGCGAGCGAAGTGAGCTCGAAATTTCACACTCAAAACGGTGTTGGTATGCGTTCCATTCGTCTACCTACGCTTGTAATATGATAGACTTGAGCGAGCGAAGCGAGCTCGAAAATTCACACTCAAAAACTCAAAACGGTGTTGGTATACGTTCTATTAGTCTACCTACGCTCGTAATATCATAGGCTGGAGCCAGCAAATTCGAAATTTCACACTCCAAGACTCGAAACGGTGTTGGTATGAGTTCCATTACCCTAACTACGCTCATAATATCATAGGCTGGAACGAGCGAAGCGAGCCCGAAATTTCACAGCACTGGAACTTTATGTTGTGACCAGAATTCTGTCAGTTTTGTAAGGGAATTTGCCCTACTTGCCCATATAGTAAAGACTATAATAATGGTTGGGTGATTTTTAAGGTAGGGCATTCGTATTTTAAGGTAGGGCATTGCCCCACGATGTCCCCCCCTAGCTACGGCCCTGTCATGGCACATGATTAAATATCCGTACAGATCAGAAGCTTCATACAAGCTAAGCGGGACGCCAAACCGAAGACCGCCGCTCGTAGAAAGAGAAGGCGCTAGAAGGAAGCACGTGTCTTGTCATATTCACTCAGTAAGAGATGCACATAGCAATTTCGCTCTAGTTAAAAAAGGAGATCGCTACCTTATTGCTGTCCTTATCGACGTAACCACTTTTGACCTGACTCCAAGTTGTCACTTCATATAAATTGTATAGGATTTTACCTGACTCCAAGTTGTCACTTCATATAAATTCGCTATCTCATACCCGGTTACACTGATATTCGGTCTACCAGCGTAAGCGAAAAATTCTTTGTCTATGCCGCCGCTACACGTAAATACGCCATTTTGATCCA
Source organism: Agonopterix heracliana (assembly GCA_963693445.1). NCBI lineage: Eukaryota > Metazoa > Arthropoda > Insecta > Lepidoptera > Depressariidae > Agonopterix > Agonopterix heracliana. Next base: position 3,505,115 of record OY856308.1, read on the forward strand.
TAAAGCAATGGATTACAACTTTTTTTCGCGAGCCTAGCGCCGTTGTGCGCGCTTTAAGAAGCTTGTCTTCTAGTCGTATTTATTCATATAATCATCGTCCCCTAAAGATACATAGATGGCAAAGGATGTGTTGAGAGTTTGTATATTTTAATTATTTGAATAGAAAGTTAGTTTTTTCGGAATCGAAAATTTAACTCAATATTGCATAATCTAAGATGGTGTAATTTTATACAATATTCCAGAGTTCAATGACAATAAAATCTGGAACGGAGATCAGCTAGGCTAATAGATGGTACTTTTAAGAAGCTTAGGTAGTCGTACTTGTTAGCAGGCGTGGCGACCGCCTGGTGGGCGCTGCGTGGCGGAGGTCCTCCCGGAGCTTTCACTATCCTCCACGTGTTCTTCTCAGGGTTGAAGAACAGCAGCTCATTGTATACTGTCGTCTGAAATTATGATACATCATACACATTAGGTGCTTTATTTTATATAAGGTCTAACAAAATTAGCTGAAACTATTTTAAGGGGTAAACCAGACCATCAAACTGAACAACTTTCTCTATGGGACCAATATAGAAATCGCAAAAAAAAAATCTGCTGTCCCATACATTCGCGCCGAGGTAGGTTGGCAGTTTTGATGGGACAGCTGATTTTATTTTCGCGATTTCGATATAGACCTTATAGTATATGAGTACCACTAATAAAGTTTTTCTTGATTGCAAGTTGTCATGAGTGAGTAGAAGCCTTTCATCTTTATACAGGATGTAAAATTAAATGTGTTACAACAAACACCCTGTCTGCTTCAGACTGTCAAACTGAACAACTTTCACTATGGAGCCAACTTATTATTTATTTATTAGGAGGCCTAGAACTGGATCATCTGTCCCTTCCTCCTCTTGTCCCCACCGAGCTCAAAGTGCTTGCATCTCTTCAGGGCGACCTGTGAACGTACTTTGCAGTCGGCGCATTCAAGACGCAGAACAATTTTCTTTGTGGTTTTCGCCTTTTTCTTGAAGATGGGCTTGGACTGTCTTACCTGGGCGGCGTGCCTTTCCTTAGACTTTTTGTACTGAGACACCTTGTGGGTCTTGGGCATTTCCATTTTTGCAGCAGGTCCTCCGCTGTTTGGGTACGTTCACCATTTCGACGACCGAATCGCACGATATCAAAGAAACATCAAAAAAGGCTGCCAACATATAATTTGTGACTAAAAAAACTGCTGTTCCATAAAAAAAAAAGGGTCGCAGTAAGGACAACATGGTCAGGCGGGTAGGTTCTCGGATGCCCAAAATGTGAGTTGCTTGTGTGGAGCTCCACAAACGATGAACCATCATCAGCACGCAGAAGGAGCTCATGACCGCTGACGACGTTGCAATATCGGTTGCCCACTTCTGGCAAGGTACCCAAGGCCCACTTAGCAACTTTGTTCCAAATTTGATGTTGACACGATAAGAAGAATATCAGAATTAGTTGTTAAACTTGGTGTCATCTAGTACCACTAAAGTCACAAATACCTTTTTACCTGACAGCCCCAGAAGCAGGGTAATGTTTTTCTATTGCATTTCTTATTACCTTCTTCCCGTCGTGGTATTCTCCGCCGAACAGGATCAGCTCGTTGCTAATGGGGTGCGGAGTGAGTGAAGCGTACGCTCTGGCTGAAGGAGGACCAGGCAGGGTCTTCTCCGTCGCCGCTGACCGCTTGGCCTCCTCCCGCTCTATCTCTGCTATTACTTTGGTTATATCTTCCTGCAATGCATGCATGAATTTTAGGGGTATATCACACAAGCAAATCAAGGGAGGGTAACGAAAAAAAAATCATTTTGGGTTATTATAATGTCAAAACTTGATTTATTTTTAAATAACATTAAATTACAAATTAAAAAAACCCCCAACGCCAAAAACGAACATTTAAAAAGTAAAAATTAATGTGGTCACCTATTATTTTTGATGTAAGCAAATGTATGTTTTACTTCTTTACTCTCTTTAAGATATTTTTAGGTTAATTAATGCGTAGGGGACCGCTATGAAATGACCATTGTTTTTTTTTACAATCACTTGCGGTCCCCGACACATTAATTAACCTAAAATATCTTAAAGAGAGTAAATAAGTAAAACATACATTTGCTTACATCAAAAATAATAGGTGACCGCATTATTTTTTACTTTTTAAATGTTCGTTTTTGGCGTTGGGGGTTTTTTAAATTTGTAATTTAATGTTATTTCATAATTTTTAAAGTTACATGAAAACTACTGAACCGATTTTCATAAAACAAAGCTAAGAACACTCTCGCATAAATTAACTTTCTACTTAAAAAAACCGCATCGGAATCGGTCCACCCTTTTGGGAGCTACGAAACCACGAACGGACAGAAACTTATAACACCTGTCTTATTTTGTCGCAATTTTTAAAGTTACTTCAAAACTGCTAAACCGATTTTCATGAAACAAAGCTAAGAACACTTTCGCATAAATAAGCTTTCTATTAAAAAAAAACGCATCGAAATCTACCTGTTTGGGAGCTACGATGCCACAGACAGACATAAACTTTTAACACCCTTCTTTTCTTTTGTCGCAATTTTGAAAGTTACTTCAAAACTGCTGAACCGATTTTCATGAAACAAAGCTAAGAACACTTCCGCAAAAATTAGCTTTCTACTTGAAAAAACCGCATCGAAATCGGTCCACCCGTTTGGGAGCTACGATGCCACAGACAGACAGACCGACAGACAGACAGACAGACCGACATAGGCGTCGAACTTATAACACCCCTCTTTTTGCGTCGGGGGTTAAAAACCCCCTTTTTTAACCTTGATGATATAGAGTTTTTGTTCATAAAATGAGAAACATGTGAACTAACCTCTCCCAGATCTGCGAGTTCCTTCTTCAGCTTGCTAGCTAATTTCTTCTCTGTTTTAGCGGCGGTCTTTACGGCACCGCTCACTTTGTTCTTGTTCTTCTTTTTACCCATGTTTTAATAAAATATTAGAGGAATTACACGAAAAATTCAAAGCAAAACAAACTCAAACTTGCACTCGGAAATGTATTAATTATGTAGTAAAATGTTTGTGCTAAATGTTTGGAGAAGAAGAAACAGCGCAATATGAAAATTTTGCAGTCTGTTTTTGTTTCATCTTTGCAACGTTTAGCGCTTCCATGCGAAAAGAAAAACGAGTTGGTTGGAGTTTTAGCTCGTTCGAAAACTGTAGGCTTTTATTTATTTGAACCTTCGTTGCTTTGTTATGCTCTAAGCAAGAATTTTATATACGCATGCTCTAAGTTTGAACCAGTGAACCCATTTTGCGTATTAATCGTTATTCTTAAATGATTGTTGTTTGTTTTTCTGATTTTTTAAATCTCAATGCAAAACAAGTAAAGATTTAAAAAAATCACAGCAACCGATTTAGATATTTGAACAGACTTGACATTTGTTGAGTTTCGTTTCTGCAACTTGAATTTTCTAGTCCGTTTCTAGTTTTAATCTTGTCTTGACTCTTGTCAGAATCTCTAATTTAGAAATCCGTTTTACAACAAAACGCATTTTGTCACTTTGGCAATTTTGTCAAAAGTTTTCCTTGGTTTCTCTCATTATTTTCTTGCAATTTCTAGTAAAAAATAAGCATTATTTATACTAATTTAAGCATGAAATTGAAGAATAAAGTGTAAAATATCTCATCCTGCTTTAGGATTATCTTTATAGTGCATTTTCTCTAAAATTTCTTACCATGATATCGGCACCAGGATCTTCGGTAAGATTTACTTAAATTTTGTTACTTTTATATTCTCTTACGCTTTTCTCACGGTACTAGAGTAAATGCTAGTCATATATTTAACGTTTTTGGCAGGATATTTGATGATAAAGGTATATTTGAGGTTATTTAATTGTGACATCCCTTTGAAGTAGGGGCTGTCATCGTCCGGGTTTCCCCGGATTTGTCCTAGTTTGAAGGGCGTCCGGGTAGAGTCGTCACAAAAATTTCCGGGCGAAAGCTGGGCACTTTCTGTGTCCGGGTAAAACCCGATTATTTTTATTCAAAAGTAATGGTAAAAATTCATTGGTTTATCCACAAATAAACTCGATTAGCTTTTATTTCATACATACATTTCATACAGCTGGAAATGCGCTATAATGTGTTCAAATCTTGAGCTCGCTTCCCTCGCTTCTGGTTTTAGATTGTATTACAATGACCGCATTATATTGCAGTAAAATCTCGAGCTCGCTTTGCTTGCTCTTTGTTGTGATTGTACCTCAATTGCCTACTCGTAGATGCACTGTAAATAATCCTAAGACGTCATATACCTATTATATAAGCTCTAATGCATACTCTATCCGAGATGCATCGTTTTTTTTTGGGGTGAGATAGCAAAAAATACCTCTTCTATCCACCAATTCAATTTGGCAAATGATACACCAAACACCCTGTATAATGTATTAGTTCCACCCAACAGCATGCATACTTAATTTGTGTTGGTTATATTAATGAAAGACAAAAATAAGCTTTGATTTTATGTGTTGTTCCATACTCTCACTCTCTTGATATTGGGATTAACCTGATGATTTGGATGTTTTGTATGTAGGTAATGTTTTACTATTGAAGTTAATCTAGATCTCTTCCTGACTTTACAGCCAGAAGCCGTAGTATGCTAGACATGATACGGCTGTATCAAATATCTCTGACTACCCCCTCGGGGAATATAGTCGTGAACATATGCCTAGATTAACTAGGAAAACACCTATTTTGATATGTTTCGTATTTTACAATAGGGAGGAGCAGGGGGAGCAGCCGTCCAGGAGTTTAAAATCAGAGTGCCGAAGAATGGGAAGAAGAAGTACCATGTGATGAGGTTCAATGCCACGCTGAACGTAGACTTTGCTAAATGGACCCATGTTAAGATGGAGAGAGAAAATAATATTAAGGAGTTCAAAGGAATTGATGAGGACATGCCTAAGTATGTTGATAGTAGTTAATTTGATTCTCTAATAGGATATCTATTTTATCAATAATTCCCAGTAGTACCACTGTGGAAATTCCATTGAACAAATGGTTATTCCCACTTGTTCTGTCAACTTAAAAGGAAATATAAATAAGCATAGCACTAGCAGACACAAATAAACTCTAACAAAAGAAACAGTATTTTTAATATGCTGACACTTTTTTAAGGGGATTATCAAACTGAACAACTTTCTCTATGTGACCAACATCGAAATCACGAAAAAAAATCTGCTGTCCCATGCATTTGGCTTGAGTAGGTTTTCAGTTTTGTATGGGACAGCAGAATTATTTTTCGCGATTTCGATATTGGTGCCATAGAGAAAGTTGTTCAGTTTGACGGTCTGATCATCCCCTTAAAAAAGTGTCAGCATATTAAGAAGGACCCTTTATACTGTAACAAAAAAATAAATAATAATATAATCATATATTTATTTATTTATTTTTGCTGAAATAATAGGAACTTACAATAAATAGGTACAAGTAGAATTGTGGGAGCCTGGTGTCCGAAATAAATGGGTAAACTAAGGGTAAACCTAAATATTTTCGAATCACCAATCGCCCACCCACAGCGCGCGTAATAGTTTAGTATTTAAGAGGGAAAAAAACTGCTTTCTTTCATACTAAATATCGCGGCGAGGTGTATTTTGTGTCCACTATCCATTATAATAGTGGCAACGAGCTCACTACCTTCTACTTGTCGCAATGGAAAAATTTAATGTCATTCTTGCGAATATGCTATATTCATATCATAGGCATCAGCATAACTCGAGACTTCTTGGGAAACCAAAAAGGTAACAACTGATCACTGAGAAAGGCACAAAACCCATTCTGAGTTCAATTAATATTATCGTAATTTATTTCAGATTTGGCGCAGGCTCAGAGTACGGTCGCGACGTCCGCGAGGAGGCGCGCCGCAAGAAGTTCGGCATCATCTCACGCAAGTACAAGCCCGAGGACCAGCCGTGGATACTTAAAGTTGGGGGGAAGACTGGCAAGAAGTGAGTTTACTTTGTAACTTCATTGTCTATAGGTACATAACATTTATTTATCACTGTAATTATTTAAATATCGCTCACTCTGTACTAAAACTGTAATTATTGCCTGATAAATCGTAAAGGATTCCCGAGATTCTGGCTTGCCGCATGCGGGGTCCATTGTATCATGTGTACTGATTTGTTCTTTTTGTTAATAAAGATATTTGTATTGTATTGTATTTGTATGTGTTCAGAAACAGTGCCTCACCTAGTGATGTATTAAATCCCCAATACGTCTAGCCCACCTTCGGCAGTCATCATGCCTTACCTCTGTCTGATGCTGGGTTGCAAATCTTTAAATATCTTGACCACGATTGCACGTCAAATTCATTGACTTTCCATCACCTTAACAAGAAAGGATCGAATTTCCCAAAGTAATTTCCCAAATCTCAAAGACAAATTTACATTTGGTTTTCCTAGTTTGTTTTTTCACCATAATGCAATCCAGAACTGTTTTATTAATAAACAAAAAATCAAAAGCGATAATTTAATTATAATTTATAACAACACTACTTTTTTTAAGTTTTTATTTCAACCACCTGTAGCATGCCACCCCCGAGAAAACGACAAAAATTGAGACAAGCCTATGTCTTTATTACTATGTATAATGTGAAAACTAGAGCGCATGAAAAATTTGTCGTTTTATCGTGGGAGCCCGTTGAAATGTTTAACTTTTCCTAGCATCTAAACTATTATAAAACTGTAACTGAAGTGTGTCTGTACATTGAAAAAAGAAAAGATTACGATATGGTTTTTAAGTATCCCTGACTCGAAATCAACCTTTTTTAGAAATTTTGTCTGTCTGTTTGTTTGTTTGTTCGCGCATCACGCAAAAACTACTGAACCGATTTTGATGAAACTTTTTTGTTTAATAGCTTATGATCTGACTTAAAATCTGGTATACAATTTGTGCGGACGAAGTCGCGGGTAAACACCAGTAGTTTATAAATACGAAATTGTTGAATGGATCGTCATAGTTATTTGTTGTTTCATGAACCAGGTTCAAAGGTATCCGGGAGGGCGGTGTGTCGGAGAACACCGCGTACTACGTGTTCACGCACGCCGCAGATGGGGCTATTGACGCCTACCCACTACAAGAATGGTACGGTCTCATTGTTATTATTACGTTTTATCTAAATTATTGATTTTATTATATCGTAGCTAAAATTTATGGATATGTATTTTTTGAATCTTCTGTTATAATTAAAGTTTTTTTTTATCTCGGACGGGACTTGAACCCGCATCCTGGGGTGTGCTTCCGTTCAATTAAGCTACCGAGGTCCAAATTTTTAACAGTATCGTATCTGACGGCCCGACAGCACAGTCTGTAGTGAACCTGCCTGCTGTGCCGGGGGTCGCGGGTTCGAATCCCGTAAGGGACAAATATTTGTATGACGAATATGAACATTTGTACCCGAGTCATGGATGTTTGTATCTATATATGTATCCTATATCGTTGTCTAGTTATCATAATACAAGTCCAGGCTAGATTCTGGAACTTTAAATGTGACTAGATAATTTGTGTGACACTGTCCAAGATATTTATTTATTTATTTATTTAATCTAAGACACGTAGCGCCACCTACTGGTGTTTTTTCCAACTACCATATTGTTATTGAACCTGTTGGAAATAAACATAATATCTATCTATGTCCTAGTTCAGAAGGAAAGATTGAACAATCATTGAAATCAGCCCCAAACCATAACAATTTTCACTACCTACACACGCACATATCCGTGCACGCACGAATGTACAATTTGTTTTAACAGAAATTGGCATGACATTTTTTAAAGAAGTGCAGAAGATCTGTCCTAAGATAATTTTTATGTAAATTTTACTGAGAAATTAAAATTATGAATAATTTTAAATAGTATTTAATCATCAGGTACAACTTCCAGCCCATACAGCGGTACAAAGCGTTATCTGCTGAAGAAGCGGAACAGGAATTTGGAAGGTCAGTCTCTCGACCCAGCCTTTAATTTAAACTGAACATTATACTATTGATAATACTTAACTACTTAAGATTAAGAACGTAAATAGTTATTGAATAGCTATGTGGTTTAATGTTGTGGGATAGAATAAGAAAACTGAAAAGTTGTAACAACCAAGCACATATCCAGACTTTAGGCTCGGGAAGGGACATTTTTTGGGGGCGGATATTAATTGAAAAACTAAAAAAATTACTATAATCACTTTGGATGAAATTTGGCATACAGATAGAATATGTTTGAAAAATACAGGGTGTAAGGAAAAGTATAATTAAACTTTAAACCATCAAACTGAACAACTTTTACGATGGGAGAAAATGTGTCAGAACAAAAAAATTTGCTGTCGTATACATTTGGAACAGCTAATTTTTTTTGCGCTGTCATGTTTGCTTCCATAATAAAAGTTGTTCAGTTTGATGGGTAGAGTATGTGGTTTAAAGGTTAATGATACTTTTCCTCTGTATGACAAATTCATTGTTATTTACTATCTAAACTATTATAAAACTGTAACTGAAGTGTGTCTGTACATTTGAAGAAATTTACAAAAAAAAGATTAGATATGGTTTTTAGGTACCCCTGACTCGAAATCAACCTTTTTTAGAAATTTTGTCCGTCTGTTTGTCTGTTTGTTTGTTTGTTTGTTCGGGCGTCACGCAAAAACGACTGAACCGATTTTGATAAAACTTTTTTTGTTTGATAGCTTATGATCTGACTTAAAATCTGGTATATAATTTGTGCAGACGAAGTCGCGGATAAACACTAGTAATTAATATTGAACACTTGCAGACGTAACAAGGTGATAAACTACTTCTCGCTCATGTTCCGTAAGCGCATGCGTGGCGACGACGCGGCCGAGGATGCCGAGGACCCGGACGAGAAGAAGACCAAAGGAAAGGCTAAGAAAGGTTGGTTTTGTCTTAGAACTGTACAGGGTGTAATGGTAAACAGTTGCTTTAAGAGAAGTTTATTCCGAGAGCGCAAATGCGCGCTGCATACAAACGTAGTCTGGTGATATTTTCAATACTATCCAATTAAAGTCATTGAAATTTTTCGAAAACAATCTAGAAACGAATCTCTATGTTCGTATGAAGTCAAATTTTCGTTAAAATATACAGTTTTAATGCTAGGATTAAGATTTGTATGGAAATCTTTACTAACGAAATCTGACTTCATACAAACATAGAGAGTTTCTTAATTGTTTCTGAAAAATTTTTGTTGGTTAGTATTGAAAATATAACCCGACTACGTTTGTATGGAGCGCGCTAACGGTAATATACCCTTAAGTTTAAGGGGTAATTGTACCCATGACACTGAACAACGTTCCCAAAGAACGAAAGCAATAGGAAATATGCAAAAAGATATTTGGTCTTTCCATACTCATATACAATCAGTTATCAGCTGATCGAATGTTTGTATGAAAAGTAGAAATGTTTTTTTTGTGAATTTCCCTCATGTTCCTTTGAGAAAGTTTTTCAGTGTCATGTCATGACTCGTGAGCTTAGATTAAAATAAAATTAATGAATAGGCTTTACGCGGACATTTCAAACCAGAAAAATGAGGCAAAACAAATGAAAGGTTTACTTCAAATTTGTATGCAAGTGCCCTAGATTTGACAGATAATGGAGCTAGTTTGTATGAACCAAGTGCACCAGAAGTGTGCTTCAACTTACCGCGCTTTAGGCCTATCCATTCATTTTATTTTGATCTAAGCTCATGAGTACAATCACCCATTGAAGTAATGCTACTGTCTCCCGTAACCTGACGCCCTGTATAATCTGTCACACTCGCTTTGTCGTGTAATCAAATTTCTGTCACGAAATGGAATGATAGTCGGCATGACAATAATCTGAAATAAATGATGCACTGTAGCTATTTTACTAGCCAGGGGTGGTACAGATAAAATTTATAGTCCGTGCGGAAACTATAACCATTCATTCACCTTTCACTATGGATCCAACTACGAAACCGAGATTACTATGGAGTTATGCATCTTTCTACTGCTGCACTTGTAGCATGCTACACGTGATACGGCTGTATCGCGCCTTTTATCTCGTTCGTCCGCGCGCAAATAGAAAGAGAGCGAAGGCGTGATAGCGCTATATCACGCTGCCATACTACCCATGCTGATTGGACTCTCAAAAATCATACTTCAGGAGTGCGATTTTTGAAAGTCAAATCAGCATTAGAAAGATGCGTATCTCTTTAGTAATTTTGTCATTTTCAAATGCTGAGCTCATCAAATGAGATTCAAAAATCGCACTCCAGTTGATTTATTTTAAAGAAGAAGATTTGTTGCAGATCTCAAAATATCAGATATGGATGAGTGGATAGATTCAGACGACGACTCATCGGACTCGGACAGCCCCGAGAAAGAGAAGGACAACGATAGCGACTCCAACGCTAAGAAGAAAAAGGACAAGAAGACCAAAAAAGGTATTGTTTTTCAATCTTAAACATTTAACATTGGTTAGTATTAGTAACTTATATGAAGCTAGAATTAAGGTGCATATTGAATTGTCATTTTTTTCATATATTTTAATTCTTAAATATCTTGTATTCTATTATGGACTTTAGAGTGCAAGTCATAAAGTCTCAATTCAATTGTCATCAGCGGCGGGTAATAAAAAGAAGAAGAAAGTTGAAGACAACGAAGCGTTCGAGGACAGCGACGACGGGGACGAAGAGGGCAGGGAACGCGACTATATCTCTGACTCTTCCGAGAGGTGAGCCTTATGCGTTCGACTTAAAGTTGGTTATTGCCTGGCGTTTGGTGAATGTAAGGTTATTACAAAGGTATAGGGAGCTTAGAGTGAATAGACTTGACTTGATTTCATGAGATCCCAGCAACACCAGGCCACGCTCTGATGCTACTAGAAAAGTATTCGCCTTTGCAAACTCATCAGTGTGTCATATCTGTACTCTGTTGTAATTATGGGAGAACAATAAAAATTTATTATTATTATTATGTGTCTTACGATCCGTAATCACGGGCAATTAAGTCCCGGACCTTTGGAAGGCGTGCATGGAGCCGAAGCCAACATGTAGAGGCCCGTTCAAAAGACAAGTTAATCTAAATGTAAGGGATACACATGGCGGATACCATCTCCGAGCGCACAACATGACACACACGGGGATGGTCCCCGCCAGGTGCAAAGACTATTGGAGTGCGGCGCTATGGCCGCGATGGAAAAATAAGGTCTTGGGCTATAGAGGTGAAAGTTGGATGGTTGGATACTGGGCTATGGGAGGAGACTAACGGACGCCTGCCATGACAACTAGTCTCAAAATTGTAAATAGGGCAGGCGGTGACTCGCCGACTCGTCGAGTGGGCCCCATAAAACGGCCGTAAATTACAATAACTAAGTTAGAGTAGGTAAAATCTAGACTGTACGATAGGACTGACATGTACACACGGCGAAACATCTAGCTACGCAATACCAACATAACTGGCCGCGCGATGTTATACATTACTCTACCTACGCGCGGCCTGCTTATTTTCGTTTTGCGTAGCTTGATGTATCGCCGTGTACATAACATTTTTGTAAAAGTACCTAAAAAAAGTATGTAATACAAGGTGTATCAAAACCATAAAGGTATTATACCAGGAATAGAGGAACTGACAGCTGAGTGAGCGAGATGTACCTAGCGGCACCACTGTATAATAGAAAGAGATAAGTGACGCGAGGCAATAGAACCGTTTTTAGTCACTTAAAAATTTTTACGATTCGGTTTCCGTGAATAATTGCGAATCTAACTAAAGTGAAATCGTCGATAATTTTATGAAATATACTGACACTACTTCATTAATTTATCCTCAATTTCACGTTAGACTCAGAATTATAGACAGTATTCGAATTTTTGCCTGCGAATAGTCTCCAAAAAACATCCAAAAACGGTTTCATTTCACAACTCATGTTTGTTGCTCTATTCCTGTAAGGTATAATACCTTTATGATCAAAACGCCCTAGTAATATTTAAAGAGATGGTTTAGTTAGACCATCAAACTGAACAACTTCCTCCACGGAGCCAACATCATACTTACTCTCCTGTAAATGTACTCTACATTTGAGTGGCTGCGTGCTGCAGTAAAGCGCGTGCGTGTAAAGATACCTAATATCAATACATATAAACTTTGTTTTTCTAATACCAGGTATAAAATTAATAATTTACTTAACAGTGAATCAGACCACGAGAACAAGGCCAACAAAGATTTGAAGGGCGTCGCAGAAGAAGATGCGCTTAGGTAAGATACCATAAACATTTTGATATTTTTCTCGAGAAAACGCAATGTAAAATTTACATTAGCACCAAAAAACTCTTTTGACCTCCATGATGCGTATAGAAAGATAACTTGAAAGATCAATCAGTCTTGTTTGATAAGTACGTCAAAAACATAATACCGTTAGCAGTTACGAGGCATGTATTGTACCCACTGTCCATTATAAGTGGCGACGGGCTCACCCCCCGTCACACTGGACAGAGTTTCGGTACTACTAGTGAAACGTGGATGTTCTGAGGTTTCAGAATATCTCTGACTACCCCCTCGGGGAATATAGTCGTATGTCGAAAAATAGGTTTGATGCAAGTTCCCCTATTGATATGTTGGTTTTGTCGCGTGGGCTCGCTGCATACTCTCCTTTATTAGCTCTGCTGTAAGAGATAACTAATATTTTTCAGGAAACTGCTGACGTCAGACGAGGACTCTGATGAGGAGCAGGAGCAGAAACAGGAGTCTGAGCAGGAGGACGAGCAGCCGACCAAGGAGGGAGAGGAGAGAGCCAGCAAGCTCACCAAGAAGAAGAAGAAAACTGAAGAAGTCAAGAAAGGTTTGTCGGGACCATTTTTGTTGACAGATTCAATCTTTTCAGGTTTCAAGATACTCTTTCAAAGTTTCAGTTTATATTGTAGTAATCCACCGTTGGTAAATGATTACGGTATTGTACCAAATAGCATGTTTAAATCTAAATTAGTCTTAGCTCATATCTGCGCTGTTCCATACTAAACTGCAAACCAACCAACTTGAACCAAATGTATGGGACAGTTGATTTTTTTTTTTTCGCGATTTCGATTTTGGTCCCATAGAGAAAGTTGTTCAGTTTGATGGTCTGATTATCCCCTTAAAAAGTGTCAGCATATTAAGAAGGACCCTATATGATGTCTCGCTACGATGATGGAAACGAGTGTGGTGCGGACGAAGTCGCGGGTAACAGCTCGTTTAAACGTTTGCAGAGTCGAGCAGTGAGTTCAGTTCGGACTCCGACACGGACCCGGAGGGCGGGCCGCCCGCCGCCAAGAAGTCCAAGAAGTCCAAGGAGCCCAAGATCAAGGAAGAAAAACAATCCGCCAACGGTACCGGTAAGTTATCCACTGTTTATCTGACACTATTGCTATTAGCATAGCACACCCCGAGGGGGTAGTCAGAGACATTCTGAAACCTCAGAACATCCACTTTTCACCAGTAGTACCGAAACTCTGTCCAGTGTGACGGGGGGTGAGCCCGCCACTTATAATGGACAGTGGGTACAATACATGCCTCGAAATTGAAGCTTGCAGGTTTCCTCACGATGTTTTCCTTCACCGGAAAGCCAGTGGTGTTACAAATTGTACATAAATTCCGAAAAACTCATTGGTACGAGTCAGGGATCGAACCATCGCCTCCTGCACGGCAGGCAAGGTTACTCGCCACTTTACCACCACGGCTTATTAAATAATTATTGCTATTAAGTACAGGTAATATCAGTGATCTGATAGACGTAGAAATTCTTGCAATGTCGTTTTAATTTGATAATACTTTCATACTTACTTTTAATAGACGCTATTTGTTTTATAAGTTTTACTAAATTAGTCAATCTCGGGAAGCCGGGATTTTTTTTGTACTTTAATCAGGGCATGCCCATAATTATGTTTTCGTGGAAATAAAGTAGCTGCAAGGAAAGATCCTCCCCGAGTGAAGGAACCTGAGTTCATCTGGCGCACCCTGATCACAGGTTATAGTTACTTCGTAACAGATACATCACTTCCTTAGAACGAAACCTCACAACGAAAAGTTTACTCGCTTTAATCATTTACTGCCAGACGGTCGCACGAAGATGTATCTAATGGCGCTTGACTCAGCGTTGTTATTAATTCGTACATCTCGCGACGTAAGTGACATTGCCGTTTGGAGCGAGTGGTAGAATTTATACAAGCCAATCGCTTACGATGCGCCAAAGTGTAGGTACCTATCTCAGTTACTACGGCCGCGTGACGGAGACCTGTCCTGCATAGGTAGCATGCCGAAGTGATACAGCGCTATCACACCTTCGCTCTCTTTCTATTTGCGTGCCAACGAACGAGATAAAAGACGTGATACAGCCGTATCACGTGTTGCATGCTACCAGTGCTGATGGGCATTCAGCCTTGATACGATCATTGCTGACTGTCTAATCTTAGCACTACAGCATGAGTGATTGTCATGCGATATGGCTCATGCTGGCACTTGTGTGATCTCTAATATAAAGTAATGTTAACAGCGAGCGCAGGGAACAGCGCTAGTACCTCTCGCTCCGGCACGCCTACCCCCTCTGCGGCCGCCAACGCGGTCGCGGCGGCCAACGCGGCAGCCAACCAGCCTCACAAGCGAGCCAAGCTAGACTCTTCATACTCGTAAGTGTACAACTAAATATCGTTTACCTTCTTTACGTCTGTAATTAGCTCATGAAAGCAATACTAAATCAAAGCTTCTTCCACGCTGGTCTCGGAGTACATGAAAGTAGAGTGAATCAGTTGCTTATCGTCCCGCGTCAGTCGATTGACGGAATGGGCAATCGTTTTTCACATTATATGTCGTCATGACTAATGACAATGATCTTTTTTTCTCTGTGTGTTACTGTTTACAGTCTGTCTATAAAGTCGTGACATGAATGTTTGAGGAACTACAGCGTTTTAGTATGGTGGTGTTGCCAGGTTATGTGTGATTTTGACGTTCTTGCGTGGAGGCAGCGCCCTCATTTTTGGTCACGACTTTATAGACAGACTGTATGTTTTGGTCTAAAATAAAGTATACGTATTTGATTTGATCACAAAGATTTTCTAAAGCATAAACCGCGTCTTTAAATAATGAAATAGGCCGAGTCCGTGAATATACTAGAAACTAGCTGTTACATGCAAAAGTCTGGTGGACATTTGAGACACTTGCAGCGAAGCCCTGCGATCAAGCATAAACATAAATGTGAATAGTATTCGAGGATATTCGAGGGCTTCACGCCTGTTTTTCTCACGCGACAAAGGATTTCATACCTCCGAGACTTCCATTTCGCGGCTAGTGGAAAATCATAAACCTAGAGGGGCACATTTTTCAAGATCAATTCAAGACGCGAATTCACCGTGTATTTGTGGCGATAGTCTGAAGCCATCAAGAACAAAAAAAACTATAGTTTACTTATTTTCTGGTAAAATCAACTCAAATTCTTGTCACTGCCAATGCCAAGTCTAACAACTTCCACAGTGAGTGCGGGGTGACAGAAGACGCGGTGCGTCGCTACCTCGCGCGCAAGCCCATGACGACCACCGAGCTGCTGCAGAAGTTCAAGTCGAAGCGCACGGGCGTCAGCAGCGAGCGGCTAGTGGAGACCATGACGCAGATACTGAAGCGCATCAACCCCGTCAAACAGAACATCAACGGCAAAATGTACCTCAGTATTAAACCGACCTGATTTAGTAAATGTTTTGTTTTTAACATTTGTGTGTTATTTGAAACTAGCGGCGGCCTTAAATAGTATATTACGATACGTGTGACTTTATGTAGTCCATCATTGCACGGTGTGAAGTTAGCGCCCGAGCGCAGCGATACTATTTACTACTTTTATTTTTTACTATTATACTATTATTTAGCTCGTGTGACCTAAACCCGCCATGTTTTTTAATTTATTGAACTACCACTTTCACGAAAAAGATAAGTTGGTCGTTTATTTGATAGAGGTCAAGTACTTACATTAAACGACTGTACAAATAAAACAAATTTTATTCTTGTTCTTCTTATCGAGTGGGCTGCAAAGCCCTGGTGTCAGAGTTTATTCAAACCGCCTTACGGCCTCTGACGTGGTTTTTATGTAACGACTACTACCACCAGTGATAGTAGCCGGGACCAACAGCTTAACGTACCATCCGAAGCACGGAATCATCTTTCTTTTCAGACAATCAGGTGACTCAGCCTGCAATGTCCTAACCAACTGGGGAAAAACGCACAAAGTGACATTTCACTAGGTGCTCCCCGTGGGAATCGAACCCACGACCTCCGTGTCAAGAGCCCAATGCTCTAACCATTAGACCACGGAGGCAGTTCTTTTTAAAAAATTCTTGTTAAAAATATTGTACGACATTCATTTATTTTATGAGAAAATAATTATTATAATTCAGACTTCTCAATCTTTTGTACGCGTCACAACACATTGCATAAAAATTCTTGCTTCATTCGAGGCTAAGTTTCATAGCGAGAGGAAATCACTCGACGTATCTATCTATCTTTATTATTTAGCTCGTGTGACCTAAACCCGCCATGTTTTTTAATTTATTGAACTACCACTTTCACGAAAAAGATAAGTTGGTCGTTTATTTGATAGAGGTCAAGTACTTACATTAAACGACTGTACAAATAAAACAAATTTTATTCTTGTTAAAAATATTGTACGACATTCATTTATTTTATGAGAAAATAATTATTATAATTCAGACTTCTCAATCTTTTGTACGCGTCACAACACATTGCATAAAAATTCTTGCTTCATTCGAGGCTAAGTTTCATAGCGAGAGGAAATCACTCGACGTATCTATCTCTCGCTCTAGCATAGCACTTTTCTTTCGCATTCGCACGCCGAGTTATTTCCATAAGTGTATGAAACTGACCCCTATTTTTTCATACATTATAAAATACAGATTGTAAGTATCTACAGGGTGTAACACCCTAGTAATATTCAAAGGGGTGGTTTTGGGTTAGACCTTCGAATCTTATTCGTTGGGTTAGACCATAGACTTAAACTCTAGCGATAGACTTGCCCTTCCATAGAAGCAACATGTTCCACTTGAACGAGGTGTACGCACCTGATTGATGTTTCCGAGTTCACTTCGTCACTATGGCAATGACAGACCGCAATGTGTCATTTTGTGTTGTTTTGTGTGACATGTTGTTTGTTTGAACGAGCTTGTCTATCGCTAGAGTAATATGTCTATGGGTTAGACCATCAAATTGAACTTTTCACTATGGAGCCAACATAGAAATCGTGAAAAAAATATATAAATAAAAATGCTATTTCTAGTACTTATATGGCCAATGGTTCTGGTCAATGGCTATTTCATACAAAACTGTAGTGCCTAGTGCCTAATCGACTCATATGAAAGAGAAGGCAATTTTTTTTTTTCGTGATTTCGATTTTTACGCAATAGGGAAAGTAGCGTGCACGTATCCAGGGGGGGGGGGGGGATAGGTGAGGTTTACCCCCCCCCCCCCCCCCGAAATATTTGTATGGAAAAGTGATTACAGCACTTACTTTTTCACAGTTTTTCTTTGAATATCCCCCCCGAAAATTTAATGTCGTCCCCGTCCCCGTCCCCCGAAGCAAAAGTCTGGATTCGTGCTTGGAAAGTAGTTATGTTTGATGGTCTAATTCACCATCACCCCTTTAAATATGACTAAATATCTAAGTATAGTTATTATAATTTCTCTTTAAAAGCTTAGCTTTTAAAAGTTAAAACTTACACTGGAGTGATATGTGAAACGCTTTTAAGTATTACGTATAATTGCAAACACTTAAAATTATAGTTGTACCGAATATGCATTATGTGCAAAAGAAAGTTAAATTTACGTAGTCATGGTTAACCTAAAAACAATAGGCAAAGGCAAGTTAATTTTATCTGCAAATTAATTGATTTTTTTTCAGAAATGCCTATGAGATAAAACGTATTAATTATCCAGTACCAAGGTAGCTACTTGATAAGTACTAATAGGCCACATCCGTCACGATCACAACCGTTTTAAGAGGATATTCCTTATAAGGCGCTCCATACAAAACGAAGTTACATTCTAGTTTGAACATTTACTTAGTAATTAAAGTAGAAAACAATTTTTTTAACACAGTCTAGAAACCAATTTCTGTGTCGATACCTTGTTATATTATTTCCGTTAAAATGTAGGTATAATATGTTACCGTGGCTAAAAGATTTGCATACAAATCCTAAATTTATCTAAGCATTGAAACTATTTATATAATAATTTTAACGAAAATCTAACAAAATACCGACACAGAGATTCGATTCTAGATCTTATTTAAACAATTTAATTGTCTTAAATTAAAATAGGACAAAACATTATTTGTATAGAGCGCGCTTGGGCGCTTTCGGAATTACATTCTCTTAAGCGATAATTAATTTATAGGTACTTATACTTACTTAGGTAGGTACCTACATTTTAATTGGCATGGTAATTCATAACGAAGCCGTTGCGTTATCGCGTTATTGCAATTGCTAAATTATATTGAGCAAAATTATTATAAGATTGAATTGAATCTATATTTTTACAAGCTTTTATTTAACTTGATATGTATGTAAAGCCTGACCAGAAATATAAAATAACCTGGTTTGGGGGCGCTGCAGTCGACTATAACCTTTAATGTCAGTGTTCCATGTACAAAAAATAGTTCCACTGCTTTTCCGCAACATGGCGAGGTTTTTTATATTTCTGGTCGGGCTTTAATATGTAACTTAGCTTCATTGTAAAGGGGGTCTTATTGTATCTTAGCTAGAGTTGCAAATGAAGTAAGCAGTATTATAATATCTCAATGATTTTATCACAGTCGATGTCATTTGTTCTACTAAGTTATCTGTGCTTTGAATTCATAAGAAAATTCTATACAATAATGCATTTCTTTGTTCTACTTATCTACGTGGTGGTAACGTAACGGCTACGTTATGAATGATTTCTGTTTCTCATCAGTCCACTCTTCTCGGTCAGCGTCTTCTGGTTTTCTGTTGACAAAAAAAAGGTAAAAGGTAATATGCTGATGGTTTTTAAGATGAGGAAGATCAGACCATGAAACTGAACAGTTTTATCTATGGGAACAACATTGAAAAAGCAAAAAAAATCAGCAGTCTCATACATTTGGGTCTAGAGGATTGCAGTTTTGTAGGGAACAGCTGATATTTTTTCACGATTTCACGACTTTGGTCCTATAGAAAAAGTTGTTCAGTCTGATGGTCCGATCGTCTCCTTAAAAAAACATTCAGCATTTTAAGAAGGACCCTATATATTCAATATTCATTGAAATATCTTAGAAAGTCGGAGTAGTCAGAGAGTTTGTCAGAGAGTATTTTATCAATATTTCTATTGATTGGGGTGTTGCAAAGGTACAAGAAAACGCTACTTTACCACTTAATTCTCTACCAACCTGACGCGACGGTATATATGCCACGCTACACACAAAAAGGTTCGAACCATTGGACCAAGAACTTTCGCTTAGTTCGAACAACTCCAACCCATTTAGTATTTTCAGAATGAACTTACCCGCACAGCGAGTATTCCCTGACAAGCCTCTCGCCCTCCGAGATCGTCTGCGGCATCGGGCGACCCTTAGTCTCCGGCAGGAACACGCCTATCCCGCTCGCTACGAGACCCAAGCCGCCCAGGATGAGCAGCGGCATCGGACCCCAGTAACGTTCCTGGAAAATAACATCAGGTAAGTACTTCTTTTATTTCAGTACCACCAGCAAAATAATTTCGCTCGTCACTCTTCGTTCACGGAAACAGGGACTAACATTTCCCGACGGAACTCGAAACCATTTTTGATAATAAAATCAACCTGCTACGCTGATACATAAAAAGGGAAATTGATTGTTGTGCAGTCAATTGACCGAATGTAGATGGTGTCATCATGCGTCAGGCGCGAAATCAATCGACCGATAGAAGCAGATCATTCGCGCGGTTTTAACCACAACAGTATTTATAGTACTATCATACTCACCGAGTACACGATAAACGGCGACAAAACCGTAGCGACATAACCGCTGACGTGCACTATCGAGGACCCTGAGGCTCTAACTCCAGTCGGCAGCAACTCAGTGGCCCATTGTATGGCCGCGTTGTAGGACATGTTGATGCAGAATCTTGCCATTATGCACAGAGCCACTTGCGGCGCCCCCTTCGGTAGGAATGCCGCGATCAGAGCGAGGATGCCTGACGTCGCAAGAGGCCCGCAAGTTAAAATTCGGCGCCCCCACCTTTAAATAAACAAGATAGGATAAATGTAATTGTACCCAAAATATGCTCTGAAGTTGTAAAAGCTAACTCCACTCATTCATTCTCTTGCCCATTTCGCATTATTTGGGGTCGGCGCAATATGTCGTCCTCTTCCATTCATGTCGTTTCAGAAATCACTCTTTTATTACACATAATATCATCCTATCATCCTTCACGCAATCCACCCATCTTTTCTTCCGCTTTTCTCTCCTACCACAGCCATCCACTGCTACATTCATATTTAACACTCGTCTCGTAACAACAACCAAAACATGACTAACCAACTCCACAGAAATTCTTAAATGTAAAAGTCTTCATAGATCCATTCTTAGACTTCCTCCCTTGTTCCATTATTCCCGGTTCTATTTTCACAATGTCATCAATCCGCCTGGCTACTGGACGACCCACTCTTGCCTGGTCAAGGCTTTGCTCAGGTAGTAGTAGTCGAAGTGCAATCTACTGGTGTTACTATTAGACACTATTCTATTTTGAGTTGGAACGACTGCTGCTGGCTGCTGCTGACGAAAAGCCTTCCCGAATGGCGAACTCTGATTTCGTTTGAGTCTGGCAGTCGTGAGGAAACCGGCACAAGCTGAAGAAGACTTTTGATACGTATGTGAAGTCCACCAATCCGAATGGGTGTCCTTTATGTCGGTTGCTGAAGATCATTTACTGGCCCGGTAGACCCTTCGTGGTTCCTCCAATAGTACCTACGCAGTAATAAGCAGTAGCTGCTCCCTTAGCAATACTGTAATTGCTTTGAAAAAAAAGAACCTTTTTTATTTTTATTTATAATTAATGGACTTCTTGCTTGTTGTGCGTTAGCACCGCATTGCATGCCAATGTCAATTGGTTTGAGGGAGTGTCTATCCAATCTCGAGGATTGTTTTTGAGTAAGAACAACTGAGAAGGATTGTGGAGCCTCGTGGCAGGCTGAAACGCGAACCGCGCGTACAACACGTGAGAGACAAGTGTTAGGGGCAAACCCTGCAACGTGACTCCAAAAAGAACCTTTGAAAGAAGCTTTGCCTCAGTATTGAGAATAATACAGAACTGTTTGACAAATCTTTCCACGATTTCATGCAAGAAACTGGACTATTACCTGTCAAGCACCAAAGCCAGTAGCGTGACCGACGGTATCTCAGTAGCTGACGTCAGCGTGAACGTGATGTAGAAGTCGAAGCCGAGGTTCTCCGACATGCGCACCAGGCCGTCGAACAGGATCGCGCAGGCCATGTACACTATCACCAGGAAGGTCATCATGAGCCGCAGCTCTTTGGACTTGAAGACTGCCGTTATTGACTCGTCCGTGTGACGCTTTTGACGGGATGTCACCTGTGATGTGAAGTCTTTGTGAGTACAGGGTAATATAAAATACTTCTTGACCTGCACTGGGCTTCAAAATTCTTCTTATCTGTCAGAGTTTATGCAAACCGCCTTAAGGCCTCTGACGTGTTTCTCATGTAACGACTACTACCACCATAGATAGTAGCCGGGACCAACGGCTTAACGTGCCATCCGAAGCACGGAATCATCTTTCTTTCAGACAATCAAGTGATTGAGCCTGCAATGTCCTAACCAACTGTGACATATTATCACTAGGTGGTAGGTACACATCTTTCCAACTTACAATGAACCGATCCATGACATCCTGCGGTATTTTGGTACCGTTCACTCGTTCGAACCGCCTCAGCACCTCCACCGCTTGGTTGACCCGCCCCCGGGTGGAAAGCCATCTGTAATCGCACAATAACAAGATGAAACAAAGTTGAAGACACAAACTGTATACAGGGTCTTAAGGACGGGAAAGCGCATTTTAATACAGCAAGCATACTTAGGCCGAGATTCAGAGACGATTTGTAAGTCATAGTTCGAACTCCCGTATGTCAAAATCCATACATTTCGACCCTACTTAGCTCGAGCTAAGACGGAAAAAATCGTCTCTGAATCTCGGCCTTAAAGTATTCCTGCATACCTCACTGCTTTTATGATCAAGCAGTTACTCAAGTCGAGCTGATTGTATTGTTTATTTATTAAACGTATCCTCACCTAGCACTCTCGGGCACAACAAAAGGTACGACAATAACAAGCAGCATCGGCAGCGAGGTCGCGATCAGCAGAGTCCTCCAGTTGCTGATCCACACGGCCAGCCAGGGCAGCACGAGGCAGCCGCCGCCGAAGTACAGGGCTATAGACATGTTGGCCACCAACGTCCGGTGCCTGGGTCCCACGTATTCTAGAACTGATCATAAAACACATCTTCGTGAGTGAATTTGTAGAGTTAAATCAATAATTTGAAAAACTCGTATGATTAGCGGGATTCCCGCAACCTAGGAGCAACGAGGTATTGTTTCAAGAATTTTGCGTCATCAGCCTATCATCGTCCAGGGCGGAACGTAGGCGCCACAAAACAACCCTCGGCCTTCCTCATCCAGTAGCTCCCCGCTATCTTTTTAGGTCGTCTATCCAGCTGCAAAGATAATATACGCAGCGGGCCGCGGGCCGTCCCACACTACGCCTACCAGTTTGTGGTGTCCATACGGTTGTTAGTTCTTCGGCAGATATGACCAGCCCATTGTCATTTCACCTTGCTTGTTTTCAGAATTATGTCATCCACTTGTAGTTCTCGGACGTATCACCTCATTCCTGCATAGCTAGCATGCCGCAGTGATACAGCGCTATCACACCTTAGCTCTCTTTCTATTTGCATGCGAACGAACGAGATAAAAGACGTGATACAGCCGTATCACGTGTAGCATACTACGAGTGCAGATGTGAGAGCGGCATAGATTTTAAAAAGTAGTTAGAATATATACCTAATTATTGTATGCATATAATGTTTTGGTACCCAGGGTAACTAGCCTAGTACCTACCAAAAATGGTAAGAAAACTCACCTAAAATGTACATTAATATGAAACAACTGTCGTACGACATCCCGACGAGGAACCTGCAGAAGGCGAAGTCCCATAGTCCCGTAGTGAAGACACTGGCCACGCCTCCGATGCACCCGACCAAATTAGCAGCTGAAATATAAATCATTATTATAAATAAAATAATAACAATGTAATAAATAAATAAAATATATATGTTACTGCTCATATTTGCACTATATCAATTAAATCGAGATTAAATCAATAATCAGTCGGGGACTTGGATGGTTATCATAATCGGGATACATCATATATAATGCATCTATTCTTAGACAATGTTAGCAGTGCTTCAGCAGTCTCTGTCCGTTGGTGGGCTAATATTCCACCAAGCTACACTCACTACCAAACTAATTATGTTTGATTCAACGCTTAAGGGTTGAACTACACATAGCCGCACGCGATCGCACTTTTCCGTCGCTCCGTCCCTTTCTGTTACTCAGGAACGTCATTTGCTAGAGCATATAAGATAGACGGAACGCGATCGCGTGCGATCGCACGTAGCTTGATGTGTCGCCGTGTGTACATAACATTTTTGTATAAAGTACTGTAGCGGAGGCTGTACGATCACTTAAAAAAGTATGCAGTACAAGGTGTATCAAAACGCTCTAGTAATATTTAAAGAGATGGTTTAGTAGACCATCAATAACTGTACAACTTCCTCCACGGAGCCAACATCATACTTACTCTCCTGTAAATGTACTCTACATTTGAGTCGCTGCGTGCTGCAGTAAAGCGCGTACGTTCTGCTCCCAACCCGATCATTTGCTGAGTTGGGACCTTTTTGTCACTGCGGCGCACAAACAATCTCTTTTGTTATTATTCTGTTTCTAATATTTTACAAATATTTATCTCTGTGGTCATGTAAAAGATTGAATGTGTGTCGGAGACACAGACTTAGGGTCGTTCTCTTATTAGTTTGTGTTAGGGTCGGAGATCCAAATCACATCCAAATAAATATTTTTTCTTTCTTTCTTTCTTTCTTTCTTTAAACTCATACGCAGCTAAACTAAAGTGGACGCCAATAGTAGCTGTTAGCCCGTGTGAAGCGATCCTTAAACTGTATAGTTTCGACGTTATTTTTAGTTATTAATTTAACGACTTTTGTTTGAACTCTGCGATATTCCAAAGGGTTCAATCACCGTATCAGTTTTAAATGCTTTCAGTAGTAATGACCCTGGAACTGCTATTGTCGACCAAAACACGCACACCTGTGCACACGAACACTTATGCTTTCAAAAACGAAACGAGTATAAGAATACATTTTATGTGGGCCAATGTATGGCCAATGTTATTGAATGAGGAATAATGATGGAGGTCAAAGGAAATCGAAACTATTCACCGGGATTGCGATGTCTGAATTGATGTTGTCAAAGTCAAATTTACTCTATCGACATCACTTTTAAAAATACCTATGCTATAATACTCAAACGGCGAAGGAAAACATCGTGAAGAAACCTGCATATACGCTGAAGATGAAATCTGCGTACCTATGTTAAGTCCACCAATCCGCATTGCGCACGCATGGTGCAAGAACTAACGCCCAAATATGGTGTAGGTATGGGCGTTAGAATAGGCATGTGCTTTGTAGTGGAATGACTGACAATGATGATGTTGATTCCGGATATATGCATTTCACCAGCAGTTCCCCATACTCTATCCACTATTCCACTGGCTGGGCTGGGTACCTATAGATCTCCTCTTAAGAGAAGTTTATTCCGAGAGCGCAAATGCGCGCTGCATACAAAACGTACTATGGTGATATTTTCAATATTATAACCAATTAAAGTCAATGTAATTTATCAGAAACAATCTAGAAACGAATCTCTATGCTTCTATGAATTCAGATTTTATTCAGATTCCGAAAATATACAGTTTTAATTCTAGGATAACTTTAAAACTATACATTTTAACGAAAATCTGACTCCATACAAGCATAGAGATTTGTTTCTAGATTGTTTCTGCAAAATTTCATTGCCTTTAATTGGTTAGTATTGAAAATATCACCATATTACGTTTGTATGGAGCGCGCCAACGGTAATATACCCTTAATTGCGCCATTCCTCGTGGTGCTGTTAATATGATTTATTTCTGACGTGTCGGTGGTCTGCCTACTGACCCTTCCCTCCCACGGCCACCAATTCCGATACTGCCATGGTCCACCGGCCGTCTTCCCTCATCGCGCTACAAAGGTATGCCCTCCACGCCGGCCGGTGTGATTCCGGGCTAATAGCCGTATTGAGGTCACGTAATCTGCTAGAAGCCTTACCAACCAAAGCGGGTACTCTTCCGTAGCGGTCGGCCAGCCACCCTAGTAGCAGCCCGCCAACAAACGACCCGGCGAAGAACACCGCCTGCGCTATCGGCGCGTAGCTGGAGTAGTTGCACACCCATCCTTGCTGGAAATACATTGTTATTGTAAAAGTATATTTAATACACCTTTCCTTAAAGGCTTATGTTATTTAGTCGGTTATTTATTTTTTAACACACTTTGCTCGTAGAGTGGCTCTTATTGCACCGCTTTTTATTTAGATACGTCCTACCTACGTAGTGCAGCTTTTAAGACATGCGTGCTGTAATGTATACCTACACCTAGGTTGTAAAATATTTACGTACGGTGTATAATAAACGTTTCATTTTATCAACCAATTTATTTTTGTCAACATATTAAACATCAATTTGAGTTATAAACATAAATATTCAGTTTATTCATAATCGTTGTTTTACCTCGAATACTTTTCCCTCGCAAGTGTGTTGAAAAACGTCGTATGAAAAGCGTGAGCGCTGCGTTCATCATATCAAACAGCCTCGGCTCGTATAATACGGTGCCGTGCCACCTCGAATGTAATTACCAACTTAGCTCACTTGTATCATAATGTACTATTTCCTATTCCTCCTATCTTCTTTGATTAATTCCATTGCGGGCTAATCCGTCGATTAGAGTCATTCCCGCGTTACCGGCCATAATTTATATGTACTGTATATCTATGCACTGTACGCAGGTAAAGTCTATACTATACACTGCAGTTTGACGTGTAGGACTACAGATGCATTTTCATACATTTTGCTCAAGGTTGTCGGACCATACAGGACTGCGACAACATTCACGATCCGATATTACCGTGACTGCAGTGAATGGGATGGGCTCCTTACCTTTATGAATGTTAGATCAACCAACCAGTTCAACCAAATCTCACCTCACTGACGATGGTGTGGTAAGGAATGTCTCCGAGCTCGAACTCCCAGCCGTGGGCGCACGGAACGATCGGCGTGCTGGGGTCCGGCGGCACCATGGTCTCCAGCACCTGGGACCAGTTCGCTTTGAACGTGTTGCAGCGGTCCCACTCCGCACCTTCAGCGCCGGGCGCTGACAGATTCCGTCTGTAATATAACGATGTATCTACAATTTGATTGGGTAGGTACACTTCACACTTCTAAACTATTATTCAGTTCTAAATGAACACCACCTCAGTGGTTTAATGCTGCATCTCCAGGGTGACCTGCCTGACCACAAGAAGAATAATAAGAAGAAACTAACAGGGTGTAAACTATGTTAGGTGTATCAGACAATCAAAACTGAACAAGTTTCAAGCCGACATAGATATCGTGAAAAAAATCTGCTACCATTCACCGCGTCTATGTATTATAGGTACCTACTTTAATTATTTATTGTGCACACAGAGTAATGAATCATACAAAGTCTACCTAGTTCAATAATTATACCTATTGAAATGGAAAATCCGACCATCAGTTATGATCTTATCTTAACAAAGCAGAATCTTGATCAAATTACATGGCGGGTCCTTCTTAATAATATGTTGACGGTTGTTTAAAAGGATGATCAGACCATCAAATTGAACAGCTTACTCTATAAATAAATAAATATCTTGGACATTCTCACACAAATTATCTAGTCACATTTAAAGTTCCAGAATCTAGCCTGGACTTGTATTATGATGACTATAGACAACGATATAGAATACATATATAGATAGATCCATCCACGACTCGGGTACAAATATTCATATTCATCATACAAATATTTGTCCCTTACGGGATTCGAACCCGCGACCCTCGCACAGCAGGCAGGTTCACTACAGACTGTGCTGTGACTCTATGGGACCAACATCGAAATCTAGGTACTATCTGACAAGCTTTATCCTATCAAATATAGACAGACGGACAGACAGAATGGACGAAAGTATTTATAAGGGTTCCTTGTTTGACTACGGAACCCTAAAAAACCTATAAAGCGAGGAGCGCGCTTGCGCCGTTCTCTCATGGACTGGGCCCTATTTAATTAATAAACGTGACAATTAGTTCGTTAATTCTGTGTTTTTAGACCAACACTCCGCATCTGTGGACAGGCAGGCACCCGATAGGGGCCTTTACTTTAACATAGATAATCAGTGTAACAATGTCAAATCATTTACCTCAACTCCATATCCAAGTGCTGTAACTCGGGAACTCTGCACCAATGCCGCTGCGGGGTAGCAGCGACGAACATCTGCACGAAGTAGACGAAGGCGAAGAAGAAGCCGAAGGGCAGCATGCCGATGAACAGCAGCTTCTGGTAGCGGCCCATCTCGCCCACGTGCTGCAGCACCGACTCGAGGACATCGCTGTTATCCGCCTCTTCGCTCTTTGATAGCTCTTCTTTTTGATCCTGGAACAAAAGATATAGGGTCCTCTTAATATGCTGACACTTTTTAAGGGGATGGTCAGATCGTCAAACTAAACAACTTTCTCTATGGCACCAACATCAAAATCGCGGATAAAAAATCTGTGAATCCTACTCGAGCCAAAGAAAATTATCAAATGTATGGGACAACGGGCATAGGCCCACCACACATTCCCACCGCTGCTGCTGTAACTCCTGTAAACCAGGATCAAAAGCGGCGACCATTCACAACACTTAGACAATGAAGTCCAGCGAGCCAGGGGGTGACTCTAATGTCTTGGAACCCGCAATGAATTAATCAAAGAAGATACTAGGAGGAGTAGGAAAAAAAAACATCCGACCTCCCTCCATTGCATTGCAAACGGGAGACAGCAATAAGAAAAAAAAACATGGCTATTAGAGAGCCAATTCCAGAGATCATTCATATGGCAAAGTTGAAGACCCTACCGCAAAAGCAAAAAAAATAAAATCTTATGTACCTTCTTACCTACCTATTTATGAGATATATTTTTTTCGCGATTTCAATGTTGGTCCCATGGAGACAGGTTCTGTTTGATGTTCTGATCATCCTCTTAAATTTGTTATAGGGTCCCGTTTTACCCTTTGGATACGGAACCCTAAAAACTGTCAGCATATTAAGTTGGACCCTGTATAGTCAATCAATTTCAGTTTATTGCACACCAAAGACTGGTATTTCTGGTATACAGGATCCAACTTTCATATGCTGACGGTATTTTAAGAACATAATCAGACCATTAAACTCATTGATTTATTAAACTAGAACTTTCTATATGGGACCAAATCGAAATCGCGAAAATAAAATCAGCTATCCCATACATTTATGGGTCAAGTAGAATACTTATAGAATGAAATGAAAATACGTTACCGATACTGCGGTTTTATCCCATAACGTTGAGTTCTATCTATTCGCATTGGGAGTCGTAAGAGGCGACTATGGAATCTAATCAAAGTCGCTGTAAAAGATCAAGGTGTATCGATCCCTCCTTCATTACCTCTAATCATAGGAGCGGAGTCACTGCATCCGATTAGGTATTTCTCTGGTAATACTCAAACTCAAAATTTGGTATAGCTTTCTGACGTAATTTTTCGACTCTACCACCGCATCGGAAGGTGTTGGCGGCCATAACATTGATACAATATTGTATTACCTATTGTCAAGACCAGACATTTTCTATATTGATAAAATCATCGAGTGAGTATTCTTTTTTTATAGAGGACTTGCTTAATATCGATGCTTTATATTAATGCTTTTGTCTGGTAAGTTTAGAATATCATATGGTTATAATAGGTCGTGTAGCCGTTTCATGGGAGTAATGTGCGTTAATTAGTATTTAGCGCACTCATTCATGCACTTATTGAACATCCTGTGACCCTAACTGAATTGTAAAAGTCGCGTGGTCGAAATCAGAAAGTGAGAACCACCTAGCATCCAACTTCTTTAATATTTAATACGTTACGTCTTTGGGTGTGCTTAAGATTCAGACCATCAAACTGAACAACTTGTCAACATAGATATCGCGAAAAAAGTCAGCGTTTTCAAACATTTGGGTTAAGTACCTACAGCTACCTAATTCTCTTTTCGCGATTTTCATTTTGGTTCAATAGTGAAAGTTGTTAAGTTGTTTGGTCTGAATCAGAAGCATACTTTACACAGTGTATATTACGAGATTTAAAAAAAAAAGCTTTCTTTGACTGAAAAGCTCGAGTTTCGACATAATGAACAACTTAAAAAATAGGCTTAAACTGTAGAGTTAATTAATTGAACAATTAAGACTAACCTCATTATCTCTCTTCCCAGTGTCATTTGAAATCATTATGACCACTAAAAGTTAAACTAAAACGACCAAAACACGACCGAAATGGGTGGAAGGCGGACATCGAATGGTGATAAGAACATCGTGTGTTCATATATACGTCACTGAACATGAGATAAAAAATTGGTACAAGATTTTTTTGTGTAGGTATGTAATCTAATCAATACATTTAGGTGTTTGGATGAAACGAATCAATTGCAACGTTAAACGGTAGGTTACACTTTAATTATTCGCTGAGTTACATTGTTTTACGCTAAACGAGTAGGTATATAGGAAGCAGAAATATACAGGGTGTTAAATAAAATGCTTTACATGCATCAAACTGAATAACTTTTAGGCTGTTCCATAGAAAATGTCACCCAATTAATTACTCGACCAAATAGTTAATAAATATCTCTACAGAACGAAAGCTTCATATAAACGGCTGTCGGTGCGCTCACACGTTACGTACGAGGACGTACGGACAAGTGCGCACATACCCGGGGGAACCTGAATGTGTGCACTTGTTCGTACGACTCCTCTAACGCGAGCTATGTGTGAGTGCACCGACAGCAGCCGTTTGTATGAAGCTTTCGTTCTGTAGGGATATTTATTCATATGCCTATACGCTGCCACTTATGTTATCTAAAGAAAACTCCTCTAAAGAAGTTGTCAGACAGAATCGCAAGGTTTGATTATCTTTCAATTATTTGTGAAGATGATACCGCGATAACAAAATCGATAATTTTCCGATAAAGTAGGCCGGCGTAGTAACTGTTAGCTGTTAGGAAGGTATTTGGTTACAGATAACTAAGACCATTTATTTATACAGATGGTCCTTCTTATTATACTGGCAGTTTTTTTAAGGGGATGATCGTTCGCTTTCCTATTCCCTCATACAATACTCGAAGAAAGCTTTGCTCATCACCTCGTTCAGTATCATCATCATCAGCACAGCCTATATATGTCCCACAGCAGGCTTGCACTCAGGGCGGGTGTATGCATGTTATTCCACCACGCGTGCCCAATGCGGATCGGTAGACTTCGAATACGAATCGGAATAACTTCTTCAGCGTATGCAGGTTTCCTCACGATGTTTTCCTTCACAGTTTGAGAGCTCTTGATATTGGTTAGTATAAGTTAGAAAAACTCATTGGTATCGCAACGCGCCACCAACACGCTCTCGCAGGTTTAATACAGGTAATTGTAGTAACAGACGATTATCCCACGAAAATAACAGGAAGTAAGCCTATTTATAAATTACACCACCTCACTCAAATATTCGTCATAGTTTTTTCACGGGTTTTTTAGGAATACGTAGTCAAACTGTGAAACCAGAACCTTCTTTCCATCAGGTCCGTCTCTTCGGCAGGTATTTTAATCTTTTTGGTTGCAGCCATTTCTGAAACCTTTCAACACAGACCGCGCCCAATATCCAAACTAGATGTGTTGTCTGTGCTGAAAAGGAGTTTTTTTTTTCTTGACCTCTATCTAGTCCTCAGGACAAAGATGGTGTCGAAGATGTAGCGAGCTTACCCAGAAGTGCACTAGCACTCCTGCACACTGCCGGAACGCAGCAAGCTGCTTGACGCCAGACTCCGGCAGGAGGGTGGTCGCGAGCCAGGCGGCTCCTTGCGGAGCCTACCACACCGCTGTGGGGGATCGTTCAGTCGCCACCACAAACTTGGTAGCTTGTGATGCCTTTGCCCGGGGTGGACCGCTAGGAAGTAGATCCCCAATCACCCGTACCCTGAGGTAGGTATTATCAGTGTTTTGAGTCAAATTTAGTGGTGGTAGCGTGTCGGTAGGTACTTCTTTGCGAAGACGTGATTATTTCAACAAACCGACGTGGACTACAGAACCCAACATTGAGTCTTATAATCCAACACGGACTTGGCCTGTTTTTAGGCACAATTTACAATGGGTGTGACTGAAATTAAGATTGTCGGTTTTTGCTCGTTTAATTCATCCGTTAATGTCTTAATTTGTAATTAGCTGTTTGGCGTTTCACCTACTTTTATTTGGTACATATCCAACGACGGACAGTTGTGTGTATGTTAAGTACCTTCCATATAATTGGGTGAAACTTCAGGGCGTTTGAACTGCATTTTTGGTGGCCGATTTTTTTCAAAAGACATAAATTAAAGGCACACAATTTGAATGTGCCAATAAAGCTCCTAGACGTTCAATAACAGCGCTATAAAATTGTACCTATGCCTTTTCTTTCCTAAACAAGATGAATAGTTCACACAAATTAAGGCGTTTCACCCATTTCTGCCATGGATTTTCTAAATGTGTTTAAAAATGTTAAGTGAATTTTGAGTTATGGTAACCTAACATCCTGGGGTGGGCATTCGACAATTCTGGGGCGGGCAAAGCCCTGCATTGTTTAAATGGAGGCAAGCAGACTTTTGTTTCGGGGGGGGGATATTCATAGAAAACTATGAAAATGTCGGTGCTGTAATCACTTTTCCATACAAATATTCGGATTTCTAATCCCACCTATCTCCCCCCCCCCCCTGGATACGTGCCTGCATGGAGGACAGAT
The DNA here is from genome assembly GCA_963693445.1 of Agonopterix heracliana. NCBI lineage: Eukaryota > Metazoa > Arthropoda > Insecta > Lepidoptera > Depressariidae > Agonopterix > Agonopterix heracliana. The sequence goes on from OY856308.1 coordinate 3,537,362, forward strand.
CAGGACGCGGTTCGATTCCAGGCCTGTACCACTAACTTCTTCGGAATTTATGTACGGTTGTATTTATCATTTACTAGCTCTGCGGTGAAGGAAAACATCGTGAGGAAACCTGCATTCCCGAGGATGAAAAGAAAATACCATAATTTCGGAGGTATGCGTAAATATACCAATAGACCAGCGACGGTCGCATTGTTACATAACGACCCACCCACAAATCAATCAAGTGGGATCACACACGATGACTCAGGGGCGTCATCGTGTGTGAAAGCGCTAAGTGTCGCCAAAATGCAGTTGCAGGGACGGGGGACAAGACGGATGTGCAAGTTCCGCCATTAGGGGCGGAACCGAATCCAGGAACAGTGCTGCACTTCATCGTTTTACATGGATTTTATTGACTAAACCCCGGCAGTCAGCTTCCAACTGAGCATCGTAGGCCACGCCCACTGTGACGACATGACCTAATTGCCTTGCGACAACTCCGCTTCTTTCTTTCCTCCGTGATTGTTTGTGAACTTGCCTGCTGCTGAGCCGAGCGAGATGGCCGTGGTCTGAATAGCTAATATGCTATCTGTTCTATGGTTAATTTTGTCATGCCATGCATGCCCAGTTAAAAATATTAAGACCAAAAGAGTCCAATGTTTTCCATGTGATTAATAACAGGAAATAAAACAGGAACGCATCATCAGTGTCCCACGACCGGCCAATGAGGCCGGCGCGAGCGCAGCACAAAGTCATTGTTTTATAAACAAGCTCGTTTAATGCCCTGCTCAATTAGCTATTAAATGAGAGATGTCCTAAAGTGGCACTTTAGGTTCACTTACATTGTTTATGTACATGTTTGTGTCTCATCTATCATGAATGATATAGTCATCATCAGCTTCTATAGTCCCCTCTTACTAGGGCGCAGCAGATTTATTTCGAATTTCGATGTTGGTTCCTATTTTTTCAGATTCTAACCTAACTGACTAAACCACCCCTTTACCTAAATACCCAAAGTCCTTCAAGTAGTACCCAGCACAATTTAGTGTTTATGTTTCAGTCAAAACTCATAACTGGTCAAAACCACTCTTGACTGCAAAAATCTGACAAAAGTGGTTTTGACCGATGCGCTTAGTCAAAATAATATTTTAGAGTGGACTAGGTAAACAGTATAGCAATTTGGTTCTGTGGTCGCAAGAAACCTAACATGCTCGTCGCTTCGCTCCTCGCTAATCTAACCAAGTAAGTTAGATCTGCATGGGTATAGCATGCCACCGACCGTGATACGCGCTGTATCACACCTTCGCTCTCTTTCTATTTGCGCGCGAACGAACGAGATAAAAGACGTGATACAGCCGTATCACGTGTAGCATGCTACGGCTTCTGGGGTCTAAAGACCAGCAAAAGGTAGTTAATTAAAAACCACTTTTGACAGATTTGCAGTCAAAAGTGGATTTAATCGGTTAAATAAGTTTTGACTGTAACATCTAGATTAGGTAGGTATAATCTAGATACACAGGGTCTCCGTCAAGCCACCCCAGAGAAAAAAAATCGAGATAATTGTTCCTCCGTCTTTTCTATTACAGTTACGTATGCTAAAAAGAGCGCGCTTGACGTTTTTCTTGTTTTATCGCTTTGTTATGCGTGGCGTGCTAGCCGTGCTGCACCATTTGAGAGCAGTTCGTAAGGTTGTGTTGTTTTCTGTGTACAATTTCACAGTAAAAGTAGTTTTTCTTCAGATGGAGACGACGTAAAAAATTTTGCGTTTTGGAAATTCGTTTCCAAACGTTTTTTTTTTTCGCGCTATTGTTATTTTCTTCCCTCAGGACGGAAAGCGTCACTTCTCGTCCCGCTGCGCTAAACGAAGTTGTCGCTTTCCACCTCCGTCCAGAAGCAAAATAGTATACTAACCTCGGACAGTAAATAAGAAAGCTGCAGATCACATGTTTGTTGAACAATTACATGAGAACTGAGACCTTCCTTACTTTCCTGTCCTCGGTGTGTAATCTACTATTAATTACAATGAAAAATCGCCATGCAGTTGCAACCGTTTATGCGGGGTCATTAAATTCAAATGACATGTCATCATTTTATACCCATAATAGGTAAAGTGGATCTAGATATCACATTTCCTTGGCCTAGTATTAGATCTGCAATTGTGATAATTGACTATAATCATGGATAGGTACTTATGCGTAAGTAAGTAGGTATGTATATTTTTAAATTAACATTAATAGGCACGTTTTTTGTGCTAAAGGGTAAAATATGTAATATAGAGTTGATAATTGAAATCAACAATTATTTTTATTTATTCTTGTAATTAAGCTGATCATGGATAGACTATTGTATGGGAGAACCGAATAAAACTAACCTGATTGCATCATCATCATCTTATTTAAGAGCTACGCTCTTGTCGGTGGAGTATTCGCCACTCTTGCTTGTTTTGCGCTAGTGTCTTGAGTTCTTGGTACGACACGACATCAACCTTTTCCTTCACTTGGGCTAGATAACTCTGTCTGGGTCTTCCTCTGCCTCTTTTCCCATCTATCTTCCCTTCCAGTATGGTTTTAAAGAAATTGACGTTTCGTATCAAGTTTCCGATCATTCTTCCTCTCCGGTTTTCAATTGTTTTTAAGATATTTCTCTTTTCTTTAACCATTCTTAATACCTCTCCATTTGTTATTCGTTCTGTCCAACTTATCCCCTCCATTCTCCTCCAGCACCACATCTCAAAAGCTTCCAGTCTGTCTCGATCTCGTTTGGTCAATGTCCACGTCTCGCTACCGTACAATGCAATGCTCCAGATGTACACTTTAATTAGGCGTTTTCGGATTTTGCTTGATATCTTTGCTTTCAAAAGTAGTTTTTTGTCGTTGAAAGCTTTTTTTGCAATCCTTGTAACGACGTCTGAGGTGCATCTGGAGTCATTTGTAATGAGACTACGACCCTGATGTAGATAACGTATTTGTTATTCAGTGTACCTACCTTGTAGCAGAAAGGTGTAATCAATACGAGTAGTAGGTGTAATCAATAATCATTCGAGTAATAGAGTAGGAATTTCAGTTTTGCATCAAAGATTTCAGGCTTGCCGCGCTGTTCAGTTGTTCAGTTTTGATGGTCTAAAGTTTAGACTCTAAACACCCCCTTTCTGTTATCATGTAAACGCTCACATACGTTAACGATTACATTGTGGAGTAATAATTTTCAATGTCACCATCGTTCCTTACCCGTGGTCCACCTGACAAGTCCACCTGGGCGGACTATGGGCACTTCATGTCCTGATTCATATTCAAAAGTGACATAAACAGTTAGTACTTACTTATAATTATGTAATTTGAGTTTATGCATTATTAGATCATTGTTTTGAAAGTGTCCGAGGATGTAAATGTAAATTAGAATGTGAATTAAATCCTTAATCCTAAAAAAATAGCCCTTTAGTTCATAGGAAGTCAGGCTAAATCTGGGCTAAAAGTCATATGTTTTAACGCCTATTTACTCTTGTCTATGTAGGTAGGTGTTTTTCGAGCGTATGTATGTATGTATTTTTGTATCTCTATTTCTTTTTTAAGGGTATATTCAGACCATCAAACTGAACAACTTTCTCTATGGGACCAACATCAAAATCGCGAAAAAAAATCAACTGTCTCTTACATTTGGCTGGCATTTGGTTTGCAGTTTTGTATGGAAGAGCAGATTTTATTTCGAGATTTCGACTTTGGTCCCATAGAGAAAGTTGTTCAGTTCGGCGGCCTGATCATCCTCTTAAAAAAGTGTCAGCATATTAAGTTGGACCCTATATGGATTTACAACATCAGTTTAAAAAAAAAAAACAATTTACTCAGTTAATTATTTATCATTCAGCTAAGGTAATCGTTTAATCACTGTGCCCTGCCCATATGTGGCTAATTTGTTGACAAAGAATTATGTAAGTATGGATGATAATTAGCACACATCATAATCATGTGTTGTTTTACCCTATTTATTATCTGTTTAATAGACCCAGTAAAATGATTTGCAAGGTTGACTTTTTTGCTTTTGTCACGTTTTACAATTCGTTTCGCAGTTAATGTTTTCGCCTTGAAAAGATCGTAGGTACCATCTCATCCCGTAGAAAGAGAAGGAACTAGAAGAAAGCACGTGTCTTGTCATATCACTCAGTAAGAGATGCACATAGCAAATTCGCTCTAGTTAAAAAAGGAGATCGCCACTTATTGCTGTCCTTATCGACGTAGCCACTTTTTTGTTCTACGACGGCTCGGCTGTCTGACTCCGGAGTCAGACATCTAATTTCATACAAATTGTATAGGATTTTATGACTATCGTTGTCTCATACGCGGTTACACTGATGTTACGTCTATCAGCGTAAGCGAAAAATACTTCGCCTATGTCTTATCCCATCCTAAATAAATGTTTGCCGTGATGTTTTGTAGGGTTCCGTTCCTATTAGGTATGTACTAAGCCTACGTTGAACGTCAGTAGTCGTCTGTACTTGCTTCAAAGGGCGCATTGGAAGCCGATTGAGAGAATAGTGGCGAATTTGAATTAGGTAGTCAATTTCTTGGGTTGTAAAAAACTCAGTGCATTACAATTTTGATGATAAGATTTATAATAGCATCTTGTACAATCAAACGTTTAGCAGCTTTCTTCACATGAAAATGTCATGAAGATTTTTCTTCTTGCTCTATCGCTGGTGTGATTATACAAGGTGTTACAAAAATACAAATAAACATTTAAGGGGGTGGTGTAGACCATCAAACTGAACAACTTTCACTATAGGACCAATATCGAAATCGCGAAAAAAAAAATTATGTTCTATACTCTACAAATAGACTAGAGCTAGAATATGTATGGGATATCCATAGAGGTAAGAATCTTACCTCTATGGGGATATCGTTTTTTTTTCGTGATTTCGGTGTTGGTCCCATAGAGAAAGTTGTTCAGTTTGACGGTCTAAACAACCCCCTTAAGAGTTAAAAATTTATTCTTACTTATGTAACACCCTGTATTGCAAGTAGCTCTAAACGTAGTATTAAAAACCGGCCAAGTGTGAGTCGGGCTCGCGCTAAGGGTCCCGGAGAATACCCCTTTTTTTTGGTCAAGTAAATATAGGGTCCAACTTAATATGCTGACACTTTTTTAAGGGAATGATCAGACCATCAAACTGAACAACTTTCTCTATGGGACCAACATCGAAATCGTGAAAAAAAAACCTGCTGTCCCATACATTTGGCTCGAGTAGGTTTGCAGTTTTGTATGGGACAGCTGTTTTTTTTTTGCCATTTCGATGTTGGTCCTATAGAGAAAGTTGTTCAGTTTGACGGTCTGATCATCCCCTTAAAAAAGTGTCAGCATATTAAGAAGGACCCTGTATATTGATTGTGTGATGGTATACGTTGTTCATTTTTTTAACCTGTTTTGTTCCACTGCTGGGCAAAGGTCTCCCCTAAACTCTCCCACGTCTCTCTGTTCCGTGCTACATCCCAGTACTCTATGCCAAAGAGAATGGAATCACTACCTTTTACTCTATGCAGTAGCCACGGACCTGAAAGAAATACGGACCGAGTATTGCACTAAAAAGATGTGAAGCATGCAAGGTAATACAATCTCGTTTGTTCTACAAGGGACCTACACTCACACAGATGCACTAGCTCTAGGCGCAGGTCCGACAACCCGTCACCTTATGTACCGCGTGACAGCACGCACACAAAAGAAATGGGTGCTTCACTCATGATTATATAGATGACATTCCGTCTGGTTCTTCTTTTTAGTCTGTGGCAGTAGCATCCAACTTGTGTCGTCACCTTTTCCTAAGTCTAGTTATGAATAGTAAAATATCAGATAGCTTTGGTCAAAAGGGCCAATATTTTAGCGACTGACCTTTAGCCACCCCATCGAGGTAGAGGCCGCGTGATTAGCATCGAGGCTAAGGCGGTACAGATCCTGATAAGGTATTACGTGTTTTAGTACCTACCTATGTAATTGTTGGTTGGTTCTTACTGGAGTTCGACAAATTCCATAAGTTTTCTTCATATGGAATCACTGCCACTTTCACAGTCATAATTTTCGATTCTGAGAGATATAAAAATAGTTTCAGCGCCCGCGGCATGATCGCGCGATAAAACGCTATCGCGCCCTAGCTCACTTTCTTTTTGCGCGCGAACGAACGAGTTAGCAGGCGCGATAAAACGTTTATCGATGTATCATGCCGCGGGCGCAGGGCATAAAATAATAATATAGGTAAGTATTAGCATAAGCATATGCTCACGACCATATTCCCCGAGGGGGTAGTCAGAGATATTCTGAAACCTCAGAACATCCACGTTTCACCAGTAGTACCGAAACTCTGTCCAGTGTGACGGGGGGTGAGCCCGTCGCCACTTGTAATGGACAGTGGGTACAATACATGCCTCGAAATTGAAGCATGCAGGTTTCCTCACGATGTTTTCCTTCACCGAAAAGCCAGTGGTGTTACAAATCGTACATAAATTCCGAAAAACTCATTGGTACGAGTCGGCATGGACGGGGATCGAACCATCGCCTCCTGCACGGCAGGCAAGGTTACTCGCCACTGGACCACCACGGCTTATTAGGCTTAGGTAAGTATTGCTCCTTAATTATTGTGTTAGCAGGTACATTGTTTTCATATTTCAGTGGAGTATGAGTATAAGGTAGTGCGTTCACATACGATGACGCTCTGACGGAGGGGCAGATGTCAGTTCATAGAACCACACCCAGTGCGTCAATGCGTCACCGTGTGTGCTTCTACGTGCGGTTTCATACAACTCCTTGCTTCACAAATGACGGACTGACGTTTGCACTGCACTTAGGTTGGTACTTTACTTATACTTAACTAAAAATACAAATACAAAATGCATTTAGTTACTTGTATCCAAGATAGATAGATAGGTTGGTTGTAGGCACAAATCTGTGGTTGTAGGTAAGAATAGTAGGCCTATAAGGTGTTAATGATTATCTATAATAGGCCAGTGATAAGACCACCATTTTGGGTATTTTGTTCACTTAATTCCGTAATGTTTGCTATAGCCGTGGTTTACGTAACGTATTTTCGCCCTTACAGGCTTTTTACCAGTCGTTTTGCTTCATGATCATGTTTTCATTATGGCAGCAAACCATTACCAATTCAGTCCATTTTACGGTACGCACTAGACTAGACAAAGCCACTAAAGTAGGCAAGGAACATGTCATCTAAATAATGAATGAACAAGAAGCGGGTAACACGACGAACACTGCCCTGAGCTGATGCAGAAATTGTTTTCTAAACTATTATAAAACTGTAACTGAAGTGTGTCTGTACATTGAGGATATTTACAAAAAAAAGATTACGATATGGTTTTTAGGTATCCCTGACTCAAAATCAACCTTTTTTAGAAATTTTGTCTGTCTGTTTGTCTGTTTGTTTGTGTGTTTGTTTGTTTGTTTGTTTATTTGTTTGTTTGTTTGTTTGTTTGTTTGTTCGCGCATCACGCAAAAACTACTGAACCGATTTTGATGAAACTTTTTTTGTTTGATAGTTTATTATCTGACTTAAAATCTGGTACTTATATAATTTGTGCGGACGAAGTCGCGGGAAAACACTAGTATTTTATAAAGGAAGTCCAGAAGAGTGCCATTTTATAGACTTTATTGAAATAATATAAGAAGGGACCACACCAGTGGAGATGAAACGTCCTTATAGGGTCAGCTGCACCAGTGAAAACACTGAGGCAACCTGCCCAGGGAATCTAGATGAACCATGGACCACGGCACAGTAGGGCGTTGCTTCACGACGGAAAGGGTAGCGGAAACCGTTGGGCAATTTTGTAGCGTAGCCTTTTCACACGTGTCGATACTGTTATTATCATCATCAGCCTAGACGTTAAGTCCACCACGCGTGTACAATCACGTACAATGCGGATTGGTAGACTTCACATACGCAACAGAATTTATTTTTCAGCGAATGCCGTTTCCTACGATGTTTTCATTTAGCGTTTGAGAGCAGTCAGTTTTACGTAAGTTAGAAAAACTCATTGATACATAGCATGTGGTCCTTACGGATTTGAATCCGGACCCTTACGATTAAGTATGTCCATACTTTCGCAACATGCCGATAATAGCGTTACGTATCCTCCATATACATAATCTGTAATCCGAGCAGTTTTCCTTTCGATATTTTCATTCGCTCCTTTTATCCTGTGCGTTATCACATCATTGGTGTAATCCAGGATCTAAATCGCCGTTCTCTGCCAAAAAGCTAGGTTTATAATTACCTAGCCAGGACCACCACGGCTTTCCATTGGAATGTCTTTCAATTTAGAACTGCTTACTTCGTGCTTCCTCGATGCTTCCTCCGTCATCGTCTTTGTAGACGTCGCGCGTCGTCGACGTCGTAGACCTAGCCGTTGACGTCATTGTCGTCGCAGTCATCGTCATCGTCGTCATTTTTGTCATGTTTGTCATGCATAGGTACAATTTGCCTGAGTTGACGCAACTTTTGAAAGAAATCTAGAGGAAGCAATTTGTAGAACTATATAGTACTAAATTTTTGAGAGTTACGCGGTTATTAATTAAGCTAAAGTTAATCATTATAACGGGTTCTTACCGCATCATGGCAGTTGTAACACTGCCGAAATATCGGGAACTCCAAAATAAATAAAAACGCGGTAAGAAACCGTTATAATTATTAACTTTAGCTTATATAGTACCTACTCTGTGGTAGAACTATATTTAGGTCTAAGTTTTTCTCGATTTCAACAGAGAAAGCTGTCACCCCGGGGGACAGGGCTAGAAGGGACTACTGGGAATAATCGGTTTAGTTTGATGGTCTGAAGTGCGATTTTTGAATTTCATTCGGCGAGCTCAGGAGTGCGATTTTTGAATCTCAATTGCTGAATTCACCAGTTGAACATGTCAAAATTACTATGGAGATATGCATCTTTCAACTGCTGATTTGACTTTCAAAAATCATACTTCAGTAGTGCGATTTTTGAAAGTCTAATCAGCAGTAGAAAGATGCATATTTCCATAGTAATTTAGACAGTTTAAACTGCTGAGCTCACCGAATGAGATTCAAAAATCGCACTCCAGCTGTTGAAAATGTCAAAATAACTATGGAGATACGCATCTTTCTACTGCTGATTTGACTTTAAAAATAGCTCTCCTGTAGTATGATTTTTGAAAGTCAAATCAGCAGTAGAAAGAGCGTATCTCCATAGTAATAAGTATTGAGATTTTCTAATGGTGAGCTCACCGAATGAGATTCAAAAATCGCACTCCTATCATTCCCTTTTTCAGCTAATTTTGATAGACCTTGTATTACCTATTCTGTGACTAAGGCCCGCTACACATGCGGAATAATTTCGGATGGAGTTACGATTTCGTGAGGATTTAAAAATCCAAGCGGATTTCTGGAGGAGGCCATTCGAAATCTAATTTCTGACTCGGAATTCCGCATGTGGCAGGCGTTAGGAACACGGTTGTTAGTACGTAAATGACAAAATGATTTGAAATGTCGAACGATGTATTGTTTAGAACATAAATAATTCGTAATAAATTGATGAAGTTGCGGTAAAATCATAATGAGAAAAATCTCGGTTTGTCTTCCAATCTATGTCAAGTATGTACCTACTGTACCAAGGCAGTAGGAGTATTGTACCTTACCTACCTACCTAATAACCACCGCTTCCACTAAGTTCAACTCAAAGTTCAACCATTTGAAATATTTGGATTTTTTTTTCCGATTATTTCAACTTTGAATCCTTTTTATAATAGTTGAAAAAAAAAGAATAATTTTTCCAGTAAGTTCAACTCAAAGTTCAACTAGTTGAAATAATTGGATTTTTTTTCCGATTATTTCAACTGGTTGAACTTTGAGTTGAACTTAGTGGAAGCGGTGCCTAATAACTACATGTAGTGTACAATAATAATATAACAAAAACTATAGTACAGGCTTAGAAAAAGTATATGTCTAGAATGAGCCTCACACTTGTTCCGTATAAAACAAAAGGGGCTAACTTTCTTAGGTTGGTGTGCGTGAGGCGCCATACTAATTATGTATGTGTGCGTGTATATGTATAGGGTTTTGGAACCAGTACTGGTTCCTATTTTTTTCGACGCTTTCGTAGCTTTGACTGTCTATCTTGATAATCTAAGAGTACAGGTAACTAGTACTCTGTGGTACAGGATAAAATTAGTCGTTCGGTTTGATGAGTAGGTTTCCAAATTGACCATAAACAAAACAATTTATTCTGTATTTTGTTGCCATACAAAAACAATGCGCATTTATTCAAAACAGTAGGCAATTTTATAAGTTATAACATGTAGGTAAGTACTATTCAATTTTAAATCAATTTTCATTCGAGGTAGCACTCTTGTATGAAGCTATGAGTTAAGGTAATCGTACAAATGGGTAGTTTGTATAGCGGCAGCGCAGCGTGCGCTTGAATGTAAATGTATTTGGAATTACGGTTTAAATATAAAACGAGAAAGTTTTGAGGAAAACGATGGCATGCAATAAATGCAAATCGATAAGGCTGGTAAACGGCTTTAGAACCTGTTTCGCGGTATGTAAGTATTCGTACTTTCGGCCAAGTTACTAAACAATAACAGATACATATACAGGGTGGTCCAAATAGAGACATCTAAAAACTTTTTTTAGGTTCTTCACACCTGGGTGTAACCGAAAATACCCCATATACTTATGTTCCGCGATTTTTTGTTAGAAGTTTTGATTTTTTTAATGGATATTTGAGAATTTACTACCGGAGCGGCTTAAAACTGTCATAACTTTTTTCGTAGCAAAAAAATTCTGAATTTTGTTTTCGCAACATGATGGTCTGGAAACACTCTTCCATACATAAAATAATCATCAACACAACATCCATGCATTGGTTACCTACTGAAAAAAGGGTCGGACATGAAAATTTTTGGTTTGAGTTGGAAGCAAAATTTTCAAGATACATAATGGATGTTTCATAGGTTGAAACTAATTTGTGCAAAAAAAATCAGCAAAGTAACTAACTAGGTACAGTTTTTATTTAGTTAAGTATTTAAATTGGAAATTATCTTTACCGTAAGTACCTGCCTACCTACTTTCGAGTTTTGTCACGAAAGAAACATTAAAATCAAGTCTACGTGATTTATGTTAGGTTTAAATCCGTTAGGTTCATTACAAATTCATTACAAACCTAATTTTAATCTAAAAATAAGTAGGTAGGTAGGTACTATGTTGTAGAGTCCTCTGACAACCAAATTCTGTAGGAGGGAAATTTTAAAACCAAATAAATTTAGCTTTTCATAAAAACGTTCGATCAGCTGATTGCATTTAGTATGGTCCTTTATTCATGAACCCTAAAAAGTACCTGAACGAAACTTTCTTCACTTACACCCTGTGTATTGTGCCCGTTCCTCGACTATTAATTAATTCAGGGGCCAGAGGCCATTCGCAGTTTCCTATTTTGCCTAGATTTTAAACAAGTCACGCGACATGAGGTAGGTACTAGTTTCCAATGAAATAGCATTTTACAAACTAGGTGGTTATATCTACGTTATTGGAAATAGTACTACCTATCTAGATAAGATTTATATTTACGATAAGTAAACAGATAAAACATGCAAAATCACTATTAACCAAACAAAAGAGGTTTCTGTGCCAACTTACCATTTTACACGAACTTTGTTCCTACTCACATACCTACCTAATTAAACTAAAAATACACTGAGCACCTTAGTAATAAGATCTAGTTTCACTTGTCGCACAAAAGTTTATTTTTACATATCGTAATTTGTGAAGAAATAATACATTTGGAAGCGACTGACGTGAGCACCCGAAGCCGGTACGAATATGTACTGCCGGACAGATGTTATACCATGCAGTCAACACATGGCAGGCGACTTGCCAAAACCCACATAAATAGATGAACTCTAAGAACTGGAGCTTTGCTCTGACACGATGTACAGTTTGTAACCCACGCAGATCATAAATGGGATCGATCGGAATCAAATAAATAAATGATCCCAACTTGTTTTCCTCACGGGGCTTGACTCCGCGAGAAAACTACTAGGTAGGTATCCTACTCCATCTTCATAGCCAAATTTTAAGGCTATTATGAATTACAGAAACAGAAATTGAAACACTTATTCTTAGAACAGCTTTAGCAACGTCCGAGATAATTATGTCGGATAATATATTTCTGCGTAATAAATTAGGTATAAGTATCTGGTAAGTAATCAGAATTGGCCAGAAAGCTAAATAGGAAAATAGGAAAGGAAAAATAAAAAAGGAAAGCTAAATAGGAATCGGAAGATCTTTTCGTCCTTATATGGAATGAATGAAGAATAGATAGATTGTTGGAAATTCAGTAGAATAAGCCATTTCATCCTCTTTATATACCTAGTCAATCTATCAGCTATAGAACCACAACAGCTACAAATTAAGGGCGCAATGAATTGTGTTTAGCAAAAAAAACAAATAAGGTAAGTACAAAAGAGCACAATAATTCTATATTTCGCATTGGAACAAACATCCAAGAAACTTGCAAAACAAAACAAAAGTCTCAAATACCCTTTGGAAACACGCATGCATGCAATAGTTTCATTGTTTCATTCAAATGAAACCAGACTTTAATCTCAGAGTTTAAAGTCTATGTTACACTGAAGCTAAATACTGGTGTATGAAGACCGGCAACTTTTTTTTAAGTCCAGCGAAGTTAGCGCAGTGCGGCAAAAGCCTGCGAATATTCTAACCAATGAGAATAAAGCCGGTGAGTTTATCGACCAATCAGAAAACGGTTTTCCTTTCGGCAACGATATCAATGTACTAAAGAGTCTACGTCTATGCCTTTCGGCTACATTTTGGCCTGTAAGCTTTTGTTGGTCCTAAGGTTCGCCGCAAACGTGTCACCGACACTGCTGTAAGTGGCGCACGTTTGTGTTAAGTAACTCTAATCACCCTGAAAAGAAAATTATCTAATAAGTACCTAATCACTTATAAGTGTAAGTATTATACAGGTTGTTAACTTAAATGCGTTAGGTACATAAACTAAAGGGGAATTTCAGACAATCATACTTAAAATAATAAAATAAATAAATAAATAAATAAATAACGCTCACAGGCACATACATTGTAATGATCCCAAACTAGCACTAAAGGCTTTTATTATGGAAACCATACAACAACGGCACGAACATATAACATCCATGACCGAACCGGGATTCGAACCCAGGACCCTGGTTTGGCAGTCCGGCGTGGTAACCATTACACCAACCAGGTCGTCTTAAAACGTAACTTAAAAATCGTCAGAAAAATGAGAAAGACTCTGTTATTTATAGTACAGAATCATCATTATAATTTCTGCCACTATTTTGATGCGTCGGTCGTAATAAAATAATAAAGGCTTGTCAGGGGCTAGCATGCCATATTGCGGGGTAGACTCTACATTGTTAATTACTGTATGCTTAAACGCAGAAAGTCATGCAGGCTTCCAACAAACGATTACTACACTCTGATAAATAATTCAAACAGAAGCAATGAAAACGTTTTAGTGCCTCATAGTTTTTATAACACATTTGCTCGTAAATGGTCTCTTATTTGACCAATTTCACTAACGTAATGTAGGGGAAAGGTGTACGAGATGATCCCTTGAGGTAAGATGATCCCTCTCAATTGCAGCGAAACTATAAACCCTATCTGGTTGTTTTGTTTGGTAAAACGTAGCCCCCGATACCCCCTCGCATCAGTGAATTCGTCATGGCGATGTGACAGACGAGTAAATTTTTATGGAAAAAAACATAAATTTTGTGACTTTGATCTAAGGTAGGGTTGATTTTAAGCTTAGGTAACTTTTGATCTAGGCAGTCAATTACAACGATTGTTGTGTAAGTTGCTTTATATAATGCCCCTATTTAGTATTTTGAATGGTATGGCAACAACAGAAAGCATAAAAATTATTTTATCGAACAAAGACTAAAAAAGTTGAAATTGGGGCAAGATGATCCTGTTCTCGGGTGTATGAGATTAAGTGCGGTATTTTAGAATCTTGCTAAAATTATACACTATACGATTGATTTTATTATAATAATGATTGTTATTACTTATTTTGTGAGTATTAATAAGGCTGGCTCAGCTTGAGACTAGTTCTTTGAGATAAAGTTTAATTCCACGAAAACATATAATTTTCCTTAAAAAGGGGCATGATCATCTTGCCCATACCCTAGGGATCATCTTGGACACCGGGGTGTCCAAGATGATCCTTTCGTAGGGTTTTAGAAAAATTTAAATATAATAATGAAAGATCACTAAATTCAACATTTTGAGTATGACAACAGGTAGACAGATAAACTTGCTATCATTAATCGCTTAAACTTCAGAATTAAACCGAATATTTTTTAAACTACGAGCATTTTCCCTTAAGGGGATCATCTTGTACACCTTTCCCCTATCTCATTACGACCTAGTGCGGTAATGTAAAGTAAAACGCACGGTTGCGTCTAAAACGAACGGTACTTTTTTAAATCTTAGCAAAGAGTTTTTATGTCAGAAAAGTGGTCAACATTTTATGAATAAAATTAACTTTGGGAGATAAAATATAATAAAGTAAACATTTAATTCTTTAATTTAATTAATTTTGACAATAAATTACACCCATTTATGTGAAACCAAAACAAATAATATTAATTTACTTTATTAGTAATACTGGATGTTTTTGTGCCTTTGCCTTTTTTCTTTTTTCTTAAAATAAGAAAAAAGAAAGCGCTAATGCGCGCGCATCGCTAATTTGTGAAGTTCTCTTATTAGTTTGTGTTTGTTTTGTGAACAAGTAAAAATTATTCCGCAGAGGCTGAAATGTGCCAAATTGAGCTGAATCAGGACCGTTTTGTATAGAACCTATAGCTCTTAAAATTACCAAAAAAAATACAGTTATAATTGATCGTATTTCTGATCTGGTGGCCGAAGCCGAAACACGATTTAGTAAACTTCACACGATAGAAAACCTCTTCGAAGTAGCCTCTGAAAACTACTTAAATTCCAACTTTACTCAGTTCTGCTTTGAATAATATTCATGATATTAAACACAATTATGAGTCATTTGTTAACAAAGCACGTGGTCGTTTTCGATTTTCAATAAAGTGATTCATTTATTTAAAATCATTTATTTTGTGGTTTTTCACTAACGCCCTTTCATTCCAAGCAGCGACTATGTAGCGCTTTCTCTGTCACTCCCACTCAAACCGACAGAAAGCGCGAAGGCGCCCTGCTGGATGGACCTGTTTCGCTCTTACGCGATCGGCTCGCGAAGTAAAAACAATTCAATTTGTCATATTTATGCATGTTAAGAAGTTTCTGTGAATTAAAAAGTTTTTACTAGGAGTAAATATAATTTTTGAGTGCATTTACAGTTTGTGCAAATGTTCTTTTTGGACACTAAACGAAAAATAAACAAGAAAAGAGCTATTAAACATTCATACAAAATAATTACCGTCATTGAAGTTGTAAAGTAAGTGATTTCTTTGTGAAAACAATTAATTCTTACCTATTACTGTTGATTTGATGCAACTCTTAAAAAGATTATAATAATTCATGAAGAGAAGCATTCCAGTACTGCTTATGGATATGACCGTTAATTTCGCGTCAGTTTGTTAAGCTATGATGGTCGAACAGGTAAGACGTTGGGCCGTCGTTCGAGAGGTCGGGAGTTCGGATCTTCGGATGTTAAAATGATTTCTTTTTTTACTTTTTTTTTTATTGTAAAAATCATTTTTTCATTGTTATTTTAATTTACAATGAAAATTAAAAAAAAAAACTTTTAAAAATAAGATTTTTGGTTGGTACAAAAAAAAAGAAAAATTATTATATTAATTATCTATCCCGTTGTGTTATCATTTTAGTAAAGTTAAATAAATACTATGATTTAAATAGGTTTTCCGATCATGTAATTTTAATTATTTTGTTAGATAACTATCTCACTAATTACGGTCTACATACATTCCTACATCTCTAGTATGTTTCGGATGAACCATCAGTCCATTCACCACCGACCTTTCGGCTTCGTCATTATCATGTGACACTGATAGACCGGTGGCCGACTACAACCAACCCTATCTTACGAGTTTAATAAACAAATTCATTTATGTAGCTAAAGTAGACTAATTAATATAACTGCCAAATAACTTAGTCGGCTGCGGCGCAGCTTGGCACGTTTTCCGGTATGAGGGAAAAATTGGACCCTAGAAACAACACATTTTACCTCATCGATTTATAGAATGGAACTAGTCTGTAGGTCTAGACACCGATTAGTAAAGCCTAAAACATCTGGTTGGCCTCACCATATCCTGGCACACTCATGGGTTCGACCGAATTCAGAGTGCTACTCGGAATGTAGATTTTATCTCGAGTAAATGAATAAAAGGGTGAATGTCCCTAGCAGAAAAATTTCACGGCGTTGCTGAAAACGGTAGTGCAGAAGGCTCATAATTATGTTGTTGTGTTATTTTTTTCTGGAGAAAAAATGTAGTCCTCTTCTTCGGGCAACATATAAAATTAAGCTAAAAATCTTATTTATAAAAAAAAAAGGTTTTAGGCCCGTTTTATCATCACGGTGGATCGTCCGCAACACTTTTTTGATTACTAATTGATTTGTAACTTGAAAACAATTTCTTATTTGGATGAACTTCTACCGTAACTTAATTGACATATAACAGCTGTAGTATCGAAAGCAGACATCATTGTTTAGCTATTTTTCCTGCAAAAGTTCTGACAAGTTTAAAAACAGCTGTCCCGCGATGCAATATAATTTCGGTGGACAAAAAGTTTTTCTGGAATAGCTCTGTCCAGAATGCGTTTATGCGTCGCATTCCTCGCTTGCATCTTCAATTAGTCATGCTCAAGGGTAAGGCGCAGACGCACCAGTAGCATCATGCTGCAGTTTCACATAAAAAACGTAAAAAAGTCCGCGATAAGACTGCCTTATTTTGTGCCTACTGTTTTTTCTCTCTGCATTACTGTTCATATTTTGGTGTGAAATAAATTATATTTGATTGATTAATTGAAAATCATTTCGTTGGTATAGGCGCAAAAAAATCTTCATTTCGGTTGCCGGTTGTATTTCATCTATTGATTTTTTATTTTGTTTGAAATCTGTATATTGTAAGTGCTCAATACACTAATTTGAATTGATTGATGTTGATGATACTATAATCAACATTGAACTTTTTCAGATATTTTAGAATTACCTTTCTTTTCTCATTACGATGTTCTCATTCCGGTGGATTCGGTGGACTAAAATGGCTAGTGTCCGACCGAAACTAGTTTTTACAACCGAAACCGAAACTGAAACCGAATTTCGGCTTCGGTTCTAGTTTCGGCCGAATCCGAAACCGAAACTTCCTTATGACATTATTCTTCCCTACTTATTAGGTTTTTTTTCAATGTAGTTAGTTGCCAATATGTGTTTAATGTTCACAGAAGCAGTTAATTTGATAAATTTCTAAGTAGTTTTGTTGTTTTAAAATTAATTTTATTATTTCTACTTTACATGTAGGTAGGTACACGGTGTGTGTTTACGTATCTATCTATCTATAGGGTGAGTTGAGGTATGTTTTAAGTGAGTAAAATAATCAGTGAAATCAGTTTTGAACATCAAATCACGTAGGTAAGTAATAAAAATATGTACATGGCCTATCTTTTTGATATATAAAATGATTTTTTGTAAGAATATTAATTAAGTTAACTGCCATTTATTTCTGCATATTTATAGACTTGAACAAAAACACTGAATACCTACATGGTGTACCTACATGGTGGTGTATTTTATTCATTACTCATACAAGGTCTATCAAAATTAGGTGAAACTATTTTAAGGGGAGGATCAGACCATCAAATTGAACAACTTTCTCTATGGGACCAATGTCGAAATATTTTTTTTTAAATAATATTTACACTAATCTACTAAATAATTTGCTATCATCCCTGAATAGGGACCTGTGTTTTGTTTACTGTGTACGCCTGCGCATGCGGCGGCTTCCTTTGAACTCAACGCGCCCCCACTCCCAGGATAATAATTCGGTTGCAGCGAGAGCACAGTGTCAGAGTACAAATAAAATAAAATTGACAGAGCTAAGCGAGCTCAAACATTTTGACTCTATTTTTGATTTGCCCGTTGAACACATCGAGTTTCACTGACTTTTCACGAAAGTGGACAGTCATCCTGGATTTCTGTTAAATCCGCGAAGGCCTGGGCCGAGCTTACCGTTTACTATGCCCAGAAGTAGGAGTTTAAATTAAGAATGGAGTAGGTGCAGAACTGCTCATCTAACCGTTCGAGCTTTTTTTTTTTTATTTGAAAACATCCTAGGTTTATTTTGAATAGCTGCGTGAAATTCAGTGAAAACGAGAACTAAAGTACAGAAACAACTAATTTTGTGGATATTGACGAATAGGAATAAAACCCAATCGGTTCCGAAGCCTTAACATCAATGAATAATACTATTTAAGCCTACCAAGAAAATGTTCGTAAAATCCGGATTTCATTTTTGAATCCGGATTTTAAAACTGAACCGAAATTCACGGATATCCGGATATTTCGGATAACGGTTTATCCGGATTGCAATCCCTAACAACATCGAAATCGCGAAAAAAAAATCTGCCGCTCCATACAAAACTGTAAACCTACTCGAGCCAAATGTATGGGTCAGCTGATTTTTTTTTTGCGATTCCGATGTTGGTCCCATAGTTGTTTAACTTGATGGTCTGATCATCCTTTTAAAAAAGTGTCAGCATATTAAGTTGGACCCTGTATATTAAAGGGTGTGCTTCAGTCCATCAATTTGAACAACTTTTAGTAAACCTCAACGGCCATTCGGCCCAAATGTGTGGAACAGCAGATTTTTTGCCATTTCAATGTTGGTCCCACAGTGAACGTTGTTGAGTTTGATGGTCTGACTGAAGACACTAAAAAGTATGTAACGCAATTAAAGTTTACACCCTGTATAGGTACATCACTTAAATAATATAATGTGTACCTAAAAGTAACTGATTGCAATTTTGTTTAATATGTATATGTAACACATAATTTTACGCCCGTCTCCCTTTGGAGTGGGCAGAGACAATATAACAGCCAGACAAATATCAGTTTCTAAAAACGTTATTTTAATCAAAAACAAGGTCAAACAAAGTTAACTAGATAGACCAAATAGGTACCAAAACTTTGCAAAAACTTCAATCACATTGCATAAAAATACAATAATTGAAATGATTTTGATTATTTATTAAAAAGGTACTTTAATAAATATTACCTGATTAGAAATAATATAACAAAATTGAACATAACCTCTAAATTCACAGTAATTCACAGCGCAAGACATAAACAGGGGCATGGGAAGTTAATTCGACGCTCCCCACTACACCGAAGACCAGGCGATAACTCACGAACATAGTTTCGGTTTCGGCCGTTTTTCTGCCTAAACCGAAACCAAACCGAAACTCCAAATTTGGGCCAAAACTGGCCGAATCCGAAACCGAAAACGAAACTTCGGTCGGACACTAAAAATGGCCTTTAAATCCCCACCGAAATGAAAAGTACCACAGAAATCATGACTAACATAATTTTTAGTACTTAAACCATTCAAAAACCAAGTCATTGTGCTAAGAAATTTCATGCTTCCTTCGTTCGCTCCAACATTTTACTTCAATATTACACATCAATTTACAATTTTAGCTATTTACAAAGCTGGGAATCATTGAACACGCTCATATCGCTCTTAACCTTTTCGTGCTAAACTATTCTTTTATATTTATCACAAAAAGCACGTTAATGTAGAAAAATAAAGGCTTTCATTTGTAAACTTTTACACTTCGGTGCATAAATTTTTCGTTTCGGTGGATGTTTTTCATTTCGGTGTCTGTTAAAAAAAACAACATTATTTTTCTCAGTAAAATCAGTCCGGCCCGGAAACATGCCTTGCTAAGTCTTGGCCGACCAAAGCATATTTATGTAAACAGCGTTGATAGGACTATACAAACATATACCTACATTAACTCTATGAGGTAAAATCTACCTTTCGAGTAGCACCCTAAATTCGGTCGGACCCATGAACGTGCCAGGATATGGTGCGGCCGACATGATTTTCTGCAAATACTGCAAACCCCTCATACTATTTGTAATTAACACATGAAACCAAGTTAAACTTTAGGTATGTAGTTAAGTTAATAAGTTATTTCGTTAGATCTAACAACATAAAAAAAAAATGAAAATCAGAAAAGCTATGCAAAAACAAAGCTTATATTTAAGTTTACTAAAACGATAACACAACGGGATAGATAAGTAGGTTATTAATTTAATAATTTCTTATTTTATTTTTTGTACCAAGCAAACTAAAATAAAACCTTATTTACAAAACTAAGTTATGTTTAGTCTTCTTAGGATACAAAATATTTGTTGATTTGTAGAATGTGTACAATACACTTATAAGATTGGGTTGGTTGTTCTTGGCTACCGGTCTATGATCATTGATCAGTGATGATCACTGTCTGTCATGCTATCGGACTCAAACTCGGTAGGTCTGCTGTCAACTACAGTCTTAATCTTTAAAAAAAAAGAGAAAAAACAATTCTAAAGTGTTTTTCAGTAACTACCTTGGTAAACTTGAGTTTTCAAAATTTTACTATCTATTAATATTAAAATGTAGAAATTAGAATACTGTAATACCCTTTTTTTATTTTTTATTTGTAAAAATGTACAATGGATATTAATTTAAAGACAATAATTTGTCTTTTAATCAATATCCATATAAAATTTTAATAAAATCATTCATTTAAGCGCCATCTGTTGAGGTGATTGATGATCATTTCGTCAACTTAGCGATGTTCTTAGTTGTTTTCGATCAAATTCTTGAGATGGCGGTAATGTACAAGTTTATTTTACTTTGTCAGGGGTAAGCGTGAGGCACGGGGGTTGTGGGACTTGTGGGCGGGGCTTATAGTGCGATCGCTCAAGGCCATCGGCAACCTTCAGCCCCTTAATCGCTATTTTTTGTTACGTTTTTTTGTTTTGATTTGAAAATGTCGTTAGTAGTGATGAATTTATTAATTCGACGCCGCCAGAAGTCTCAGAGGCAGCGGAAAAGGTTAGTCTAATTTATTAGTTTATGAATGTCAAGTTTTATTTATTTCCTTGTTTCCTCGCAAATATGTTATAAAACGTCGTATGACACACGTTCGGTTTGATAATTACAGCCTAGGCTTTCTTATGTAGACCTCGCCTACGGCTCGGTCTAGCAATAACGCCTCGGCTGTAATTATCAACTTACCGAACTTGTATCATAATGTACTATTTTTCATTTTCCAACTATGGATGAGAGTTTTAAATTGTTTTTTTGTTTCATAGCATAAGCATATGCTCACGACTATAATTATTCCCCGAGGGGGATTCCCAGAGATATGGTATATATTTTGTTTCATTTCATAAGTATTTACGGAAACTTACGACTTTTTGAGCCTTTTCAGGAAGAAAATTGTATCAACAAACGAAGTTCGATTCTATTCTATTTTCGATACTAATAACTTTTTTAAACACGATATCTAATTCACTAATCTATGTCCAAGATTTATGTTAAAATGTTTAATTTTAGAAAGTTACAGTGCAGTGGCTCAAATATTTCCATCTAAGTATTAAGTAGTTAAATCTTTAAATGTTACTTTACTGTTACTGTTGTGACGAAGCCTACGTGTTGCTGATTTTGACATTTTATTAATTTAAGTAGTCGTGTTTTCTTTATCTTTAAATTAATCTTAGAAAAGTACCTAACTAATTTTTTACCAGGAAATCTGCCAAACCATGGTCAGAAAACTAAGCTCATGAGCCCAACCCTAATACCTAAGTTATTAAGTTATGATGCGATAATACTGAATGTAAAAACACCCGTTCTAAGAATTTAGCACAAAAAAATCGTATACTCATCAAAATTGGTTTTATTATCATTTTTAGGATTGCTAGGAAATTCCCTCCTGGCCGCTGACCTGCGTTGACTTTAAATCCTTAACTTTCCTGTGGAAAAAAAGATTAATAAGTATTTATGTAAACAGTTATACAGAAATTACTATCAAAGGTGGGCAAAAAAACATGGTTTTTTCACATATATTTCTCTGTAAGTATTTCTTATACTTACGTACGTTTTTTCCACTTGAACGATGCCACAAAAAAAGGGTAATCCGACGTATGCTATGGCTTTTTTTGATTTAAAATTTTTTATAAACCACATTGTAGTCTTTAAAAGGAGTTGTTAGATTTACAAATAAAAGTTACAACCTCGTAGTAAATTGTAAAGAATCACTAACCATCTTGTCGAACAGATGATGTTACGCTATTAAAATATTAAAAATACTGAGGACTTCATCTAACAACAGTTGCTTATTTGCAACAATCTGACCAGTAAGAATCCGTCAAGCCTTGAATCGAAAAATACTGTCGTCTTCGTCAATTTTGTTTTCTTTGCTTTCTTTGAACTTCATCATCATCATCATCTCAGCTATAGGGTTTAACTTATGCTGACACTTTTTTAAGGGGACGATCAGACCATCAAACTGAACAACTTTCTCTATGGGACCAAAATCGAAAAGACGAAAAAAAAAATAGCTGTCCCATACATTTGGCTCGAGTGGCCGGATTTGCAGTTTTCTATGGATATCGATGTAGGTCCCATAGAGAAAGTTGTTCAGTTTGATGGTCAGATCATCTCCTTAAAATAGTTTCAGCTAATAATTTACGTTTTTTTTTTTTTTTTTTTTTTTATTCTAGATGGGTTCGCTCTTGACCTCAATCTAGTCCTCAGGACAAAGATGGGGTCGAAGATGTAGCGAGCTTACCCAGAAGTGCACTGGCACTCCTGCACACTGACGGAACGCAGCAAGCTGCTTGGCGCCAGACTCCGGCAGGAGGGTGGTCGCGAGCCAGGCGGCTCCTCGCGGAGCCTACCACACCGCTGTGGGGGATCGTTCAGCCGCCACCACAAACTTGGTAGCTTGTGATGCCGTTGCCCGGGGTGGACCGCTAGGAGGTAGATCCCCCCCACCCCAAAGTACGTCCCACCATAGTATCAAAAAACGTACAATATATACAGTATAGAATGTATGTTTTACCTCTTAGTTCTAACCAACTCCTCCAAGTCCTCGATAGTCTGCGGCATCGGTCGACCCACAGTCTCCGGCAGAAGAAGAGACACTCCTGCTCCGATCACTGACACTACCGTCATGATGATGAACGGCAGGCCCGTCCAGACACGTTCCTAGAATTTATTTTACAAGACTGTGAAAACCCAACCAGGAACTAAACTAAAGAAAACAATAATGCTTAATATTAATTAAGCTAATGCTTATTATTATTGTCTTCATTAGAAGACAAAAACGTATTCCTACCTACCTGTAATTTTCTAGTTGAAGTTTTCCTAAAGTTCATTAGTGAGGTTTGGAACTTTTGGCTTTTGTATTTTCAACGTATATGCACAGTGCAAGAAAGAAAACTAACGTAAGTATAATAGAATGAAAAATAAATTTTAAAAAATACAGTTGAAGTAGGTAGGACTGCATTAGGGTAGTCAGAAGCTTTGCTTGCGACATTTTTAAGCGTACAGTTCTAACAGTTAACATTACGGCGTAAAAATCTCGATATCTTAATCACGTTAAAAGTTTGACCCTAAGGTTAATACTCGGTCGGTTTTCAACGACGTAATAGTAGGTGGAAATATCTCGGAGGCATCTTTTATTTTTCATTTTACGACTAGATTAATACCATTTACCGAAACTAAAGTCATACCTCAGTATTTTTGGATAGTTTATCTAGTGAAATCATAAACTGAATACACGATTGGAATTACTTCACTCGATAGAAAATCGTCACTAAGATGACGTATTTTCATTCACTTTTAAACATTTTTCTCGTTTTAGAAGAACTTAAAATATTTTCCGATTATTTGCATTTATACTCACATATTCACCATTAGTTTCACAAGTGAAATCATTAAATAAATCTAGAAAAAGTACTTTAGTAAAAAGAACTTTTAATCGAAAATACGGCTCACGCACACACTTTTCGGAGCGATGGGCAATCGCGTTTCTCATAGAAAATATTCGTCGGGACCTATGGCCCCTTAAGTCGAACTTACAGAATACGCGATGAAAGGCGTAAATATGACAGCAGCAAAGGCGCTGATGTGGATGAAGGAAGCGCCAGTTGCTCTGACAGCGGTCGGCAATAATTCGAGCGTCCATTGCAGACACGCCCCGTAGGACATGTTGGTGAGGAAGCGAGCTGCCACTGCTAGGGTTACTGACGGGATTCCTGCAACCAAAGGCTAGATTTTTCTCTACATGGTAGATACATGCTGGTCAAGAAGCTTAGAGACCTAAACCACATTGATGATTATAGCCTATTTGTACAGGATGTACAAAAACACCCTAGTAATACTTATAAGGGGGTGCTTCCGGCCATCAAACTGAACAACTTACACGACCTAACTTCGAAACCGCGAAATAAAAATCAGCTGTTTCATACTAAACTGCAGTAGGTACCAACAGGCAATTAATGGGTCGGCTGTTTTTTTTCGTGATTTTGAAATTGACTCCATTGTGAAAGTTGGTCAGTTTGATAGTCTGAAGCACATACCTTAAGTATTAATAAGGTGTTTGTTACTCATAACACTGTTACTGAACAACTTTCCCCAAGAAACCTAAAGGAAATTACGCGATCAGCTGATTGCATGTAGTATTCTGAGAAGTCCACATTTTTTTTAGCGAATTTCCCTTTGGTTCCTTGCCTCTGACACCCCACTTCTGGGGTCTGTCTATGGGACAACACAAGGTGTGGTGGCGTGGAAGAACACCCAGTTTGTAAGATATAATACCTAGTGGAATACTTATACCTAAAGGAACGAAGGCCGCGATTAGGCACAGTACAGTTGCGAGCATCATGGGCCCAACCACCAGGTTTCGACGACCAAACCTGTGGAATCAAATAAAAGCATTATAGGCTTGCTGATTGCCCAGGATGTGCCATGCCGGACGTATCAGGAGTTTAGGACTCTTCTTGCACCCCTGATTATTAATGAACATTGAAGCGTCATCATCATCAGCCTATCATCGTCCACTGCTAAACATAGGCCTCTCCCAAGGCGCCACAAAACTCTGTCCTCGGCCTTCCTCATCCAGTCTCTTCCCTCTACCTTTTTTGGGGCATCTGTCCAGCGGGCGTCCCACACTACACCTGCCAGTTCGTGGTCTTCACTCTAGAACTCCGACTCCCCATCGGTTGTCAGTTCTTCGGCAGATTTGACCAGCCCATTGCCACTTTAGCTTGCTAATTTTCTGAGCTATGTCAAACACATTGACCTCTTGTCAAACACTTTAGTTCTCTGACGTATTACTTCATTTCTGATGTGATCTCTCAGAGAAACTCCTAGCATAGTTATCTTCATAGCTCGCTGAATGAATTGACGAACTAGTCATATCGTCAGCGTCTACGTTTCCGCAATCACTGGCAGAACGCACTGATTGAACACCTAATAAGCTTCGTTATGAGGAGCTTCGTATTGAATCATATTCATTTAAAATATAAACCATACCTATCCATAACCAGCACCAGCAATATAAAGGAAGGTATCTCCGTAGCTGACGTCAGAGTGAAGGTCACGAAGAAGTCCAGCCCCAGGTTCTCGGAGAGCCGCACCAGGCTGTCGAAGACCACCACCACGGCCATGAATGACACCACCATGTAGAGGAAGATCGCGCGGAGGGAGGGCACCTTGATGAGTAGTAGCGCGCTTTCTTCCGGCTCTTTGGTCGTTTTTGATATGAACTGAATAATATGAAGTGGTTAGTGACTCTGACGACGGCGACGCCTATTATGATTTAAAAAGACTTCTGTTTTAATCGTAAACACGGTACAGGCTAGACTTCCTAAGCGGTGACTTCTAGGGGTTTCGAAGTGCATAAACACACGCACGCGCGTCTTTGGCCCGTTTTGTGTTCCGTATATCTACTACTTAAGGCACAGAGAATCATTAAAATGTTAGCATGATCCGAGTGGCATGGAAGAACAGCTTGTTGTCATGAGATATTAGGTACTCGTAGTAACTTACAATAAAGTCATCCATAACTTGCTCGGGCACTTTGGTCTTGTTTATCTTCTCAAATCGCCGCAGAATTCCCACTGCCTTGTCCACCCGACCTTTCGACATCAACCATCTGAAAATATGCAAGCAAACTGTTTAAAAAGAAGGAAGCTATTATGAACGTTACATATTTATATAAGTTAAGAAAGTTTTCAATAAGGAAAAAACAGGCCGCTCGATTGTTTATGACCGCTCGGCGAAAGTGGTGGTACTAGGGATTTTCGCTATTGTTAGGTTGATGGCATACAAGGAGACTGATCCGCCAATCCACTGCCGCTCCGACCGTCTCCCGCTTACCCTGACAGATGGACCCGAATTTGTTTTCTGGCCTAGCATGCCAGCCTCTATAACAAATAGAGTAGAGATGTGCCTCGCCACAGACAGCCGAACCATTTTTGTTACTTTACGCATGCCAAAATAAGCGTGCTTGACGATCTTCTCGTTTTGTCGATCTTTCGTGCGTGGCATGCTAGCCCCACAGGTCAGCGCTTGTGTATATGATAGATGAGTCCTACCTAGTACTCTCAGGGACGAATAAAGGCGAGACCAGTGCGAACAGCATCGGCAACGACGTCGCCAGCACGAAGTACTTCCAGTTGGAGATCCATAACGCGATCCAGGGCAGCAGCACGCAACCGCTGCCGAAGTAGAACGCCAGGGACAGGTTGCCGACCCAGGTCCGGTGCGAAGTACCCACGTACTCCATCACTGAAGAATCAAAACCACCACTTCATTAGGACCACTGGGTCGTTAAGTTAAATTATTGAATAGGAAGCACGGACTCCTGGCAAGCACTTGCGTGACCCATCATTGGGTGCACCTGGACAGGGAACGTGTTATAATTGTATGAATTTAATGAACTAAACCACTAAGATCATCACAAAAGAAAAGTGTAATCTCGTCCACGAATTATATAAGGCGTATTGTTCAAAATTAATGTTTTAATATCTTTTTTTGTAAATAGTGGTACTTATACCTAAGAAGCTTACCCAAGATATAAATAAGCAGGAACATGCTGTCACAGGACACGCCTGTTATGAAGCGGCATACGAGGAAGTCCCAGAGACCTGTCGTGAAGATAGTCCCAATACCTCCCACGAAACCGAACATATTTGCCACTGGAAATAACAAAATAGGTAGATTTAGTTATTCGATTCAAACAACTGATACGGTAACGTATTACCAGTTTGATGGTCGTAAGATTTTGTCCCAGACCCAGAACATGGGTGAATTTTACCTTGAACTTTTTAACCATTTTCCGTAGGCACAGTATAACGCCCGCCAAACACATGCGGAATTCCGAATCAGAATTGTGATTTCGTATGGATTTTCTCCCTCCAGAATTCCATTCGGAATTACGGAGGCATCAAATCTCATACAAAATTACAATTCTGATTCAGAATTCCGTATGTTTGTGGCGTAACAAAGAGTGTCTAGTACAATCTAGTATTATTATTGGGGCTGGCAAGCCAGCAACACTTCGACCCAATGCATGGGATCTTGGGCTTTGGATAACCATGTCCCAGGAGGCAAATAAGCGTTTAGCCGCCAAAAATTGCAGTCACACGTGTATGGCTACAGGATATTTCCGTGGCTTCCTCCTCTCCGCACGCTCGGCAGCAGGGATCCAGGGTAAGCTTCATCTTGTGCATCATCGTGCAGTGCAATGTACTATGATGGCACAATAGTTTCGTTACTTCTTCCTAATACTTACAGATTACGATAGGCAGTCGACCATACTTATCGGCGAGGATGCCACAAAAGATCCCTCCTACCACCGACCCCAGGAAGAAGATAGCTTGTCCAAGTGGCGGGAAACTTGCCCTGTCGCACACCCATTCCCGCTGAAAATGTTATAAGTGCCTCTATCAATAAATAGCATGACCTTGCCATTCGAAACTTCTACTAACATCGTCTGAAAGGAAATCCTGGGTGCCGCCGGTCGCGGTAATTATTCCGTTGCGGTGTCGATTCAGCTGTGCGGAATTTGGTATCGCGCTAAACTTGACTTATTTACTATGTAATTGACAGACGTAACGATTAGCGCAATACCGAATGTACAAAAAGTTTTACGGAATTCGCTAGCGGTTCGGTGACGATTTAGTGAACATTTAACTAGCGCGATCGGTGCCCTATACGTCCATGTTTGTTCGAAGAAAACCGCGGCAGCGTCACATGTCAACATAAAAAGTCTCAGAAGGACGGCTCCATACAACAAACGATAAAGGCGCATGCCTCGTTGCATGGAACATGGCCTTCTGGACCTACTGTTAATTTTGTGCCCGCGGCATCTGCCGTGTTCTGCTTGTGTTAGTCTACCTTTAGGTATTCTCACCTCATTAACAATAGTAGAATAGGGTATATAATCAAATGCCCACTCCCAGCCGTTCCGGCACGGTATAATCGGCGTGCTGGGGTCTGGCGGCATCAGGGTGTCCAGGATTTGGGTCCAGTTGGCGTCGAACATCGAACACTGGTCGTATTGTCCTTGGTGGTCCGTTGGGATGGACAGGTTACGTCTGTAAGTTGATATTATGATGGGATATCGGAGAACGCGGATAGAAATAGTTAAAATAAAATATATAGGGTCCTTCTTAATATGCAGACACTTTTTTAAGGGGATGATCAGACCATCAAACTGAACAACTTTCTTTATGGCACCAACATCGAAATCGCGAAAAAAAAAATCTGCCGCTCCATACAAAACTGCAAACCTACTCGAGCCAAATGTATGGGACAGCAGATTTTTTTCGCGATTTCGATGTTGGTCCCATTGAGGAAATTGTTCAGTTTGATGGTCTGATCATCCCCTTAAAAAGTGTCAGCATATTAAGTTGGACCCTATAATTACTTTTTAGTGTTCCGAACCAAAATTGGCAAAAGAAGCTGAAACTTGGCCTAAGATAGTTAATGGTACAAATCACAATACCTATGTTTGTGGTACAAATCACGTACAAATTATGTAAAAAAGCTTAAATCTGAGGAGCACAACACAACATGTGAAATTACAGGTGTACCTAAAGGTGGTTCGCATGTGACCCATCTTCAACCCCTTTGGGGTTTGTGATATTTTCTATTACCTATATACAGTTTTGGAAGACAAAAAAATTTTTATTTTCATTTTCACGTTATGTTAGGTCCATATGTAATGAAATTCAACAAAGGCTACTAAAAGTATCTGGGTGATCGAGGTTCGTTCCGGAATTCAGCCTTAAACGAACTATTACTTGGATAAATCATAATATCATACAATCATCCTATTCGCTCAATATGTAACGATGGGCACCCAATGTTTCTTTGACTCTACAAACCTCAGTTCGACACTAAGACCTTCCAACTCCGGCACCAGGCACCAATGCTCCGGCGTTGCCGTTATGAACATCTGGCCGAAGTAGACGAAGGCCCAGGAGACGCCGAAAGGCAACATCGCCACGAAGAGCAGCCGCTGGTATGTACCCATCTCTCCCACATGATGGATCACGGTCTCTAGAGCTGCAGATATGTTAGAGGGCTTATCTTGCGCCTGTGGGAGAGTAAATTGGAATCGCTCAAAGATGAAATTGCCTTTGTTTAACTACCAGGCGCTTTTCGTAAAATTGTTTGTTTTACTTTTTTTTATAACGAAGCTCTCTCTACGGTAGCACGATGATGATGAACTTTTTGAGTAGAGGTGGATTGAAAATAAACAGTCAGTATGTTGACCACAAGCTTGCTAACGCCTAATTTTGAATTTCACACGAATAATGTATAAATTAAGAGCGTCGGTGAGGCGCGTTGCGAAAAGGTATGGACCCTCAACCATAAGTAAGAGTCAAGGTTCTAAACCGCACGGACAACATGTGATGTCATGTACCAATTAGTTTTTCTATCTTGTGTATATCGTAGTTCCGACTACTTTAAAACAGTGAAGCAAATATTGGGAGTTTTTTTTTTTTATTTGTCTCAAAACAGCAATACCCAAAATTACACAAGAAACATAGCAAAATATTAATTTAAGTTTAGAGACAGAAAGGTCTATGACTCAGCATAATGGAAGTTGACGAAATCGCCAGCAACCGCTGTTATTCTGTCATAGACTGATGCTCAAGAGACAGGTATTTATACAGCAATACGAGTAAAAGTCTACCAATCCGCATTGGACACGCTTGGTTGACTGGCGCCCATACGCTCCCTGAGGACAGGCTTGTCCCCTGCAGGCTGCAGGACGTACCTATATGGGCTGATATGATGGTAATGAGAGCCCCTGGACCCTGCAGTGGATGTGACGTAAGTATATTAATATTTACATACCTCAACAGACTCATTTAGCGTCATCTCCTTTCCGATCTCCATCTTAAAATAACCAGTTCAGTAAAGATCGGAATTTAGTGATTTGTGATCAGCGTTGTTGAAATGTATAGACAGCTCTGAAGCATGCACCAAAATGAGTGTTTTTGTTTCCTTCAATAATTTGATTAGCTAATAATTGTCGACTATCATATTAGATTATGGTATTACTCTGTGATATTAGTAATTTCAAGATAATCGTTTTA
Organism: Agonopterix heracliana; assembly: GCA_963693445.1. Lineage (NCBI taxonomy): Eukaryota > Metazoa > Arthropoda > Insecta > Lepidoptera > Depressariidae > Agonopterix > Agonopterix heracliana. The sequence continues at coordinate 3,568,027 of OY856308.1, forward strand.
ATGTAAACAAGATTAGATCTGGATTAGATAGTTTGGCAACATGGCCTTACCAAATGAATTATAGGTACCTACCTAATTGATAAGTTACCGAACTTGATAAAAGCACGAATGAAAACTATCGAATCAAGTTATATGCCTCCATCTTTGTTATTTTACGTTTGCCAAAAAGAGCGCACATGATGTTTTTCTCGTTTTGTCGCTATGTCGTGGGTGGCATGCTAGCCGTGCTGCACCAGCACTAAACACTTAGAAAAACAGCTTCATACAAGCTGGCGGTGGCCGGTACAGTACACCCCTACACTACATGCGCAGCGTGCGGCAATACGTGGAAGTTCACGTATGTACGAGAATGAGCGGTAGTAGAAACATCGCTGCGCATGTAGTGAGTTTACTGTGGTACTGTACCTAGATGGTACGCTACCTACTGGCTGCCGCCAGCTTGTATGAAGCTGTTTTTCTGGTTAGATATCTATGGTGGTACGAGTAGCACGCTGCAACTGGAGAAAGTCGCCGCCGCCGCCCCGCCGCCAGCTGGCCCAGCCTCGATTCGCGCTTTTTATGGCCATAGGACTAGCATGCTACCACAGATTAGTTGCGCATTTTTGCATGCATAATGTTAGTAACAAAGACAGAGGCACATCATCATTCATCTTTCTCGTTTTCTCGGAGACAGCCTTTTAGACCCCCATAACATTTTGTCTAGGCAGGGTTTATGCTGCGGCTGCGGGCCATGAAGTTTTGCTACGATGCTGCCGGATCAGTGAGTTCCACCCATCTTCGAAGTCCGAGAGAGACTACACTTGTCTTCCTCCTCCAAAACCTTTCTCAGATCCATGTCCCATGGATTCTCAATCCAATGGAACAACGGCAAAGACTAGGGGACCGAGCCCATACATCCACTGTCTTCCATTATTACTTATATTTCTACACCCGCGGCATAGCGCCTGATAAAGGTTTTATCGCGCCTGGTATCTCGTTCGTTCGCGAACAAAATGTAAGAGAGCTAGGGTGCGATAGCAGTATTTCGTGCCGCCATGCCAAAGGTGCTGAACTTGCACCATGCCACGAACCAATGAGTTTTTCTTACTTATGTACGTATTACCGACAGCTCTCAAACGGTGAAGGAAAACATCGTGAGGAAACCTTCATATGCAGAAGAAGAAATTCTGATGCGTATGTGTAGTCTACCAATCCGCATTAGGCACGCGTGGTGGACTAACGCCCAAACACCCTCCTAGAGGGTAGGCCTGTGCCCTGCAGTGGGACGTATATAGGCTGATGATGATGATGAAACTCCAACAAACAGCGTAAGCAAAAAATACTTCGCCTATGCCGTAGGTTGAGTATTCTATAGATTTCCTGACAGCGTATACTCGAAAGGGACAGAGATATGACAAAAATGTATGAGAAATCGTGCCTTTGTTTGCCATAGTTGCAAGATTTTGTATGCAATTTCAACTGTGGCAAACAAAAATATCGCATACGCAGAAAGGGACAAACGACATGGATTTTTTCGCATTCACTCTGTGTAATTAGCGTATAAGGCTGTCTCGTTTTCGTGACTATTATTATTTTAATGCCTTTTCTAGTTGATTCTCTTTCTACGGCCTATGCCAACAAAACTACAACAAAACAACTCCCAACAACGAAGGAGATCACACAGATTAAAAGAAGTTCAAGTCCTTGGGAGAGCAATGGCACAAAGACATGAAGCTGGAGTCGCAAAACGCTCAAAGTATTTTATTTCTGAACGACTGTCAGCTGACATTTTGAGCCAGTGATGCCAACTTAGCAACTTTATAGCTAGATCTAGCAATTTTTCGATGTCTGGCAGCTACAAATTTGTAAAACTTGTAGCTAAACTTTTTAGCAACTTTTTCTAGCAACTATTGGGATTGAGAGTTTTTCGAAGCCAGAGCAATGAAAATGAACGAAAATGGAGCGATAAAAAAGGGCAAACCATGAAAATAGCAAAATATTTGATTTTCTTTTCCTTTTTACTATATTTCACTCTTGTTCTTACTTATTTTTTTGTTCTGGATGCAGTTGGAAATACTGTCATTTTGTCTTTACATCCGTTTTTACGTCCTATACATACATTTTTCAATCTTTAATTGAATAGAATGAGCACAAACATGGTTATAAAATGATAATAAACCATATTATTTTGACAAATTAGAAGAAATTTCAATGTTTTGCGTTGATTTTATCGATTTTGAGGTTTAGCTACTTCTAGCAACTTTTATAAGAAAGAAAATTGGGCAATCTAGCAACTTTTCGGGAACTACCTAGCTACAGCCCTAACATACCAGTTGGCAACACTGTTTTGAGCATTTGACATTTGTTTGACAGATGGATGACACAAATTCTGCTTTGACTCGATTTTTTCGCAAAGAATGATTCAGTCGTAATTTATTTCATTAGTGCTTTAATTCCTAAATTTTCAAGAAATAACGTGTTATTCACATCTGTATCACCAAGACATAAATCTAAAGAGATTGTGGCTACAAAATTTGATGTAAGCAACATTTCTTACTGTAGGTAATTTTTTGTTTGCAATATTTCACATTTTGTTTTGTTGTGTACGGAATAGTGTAGCTGGTTAATTATTGTTTCGTTCATGCATGTGCCCAAGGGCGTGTCGCTGGTGTTCCTAACAAATTAAATTATCTCTACGTTATTGACCATTTAAAAATGCTAATATTCAAAATCATGATTCAAAATGACAAAGGTTTGTTAGTACTTTTGATCAATAAATGTTTTGATTGCGAAACGACATTGTTATCACTTGCAAAACACTGTTTATTCTTTTAAAATAACATTGTTTGTTCAGTATCTCCCTTCCGCAATATATTCTAGGTAAATTAAGAGATAAGTAGAGATTATCTATGTTATTTAGGGCATCGGATAGATGCAGAGATTACAGACTGTCTTAAAAAGTTGTTAAAACTATGCAGAAATTACCTATTATTAGGGTACCTGTCACACTAGATAGTCAATTATGCACCCTCGACCAATAGACAATTTTTTTTCGCTTATTTTCATAGACATAATTTGGTGTTGCTTTGTGGGTCTGCTATTGGGCGGTCACGTGCGTGTCGGTTGCCCCATCCCCGGCCTACAGTGGAACTCCAGTGGTGGCTCAGGATATTGTTCTTTTATAAGAACAACCCTTGAAGTCACCAAAATATCAATATAACCGTACAACGTCAAGCACTTTTGCTATAAAAACTCGACATTGGCAAAATCATCATTAACCAAAGATGGCAGCCATATTTTTAAAAAATAGAATAGAATAGAATAGACATAATGTCAATGTAACCGTGTAAGAGATAGCATTAGTTATATTATCCTATACAATTTATATGAAGCTAGATGACTGACTCCGGAGTCAGGCAGCCGTCGTGGTACAAAAAAGTGGTTACGTTGATAAGGACAGCAATAAGTAGCTATCACCTCACGTCCCCTTAAGACGTAACAGATTGAAAATTTCGTTCTCTGGGTAGTGGGCTCGGTAGCGTAATTGGTTAGCGCGTTTCCCCGGTTTGGAAGAGTGCGGGTTCAAGTCCCGCTCGAGACAAATTTTTCAATCTTTAATTTGATTAGCTATCACCTTTTTTAATTAGAGCGAATTTGCTATGTGTATCTCTTATTGAGTGAATATGACAAGACACATACTTCCTTCTATTACCTTCTCTTTCTACGCCCTCGATACACTCTCGATTTTAGAGATCTTGTTCAAAGCCATACAACCTTCTAATCTTGGACTGGCTTCAACTTCTGAGGCTTATTAGTGTATTAGGCTGTACATATTTTGTTTAATTTTAAGTATGTATGTAACATGTTTATTGGGAGTCACGTTGCAGGAATTGACCCGAGCACACGTCTCGCGTGGTTTTCGCGCGTCGCGTTTTTGCCTGCCACGAGGCTCCGCAATCCTCAATCTCTTCTTGTTCTTGAACAAAAACAATCCCTGAGATTGGGATAGATACTCCCATAAATTACACTTGACACTGGCGGAAATGCGGTGCTACGCACAAGCAAAAAGCCATTAATTATAAATAAAAAAAAATAAAAAAAACATGTTTATTTCTTCTCACCTTGTGAATCTTAATGAATGTAAGATATTGTCTTTTTACTTTGTTATTTGTTTAGTTGGGTTAAATTTATGAAAATTTATGCATCTCATACACCTTTCTCAGTTAAATACTGTTTGTCGACTTGTACACCAACATTTAAGAAGATTCGGTTACCAACATTTAAATTAAACACATGAAATTATCAAAGGTATAACAATAATTTCTCCTGAGATAATAAAATTTTTGGTACCTGCAATATCTCACTATTAATTCCTACATTTTTAAAGGTAATCCAATTTAATGCAACCACTGAAGTCCCTTATCCAGGACGAATCTCCAGAATTCCCCTCATCTAGCCAGCCTCTCATTATTTTATTTTAGTCCATTTGTATTGGGTCAGTCTAACAATGCATACTATTAAAAGCAAATGTAAACATCATTATTTCATCACAATGTTATCACAAGATTTCCAAAATAACATTAAATATCTAAATATTCAACAATTGATTTATGTATGGTATGCCTAATGTTCTAATTAATTAATTAATAAATTAAACATTATTAGTTGATTGATGAAGTTTGTTTATTAATAGGTCCTTTCTCCCATCAGTTTTAGTTTTGAAATAATTCCCTAAAAATATATTTAATTTCAGAACACATGTCTCATCCATCTACAACATCAGTAGGAGAAAGTGAGATGTGAACACAAGTGAACAAAAGTGAACTTAGTGTAATGAACTGAGCAGCCATGCTGCGCATCGTAGCGTGTGTCGCGGGCCTGCTGGCGTGCGTCCATGGCGATGTCATCGTCTATACAAACAGCACTCCTCACATGGTAAGTTAATGTGAACACAAGTGAACTAACTGTGTTGAACTGAGCAGCCATGCCGCGCATCGTAGCTTGTATCGTGGGCCTGCTGGCGTGCGTCCATGGCGATGTCATCGTCTATACAAACAGCACTCCTCACATGGTAAGTTAATGTGAACACAAGTGAACTAACTGTGCTGAACTGAGCAGCCATGCTGCGCATCGTAGCGTGTGTCGCGGGCCTGCTGGCGTCCGTCCATGGTGATGTCATATCGTCTACACCAATAGCACTCCTCACTTGGTATGTTAATGTGAACACAAGTGAACTAACTGTGCTGAACTGAGCAGCCATGATGCGCATCGTAGCGTGTGTCGCGGGCCTGCTGGCATCCGACCATAGCGATATCATAGTCCATACCAACAGCACTCCTGACATAGTAAGTTAATGTGAACTAAAAGTTAGCTAACTGTGATGAACTGAGCAGCCATGCTGCACATCGTAGCGTGTGTCGCTGGACTCTGTCCATGACGAGATCATAGTCTATACCAAATTACCAACAGCACTCCTAACATAGTAAGTTAATATGAACACTGAACACAAGTGAACTAACTGTGCTGAACTGAGCAGCCATGCTGCGCATCGTAGCGTGTGTCGCGGGCCTGCTGGCGTCCGTCCATGGTGATGTCATATCGTCTACACCAATAGCACTCCTCACTTGGTATGTTAATGTGAACACAAGTGAACTAACTGTGCTGAACTGAGCAGCCATGCTGCGCATCGTAGCGTGTGTCGCGGGCCTGCTGGCATCCGTCCATGGCGATATCATAGTCCATACCAACAGCACTCCTGACATGTAAGTTAATGTGAACTAAAAGTTAACTAACTGTGATGAACTGAGCAGCCATGCTGCACATCGTAGCGTGTGTCGCTAGCGTCCGTCCATGACGAGATCATAGTCTATACCAACAACACTCCTAACATAGTAATTTAATGTGAACACTGAACACAAGTGAACTAATTGTGATGAACTGAGCAGCCATGTTGCGCAGTCATTGCGTAAATCACTTATTTCGAGCTAACGCGGAGTCTAGTAACGTATTGTATTACATGAATGAAAGAAGTAATATATAATGCCTACACTACCGTCCGCAAACCCACTTGCCATGTGATGATGTGACTCCTGCATGTACTTTATTTCAAATTGGTTTTCATTTTGAAATGATGAATGCTAAAACTAAATTGATAAGCGATAACTATAAGTAGGTAGGTACTACAACATTTTATATAATTAATATGCAACTTTTTTTTATCGCAAATAAAGTCAACTTTTTTTTATTCATTCATCATCATCATCATCATCAGCCTATCATCGTCCACTGCTGGACATAGGCCTCTCCCAAGGCGCGCCACAAAACTCTGTCCTCTTCCTTCCTCTTCCTCTTTTTATTCATTGCTGATTTCAAATGTTTTGTTATCGTTTCTAAAGAAACGGTTTACAGGTATTGCGATTACACGCTGAATACACTTATTATAAGATTACAATGTTACAAGAGCAATTACCCAGAGATCAATAAAATATTAATTGACCTAGTTACTTGAAAAAGTAAACATGCTGCTCTAAAAGTTATAAATAGGCTAGTTTTAGATTATCGCGCTTACAACCGGCTACGCTGGCGCTTGACATTAACATGACTTATACAGCGGAGTCGCGGAGATCTGCTATTGGGTGGTCACGTCACGGACACGTCGCGTTTCGGTCGTCGGTTGCCCCCTCCCCAGCCTGCAACGAACCTCCAGTGGTGGCTCAGGATAGTGTTCTTTTCTAAAAACAACTCTTAAATAACCGTAGTGCGTCAAGCATTTTATGCTACATAAACTAGACATTGGCTAAATCATCTAAAACCAAGATGGACTAACTGGTGATAGGTGAATAGAATTTCACCCTCAAAAACACTGGAAAATCGATAAATTCAATATCTCTATAAAATCAATCTTATAATTATTTCCTTGATATTAGTTAGGTACTCTCTACTCAGTCAGACTTCTCAGAAAATCACGCCGTCCAAACAAAATCGTCTTACCTACGCGTCCGGCAAATTTCTTACAGTGAGCGGGGTCTTGTACAAAATGTATGCACGTAGTGCCTTCCGGCGAGCAGCGTTAGAATTTGTCTATTGGAAATTTCTCGGTCTAAAAAGGTGGTTGCTGAAGACAAGTTCGCACCACTCCACCCCGAAAGGTTAGATATGGTCGACCTAGCTCAAAATTGTCACAATTTTTTTTCAGTATCAAAAGTGTATTTATAATAAAATTTTCAATTAATTTGTACATATAAAAACTCCTCATTCGAAACGGTCTTTGCTAGTAGCAAATGTGGGCGAAACTATCACGTCATTAGAAGCCACATGTTTTCTAGTCAAGTCACTTGCGCTGCGCCTTGCACTAGTCATGGCAGTAACATGCAATTAATATCCATTACGTCATAATTACAGAGTACTATAGACAGGAGAACTTTGCCCTAACGTGGAATTCTATAGGAAATCACATATAATTATGTACCTGGTTTTATCGTCATATCAGCCGATATACGTCCACTGCTGGACATAGACCTCTCCCGAGGATCGCCACGGTCCTGCGCTGCCCTCATCAACGGGTTCCACCCGCCTCGCCACTCTAAAACTCTTCAATGTGCCCCGCCCATTACCACTTTAGTTCAGAAATTTTTTGGGCTATAGTGCTACTCTGGTGCTTCTGCGATCTCTTCATTTCTGTTTCAATGTGGTCATGTGTCACTAATTTATTTATAAATAACAGTAACCTAATAGCTGCATGTAGTTTAAGTAGTGCATAAACGTTGTTCTTAATTACTATACATGGTGCTTTAAATGCGTTACATATATTAAAGGGGGTGCTTCAGACCATCAACTAAACAACTCACTGTGGAGCCAAAATCGAAATTGAGAAAAAAAGTCCGCCTCCGGCGCTCTTCCATACATTTGGGTGTAGTAGTCATTATCGTTTTCCACAATTTTTTTGCAATTTTGATGTTCCATACTGAAAGTTGTCCAGTTTCATGAAGGTACCTATAGGGTCCAACTTAATATGCTGACACTTTTTTAAGGGGATGTTCAGACCATCAAACTGAACAACTTTCTCTATGGGACCAACATCGAAATCGCGAAAAAAAAATTAGCTCTTCCATACAAAACTGCAAACCTACTCGAGCCAAATGTATGGGACAGCAGATTTTTTTTTCGCGATTTCGATGTTGGTCCCATAGAGAAAGTTGATCAGTTTGATGGTCTGAACATCCCCTTAAAAAAGTGTCAGCATATTAAGAAGGACCCTGTATATGAAACATATGAACTGACACCCGATGCCGATGGGGTGTCAGATAGAGATTCCAATCCCGCACACCCTTGCGTCCCTCTCGGTATAAGCGAGACACATTTGTATAGGTGCGGTATCTCGGTATAACGGGATCCCACATTTTATGATAAAAGTGGTTAAAATTAGCTAGTAGAATATTGCATGCTTTAGTTTAGTAGACTTTGCTAAGTCCAAAAAAAACGCAGTCGAGAAGAACGAACAATCAAATCAAACAATGGCGACCACGCGCAAGGCAGCCGAGCCGACAATTTCCGGAATAGGATGTACCCGTAACTATTTGCAATCCCGCAAATCCTGCGGGACCCTGGACATGTAATCCCCCCGCATTGAGCGGGAAAAATCTTGCGAGGTCTCGGTATATCGAGATTGATAGCCCTAGTCTCTCTGTCTAGTGACAGAGATTAGTATTTCAGTGCCGGTATTTCATAATTCATCATCATCAGCCTATTATCGTCCACTGCTGAACATAGGCCAAGGCGCGCCACAAAACTCTTGTCCTCGGCCTGCCTCATCCTGTCGCTTCCCGCAGTTCCCGCTACCTTTTTTAGGTCTGTCCAGCGGGCTGCGGGGTGGGGCGCCCCACACTAAGCGTGCCAGTTCTTGTTGTCCAGCCTAGAACTCTGACACCCAGTTAATATATTTCATATACTATATGTAACGCATTTAATTTTACATCCTGTATAGTACCGTTGATCAAAGATAATTCATTCGTGTTGTTGCGAGTGATCGTCACATGCAGTTGATCAATTAATTTGTAACGAAACGAAACCAGACTTAAGGTGACGATAATGGCAAGAATTGGCATCGTAATCACCATATTTAAGATTACTCAATCAAGACAACCTACAATAAAAAAGGGCAACTCCAACTTACTACAAAAGCCTAAAAGCAATTTTTATACAATACTTTTGTAGTTTGATATTCATCTTTTTCATCTATCCATCACTCTTCATCATCTTTTTGATCAGTCCCTCTTTGGACATAGGTCTCCTCCATATTTCTCCATGACGTTCTGTCCATCGCCCTCTGCATCCAGTTGGGACCCGCGTGTCTCCCAATATCATTGACCCATCGTTCTGGTGGGCGGCCTCTACCCCGCGTGGTTTCTCTGGGCCTCCACACCAGTGTTCTTCTAGGCCCTATTCAACAAACGTTACAATTGTAATTTACAATTACAATTCTGGGTACATTGCTGAGAATGTTAGGCATATGTTACCTACTGCAAGTTTAGCGTCATAAGTAACCAGCAATGTACCCAGAATTGTAATTGTAAATTACAATTTTAACGTTTGTTGAATAGAGGTCCAACGCTCAGTATCGTGGAACGTGGCTTGCCTGTAGTAAGTTGGAGTAGCACTTTTTCAATTTAGGTTGTCTTTATGGAGAAATCGTTGATATTGTGATGACGGTGCCACTGAACGGTAAAAGGACTGTTAACGACATTCATCGCGGCCTTAAATCTTTCTTTTTTTTCAATATAATTATATTAACACAAGGTTTCAATAAGAAGTAACTTCTTCAATCATAGGCGTTACTTAACTAAATAGATTTTTTTTTCTATTAGATAATAATAATGTTTACCGTCTAAACACTTCCAGATAGGCTTATCTGTAGGAAAATTACCAGTACTATGCAGTCAGTCGATAGTTTAGCTAACTCATTAGTAGTTCCTTCCTAGGCTACCTGTTTCGTGTATTCATTTAAAATTGGCTTAAATACAATACTATAATAATTACATTTAAATAGAAAGTGTTTTCGTGGTAAGAAGTGTTGCTAAAGTTTTTAATTTCAAATGATTTTTAGACCGATTTATGAAATAGTACTCATTGCATTGACAAAACTTTCCATATAAAACCAAGTGTAACTACATATTTAATAATTAGCGGACCCCGATACTTCGCACGTGCATACCACTGACTTTAAGTACTCATAACTTTTGATTGAATGAACCGATTGCGATGAAATAAAACCTAAATCCGAACATCATATGATTTTGTAATAGCCTACCAAATCGGTTCAGGAGTTTTATGGTAATGCGTGCAACAAACAGACAAAAATTATAAAATAGTCTAAATGCATTCCATTACGTATCCTAAACGCCCATAATTAATATTTTTGCAAATATCTTCAATCCACGCCAAGTTAAAAATTTTATCAAATGTATGTGTACAGGGTCCAACTTAATATGCTGACACTTTTTTAAGGGGATGATCAGACCAGAATCAGTTTGATAATGAACAACTTTTTCTATGGGAACAACATCGAAATCGCGAAAAAAAAATCAGCTGTCTCATACATTTGTCTCGAGTAGGTTTGTATGGAGGGGCAGATTTTTTTTTCGCGATTTCGATGTTGGTCCCGTAGAGAAAGTTGTTCAGTTTGATGGTCTGATCATGTCCTTAAAAAAGTGTCAGCATATTAAGAAGGACCCTATAGATACCTATAGATGAATATTGATATCAAGGCAACATTAGGCTGGTCTAATATCAAATTTCCAAGTCAACCATACATCACCTCACCTGACCAAATACAAAACCACAGCAATGAAATATTAAATCTGCGTCAATTGACCTCCCAGTTAATATTGTTACCTTGGGTCCAGGCTTATTTATGAGTGGATCAAGGCTATTAAGACTTCCCAAAACTGTTTAGGACTTTATTTTCCTGGACTTGATGACTAATAGATGTTGCATATTTTTAAATACAATTTATTTTAATATCACTGCAACCACAACCGACTAAAGCACTGTAGCCGTTTTAATAGTCCATTGTTAAAATTTTATTCGATCGCATCAAAAAAATATTTACTCCGAAATCTATATAATTCACACACGTACAGTCAGCAGCAAAAAGATGTATGCACTTTTACTACGTCGTAGAATAAAGATGTATACACTTTAGTACTACGCGTAGTACTAAAGTGTTATACATCTTTTGCATGAGGAGGCATACATCTTTTTGCTGCTGACTGTACATATTATTATTTTTGTTATAAGGTGTGATTAGGAGGCAGCTAAAAAAACTATGCTGGATCCCTCGTTAAAAAAACGATTATTATAAAAATTTTACTAAAAAATGTCTGTCTTATAATATCCTTGAAATAACTAAACACTTGAACTTATATTACAAGCTGTAACCTTATCTCTAAAAGCATAACAAACACTTCTTACCATATTGTCTAAAGGCTCTAGAAACTAAAACCTTGGCATCAAGATACATGGTCAAAGCAAGAGTGCCGGGACGCGGTAAAAGTGGTATAGGTTGAATGACTCAGAACCCTTGTCGGAGAATGTGATAAATTAAAAAGTGTAAAGTGAACAAAAAAGGGGCGGGAAAGTGAAGTTGTGAAGCCGAGGATGTGAACGATTGTACTAAATTGTGCTGGTTCGTTTACACCGAGGATGAAGGCGCCGCATTTTCCAATTAATGCCATTCAAGTCCTTCATATAGTTGGACTGCAACACTTTGTTAGTATTATCCATAGCAATAGCCTTTAAAAGAATAGGTATTTTTTTTTAATAAAAAGCCTGTTAAATTAAAAAAATCCTCGTTGATTTTCTGTAGAAATTTAATTTTTAGTACAGTACAGCCTACTTATAGGTAACTATTAAAGTAGTTTTTTTTAATAATTTGAACTTAAGCTACTGTTTATTCGTTTGTTTCTTCTTCTTTGTTTTTACTTTTTTTGTTTTACTGAAGTCAGAACAAATAATACTAAATACGTTTTAGTACCTAGCTACAAACTGGCCCACACCCTCTCACAATTATTCGTGAGAGTGAGAGGAGGTATTTGCCTGCAGTGGGATGGGATCCTACAAACTATAACTGCTATAACTTACTTTACCTTTAAAAAATATACTATATATTGGCATTTCAGAGGGCTTAGCATGAAGCGCACGACAAAGTTATCCCACTACTTTTTCTCCCTCTATTACGCACCTTGTTAAACAGATAAAGCGCGACTTTGCTATATCACGCTTCCAGACTACACACTACTATGCAAATCTGGTACCTACTCACAATGACCGAAAGTTTCAAATTGGTCTATTTATTTAAAGGTCTTCTAAAAATTTTGGTCAATTGATCTCAAAAGCATAAATCGTAACCGTAGAAAGAGACTAGAAAAGGCATTAAAATGACAATAGTCGCGAAAACGAGACAGGCTTATACGCTATTCTGGTGTTGGTCCCTTTCTGGGTATATGGTATTTTCGGTCACTTAGTTGAAATTGCTTACAAAATCTTGCAACAGAGTCAAAGGCACGATTTTTCATAAATTTTTGTAAATTTCCACCCTTTCGAGTATACGCTCACGGCTATATTCCCCGAGGGGGTAGTCAGAGATATTCTGAAACCTCGAACATCCACGTTTCACCAGTAGTACCGAAACTCTGTCCAGTGTGACGGGGGGTGAGCCCGTTGCAACTTATAATGGACAGTGGGAAGTCGAAATTGAAGCATGCAGGTTTCCACGTGATGTTTTCCTTCACCGAAAAGCCAGTGGTGTTACAAATCGTACATAAATTCCGAAAAACTCATTGGTACGAGTCGGCCTGGACTAGACGGGGATCGAACCATCGCCTCCTGCACGGCAGGCAAGGTTACTCGCCACTGGTCCACCACGGCTCGGCGAATCTAGAAAATAATCAATCAACGATCGTAACATAAAGATAAATGGAACCTTATTGCGCACAGGTAGAGCGGGAGTACCGCGACATGCCGGCCAGCTTCGGCTGGGAGCTGCCCATGGACGGCATGCGCGGCCTGCTGGTCGCCGGCAACCCTCGCAACGGCTGCACCACGCTAGAGAAGCCGCCGGCTGATGACAACTACACCGGCAAGTGGATCGTGCTTATTGCCAGGCAAGTCTTATTATTTACTCTTAAACCATATAACTAGGAACCAGCCTCGCCTTAGCATTTCCCCTCTGCCACATTACAAGATCAATTAATCATGTGCATTTGTACTGTATGCAATATTTATTATCTAAACTTTTATTAAACTGTAACAGAAGTGTGTCTCTACAACTATATATATAAAAACGTTTGTCCTCACTGATTCATCATCGCCCAGCCCAAACCGCTAAAGCTACAACCATGAAATTTTGACAGAAGTTGCGTATTATGGCGTAGGCTACTAAGAAGGGATTTTTTGAAATTCAACCCCTAAGGTGGTAAAATGGGGGGTAACAGTGAGTAAGGGAAAAACGTTTTTTTTAGTCCTAATCTTTTTGAAATTTAGTATGCATATTTAAAAGGAAAAATTAAAATACCCCGTTTCAGACTTTTTCAAATAAGCGGCATTATCATTCTACGCGGACGAAGTTGCGCGGCTAAAGCTAGTTAAAGATATAGGAAAAAGATTATTATATGGTTTTTAGGTATCCCTGACTGAAAATCAACTTTTTTTAGAATTTTTGTCTATCCGTTTGGTTGTAACAGTATCACGTAAAAACTACTGAACCGATTTTGATGAAAATTTTTTTGTTAGATAGCTTATGATTTGACTTACAATCTGGTATATAATTTGTGTAGACGAAGTCACGGGTACACTCTAGTTATAATCTATGTGTCACCGATAATATAGAGTTTCAACCTTATCAAGCACTTGGAAAATTATGATTGTACCACAGAGACTTCTAAATCTGTTCATGATATTTGCCTACGCTTGCTGACAGCAATCAAACATAATAGTGCACTCTGCAAACCCCCGAGACACTGTAGTGACCACATCTTTTGTTTGCCTCCAATTAATGACAACATCTGCATCACACTTACAGTAAAGTTATTATTTTACAAATAAGGTAAGCTACTTGAAATGTGTCGCAAAACAGGAAGCCACAATTTTATAATTAGAATAGAACTTTGGAACCTTTGTTGTATAGCTCAATGCATTACACAATGTTATTCTATTTTTTCTATGATTGTCTACACAAGTGCCTTCCTCAATTCAATACCCTGAATTCTTAGTTCATCAAATAAGGGTTGAACTACACTATAGCACGGCCGTGTGCGTGGCCATGTTCGTTCCGTCTATCTTATATGCTCTAGCAAATGACGTTCCCGAGTGACAGGAAAGGATGGAGCGACGGAAAAATGTGATGCGGTGCTGTGTGATATAGTTCCACCCTAACTGAACAAAGTTTTAGCTTATGTCTTACGGTCTCTTAAAAAACAGCAATTGTGACAGATGGATGGAACAGACAGACAATGAGGTGCTTCCATAAGTGTTCCATTTTGCCAGTTTTGGTATGGAAATAGGCAGACACAAAAAAAGATCAGAAATAAGTTTATATGTATTTATTTTTCTAATTCCAAACCATTCTTATTTTGTATTGTATAAAAATTATTCTTATTTCCAATCTGGATAACCAGGTAAAGAAGACAAATTAGTTCCTTTAAAATCAATAACTTCGCTCAGATCGGTCTTAGACTTTTCTATCAATACATGCTTATTAAATTTTATTTCATTCACATAATCCTGTCTTATCATTCTTATTTTATTTATTACTGCGTTCCGGAGCGTTGGCACTGTATTAGGATCCTGTAGAATGCTTGTTAGAGCTTGAAGATCATCAGGTAACGTAACATAGTGCTCGGCATATTCTATTTGTACATTTCTCGTGTCAGAATTGTAACTGTGTCTTCGTTTCTTTTTTGCGCATACGTGGTAGTCGGGATCTGGTTCTGTTGAGATCTGCTGTCCATTCTCATCGAATATAATCTTAGTGTTAGCACTACAGTAGCATTTTTCTTCTTGTTTGTTAAGTCCCGATTCGTCGAGGTCTAATAAATGTCCGTACTTGGTTTCTATCTTATTCAATACTTGTTTACACTTATTGTAAACTTTTCTTAGTTCTTCTAAGTCGCTTTGACTTATTTCTGTTTCTTCTGAATCGGTGTTATGAACAATTTCTGCTATAGACCGTTTTTTCTTAGATTTTTTGTTTTTCACTTTTGTCTCCGTTTCTGAAGATGAACTTTGATTGGAATGTGAACTGGTTTGTTTGTCCTCGGTAGTTGTTAACTCTCGGACGTGGTTTTTGACGATTACATACTTTTGGGCCTCCATTTGATGGTTTTTAACGATGGAAACTTCGATGGGCTCGTCGTCCTCGTGGATTACCATTTTGAGGTTATGATGCTTGTTATTGATTTCGTTTTGTAGTTTCTTATCGTTACGTGCTAAAATATAGCAGATTTTACTGTTTTTTATTGAATAAATACATTATTTTGTTTATTAAAACCACGGGCACATCTGCGCAATTCACGTTCGATAATGACACTGACAGTGACAGACAAGACAAGACAACTTTCACATTGACAGATGACAGATGTAGTGTAGTGCTGCTTAGGTATGCACAAAATATTAAATCGATTTTATTATCGACATCGAAACTATTTTGTTACGTGAAGTGTAAAAGTTGACCTCGAATTTAAAATCAATCAATCAATCAATTATACTTTATTTTACACCAAAAAACATAGCGTACAGAGAGTAAACAAACAAGAAATACAGAAGGTACAAAAATAGGCGGTCTTATCGCTAAAAAGCGATTTCATCCAGACAACCTTGAAACCTAATTATCTTATCAATTATTCAAGAAATAGATTAAAGTGGCTCACGTAAACTCGACCCATTGATAAACTCGATCGAGCGAGACTATTCAAGAAACATCACATCATGAGAACATCACTAAGGTTAAGTCGTCACATGGTGACGTCATACCCTTCGGTCCGAATTGATGTTGAACGTATATTATTTCTGCTAAGAAGTTTGGATGGTTAGGGTGCGTTTCCATTGAAACGGAGCTATATTAAACCAATAAAATTGCGCAATTTTCCTCGCTTGATAGAATCAAGCTATATTATTTGTTAATTTTTCACATCTCCGCTCCGCTCCGCTTCAGTGGAATGGAAACGTACCCTTCTTATCTTATCTTGTCGTGGGGGCTGACTGGGATCTTTTGTGTTAGCCCCAATACTTTTTGCTTTCTTCACTATATACAATACCATTGAGGGGAAGAAACCTAAGATCTTCCGGTTTTGGGTATCCATCTCCGAGGCACGTATCCTTAGGGCTGAGCTTCATCGGGCAGCACCGAATCGCATTTTTCAACGCTCTTTCCCTTTCTGTTACTCAGGAACGTCATTGGCTAGAGCGAGAAAGGTCGCAGCACTGCCGGTGCTGCCGCGTGCGATCGCATTCCCGCTATCTTTCTTGCCCTAGCTAATGCCGTTCCTGAGCGACATAAAAGGATGAAGCGACGGAAAAATGCGATGCGGTGCTGGCAGATGAGGTTCAACCCTTATACTCAGTTTCAGAAACGCTCATTAGAGTTAATCCCCCATTAAATCTCTTGCTAGCTTTTACTACGTCTAATGAGGTTAAATTCGGTGAAGGAAAACATCGTGAGGAAACCTACATGCTTCAATTTCGAGGCGTGTATTGTACCCACTGTCCATTAAAAGTGGCGACGAGCTCACCCCCCCCCGTCACACTGAACAGAGTTTCGGTATTGGTGAAACGTGGATGTTCTGAGGTTTCAGAATATCTCTGACTACCCCCTCGGGGAATATACTCGTGAGCATATGCTAACTCTAATGAGCGTTTCTGCAACTGAGTGTTACACTATGATATCCTGCCCATGATTCTATTCTATTATGACTATTGCAGTAGGTAGTACTAGTACTAAGTGAACATTTACATTTTTATGCAACTAAATGCCGTGGTTGGTCCAGTGGCGAGTAACCTTGCCTGCCGTGCAGGAGGCGATGGTTCGATCCCCGTCCATGCCGACTCGTACCAATGAGTTTTTCGGAATTTATGTACGATTTGTAACACCACTGGCTTTTCGGTGAAGGAAAACATCGTGAGGAAACCTGCATGCTTCAATTTCGAGGCATGTATTGTACCCACGGTCTATTACAAGTGGCGACAGGCTCACCCCCCGTCACACTGGACAGAGTTTCGGTACTACTGGTGAAACGTGGATGTTCTGAGGTTTCAGGATATCTCTGACTACCCCCTCGGGGAAAATAGTCGTGAGCATATGCATGCAACTAAATCCCAAGCAAGTGGCGATTTTTTGGGGGAGGCCTATGTCTAGCAGTGGACGTCAATCGGCTGAGATGATGACGAAGTCCCCCAATATGGCCTAGAACAGTGGTGCTCTTAGATTTTTAGGCGCCACATACGAATTCGAAAGGATTCCAAATATTAACTGTCGGGACAAAAATAGATTAGAGAACTTGTTTCCAGCGTGGCTAATGAATATAATTGTGTTGCAGATACGACTGCGAGTTCGAGGTGAAGGTGCGGAACGCGCAGCTGGCCGGCTACGACTGCGCCATCGTGCACAATGTCAACTCCAGCGACCTGGGTCAGTGCAAACAAGTCTAGCACCATCACCCTATCTGAACTGCCTCCGTGTTCTAATGGTTAAGAGCATTGGGCTCTTGACACGGAGGTCGTGGGTTCGATTCCCACGGGGGACACTAGTGATATGTCACTTTGTGCGTTTTTCCCCAGTTGGTTAGGACATTGCAGGCTGAATCCACCTGATTGTCTGACAAGAAAGATGATTCAGTGCTTCGGATGGCACTTTAAGCCGTTGGTCCAAGCTACTATCTCTGGTAGTAGTCGTTACAAAAAAAACCACGTCAGAGGCCGTAAGGCGGTTTGAATAAACTCTGACACCAGCATAGGTACTATGACAGTATGACACCGTGATAAAGCGCTAACACATCTTCGCTCTCTTTCTATTTGCACGTGAAAGAACGAGATAAAAGACGTGATACAGCCGTATCACGTGTAGCATGCTACCAGTGCAGGGCTTGCCCACACGATAAGAAGACCTCCCGACCCTATATGAACAATTTGAGCTACATTGCTTTATTTAGTTTACGTTTTCAGTGAAATGCACTTGGTATTGCTGCGGCAATGAACCTTATATTGGATCGGAAGGCGTAGTGCGAGCTGATGTGCTATTTTGAATCATAAGATTCAAAATCGTCTTCAAATGATGTAATAATATCCATAGTAATTTAGACATTTTCTACTGCTGATTTGAACGTGTGACATTCAAATATCACACTCGTGCATATTTTAACTCGCACAACCAAATTTATGTAGGTACTAAGGTATTATGTAGGTTTCAAACGATAAATTCCCCGCTTTAATACCTACCTACACCAGACCCAGTACCTATTGACAGAAGTTCGCGCAAAAATGTATCTAATGAAGCTTGACTCGTTTTTATTACTTCGTACAGCGCGCGACTAATGTGACGTTGCAGTCTGGCAGAAATCAATCAAACATAGCGTACGATGCGACAACGTTTAGGTGCTTATCTCTGTACCTACGGCCGATTGACGGTGGCCTGCTACAGCTTCGATAGGCGTGTTTTTTTAATGCTAATATCGAGAAGTGTGACACATCGTCGCGGGGGTGATTAATGTCATTGTTTATCCGTAGGGCGGTAGAATGGCAGAGCAGGGCACTGCTCGATGTTGATAACAATGTTTACTTGTCGTGCTTGCGGCGAGCACTTGTCTCTCGTATTGTGTTCTTTTTATTTGTTTTACTTTTTAACCATAAACATATCCGCTGCTCCAAAATAAAATACTGTAGATGCCTATTAAAAAACATGTTGTTCTTTTTTTTACAAGATTTAATGTTTCTTGTTCAACTGGATCAGAATTGAAGATACT
Source organism: Agonopterix heracliana (assembly GCA_963693445.1). Lineage (NCBI taxonomy): Eukaryota > Metazoa > Arthropoda > Insecta > Lepidoptera > Depressariidae > Agonopterix > Agonopterix heracliana. The sequence continues at coordinate 3,587,016 of OY856308.1, forward strand.
TTTTTAAACATTTGGGAAAAATATCAACGAAACTAACCACTCATAATTTAATATATCGTGTACAGTCATTGAGTTATTATAACTATGTGTACAGTAAGTAATTGATACAAGATAAATTCTTGAATGTGGCTCTGGTGTAAGTTAAGTATGTAGCGTTATTCAGTGTTTTATTTTGGAGCAGAAAATATGCTCACGACAGAGATAGTAAGGGAAGATTTATTTTTTAAAGATATGTTACATTACGAAAATGTGTAATTTAGAAGTTTTGTTTTTGGAATTCATCAAGAATTAATGGATAGGTAAGAAAAAGCAGCGTTTGTCGTATAAAGAATGTTTTTTTTTTCTTTTTAAGTACCTACCTAATTAATAAATCAATAGATATCTTATCAGTCGAGTAAATAAGTAATTGAATATTCGCATAGAATAACTTTGCAGATGTCGTCACTATAATCACCGAGGATTTATTCAGAGATATTCTGACAGAAGAAAACTGAGGGTTCCGTACCCTATTACCAAAGTGAATATAATAATAATAATAGTCAGGGCGCTCTCGGGTCTCTCTAGGCCTATCGTGCGGGGGTTGCGGGTGGCGGGGGGAGCGGTCCCAGTACCCCATAACCTGCACGCTGTACCCCAACGGCCGATGCCTCAACCCTCCGCGCAAGCCCCCCGCACTCCGCGCGAGCAACGACTCGCCGCGACCACTAAGCGCACCTACTTTATTATATGTATTTACGCTATGCTATTACTAAGCCTGCGCTGCCCGTCCGTCCTACCCAACCCGACTCTAAAAGGGCTGTATTCTTTGAACCGTAATAGGCAGCGAGGTTTTTTTGAGTCCAAATTTTACAATCGAAATTATTTACGAAAATACCAGCTTGTTACCATACCGAACTAATACAATCTTCATCATCATCATCATCACCTATATACGTCCCACTGCAGAGCACAGGTCTATCCTTGTAAAAAGGAGATTATAAATTCGATGTTTGTTCAGTTTCACCCTATACAAGGTGTAACTAAAACAAAACACCCTAGTAATGTTTATAGGGGTGGTTTAGACCATCAAACTGAACATGTTTCACTACGGAGCCAACGTCGATAAAAACATCTGCTGTCCCATACATTTGAGTAGATACTATAGTTTTGTATGAAACGGCAGATTTTGAATTTTTTCTATATGTTGGTATCCTGAAAGCCATTGTTGAAAGTAACCGTGTCCACTGCTACGGCACATGTCCCAAATTACGAGTTCCGTTTTTGTATTTTTGACTCATCATAGTTTTCATAAGTCTTATTGCCATTAGATCTTTGTTTTTTATTTTTATTTATTTATAGTAAAATGTTGATGGTCTGAAGAGCCTAAGGTTTGTAACGCATACAATTTTACACCAAGTTTATTTGTGTTTTATGCTTCTCCCACAGAGACGATGTCAGGAACCCACACTGCGGATATAGTGATACCCTCAGTGTTTGTGAGCGACAAAGACGGTCTTGCACTCTCGAAGGACTACCTCTATCTAAGCGGGTGAGTTGTTGAGAAGCACGCTGGGGATATAGTGATACCCTCAGTGTTTGTGAGCGACAAAGACGGTCTTGCACTCTCGAAGGACTACCTCTATCTAAGCGGGTGAGTTGTTGAGAAGCACGCTGGGGATATAGTGATACCCTCAGTGTTTGTGAGCGACAAAGACGGTCTTGCACTCTCGAAGGACTACCTCTATCTTAGCGGGTGAGTTGTTTAGAAGCACGCTGGGGATATAGTGATACCCTCAGCGTTTGTGAGCGACAAAGACGGTCTTGCACTCTCAAAGGACTACCTCTATCTTAGCGGGTGAGTTGTTTAGAAGCACGCTGGGGATATAGTGATACCCTCAGTGTTTGTGAGCGACAAAGACGGTCTTGCACTCTCGAAGGACTACCTCTATCTCAGCGGGTGAGTTGTTTAGAAGCACGCTGGGGATATAGTGATACCCTCAGTGTTTGTGAGCGACAAAGATGTTCTTGCCAGTATAAGTACGCTGAGGATATATAGTGAAAAAACAATTTAAAATTTGAATTTCCCGCGGTGTGCAAAACTAACTATCTTTACATATAACGATTTGTTTACGACTTTCTATTTATCTACATAATAATAACTATGTAACTAATTATACTACAGTCAATAGATATCATAAACAAACAAAGTCTGAATGGTAGTGCAGTAGGACTACATTTAGCAACAATATAGTGCCATTATAACAACTAATATTTGTTTCTAAATAGTTTAATTAGAGTAAACGACCTTAAAGCTTGTTTTGTTCCTTTTCGCTGTTGGGATTTGTGTTTTTTTTATCTCGTCCTCTTTATTTTCTTCACTTAGCACTTTGTGTTTATCTTTCATATAGTTTGTTTTGTTTTATTCCACGATGACATTTGCCAGGGGTATTCCTTGAAGCCTTGGGTTTCCCCCGGAAACAAAAAAATTCCCCACGAGCAAAAGTGAAGACGTGAAAATTTGACACATAAAAATAATGAAAGCAAATTATCTCATAATATAATTGACATTTTTTTAATTAAAATGGGTCTAATTTTGGGAAAGGAAACGAGAATACGAGATTATAATTGCGTCTATTTTTAACCTACTTCAAAAATTAACTAGTTTCTCAATTTGTCTGTATGTTTTATGTAGCTAAAATCATTCCGATCTGCAGTTGTAACTTTCGCACTGGTAGCTCGGTTGGGGAACAGCGCGACAGCAATAGATCTGTTCAAAACCAATTGTTCAAATGTGTTGCAGACCGCGTTTGCTCTTAACGCAGGGGGCGTAAGTGTGTTGCGAAGAACGTAATGTTGAGAAGGGATGTATCCTTACAGTTACTATATAATGGTGAACGGTGAGCTGCCGTTCAACATCAACACGCATCTGCTGCTGCCGTTCGCGATAGTCGTGGTGCTGTGCCTCGTCGTTATACTCATATTTATGGTAAGTTAATTCCTTACATACATGGAGTCATGGATGGTTATATCTAAACATGTATCCTTTATCGTTTTCTAGTTATCATAATACAAGTCCTGGCTAGATTTTGGTACTTTAAATGTGACTATATAATTTGTGTGACAATGTCCAAGATATTTATTATTATTATTTATTATAAATGCCTTGGTATAGAAATCAACAGCATTATAATACTTATTTATTCAAGTTACTAGGACTCGGAGTTAATAAATTGTGATCGCACACCTGTCCGCGCCGAACGCGTAATTAATATGCAAAAGATCATTATTGTTCTTCTTTTATCTTTGTTTGTAGTTTGTACGCATAACGTAAAAATGACTGACCAGTACAGTAGGGCTATTGTCTAAGTTTCGTTTAAGATAACGTATTATGACTGTACTAAGGAAATTTTTAAGTATTATTTTGTTTCTATGATCATCAGTAATCATCACCACATCCATTGTCGGAAATTAATTAACTAAATATTAAGAAGCAGAATCGATAAGAACTGCCAAAGATTGCCATGTCGATTTGATACCGATTTAATCGGGTAGTTCTAGTTACACAATAAGACCCCAGTTTCTGATGGAGTATTCAGAAAAATGAACATTTTATTATTCTCTTTAAAACATCTTACGACATCCACAAGACGAAACTGTCTTGTCTATCTAAGCTAGGCATCACACGATATGACGTATTTGTTTAACTAAAATAAATAAACTATTAATCTGTATTTAACTAAAATGTATATCTTTGAACAGATAGTAAAATGCATAAAAGACCGTCGCCGCGCGAGGCGCCATCGCCTACCGAACCGGTGTCTGAAGAAGATACCGACGTGCAAGTTCAGCAAGGGCGACCCGTACGACACGTGCGCCATCTGCCTGGACGACTACACGGAGGGCGAGCGGCTGAGGGTGCTGCCCTGTGCACATGGTATGTACGCACATAATGTCCGTGTTATGTACACACGTAATGTCGATCAGCAGGGGTGAGCGGTACATATACCTCGACGACTACACGGAGGGCGAGCGGCTGAGGGTGCTGCCCTGTTTCACATGATATGTACACACATAATGTCTGTGTTATGTACACACGTAATGTCAAACCTCAAGAGACGACTACACGGAGGGCGAGCGGCTGTGATCTTTCTCACTTACCTATCAAGTGTACGAACAATTTACAGAACTGATAGTTTGTACAACAGCTTTCTTTTCATTAATTAAATATTTCCTTTAACTTATCCCTCTCTTATGTCTATTCTGCAGCGTACCACGCAAAATGCATAGACCCGTGGCTGACCCAGAACCGGCGCGTGTGCCCGGTCTGCAAGCGACGCGTGCTGGCCATCGGCGAGACGAGGCGGCGACGAGACTCCAACTCGGACTCCGACGACACCGAGCCCCTCATCAACGAGCAGTCGCAGACACTCACACAGGTATCATAATCAGCCTACAGGGTGCTTACAGCCTAGAGGGAGTGGTGGGCCCAGTACAGATTGCTGGAGGTTAGTTAGTGGTCAACTTGCTGTCAGAGGATTTTCAAGCCGCTTTAGTAGGCTGACGCCTCTGCCCTGCCTTTACGAAGAGTTACACCGCCATCTTACGAAACTATCCGGAGCCAACGAAGTCGGAGACGATCGACATGAAATACCACTAAACGGTTACCCATCCAAACACTGCTTGGAACTGTCGTCGCTTAGTCGCTTAACTTCGGTGATCGTTTCCAATACCGAAAATCTACGGCAACGAACAAGTGTGCTTTTGAATCATCATCATCATATCAGCCGACAGACGTCTACTGCCTCATGGGTATTAGGACATGGCCTCCCCCAAGGATCGCCTCATCGACCGGTCCTTGCGCTGTCCTCAGCCAACGGGTTCCCGCCGCCGCCGCCTTCACCAGGTCGTCGGTCCACCATTGTAAACCTACCCACGCTGCGCTTTCCGGTACACGGTCGCTACTCGAGAACTCTTCGGCCCCATCGGCCATCGGTTCTGCGAGCAATGTGTCCCGCCCATTGACACTTCAGAAATTCTTTGGGCTACGTCGTCGGCTACTCTAGTTCAGAAAATCTCTTCATTTCTAAATTTGATTTCGCGGGGAAACTCCGAGTATAATAGCCCACTGCTGCCCCATATAGCGCCATGATGTTGAATGATGATATTTGAATGTTAATGTTTGGTCTCGCAGGGCGGCACGTTCGAGCAGCAGAGCGAGAACCCGTTCGCGCGCGCCACACGGTTCATGGCGCGACTGCGCGCGCGCACCGAACAACCCCCCGCCCCCGCTGCCGCCGCCGGCGACAACAACGAGGTAGGTTGGCTTTTATTTATGTGCGGTATGGATTGACGAACCATTTTTGCTATTATAAAGAAATGATTATACAGGGCTAAATTGATATAATTAGCATCCGTTTAAACTAAGAGTCAACCCATCAAACTTAACAACTTTTAGTATGGGGGGCAAACTGATCGGAGCAAAAATAAAATCAGCTGTTGCATAATGCAGTTTAATATGGAACAGCTGTTTTTTTTTGTCCCGATCGGATTGATCCCTAGTAAAAGTTGTTCAGTTTGATGGGTAGACTCTTAGTTTAAATGGATGCTAATGATATCAATTTCACTCTGTATACTCATTTTGTAGGAAATGAGTAGATTTTGTAGGCCCAATTCTGAAATTTGTAGCAAAAGTAAAGGGAAGTTACATCAACATAAAGATTAATCCAAACATTTGAATTGAAGACCCACCTGTGAACTGAAAAGTATTTGATGGATATTTTTGTAGGATTTAGTACGAATTGAAAAAAGATCCGACATAAAAAAAAATCCGCTCTGTTCGAGTAAAATGGAAAAAAATTACAATAGGTACCCAATGATTTGATTGTGTGGCTCCTTTATCCAGATGCTTCTTTTTGTTTTGGTTTCTCGTTTTTTAAATAAAATTGAAAAATTACCAACTGCCAATACGGGTCTCGCTTTCGTCAAATGAAGTTTCAGTCATTTCTTTTACTTCTTAATGTATGTCACAACCTCTTTTATCTTTTCTGTTTGCAGGAGGCGCCTTCAACAGAAAATGACCTAGACAATACAGTGAACGATGAAAAGTAAGTAACTTAAACATATTATACAGTGTCCAACTTAATATGCTTGACGGGTTTTTAAGGGGATGATCAGACCATCAAACTGAACAACTTTCTCTATGGGACCAAAATCTAAATAGCGAAAAAATCTGCTGACCAAAACTGCAATCCTACTCGACCTAAATGTTCGGAACGGAATGGAAAAGCTGATTTCTTTTTTTGCTATTTCGATTTTGGTCCCATAGAGAAAGTTGTTCAGTTTGATAGTTAGAACCAATGTTTATAAAATCATCACCAGCGCCCGCGGCATGATCGCACGATAAAGCGCTATCGCGCCCTAGCTCCCTTTCTTTTTGCGCGTGAACGAACGAGTTAGCAGGCGCGATAAAACGTTTATCGATGTACCATGCCGCGGACGCAGGTGATTTTGTTATTTTCCTACTAAATGTACAGGAATTTAATTTCGAATTTTCTGAGAGTTCTAATACTTGGGCCTCATAGAGACTTAATTATGTTCCTTATCAGTAAGAGGATGGAATGGGATGAAAAAACGTTTTGTGAATGTTGCATTTTTCTAAATGACTAAATTTTTTACATAATCTGTGAACGCAATAGTAAAACTTACTCCAAAAGTTGGGGTCTTTAGTCTCTTAAAAAGTTTTCCTGTACCTATCTATAATGCTTCTGGTAGCTGCCCTCTGTGCCCCATTTCAACTTTCCATCCTGTATACAGGATGTAACAAAACACCCTATTAATACTTAAGGGGGTTCTTTACCATCAAACTGAACAACTTTCACTACGGAACCAACATCGAAAACGTGGAAAAAAATCAGCTGTCAGACAACTGCAGTACTGACTCGACTCAAATGTATGGGACAGCTGATTATTTTCTCGTGATTTCGAAGTCGTCTCCATAGTGAAAGTTGTTCAGTTTGATGGTCTGAAGAACCCCCTTAAGTATTACTAGAGTGTTTTGTTACACCCTGTTTGTATAACTTGGTGTAATAGTGTAGTGTTTTGTGCAGTAGCTCGGACACGCAGCCGCTGATAGCGGACACGGTGTCGACGCAGGTGGAGCGCCGCGCGCGCAGGTCTGGGCGCGCCCGCACGCGCTCCGAGCCGCGCCCCGCGCTCGCGCGCGTCGACCCGTGTCCACCCGTCACACCGCCCGCCCTGCACTCCGCCGACCACTCCATCAACAACGAGACAGAGACAGAGACAGCCGGGGAGATCGGTACGTTACACGACACATTGATACTCGCACAAGTTTTAAACCCGTATTATAGTAGACTAGTGTTTTCCCGCGACTTCGTCCGCACAAATTATATACCAGATTTTAAGTCAGATCATAAGCTATCAAACAAAAAAAGTTTTATCTAAATCGGTTCAGTAGTTTTTGCGTGATGCGCGAACAAACAAACAAACAAACACACAAACAAACAGACAGACAAAATTTCTAAAAAAAATTGATTTCGAGTCAGGGATACCTAAAAACCATATCGTATTTTTTTTTTTTGTAAATATCTTCAATGTACAGACACACTTCAGTTACAGTTTTATAATAGTTTAGATTACACACCGAGGGCAGGAAAGTAAGAAAGATCTCAGATCTTATGTTATTGATCAACAAACATGTGATCCGAGGCTTTCTTATTTACTGCCCGAGGTTAGTATACTATTTTTCTCCTAGAGGGAGGTGAAAAGCCGCAACTTCCTTTAGCGCAGCGGGACGACAATTGACGCTTTCCGTCCAGAGGGGAGAAAAACTAACTGCTGACGACCTACGTCGTAGGTCAGCGACAAATGGGCTGTAGTGCGCACGACTCAAACATTGAGTCGGAATTGTATAGCAGTCCACAGTGTTAGCACTGCGCGAGTATCATTGTTTTGAGCTTAGCAGCGAAAGTGTTAAGAGGGTACCGAGCCTATTGTGCTGCCCTCAATCGTATTTTTTTATTTCTAAACAATTGAACAACATTTACAATCGTAGAAAGAGAAGGCACTAGAAGGAAGCACGTGTCTTGTCATATCACTCAGTAAGAGATGCACATAGCAAATTCGCTCTAGTTAAAAAAGGAGACCGCTACTTATTGCTGTCCTTATCGACGTATCCACTTTTTTGTACTTCGGCCATCTGACTCCAAAATGTCACTTCATATAATTCGCTATCTCATACCCGGTTACACTGATATTCGGTCTACTAGCGATACGCGCGATACTCAGTACTGTTGCGCCCCGAAGTACTTTAGCGGGCCGCGTACGTTGCGCTCACAGAACATAATAAAGAGAGGTTAGAAAGGCTAAGTAGCGCTTTTGCTTCAGAGACGGCTGTCGCCACTTGTCTTCCCGCTCACGCTGCTGCAACTGTTCATGCCCTCTCGCTTGCACCACGCCGCGCACCATAGAAAAGATAAGAGCGTTGCTCATATCCTTGGCGCGCCTGCCCCGCCAAAATCGCCTTTCTAACCTCTCTTTATATGTTCTGTGGTTGCGCTCGTCTGTGTGCGTGCGTCGATTCAATTCTACGCCGTCCGTCCATTCGTATCTCATAACTTAAACCCTTTATCTCTCCCGCAGGAGTGGCGGCGCTACCGGCAACCCTCCCGCACGTCACACCGCACCACATGAACTTATGAACGTGCTGATGATGATCACCCTGTGTTTAGTATCTAACGTCTGACGCGACGCGACCTGTACAGAACTTACTAACTTACCTCGTACGATGCCTTCTTTACACCTCGTGTTCGTTTAGTGAGCGTTCTTCCTGTGGGTTTCTAGGGGATTTGATAGATGGCGCCTCGGTCTTCGCGAATGGAGGTCAAAATTTCAAAATGTGTTTCTTTAAAATACGAATAAAGAAGGAAAAGATGAGAATGCATGTCTTAATAGAATATTTCAGTATTCACGAATTATTTTAATAGAAAAATTGAAGCTGTTTACGTCAGACATGGCTGTATGGGCTTGATCCCTTGGCCTTTAACCGTTCAGTACCCGGCTAAGCGAGACAATGGGTGGGAGGCTACACAAGGAGCCGGCGGTAAACAAATTGTTAAAAAAGGCAGGCACAGTCTTGACATGCTTCGGCACATTTCTCTATGGTATGAACATGCTATCTGTAGAGATTTTTTTAGGAAGTAAATTTAAAGAAGAAAAGAAAAACGCTCATTGGTGCCTAGCTATGGTTGAGTGGACGTGCTATTTCGTTACTTTATTCGATCATTTTAAATTAAATATGCATCGTTTTAGATACAGGTCTTAGATCACTAATAATCTTATCTAAGCTATCGCGCCTTAACTCTCTTTCTATTTGCGTCGTTCGCGCGCAAACGGAACGCGATCGCGCGCGATGTGCGTGAGTCTATCTTATAAGCTCTAGCAAATGACGTTCCTGAGTGACAGAAAAGGATGTAGCGACGGAAAAATGCGATGCTGTGCGGCCTGGTGTAGTTCAACCCTAAAGGTTATATTCGATTGCAGCGCCCCCGAACCAGGTTTTTTTTAATTTTCTGGTCAGGCTTTAACTAAAGGAACAATAATTAGTTTTAACCCACCTTAGTATTACGAGGGTTTTGGAAATGATAGTAGTTTTATTTGCTAATAATTCGAATGTGAAATCTGAATTGTGAATGGTTTTATTGTAAAGGCGAAAATGTTCTCGAAAAGAAACTCAAATGTAACCAATCTTTTTTTTTAAAATGCGAATTTGAATTTAATTGTTGTACATTAAAGATATTTGCTTTGGTATCTGGCAGCTGTGTTGTTTTGTTTGTAAATGTATGAGAGATTATAAACATTTGTAACAAATTGCCCGCATGACAGGGGTGGTCAGAGGGCTTCGCTAACATAAAATCCCTTATTCGATGGGCTGACCTAGATAGCTAGATAAATATCCTACAGGCGGGTTGCAAAATGAAAGAGGAACACGTATTAAATAAAACTATCTTTATTTAAATCCCGACCAGAAATATAAAAAACCTCGCCATGTTGCGGAAAATCATTGGAACTAATTTTTGTACTTGGAACACTGACATTAAAGGTGACAATCGATTGCAGCGCCACCAAACCAGGTTTTTTATATTCCTGGTCAGGCTTTACTTCTAAACTGGGACACAACAGGGGATTCCCTATACTAACACTGAAACTGATCTTATTACCTGACACTGACCTAATTTATTCCCTAACCCAAGAGGGATAACCATCTTTGCCTGAAGGATTACGCTTGACCTGCTGTTAGGAATAACTTAATGTGACAGCTAGGCACGTATGGATATTAAATAGGAAATTATACTTAAAGCTGCAGGTCCCTAATAATGTAGTGCGCGAGATCCTTTATAGTTAACATTTAATTGGAGTAAATTTTTTTTACCGTCTTGTACCCACCAACAAATTGTATGCTGTACCCGCAGAGTAAAGATACGAAAGCACTATTTGTATAAAATTAAAACCATCCATGTATATAATTATTAATAATTTAGGATGTTACTAATAAAATGTGAAGTAGAAACTAAATTGTTTGTCACTCTTCTACTGGTGTTGCCCAAACGTGGACGTGACGAAACATTAGTTCAACGGTATCTAAGGCGCATCGCTCACTGCGCGGAGTCGAGGAGCGGAAAAGTAGGCGTAGACCACAAAATAAACAGGTCCACAAGGACGGTTCCATGCAAAGGCGAAACTAGGTAGTACAGTCAACATCAAAAGTAAATGAATGATGACGAAAGTAACACTCAAAATTATTATCGGATAATTTTAATAGTGCTAGTAGTTTTATCTGAAGTTCACTTAAAGCTGTGTCATACGTCACATACGTTTACATGATTTATTTCAGTTTAAATTTCATCATCATTAAATTTCGCTGAAGTTTATTGACTTGATCCAGATCGCCGTACGTACAGTGATTCACTCGTTGCATGGAGCCGTCCTTCTGAACCATTTTGTGCGTAGACGATTAGGCTGCGTGTCCACCAGAGATGTGCGAGGTAGCGAGGCGGTGAGCGAGGAAACAATCCGTCAATAGCGCGCTCGCTTGATCACGTCATTGGGAAATTGAAGCACTCCCATTGGCCGATTTTTTCCTCGTTCACCACCGCCTCCTTATCTCTGGTGGAAAAGCAGCCTTAGCCTTCATTCACTCATTCGCGCCTCCTTGCCGATATTGTTGATACCATAAAATTATTAAGGTATAATAACTTAATGGTTTAAATAGACATATTTTTAATAAGCTGTTAATTAAATTAGACTTTTAATCATAGACAGTGCATTATTATTTTGTTATTTTAGAACCAATAATTATTGTGACTGTTTTATTATCCGCGAATATTTTATTTGTATCATTTTATGGAGCCGAGAGACCATATCGTGTTAAGAAACAAGTGTAAAAGTTTTTTATCTAACTTATAATTATAACAGTAAATAAAAGGGTACCAAACCAAAAGTTTGTGATTTTGTTCATCATTTTGCTAAAGAACTGTAATGTTCTAGGCTTCTAAAATGTATAAATTACAAATTGAGATCACATTGGATGGAAAAACGTTTTTTTTTTTTTTTTTCGATTTCTGTGTTGCTCTCTTGGTAAAAGTTGTACAATTCGATGAATTAAATCATTCTTTCGGCTTGGTACCGGTCATTTACTTTGTTAGTCGACAGTTATTGTAAATCAATGGATCCTTATAGCAAAACTGGTCCCTTTTGATCCAGGCTCACTTGTATTATATCTGGTCCCAATATTTAAAAAATGACCAATTATCTTCTAACAAAATTATGTGCAATTGTTTTCTATAACTTCGATCGAGTTGTAAAAAAACTAGATTAATTTTAAAACTAATGTGATACCTGTAACTGTGTATGTATTTTAAATTTAAATCTTGTGTTGAAAACGTGATGTGCAACGTAAAAGTGACTTTATTGTATATGTTCGCTAATGTATAGATTTGCAGTTTTCGGCCCAGGATATCGGAGCTTCCTTGAAGTTTGCGAATTATTAGGATAAAAACCAAAGAAATAAATCGTTTGACACGTAATAAATCTTTCGTTTCAATAACTACTGTGTATAATTCCTAACCTTTCCTGTATTATGTCTATTCAGGGTTGACCCACATCTATCAGCTATCTTTCTCGCTCTAGCAAACGACGTCCCTGAGCTGAGCGACGGAAAAGGATAGAGCATGAAAAAATTCGATTCCGTGCTGATAGATGTGGGTCAACACTAGACGGACTATGTCCGGAAAACAAAATTTCAGTTTCATTACACGTAATTTTGTTAGTAAATATCCAGGGTTCGAACTGGTTCGAAGTGATAATTATCATTGATAATTATAATTATCTTGATAATATACGTTGATAATTATAAAATTTATCGGAAACACAAAGCTTGCGCTAGCAATGTCACGCCATGTATATCCGATCACAATTCGCGAAAAAAGAAGCTGCCAAAGACGAAATCATTTTTCTCTCTGTTTTTCTCTGATGAGAAACTATTATGCCAAAGACTAGGTCCTGTTCGGTCTGGATAAAGGTTTAACTACACATGGCCGCACGCGATCTCATTGTTCCGTCGCTCCATCCTTTTCTGTCACTCAGGAACGTCATTTCGTTCTCTTATTAGTTTGTGGTCATTTCCTAGAGTCTTCGGTCTGGATAAGAGTGTTTTAAATCAAAAGAATCATTTTTAGAACTTTTAGTTAGAAATTTCTCTCCGAACTAAGAATGCTTGGATAATTGTCAAAGAAAATTGTTATCTTGATAATTTCGAACCCTGTAAATATCTGCTCAGCGCCTCAGGGGTAAGACATTGATCGACGGTTTGTCCATACAAAAAGCACGATTAGTATGGGACGCCGTTCGTCACGTCTCTATGCGTACAGTGTATTGATCGTGATATTTGTGTGGGAACAAACCGTGGACACGAAATACGCCTCGACATTGAAGCGTAGGGAAGCATGAATATAAATCTGTGTGTCCGGTGAATAACGGTCCAACTCAAAAAATGCAACTTTACAGGAGAGCATAAAAACATAATTTTTTGGTATAAAAAATTATTTTCTCGAAAACCATTTCATATTTTTGCAAGCTAATCACTGTGTCTTCTAGATATTTTTATGTTCTTTTATTAGTATATGGTTTAGTCTATGAAATACTTACCGTGCTGGAGATATTTCGTTCAGAAGTTGAATTAAACCTTTTGACACTAATAACAATACGTTACATTATGATTTAAATTGAGTTAGGGCCTTTTACACTTCACAATAACCTTGGTGTGAAATGGTTTATGTTATTTTTTAATTTCATTTTAATTCCATCCCTTTCTTTAATACACACCACCGGAAAACTAACTTTGTAAACTGAATCAAAACGAATTGATAAACGTAGTTTTATTTAGGTAAAACAAGCTCATCACAAAATTACAAAGTGTTTTTTGAGTTAAATTCTTTTTTACAAAGGTAATATTTTGTGCGTATAGATTTAAATCGAATATTTAATATTATTTTTGTGGAAAAATATAACAAACACTTGCAAAATGTACTTTCTAAGCTCACTGTTTAAGCTTTTAATATCCACCATATTCAGCATTATACTTAAGTGACACAAAAATTAGAAATTTTCTAGAAAAAATATTCATTTCGTTATAAGTAATTTTATCATATATTATGTAAATTTTTTTATGGGTAACACTAGCTTAGATGCAAATTTCGCGACGTGGGTAACGCCGCGTGGTATCAGTAATGCTGGAAAGTGAAATATTAAACAAAAAACCATTCTAAAAACAATACAATAACCAATTCTAAAGCGACGCATGCTTAAAAACTTATCAAGTTAGAACTCACGATTCTGTGCCTCAAAATTTTATGACCAGTCTGGTGTATTGTCATATTAATACACGTTTGATATCCGGTTCGCTTTGCAGTGTTGTTATTATACAAAATATACGATATTTTAGGAAAAAAATAATTTAATTTCAAAGAATAAACAACAGGTTCTTTCTTTACCACTCTATGTACAAGCCTATGCTTGAAGTGCGGTTCGGCAACCCCTAGCTAAAACAAGACCTGACATTATCACTTAGTTCAATCTAACAGTACCATCCTTTAAAAAAATCGCCAGATTGTATTCATACTAAGTGATTCTTATTCTCACTACATAAAAGAAAATATTTGGTGATAGACGGTTTAACTCACTTTTTCGACATACATTTTTAGTGAGATGTATAGCGTTCTCCCCAGTCCCAGATGATGTCAGTTTCCGTACTTAGCCCGCTATCAAACGTGCATCATATTCATGAGCCAAACTTGATTTTTTATGTAGGTATGTAGGTAGGTAGGTATGTATTAACTATTAAGGTTTTTGAAATTTGATTTAACTCAGATAAATCATATTTCACAAAACAAAATAAATTGTGACGAAGGATTTAAGTCGAAATAAATCCATGTTCACCTAATTTTATATTGGTTTTATGATCTAACTGTATTTCAACCATTGTGCACGATAAAAAAATGGACTTAAATCGTTTTGTAATAAGTCTATCTCTGGAATTATTAAAGGTATGAATATTTCAGTAACACCATTTTGTAGAGAAAAATAAATTGAGTATTATGGCCTTAAAAACTCATTTTGGATCTAAGTTGAGTTAGACCGTTATTCACCGGACCCACAGAAATAAAGCCAAACAAGTACCGACAATGTTTTTATTCCACGCAATAAAAATCACATAGAAATCGTTACTTATATACAAAATTAATACATAAATAACTGCATTGATTACAAAATTCACAACGACCTCTTCAAGAAGTTATCATCCATATCAATTTCAATGTACATCTTATTATTCTTCATAAAATAGAACTTACAATACTTTGCAACAGTATTGAGACGAAATTGCAAATACGCTAAAAAACATCAAACTATATAACACCGACCGTATGTGATATACCCTTATAGCAAAAACCAACTATCTGCAACAAACTATCCAGATTTATCTATGAAATCTATTCAGTTTCCTTCAATTTTAATGCAGATAATTTGATTCTGCAATACGGGTACGACGTATCCTTATTGAAAAAACAAACTATCTACACTAAAATTTAACCAAAATTGAAGAAAACTGAATACATTTTATAGAAAAACTGGATAGTTGGTTGCAGATAGTTGGTTTTTGCAATAAGGGTACGATATAGTGATTAGTAGTATCGATGTGAAAAGGCAACATTTTATTTTTCTATAGCAAATTAGAGTTTTGTTGCTAACTGTTTTCATCTTGAAATAACGTTACTAACACAAATGGACGAAAATAAATGATATACAATACAATAACGTTGAAAATACATACATTCGAGTTTGCCACAATAAAAATATCTTAATAGAAAGCTAGCCTTTGTACATGTTTTTTCTATTATTATTTGTATCAATGTGTCTGTGTATTGTATACGATAAATGTAAAAATGTATTCTTAAATAATCGCAAGCTCTTGTGAATGGAAATGAAGAATACCTAATCCTTTCTTTAGAGACCAGCGGCCGTAGCTAGTATGGCAGCGTGATATAGCGCTGTCGCGCCTTAGCTCTCTTTCTTTTTGCGCGCGAACGAACGAGATAAAAGGCGTGATACAGCCTTTTCGCGCGCACCATACTATGGCCGCAGGCCGCTCGCTAGTTGGAATGAGTCTATGTATACGCAGTTTTCAGAAATATCCTTCAACATTTGAAGTATAATAATCTTCAATTTCAATTAATCTATATATTCTTGTGGATTGAGATGTGAAATAATGCGAAGTTGGCTGTGTTAAAAGTGAAATGAGAATTTTAAGTGTTTGGAAATTTCGTATAATTTCTGTGAAATTAGAATTAAATATTTGTGTTATACCGCTTTTGCTTCCGCTATTATTGCTCTCGCTTGTTCCACCGCTTTCCTGCAAAGATAGTTTAGCGTTAATAGACGGTTTATACGAATGTCTTAATGTTCGATGCTAATAAATGATAGATAACATTGGATGAAATCTGACTCCAAACTTTATTGATATTTTATAAAACGATATTACATTCGTAAGAATATTAGGAAAACCTAATACAGAGAGAAATACAGACACACTCACACGCGCAGGGCGCCGGAGCGCGGGAGTGTGAGTGTGAGTGTGTCTGTATGTACTCACAGATGCAGCGGGTTGTCGGTGTCGAGGCGCTGCAGCGCGAGGCGCGTGAGGGCGCGGGAGTGTGAGTGTGAGTGTGTCTGTATGTACTCACAGATGCAGCGGGTTGTCGGTGTCGAGGCGCTGCAGCGCGAGGCGCGTGAGGGCGCGGGAGTGTGAGTGTGAGTGTGTCTGTATGTACTCACAGATGCAGCGGGTTGTCGGTGTCGAGGCGCTGCAGCGCGAGGTGCGCGAGGGCGGCGAGGCGCGTGAGGGCGCGGGAGTGTGAGTGTGAGTGTGTCTGTATGTACTCACAGATGCAGCGGGTTGTCGGTGTCGAGGCGCTGCAGCGCGAGGTGCGCGAGGGCGGCGAGGCGCGTGAGGGCGCGGGAGTGTGAGTGTGAGTGTGTCTGTATGTACTCACAGATGCAGCGGGTTGTCGGTGTCGAGGCGCTGCAGCGCGAGGTGCGCGAGGGCGGCGAGGCGCGTGAGGGCGCGGGCGCGCAGGGCGCCGGAGCGCGGGAGTGTGGAGGCGAGCGCGGTAGCTGCGGTGCACATGTGTGTGGGAGGAGCTGCGCCCGCGCCGCAGCATAGCGTCTCTGTGGGGGGAGGCAGAGTATAACAATGAGTACTATAGGACGCTGGAGCTACTAGTGCTACTGCAACGCGGTGCCCCCAACAAGCCTGAGGTCCGAACCCGGACTCACCCCGCTGCGGAGCCAGCCCACGTCCACGACTACCCGTTGAGTCGCCAGGACAGTGGGCCTGCCTGCCCAGCCGATAACACCCCCAGGGCTAATAGGTTGCCCACCAGGCTTCCCCTAACGGGGGTCCCAGTGGGACCGTTCCACCCGGTGCGTTTGACCTCGCCGGCGGCCACACCCCAAAGACTAACCACAGGCGCCTAGGCATATAAATAGATAGTAATAGTACACTATAGAAGCGAAACTATGGTTAAACCATCCCGTCTTCTGTGGTCAGTCACAGTTGACCAACTCTTGCAACTAAAGGCCGAAGAGACTACCCACGTAAAGGTATGCCGACAACCTGGTAGTAATCATTAGAGGACTGTGTCTAGACACAGTGTCCTTCCCGTAGAAAGAGCTCTTCACGCCATACAGACATGGTGCGATGAGAACAGTTTGTCGGTCAACGCAAACAAACCCGTCATAGTACCATTAACAAACAAACGAAACCTCAGAAAGCTAAAATTTTAAGTAAACTTTAATCAACCTACTAACAAAATTATGGATTTTTATCTGAAATAAATGAGTTTTTTTTTAAGAGTACCCAGTATTAATGGGAAAACTATACCTTACTCCAAAACCGGTAACCAACGCCTCAACTGGAACACGCATATTTAAACCGACATCTAGAGGGCCAAGACTCTGCATCAGCTATCGCTTTGCAGGGGTAGATGGGGAATATCCCATAAAATAGCCCTATGGCTTTACACCGCTATAGTTGGGCCAGTTGTATGTTATGCCGCAGCAGTCTGGTATAAAAAGACCCTCCAAAATCCACAATTGACACATGTCCACCTGCCATGGGCAAGCTCTGAAGGGGCACTGAAAACCACTTCATAGGCCCATAACAGTAGCGTAGCGAGGGGGCCGGGGTAAATGCCCCGGGCGGCACTTTAATAGGGGTGGCAAATTTGGGGAAAATATAGATTGATTGAGCTCTGTCTATAACTAATTATAAAGAGAAAAGTCAAGCTGTGAAGTGTTCAACACGTTACTGTGTCTTCCATGTCTACACAAAATAAAGAGTTCTGACCACAGCTAAGAAGTGTTGCTAAAAATTTCGAGCTTGCTTCGCTCGATCCATAGCTTTTACTTAGGCTACTTTGCACATGTTTTAAACAGTAAAAAGCTCTGGCTCTACTAGTGCTCTAAACGATTCTTAATGAGGAGGAAAGTCGAGCTCGCTTCGCTCACTCTAAGTTTCTATTTTTGCATCGATAAACCAAAAGATGTCTGACCTCAACCCGAATCGAAGTGCAAAAAAATTGTGGCGGCAAAATCGGTCTTTGCCCCGGGCGGCAGAAACAGAAACCCACGCTACGCCACTGGCCCAGAACCCATACGAGCTCATGCCAGGGACCAATAAGGGTCGCCGTTGATACGTCGTCAACATCATCATCATCATATTTGAAGGAAAAGGGAAAATCTCCCGAGAACGCAGCCCAACATTTCTTAGTCGGATGTTGTATTAATACCATAGACATCTTATATACAAACAAGACTCACAATCAACGTTCGAAAAATGGCACAACCAAAAGAGCTCGGATGAGCTCTTTTTTGTACTAGCTGACAGTTAACAAGAGAAATACTACTATGTTTATGAATCAAATACATCGTATTAGTGACAACCAGCAGCATGCATACTTAATTTGTACGGTTTTTTGCGTCAATGTGCACAAAAATTTGCTAAGATTTTATATGACACTGTGGGTCTAGTATAGGAGGTCAATGATGAATATTATTATTATGTGTCTTACGATCCGTAATCACGGGCAATTAAGTCCCGGACCTTTGGAAGGCGTGCATGGAGCCGAAGCCAACATGTAGAGGCCCGTTCAGAAGACAAGTTAATCTAAATGTAAGGGATACACATGGCGGATACCATCTCCGAGCGCACAACATGATACACACGGGGATGGTCCCCGCCAGGTGTAAAGACTATTGGAGTCCGGCGCTATGGCCGTGATGGAAAAATAAGGTCTTGGGCTATAGAGGTGAAAGTTGGATGGATGGATACTGGGCTATGGGAGGAGACTAACGGACGCCTGCCATGACAACTAGTCTCAAAATTGTAAATAGGGCAGGCGGTGACTCGCCAACTCGTCGAGTGGGCCCCATAAAACGGCCGCACGCACAAAGTGCGACAATGGGGCAACATCCCATTGAGCGGCTAAAGGTTGTCGAGAGGTGCGGCACCGGTTTCACCATCGCGGGGTTTACCCCCGTGAGCGGGTTTCCCCGTTATTACGCCATTACGTGCAATACACTTCCAACCTGGAGCATAGGTTCTTTGCTCTTGCGATTCCACTCTGGCCGGCCAATGAAGGCAAGCCAGAGGTAGGGGGGTGTGTTACTGTCTGTGGGGGTGTGTGTGTAAGCGCATGTCTGTATGGTCCCCCTGGATAGGGGTTCGCGGTGTCGCCACTCACCGTCAGCTCGCCACAAGCTGCCCCCGCGGGGATATTATTATTATTATGTGTCTTACGATCCGTAATCACGGGCAATTAAGTCCCGGACCTTTGGAAGGCGTGCATGGAGCCGAAGCCAACATGTAGAGGCCCGTTCAAAAGACAAGTTAATCTAAATGTAAGGGATACACATGGCGGATACCATCTCCGAGCGCACAATATGATACACACGTAATTATTATTATTATTATTTATGATACACTAGCAGCTTAGAGCTGATGCGTGTATATCACTGCACTTGTTTAGTTTCTTAAGTATTGGTCAAGTCTATTTTTAAATGAGTTCACTGAAGGCGCAGGAATACTAAGTATTTTGCAAAGTATTGCTATTTAGGGTTCACCATCTGATTGGCTTAGTACGTGTGACGCACTATTTCGCGCTAGACAGAGTAAGTCTTCTGATTGGCTGTCATGTCATACGTGTGACGTGATGCACTGTGTCCTATTGTTTACATTATCAGACTTAACGCCGCATTGGGCAAGTGTGGTGGACCTTTGGGTGCCTGAGGGTAGGCCTTTGCCCTGCAGTGGGACGTATGTAGGCTGTTGATGACAATCAAACTTACCAATAAGAGACATGACCGTATCGTCGGCGTTCAATAGAGGCGGGGGGCCGGTCAGCGCCAGCGCGGACCGCAGCAGCCGACCTCCGGCGCCGAGGCATCGCCGCCAGAACGCTCCGCCCGGTCCATCCATTATACTGTGAAAATTACATCAACAATTTGTAAGATAGACCTGTGGGATGCTACTGCAGCCTCCTCTCACAAATAACGGTAAGAGGGAGGGGGCGCGATGCGGTTTGGTGGAGGCAAGGTAGAAGTCAAATAAGGGTTGAACTACACATGGTCTATTTTATATGGTCTAACAAATGACGTTCCTGAGTGACAGAAAAGGATGGAGCGACGGAAAAGTGCGATGCGTGCGGCCATGTGTAGTTAACCTAAAGGTTAACCCTTATTGTAATCCCTTCGTCCTCTGCGGGGATTTCGAAATAGGCCCCGGAGAGGATTTCAGGATCACAATATAGATTTATTGTCACAGAATTTTCTAAAAATCTTACTTTTAATAATAAACTGTAACTATTTGTTATGCCAGGTTACAGGCCCGTAATAGCGGTTTCGCACTACGTCGCACAACTCGTAAAAATACGGTCCGGAAGTGGTAGTCGTAGAACTATTTCTTTGGTAGTTTACGCACTAGATCCGGCTTCCGTCATCCGATTTTACATACAACATTATTTTCACGGGTTCGGATCGGACTTAGTACGAAACCGCTCTAAACTGGCATAACAAATAGTTACACCGTCCATCCAGACTGACTGGACATGACGTTGATTAACTTCGGTGATCGTTTCAATACCGGAGTTCCACTATGACGGCTAAGATGGCAGTGTATAGTATTTTTGATAGGTACATACGGCGGCGGCAGCGCGGGCAGGAACACGTCGCACTGGAGCGCGGCTGCGAGGCGGCCACTAGTGGCGGCGGCTAGCCTCGGTAGGGCCCCGCGGCAGGAGGGCCCCGCGGCGGCCCGCACTATCACCTGCCGCAGCCTGATGCAGGCCCGCACACACATCGGGTCCCACGCGTGCTCTATCAACTCTGCAACGACACCAAACAACTACCTATGTCACCAATATGGGAGCGCACAACTAGTCAAAATAGCAACTCTAAGCCTGGGAATACACCACCGATTTAACATCCGATTGTCTGATCCGATCGTATATAAGTCCCTCTCCCTTCCTTCAGGATGGAGAGGGACGGAAGCTTCAGACATTATACTATTGTCTGATGCTTTCATCACTCTCCTTCGTGATGAGAGGGAGAGGGACTTATATACTATCGGATCAGACAACCGGATAGTAAATCGGATGTGTATTCCCAGGCTTAATCGAACATCAAAACATGATTTATTTTTATTTTCGTTTATTGAAGTAATCAACAGCGCTACAAACCAATTGTACAAAATAGTGAGCTTAAGATAAGGCCCATAACAGATTACTCTAAATTAAAAAGTTAATACAAACGTGGCAAAACAAATAGCAATAAGTGCAGGTTTACGGGTTTATTGCAGTACATTACAAGTACTTAGGCTGGTAAATATAATTATTTATAGGTATTAATTCTATAGAAAATACTACAGTATCATAAAAAAATTGTAGATTGTTATAGGTCTGAGATGAAGCAGAATTATTGTTATCAGTGCAGGCGAATTTGAAAGTGATTTGTATGAAAAATACTAACAATTGACGTGATCAACTTTTTATTACTCTTTATAGTTCATCTCTTCGATCTAGCACGTGCTAGCTACGTGCTAGATCGAAAGCGCCATGAGAGCGGATTAAGCAAGATACAAAGGACATGGACGTGGTAGTAGGGTAGAACGTCACGGAAGAATATTGAGGAGACCTATGGCCGAAGACCAATTGTTCAAGGCATTTATTTATTCATAGATTTGTACCAACAGAAACTGTGAAATGACAATACCTGTCACTTTAGGCAGCACCACTTTGTTGACGATGGCGGGTACGAGGAAGAGGTCCGGGTCCTCCCGTACGGATTCCTCCGTCACCCGCAAGGGTTCCTCCTCCTCGGACGAAGAGGAGTCGCTCGCCATACTCTTCGAACGGACCCCGTACATCATCAGACATATTGCTGAACATACCTGCCACTTTAGGCAGCACCACTTTGTTGACGATGGCGGGCACGAGGAAGAGGTCCGGGTCCTCCCGCACGGAGTCCTCCGTCACCCTGGAGGGTTCCTCCTCCTCGGGCGACGAGGAGTCACTCGCCATCCTCTCCGAACGGACCCCGTACATCATCAGACATATTGCTGAACATACCTGCCACTTTAGGCAGCACCACTTTGTTGACGATGGCGGGCACGAGGAAGAGGTCCGGGTCCTCCCGCACGGAGTCCTCCGTCACCCTGGAGGGTTCCTCCTCCTCGGACGACGAGGAGTCGCTCGCCATCCTCTCCGAACGGACCCCGTACATCATTAGACATCTGCAAGTCAAAGTATCGGAATACAACATTTTTGGAGTTTCCTTGAATTATAAATATGGATTTGTACATTCACGGATTTGAATTCTACAGGTGACATTGAAATGAGGCGACAAATTTTCGGAGGTTCAGCAAACTGCAAAAAACAGAAATTGCAAAAAAACGTTATTGACCTTATGTACAACATGAATGCAAAAAAGTATTAAAGAAATCTGTTGTTCATACATTTGAGTCGAGCAGGCATTGCAGTTTAGTATGGAGCAGCTGATATTTTTTTGTGATTTCAGGTTTGCTTTGCTCCCATAGTAAAAGTTGCTCCGTTTGATGGTCTGAACCACCCCTGAAAATTTGT
The DNA here is from genome assembly GCA_963693445.1 of Agonopterix heracliana. Taxonomy (NCBI): domain Eukaryota; kingdom Metazoa; phylum Arthropoda; class Insecta; order Lepidoptera; family Depressariidae; genus Agonopterix; species Agonopterix heracliana. The sequence goes on from OY856308.1 coordinate 3,609,761, forward strand.
CGGCAGATTGCAATGTCACGATAATGATGATAATGAGCGAGTGTATAATGTCCAAGAATTTAATTTATTAAAGAATTATAATACTTACTTATACCAGTCCATTCTCTCGTAGTCTTCATTGTCTTCGTCTGCCAGTGGATTCCATAATATTAACTGCAAAATTAAAACAATAATATTTTATGTAAAACCATAATAAAATATACAGCGCAATATGCATATACGAGCTTTTGCCTGCGACTTCGTCCGCGTGGATTTTAGTTAGAATAATGCTTTCAACTTTCAATAGGTTGGTTGGTTGGCTACATAGATCAAAGTAAAATTAATGGATAGGCCTAAAACGCGTTAAGTTGAAGCACACAACTGGGGCAATTGTCTGTCATCTCGGTACAAAAAAGAAGTACTTTCATTTAATTTGTTTTGCCTCATTATTCTTGTTTGAAATGTTCGCGTAACGCCTTATCCATTAATTTTACATTGATCTAAGGTTGGCTATGGGCTATGGTTCGGCGTGGAAGAAAATGGCTCGCTGCCTGCATTTGTAAGAGGCTTCAATGATGATGGATGGGTTCAGCAGAGAGCGTGCTAGTCACACACACACACACACACGCGCACGCACCGTGTGGCGCACGTAGGGCGCGAGCAGGCGCGGCAGACACTCGGGCACGTACGCGTCGCTGTAGAGAGAAGGGTCGCGGCGGCGCCAGCGTGCTAGGCGGGCACACACTCCGCGGACACTGCGCCAGGCCGGCAACGCGTCCGAGAACAACATCGCCGAGGCCTGACGGATCTGCTCTGTGGACAGAAAGGAAATATGTAGCTTCAAAACCACTCCACATGTTTGTCGATACATGATTTTCATCCTTAGAGACTGAAAAGTGTCAAAAAGTCAGATAAGAGAGACTGAATAGAAACTAGTATGAGGACTATTGAGTTTTACTAATACGCTTGCTGTGTATTGTACCCACTGTACATTACAAGAGATGGGCTCACTTCCCGTCACACTGGATTTTCGGTACTACTAGTGAAACGTGGATGTCCAGGTTTTAGAATATCTCTGAGGGAATATAGTCGTGAGCATATTATGATACTATATTACTGCGCTCCGAAGACACTGCTATTTCAAAATAAATCGATCCTACGTCGAAGCTCGATGGAGTACCTCTCTCGAGCGACAGGTGTTGTCGCTCCGCGGGCGGCAGCTCGTCGTCGCTGGAGTCTCCGTCGCGGTGTGCTAGGGGTGCGCCGTTGGCCGCGGTCTGCCTCGCGAGCCGCCTCGCGCGGCGCCGTCCCTCTCGCTCTGCCGTGCGGCGGATCTTCTCCTCCGTGTCTACCGGCTTCGCTGCGCCGGGACGCGCTGGAAACATAACACTATTGTAAACAAATGCTGTTATAGTCTTAGATCAAAATAAAATGAATGGATAGGCCTTACGCGAACATTTCAAACCAGAAAAATGAGGCAAAACAAATGAAAGGTTTACTTCAAATTTGTATGCAAGTGCCCTAGATTTGACAGATAATGGCGCTAGTTTATATGGACCAAGTGCACCAGTAGTGTGCTTCAACTTATCGCGCTTTAGGCCTATCCAATAATTTTATTTTGATCTAAGGTTATAGTAGATTACACACCGAGGGCAGAAAAGTAAGAAAGGTTTCAGATCTCATGTAATCTCGGCTTCGCCTCGGTCAACAAATATGTGATCTGAGGCTTTCTTATTTACTGCCCAAGGTTAGCATACTATTTTTCTCCTCTACGGAAGTGGAAAGCGGCAACTTTGTTTAGCGCAGCGGGACGAAAATTTATGCTTTCCATCCGGAGGGGAGAAAAGGGACTTCATATGAAAGGCACGGGCACTCGTCCTGTAATAGTTGTACCAAGATCTTATCTTATTATGGGGGCTGGCGAACCAGTAATACTTTGACCCAATTTTGTGTTACTCCTACATATTTACCTTATCACCCTTCAAATACGTGGGAGGCAAAAAACTTGACATACCGAATTCTGGGATCCAGGGTAAGCTTCATCTTGTGACTGTGGCGTAGGGCCCTGTGAGGGCTCCGATGAGCTTCGCTCCTGCTGTGTACCGAGACGATGATGGTGATAGTATAGTAAGTAACAGACCTGCGAGCGCGAGCGCGTCCTGCGCCTGGTCGCGCACGTCGGCGCGGCGCCGCTCGACGAGCAGCTCGACGCGGCGCCGGTGCATCGCCAGCGCACGCGCCTCCAGCGCCTCCAGCTGAGGCATCTGTACATACATCACATTATATTTCCTCCGGGCAAAAAGCGTCAATTCTCATCCCGCTGCGCTAAACGAAGTTGCCGCTTTCCACCTCCGTCGAGGAGAAAAATAGTATAATAACCTCGGACAGTAAATAACAAAGCCTCAGATCAAATGATTGTCGACCTCGGCTTCGCCTCGGTCAACAATTACATGAGATCTGAGAACATTCTTACTTTCCTGTCCTCAGTGTGTAATCTACTATATTAGGTTTGCCAACAGGCTAACATCCTGGTCACAATTCTTTAAACGAAGTAGACCCAATTATAGGCTTGAACATAATAATAATGATGTAAGGCAGTGTAAGGCTTACTGATATATAGGTACTAGGTTAAATAATCTAAAACAATACTTTAGATTTAGTCTGGTTCACTTTTCTCAAAAAGGGCTATTTCAGTCTAGCGGCATTTTGGGTAACATTTGGCCAAATGTGTTATATTTACTAATTCGGACACCAGGAGAGCGATTTTTGAATCTCATTCGGTGAGCTCAGCAGTTGAAAATGTCAAAATTACTAAGGAGATACAGTCTGTCTATAAAGTCGTGGCAAAAAATGAGGGCGCTGTCTCCACGCAAGAACGTCAAAATCAAGAATAACCTGGCAACACCACCATACTGAAATGATTAGTTCCTCAAACATTCATGCCACGACTTTATAGACAGACTATACGCATCTTTCTACTGCCGATTTGACTTTAAAAAAATCGCTCTCCTGAAGTATGATTTTTGAAAGTCAAATCAGCAGTAGAATGATGCATATCTCCATAGAAATGTTGACATTTGCAAACGCTGAATTCATCGAATGAGATTCAAAAATCGCACTCCAGGTGACTTTTTTCAGTTTTTCGCGTATTTCTCGGAATTTATAAGTTTTATCGAAAAATTATTTAGTGACAAATTAAATCTGATAAAATTTTCTACGAAACTAGTTCTGTGCACTTTTGTCATAGGACTTAAACTTTGATGGCTACAGGGCCGAAAGGGTAACAGCATATCAAAAATTATGAAATTTGTATGGCAACCCTCATGAATGCTGAAGATCAATACAAAATGATTTTATATTCTTAATCAACGACCCCTAAAACCCCCGGATAAAAATTTTTTGTCGGTTCGGTGAACCTTTAAAAGCTGCTTTGGCGTTTGAAATTTCCATGGCAACCATGGATTTCGCAATTTTGGATTTTTTTCACCGTCAACCAAATTTGACCAGGGTCTACTATGACATTTGTTTGTTCGAGGTCCATAACCCTATCCATGACCAGGTCCATGACCGGCTCGTAGGTCAATCACTGGACCTCCCCCAACGGGGTCCCACCCGCTTGGCTCGACCTTGCCGGTAGCCACACGTCACCAGCAACTACAGGCACGATAAGAGCCCAAGGATCCGGTCGTTTCAACGGCCGGAGATAGAAACTACGTCCAAGAGGCCATTGCCTCGATAACGTCTACCCGCGGCCCACTCGGGGCCACGATAAGAAATCCACGACGACGACAGTTTACTAGAGCACGTGACCGAGTGCACACTATCATATTCAAGGTTGTTACAGAGTTTCTTGCCGTTTCTTCTCCATAGCAGTTTTACTTGTGAAACGGTGATAAATCTAGAGTCAGTGAAATAAAGAAAAGTAATAAAAGACATTGTCAAAAACTAAGTGAAAAGCAAGAATTGCTTTTCAATATACACACACCGCAACCTATCGCTCGTCCTGTGTGTCATCCTCCGATAAATATATTCTACAAAAGACGTAGAGGTGCCCTAACAACGAGTCGCTCTCACACTCTAATACCTTTCTCACTCTAGTATCCGAGTGAAGCACATACCTTCTCGTCCAGACACTCGATGAGATCGGTGAGGTACCCGCGTATAGCTTGGGCTCTTCGGTACGCAGCGTCGAGTTCCTTACAGCGAGCCGCTCGCGACTCTCTCACTCTAGCAGCTGCAAGGAGCCTAGAGAGGCACTCTTCTTTCTTCGATGCGGTGGCCGAACGATCCATTTGGAGTTTGTCTAACCTGGAAGGATGATTGGTTAAGGAAATGGATCAACATTGAAATAAATAAACATGGATGTAGCAATAAGAAACAAGAGAAAGTCCTGCGAAATAGTACTTATAGTCTTTCTTAAGTTTTTTTAAGGGGATGATCAGACCATCAAACTGAACAACTTTGTCTACAGGACTAACATTCAAATCGCGACTAAACACAATCAGCTGTTCCGTACAAAACTGCAAACCTACTCGACGCAAATGTATGACAATGGGATAGCAAAAATTTTTTCCCAGATTTAAATGTTAGATCCATAGAGGAAGTTGTTCTGTTTGATGGTCTGATCATCCTACTAAAACTATGTAAAGGGTGTAAACTTAAATGCGATACATGGTACTTAAGTTGCAGACCATCAAATAGAACAACTTTTATCATGGGACCAACCTTGAAACTGTGAAAACAAAATCAACTGTTTTATATATTTTGGTCGAGCAGCCATTGAAAGTTTTTATGAAACAGCAGATTTTTTTTTTTGCAGTTTCGATGTTGGCTCCATAGTGAAAATTGGTCAGTTTGATATACATGTCGGAGATAGTCATATGAACGGACGGTCATACGAGGCACGTAGGTGCACGCAGGTGCAAGAAATTTACGGACAGTCTTAAGAGGCGAGCAGTTGCACGCAGGTGCACGGAGATGCATGCAAGGTGCACTGAAGTTGCCGAGCGTGTTCACGTTGCCCTCGATCGTGCACTATAAATAACAGAGTCGAGCGAGGCACTACACACACACACACACACACACACACACACACAGTCTGCTCGGGAACGCTGCCGGGTGCACACGCTGCCGGACCTAACTCAATACTACGTCATATTCTACGTTGCTATGGAGTTTCTTGCCGTTTCTTCTCCATGGGTGTTTACTTGTGAAACAGTGGTAAATGTATGTTAGTGAAAGTCATAAAAGATGATGATCATGATGGAAATAAAAGATAATGATAATCCGATTCTTACCTTTCTTTTGAAATGATTACCACGAATCATACCTGTTGCCTATACACGGTACTTCTTATTATGCTTACACTTTTTCAAGGGGATGATCAGATCAGACAATCAAACTGAACAACTTTCTCTATCGGACCAACATCGAAATCGCGAAAAAAAAAATCTGCTGTCCCATCATTTGGCTCAAGTATTTTTCCAGTTTTGTATGGACAGTCGATTTTTTTTTCGCGATTTCGATGTTGGTGCCATAGAGAAAGCTGTTCAGTTTGATGGTCTATCATCCCCTTTAAAAAGTGTCAGCATATTAAAAAGGACTCTATACACTTTTTAATCGCCCTGTTCGATATGTAGCGCATTTAATTTTACACCATGTAACAGATACGTATCAGGATAATTTATGCCGCCCCCGAGAAAACCATGTTTATTACCATGAGATACGTAATTACGTACCTTTCCCGCAGCGCGTCGACTAGCTCTAGAGCGGTGGCGGGGGGCGGGTGTCCGGGCGGCGCGAGGGGCCGCAGGTGCGCCGGCGCAGCGTCCAGCCGCGGCGGCGGCGGCGCCACCGCGAACGGGTTTATGTCACCACCACCGCCACCGGCACCGCCCTCACCTGATCAACAATAAGGACCTGTTTCAACACTTCTGGATAACTTCTTGTTAGCTTATCCGACAGCTCATTTGACATATTCTTTATACAAAATACGTCAAATGGATAAGCTAACAAGAACTTATCCAAATGCGGTGAAACAGGCACTTGGTCAAAATTAATACACCATAATTTGTTAATGTCTAGAAAAGTTTTAAGAGTTTAGTCAGATAATGAAACTAAGCAACTTTCCCTAAAGAACAGGGGTCGAAAATAGTAGATAACACACCGAGGACAGGAAAGTAAGAAAGGTCTCAGATCTCATGTAATTGTTGTAACAAACATGTGATCTGCGTCCGCGGCATGGTACATCGATAAACGTTTTATCGCGCCTGCTAACTCGTTCGTTCACGCGCAAAAAGAAAGGGAGCTAGGGCGCGATAGCGCTATAACGCGCGATCATGCCGCGGGCGCTGAGGCTTTCTTATTTACTGTCCGAGATTAGTATACTATTTTTCTCCTCAACGGAGATGGAAAGCGACAAATTCGTTTAGCGCAGCGGGACGACAATTGACGCTTTCCGTCCGGAAGGGAGAAACCGTAATTTTTTTAGTAATAAGTAAGTAGATGCAGCACAGCGAACTCACCGGTAATATCGATGAGCACGGGCATGGCCTTCTTGATCTGCTGCTCCTCCCACTCGTCGGGCTCGCTGTCGAGCTCCTCGTTCGTAGGCGCCGCCGCCGTGCCCCCTGCGTTACCAAACAACAACACCATATTAACCAACGATTATTCTACAATTCAAACTGCAGGCCACAGGCCTACCCTCAGGGGGTATGGGAATTAGTCCACCTAACTAGTCATGGGCCCTATGCGGATTGGCAGACTACGCAGACTCAGCATCAGAATTTCTTCTTCAGCGTATGCCTATATGCAGGATTCCTCACGATGTTTTCCTTTACCGTTGATTATGATTTTACAACTATATCTCGCGAGTTGCAAGGTCGCATCGGGGTAATCTTAGTTTTGGACATTTCAAGTTGAAAAAAGTGTAAGTACCTATGTAGAAATCGAAGTCTCGTGGCTAAGGGGGTAACAAGTAGACGTTTCGTCGGCTTGCGATTTTATTGGCCACGTGGCTCCGCCGTTTTATGACGGTTTCGAGTGTGTTTTTGTTTAAAAACGGGGCTTTGAGATCGCCATATCCTATTACCGTACAATATCTAATAAATATATCTTCAACACTTGACACTGGCGAAATCTAACAAGGAAACGCCATTTAATAAAAATAGAATAGAATATGTAGAAATCAGTTAAACAATATGAACACTTTGTAATTTGGTTTTGTATGGCCAATCAAATTAATTAAAAAACCGCCAATGTCGTTTAAAATAATATGGTAAAAGTCTAAACAAATAATACAATTAAATATGTAATTTGGTTAAAATTCTTACTCCATTCAGGCCATGAACTCCTTAGACATCGTAAATTTAATGCTCTCCTTTTTCAGCCGTCATTAAACATCTTTTTATGCCAAAACCATCTTTGACACCTAAAAAAAATGATCTGAAAGAAATCAAGCAAGATAGAACCTTATTGGACTCACGTTTAGGCTTATCGCTGGGTAGCTCGAGACCCCTGACCTGTATCCTACCCTCATCGTCGTCGTCGTCGCCGGACCCATCGTCCCTCACGAGCCGGGACCCCGGAGCGGCCTCCGATGTCACCGGGATGAAATCACCACCAAGCTCGCGGGCCTACAAAAATAGCATAGTCAGAATTTGTAAAGCACTTGATATTAATACAAAATGAGATAAAGTACTAGTATGAGTATTGAACCAACGTTTAATTTTAATATGATTGTGTATATACAAATGTCTAAAATCTGCCCACAGTCACCAAAATGTGTGCTAATGAAATATTAATTTAAATCCTCGATGGTTTTTACAGTTTGCTTCACATCGCCGCCCCACTAGCATGATTTTTCTACTTCCGCGCGACTCTGTTTTATTCCCAGACTACATGTTGCGGCAAGCGCCGCTTTGGCTCTCTGAAAAGCACGGGACAAGGTTTTTTCTTCACAGCGAAGGCGCGTCGCGTGGGTACAGAGAAACTATAATAGAGAGAATAACGGAAAGAGCACACAAAACCAAAACTGTAACGATCCCCAGAAAATTCCTATTTACTGACTTTGAAGGTGCAGGCAATAATATATTGGGTATGAAATACAAACAGATGTATTTCACATGCATGTGACAATGGGAAGACTGCCTGAAGAAACTAGGCATGGAAATTTGATGTCACTAAGTCAGTTTTTGTCTAGTTTTCTCAAAAAGTCGGGAGGTGAGATCAGACGCGTAGGCGGCTCTATGATGCTATGAGGTATATGGACAAACAACAGCCTTAACCAGACTCATGTTCTTCACAAAATCGTCAGCTCTGCTTATATTCTCAGCCCTGATTGGGACATAAGGAGCAACAGAGCTGTATCGCCCAACTATGACAGACCTTATAAGAACAATCTGTGTGAATGATAGAACATTTATATCATATATGAAAACGAATCGAGTCTTGACGATTCGAGTCTTGCATCAACCTGGTGCTTTATTTGAAGATGACCCCTAAAAAAACTATATTAAATGGATACCTAGAAGTCGAAGAAGCCCTAGTAGATACACTGTGAGTACAATCGACCAAAAAACTGGTCTACCACCCTAGGGTTGAAAAACGTTCTTAAATTCAGGGAAAACGTAGACCTGGCCGAAGATGGACTCTTGACTTAAAAACCTCTCTAATACCACATCCCGATTCAGGGCTGCACAAATCGCCCTTATAACAGCCGGCCCCGAAACAGCATTACAACAAGAACTGAAGATGTAACATGGAACCAACAAACTCCAAGTAAATAATCGACGTCGGTGACGGCCTGGCTTAGTCCCTCACCTCTCATACCTGCTGTCGGGTCTTGCGTGCCGCGTGGATTAGTGCCGCGTCGGGGATATGCCCGGGCATGAGGGCCGCCCGGACGGACTCCGCCCGGTACTGGTGGAACCCCCTACTGTCTTCCTCCTCTATCTCACTGTCTTCTGACACGTCCCCCTTCCCGTCAGCTGCTAGTGCCTCTCTCCCGGATAAGATCAGACCTTCGAGGGAAACTTTCTTCTTTGGCTTTGTCTTTGTTTCTTGCGTATGGTTGTTTTCCTAGAGGTTTTAAAGTTTTGGGATTAGATAATTGTTGTGATAATACAATGTTAACAAAAATAAAATTGTAAACTTGGCGTGGACATTGAAAATATTTGCAAAAATATTAAATTTTTGTCTGTTTGTTTGTGCATGGCATGCATAACTGAAAAACTACTGAAGTAATTTTGATGGGGTTTTCATAAAAGCATATGGCTTAGATTTGATTAACATTTAGGCTTTGTTTCACTGTAATTGGTTTATTCAATCAAAAGTTAAGAGTATTTAATGTCGGTGGTCTGCGCGTACGTAGTAGCGGGCGCCCGCTAGTATATAAAAAATTGATTAACTGAATGAACAGACTCAAATTAAGTTGTAAGCGTGGCTTTAGGATTGGATCATATATATATATATATAGATTTTGTACACAAAATACAAGACACAGATAGAAGAAAATAATAAATATAAATAATATAAATATCTTGGACATTGTCACACAAAATTATCTAGTCACATTTAAAGTTCCAGAATCTAGCCTGGACTTGTATTATGATAACTAGACAACGATATAGCATACACATATAGATACAAACATCCATGACTCGGGTACAAATATTCATATTCTTCATACAAATATTTGTCCCTTACGGGATTCGAACCCGCGACCCTCGGCACAGCAGGCAGGTTCACTACAGACTGTGCTGTCGGGCCGTCAAGAAAAGTATTAACATAATGTTTTAAATTAAAAAGAAGCACAATATAGGCACAGTTTATTGGTTTTGGATAAAAGCATTATAGTCTGTAATTGAAAAATAACTGTGTTTTCACCCCTGACACATCTGCAAACTTTGGTACAGTACTCAGACCGCATTAATGCGTCCATAATACTAATCCCATACTAGAAGTGCACGGCATGCATTGCAGTGCGAATTTTTTTTGTCATAATCCTTCCTAGGCCTGCGCACAACAACTCACCAAAGTTTCATCACAATCAGTACAAGTAAGTAAGTACAAACATCCAAGATGGTTGATCAGTACAAAACGGTATCGAAGTCTTTAAATCTCAGATATAACAACATACATTTTTATACATTGAGAAGATGGGAACTGAGCACTGAGCGCATAATCTCAAATAACAGGGGGTAACAAATGAGGTAAATTTTACAGAAATTATTAATAAAATGAATTTGAATAAATCAATTTTTTACATGTTTATGGAGGCTCAATTCTAATGTGACTTGGAATATGCTAAAAATAGATAGAAATAGAAAAATCAGCATGTTGTAACAAATTTGCTGGCCATCTTGAAGTGTGTAAGTGACAGCATGATTCTCAGAGTGTAATATAGTGCTGCTGGTCTGTACGAAAGCTGTGTGAAGTGTTATAACAATTAGTTGAACATTACCTCGGGGATGTCATTGTCAAATTTACTATTATCACCCTCAGGGACTTTCTTCCTCTCCTTCTCCCGTCTCTTGGAGAGCCTGTTGCTCTGCTTTGACTTCCTCACTTTGAACATTTCACCATCCTCCTCTGAAAATTTACAATTCATTTATCAAATCAAAATAATTTTATTTCAGATGCAGTCCATAGATTGCTATAATGGTTGGCTTACAACTATTCAAAAATCTTGACGAAATTAAACAAAATTGGAAGCGATAGCGCTACGCGCACACCCCTTCCCCCGTCCCCACATCCCCTAGATTTTTTTTATAAAAAATGAAATTTTTTGTATGCTGCTGCACGAATTTGAGGGGGTGGAGGGAGAAAATCCCCTTGCCGCGGCACCACTCGCTCGGCTCGTGCGCTGTGGTCGCAAAAAACCTAACATTTCCGCTCTTCCCCCCTTTAGGGGGATTAGAGGGTACCTCCCATACCCCCTTCCCCCCAAATTCGTGCCCCAGGATACTAAAGCAACCCCTTTCAAATAACACCAGAATACAAAGTAACCTAACAGGATTTCTTTCAAGGTTATATTATTCATAGTCACCTTCATCAGCGAAGCTCAGCAGCGGTGTATTCTTAGCGGATTTGTCCTTCTTCTCGCGACTAATAACGGGCGGCGGCGGCGCCTGGGGCTCCGCGTCCCCGTCCTCATCGTCCTCAGCACAAAACACACGACGCTGGATCTTCTTCGGTTTGCGGAACAGTGACATTTTGAACGTAAGCACTTGGCAGTTTCAGGGTTCGTTCTAACACAGTTTAGTAACTTTTCACTGCATTTTTTGTGTTAATTTCAGCAAAAATTAGCTCACACCACAAATCGCGAACCAGCTATTTTCACGCTGCCACAGATCATTAAGAAAATCCAAAGACAAGATTTTTTCTTTTTTTTGGCTTCGGGAACCAGGCTTTTAGCCTGAATTACCGGTTTTCTATATGGAATGTTGAGTTAACGGTAGCATCCCGGCTCTATTTTTTTTTGTTGGAATGTTGGCCATTGTTGACTAATCTTGACAAACTCTAACATTCATGTGTCAACGTTCTTATTACAGTGTGATAAAGATGAAAATGGCTCAATTCACGTGAATATTTTAATGGCACGAAATCAATTGTTTACGCTATTTCCACGCTGGTTGCCATGGTAACCGTGTGACGTCATCTCACGCTGCCGGCCTAGTACTAGGTTGCGTTCCGAATTACGCAGAACTCCGAACAGCATTGACTTGCAATTTTCTTCTACACGTTCAGTTTTGATAGCAAGACTCACCAGAATCTGGTGCTGAAGCCAGGAATGTCTCCGCACTAGGGATCTCCTCAACGGCTTACAGCATCGACTTGCAATTTTCTTGTACACGTTCAGTTTTGATAGCAAAAACACACGTTTAACCAGAATCTGATGCTGAAGACAGGAATGTCTCCGTACGAGGGATCTCCTCAACGAATAACAGCATTGGCTTGCAATTTTCTTGTAGATGTTCAGTTTTGATAGCAAAAACACACGTTTAACCAGAATCTGGTGCTGAAGCCAGGAATGTCTCCGTACGAGGGATCTCCTCAACGGATAACAGCATTGGCTTGCAATTTTCTTGTAGACGTTCAGTTTTGGTAGCAAAAACACACGTTTAACCAGAATCTGGTGCTGAAGCCAGGAATGTCTCCGTACGAGGGATCTCCTCAACGGAAAACAGCATTGGCTTGCAATTTTCTTGTAGACGTTCAGTTTTGATAGCAAATAACCACGTTTAACCATAATCTGGCGCTGAAGCCAGGAATGTCTCCTTACGAGGGAACTCCTCAACGGTTAATAGCATTGACTTGATATTTTTTTTATATTCGTTCAGTTTTGATAGCAAAACTCACATTTAACCAGAATCTGGTGCTGAAGCCAGGAATGTCTCCGTACGAGGGATCTCCTCAATGGCTAACAGCATTGACTTGTTTTTTTTTGCATTCGTTCAGTTTTGATAGCAAAACACACATTAAACCAGAATCTGGTGCTGATGCCAGAAATGTCTCCGTACGAGGGATCTCCTCAACGGTTAACAGCATTGACTTGACTTTTTTTGTACGCGTTCAGTTTTGAGTTTTTTTTTACCAAGAAATCGTACAAAAATGGCTTCAGCACCATTTCTTGGTAAAAAAAAATATTTTGCTAACTAAACTGTACGTCTACAAAAAAATTGCACGCCAATGCTGTTAACCGTTGAGGAGATCCCTCGTACGGAGACATTCCTGGCATCAGCACCAGATTCTGGTTAAATGTATGTTTTTACTATCAAAACTGAACGTGTACAAGAAAAAATGAAGTCAATGCTGTTAGCCGTTGGGGATTCCCTCGTACGGAGACATTCCTGGCTTCATCACTAGATGCTGGTTAAATGTGAGTTTTAACTATCAAAACTGAACGCGTACAAAAAAAAATGAAGTCAGTGCTGTTAGCCGCTGAGGAGATCCCTCGTACGGAGACATTCCTGGCTTCAGCACCACATTCTGGTTAAATGTGAGTTTCGCTATCAAAACTGAACGTCTACAAGAAAATTGCAAGTCAATGCTGTTAACCGTTGACGAGATCCCTCGTACGGACACATTCCTGGCTAGGATTCTGGTTAAAATGTGTGTTTAACAACAAAAAAAACATATGGCAACACTGGGTCGCACCGTGCCCGCCCGCCCTCCGCACGTGCCTGTCCGTTCGCCGCCCGCACCCGCACGTCCTCCGTCCGCACCCGTCCGTCCTCTGCCTGCGCCCGTCCGTCCACGTCTTCCACTCGTGCTCCGTCCGTGCCAATCCCATCCACCGCACGCGCCCGTCCGTTCGCCGCCCGCGCCCACGTCCTCCTTCCGCGCCCGTCCATCCACGTCCTCCGCTCGTGCTACGTCCGCGCCCGCACGTGCTCCGTCCGTGCCCGTCCCGTCCTCTACCCGCGCCCATCCGGTGTAATGTGAACAGCGCTTAAATTTTCTATTTTCATTATTTCATTCATTCGCTCAACGGTCCTTTGGTAAGTTTCGGTTTTTGCACCACTAGTTACTACCAACATGCAGATATTATTATTTTTATATCTGGCAACATCGATTTTTAAATGTGACCACCCCAGCGTGGAAATAGCCTTTGCCCACAAATCGCATCATCGGCCTTCGATTCGAGCACAGATTAAAAACTTTTTCTTTCTCGTATGGCAGCACCACACCATTGCTGTCAAATAGTTCAAATACGTTCATATTTTTCATGTTTTAGTCTTTTTATTTACAAAACGGAATAAAAAGAATAGAAAAAGAGCACTAGACATTTTCATTAATTTTTTACGATTTTTTCTAATTTCTACAGTTCCTTTGAAACCATCGAAATGTCCTTTCAAAACAGCTGCAATTTTAGTTTTTATTGATGGCAATACTGAACTAGAGACGCATCAAGATCGTAAAAACTATCGATACCTAGATTTTCTACTCACAAAAAGAACTATTTTTTGATAGATCCCAAAATCCCTAATAAACTATTTTGGTATCAAATACGTTCGTGTGGTTAATTGGCAAGTATTCTGCGAAGTCAAATTTTATTTGGTTACATGTTTCTAACAAAAATTCAAAAAATCTGTGAATCACCAAATCGATTTCGTTTCTATCGAGTCGAGTTGAGTAGCTAGATAAAAATTCACATCTCTATCTTCGCCATATTTGTCCCGCACAGAATTTGTGCGTTTTTGTCTCGGTGAGTAAAATAATCCAAAATTATTTGAATAATCATGTGTTTTGATATTATTTTAACGACAAAAGTTTTACAAAACATCGCGTTTGATTTAAATAAATACTTATTTTTGTACATTTCGTAAAAATTAGTGACGAATAGTGACGTGTTGTTTCTGACATCTGTTTTCACTTATATTGCAGTCCTTAAATTTCTACGAAGTCCCTACACACTCCAAGATGGGTAGGGAGGACAAGGCAACCTGGAAGACCAACTACTTCGTTAAGATTATCGTAAGTTTACCATTATAACCTCAAACTGTAACATATGTCGCACGCATGCTTAGCTTGGCTTGGGTCCTGCACAGCTAGCATGCCAGCCACGACAAAGCGTTTAAACGAGAAAAACGTCATGCGCGCTCTTTCTGGCATACGTAAAATAATAAGGATGGAGGCACATCTCGATTTTTATCATTTTCTCGGGGGTGGCATGCGAGCCCTACTGAAGCCTCGGTAGTCCATCTACCTAAAAAATAACAAACGAATGCTTAAAATTAACTGAAAATTGAAAAACATGCATCTGCATAGGTAGCATGACACGGTGATAAAGCGCTATCACACCTTCCCTCTCTTTCTATTTGCGCGCGAACGAACGAGATACAAGGTGTGATACAGCCGTATCACGTGTAACATGCTACGAGTGCAGAATCTGAATGTTATCGGGGATCTGTATCACAATCAGGGACAAAGAAGAACTACGAAACAAACCTACTTACCTTACCTACCTATTTGTTGGTTATTGGTTTGTCCCCGCCTGCAATTCCGACCCAATACACCTTACCTACATTTTAGTTGTCTGTTCTAAAACCAATGAGCATATTCCTTTACTCATTGGCTTCGCTTTCAGACAAAAGTAACTCTTCAGTCCTATCCTAGTGTTGTTGCCCTCATTGCAAACTGCACTGGAATCTTGGAGATACAATCACAAATAAATGCTCCTTTCTGCCCTACCACATAGTTAAACATACCATAAGTTCATAGGTATGTGTAAAATTTGGATAAGGTTGGGGCGCAGGGTTCGAAATTATCAAGATAATTATTTTCTTTGATAATTATCATGATAATTATCGGATAATTATCCAAGCTGATTCTTAGTTTTGAGAGAAAGTTCTAACTAAAAGTTCTTAATTGCTCTTTTTGCTTTAATACACTCTTATCCAGACCAAACAGCACCTAGTCTTTGGCATAATAGTTTCTCATCTCAATGAATAATAAATAATTGAGAAAAACTACAGAAATCAGTGATGAATATGATTTCGTGTTTGGAAGCTTCTTTTTTCGCGAATCGTGATCGAAAATACATGGTGTGACATTGCTAGAGCAAGCGTTTTGTGTTTCCGATATATTTTATAATTATCAAGATAATTATCCAAGTATATTTATCACGATAATTATCATGATAATTATCGTGATAATTATCACTTCGAACCCTGTTGGGGCGAACACAATAGACCGGCGGTTGCAGTGATGTTTTTTTAATTCTTTTTTTTGGGACTTGTAATAAAATGTGATGTACATGTCAGTCCCATCATCCCTCATGTCTGGATTTTACTTACTCTAACTTAGTTACTTAGCTATTTTCATTTGCTCAATGAGAAACTTAACCTAACTTAAGATGAAACTGACCGTCACTGCTTCCTTTGTTCGCCTCCGTCAAACGTTAGTGGGGGGCGACTAATAATGCCTTCTGCTTACGCAAGCCAAGGCAAGCACGCTGTACATCAACTTGCCTGTAAAGTGATTGTTACTAGCTTAACCAGAAGTTTTTAATTACTAATAAAATTTTAAGATTGTATTGAAAGTAAACCTCTTTGCCCTGAGGAACATGGGTCGAAAAACGAAAAAAATCAAGCTAAACCGTTTTTACCTAAAAAATTATTAGTCCTAGAATTATTTTCTCAAAAATATAACTTTCACCGACAGCAACTCCTCGACGAGTACCCAAAATGTTTCCTCGTGGGTGCGGACAACGTGGGGTCGCAGCAAATGCAGCAGATCCGCCTGGCGCTGCGTGGCACCAGCATCATCCTCATGGGCAAGAACACCATGATGCGCAAGGCCATCAAGGACCATCTGGAGACCAACCCGGCCCTCGAGAAACTGTTGCCCCACATCAAGGGCAACGTTGGTTTCGTCTTCACCCGTGGTGACCTTGTTGATGTGAGTATAGATTTCATCATTATAAGCAGCCCAAATCCAACATAATAGGCCTCTAGAGGCCTCTTATTTGTTTATGCCACCCTTTGTTTTTGAGCATCTTGCATCCACGTAGCTCCACAGCAAATAAAGATTGTATTATACGACTCTATACTTTCGTTGACTTACTTATGTGCTATCTGCTAACAATTAAATTTTCTGAGCTAGGTATAAAAAATAAATTTAAAAAACCCACACCCATGCCAAAGCTCTAGGCTGGAAGCATTATACCAAAATATGAAAATAATTAACTTGAGTTAATGGTTCAATAATTTCAAGTCGAACTAAAGGCTGACTTACACTTCCACAAGTACAGTAGCAAGATAAGTTTCCAAGTTAACTCTAACAAGCAAGTAGTAATAAGCATCCAAACAGATATTGGTAATAATACGTGTGTAAATATGACAAAACAAATGACTGGTTGGTATACTTCAAAAATGTACCGAGATTACAGACAAATGTGCCAGTTTGTATGGACCAAGTTCACCAGTAGTGTGCTTCAATTTAATGCGCTTTGGGCCTTTCCATTCATTTTATTTTGATCGAAGGGTTTTTATTATTTTAAAATTTAGTTGAGATGGGAAAGTAAAGTGAGCAGCATCATTAAGTACCGGATGTTCCCAAAAGAGGGTGGTTTGACTATCAAACTGGACAACTTTCACTATGGAGCCAAAACCAAAATCGTCAGCAATCAATTCAGCTGTTTCATGCATTTTTGGAGAGAGCCGTTGTTTATGACAATGTAACGCATTTAATTTTATAGTTGACACACGGTATTATACCTACTTAAAATAAGTTGTTATACTTTGCTTGCTATAAAAACAATCAGAGTGTCAAGATAACATTCCAAAATTACCCATAACCGACCCCACATAATAAAATAATATTACTAGTATTTGGTGTAAAACAAACATACAGTAGGCGTAGGCGTGAGCATATATATGTATGTATACTTGTGGAATCCTGGAGATACATTCACTACAACATGCAGCCATACCGTTAAAAATAAATTGTATAATGATGATGATGATGATGCTTCATGGCCGTGTTCGACCACAGCGACTGATTATGGCTGTTGACTTTGAGAGCTTCGTTGATGTGCTCTCAGGCTACAAGTCAATTTTCCATTACGATAGTTGTATTGGATGGCCGCGGGTGGTCTGGCTTTAAGTTCATCGCGCTTGGCATCGAGATCAGCCCTACGCTTAGCCTCAAAGTCGAGAACCTTATTCTGGACAGTGTGCCTCCACCCCGGTCAATCTTTAGCAAGCTCCTCCCAACAACCCGGATCGATCTCGCAAAGCTTCATGTGACGTTTTTGCACATCTTGTATAATAGACAGTTTACTAAACCACAAGGCATGCAGCTTTAGTCATCATCAAGAAATATCAGCAAAGAAAAAGATTGCAAAGTAAAAAAAATCGGTTCGTAAAATTTTTAGTATAGTCTAGTAATCAAAAGTGATATGGTGGCAGGTGCGTGACAAGCTGCTGGAGAACAAGGTGCGAGCGCCCGCTCGTCCCGGAGCCATCGCCCCGCTGTCCGTCGTCATCCCGGCCCACAACACCGGCCTGGGTCCTGAGAAGACCTCCTTCTTCCAGGCTCTCTCCATCCCCACCAAGATTTCCAAGGGTAAGAGACCATCATTATATTATAATGTTTATTTAGGACATGTCTATCTACAGAGTCCTTCTTAATATGCTGACACTTTTTTAAGAGGATGATCAGACCGTTAAACTGAACAACTTTCTCTATGGGACCAACATCGAAATCGCAAAAAAAAAATCTGCTCTTCCATACAAAATTGCAAACCAACTCGAGCCAAATGTATGGGACAGCTGATTTTTTTTTTCGCGATTTCGATGTTGGTCCCATAGAGAAAGTTGTTCAGTTTGATGGTCTGAGCATCCCCTTAAAAAAGTGTCAGCATATTAAGTTGGACCCTATATAACGTCTTTCCCAGTGGGGTAGGCAGAGACCAGGGCGCGTCAACTATTACGATCCTTGCATACCTCTTTTGCCTCATTCACATCCATACATCTCTTCATACATGCCCGTCGGTTTCGAGTACACCGCACCTCCCGTGATTACATGTAACATTTAAATAAAAACTACTTGTCTCAGATGGGTAGAGCCTAGGCAAAGATATCTGACCAAACTAGTCTCTCCTTTAAGTGATAAGACCATAATTACATTTCCTGTTCTGTACTCATGTGTTTGGTATAATCTAAGTATATTTCATTCATTCATTATACTTGAAACTGACAAAACATAATTGAAGAGTAAGCATAAGCATAAGCATATGCTCACGACTATATTCCCCGAGGGGGTAGTCAGAGATATTCTGAAACCTCAGAACATCCACGTTTCACCAGTAATACCGAAACTCTGTCCAGTGTGACGGGGGGTGAGCCCGTCGCCACTTATAATGGACAGTGGGTACAATACACGCCTTGAAATTGAAGCATGCAGGTTTCCTCACGATGTTTTCCTTCACCGAAAAGCCAGTGGTGTAACAAATCGTACATAAATTCCGAAAAACTCATTGGTACGAGTCGGCTTGGACGGGGATCGAACTATCGCCTTTTGCACAACAGGCAAGGTTACTCGCCACTGGACCACCACGGCCATTGAAGAGTAATTGAAGAGTAACCAATAAAATATTGTGATCGTTCGTGAAAATGACTGATCTAAATTCACCACTGTTCTTTCAACACATACATTTAAGTTGTCTGTTCTAAAACCAATGAGCGTATTCCTTTACTCATTGGCTTCGCTTTCAGACAAAAGTAACTCTTCAGTCCTATCCTAGTGTTGTTGCCCTCATTGCAAACTGCACTGGAATCTTGGAGATACAATCACTACGAAATGCACCTTCCTGCCCTCAGAAAAATTGCTAAAGGAATAGACACCTTGCTAAACTAAAAGCTGTGTTGTGTAGCATCTCTCTTATTCACATCAAATAATACAGCGTACATAAGAGTGAGTGAAATAGAAACCACCTTATGGTTTTTTATTAATATAAGTCCCGAGTTCAAATTTCAAATGGTTCTCATCATCATCTTATTTAAGAGCTATGCTCTTGTCGGTGGAGTATTCGCCACTCTTGTTTGTTTTCCGCTAGTGTCTTGTGTCAAATGGTTCTAATTAAGTAATTATGCTGCTAAATAAAAAATGCTTATAAATATATCTTGATTTTTTTCGCGTAGTTAGATCAACTTGACACAGTCGCATTATTATGGCTAGAACATTAAGCTATTGACAAACTTTAAAAATTACGAATCTACGAATGTATTTGCGACTAGTTTGCGACCCTTTCTAAACCCGTAAGTGAAAAAATACCAATTGATTAATTTTGTTGCTACTTTAACAAGGTTTCTGTTACTTTATTCTTCCGAGTTCCTTCCCAACAGTACGGTTACATTCGCTCGTGGTTCAAATAATAGAATCCTGAGCGTTTAGCAAAGGTTTCAAAGGTACGAGACGCAGAATAACTTTGCAGCCGAGCGAAACACACAATTTTTCACCTCACAACAGCGAGGAAAAAAAGTGAATTGCTAAAAAGAACATTTCAAAAAGTTTTTATTTTCGTGCTGGCCAGTGTCATGAAATAGTTATTAAGCATTTTCAGTGCATTGGCGATATAAAAAAATATTGAATAGACAGATTCGAATTTCAAAAACTCTTTCCACGCTAGCGGATAAAATACACTTTTGCACTCAGATTTCGAACGATAAACAGAATCTTTCCGAGCTTGTGAGGTGAAAAATATATTGTATATTAATGTAAGAATGTAATGTGCAGGAACGATTGAAATCATCAACGATGTGCACATCCTGAAGCCCGGAGACAAGGTGGGAGCTTCGGAAGCCACCCTCCTCAACATGTTGAACATCTCTCCGTTCTCGTACGGTCTCGTCGTCAGGCAGGTATGTATCTTTTCTCTTTTATTCTCAATGACCGGTTGCTTGCGTCTAGCGCAAATTGTAACTTTGTCAAGTCAAGTAGTTTAGTGTTTTAGGCTGAATTTAGTGCACGACCGACGGTCGGCGGATTAACTAATTAGCGGCGTGCAATTCGTCAGCGACGCGCTAAACCGCGTCCCTTGATTGGTTAATCCGCCGTCAGCGCTAACCGTCGGTCGTTCACTAAATCCAGCCTTAATCTCAAGTATTATTCTATGGTCACGAACAAGTTAGAGCATTACAAAATAGCAGACCCATGCGTCAGTCCTAGAGAAGATGATTACGTATCCGTAAATACAACTTTGTCCATAACATCAAAGTCAAAAAAGGTTAGAAACTATCCAAAGCGTTGAGTACAGTTTGCATCTTATTGTGCATTCTGATAATTTACCTTTGGTAAATTATTTGTAGTGTGGCATTGATAGTTTTCAGTCATTGCAACTGATTGTGTAAATCCACATGCAAACATTTCAAAACACGCTCAGAGGCATAACTAACCTCCCACTTGCATGTACAATTTTATTTCAAAATTCATTTTTGTAATTTAATTCTTGTTACAATATTGAGTTAAGTAAATAAATGTATGGTGAATCAAGTGTGAAATGGTTTGTTTAAGATAAAATATTGTGAATTTACAGTTGTTTTACAGCGAATTACGTATGCCGCAGCCGGAGGAGTCAGAGAAACGAATGTTTTTAAGAACTAATTTTAATATCAATAATTAAAGTAACAAAAACTATTTCTAAGCTGGTGTAAAACTAAGGTGGTGACCTGACCGATGTTAGAATCAAAGTGCGAAGGGCACGGAGCTTCGAGGACTCGCTGCTTGGCATTGTCATGGTGCTAGGTACTTCAGCATTTCCGGCTTCAGGAATTCGGGAACAATCGGCACTGTATTAGCGTTGATAGCTATTGCCAACAGTGCATTCTCTGTTCTCGTAACAAGTGTCGTTTGAGAAGGGTGGGCGTTAGATATGCCTCTGAGTGTATAAATAAACATATCACTAAGGGCCTGTTTCACCACTTCTGAATAAGTTCTTGTTAGCTTATCCGACAGATATTTTGACATAATTTCATACAAAATGTCAAACTATCTGTCGGATAAGCTAACAAGAACTTACCCAGAAGTTGTTAAACAGGCCCTAAATCTACTACTCTTTTTAGTGGTATCGTCGCAAAACGTCCCTTTCTCAAAATGTCCCTCGTTCGCAAAACGTCCCTTTCTCAAAACGTCTCTTTCTCAAAATGTCCCTTTCTCAAAACGTTCCTTTCTCAAAATGTCCCTTTTTCAAGATGCCCTTATACATAAATATTTGATGACATTAACCACCCATTATGACTGGTATTGTCTTCCGAGCAGCTTCCGGTATATCCAGGGTTGCCAATCCTAACTAACCGCTAACTCAGTCGGTTAGGTTAGCAAGGAGCGAAGCGACGAGCATGTTAGGTTTCTTGCGTTGTTTTACAGCGAATTACGTATGCCGCAGCCGGAGGAGTCAGAGAAACGAATGTTTTTAAGAACTAATTTTAATATCAATAATTAAAGTAACAAAGACTATTTCTAAGCTGGTGTAAAACTAAGGTGGTGACCTGACCGATGTTAGAATCAAAGTGCGAAGGGCACGGAGCTTCGAGGACTCGCTGCTTGGCATTGTCATGGTGCTAGGTACTTCAGCATTTCCGGCTTCAGGAATTCGGGAACAATCGGCACTGTATTAGCGTTGATAGCTATTGCCAACAGTGCATTCTCTGTTCTCGTAACAAGTGTCGTTTGAGAAGGGTGGGCGTTAGATATGCCTCTGAGTGTATAAATAAACATATCACTAAGTGACATTAACCACCCATTATGACTGGTATTGTCTCCCGAGCAGCTTCCGGTATATCTAGGGTTGCCAATCCTAACTAACCGCTAACTCAGTCGGTTAGGTTAGCAAGGAGCGAAGCGACGAGCATGTTAGGTTTCTTGCGACCACAGCGCACGAGCCGAGCGAGCGCAGCGAGCGTGCCGCGGCAGCGGCCGGCGAGTGCCAGAACCGAATTGCTACTGTTTACCTAGTCCACCCGAAGATATACGATTTTTCACCCCTCCTTGAAAGGTGGTTATTAGTACTTTGTATTTAAAAAAAGGGACATTTTGAGAAAGGGACGTTTTGCGAACGAGGGACATTTTGAGAAAGGGACGTTTTGCGAAGATACGATAAGGTGTCAGTCTTCATTCCGATCTTTACCTGACCGCACGTCTCGCACTTCGAAAGTCGGCGATTCTCACACATTTTATTTTTTCGAACTCTTCTCGATACAACCATGAATAGGTGTGCTCGGTGCAATGACGTCAAAACCGAACTCATTCAGTGCAGTGTCTGTAAGAAAAGCTATGATTACATGTGTTCTGGCATAACGGAGGTGGAATGGTGTAAGCTTGGCGAGAGGCAAGCTACGTGGATGTGTCCCAATTGCAAAGGAACAAAGACTGAATCACCCACTCTGGAGCATGTGATGCGCGAACTAGCAAGTGTTTGCAGCACCCTGGCTTCTCTACTGAATCTAGCATCAGATATTCAAGACATAAAACAGGATATGGGTGAGCTGAAAACATTGATGGTTCAGTATTCGGCACAACTCAAGATGTTGGATGAAAGGCTTGTCATTGTTGAGAAAGCCCAAAACGAGATCCCCGCTTTGAAGGCCAAAATATCCGCCGTAGAACACAATGTGGAAGATAAGGATCAGTGGATGCGTCTCAATGTAGAAATAAAGGGTGTGCCTATGAAGAGCAACGGGAACCTCA
Organism: Agonopterix heracliana; assembly: GCA_963693445.1. NCBI lineage: Eukaryota > Metazoa > Arthropoda > Insecta > Lepidoptera > Depressariidae > Agonopterix > Agonopterix heracliana. The sequence continues at coordinate 3,632,933 of OY856308.1, forward strand.
TACATCTTGCCATGAAAATTGGAAATAAAGTAATGTATCCCATCCAGAAATGGAACATCAACTTCATAGCTAGAATTCCATCACATGATACCTCTGGACATAAGCCAATTGTTCTATCCTTGGTATTGGTTGAGCGGGCTCATTTTCCGCAACTCGACTACTTAAGTGCTTATTTTGCGTGAGGTGGGAATGACTACTCTTGCCATCCTAGTTCCTCCAGGAAGCCCAGCAGTTTGTTGATGTTGCCAAATGCCTCTGGTAGAGACCCCGGTGATCCGAGGTGTTGTGCCCGATAGTGTGCTAGCCTGTTGCGTTCTAACAGCACGTGGGCAGCTGTTTCTTCTACCTTCATTCAGACTCTGCACAGAGGAGGACTGTTAGTAACACCGATATTAAAAAGATGTTTGTTAAAAGGGCCATGACCAGTCAGGGCTCCAGTAACTAGGCGTTGTTCTATCCTTTCTAAATAGATATGTCAAAGAAGATTTTGTAGCTGCAGCCCATGCTGTCAAAAATGTTCAGCCAACCGATATTGGTCTCGATGGTATGAACAGTATTTTCAGTAACAACCACCTCAACATGCAGAACAAGATGTTACTAACAAAGGCTAAAAAACGAGCGTCAGAGTTCGAATACTAATTTATCAGGGTAAAGAATTAGAAAATCCTTGTCAGAAAGAACTCGGTCTCTGGTGATAGCCATAAAACGAGAAAGAAATCTTGCGAAAATTTATTAAAAACGGTTCCTTGTTATTCAATAATTATTCACTAAACAAAATACTAAAATCAGTGTTACACACTGAAATTGTTATTTATTCAATGTATACTCTCAGTTTGAGAACCATCTTCTCGCCGTCTTTTGTATACAACTTTACTGTGTTTGGAATTCGAGCTGTTTTGATTACAACTTTGTTGCCTCATTCTTGTATCAGAGTCACTTTTGCATTTTATTCTGTTGCTCGCACCTATTTGCGATTTTGTTTTTAATTGTTATTGCTGTCGAGTGTCTATGCATTTACCTATTAGGTATTTGCCCTCGCTTCTTTGATCTTTTTGTTACTGGAACAGCTTTCTGTTATCTTACTGGACCAATATCAAAATCGCGGAAAAAAACGCTGTCCCATACAAACTGCAAACATAACTCGAAACAAATGTTTGGGACTGCAGATATTTTTTTCGCGATTTCGATATTGGTCCTAGAGAATAGTTAGATAGGTCTATAGAGAAAGTTGTTCAGTTTGACGGTCTGTTCATCCCCTTAAAATAGTTACAGCTAATTTTGTTAGACCTTATATTGGCTATTCATCTACTCGCGGGCAAGGAGTCAGCGCCATCTATGAGACCGGATTTTGAACTTATTTCTGAATATATGATATATCTTGATGATATTTGAAAAATCTTGCTTTCACTTTTGGTCTTGTTGATGTACTAAAAGCTAGCAAGAGATTTAATGGAGGATTAACTTTAATGAGTGTTTCTGCAACTGACACTTAGTATGGAGTATAGCACTCTTGCATTTATCTGCCTATTACAAACGACCGATATTCGTCAGGTGTACGACTCTGGCACCATCTTCGCGCCGGCCATCCTCGACATCAAGCCCGAGGACCTGCGCGCCAAGTTCATGGAGGGAGTGGCCAACGTGGCCTCGCTGTCGCTCGCCATCGGCTACCCGACCGTCGCCTCGGCGCCGCACTCCATCGCCAACGGGTTCAAGAACCTGCTCGCCGTCGCCGCCGTCACGGAGGTCGAGTTCAAGGAGGCTACCACTATCAAGGAGTTCATCAAGGTATGTTAACATTAACATGCGACAAGTCTATACCGCGCCTTGCTCTGTTAGGGTTATTACATTGACCGACGGCGGGCCCATACAAAAAAATACGATAAGTATGGGAACGCGTCGACGGTGAATGGCTTCTCATACTTTTTGGGCCCGTCTTCGATCAATGTGTCTCAACCCTTAGGTACTCTGCTAGACTGATAGAGTAGGTAGCATGTTTGTCTTGTTATTGATAGACGATTAAAGTTAGCAGTGAAAATAAGGCAGCTATAAACATTTATCAAAGGTGCAAACTTGCGAACAACTTCCTTACTCTTATAAAGTCAAAAGTACGACAGTTACATCACTCACAGGCCACTGCAAATTGAACAAACATGCACATGCTGAAACTAAATTAAAGCCTGACCAGAAATATAAAAAACCTCGCCATGTCGCGGAAAATCATTGGAACTAATTTTTGTACTTGGAACACTAACATTATAGGTGACAGTCGATTGCAGCGCCTCCAAACCTGGTTTTTTATATTCCTGGTCAGGCTTTACTCTATCAGCTGCCGATTTTGCAAAGACATGGAAACTCCTTTGTATTTTCTTTGTGAATGTGGCCCATTTAAGTACACTGAATCTGGATTGATTGTGTAGGTAATGGCTGCAAATGCTTTATCACAGACTGTTATTTGAAAGATCTTGAGTATAGACACCTTTTTCTCACTTTTCTGTGAAATTGTCTGTTCTAATACCGCGAGCGTAACATTGGCTCGTTGGTTTCGCTTTCAGACAACAGCAACTCTTCAAATTTATCCTAGTGTGTTTGTTCCGATAAAGAGATTCGCACTGGCATTTTGAAGATACATTCCTCTGATAAACTTCAATATGTTGTATATTAAGGTAGATTCACACGATGACAATTTTCTAGCTAGAAAAAAAAAAACACCTTATAGACACTCGGTGACCTTCGCATCCCCCGCGCCAATTTTTCGAATTGTGTAAATGTGATTATCGCGACGATAATCGCTGGTGCTGAAAACTAGTAACCCTAAAACCTGTTTATTTCTTCGTGCTAGTGCTGGATTCCGAAAATTGTCATCGCCTAAACCTGCCTTTAAGGCTTCCGCACATTGCCGCGATATGTCACGCATGCGCCCCACCCCCACCACTAAATGTGGTCTAAAGAGATTGCGTCGGAACAAAATCGCAGCGATATTATCGCTCGATAATATCGCGGCAGTGTGTGGGATTGCTCGCGTCCCCATACAAAATGTACTAGAAATAAATATCGCAAAATCGCAGCGATAATATCGCGGGAATGTGCGGAAGCCTTAATTACAGGCTTCCGTAAAGATTGCTACTAAATTAACTGCAACTGAAATCTTTCCAGGACCCATCCAAGTTCGCAGCAGTGGCAGCCGCCCCAGTCGCCGCCGCCGCCGCCCCGGCCGGTGAGAAGAAAGAAGAGGCCAAGAAGGAGGAGAGTGAGAACGAGAGTGACGACGACATGGGCTTCGGTCTCTTCGACTAAGTGCGCGCCCGCCGCGTAGACCGCAACGCGCCAGGCCGCCGGGTTGGACGCCCAATGGCGGCTGACGCGTCTTGTCCGTTGATTACTTGTCAATAAACATCTGAGGATTATCCCTTGTTTTATTTATTCTTTAGCGAACCACACAGGCTTGAAGAACATAACATAAATATTCTTTATTTGCACACCAAAAATATACAGCAACAAAAACAATAAAAAGAACGAATAAATCTGTTATAATTATCTCAAATTCGCTTAGATCAAAGAAGCGTACGATCAAACTAACCAAATAAATACAACGTCCCTTCCAAATAAGCATAGAAAAGGTCAGCGCACACCCAGCGTAAGCACGGCATCGCATTTTTCCGTCGGTCCATCCTTTTCTGTCACTCAGGAACGTCATTTGTTAGAGCATATAAGATAGACGGAACGCGATTGCACGCGGCGTCCGTGCTGTTCCGTTCCGCCTATCTTATATGCTCTAGCAAATGACGTTCCTGAGTGACAGAAAAGGATGGAGCGACGGAAAAATGCGATGCTGTGCTATTCTAGGCTACGTGGTGTAGTTCAACCCTTATCAATGATAATGATAATTGATAATGAAATCAATAGTAATTGAAATAGCGTGCAAGAAACAATACGAACGAACCCGTCACTGGGACAGGGAATCTCTGGCAAGCTATTTTCAACTCTCTATTTTTTTAATATTGAGTTCATTATCAATTGATTAATGAAGACTGCTCGAACGGTTCTCCGCTAGATGTGCGTGCGTCTAGAACGATATGTCTACCCTCATAATCATAATCATTTATTCCTTGCTTGATTGTGTACAATTAGAGTTCTTTTCTTAGTTTAGGTTCCAACAATCTACCTCGTCGAGGTGTACAAGCATTCAGTTAGTTGATTAGTAGGATCTTCAGTTAATTTAGGCTAGTTTAGTTTAGTTAGTAGGAACTTACTTATAATTGTATTATTAAAACGGAATTTATTTGATAACAAAAATAATAATTAATTACAAAAAATTGCGGTCAGCACAAGCGTCGTCAATAACAATGATACACAAACAGACATTGTATTATACTTAATTTATTATATTTGTTTAGTCTGATTTGTCTTTTGGATACTTAGTCATTAATTATATAATACAATTTTTCCTACAGATTATTAGATTTTACTCAATAATAACATAACATAACATAATTTTATATAATAATATTTGTTTAATTCAGTTCGTCATTCAGATATTCATTAATTGTATAATAACATTTTTCTAACAATATGGCCTTTAATTGTCTATCAAAACTATTCCCTTGAAGCTCTCTCAGACTCTTTGGCAAATGATTGTATACTCTACCAGCCATGTAATGTGCACCTTTTTGGCACATAGTGAGTTGTTGGAGAAGTAAAACTATGTCATCCGGGTTTCGTCGAGTATTGTAGCGACGATTTAGATCGCCGACACGCAAGAAATATTGCTGGTTTTTACGCACAAAGGTGCAAAGCTCATGTATATACACGCAAGTCACGGTCAAAATATTCAACTTTTTGAACAAAGATTTGCAGGTGTCTCTTGGAGCCGTCAACGTTATAATTCTTAGGCACCGTTTTTGGAGTACAAAGACATCATTTATCTGTGGCATTACCCCACAGAATGATACCGTAACGGATCCAAGAGGCTGCGTAGGCGTGATATGCTGATAGTGAACATGCTTCGTTTGTACATTTGCGCAACTCCCGCAACGCGTACGAGAAACGGTTTAGCTTGCTGACTATGGACTCTATGACCTCAATAGTATTAACATCAAAATAGTTGATGGTACATAAACTTACGACCATAATCCCTTTCGGGGTGGTTAGAAACATTGCTACACCTACCAGCATGGGTAGCATGCTTCGACTACTTATATTATGTGGATTAGTTACGCGCAGTGACGCGTGTATTTCTACTAACAAAATTTGCCACTTTGGGGGGTAACATGAAATCCGCAACTTTGGATTTTACTCCCCATAACTTAGATTCTAATTTTTAATGTAAAAAAATCATGAAAAGTAGTCTCGTGTGAATCCCAAACGTTTTAAGTTCAAATTTATTGTACGTTGCAAACAATTACGTTGTATAGTTTACTTTTAGTTAGATACGATACTGTGATTAAATCAAACTGGCTTCTTAGGGTCAGCGCACATCAATGAAATATCGTCCGCCAGTAAACGCCGCCGGCCGCTAGTTACAATTAAGTTTTTACAACGCGAACATAAGCGATCGATCAATCAAATCTTTATTTGAGAAAACCTGGCTTCGCAATAAAACCAAACAAAATACTTAGAACACAAGTTTAATAAGTTTCGATTATAATTAAAGTTCCAGGTAAAGAAAGACAACAGTTAAAAGTTCACTAACATTCAATATACAAATACAAAAATTTTGTTTTTGATTCCCAAATTTCCTGAAATGGTGTATCATTAGCATTACTATACTTCATAATATTCTACAGACCTTGGTTTGGTTAATTAGCAACAATGGTCAAAAAATGTTTCTTTTTAAAAATCTTTTGAGCTTACTCACAGCCTCCATTCTTATACTTATTCAAAATTCAACCTAACAAAAATGAGTTCTTTAAATGTTTCTTGGTTTTATAATTTGACCTCACTAGGCCTGCCACTCGATACAAAGTTGAGGCATAAAAAAATATCTCAAACCAGATATTTATATGAGATTACAGATTTCAACTTACAGTAGGTAGAGCTAATGTCTAACACCCTGTCTTATATAAAAAGTAGAACATAAGTCAATACCTAATTAAAATAAGCTCCAATCCTTATCAACAACATAATAATTACATTTACTTTTAAAACAAAACAATAACTTAAAAAAATTGTACCTATACTGCATTCCAAATAAGGACGACGAGTTTTCCGATTCCTATTTAGCTTTCTGGCTAATTCTAATAAGCAAATATAATTTATTTATCACAAAGATGTACTATCCGATCCGACATATCTTGGACGTTACTAAAGCTGTTCTAAGAATAAGTGAGAGTGGCCTGTTTCACCACTTCTGGGTAAGTTCTTGTTAGCTTATCCGACAGATAGTTTGACATATTTTGTATGAGTTTATGTCAAAATATCTGTCGGATAAGCTATCAAGAACTTATTCAGAAGTGGTGAAACAGGCCCTAAGTGTTTCAAATCTCTGTTTGTGTAATTAAAAACGACCTTCAATTTTCGTTGCTATTTGGAATGTAGTATAATTAAAATCCAATTTGCTTGGATTTGGCAATCCTCACTACAATAATCAAAACTGAGTGGATGATACGTTCATCATATCGAGAAGAAACATTAAAAGGCACGTCCACAGCTCACTCAGCGTGGGCGTGCTTATACAGATAGACATTTAGTGACTAGACACTGACAAATTCACTAAGAAATTAAATTTTAAGTAGCTTCACCCTCAACGTCTATCACCAGCTTGAAAGCGCCATCGGTATCAATGCAACGGAGTACATTCGCCATTTTCCCGCGCACCATACGCACTGGAGGGTTGGCCAGGAAAGCAACAGAATCTATGAAACTGTTGCCCTTATTTGTGACAATTTCTCCCAATTGTTCCATCACCTCTATACTGTACCAGCATAAAATGCCATTTGCTTCTCCGTCCTCAATGATAGGTACATTGACGACCTCTGATCTCATTCCACTCTGGTATTTACCTAAAACTGCAGGTTCTGTTAAAGGGGTGTATTCTAAGCAAGAGAAATCCATGCAGAAGTTCTGAGATACCTGATACTTGTTCATGTGCATTGCGATTCTATAATTGCTTACATTTGTGTCATAAACTCTGTTGTTTATGTCTAACCAGTGACTGTTGACCACTTGTCCGATTATAGATACATTTGCTGGCATGAAGAGACCTCCTTGGAGAAGATGGGCGTGCTTCAAGTGCTGCGCTATGTCCTTGATGCGCAAGTCTATGTCGCCGCACAAGTCAAACATGTTGCAGAAAATTGCATGGTACTTCTCATCTCGGAATATGTCTTGACTCCAATCCTCCCCGACTAAAACTGTGACCTTTGAAAGGGGTATCTTGTTTGCTTTAAAAACCTTCTTGAAGAATTTCTTATCAGCGTCAGTCCTGGCCCAGCACGTCAGAGACTGAATACCTCGCTTCAGCATCAGGAAGCCAAAGAAGGGGAAAGGGCACAAGTCAACAATGTTAATTTGTGACATTTCTGCCATTTGCCCCAAGTATACAGAAGCCATACCGAGGCATTTCATGATCATCTTTATATATTCTTCATCGTTTAGGAACCTCAAAGTTTCAGGGGACACTCTTGTCACCTCATTTGTTTGCACCATCGCAAGTTTCCCACCGTTCATTAAAAATTCATATTTAACTACTTGATTTTCTGTTACTTCCTTTGGCACATTATCAAAGAACACTGCTTGCTGCCAAGCATTGGCCCTGTCCTCAGATCGGGGGTCCGTAGTCACCGTTATATCTTCTGTCAAGTATAACTTGAACCAACCAATCACAGCATTAATTTCACTGTTTTCTAGAGCTTTGAATTCTACTTTGTATGGTTCTGTCCTGTTGAGCTTTTCCTGTACATCAGTGTGGTCATTGAAATCCACTTTCAGGACTGATTGAGCCCCAGTGACGTACTTCATGTCCTTAAGAAGATGTACATCGTCACAATCATAAGTTTCATTGTACGTTATTATGTGAACATTTGTCTTTGAAATATTCAAGATCCTCTTGATAGAAGTCCCTAATTGATACTTTAAGACCAATCTGTCACATTTGGCACCAGCAACAAAGAATTCTGCCTTGTTTGGGATCACTTTGGCGACGTTCGTTATCAAATTTTCTCTCGCATGACAGAGCGATTGCAATATGTGTTCTCCGAAGAGGCCTGCATCAAACAATTCAGTGACAACCAAAGATCGCTTTCCACCGATATCCCTGTAATCCATATCCGTGGACATATTGTTGACTACAACCACTTCTTGCCTCTGGTGATCGTGCATAATGGTCTCCGCCATCTTAGCCATGACTTCTGAACCGTCGCAGGCCGTTGTGGCCTTCGGAGAGCATTCCGCTGCGTACAAGGCGAGGAGGCCGCTGCCCGTGCCTAGATCAAGAACGCTATCTTTGTAAGGGACGACTGTCTGCCGGATAGCGTTGTAGTAAGCCTCATTGCGAGTCTTGTCGTTCAACATACGGAAATGCCATCGTTCAACAAGTAAATTCTTAACAGAGTTTAAATTCTTCTCTGCATTCACACATCCAGAATCTACCTTTAAGGCCTTTTGGAAGTGGCACCAGGCTTCAGTATAGAACCCGAATTTGTAAAGATTCTTACCAATATCGTTAAGAAGATGTACGTTGGTGGGGAATGCATTGATGGCCCGTCCGAAGTTTAAGAAGATATCTTCGATTCTGTTCCCGATGGCGAGGACTTCGTTGAGACGGATGAGGACCATGCGGAATTCGGGCTCGAAGAGGTCCTTTGACGCTGCGTTCTTTTCAAAGGCCATGAGATATAGATCGAAGGCCTTCGCATAGCAACCGGTTGCAGACAGCTGCCTCGCAAATGTGACGTAGTCCCGGGCAATTTCCTCCATTGTCGCTAAAAATTGAGCAATTTATAAATATAATTCATAGTAATTATGGTCAGATAAATACCAGAGTGGTATGAAAATCCTCTACTTAACGGAAAAAACCCCGATTTATTGTCAATTTACAAACGAGTTTACACAAATTTTGTCAAACGGTGTTTGTGGAAAGGAAACTCTATACAATTCTAATTATCAGCAATTAATTGTTAAGCCATCGAATAACAAATATCCGTTTATTTTTACAAAAGCAAAATCAAAACAAAACAAATCCACATTTATTCTTTTTTTTTTTTTTTTAATATATTTACTAGCCTGGTTACTAGACCTTTTGGCTAAATCTTAATTTATTTTTAATGTTCTTCTGTTTTCACATTAAAACGTTGGTATTCGACGTTTTGATGGTTCTTTGGAGTTTTTGGAGGCAATCGAAAGACGCAGGAAAAGCAGAGAAGTCCACAGGAAAGAGGTGAACCGACCGCTTTGCCGCGCTAAAATCACGGAACACTTTTCCTGTTTACGACCCATGCACCATCATATTTCACTGAACTATATATTGTTCACTTGCACGACACTTTGTTACGCAAAACAACACCAATTTTACGAACCAAAACGCACTATAAACAATAAAAATTCGATGAAATATAAGGACTCCAAACGTCAGCTACCAAAGCCCGCCAAAAAACTCTGACACCCACATTTATTCGACAAGTATTAAGTGTTGCAAAAGTAACTTTAATAAAATCAGTAAAATTTGCATTTAAAAATTTGTAGATTGTCATAAAGATAAGGAATGTTTGTAAAGTTTATTTAGGTCCTTTTTTTTCAAAAGTACATAATCGCCATCAAATTCTGGGCTATGAGACATGCTGACATTTATAATTTTGTCTCGTGCTTGAGTAAAGTGTAAAGATAACCCAAATTTCTTGGCATCTGCCACACTAAAAGGCAATAATATAGGTACTTCAAGAAAACATCTGCTCAAAATAAATCTGCATATCGGTATATTGGAACAGTACCTGCAATCGGTAGATTTACCGATAAATCGGTAGCTTTTGCAACACTGAAAGTATTGATTTCTACGATTCGTTTCACAGAGTTCACAGACTTATTTTGTCCTGTCAATTTGTTTTTCTCAAACCTTTTTCGTTTACAAATTAATTTAAAGATAGTTATTTTGGTTTACAACGTTAAATTATAGTAAATAAAGAAATTATTAAGTGGTATTTGAATAGAAAAAGTTAAAATACAACGTATATATTTTTATTATTATGTATTTTTTTCTGTGCGTAACGGAATGTTCAAGAGGAATGAGCGTTTTTCTTTTTGTTTTCTAGGGGATCGATAGATGGCGCTACGGTCTGTGCGAAGAAACGTCAACATTTCAAAAAGTAATTCTTTAAAATAGTAAAGAGTGAAAAGATGATCAAGAAGATGACAACGCATCTTTTAATGACATAATTAATTATTTACTAATCATTTTAATCGAAAATTCTAAACTTTTACGCCTGACATGGCTGTATGGGCTCGATCCCTTGGCATTAAAAATCGACGTAGACCATCAAGGCTTCATTCTTCATTGCAGCGATTCGCGTCACGCATGCGCCCTTCACTGAATGTAGTAGAAAGAGATTGCGTCAGGTTGCGATAATATCGCGGCAGTGTGTGGGATCGAGCGCGTCCCCATACAAAATGTACTGAGAACAATTATCGCAAAATCGCAGCGATATTGTCGCTCGATAATATCGCGCGCGTACCCATACAAAATGTACTGAGAACAATTATCGCAAAATCGCAGTGATAATATCGCTGCAATGAGCGGAGGCCTTCAATGACTAGCAAACATTTTTTTACATGAGTTCCGAAATAAAACAAAGTTATGCTCTTAACACTAAACATTTACTAATAAAGTGCACCACGGGCCACACATTATTTTAACGTCACCACTGCACTGAAAAGTTTTCTTAAAATACTTAACTGTAGGATAAGATTCAGGCAACAGTCCCAACTGTCCATACTTGTTGCAACCACTTGTCCAAATAGAATAATCTTCTAGTAGTACCGCAGAATGTCTAGTGCCACAAGCAATGTCTTTAACATTTAAAGTAACTTGTTTCCCATCATCATCATATATGTCAACTACGGTAGGCAATGGGTAACTGCCTATGCCTTCCTTTTTCAAAACACCTTGATTGTCAGGCTCAGATTTTATTCCTAGCTGGCCAGTATCGTTCCAACCCCACGAGTATAAATCTCCGAACTCGCTAATGGCGAGCGTGTGCCAGCCACCGGTACTTATTTTTACTATTTTGATTCCAGCCAGCGCGTGGACTTCTGTTGGGAGTTCCTGATTGTTTATGTCACCATGGCCTAACTGCAGTCTCCTGGAAGAGTCAAGAAAATTTATTATTTTAGTTTTTGGGAAACTCTATTAAATACATTGAACTTGAACTTGAACTTGAACACACTTGAAACATTCTTCTCCACGATTTGTAGGGTCATATAGATTAAGAGCATGCCTAATCATCCTAGCATAGCCTTGTTTTCAGAATATCTCTGACTACCCCCTTGGGGAATATAGTCGTGAGCATATGCTTAATATGCTAATCATGGAATGCACTCCACGCTCACCCAGAAACAGCCTATTTAGTCTTAAAAAATAAAGCATTCTATTAAAGAACCTTGATTGTATTTACTAGAGAACACTATATATAACAAATGGCAGATAGAGATGAACAGGAATAAATAATAAAATCAATATCTTGGAGACACAGATTTTCTAGTCCCATTTAAATAACCAGAATCTGGCCTGGACTTGTGTTATGATGATATAGTACAAACAAACATCCATGACTCAGGTACAAATATTCATATTCACCATACAAATATTTTCCCCATGCGGGATTGGAACCTGCGAGCCTCACACTCACAGCGGGCAGGTTCACTACAGACTGGACTATCGGGCCACCACAATGAAGCTCACCTTCCGTTCCCCCAAGTGTAAACTCTGCCGATGTCAGTAAGTAATATAAAATGTTCGTATCCACATTGCACATCACACACCTTTCCCTCGCAATGACTAGTATCGACATGACTAGGTAGGAATCCACTATACACATTCCCGTCCGCTGTCAGACAAATACATGTCTTATTTGTGGCTTCCACTTTTAAGATTCTCTCGTCTTTTTTTAACCTCTTTGTTTTGTCCTGTAAAGGTTTTTCTATGGCGATATTAACTTTCTTAACTTTTTTAGGAGTTTCTAAATCGATAAACCACATTGCATGTGTTATAGTATTTACGATAATCAAACTGTAGTCGTTACCAAGCAGTTGCAAACTTTGTTCAGAGTTCAATGTTTCCTTCGGTAGATCTATCTTGATTATTTGATTTTCTTCGCCAAGCCAAGATCCAGTTAAGTAAAACGCTTTATCCTTTTGAAATATGTTGTATGACCAGTTCATGTGGATCAGTTTAGCTTGTTTCAAGTCAAATTTGATATCGTTTTTGGTACTTGTAGAAAGGACTTGGAATTTAGGAAATTTTTGAGGTTCCATCAGCCACTGGCCAAAGACATTTGCACCTGCCACTAGAATCATTTTTACGGTTTTATTAAAGTAATGTTAAAGGAACGGCTGTGCGCTAAATTAAACTAAATCTAATTAAATTAGGTACAAAGCGCAGTCTATGCAAAACTATTGATTGATTTGATTTGATATGACATATGATTGACAGTAAAATTACTTTTCACGCAATGCAGGCATAAAGTTTTGAATTTGAATTTACTATTTTAAAAGAGTGTATGTATAGGAACTGCCTTCTAGGAACCCACAATTTTTATGCAAAAGTTGTATTTTAAATTACAATCAAACATTTTAAAATTTGATTTGAAATTGATAACTGATTAAGCATTTGCTTGCTATTTTTAAAAGAGCGTGAAAGGAAACGTAAACTATTGTCAATTGATTGCATAGGCGAAGTATTTTTCGCTTACGCTGATAGACGAAACATCAGTGTAACCGCGTATGAGACAGCGATAGTCATAAAATCCTATACAATTTGTATGAAAATAGATGTCTGACTCCGGAGTCAGACAGCCGTCGTAGAACAAAAAAGTGGCTACGTCGATAAGGACAGCAATAAGTAGCAATCTCCTTTTTTAACTAGAGCGAATTTGCTATGTGCATCTCTTACTGAGTGATATGACAAGACACGTGCTTGCTTCTAGTTCCTTCTCTTTCTACGATTGATTGTCACGGAACTGACATCAAATGTGAAAACGAGGCTTCAAAATTGTTGAGTTATGTTACTGCTTTTGAAAGAAAATTTATTATTTTCACAATTTACATTTTATACGTCTTTGGGATTAAAACGTAGTTTCCATGTTTCATATAATCTTTAAAACTTTTATACGAATGACACATAATCTACTATGTTTCTAGGAGTTGTAGTATTTTCTTTATGTTATCTTGAAATGGAAATCGATGGTGATGGATGAACAAAACGCAGTTACTAAATTCTTCTGCGAGTGCAGGCAGTTTACCGGCGAACAAGGTATTTTATTTTCGTTTTTTTACCGTTATTCTCCCAATAAATACATAAAAAAACCGTATGAAATGGCCCCGGGATCAAACATTATGGAATAACACTATAAAACGTATCTTTGTTCCTCAGATGTGATATTTCGATAAAGAAGTTTTTTTGAGAGCCAAATCAATATGGCCCTCAAGTTGGGAAAATGCAGACTTTGTCTGAAGCTCGGCGACTTCTACTCCATATACACAGTGGACAACACCATGCAACTTTCAGAAATGGTGATGGAATGCGCTCGAGTGAAGGTAAGTGCCATTAAAATAATTTCGAAATGTCGCTTGCACTTTCTAACAGTAGCCACGAAATAAGACACCGAAATGGTATCCGTAGTTTACTAATTTGTTACGTGACTTGTGAATAATTGTCATAATATTGAGTATTAACAACTTTCGATGTAAGATTTGTAACATGGTACAGTCCTGAAGCAATTCATCAGCTGTTTTATATACATACATACATTATGTACTTACTCATTTACTAAGTTCTAATGTTTTGTTAGCATAAAGGTGTTTACACACCAAAGTGTGGCTCGACTGTACAATGAGTACCGTCGAGTTCAGGGTTCATATTTTTTTTCCAAAAAGGTCTTCTTATAACTAAGCTAAAAATGTATAGTTTTCGAAATATAATTTTTTGAAATTCGACAATTTTCATACTAAATTGTTCATCTCTAGACAATTTTGGGGAGGTCGGCGATTTCTTTTTTAAAGTTACGGCGGCGGAGGCTGGTCGCCGTATCCAACTCAGTCGGTTAGGTTAGCGAGGAGCGAAGCGACGAGCATGTCAGGTTTCTTGCGACCACAGCGCACGAGCCGAGCGAGCGCAGCGAGCGGTGCCGCAGCAGCGGCCGGCGGGTGCCAGAACCGAATTGCTACTGTTAGACTGGTCACCATATCCAAGTCGATCGCTTGCCATAGCCTTCTGTATAATTTTTTTTTTTAGATTATGTCCTTTAGACAAAATTGTATGAGATTTGGTGAATTTCAAAAAAATATTTTTCGAAAACTATAAATTTCCGAAAGTTGAAATTTCGTATTTAGCTTAGTTATAAGAAGACCTTTTGGAAAAAAAATATGAACCCTGAAGTCGACGGTACTCATTGTACAGTCCTTCCCAAAGTGTATAATTGCCATCCACACTGAACCCCGGCGAATTAGTCGGCGGTTTGGCGACTATTGTTGTGTAGACACCATTAGCATGTATGCTACTTTTCATACATTTGTTATTGGTTTTGCTAAGTAGTTGAACTCTGTTTAGAATAGAATGCTACCTTAATGAAGGGGGGAGGGTAGGGGAGTGTAGATAGAGGAGGGGTAGTGTGGAAACCCACATTTTGCTTTATAAATCTTTTTTAGACCACATATCGGACTTAATCGGTTATGTTAGCGAGGAGTTTTGTGACAATCATGTTAGGTTTCTTTTGTCATGCAGTGCCAAAACTGATTACCTGAATTACTTGAACAACTTTAGCAAGTACAAGTAACATTGCCAAAACATATACTAACATTATTAGCTGAAACTATTAGTTTCAGACCATCATACTGAACAACTTTCGCTATGGGACCAAATCGAAATCGCAAAAAAAATCTGCTATCCCATATAAAACTGCAAACCTAACTCGACCTCAATGTATGGGACAGCTAATTTTTTTTGTGATTTCGATAGGTATTGGTCCCATAGAGAAAGTTGTTCAGTTTGATGGTCTGATACTCCCCTTAAAATCGTTTTTATAATTCCTATTCACAGATATATGACGGAGACGGCCTGCCAGACAAGGTGTGCGGGGAGTGCATCCAGAAGCTCAGCAGCGCCTACATCTTCAAGCAGCAGTGCGAGCGGTCCGACCAGGAGCTGCGGCGTAACTATGTGCCACCACCTGGTAATTCTACATTTCTATAACTCACTCTTTGCACTTGACAGTTAACACATCATTCTGTCCTGCACTGCATTGGTTCCTAGGTAGTTGTAATGGGTATAGTGCATCCAAGATAGCTTCATGATTTTGACAGATAGTTTAGGAGTGATTATTTTACTTTCCGGAAATGTTTGAGCCATAAAAACTTATTTAAGCATAAGCATATGCTCATGACTATATTCCCCGAGGGAACTGGCTCAGGACAGGGATGCATGGAGGATATGGGGGGGAGGCCTTTGCCCAGCAGTGGGATGAAATAGGATAAGGAAAAAAAAGTTTTTACGTCTCAAACATTTTCAAAAAGTAAAATAAAATGCCGCCTGTCAAACTCACTACAGTTGTTTTCCTTCTTCATTATGGTGAGAAATTGTATTATTGACGACACAGACAGTCTGTTCGTCATCATCGTAACCAATACAATTTCTCTTTTGCGTTTTAACTTATTGTTTTAATGTTTCTTTTGTGTTTTTTTTTTTGTTTTTATTTCCTGTTCACATAATGTATGTATAATACATGCCTATAAATGTTTTTTTAATTTAATTTTTTCAACCTTCTGGGCAATAGGTACTTAAATTGTCTTTTTAATGTGTTGTTTTTTGCAATGTCTTTCTGCATCTTGAACTAATGACAACCATTGTATGCTTAGCGAATTACTAGATGTAACGCGTTTTTACTTTTATAATAAGCTTTATTAACAAAAAACACAAATAAAGGTAGGTGTAGGTCAAGGGTGTAGGTACATTAAAAATGAATAAAAATTGAACTTTGATATTAGATACAAAAAGTTACATTTTTAGGGTTGAGGGTTCCAAACAAGGAACCCTATACTTTCGTCCATTCTGTCTGTCTGTATGCTACCCCGCCTCAATAAATCGCTCAACTTTGCAGTTTACACCAATTGAATCGAAATTTGGCATGAAGACAGCAGCCTAAAAAAGGGGGTTGGCAAAAATTTTTTTTTTTAATAAGACGAGTGAGGGTAGGTCTTGTCAAATGGAACAAAACTCTTATCTAAAATCAAGATTGTAAGGTTTAAAAATTTTCTTTTAAGTATGATATACAATTTTAATAACTTTTTTCTAATTCTTCTTACACAATGGCTATGGAACCCTATCATGGACGAATCCGACACGCTCTTGGCCGGTTTTATCAACTAGCTGCTAATCATGTCATGACATTTCTGCACCAACTTTTAAAAAATATCCTATAAGTGTATCAATCCAGAACTTATTCTATCTGCATGCCAAATTTAATCCATCAGCCGTTTCTGTGCGATTAATTCACAAACATCCAAACTTCCACATCTAAAATACTAGCAGGATATCCAAACTGATAAAAGTAGCTTTTGAAGAATGTCTGTTTTATAACATTTTAATCTAGTTCTTTCACGACAGGCTTCAGCGTCACGCCGCCGCCTCCAAACCGACAGAGCAGCGACTCCGCCTTCTCCTCTGCCCACACTGACATCTCCACCCATCAGAAACCTTCCTCCTCGGTCGAGAAGGTCACGCCAGCCCGGAGCAGGAAGCGGAGTCGAGACAGCGCCGATGACGCCTCGGAGACCAGCCAGTACCGTCCCACCACCTCTAAACGCATCGAAGAACTCAAGAAGAAACCCAGGCACCGCTCTCCAAATGCATCAGCAGACTCTGACTTCGAAGATAACAGCTTCACCCATTTCTCAGGAGAAACGGACTCCGATGAACCATTGATTCACAGCAAACTAAAGTGCCCACAGTGCCCCAAAGAGTTCATGTCGGGACTCAGCCTAAGTAATCACATGCGGATCCATTCCAAAGAGAAGAGCGTAGGAAAGGCTGTTGTGGACATTCCAAAGAAGAATATTGAGGACGCAAAAGATGTCGAGGATAAACTGAGTTGCGATAAGTGTCAGAAGACTTTCAAGCTCAAGATCATGTTGAAGAGGCATCAAAAAGTTTGCGAGAAGATACCTCAGTTATCGCCTCGGAAAGAGCTGCTTATTAGTCTAGAACCAATCGACGCAGTGTTAGCCAAACCGCCACCACACCAGAAAATTGAATGTGATCTGTGTACAACCAGGTTCAAGACAATGGAGAATCTAGAAAAGCATATGAGGGTAGTCCACGCTGCCGTGGTCAAAAAAGACCGTAAAAGTATAGAGCCTAAAGTCGAAGTTAAGATAGCAGTGCCCTGTCTTTATTGTCAGAAGATATTTGACGATTACTACACGCACAGCGCTCATTTCAGCGTGTGTTCAAAGAGAGACGACTCTAAACCGTTTACATGTCCATTGTGCGAAAGAGTGATGGCGAAGAAGGCATCATACTTCATTCACTTAAAGAACATGCATTTTTGGGCGCGTGAGAAATACATGGAGCCGTCACCATCTAAGAATGACCTCGAGTGTCGTATGTGTAATATGAAACTGGCGTCTCAGGATCAGCTGATTAAGCATCTCGCGGCGCACATGTCTAATGTAGAGGATGATGACGATGACTTCGTTGAAGATGCCGCTGAATCTGGGTATGTATCTTATTTTATATGGCACCTAGATATGTGGTACTATTTTTCAAGTTGTTCTTTTTTAGGACACAAAAAAAATGCTTTCTCATATCTTTGCGTCGAGTCTGTTTGCAATTTTGTATGTAGGGAGTCGCACTGCAGGTCTGGCGGTGTACGGACGCGTACGTGTCGGCGCGTTAGGCCTGCACGTGGCTCCGCCATTTTATGAACTCTTTTGTGTTTTAACCTTAAAACAATCACTTGAGACTATAAACTTCTTACATTGGCAAAACTGCCAGTCTAGACTTAATTAATACTACTGATCATTTTCATACGTATACTTTCCACATAACGAGACATTGGCTGAATTGTGATAACACATCGGATGCCATTAAACAAAAATTGAATTGAATTTTGCATGTAACGGCAGATTTTTTTTCTGATATCGTTTATTGATCCCATACAAAAACTGTTCAGTTTTATGGTCTGATCAACCCCTTAAAAAACCGTTAGCATATTAAGAAGGACCCTGTATATTTGTGACGATCGAAAACTTTCGGTAATTTAACACATCAGTTGCTGTTGCTATCGAAATTCTATCCTCTTTTCCATCTCTTGTTCTTAACCCTTTACGTCATCTACAGGGTGTTACAGGGGGTTGTTTAGACCGTCAAACTGAACAACTTTCTCTATCATATAACATCTCTATCTCTATCGAAATCGCGAAAAAAAAATCTGATATCCCATACATATTTTAGCTCTAGTCGATTGGTAGAGTATGGAACTTCGTTTTTTTTGCGATTTCGATATTGGTCTTACAGTGAAAGTTGTCCACAGTGAAGCTTGATGGTCTAAACCGCCCCTTAAATGTTTATTTGTATTTTGTAACACCTTAATATGCTGACACTTTTTAAGGGGATGATCAGACCATCCAACTGAACCACTTTCTCTATGGGACCAACATCGAAATCGCGAAAAAAAATCTTCTCTTCCATACAAAACTGCAAACCTACTCAAGCCAAATGTATGGGACCGCCGTTTTCTTTTTAATCGCGATTTCGATGTTGGTCCCATAGATAAAGTTGTTCATTTTGATGGACCCTGTGTATAAAAACTACACCCATCTTGTTGTTCCAGACCCGGTACAGCAGAAGATGCAATGTCTATAGCATCTGTAGCCTCGATGCACTCTGAATACAGCAGTGCTACGGTCACAAACGGCCCTCTCAAGTGCGAGAACTGCGACAAGTCCTTCAAATACAAGAAATCCTTCGAAACCCACCAGTTGAAGTGCACCGAGATAAAGATAAAGAGTGAACCACCGGACAAACCTTCCACCAGCCTTCTAGATCAATCTTACCAAGAATTTGAATCAGAATCAAGCGACGGAGAAGAAGACATGACATGCGATATCTGCGAAAAACAATTCTCTTACAAACGTTTACTAATCCAACATAAGAAAACGAAACACAACATGAGCTCTGGTACTAAACGAGCAAAGATAACTCTAAAAAACTGCCTGGTACGATGCCTCATCTGCGATTTGGAGATGAAAGTGTCCAACATAAACGAACACAACCAAAAGCATATAACCGCTAATATCAAACCACGAAACCAGTACACTTGCGGCGACTGCAGCGATCAATTTAAAAGCTGTAGCGCCCTGGCGACCCATATAAAGATGGTGCATAGATTGAAGCAGCCTCCGCCACCAAAGCTAGTGGAAGGAGTCGATCCGTCGGATTTTTGTGAAGTCGTTGTGGCGAAATCGGAACCCCTGGACGAGCTCCAGAGTCACAACGGCTTTGGTGAGGTTCCCATCACGCAGAACTCTCCGCTGATAGACCTGGCAGGGTTCACCTGCCACATCTGCAACAAGAAGATGAAGACGCTGATATCTTTGAGGAGGCACGTGAACTGGCACACTAATGTCGGCAATAATTTGGAGAAGCAGATCGAGTGTTTCGTTTGTAATGAGGTGAGTTGACTTTATTATTTCTAGTATAGTCAGTGATTGTAAAATTTAAAATCATGCGGTCTCTGTCTGTCATTCCCCTACTCGTCGATCCGTCATCTGACCATCTGCATTTTGGTAATTTAAATAATAATAATAAGGTATCTATGGGTCGGCGCACACATGGCGAAACGCAGTTTAGAGCATTTTTCACCGTCTGTAAATCAATTGACACAAGTCACTTCAATGCCCTTCGGGGACTAGTAAGTGTGTTAATAATTGATTCTCGATGTTGAACTAAACCAACCATTCAACTTTGCATGCGTTCAATGCAAAGTTGACTGGTTGGTTCATCATCATCATATTGTATGGCATTTTTGTCTTCCTGCTTGGATCCGAGGGGGGGGGGGGGGGGTTAGGTTAGGTGTTTCAGCCAGTCTTCCGCTGCTGGGGTTAGCCTGTGGAGTTCTTCGATTCCACCGGGGAAACGGCGCAGAGTGCACTCGTTTACCACATGGGAGAGGGTCTGGTCAGGTGCCCCGCAGTCGCAGGTTAGACTGCTTGGTTTAGTTGAATGGTTGAGCAGTGTAAAATGCTCTGCGCTGCGCTTCGACAGGTGTGCGCCGAATCTATAAAATACCTATGACTAAGCTAACGTAACCCATTGCCCGCAGACTTTCCGCTTCCAACGCCACTACCGGCTACACATGCGGGAGCACTACCACGACACCACGCTGGACCCCAAGCACCTCACGTGCACCATCTGCAACCGTCGCAGCAAGCACCTCCGCGCCGCCAAGGCCCACATGAACTTCCACAAGCAGACCCGCTTTAAGAACAAGGACTACCAGTGCTCCATCTGCAAGCGAATCTTCCAGCACAGGAAAGTATATCTCTCACACATGGCCATCCACTACAAAAGAGGTGAGGGACAGAACGCTATAGTCGGCGATAACCTCGCTAAAACCGCCGTCGACGGCTTAACCTGCCCGCAGTGTGGTAAGGTCTGCGATTCGGAAAATTCTTTAAAGTGTCACGTTATATGGCATAAGTCTAAATCTTCCTTGTATGGATCCAGACATGAATGTTCCATCTGCCATGTCCAGTTCACTAATAAAAGGACATTGGAGTTGCACACTAGAACGCATTATGAGGACGATAATGGACCATTCAAGTGCACTATTTGCGGCAAAGGTTACATTGATGAGGAGTACTTCAGGAAACACGTGAAAGGTCACAATTTTGATAGTATGAGTCATAAGAAACGTATCGAAAAACTTAGGAAGGACAAAGTGAAGTGTCCTATCTGTACGCGCTACTATCCCGACGTAGTTAAACTGATCCGTCACTTGAGGAGGACCCATCCAGAGAGCAAGATGATTAAGACCGATCCAGATGCGCCTCCACCCAATTACTTCACTTGTAAACTGTGCGCTAAGGTGTTCCTTGACGAACGAAGACTACAGCACCACGAGGAGGCCCATCTCAGGAAACCAGAGTTCTTTAAGTGCAAATTTTGTTTAAAGAACACCAACTCTCTTCAAAAGCATAGGCTGCACGTAAAGCAGAAACATTTGACTCAAAAATACGTCGATAATCCCTTGAAGTGCCCTCAGTGTGAGGAGACTTTCATCAGAGGTTACGCTCTCCACCATCACATGCGCGACGCCCACGGCGTCGACGAGACCTGGATAGCGGAACGCACAGAACAGAAACTCGGCCCACTCCGCGAGTTCCAGTGCTCGATCTGCCTCAAAGTACTCGCCAGTAAAGGCAACTACGAACGACACATCGACTACCACAACACTCTGCGATGCAACTACTGCTTCGACTACTTCAGCTCCCTAAAATTCCTCGAAGGCCACTTAGCATTCCACTGCGAGAAGAGAAAACTGCTCGGCGATACCGAAACTTATCCCAAGAGAGTTAAGTGTCATGTTTGCTACAAGGCATTCCATTTGCAAGTGAAACTTGACTGTCATTTACGTACGCAGCACGGCATTAAAGTTTCAAGAGAAGCATCTGAGTGCAAACAGGAGATCGTGTGCGACTTCTGCTTTAGAGTATTCGAGAATGATTACGCGCTCACCATGCACAAAATATACCACCGCACTGTCGGGTATTTAGGCTGCATTTATTGCAACAGAAAGTTCAGTAATCTAACACTTTACAACAAGCATAAGAATCATCACTACAGTCAACTCAATGTGGACAATCCGACGAAATGCGAACATTGTGACGAAACGTTCGTAGCTTTCAGAGACATGATATATCACATGAGGGACGAACACGGCGACGACAAAGATTGGTTGGTGAAGCCCAAAGAGTCCATCGAAGAGACTTGCCCTATTTGTAACAAAGTATTCTTCAACCTACAGCGACACTTGATGTATCATGAGGAAAATAGATGCAAGAAATGCAGAGAGTACTTCTTCTCTAGATTAGACTTTGACAATCATCTCTGCCCCATTGACAGTGACGATGAGGAAGCTGAAACTAACGGGGACGACTCACGGCCTAAATACGAGGAGTGCGAGTTTTGCTTCAAACCCATCACCAGAAAGTGCACATACAAGAAACATAACGTTCTGCACAAAGTGTCCGGCGCGATATCGTGTCGATTCTGTTCTCTCAAATTCAAAACATTAGACGCTTTCAACATCCACGCGTTCTCGCATCGCAGCAGAAAATACAATAAGAAACCGATTAAATGCAGAATATGTAAAGAGAAGTTTGTTAAATACGGACCTTTTATAAAGCATATGAAGATCATACACAAGTCTACGAAAAAGGTGCACTATCGAGCGACCGTCAAGGCCGAGCGGTGCGTCGTATGCGGCGACGACTTCCCCAACTTGCACAACCACTACCGCAGTCACTTGCAGAACCAATGCCAGCTCTGCCGTAAATATTTCACGTCGTCCAAACTCTTCTCTCATCACGAATGCGATAAACCTGATGCGGATCCATCTAAAGTATTCACTAGTGATGAGGATTTGCATGCGCATATCAAATCGTACATTCCTAAGGACGAAAAGGATGACGAAAAGTTCTACGGTTACACCGACACCGAAGAGGAGGAAGAAGAAAATGCACCTGAATTACAATACGACGATAGTCAGAATTCTGTAGACAATTTAATACAGCAACCCTTTGTTATATCAGATGTTCTATCGCTTTATGAGAAAAAAGAAGAATTATTAGCTCTGTACCAAAACGAAGATAATAACGGAGTCTCCAAGGATGTTAAAAAGAAGACTGCTCATAAAACATACGGAGGCGCTAAAAAGAAAGCCGCTGGTTCAAAAAAGAAGGAAGAAAAGAATATTGATGAAACACAAAATGGGGTAGACAGCGATGTCGAAATAGTAGATCTTTCAGACGATTCTGTAGGCGTTGAACATAGCGTGCCTATCATTACTATAGATGATTAAACGTAGGATAGCTTAGTTATAAAAGGTTTGAGTCATTTGGTAAGCTTATGTAAAATATGCTGTCTGTCTAAATTTAGAGTAAGGAAAATTCTGAATTAGTTATAATCTAGCATTTGTGTACTATACTTGAAACATTTCTGTTTTGAAAGGCCAAACCTTGATATGAAATTTCCTTCGGGATATATGCAGCCCACTCCACTGTATGACAGGCCTTACTACACCACATTCTAGACAGTTTTTCTATAGAAAAATGATTATGATCGTATTATTGATTATTTTTATAAGAAATTTAAATTTTTTGTAAGAAACTATTGCATGTATCATAATTTTACACCGACTATTTTCACATGGGTGAAGATTACATTTGATTATCCTATCAACCATAGTGGTTGGAATTTATTATTGCTTTAATTATTAGTAGGTCGACCAGATTGAAACTGATGGGTAGCAAATTGATGGTTCTAATAGAAAGGCATTGGTTTTATTGGACAAGAAAGCTTTGGCAGCTGTCCCTCTGCCCTCTAAGACATCGGTAGCGGGATCGAATAGGTCAAATATTGTTGTTTATACGTATATTAAAATTTTGATAATATAGCTATAAGAATACAGTGCCAGATTGAAATCCATAGATACCTTTAGGGCCTAAAGAGCCAAGCAATTTGATTGCCTGATCTTGGGGGCTGGCAAGCCAGCAACACTTCGACAATGTGGAATCTTTTGTCTTGACCCCTACATATTTATTTTCTTTACCCTTCAAAAACGTGGTAAATGAAGGAGGCAATACCATTCAAGGAAAGAATCGTGTAATCTCCCGGTTTCGGATAACCATCTCCCAGGAGGCAGATGTGTTTAGCCGCCAAGACATCGCAGTCACATAGGATATGTTCCATGGTTTCCTCCGGCAGCTGGGATCCAGGGTAAGCTTCATCTTGTGCATCATCGTGCCTGTGGCGTAGTGCCCGGTGAGGGCTCCGACGATGGCACGAGCTTTGCTCCTGCTGTTGTTCAGTATGAACTTTGGTATTTGTGTATTGTTGATAAATTTACTTCAGTGTTTCAGACCCTAAATTGCCAATTGGGCAATCAAATTGCTTAGCTCGCAGAATTTATCAGTTCTTAAAATCGTTTTAGGTAACAAGCATTATGTCTATATGTATTTAAAACCGCATTAAGTTGATGCGATTCTATTGAGCCAACCCAGTGAACTCCAAGCTTGCAGTGCCCCTTTACCCACTAGTTGATGTAGGGGGTTACCGGGTCTAGAGTAGAGCAAGTTTTGCCTTTATTGATAATCCTATTGGTGTTGCCTAAATAACAATCTAGATTCTGAACTTAATTGGGACTAGACAGTAATTGTATAACATTTAATCATTGCCAATTTTGTTAATCATCAAATATTAGTTTTATATTTATTCATTAGTTTCATTATATTGGTCGACTTTTAGTTTTGAGTAAATATTGTTGATTATGTTTTGTTTTTTTCTTTAGTTAAGTATTCATCAAGCAGATTTTTAACTCTTGTTTTGTTCATTAACATGATTTTTTTTTTCAAATCTGAAATGCATTTATAAGGCTTCCTTGAAATCATTTCCCTGTAAATATACATTAGTATGATCACCGGCTATTTAGGCTGCCATATTATGTAATTATATTAATTTTAATATCGTATGTAGTATTTTATCTATTTTAAGATGGCACTTAGATTTAAACTCAATGGATGTTAGAATAAGTAGTCGGTAATGTTGAATAAATGTGATTTTTATAATAATTCTAGAATCAATCTCTCAATGTGTACTTTGTGGACCGAAATCTGCAATAAATTATTTATTTAATTTATTGCAGACTTTAATTATATACAATTAATCTTTAGCAACGCGCCTCGTCAAAAATTCTCAACGGTCGCTCTGACACGCACATTTCTAAAGTGGCAACTGGTCTTAAATCGTGATACTTACAATATTTTTTTGTTCTATTTAAGAGAAATATAACAATAATAACTCTTCTATTTTTTAAATCCATAGTCTTTCGTTAACATTAGGTAGATGTTTGTCTTGTTACTGTCGCAAAATTGAACAGATTGCTAGTCAGTCAAAAAACGTTAATAAATTATAGTTTTTGATAAAAGCATGAATTCTAAAAAAATTCAGAATAAAGATCTTTGTAGAAATATAGGAATGTGTAATTTTAATAATAACTGACATTTTGCACATCAGTTACCTGCTACACAGATTGGTAGAATTACTAGTGAGATACCTCCATGACTCGATACTTGCTGCGTATTTAGATTCATTTATAAGGAATAATTATCTAGGAGAATTATTCAAATCACCTTGCGTATTTTTATTGCGACTTAACGAATGTGCTATAGGATGTGCTGAAAAGTTACAAAACATTACATATTTTGGATTTAGCATTCCATTGTAAGAGAAATATATTTGAAATCTAAATTATGTACCAATACATTTGTGTAGGCAAATGTCGATGGTATTTTATTGTAAAAATTTACTAATGTGTAGCAATAGACTATTTACAGAATGATTATTGGTGGTAGTGTAAAATAGCGCGTTAACAATTATGGAGAAACGTATATTAAGTTTATGGGAGAAACGGGAGACGGTGTCAGAGATACGACAGAATTTTTTTTATGTTTGGTACACTTACGCTCGAATACTGGAACGCTCATTAAAGTTAATCCTCCATTAAATCTCTTGCTGTCACTTTTTGTCTTGTTGACGTAGTAAAAGCTAGCAAGAGATTTAATGGAGGATTAACTTTAGTGTGCGTTCCAGTATTCGAGCGTTACTGTGTATATTATACCCGTCTTCCCATTGCCACCGCGTGATTGTGCGTTTGAAAAACGTCGCTGTCCGTTTTACTGTTTCCAAGACTACTTATGGTAAATTCAGACTTCAACCTTAGTCCATGCGAACAGAGCTGAAAATATTATGCAAAAGTAAAATCTAATCTAGCCAACAGTAGTCGTTTTGCGCTAAGTGTGAATGGCGGCAAAAAATATGATCGAGCATTTTTCAGCCTAGTCTGAATTGACCATAAGGCTCAATTCACACCAAGATAGCAGCGAAATGGCGAGCAGTTTCAGATCAGCATTTAAACTTAATTGCTCAAATACATTGTATCATTTGAGGGGCTCGAAAGCAACGCGGCAGTGGCACTGTGCGGTTCTAGCGTCCACGTTGCCGAGCTAGGCGCTGCCGCCCGCTTCCATCTCGGTGTAAATTGAGACATATATCATTCAAACGCACGATCGCATGGGTGACAATAGAAAGACGGCCTCTACGTATAATGAAGGTGATTATCTCGAAGTAATTTACTATAAAAGCTTTATTATTACACCATTTTTTACGAAATATTGTAGCCTTGTAGCTGTACAAATAAATATGTTCTACAATTTTCAACAAAATTATAATTTGTGAAGTATTGTGACGAAAACAATTAAATAATGGTTAACGGTTCTATTTCTTACTTAAAAGTACCTTTATTTTGTTCGGTTACGCCTGACTTTACTAAGTTTGTGGAATGATATTTTAATTTGAGAATGTAAATTGTTAATGATATAATAAACTAAATAATAATTGATTTGTTGTTTTTAGTTAAATAACTCACCATATCTTGATATGGGACGTACAATCTATGGGACAAATGACAAATCAAAATAAGTAAATTAATAATTATTTATTTAGTCAACATAGAGTTACAGATGGTAGAATAACCATGATTGTGTTAGTCAAATCGCTTTCGCGACGTACGTACATTACATCAACAATAGAAAACATACGTTAATGTTATAAAAATAGCTTTGCGCTTTTTCAGAATATACAAAGTTAAATGCTAATAATTACAAGATTTTTCGACGTCAAATCGATTGACGTACGATAAAGTCACGTCGACTTTTATCGATTCCCAGGGAAATGACCTGAGGTTTCATCAAATACAGGATTAATAAGGTACAAGTTCGTAGCCGACCGCATGCAGCAGCAGCAGCAGCAGCAGACGAACGTGTCACTAGGTACCGTTTTATCTTAGAAAAAGTTTATGTCTAGAATGAGCCTCACGAATATACCTTAAAAAACAAAAGGGGCCAAGTTTCATAGGTTGGTGTGCGTGAGGCGCCATACAAATTATGTATGTGTGCGTGCATTGACATATACTCTAGCGATAGACAAGCTCGTTCAAACAAACAACATGTCACATTGCGGTCTGTCATTGCCATAGTGACGAAGTGAAATCGGGAACATCAATGAGGTGCGCCCACCGCATTCAAGTGGAACATGTAGCTTCTATGAAAGGGCAGGTCTATCGCTAGAGTGTAAGTCTATGGTTGCGTGTGTATGTATAGGGTTTTGGAGCCAGTACTGGTTCCAATTTTTTTCGACGCTTTCGCATCTTCGACATATAACTTTATCAAAGTGTTTTGTATGTATTTTTATAAAATACCCTGCATAGCTGCGACACGTTCCGTCTGACGACACTGACGCACGACCACAGATTAGTCTCATGCTCTATTCACATTACGACGGGCCAGCGCGGAGGGTGGCCTATTTCAGTACCGATAGAGTTGCCAGAGGAATACGGCGCTGCCGTCTCCTGCTGCGGTCTGCAGTCGGGTCGAAATCATGGCGCAACGACGTGTCGCTGCGACGTGTTTGTATATAACAAAGTTCTCGGTTTGTACCTTAATGGTTATGCTTTTTGAATTTGCAAACCGTGTCGATCAATGCGTAACCCTTAAGAAAATTCGGAGTACTAGTATGCGTACATCTGAAAGTAGAGCGACACAGTCACAATGTCTAAATTATGCGGCCGAAATTACCCGCAGTCCTCGATAATCCCGCAACACGTCTTGCACGTTGCCGTGAGTAAAATGATTAGCCTCTAAAGGTACTGTGTCTCAAAGATATTTGATGTTACACGGGTCATCTAGCCGATAAATCGCGGCGAAGCCATGCTATGATTTTATCAGCCGCATAATTTCGGCGTAGTGTATGAAGCTACACTGATGTCAAAGCTCTTTCGTCACCCGGATTTTGGATCCGTAATTTGATAAAACCAAAACATGAATAACGTGTAAAATTCTAAATTATTCCCGAGAGATTTGTTGTCAAGATTATTTAAAAACTCGTTGAGTCGAGCTCGTTATGAATACCTAGTTAAAATAAAATATTGAACGCTGCAACTGCCTTTTAAAACTAAATAAGACTACATTCACAGTCGCTTTATTCTTTTATACGTTGATCTCTGAAAACGGTAGATGAGATTAGTACCTTGCAGAGACGCGACAATGCTAAAATCAAGACAAACTTCAGCCAAGATTAGAAGGGTGACATTTTTAATTTTTAGCATAAGCATAGCATATGCTCACGACTATATTCCCCGAGGGGGTAGTCAGAGATATTCTGAAACCTCAGAACATCCACGTTTCACCAGTAGTACCGAAACTCTGTCCAGTGTGACGGGGGGACAGTGGTTTTAATTTTTAAAATATTTTATAACAGTGCTGCATTACAAAATTAAGAAATACGTCATCCCTTATTTCTTTACATGTAGCCAGATATCCGAGCCAATATATACACATACAAAACTACTCAATCTAACTTGATTTCTCCTGTTTCGGAATAAGATTGAATATTTTACACCAACAACGTCGTATGTCTCGCGGTAGCTTATCAGCGTACTATGTGTAATGGAAAATACGTTTGCGTGGGTGTACTGTTTTCTAAGATCAACGCGTACATTCTAAAACGTTACTTATTACAACACACTAAAGGCTATTATAATAAGTATTATCTGTGAACGGATTAGCTTAATTTAAATCACATAAAGTACCTAATTATAGTACATCGTATTACATACATATACTCACACCCGCTCCCCATTAGGGTAAGCAGAGACTTGCATAACTAACTATAGATATGATTAAACATTTTAGAATCACCATTTTGTTTTTCTTCAGTCATTTACCTACCGAAAAACTATATACACATATACAGAGCAACATTAAAGATATAGATACACCTATTAACTAAATAATGTAGAAAGTAAAACGGTCGCATAAAATATTGGGTACCTACTTAATAATAGTTCTTAACTCAAGCGAACAAGGCCTCCACTTTTTTTATTTTCACGAAACAGACATGCGGACAATCGGCGCGAGTTCCCCTGTTTAGGGTTACGACACATTTATCGATGATTTGTCCATACAAAAACACGATTAGTATGAAACGCCGGTGGCCACGTCGGCGTCGATGCGAAAGGATGCGTACGGCGTCCAATACTAGTCGTTCTTATTATATGGACAAACAGTCGATCACCGTCGATCAATGTGTCGTAACCCTTATGCAGCGGACGCTGCTCTTTATATCCTATCGTATAATAGGCCTTTCTGACGCAACATTACATCTACGATATGGAATCAATTACATAGCATGCTAGTTTTAAAACCTTGATTAAAATCTAAACATCTATGCGTTAATTTTACATCTCCAGTCCAGAATTGCGTCCGAAATCTGTTTTAGCATAGTTATAAAGTTATAGCCTTGTTGGACAACTTGCTGACAGCGAATTTTCAAGCCACCTTAATAAGCCTGAGGCCTCTGACTTGGCATAAGAAAGAAAAAAAATATTTGTTTGGATATCCAACACACATTCAATCTTTTACATGACCACAGAGATACACTTTTGTAAAACCACGAACAGCTACAACGCCATGTAACTCCACCAATCCGCACTGGGCCCGGTGGTGGAATATGGCCCACGCCGTCTTTCCTTTTTAAATTAATAGTATAAGAGATAAGCGTACTTTTGGTCACCATCGGCTGCAAGGCTGTTTCAGTATTCATAGGGTGTAGAGCATCTCTGTGATGGGGATGGAACAGGTCTGCCTGCATAACTCCAGTCGGTTTAAGAGTTACAGCCGTTCAAAGGTATGGTATGGTTGCTAAAAATGAATATGCAGGTATTATATCATATTATGATGCATAAGATGAAGCTCACCCTAGACTCTAGCTGCCGAGCGTGCGGAGAAGAGGAGGAGATCATGGAACACATCCTTTGCGACTGTGATGTCTTTGCGGCAAAACACATGTGACTGCTCGGAGGTGGATATCCAAAACCGGGAGATCTTAGGTTTCTTCCCCTCAATGGCCTTCTTCATTGACCATGTATTTGAAGGGTGAAGAAAGCAAAAGTATAGGGGCTAACACAAAAGATCCCATTGGGTCGAAGTGTTGCTGGCTTGCCAGCCCCCACAACAAGATAAGATATTGTAATATGCAATGTAGCTATACGAACAGTACAAAAACTGGCAGGTACAATCAGTGCTGGAAAAGTACGCTTATTTATCTCTTATACTACAGGACTATGGTAGTGCAAACTTAACGCATAAAGCTAAATGACAATCGAATTAAAGGTAGATGCCATTCATTACCTTTCGGCAGTATGGCTAGCATACGGCGCACGACAAAGTGACAAAACGAGAAAGCGGTCATGCTCAAAACAACAGAGAGCGGCACATCTCGACCTGTCTCGCTTTCTTGGATGCCGTGGAGGCCAAATAACAAAAGCATTTTAATTATAGCGTTGCCAGTTAAAATTATATTGTTGTAAATAAACTGAATAGTTTAGGGGAATCCCTAATTTAATGAAGTACTCATTAAATTAAATAATTAAAGTGACTTATATGCGTACTTTCACTAAATATTTGTTTTAAGTAGCCGTATACTATACGTAACAAATAATTATTAACGAAATACAGATTACAGTTTTTTTCATTGGCAAACTATTTTTATTAGTCTAAAAATAATTGTTGTCTTAAAAATTCCAATACCAATGGAGGCATTTTTTTCAGTTAGTGTGGAAATTTTAACTATAACATCTAATCGCAGAAAAGATCTGGTATTCCATACGTTTGAGTTGAGTACTGCAACTTTGTATGAAACAGCAAATTTTTTTTTCCGATTTCGAATCTTGGCTTCAAAGTGAAAGTTGTTCAGTTTGACAAGTAGAAGGCATGGTCCAAGAAAAGTGGCGAATCTGGATCCAGTCCTAAGTTTCATTTTTGTACGGTCCCTGACTGACCAAAATAACAGACGCATCTGCCATTCTCTTTCTGCACTGACTACAATTCAATCCTGTATTTCTGCCCACTCCCAAAGTAAGGGCATGTTTTACCACTTCTGAGTAAGATCTTGATAGCTTATCTGGGAGATCGTTTGATATATCCTTCGTACATGCTATGCTATGAGATGCTACGTTTTAGGTGTAAAATAAAGTATAATTGATTGATTGATAAGCTATTAAAAACTTATCCAGAAGTGGTGAAAAAGGCCCTGAGAGTTTTATTTAAATAAAAAAAAACTAGTAATCTGTACTCCGTAAATAATAGCAAAACACTGACTAGTACATACCGATATCTCACAATAGGCACTGAATACTACTAATAATACCATTGGCACACCAATCACTCTCTCAAATTACCTATTTTGTTAACATTTATGTGGCAACGATAAGAAATGTTAATGTTCCGCCATTTTGTGGAATGTTAATGTTCCGCCATTTTGTGGATAAGTTAATATAAGTTGATTCTAGTTTTTCCTTAGAAAGTTTTAGCTACATTGTTGGCATGTGCACGGACGGGCGCAGCGAGTTCTTTAGTTCAATATAATACTTTTTAAAATCAATACTTATAGTTTGAAACAATACTTATTATCATCATCATCAGCCCGGTCATACTGGCGGGCAAACATGACTGCGCAGCACAAAATTTATAGGTGAAAGCGCTATTGTGCAGCCCCCCACCCTCGCATCTATTCATTTGTTTCCCGGGTACTATAAATCCCTCAGATATCATATAATCATAAATTCCTTCAACATAAATACCTATTTTTTTCTCTATCCTTATAAAATTTGGGATAATTTTAATACAGGCAGGGAGTGTTCTACGTAAACTCACACAGATGCACCAGTTATAGGCTTAGGACCTACAACCCGTCACGACTTTGTACCGCGCGACAGTGCGTCAGCACGCACACAAAAATAAATGGGTGCTTCACTCGTGATTAGACGAGATTACGTCCGGTTTTTTTCAGGTCCGTGACAAATTCCGCAATGAATAAAAATTTATCCTGTATTATTCTCGCTGCGGCCGTCCGTCAACGGCCATTGTAATGTGGAAAGCTTAAATATTTGTTTATAAATGGGAAAATATATCATTAGTCCCATTAGTTTCAGGTGAGCCTTCGATTTCCCTAAAAAGTGGACACCCTTGTGTTATGTATTCTGTATTATAACCATAAAGTATACTTTAACAATTGATTTCTATCTACATTATCATCGTGAGCTGATTATTGAGCAACCATTTTGCGCTCATCTTTTGTACTGCCTACATTTATTGAACATCAAACTATGGCTTTATCGTTTATGTAAACTTGACTTTATGCACAATAAAATACAGTTTAAAGTTGCAAAGTCAATCTTATCGAAGTCATATCGGTAAATTAAGGTTTCACGATACAAATCGAGTGTTACCAGCACACATTATGATTGTGAAAGTTGAACCCTTAGAAAGTAAAATCTGTAGAAATCACAAAACTTCATGAGTCATGACTCAATTTGCTGAAAGTAAGTAATTCATGGCACTGAAAGAGTCAACCACTACTTTGGAGGCAGGTTATTAAAACGTAAATTGCCATTATGGTATAATTATATGTCACCCCCATTAAGAACTGAAGGCAGTGAGCGAATGTTTGGTAGATTATATAAAATTTATCTGCTCAACTCCATTCGATAAATAGATATTTAGTATTTTAGTATTGTTTTATGTTAATGTTTTTGACTCTCGATACCATAGATAGACAAACCGTGGAAACGGGTTAGTGGGATTTTCCTATGTTGACCTGTTCACAATTTCTTTTGACTGAATTACCTACATTCAGCGTTGAGCGTTTGTTGAGATTTGAGTTGCAAAAGGTCGATCAAATTTACTCATACCCCGTTGTGGACCATAATATCGAATTTAACGAACTGTCAAATATTGTATCATTTAAGGGTTGAACTACACATGGCCGCACGCGATCGTACTTTTCCGTCGCTCCATCCTTTTCTGTCACTCAGGAACGTCATTTGCTAGAGCATATAAGATAGACGGAACGCGATCGCGTGCGAAGGATGGAGCGACGTAAAAGTGCGATCGCGTGCGGCCATGTGTAGTTCAACTCTTAAATGATACAATATTTGACAGTTCGTTAAATTCGATATTATGGTGAACCCTAAAATGGATTATACATGGTGTAAGTAAACTTAAATACGTTACATACTTAAAGTGATGCATTAGGCCACCATACTTAACAGTTTTTACTATGGATCCAACATTGAAATCGCGAAAAAAAAGTCGTCTGTTTCATAGAAAACGTGCTATCAAAATAGAAAAAGCTTATATGGTTCGAAGGAAAAAGCGAATATTTTTTACGCGATTTCAAAGTAGCTCCCATAGTAGAAATTGTTCAGTTTGATGGTTTGAATAATCCCTTTAGTATCCCCGTAGGTCAGTGTAAGTTCAGCCGTCCCACTCTGCGTCGCTGGTGCAGTAATTTGTTGGCTGAGATTGAGTCGATTCAGTTTGTGGATGTATAAAAGTGAGTGTATTAGCTCAGTCGTCCCACTCGCCGTCGCTGGTGGTCTCGTCGCTGTTGTCGGAGTCTGTGTCGGAGTGTATGGCTCGGTTGCGCTCCTCCAGCGCCTTGGCGAGCGCACCGGCGAGCCCGCAGGCCGGCGGGCCGGGACGCCGGTCACTGCCGGAGTTACTCGTCGGACGGGATACCTGCGGGTGTCATACGTTTGGAATATAAGCAAATGCTTATATCTCTCGACTATATTCCCCGAGGGGATAGTCAGAGATATTCTGACAACTTAGAACATCTACGTATGACGGGTAGTGAGCACGTCGCCACCAATAATGGACAGTGGGAAAATGTTTGGAATATACAGGGTCCTTCTTAATATGCTGAATTTTTTTTAAGGGGATGATCATACCGTCAAACAGAACAACTTTCTCTATGGAACCATCATCGAAATCGCGAAAAGATCGAGTAGGTTTACAGTTTTTTATGGCACCTGATTTTATTTTTGCGATTTCGATTTTGGTGCAATAGAGAAAGTTGTTCAGGTTGACGGTCTGATCATAAAAAAGTGTCAGCATATTAAGAAGAACCCTATATATTTTTGAGAGGTAGTAAAAAAGGTGGTGTTTGGCGAAAAACAAAAAAAATAAAATAACGTATTCCGATATCGGATATCCATGCGGATGAAGCTAAGGGCAAACGCAAGTCATCAGGTCATTAAGACAAAACAGTTTCCATTTATTATAGGCAAACCGAACGACTTAGATAACACTATTATTGTGAGTTTATGTATTGTATTGTATGAATTTGTTTGTAAGTCATCTATTTGACACGTTTGTGATTCAACTACTAGCTGTAAGTATCAACCATATTTATAAACGAGGCTACAATTCAGCAACATCTTGACGTGTGCTGGGATTCAACCGCCGCTGCTTGCATGGAAAGCGAGGCTACTAGCCACTAACTGCTGACACTTTTTTAAGGGGATGGTCAGACCATCAAACTGAAAAATTTTCTATATGGGACCAACATTGAAATCGCGAAAAAAAAACAGCTGTCCCATAAATTTGGCTCGAGTAGGTTTGCAGTTTTGTATGAAAGATTTTTTTTCGCGATTTCGATGTTGGTCCCATAGTGAAAGTTGTTCAGTTTGACGGTCTGATCATCCCCTTGAAAAAGTGTCAGCATATTCAGAAGGAAGGCCCCTTTATATCTAGCTACGATAAAAATATTAAATAACAAAAGGAACTTACGGATCGTAGTTCTATTCCTTGTCTGATCTCACTCAGTAGATTGCTTCTGCTGTCTTCAACCACCGGCGCCTTCGATACCGCTTCCACTTTCTGTTTGATGACAAATTAAACACGTTTAGAAATGGTATAAAAGGTGACAGTAGGAACTAATTATAGTACATGTTCAGCCCAAATGTATGGGACAGCTAATTTTTTTGGGACCCATAGTGAATGTTTTTCAAATCAAATTAAAAATTGAAAAATTATGTCTCAGACGGGACTAGCATAACATGGCTGTAACATGTTATAATCACAAATATTTGTGTTCAGTTTTATGGTCTAAACTTAAGACCACAAAACTGAACTACTTTCACAGACTTTAGTCACAGGTCCGGCACTTCTAACAACGTTTTGGATTTGACTTGATGACGTTCGCACATGCGCACTTGGTGCAAATTATCCTTGACATATGTGTAGGGTTGACTTACCACGCATTGTATAAACATCATCTACATTTTATTACTTTTTATTGTTCGTTCAGTTATTAAAAATAGTATTTGAGCTAAAGAATTAATGAAAATGTGAATTTAGCGTTATTTTTCAACGTTTTTATGCACTGAAAAGACTCAATTTTATGTAGTCAAATCTAACGGATGCGCGCGCCTGACTGTATTCCCTTGCTCGAGTTCCCTCAAGTGTGAGGGGGGGTGGGATATCTGAAGTCAGAGGGGGGCGAGGAGTGGCCGTTCTGTATATAGAACTATATACCAAACCTATTCTGTGCTTTAGTCTCTAAAGCATCCCTTTAAGTCTGTAATTTTACACCCTGTATATTATTGTAAAAAGAGGCCTCTTACCTTGAGGTTCTTATTGCCGCAACGTATGCTCTCCATGAGCGCGGCGCGCGGGTCGTCGAACGCGTCGGCCGGCGCGGGCGGCGCGGGGGGTGCCGCGGGGGGCGCGGGCGCGGCGAGGGGCGCCGCGGGGGGCGGAGGGGGCGGCGGGGGAGGCGGCGCGCCGGGGGCGGCTAGCGGGGGAGGCGGCGGCGGCGGTATCGAAGGCGGCGCTGTCGACGGCGCTGCAACATCACGACATTCATTATTTAGTTAGAGTATCATTTTAATGACTTAAATCAGGGTTGATTGATTACAATTTTAAATCAAGTTATATTTTATTAAAATCTATGATTTAAATTAAATTAACTTGTCTGCGCGTTATCGCTGCAACATCGCCGCGATTCCGCCGAGACAATGATTTTTCTCGGAAATATAGGGCGATAAAATTTCGTCAACGCCTACGCTCAAAGAAGCTTATGTTTTATATCGTATGTGACACTTAATTTCAGTCTTACGCATTGTTCCATAGATTTACAGTATAAATTAAGCCATATCGTGGCCGCACATTGAACAGCAATAGTTTGACTTTTGCATACTAAAAAAGTCGATTTGTTTGGCAAACATTCTATAGGATTGACATCTTGCCAAACACAAAAACCGGCCACGGTGACCGAAACAAAAAAAAATGTTTTGTCATTTTTGTTTACATAAGTTTTCACAACTGGCTATCTCGCTCTCGTTTTCTTGGCTCCATCTTTCAGCGTAAGCGAAAAGTTTTAAATCTATGCATAGTTCGTGAGAGGTAGTATACTCACGTTGTAGAGGCCTGGGGGGCGGCGGGTTGCGCGGCGCGGGGGGCGCGTGCGCGGGGGGCGCGGCGCGCGCGGGGGGCGGCGGCGGCGCGCGGGACGCTGTCACCGTACAAATACATTATTATACACGCTTTAATACATTCCCGAGAGAACAAAGACTAAGTAGACCCTTAAGCAGGCACTACATTCTCGCCGAGAACGGACGAGAAGGGCCGAGAACGAGAGTGTGGATGCCCCTTCATTGTTCTCGTGGACTAGTAATTTTCCTTGTAAGTTCTCGCGAGAGTGTAGTGCCTGCTTTAGAAAGAAAATGACTAGAAAAGACATTAAAATAATATAGTCGCGAAAACGAGATGGGCTTAAGGTGGTTTCCGTTCATACAAAACTTTGTCGTAGAACATTCGTAGATTGTATTAATAAAAGTAATGTTTTATATATGGAAAAATAGCTTAGAAAAACTAGATTGCGCGTATCAAATAAAATTTACAATTTATAATATAATTACGAAGATATTAAGCTTTGAAATTATTCATACAAAATTTCAAAGCCTTATTATATCTTCGTAATTAAATTATAAATTGTAAATGTTATTTCATACGCGCAATCTAGATTTTCTAAGCAATTTTTCCTTATATAAAACATAACTTTTGTTCACACCGTCTACGAATGTTCTATAACTAAGTTTTGTATGAAATTGACCACTCTGCAACCACATTAATACGCTTATCGCATCGTGTGAGCAAGACTCTATGTTGATTGTCCCTTTCTGCGTATGCGTTATACACTTCTTCGTATGCGTTATAGTTAGTATATTAGTCTAAGGGCCTGTTTCACCACTTCTGGGTAAGTTCTTGTTAGCTTATCCGACTAATAGTGTGGCATATTTTGTATGAAATTATGTTAAAATATCTGTCGGATAAGCTAACAAGAACTTACTCACAAGTGGTGAAACAGGCCCTAAGTATCTATGTAACGCGTTTCAGTTTCTTCCTAGTATATAGGGTCCCTAGTACGTAAACTGACGGTTTTCTAAGGGGATGTTCAGACCATAGAACTGAACAATATTCTCTATTGGACCAAAAGGTCAAAATACGAAACAAAACTGTAATCCTGCGTGACACAAATGTATACGAAAATTGTTTTTTTCCCGGTTGATCCCTTAGAATAAATTGTTCAATTCGATGGTTGTTCAAGTTGAACTTAATATGCTGACGGTGTTTTAGTGGATGATCAGATCCTCTAAAACACCGTCAGCATATTAAGTTGGACCCTGTATATATTTCTCCCCCCGCGGTGAACACAGTCGCAGGCTATGGTAGGTGCAGTGCAGGTATACTCACGCGGTGCGGGCGGGTGTGCGGGCGCGGGGCTGCGCGAGGGCACGGGGGGCGCGGGGGGTGCGGGCGGCGCGGGGGGGCCTCGCACAGAGTTCACTGCGAAAACGCATTCATTATTACTAGTCACCCTCGCTAACATTTGCTTAATGAACTGCCTGGTCGCTTGCTCTTATATTTAACTTAGTATAGTGTGTAATATTAACCTTTGCCTGGCTCGACGTCGTGTAGCTCCTCCTTCACTGCGTCCAGGCCGCCGTGCTTGTTGATAAAGTCGTATATGAACTGCCTGGTCGCATAGTCTCGTAGTTGGGTATCTGATATGCCAGCTTTGGAGAAGAAAGATCGCATCTCTTCTTCGGGCGGATTGTCTACGTCGAATCCTGGAAGATATAAGATTGATTGGTATGTTGTTCCGATATACGTTTATGTTTTAATTTGGCAAGTCTATCATAAAATTTACTTTGGACAAAATGTTATTAGTCAAAATTCCTACAGCTTCTCACATAAAAACGTACTTTTAGCTACCATTCTAAGTACACCGAAATGGTAATTTATTAATGTATCCTCAAAGACTATTGTTGTTTGTTTGCTTATCGTTTTTTTACAATTAAAGCCTATTTAGAAAAATAAAACATATAGCGGAAAATCATTTGGAACTGTTAATTTGTGTACCTACGTTCTTTATTAACATTAAACGTAATTAAATTAAAACGTTACAGTTGAATGTAGCGCCTCCAAGGCAAGATCTTTTCATGTATATGAAATAAGCGCTACCTTTATTGGCATCCCATCCGACGTGGGATATGTGCTTGAAGTCCTGCGGCATGCCGATGTCCGCCTTCGTCAGCTTACGAGTCTTCGGCTTCTTGCTCGAACTCTTTATCGTATAACCTGATGAAAGAACGAGAAATTTCAATTACAAAGCACAACCATTTTTTTCCTGTTAAAAAGACTTTAGAACACACATAAATATCAAAGATTTCATTTCATATTACCGCGGCATGCAGTACCGACCGCGACAGCGACATGGCCCTTCATAGAAAACCAAAGTATTTTGAATGAAATGACTTGGTGAGGTCGCTGCCGCGTTCTAAAGTCTACCTTACAGCCTGGGACCTGTTTAATAAACGCGACAAGTGGCAATTGACAATGACAATCTCAAACAATCTCTTTTTCAGTGTTATCTGGTATTAATGGCTTCAGTATGACCTCCTGATTACAAATATATGAGATGACAAGCGCTCAGACTGTGGGGGTAGAAACTGTGACGTCATAAAGATGGCCATACAAACTAATAAAAAAATTTTTTTATTCATGCCGTGTGGGGTATCAAATGAAAGGGCTCTATGAGTACATTACAAATATATAGCATAGTATATCATTTTCACTACTGAGCGCGCGTCCCCGTACAAAATGTACTGGGAACAAATATCGCAACGCGCGCGTTCCCATAAAAAATGTACTAGAAGTAAATATCACAAAATCGCAGCGATAATATCGCTCGATAAAATCGCTGCAATGTGCGGAGGCCTTTACTTACCAGTCATAGTGTTGGCCTTGGGGGGAGGCTGGGGCCCGGGGGAGGGCTGGGGCGCCGGCGTGGGCGCCACCCCGTTCTGTCGCGGGAGCGACACGTAGCTGCCTGTCGACGACATGCTGCTGGCCCGCGTCGCCATGAGCGACTTCTGCCGGCGCTCTGAGGTTTCACAACACCCAGGTTATGAATAGTTTATTACTTACACCAACCAACAAATCCACAATTTTTTTAAAGAGGTTATTAGCATTAGGTCTCATTAAAAAGTAAAGACTATTATGGAGTGGCGAGCCAAAGGCAAACTTGAGGAATGAACAATCGGCCTATGAAACCCATAACCATACTTAGGACTAAACAGTGGCAGCCAAACTTTTCAAGTATGCGATCAACATTGAAATTTTAATACAGTATTTCTAACAGGTATTCACTCAAAGTGGACACCACATAATTTGACCGAACTCTAATAACCTCTTGTCGTCTGGGCGTCCCACACTACGCCTGCCAGTTCGTGGTCTCCACTCTAGAACTCTGACAACCGATTCGGTTGTCAGTTCTTCGGAAGAGATGACCAGCCCATTGCCACTTCAGCTTGCTAATTTTCTGAGCTATGTCAACCACTTTAGTGGTAAATGGTGACTAAAAAAAATTGGGAATCAGTTAGTTTGACGTATTATTAATTCATTCATTCATTCATATCATAAGATAGTTAATTTAGGTACGTCAAAATTGGTAGTCTAATTATGATTTCCAGTATAGGTAAATTGTTCAAAGTTATCCTTTTATTAATGTAACATTGAATTTATCTAATTAAATATACAGTCAATAAATAACATAATAAACGTTTACCGGTCATTCGTCCCACTACTGACAAGCAATAATGAAATTTATTAATTTTCATTGGCACTTGACCATTGATGAAGAATGCTTTATGAATAAGGTTCATAATTGAATGTAGTGTGAGTGTGAGTAACAGGACATATTATTGTAAAATTAAATACCCACGTTAAATATTAAATAGGGTATTTATGTACATCAGACCATCAGACTGTACTCATCAAAATTCACTATGGAGCCAGCATAGCACCAAAATCGCGAAAAAAATCTGCTCTTCCAAAAATTTTGGTCACGTAGCCCTAGACTTTTTCTATGGAACAACATATTTTATTTTCGCGATTTCTATGTTGTCTCCGTACTGAAAGTTCAGTTTGTTGATCTGAATCACCTTCTTTGATATGTCATCTTCATTCTCTTGCCCGTTTCCCGTCATTTAGGGTCGGCGCAATGTCATTTTCTTCCATTCGTCTCTCTTAGCAGTCATTTCGGGACTCACTCCTTTCATACACATATCATCCTTCACACAATCGATATACTCTTACTTAATACAACAAATTACAAAATTCATTTATTTGTGATACACAGGTATAAATTATTAACAAACAATAATACCAACTTTAATTTTTTTAATTTTTTATCCTGTATATAATTTCCGTATTTCGTGCGAGGATTCCCTACCACTAACGTATTTAGTTAACGTTTTGCCCTTATGACGTAATGTGGCGTCATTTGTGGTCCAAACACAAATTGAATTAGCATGGTTGTTTGTTTATCGAACAGTTAGTAGGTAAACATTGTTGTGATTACATAATGTTTGATCGCTAAACTGTTTAGATGAAATCATTTGATATACTATCCTTTGATTACATCGATTTGTTTAGTTGCTTGGGGTATTAACATACTAGACTTTACTCGCGACTTCGTTCGCACCGGCTACCGTCATCATCATCATCATCATCATCTTATTTAAGAGCTACGCTTTTGTCGGTGGAGTATTCGACAATCCAGTCTCTGCTTGTTTGTTTGAGCATCGAGCAAAAGTACTGAGCCAATTTTGATGAAACTTTTTTGTTTGTTAGCCATTGACCTCCTATACTAGACCCACAGTGTCATATAAAATCTTAGCAAATTTGTGTGCACATTGACGCAAAAAACCGCACAAATTAAGTATGCATGCTGCTGGTTGTCACTAATACGTTGTATTTGATTCATAAACATAGTCGTATTTCGCTTGTTAACTGTCAGCTAGTACAAAAAAGGGCTCATCCGAGCACTTTTGGTTGTGCCATTTTTCGAACGTTGATTGTGAGTCTTGTTTGTATATAAGATGTCTATGTTGTTAGCTTATGATTTGACTTAAAATCTGGTTTATAATTTGTGCATACGAAGTTGCGGGTAAACTCTAGTGTAATATATTATTGTATTACAAACCTTCTCTTCTCTGTTTCCGTAGGTCGATCTTCTCGATAAGTATGTTCCTAAGTATTTTAGCTTCATCTTCGTTGGCGAAGTTAAACGCTGCCATGTATTCCTGTAACATTAAAAAATACACATGTAGATAGGCATTGACCTTTGACTACTTATATGTGGACTAGTTAGAAAGTGTAAGAACGTAGATACTCTCGTTTTTAAATTAATTGCTAATTAATCAAACTTGTTATGCATTATTATTTAGCAACCTATGAACAGTAGCAACAACATTAATTACAGTAATTATTTACTTGGGAACATAAGAATGCTCATTAAATAACGTAATACTAAAGTATTGCATATTTGTACATTAAAAATGCATTGAAAGCAATTATTAATATAGAGCAGGTTTGAGTAGTTTGGATCGTATGATAGTTGTTATGGCAGAAGAAGCATGAAAGTAGGATTAATACTGTTAAAAATGCTT
Source organism: Agonopterix heracliana (assembly GCA_963693445.1). Lineage (NCBI taxonomy): Eukaryota > Metazoa > Arthropoda > Insecta > Lepidoptera > Depressariidae > Agonopterix > Agonopterix heracliana. Next base: position 3,675,334 of record OY856308.1, read on the forward strand.
TCCTAGCTTAAAAAGGCCGCGGTGGTCCAGTGGCGAGTAACCTTGCCTGTCGTGCGGAGGCGATGGTTCGATCCCCGTCTAGGCCGACTCGTACTAATGAGTTTTTCGGAATTTATATACGATTTGTAACACCACTGGCTTTTCGGTGAAGGAAAACATCGTGAGAAAACCTTGCAAGCTTCATTATATCGACAGGCTCACCCCCCGTCACACTGGACAGAGTTTCGGTACTACTGGTGAAACGTGGATGTTCTGAGGTTTCAGAATATCTCTGACTACCCCCTCGGGGAATAGTCGAGAGCATATGCTTATGCTAAAATGCTTTCCTGACGATGTTCATGTTACGCTGAAATAGAGGTAAAGGATCGGTGAAAATTGCCGTGTGATGCGGCTTCGCATAGCTACATACACCCATATGAATCTAGATGGGTGTCGTAAACGTAGACTTATTCCTTGGGCATCGTCAACAGACATTTTTCTAGATTGTCTTTCTGATACGGACCCATCTGAAACCCACAACCCACGCACCGTTGGTTTAAACTTATGGGTGGACCTGTGGGGTGGACGCATATCTATCCGCGGCGAAGGAGGCGAACAAAACGAATTTACTTTTAATTCTTCTGACGATTCGTCCGATTCACCGCGGATAAGGCGAGGTGTCATAGAATTTCATACAAAGAATTCTAAATTTATATTCTTTCGCCTCCTTCGGCTCGTTCGCCGCGGATGAATATGCGTCCAACTTAAATGCGTTACACACTTATGCTGCAAGGAGTCACGTCTTTCTCAATGCTTCAGACCACCAAACTGAACAACTTTTACTATGGGACCAAACAAGGAATCGCGAAACAAATTTTGCTGTTCCATACATTTGTGTCAAGTGACCGTTAACGTTTTCTATGGAACAGCAGATTTTTTCATTCGTGATTTCAATGTTGATCCCATAGTGAAAGTTGTTCAGTTTGATAGTCTGCGGCACCCACCCCCTTCAGAATGTAACGCGTTCAAGTTTACGTCCTGTATCTTCGACCACACCTCTGATTGTATCAGTTTCCTATTCCATTACATTCAGGCGAGTACGGACTAGAAATTGCACCTGCGTTACAATCAAAAGCATTGACTCGTTTAGTACAAAAACAAAAAACAAATACAAAAACTATCCAAGTTACTGCCAGCCTGATAATTTTCCCGCCATCTACACCTTATTTCTAATGCTCATGGTTTTTTCCAGATTTTACATGACTCTGGTTTTTGAAATATCGGTGGGGACAGCAGTTTTTCTGTGTTTATTGAAAAATTTTGTTCAACAAAGTTTTAGAGAAACTCTCATTAAGCTTTCATTTGATTTATCATTGACCTCTTAAGGATACCCCACACTATATTGTAGAAAATTTGTTTTTGTTTTTTATCTCTTTCTGCCCCCCAAAACTGCCCCACAATAAACATTACGTTTTTTTTTTACTTTATTTTTGTCATTGGACCGTAAATTGCAGTACGTAACTGTATCAAGTTTCAGCTTCCTATGTCTTACGGTCTGCGAGAAAAATGCCTGTGACGGACGGACGGACAGACACCGAGGTGATTCCATAAGTGTTCCGTTTTGCCAATTTTGGTCCGGAACACTAACAAGACACAAACAAACAAAACCAACCTCTGCTTCAAAAGTATGCAAATACGGCCTTGGATTCCTGTACTCTATCTGCAAGTAGACCTCGTGCTCCCATATCATGGTCTTCCTGTAGAGGCAGTAGATGCGGAAGAAGTAGGAGCGTTTGCTGTTGTCCTTGATAAGGCAGAGGACGCCCGTGTCCTTCTTCTTCCATTCCGAGTGCCGTGGAGACTCTGTTGTGAACAGCTGCACTACAGCTGTCGCCAGGCTCTGTGGAGACAAGGTTAAGGTAATTATTATTTAAAAAATAAGGAACTGAAATATTTATACACTTTGTCTCTCTGCAGAACTTGGACATGGCGGTCCATTTATAGTTATCCAAAAATTTTATGATAGGCAGAGGACAAAGTAATGAATGACAGATTTGTAAAACAGGTAGATGACACGATTGTGTCGAGACCTCCGCTTCTAAATACCTAGTAGACAAAGTTGTATTACGTTATGCAATACAACCTGCCCACTTTTTTCTACTCTTCACGTGTTTCGCTCCACCAAGGAGCATCCTCAGAAGTTAGACCAACGAACGTTCGAAACAGATGTTTCTAACTCCTGAGGATGCTCCTTGGTGGAGCGAAACACGTGTAGAGTAGAAATTATATAGTGGGCAGGTTGTATTGCATAAGTAATACAACTTTGTCTACTAGGTATTTAGAAGCGGAGGTCTCGACACAATCGTGTCATCTACCGGTTAGTCATGGATTTCCTCAAAGTAACGCCTGTTTCAATTAATTCGATTTTTAACATACATACATACATATGCTCACGCCTATGTCCCACTACTGGGGTAGGCAGAGACAATAGATCGCCACATGCTACGATTCTGACACACATATTTCGCCTCCTCAACATTCATAAGTCTCTTCATACATGCTCGGCGGTTCCGGGTACATTTTATTTGGAATTTGGCCCTTCTTCAGTACGTATCCTATTTGGTCAGCGTACGTGCGCCTAGGGCGACCCCTTTCAAGCATTCCATTCACACTTTCCTTGTAAATTTCATACGTCAGCCTACTTTGGCTCATTCTTTCCACATGGCCAAACCACCTCAACATTCCTTTTTCAATCCTTGTCACTACATCTTCTTTCAGACCACATCTTTCTCTAAACACACTATTCCGTAACCGGTCCTTTAAAGTCACACCACACATACTACGCAGGGAGCGCATTTCAACAGCATTTATTCTAGATTCATGCCTCTTCTGCCATACCCAACTCTCACTTCCATAAGTACATTAAAGTTGGTGCCAACACACCGATCTAATCAAACTTCTAAAAATATAAGTATCAACGTATATTTATAATTATAATAATAAATAATTATCATTATAATTATCCTTTCGAACCCTGTTACTAATGTACCGTTCGTCACACGGCCGTAGATACCAAGATAAGCATTAAGCACCAACACTTAGGCGCATCGTAAGCGATGCGCTTAATAGACTATAGATCGTCGCATACGTCGCGCTGTACGAAGTAATAACAACGCTTAGTCACGCTTCATAAGATACATTTTTGCGCGTACTTATCTTCTATTCTATATTTTAAAAAATGGCTGCCATCTTGGGTATGTGATGATTTTGCCAATGTGAGTTTTTATAGCAAAAGTGCTTGACGTTGTACGGTTATATTGATATTTTGGTGACTTCAAGGGTTGTTCTTATAAAAGAACAATATCCTGAGCCACCACTGGAGTTCCACTGTGGACCGGGGATGGGGCAACTGACACGACCACCCAATAGCAGAGCCACAGAGCAACTCCCCGCGTACTTATCTTATCTTTTTCTAAAGAAGTGAGGTATCTGTATGTAGGGGCGCGTTCAGAACCTACGCCCAGAGTGCACTCCGAGTGCAACTTTTCGCCCTAACGCCGTTCAGAGGCTCGGTGAAAAGCGTATTAACCATAAGAGCGAGCGAGAAGAACAACCGCACCCAAAGGTTCTGAACGCAGCCTAGAAACTAGTAATCTGTGACCCAAGAAAATGACGCACACCGATGATGCACGCAACGAATTACAATCACGAATATGGAAATGTCAATAAGTGTGTCAAGATCGTACATAACAGTCTAACCCAATGGCAGACATGCACCAGTGTTTGAATATTCTAAAAAAACACGCATTTAATTTTACACCTTGTATAACTAATACATCTATTTAAGTATTTCAGGTATATGCAAGAATCTAAACTGAGCATAATTATAGCACTAAAAAGCAGTAATAAAGCCTAGATATTGAATTTAATTTCATAGGAACTGAATAGTAGAAAATGAAATAACAAGCAAAGGCAGATCTTAAAATCTACGTTAAAAGACACATTTTCTAAATGCCAATCAACTTTAGACATTAACTATAGGCAATTGAGAGTGAAAAGAAAATTATAGGAAAATTGTAACACTAATTTTCACTTTATGTTTTATACTGGTTACATGAATCTTGATACTTTAATTAGGTATTAAATATTCAAAACCTGACTGACTGATTTAGTTGTATTCCCTTTAAAATTCACCCTTATTTGTGAGAGGAGGATCCTGCCACGGAGTAGGATCCACAAGCTGTAACTTAGCTTTAGTCTTTAGCAGTTAAAAATTGCATTATGAATACTAGGTTTTGTACTAATTTATTGAAAGAGGCCTTTAAGGCTGCTTTTCCACCAGAGATGTGCGAGGTAGCGAGGCGGTGAGCGAGGAAAAAATCGGCCAATGGGAGTGCTTCAATTTCCCAATATGACGTGATCGAGCGAGCGCGATATTGGCGGATTGTTTCCTCTCCTCGCTCACCGCCTCGCTACCTCGCACATCTCTGGTGGAAACGCAGCCTTACGCCAGTGACAATCTCATCACAAAACTAAAGATTTTTCAATAAAAAAAGAAATGTTTAATGAAAAAATTCCAACTTAATACAAAAGCCTAAAAACTATTTTATAGAATACTTTTATATGTACATACCAAATATAATAATAATATTAAAATTATTTTTTTTGTAAAAGTGGAATGTTTTGATTCAAGCCTATAAAAGTATGGATGTGAATGAGGCCAAGGAGGTATGTCAGGATCGTTGTAAATGGCTCGCCCTAGTCCTACCCCAATGGGAATGTTATAGATAGACTAGTGTTTACCCGCGACTTCGTCCGCACAAATTATATACCAGATTTTAATTCAGATCATAAGCTATCAAACACAAAAGTATCATCAAAATCGGTTCAGTAGTTTTTGCGTGATGCGCGAACAAACAAACAAACAGACAACATTTCTAAAAAAGGTTGATTACGAGTCATGAATACCTAAAAACCATATCGTAATTTTTTTTTGTAAATATCTTCAATGTACAGACACACTTCAGTTACAGTTTTATAATAGTTTAGATAAGAGATAATAATTGCTTTTAGGCTTTAGTAAAGTCTTGTTGCACTTTTTACCCGACTGCGCCAGAAGGAGGGTTATTATTTAGGTTTTCTTTAATAAATCTTAAATTTTGTGATAAGCGCGCCACTGTAAAACGCTTTTTAAGACCTTGCAAATCTGCTAAGAAATTGTCGGTCTCGGTCGTATCGGTCTCATTATAGGCAAATTGTATGTTGTGTAGTATTATGTTAATATACCAGTTAACAGATTCTTGATACTTTCATGTCTATATAAAGGTAGTCAACATAAACAGGATCAAGACTAGCACTTTCACTGTCTAGGTTTGCGTCACAGTTAGGGGCAGTCCATAAAATATGTACAGACTATAAACAAAGCAGAGGTGAATAATAAAATAAGTAAAAATAGCTTATTGTGTTGTGATATAACTGGCTATAAAAGACAGAGGGGTAACTTTAGCCTGATAAATGTGTATGTTCCAAAGATGGAGGATAGAGTTAATTATACATAGTCCTTGTTAATATGCTGACACTTTTTCAAGGAGATGATCAGACCATAAAACTGAACCACTTTATTTATGGGACCAACATCTTAATTGCAAAAAAAAACAGCTGTCCCATACAACCAATAAAACTGCTTTTTGTCTATTATTGCGGAAGAATTTTGAAAAGTAAAAATAAAACTAAATGATTTATTCCAATTAAAAACAATATACCAAAAAAATATAATCCGCAACGCAGGCTTCGTCCAACCTTAATCACATTCATCGACATCTTAAAAAAAATCATTCCAGATGTGAATGTTTTTTTCATTTATGTACTAAATACACAAAATCTCATCTGTCTGTCAATTATATTACAGGAACAAGGAATAAGTACAAGAAATAAGCACAAGTCTTCCTTAACTAAAAACAAAATGACATATTTTATGATTGTCCCCTTAACTTACAATGTAAGGAGTGAAATTTCATTGCCTAGGTTAAGTAGGACTGGTTTAGTAGTAGGTATATTGTTATACTGTGCTATGAAGCGGCAATAAAAGTAATTCAACTTTTACTTTCATCTACTTTTAAACATGGCACTTTGTAGCCACTTTCTGATTTAGTAGATTATAATGAGAGATTTTCCGAAAGCCATAAAAAAATAAATAAGAGATTGTTAACCAAGGGATGAAAGTCACACATTTCACAAGTCGAGTGTGAAATGGGTGACTTTCTCCTGAGTTAAACGTCGCCCGAATAATAATGCAAAATTAATTTCTGAATCGCACGATGGCGAGTCCTAAATTGCACTATCAAAAGTTATCAAGAAACTTTGCATATAACAACATCCAAATAAGAACTGTCGGAGCCCGCGGAAGATGTTCGCTTTTCCTCCAAAAAATACAACAAAAAAAATCAAGAATTTTACTGGACGAAGTTAAGTGATGTGTCGAAACAAAATATATTTTTTCAAGATTTCGAAGTTGGCTCCACAGTGAAAGTTGTTCAGTTTGATGGTCTGAAACGGGTGTAAAAAACCCCTATATGGGGAGCTCCTAAAGGTTTTTTACACCCTTTACAATCATTAACCTTTACAAGGTGTTTCATAAGTAAGAATAAATTTTTAAAACTCTTAAGGGGGTTGTTTAGACCGTCAAACTGAACAACTTTCTCTATGGGACCAACATCGAAATCGCGAAAAAAAAAAATTGTTTTCCCATACATATTTTAGCTCTAGTCGATTTTTAGAGTATAGAACCTCACTTTTTTTTTTTTCGCGATTTCGATATTGGTCTCATAGTTAAAGTTGTTCAGTTTGATGGTCTACACCACCCCCTTAAAGGTTTATTTGTATTTTTGTAACACCTTGTATTTAAATTGTGAATAAGGTAAAACGCTTATGCTATTTTTATATGTTTACGGACTCAATCTGGTGTGTTAAATACAATGAGCATATTTCACTCAAAATTGTAAGGACATGACATTATAAGAATTATAAACATAACTAAGTAACAGCACGTTAGTTATAAGCCTGTAGAATCCCACTGCAGGGCAAAGGCCTCCTCTGACTAATAAGGGTGAGAGGGAGTGGGCCATACTCCACCACGCGGGCCCAGTGCGTGTCAGCAGCGTGCACACAGGGTAGGCACAAATACAGTAAAACCCAAATAATTACTAAACTAAAAGCATTTTGTTTACTATATTACTTTTAATTGTTTAATTACCTGTATTTAAACATATAAAAGTCATTAAGTAAACAAAATGCTTTTTAGTTTAGAAATTATTAGTGTTTTGCTCTCTGGGTAGGAAAAAAACAGTAAAACCCTAATAATTACTAAACTAAAAAGCATTTTGTTTACTTAATGACTTTTATATGTTTAAATACAGGTAATTAAACAATTAAAAGTAATATAGTAAACAAAATGCTTTTAGTTTAGTAATTATTTAGGTTTTACTGTATTTGTGCCTACCCTGAGTGCACGCCACTGGTGCGTGTTGGTGGAGGCAAGTTAGTGGTCAACTTACTGTCAGAGAATTTTCATACCACCGTAATAGGCCTCTGACCTGGCTTAACGAATAGTTACGGAACTATCCGAGACCAACTGCTTAACGTGCCTTCCGAAGCACGGAAACGCTCAGGTTGAAATACCTACCACTAAACGGTCACCCATCCAAAGACTGACCGGACCTGACGTTTTTAACTTCGGTGATCGTTTCCAATAACGAAGCTCCACTACGCCAACGAGCGCTTCGATATCAAATTAATTACAATAGCATTCACATTACACAGATGGTCAAAATCTGTCATTACAATCAAAAGAATTCATATTCCAAATCCATATTTCGGATTATATTTCATGGTCGAATAGAATTTACGACGAAAACAAGTGTTATCGAAGAGCTATCGACAGATAATCCGCAGATAAAGCGATAGATACGTAATCTAGAACTCTGAATCACGAGTACGTCCACGGAATATGTGCCAATATCCTTACCTGGCATTTCGGTCCAATTAGACAAAACACCTGCTCGTTCTCATCCCGCGACAGCAGGATGCTCGGCCTGTTCTCTCCCCTCGGCATCCTGCCCAGTAAACTCAGGAAACACACATAAAATCACTTTAAACACGCACGAACCGACGATTCAGTCAACACAACTTTCCGACATTTTAACGTGAAACAGAACGTATTTTGGCACTCGCGAGTGTTTCTAGACAACAATACGAGCATTTCTCACGACGCGGAAATGGTTATTTCATAATTTAGAGGCAATAAACTCGGAAAACTTGCAATTTACTTTCTCTACGACCCCGTACGTGAAACATCAATCATCAAATGTCGGTGTTGCCAGCGTTGACCAAGCTAGTTGTCAAAGTCAATGTCAAGTCAAAGACATTTTTTATTTTTGGGTCATTTGCATTGACTTGGGATTTAATACCGTTAAGTTAATAACAACTCTTCATCAAATGACCACCAAGTTACGCTTACACGGAAGTAACCAAACAACTCTGATTTATTGTGCGTGCGTTAAACGAAACGATATTTTTCCCCTCAGCCACCCTTTCAGGGTAGTATTCTTAGTTCTTCTAGTCGATCGATTATAGATTGATCGAGTTCCGCTATTCTGTAGAAGCTGACAAAAGTATTGGTAATCCAGGGTAATCCACATGGATATGAATACCTACCTGCATAGCCAGCATGCAGCAGTGATACAGCGCTATCACACCTTAGCTCTCTTTCTATTTGCGTGCGAACGAACGAGATAAAAGACGTGATACACGCTTTATCACGGTGTCATGCTACCTATGCAGGTGGATTACCGTAATGACGTGGTAATGTGACCTATAATCACAAGGAAGTTTTTTCCTCTAGGGTGGGTGTGCCGTGAGTACAGTAAATAAACTTGGGTCCAGGAAGTTAGAATTAGGTTAGGTATTGGTCCTAGTAGCTCGGGCTCGGGCAAAGCCATTGACCAAGAAGTTTTGCTGTTTGTCGCGCCAGTTTCGGCATACATTGCCTGATTGGATCTCTCTATTTTTAAAGTGTAGCGACCAAAGCAAGCAATATGTATGCTTGGAACCTAAGGGCTCGGTATCCACCAAAGCGGAGATGCTTAGCTAGGAGGCTAGGCATGGGCGTAGCAATGATTTTTTCCCAGGGTGGGCCAGGCCCAGGCGAGGTTGATGTAATAAAAACTAAAACCTAGAGCGAGCGAAGCGAGCTCGAGATTTCACCGAATTCTGGAGCGAGCAAAGTGAGCCAGAAGCAAGCTCAAGATTTTTCTGCAATACAGTGAGATAAGTGTACCTAATACGATTTTAATCCTGGAGCGAGCGTAGCGAGCTCGAGTTTTTTACGACCTAAAAGAACGAGCAAATCAAACTCAAGATTTGACTACTCTATGAAAAGATATACGACCCAAACCCTAGAGCGAGCGAAGCGAGCTCGACATTTCACCCAATTCTGGAGCAAGCGAAATCAGCTCAAAATTTGACTGCAATGTGTCTAGCCAGGAGCGAGCGAAGCGAGCTCGAAATTTTACAGTAATATAAATAAGATCAGGAGTGCGATTTTTGAATCTGATTCGGTGAGCTCAGCAGTTGAAAATGTCAAAGTTACTATGGAGATACGCATCTTTCTTCTGATGATTTGACTTTCAAAAATCATACTTCAGGAGTGCTATTTTTTAAAGACAAATCAGCAGTAGAAAGATGCGTATCTCCATAGTAATTTTTATATTTTCAACTGTTGAGCTCACCGAATCAGATTCAAAAATCGCACTCCCGAGCAGTAGGGTAGACCCGGGTTAATAGTAACAGTTTTTACTTCTACCTCGATTGCGGAGAAACTATTCATTTCTAAGAAACGTTACATATAAATTAAGAAAGGAAATTTCTTTACGTACTAGATTTTGCATTTGAAGTGTTCTGAAGTCTTATAGAACCATTCGTAATTTCTTCTTAATGTGAGCAGTGACCAATGTTACAATTAACCCTTACCCCGGGTCATTTGTAACAGTTTTTTAAATCTAAATAAAACCCAAAATATTCAATAAATCGGTCTTATTTATTTGCCATTAAGTAACTAACCTCTTCTTTATTAGTAATCTTTTTATCGCAATAGAATATTATCAACAGTTTTTGTAAAATTTTAACGGAAAAACTACTTAACGTATTATTGCTTAAAACAAAAATTTGAAACAATTCCTATAGATTTTTAATCACTTTTGTTAACTATACACAATAGCTGTTAAATAAACTACAAAACGTAACTCTCGTTTATCTTAATCAACCATAAGTGTTTTCATACTAACGAGGCATGTTACAATTAACCAAGTGTTACTATTATACCTGGCCACGTGGATTTATTTACGATTAAAGTGTAATCAAAAGTCATATAATTCTGTCAAAATCGCGACTGCAATTTAATTGTGTACTCTTTTAATTAGAAGTAAAATTAGGAAGTAAACCTACCAAATAATATTCCACATAACATACTATAAAATCAATCTAAAATAAAAATTAGAGGGAGCGATCGTACTCCATCAAACGCTGTGGTTGGTGCAGGTTGGTGGAGGTAAGTTAGTGGTCAACTTGCTGTCAGAGTATGATCGAACCATCTTAATTATAAAAATTTGATCATGGGTCAATTGTAACACAGTGTTAATTGTAACGTTACAATCAACCCCATCAAAAGTGTTACAATTATCCCTTGGTGTCCATTTTAGAATAAAATCATAAAAAAGATACAAACGAAAATAATGAACATCTCCTCATCTGTAGCATTCTCTAGTTTATATTACAATGCATGGTAGTAATATCTGTCTAAAACATGGATTATTTCAGAAGTTACAACGTAATGAAATGATCGAAAATAATTACATCGACCGCACATAAAATTCATTCCTCCGTAACACAAGACACCTCCACGTAGCACGCGCGGCAATTGGAGAGTAGGTCCGGAGATGCAAGAGCCATCACCTCTTGGACACACACATCCTTGCCTTGTTTAGTTACCGAGATATTGTCAATGTTACTATTAACCCGTGTTACAATTAACCCGGGTCTACCCTACGCTGTATACCTAATAACAGGAGCGAGCGGAGCGAGCTCAAGAGTTTGCTTCAAGATTTTGCGAAAGTAGTGTATTGTGTAGTGTTTATTTATCATTTACCTACTCATAAGTAACTTATTTTCAGCAAGTGATTCATTTGATTTCTGGGGTGGGCCAGAAGGATTCTGGGGTGGGCCAGGCCCACCTGGCTCCCCCCCTTGCTACGCCTATGAGGCTAGGGTGTATCCACTGCTGAGCGGAGAGATGTGTGCTGGCTTGTTGGCAGTCGACAAACGGCAACGCTGCTGCTCCTCACTGTCTGCCGTACTACGCTCACATCTCCGCTTTGATTACGGCATACAAATATACATTAGGTACTTACTTATTAGATTTACAAACAGTCATCTCCAGTATGTATAAAATACGTGACTCATTTTATCTCGGCGGCGCGGCGGTCAATCCAAAATGAGTCATTTTACCGTAAGTCCATAAAGTTCCGGTCATGGTCCGGTATTACGACAAATATCTTTAGAATACGTAAGAAAACATTAGCATTAGCACACTTATTTTGCGTGGGTGACGGTTTATACGTTTTTCTCCTTTTTGGGACTTGGCATGGTCCAATTGGGCTCCAATAAAAAAGACGCTCTACCCACACCTTCCGAACCTATCGGGAATTAATTCATAAAATATTGTATGATTTGAATGAATGTAAATTAATTTACAATTAATCATAGTTACATTTTTAACATATTCTTTGGATTCGATTTTTCTGTTTTTATCTCAGATAAATTAACAGGAATGGATTGGAAATGATCTCTCATTTCTACGCAAAAAAGTCTGTCAATTTTGCGGGGGTGAGGGGGGAGGTTTATATACTGGCGCGGGACGCGCGTCAACTATTTTTATATGACGGGTATGCTCACTGAGCATGCGTCTTTGGCAGAGGGGTACGCGCGTAATATCGCATCCATTCCTGTTAATTTATCTGAGGTTTTTATAGAGTCGGCATGCTATAATGCATAATAGTACCATTCCCTGGGCGTGTTGCTGAGGTGTGGACGGCAAGGTGGACGGACACTCAATCATGAGGGTCCGGGTTCGAATCCGCACGGATGTCATGCCATATCCACAGTGAGATTTTTCAAAGGAATACACATAACACACGTTTGGGAGCACCAAACGGTGAAGGAAAACTCGTGAGGAAACTTGCATACACTGATGACACTGAAGAAGAAATTCTGATGCGTAAGTATATGAAGTCTACCAATCCGCATTGGTTGCTCGCATGATGGACTAGCGCACTAACGCCATACACCTTCCCCGAGGGTAGGCCTGTGTCCTGTTATATTGCCCTGTCCTTAATTATATAAGCATATGCTCACGACTATATTCCCCGAGGGGGTATTCAGAGATATTCAAAAGTAAGTAAGTAACACAAAGATCTACAATAAATATTTATTTACACAGCCAATCTTAAACCTAATCTATTAAAATCACAAACTGAAGTAAGAGATCTTAAAGTAACTAGTGAAATGAATTAGCGAACGCTGCGTTAGAGCCGGCGCACACCTGGAAAAGCGCAGCACAGAACATTTTTCATTGCCAAACTATTATCGACTTTACTTGCATTTAAATAACATCGAAAATCAATTAACATAACTTTCGCCTCAGGTCGTTACGACTTACGACGCTCTCGGGAACTGGTTGTTGTGTTAATTAATTTTCGATGTTATTTCAACGCACACAAAGTCTAAAATGGTTTGGCAGGGAACAATGATCTGCGCTGCGCTTCGCTAGGTATGCGCCGGCTTTTAAGCAGGCACTTTATTCTCGCCGAGAACAGACGTGAAAGGCCCAGAACAAGAGTGTGGGTGCCCTTCATTGTTCTCGTGGAATTGTAAACCGTAGAAATTTTCCTTGGAAGTTCTTGCCGAGAATTCTCGCCGAAAAGTTCTCGTGAGAGTGTAGTGCCTGCTTTAGGTTTAATTAAACTTTAGACGGGATCACGGGATATCCGCACACAGGTCAGTGTCTACTACGATCCTGCGACGTGACGGTCCACGTCACTTTCCCGTGCTTATTGATTTCCCAGCAACAGATCCGCACGCGGACCATCCGGGCGTGTGCTCCGCTTAACGCAGCGGACGCTCTGGGACATTATTTTTCATAGGAATAGCACTTAGGAAACGAAACTCAAACACTCAACGCTGCCGCTGCCAGCCTTATAAGTTGACGTTTTAAGGTGGACGCATATTTATCGGCCGCGAAACGAGCCGAATAAATAGAATTTTTGTATGAAATTCTATGACACCTCGCACACTTATCCGCGGAGAATCGGACGAATCGTCAGAAGACTTAAAAGTACCTATAAATTCGTTTCGTTCCCCTCCTTCGCCGCGGATAGATATGCGTCCACCCTAAGTCCACCCGTTTGACGTTACATAAGCTTAGATCAAAATAAAATTAATACTTAAGAGCCTAACAGACAGAGTTGAGTTTTGTTTATTAATACGGAACATAGACACTAGAGATTTCTCGGCAACTTTCCAGCGAAGCTAGACCTATCTATGACACAATCAGCGCGATTTCAAAGCTAACAAGGCATGACTCTGAAAAGTAAAAACCGCCGAGAAGCCAGTGTGAAAAGGGTGTACCTAGTGATAGTTTCAAACTTTCTAATGAATTACAATTTGACAAACCGTTCTGTTATTATGTTGGCGCTTGTCATCACATTTAATGTTCAATGCAGCTTTAAGTAAACGGGCATTAAAGACATCTCACTAGCTAGATATCCATACAATACCTGAATACTTAAGTCTAAGGCCGAGATTCAGAGACGATTTTTAAGTCTTAGTTCGTATGAAGTCCCGTATGTCAAAATCCATAGTCGTAATGGCCATTACCGAATCGATACCAGTTTCGACCCTACTTAGCTGAAACTATGACTTAAAAATCGTCTCTGAATCTCAGCCTAAGGGTAGGGTAGGTCCCTACCCCTTAGATCTGCAATTTATCGCAGACTTTTCCCAAAGCCAAATCACCAAGGGGGCGGGGAGCACGCGCTCCTTATTGGCTGAGACCAGCACAGCTAGCATGCCGCAGTGATACAGCGCTATCACACCTTCGCTCTCTTTCTATTTGCGTGCGAACGAACGAGATAAAAGACGTGATACAGCCGTATCACGTGTTGCATGTTACCAGTGCTGGAAGCTGGCAAAGGTATTGTCACACCATATTGTTGACCAAGGTTGCGATCGTGTGATCTGCCTTTATAGGTAGGTACTTGCACAATGGCTCGATAGATGGCGTTGACGAAAGATGAATTCGTAAGCAGAAAAAGAAAAATATAAACAGATAGCAGCACTCGTAGTATGCTACACGTGATACAGCTGTATCACGTCTTTTATCTCGTTCGTTCGCACGCAAATAGAAAGAGAGCTAAGATGTGATAGCGCTGTATCACTGCGGCATGCTAGCTATGCAGATAGGTAAGTACTTCGTTAATGGATGTGTCCGACTCACTGACATGCATTTTTTTGTTCACTTTTTAGTCTTAATTTCCGTTTTCGCATCCAAGTAACATCAAAGCCTTCTATTGCGGTATGTTGAACTATGTTTTACTAGCTTTTCTGACCACTCACCATTGGCGATTTAAACATGTGAAAAAATCTGTGATAAAAGGCAAGTCTAAAGCGAGCATACTGTATTAAAATTTTTAATAATTTGACAGCACCTATTATAATACGGAATTGAACACCGAGTACAGAAAACGCGAGTAGAAAATTAGTACTAACTTTTGGCTATCACATTTCCATTCAGCCATACTTCCTCGTAGTTTACCTGGCTTCAAAAATAATTGACAATCGATAATTTATGTAACAACTACACAATGAACTTTATTGTCTTACTATTAAGGTGTGTTACAATTTGTAGAAGATTACATTTTTGAAAAGTTTTACGTTTGAAATTGTATTTCTTACATAACATTGAATCGTGATAATACACAGGGATTCTACTAATCAAATTAAACAACTTTTACTATGAGATGGGACTAGTAGTAAAAACATAGTAAACACCAAACTTCTTTAAGACCCCAAATACATTAACTGTGCGTTGATATAGTAGGTAGCGCAATAAGTAGCCCTGTCACAGATAATTTTAACTAAGAAATCGTGTAACTTTCTGGGCTCCTAGACAAAGTATCTTTCGATTAGCGTTAACGACGGTAGAAAACATAAAATTGTATGGACTTCGACGAATGGTGATAAAAGCAGCAAATGTCAAAATGTTTCGATCGCCAATGTCAAATCCATACATTCTTTCATTTTCTACTAGCGTCTACGCCAATAGAATGTCACTTTGTCTAGGGCCCCTGATCATCGATCGAAACTGCAAAATACACAAATTCGATCCGATATTCAATCTGAATTCTATTCATCAAATCTGATAGAATTATGGAAACTACATTGTTTAAACGTTGTCAATCCAAATGGAAAAGTACCTACCTCATTTGGCGGTCGTCTCGCTTAAAGTGGTATTTTCTTAATCGCTATGAAAATTTCAAAAGCTCAATTCACATTACGACGGAAGGGCGTGGAGGAGGGTGCAATGTAAAATAATACCTATTTCAATACTGATAGATTTCACAGTGAAAGCTCTGTCCTCCGCCCGTGGGGCACATATGGAAGTTCTCTTTGTCAACTCTATCGTTATTGAAATAGGTATTATTTTACTTTGCACCCACCCCGCACCGCGCCCGTCCTCGCCCGCCCGTCGCAATTTGAATAGAGCTTTACAGACCTGAACACCTCGTTAGCGACAGACTATTAGGTGCTTTTTCATGCTGATTGATATTAAACATTTTACAAAAGTCTGATCAGAAAAAAAAACTACACACTTGTATTCAATTTTCTTAATTACCTATGTTTAACGATAGTTCTTATTTTTTCCGCAAAATGGCGGACTGCATTTTAAAGTATAGTTGAAATAATACCTGTATTAATTTGATAAATTGAAATGCAACAGGCCTACATTGGCATCTAATGAAAACCTACATACTTACCAATAACTTACCACACGGTCAACTTAACTTACAATACACGTTTCACATAGATATGTTTGTACATAACACATTAAGGACAGTTAGGTATTAATTATTACATTTTAATAATCCTAATTACGTTTTATAAACGTATAAATAATTTCAGTTTGTCGTTTATTTGATTCACGAGACTATTTTGCATTTTTCATAGATGTAACAAAAGGGAGAAAGAGTACCAGAAGTCCAGAACCGAGTCCACCGAAGATGTGCGAGGCAGCGAGGTGGTGAAGTGAGAAAGGAATAATCCACCAGTAGCGAGCTCGCTCCGTCGCGTCATAAGATAACTGAAGCGGTCCCATTGGTGGATTATTTCCTCGCACATTTTCGGTGGACAGGAACCCTTTTGATTATTTTAAACTGGCAGCCCATTGATTCCTATCGTCGATTGTAATAATTTAATGATGTTGATAAGCGATAGTTTTTAACAGCGAAATGGCTTTTAAAGCGAATCTTTTGATGTTAATAATGTAAGATAACTGTATTCATACAAATAAATGATTTCTATTCTATTCTACCGCAGTTTATTGAATGTAAGTGACACTTTAGCGGCCTGCCAATTTAAAATAATCCTGTAGGTAAAGTTAAAGCACACGCCCTTCCTCTTTTGCTTCCGTCTAATTCATTACAGAAATAAGTTCGAAAGAAGATGCGACTACTGTTTTTATTAGACATGATTATAGGTATAGTTTGGTATAGTTTCACATTTATCTTTTTTTTTTATAATTGATTACTTACATATAAAAGCGGTCTTTACTGCACAGAAAAAGTTAACATGTACACTGTACCTACATTCATTTAAATATAGGGTCCTTCTTAATATGCTGACACTTTTTAATGGGATAATTAGACCGTCGAACTGATCAACTTCATCTATGGCACCAACATCGAAGTCGTGAAATAAAATGCTGTTCCATACAAAACTGCAAACCTACTTGAGCCAAATGTATTTTTAAGGGGATGATTAAACCTATCATCCCCTTAAAATGTGTCAGAATATTAAGAAGGACCCTGTATAGACTGTATTTATTTTAAATTAAAATCGATTTACGTATGTACTTAGAGTTTAAAATATTGGCTACATGGGAAAAGGAACTTTATTATTATGTCCAAAAGGATATCGATGTATCAATCATTGGGAGACTGGAATGACGATATGTATTCCATTACCAATGTCTTAAAATGTCCACAAAAATGTCCTCGAAATAGGAACATGTATATCTACAGCGCGCAATTCTTTCTCAGTTGGTTAAATAGAGAAAAGAGCGGATATTACGGATGATTATCGATTTTAAACAGTATTTTCCATACTCCGAACTGTGCCAGTTATTGGTACATATTATAATACAATTTACATAATCCCTTTTCAAATCATTTCGTAATTTTGGAATATAAGAACATAAGATTGATAAATTCGAGGTCGGGCATCAATCCGGAAGACGTTGATTCAGTTAGTGATATCTGTCACGTCTCCCCTTCATCGTTGGGGGTAACATTTAACATTAGCTTTCTTTACCCCAAAACAAATTTGCCAAATTTATTCTACATTCAGACTGTAAGCTGATCCCAAGAATTAGTTAATTATTTGTTTACATATTAAAACATTTGTAATGAAATATGATAGAATGGTAAGACTTTAATATTAATGAATAGAGGCAATCAGCTAGATTCTAAAACACCAAGACATCGAATAGGCCACAAAAACCTGTAGATATAAATTCGATGGTTAGAGAAGAGAGTTAAGGCAACTATAGACGTTGAATTGTTACTGCCATCGATTGTTTTTTAAATGTAGAATCACACTATACTCTGAAATGAAATCCGAGATTAAAAATTTTGGACCTCGGATTCCATTTCAGAGTATAGTTAAATATTGTCTCTAAATTGGAAATATTACTACGGAAAACTACACAAAATTCTATAGGATATAATTGTTCTAAAATCTATGGAGATTGATTACAAATATAAACGAACAGTCAAGCATAAAAAAACACCAAAAAGTACCTTATGGCGCACATCCTTACGGCGTTATTATTTAATCTCCCATAGACGTAATTTCCCCATAGATGCAATTACCCCATAGATGCAATTAATATTTTCCCCATTAATGCAGCTACAAAATCAATCACCAGTTCACCACATAGATACAATCATCCCAACGATGCAATTACCCCATGGACAGATGCGATTACCTCAGGATGTCACCTGAGGTAATGGCTTATACATATTCTTAGACGTGACTGCACAATGCGCCAGAGTTGGAAGTAGCGTTGAAGTTTCTTATCGCACCCTGTTTAATAAGCGTAAGTTAAAAATTTATGAAGAATACGGTAAAGAAATAACGATGAGAAACGAAGATATAAGTATATATACATTATACATATACATTGGCTAAATGATCTTTGACATAATCACAAATAATTTTGTCTCACATGCATAAATATTATTTCATCGTATTATACCAACATTGATATCA
Organism: Agonopterix heracliana; assembly: GCA_963693445.1. Taxonomy (NCBI): domain Eukaryota; kingdom Metazoa; phylum Arthropoda; class Insecta; order Lepidoptera; family Depressariidae; genus Agonopterix; species Agonopterix heracliana. The sequence continues at coordinate 3,693,970 of OY856308.1, forward strand.
AGTCACTTTTGTTCGTATCGCGTTTTTACTGTCATTCCATCTCAATTATAGTAGTTTACACACCGAGGACAGGAAAGTAAGAAAGGCCTCAGATCTCAAGCCGAGGTCAACAAACATGCATTCTGAGGCTTTCTTATTTACTGTCCGAGGTTAGTATACTATTTTTCTCCTCGACGGAGCTGGAAAGCGGCAACTTCGTTTAGCGCAGCGGGACGACAATTTACGCTTTCCGTCCGGAGGGGAGAATATATAATTTATAATATCTCAGTCTCTCATCGCATCATAAAACAATTAATTTTGCGTTGCAATACTCAACAGCGCTCTATTATCACACATATTTTGATTTATAGTTATAAAATTATAATTTCAATAAAACGAAAAACCGAACAAATAAAATATTACAATTTCTTTATCATCAGAAATATCTGCAAGTAATCTAACTCATTTGGGATGAATCTATATTTCTGGAGCAAATGAATATATTGTTTTATTTTGATAATATAATTACCGACATAATTTTTCTAAAATTCGATCTTCTGATTTCATAGCTATACTATAAAACAGCCTCAAAAACGGTCTTACTATCGATCGGTAATCAACTAATCACGAATAACCAATCCATAGTTCCTTTCAATAATTCCCAATGTAGTATTCCTAATAAGATTTCATACCACGAGCACTCTGTGAACGATCAACTTTCTTATTATTTACATCTTGATTTATTTTAATTCTGTTACTGTTATTTCCTAAAATATACCAACGGCTTAATTATCACTCAATTCATACAGGGCGTAAACTTAAATAAATGACATATTATAGGATAAGGGATGCTTCAGATCATCAAACTGAACCACTTTTACGATGGGATCAATATTGAAACCGCAAAAAAGAAAATTGGTTGATCCATAGAAAATTAAAATAAATAGCCACTCGACCTAATTGTTATGGGACAACAGATATTTTTTCTCGTATGTCTATGTTGGCCCCCATAGTGAATATTTCTCAGTTGTTTGATTGTCTGAAGCACCCCCTAAGTATGTAGCATCGATCAAAGTATGTAGCTTATTCAAGTTTGCCCTGTATGTAATAGAATAAGATAGGTAATTATGTAGGCTGCAAAAGTTTGTTGTTTTAGCGTCAATGACTTCTTAATTTCTGGTCAATGTTTAGCGTAGATATTTCATTTATTTGTTTAATAAAATATGAAAAATCTATGACGATTCTTTTTATTTAAAAAATAACGGGGTGAAAAGGTCTAATAACTAAGCCGTTGATATCCAAAAAATTTTTAGATTTTAGACAATTTTCTCTATTGACATTTGATATTTATTTATAAATGACGATAAACACGAACTATTGTAAAACTATGTAATAATGAAACCATTGTTATGATTTTATTTCATTCTTAAACTCAACTATTTTATTTTAGTTCATATGTGATTGGTACGTATTTAATATTATTGTTTCTACGTTTTTGAAACTACTAAGTAGCTCTATACATTTCATTTATCGATTATGTACACTATATACAAAATATGCAAATAAAAACAATTTGTATACAGCACCAAAATGTAAATCTCACTCAAACAATAAAACGAAATTGTACTTTTCGTTAACTAAAATAATTCATAACTTAAATAAAATATAACTATTAAACAAAGCTGCTGGTTAATTCTCGAATTATAAAATAAAACATACAACAATACTATAGTACCGACTCTACTCTAATGAATGGAACACAAACGACATTATTATTGGTTCAGAGAATCATATAGTGAAATCGATAATATAATATCTGTTAACGATGCATTTAGATCACTATTTTATGAACCAGAAGAAAGGGTAAAATATGATGTTTAGAAACACCTTTTTAAAACATCGTTAACTATTAAGTTTAGTTATCAGAAAACTAGAGAAAAATATTCCACATGAAAGTAGCATCTACTGCTTAAATATAAGATTGTATTTCCAAAAGCGTATTGCAGATCGACGGAAAAATCGAATATTGTTTTATAACGCGAGAACTTTACGTAAAGTTAACAGAAGGTACTTAAACATTTAGGCCCTGAGTAGACGACGGACAATTTTGTCTGCGGACACGTTTGCACGACGGACAGTGGAATCAGTAAGCACGATGGACTCAGTATTTACCACACAGCTGTGGTAAATTCCATACTGAGGCGCGAACAACAAGCACATATCCAGAATTATGGTGCGGGGTAATATTCTTTGAAAAAAAAAAACGGCCAAGTGCGATTCGGGACTTGGGCAATTAGTGTTCCGTAATGCGAGTGGTTTAACATGGGTCGTTGACAACAGCCACTGTAAACTGTCACATATTAACTATTCATTTTACACTGGTAGTAGTTTTTTGGATATTTAAATAAAACTATCCAAGTTAGTGCCAGCCTGCTAATTTTCCCGCCATCTACTAACACCTTATTTCTAATGTTTCCCCTGGATACGTGCTTGGCGGACAAATTGTTCGTCGTCTGTGTAGGGCTTTATTGAACATAAAAATAGTTGCCATAGTAACACAATGGTATCGATTTGGTATTGCCACGACTTAACTTAACTAAATTTATTCCTGTCATTTTCTAACATTCGACTAAGAAAAGAGACAGAAAACCAACAACTGACTTTAGTGCTGTCAAAGTGACGCTACACGCCCAAAAACGACATAAATAAGATGGCGTGCATTATGGTGCCATCTTATTTTGGGCGTGTAGCGTCACTTTGACAGCACTAAAGTCAGTTCTTGGTTTTCTGTCTCTTTTCTTAGTCGAATGTTCGAAAATGACAGGAATAAATTTAGTTAAGTTAAGTCGTGGCAATACCGAATCGATACCATTGTCACGTAACAAATCTGCAGGATTTAAACTGGCAACCCGTTTTCTCACTCTAATAAACGTTATTGATTGAAACATTGAACTTTTGTAGCGATTTCGGCGTCACGCACATGCATCAAATCATAAGACACTGAAATGATAGGATATCAAGTATAACCCTCCGCTGTTTGGGATTGCTTTAGTTTAAAAATAATGTTTTTTGTATTCAAAAATGAAAACACTAAACATTATTAGTTTTGGAATACCAAAACTCGTTAAAGACCTGCTGCCAGCTACCCCGCAGATTGATCAGTCATATAAACATTAATAATTCTAGGTGTGTCATTAAATATTTGGTATACAAGAAATGCTGCCATTACTTACGTATAATAATCACTCAAAATAAGCGGTTTGGATACAATAGTTTCAAACTTAACAGAGAATGGGCACATACAATTTTTACTTGCAGTTTTATACAATACAAAATATCTGTTGTTGTGTTTTAGTTGTCGGTAAACTTTTGTTTACTAATCCGATTCTAAAAGAAATAGCTTAAAACAAATCTAAACCCAAAATTCGAAAGTATTTATTTTCGTAAATAATATTATGTTTTACTGTAGTCTCTGGAAAGTTGACAACTTAAGCTAGTTCTAATGGAATTGCTACTACTCAAAATTCTGATTGGCAGAACATAACTAGACAGAAAATGATGGAATGGGATACAGGAACAATCTTAGCTTCGGACCAGAATCAGTATTTTTAGGACACAACAATTATTATGAATCAAATGGAAGAAAAACACAGCAATCAAATTGCACATTCTCTGATAAATTAAAACCAACAAGAATACACTTAAAAAATAATTTAAATTCGAGCCTTAAATCTTACCTTACACATAGTTGCAAAATCTACCATCTTACATGACATTAAGAGCTAAATTTGTACACCATACCCTAAAGGTGGGGCTACATCAGTGCTTTAATACTAGCTGATTGAGATTACTTTAGCTTTGGGCAAGTCCTGAGGCGTCAGTCTGTTCAACTGCAGGGCTCTTTGTCCGCTGGCGCTTCGTCTGGTTTCTTCGTCTCTATTAGTTCAGCTTTTGAATGTCCTGGTTGAACTAGTATCACTTGGTCTGTGGATAGAAAATTATGGCTATTAGCTATAAATATTAGTATATAGGGTCCTTCTTAATATGCTGCCACATTTTTGAGGGGATGATCAGACCATCAAACTGAAAAACTTTCTCTATGGCACCAACATCGAAACCGCGAAACACAAATCTGCTGCTCCATACAAAACTACAAACCTACTCGAGTCAAATGTATGGGACATTTTTTTTTTTTTTTTCGCGATTTCGATTTTGGTCCCATAGAGAAAGTTGTTCAGTTTGATGGTCGGATCATCCCCTTAAAAAAGTGTCAGCATATTAAGTTGGACCCTGTATAGAGGCGTTGATAGTAGTGATATTGGAGTCATTCCCAATTTGAACCAATTATAGCTAGCAATAACCGACCGATGTACGTAATACCAACTTCTCTCCAACGGTGAAGGAAAAAATCGCATCGTGAGGAAACCTGCAGACGCTGCAGAAGAAATACTGATGTATATGTGAAGTCTACAAATCCGCATTGGGCACGCGTGGTGAGCTAACGCTGATACATTCTCAACTCTAGGGTAAGCCTCTGCAGTGGGAACAATAGAAGTTGACGTTTATTTGATACCCTCACCAATCTCACCATGTGGTTAACGGTTATAGTCACTGTATCAGACCCACCTCCGATGGTATTGGTTTCACGTTTTAATTTAGTACTCAACGTTAGTCGTTGTGGTGTTTAGATATTTGATTAAGTAGATATAAGTATAATTCTATTACATCTAGGAATCAGATCATTATGATAATATTTTGTGATGTGTTGATCTAAATAAATTTACGCATCGGTGGTGGGGGCAACACCCGCCATCTTTACTAATGAACCTCGTGTACCGAGCGGACGTTGCATCCACCAAGTGATTTGTGTACCCATTTACAAAAGTGGATACCAGTCGTAATTGGCGATGAGAATTTTTCCATTAGGTAATTAATTCAGTTGTCAGGTTTTGAGGTCTTTTGTTACCTTGTTTACAGCACATTAATATGTCACGGTCGCTATCACGTTTTACAACCCAAGTTTATGCGCATTCGAGCTGTACATCTGTAAGTATACGCGTACCGTTCCATTTATGTAAATATATTAGATTTTTCTTGTCTTCAAACAAATCTCTACCTTAGGTATTAAGCATGAAGGTACTATGCATAAATCATAAAGGAATTTGTGTTCGAAGTTATTGAAATGTTTTGCCAGAGAGAATTTTTTCGTAAACTGAACAACTTGCTATCAAAGCGATAGGAGAAAAAAAAGTATTTGTACGTAGGTATAAATGATGATGATGATAAAAAATAAAAAAGAAAAAAAAAGAAAGCAGAGGTGGTCTAGTGGCTACTACAAATACTTGCCCTTTGTGGGATTCGAACCCGTGACCCTGGGATCAGCAGGCAGGTTCACTACCAACTGAGCTATCGGACCGCCTTAGAATTAGAATATCTTTGACTAACTCCTCCGGTAATATGGTCGTGAACATAAAGCGTGTTAGGATATACAGTTGCATTATTTAAAGGGGTGATTGTACCCATGATACTGAACAACTTTCCCTGAGAAACCTATGGGAAATTAGCAAAAAAAATGTTGACTTTTTATACTAAATGCAATCAGCCGATCGACCGTTCTTATGAAAAGTGGAAGTTCCTTTGGGAAAGTTTTTCGGTATCCTGAGTACAATCACCCATTAAAGTAATGCAACTGTCTACCCTAACACTGTATATGCGTAAAGATTAGAGATATTCAATGACAGTATGCTACATATCTTACAAAGTATAGCTATCCAAACCCAAAACAATAGACTTTGAAAACAAACAAGAATTTGCCAGCTAATTAAAAACAAAGGGTTTTTACGGTAACCAGCATTAAATCTACATACATTAACGCGCGAACGTCATATGTATGTCACGTATGTAGTAATTAGTCACAGATAATTATTTAAAACTGTCTCAAAACAACACCCTTACTCGGAATAATGGGTTTTGTTAGTCGTTCGCTCTTTGCATTTTAAAGAGACTTATGATTGTATTGCAGCATAATATAGCAGTAGAACACACAACCACTTGTAGATTTCCTAAAATATTTTCTTTAATTTTGTAGAGTCTCGAATACGGCAGGAAATTCAGAGAGAGCCGCATGATTAGGTAAACGTGTTTGTTTTTGAGGTTTGCAAAGTGAGGCAAACATGGGCGTACCCAGCTTTTGGTCTTGGGGGGGGCAAGTCTGGGCGAGCTCCAGTTTTTGACGACCTAAAATCTGGAACGAGCAAAGCAAACTCGAGAATTTACTTCACCATAAAAACATATAGGAACCAAAACCTAGAGCGAGCGAAGCGAGCTCGAAATTTCACTGAATTCTGGAGTGTGCGAAGCTAAGTGAGCTCGAGATTTTACTGCAATGCATCTAGGTCTTTGTGGTACAATCGTAGCCAGGAGCGAGCGAAGCGAGCTCGACAATTCACCAAATTCTGGAGCGAGCAAAGTGAGCTCGAGATTTTACTGCTCTGTGTCTAGCCAGAAGCGAGCTCGAGATTTTAAGGCAATATAGTGAGATCAGTGTAATTAGTTTTAAATACTGGAGCTAGCGAAGCGAGCTCGAAATTTTACTGCAATATAGTGAGATCAGTGAAATAAGTTTTAAATCCTGGAGCGAGCGAAGCGAGCTCGAGTTTTTTACGACCTAAAAGCTCGAAAGAGCAAAGCAAACTCGAGAATTTACTTCACCATAAAAACATATAGGATCCAAAACCTAGAGCGAGCGAAGCGAGTTCGAAATTTCGCTGAATTCTAGAGCGAGCGAAGCTAAGTGAGCTCGAGATTTTACTGCAATGCATCTAGGTCTTTGTGATACAATCGTAGTCAGGAGCGAGCGAAGCGAGCTCGACAATTCAACGAATTCTGGAGTGTCTAGCCAAAAGCGAGCGAAGCGATCTCGAGATTTTACTGCAATATAGTGAGATCAGTATTATAAGTTTTAAATCCTGGAGCGAGCGAAGCGAGCTCGAGTTTTTTACGACCTAAAAGCAAGCTCAAGATTTAACTACACTATGAAAAGATATACGATCCAAAACCTAGAGCGAGCGAAGCGAGTTTTCACCCAATTCTGGAGCGAGCAAAGTGAGCGAAGAGATCTCAAAATTTCTCATCACAGACTACCATGTCTATAGCAAGCAATGCTGCTATAGTAGAATAGAAAAAAGAGCGAGCGAAATGAGTTCGAAATTTATGAATAATACAACGTAACTGGACCAGAATTTGGCCAACATAACAGTGCCATAATGAACAGAAATCAGAGCGAGAGAAGCGAGCTCGAAATTTTTCAGTGACATGACGTCGCTTTGACCAGAATTCTCACGTACGGAAGGCAGGTTAGGCCGATTCCAGGGGGGGGCAGCTGCCCCCCCCTGGGTACGCCCATGGGCAAAGTAACTAGAAATTTTGTCGCAGAGCAGTTTCGTACAGTTCTGTAGGATTCGAGAAATCTTTTAAGTAGAACATTAATAAGAAGATGTAAGCATGTGCGTTATTGAGTGCGAGCGTACATTTTACACCACAATTCCTACCGGAGAGGGTGAGGTTAAAATTGGTGGGGGCAGGGAGTGTACGTATACGGTATGTAATGTAGTACAAGTTACTCTCTTATATATTGTACTGTCTTAACTTATGAAGGGATCCATTTTTTTTAATGAAGTGCACAATTATTTGATCTATTCATAATCTATGAATGAACTCATTCATAAATTACGTCAAAGTTGGTCGTCGAAATTATAGATGTTCATACATTTCGTACTCTTGAATGGATTATGGTGGTGAATTTATGTAAGTATGTAGGTAGGTATAATCTAACTTTAAAAATATTCCAATCTGATAAGGATATCAGAGAATATAATACACATTCTTTGTCCTAGGTCATTGATCTATAACGCACCTGACTTACTAGCCGTTATCAATGACCAGAACAGATAAAATGTAGACCGCATACCGCATTATTGCGAAACTATAGTGCTCCTAACAAAGACCCTTGAATCAATCGATAATCACCTCTTTTACAAAGGCAAAACGGTTTTATCAGGGGACCTCGTATAGTATGTCACGTCTATGACCTTAGAGCGAGAGACAAGCGTAATTTTCGCGGCCTGGCTAGCCGCCATCGCATTGCTGACTGAACTGTTTTACAAACATATACCATCAGCGTCTGAAAGGTCTATCCATATCAGGCTGAAATACGCACGACAGCAAAAGTGTTGGATTAAAGTCTCCTTAGAATACAAAAAATGAATCTATTCCAATAATCTATTCGTATTTATTGTTTTCTTCTTGTCTGTCATCTGTCACTCTGCTCTAACTTCTACATCATCCTAGTTGAAATGATCTAAATATATTAATATAATCTAATATCCTAATCCTAGTTGCTTGTGTATTTATTTCATCCAGATCCCCAATTTCCAATAAAAAGCATACCTAAACACTTCATCTGAAGTGCTGGAAAGAGATGTGATAATACCTAAATTAAAATTATGAATATCGGAATGTCTCGAATACGCGAGGCTTAACCAATTCTCACTGTTCATAGTCCTATACAAGGTTGTATAGGTGTCTAAATTGTAGACAGTTAATGGTCTTTGTACTCATGATATTCATACTGAACAATTTTCCCCAAGGAACCTAAACAAAATTAGCCAAATAAAATAAAAGTGGTTCTTTCCGCACTAAATGCTGATTGACTGTTTTATGAAAAGTTTTTTTGTTGTTGCTTATTTCTCCTATGTTTCTTTTGGGAAAGTTGTACAGTATCATGAGAACAATCACCCTATAAAGTAATTCAACTGTCTACCGTAACACATACCTATATGCTGGTCGAACTTAAAAACTACGAAGCGAAGATTGCATGCGGATTGCGGATTTGTGCATTCCCATTGACGAAGTTTGCAACGGATATAAAAGTAATGTGATTCTGGTTGACGACGTCTACTCCACGTTGCAGCCTTCGATGAAAATAAGTGTAAGCGCACAACTAGCGGAGAACTATTCCAGCATTTTTCATTAATCAATTGATAATGAACTCAATGACTATTGAAATCGATTTGAAAACAGCGTGCAAGAAATATTGCGTGACACAGGGGCAGGGATCTTTTGCACGCTATTTTCAACTCTATTTCAATAGTCATTACTTAAGTTTATTATCAATGTATTTATTCTGCTCGAACAGTTCTACGCTAGGTGTGCACTGACACTAACAGAACGTTGCAGCTAGCTACGGAGCTGTCAGAAGGATCTTAGCTGGAGGTCTACCTACCTCAATGGGACAAGTGTTAGCGTCAGTAAACATTCGACGCCTTCCCCCTAGCTCGCTTCTAAAAATAACTCGAGAGTTTAATCATTATCAATTTAAGTACTGACCTAGATGTTTGAAGTCATGGTTGGTCATGACGTCGAACTATCTAGATTGATAAATCGATCCAATGCTCGTATTTCGACCTAAAAGCCATATCAGCCTGTTTAATCTATGGCCCTAAACATTGATAAGGATAAAAGTAATTTCTAATATCGCGCCTGCCTCGCCTAGCTAACTAGTGATTAGACAGCTAATAAGCTTGAGTCTTATACTATGGCAGGTTATTATCATATACTAAAGCAGGTTTCGTCGAAATTCTAGGATGCTATGGGAATTGCACTTTGACCACAGAGCCCATGCACCCAGGGTTCTTAAATTTAGACCAGTTGCCAAAAAGTGATTTGTCTTGTGTTTGTGCATGCATAGCATGCAACATAATGTTCACGACTATATTCCCCGAGGGTTTCTGAAACTCAGAATATCCACGTAAGTGGCGAACGGGCTCCACCAACGTGGTCCACGTTTCACGTTTTGAAGCATGCAGTTTTCCACACGACGCTTTCTGCTGTTTTTTTGCGCGATTTCTTTGTTGGCTCTATAGTTAATGTTGTTCATTTTAACAAGCAGAACGCATGGTTTAAGATTCCGCACCGAATAAAAAATTATCCTGTATTTCATAGTATTTCAATCTATGAAACCAATCTATGAATTTCGACCTTGCTCGGAGTAAATATAAGCAGAGCAGATTTAAGAGGTACCCACTACCCACTAACCTACTAAAAAATAGTGAAAATGCATATCTTTTGCGCGCTACCACCGTAGTAAAGTGAACAAAAGCAATAAAGTAGCTTCAGCTCAGCACTGACTCTACTTTATGACCTCTAGAACGGAGTCAGCATTTTATTTTAAGGGGGGTCGGTCACAGTCTGGTGCGGTCTTATGTACAATGTATTGCTGTGCTATTGCTTTATTGTTGTGATAACTAATTTTAATTTGACTCAATAAAGTGGTAAAAAAATCATAAGATGAGAGTTAAATGGATTTATTAGCATAAGCATAATGCTCACGACTATATTCCCCGAGGGGGTAGTTAGAGATATTCTGAAACCTCAGAACATCCACGTTTCAACAGTAGTACCGAAACTCTGTCCAGTGTGACGAGGGGTGAGCCCGTCCGTCGCCACTTATAATGAACAGTGGGAACAATACATGCCTCGAAATTGAAGCATGCAGGTTTCCTAACAAATAATGGCGTTTTTATTTATTGCTGAAATTCACCGAAGAGGGAAACTATAAAACAAAGTAACAAAGTTGTCAGTGGAGTACGCGCCAATCTAGTCATAAGTTAAGATCGTGGTTGGTTGCAGGTTCTGGTCCCCCGCCACAAAACACTATAATTATCAAAATTTTCAAACAAAGACACTCTTTTTGTTTGAAATTTTTGATCTCGGATTCCATTTCAGAGTATAGTTGATTTTTTTTTTCATTTTAAAAGAAGATGTCCTCTTGACCCCCCACATAATATGCACTTGATCCGCCACGGTTGCCGCTGACTTTAGTTATTGCGAGCTCAGTGCACTTCGCCTGTGACGTGACATCGCTACGTAAACTAAACTACAGAGGCTTTAGGACCGCCAAGTTAAATTCTACTCTAATAACATGCATCACAGAATATATAATTGCTTGGAATAAACTTTAATGGGAACTGCACTAGTTGACTAAAGCTTATGAGATATTGCAGAGGTTTCACAGGAAAACCAGTGTCTACAGCGGCTATCATTTTTTTAATTAAAAGGTTAGACACATCAATAAAGTTTATTTTTATTTGATAATTATGATTATTAAGATCTGATACATATCCGGCTGATTCTTAGCAGACTATGGGCTATGCTCGGAGTTTCCCTGCAAGATCGAATGAGAAATGAATAGATCCGCAGAAGAACCAGAGTAGCCGGCATAGCCCAAAGAATTGCTGAACTAAAGTGGCAATGGGCGGGGTACATTGCTCGCAGAACTGATGGCCGATGGGAATGGGACCGAAGATTTCTCGAGTGGCAACAGCGTACCGAAATGCACAGCGTGGGTAGGCCCGACTAAGGTGGACCGACGACCTGGTGAAGGCGGCGGGAACCCGTTAGATGAGGGCAACGCAGGACCGGTCGTTGTGGCGATCCTTGGGGGAGGCCTACGTCCAGCAGTGGACGTCTATCGGCTGAGATGATGATGATGAATTGTTGACTAAAAGTTGGTACATATTAAAACTTCTCTGCAAATGACCTCAACTCATAATCAGACCAAACAGCGTCTAATCTTTGGCATTATAATAGTTTCGCAAGTATCACAATTAATAACAAATAATAGAAAAAAACAACAGCGAACAGTGACCGTCTTTTTTCCCAAATCGTGTTCGGTTACTCATGGTGTGACATTGCTATTTTGTTTTCCCAATTTATTTAGTAATGATCATGACAATTATCAGTGATAATTTATCACTGAATCCTGATTATAACACAAATTGGATGTTGTATTGTAGTCCAACATTTATTGCTAACAATTTCTTACACAGACTTTTCTCGTCTATAAATCTGTCCGGAGAGACGAAAAACAGGCCAAGGCCAGTGCCTGTAGCACCTCTGATTATGAGTTTTAATTGGACGCCATCATACCAAGAGTTAATCGAGTTTAAAAACGCTTGCCGACAAACGGATTAACGAATAACGTCAGTTTAGTAATTGAATGAATCAACCTTAAAAATATTGATGAGCCTTAGAGGTGATCAGAACTGAAATTAAGCAACGCGTCGACCCGCGCATTGTTTTTGGATGGGCGACCGTTCTTTAGGCATTTGTCTGTTCTGCAGAAGGACTGATTTACGAGTATGCTGATGATGACGATGATAGACTTGGGAAGGTAATTTTTCCAAAGCAGGTCACGACAGCGCCAACCTTTTACAGTTATTTCATTGATTACACTCGCAAGGGTAAACGTCTCGAGAGTAAACAATCAATATCTATAATTGAATTGGATACAATATATTTTTGTCTATCTCGATACGCATAGATTGTATCCCCATAGATACAACTAGCAATGTATTGGATAATAATTATCTAGATAGAGAGTGCGTCAATTGGTTCCTATCGTCGGTATCTTGACATCCGATGACCATAAATCGTAACACGCGGTGATAACGAGTTTTTTTCTTTATTTTCCATTCGTCAAAAGATTTCAAAGTAAAGCCTGACCAGAAATATAAAAAACCTGGTTTGGGGGCGCTGCAATCGACTATAACCTTTAATGTCAGTGTTCCAGGTACAATAAATGTAATGACAATGATGTCATAGTCTATTTTAGTGTAATGAACAGAGTCCGGAATTTTAGTAGCACTTTTAATATGTCAAAGGGATTGCACGTTTATCAACTTCCGATTGTGTCGATATACAGGTTAGGTTAGGTTAGGTTAGGTTAGGTTAGGTTAGGTAAGGTAGTAAACTGAACAACTTTTACTATAGAGCCAACATAGATATCGCGAAAAAAAAAAACTGCTGTCCCATACATTTGAGTCGAATAGGTACTGCAATTTTGTATGGGACAGCTAATTTTTTTCGCGATTTCGATGTTGGCTCCATAGTGAAAGTTATTCAGTTTGATCAGTAGAATACATGCTTAAGTTATCCGCAGTGATATAAAATTTACCCTGTATATCACACACACACAATCTGAGGTCGATGAACGTGCAATCCCTTTTACATACAGGGTGTAAGGGACAGCCCTCCGCAAACTGAAACGGTGAACTCAAACCATCAAACTGAACAACTTTCACTATGGAGCCTACCTCAGGAAACGCGAAAAAAAATCAACTGTCCCCTACAAAACTGCTGTACCTGCCCGACTTAAATGTATGGGACAGCTGGTTTTTTTTTGGCGTTTCCTGAGGTAGACTCCATAGTGAAAGTTGTTCAGTTTGATGGTTTGAGTTCACCGTTTCAGTTTGCGGAGGGCTGTCCCTTACACTCTGTATTTAAAGTGCTACCAAATTTCCTGACTCTGGTAATGAATAAACTCACCAGACGTGACCATCTGCTGCAACCGCGTCGGCAGGTCTGCCGTCGTCACCTCGGCGTCCTGAGGGTTCAGGATGTCGGGCATCGCGTTCCGCCGCCCCGTGCGCCCGGTCTCGAGGAATTCCTTAGGAACCTCCTGGTTATTCCCGTCCTGCATTATTGCCATCATTCTCAGCACTGGAAAGTTATAATTGTTCATTAGTTATGGTACTGTTAGGTTTGGTAGTTATTGGGGAAATTTTTGAGTCTTTAAAAATATTGAGAATTGTGTAATCTGTGCTTTGTGATATAATATTGATAGTGTATTTATTATGTATCAAAAGTGTAATTAAAGTAAGCTGTTTGTGAGACTCAAATGTGAACGCAATCTGTCCCTAACCATAACCTATCTATCATTTTGCTGAGCACCGACGGTTATGATAATATCGAATTACTGAAGACAACGGCTGTATGGGCTCGATCCCTCAGACTTTCATAAAAGAAGACTTAAAAAACAAAGGAAAACGATGTTGTGACTTGTGAGTATGTTGCACAAGAGACAAGAATTGCAAATTAAATTGGCTTTCAACTACGATGCGCTAGACAACAATTTCAATATTTATCTTAAAACGAAATCCTTGTCGTTCCGTTGATCGTTGAAAAAGCAAATTAATTAGTTACAGAGTTTCTCAACGTTAGTTACCAACGTGCTCGCAACGTGGCTTTCTCAATTAATTAATATTCATTTACCTACGAGTCTCCTTTCGTGACACGAGTCAGAAATTACTTATGAGTCTTCAAAAACTTAAACGAAATTTGTTTGTCTTTGTATTGACGTAGAAGTTAATTTGCATATTTTACTTAGTTAATGGAGTAAAACAAGTGAATTACATCGCATCGGCTGTATCGTCATGCGCCGGGCATCAACAATTTAATGGATATAACTAACATTTCTGTTAATATTTCAAACGGTATGAAAAATGCATTATGCATAATAGCGCTCGTCGCTATGCTCTTTTTTTTTGCTTTCTCTCTTTACCTTCGGATCCAACCAATGTCAAAGTATTAATTTATAAAATTGTTAGTTAATTTTGATATCGAAAGTTTCTGAATCATAATGTTTCTAAGCGCCCTTCCACCTTCCACACTGGCGTTTTGATCGGTCATTTTTTGGCGTCGTCACACACAGCACAGAACATTATAAGAGGTGTTAGAAGTGCAAAGTAGGCGTGGTACGTGTCGCCACAGGTTATGCAATGATTTGCATAACACCATAAGGCGCGCGGCGTGGTGCAAGCGAGAGAGCATGAGTAATTGCAGCTGCGTGAGCGGGAAGACAAGCGGCGACGCCGTCTCCGAAGCAAAAGCGCTACTTTGCATTTATAACCCCTCTTATAATGTTCTGTGGCGGAACCGAATAGCTGATATCCTACCAGAAAAACAGCATCATACAAACTCGCTGCGGCCGGAACACCCCTACACGCGCAGTGTGCGGCAATACGTTCACGTATATACGAGAATGAGCGGCAGTTTGGTAGAAATATCGCTGAGCATGTAGAAGTATAGTGGTCGCCCCGAGCGTGTATGGAGCTGTTTTCCTGCGTGGCGGTGGCGTGCAATCTGAATGAAATCGCAGAAAAATCGCCGATGTGCCAACGCCAGTGTGGAAAGGCTCTAAACGCACATAGGGTATAATTTTTTGTTTTTTATCTCATGCGTCCGAAAATCCGAATCAGTATACTTAGTAATAAATAAAATTTCAGTATTACGATTTAGAAAGTGTGAAATAAAAAAATATCACCCTTGCATGGCTGCAGCTAGTTTAAAATTGTATGGCCCATGGATAAAAACCATGTCATAAGTAAATTCTATGGCTTTTACCACTAATAGTGTTTTATTGGACCAGAAAACAATTTATTGTTACAATCGAAGGACTTTTAATTAATTACAAGTTAATTAATTAGAAACGTGTTCGTTACTTTATAGGAGGTGTGGTCAAATATTGTTGTTTAAATACTGACTCTGCTTGAGGAAACTCGACTTTATTGTGAAAGGAATAGGAACTTTTGTATACAAAAGCGCGAAACCTAATAAACGGTATGTATACAGAATCGATATCGTAGGAACACTTTTTAGAATTCCTGCACTTTTTTTCCTACTTTTCGTGCGTTACTCGAAAACATGTCGAGAACTGACGATAACGTGACCAAAATTGAATGAAATATCTATTTTTGAGCCGTGTTGTTCCGACTTAGAATTCACAACACCATTTCTTCACGTGGTTAAGGCGAGTAAGGGTTGAACCCTAGAACGTTGAACCTCACCCAACAGCACCGCATCGCATTTTTCTGTGAACGCGATCGTACGGCCGTGCTGTCGCGCGCGTTCGCGTTCCGTCTATCTTATTTGCTCTAGCAAATGACGTTCCTGAGTGACAGAAAAGGATGGAGCATATGCTCACGACTATATTCCCCGAGGGGAAGGTCAGAGATATTCTGAAACCTCAGAACATCCACGTTTCACCAGTAGTACGAAAACTCTGTCCAGTGTGACGGGGGGTGAGCCCGTCACCAGTTATAATCGGCAGTGGGTACAATACATGCCTCGAAATTGAAGCATGCTGGTTTCCTCACGATGTTTTCCTTCACCGAAAAGTCAGTGGTGTTACAAATCGTACATAAATTCCGAAAAAACTCATTGGTACGAGTCGGCCTGGACGGGGATCGCCTCCTGTACGACAGGCAAGGTTACTCGCCACTGGACCACCACGGCATTGAGTGACAGAAAAGGATGGAGCGACGGAAAAATGCGATGCGGTGCTGTTAGATGAGGTTCAACCATAAAGTGATCAAGGTTTCTTCTGCAGTGTATTTGTGGGTGAAAGGCTATAAAGCATATCACTACTTTACACGACATTTCACCTTGAAACCTTCAATACGTTAAGAAGTGAGCCTTGTTGCAACTACGTGCAAGACAACTGGTAGTTGTAGTTGTAGCAATGTTTCTGACCGCCCCGAGACGATACGGTCGTCAGTTTATGTGTGTATTTTAGACTTCCGTACTCAAAGGGTGAAAGCTCCCTATTACTAAGCCTAAGTTGTCCGTCCGTCTGTCTGTCCGCCCTGACTATTTAGGGCTGTAACTTTTGAACTGTAATAGCTAGACAGATGGCGCGTTATTATGGCGGATTTGCTAAAAATAATAAAAATGACAAAAAGTAAAAAAATAAGGGACTCATACAAGAAACTAGTTTTTATCCCTCGGTGCGCGAGTAGCCCGATTCGGACTTGACCGGTTTTATTTTTGCTAATAGCATCCTGAAGGCTATTTCTGAAAGTAACCAATTGCTCACATGTCCCAAATTAGAGCTCACCCAATTGCTCACATGTCCCAAATTAGAGCTCACAAGTGGGTTATTCCCGGTATCCCCCACGGTCTCGGCCCCAGTGGGGGACAGCGGGAAAAAAATGCTCGCTGTCCCCCCGCCTCCACCACTGGGGGCCATCGGGAAAATATGTTATCATTGTCCCCCACTAAAATAAAATCAATGGATTTTTAATGAAAACACTGTAAATAGTTTTGTTATCAACTGTATTATGTTTTTGCAATAAAATAGTGTGCTTTATATATCAATAATTAACTTATAATGTTATAAATTTTGAATTAACACTCACAAATTATTTATATGTTTTCAAGAAAGATTCTCAATATGTATTTAGGTACTTTTCTAAAACCAGCGTTGTAATCAATACCTAATTAACTATACTTTTTCTTTTTAAACAGTCACACAGATCAATATTAATAAAAATGAGCATTTTCTAAAGTTATTACGTTACGATTTGTGAAGTAAAAATATCAAAATATTTGTTTTTATTTAATTCATTTACGTTAAATGAATACGAAAATTGATTACCATTATTTATTGATTAAAAACAAATATTTTGATATTTTTACTTCACAAATCGTAACGTAATAACTTTAGAAAATGTTCATTTTTATTAATATTGATCTGTGTGACTGTTTAAAAAGAAAAAGTATAGTTAATTATTGATTACAACGCTGGTTTTAGAAAAGTACCTAAATACATATTGAGAATCTTTCTTGAAAACATATAAATAATTTGTAAGTGTTTATTCAAAATTTATAACATTATAAGTTAATTATTGATATATAAAGCACACTATTTTATTGCAAAAACATAATACAGTTGATAACAAAACTATTTACAGTGTTTTCATTAAAAATCCATTGATTTTATTTTAGTGGGGGACAATGATAACATATTTTCCCGATGGCCCCCAGTGGTGGAGGCGGGGGGACAGCGAGCATTTTTTTCCCGCTGTCCCCCACTGGGGCCGAGACCGTGGGGGATACCGGGAATAACCCTCACAAGTCCCCGAGTTCCGTTTTTGTTATTGTCTACTACTCGTATTAACCATAGTTTCATTAGTCTTATTGCTACTAACACTACTGAATTGGACAAACGTTTTTTTATTTATTTATTTTAAGACTTGACAATATAATAATGTTCATTTTCTCACTTCCGGACGGAAAGTGTCAATTGTCGTCCCGCTGCGCTAAACGAAGTTGTCCCTTTCCACCTCCGTCGTGGAGAAAAATAGTATACTAACCTCGGACAGTAAATAAGAAAGCCTCAGATCACATGTTTGTTGACCTCGGCATCTGAGACCTTTCTTACTTTCCTGTCCTCGGTGTGTAATCTACTAATTCGGTATGTCAAGTTTTTTTTTGTCTTCATTTTTATATTTTTTACGGACAGAAGACATAATTTTAAGATACCTATTTCATTCTTATTGCGATTCATCGAGTTTATCAATATAAATTTAATTTTTAAATTATTTTGATCTGTAATCTCTAAGTGCAAAAATGGTGGAGAGAAAATAATTCAAACTCCATGGAGATAAACTACAACAACTGTATTTAAAAAAATTAAAACCTGCCTCCTCATTCTAACTCTATGCTGGAAAAAGATACGGCAACATCAAATGTCAAATTCTGACATTGTGAAAGTATTTTTTTTTCTTAATGGCCGGTTATTATAAGTTGATTTTATGTTTACCAAGGAGTTCACAGGTATGCCAGTGACGTCACTGCACGGACCGAAAAACGACGTTATTTTATTAAAAATATCTGTAATCCTTTCATTTTAAAATCTCTGACATAGAAAATATGATTATTGAGACAATTATCTCGAAATGGTTTTCAATTCAGCCCTCCAAAAAAAAACATGACATACCGAATTATCATTAACTCTGGGGCAGTACTATTTATTCTGTGCCAGTTTTCAGTTTTTTAATTTATTTGATAACATCTTGTAGATATGATTCCGCGTAGGCTTTTTTTATTCAAATAAAAGTTAACATTTTGTGCCAGTATTCACCGGGCCAAGCCCTTATGTACGCTACTTGACAACTCGAGAGTCTCTTGTATCTCAGTTCGTAACTCGTATACATGGCAAAGACGACAGACAAGGGCGGAACAAGAATGTTGTCCAAAATGGGACAACGTATGAGCCAAATAAAAAACTTTCAGGCCGACTTACAGGTACTTTCGAGCGTGAGGTTGTAAGTAGGGTTGAAAATGTATGGATTTTGACATACGGAAATACTAACTGAATTTTAAAAAAAAATACTGATCTCGTGTCTTCCACGACTTTCGGGTACATTGAAAATGAATCTGCCAAATGAATGACTTCAGATTAACCCATCAGTGATATTACGCATCTCCAATAATTTTTTAAATACAGCCCAAAGTCATATCTTTAGCATTTTTTTAAATATTTTCGAGATATGCATTTTTTCTGACCGAAATCGGTCGAAAAACGACCGCATTTTTCTCATCTTTTCGATACACAAAAAAGTTAGTTTTTTTTTAAATCTTTGCTTTTTGTAGCCCTCCTCGTTGAGACCCGTCTTTTGACACCCCAATCAGCCACGTAGTCCCAAAACCCACGACACCAGGGCGATGTAGCACTATGTCGTTTAAAATGATCATAAAGAGTACATCGTTCTACCTAACATCCTGTATATCGAATTGTCCTGTATGTGTACCCATTGCCATGAATTCCCACAAGACTTTTATTCACCTTTATGTTTGTACTATTCATGTTGTAAATAAATTCTCTAGTGTAACATGACAAGGCGATAACTAAACTAAATTAGTACCTAGCTAAACTTTTTTCTTAACATAATTTCGTTATTGCGTGTTCCATTAAGTTGTACAAGCTAATTCTTATGTTGCAAGCAAATTTTATGTGATAACATCTTTCTTTACATCACATTCATAGCATTGTTAGCATTCTTCTTCTTATCGAGTGGGCTGCAAGCCCTGGTGTCAGAGTTTATTCAAACCGCCTTACGGCCTCTGACGTGGTTTTTATGTAACGACTACTACCACCAGAGGTAGTAGCCGGGACCAACAGCTTAACGTGCCATCCGAAGCACGGAATCATCTTTCTTTTCAGACAATCAGGTGACTCAGCCTGCAATGTCCTAAGCAACTGGGGAAAAACGCACAAAGTAACATTTCACTAGGTGCCCCCCGTGGGAATCGAACCCACGACCTACGTGTCAAGAGCCCAATGCTCTTAACCATTAGACCACGGAGGCAGTTAGCATTATTGGTACTACACATTTGTTAATTTAGAACAAGCCTACATAACTTACTAACTCTTAACGAGACGACATAGATATTGCTATTTAAACCACATTTACGGTGAACTGATGATTGAATTTGATCAGGATTACGATATTCAAGTACCTATGTTAATACCTTCATTATCAAATTGAGCGTTTGATCTTAAATTAAACGTGAAAGTGGATCAATTTAACGTCACAATCACATTTAAATATGGTTTGACATCTTAAGTTATAAAGATAAGCACTGAGAACTGATCGTAAAATAATACAATTTAGATTTAAATGCTTATGACGCTGGTCATAAAGTATAGTTTAATTGTCGATAACATTGATACTTTAAATCAATAACTGTTGATTGATAATTCATCACTATGTGTAGATTTTTCTTCTTATGTCGATTTGTGGCATATCAATCGAATCTTCTGCATTTTAAGCTACCGTTTTCTGAACAGGATAACAGATTTCAGATTGCTTTTGAAGGTGGTTGAGAGAACCTCGCAGATTACCCTACATCAGTCTTTTTCGTTCTCAATTAATCAAGCGAATGCTTGACATAGGCCTCCCTTTTATTGCGCCATTCCATCCGTCACTTTCACAATGTCATCGGAACAACGTGCTGGTGGTCTGCCTACTGACCTCCGTCCCTCTCTTGGCCGCCTCTCTGATACTGCCTTGGTCCACCGGACGGCCGTCTTCCCGTCTAGCCAAGTATCCTACCCATCTCCCTTTCAACTTCGTGCTTCGACCTTGGTTCTTCGTCGAATTTCGACGTTAGGTACTCGGTCCTAGTGAGGAAGCTCTATGGCTCTCTGTGTTTTTAGTTCTAGTGCTACGTAAAATCCTGGGGCCAAGTACAAAACGAGGAGGGATTTTGCCTTTTAGTTCACAATTTTGGGAACAACCCTTGGTGTTGAAATCGACGTTTATTTAATAGAAGAATCCTCCGTCCTAAAGTAGTCTACAGTTCGTAATATTGGAGACAAAATGAAAAACAAATTGCTTAGGGGACTGCGAGAGACTATTTACTCATAAGTAACGAACAAAAACAAGCGGGAGCTTTTCTTTCAATTTATGAGAACGAAATGTTTTAAGACAAGGCTTATAAAAAACAGTAATGTATTTTGCAGTAGCGTAGCGAGAGAGGCAGGGGGGGGGGGCAAATGCCCTGGGCGGCACTTAAATAGGGGCGGCAAATCCGGGAAAAACATAGATTGATTGAGCTCTGTCTATAACCAATTCCTGCGAATTGGTTCCTGGTTACACAGCAGAGAAAAGATTCGTATTGAAGTGAAAAGTCGAGCTCGCTTCGCTCGCTCTAAGTTTCTATTTTTGGTTGGACAACCCAAATAGATGTGCAAACAAATTTTGAGCTCGCTTCGCTCGCTCCTTTATTTTTCTGTAGGTCTTCCTATAAAGATAAGGAAGCGGCCAAATCGGTCTATGCGCCGGGCGTCAGAAACACACGCTACCCTGTATTTTGACTGAGTAAAAACAGTGGAGAGAGCACAAGTTTTTTAAGATCGTGTTCACATGATAGCGTGCTCATAATATAGATTTAAGAAACTTATATTTCTTTGGTATCCTATAAAAACCTATACAAGTATTGTAATACTTACATACGACGTAGCTTCTAACGTCCAATTATGAAAACAAGCGCTTTCAGCTACGGAATCCTAAAAAACTTGATTTATTAGAGTGCGTAAATAAAAACATATTCATAAACTGAATAGGTAAACCGTGGAAGCGGGAACGAAATCCGATATCAGACACCTATTTATAATGAGGCCACCCCATCTCCACAATTCACCCCCTATCTGCCACGCTATTCTTCCCCCTATTTTCAGAGAAACAGGATAGTAGTTAGGCTGCTGAAATACACGACAAAATATTGTGACACTTTACAAATAGACGAGGAAGAAATACCGTTTCTTAAAATGAAATAAATGGGATGAGTAAATATAAAATTTGTCATTTTTTCCCATTAAAGCTGTTCTTTTATCAGAATTCTCAGAAGAAAAATAAGTGACTACTTACATTTCTTTAAGCTTTTCTATCCACATTGACATGGTTTGCCTTTTAACCGTAATCCTAAGTCGAAATATAATCTAAAGCGCGCTACAATAGGGAAGGACCATTGTAGATTGCACGAGCAACAAGAGGCCTATATCCACAAGTGGATTTTAATGGGCCCAATACGACGACATCGAAGACTAAAGGACGAGCATCTACAAAATGGACGGATACCTTAAATAATGCACCCGACGACAAGGACTTTGCATGTTGACCGTTATTACAAAAGACAAGATGCATGGAGAGTTGGGAACCTGATTGAACAGAATCGCGATCCTCACCAATTCATGCCCGGTGATCGGTCTCTAATTATTTTATCTACCGTTAAGAGCAGTGTTCGTGAGCTCTCAAGGTACTAACTTTGCAGCGGGATGCACTATGAACATGAAACACCGAACGAAGGGGATAAAATAATTAGGTATGATTAATAGAGTGAATCAATATGAAGATTGTACAAAATAATGATGAGTATTGGCACGACGATCAATTCATTTGATAATGCAAAGGTC
Source organism: Agonopterix heracliana (assembly GCA_963693445.1). Taxonomy (NCBI): domain Eukaryota; kingdom Metazoa; phylum Arthropoda; class Insecta; order Lepidoptera; family Depressariidae; genus Agonopterix; species Agonopterix heracliana. The sequence goes on from OY856308.1 coordinate 3,716,549, forward strand.
AGTGGATACCGCCTGTCTGATGACCTGATAACATTGCCAGTATAATAGGAAAGTCAAACTGAATCGGATGAGTCTAGTATAGTGAACCAAATAAAATTACGTGCGGAATGGTTCAGTTGGCAATTTACTTTAACACCAGAGGGTCTACCATGAGTTTTTACCGTTCTTTACTACTGTAGTTACGTCGCCAATTTGTATGACAGAAATTAGTTCTCGACGTAACCACTATGAGCGCTGTACGAAATTCAATACAAAATTGGTGACGTAACTACAGCAGTAAAGTACGGTGAAAACTCATGGTAGACCTACAGAACATTAAAAAAATTGAAAATGCATATACTAGAGAAGATATCCTTTCCTATTATTTTACTAAGATTTACATTACAAGATTCGTCAGATAAAGATATACAGGATGTAAAATTAAATGCGTTACATGTATATTAAACCGGTGCTTCAGACTGTTAAACTGAACTAAACATAGAAATTGCAAAAAATGTTTGGTTTTCTATAGAAAACGTGAATCAGTCTACTCGACCAAAATTTTTTGAAACAGCAGATTTGTTCTCGCGATTTCGATATTGGCTCCATAGTCTAAGTTGGTCAGTTTGATCTAAAGCACCCCCTGTAATATGTAACGCATCGAAATGTACATCCCATATAATAGCACACTAGTAAATACCCCAAAGAGAAAAAGTGTCTAAGGAGCTCAAAGTGCAAAATGCACTAAATAAACGCGCCCGCCCATAGATTGTCCACTGGCCGAGCCGGGTTTGTCCACGGGCCACGGCCGGCGTGTAGGTGAACTCGTCGGTGAAAGGTCACACACACCACCGCGCCTTGTTGTAGTGTTCCTATCTTAGCGCGATTGTATGAAATGAAGCTTTGTGGAAGCAAGGAAAGAGCCTCACCGAGTGACGCACCCTGATGGGCACTCAGCCTCGATATGACAAAAAAAAACAAAACAAAATATTTATTGAACCAAGTGTGATACAGGTTTTCAGGACTCTTAATGATTATGATTAACAACCTTAGATTACCTATACCTAGCACATTGTATAGATAATACAATAAAAGTTTTAAGCTGTGATCCCACACTAGACTCAGGGCCTGTCGGAGAGGATCATTGCTGACTGGCAAATCTTTCCACTACAGCATGAAAGATTTTTATGCGATATAACTCATGCTAGACCAAGGAGGAAGCTTCGTTTCTGTGGTATATTGATTCATGTGCCTACTTCAAATATTTGCCCCAATCTGAAAGTTAAATTGCCTCAGCTTTCTGCCTACAGCCCTGTCTAACCCCCCGTAGCGAAGGGGACTGGAAACTCATTGGGGACACACACGTCATCGACAGCTCTATTACGAATGATTCTCTATTACCAACACTATTTATAAAGATATCAATACAAATTATCTTAGTCAGATCTGTCACGCGATGTCACAAACCCTTCAGTATTCCAACTGTATTTTACAACAATAAATAACTGTAGAGTGCAATTATAAATCAATAGGAAATATGACACAGTGTGACACGATTCCTGAGTGCTGGGTTTTCCGTTAGATCTTAGGATATAAAGCTATAATTACTTGGCTGCAATTGTTATGCTAATTATGACGTTGTAATAAGCAATTGAATATTCATTTTATCCTTCTGAATGCAGATAGGATATAATAGAAGTGACGTCCTTTTTAAAGCCTCTACAAGTTTCATTTTGGAACGCTCTCATATGGCTGATATTTGCAGCAATATGTAAATTTGATAGATATATCGAATAGATAGGTTCGGAAGGTGTAGAGAGATCATCATTATCAGCCTATAAATGTCCTATTCCAGGGAAAGGAACAGGCCTACCCTAAAGGAAGCTTCATTTTGCGTTAGTCCACCAGGCGTGCCTAATGCGGAGTGGTGGACTACACATATGCATCAGAATTTCTTCAGTATATGCATGTGTCCTCACGATTGTTTTCGTGGCCTTGACCGTTTGAGAGTATTCGTTATATTAAGATAGAAAAAAAACCTGACAAAAGCGAGTCAGACTTTCGCACGGAGGGTTCCGTTGTACCAATATACAATATTACCAAAACACTGTTTTTTCTCCAGGATCCTTAGCGCGAGCCCGACACACATTTGATCGGTTTTTATTATTTGTCGTTTTACTTTAATTTAGAGTGTACACTATTGTCACACCAAGTTTTTTAGTTTTTTGTATATACGGTATATATAAAAAATATACCGTAGTATAAAAAAATTTAAGATAAAGCAAAAATAAAAAACATTGCTGGTTTTTTTTAGCAAATCCGTCATAAAACCGCGTATTATAAGTTTTACTTTTTTTACGAATGACAAGACTCTTCCACTGCTCTGCTTCTCACATCAATTAATACAAATTGCCTAAGAAAGACAATCACTGCATTTGAAAAGATGATGTAATCCTTTATAAATAGAACTGAATTTACCTGCGTTTTCCATTATCTAGGCACGACAGCCCTGTAGCACTAATTTGCATATAAATCTCACTGTTGGGACTTTTATGGTCTGTTTCCGCCTAATGATAATAGAGCTAACTCTTTTACAACCTACCGAAATTATACTGTATACCCCAGCTAACATAATCTAGGAATGAAACGATATAAGAGAAGTATGTACGTCGAGAAAAACAATGCAAATTCATTGAACTGCCTCTGTGGTCTAATGGTTAAGAGCATTGGGCTCTTGACACGGGGGTCGTGGGTTCGATTCCCACGGGGGACACCTACCTTGTGATATATCACTTTGTGCGTTTTTCCCCAGTTGGTTAGGACATTGCAGGTTGAATCACCCGATTGTCTGAAAAGGAAAATGATTCCGTGCTTCGGATGGCACGTTAAGCCGTTGGTCCGGGCTACTATCTCTGGTGGTAGTAGTCGTTACATAAAAAAACCACGTCAGAGGCCGTAAGGCGGTTTGAATCAACTCTGACACCAGGGCTTGCCCACACGATAAGAGAGATTGAATGAGTCATTTCACGAAAAAGAAACGTAGAAGTATACTAGATGCTTCTTTTTAGTCTGTGTCTGTGTGTGTATATTTTACTTTTTCTTTTCGATATGTAATTGAGGAAGACAGAGTATTGCCGATAAATATGTATACAAGTCTAAAATGCTGACGGTTTTTATCAGACCATCAAACTGAACAACTTTCTCTATGGGACCAACTTCAAAATAGCAACAATTAAATCAGCTGTCGCTTGCATTTGGGTCTAGTAGGACCCTATATACGTCATGCACTGAACATTATGCAGCTTATTTAATTATTCATTTGCAGAATATAAAATAACACTTTACATTTATTATTTCGCCTTTATTGGGTGGTTTTGTCAGGTGGGTTTTACCCTATTTAACCTAATGGGGACCCGAATAGGTCGGGGAAAATGATGCCTACCCTGTGACTAATAATAATTAGATATCTTTGGTGTTACTGGTAACAGCTATTACTGCTTGCAATGGAGGGACCAGCCAAATCAAGGCATCACGTCGAGGCAATTACAATCAGGATATTTTTAAAAGAAGAGTTATGTTATGGGTTTTTACTTATGAGAACGCGTTACATCCTCGATTTCATTTAGACTTTCCTTCAGGGAGCTAATGCAAAGCGCCCATTTAAAAAAAAAAGCGTTCAGATGGGTGAACTAAGTGAGCAGCTTAGTTATGTTTAATGTAAATAGGTATAAAAATTCATCTTACATTGAAAAACAGTCATTTAGGTACCAAAACGTCAAGGTTTCTTAGGAAATTACAATGAAAAATAGCGAAAGGAAGGTCGAATACGAATAAATTATAATATGTTGCTAAATACTTACAGAGTTTATTCTGAAAAAATGAGAATTCAAAAAGTCATAAAAACTTGGTTTTAAAATATGTACAATCAAAATCAAGATGGTCAGAGCAATGTTGGGAATCGGGATAGACTTCATATTTTTGGGAGTAAAGTAACGAACATGTTTTTTCGATTAATTATTTACCATGCATACATTTTGTGAATAAACATGCAATCGCTGGGATGGTGCGTTTTTTTCGCGTTTGCTAGAAATACTTTAAAATAGTCGATTTATACGATTGCATACTAAAAAGATACGAAAGAATATAACAATTTGTTCAATTGAGAAAGGTCAGAAGTGGGATACCTACTTTTCGCCATCTTGAAAATTTTTATTAAATTTTTGTGGCCACCATCTATGACTTTGAAAAATCGGTTGAAAGCATGAAAACAAACCTAATAAGTATTTCGTAAAATCTCATAAATTAAACCACAAAATAAATACTAGGAAATTCCAACTATGGGGCAATTGCATCTAACCATAGTTGCGATTACCCCATGGTTTCAATTACCCCGGGAGATAAAGCATCCATCCAGAGATATTCATAGTCAAAGACATACATAACTGTCAAGATTGATCAACTAGATTAGGTACCCAACTGGATATGCGCTAAAAACGGGATATCATGCTATAAGACTTTAAAAAGAAATTGGTGTACTTACAGTTATTTAACCTAAAGTATTTAAAATTATAATTCTAATATTTAGAACTTAATTTGTGTGTAATTTGGATTGTCTTGTATACAGTTTAAGATAGTCTGGAAAATAGTTCTTACAAACTATTCCTGTAAAGTGTAAAATATTCAAATCAATAAAAAAAACATGCAACCAAACTTAAAGATAAAAAATAATGTGCATGCTTTTAAATTATCAGAGAAGCCCTCAAGCATTTAGAAATCCACCTTACTCTGACGTACATCATACTGAATAAGTTTATCATACATTCATAGTTAAACCTGGCACTGTTCCAGATTTTTATTTATACGTAAAGGCCAGATGACAACAGCCATGAATTTTGTATTGTTTCCATAATTAACAAGATGAGAATAAAATTGCTTTCATAATTGACACTGAAAAACACCAAGAAATGTAACAAACCATGTTTAATACAAATGAACCATAGTCAATGTATTTCTGACATAAATACTAGTTTAATCAAATGTAGAAAGGTCTTTTCTTTTATATCAAGAGTGTGAACATTGTATTCAACGCCTCTTAGCAGTTTACCATTCTCTCAGATTTAGAACGGTAAGGACGAAAGAGTGCATTCGTATTTAATGTGCACATATGCTTATAAATATATACAGCGTATGCGTTTGACTTTCGTGTGCATTGTAATGTACAGGTATATAAAAATATAGTTAAGGGTATGTACCATTTCATCCCAAAGATATCTTCATCAGTGTGGTAGACTCCTGGATTAAGGATCGTCACTCTACGGACATCATGCACCTTACTGTCCTGCATAAATTCAAGTTATTTGTTAGTATTCAAAGAACTATGTTAACTGTGTTGCAGCCATCGCTTGTTCGATATGATACCTTAATGTGAGTTAAAAAGGTGTTACTTTGATTGAATATCCCATTATGCATTAGGAATTTACTGCCAAATTAAATAAAACCGATGCTATTTTTAATCATATTTTATAACAATTGTCATAATTATAACATTAAAAACTCTATGTAACTTAAAGAAAGGAAACAACAGCTGTGCCTTATTTCAAACCCTTATAATTATGGCCACTGATTGATGATGGATGCATATTTACATTAATTGCAGGTTTTGGCTAACATACTAGAATTCACTTTTAAAAAAAAGAATCACGGGATTCCAAACTTTAGCCACTTAATTTGTTTAATTTGTAATCAGAACCAAAGACTACAGTTTAAACAGAACTTTCAATTCTTACAAACAATTGAACTGATCTTTGTAAGAATATTCAGCTTAGGTACTAATAGATGTAAATTTTGAACTTGTATGCAATGCCGGGAATTACAAATAGATAATAATTTTAAGAATCCGCTTCCATAACTGTATAGCTTTTTATGAAGCAGAGTTAAATATGCATCAGATTATCTGATTTTGTATGCAGACGAAATGTTGTGATTTTGTGCCTATTTTTTTGTTTATATAAAAGTTAAATTGTTTGTGTGATATTGGACCACTGATTATGCCAAAGATTGCATTAAATAACAGTGTGTTCAAAGATTGCAGTATTGCATTCAATTTGATTGCAGTACGTCCTTGGCACATGAATATTAATTTACTTTGAATGCTTCTCAATGCAAGCACATTGTATCTCATTTATTAGGCCAATAAAAGTGGTTGCAATGACAAAGCTAATAGCTTTATGATCATAAATATACTAACAAAATGCAGTTTATTTGAAACATGACATACATACAACTCACCACCATAAACCCTTTCGTAGTCAGAGACATTGCTACTAGTACCAACTTTCCGTTACAGTAATTGAAGCATGATAACTAGAAAATCCAATTGCCTATTATGAATATTGAGAATCGCATGTAGAAAGTGTGGCAGTAACACAATAAAGTAACATCTCTTAAACTCGTCCTTATATTATGTTGGAATCTCAGTAAGTTTTAAAAAGATGTTAAATCATGGATAACACTAAACTGACAAAAAACTTTTTTTGTCAAGTAGCAGAGACTTTAGTACCTAAAATTAATAAATTTAGCATGAAATAAATAACATTTTCTCCCCTCCGGCCGAAAACAGTCAATTGTCGTCCCGCTGCGCTGAACGAAGTTGCCGCTTTCCACCTCCATTGAGGAGAAAAATAGTATACTAACCAATGGCAGTAAATAAGAAAGCCTCAGATCACATGTTTGTTGACTTGAATTACAATGAGATTCGAGACCTTTCTTACTTTCCTGCCCTCGGTGTGTAATCTACTATATGTCAATATATAAATATATGCACAAAGCCCTGCAGAATAGGTCTGTGCAGATTTTAATGGGTTGATGGGTTCAACTTAATATAATGACACTATTTTAAGAGGATGATGAGACCATCAAATAGCTGCTGTCCCATACATTAATTTGGCTTGAGTTGGTTTGCAGTTTCGTATGGACCCAAATTTTTTTTTTTCGTGTATTCGATTTTGGAGCCATAGAGCATGTTGTTCAATTTGACGGTCTGATCATCCCCTTAAAAAAGCGTCAGCATATTAAGAAGGACCCTATATTGATATGTGATTTATTTCGAATATGCCTGGCCTGAAGTGTAGACATCCTTAGGTGCTAAGAGTTTCTGCTTTACAAATACAAAATAGTGTTCTTTCGTGACGTCTATCTGATCTCTAATGATAATGGTTTCATGCCAATCTATATGACACAAATCTTTAAGGTCTAACCAAGGCTAAATACTTGCTTAGCTATAGAAAGTAAATGCATGATTATGATCTGCGGTATGATTTTATAATGTTCCCAATTTGAATTCAAACTTTTGTGACCCAAATCTAGTAACTATTAAAATTAGTGAATAAAATGATGATAAATATTTAGAATAAAATTCGATTTTATCCTATGAGTATCTACTGAGATTCCAATACCGAGATCAGTGATTGAAACAAGCAGAGCACTACTAAAAATGAAAATCTCCAAGCTAATCAAACCCCGCACTCTACGGAAAGCGAAGCGACCATGCTCCCTCCCGCTCACCTGGCCCGCTCTTCGCTCGGCGATCTTTCCGGTGCTTTGTGACCCGGCCAGAACGCAACGCAGACATTTCCTGACCTAAAACTTACTCCCCTACAATCTCCGATGGAGGTATTAACGGAAATATTGATTCGTAAACTGTAATACCGTACTCACAATCACATAACTTTTCTGTTCGTCACAAAAAGATGTAGGTACACTTGAGATTTATTCACACACGAATCGTTTGTTGGTTTAAAGAGGTTATGCACTTTTCGTTGGATATATTAGTTTTTTATTACACCACATTAAATGTGCACAAATACCACGGCAATTTGCGAGACAATGAAAAATTCTGGTGCTTCGCACACTGGTAGACTAACTGACTGACAGCTTGACTTGACACTTTGACACGAAAATGGAAAATGAATGACAGAAATGCGAGACGTGAACTGTAATTTTTCCGACGATAAATATACACGAAAGAGACAATATCATACAAATTCGATACAAATACGAATTTGCTAACTCTTTCACGCGCATATATGAGTTGACAAACTGTTGCAAAAAAAACTACATATACCATAGACAAATTGATGGTTGTGGAAATTCTTGATTTTAATACGCCATCTAGTGACCATAATGTTGTAACTATTGTGAAACGATTATGACCCTAAACCATATGAATAAATAATAATATTAATATAGAAACAAAACTCCCGCGGTAAATGTCAAGATACGCATACAAGTGTCAAGTCAAGAAATTCCTACCAATCTCGTGTTGGTTTAACCATAGTTTCACTTTTATAATGTACTATTATTATCTATTCATATATACTCAAGCCATAGTTTACTGAAGAATCAGCCTCTTTTGCAAAGATAAATTTCCACGCTTTAATTACCTACCTACCTAATAGTTGTTGGTTTGTCCCTTTCTAATCCAACGACGAAAACAAAGATAAGGGTTTTTGTTAAATTTTTGTTCAAATTATGATACAAAGGGACAGAACTAATGTTTGAAACATCTACGTTATGAAAAAAGGTTTAACGCTACCGACCGCCATGGCCAATTTTCGTGTTCCCATGCTTGTAAGGTGCTTGGTTATTCAATTACATTATTTTAAAATCACCAATAGATGGCGCTTCCTGAATTGCTATGCTTAGAAGTAGGATTGTACTACGTGTGCTAGGCACCAGACAAAAAAAAAACGAACGTCACATCAACTGTCAGTCATAGATTAATATGTATATTGGTTATAGATAGGAAAGTCGCCTTGGATTTTAGGACGTTTTAATTATTGGCGTTGCCTCATATTAGCAGCAGGGGGAGCCCCAGTATGAAATAAAGTGAAAAAAGACGGACGGCTGACACAAGGCTCGAACCATATGCACCCGAAACGTGAGCCGGTTGTCTAGACCACTAGACCAACAAGACAGTGGTTGATACGGGCGAAATCTCTCACTATTACAGCGCAGCGGTGAGGTGTAGCGCGCTTTCTCTACACTTTAGATACGGACCCAAATTCAACACTGAGGCCGAGATTCAGAGACGATTTGTAAGTCATAGTTCGAACTCCCGTATGTCAAAATCCATACATTTCTACCCTACTTAGCTCGAACTAAGCCAAAAAAAATCGTCTCTGAATCTCGGCCTTAGTACTTCGAAACGTAACCGATAGATTGCGGATGCTGTCTATGGAAAATAGCGTTCCACCTAGTTTGTACTGAAGATATCACAGCATGCTGTCAGTCAATTGTCAGTGTCAGCTGGTTGGTTCATCCGAACACCATTTTTATGTAATTTCTGCGGCAACATCTCTCTTATTGGGGTACAAAATTGTTACAGAACTATTTTTATGCTTCACATTTGATCAAATTATTATATGTCGTGTTGTATTTGGCTAGATGATCCGGAAAGTGGTGATAGGGTCGGGCTTGGCCCTGATCCCAGCAGTGCGGGCGGCGACTCCTGTCGAAGAGAAGGCACCGACGAAACCCCCGCTGATGAGACCTTCAGACCTCCCCATTTACGAAGCTCCACACGCTGACTATGCCGAGTGAGTAGTTATAACAGTTTGGCACTCGGGTGACTACAAGGATCTTTCAAAGGTTATAGGAACGGAAAGGATACTAGGAAGATTCTTAGCTCATAATTGTTTCGTTAATTGCTGTGGTGGCTGTGGTGGTGTGGTGGTTGGTTGCGTGGATGTTCTGAGGAATGTCTCTGACTACCCCCTCGGGGAATATAGTCGTGAGCATATGCTTATGAATTGCTGTGGTCAATGCGTCTCAACCATGGAGTAAAAGGAGATGGCGTATTGGCTTGTTTCTATAGATACTTCTGTCGCCACCGGCGGGGGTGCGGGACGTGTGAGGGGAAGGTGAAGAGACAATAAGCATCTAGTGGTTGTCTAAAACCTCTTCATGAATGTTTAGGTTAAAGGTGCATTTAATTGTGCTACTTCTCTCCAGGTCTCGCTCTTGTAAAACACGAGTACAATATCTAATAACAAATAGCGATACTTCATGACGGGACCGGGAATTCCCGGGAATTCAGGCTTTTCCTTACCCGGGAAAAATATTGCTGAATTCTCGGGATCCCGGGAATTCTTTAAAATTGAAAATGTTCAGTGATAAGACCTTAAATAACATGCAGTTACTTTAGATCTTCTTTACAAAGCCCTATTTATCAGTCAGTCCTACTTTTTCACTGCTTTTTATACCGTGGAAGATTCTTTAGCAAAGCAATTAATAGGCTCAAAGATGCTTCAACTGCCTTTTTGGATGGATGAAAAAGATTTGAATTCGGTTTTTATTATTCATATATTATTTTGCATCCGCATTGGGCACGTGTGGTGGACTGACGCCTATACACCCTTTCTGAAGGTAGCCTGTGCCCTGCAGTGGGACGTGTACCTATAGGTCCATGATAATGATGATGATATTAATTGTTTTTTTGTTATTGTTTTTAAAGTTTTCAAGTGCTTTACTCTGTTTTAAAGATGTCAAAAATATTGAAGTAGGTAGGTAATTAATACCTACAGTTTTTAAGAGATACGCGGATATAATTTAAACAAAAAATTAAATAGAAACTAGATAGATAAACAATTTATAACAAAAAAAGCATTAAGAACACAATTTTTAACTGGTTATATTTGAGTTCCCGATATTTCGGCAGTGTGACGACTGTCATAATCACGAGATGACAGGAGATTCGCAGACAGTTATTGTTCAGAAATACTGCTGAAATAGCGAACTCAAATATTCCAAATACCAGATAAGAACCCGTTAAAATGTTTAATTTATTTAAACCTCCTTTTTAGCGTTAGTACCTTACTAGGTACTAGGTACCTAGTACGCTAAGTGGCGCCCTCATCACAATATTAAAAATTTCTCAATAAATAAAGTCTAAATAAAAAAAGTGCTACTCCTATAAACTACAAAACCAGCTATTTTTATAGAATACTTTCATAGGTTCTAAACATTCAACTTTTAAGAGCATCGAAATAAATGTGCGGATGTTTTTTTTCTCATTTCAGTATGTTTAGACCTATTAAGGGTCGGCACTACCTACGGCCCGTTTGACATATCTGTCAAAAGAAATAGACCGGTGGCCAACAACACTCAACCCTATGTTATAAGATTAATGAAAAAATCAATTTGATAGCTTTTGGTAATAAAGGAGATCATTCTGGGTCCATACATTTTTGGGCTAAATCCTAAAGTGCCGGCCAAACAAAAATAATGTTATATTCCTTTAGAATACTTAATTATGTCCATTTGTTACTATGGCATCAAAGCTGTAGGGTCATTCTCTGCTCCGTTATAAGTGTTCGAAAATTATTATTTCAGTATTTTTTAGACCACAATATAACAGTTATCTAATTAAAAAAAATGACTTTCTATGCCAGAAACAATCACTGTGAACATTTCTGCTATGAAATCAAGGCTGTAGGGTCATTCTCTGTATTTTTTCGACCACAATATAACAGTTATCTAATGAAAAAAATGGCTTTCTATGCCAGAAATAATCAGTGTGAACATTTTTACTATGAAATCAAGGCTCTAGAGCCCTAGGGTCATTCTCTGTTCTTGTAAAGTAGTTGGAATTGTAGTATTCATACCTTTTCAATAGAAGTACCACAGTTAACCGATTTACTTAGACTCAAACTACCACTGTCATCACTGACTCTACACAGTGGTCAACGACTTTCGTCTTGAGACACTTTGACGGTTAGCCTCTTTCTCGAAGTTGGACTTATAGTCTGTCTATAAAGTCGTGACATGAATGTTTGAGGAACTAATCATTTTAGTATGATGGTGTTGCCAGGTTATGTTTCATTTTGACGTTCTTGAGTTTAGACAGCGCCCTCATTTTTTGTCAAGCCTTTATAGACAAACTATACCTAACTGGATAGCTTGTCCCATGTAAAAATAATCGTCAACAACTTCGAGCGTAGAGTCCCCGATCTTTACAGGAGTTATGAACACACTATCAGGGTGAACGTGCTCCCCATAATAACTTCGAGCCTGCTTTATCTGTTGGGCAGAGTTATTCTTTCAATTATTATTCTTAAAAACTTCTCATCGTGCACATTATTATCGATCAGGACGTGAAAGTCATGAAACAAACCTGCAGCATTTTGAAAATAGTCCAACATGAGGTTTTGTGCTCGGTTACTGAGGTCAATTCTTAAATGGCGAAAATCCCTCTTAAAACATCCATTTATAACTTCGACCACGCATCGAAGGAGGATCATGGCTCTCAAACAGCTTAAGAACAACAATTCGCCAGGTGATGACGGTATTACGGCCGAGCTTCTGAAGGTCGGTGGAAAACCGGTCCTGAAGGCCCTTCAGAATATATTCGATTCAATCATACTCGAGGGAAATACGCCGCAGGCATGGAACAGAAGTCTGGTGGTGCTCTTCTTCAAAAAGGGTGATAATGCCCTGCTGAACTATAAGCCCATCTCCCTTCTTAGCCATGTCTACAAGCTGTTTTCGAGAGTCATTACGAACCGTCTCACGCACAAGTTCGACGACTTCCAGCCTCCCGAACAGGCCGGTTTCCGAAAGGGCTTTAGCACCGTGGACCACATACATGCGCTTCAGCAGGTCATACAGAAGACCGAAGAGTATCACCTGCCCCTTTGCTTGGCGTACGTGGACTACGAGAAAGCCTTTGATTCGATTGAGACTTGGGCTGTACTGCAGTCTCTTCAGGAGGAGCTTTAACCAATAGACTTTTTGTATGACTGTACCTATACATAACCTTAGCTTACGATTATATTGTAAAGGCTGGGCCACAAAGAGTCCGGCTGCGGGCCGGAACGGAACAGCGACGGACAGCTGCAGAACAGCTCGTGTCACACAGAGCCTGCAGTTGCTGTTCTGCAGCCGGTCTGTCGCGGTTCCGCAGCTGGTCCATCGCTGTACCGTTCCGGCCCGCAGCCAGACTCTGTGTGGCCCAGCCTTTACAATATAATCGTAAGCTAAGGTTATGTATAGGTACAGTCATACAAAAAGTCTATTGGTTAAAGCTCCTCCTGAAGAGACTGCAGTACAGCCCAAGTCTCAATCGAATCAAAGGCTTTCTCGTAGTCCACGTACGCCAAGCAAAGGGGCAGGTGATACTCTTCGGTCTTTTGTATAACCTGCTGAAGCGCATGTATGTGGTCCACGGTGCTAAAGCCCTTTCGGAAACCGGCCTGTTCGGGAGGCTGGAAGTCGTCGAACTTGTGCGCGGGACGGTTCGTTATGACTCTCGAAAACAGCTTGTAGACATGGCTAAGAAGGGAGATGGGCTTATAGTTCAGTAGGGCATTATCACCCTTTTTGAAGAAGAGCACCACCAGACTTCTGTTCCATGCCTGCGGCGTATTTCCCTCGAGTATGATTGAATCGAACATATTCTGAAGGGCCTTCAGGACCGGTTTTCTACCGACCTTCAGAAGCTCGGCAGTAATACCGTCGTCACCTGGCGAATTGTTGTTCTTAAGCTGTTTGAGAGCCATGATCCTCCTTCGATGCGTGGTCGAAGTTATAAATGGATGTTTTAAGAGGGATTTTCGCCTTTTAAGAATTGACCTCAGTAACCGAGCACAAAACCTCATGATAAACTATTTTCAAAATGATGCAGCTTTGTTGCATGACTTTCACGTCCTGATCGATAATAATGTGCACGATGAGAAGTTTTTAAGAATAATAAATGAAAGAATAACTCTACCCAACAGATAAAGCAGGCTCGAAGTTATTATGGGGAGCACGTTCACCCTGATAATGTGTTCATAACTCCTGTAAAGATCGGGGACTCTACGCTCGAAGTTGTTGACGATTATTTTTACCTGGGACAAGCTATCCAGTTAGGTATAGTTTGTCTATAAAGGCTTGACAAAAAATGAGGGCGCTGTCTCCACGCAAGAACGTCAAAATGAAACATAACCTGGCAACACCATCATACTAAAATGATTAGTTCCTCAAACATTCATGTCACGACTTTATAGACAGACTATAAGTCCAACTTCGAGAAAAAGGCCAACCGTCAAAGTGTCTCAAGACGAAAGTCTTTGACCACTGTGTAGAGTCAGTGATGACAGTGGTAGTTTGAGTCTAAGTAAATCGGTTAACTGTGGTACTTCTATTGAAAAGGTATGAATACTACAATTCCAATTACTTTACAAGAACAGAGAATGACCCTAGAGCCTTGATTTTATAGTAAAAATGTTCACACTGATTATTTCTGGCATAGAAAGCCATTTTTTACATTAGATAACTGTTATATTGTGGTCGAAAAAATACAGAGAATGACCCTAGAGCCTTGATTTCATAGTAAAAATGTTCACAGTGATTATTTCTGGCATAGAAAGCCATTTTTTTTATTAGATAACTGTTATATTGTGGTCGAAAAAATACAGAGAATGACCCTACAGCCTTGATTTCATAGTAGAAATGTTCACAGTGATTGTTTCTGGCATAGAAAGTAATTTTTTTTATTAGATAACTGTTATATTGTGGTCGAAAAAATACTAAAATAATAATTTTCGAACTCATATAACAGAGCAGAGAATGACCCTACAGCTTTGGTGCCATAGTAATAAATGGACATAATTACGTATTCTAAAGGAATATAACATTATTTTTGTTTGGCCGGCACTTTTGAGATTTAGCCCAAATTGAATTTTATCCTTTCTTGCAAAAAACTTGGTCGGTTGAAGCGCGCGGTGCAGATTGGCTGGCACGTTTACTCGTGTGAAGGAAAAAGTGAACCCTACCTGGTGACACAACATTTTACTAGTTGAATAAAATTTTATTAGTTGAATTAAAGGACGTAAGTAACTAGTCTGTTGGTCTAGAGGCCAATTAGTAAGGCCTAAAAAGTCTGGTCGGCCGACCGACCCTATCCTGGCAGGTTCGTAGGTCCGACCGAATTTAGGGTACCTACTACCCGGAAGGCAGATTTTACTACATTAAATTAATGTTGAATGTTTGGTAGTGCGTGAAAATGCTCCTGCAGCATCTGGATTTGAGAGCCGTAGGTCGAAATTGATATTTACAGCAACAGTACAGTACCGTGATGGACCTCTAATGTGACTGATCAAAGATCACCTCTGGTGGTAGGATAGGATGGGTCCCAACTAATTAGATCACAGTATTACTAAGGCTTAAAAAAAACTTAAAATTATAATAATTTTAAGTTTAAGAGCAGAACAAATTAAAACTTATAACAGAATAATTACATTATTATAAGTTTAATATTATTGTTATTAGCAAACTAAGGGTTTGTAATCTTTTATCATCATAATCATCGTCAGATATAATATTTTAAGCACGGAATCAAAGTTTATTTTGCAGTAACTGGAACGATTGCCTTCAAAAACATTTGCGCAAAAGAACATCAGTGTTACCACTTTTAGTAGATTTCTTCTTTATTGGTAGATTTTGGGCAAAATTGTTTAGTAGATTTTAGTAGAAATTGGGTATTCGAAAATTTTAATATATTTAAAAATGCAAGGATTCAGGCTAATAAAATCTAAACTGGCAATAGAAATGGCTGAGAAAACGATTGCAGGGTTTGCAAGTTTTCCGGAACTTCTAGTACACCATGATCATAAATAATCAACAGCCTATAATTACGTCCCACTGCAGGGCACATGCCTACCTTCTAGGAGGGTGTTTGGGAGTTAGTCCACCACGCGTGCCCAATGCGGATTGATAGACTTCACATATACATCAGAATTTCTTCGTCTGCATATGCAGGTTTCCTCACGATATTTTCGTTCACCATTCGAGAGCAGTCGGTAATAGGGTCTCCTCCAAGTTAGAAAAACTCATTGGTAGGTGGCATGTTGTCCGTGCGGATTCGAACTCGGACCTCTTGATTGAGAGTCCATACCTCTCCGCAACGCGCCACCGGACTCACTTCTAGTATAGCAAATATGAATCATATCGCCTAATGTTGTTTTTTTACAAAAGAGGGCTTCTGAGCAGAGTTGGAATTTTGGTACCTAGCACTTTTAATATGTCAAAGGGATTGCATGTTTATCGACTTCCAATAATGTCGATATACGGGTATATTTTATATCACTGCGGATAACTTCAGCATGTATCGAACTTCAAAATAGCGAAAATAAATCAGCTGTTCCATACATTTGAGTCGAATATGTACCTACTGCAGTTTTGTATACGACAGCTGATTTTTTTATCGCTCTTTTTTCGCTTCTTTATTTTTTTATCGGCCTTGAAGTTGGCCCCATAGTGAAAGTTGTTCAGTTTGATGAGTAGAATACGTCATGCTGGAGTTATCCGCAGTGATAAATAATTACTCGTAGATATATCGACACAATCGGAAGTCGATAAACGTGCAATCCCTTTGACATATTAAAAGTGCTATCAAAATTTCGGACTCTAAGCAGTCTTTTTTTTTTTTTTTTTTTTTTTTTTTTGCATTTTTTTTTTGTCTCATAAGCATGAGACACAGAAAACTGTACTAAATTTAAACTTGCATAGAGACGACTTAATTTAATATTTATTTGAAAATTGAAGCATCCATGTTACAAAATGATAACAACCAATAAAAATTATACGAAAATGCGAAAATAACATGTGTAATGATGAGCGTTTAGATAAAATTGATAACATTTTGTACAAAAACGTGTTTTATATTAAATTTTAATCATCTGTAACGACATAAATATTATTTGGTAGAATTCAAGTAGAATTTGAAACAGGACTGGTACATTTTGGTAGATTTCAGCAGTAATTTTGGTCACGCTGAAGGACATTGTGCGACACAAGAACATATAGGTGTTACTTAGTAGCTAAAGTGGGTACATGAACCCTGAAAGGGCACTTAATATGAACAATAAGTAATTTTAAAGAAAAAAAAAATTTGTACAATGTCAATAGTTCTTTAGGTTCTTTTGGTAGTTTTTGGTTCATTTGGTAGTTTTTGGTAGAGTTTAGTTTTTTTTTAGTTTTTGGTTATTTTGGTAGTTTTTGGTAGAGTTTAGTAATTATTTTTTGTAGTTTCTGGTTTTTTGGTAGTTTTTGGTTACTTTGGTAGTTTTTCGTTGTTTTTGGTTATTTTGGTAGATTTTCTTAGTTTTTGGTTATTTTGGTAGATTTTATATTTTTTGGTAATATTTGATAAAAGAATGAAAATTACCAAAAACTACCATAAAAAACAAAAGAGTTCTTGACGGCTTGGCTACGGGGTGGGTCTGTTGACATAAATAAAACATTTGTTTACAAAAGAGGCATTCGAATCGTAAGCGTGGCTTGGCTACGGGGTGGGTCTGTTGACATAAATAAAACATTTGTTTACAAAAGAGGCATTCAGTCAGTAAGGGTGTCATGCCGATCCTTGTTTACCGACTTTAAATTACTCACTGTGACAGCTTTGTATATCCTCGATCTGTGCAAAATCGTGAGACGATACCCCGTAGTATTCCCGTAGCAAGAGATTAAATTTAACTCGCAAAAATGAGCTACTGGTACCAAATTACCAACTAGCATCGATGCAAAGGACTACAAAATAAAGTCGAATACTGTTCTTGTGTATGATAAAATACCAGAAATGACATTAAAGCCGACAAGAAATTTCTGAAGAAGGTTAAAGGGAGTGGCGTTGCGGATCTGCTAGTGGGTGGTCGCGTGTCGCATGTCGCTCGTCGGTTGCCCCCTCCCAGCTCGACAGCGGGGCTCCAGTGGTGGCTCAAGATAGTGTTCTTTTGTAAGAGCAACCCTTGAAGTCACCAAAATATCTTCATAACCGTACAACGTCAAGCGCTTTTGCTACAAAAACTCGACATTGGCAAAATCAAACCAAGATGGCAGCCATATTTTAAAAATAGAATAGAAGGTTAAAGAAATATTAATCGAACAGTGTCCCTATGACTTTAATTAGTTTCTTCACTTACGAGTATACACTCGTAAGTAAACAAACAGGCATCAATCTGAGTAGAAAAAAATGTGTTGCAGACCGATTATTTGTACCTCAATAGGTTATTATAATTTTTAACTAATCACATTGAACTGATTTTATAACATTTAACTAATTTAATTGTAGTAGTGAAAGGTGGCAGTTAAGTTATTGTCCGGCACCTATTGTTTAAATCTGTTTTTTTCTTAATGTTTATAAATTATATTGTAGTGTGACTAATTGGTACTCTGTACTTACCGTCACACTGGACAGAGTTTCGGTACTACTGGTGAAACGTGGATGTTCTGAGGTTTCAGAATATCTCTGACTACCCCCTCGGGGAATATAGTCGTGAGCATATGCTTATGCTTATGCTACTTACCATCTGTAACTGATGTACCTACCTACAATTTAAGGTAAATAAATGAAATGAATTAATGAGATGAACCAAAAAGTACCAAGTTAACCATAAACTACCAAAAAGTACGAAAAATTACCAAAATAACAATAATCTACCAAAAGGTACGAAAATCTACCAAAAAAAAACTAGATACTACCAAAATAACCAAAAAATCTACCTACCGAAAAGTACGAAAATCTTCCAAAATAACTTTTTGGTTACTTTTGTACGAAAATTTACCAAAAACTACCGAAAGACTCAAAAATTACCATAAATTACCAAAATAACCAAAAACTACCAAACAGTGCACGGAAAGTAACTTTTGTGAAATTCCTTTGTGTTGTCTTGTGTCGCGCAATGTCTTTTTCGCAAAATTCTGTCGTGCAAATGACTTTCGAAGTCAATCGTTTGAGTTACCTACTACAGTACAGAATTCACTCTTATTCCATTATTATTTAAAACATATCTGACGATGATGATGATGATTTCAGATTATCAATCCTTAGTTTGCTAGTAACAATAGTAATAAACTTACAGTTATTCTGTTATAATAATGGCATATCATAGCATATGCTCACGACTATATTCCCCGAGGGGGAAGTCAGAGATATTCTGAAACCTTAGAACATCCGCGTTTCACCAGTAGTACCGAAACTCATAACAACCACACCAACATAACTCCGTTATAATAATGGGGACAAAAATTAACGAGTAATAGTCGACCAATTTATAAAATGTACTTCTAAGTCCACATATCATGACGGGCAACTACGGAACCCTACACTGCATGTGGCCCGACACCCACTTGCCCGGTTTTTTATAAGTTACTTTGCCTACTTTAGCTAAAAATGGATTTGTTCATTAATCTTCTAAGACAGGGTTGGGTGTTGCCGGTCACCGGTCTATTCGCAATGATTTCGAACGATTGACGGCCCATAGTAATTTGTATGAAGAAAACGTCCAAAAAAATATGTGATTTTTGGTAACAAATTGCAAAAAAACTAGAAGTCGTATCGAAAAACGGATTTGTTTAAAGTGTTCTTTGATGTTTTGCCATTGATTAGAAATATATTTTGTTGCTTTATTTTGTTTCACTAAATCACAGGACTCGGAACGCGGCAGTGCTATTCTAGAGTTTTTCATGAAATTCTCGATTACTTTCTGATGTAACTACACAATTTTACTCAATTTTTTTTTGTTCATCTTGTACTTCATCTTTTAAAGAAGCGATGGTATTAATTTTGTTTCTAAATATAGCTATTTACTATCCTCAAAAGTCGGAACGCCGAACCCTGTTTTGCCCGATTAGGGTAGTGCCGACCCTTAAAGAATTTTATAAAATGGCTTTTAAATAACTTTAAATTAACAACAACCGAATGATAAAATGGAAAAATTATTGTAACGTTTTGATTCTTCAGGTGGTTAAAAAATATAGAAGTTGGCTTATTACTTAGTTTTCCTGGCTATAAAAGTAAAATCAAAGAAAAAAAAACAAGTTGTCTCGTGAAATACTAACGTTTTTCCAATATTTCGAAAATTCCCGGGTACCCGGGAACCCAAAAAGTCCGGGAAATCGAAAACCCTAATAGCTACCTCGAAGCAACAATAAATTGCAATTAGGGGATGATCTCGGTATCCTAAATAATTTATATGACGGCGCCTGGCGCCATCTCTCAAGTTGCTACAGAACAAGATCGCACACTGATGACGTTGCCTTGCTACAGCGCCTCCTGGTGTCGGTCTAGCGGAGCGTCGTGTCGGTAAGGCGGTTGACAGCCATGTCAATAGGAGTTCAGTTGAAGATTTGAATATGAATGGCTGAACAACCGCATCACTCGACGAATCGCTAGTTCTGTGTAATCTCGGTAGTTTTCTATTAAGCAGTGATCTGTTTGCGATGAAGGCCCTCCTGTGCCTATATCAGAAGTGTGAACAAACTTGCGCCCAAGAGGAATAAAATCGGAAAATTTTGATGGAAATTTGACACCTAAAACCTAGCTTTTGTTTCCCGACCTGATGAAAATTTTATCTTGAGGTGTCTTGAGGTTCTTAAATGATGCGAAAGAAATAGCGGGTGAATCCGCATCTGCATCAATATGGAACATGATCGAACTTGCCTACCTAGATAGCCAGTGGCGGATCGACGAGCAGTAATTTTCAACGCTGACGAATGAGTTACAGTAAAGTCGACGCATACATCATACAGTTCTTGCATAAATAGTATGGTACTACTACGTACAGTACGGACACTCCCTACATTTCTTCGCGGAAGATGGAAGACAACTACAGTAGGCAATGGTTTTGCTAATGCCAGGCCAGCGTGTGGCCCGGCCTGGTTGTATGAAGTGTCCAGGATATGATAATAGCCAGAAAATTCACCGAGATCAACGCGTGCGCGCTCATAAAGAAAAAAAAGGTGTTATCTATTATCTTTGTGTTTGTTGCGAGCCAGGACACGTGGCTAATAGCGGTAGTAGGGCTCCTGTCATGAAGGTAAAGGAGGTCAATCGATGCTGACAATGAATGGCCAGAGGTACCTCAAAAGCATGATCCGGTGAGCCCGTTTCTTTTTATTTGATAATGGGTTGCCTTGATTATGTTATGGATGTGCCATGACGGCGCCTAAAGACGTTATAGTTAAACAGGGGCGATCCTGCCGGTGGATCTGTAAACGGAATTATATGCTATGTGATAAGATAATTGTTGGAGTGGGAGCGCGGTGGAATTCTGGTGGCCGCAGTGTCGTTCGAGCCATACCCCCCTTGTGGGTTGGTTGAAGGGTAGTCGTTGGAGGCTACTCGTCTGTGGCGGTGCGGTGGAAGCAATTCTGGCGGGTGTAGTGTCGTCCGGGCCATACCCTTTGTGGGTTGGTTGATGGGACACTCGTCTGGTCCAGATTGTTGTGAGATTGGCTGTTGTGAGATTGGCCGGGGGGGGCTGCCGTCCGAGCCATACCTTGTTGGTTGGTTGTAGGGACGCACCCACCCGGTCCAACGGTGATGCTGGTGCTGGCCACGCTTAGGCTGGTCGAAGAATCCGGGCCATGCCAAGGCTGGTCGAAGAACATGTCTAAATGCAGTCTGACGATGATGCGAGGTTGTCGTCAGGCTGGACGAGCGGGAATTCCGGTTTTTCGAACGGGTGATGTTTGCTTGTTTCTTGCAGCGGCGCAGTAAAATACGCCCGAGGACGGTCGACAGTCAGTCTGGCCGTGACGGCGCCTGGCGCCATCTCTCAAGTTGCTACAGAACAAGATCGCACACTGATGACGTTGCCTTGCTACAGCGCCTCCTGGTGTCGGTCTAGCGGAGCGTCGTGTCGGTAAGGCGGTTGACAGCCATGTCAATAGGAGTTCAGTTGAAGATTTGAATATGAATGGCTGAACAACCGCATCACTCGACGAATCGCTAGTTCTGTGTAATCTCGGTAGTTTTCTATTAAGCAGTGATCTGTTTGCGATGAAGGCCCTCCTGTGCCTATATATATATTTATATAAAATGGATAAAATGTACCTATTTGTATTTGTATGTCCTGAATACATACCCTATTTTGTACTGCTACTCGATACCCGGCGCTACCAGTACATGAACAATGGTTCATCCCAAAGTTCTCATACTAAATTGATAGAATGTTCTAGAAATTTCATTTGATAATACGAAAAATGATGCTCACACGGTAGAAATAAATTGTTTTTTATATTTAATATTTTTATTTTTTACTGTTTTTTATGAATAAGCAGTGCGATTTTTGAAAATCATACGAGCGGTTCGGCAGTAGAAAATGTCAAAATTACTATGGGGATTATGCATCTTTCTACTACCGAACCACTCGTATGATTTTCAAAAATCACACTGCAGGGCTTCTAATAGAATAGGAACGGCAACCTAAAACACAGTACTACATGGTTTATTGCGTGGACGTCACGATGACGTCGCCGCGGCGCGGACGCTGGCACGACGATGAAGCTCGAAAGACGATAGGGGGTCACTAAAATGGATAAGTTCTTCCACCTTTGTTTGCGCCGAGCCTTAATAGAAGTTCTATATACACAGATACATGGAAGAGAAGAGCAAGGCAGATCGTTCAGGCTACGTACGGTCTTACATAATAGAGCCGGTGAGCGCAGTACGTCAGCAAGCACAGATCGTTTGGGAGCAGAGCGCGTCCATCAAACACACGGTGCAGGACAACTACCAGGAGTTCCAGGATAGGACTGATTGTGAGTGGTTTACTGTTTTTGTGTTTGACAAATAAAAAATATAAAAAAGTTTACTTTCACAATAAAAGACAAAAATACCATCATGTGGGTGTGGTTACAATTATGTTGTGAGTATGACAATGGCATTGCTTAACAGCACAGCATCGCATTTTTCCGTCGCTCCATCCTTTTCTGTCACTCAGGAACGTCATTTGCTAGAGAAAATAAGATAGACGGAACGTGATTGCACGCGGCCATGCTATTTCACGGTTCAACCATTAAATTAGTAAACATAAGGTTTAATTAAAATGATCAATGGGCTTGAATATCATCAAGACATTTTAGTTTTTGACATTTTAGACAGTTTAGACCAATAAACTCGTCATACTGTAATATGGGATTATGGAATATCTTCACACAAGACTCTATACTAGCAGAGAATCTGAAATAAAATTGTAATTGTAGACTGTTTTGTCTCCTTCCAGGGATCGTGAAGTACCTACGAGAGGAAGAGAACAAGGAGATGCGGTACGGCGCCGTCGCTATGGGCGGTCTCACAGGGTTCATATTCGGTTTAAGAGGCGGCATCATCAGGGTAAGTACAACTCTCTTACCGTTTTTAGAATGGTGGCCGGGCTTTATGCCCACAAAAACAAAAACCTATCCTATTATACCTTAGTATCCACATTATTAATCTTGAGTAATTTATTCTCTCAAATGTATTAACAATAAAATAACATAATATTCCATAAGCTAGTAAATCTTATGAAAGTATCCTTTATCATCAGCATCACACTGCAGGGCACAGGCCAACCCTCTGGCCGCGTTCAGTAGACCCGCGCCCGCCACGAGCATCGGCACGACTCACCTTGAAATGCATTGCTTTGCTTGCTATTTGAGTCTTATGACAAGATAACAAGGCGGGTGCCGATGCACGTGGCGGGCGCGGGCGGGCGCTTTGCGGGTGCGGGGCGGGAGCGAGGTGGGCGGGGGTGCTCCTCCAAAATACAATCCGAGATTTATTGTCGTGTCATAAGGCTCAAATTGCAAGGAATGCATTTCAAGGCGGGTAAGACGCGGGCGATGGGCGTGGCGATTGCGGAGCGGACGCGGGTCGTCTGAACGCGGCCAAGGAGTGTGAAGGGTGTTGGTCCACCAGAAATTCCTAATGCAGATTGATAGATTTGGTAGACATCACACATACAGGGTTTTTTAAGAGGATGATCAAGCGTTGACACTGAACAACTTTCTCTATGGGAACAACAAAAATCACAAAAAAATTATCCACTTTCCCATAAATTTGGGTCGAGTAGGATTGCAGATTTGTATGGACCAGCAGCTTTTTTTACGATTTCTACTTTGGTCCCATAGAGAAAGTTGTTCAGTTTGATGGTCTGATTATCCCCTTAAACCGTCAGCATACTAAGAAGGAACCTATGTGTATCAGAATTTATTCTTCAGCTATAAGCAGGTTTCCTGACCATGTTTTCCTTCGCCATTTGACATAGGTCAATGTCTAATAAAATTCAACGTATTTTTCGCAGAGATTATTCTACGCTGGCGTCGGCACCACTGTGATGGGCTTCGTGTGCTTCCCTGAAGAAACGAAGGGCCTAGCCAAACAGAATAGCGTGCTCGCTAAGCAGTACATCAATATTGCATACAACTTCTTTTATGGAGGTGAGAAAGAGAGACATTTACTACTGTTACAAGTAAACTGCATTCCCAACCCCTTTCGATGTGGTCTGAAACTTATATTTCCTGCCAACTAAACTGTTACACAGGGTCCAACTTAATATACTGACGGCTTTTTAACAGGATGACCAGACCATCAAACTGAACAACTTCTAGGGAATCAACATCCAAATCCCGAAAAAAAAATCACACGTAATCACATAGTCTCATACAGAATTCGGCTTTGATCTCGTAGAGAAAGTTGTTTAGTTTGATGATCTGGTCATCCTCTTATTTTATAACCATCAGGATATTACGAAAGACCCTATATGACAAATAAACTAAATAAAATATTTGAAAATTTTTGCTAAGTATTATAATATTATGTTATGTTATGAACAAATGAAATTACATAAATATGGAAATTAGGTTTGGTATTATAATTTTCATGGAATCATTCAGCTATTATGTACTACGTACTACAGGTGACGCAACAATCTAACTTCATGCGCCACATGCGGGTAGAGCATTGACGGGTGAAAGAATCTAGTAGCGAGTGGAGTGACCGAGTGAAAAGCGCGATATCGCCCCAATTGACTCGGACAGCGTAATGAAATGTACGCACATTAGTACCAGGTTTAGGCTGCGTTTCCACCAGAGATGAGCGAGGTAGCGCGGTGGTGAGCGAGGAAACAAACCGCCAATAGCGCGCTCGCTAGATCACGTCATTGGTAAATTGAAGCACTCTCATTGGCAGATTTTTTCCTCGGTCACCGCCTCGCTACCTCGCACATCTCTGATGGAAAAGCAGCCTTAAAGTCGTACTATACCTGCGCAGTAGACAAATTTTAATAGCGCGCGAAATTATATTGACGAATCAGGATTGCCACCTTCAATCCCTTGCCGCTATTGACTTATTGTTTTCGCTGCTGTCCGACTTTGCACCTTTTTGTTATTTCTATTCTATTTTTATTTAATGGCGTTTCCTTGTTAGATTTCGCCAGTGTCAAGTATTTTGAGGGAGTGTCTATCCAATCTCGGGGATTGTTTTTGAGTAAGAACAACTGAGAAGGATTTTGGAGCCTCGTGGCAGGCTGAGACGCGAACCGCGCGAACACCACACGAGAGACAAGTGTTCGAGGCAAACCCTGCAACGTGACTCCCCTTTTGTTATTTACTAAATGACTTCATGTTTGGACGGGGACTCGAGTCTGCTCTGAGCAAACGAAGATTGACAAGCGGAATTATTTTCCTGGTCGTACTGTTGTACATAATAGCTAAATGAATGGTTTTTTAGAGCCGATACTCGAAAGTTCTATTCCAAATTTAAACACATCTTGTAATGTCCCACCAGTAAAACCAGGCGATCCTCAACTGGAGGTCAAATTCCCTGAGCTGTCTTTCCCCAAAGACCTCTCAGAGTTTGTTGACCTCTCGGTATCAGTTGCCTCCACCATCAAGCAGGCGGTGATGCCCCCACCGGCGAAGGAAGAAGAAAAACCAGAGAAGAAAGAATAAGTTGGTCAAATTCTGCATGGATTTCAACTTTGGCTTCTTGTTTTGGTTCTGCTTTCTTGGGATGTGTTTGAGTTAACAGCTTTCTTGCACTCGGTTGCAGAAACGCTCATTAAAGTTAACCCTCCATTAAATCTCTTGCTAGCTTTTACTACGTCCACAAGACAAAAAGTAACAGCAAGAGATTTAATGGAGGATTAACTTTAATGAGTGTTTCTGCAACTGACACTGCGTTTTAATTTTGGTGTGAATTTTGTGTTTTTCAAAGTGCGTTCTAGGCACTTCTAAGCTGCGCATGCTAATTGTTTCTATGCATAAAAATATAAGGGTTGAACTACATCACAGCACAGCATCATTTTCTGTCACTCAGAAACGCACTCTCTCTCGGCCGCGTGCGATCGCGTTCCGTCAATCTTATATGCTCTAGCAAATGACGTTCCTGAGTGACAGAAAAGGATGGAGCGACGAAAAAATGCGATGCTGTGCTATGTGATGTAGTTCAACCCTAAGTCTAACAACATTCTCCATCGCACGCACTTAGCGTCTTGCGGCCAATGCGTGCGATCCTACTTCCCACCCACACAGAGTCGCTCAGTGAGTAGGCGGCCTAAATATCAGCATCACTAATTTCTCATCATCACATCAGTTTCTTTTAGCGCAGACTTCCACAGGCAGGCACTATACTAAATGTGACTGTTTTTAATATCATAAGTATTTTACTAGTAATTAATTTTACAAATATATTCTGTTTTCAGGGTATGTAATTGAGGAAGAAGTTAAAGATTCACAGAAGGTGACCATGAAAGCCACGAGTAGATAAATTGTAAAACTAGTGATCTTATTTATTGCTCCAGTGTAATATAATGATGATATTTAAATAAAATGTTATATTTTATACTTCAACAACAATTTATTTCGTACAGATTACACACTTAAATTTAAGCAAATATCATTTCTTCCCTTCTCTTCTTGGTGACAACCGTTCCAGGCTTATGTTGTGCTTCGGGATGATTCATCAGCTCAGGAGGGCATGTAGAAACTGAACTAGAAAGAAGCACTTGCTTCAGATCGTAGAATAATACAGAATCTTCTTTCGTTACAAATGACACAGCTTTACCAGTCTTGCCAGCACGACCGGTACGACCAATACGATGCGTATAATCCTCTATACTCTTTGCCATGTCATAATTAATGACCATACTAACGTCCTTAATGTCGATACCACGACCAGCGACGTCGGTGGCGACCAATATGTCTTTGGAACCATTTTTAAGACTAGCCAAAGCAAAGTCTCGCTGTTCCTGCCCTTTACCACCGTGCAATGTACAGGCATTGAATCCAAGCTTCTCCAATCCCTTAGCAAGTACATCTGCACCTTTCTTTTGATTGACGAAAATGATAATTGGCGGTTCGACGTTACGCTGCAATATTTCTGTAAGCTTCCTTCGTTTCTCGTTCTCCCCAATCATTAAGACAACTTGTTCGGTTCTGTCTACTGGTTTACCAACTGATCCTATGTAGACTATGGCTGGTCTCCTGAGATAGGTTCGTGCTAAACGTTCTACCGCTGGAGGCATTGTAGCTGTGAACATCACGGTTTGTCTGTACTTTTTCTTTGAATTATAATTTGCCAGTAAAACTGAAGCGTCTTCAGCTGCATCTGAATCGGGTTTGATGTTTGTAACGGGCATGAATTCGAGGATCTTTTGAACGTCAGGCTCGAAGCCCATGTCAATCATACGATCGGCTTCATCAAGTACTACATAGGTGCAACGATTGAGTACCAAGTATCTGTTTTCCAGCACGTCTATGAGACGACCAGGTGTGGCTATGACGATTTCACATCCTAACCTCAGCTTGAAGCCTTGGTCTTCTCTGGACAGACCACCAACAACAACCACCGATGTGATTCCTAAGGGTATGCCAAACTTATTTGTTTCTTCTTCAATTTGCTGAGCCAACTCACGAGTTGGGGCCAGGATGATAGCGTAAGGGCCTTGATCAGCATCTTCCATTCTCTCGCTCTTGGGTAAAGACTGAATCCACGTTAGTAGAGGAATTAAGAAAGCCAGAGTTTTACCGGAACCAGTTTCAGCTACACCGATAATGTCTCTGTTTTGTAAACCGATTGGAATTGCTTGTCGTTGGATGGGTGTAGGACTCTTGTAGCCAACTTGGTTAATAATTTCCATAATGTCTTCGTGGAAGCCAGCTTCCTTCCATGTGCGGACTGGGTTAGGAATTCTTCCTCCTTTGATGGTAATGTTGTAATCTTCTCTGAAGATACGCCAATCTCGCTCCGTCATTTCATCATGGTCTTTTTCTGACCAATGACGATCATCCCATTTTTGTTTATCTTCCTTCTTTTTGACTTTCTTAAGACGCAACTTTTCTTGTTCTTTCTCCAGTTCCGTTCTGCGTTTCTCAAGGAGGTTCCCGTAGAATTTGCTGTGATCTTTCTTCTGGGATTTTATGTCTATGCCCGCGATGTGACCACGGCCAAAGAATTGTACTTGATGACGTTCTTTGTACAGAGCATTGTAGTCGTTTGACGTGTCTTCCGAGGCATCCCAGTCGAAGACAAACTTACGGTCATTTAGTCTTCTCACGCGTCGTTTTTTTTTTATTATACCGAGGTAACGAGCTTTAATGGCTTCCTCTTCGCGTTCCTTGTCCTTCGTTTTGGAAAATTCATCATTTTTTTCCTTCTTATCTTCACCTCGTCTATCCTGACCAGTCTTCCTATCGTCGTATTTCCTCTCACGCTCCCTCTCCCGTTCTCTCTCTCTGATCTCTCTCTCACGTTCTCTCTCCCTTTCCCTCTCTCTATCTCTTTCCTCTCTGTTCTTTCTTTCCTCTTCCCTCTTAGAAGGGCCTGTGAGGTCAATAGTAGCTATTGCAGGTCTCTCAACATTGGACCTCATAGCTTCTACTTGCTCCCTACGTCTTTCTAAGGCTAAAGCGGCCCGTTGCTCTTTCGTCAGGAACACGGGTTTGCTGCGGGCTTCCTCCTCCGCCTTTTTCTTCGCCAGCAGTTCTTCTAAAGACAACGGCTCTCTTTTGACAGGTTTAGCTTCCTCTACCTTTTTTATTTCCTCTATTTCGTCCTCTTGTTTGTCTTCATCCTTCTTACTTTTGGTCCTTTCTTTCTCATCGTACCGTCTGTCTTTTTCCTTATTTTCGCGTTTTTTAGGACTTCTGGACCTGGCGCGGTCTTTTCTAGGGCTCCTCGGGCGTTCAGGGTCCTTCCTCGTGGGGCTCCGGGACCTCTCTCGCTCTTTTCTTGGACTTCTGGAACGATCTCGCCGTTTCGCTTTGTCGCGGTGGGCCTCGCGTTCTTCGTGGCGCTCTCTTTCACGTCTTTCTCTGGAGCGCGATCGCCGACGTTCAGGGCTTCGGTCGCGAGCCATAATTCCTCAGATTCACTTCACAAATCACAAAATGTATAATGTACTCTTTGAAATAGGTATTATTGGAAATAGCTAGAACTGTCACTGTACAACAAATGGCGTTGCAACGACACACACACACAGACACAATGACACAAACACACACACACATGAAGCTAAAGCTAGTTTACATTATGCAACTGATTGCTTGCAATTTGAAACATTAGTTTAATGTACACATGGCGACACATCAAGCTACGCAAAACTAAAATAAGCTGGCCGCGCCGCCGCGCGTAAGTAGATAAATGCATAACGTCGCATGGCCAGCTTATGTTTGTTTTGCTTAGCTTGATGGGTCACCCTGTGTGTACCTAAGTAGTCTTGAAACCTAATATAATGCTCACGTAAGATTGCATACGATCGGTTGCAGAAGTTGAACTTTGACGCCGTTAGCACACCGATGCGATGAACCGCGGCAGCGAAACTATGAATTTATATTGCGTATGTTGCATCTCGCTTTATCTGTCTGTGATATCGTATATTTGCATCTCTGTCTTTATAGTATCGCTATTATTCGCGGTCTTCGTTTCACACGGATGCCGCTGTACCGCCTTTCACTTTCCTTCAAATTTTGTTTCATTTCGTGTGGCAGGCACGTATCCACGTATCCAGGGGGGGGGGGGGATAGGTGGGATTTATCCCTCCCCGAAATCCGAAAATTTGCATTGAAAAGTGATTACAGCACTGTCTTTTTTATGGTTTTTCTATGAAAATCCCCCCCCCCCCCCCGAAAATTAATGTCCCCCCCCGAAACAAAAGTCTGGATACGTACCTGTCGTGTGGAACGCTTTTTGCTCCGCGGTTCGCTGCGTGTCGGTGTGCTAAAGGGTAAACAAACCACTCACGTAGTCATATCACATAACATACCTAACTATAGCTTGGCCATAAAGTCTCATAAAGTCATGAACGTGGTAACAGGTGGAACTAAAATTTGAGTATGGTGGTGTTGCCAGGTTATGCGTGATTTTGACGTTCTTGCGTGGAGGCAGCGCCCTCATTTAATTTCTACTCTTTTTTGGCAATTTCATGCGATAGATTGCGTACCTAGGTAGGTAATGTAAAGTGGCTTTTATGCTGCGTTCACATGCACGCCGTGCAGCCCGGCAAGCTTAGGTGTACATTGAGGCTTCTGTAAAGTCTAATAGTAACAATCACTTTACAGACTAGTCGATGTACAGTGAATGAGCGTTTTTCTTTAGGTTTTCTAGGGGATCGATAGATGGCGCTACGGTCTGTGCGAATGAACGTCAAAATTTCAAAAAGTGTTTCTTTAAAATAATAAAGAGGGAAAAGATGATCAAGAAGATGCCAACGCATCTTTTGATGGCATATTTCATTATTTACTAATCATTTTAATCGAAAATTCGAAACTTTTACGCCTGACATGGCTGTATGGGCTCGATCCCTTGGCGTTCCAAAAAAAGGCAGGCACAGTCTTGACAAGATTTTGACAGGATCTCGCGAACGGCTCCATGGAGCGACAAACATACCATCTGTTGAGTTTTTTAGGAACTAAATTTAAAAAAGAAAAGAAAAACGCTCATTGCCTAATCATGCCGGGCTGCACGGCGTGCGTGTAAACGCAGCATTAGTGAGTCAACCAACCATACACAGCCACAGAGAGTCAAAATTTAAATGTTGCAAGTTGTAAAAATAACCTAAATTTGAATACACGTACAAACTTTTTGATTCAAAAGCGAAAAAAGCGTAAATTTTCGTCCCGCTGCGCTAAACGAAGTTGCCGCTTTCCACCTCCGTCGAGGAGCAAAATAGTATACTAACCTCGGGCAGAACGTAAGAAAGGTTTCTATTATTATTCTATTCTATATTTTAAAAAATGGCTGCCATCTTGGGTATGTGATGATTTTGCCAATGTCGAGTTTTTATAGCAAAAGTGCTTGACGTTGTACGGTTATATTGATATTTTGGTGACTTCAAGGGTTGTTCTTATAAAAGAACAATATCCTGAGCCACTGGAGTTCCACTGTGGACCGGGGATGGGGCAACCGACGCGCACGCGACCACCCAATAGCAGAGCCACAGAGCAAATCCCAAAGGTTTCTATGCTTGTATTCGAACGTGTGATACGTCAAGTTTATGAATCTATGGTCAAGTCAAATTTTGACTGTTTGTTGTTTTATTTTGTGAAATGGGAAAATAATTGGTCTTTTGTGTTATTTTTTGTACGACGAATAATTATGGATTCTAATTAATTAACACCATGGAGGTACCATCTAAAATTAAAGTCGGTGTGACTTCAACAGCTATCGCTATAGCGTGTGCTGGAGTCACCTACGCGTTTCTAAAACACAAATACAGGTTCAGAGACGCTGATAAAGCTCTTATTTAACTATTCAAACTGTGAGAGTGATGACAAAACCTGCGGGGATGTCGTCAGCTAATTACGAAGGTGAGTTTTATTTGTTTTACTAAATTCGACTTCGTCCGCACAAATTATATACCAGATTTTAAGTCAGATCATGAACTATCAAACAAAAAAAGTTTCATCAAAATCGGTTCAGTAGTTTTTGCGTGATGCGCGAACAAACAAACAAACAAATAAACAAACACACAAACAAACAGACAGATACAATTTCTAAAAAAGGTTGATTTCGAGTCAGGGATACCATATACTAAAAACCATATCGAAATCTTTTTTTTGTAAATATCTTCTATGTACAGACACACTTCAGTTACAGTTTTATAATAGTTTAGATAAAATTTAAAATTTTGTTAATAAAAATAAAATGGTTGAGTTATGGAAGGACTGTACAATGAGTACCGTCGAATTTGGGGTCGGGGATGGGTGGGGGGGATAGGGGGGGTCCCCACATTCCCATTCCCCCCATAGAGGGAAAAAGTATGGAACCCCCACCCCTTTTTTTTTATAAAAAGTGAATTTTTAGTATCCTGCTGCACGAATTTGAGGGGGTGGAGGGGGGAAAATCCCCTTACCACCTCACAGGGGGGGGGGGGGGGATTTATGGCGACTAGGTAAACAGTAGCAATTCGGTTCTGGCACTCGCCGTCCCTCCCACGCCTTCTACCAGCTATTTTTGGACTGCAAGGGGGCAAAAAAAAGGGGGGGTTTCCGAACTTTTTCCCTTTAGAGAAGGCATGTGGGGACCCCCCCCCTATACCCCCCACCCATCCCCAACCCCAAATTCGATGGTTCTCATTGTACAGTTGAGCCGCTGATTGTATGTATTACCGTTTCTATGATAGAGCAATACTTAACAAAAACCTTGAAAAAAAGCGTAAGCATATGCTCACGACTATATTCCCCGAAGAGTCAGAGATATTCTGAAACCTCAGAATATCCACGTTTCACCAGTAGTACCAAAACTCTGTCCAGTGTGACGGGGGGTGAGCACGTCGCCACTTATGATGGACAGTGGGTACAATACATGCCTCGAAATTGAAGCATGCGCAGGTTTCCTCACGATGTTTTCCTTTACCGAAAAGCCAGTGGTGTTACAAATCGTACATAAATTCCGAAAAACTCATTGGTACGAGACGGCCTGGACGGGGATCGAACCATCGCCTCCTGCACGGCAGGCAAGGTTACTCGCCACTGGACCACCACGGCCCGGACCTTGAAAAATAAAATGAAAAAAATGTTTTATGTGTTACCCACAAAATTTTTCACTTTGTTTTTATTATTTGTCATCAAATACAAAATAATGGAACATGGCTCGGCCATTTTGTTAACTCCTTTGTGTTTTAACCTTAAAACAATCACTTGAGACTCTAAACTACTTACATTGGCAAAACTGCCATTCTACTTAATTAATTAATACTGATCATGTTCATATGTATACTCTCCACATAACGAGACGTTGGCTGAATTGTGATAACACATCGGATGCCATTCAACAAAAATGTTATTGAATTATATTACCATTGGCGCGCTCCATACAAACGTAGTCTGGTTATATTTTCAATACTAACCAATTAAAGTAAATGAAATTTATCAGAAACAATATGTATGTTTACTAGAGACGGGAAATCTGAGGGTGATGTGCATAGGCGAGTAACAGCGGGAAATAAAGTGAACGGTTCTTTGCATACCATTGTGGCTAGCCAAATGGTGTCCAAAAGGGCGCGACTTGCTATACACAATGGTGTGTTGGTGCCTACACTTATGTATGGCAGTGAGTGTTGGGTATGGCAGAAGAAGCATGAAAGTAAAATTAATGCTGTTGAAATGCGTTCCCTGCGAAGCATCTGTGGAGTTACGCTGAGAGATAGAGTGAGAAATTGTGTGATTAGAGATCGATGTAAATTGAAAGAAGATGTTGTGACAAGAATAGAGAAGGGTATGCTTCGTTGGTTTGGTCATGTGGAGAGGATGAGTGATAGCAGATGTACGAAAGAGATATATGGAGCTAAAATGAGTGGATGTGTCGGCAGAGGGCGCCCTCGTAGGACATATTCTGATCAAATCAGTTGCGTCCTACAAAAAGGGGAGGTGCGGAGTACTCGAAACCGACGGGCATGTATGAAGAGATGTATGGATGTGAATGAGGCAAAAGATGTATGTAAGGAAGGATCGTAGTAGATGGCGCGCTCTGGTCTCTGCCTACCCCAATGGGAAAGAGGCGTGACGTTATAGATAGATAGAAATCTAGAAACAAATCTCTGTGTTTGTACGAAGTCAGATTTTCGTTAAAATGTTATATAGTTAATGTTAATATTGTATAGTTTTAAAGTTACAGTGCCTCAAAGATTTCCATACAAATCTTAAATTAATCCTAGCATTAAAACTGTATATTTTAACGAAAATCTGACTTCATACGAACATAGAGATTAGTTTTTAGATTGTTACTGAAAAATTTCATTGACTTTAATTGGATATAAAATATCACCATACTTCGTTTGTATGCAGCATGCATTTGCACTCTAGGAATAAACTTCTCTTAGCCCCACTTGCTCCAACCACGGGTTAGCAATTAACTCCGGATAAAATAGCTCTTTCAGTTGTTTTTCTATACAAAAAATCATGGGTTACCAACTTAACCTAGAGTTTATTGCTAACCCACGTTGGCGCAAGTGGGGCTTATTATTATTATTTATTTATTTATTATTATTACATAGGTTACAATGAAAACAATGACAATGAATCCCACAAAACCAATTGCTCGGTTTGTCTGTGGGAGCTACAATCACGCTCAAGCTATTTAACTTCTTAAAAAGAGGTATTTTAATATTCTGCTGTTTAAATTCGGAAGGGATGGGGTTTTATTATATTATTTATTTTAATACCCGATCAATGGAAAAACGCTAGTGGGGAATAATCAATTATCTTTATTCTACAGGATCTTCAGATGAAGCAATACACAAAGTGGGTGTAGCAGCATGTGATGACGCCAAGTTCCTATACGCTAACTACACTCTGAAGCTGCATTCCAAATTGGACATGAGACACCCAGCATAGACATCCCACAACAAAGACCCAGCAAAACAAGAGCGATAAATATTTTGAGCCACACATGATCAAGATTTAAAGGACATCAACCATTCATTTCTTGCCACCTGGAAATGTCGTGAAATGCGAGAACATGCAAAAAAACCGTTCATACCTGAAAAGATAGGAATACTAGGAATATAGAGTATGTTAATAGATGCTAAAATAATGGTGTGTGTGAGCATAGTTGCGAGAGCCTTTTCCACACGCGAAAAAGACATAGCGAGATATGAAGTGGCAGTGCTGTCCATGTGGCAAAGTACTGGGCCGGAAAAGTCTGGCATGACTTACCATTACCTCTGAAGAAGAAGAAGTTGTGTTGCAGTAGAGAAGTGTACCTATTTCATCGAAGAGTCTGGGTGAGTAACAAAGATTATAGAGTTTTTTTTAAATATCTTGGACATTGTCACACAAATTATCTAGTCACATTTAAAGTACCAGAAACTAGCCTGGACTTGTATTATGATAACTAGACAACGATATAGAATACATATATAGATACAAACATCCATGACTCGGGTACAAATATTGATATTTATCATACAAATATTTGTCCCTTACGGGATTCGAACCCGCGACTCTCGGCACAGCAGGCAGTTGTCAAAAGTTATGTGCTGTCATACACTTGGAAAGATGAGATGGATTGATGGATTTGGATGGTTGGCTGTAACGGGTGGTTTGGGGGGAATGTGTCCGGAATCTAGATCTACTATCCAAGTTGTTGTAGGTATAAACCTATGAGGCTGGCTTTGTCACTACGGGTGACAAAAGCCTTGAAAAAAGTTTGCGGGTTAGTTGGGTTTCCCCCGGAAACTTTTGTGAAAACCCTCCCAGATGCCAGTCAAACTACGGAAAATTTGGGGAAACCCGGACGGATGTCAGCCCTACTTTAGGTTCGTAAGGGAAAGTTGTTCAGTTTCATAAATAATTTTTTAATTTTAATTTTTAAAATTTAATTTCATGCTATGCAGTCTTCTTCTTATCGTGTGGGCAAGCCCTGGTGTCAGAGTTTGTTCAAACCGCCTTACGGCCTCTGACGTGTTTTTTTTTATGTAACGTCTACTACCACCAGAGATAGTAGCCGCGGGACCAACGTCTTAACGTGCCATCCGAAGCACGGAATCATTTTCCATGCTATGCAGTACAATTACACTTTAAATTAATGTCGATGTCTGTAACGTAATAATTTGCAAACACCGCGCGGCATCGCGAAATCCTTCCCAAAAAAATAAAATTCCCATCCGAATGTGACCTAACTAAGAGGTTATCATTATCAGTGTATATCCCCGCGTAAGTGTATGTACCGCGTAGGCCTATATATATCTTAATTCTTGAACTTGATTTTAGTTTTAATTAGATGGTAGTGCAGTGTGGTTGAGTGAAAATGTCTTACTCAAATCGTAAGTAAATGTTTTTATAAGATGGTAGGTAATTCATTCATAAGTTTGTTTTTGGTTCAGGGGCATATTTTTTTGGAATTTCTTTTACAATGTATCTTTAATGAATGTGTACCCCAAAAAAATATGGTAGTATTATATCTAAAAAATTTAATAAATAAATAATCTACCAATTCGGATTAATAAGTACTTGCATGTTGTTAAAAATTTGCCGGGCGGCGGTACCTACCGGGCCAGCGAGTTAGCGTGGCTGCGTTCTGAAACCTACGCCCCAGGTGCACCCCAAGTGCAACTTTTCGCACTTATAGATATAGTATAGGGTAGATAAATATTATAAAGCAGAACATAAAAACGCTACTTGACATCCATTCACACTTTCTTACTGGTCTGTGATTCACACTGACTACAGTCCATTAGAATAAGCGAGATGTCAATAGTAAACAGATACTATCTTCAAACATTTTGTCACCACACCTCCAGCTGGAGGACTTCGTTATTTCCTTAAGGCCGCTGTACACATTGGGCCACGGTCGTGGGCCAACTAGTTGGGCCATCGTGTAGAGGCCTAGTTGGCGGTAAGTTGGTAGTTGGCGCGAACATTTGCCGGCCATCCGAATGCTGTCGGTTTTTCGTGTACACATCAAAGGATGTTGGCGCGCTCTTGGAACAGCGTTCACACGTTGGCGTCTGATTCAGTTTGTTGCTATTCGTCAGCAAAGACAGTAGTGTTGCGCGTGAGTTAAATTTAGGTTTCCGAGTTAGGTACGATGTCGTGGAAAAGCAATGAGATTTTATAATTTAGGTATAGTAATGTAGTCATGTAAAAGTACCTAAATCTTTATTTATTATTTTAGGTTTAACAATTTGTAGGGTTAACATTAATAATATTCGTTTAAATTCAAAATAATCCATTCATAACAATGTCAAGTTTATAAAAAGCTAGATCAGGTTCATGCTGTAGAAAAATCTTTTGTAAGTTAGGTACTTTATAAATGTTCTGATAACGTTGAGGGAAACTGGAAGCAGATTGAAAAGTTTTTTACAGTCATTGCATTACGAACCGAAATGAACCAAAAATGAGTCGATAAATATCAAACGCCGGTATTTCCCACCTCTGAGACGTCCCATTAAACTCAATAAAAATTAATTATATTAAGTTTGGACTGTCAGAGTAGATACGTACCTTCAAACTCAATAAAAATAAATGTTCGTTGATTTTGAAGGGACGTATCTATTCGAATAGATAGATCCCTAAAAACATAAAAAAGTAAGCTAAAAACATAATGAAAATTATTTTTATTGTGTTTTATGAGACTTCCATGAGGTGGGCATACCGGCGTTTGATATTTATCGACTCAAATATGGATTCCAAAGCATTCATATTGCCGCGGCTGCAAGAGATTCCACGACCATCTTTATTAAAGAGCCAATGCAGAATGATCGGTACACCAATGTGTAAACAGCGACCATTTGGAATTCGTTAGTTGGCCCAACTAGTTGGCCCAATGCCGTGGCCCAATGTGTACAGGGGCCTTAACGTTAAGCCGCAGTGCTAAAGAACCCACGTAACGAGTCAGTTATATTGCATTTCGGCTGTGCTTACCGTGCGAGTCACCGACACCTTACACCTGCGCGGGTAACCCACGAGACGAGCCAGTTTATCGTTTATCGTTACACGGTTACGACACGACCTACGAGGGGCGTCAGTTTTAGCACTGGGCGAGGATAATGATTTTGAGCTTAGCAGTAAAAGCGTTAGTGAAACTTTTCCAAACACTTCTGTATAATTACATTATTCTATTTTTATTACAGACCGAGTTCCAGTATCCGACTTAGACAGTCTATCCGAAGAGGAGATGCGCTTTTTCTTCTCCAAAGCTGGCATATCAGATACCGAACTACAAGATCCGGAGACCAGTCACTTCATATACAACTTTATCAACACGCACGGCGGCCTGGACGCAGTGAAGGCGGAACTACACGACTTCGAGCAAGGCAAAGGTTAATATTACACACTATACTAAGTTAAATATAAGAGCAAGCGACCGGGCACTTCATATACGACTTTATCAACACGCACGGCGACCTGGACGCAGTGAAGGAGGAGAATGATGTTATGTTGGTTTGGTTCCTCAGATTTCAGGCTTGCCTTGTCTTGCTCAGGACCCGTAGTAATTTTATTTCTTAAGTAGATCTCAATGTTTAACGATTTCATATTATCTAAACTATTATAAACCTGTAACAGAAGTGTGTCTGTTTACTAATAAGCGTCTGCACATTGAAGATATTTACAAGAAAAAGATTACGATATGGTTTTTAGGTGTCTCTGACTCTAAATCTAAGTCAACCATTTTTAGAATTTTTGTCTGTCTGATTGTTTGCTTGTTCAAGCAATACGCAAAAACTGCTATACCAAATTTGATAAAACTTTGTGTTTGATAGCTTATGATTTGACTTAAAATCTGGTATATAATTTATGCGGAAGAAGTCTTGGGTAAATATAAAATAAGCTATTTATTTAAATGTTAGCGAGTGTGGCTTAACCATAAAAGATTTGATTTTCCAGTAATATCTGTGCGTAGTCCCCCCTCACTTCCCACGCGCTGGGTGTGGGGCCCGCAGCCTCGCGCCGGCACGCCCCCCGCGCCCTCGGCCCCCCCCTCACCCCGCGCCGACGAGTCTCGCGCGGCCGGCGTACCCTCCGTCCCCCGTGCGTTCGCGCCCCGCGCGGCCGGCGTACCCTCCGTCCCCCGTGCGTTCGCGCCCCGCGCGGCCGGCGTACCCTCCGTCCCCCGTGCGTTCGCGCCCCGCGCGGCCGGCGTACCCTCCGCCCCCCGTGCCCTCGAGTCCCGCGTGGCCGGCGCACCCTCCGCCCCCCCGCGCCCTCGTGTAGCCCCGCGTCTTCACAACCACCTGCGTCACGTGAGTATATGGAAATAGTGGTTTATGATTATGACCCAAACTTTGCGTTTATTTGCGTCACTATCATCTTAAACGTAAAGTTTGGGTCATAAACAGAGGTCGGATTCTGCCGGCCATTCCAGGGCCGCATTTTGTTATGTTGATATATTTACAAAATGTGAATGCGAAAAATTACACACAACACAATCCACAGTAGTGGATGTTAGAGTAACGTCGTCATATTGGTGCTCTTGATATTCATGAAGCCAATTTTTTACTGTTGCTGGACTAACCGAAGGGGCTTGCCTAAACATATTTAAAGCAATGTAGGAAATGAATTACTTTTGTTGAGGAGTACGCTTATTTGCTAGTTTTCATAAAGATTGGATGCCAAGGAGATCAGTTTTCAGTCTTTCATGTTTTGTCTCATTATAATTAATAGGGTCCAGATTATCATTTCAATGCGGTGGCATAATCGGCAGAATCCGACCTCTGGTTATTAATCATTGTCATCGAACCTTTCACTCGCACTTATGGGCTTTACGGAGCTACACTAGTGAAGTGCGTTGCTATGATGGATGTATTGTCGACATAGGCGTAGCAAAGGGGGAATCCTTCTGGCCCACCCCAGAATTCAAATGAATAACAAGAGGCATCTATTTTAATGATAATGATAACACTGAATCCGTTTTTATTAATCAATAATCATAATTTTCTTGTGTCTCGTTTCACGAGTCCACTTCTTAAAAAGAAGGTAAATGTAGTCTAAATGTAATGCGAAAATTCGAGCTCGCTTCGCTTGCTCAGGTTTGGTTTTTAGGTCGCTATTTGCAACATCCTAATAATATTACAATAAAATTTCGAGCTCGCTTCGCTCGCTCTGGGATTTTGATAGTATTCCGTTGATCTCACTACATTGCAGTAAAATCTCGAGCTCGTTACGCTCGCTCTTGGCTATGATTGTATCACAAGGCCAAG
Source organism: Agonopterix heracliana (assembly GCA_963693445.1). Lineage (NCBI taxonomy): Eukaryota > Metazoa > Arthropoda > Insecta > Lepidoptera > Depressariidae > Agonopterix > Agonopterix heracliana. The sequence continues at coordinate 3,756,469 of OY856308.1, forward strand.
GGGTCCTTGGAATCATTGCAATAAAATCTGAAGCCCACTTCACTAGCTCCAGGATTCAGTGAAATCTCTCTAGGTATTGGGTCGTGTCACCAATCTTTTCATATTACTGTAATAAAATTTCGAGCTCGCTCAAGATTTTAGGTCATAAAATCTGGTGCTTGCTACGCTCGCTCCGCGTTTTACGTTTAGTTGCGGTGACCGAACCTGTGCTTGCGCCCCCCTGGGAAAAAATCATTGCTACGCCTATGATAATCGATACAATAAAACAATACTATGTTAAGTTGGAAAATAACATCATGGTGCAAGATAGTGCGGTTCAGAATTTATTATAATAGTTGCAATGGTATAATCGCATCAACTATTTATACTAACTTATTTTCACCACGAGCAAAAATGTACCTACAGCAGGTAAACGACTGTCGATGTCGCCGGACTGTGAGCGTTTATCGACAAGCGAAACATGTGTTCCGCATCCTTGTTGAAATAATGGTTTATGATACAAACTTTGCGTATGTAACGGCGCGACATTTTTTAATAGCTTCGCTGTCTAGGAGATGGCATGCCATTGAGTTTGAACATAAAAGATTTCACCACCCTCATCTCAGCAAAAAACCTTAATCCTTATACACTACGTACGACACCACCGGAATAAATCGGCTGATATTTTCATTACATTATTCTTTGTTTATTACAGGCCTATTTCCAGGATCCGACTTAGACAGTCTATCCGAAGAAGAGATGCGCTTTTTCTTCTCCAAAGCTGGCATATCAGATACCGATCTACAAGACCCGGAGACCAGGCAGTTCTTATACGACATTATCAACACACACGGCGGCCTGGACGCAGTGAAGGCGGAGCTACACGACTTCAAGCCAGGCAAAGGTTAATATTACACACTATACTAAGTTAAATATAAGAGCAAGCGACCAGGCAGTTCATATACGACTTTATCAACTCGCACGGCGGCCTGGACGCAGTGAAGGTGGAGCTGCACTACTTCAAGCCAGGCAAAGGTTAATATTACACACTATACTAAGTTAAATATACGAGCAAGCGACCAGGCAGTTCATATTATATGACCCGAACTTTGCGTTGCGCCAATTTTTATAGCGTCACTGTCATCTTAAAGCGTCTAAGTGGCGCAGTTTTAAACGTTATGTTATGTCATAAGTCATTATCATCGAACCTCTCGATCGCACTTACGGACTTTACGGAGCTGTACAAGTGATGTGCGTAACTGTGATGGATGTATTGTCGGTACAATAAAACAAAACGATGTTATGTTAAGTAAAATAGCTATGACAGTCCAAACGGAAGACAGGTAGCTACTCAATCATAAAGCGGCGGTTCGATTCCTTGCCTGTACCACTAAGTTCAACGGAATTTATGTATTTATCATTATCAGTAGCTCGGCCGTGAAGGAAACCATGTCGTTTGGAAACCTGCGTACCCAAGAATGGAAAAAAAAGAGTTCAGGTGTAGGTATGAGTATGCTCGTAATTGACCAGCCAACAATAATCTGTAATAATAAGTGAAGTTTGAAAATAACGTTTTTATGGTGCAACATGAAAGAGAAAGTAATATTGAAATTCATTATTATAGACGCGAAGTGGTCATATTGCGCTTAAGCCCTATTTATACCAACTTATTTTTACCACTTGCAAAATGTGGGCGGACTTTGAGCGTTTATTGACAAACTTAGTTTAAAAAAAATAGTGGTTTATGATTACGACCCAAACTGTGAGTTTGTAAAGGCACGATTATAACAAAGAGATTTAATTACAAGTTTAAATCTCTTTGGATTATAATGAGTTGATAAATATCAAAAGCCGGTATGTCCCCACCTCTAGGAAGTACCATTAAACTCAATAAAAATAATTTTTATTATGTTTGTCGGGACCCATTTGAGTAGATACGTCCCTTCAAACTCAACAAATATTAATTTTTATTGAGTTTGAAGGGACGTATCTACTCTGATAGGTCGATTCAAACTTAATAAAAAATATTTTTATTGAGTTTAATGGGACTTCCCAGAGGTGGGACATACCGGCGTTTGATATTTATCGACTCACATTGTCTCCCCTCCCCACAGCATCACGAGTTCCCACCCCCGCCCCCCGCGCGCGCCGCGCCCCGCAGGCCTCCACAGCGTGAGTACACTACTTTTATCACATACTAGTGTTTACCCGCGACTTCGTCCGCACAAATTATATACCAGATTTTAAGTCAGATCATAAGCTATCAAACAAAAAAAGTTAAAAAATCAGTTCAGTAGTTTTTGCGTGATGCGCGAACAAACAAACACACAGACAAACAGACAGACAAAATTTCTAAAAAAGGTTGATTTCGAGTCAGGGATACCTAAAAACCATATCGTAATCTTTTTTTTGTAATTATCTTCAATGTACAGACACACACACACACAGTTACAGTTTTATAATAGTTTAGATTAGATTATTTAATAGTTACCTATTATACTTTACTAGAGTTTACCCGCAACTTCGTCCGCACAAATAATATACCAGAAGCCGTAACATGCTACATGGGTTACCTACGGCTGTATCACGTCTTTTATCTCGTTCGTTCGCGCGCACGTAGAAAGAGAGTGACGGTTTGATAGCGCTGTATCACGGTGACATGCTACCCATGCTGAATCCGTAGCATGTTACACGTGATACGGCTGTATCACGTCTTTTATCTCGTTCGTTCGCGCGCAAATAGAAAGAGAGCGAAGGTGTGATAGCGCTGTATCACGCTGCCATGCTACCTATGCAGATTTTAAGTCAAATCAGAATCTTTCAAACAAGAAAAGTTTTATCCAAATCAGTTCAGTAGTTTTTGCGTGATACACTATTAATAGCTTATCTGACAGATCGTGTGACATATTTTGTATGAAAGATATGCCAAACGAGCTGTCAGATAATAGCTGCTAAGAACTTATCAAGAAGTAGTGAAACAAGCTCTAACTATGTATAATATAATATTCCGTTGTTTACAGCCCCATCCCCCTCCGCCGCCGGCTCGTACCTTACCAACCACAGAGTATTTAGTATTAAATGTTGTTATGTAGTTGTAAAAATATATGTATTTTTTTTAGTATTATGTACTTATAGAAATACATTTTGTATTGTCGTTGTTATTATGTAATTAATTAAATATATGACGTCGTTAAATCTTTTTTATGTATAATCCTTAGTTAAAATTTTAAATATAATTTTAATAGAAGCCGTGGTGGTCCAGTGGCGAGTAACCTTGCCTGCCGTGCAGGAGGCGATGGTTCGATCCCCGTCCAGGCCGACTCGTACCAATGTATTTACGGAATTTATGTACGATTTGTAACACCACTGGCTTTTCGGTGAAGGAAAACATCGTGAGGAAACCTGCATGCTTCAATTTCGAGGCATGTATTGTACCCACTGTCCATTATAAGTGGCGACGGGCTCACCCCCCGTCACACTGGACAGAGTTTCGGTACTACTGGTGAAACGTGGATGTTCTGAGGTTTCAGAATATCTCTGACTACCCCTCGGGGAATATAGTCGTTAGCATATGCCTATGCCATGCCTTATTTAAATAATCGTCTGTTAGTGATTGTGTAATTTCTGAACGACTTAACTGATTAAGGTCATAATTATTCCATTAGTTTTATTTGTAGTACAGAGATAAGAACCTACACTTCGCCTGCTTGATTCAAGCCACCCGCGCTAGACAGCCAAGTCGCATACGTCGCGCGTATCATTTCTCTGTCTATGGTAATACCATAGCATAAATATATTAGTTCTTACAGTATGGCAACGCTGGTAATACGCCGCGCCCCGCCGCCGCACCGGTACTTACTTAGTCATGCGCAGTCGATCCCAAAATCGCTTCCCCCCGCTGTTGCTCTGCGCAAGTACATCCGTTGCCGTACTGTGAGGACTAATACGATTATCTCTGTGCTAATATAGTTATGCTGTGGTAATACCTAATCGTTGAGACGCCATTGACCGACGGCGGGCTAATACAAAAAACTTGCAAAAAACTAAGCTTAGTATGGGAGTCGTTCGCCGCGTCGACGGCGGACGGCTTCCCATACTAAACGTGCTTTTTGTATGGGCCCGCCGCCGTTGTCGGTCAACGTTTCTCAACCCTTATTAGATACATTTTTGCGCGTACCGTCTGGCAGTGGGGAATAACATACATACTTACATAAGCTCACGCCATTGGGGTATGGGTAGGATTGCCAACCGTCCCGCGAGAGGAGAGGTGGGACGTTCCTTTTCTAGACCCTTAGAGGATGCGTCCCGCGATAGATGTGTGCGGGACGCCTATTGTCCCGTTTACCGGCTAACCTTTCCAGTAGAAGTAGACTCGGAAGAAATGATTTAAAACTTTATTAAGTTACTTTTCTAATTTATGCATTATACGGTGCATAGGTCGTAAACAGGAAAAGCGTTCCGTGATTTTAGCGCGGCGAAGCGGCATTCGTAGTGATTACTTGTTCAGTGGCGGCATTGTCAGTTCACCTCTTTCCTGTGGACTTCTCTGCTTTTTCTGCGTCTTTCCATTGTCTTCAAAAACTCCAAAGAACATGGATCTAAATATTCCAAACTTCTTGCCAAAGAACCATCAAAACGTCGAATGCAAACGTTATGTGAAAACAGAAGAAAATTAAAATTAAATAAGATTTAGCCAAAAGGTCTAGTAACCAGGCTAGTAAATAAATTGAAAAAAAAAACAAATCAAAATGCAGCGTTGCCAGACCTACGGATTTATCCGTAGATCTACGGATTTTTGGCCTGGTCTACGGATCTACGGATTTCAATGGCAAATCTACTAATTTTTAGAAATCTTCTGAATTCCTTTCTAAAATGTCAATTTGCTGCATACAATGATACCCAGCCGATGCAAAGCCGCTAAAAAATGGAACGAATGTTTACTTTTTTGGATATTTGACTGTGTTTCGTAAAATATGGATCGTCCCTACTCTTTTCTATCTCCTTCCTTCTATTTTCTGTCACCATGCAGACACGACAGAAATATTTAACTGTAACATGTATGACAAAAGGATTGACACAGATTGATTTTAAATTAAATTAGATTAAATTAAAAAGTATTTATTTGTCTCTTAAAACTGTTACCCAGCCGCCCAGCCGCAGCAGTGCAGTGCAGTTTTCACGTTGTCTGGGCATTGTTTTCGCTTAAACTTGTATAAGTTTTCATTTTCTTTGCCAAATTAGAGCGATGTTTTGGGTCAGTCTACTTCAAAATAGTCAGATAAAGCATTAAAAAAAGTTTGTAGATCTACGGATTTTTCAAGAGGTCATCTACGGATTTCTCCGGATTTTTGAACCTTGACCTACGGATTTCTAAAATTTAGATCTGGCAACACTGTCAAAATGTCAATGTCATTTTCTTTCATTTTTCGTCATTCGTGGACGCGAGCTGCGAACTGTTGCAAAATATTGTGAAATGAAAGTAAATGTACCTATAAATTATAAGTTAGTTAGTAATGTTCATTAATTGACACCCTTCTATAATGGAGGACGTATCATCTAAATTTAAAGTCGGTGTGACTTCGACAGCCATCGCAATAGCGTGTGCTGGAGTCACTTACGCGTTTCTAAAACACAAATACAGGGTCAGAGACGCTGTTAAAGCTCTTAATTATTTAACTATTGAAACTGTGAGTGATGACATAACCTGCGGGGAAGTGGTCAGTGAGTTACGAAGGTCAGTTTTATTTGTTTACTAAATTATAACCTATAAAAAAAGTAGCAGAGTGCAATGGACAACATTTTTCTTTTTAAGAAAGGTACTAAAATTCGAAAACCGTTTGGAGATTAACACTCAGTTGCAGAAACGCTCATTAAAGTTAATCCTCCATTAAATCTCTTGCTACCACTTTTTGTCTTGTTAACATAGTAAAAGCTATATAGCAACAGATTTAATCTCATAGGCGAAGTATTTTTCGCTTACGCTGATAGAAGTAACATCAGTGTAACCGCGTATGAGACAGAGATAGTCATAAAATCCTATACAATTTGTATGAAAATAGATGTCCGACTCCGGAGTCAGACAGCCGTCGTAGAACAAAAAAGTGGCTACGTCGATAAGGACAGCAATAAGTAGCGATCTCCTTTTTTAACTAGAGCGAATTTGCTATCTGCATCTCTTACTGAGTGATATGACAAGACACATGCTTTCTTCTAGTTCCTTCTCTTTCTACGTTTAATCTAGATTAACTTTTGACGTCCCGGTCACCCAAAATGTTAAACTGCTCTGCATCCCGAAGTCCGCCCGCCGGCGAAAACCGGTTTACACAAGAACGACTGATTTCAACTGCTAATATCTTTGAACTTAGACCAATCAGTGATGAGTATTGTACACCAATGGAAAGCTTATATCCTTAGCTGATCACTTACCAGTCTATACAAGTGAAAATAATCCCTAGAATAAAGAAATAAAGTACAGAATGGCTTAGAGTCATAGGTCGCGATATTGCGACTTCGGGACGTAGAGGATCGAAATCAGCTGACCGGATATCGCGACTCCGGGACGTCAAAGGTTAAGGATCCAATGAGATTGCATGAAATCTCAGAGCTGAGATTTTATGCAATCTTATTGGGTAATAAAACTCCCTTTCCTCGCTCTGCATCTGTGGACAGGCACCCATGATGGAGGATTAACTATGAGTGTTTCTACAACCGAGTGTAAGTCCTACAAAGCTTATACAAAAATTTACAGATTTTTCTATATATTACTTCATGAGTTATTTGAAAAATACTGAATAATTAATTTCACAATGAACTGGGATGCATTTCCTTTGCCTGAATCTAATCATTGTTTGACATGGTAAAAGTTTAGTATCCTTATCGGTGAAAGCTTAAAGTTTATGGTAAAAGTTTAGTATCCTCATCGGTGAGAGTTTAAAGTTTATGGTAAAAGTTTAGTATCCTTATCGGTGAGAGTTTAAAGTTTATGGTAAAAGTTTAGTATCCTTATCGGTGATAGTTTAAAGTTTATGGTAAAAGTTTAGTATCCTTATCGGTGAAAGTTTAATCAAGCCAATCCTAGGCAAGAGTTTAGGGGGGAAATGGGGGGTTTCCTCACTCCCCCCTCTGCCATGGAGGGATCACCTACAAGTATATCTCTAAACTCGGTCCGAACAGAGATATAAAGGTTTGAAGTGAATAATGAATTTATTTTCAACTTCAAGCCTTTATATCTCCATTCGGACTTAGTTTAGAGATATGCACTAAATAACAAGCTTTGTTTGTTACTTTATTCTGGAATATTCAAGTTTGGTTGATGGTCGCGCCAGCAAAATAGGTGAAAATATGGTGTTACCTTCCATACAATAACTGGTATTGTCTTTTCTTTTTCTAATAACACTCTGTTGCAGAAACGCTCATTAAAGTTAATCCTCCATTAAATCTCTTGCATTTTTTTAAAATAATTAAATGGACTTCTTGCTTGTGTTAGCACCGCATTTCCGCCAATGTCAAGTGGTTTGAGGGAGTATCTATCCAATCTCGTGGATAGTTTTTGAGTAAGAACAACTGAGAAGGATTGTGGAGCCTCATGGCAGGCTGAAACGCGACCCACGCAAACACCACGCGTAAGACAAGTGTTCGGGGCAAACCCTGCAACGTGACTACTTTTGCTAGCTTTTACTATGACAAAAACACAAAAAGTGACAGCAGGAGATTTAATGGAGGATTAATTTTAATGAGTTTCTGCAACTGACCCTAAGTTAAACAACAACAACTGACCAAAAGTGTTTAACCACACTCCTTTGTTTAATAATTTTATTATTTCGATAAACAGAAGAGCAAAGGCACACAGAGCCATAGGGTTTGACTGTGAGTGGGTCACCGAGCAGGGCAAGAGGCAGCCCGTGGCGTTGGTACAACTGTCCACTTTTGACGGCCTCTGTGGTCTATTTAGATTGAACCTGCTTAAAACTGTTCCTAAACCGTTGAAGGTAAAGTAAACTATTTTCTACTTTTCATTTCAAGCCTTATCAGGTCGTTGCAAGCTATAACCTGATGATATTAACTTTTTTTGTATTTCCTATGTCTCTTATTTCCACACTATTGACAATATTTTCATTTATTTGTATCCCTATTTTCCACACTATTATCAATATTTTCCATACATATTTTTCTTTTTTCAAATTTCTGCATTCTTAAAGAGAATGTTAGAAGTTGTAGCAATGGTTTTCAGTTTATGTATTTATGAATGTATTTCTTTCCAAATCATTATAATTGCTATTTCCTGTTTTTTATTATTTGAGTCGTTTGGTATCAAATCGGCTATATTTCCAGACAAAATATATTTATAATAGACAAACGAAATATTTATCTTTCATTCTTTTTAATACAAATATATTATCACTAAAAAAAGACAATCCCGTTTGGCATACAAAACTGGTAAATTAAAATTGGAATTTTATAAGAAATCCCACTGCAGAAAAAGATTATTTCCATTTCATTGGGAAGTATGGTATTCCTCCTGTTTTGTTTATAATTTTAGCTATCATACTGTATTTTATTTGTTCTTTGATTATACTCATTCGTTAGTAGTGCAAAGATTTGAAACTGATACAGTTCACATCATAGGCCATGTCTTTTATATACCATTTATGAATAAACTGTTATTTGTATTATACAGGACCTTCTGGAAGATGAAACAATATACAAAGTGGGTGTAGCAGCATGTGATGACGCGAAGTACCTGTTCGCGGACTACACTGTGAAGCTGCAGTCCACGCTGGACATCCGACACCTGGCACAGCTTAATGGATATAATGCTGGGGGCCTGGCTTCCTTGTCCAAAGCTTTGTTGAGGATCATTTTGGATAAAAGCTGGAGGGTAAATATGCTTTTGACACCTTCTTGGTTAACGGAAGAGTGGTGGACTCAAAAAGCCTTTGATAATTATAATTTTAAAATTCTGGCTCCATGGTGGTGTCAATGATTTTGCCAATCTCCAGTATAAATAGCAAATGTGCTTGACGTTGTTCAGTAATAGATTTTTGGGTGATCTCACGGATTGTTTTTGAAAAAAAAAACACATGTGCCACCTCAAAATGGTGGGGCTTCGTGGCAGGCCGGAGAGCAGGCAACCGACACGCGACCGCCTAGTACCGACCTGCAACGCGACTCCCGGGCTTTGCTAGTGAAATGAGAATCAATCAATCTCCTGGCTTGTTCCCTATTTGGGGTCAGCCCTCCTGATATTTTCCTGTCACTTTTGGCGATTTTGCGTCATTTCTGGCGTTAAGCCCATCGTCAACATATCCTTCGAGACTGTTCGCATCCAGGTGGTCGGTGGGCGTCCTCTACGTCTTTTTCCCTCTTCTATGGCCATCACCTGTCTAGTCATATGGTTCTCGCTTCGGTGCATAACGTGTCCAAACCAGTGCATTTGATTTGACTTCAGCGACTTTAAAGGTTCCTCGGATATACTCATTTCAGATTGTATCTATCCTTGTAACACCACCCGGCGCAACATAAGTAAGTAAGTTATAGCCTGTAGAATCCCACTGCAGGGCAAAGGCCTCCTCTCACGAATAAGGGTGAGAGGGAGCGGGCCATACTCCACCACGCGGGCCCGGTGCGTGTTGGTGGAGGCAAGTTAGTGGTGAAATGTGAATATTCTAAATAATGCTATTTTTTATCCTTGAAGATAGGATTACTCAGGGAATACTTATCTAACATGAATGGTAACACAATCACATTGCGTCTCAGCAACGTAATCCGCCGTGTACTACCAGCAACGTCATATGCCGGGGTCCACATCCATTCTGGGTACCCTTAGGCAGGATTGATTTCTTTCACAGGAAGTAAAAAGTATTGGTGTGTGGTTGAAATTAATTCATAAGCATATGTTGGAGTTTACCCAAAGTGTCGATAGTGTCATTGACCTTTGCGTTTTACTTTAAAGACAAGAATTTTATCTTACGACAAAAAAAAGGCGGAGAATAACGCGGGGGAGTTTCCCGCGCGTGATTCATTATTCTGTGAGGTCCATTATCTTTATACTAAACATAATTTCGATAAGACTCGAAATTTTTTATGGATTAATGAATTTTCTTCTTATCGTGTGGGCAAGTTCTGGTGTCAGAGTTTAATCAAACCGCTTTACGGCCTCTGACATGGTCGGGCCGCTGGCCACTAATTAATGAATTATAATATTTTAAAGAGACCATCGGTGGCCCATTATGAAAACTTTCAATCATGATGACTAAGGTTGTAATTCGCACGCACGACATGCCATTCTAATTTATGTAAGCATGTAATTAATTAATTGACGACCCGGTTGGTGTAATGGTTACCACGCCGGAATGCCAAACCAGGGTCCTGGGTTCGAATCCCGGTTCGGTCATGGATGTTATATGTTCGTGCCGTTGTTGTATGGTTTCCATAATAAAAGCATAATAAAAGTGCTAGTTTGGGATCATTACAATGTATGTGCCTGTGAGCGTTATTTATTTATTTATTAATACCAGCTGCAACTGCATGGTCTATTCTATTCAATTTTGATTTAATGGCGTTTCCTTGTTAGATTTCGCCAGTGTCAAGTGTTGAAGATATATAGGTATTATATATTCGATGTTGTACGGTAATTGGATATGGCGATCTCAAAGACTCGTCACACACTCGTTACCGCCATAAAACGGCGGAGCCACGTGGCCAATTAACTCGCAAGCCGAACGCGTCTACTCGGGACCCCCTTAGCCACGCGACTCCTATATTAGAAGTCTACCAATCCGCAAAGGGCAAGGGGTGGACTAACGCTCAGTTTGAGTTGTGCTATGACAACTGTCAAGGTACAACCAACGTCCACAACATCAAATTCACCAATTTAAGAAAAAGATACCTCAGGACAATCTACATCTACAATCTGGGAGTGTAACAACACTAGATTGATCTGTAGATTGTCCTGTGGTATCTTATCCATCTTATCCATCTAAATTAAAGTTCCTAGAGAACTGTTGTTCTCTAGGAACTTTAATTTAGATGCATCAATGGGTGCATACCAAGCAAGCCACATGCAACACGTCACACGTTTTGCTGAATGTCCAAGAAAAAAAACGAAAGTTTTTAAAGGAAAAAGGAGATTAAAAAAAACCAATGTTTATTGCATTGACGTAGAATACTATGAACGCTGTATCTAGTACAAAATTCTCGAAAAAAGTGTTCGAGAACCTACACAAACCTACAAAATAATCATTGAAAATCATTTGAAAATGCTGAAATTCTTTTTCATTTTGCTTGCGTAGTTTTTACCCCATGGCGGCAAGGCGTGCACCGCGTGCACGTCGTCGACCGTTCGGACAAAGACTGTCGCGTAATTAAGTATCTTTTATACGTTTTAGGTCTCTTTTGTTTCGGACACTTTTGAGCGCGGACCCTTCGTCCAGTAGATGGTCAATGGTTTATTGTATGCCATCAGTTTATGATACTCTATCCACAGGTCCGCTGCAGCGACTGGGGAGCTGACGAACTGACAGACAGACAGACACAATATGCAGCAGCAGACGCACACGTAGCCATCAAGATGTTTGTGAACCTCATCAATGATCACGGGAGACAATCCTCGTGGTGGTTCAGTAGGAACAGAGACGATGCTTGGAACAAACTGGACGATATTTGTGCAAAATTTGTTGATGTTAATTTTAAAACGAAACAGAGTGTTAAGAGGAGCGATTTAACGTGAGTTGATTTGTTTTATTATGATAATGTAAAGTGGACAATGCAATAACTACTATAGTGAAAAAATTATAATATACAGGGTCCTTCTTAATATGCTGACACTTTTTTAAGGGGATGATCAGACCGTCAAATTGAACAACTTTCTCTATGGGACCGACATCGAAATCGCAATAAAAAAATCAGCTGTCCCATACAAAACTGCAAACGTACTCGAGCCAAATGTATGGGACAACAGATTTTTTTTTCGCGATTTCGATGTTGGTCCCATAGAGAAAGTTGTTCAGTTTGATGGTCTGATCATCCCCTTAAAAAAGTGTCAGCATATTAAGTTGGACCCTATATTGGGTAAGCTAGGGGGAAGCTCAGCGATTGTGACAGGTCAATCAAGCAAAGTTGTTTACTTTAATGGTCTGATCATCCCCTTAAAAACTGTCAGTATATTAAGAAAGTCCCTGTATAATCATTTTTAATTTTGGAAGAACATTGGAAGGTGATTCATTTTTTAAATGATGCAATTTTACCAGAAATACAGCTGATGCAATCTTATCGAAATTTTGTTACAACTTCCTGTAAACATTGTATAAGTATTTATGAAATTATAACTGATTTTATGCAATGCCAATATTCATCTGATTTTATATAGAGGTCAGAAGATTTTATGCAATGCTACGAACAAATAATTTGTTCGTAGATGCAATGCTTAAAGTTCATCCTCGTAATTTTACAAATACGTAAAATATCTAAAACGTAACTAAATACCAACAGATGTAGCAAGTTTCTCTGAACATATTTAGGGTCTGTTATTTAAAATCCGTCTCCCTATGCTACTCTTACTCTGCTTCTAACTAATTTTCACTCCCCTTCCAGACCAATATTCGCGAATTTAATGAAGAAATTTAAACAAAACAAATACTAGTCAAAAAAAGTAATAATAAGCCGATAGAATAAAAAGAATAATAATTTGTAGATGCAAAGAGAAGAATAAAGATAAAGACGCGACAATGTTGAGTAAAAGGTACCCGCACGCGACGAGGTCCAAGCCTCTGTACCATAACTGTTTTCTGGAGGCGCCTGATGGAGAGATGCTGTGCACTTGTGATAATAAGAAGGCTTTGTGGTAAGTTTTAATCTAAATTTATTTTTAAAAGATCTTTACTGCCTCGTTTTGTATGCTGGAACGCTGATGCTTAGAAATACCTTTGTAATCCGGAATGCTGATCCACGCAACTCCCTTAGTATGCTGATACGCGCTACTACCTTAATATGCTGATACGCGCATCTATCTTAATATGCCGGAACGCTGATACGCGCGACCCCCATATTATGCCAACATTGTCTCCTTGTTTAATGATACTCGTAAATAACAAATGTGTTTTATTTTGCCTATTTATACACAAATATGGAAATAAGGAGGCATATTCGGCCTAGGACAAACATAGTTTGGGAAACGCACAGCTGCTTCAAAATAAAACACGGAATATGCCATTTTGCCAAATTTTATTCATTAACAAGATGATGTGTAGGAAAGGGCGGGAAACTTCGAAGATAGTGGACGTAGTTTTTCACTTTTATTTCATAATTAATCTTTAATAGTGAAAAGGATTGGTGTTAAGTAGTTTTAATTGTGTATATATTTATTTTAATCGTAGTTAGTGTAGTTTGCTGTATATTATTGGTAAGTTTTCTTAATTATATGTAAATATGAGCGACCCGCCCGAGGACCCTGGTGGGACATCAAGACCTTCAATTTTTCCACGTAATGATGCGCAGAATAATATTGATATTCTTATAACAGCATTAGAATCCTCCATGGATACTGATTGCTCTGTTTCAGACTCCAATAAACTGAAAAGAAAAAGAGTACAACATAGGATTTGCAACACATGTAATCTCAAAAAAAGAAAAAATGGCGGGAAAAAACAAAACAGTTCAAATGATTGCCAATGTTTAATAGAAAATAACAAAGAGTCTATAAATCCCCAGCCACAGTCTCAAGATTCCAATCATGACACCAATAAAGTAAATGTTGAATCTTCTAAAACTCATGAGCCAGTTGGTCGATCCTCATACCAGGCTTCTGATTCAGCTCCTTACATTGTTCATGTACAGAAAGAAATTTCCAGTGAGAACAGTGGTACAATTCTCCACCCAGTAACTTTTGGCAGGTTTTTAAAAAAAACAGAAATACAGGGCATAGTTAATGGTAGTTTAAAACGGATCGGTCGTAACAGAATTAGTTTAGCTTTTTCAAATTTCACAGATGCAAATTCTTTCCTCAACCATAACTGTTTGAGAGTGGAAAAATATAAGGCCTTCATCCCTACATTCAATATTACACGAATGGGGGTAATTAGGGGCATTCCTAATGAAATGACTGATGAAGAAATTTTATCCAATATTAATGTCCCATTAGGATGTGGACCGATACTTAAAATTAGACGATTTCGAAGGAAAGTGAAAATTAATGATAATATTCAATAACGGGCAAGTGTTACCCTCAAGAGTATATATGTGTTATTCCGCTCTGAAAGTAGAACTTTACATTTATCCGACTGTGCAATGCTATAACTGCTGTCGTTATGGCCATGTAAAAAATCAATGTCGTTCTACACCCAGGTGTTATAAATGTGGTCAAGGTCACTCTGGTGACTCTTGTAACGTAGAAGAGGATGACTATTGGTGTTGCTTGTGTAAAGGATACCACCAAGCAACCAGTAAAAAGTGCTTGGAATATGATAGACAAAAAGGAATCAAAGAAACAATGAGCAAAAGTTGTATATCATATATGGAGGCTGTTAAGCTGCATCCTCCAGTTTCTAAAATATCTTACGCTGATGCTTTATTAACATCATCATCCTCTCCTATCGTTACAAACCAAAATAAATCTTTCACAAAATCAGTTCCTGACCAAAGTCATCAGTCATATAAAAAAACAGTTTTCATTAAACCTAGGTCACCTCCTAGACTTGGCAGTAGTTACGATCGTGCTGCTCATGACGATATAATTAGAAACCCTTCCCTTTCGCCTTCTAAACCGGTTTTCCATAGTAAAAATAATATTTATAATGACAATAATGATAATACTGCTCAAATCATCAAATCTTTAATACAATTACTTTCTCAGACGAATAACAATCTTTCACCGTCCCACGTTGCCCTAATTATTGATACTCTGTATCAAATAACAAACAATAATGGATCAAGCGGCTCATACAGTTCAGTGGAATTGCCGGAGTCTAAACAAAAAGAAACATGAATTAATTCAAATCATCAATGATCATGATCCTTCTATTCTTTGTCTCCAAGAGACATGGTTTAAACCGAAATCAATTTTCAAGATTTCGGGTTATTCTTGTGTAAGGGATGATAGGCCTGATGGGTATGGTGGAGTCGCTATACTCATAAGGAACTCCCTCCCTTATTCCCTTCTTTCTCTTCCTCCCCACAGTGATGACTTATCTGTTGTTGCTGTGGTTGTAAATAGTATTTGTTTTATATCTGTATATTTTACCTCTCCAAGTGACAGTATTTTTAATGAACTTAATAATTTATTTAATTTTCTGCCTAGACCATTTATATGTTTAGGCGATTTTAATTCTTCTCATGAAGTATGGGGTTGTTCACGTACTAAACCTTATGGGGAAAAGCTATTAGAATTAATAGATTCTCAAATCTTATGTATCTTGAATGATGGTTCACCAACTCGACGTCCACATCCTCAGGAAGGTTCAAGTGCTCCGGATTTATCCTTATGTACTCCTAGCCTTGCCTCCTCTTTATCTTGGAGACCTATCGATTCTACTTATGGCAGTGATCATTTTCCATTACTTATTACTCTTCCCTTTACAAAGCCCATAAAACAGTTGAGACAGCCACGAATCAAACATAAGTTGGTAAATGCTGATTGGGACTTGTTTAAAAGCCGAGTCGAACAAAAAGTTATAACCCTACCAGAAATAAATGATACTAATGTCCAAAGTAGTTCTGACCTGTTAGTAAAAATCTTGACAGAAACAGCTGATGAATTATTCCCGAAAAAAAATAGTGGTCCCAATAAGATTCCTTCTCCACCATGGTGGGATGAAGAATGTACCAAAGCTGTTAAAGATAGGAAGGAAGCAGAAAGGCAGTATTGTGATGTCATGTCAGATGAACATTATGAAAATTACATGCAAGTGGCCAGTTCTACACGTGAATTATTACAAAAAAAAAAGTTTGAAGGTTGGCATCGTTTTTGTGAATCATTAGGTCCTAAAATAAGCCCCACTATCGTTTGGAAAAATATTCGAAGATTTAGATCTGCTTTCAATGACACACAACAACACAAGATCCCTACTGTCTTAGCAGAGCAAATAATGGATAGATTGGCTCCTCCTTCTGTTCCGGAACAGCATATAAATATCCCTTTACAAATCCCACCACATGTTTCTTTTGTTGAGAATCCTAATACTATTGATCTTAACTCGCAATTAACAATCAATGAGTTGAAGGGTGTACTTTCTGTAGTCAAGGATACAGCACCAGGTGAAGATGGAATTCCATATTCATTCTTATCACATATGGACGATACTGGTCTTCATTATTACCTTTCCTTGATAAATGCTGTTATGGTCTCTGGACATATCCCACAGTCCTGGAGGACACAAACACTCATACTCTTGTTAAAGCCTAACAAAATAAATTCCGATCCAACATCCTACCGTCCAATAGCATTATCTTCTGTATTAGCTAAAATATCGGAACACTTAGTTAAAAATAGACTAGAATGGTTTTTAGAGCATAATAATAGCATTTTATCAAATAACCAATTTGGTTTCAGGAAAGGTAAATGCACTTTTGACAGTTTGGGAATTTTTACCACAGATATAAGACTAGCCCTCTCTGGAAATGACTCTATAGTTGCAGCATTTCTAGATATAACCGCGGCATATGACAATGTCAATATTGCCATTCTTACGAAGAAACTGAAACTAATAGGTGTCCCAAGTATTTTGACGAATTTTATTGTAAATATGTTAGTAGAAAGATTTATTAAGTATCCTTTAGAATTAAGTGATACTGTCTTACACAGAACTGTTTGGAAAGGGTTACCCCAAGGTTCGGTCCTGAGTCCAATATTATACAACATCTACACCTTTGACTTAGAAAGTTGTTTGAATCAACATGCAAAGATTTTACAATATGCCGATGATTTGCTTTTATATGTTCCCGGTCACTCTATTAGCGAGATCAGTGAAACTTTAAACATTGCACTAAATAATTTAAATATTTTAATAATGGCTTAGAACTTTCGCCATCTAAAAGTACTGTTGTTTTATTTACTAGGAAAAGAGTAAGACCTGTAGTTAATGTTAAGTATGGTGAAACACCTTTACCAGTAAAAGACCAGGCAAAATTTTTAGGAGTGATTTTAGATTCGAAACTTACTGGCCACCCGCATTGTGATTACATTATAAAACGATGTGAGCGTAATCTCAACATTTTAAGGTGTCTTACTGGTGTATGGTGGGGTGCACATCCTTATACAATGCGTCTTATTTATAACGCAATAATTAGAAGTGTTCTAGACTATGGTACATTTTTATTAACTCCAGGAAACATAGGTGCTTTCAAAAAACTGGAATCAATTCAGTCAAAAGCTCTCAGAATTATAACTGGAGCCATGAGATCCAGCCCAATAAATTGCATGCAAGTTGAATGCTGTGAGCCACCCTTACATTTAAGAAGAGAATACATAAGCGATCGATTTTATTTTCGTAGTATACAGCTTAAATCTCACCCATTATTAAGTAAGGTACAGGAACTTTCGGAAGTCATTGATTCCTCTAGTTATTGGTCAAATAAAGACGCCACCTGCTTAGTTAAAAGTTATCGTAAATTCAAAAGTATTGAAAGTCCCACCTATCAATCTGATCGCCTTCCTATTTATGACTCTAATTATAGTTCTCTCATACATAATCCTAAAATTATTTATAACATCGGAATAAACAAAGAGGACAACCATTCAAATGCAGAATTTAATTATGTCTTAGATAGTAAATGGTCTGACTGGCATCACATATTTACAGATGCTTCTAAACATACAGGAAACAGTTGTGTTGGGGTAGGAACTTACCATTCTCAGTACAAAATTCATCAAAAAGTTAAGATGCCGCCGGAATGTTCAGTTTATACTGGAGAGTGTTACGGACTTCTAAAAGCGATTGAATATGTGCTTCTTGGAAGGTTAAAAAAAACTATTGTGTTTACTGATTCACTTAGTGCCCTTAAGTCACTTTCTAGGTTCCCTTTTAGAGCACATAAACAGTCTGCTATAATTTTTAATATTAGAGAATTATTATTTCGGTGTGTATTAAATGATTATATCATTGTTTTTGCCTGGATTCCGAGTCATGTTGGTATTATTGGAAACGAAAAAGCGGATCAACTGGCTAATGAAGCAATTAGAGATGGCGATCAATTGCCTTTTTTGAATTATAATCAGGACTTGGTCTCGTTATCAAAAAAATATTTACATGAAAATTGGAATCGAATATGGACTGGTGATACTTCTAAGGGGAAGTACTACAGGCTGGTACAACTCTCTATTCCGCGTAAACCATGGTTTAGTAAATTAAAGCTAGATAAAAAAACAACATCTATCATATGCAGACTTCGTTTGGGGCATGTGTGTACTCCAGCGCATTTAAATAAGATGAACATTGTTGCTGATCCTATGTGCTCTTGTGGAGCATACGGTGATCTTAATCATATTATTTTTTCCTGCCCATTATATGATCGTTCAGATTTCCTTTCTCAATTAATAGATTCCCATGTTCCTTTTCCTACATCAATTATTTGTTTATTATATTCTTGTAATTTTGATATATATAAAGTATTGGCTCGATTTATTGAATTAAATAATATAAAATTGTAAATATTGTACCTATATGTTATCCCAATCCTTTTCCATTCTTTCCTAACTTTGCATCCTTGTCCTTTCGTGTCGTTTCCCAAACTTTAGATCAGTGGCTAATGCGAAGGCAAAGCCAAAAAAAAAAAAAAAAAAAAAAAAAAAAAAAGATGATGTGCTTCGTTCAAATGTATTATACTAGAATTGAGAAACCTTTTTTTTAACATTTGGGAAATAATGACATATACTTCCTGTACAGCAGCAAGTAATTGATAAAAGAATAAATTCTTGAAAGTGTCTGTTGTAAAATGGTGGGGTAATATTTACAATTGGGGCGCAGGAGTTGGGGGGTGGGAGTTGGGGGGGAGGAAGAGGGGGGGAGGGGTATCCCCTGGTACCACTCCCCCCCCGCGGAGATGTATAGTTACCGAGATATATTAATTTAAAAATTGGTTGTGGGGGAGGGAGTGGGTGGGAGGAGGGAGTGGGAGGGAGGAGGGAGTGGGTGGGGGGAGGGAGTGGGTGGGAGGGAATGGGTGGGGGGGAGTGAGTGGGGGGAGGGGGCCGTGGGGGATTGGGGGGGGGGGGATTTATATTTTCGGGTGGATTAGGTAAACAGTAGCAATTCGGTTCTGGCACTCGCCGGCCGCTACCGCGGCACCGCTCGCTCCGCTCGCTCGGCTCGTGCGCTGTGGTCGCAAGAAACCTAACATGCTCGTCGCTTCGCTCCTCGCTAACCTAACCGTCTGAGTTGGAAAAGGGGGTTTCCCCATTCACTACCGCCCCCATCCACTCCGTCCCCCCACCCACTCCCCCCACCCACTCCCTCACCCACCCACTCCCTCCCCCCACCTCGGTAACTACAAATCTCCGCGGGGGGGGAGTGGTACCAGGAGGTACCCCTCCCCCCCCCCCCCTCTTCCTCCCCCCCCGACTCCCACCCCCCTACTCCTGCGCCCCAATTCTAAAGCCAACCCAATAATTTCCAGGTACGTAGAGAAGCAACTAGCGGACGTAGTTAAAGACAAGCCCCTAACGGTGCGCCTGCGCTTCGAGCCCGCCGGTCGGTCCGTGGGCGACGTGGGCCGCTACTACCAGCTGACCAAGGAGAACAAGTGCGTCGTCTGCGGCAGCACCAACTCTTATATACGCAAGAACGTCGTGCCTAGGGAGTATAGGAAGTATTTTCCAGGTTAGTTTAAGCCCTTCTTTTCGTGTCAGCATGAGTTATATTGATAATCAGCAGTGGCGGATACAGAAAAGACTAATTACAAAGACTAAAGACAATTAGAGCTTGATTTTATCGTAATAAAAACACAAGTCACAGAAGTAGCGTGATAATAAACTCGCAATTAGAGAGAGCTCGAAGGAGAATGTCGGCTTTGGCAGCCGTTGTTCTATCCCGTGCGCATACATATGGGGGGCCCCGCGGGCAGCACTGGGGGGCTTCGCAAGGGGGGCCGCGCGCCCCCTGCGCCCCCCGTCTGTATCCGCCACTGATAATCAGTGATTATTCATCACCCAGTGTATAGATTAGCTGACTGCCCAGGGTGAACTAGATAAACTCGGGCTTTGTCACTCGGGGAGGCTATTTCCTTGCACCCGGTTTGAGCCCAACAGATCATTATAAGGTGGCTTTTTTGTTAAAAGGATTTGTCGAAACGTTCTTAATAAAATACTACTATGTACAGAAGTTTCACTTCCATACACCGGGCACGAAAGTCGATAAAAATCTAAGGTTAAATCTAATTGGTGGGCGAACTTAACAAACGCATTTGGCATCTGTTAGGGCTCTTACATACGAGCGACAATTTGCGGTCACCGTGTGTCGCTCGTCTGTAAGAGCGCTTACTAAGAACATTTGCGTGATAATGACCCGCCGCCCGGTAATATGATTTAGATGTCAATGTCCGCCGCACCCGCGCCCCATGCACTGCAGCCGATACTGAGCCGTACGATTATACTAATTTTGTTAATCATCAATACCAATTACAAACATTGATAATGCAATCTGTTATCATTAACAATTGGTTCAGTTTCGCAAACTAATTTGAAATAACCTTATATAATGCGAGTCAAATTGACAAGCACAAGTTTGGCGAGGAACGTACATTTTTCTTCGCAGGATCAGGCCAGCGAAGATTATGGCTATGTACACTTGGCTATTCCAAAAAGTGTCAAACTTTGCTTTCATAATCACAAATTTCTT
Organism: Agonopterix heracliana; assembly: GCA_963693445.1. Taxonomy (NCBI): domain Eukaryota; kingdom Metazoa; phylum Arthropoda; class Insecta; order Lepidoptera; family Depressariidae; genus Agonopterix; species Agonopterix heracliana. The sequence continues at coordinate 3,777,273 of OY856308.1, forward strand.
TGTTTGTCTGTATATCCGCTATCTCCTGAACCACGCAACGGATTTAGATGTGGTTTTCACTGTAATTTAGAGAATTTCTTTCGGAAAGTTTATGCGTACTTATTTATATTGTAGATCCAACCCGGCCAAGCTGGGACGGGTCGCTAGTAATATAATATAGTACTCTGTGATAATATAGTAATTGTGAATGGTGCAGAGATAATGAAGGACCACTCCTCGCACGACGTGGTGCTGCTGTGCGTGGATTGTCACCAGAAGAGCAACATGCTCGACCAGGCGGTGCGCGAGCGGCTCGCCGCGCTCTGCTCCGCGCCGCTCTCCGGCCGCGGCGAGCCCACTAGATACACCGAGGATGCGGACTGCAAGTGAGTATTCATTAAATCATCATTTCAGCCGATGGACGTCCACTGCTGGAAATAGGCCTCTCCCAAGGATCGCCACAACAAGCGGTCCTGCGCTGCCCACATCCAACGGGTTTCTGCTTCAGATCGTCGGTCTACCTTGTTGGGTACTCACTGCCTACACACGCTGCGCTTTCCGATACGCGGTCGCCACTTGAGAACTATTCGGCCCCATCGGCCATCTGTTCTGCAAGCAATGTGTGCCCAACAGGGTATAAAAGATTCTTCGGTTAATGATCATCCGCTTTCATGAATCGTTCCACCAATCGCAATGAAATCAACCTATCTTTCCTTATGGTTTTAAATCTTGTTAACAGAAAGATTCGGTCCGCTGCACGCGCGCTACTCTCGACCAAGCACGTGCTACCCGAAGAGAGGCGCGCAGATCTCGAGACCATAGTGCTGCAGTTCTACCCGCAGGCCGACGAGATAACACGCGAGCTGCTGGAGCAAGCTGCGCTAGTACAAGTCGTGTTAGTATTAACGTAAATGGACTTAGGTTGCGGTTCCACTGAAGCGGTGCGGAGATGTGTAAAACTAAATGGAATTACTCAATTTTCCTCGCTTGACTCCGCTTGACGGAATCAAGCTATTTTATTAGTTGATTTTACACATCTCCGCTTCTCTCCGTTTTAAATATTGCCTGCTTGCTTAGTAAATTAAAAGTCAATTTAGTCTACAGGGTGAAATTGATATCATTAGCATAATTTTAAACGAAGAGTCTACCCACATCAAACTGAACAACTTTTACTATGGGAGCTATTTATTTCTTTATTCGTAGACGGGAGCAAAACGATTGGAACAAAAAAAAATCTGCTGTATGCAACATTTGAGTCGAGTAGGCACTGCAGTTTTATATGGAACAGCAGATTTTTTGTGCTCTGATCTGTTTGCTCCCATAGTAAAAGTTGGTAGTGGGTAGGCTCTTAGTTTAAAAGGATTAAAATGATATAAGTACCTATATAATAAAGTTTCTCGATATTTGCTATGATCAATCAATCAATATCTGCTCCCAGTAGATACGAGAACTCGGACTACGAGTCGCACGGCCTCAAAGTGGTGGAGCACTTCCTGGTGGAGGAGGGGGGGCTGCTCCGGCTGGAGGAGGTGTGGCGTGAACACTTCCTCTCTTCCATGCGGCCGCGCTACATGCCCGCGCTCTGGTCCGTCAAGCACAACGAGGAGAGGTATGTGACCACCAGAACACTGACACACACACACTGGAGGAGGTGTGGCGTGAACACTTCCTCTCCTCCATGCGGCCCCGCTACATGCCCGCGCTCTGGTCCGTCAAGCACAACGAGGAGAGGTATGTGACCACCAGAACACTGACACACACACACACACACTGGAGGAGGTGTGGCCTGAACACTTCCTCTCCTACATGCGGCCGCGCTACATGCCCGCGCATGTCAACGTTATGGAAATTATGCATCACTAGCTGTTGCCCGCGACTCCGTCTGCGAGAACCTTTAAAAAGTATCCTATGTGTTAATCCAGAACACCTTCTATCTTTGTGCCAAATTTCATCCAAATCCGTTCAGCCGTTTATGCGTGATTGAGTCACAAACATCCAAACATCTAAACATCGTCACAAACTTTCGCATTTATAATATTAGTGAGATTATAATAATAATAATTCTTTATTTCAGGCAGTTAGTCCATAAAAGTGTTAGTTGATAGAGTCATTATGAACGTGTGAGTTTCTAAAATCGCATTCCTGAATCGCCGCGATTTTTAAGCACAAGCGTTGACCGCGATTCAAACGGCGACACTGATTTATCTCTGAAACAGCATGGCGATAACGCGGCGATGTGGCAGCGATATCGTTCCGTCAACGCCTACGCTCGAAAATAGCTTATGTGATAGGATCACGGTATCACAGTGATACCTACAAACGCGTGGCGCCTATGAAGCCACTTAATGAGCGTTTTTCTTTTCTTTTTAAATTTAGTTCCTAAAATGCTCGACAGATGGCATGTTTATTGCTTTATAGAGCCGTTCGCGAGAACCTGTCAAAATCTTGTCAAGAATGTGCCTGCCTTTTTTTTGAACGCCAAGGGATCGAGCCCATATACAGCCAAGTCAGGCGTAAAAGTTTCGAATTTTCGTTTGAAATATTTAGTAAATAATGAAATATGCTATCAAAAGATGCCTTGGCATCTTCTTGATCATCTTTTCCCTCTTTATTATTATAAAGAAACAATTATTGAAATTTGACGTTTATTCGCAAAAACCAAAAGAAAAACGCTCATTTATCTATTATTTTTCAACAGTTTTGTTTATTGAGCCGTTTCTGAAATAAATACCTTTTAGGATCTTTACACTATACCAGTGCCATTCTCCTACGGGGGTAGGCAGAACCTTATCTTTAGGTACATAATAGTTTTTTTTTTTTCAGATTGCGAGTGCGCCTGGATGAAGGACGCTTGTCCAAACAGGATTTGAAGATGATCGGACTGACTAGGTGGCTGTGAATAAAACAATACTTATCCATTTACATGTAGCATTACTTAACAATTTTAAATATTTTATATATTGTGAAATAAAGAATGATCCTTTATGCATTATTTTCGGAAGAAATATCCCAGTCTTTTATTTATACTACCTAGTTATTACATCAGCGGCCGTGGCATGATGCGCGCCTTTTATCTCGTTCGTTCGCGCTCGCGAATCACTATCTCGACCAATGAGCGTTTTTCTTTTTGTTTTCTAGGGGATCGATAGATGGCGCTACGGTCTGTGCGAAGAAACGTCAACATTTCAAAAAGTGTTTCTTTAAAATAGTAAAGAGTGAAAAGATGATCAAGAAGATGCCAACGCATCTTTTAATTACATATTTCATTATTTACTAATCATTTTAATCGAAAATTCCAAACTTTTACGCCTGACATGGCTGTATGGGCTCGATCCCTTGGCATTAAAAAAAAAAGGCAGGCACAGACTTGACCAGATTTTGACAAAATCTCGCTTGCGGCTCTATGGGGCGATAAACATGTCATCTGTCGAGTTTTTTAGGAACTAAATTTAAAAAAGAAAAGAAAAACGCTCATTGGTCTTCGACCAAAGAAAATATTGTCTTCGACTATTTAACTTTCGGTGTGATGTACCTACTAAACCCGTTGCCTATTGCCTCGCCAGCGAAGTTACACCTACGAATAAAATGTACACTAACTTTCTCATACATGTGAAATCTATGAAATCTCTTAGAAAATGTTATGCAAAAATCTTTTTTATGCTAATGATTGTCAAAAAAGTGACAAACAAAAGTAGATTACACCGAGGACAGCAAAGTAAGAAAGGTCTCAGATCTCATGTAATGAGCGTTTTTCTTTTTGTTTTCTAGGGGATCGATAGATGGCGCTACGGTTTGTGCGAAGAAACGTCAACATTTCAAAAAGAGTTTCTTTAAAATAGTAAAGAGTGAAAAGATGATCAAGAAGATGCCATCTTTTATCTCTTTTAATGAAATATTTTATTATTTATTAGTCATTTTAATCGAAAATTCTAAACTTTTACGCCTGACATGGCTGAATGGGCTCGATCCCTTGGCATTAAAAAAAAAAGGCAGGCACAGACTTGACCAGATTTTGACAGGTTCTCGCTTACGGCTCTATGGGGCGATAAACATGTCATCTGTCGAATTTTTTAGGAACTAAATTTAAAAAAGAAAAGAAAATCTCTCATTGTCTCAATAGGGCTGCCATTGTATAATTTGATACAAAAACTGTATAATTAGGGTGGCTATTTGTATCCCGCTATTTTATTTTATGCTGGGTTTACATGCACGCCGTGCAGCCCGGCAAGCTTAGGCAATTCGCTGTACATCGACTCGTCTGTAAAGTGATTATTACTACTTAACTTTATAGAAGCCTACAGTACAGCGAATTGCCTAAGCTTGCCGGGCTGCGTGGCACGCGTATGAACGCACCTTTATAAACAGAACAGCATAGGTAGCATGCCGCAGTGATACAGCGCTATCACACCTTCGCTCTCTTTCTATTTGCGTGCGAACGAACGAGATAAATGACGTGATACAGCCGTATCACGTGTAGCATACTACGAGGGCAGTTCTGCATAGCTAGCATGCCGCAGTGATACATCGCTATCACATATTAGCTCTCTTTCTATTTGCGTGCGAACGAACGAGATAAAAGACGTGATACAGCCGTTTCACGTGTAGCATACGCATTTTACGATTCAATCAATCAAGAACGCTATCATAAAGAATTCAAAAAAATCTACTGGCAGCCCTGTGACTCAAGTGTCAACTTGACACAGTTTTTTGGCGGGATTTGGTAGCTGACGTTTGGAGTCCTCATATTTCATCGAATTTTTATTGTTTATAGTGAGTTTTGGTTCGTGAAATTGGTGTTGTTTTGCGTAACAAAGTGTCGTGCAAGTGAACAATATATAGTTCAGTGAAATATGATGGTGCATGGGTCGTAAACAGGAAAAGCGTTCCGTGATTTTAGCGCGGCAAAGCGGTCGGCTGCTTTCCCTGCGTCTTTCGATTGTCTCCAAAAACTCCAAAGAACCATCAAAACGTAACAGAAGAAAATTTAAAATAAAATAAGATTTAGCCACAAGGTCTAGTAACCAGGCTAGTAAATAAATTTAAAAAAAAAGAAATGTCAACTTGACAGTTAGAAATTTTGAATTTTTGACTGTTGTTAGATCAAAATTGTTGTTATTATTTCTTATTTTCTTTAAAAATTTCGCATTGGTCTCGCAACAACAAGGATTTATATCTACAATGACAAACACGAAAAACAGTTAAAAATTACCAAATTATTCCGGAAAGGCGGTAAGTCATAATCGGCGGTTTTTATACAAATATCTTGTGTTACCTTTTTACCTCGTTGCGTGTTTGGTGTAGTGTAAGTAGACAAAAGTTACAGCTATAAATAATTAGTTATCTATCTGTAACGTCACGCGTCTTTCCCAATGGGGTAGGCAGAGACCAGAGCGCGCCATCTACTACGATCCTTACATACATCTTTTGCCTCATTCACATCCATACATCTCTTCATACATGCCCGTCGGTTTCGAGTACTCCGCACCTCCCCTTTTTGTAGGACGCAACTGATTTGATCAGAATACGTCCTACGAGGGCGTTTAGCTCCATATATCTCTATCATATTATTCGTATAATTGGTTATTGAAATAATATTCCAGCTACAAAGCTTCCTGATGATTGTGATGAAATCCAAGAGGAAGTGCGACAGTTGGAGCAGAGACTGCGAGAGAAACAGAACGAGCTGTTCCAAATACAAAGGAACAGATACAGGCACAAACCTTCACCACCGAGGAAGAAGTCAGACTCTTTTGTGAGACCTCAGGTAATCATGTTTTAATTCCATCATTAGATTTCCGAGTTAAGATTATAGGCGGGTTGAAATGCTAATTTGGAGAATAGGTCACTTTTCCAACTGTATGCATAATCATCCGATCAGCCCTACCAATTCACCCCGCTGACTAGAGCGTGAAAGAGACAACTGCAGCTCGGACCAATTTTATATACATAAAATCCACGAAATCAGCATTTCGTATTCCCCTGTTTATATAGATAGGTAACGCTTTATCTATCTATTTATCTATCACATTTTACACTTAGGTGGAAACGCATCCTTACTCTAAGAACCTTATGGTTTTCTTCTATGGTTTTTTGTTTCTTCTACTAACCAAAACATTAAAATTTCACAGAAAATTGTGCTCAGCAACTCAGTTGATGGACTGAGACGTAACTTGGAGCTGATGTCGATGCTAACAAGTACCGAGGTGCAGTCCTACGTGGCGGACGACCACTGCTGCGTGGTGTTCCACATGCAGCATGACGCTCAGCACCAAGTGAAGCACGGACTCAGAATTGATATGGAGCCTGGTATGTTAATTTATACATATTTGCAGTAATTTTGATGTGATGTGTTTTTTCTGACATGATGTTTACACCTTTTGTATGCAACAAGGTTGAATATTATAGCAGAACGTCAAACATACAGGTTCAAATTTGCTAAAGGTTTTTTAACCCATTCGCAGCCACTAACGGCACTAGCTGACACATATTATTTGGGGTTTAAGAGACATTGACGGCTATAGACGACACCAACTCTATAAAAAATACATATTTACAATAAATCATGGTGGCTTCTGTGACATTTTTTGTTTGTTTCTATTGTGGCTACGAATGACCATGGGCATGATCAGACCATCCAACTGAAATATTGGCCTAACATCGAAATCGCGATAAAAAATCGGCTACTGCATACATTTGGGTGAGTATGATATGATTGCAATTATGTATAGAACAGCAGATTCTTTTTCGTGGTTTCTACATTTGTCCCATAGAGATAGTTGTTAAGTTTGATGGTCTGATCATCTCCTTAAAATAGTTTCAGCTAATTTTATTAGACCTTAATTCTGGTGGTACAGCCGTGGTGGTCCAGTGGCCAGTAACCTTGCCTGCCGTGCAGGAGGCGATGGTTCGATCCCCGTCCAGGCCGACTCTTACCAATGAGTTTTTCGGAATTTATGTACGATTTGTAACACCACTGGCTTTTCGGTGAAGGAAAACATCGTGAGGAAACCTGCATGCTTAAATTTCGAGGCATGTATTGTACCCACTGTCCATTATAAGTGGCAACGGGCTCACCCCCCGTCACACTGGACAGAGTTTCGGTTAGTGTCCGACCGAAGTTTCGTTTTCGGTTTCGGATTCGGCCAGTTTCGGCCCAAATTTGGAGTTTCGGTTTGGTTTCGGTTTCGGCAGAAAAACGGCCGAAACTACGGCCGAAACCGAAACTATGTTCGTGAGTTATCGCCCGGTCTTCGGTGTAGTGGGGAGCGTCGAATTCACTTCCCCCGCCCCTGTTTATGTCTTGCGCTGTTTGCTTTGTGGTGTGAATTACTGTGAATTTAGAGGTTATGCTCAATTTTGTAATATTATTTCTAATCAGGTAATATTTTTAATAAATAATCAAAATCATTTCAATTATTGTATTTGTATGCAATGGGTTTGGTACCTATTTGGTGTATCTAGTAAACTTTGTTTGACTTTGTTTTCGATTAAAATAACGTTTTTAGAAACTGCTATTTGACTGGCTGTTATATTGTCTCTGCCTACTCCAAAGGGAGACAGGCGTAAAATTATGTGTTACATATACCTACATAAACAAAATTGCAGCAAGTTACTTTTAGGTAAACATTATATTATTCTAGTGAAGTATACAGGGTGTAAACTTTAATGCGTTACATACTTTTTAGTGTCTTCAGATCATCAAACTGAACAACTTTCACTGTGGGACTAACATTGAAATGGCAAAAAAAAAATCAGATGTTCCACACATTTGGGCCGAGTGACTGAGGTTTTCTACGATACAGCAGATATTTCTTTCGCGTTTTCTTTGTTGTCCCCATACTAAAAGTTTGATGGACTGAAGCCTAAGTCTATAAATATGCAGAAATAAATGGCGGTTTACTTAATTAATATTCTTGCTAAAAATAATTGTATATATCAAACAGACAGGTCATGTACATATTTTTTCTACTTACCTACGTGATTTGATTTTCTAAACTGATTTCGCTGATTATATTTCTCAGTTAAAACATACCTCACCTCACCCTTTAGATAGATAGATATGTGAATACACACCGTGTACCTACCTACCTACATGTACAGTAGAAATAATTAATTTTAAAACAATAAAACTACTAAGAAACTTATTAAATTAACTGGTTCTGTGAACATTAAACACACATTGAAAAAAACCTAAAAAGTAGGGAAGAGTAATGTTATAAGGAAGTTTCGGTTTCGGTTTCGGATTCGGCCGAAACTAGAACCGAAGCCGAAATTCGGTTTCGGTTTCGGTTTCGGTTGTAAAAACTAGTTTCGGTCGGACACTAGTTTCGGTACAGTTCGGTACGCTGTTATCTTTTTTGTTTTATGCTGTAGCTGTGTGGTCTAAATAAAAGTATATTTCATTTATTCATTCATTAATATAGACCTCAACAAATTCCAGGAGCTAACAATGTGTCAGCGTGTTCTCTACCACTCGGCTTCAACCTGAACGCCGTCCTGGAGGACTTTGATAATATCATGAAGCCAGACTGTCTCGCCTCCATCAGGAAGGCACTCGTCGCGTATTACGATAGATTGGAACAATTTGACGCATTGAAGGTACATTTAAAATAATGAAGCTACACAGGATATAAACTGACATGCATTATATAATTCGGTATGTCAAGTTTTTTTAGGAGGGCTGAATCGAAAACCATTTCGAGATAATTGTCTCAATAATCATATTTTCTATGTCAGATATTTTAAAATGAAAGGATTACAGATATTTTTAATAAAATAACGTCGTTTTTCGGTCCGTCCAGTGACGTCACTGGAATACCTGTAAACTCCTTGGTAAACATAAAATCAACTTAAAATAACCGGCCATTAAGAAAAAAAAATATATTCACAATGTCAGAATTTGACATTTGATGTTGCCGTTTCTGTTTCCAGCATAGATTTAGAAAGAGGAGGCAGGTTTTAATTTTTTTTAATATAGCAGTAGGTAGTTTTTCTCCATGGAGTTCGAATTATTTTCTCTCCACCCTTTTTGCCCTTAGAGATTACAGATCAAAATAATTTAAAAATTAAATGTATATTGATAAACTCAATAAATCGCAATAATAATGAAATAGGTGTTTTAAAATTATGTCTTCTATCCGTAAAAAACATAAAAATGAAGACCAAAAAAAACTTGACATACCGAATTAAGAGGATAGACGGGTACAGTTTTCTCCATACAAACGTATTCCCCTGTTTTCTCCCTGGATAATAACACTAGAGCAAATATTTTTTTACCACACAATCTATGTCATCTCTGCCATGTCAATTAATTACTGTAAGAACTAGGGACCTTCTAAAATGACTCATTTTACCGCCCATTTTCAGACATCCAGTAAACAAATTTGACGAATATAAACAAAAAAAGCAAAACGTATGGACATAGCCAAAGTCTTTCTCATATTATTTTTAAAAGAATTATTATAATAGGTTTAGTTTTGGAGGAGAAAGCAGGGGAATACAAAATGCCGATTTGATCAATTTTTTGGATATAAAATCGGTCCGAGCTGCAGTTGTCTCTTTCGCACTCTAGTCGGAGGGGTGTATGGGTGGGGCGGATCTGATAAATACGTATACAGTCGGAAAAGTGACCTATTCTCCAAATTAGCATTTCAGCCCGCCTATCCTCTTAACGGTCAATGCATACTGAAAGAACAGCGGGAGCATTTTGAATCTTACTACCAGTAAATAAAGTTCAAATTGATTTGGAGTGATAAAACGGGTAGCGCGGCGCAGCGAGCAACCGGGCTGCTTTTTCGGTGTCAAATATTACCACCGAAGAGTCGCGTTGTAGGTCTGCTACAGGCATAGCAGTCGTAGTCGCGTCGCGAGTCGATTGTTGGTTGCCCCCTCCCGGGCCTACAACGAAGCTCGAGTGGTGGCTCAAGATAGTGTTCTTTTCGTATTTGGGTTGAGTTGGTTGTTGTTGTTGAATGGTGGGTGACCATTCACGTTTTCTATGGGACAGGAGATTTTGTTTTTTCGCGAATTCAGTTCAGTTTGATGGTTTTGGAGCACCCTCTTAAAGTTTGTAACGCAATGAAGTTTACACCCTGTATAAATTTGTAAATTTTAGTTATAGTCCAATCATTTTAGAGTTTCCTTGTATGGACACCCTAACAATAAATATCTGAAACTTTGCAGTGTGATAAAGTAAAGTATACCGATTATGGTTGACAAATAATCTAGGACCGGAAAAATTAAAACCTAGATTATTTGTCAACCGTAATCTGTATAATTTACTTTATCACACTGCAAAGTTTCAGCGATAAATGAATTATTGTTAGGTTCAAACCCTAAAATGATTGGACTATTAGCTTTTATCGAGACTTTGTGCATACGAAGGGGAACAATATGAAAGGCTGGCATGGCAATGATAACATTAATCTTTTGCAGAAACTAGTGAATATAGAAGCAGAACTGTTCAAGACGCTGGACGGGTCTCACGTGGAGATATCAATGTTTGTGCAGAGCGACGCGGACGAGGAGGACGAACAGTTCAACGTGGTTGTCATGCTGGACTACAGGGTCTACGATATTAGACCTAAGACATACGCTGTTAAGGAAATTGGTAGGTATTTAAAGATACTTGTTGGCTATTGCATCTTATACAAGTTCAGTGGTACATTGCGGAGAGGTATGGACACTCAATCCTCAGTATCCGGGTTTGAATCCGCACGAACAATATGCCATGTCCTAATTAGTTTTTCTAACTTAGGTATGTAATACAGACTGCTCTCAAACGGTGAAGGAAAACATGACGAAACCTGCATTTGCTGAAGAAGAAATACTCATGTGTATGTGAAGTCTACCAATCTCTAGGAGATCCAACGTCCCTGACCAATCTGAGTTGGGCACGCGTAGTGTTAACGCCCATAGTTGAGGGTAGGCCTGTGCCCTGCATACATATATGATGATGAGGATATTAATATGGACCCTATATTTAATTACTTTGAAGAAACCGGAGAAGAACCAGAGTAGCTGACATATCCTAAAGAATTGCTAAACTAAAGTGGCAGTGGGCGGGGCACATTGCTCGCAGAATCGATGGCCGATGGGGCCAAAAAGTTCTCGAGTGCCGACCGTGGAGCGACGAAGGTGGTAGTGAAGGCGACGGGAACCCGTTGGATGAGGGCAGCGCAGGACCGGTCGTTATGGCGATCCTTGGGGGAGGCCTATGTCCAGCAGTGGACGTCCATCGGCTGAGATGATGATGATGATTTAATTACTTTAGTAACTAGCATTTACGACGTCTACTATTTGTTTTGTCTTGCCTATCCTTATTATAATCTTGTAATTTTTTTTCATAACAGGTCTACCAGACGAAGGTATAGCAGATACGCTCAGGGCGCAGTGTGCAGTGTTCAAGAAGAAACCTTTGCATATCGCGTTCAAGGAAGCGTTCCTCGAAGTCGGCCCTTACATGATGGTCCAACAGGTATGCATTTGGCCGGTTATTGTGACCGCCACAATAATTCTGCCAATGTCAGAGTGTGAGAGCTACGTTGTCAAGCGCGCGAGTTGGTGGGTGAAAATTGCAATACAAACAACGGATATTATTGGTCATTGGGCTTTCTCCAAATACCGCAACCTGGAAAAAACACATGTGGTTAAATCGTTCTAGACGTTGGCCGATAGGACATTACAGAACCAGTTTTTATTTTGCGGTTGGTCTGAAGTAAGGTATGTAAGGGTTGAACTACACCAGGCAGCACAGAACGAAACGGAACAGCACGCCGCGTGCGATCGCGTTCCGTCTATCTTATATGCTCTAGCAAATGACGTTCCTGAGTGACAGAAAAGGATGGAGCGACGCAAAAATGCGATGCGGTGCTGCCTGGTGTAGTTCAACCCTAACACGTCATTTTAGTTAACACCCTGTAAAGTAGTAGTTGTTTATCTTCTACCAGATCGGCGTCCGTCGCGTTCCGAAGCAGGCTCGTCGCAAGAAGCGCTTCCGTCCGAACAAGCACCACTACAACGACGACACGTTCCTGCCCGAGGACTGCTCCGACCAGGGCGAGGACGACGAATTTGCCGAGTAAAGCTCGCTCACGGCCCACTAGCCGCAAGCTGCTCTGCTCGCCATTGTTCATACAAGTCTCGGGCACGTCGTAGCCTCACGGTAGTAGCCACATAGTCTCACGCTTTGATCAACAAGTTTCGCTTACGCTGGTAAACTAAACCGAACATCTGCGTAACGGCGTATGAGACAGCGATAAAGAGATTACAATTTTGATACAATTTGAGCTTCTTGAATGGGCAGATGTGCCCAGCCATAGTACAAAAATGTGGTTAAGTCGATAAGGACAGCAATAAGGTAGCGATCTCCTTTTTTAACCTGAACAAATTTCCTATTTAGAGTTGAACCTCATTTAACCGCGCGATAACACAGCCGCGTGCGATCGCGTTCCGTCTTTCTTATATGCTCTAGCAAATGACGTTCCTGAGTGACAGAAAAGGACGGAGCGACGGAAAAATGCGATGCGGTGCTGTGTGATGTAGTTCAACACTATTACATCTCTTATTGCAAACGCTTAAGTCAAGCTGGTCTTACTTTTTAAGTTTAGTATTAAGAAAACAAAATGATCCATTATGTAATAAACTTTATTTGAATTAAAAAAGAATTTATACATCTTTTATTTTATTCTCCTATACAAGATCAGGCATGTGTTATGTCATGAATTTTAATAATTTATTGAAAGAGAGAATTTACTATTCTAATTCTTGCAAGAGACACTAAATTGTGCGCCTTATGTCTTATAAAATAGAGGTAAGATTTACAAAATGATCTTCCTACTACATCAATTCTATTTAATAAACCCTGCACTGACAGTGGATCCGCGGCGGACACAAAATGATACTACAGGCACAAGATTTAGGTAACATGCATGTTCAAGACTATAGGTCCAGTGTGACGCCACTTATAATTATAACGGACAGTGGGTACAATACATGCATCGAAATTGAAGCATGCAGGTTTCCTCACGATGTTTTCTTTCACTGAACAGATAAATTCCGAAAAACTCATTGGTACGAGTCGGTTTGGACGGGGATCGAACCATCGCCTCCTGAACGGTAGGCATAATTATTCGCCACTGGACCACCACGGTCCGCCGCAAATCCATCTCTACAACGCTGGGCATTACAATAAATATAATTTTATGAACTCAGTCTATATTCCTTGAAAATTAAAACTGGATCTTTAAAATAATTTTTACATAATTTATCTAAACACTGGCATAGTCCTGAATAGTTTAATTTCATATTCTTACGTTTACTGCTCCGACACGTAGATTTTTTTTGACTGGAAAATACGTACACAAGTATGGTGGGTCCGTCACGTTTTTTTTCTCTACGTAGGGAGGCGGGTGATGACTGACAACAAAAAACAATATAGACTATGCCATAATCTACTAAGCCCTATTATAAATGCTATGCGTCATTCAACAAAGTTTGGTAGGTATAAATGAAATGAGAGCAATTACTAAATCTCACGTAAATAATTTACTTGTACCTACATAACATCAAGAGCTTAGCTGAATTAGTTCACCACCGACCACTAGGGCGGCACCACTGAGTTGAGATTTTAATAAAAATAGAATGCTGCTTTCTTAGCGTCTTAGAAGTTATCAAACCTTATAGGGCCCTCTGTATTATTATTCGTATGGCTTTCTATTCCTGCGGAGATTACAAATTTAAGTCCATAGTTTGATTCGCGGGGTCAGTTCGTTTAGTTCCCGGGTTCCACATAATAATCGAACGCATTGTGGGCAGATTCCGCATGCCAAATAATGTAATACACCGTTGAATCGGGGTCGGGTCGCTTTGAAGTCTGAACAGCTTCAGACCATCAAACTGAACAACTTTAGCCATGGAACGAGCTCTTTAGCTTTATCGAAATCGCGAAAAAAACTGCTGTTCCATGTTAATAACTACTCGACAAAAATGAATGAAACAGCAGCTTTTTTTCATCATTTTCAAATTGGTCTTATAGTAAAAGTTGTTTAGTTTGATGGATTTAAGCACCCTGTCTCGCCTACAAAACGACCCTGGTTCTACGGTGTATAAAAAAATAAATAAAATAGACATAAAATTATTATTCCGAGATAAAAGCAAAAGTTCGACAGCCTTTGACATGATGGTTGGTTGTATATCTACAAAGTTGGTAGACCTTGTAAGTCTTTGAGCAACAAACAATACAGTGGTGCCATCACGTGACGGACGAATAATGGTAATCGTAATTAAAAATAATTTATTTTAAATACATAACATTCTTTACTAAGATTGCACGTCGTTGAGACACATTTGAGACTGATTCAATTAATTACAATTTGTTAATTCAATTCACACACATATTCTGTATCAACTTTAACACTCTATTCCGCCTCATAGTATCCTATCTTATAAAATTATAAAAACGTGTTCATAACACACTAAATTATACAGGGTGTAAGTGACAGCCTAGTAAATACTGAAACGGTGAATTCAGTCCATCAAACTGATTAACTTTCACCATGGAGCCTATCTCAGGAAACGCGAAAAAAATCAGCTGTCCCATACAAAACTGCTGTACCAGCTGTTTTTTTCGCTTTTCCCGAGGTAGGCTCCATAGTGAAAGTTGTTCAGTTTGATGATCTGAGTTCACTTTTTCAGTATTTGCTAGGCTGTCACTTACACCCTGTATAATTATAAATGTACTTACTTATTAAATTGAAGAGATAACTGAGAACTGTGTAGCCACTATTTCTTTACGGACTTTCACACATTCGCACCCCTCGACACACATGCGCGTTTTGTGGACTTTAAAACAGTGCCCAGACCGCATGTATGCGTCCATCCCTACGTTGGCACTGAGTGAAAAATGACAAGGAGGCAGCGAATGTGCTAGAAGAGGCAAATTTCGGAGCGAATCGTCTCGTTAGCACCTACTAGACGTCGAATGCATCGAAGATTCGTGCCTTCGACTACGCGCGTATCTCGTGTGGCGATTTTTATCCAATTGGCTAAATAGATAGGATCAGAAGGCGCCTGTCTGGAGCCGGCCTTCTGATCCTATCTATTTTGTGATAGGGTCTTATTTGTAATCAAACATTATGTCATTCACTCACTGCAGTCATTTTAATGTGCTATGAACACTGCCGATTGGTATCAAACCAACTGAACCACGGGTAACACCCCACTTTGGGAACCAGTCCATAGGAACAGCATATAACAGCATATCGCTCAAGAATTATTCATGTCCTGGATGAAACTAAAAGAGGAAGACGTCACAAGTGCTCCCGCTAAACTGCAAAGCAAATAAATTTAATAAAATCAAACGAACTAAGAACCAGTAGGCCTACCACATGTTAGCGCTATTTACAGACTTATTCAACGTGAGATACTAATTTTTATTAACGAATCAAAATGTGCAAAAGCACGACAGGAGTATCACCACTAGTGTCAACTCGTGGAAGGCCATACTGAAGTGACGCGAGTCGAAACTCATTTCTTTAACGTAATGTATGAGCGTGCCGCATCTTCCTCATTTTGGTGTCATACATGAAATTGATACAAAGTACGCAGTTTTTATCGGGAAGCTTAGACAATTTATATTTCTGGCAAGCTAACTGCTTCTATGATATGAATAGATATCCCTACAGAAACGCGCGCTATGTGTGTGTGCATCGACAGCGGCCGCTTGTATGAAGCTTAGTTTCTGTAAGGATATTTAGTCATGTGCTTCTATCACGGTAGATGTAAGCCGTTTATAATTTGCAAAGGTATTTGTATAATTCTTGAGACTAGTTTGAGTTACGAAATGCTGTACATTCAGGTGATTTAATGTTAATGATTTAAAACTTTATTTACTTAAGCATTATAAAAGGTGTAACAAAGCACCCTAGTAATATGTAAAAGTGTGGTGGTTTAGAGTCTAAAATTCTAAATCTAAACTTTAGACCATCGAACTGAGCAACTCGCTATGGAGACGATGACGAGAAATAAAATCGGAATTTTCATACGAAACTGCAGTATCGATTCGACTCAAATAGTATATCATATAAATAGTATAATCGCAGCGATGAGACCAGCGCTGGTCCTTGCTGTTCGTCCCAAGCTCACCCATATTTTACGCATACCTGCGAAATTATGGTATTTTCTTTTCTTTTCTCGGGAATGCAGGTTTCCTCACGATGTTTTCCTTCACCACAGAGCTGGTAAGTGATAAATACACCCGAACATAAATTACGAAGAACTTAGTGGTACAGTCCATAGTGAAAGTTTTTCAGTTCAATGGTCTAATCTAAACCACTTACAAAAATATTAATAAGGCGTGTTGTTACATCTCGAATACAGCTTCTATAATCCACAGCTAAATCATTAACTAAAAAGTCACCTTACCCAACATCGCCTACCAGAGCTTAGACCCTGGTGGGTCAGGCGCCGCGGTTGGGCAGCGGCTTGACCTTGTAGATGCGCACGAGCCAGTGCTCGGTGGTGTACGCCTCCTCCAGCACGTCCAGGTTGAAGTCCTTGTTGCCTATCTCCGCGCCGCGGACGCGGTCGAAGCCGGGGGGACGACCTGCGAGGAGCAAGGACACAATGAGTATGTGGGGAGCTTGATCAACTCCATAGGTTGATTTTACACAGCTCCGCTTCAGTGGTATCCGCTTTATTGCCGCCTCGTCGGTATCGTGCGCGACTAATGAGCTTCCTCACTATGTTTTATACACTTTACCGTTATAAAACAATTACATATCGATGATAATAATATACGAAAATTGGGCAATTATTTGGCCCTTTCAAGACGCTGTTATCCCGTCGAGGCCGTTTTTTGAACACGAACGAAAGTGTTTTAAACTGTGTTTTAAAGTCTGAAATTAAATTATGTCTTATTTAAGGATCGGGCGGATGGGCGACTGTTATCAATTACACGATTAGATTAAGTTAACTAGACAGAAAAACATCCCAAAGTTACCTCCTTTTGTAATTTTTTTCAATACTATGATTAAACTGCTGATATTTAACTTTTTATTCTTGTACTTAACTAAATACATTAAATATTTCTAGTGAACTCAGAAGAATTTTTAGCTTAGAAACTCCCATAGCAAAGATATTGACGAAAAACACGTTTTTTTGCGATCCTGCTTTCAATTGGAGCGGGATGGCTAATTGTAAACTTATGCTTGCAAGAAAGAGACTCTTGCACTGGGATAACCTAGCCTTAAGACTTACCGCCCTCTGTGTAGACGAGGCCGAACTTGTAGTAGCTCATCTTGTACATGAGGCAGTTGAGGAGGGTGGAGGAGCCGTCGGAGTCGACCCTGAACTCCCCGGAGGGCGTGTAGTAGTTAGCCTCGCGGATGTGAGCCCCGCGCTCCGTGCTGCCCCCGATGCGCACCATCCACAGGAACTTGTTTATGTCTGTGGAGATTAAAATTGTTAAAAATCATTATTTATATTGTTACCTACATGGAATTTTTTACAATATAAAATACTTGCTAGAAGCGCTCGTTGGCGTAGTGGAGCTTCGGTATTGGAAACGATCACCGAAGTTAAGCAACGTCAGCGGCTTATTGGCGGCTTGAAAATTCTCTGACAGCAAGGTGACCACTAACTTGCCTCCACCAACACGCATTGGGCCCGCGTGGTGGAGTATGGCCCACTCCCTCTCACCCTTATTCGTGAGAGGAGGCCTTTGCCCTGCAGTGGGATTCTACAGGCTATAACTTACTTTTTATAAAATACTTTAAATAAATACAATTTCTGTTACGTATGATTAGTAAATGGATTTAAATCTCTTCACATCGATGGCAAGACAAGCTCGATGACATGTCATCGACACGACATATGAAAGAGTCATTTGCATTGGTCGATAGGGTCATTTACAGTGCGGGAGATTTTTGTAACGCATGCCCATGAGGATAAGGCCTTATAAAAGAGGCGTCATTTTATGAATAAAGATAGTTTCAGCACTTGATTTGAAAAGACATTTAATTGTTGAATTAGGTTTACTTTACATCGCGTTAAAGAGGCGGCGTTTCGCGAAGATATACAAAGTCTCACCATCAGACGAGTAGCCGACGAGTCCTCCGAATATGACGAGCACGTAGTCCACGTCCAGCTCTTGCATGATCTCGTAGGCCTTGTCCTCGGTTGAGGCCATGGCCTGTCCCACGCGTGAGATGTGCGTGTTGTTCCACGTGTTGTTGTCCACTATGACCGTCCGGTTCGCCATCGCTGTTATCTGGTACCCGTAGTCCCACCATGACATCACTTTTGCGTCCTGTGTTGGGTGAATTATGGTTAGAAATTATTATGTTTTCATTTTTGGCTAGATAACTTTAGCACACTGTACAATTTAGTTTGGTTGCACTTCTAAAAACTTGTTAATATTTTGGTCCAAATAAAATGTGAAATTAGAACACAGTCTAATAGTGCTAGCGGTACGCCAAACAATACTGCACTTTTTGTTAAAGGCAAGCCGCTTTGCACAGTGGTAGTTAGGACCATTTGGAATGATTTGACCCGTAGTGATTTTTGATTCACCCGTTGGGGGGTGATTTTTGGGGGGTGGGGGGTGAACTACTCCTTAAATTCTTAAAATTACTAATCTTAACCGATTTTAACAATCAGGGACTCATTTTCGCATAATTTGAGGTCGCTAAATTTGAATTTAGAGTAATTTTGATCATCCGAACTTCTATTTTGGATATTTTGGACCGTAAGGACGTTTTTTGTTACGAAATTTAAAAAATGATAAAAAGTCATACAATAACCATATTAGAGTCAATTTCGGGAAACTAGATGGTGCTAAATCGAAATAAGTAGACAAAAATATATTTTGAAAAAAATTGGAAGGGGTACAAAAAGATAAAAACAATTTTTTTTTTTTTAAATAAGACTGCGTATTGTTTTTGGTGTTCCGAACCAAAAAGGCGCCCAACAGGACCCTATTACTAAGCCTATGTTGTCCATCCGTCCGTCTGTCCGTCCGTCCTGTCTACCTGTACTGCCTGTCCTACCTATAAAGGGCTGTATCTTTTGAACCGTAATAGCTAGATGGTTGACATTTTCAGAGAATATGCGTTATTATGGCGGATTTGTTAAAAAATTATAAGAAAAGCAAAAAGAAAAAAATTAAGGGGGGTCTCCATACAAAAAACTATTTTTTTAATGTTTATAGTTTTAGCTCTATCGTTAAAACGGTAATACATACAAGCGTCAAACTTGGTACGGTTATAGTGCAAACTCTATAGTATAACAAAAAATAATAAAAATTGGCCAAGTGTGTGTCGGGCTCGCGCTAAGGGTCCCGGAAATAACACATTTTTTTGGTGAAATTTTTTTTACCGTGTCGAAATTTCCAGTGGTGGTTCAGACCATCGAACTGAACAACTTTTACTATGGGAGGAAATCTGAAATCGATAAAAACAAAGCCTAGCACTATAATATTGATAATTGGTCACGAGTAGAAAACATTTAGGAAGTAACTTCCGTGTAACTTAAAAAGAACATCCACTGCCAGTGATGACATGCGGAATTGATGAGACCTTTAGTGCGATTTTTGAAAATCATACGTTGAAATCAGCAGTAGAAAATGTCAAAATTACTATGGAGATTATGCATCTTTCTACTGCTGATTTGAACGTGTGACTTTCAAAAATCGCACTCATGGACGCTCATTCAAGGCCTCATAAAAATAAACAGGCTGAAAGTCACCCAAAGGGCAATTGGAGAGGGCTATGTTCGGAGTTTCTATGCGAGATCAAATCATAAACGACGAGTTTTACAGACGAACTAGAGTAGCCGACTCGCAGAACCGATGATCGATAGGACCAGTTCTCGAGTGGCGACCGCGTACCAGAAAGCGCAGCGTGGGTTTGGACCGACGACCTGGTGAAGGTGGCGGGAACACGTTGGACGAGGGCAGAGCAGGGCCGGTCGTTGTGGCGATCTGCGACGGAGGCCTATGTCCAGCAGTGGACGTCTATCGACTGATATGATGATGTATGTAACGAACCTCATCGGTGTTCATCTTGAGCCAGGTGTAGGCCTCGCGGAAGTCGTCGAAGATGATCCTGGCGCCGTCGTGCGACCGCGCGGAGAGCACGATGCTGGGCGAGGAGTACGCCTCGGAGGTGACCCACGTGCAGTGGAACACGTAGGAGACCAGCAGGCAGCCTAGCACGCACACGAACAGGGCACCCACCTGCGGGAGCACGTAGCGTTACAGCCACAGAACAAGAGAACCCGGCTTCGCCTTAGTGAACGCATATTATTATAACGCCTCAAGGCCTCCGCACATTGCAGCGATATTATCGAGCGATTTTATCGAGCGATATTATCGACAGCGATATCGCGACACCTTACACACTGCAGCGATTGCGCGATTCGCGTCACGCATGCGCCCACACCCCCCCGTCACTGAATGTAGTCGAAAGAGTTGCGATAATATCGCGGCAGTGTGTGGGATCGAGCGCGTCTCCATACAAAATGTACTGAGAACAATTATCGCAAAATCGCATCGATATTATCGCTCGATAATAGTGTTTTTGGTGTAAATAAAGTATATCTCATTCATTCATTCATAAATTCATTTCATTCTTATTTATACGTGGCGAACGAGTCGAAAGAATCGAATTTTAGAATTCTTTATATGAAATTCTATGACACTTATCGGCGGCGAATCGGAAGAATCGTCAGAAGAATTAAGGTAAAAGTAAATTCGCGGATAGATATGCGTCCACCCTTAATAGAAGTAGCATGCAGTTGCGGCCCGCGTGCTACTGATATGTACGTTATGTATGACATATCTTTTCATACATTTCGTTCAACAAAAGGTCATGTCACTATAACAATTTTATGTTATAGTGACATGTTCACAATAATTACGAAGGTAAGGTAGGAAAGGAAGGTAAGGTTGAGTAGTTTAATTTGATTCGATATTTTTTTTGGTCGTTTTAGTACTCGAATTGCCACATGCTATTTCTTCTGGTTCCCTTTTCTGTGGTTACAGCATACATCGACTTTTTGTAACAGTACTCGGAATAACCCTACTGAGAATGACTACAGGCGGCAAGAAGGGTTTTTGCCGAGAATTCTCGCCAGAAATTTTTGTATCTATAGAACTTACCTCCGATCTAAAAACCAAATTGTTCTCATGCTTCTTCTTCTTCTGCTCGTGCTTTTCGACTTTAGGCTCTATGTCTTTCACATGAAGGCTCAAAAGGCTCGACGCTGCGACTCCAGACACTATGCACATGACCGGAGCCAGCACCAGCATGAGACGGACCATGACTCCCTGCGGATTGAATGTGGGCTTTAGTGCTGTGGTAATAAAGTTTTGTTTTTGGTGCGTTTGGGGGAGGGATCAGCGATCAAAGTGTAAAGATCATTGGCGGAGTCAACGGAGGGTTCCTCGACATTGTCTCTACGCGCTCAAGGCTTCAGTTGTCATCATTAGGTGTTGGAAAATAAACTTTAAAACTAGTTTCCTAAAGTATGTTTTAAAATCCACGATCTTTGTAACGCCGATTTCCGTATTATCTCGGTTTTCACACCTTTCGGGAGTTGAATTTCAAAAAATCTTTTTTTAGTGAGCAGTGAGCACCTAGATGCCAGTAGAAACTTCCATGTCTTTTAAGCTCTAGTTTCTAGTCTTAAGGTGGTTTCCGTCCATACAAAACGTTGTCGTATAACACTCGTAGACGGTGTTAATAAAAGTAATGTTTTATATATGGAAAAATAGCTTAGAAAATCTAGTTTACGCATATCAAATAATATTTACAATTTATAATATTATTACGAAGATATCACGCTTTGAAATTATTCATACAAAATTTCAAACCCTTATATCTTCGTAATTATTATTAAATTAACACCGTCTACGAGTGTTATACGACAAAGTTTTTTATGAAATTGACAGCTCTCCAACCACCTTAACAGTTTTGGAGATTTCTTGTTGAGTTAATGTATGGAATTACGTAGAATTAAGCGTATTTGACACAAGCTGTGCTTTTCTCTCAGCATTTCCGGACTCCGGAAATTATAAAATTGTCTGCCACTGCGATCAATTTGACAGTTCCCATCATCTACTCCGCACATAATCAATAACAACTCACAGCGAAGTATATACTGAGCACGCCGTACAGTATGATGAATATGTTGGCGTCGGTGAGCTTGGTGAAGCAGAAGTAGAGACCGGCCGGGAAGAGGAACACGAGGATCTGCAGGTCGAAGTAGAACGACGACCACGACGTGGGCTGGTGCTCGGATACCGACGCTGTTGGGAGATTGTGATTATTCAATCATAACTCGGGTTTCAACACACTTGCTCGTAAACTGGCTCTTATCGCAACGCTTTTAAGTTCATAATGCAGTTTATACATTACCGGATTAGTACGGACACAGGCGCACATCGCGGGAAGAAAGAAATCTGAGCGCCATTTTTCACAAATATTAGTCTAAACCTCTATGAAATTTTATTTATTTTTTCCTCAAGCGTTGGTTGGTCATTACAATCCAGTCTCGACTGTTCTAACGAACTTATCTCATGTGTATCATATTGTAAACATTTGCTTATCTCTTGTCAATTATAAATGGGAACAACAGGCATCAAACTGGATGTGTGAACAGTCATGCCATCGACTCTACGACGACAGAATATGGATGGAAACAATGTTTTTTTCAGTGATTAGTCAACTGTCGTTGCTGGTGATATTTTTTAGCTTTTCATGACAACACAATCAAACATTTTAAATAGCCGCTATTTGTGCAACTTACCAATGATAGGAATATGGTTTTTGGCGTACGACGGGTCCAGGAGAGAATAGAATCTGCCGGTCCATGGCGAAATTTTTCCTGTAAATACAGATTTTCAGTGTTATTTAATCAATGTTATACTTTAATAGACTGTCCGTTTTTTATTCAAGCATCATGCAAAAACGACTGGACCGATTTTAATCAAACATTTTTGTTTGTAAAAGCCTATGATTGACACTGACACATGACTAGTTTTTAAATAGTAACGAAACTTTAAGGGTGGATTCAGACCGTGAATCTTAACAACTTTCCCTAAGGAACATGGGTCGAAAAATATAAAAAATTTTGGCCCTCCACAACAGTGCGGATTTGTCAATCGATTTTCTATGGAAAGTCCAAAAAAAAATCTCATATTCGACCCATGTTTCTTACGGAGATTCGTTCAGAGTTACGGTCTGAATACACCCTTAAAATTTCGTTATTAATAAAAAATTAGTGGTGTATACTTTATCGCGTTGCGGACGAAAGCTGGCTAATTAAAATACTATCACCTAAAGCTGGCTAATTAAAATACTAACCAGTGATAGTAAGAGCGACGACCGCGGTGCCAAGAGTAGCTAGGAGCGTGGTCAGCAGCGCCTTGAACATCAGCTCGAAGTTGGCGGGCGAGAGGCGCTCGCGCAGGTACTGAGTGAACGCGTAGAGCTGGCACAGGCCGAACACTCCTAGAGCCTGCGGGGTAAGGTTCATTTTGCTACAACAACTCTTTCTCGCCCTAGGAAATGACGTTCCTGAGCTGAGCGACAAGAGGATGGAGCGACGGAAAAATGTGATTCGGTGGCCGATGAAGTTCAACCTTTATTAAAAGGATTAAGAATATGTCGTTTCAAAACCATTTACATTGTGATATACACACATACACAAACTCTTGACTGTAATCCCTTTCGGGGAGATTGTGATATGTCTGTCATAGCATATGGTCACGACTATATTCCCCGAGGCTTGTGATACATCAGAACATCCACGTTTCACTAGTAGTACAGAAACTCTGCCCAGTGCGGCAGAGAGAGCGCGTCGCCACTTCAATGGACAGTGGGTACAATATATGCCTCGAAATTGTAGTACGCAGGTTATGGGTATGTCAGTCTAGCTAAAGTAGGGTACACTCATATCTATCCGCGGCGAAGGAGCCAAAGGAAGCGAACGAAATTAATTTCCTTCAAATTCTACTGACGATTCGTCCGATTCGCCGCGGATAAATATGCAAGGTGACATAGAATTTCATACAAAGAATTCTAACGGCTCGTTCGCCGCGGATAAATATTCATCCTCCTAAAAAGTGCATATTATTCTGATGGTTTGTTGCGAGTTCGCATTGCATAGAGGATTGTAGGACGAGTGGGAAGGCCTTTGCCCAGCAGTGAGACTGAGACTACATTAAAATAATATGAAATATATCTTATTTATTAATTTGAGATTTAACCTACTAACATTGTGTTAAACATTATATTTATGGCGATTGAAACGTACTGCGCTTTCGTTTAATTGATTTGCAACACTGATATCCAGCTGATATCACATGGTTTAACATTAACACATTATTAGCGAATTATTTCATACAATAATTAGCAGAAATGTCGATATCGACAATAGTGCGATCCTGAACGACATTCACTAGCATATAAACATAATCTTGTCCACCTATGCAAGTACCAATGCAAACAGAAAATGACTGATTGGCTTTTAACCCAAAACTATGAGGAGACAGAAAATTTTTTTTGATATTAAAATGAAAGTGCCACACACGCCCAAATGCCTGTGCGCGCACTCACAAATACACAAAAACTCATCCCCACACAGACTAGACTCTCACACCCTTTATCACTCTCACAAAAACACCCTACCTTACCTATAAAAATGTTATGCTTACTCCATGTAAATTTGTAATATATTAATAATGTATAAATTAGCAGTTTTAGTATGTAAACACTGTTAGCGACCGATGGCCACTAACACAAGCATCTTTGTATTTGTATACTTAGATAGCTTAGCTTGGTCATTGGTATGCTTAGGCTTAGGATAAATTCCACCTAAGTAGCATATATCTATAATAATAAGTTCCCAATTTGTATTTTCTTGTGTTTTAAGTTTTTATTATGAATAAATTATTATGTGATTATTATTATTATACTTCTTCTTCTCGTGTGGAATTGTCACGTCTTCTTCAAATCGTCAATCTCCAGTATCTTGCCACCTCTGTCGCACTGGCTGATGCGCTCATTAGATCCCCTTCTCCACACTGTGGTCCACCTGTACAGACTGTTAGGTGCGGGGTGGTTTGTTGTAGTCCGCATTGACATAAAGGGTTGCTGTTTTGGGGGATGATTCCCCATTTTATAAGATTGTCCTTGGTCCTGCCCACTCCCACCCGCAGGCGGTTTAAAGCTTTCCACACAGTCCATTCCTCCTTCCCACCGGGGGGTAATGTTTCAGCTGGTTTTACGAAATTGGGGAGGTGTGTTGTTTGTTCCCTCCAGTGTCGCATTCGAAACTCTTCCGCTGTTGTTCCGTCTAAGGTCCTGTTTGTGGCGAAGCTTTTGCGAGACTTAAGTCGAGGTTTAACTGGGGCATGGTTGTGCATCGGGTGGCGGCCATCGTTTTCCTGTTTCCAGCGTTCCTTGGCTGTAGCAGCTTCCCTGCGAATTCGAGGGGGCGCTATTCCGGACAGAAGGTACAGTTTTTCGACCGGGGTAGGTTTCAAGCACCCCGTTATCAAACGGCAGGTCTCGTTCAGTGCAGTGTCCACTTGGCTCGTGTGCGCTGAGTTTTTCCACACTGGGCAGGCGTATTCTGCAGCGGAGTAGCTCAGAGACAAGGCCGTAGTACGCAGGACATGTGGGTGGGCACCCCATGAGCTTCCCGTCAACTTGCGCAGCAGATTGTTTCTGGCGCTGACCTTCATTTTTGTATTGCTACAGTGATGCCTGAAGGTGAGCGCTCTATCCAAGGTTATTCCGAGGTATTTGGGTGACACTGTGTTTTCCAGGGGGTGGCCCTCCCAGGCGACGTTAAGGCACCGTTTGGCCTCGTGATTCTTGAGGTGAAAGGCGCAGAGCTGCGTTTTGGCAGGGTTAGGCCGGAGTTGGTTCTCGGCATAGTAACTGGAAAGCGTGGCGAGAGAATCTGCTAGTCCAGTCTCCACTTCCTTGAATGAGCGGGCTTGGCATCCCAGGGCGAGGTCATCCGCGAAGAGAACGTGACGCATGTTTGGGAGTAGAGATACTGGTTGGTCATTCGTGTAGATGTTGAATAGGAAGGGAGCCAAGACACTGCCCTGTGGCAGGCCGTTTCTCTGCCGTCTCCACCTGCTGGTCTTTCCTTGGAAGGATACATAGAACCTGCGGTTGCGCATGAGCTCTTCTATGATGCGGGTGAGGTGGTAGTCCTTGGATAGGTTATATACCTTGGTGATCAAACGACGGTGGCTAACGGTGTCGTATGCAGCTGTTAGGTCTACGAAAGCACAGATTAGATAATACTATACAGTACAGATGCCCAACGTCAAACAATGGAACGCGACTGCCGTAACTCGGGCAACTGTTCGGGCACATTTTCTCAGTAGCGGACAACCGTATTTACTAACGCCATCTAGTGATCCATGAAGTTCGTGTAACGTGTTCGTTTTGTCCGCACCAAGCCCACGCCTTTAGTAGTAAAGCGTTATTCCAATAGATGGCGGTAGTGTTGAGCGAGTGAATGAGAAATGGCGCGGAAATCGTGTAATATATCGGTACCGGCCGGGGCGGACTCCGGGGTGCGCCGGCACATCGCTGTCATTGCGCCAGGGCACTCTGTACATACCTACCTATGGCTAGAGTATATTGTTTCGGAAGCAAGTTGAGCTTACGTAAAAATTGTATCGATTTGCGTTGCGCCTGCAAGTATTATAATTCTTTCTTTCCACTCCTAGTCCAATCATTTTAGGGTTTGACCGTAATAATAATTTCATCTATCGCTGAAACTTTGCAGTGTGATAAAGTAAAGTAGGTACCTATACAGATTACGATTGACAAAAACGGGGACAAAGAAAAATAACCTATTTGTTGGTTATTGGTTTGTCCCCGCCTGCAATACCTACCTAATAAGTAATAACATTCAAATTGTATTAATTTGCCCAAGCAAAGTTATTATAGCTGATTTAAGGAGCTTGTTTTTATCTTTTCAGTTAATAGTTTTTTATGCAGTCGGGTTTTTTGTTTTTCTAAATAATTTAGTTTATTTCATACTTTTTAGTCTTGTGTCAAAATGGTTGCATAAAAATACTATAATATATATATAATTGGAATCTGCTCTTCACCAGCTTTCATTTGATACCCATATTGTATTTTTTTACGAAAAAAATTGGATTCTCCCCCCTCTCTTTTTTAATTCGCATACGCCATATTAAAATAATGTACCCTATGTCACTCTCACGATTTTTACGAATGTAACGACACCTCATATGTTATAATCCATCAAGCTGTTTAGGCTGTAGGGCGTGCCAAAGAAATAGACATACAAACATACATACATACATACATACATACATACATACATACATACGCTCGAAAAACATAACCCTCCTTCTGTCGCAGTCGGGTAAAAATAATCTAGGACCGAAAAAAAAACTAGGTGATTTGTCAACCGTAATCAGGAGTGCGATTTTTGAATGTCATACGTCGAACTCAGCAGTAGCAAATGTCAAAATTACTATGAAGATATGCATCTTTCTACTGCTGATTTGACTTTCAAAAATCATACTTCAGGAGTGAGATTTTTGAAACTCAAATCAGCAGTGGAAAGATGCATATCTCCATAGAAATTTTGACATTTTCAACTGCTGAATTCATCGAATGAGATTCAAAAATCGCACTCTATGGAGTAGATCTCATCAATTCTTGATTTTATTAAAAGAATGACCATTAGGTAGGTAAGTACTCATAAATAACATAAGTACAATATTTTATTCGGCGCTTACGGTGCGGTGTGAACCTGGCGTCCGCACAAAGCGGCAACGTCGCGTCGTCAAAGGCGAAGCCGTGGTCAACAAACAAATGTGATTTCGGTGTGCGTCAGAACCGCGGGTGTACTCCACCTATTACGAAGTAATCTATATAAATAAAATGTACCTGTTGTGTACCTCTGTGTACCTTTCTTAAAATTCTGTGTATCTAACCATGAAAGGAGATATGCATAAAATAAGGTACACCCGCCACCCTGTCGTCAGGATGGCGGGTGTACCGATAAACGATAAACAAACTTCAACAAACTATTTACTACCATTTGGTACCTATTATGTACCTGTAGAAAAATGCATCTGTCAGAAAAAATTGTTAACCTAACCGAGTATATTAATAAAAAAAATCGGATACTTTAATAAGGCTTAAATGACTACTTATAACGTTCTTTCGTGTTTCAAACGACGATTAATCATATTATAACATACATTCATAACATAATAATAAACCCAAAATAAAACAATACTTAAAAATCAACATTACATAAGTTTTAATTGAAAATAAAAATAAAAACTTCTTTAACTCATAACATAACATTTTATTTCTGACCATATACAATACAACGCAATGAGCGATCATTTGTCGGGCTTCGTGTTATAGTACTGTCGGTTAGTTATTATTGTATGGTGCAAAATTACTAACATAAAAACTTAAGTCTTACAGATCACAAGTCACAACACAACCCGCAGTAACGAAAAAAAAATTTTAACAAAAAATTTAAACCGACTTCTAAACTACAAAGGTAAAAAAAATAATATTGTAGTCGTTGACTTTTACATTCGCATCTATAAGAACATTAATTTGTCTTATCGGCATCGGTGTGAAGCTGGTACGATTCGCGGGCTTGCAGTAATTTTTTGGCTTGGCTTGGCTTGACACCGACTCCAATAAAACAAATTAATGTTCTTATAGATGCGACTGTAAAAGTCAACGACTGCAATATTATTATTTTTACCTTTTTAGTTTTGATGTCAGTTTTAATTTTTTGTTAAAAAAATTGTATTTCAAAATTTTTTGTGTTGAAATCTAGGTGAAATACATTAGCTCTACACCTCACTCGATTTAAAAAAAATCCAATCCATCTTTCGTACAACATTTCTGTTTTTGGGTTACTGTTATCTTTATGCCATATTTCGATTCAAAAGATGCAAAAATGAGCGAGTTAATGAGGCGGGCATACAGACACACAGACAGACAGAATGGACGAAAGTATAAGGGTTTCTTGTTTGACTACGGAATCCTAAAAACGACGAACATTACCGACCGCCGCTATGATCAATTAAATCTATGTGTTTCGGTACCACAGACTCTTGTGTTCGGTACCTATATCCATGAAGTTTAACTATAAAGTTATTATACGTTTAAACACAACAGTATGACCAAGAAGCAGTACAACAGTATCGCTATCTCATACGCGGTTACACTGATCTGATGTTCCGTCTACCAATATAGTAATTTAAAAAAAATCTTAGTCTATGGTGTGCGTGCTGTCGCACCGTCGCGGGGTACATAATGACGGCGGGTTGCAGGACCTGCGCCTAGAACTGGTGCATCTGTGTGAGTGTAGGCCCAGAACAAACGAAATTGTAGGACCTTGCATGCTTCACATCTTTCTAGTGTAACATTACGTCTCTTTTTTACATATTTGTTATTTTGTCGATTTTTTCAACAAGCGCTGAATCTATTTCGTGGGACCACCTCGGAAGTATGACCTACCAAACAAAATAAGAATCATCAAAATCAATTCACAATTGGCGGAGTAATCGCGTAACAAACATTAAAAAAAAAATCATACGGGTCGAATTGAGAAACTGATCCTCTTGTTGAAGTCGGTTAAAAATAGTAGATTACACACCGAGGACAGGAAAGTAAGGAAAGTCTCAGATTTCATGTATAGGTGTAGAGGTTAGTGTACTATTTTTCTCCTCGACGGAGGTGGAAAGCGACGACTTCGTTGAGCGCAGTGGGACGACAATTGACGCTTTCCGTCCGGAGGGGAGAAAAAAAAAATGTACAAGATTTTTAAATTTCGAGATTACAATTTTTTTCTATACTGTCATGTTTTTCAACTGAGCTCAATACCCATACGTAATAGTAAGAATGTCTAAAGTTGCCAAACAAAGCTATAAGACCAGATGAAAAAGTCAACTTTGATCGGTCTTATAGCTTTGTATGGCAACTTTAGGTTAGGTAATAACTAAACGGCAATCGGTAATCTTTTAGGTAATTAAAATGTCCCGTGGCTATAGTACTATAACACTAAGCCCGACAAATGATCGCTCATTGCGTTGTATTGTATATGGTCAGAAATAAAATGTGATGTTATGAGTTAAAGAAGTTTTATTCTTATTTTCAATTAAAACTTATGTAATGTTGATTTTTAAGTATTGTTTTATTTTGGGTTTATTATTATGTTATGAATGTATGTTATAATATGATTAATTGTCATTTGAAACACGAAAGAACGTTATAAGCAGTCATTTATGCATTTTTCTACAGGTACACAATAGGTACCAAATGGTAGTAAATAGTTTGTTGAAGTTTGTTTATCGTTTATCGGTACTCCCGCCATCCTGACGTCAGGGTGGCGGGTGTACCTTATTTTATGCATAGCTTCTTTCATGGTTAGGTACATAGAATTTTAAGAAAGGTACACAGAGGTACACAGCAGGTACCTTTTATTTATATAGATTACTTCGCAATAGGTGGAGTACACCCGCGGTTCTGACGCACACGATTTGCGGCTTTCTTATTTACTGCCCGAGGTTAGTATACTATTTTTCTCCTCGACAACGCAAAGTATGTATTGATGTGGTAGTGCCATCTATCAGCACGCAGAATAAACACTACAAAGTCGTCAATCATATCAATTCACAACGATCCACGTGATACCAATTATTGCCGCCAGAGGGTAGGATGAGAACAAATTTTAATTTAATAAAAAATGTGAATTTGATGAACAAAGTCATTGCTTGATTTTCCGAGACTCATGAGATTTTTTTGTAGTCAGATCATGTATTTTTAGTATACAATTTTCACTTTTACGTAAACATTAATTACAAATCGATACCATAACGCCATCTATTGCCATTGTTTTGAACTGAAATTTCACTTGTATGGGATAGGACACCATGACGAAAGCCACTCCCGTGATTAGGCCCTCCTCATAGCCGTCTTCGATGAACTGCGTTAGTACCAAAGCCTGACTTGTGCATGATTTCCCAGGACGGAAGCCAGCTTGTTGGTCTATAAGCTTGCAGTCTAGGCTCTCCGTAAGTCTGTTCAAGATCATCCTTTCGAAGATTTTGAAAAGGTGGCACATGAGGGAGATAGGGCGAAAGTTTTTTGGATCGTCCGGAGATTTCCCAGGCTTCAGTAAAGCTATAACGTGGGACTTCCTCCAACTTTTCGGAATCCCTACATTAGCAGAGCAATGGTTGAACAAGTCCATTAACCATTTTCGCGCTTCTGGTCCGAACCGTTTTAAGGTCATCATCAATCTATGCGAAAATCCCTACCACTTTCCTCAACTGCTCATACACCGTTGCGCGACCTGCACCTAATATCTTTCTAAACGATTGGTTTCATAAATGACATACCTACATCTGGTTTTTATTTATAGACAATATCTCGAAAACTTCGATAGCGTGATTCAGAAACTAACGAGCATATAATACTATCTTTCCCGCAACTTCGTCAGCGTGAAATTAGAATATCGAAAAATCAGTTTTTAGTGCTCCTTTACATCCTCCATAGAATCTATATTCCAAATGTCATGTTTCTATCTTCAGCGGTTTAGGCTGTGCGTTGTCTGTCAGTCAGTCATGGAACTGTTTTATAAGTATAGATGGTGTTTGTAAAGATGTAAATGCTTTTACTGATGCTTCATGGCCGACTGAATATGGCTGTTGATTTTGAGAGCTCCGTTGATGTGCTCTTAAATTGCTGATGTAGCCTATCTTGGCTTTAAAAGTGTATCCGCACAGGCTATATGTCAATTTCCCATTAAGATAGTTGTACTGGATGGCCGGGGGTGGTCTGGCTTTAAGTTCCTCGCGCTTGGCATCGAGATAAGCCTTCGAAAACTTCGGTAGCGCGTTTCAGAAACTTACCAGCATATGTTCGGAGCTCTGCACCGGCTGGAAGCCGACGAAGGAGATCTGCATGGACAGTATGGTGCCCACGCAGTACAGCGTGCTGTACGCGACGTAGACCCGCGCGGAGAAGCGGCCGAGAAGCATGAGGGCCAGCACGTGCAGCGGGATGAGGTTGATCAGGAACACGTAGCCTCCCCATGACGAGACCTGTGAGATGTCACATGTTTATATGTTTTATTAGGAAAGCTTTATCATTAACATCTTCTTTCACAAAGAGCATTTTGTCTTTGGATTTGGCAGGATCACATACAATAATAAATTACACACCGAGGGCAGGAAAATAAGAAAGGTCTCAGACGTCATGCCAAGGTCAACAAACATGTGATCTGAGGAATTCTTATTTACTACCCAAGGTTAGTATACTATTTTTTTTCTCGACGGAGGCGGAAAGCGAAAATTTCGTTTAAAAAAAAAAAACTTATATTTATTTCTTCGTTTAGCGCAGCGGGACGAAAATTGTCGCTTTCCGTCCGGAGGGGAGAAAAGATTTTTATTTCGACGAAGTTTTGAAGTTCTTTACGCATTTAAAAAGAGAAAAAAAAAAAAGAAGGCGGAATTAAAAAGTTTTTACATTTTTGACTCGAATTTGATCCCGCGTTCGCAGGATTGCATTCACTAAAGGCTAAACACAACACAACAAGATAAAAAATGTTGTAAAAACAGGATTTCTACAAATTGTGGCAACAAATCTTATTACAACAAAGTGTGCCTGAAGTAGTTAATTACTAAAATATCGTGACTTTATTTTTATGTGATTGCCCAGCAAAATAATCTGCGTGAAGAATTTATTACCTCCATTATGCGTATATTTATTTTATGAGCTATTTTAAGGCTGTTTTCATGTAAAAGTTAGTAATTTGTACAAAAGTGCAAAAACAAATAAGTTATTAGAAACTTTTCGTGTGAATCTTTCGTCTTCGTGATCTGTGATCGACTGAAATCACGATAATTAAAATAAATTATCGTAATATTTGTTTAATAAATAAACAAATCAAGTCAATCAGTACAACTATGGATGTGGATTTATTTAGGTTATCTTATAATTTTACGACTTTCGATAAGGTGTTAGAATTAAAAATAAAAATTTATGGATCGTTCAAATGTTTTCGGCATAGTGTAAATAAAACTAGTAGTTCAGCTCGCGGTCACGGCACTTCGACAATCGTGCGCGGTGTACGTGGGCCGGGGGGAGCGTGTTCCAGTACCGACATACCTGCGCGCGGTACCGAATTTGCTGGTGCTAGCACACCACGCGAACATAAACACGCCGCGACCGATGAGCTGTTCCACTATAGTATAATTACGGTATGGTTCCGCCCTCTAACTTGGATTTCCTGAAAATATGTTGTAAATTGGCCGGGGAACTAAATAAATAATAATATCTTGTAAAAATTAATAATAAAATAATTAATAATTAATTAATAATAAAAATAAATAATAATAATGTCATCTTTAAATACACCGCGCGGCAACCTGTCAATCAACAATTTTGTCATGTTAAAGTGTGAGTACTACCATAAGCCTATGTATTTGAATGTTAATTCTTTTACCGTGCGAAAAAACCCCACGTCCCGGCCCCCTCTGTCTGCGCGCATACCCTCAAAGCGAGTTCAATAAGGGTACGCCTACGTAGCCCGACCCCCGCACACGCTAAAATAGACCCGCCGCGACCGCTGAGCTTCACCACTATTACTTTTTATTACACTATGGTCTCACTAAGAACCATTGGACCACGGCCGGTCCCCAGGCTTCACACCCAGACTGGCGGAAGATCTTCCCTTTTCAAACGAAGTTAAGGTTGTCATCGCGCACTTACCATGTAAAAGTAAGCGAGGGCGGTGAGCGTGGCCCACAGTATGGTGCCGGTGTTGACGGCCTTGATCCAGAAGTAGTAGGTGAGGAGCATGCAGAAGATGGCGATGCCCTCGTTGTCGTAGCTGCCGGCTACCGAGCGGCTGATGTAGCCGGGCACTATGGCTATCATGGCCGCCGCTACGAGCCCCGCTCCCTCGTCCTAGGAAACAAAAGTTTGACAATTAATCGATTTTGCTTCTGCATCAGCACACTCGTTTACACTGTCATTTCATACAAATGGAAAAAAATGACAAGTGGTTTGCATGTGCAGTGCTGTATTATGTGTGTGTGCTGCTGTTTGTGTGTGATAAGACTATGATGAGTGAGTGCGAGAAACACAGGAATGCAAATTACCTACATTTTCCGCCATGCTTTTTACCCTTATTTTGTTTTTATTAGTGTAAAGCGGCTATTCGAATCTTCTATAAACTAGTATCTTATCTTATCTTATCTTGTTGTGGGGGCTGGCAGGCCAGCAACACTTCGACCCAGTGGGATCTTTTGTGTTAGCCCCAATACTTTTTGCTTTCCTCACCCTTCAAATACATGGTCAATGAAGGAGGCAATTCCATTGAGGGGAAGAAACCTAAGATCTCCCGGTTTTGGGTATCCATCTCCGAGGAGGCACATGCGTTTTGCCGCCAAACTAGTATCACTTCGACCTTAGTTGTGGATATCATAATAATATCAAATATACTTAGTAGGTTTAATTCACAGCTATATTTTGTGTGAAACATGCATCATATACAACATAACATACTACAAAAACATAGAACAACAATAATAGAATAATATGAGCATAATGGTATAAATGGTAAACATTGCATTAAGTTTCTTGAAGCAACACATCATAGCCGCCAACCCGCAGACACAGCCCACCGACATTGTCAGCTGGTTCTTTGTGGTAAATGGTTTTGTCTGTAGCTCGAACCCACGCAGGCTACTCAAGTTTGAGAACGCGCTCAGTTTCCCGGCGGCATTCACTAAGAGACTTTACGGTCGACCGCAAAGTGTCGCTCGTCTGTAAGAGCGCATACTAGCGAGAAAACGTTACAGATCTCGTGCCGCCAACCTTGTTTACCGACTTGCACGGAGAACGAAATACGAACAAACATTTTAGTTATAGTCATATCATACCACATACCTTGAGCTCCTTAGTTAGCAAGTAAGTGACGATGGTAGTAAGTGAAGAGAAAAATGGTGCGAGGAAGACGCACACATTTCTGATGTCGATGGTGATGTTCAGGAACTGCATCACATTGTAGAGAGCAGCCGACGTCACCATCAGGCCGGGGTAGATGGTTCCTATTCAAATAACAATTTGTATCAAAGGAAACCCCCTCGAGGAATTAATGGAAATAGAGAATAAAGGGTAAAAAAAAATTCATTATTTAAACTTTCACATTTACTTTATTTCATTTTATTTATTTGGCTCACTAAACAGGAAACCATTAGACAGATATAATGTTAGTAGAAATATGTTCCGTAATGGCCAGAGAAGTCTGCAAAACGATGAGGAAATAGAGGCATACCTAAAACATCTAAATAGCGCGAGAAAAACTATACTAGATTTAGAAGAAAGTGATGATGCTCAAAACTACTATAATAAGCTAGAAAAAATCATCAAAACTAGTGTAAAAGACTCTAAACTACCAAAAGCAAAAGAAAAACACGAAATACTTAGCAATACAACAAAAGAACTAATATCGAGGCGCCATCAGCTACTGCAAACAAAAAAGAAAACAAGAGAATTAAGACAAGAATTAAGTAACTTGTTTAAAGTTACTAATAGAGCCATACACAGAGACTACGACACCTATAGAAGAAATATCATTGAAAAACATCTTAGATCGACGGGAAGTACTAAAAGAGCATTTAAAGATTTAACAAATCACAAATCATGGATACAGGGCCTGGAACAAGGACCAAAAAAGGAAACATACAGAAAAGGTATTTTAGAAATTGCTACGGAGTTTTACAGACTGTTGTACAGTAATACTAGTAACAAAGAAGACAGCTTTTTTCTAGAAAACGAATATGGAAATACAGAGGTGGTCAAACAAATAGACGAAGTAGAGATCCTAAAGTTTATAAAAAACCTCAAGCGTGATAAAAGCCCAGGTCCCGATGAAATAAGCAACGAAATGATCAAATCTGCAAGTAAACTACTAGCAACGCCACTAGCCCATCTATTCAACCTAATTCTAAAAACTGAGAAGGTACCGGAACAGTGGAGATACTCAAATATTACCCTACTATATAAAAAAGGTAATCCCATGGATATAACGAACTACAGACCAATCAGTCTCTTGTCTTGCATCTATAAACTGTTTACTATGATCCTACAAAGCAGAATTGGCCCTGAAATAGATAAACATCAAGCAATCGAACAGGCCGGATTCAGATCAGGCTTTTCTACAATAGATCAAATACATGCGCTTGAACAAATCTTGGAAAAGTACAGAGAACATAACAGAACACTGTACGTAGCGTTTGTAGACTACAAAAAAGCTTTCGACAGCATAACACATAATTCAATCTGGGAAGCTTTAAACACATTCCGAATCAACCAAACATATATCAACATATTAAGAAACATCTATTCAAACAGTGTAAGTAGAGTACAACTAGAATCAAAAGGACAGGAAATACTAATACAAAGAGGCGTACGTCAAGGGGACCCAATATCACCCAAATTATTCTTAGCAGTACTAGAAAGAATAATCTCAAAAATAGACTGGAAAAATAAGGGCCTAAATATAAATGGGCAATACTTAAGCCATTTAAGATTTGCCGACGATTTAGTTTTATTCGCTGAAGACAGCAACAGTCTAAAACAAATGTTACAATCGTTAAGCAATGAAAGCAAGAAGGTAGGACTAATAATGAACTTCGAGAAGACAAAAATTATGACAAATAACAAACAAAATCCCATAAAAATCCAGCAGACAGTACTAGAATATGTCCAGAGCTACATCTACCTTGGAAAACAAGTATCCTTCAATGGAAATAGCAACATAGAAGAAGTAGACAGAAGAATAGCACTAACTTGGAATAAGTTCTGGGCATTGAAGGAAATACTTAAAGGAGATTTTCCCATACACTTGAAAAAGAAAGTCGTCGACACTTGTCTGTTGCCCTGCTTAACATATGGATGCCAAACATGGGTATTTACTGAAGACATAAAGAAAAAAATAGTAACGTGCCAAAGAGCAATAGAACGCAGCATACTGAACATTAAAAAAATTCAAAGGATAAGGAGTGACCATATACGATCGAAAACAAAAGTGATAGACGCCCTACAACATGCACTTAGATCTAAATGGCAATGGGCAGGACATGTGGCCCGAATTACAGACGGAAGATGGACAGTCAAAACCACTAAATGGAAGGGACTAGAGGGTAAGAGACGAGTAGGCAGACCAAAACAACGATGGATAGAGGACATCACAAAGGTAGCGGGGCAGAGGTGGCTAGAGATAGCATCCGACCGTGCCAACTGGCACCAATTGGAGGAGGTCTATACCCAGAAGGGGTCATCATCGCAAGACTAAAAATAAAAAATGAAACAAACAATATTCATGAATTTAGTAATTTTAATTATTATCTATACTGATCAAAATAATTTATATACATATAATCTAATATTAACATAGGTAATTAATGCATGCCAAATGTAGAAATGTATTATATTTTATTTTTATACTGGAATTGTTAAAAATTAATTTATATTTAGAAAAACATATTGAATTGTGATAAAAGTAGCAAATAAGGCATGTAAATGAATTGTAATAATTTTTATAAGATGATGAAAATAAAGACTTCAAATCAAATCAAATAGCCTTTATTTCTGAACGTATTTTCCATATACATTATTTCATTTACAATTGAATTATTCACATTTATAATTACATTATTCACTTAATTTTTTTATTTAATTACATGCAGTTATTATAATACAATTATCAATAAGATTTCGCGATTCGGTGTTGTTATAAATCTATAAAGTCTCTTAGTTCAGAGTGCCTTTCGGCAAAGGCCTCCTCCAGGTCCTTCCACTGTCTTCTGTCTAGGGCTACACGGCGCCATAATGGACCGGCTGTTAGTTTAATTTCGTCCTCCCATCTTTTGAACGGCCTACCTCTTTCTCTTTTCCCGTCTCTGGGGTACCAATTTGTCACAGTTTTGCTCCATTTCTCATGGTTGATTCTCAGTAAATGCCCTGTCCATCTCCACTTCAGCTGATCGATTCTTGTTAGTATGTCTGTTACATTTGTTCTTATTCTTATATCAATGTTTCTTATGCGGTCTCTCCTTTGTATCCCTAAGAGACTTCTTTCCATCGCATGTTGACAAGCATTTAGTTTATCTCTGTGTGTTTCATTCAAAGACCAAGTTTCACATCCATACGTAAGAGCAGGGAGTATGCTTGTATTGAACACCTTCCTTTTTACTGTTAGACTCATATCCTTACTCTTCATAATTTCTTTTAGTGACCAATAAGCTTTCCACCCATTTGCTATTCTTGTGTTTATTTCCTTTTCTGTTTGTTCTTCGAATGATATAAGTTGCCCTAAATATGTGTATTCTGAAACATATTCTAGTGGCTTTCCTTCAAGTAATATTTCTTCCTCTGCTGAATTTGACATTAATTTCGTTTTGGCACTGTTAAGTGTAAGACCCACTTTTTTACTCTCGGTTGCCAGTTGTTTGATCATAATTTTCAGTACCTCTGGATCCTCTTCAAAGAGCACCAGGTCGTCTGCGAAGCGAAGGTGATTCAAACGTCTTCCATCGATGCGCAAGCCAAAGATGTCCCAGTCGAGGTTTCGGAAGATATTTTCTAGTACCGCTGAAAAAAGTTTAGGCGAAAGTGGATCCCCTTGTCTCACTCCTCTCTGGATTGGAAATTCGTCCCCAAGTGTTTCTAGTTGTATTTGTGCCTTGCTATTCAGGTAGATCCTTTTTATTATGTTTATGTATACCTGGCTTATTCCTTGTTGTTCTAGGCTTGCCCAAATGTAGTTGTGACTGATACTGTCAAACGCTTTTGCGTAATCGATGAAAGCAATATACAAGGTTTTGTTGTATTCTATGTATTTTTCTGACTGTATGGATATGGTCAATTGTTGAGAAATTTTTTCTGAAACCTGCTTGTTCAATCGGTTGTTGTTCATCTAATTTGTTACTAATTCTTTCTAATATCACTTTTGCAAATATTTTGTACACATTGGACATTAAGCTTATAGGCCTGTAGTTTTCTATATTATCTTTATGCCCCTTTTTATGCAACAAGATTATATGTGATTCTCCCCATTGATGTGGGATATTCCCCGTTGACAGAATGCCACTGAAAATTTTCGCCAGCATTGGACTGATTTCGGTCATAGTTCCTCTGAGTAGTTCGTTTGGGATTTTGTCTGGGCCTGGTGCTTTTTCCAGTTTTTGACTCTTTATGGCCCTTTCGATTTCGCTGATTAGAATTTCTGGTTCTTTATTGGCATTATGTAAAATCGTATCATCTTTTATCCTTAGGTTTGTTTCTTGATTGGAGTATAGCGTTCGATAGAAGTCTGTTGCTGTCTCTTTGATTTCTCTTCTGTTTGTTTTGTTTCTTCCGTTTTTATTGATTTTAGGTATCCACTCCTTTCCTGTATCTCTAAGTATTTTTAAGGCCTTCTTTGTGCCGCCTGTTGCTATTATATGCTTCTCAAATGTTTTGTTTCTTCTATTCTTTCTATCTTGCCTTATGCTCTCCTTGATCTTCTTACTTAAGTCTGCTACAGCTTTGCTATTATATTCTTTCTTGTTTTGATTAGCCAGAAGGTACTTCCTATCCTGTAGCAGTTCTGCTGTCTTGTCACTCAATTTAGATTGATTCTTGCTTCTAATTGATGTTTTAGCGACTTTTACCATTGCGGTCTCGAATTTCTGGTATTGATTACATACTCCTATGTGGTTTTCGATGTCATCAATTGCATGCTTGAGGAGTTTACCTGCTTTAGCAAAACATTCTTCTGAGGTTTCTGTTCTGTTTTGTTTTGCGAACTTGTTTCTTGATTTTTTGGGTAATTTTACTTTTAGAGAGCTTCGCACCATTCGATGGTTTGTGTTAAAGTTTAGGTTTTGTATAACGCCCTTATCTGTGAAGGCTCTTGGGAGGTTTGTCATAACATAGTCAATCTCGTTCTTGTAACTCCCGTCGGGAGAGATCCATGTCCATTTGCTAGTGCATTTTTTCTTGAACATAGTATTTAAGATTGTTATGTTGTGTTCCAATAGGAAGCTTACTAGTTTTTGCCCATTTGTGCTTCTTTTTCCATAACCGTGTAAGCCCATCACAAATTCACTGGTATTTTGCTTTGATCCAACCTGTGCGTTGAAATCTCCCATAAGGATTATATGTTTGTTATTATAAAGCGTAATAATTTCTGATAGTTTCTCATAGAATGTTTGGAAAATGTTTGGGAAAAAAAAAGCAGAAAAGGTGAGACCGATCCTAATATCCCTCACACTGGCTTGGAGAAAAACATTAATAATGAAAAACAAAAAAATACTTCCTAAAAATACATACATCACTGAAGATTTCCCTAGAGAAGTATTACTAAAGAGGAGGGAGCTGAAAATCAAATTGGATGAGGAACACGAGAAAGGGAACCAAGCTTTCATCAAATACGATCAACTTATAATAAAAAAAACTGAGAACAACAAAAGAAATAGATCACCATCTGGGTCACCCAAAAATGTGCACGAAGAAAACCTAGAAACAAATGAAAACGCCCCAAAAAAGCTAAACAAGATAGACGCATTCAGCCGCATGCGAGCTCGGGCAAACTCAGGAAGCACAAAAGAAGGAAGAATATAGCAACCAAACACTAGCAGCAGCCGGAAACACAAAAACAAAAACAGGCAAACCAAAAGAAAACGAGCAACAAAATCACAAGGTCCCAACACGGCTGGTCACCGCGGGATGTCTGACCACCCCCCTCCAGGAGAGAACCAAAATTCTCCAAATTCACAAACAGAAACTAGCAAAAATAACATGTACATTGGAACTTTAAATACCAGAACATTAAGAACAGAAGACAGCCTCCAAGAGCTTGAACTGGCAACATCGAAATTAAAGTGGGATGTAATTGGAATCAGCGAGCTAAGAAGACTAGGAGAAGCAATAGAAGAAAGGTCATCATATATCCTATATTACAAAGGAGAGATTGCAGGACAAAGAGGCATAGGTTTCTTGATAAAATCGCACTTAAAAGATAGTATCAAAGAATTCATTGGCATCTCTGACAGAATAGCGGCTATTATCTTAAATATCCCTGGCTATAAAAAAGATTGGGTGATAATACAAATATATGCACCAACAGAGAAAAAAGATAAGGCTAATGTCCGTGAGTTAGAAACATTCTATGAGAAATAAAGACTTAATAATAATAATAATAACCCCGCGGGGGCAGCTTGTGGCGAGCTGACGGTGAGTGGCGACACCGCGAACCCCTATCCAGGGGGACCATACAGACATGCGCTTACACACACACATACAGACAGTAACACACCCCCCTACCTCTGGCTTGCCTTCATTGGCCGTCCAGAGTGGAATCGCAAGAGCAAAGAACCTATGCTCCAGGTTGGAAGTGTATTGCACGTAATGGCGTAATAACGGGGAAACCCGCTCACGGGGGTAAACCCCGCGATGGTGAAACCGGTGCCGCACCTCTCGACAACCTTTAGCCGCTCAATGGGATGTTGCCCCATTGTCGCACTTTGTGCGTGCGGCCGTTTTATGGGGCCCACTCGACGAGTCGGCGAGTCACCGCCTGCCCTATTTACAATTTTGAGACTAGTTGTCAAGGCAGGCGTCCGTTAGTCTCCTCCCATAACCCAGTATCCATCCATCCAACTTTCACCTTCATAGCCCAAGACCTTATTTTTCCATCGCGGCCATAGCGCCGTACTCCAATAGTCTTTGCACCTGGCGGGGACCATCCCCGTGTGTATCATATTGTGCGCTCGGAGATGGTATCCGCCATGTGTATCCCTTACATTTAGATTAACTTGTCTTTTGAACGGGCCTCTACATGTTGGCTTCGGCTCCATGCACGCCTTCCAAAGGTCCGGGACTTAATTGCCCGTGATTACGGATCGTAAGACACATAATAATAATGTTAGTAGGATAATTGCCAACACTGATATTTTACATGGCTAAGTCCATTTCAAAACTGATGCAAGAGTTTAGTATGATATTTTTTTAATAAATTCTTACCTCCGATGATACGACCCAGAGGATACCATGCACGGTCATCGAACCAGTTGTGGAAGTTATAGAACCCCTCCTCTGTCAGGTAGCGGGTCGTTCTGTAGTTGAAGTAAGGGTCAAACTCGTGGATGACACTCTCGAAGCGGAGCACCGAGAAGAGACGCGTTGCGAACGCTGCAAACATGAACATCATTAATGTGAGAAGTTTTTATATATTTCCATGACTGACTGACTGAGAGATGACAGCCTAAGGCTGCATTTCCTCCAGTGAGGTACCGAGGCGGTGAGTGAGGAAACAATCCGCCAATAGCGCGCTCACTCGATCACATCATTGGGAAATTGAAGCACTTTTACTGGCCTATTTTTTCCTTGCTCACCACTTCGCACAACTCTGGTGGAAATCCAGCCTAAAAACCACTGAAGGTACTACGGTTTTTAAAAGTTACACAGTTATTCAGTTCCTCAGTCAGAAAGATACGAAAGCGTCGAAAAAAATCTGGCTATCCATATACACGCACACAGATATAATATTTGTATGACGTTGACGCCTCATGTACACCAAACCAACCTATGAAAGTTGGCCCCTTTTGTTTTATACGGTAGAAAGGTGAGGCTCATTCTAGACATAATTTTTCTAAGGCAACAACTACAAAACGCCAGGGGTTGCAAATCGAAAATAAGTTCCGAAAAGTTGTTGGGACGAGTAGGCTAGGGCGGGGATAAAACCATTGCACGGCAGTCATGGTTACTTGCCACTACTAGTTTATAAAAAGTTAGTAATAAAATTATGAGTAGCTTTTTGTCGCCATTGCTTATCAATATAGGACTCATAGATAGGACCACGTAAGTCAATACCAAGCATGCCGTAAAATGAATTTATGAATTACTATTGATTGAATTCAATATCCAGGCGTCGAGGAAGGCGAAAATATACAAAATATACTCACATAAAATAGCTGCCATCGATAAAACAGCCAATTTTATAAACGTAAGCTGTTTATCTGACGAGAGCTGAGGCAGCCTCGCCTTAGCTTGGGTTTCCACTGACATGTTTATTTTATTTCTTTTCTCGCCTTCAGAACAAATTTCACATTAAATTAAACAGAAAAATTACAGTAAAATTGAAAAAAACTTCGCCGGCAACCTATCCCGAATTTCAGCCACCGACGCAATTTGACAGTTGTCGAGCGGCGTGGCAAAATTTGTTGCCAGCTAAATAAAAATGGCTAAGTGCAAGTCGGACTAGGACGCAAAATAAAACTACGCGACGCAAAACGGCGGCACCGGTACCGGCCGCCCGGCGCGACCAAGCACCTATTGTTTATATGGAACCCTATCTATCTATCTATATAACGTCACACCTTTTTCCCAGTGGGGTAGGCAGAAACCGCACCATCTATACTGCATTCGAAATAAGGACGATGAGATTTTCCGATTCCTATCCTATTTAGCTTTTTAAGGATGGTTTCTTAAAAGTTTGGAGTAGGCCTCCTGATCAATTCTGATAAGCAAATATAATTTATTTATCAGAAAGATACACGTACTATCCGACATATCTTGGACGTTACTAAAGCTGTTCTATGAATAAGTGATAGCAAGTGTCTCAAATCTCAGTTTCTGTAATTAATAAAAAGGGCCTTAAATTTTCGTTGCTATTTGGAATGGAGTATAGATACTACGATTCTTACATAGGTACCCACCACACTACTACGCGACGCAGTGGCACCATTTGTCGCGTCACGTAGCTCTAGTGTGGTCTTTACCTTTACGCGACAACGCCTCCGATTAGGGTTCCGTAGTCACCCCATAGAACTTTTTAATATTTTATGTTTGGCAACATTACTGAGTCGTTCACTTTCATTCATTTCAAGTTCATTCATTTCAACTGGTGGATTCATTCATTCATTCATTTCATTCATTCGTTGGATCGTCGGTCGGTCGTCGTGGGTTGTTTTTTGGTTGTTTTCCTCGAAAAACTATTTTTATTTTCATGTACTTATCTT
Organism: Agonopterix heracliana; assembly: GCA_963693445.1. NCBI lineage: Eukaryota > Metazoa > Arthropoda > Insecta > Lepidoptera > Depressariidae > Agonopterix > Agonopterix heracliana. The sequence goes on from OY856308.1 coordinate 3,821,368, forward strand.
ATCTTATCTAATATTTATAGTGTGTAAATAACAACACCATGTCCCAACATTGAATCTCACACTCATCAGTCATTATCGTGCTTTGGTACCAAATCCTGAATAACTTCATTTCCGTGCTGACTAATCGTGAAGAATAAATCCTTTCTCATGGTTTCCTGAGAAGTTGTTGTTGTGAAAAGTGGATCTGTGATGTCAGACGGCGACCCATCTCTCGAAGAAGACGTCCCGAAGCCGTTGCTAGAGAAAGCAGAGGATAATGTGTTTACCCCTAAAATAACGACACCGATTTTCGCGGGGACCGTGAAACTTCACCACAAAAGATCTGACGCCGCGGAGACGGAGCCCTTCATCTCAGAAGCTCGACACAATGATATCGCGCTCGAACAGCTATTCGAAAATGGAAATGGAACTTTTGTCGAGGTAAGGTTTCGATTTTGATAATTTTATTGGCTTAGAACTGGCTTATAACTTTCTGGGGCACTAACTTTTCTAATAAGTCCTCTGGAAAAATATTATAGTAGCAATGTGAATGCCAATTGGCACAGACAGGGTAGTGTGGCACACCCCGAGAAGGTGACAAAAATTTTGACGTTCTGTCTTTGTTACTTTACTCATGTGAAAGCGAGTGCACATCTCGGTTTTATCGTTTTGTCGCTTTGTCGTGGTTGGCATGCCAGCCCTACAAAGAAGGCAATGTGCCTTTGCCTCACATTGTTGGCTGATTGTTGTAAAGCAGGCACTACACTCAAGAACTTCTCGGCTAGAACTTCCGTAGGAAGATTACTATGGGTAACAACACCACGAGAGCACTGAACGAACGGCATCCACTCTCGTACTTAGCCATTTTCATCAGTTCTCGTTGAGAACGTAGTGCCTGCTTATGGAACGAAGATTCGTTGGTCACAGTACTGTCTACATCTGGACAACAAAGGTGATCAAAATTTTCTCATGGGCCGTTGTTGGCCCGGTGTGTACACAACATGACAAAACATCATCAAACATCTTTTAAATTTAATTTTAAAAATTTTTAGCAGGGTCCTGTAATTGGTCTATTCTATGTTCATAGTTTGTAACCATTCGTTTGTAATTTGACTGTTGGTTTCATTTAATTGGTTGGTTTATTAAACCTTTAAGGGGGTGGTGTAGACCATCAAACTGAACAACTTTCACTATGAGACCAATATCGAAATCGCGAAAAAAAAAATTTATGTTCTATACTCTACAAATCGACTAGAGCTAAAATATGTATGGGATATGAAATTATTTTTTTCGTGATTTCGTTTGACGGTCTTAACAACCCCCTTAAGAGTTTCAAAAATTTATTTTTACTTATGTGACACCTTGTATACATATTTCACGAGAAACTACCATCACCAGGAGTGTGATTTTTGAAACTCATTTGCTGAGCTCAGCAGTTGAAAATGTCAAAATTACTATGGAAATATGCATCTTTCTACTGCTGATTTGACTTTCAAAAATCATACTTCAGGAGTGAAATTTTTGAAGGTCTATCTCCATAGTAATTTTGACATTTTCAACTGCTGAGCTCAGCAAGTGAGTTTCAAAAATCGCACTCCAGGCTCGAAAAAAGGATCATAGAAGAAAAGAATGCTGTTCCATACTAAACTGCATTGCCTACTCTACTCAAATGTATGCAACAACAGATTTTTATTGCTACAATTGGTTTGCTTCCATAGTAAAAGTTGTTCAGTTTGATGGGTAAACTCTTAGTTTAAAAGGGTACCATTGATATCAATTTCACCCTGTAGAGATATCACTGTTGTAAGTAACTGTATAGTAAATAGTGTTACATTTAGTTCTTTTAGTATCCTGCTGTGAGATAACACTTTGTACAGTCTGACGCATTTATGTTAGCTTAAGTTGGATTTTATTTAAATGTGGTCTGTTACAAATTTGCATTACTTTTTTGGGTGATTGTACTCTTGATACTGAACAACTTTCCCAGATGAACGTAAGGGAAAAGAAAAACAAATGTTTGTACAGCTGATTGCATTTAGTAGGTAGGTATAAGATGTCCAAAAGTTTTTTGTTAATTTCCTATTGGTATTGGTCTTAGGGAAAGTTGTTCAGTATCATGGATACATTCACCCCTTAAAGTAATGCAACTGTCTACCTGACCCTTACACCCTGTATAAACAGCCTCGATAATTCTGCATTGCCTGCCGTGCAGGTGGCGATGGTTTAATCCCCGTCCAGGCCGACTCGTACCAATGAGTTTTTCGGAAATTATGTACGATTTGTAACACCACTGGCTTTTCGGTGAAGGAAAACATCGTGAGGAAACCTGCATGCTTCAATTCCGATGCATGTATTGTACCCACTGTCCATTATAAGTGGCGACGGGCTCACCCCCCGTCACACTGGACAGAGTTTCGGTACTACTGGTGAAATGTGGATGTCCTGAGATTTCAGAATATCTCTGACTACTCCCTCGGGGAATATAGTCGTGAGCATATGCTTATGCTATGCTGATAATTCTGCCAATCACAAAGTGTGAAAAAGTAAATTGTTCATAAGGTTCACTTAGCATTTTTGAGGTTTTAGGATTGTGTAAACATGTAAATAAAATAGTAGTTAGCTGGCTAGACTTTCGCCCACTAAAATACTGCTTTAGAAAATAGTCGCCTTAACTTATACAACACCCACAGGAAGATAAAGGGTGGGCCATTCTAAGAATATTACAACATTGTGAATACCTGTACAAAACAAAGAAACAAAATTTATGACAGTCTATACAATTAGTATTTAACATTGTATTTAATTAATAAACTTAGTCGTATTTGGTATTGTGTACTGTCAGCCAGTAGGAAAAAGAACTCTTGAGGAGCTCTTTTTACTCTATCATATATGGAACATAGATGATTTGTTAGCGCGTTGCAGCGTTGATTGATTATCAAGTTTTGTTATAATTAAGTTATCAATAGTGTTCAAAATACTAACAAAATATTATAAATACAAAAAGATTATTTCACTTGTGTAGTCCATTATTAATTACCGAATAAGTTAATAACTATTAGATGTTTAGAGATTCAGTCGTCGGTGGTAGCCCACATTAGCTAATTATAATAATGATTTAAATTGAAAAATTTTCACAAATCATTAACCAATTTATTAAATATGTTGTATTTAATTAACCAACCACAGCATGCATACAATTGTGTGGGTTACTGTGTCAATTCAGACAAAGATTTTATCCCTATAGAATTTATGTAAATGATTTTAAACAATAACAGATACAAAAAATCTCCACTTTAAAAACAGTTTATAATTGTTTTTGTTAAATTCCACACCTAATAATTTTATGACTGACTGTACTAATAACCATCCATATTAATGTATATCCTAAATATATACCATTAGTCTGAGCTCATTCTGTTTTTATTTTATGTCCAACATGACATGGACATGTAGTTTAAGTGATTTTATTGTGTTAATTGTGAAAAAAGTTCAGTGGAAAATACGGATGTAATTTTGGATTGCCAGTGAATCTTATGGTTTTTATTCAAATTAAAGATTCAAAAATTCAAATTAAAGGTTCTACGGGACGTGACTTGCACCTGAAATTTGCCAATCCGGGGCTGTGCTTTCATTCAATTAAGGTACTGGTACTATAGGGCTAGGTTCTAAAATTTTCAATCTCTCGGTTTTAGGGAACTCCAGTAGATTGCACTTACATCCCCTAGTGGATCTTAAGAGCGTTTACACCGTTCTGTGGCGCCCTCATCACAAAATATAGGATATCCCGATAAAAAAAACCTAGAAAAAATGTTCCTTACTAACTTTTTTAGAAGCCCAGAAGCAATTTTTGTGCCATAATACCTAATAACTACTTTTTAAGGTAAAAAACATTATTCTACCTACTTTTAATACATACATACTCTCACGCCTGTCTCCCACTGGGGTAGGCAGAGATAACGGAACGCCACTTGCTACGATCCTGACAAACCTCCCTAGCTTCCTCCACATTAATTAGTCCTTTCATGCATGCTCGTCGGTTTCGAGTCAAAAAACTATACTTAACTACACAAAATTTCAGAACTGCACCGAATGATTTAATTTTGATTATAAATTGACCGCCCTCCCATGCTTCTTCCCCGGCGTAGACTTCTGCCAGTCAGTGCAATGTATTTGTCAGTTAGAAAGGAAGGTTTCTACATACAAATTTTCACTGCATCTTATCATTTTGAAATCTTGTAGCCACCTCATAGTCCACAAGTTGGTTGGTTGGTTAGTCAGGTGTTGTGTAGACACCCCTGTGATTGCAGGAACCCCACAGTTTTCGAGAAAATCTGAAATGGCGGTTTTTTTTTCACAAAAGGCCCCAGGCAGATCATATATAATTTATGATCGGTCGACAACACACATTAGATAAAAAACCATAGAATTGAATTATTTGTATGCACTACATGGAACTCAAAAATAGCAAACTTGTTTAATAAGGTCACATTCACATGACATTTAAAATCAGGATTGAATAACAACATATTTTTTTGTTGAAAACAAATGTTTTATTAACTTCGTTATTCTCTCTTGTATCACTATCAGACCACGTCGTGTTATAGTAAAGTTTATCTACATTGGCCTGCTGCATCAAATAATCAAAGATGATTGGGTATAGGCGTGTCAGGTACCTAGGTATATTTTAATTATTATAATTTGACTAAATTATATTACAAAGGTAAAGACTTTCTCTTATTTTGATTAATTGAGTTTGTACATACATACATACATATTCTTACGCCTGTCTCCCACTGGGGTAGGTAGAGATAACGGAACCTGCAACCTCTCTTGCTTCCTCCACATTCATTAGTCCTTTCATGCATGTTCGTCGGTTTCGGGTAGATCTGACCTGGCCCTTTTTAAGAACGTCGCCAATTTGGTCCGTATATTGAGTTTGTGATCTTTCTAAAATAAAATGTTTTGTGTGCAGTAATAAAGCAATGTTTAATGTATGTTATGTTTTATACACAATTAAAATTCCATTCAGGACGATCATTGCTATTGATAGTAGATTACACACCGAGGACAGGAAAGTAAGAAAGGTCTCAGATTTCATGTAAACAAACATGTGATCAGAGGCTTTCTTATTTACTGTCCGAGGTTAGTATACTATTTTTCTCCTCGACGGAGGTGGAAAGCGACAACTTCGTTAAGGGCAGCGGGACGATAATTGACGCTTTCCGTCCGGAGGAGAGAAATATTATATTTATTATAGTTTTCTTACTTTATGGTTTAAGTAAATAACGATGGAAGCTCATAGTTTTTTTCTGCGTCCATTATACAGGGTGTTTGGTGCATCGTTGGCCAAATTGAATTGATGGATAGAAGAGGTTTAGCCAATTCAATTTGGCCAACGATGATGCACCAAACGCCCTGTATATCCTAACGCGACCAATTTTTTTTTTTGCATTTATATTATCCAAAACCCACTGCAGCACTTGTCACTATGTTTATCAATAAAATTATTATTTATTATTTATAAACTCTACATAGTTAATTATGTGCATTATATTTATTATGAACTATTTATACTCAGAATATGAACCTAAGATTATCCTGGTAACAACAAATTCAAACACTGAGTGGCCTAAGCTATGACTCAAAGTAAATATTCACTATTTATACATTATTCTAGACTCTGTTTATGCTGTAGTTCTGAGATGCTTTGTACGGGAATTGACTATTCTATTATAACATTGTAAATTTATATTATATTCCAATGCAAAGTCGATTCGACGATTTTCGTTTAACTATTCAGTTTGTCTGTTACCAGGTGTGAGTGAACATTTATTCATGCTGTTTTATGTGGTTAGAGTTGTTGATTTGTAAATACAAAGAAATATAGGTTGTAAAATGTGTTAATAAATCGAACTCAAGCGCTCGAGTGTTCTCGAGCCTCTGAGTGAGGTATACTAAAAACTGAAAAGAGATACTAATACTACTAATAATAATGTAATGGTGGCACTTCACGTATTCGGTAAATATCACACAAATGACAAATACGCGTTTCTCGGCGTCCGTCTGTCGGTTTTCGACGCACATAAAAGGAGTGAAATACGCAATATATGCAACCAAAACGATGTTCTATTTATTGCCTATTTTCACGTATATAGAAACACGTATTTATCTTGCGTGATATTTGCTAAATACGTCATTTGAAGTGCTACCATTTGAACCATTGAGAATGATACCGGCACTCATCTGGTTAATTACCCTCCTTTGCGTTGCGCAGTTGGGTAAAAAGTGAACATTACCTCCCCGCCTGCCCCTGTTCAATTTGATCCATACCTACAGGGACACCCTGTATATGTAAAATAACAATTATCATGTTAGTTGATAGTAATTAATGTTGCCCTAAAGACACAAAAAATACCACCGTTTTCGTGAAAACAATGGGTTTTGCCTAAAAGTAAATAATTAGCTAATCCATTACCGACAGTCCCTCGAGTGTGTAATAGAAGATAATGTGCAATTAACATTATTAGTTAGACATACTATTAGTTAAACATACGTTCACAGGTTGTGAGCAGTCTTTATAGATTAGATGATAATTATTCTTTCGAACCCTGATGCTCTTTGAGGAATTTGTTATTTTGAATTATCTTGTTAATTTTAAAAGACGAAAGTTGTATATTGAACCGAAAGAGCTACTTTGTTAAAAACTTAAAAATTTGTAGGGGTGGTTCAGATTCTTTAGACCATCAAACCGAACAACATGTTTCATAAATTTAAGTCGAGTAGGCATTGCAGTTAACAGCTGTCGTGTTACGGGAGTCGGGGGGTCCCAGTGGGGCCCCGACCCCCGTACACTTCATTAGAAATGAAGATAGAAAAGAAAACAAGAGAGCTTGCGGGTACGAAGGTTCTTTAATGGCGACAGTCACACGGTGAGGATGATGATGAGGGGATGTACATAAATAGGTATAAAACACTTCTTTTAAATAAAGTCCAAAGTGGTACGAACGAAGGAGTAAATAAAATCACTTGGCAGGACGTGTAGGAATCAGGTAGGAAGGGAAAAGGGTCCGTAATTGTCATCCGGGTGAATCTGCACACGACTCATTGAATCATCGTTCAGTAGATAGGGCATTAGCTTACTCCTGAGCAGAGTGAGATGCAGCAGTCCCATATTCTCGCATGTAAGAGGTGCGGGAAAATGAATACGGGCAGCAGGCGTATCAGGAAACCTCTTCGACTTGTGTATAAAATCTTACGCCACTAGTACAATATTGGGCACTCAAGACCACTTCGTCTTTTTCAGACTCACCCTGTTCGTCTTCAGTCTCTCGGTGATGCCTTCCAACTAATCTTGTCATTTTTTGTATTCTTCAGTTACTTTTATTCAGAAGATTTCATTAGAGTTTTAAATAAATTATAATGATGAGAATATAAGAATATAATTATAGAAAAACAATCCTTTTCCTACCATTTTCAAGGTGACAGTCCAATTCATAGAGTACTGTAAACTGGGGGGGATAGAGCGCCCTCTTGCGAGTCATTAGTGTCACCCTGGGTACTGTTGCGCCATCTATTGGCAGTGTGCTACAACTTTAGGACTACACACACACATACAAGTAACTACCAGTATTCACACATACATAATATTAAGGTGACATTTTTTAAGGAGATGATCAGACCATCAAACTGAAAAATCTTTTTCTATAGGACTAACAACGGTATAGCGAAAAAAAACAGATTTTGTATGGAACAGCTGATTTTGTTTGCTGATTTCGATATTAGTCCCGTAGAAAAAGATTTTCAGTTTGATGGTCTGATCACCTTCTTAAAAAACCGTCACCATATGAAGTATGAACCTGTAATCACACCACTAACGAAACATTAAACTCGTCTGTTTCAAGTTTAAATTGAACAGGCAGCCGCAAACATTCTTTATTTAGTGAAGAATACTTTTATTAACAAGGTATAATTTTTATTAGCAGTTACATTACAAAGATACGCGCATGTATAGGCTACCAGCAGCAATTTTGAAGCTGACGAGTAACAAAACAGAAACAATAACTTTAAATCTAAAATAAAATGTAAGAATGTGAATCTCATTTTTAATCATATATTTGACGACCCGGTTGGTGTGATGGTTACCACGCCGGACTGCCAAACCAGGGTCCTGGGTTCGAATCCCGGTTCGGTCATGGATGTTATATGTGTGTGCCGTTGTTGCATGGTTCCCATAACAAAAAGCCTGAGGCTTACTTGGGATCATTACAATGTATGTGCCTGTGAGCGTTATTTATTTATTTATTTTTATTTATTTTAAAATCATTATGTAGGTAGCTACTAGCTACGGTTAAGTATAGAAATTTATTTCTAAAAGAAAAAGAATACATATTCACTTATTAGAGAAATACATTAGTGAACATTTTTATGGATTAACTGATTTTTTCAATACCGACTGCGCTTAGGGCATTCATTTCATTTCATTCATACATCAGCTGGGCTAGTATTACGCCTTGTATCTAGTTCGTTCACACGCAAATAGAAAGAGAACGAAAGCGTGACAGCGCTGTATCACGCTGGCGTACTGCTATATCATACCGGCGTACTACTAAAAAGAAATCGAGCCAGTCTATCAGTTTCCAAAGTAATACATATTAATCCGTCTAAGCCCTTATAAAGTGTATAAGGAAAAGTATCATTAACCTTTAAACCACATACTCTACCCATCAAACTGAACCACTTTTAGTATGGGAGAGGAATCTGTCAGTACGAAAAAAAAAACAGCTGTCCCATACATTTGAGTCGAGTATTGCAGATTAGTATGATCTGAGCTGATATTTTTTTTGTTCTTATCGGTTTGCTCTCATAGTAAAGTTGTTCAGTTTGATGGGTAGAGTAGGTAGGTATGTGGTTTTAAAGTTAATTATACTTTTCCTTACACCTGTATAAAAGACACAACACAATACATAAACAATTGTTATCGCAGGACATACCTTCCACCAGTGCCTGACCGATTAATATTACATTCAATGTTAAACACACACACACCCCACACACACGTGACATTCACAACTATTGAAACTGTGCTTTATAACATCAGGGAAATCAACATATGTAAAAAATAAACAGTAAACACTTAGATGGCTATGCTTATTATAAGACACCCTAAACAATTCTCAATTAGGTAGGTAGGTAGGTTTTATAGGTAGTTCCGGGTTAAACCGTAAAATAACTGGGCTAAACAGGAAAATATACTTAAAGACTGTCCTTAACTTTTTGCGACATTAATATAATTAATATACTTACCTACATTTGCAGATTTTGAAAAGAAAATTTGGCAATTTCTTCAATAACTTTGTTACGATCCTATTTCTTTTTTTAAATCCTTTTTAGAAACGGGATCGATTAAATGAAACTTTGGGGTATTGTCGCATACAAAATTAGGACTTAGAAAATTTTGAACAAAAAACAATGGCCAAATGTAACATTCGGGATCCGGGGGATGCTCCCCCCCCCCCCCTAGCTAAACACTAGCTAAACATTAGCAATTCGGTACTGGCGCTGTGGTCGCAAGAAACCACCAAGAAACCTAACATGCTCGTCGCTTCGCTCCTCGCTAACCTAACCGACTGAGTTAGATCGCGCCCCCTTCCCTTTATAAAAACATAATTTATGAAATATCTATATAACCGAAAAATTAGCTAATTTTTCGAACCCCTGGGGTACCCAGAAACCCACTCTTCCTCATGCAAAATTTTTTTTTTTTTTTTTAATTTTACAAGTCCAGCCCCCATACTAATTTCACCCGGAAATTCGACTAAGTCGATGGTTCATACAATTTCGCTCAAAATTGTTTAAGTCCCAGCTCCTTTAAGACATTTTGCGTTTAGGACATTCCGCTTTTAGGACATTTTGCGTTTAGGACATTATACATAGTTTAAGTCATTTCGCGCTGTCAACTTAGGTCATAATGCGTCGAGTCCCATATAAAATTAGCGTAAAATTTTCTCTTTGCGACACCCTAACCGAAACATTTTTTATCGTTTAAATTGTAAACTTTTTTGCTAACAGTTACTTTTTACAAATTGTGCAGATCTAAATGGTTCAATAAGTTAAGAATTATTTTCTAAGAAAGTTTTCCTGTAGCTACAATGGTTAAGGTGCCTACCCTGTCAAAAAATATATATTATTCTGGTACATCACGTCCCCAATATTACTTAGCTAGATAGCTTAGCTCCATAGTAAGATTATATCCTTTAGTATCCTGATTGAAAGAATTGGAATTCATGTAGTTATCCCTGGATGTCGTCGTTTTGTCACTGCAAGTTTGGCAGGATGTCATTATACCTTTATGCATTTCTTAATTACCCGCAGGGTTCAACATGCTCTTCGGTAAGCTTCTGGCGGCATTTAAGTACCCTTTATCTTTATAGATTCTATATAGATTTATCAGCTTCATAGAGCCCTCGTAAATAACATTTCTATATGTTTCCCGTGTTTTCATCATCAAAATCAACACATAATAGTGAAAGTATGATGAAATAAGTGGTTACTATGATAACTTTTTTCAAATTTTCACCAAATCAATTCTCTATTCCTTTCCTTTTATGAGGTATTCTCGTTCTGTATCTTCAACCAGACTGTTTCAGTTCCATTTGTGGCAAACCCTTTAATTCATCTTTGACCATGTCATATTTTAAAACATTTCATCTAAAATTGATGTGCACAGCATAATCTTCTGCATTCTTTGGAGACGGTTTTTCTTAATTTGTTTCGAAATTAATTTCTTTATGCCTGGCTCTAATTTTACTGGGAAGATACTTTAATATTTCGGGGATGGTACCTAATGCCTCATGTTAAACCATATCCTTTTGGGCTTCATTTGTAAAGGCTTAGAGATATCATTTTTTATCTAAATTGAATCATCACATCACCCATTTGGTATTTTTCGTTTGTCGAAATTGCATTTCAGTAAATAAAATTGTGCTGCTTATGTCATACCACATGTAAATTTTTGGATAAGCCATCACGACATCATCACAAAGATTTACAGGTTTTTCAAACCATATTTAAATAATTTGGTCTTCTTTTTAAGCTATGTAACCATTCTTAATCCTTTTTTTGAGTATTTATTTTATATTTTATAATAGGCACTTAAGCTGGGATGTGGGTGTTCTCCTTGACTCTGTAAATAAATATAGAAAAACAAAAATTAATAATGTCAAAACCGTACTACAACAACACTAACATTATAACTAGTGATCGGGTGATCGGGCACTGATACCTAAACTTCACTTTTATTTTACACAAAAAATAATACGGACATGTCTTTTAGAATCCGAACAAGTAATATTTTTTAGTCTTCTGTTTGTATAAAATCCAATAAATTAGTTGATTCGATCACTAATCTGTTAGATAGATAATCAATTTCACATAATATTTTTTATTGATATTCCATTTGTTTTGAATAAAATAAAGAAGCTCTGCTATAAAATAGCCACTGTTATAATTTCATCAAGTTTTTCCCGGGATTACTTATTTATTCAGAAAGGAATGTCCATTTATTCTATTCTATATTTAAAAAAATGGCTGCCATCTTGGGTATGTGATGATTTTGCCAATGTCGAGTTTTTATAGCAAAAGTGCTTGACGTTGTACGGTTATATTGATATTTTGGTGACTTCAAGTCAAGGGTTGTTCTTATAAAAGAACAAATTCCTGAGCCACCACTGGAGTTCCACTGTGGACCGGGGATGGGGCAACCGACGCGCACGTGACCACCCAATAGCAGACCCACAGAGCAACTCTCCATTTATTCTTCTTTCGTGGGAAGATTTTTAGGGCTATTAGCGCCCGATTATCCGATCACAGATTATATAACATCTAACTAACCAAACCGGGACTCGAACTCAGAACTTCTGCATAGCTAGCATGCCGCAGTGATACAGCACTATCACACCTTAGCTCTCTTTGTATTTGCGTGCGAACGAACGAGATAAAAGACGTGATACAGCCGTATCACGTGTAGCATACTACGAGTGCTGGTTTGTTGTGGTAACCATTAAGCGGGCAGTCTCGCGAGAGCTTCCCGGCAAGAATTCTCGGCGAGAACTTTCAAGGAAAATTACTATGGCTTAAAACGCCACGAGAACTATGAAGGGAAATAAACACTCTCGTTCTCGGCTGTTCTCGTGCTTGGCGAGAATGTAGTGCCCGCATTAGGCACACCAACCGTGTCATCGATTACCCAGTGAACATTTTTATTATAAGTACCTAGTTACAAGGTAGAGATACGTATTTGAAACTATATTTACTAACCTTTCATGTAAAATCCGCAATCACAACGTTACAGTTGGACGTTGGACATCTTGTAAAACTTATACAGCGATGAAAAGCATCCAATACATATTGCAGCACAAATAGGTATCGCAATGAGAATCTAATGATCATCTCCAAGTACTAATTTGCGACCGAAATAACTTATTATAAGCTTAAAACATCAACAAAAAACCAAAATAAACGCTTACAAATGTAAACGACCGTCATTTTAAATTTTTTGACCGGTACAATGTTGCCAGCAAATAAATCTTGAAATGGCTAAAAACACTTCTGAAAATGGCCTAAAAAAATATTTAAGGCCTCCGCACATTGCAGCGATATTATCGCTGCGATTTTGCGATATTTATTTCCAGTAAATTTTGTATGGGGACGCGCGCGATCCTACACATTGCCGCGATATTATCGAGCGATAATATCGCTGCGATTTGGCGATATTTGTTCTCAGTACATTTTGTATGGGGACGCGCTCGATCCCACACACTGCCGCGATATTATCGCAACCTGACGCAATCTCTTTCGACTACATTCAGTGGTGGGGTGCATGCGTGACGCGAATCGCGGAATCGCTGCAGTGTGTAAGGTGACGCGATATCGCTGTCGATAATATCGCTCGATAAAATCGCTGCAGTGTGCGGAGGCTTTAACTTCACTAATGATCATGAAGCTAACAGAAGGACCTGAGAGTGAGAGCAGGCACGTATCTAGGTGGGTGGTTGGATATGGATTTATCCCCCCCCCCCCCCCCTCATTTATCAGAACAGTGATTACGGCGACTTCTTTTTCATTGTTTTTTATTGAATATCAGCCTGAAAATTAAAGTCTTTCCCAAAAAAAACTGGTGTTTCATACAAAATATCACTACCAATTCGCTCAAAAAAAACACTAGAGAGAGATATATATTATAGAGTCCACTGGCGATAAGAGGGCTGGCAGTTACCTTCGCCAGCGCATAAGCTTAGCGATTCAGAGGGGGAATGCTGCCAGCGTTCTAGGGACCGTCCCACAGGGGGAGGCTTTGGAGGAGGTTTATAGTATAGATTGTAGGTAGGGAAATTGACAAAGCTTGTAGCAGATGTACGGGATGTATTTATTGACGGAACGTTCTGTGGATCTGAGTGATTTATTTTCTTTGACGAAGCCTGTTGTGGATGTGTTTGATGTATTCGTTTTGACGAAGCCTGTTGTGGATGTAAGTAATGTATTGTCTTTGACGAAGCCTGTCGTGGATACGCACTTTGTCTTTCTTAAATAAATTTTTAAATTACTTAAATTTATTCGCTCAAATGTATGGGAAAGCAGATTTTAAAAAATTTAAATAATGCAAGTCCTGCAGGGCGATTTTTGCAAGTCACACGGTTAAATCACCAGTAGAAAATGCCAAAATTACTATGGAGATTATGCGTCATTCAAACATTATATTGAAAATTTGAAAGTCACACGTTCAAGTCAGCAATAGAAAATATCAAAATTAAGGGGCCCATTCACTGCAGACATGTAGGACTGCTGACGCAGTTTCATACATTTTGCGACTGACTGATAAACTGATAATGTCCTTTGTGCAACTGTAACAATGTCATAAAATCTTTTTAATGGCAGTCAAAGACTGACTGACAAAGGCTGACGAAAGGTCTATGACAGTAAAAGGCATACCGAATAGATTCCGAAGGGACTCAAATCGGCCCACTAGGGGCCGAATTGGCAACACTGTTAAGTACGTCAAAAACATAGACCGCAGGATGGCATATGTATACTGTTGACGTCTCGCTTCTTCTTAAACACGTTTGCTATAAGTGTGAATACGTCAAGTAGAGTTTTATATGTCTTCTATTTTTTTCTTTAGTTGAAATTCGAATGAGTCTGCGTTTCAAAACGTGTAAAAATCACTCGGTGGAATGTCTATACTTCACTCTAGCTTACATATTCTTCGTATACTTTTTCTCCCTCGTAGTGGCAACCCGAGTTATTTTTACACGTCGTGAAACGGACTCTGATAGAGAAGAGCTGTCAACGGTCCGACTGTTATAATCGATTGATTTAGGTGTAACATTCCGCTACGCTCCAATATCAATTTTTTTAATATAACTATGTTACATGAAATGTATTACTAGTTACTATTATTTATTTATTTTGTTAAAAAATGCAATTTTCTTTAAATCAATAGATTGTGAATACTGTGTCATTGCAGCTCTATCTTCCAAAAAGTTGGGAAAACTGCCTAGAGATGGCGAAGCAAAATATTCAGCAGCCAATGAAAACGTAACTTTCCCGCACCTGGTCCAATTTCTTGGATAACATTTTCGTGACAATCAAATTCCTAACAAACTTTTGAATTTTGAAATTTATAAAAGTAATCACGTAAAGATAACCGGCCAGGATTTCTAAGAGAAAGAAATGTATAACATCTTTTCTCCGGTTAGAGAAAAGGTAGATACCAAACTCCATGGCCGGATAGCTCTATGTTTCACAAAGCAAATTAAGAGTTACAATATGAGTAGAGATGTCAAAGTCAAGTATGTAAACAAATATAAGACTTTATAAAATTGATGAAAATCTATGAAACTGGAAGATGTATGTTTTAAAACGAATAATAATGGTAAATATTATGGATATTGTAAAGATGCCATGAAACTAATAGCGAGGGTAAGCATGATATGAAGATGCTATGGAGATAGTGATGATGGTAAACATGGTATGAAGATGATATGGAGCGAGTGATCATGGTAAGCATGGTAGACACGCTACATTATTCCCCCAACCAGAAAAATTTTTCGACCTTCACGAGAAAATTTCCGTCGAACTTTTCGCTCCACACATTCAGGCATCCTCTTCCATGCAAGGATCTTCTGTCATTCTATCCTCATCCAGAGAGGGGAGATGTGGTTCACATTTAATGACGCACACTCAGGAGTTTAAGTCCAGGCGACCACAGGCTTTGTTCAGGAGTTGTCATCCGCTCCAACAGTCGGCTTATTTAAAGAGTTGTCATCCGCTCACGACACGTAGGCTTGTTTTCAATGAGTTGTCATCCGCTCATGACGAAGGCTTGTTTTCAATGAGTTGTCATCCGCTCATAACACGAAGGCTTGTTTAACGAGTTGTCATCCGCTCATTAAAACCAAGTAAAAATTATCAGGCCAAGTGCCTATAAAAAAGGGATAGAGAAACAAAAAAGATAAAGAAAGGGGGATATAGTAGTCACCCCTAGTAGATCGAACCCACGGCTTTAGAGGCCGGGCCCAAAGATTTCGTGCGCCATGTAGAGTAGGCAATTCACGATAAAGAAAGTCAAGTCCACCTTTAGAGGTAAGAGACATAACGACTTACGAGAGAGAGATCGGCCCACGGCTCGAGATGCCGGGTCCGAAGATCTGGCTTAAGATGCCAGTCCCGATTGGAAAAGAAAAGTAAAATAAAAGGATAGGAAGAATGTAAAAAGAAGGGAGGAGAGCGAAGGGAAAGTGGTAGTAATAGTACCTAATAACACAAAAATAGAAGCCAAAATTGTGAAAGGTCGAACAGAAAAGGGTGTCTATCATGCTTACAGTGGATGATGATGATCTAGAAAAGAACAGGTTAGTAAAAAATATAACAGAAAGTACAAAATAAAGACATAAAAGTATAAAGGTTAAAAAAATTGTAATGGGATGAGGCCGAATGGAAAACCAAAAGGGGTACACTTGTGGAAGTGGAAATTTAGAATTTAGGGGGGGTGTGACTGTCTAATACCGCGAGTATTGGGCGCCAAACTGTCGTGTTACGGGAGTCGGGGGGTCCCAGTGGGGCCCCGACCCCCGTACACTTCATTAGAAATGAAGATAGAAAAGAAAACAAGAGAGCTTGCGGGTACGAAGGTTCTTTAATGGCGACAGTCACACGGTGAGGATGATGATGAGGGGATGTACATAAATAGGTATAAAACACTTCTTTTAAATAAAGTCCAAAGTGGTACGAACGAAGGAGTAAATAAAATCACTTGGCAGGACGTGTAGGAATCAGGTAGGAAGGGAAAAGGGTCCGTAATTGTCATCCGGGTGAATCTGCACACGACTCATTGAATCATCGTTCAGTAGATAGGGCATTAGCTTACTCCTGAGCAGAGTGAGATGCAGCAGTCCCATATTCTCGCATGTAAGAGGTGCGGGAAAATGAATACGGGCAGCAGGCGTATCAGGAAACCTCTTCGACTTGTGTATAAAATCTTACGCCACTAGTACAATATTGGGCACTCAAGACCACTTCGTCTTTTTCAGACTCACCCTGTTCGTCTTCAGTCTCTCGGTGATGCCTTCCAACTAATCTTGTCATTTTTTGTATTCTTCAGTTACTTTTATTCAGAAGATTTCATTAGAGTTTTAAATAAATTATAATGATGAGAATATAAGAATATAATTATAGAAAAACAATCCTTTTCCTACCATTTTCAAGGTGACAGTCCAATTTCTTGGATAACATTTTCGTGACAATCAAATTCCTAACAAACTTTTGAATTTTGAAATTTATAAAAGTAATCACGTAAAGATAACCGGCCAGGATTTCTAAGAGAAAGAAATGTATAACATCTTTTCTCCGGTTAGAGAAAAGGTAGATACCAAACTCCATGGCCGGATAGCTCTATGTTTCACAAAGCAAATTAAGAGTTACAATATGAGTAGAGATGTCAAAGTCAAGTATGTAAACAAATATAAGACTTTATAAAATTGATGAAAATCTATGAAACTGGAAGATGTATGTTTTAAAACGAATAATAATGGTAAATATTATGGATATTGTAAAGATGCCATGAAACTAATAGCGAGGGTAAGCATGATATGAAGATGCTATGGAGATAGTGATGATGGTAAACATGGTATGAAGATGATATGGAGCGAGTGATCATGGTAAGCATGGTAGACACGCTACACAGCATATTTTTCAGTCGCAGTAAAAGTTGTTCAGTTTGATGGTGAACCATAAAGGTATTATACCAGGAATAGAGGAACTGACAGCTGAGTGAGCGAGATGTACCTAGCGGCACCACTGTATAATAGAAAGAGATACGTGACGCGAGGCAATAGAACCATTTTCTAGTCACTAATCAATTTTTACAATTCGGTTTCCGTGAATAATTGGGAATCTAAAGTGAAATCGTAGATAATTTTGTGAAATATACTGACATTATTTCATTAATTTATCCACGATTTCACGTTAGACTCAGAATTAAAGACAGCATTAGAATTTTTGCCTGCGAATAGTCTCCTGAAAACATAAAAAAACGGTTTCATTTGACAACTCATGTCACTGGCTCTATTCCTGTAAGGTATAATAACTTTAAGGTCTGAACCAACCCTAAATATTGTAAAGTGTTTAAAAATCACCCGCTATTATTCATATAAAATTTTGCTACTCATTTTGGACGTTTGGACGGAATCTTATTGCATTTGTATTCGAAATATCTGGGACACTATCAATTATTATATCTGTTATAAGCTCTGTTATGCTCTTAAAATAGAGTTAAATTAGAGTAAATTGTTCAATGTTCTTAAAATAGAGTTAAATTAGAGTAAATGGTTCAGTCCTAGATATTTAGACAATATTACAACTTTATGAGTTTCGTTAAACAGTGACCATCATCATAAATCCTTATATATAATTATATTATAAGGACTAACAAAATTAGCTGAAACTATTTTAAGGTATAGGAGTATCAGACAGACCATCAAACTGAACAACTTTCTCTATGGGACCAATATCGAAATCGCGAAAAAAAAATCTGCTGTCCCATACAAAAATGGCAACCTAACTCGACCCGCATGTATTTTCATTAAAATAGTTTAAGCTAATTTTGTTAGATCTTAAATTTTATTCACACACGTTACTATTGAAGGTTACGACCTCAAATATCGTCATTAAGGGTATATTATTCGGAGCGCGCTCCATACAAACGTACTATGGTGATATTTTCAATACTAACCAATTAAAGTCGATGAAATTTTGCAGAAACAATCTAGAAACAAATTTCTATGCTTGTATGGAGTCCAGATTTTTGTTAAAATGTATAGTTTTCAAGTTACAGTGCCTCAAAGATTTCCATACAAATCTTAAATTAATCCTAGCATTGAAACTGTATATTTTAACGAAAATCTGACTCTATAGAAGCATAGAAAGGCCATTGAACCTCTTTGTATGGGAGGCTGGCATAGTGATGACCATAAATTTTCAGGAATTTCAAAAACGTGGCGCACCCTGAAACCTATGTATATCGATAGAGGATCTATAGACGAACATAAAATGTCAAATAACATATAGTCCTAAAGTGCAACGTTTTCGAGAAAATCCATGTTAAGGATCTTGTATAGATAAAAATCCTAACACATTTTCCTCCAATACCAATCTCCGTGGTCCAATGGTTATAAGACTTGGGATCTTGACACGGAGGTCGTAGGTTCGATTCCCATGGGGGACACCTAGTGATATGTCACTTTATGCGTTTTTCCCCAGTTGGTTAGGGTAATGCAGGCTGAATCACCTGATTGTCTGAAAAGAAAGATGATTCCGTGCTTCAGATGGCACGATAAGCCGTTGGTCCCAGTTACTATCTCTGGTGGTTATTATTCGTTATATAAAAACTACGTCAGTGGCCGTAAGGCGGTCTGAAAAAACTCTGACACCAGGGCTTGCCCACACGATAAGAAGAAGAAGATGTATGGAATAGAAAATGTTTTTGGCATAAACAAGTTCTATTCTATGACACCTTTCTGTAATACCCAGTATGAGAAATATACCGAGGTAGGTAGGTACTTATTGATGATAATTTATTTCGAAAAAAGTTCCTGTATTAATGGCAAACATTTATTTCATCTGTGCAGGTATACACGTAAACACGGTGACACATCAACCTATACAAAACCAAAATAATAACCTAAACCTACTCGCGGCCAGCTTATTTTGGTTATGAACAGCTTGATGTGTCGCCGTGTGTAAGTACAAATACGCCTCACGACGCGCTGCATACTTCGCGGTCAACTTATACTGGCAGTGTAAGAAGCAAAAAAAAAAAAAAAAAAATACTGGCAGTGTGTAGTGCGTCGTCGTGCAGGTTGTATTTGCTATTGTACCTCAACAGATGAAATAAATGTTTGTCTGGGCTATGTCCACATGGAATATATTTTAATCATGTGCTATGTCTATGTTTTTCTTAATTGCAATTACAATTTAATTGAAATAACAAAAAATCGAATGAGAACTTTTTTCGAAATAAAGTACCTACCGCTGTATTTTTTCACCAAAAAGAGAAAGGTGTAATAGAAAACGTTTATACCTAAGCGCGGACTTGAAAAAAAGGCGGACGTAATGTGACACTAAAAAGATGTGAAGCATGAGCATGCAAGGTCCTACATATTCGTTTGTTCTACAAGGGACCTACACTCACACAGATGCACCAGTTCTAGGCTTAGGACCTACAACCCGCCACCATTTTGTACCGCGTCAGCACACACACAAAAATAAATGGGTGCTTCACTCGTGATTAGACAAGATTACGTCAGGTTTTTTTTTAAGGTCCGTTTACCTAGGTAGGTCTCATAAACATCAACCAAGAAAGGGTGGTATCCCGCGGTGCGTCTGGAAGTTCGATGATAGTAGAAAGGGGAAGGCGGGATGAGCTCATGCAGCTCCGGTGCACACTCACCGAAGTACAATCTGTAGAAGACCGACAAGCAGGCTACTCTGCGGCGGTGGGCTAGGCTATGAAGCATGGTTTCCACCAAACAGATTACTGTCGCCAATGAGCCTCTAGTTGATAATTAGCTGAGCCATCTCACATGTGGCAGCAATACTTCATACACGATCGGACCTGAGCTTTATGCAACATTAAGAGCTGTCCAGGAGTGAAGTACCTTGTTTAAGATGCCCAGCTTTTTGGCTGCACTTTGAGCCTTAGACTCGATGTCAGCGCCGAAGTTGAGTTTCGTAGTCAACCCATGCTCAGAAGCTCAAGACTGTCGGAAACAGGGACAGATTTATCTTCCCCGGAAAGTAAGTAGGAACCAGAATAAACGAACTCCTTTTGGCGTTGAACAGACAAGCCTGTGTTTTGGTGGCGTTGAAGTTGACTAGATTATTGTCACCCCATTGGGAGACAAGACTTAAAGTCAAGTTTGTCCGCTCCACCATGGCTTCCCTCTGCGAACGTATTTCATCCCCGCCCCAAGCGCCGGATAGATACCTCTCTGTGACAGTACTGTCATCTGCATACCCAATAATACCTGACACAAAGAGGTCAGTGATGTGTAGCAGGAAAAGTCTCGCAGAGAGAACAGACCCCTGAAGAACCCCAGCATCAATTGCCATGAGGTCTTCCGACCTCTGAGCAGCTGTCAATGACAACTCTAATCGACCGTTCACTCAAGAAATCAGATATCCAGCTGCAGAGATCAGCAGGGATGCCATAAGCAGGAAGCTTGCTCAGCAATCTAGCGTGCCATACCCTGACAAAGGCCTTCGAGATGTCAAATTACACAACTAGTGCTTCGCTGTGTTTCTCGATGGCCTCGCCCCACCAGTGCGTGACATACATCAATTATTAATTTAATTAAATAGACTATTTATTACTGTTTAAATAACCTTAGCGTAAGAATTTATATTGCAATAGTATTAAGTCGTGTTATGCTGTAGAGTTTCTGGCCGCATCTTCTCTACAGCGACAACACGTTCCGAAGCGGTGGTAACTTAAAAAAGAATTAACGTTTAATAAGTGTGCTTCAGGCTCCTATATTTAATAAATTATTTTGAGTTTGAGTTTGACATAAGAAGATCCCCAGTCGATCGCCCCCGGCGAAAGCCATATTGACGATCACTGTGTAGATCATTATCTTCTAGGTATGTCCGCAACTTACTGTTAAGGACTCTTTCCATGACTTTACAGAGAATTGAAGTGATGGCTATAGGTCGGTAGTTGCAGGGGTCGGAACGAATGCCCTTCTTGGGAATCGTTCTTGTTCTGAGAGAGAGGCGACACAGGCGTGTTAAAACAGGAGACAACTCAGGCGCATTATATCTCAGCACTCTTGCAGGTATTCCATCAGGACCTGGCCTCACATGCAGACTACGAAATGCTCTGCGGACCTCTTTCGTGTGTATTGTCATCTCCAGCATGTGTGGCTGTTTGGCACGAGCGTCCAGACGTGAATTGCTCCTAAACAGAGAAGCATATAAATTCGCTTTCTCAGTCAGTGACCCACCAGGTTTCTGCATGGGAGGCAAAGGGGGACGGTAGAAATTGGATTCGACCGATTTTGAAAGGGACCAGAACTGTTTACTACCAGAAGGGTAAGGATGCCAGTCTGTGCAAAGACCGATACTGAGTGCTTGTCTGGATCTGATGTCAGCAGGGCCGGATTAAGCCATGCCGAGGCCCCTAGGCAATGCAAGGCCCGGGGCCCCTATCTCCATGGGCGAAGCAACGATTTTTTCCTATGGTCGCAGTAAAATAACCACCAGCCAAACAACACATTAAAAACACTAAAATGTGGAGCGATTGAAGTGAGCTCGAGCTTTTAATATTATAAAGTCGTTGCGCAATGCGATCTAAATCCTGAACTGAGCAAAGCGATCTCGAACTTTTCATCATTGCAACAACCGTCTCAAACCAAGAGCGAGCAAAGCGAGCTCGAGGTTTTACTAGAATATTATAAAGTCACGTTTCGTAATGCGATAAAAATTCTGGAACGAGCCAAGCGAGCACGAGATTTTACTGCAATCAACTGAAATACAGTTGTCTCTTACTTTCATATTTCCTTTGTCTGGGGTGGGCCTAAATATTTGAGTTTTCGCTTATTTTTCTCCCGAGCCGCGGGATCTACTGATGAGATCATTGCATCACCATCTAAAACCAAGAGCCAGCGAAGCGAGCTCAAGATTTTTAACTGCAATATTATAAAATCGTTGCGCAATGTGATCTGAACCTTTGAGCAAGCGAAGCAAGCTCGAGGTTTTAATACCATATTAGAAAGACGTTGCGTAATGCAATCTTAATCCTGGAACGAGAGAAGCAACTAAAATACAGTTGTCTCTTATTTTTCGTAATTCTTTTTAAGTCTGGGGTGGGCCTAAATCTTTGAGTTTTCACTTATTTTTCTCCCGAGCCGCGGGGCCCCTTGGCAGCTGTGGGCCCATAGGCTGCAGCCTACTTTGTCTCTATGGTTAATCCGGCACTGGATGTCAGCAGAAAGTCTAAACGATTGGGCGTATGGCCATCGACATCCGTTACCCGTGTTGCTTGATTCACCAGCTGGGTGATATCTAGCGATAACGCAAACTTACGCGTCTCTCTGCCAGCATGGTTAGTTTTCTGGAACAGGAACAGCCACTCGCTGTGGTGGGCATTTAAGTCCCCCAGAAAAACAAGCTCCGCTCCGTCGAGATACGCTCCTCAGTTACCCTGATGGACCTCTTGGGCTCGACTGACTGATGGGAAACTCACTTGTAGACTGCGGGGACGCCCGATCCCCCCTGCAATGGCCACCGGGACCTCCCTTCCAGTCGCCAAGGCTGCAGTGGGGCAGCCTTTCACTCGTGGCGAGCGCACTACTTGGGCCCCCTACTAACTGCGGTACCGACCCACGACTGTCACCGTGCTTCGGATCCCGCTACCCTCCAGAATAAGTTTCCCGGTACAGTGTTGCTCAGAGGCCAAGACCGGTTCCGAACAGCACAGCTGATTTTCTCCCATTCCCCAATAGCACTGGCACTCCTGCACACCGACGGAATGCAGCAAGCTGCTTGGCGCAAGACTCCAGCAGGAGGGTGGGCGCAAGCCAGGCGGCTCCTTGCGGAGCCTAGTACCGCTGTGGGGGGATCGTTCGGCCGTCACCACAAACTTGGTAGTCTGTGGTGGCGGCGTTGTCCGGGGTGGAGGAGGTAGATCCTTAACCACCCCAAACGTCCACCACCTACGTCCCACTGCAGGGCACAGGCCTACCCTCATGGAGGGTGTATGTACGTTAGTCCACCACGCGTGCACAATGCGGTGCGGTAGACCTCATATACGCATCGGAATTTCTTTTTCATCGTATGCAGGTTTCCTCAAAATGTTTTCCTATGCCGTTTGAGAGCAGTTGGTGCTACGTAGGTACATAAGTCAGAAAAAACTCATTGGTACATGGCATATGTCATCCGTGCGGATTCAGACCTGGACCTCAAGATTGAATTCCATAGCTCTCTGCAACTCGCTACCGACGGAGCGTTGCGATTCTATTCATGTATGATCAACCTAGCAAATACTGAAACGGTAAACTCAGACCTTCAAACTGAACAACATTCACTATGGAGCCTACCTCAGGAAACGCAAGAAAAAAATCTGGTGTCCCATACATTTTAGTCAGGTAGGTATAACAGTTTTGTATGGGACCGCAGATTTTTTTTCGCGTTTCCTGAGGTAGCCTCCAAAGTGAAAATTGTTCTATTTGATGGTTTGAGTTCACCGTTTCAGTGTTTGCTAGGCTGTCACTTACACCCTTACAAGTAGGTAGGTACAAGGTGTTACAAAAATACAAATAAACATTCAAGGGGGTGGTTTATACCATCATACTGAACAACTTTCACTATGGGACAAATATCGAAATCGGGAAAAAAAATTAATATATTGTATGAGATATCCGATTTTTTTTTTCGCGATTTCGATGTTGGTCCCATAGTGAAAGTTGTTCAGTTTCATGGTCTAAACAACCCCCTTAAGAGTTTTAAGTATTTATTTTTACCCTGTATACACAACATCTTTAACATGCATTATCTCGAAAACGTTGCACTTTAGGACTATAGTTTATAGGACATTTTTTGTTCGTCTATACATACTCTATCGATATACATAGGTTTCAGGAAGCGCCGCATTTTTGAAAAATTTCCGAAATTCCTGCAAAATTATGGTTACCACTATGCCAAAAAGTTCAAAGCCCTTTGTTTCTAGATTGTTCTGCAAAATGTCATTGACTTTAATTGGTTAGTATTGAAAATATCACCATAGTACGTTTGTATGCAGCGCGCATTTTCGCTCTCGGAATAATATTCTCTTAAAAGTAAGTGCCCCCCTCTTGTGTTACGCTTCGGCCCTTGATATTCCAAATCAAACCACACACAATCATCTTAATTTCCTGTTAGTATAATGTAATTTAATAAACCTGTACATATGCAAACTGCCATTGTAAAATAGCCCTTATCTCCTTAGCATTAGACACACCTATGTTTAATGTTTATGTACACGTTAATAGCATAGTTTTTAATTTCAATATCACTTCATTCGTAAGTTAACTGCTAAGAAGAACGGTGTAATACAGTGTTATGAGTTTTATAGTCCCATAATATCGTGTTCCATAGAAACAGAAAGGTATCAATATATAAAGCTTAGAAATATTACAATGTTCTATATTGTTGAGTCAACCATAGTGAATGTTGTTTCCGCTAATATACTTTGTTAATACCAAAACGAAAAGGTAATAATAAACAGATTTACTTACTAAATTCGCATGGAAATGGAAAACCTATTTTTCTTTTTATCTGTACCTATAGATTGTAGTGAAAATGTGCGTATCCTCAGTCACACTAATTTATTGTGGCTTTTTATTGCGGCTTTAAGCACTCTACCTTGCCTCCACCAATCCACACTGAGTCTGCATTGGGACGAATACAGTAGGCCTCGCATGCCACCCCCGAGTAAACGATAAAAATCGAGATGTGCCTCCATCCTTACTATTTTACGTACGCCAGAGAGAGCGCGCATGACGATTTTCTCGTTTAAACCCTTTGTCGTGGGTGGCATGCTAGCCCTGCAGGTCGTAAGTGTAGACAGTTGGATTACTTTAAAGGGTGATTTTATTTTACTCACATGATACTAAACTATTTTCCAGAAGGAACATGCAGGAAATTCGCAAAAAATGTTTCCACTACCTATTAGACTTTAAATAAAAAATGAAGTTTTCAGCGTTCCCACAATATTTTCCTTTATCGTCTGAGAGCAACCGGTAACATAAGTTAGAAAAAAAAAACTCATTAGTACGATGGCATAGCGACAGTCACTAAAATTTTTATTTTTATTAATACAACGTTTTTTAAACTTCATTTCGGTATCTTATTTTGTATGGGACACGACATAAGACGAACTCCGACTAAACTAATGATAAAAAAATAGTTACATAACAGTTTGAAAGAAAGACTTGATTCTTATCAAGAGCATTATGATCGCTAATCAAACAGATGATTCAGCCAGTGTGAAACTGTGAACTGACCAAGGTTGGTTACGTGCGTGCATTTTGTGTATTCCGTTTTTTGTGATTAACTCTTATAATGATTTCAAGGTGGTTTATACAATTGTGGTTTTATATTTTGGTTGATATTGTGTTCGTTAGATTTAGACAGTTTGGTTTTAGAAGAAGGAAATGTGAAGTTTAGTGTTTTTTATTGTGTGGGTGATTAACTTATTATGTCAATGTGTCGAGTTTAAGAGGATCAGCCTCTAGTATGATTTCCCTACACGCGCGCGACGCGTCTTGGCTGCAAAGAAAACGACCTCATCCCGCGGTTTTCAGAAAGCGAAAGTCGCGTTTGAAGTAGTTTAGAAAAATGGCAGTAGCGTGCAAGTTAAGAAATCATACTAAAGGAGCTGGTATTAAGAGATAACGAGGTCAAAAATAGGACACTCTTAGGCCCGGAATCCATCAAAGCGGAGCGGAGTGTCAAATCAACAAATCAACCAATAAAATTGCTTCAATTCTTTTATGTCGCGATCGAGCGAGCGGGCTTTTGGTCGTTTCCACTGAAGTTGAGCTTTGTAAAATCAACCAACAAAATCGCTCAATTTTCCCCGCTTGTCAGAATCATGCTATTTATTGGTTGGTTTTACAAATCTTTGTTCTGCTCCGCTTTGGTTGATACCGGACCTTACCCGGCCATAACCTTGCCTATTTAATCTCACTTACCTAATGTTGAGTTAAGTCATTGATTTGTAATTAAACTCTTACATTATTAAATCCAGTTAACCACTAAACATTGTCGAAATTGTTAATCGCTTTCCCAACCTATCATTAGTTCAAGTTTTCGATCAAACTTGAACTTGTTATTCAATGTTTTCGACCAAGATCAACAAACTAGACACACAATCAATGCTCCAAAATTGTCAAGATTTAAAAGTGCCCTCAATCGAATATCAGACGGCACTCTTGTTCAAGTATTTCTCCATCTCGCAGACAGTAAACATTTTGATTCGGATACTAATTTGCTTAAATTTTATATGAGACTGAATGTCGTTCTTATATTTGATCGATGATTTGAACCTATTATTAGTACTTCTATTGTTCGACTGTTCCTACAAATGTGATGTTGTTTGGGTCAGACGGAGAAGAAGACGCAGGAGAAGATAGCCGACCTGCAGGCCATGTCAGTGCTGAGTATGTACCACGACAATCTATCTCAGGACATGAACACCGACCGGTGAGTCTCTCACTGGCACTGTACGTTACACATAACAAGCTATTCGCGACTTTAATACGTTTACATAAGAGTTAAGGATATAAAGGACTTGATATGTGGAACATGTTTATTTTTGCACATTTAATTATCTAGCTCCGACGTCCAGCAAGCCACGTATGCCAAGCACGACTTAGTGAGAAAACTAGAAAATTATCATGTTTATTCATTTTGACATGCGAAAAGTACAGCTTGGCAAAAAATAGTTTATAAAACAAAAGTAGGGCGCGCTGCTGTATTTGCAAGAAAGTCAAAATCACGCATAACCTGGCAACACCACCGTACTGAAATATTTCCACCAGTCACCATGTCAAATTATTTTTTGCCAGGATATAAGGTACATCTCGATTTTTCTCTTTTTCTCGAAGGTCGGTATGCTAGGCGCTAACAAGATAGAAGGGCGTTAGTCCACCAAGATCCCCTAGCGCAATCCCCCAGGGGATCCTGGTGAGCCGCATCAGTTCACCAGGATCCCCCAAACATAAGGCTCATTCAAGAGACTTCTACATAATTCTGCCTTTTCCTATCTCATTGGAAAACGTAATGGCTTGTTGGATGTCATTTGGATGTTGATGTTTTGCCAATTGTGGTGTCGAGCTTTTTGGGCGATGGGTAAACCTCAATGATGGTAAAACGTACTAAAATGTTTGACTAATTAATTGTAATGTGATAATTTACGTAACGTAAAACAGTTCAGTCGAATGCCTGAGATCTATTACCCGGCCTTGGTCCCACGGAGTTGACTAACAAGACACCGGCGCTTTTGTGCTGAATATACACGCTCTTATACACGGTGTAAACTTAAATGCGTTGCATATCGAACAGGGTGCTTCAGACCATCAAACTGATCAACTTCCACTACGGAGACTACATCGAAATCGCGTAAAAAATCTGCTGTTCCATCGAAAATGTCAATAGCTAATCGACCAAAATAGATGAAAAACCAGATTATTATTTTCCCAATTTCCAACTTGGTAGTAAAAGTTGTTCAGTTTACTCACATATATCTATTCGGTGCTTTAATGGTCAGAACCACCACCAAACCAAATTAAAATCAGTAGGTATGTAACGAATTTAAGTTTACACCCTGTATACTTATAGCTATAGCTCTGATGTTGTATGTGTTTAAATCTAGTAATGACTAGTGTTGTGTAGAGTTAAGCAGCGTGTCAATTGATAACAAATGCCAATAGGGTCGTTTCACATGCATTTTCAACACGCTTGACTGTCTGACTCGAAATTGAACACACATGTGACATTTTGCACAAATATTCCTAAATAAATTGATGATCATATACAATTCTCGTATCAAAAATACTAATAAGTTCTAAACGTTTCCATTTGAGTGTCATCTTTTAGGTTTTTTTTTGTTCAACTGTAAAAGATAATGATAATGATAAGTAATGAAGTACTTTTTCATAAGTTTACTGGCTTGGTCACCGAACTATCTTAAAATGTATGCTAACACTCGAAAAATCTGTCAATAGCTTTTGGGAAATAATATTGGTTCCGACAAATAAATAAATCTCCAGCTATCTCTGTCCGACTTTTATTCTAATTTACCAGCGTTATAATAATATACCGACAAAAAAATTCAAAGCATACCGAATAAAATACCTAAATTTTGCTGACACCTATGAACACAATCAAATTACATTTCTACTTATAAATATATTAAACTTTGAATAACAAAACTAAACTTCTGAATAAAATACTGAACCTCCGACGAGATTACTGGGTTACTGACAACAGAGGTCATGTCAAAATAATCATTCTTTTACGAATTTTATGAGTTATTTAATTTTCTAGTGTTGGTTACCAAATATATTTTTTAACTCTCAACATTGATGAAAATACCGAAACTGGTCGGACCGCGCGAACGGCGTTTGAGCAAAATGCATTCGGTTGGGTTAGCGAGGAGCGAAGCGACGAGCGGGTTAGGTTTCTTGCGACCAGCCCCACGAGCCGAGCGAGCGCAGCGAGCGTGCCGCGGCAGCGGCCGGCGAGTGGCAGAACCGAATCGCTACTGTTTTAAATAGTAGACTAAAAAAAATGTTTACAAAAAAAAAACTTAGGTTAGGTTAGGTTAGGTTAGGTTTGGTTAAGGAAAAAAAAAAAAAAAAACTTTTTTTTTTTAAAGTTGAGATTTTTTTTTAAAAGTTATAGGTTAGGTTAGGTTAGATAGATTAGATTAGTAGTAACTAGAATTCATGATTATAGTAAGTACATTTTTGTATTTTTAATAACTTTCTGGACAAGCGCCAACAATAGAAATTTAAGTATAACATTGTAGTAAAAATAGCACAGAGTTTATGAAAAATTAAATGTAATTGATGAATTTCTAGTTGGCAAGTAAAGGTAATAATTACAAAGCATTGTTATCAGTAGAACATAATTTTATATGGTAAAAAAGTATTACAGCAATTAATAGTCATAAGATTTTTTCTGAGATTTAAGTATATCATTCGGTCGTTTCGTCATTTTTAGTCGGACAGAAGTAGTCGGAGATTTAGTATTTCGGGCAGTAAATATTATATTTTTAGTAAGGACATTTTTAAATTTATTATCGGAGCTTTTATTACTACCCTTTTTTTTTACACAGTAATGGCTTGCGAAATGGCCTCAAATTCGACCGAAATTGTTTTAAATTAAATAAGATAGGCGTTTCATTGAATGGAAGTAGGTATATAGGTATCTAATTGATAATAACTTTTGGTGACATAGCTACTATATAGGTATAGGGGCAGATAAATATAATGCCGTCTTGTACCCAGACTTAATTGGTAGCTGAGTAACAGGGAATCGGTGGACTTTTGATTAGTTCAACATCTTCAATTGCTGAATTCAATTAAAGACCCGATTGACATTGAAGTTTTGCTTTTAATAAACTATATAGGTTGCAACAAACAAGACACCCTAGGAATAAGTAAAGGGGTCCTTTAGTTAGACCACAGTTAGACCAAACTGAACAACTTTTATTATGGGAGGAGCAAACGTGAAATGGCAAAAAAATTTCACCTTACCATTTTCATATAAGTTCACGACTCTATTTTTTTTTTTGCGTTTTCAGATTTGCTAATTGTAAAAGTTCTTCAGTTTGATGGGCTGAGCCACCCCTGAAAATTTAGAAAGTGTTTACAAAATCACATAGTATAAGTCAAAGATTGATTTTTTGCAATAAAAAATTCTGTTCATAATCAGAATAACCTACTTAGAAAGTTTCATTGAAGTCCTAGTTATCAATTTCATATAGGAAGGTGAAACAAGCTATTTTCACACTTATTACCCTGACTTAAGGGTCCTGTCAAAACAATTTTTATGTGAAATGCAGCATTTCCTTAACTAAGGAAAGTTTCTTCTTATGTCAAACATATGCTTACATTCTAATAGTACTTTTCATTGTAAAAACCTGCTTAATTTTACACACAAAATGCATGTAAGTAAATGTTAATATCTAAGTTTATATTTAATTCTGTTGTTTAAGGGAAAACTAAATCGTATTTGTTTTTAAATGCATAAGAAAATACATCAGAGAAATTATGTTATGTATTATATTTGTGACGTTACATGTTAAATGTGTTTGTTTTGCGTTGTGCTGTGTCGTGTTGTTGACTTGTATGTTTTATTTCCTTATGTTGCATGGATGTTTTCAAATGAAAAGTTTCTATAAAATACTCAATATAAAGTACATTGAGTAATTTATGGAAATCATTGTCATATTGTATTATTATTTTATTTTTAAGAGTGATTCTGATTATTAATAGGGTACCGCTAAATAAGCTTTAGCTTCATTACATTGATTTTAAAGCTTCATTATGTTTTTGGTTTATGTATGGTATCTTTCTATCTTCCTTTGATACAATTTTATTAGGCTTTCACAAGTTTTATCATATACTTACCTATACCTTAAAATGAAAAGTAATAGAGATAAAAGGTAGACTTTATAACAGATCTCAACTCAATCTGCAATTGACTCCAATTCACTTTTTTTTAGAGCCGTATTTACCTTTATCTAGAGAGAAAAAAATCTCGTTCCTTATAGGTGTATTCAGATAATGAAACTAAACAACATTCCCTGAGGAAAATGGGTTGAAAAACGAGGAAAAATTGTTGGACCTCCTATACCATCCCATTACAGCCACTTTACTACATATTACAATTAAGCCCTCGTCGCTATCCTGTTTGCCTGTATAGGCTAATCTTAGGAACTACTGTTATAGATTTTAACCAAAATCTGGTTGGTTGTTTTCATGGGCGTACCCAGGGGGGGGCAGGGGGGGGCAGCTGCCCCCCCTGGAATCGGCCTAACCTGCCTTCCGTACGTGAGAATTCTGGTCAAAGCGACGTCATATCACTGAAAAATTTCGAGCTCGCTTCGCTCGCTCTGATTTTTGTTCATTATGGCACTGTTATGTCGGCCAAATTCTGGTCCAGTTACGTTGTATTATTCATAAATTTCGAACTCATTTCGCTCGCTCTTTTTTCTATTCTACTATAGCAGCATTGCTTGCTATAGACATGGTAGTCTGTGATGAGAAATTTTGAGATCTCTTCGCTCACTTTGCTCGCTCCAGAATTGGGTGAAAACTCGCTTCGCTCGCTCTAGGTTTTGGATCGTAATCTTTTCATAGTGTAGTTAAATCTTGAGCTTGCTTTTAGGTCGTAAAAAACTCGAGCTCGCTTCGCTCGCTCCAGGATTTAAAACTTATAATACTGATCTCACTATATTCTAGAATGGTTAAATCGTTCTAGACTATATTGCAGTAAAATCTCGAGCTCGCTTCGCTCGCTCCTGGCTACGATTGTATCACATTGCAGTAAAATCTCGAGCTCACTTAGCTTCGCTCGCTCTAGAATTCAGCGAAATTTCGAACTCGCTTCGCTCGCTCTAGGTTTTGGATCCTATATGTTTTTATGGTGAAGTAAATTCTCGAGTTTGCTTTGCTCGTTCGAGCTTTTAGGTCGTAAAAAACTCGAGCTCGCTTCGCTCGCTCCAGGATTTAAAACTTATTTCACTGATCTCACTATATTGCAGTAAAATTTCGAGCTCGCTT
Organism: Agonopterix heracliana; assembly: GCA_963693445.1. Classification (NCBI taxonomy): domain Eukaryota; kingdom Metazoa; phylum Arthropoda; class Insecta; order Lepidoptera; family Depressariidae; genus Agonopterix; species Agonopterix heracliana. Next base: position 3,853,230 of record OY856308.1, read on the forward strand.
CGCTCGCTCCAGTATTTAAAACTTATTACACTGATCTCACTATATTGCCTTAAAATCTCGAGCTCGCTTCTGGCTAGACACATTGCAGTAAAATCTCGAGCTCACTTTGCTCGCTCCAGAATTTGGTGAATTATCGAGCTCGCTTCGCTCGCTCCTGGCTACGATTGTACCACAAAGACCTAGATGCATTGCAGTAAAATCTCGAGCTCACTTAGCTTCGCACACTCCAGAATTCAGTGAAATTTCGAGCTCGCTTCGCTCGCTCTAGGTTTTGGTTCCTATATGTTTTTATGGTGAAGTAAATTCTCGAGATTGCTTTGCTCGTTCCAGATTTTAGGTCGTCAAAAACTGGAGCTCGCCCAGACTTGCCCCCCCCAAGACCAAAAGCTGGGTACGCCCATGGTTGTTTTGGTTTTCTATTGAAAGAGAAGGATCGTGTGTAATAGTATAGACATCCGGCCGTAGAAACTTAGAGCTAGCACGCGCTAGTTTACAATATTTAACGTTATTGTACGTAAATAAAAAAAAGTTGCAAATATCCACTCTATCAAATATCAGCGTAAGAAGATTATTTAGAGATTCGGTTTTTTCAGCATGCATTTTTAGTTATCCAAACCAAAATTAGCAAAACTGAACCTTAAGCACCAGCATGTCTTAACCCAATTGGCATACAACAGCCTGCTAATCGCCCTCTTTCAGGGACAACGGTAGCGAGGCTTCGACCAGGCCTGCGGAAGAGTGCGGGTGTGGGGAACCCCCGTATGGCGATGTGAACAGCAATGGAAAGAAGGTCAACCATTGCTCGTAAGTAGTTGGCGGTGTATGTTTGGCCAAACATTTGATCAGGTGTACTGGTTAATGTTTACTATTTGATGCGTTTTTATGGGGCCAGTAAATATAGCCTTTTCACACTACTCGTTTTTGTCACAGCGAGCGCAGATCTGGGTGTGGAATGGGTTTTGTAAATGATTTTGATCAAACAATAATTGAATATTTTAGTTTAATAATTATAGCAAATTAAGAAATATCCAGTATAACCCAAAACATTTTGTAAAATACAATACCTACAATGTAAATCTTTTCTTTAATTGTTTTCTGCTCTATTTAATTTCTATTGTAAAAGAATGTTTGGTCCGATATACAATCGTTTAATTGGCAAATGTTCAAAAATTCACTGTCTTGAGTATTTTTCGAGCTATTAGATTGATTGCACACATTATATTATGTACACCAAATTATATACCTACAACCTACATGTATCTCCAATAATTGTGATTGTCTGCTATATCTTGATAAAACTTCATGTTTTGGACGCGGGCGAAGGGAAGCAAGGGATAATGGACTATGGTGATGGGGTTTTATATAAATTTACCTACTTATCTGTTTGTTTAGTGTGGGGTGTGGGTTTCAAAATTTTATTTTATTAATATGCATTCGCACTTGGCATGAATAACACAGAATTGATAAAATTTTTATTATTTACTAATATTGAGTAATTTTAGGCTCTGTAAAAAAATATATTATATGAATTTTAGAAAAATATCGATGTGAACGTAAACTTACGTGGTATAATAATTGTTTCCATTCTAAAACTTTGAGGGTAAAAAATTAAATATTCTCCGTTTTAGTTAAAGTACATGGGCAGATCGATCTTTGCTCGCCGTCTTCAAAGTTGATTTATATAGGTTTCACCCTTGAGAAAATACATTTTCATACAATAATTCTGCTGTTTCATACAAAACTACAAATGTAGTCCTACTTGACCCAAAAATGTATGGGACAGCAGATTTTTTTTCGCAATTTCGATTTTGGTCCCAAAAATAATGTTTTTCATATTCGATGGTCAGGAGTGCGATTTTTGAATCTCATTCGCTGAGGTCAGCAGCTGAAAATGTCAAAATAACTATGGAGAAATGCATCTTTCTACTGCTGATTTGACTTTCAAAAATCGTACTCCTGAAGCTCCTGAAGTATGATTTATGAAAGTAGAAAGTTCATAAGCAGTAGAAAGATGCATATCTCCATAGTAATTTGGACATTTTCAACTGCTGAGCTCAGAGAATGAGTTTCAAAAACCACACTCCTGATCATTCTCTTTAAAAACCGTCAGCATATTAAGTTGAACCCGTAATTATCAGATATCTCTTGTAAAATTACAGGATAGTAATGGGCGGTATAAACAACAACCCATCCTTAACCATGGACGATGGAGTGAGCTCGATTGATTTCGTACTTGTATGGGAAGCCGCTAAAGATGAGGCCACGACCGAAGAGGCTTACCGACGGAGGGAAATATTTGAGGACAACCTGGAGAAAGAGGGGCTTCTGCTGGAGCGCAAGGCGCCCGATAATCTGCATGGACTGAATTTTGTTAAAGTAAGTTTTTTGAAATATTTTGCCGTGGCTTTGCACGGCTCGGGTTCGATTCGATCCCCGTCCAGACAGACTCGTACCAATTAGTTTTTTAGAAATGTACGTACGATTTGTAGCAAGACTAGCTTTTCGGTGGAGGAAAACATCGTGAGGAAACCTGCATGCTTCAATTTCGATGCATGTGTTGTATCGACTGTTCAGTTATGTGGCGACGGACTCACTCAGACGGAATTACGGCGATCTGGTTTGAAGTCAACATTAAAATGATGACAAGTTAATAGAGAGTGTCGAGTTTTTAACATCCATGTAGGATGCTTGTAAATGGCTAATGGTTTCTTATTTTAAGTATATTATTTTGTAAAAGAGGCTGTTAGCATCTCGAATAATATAAAATTAAAATACATTGTTTATAAATTGCTATCATATAATATGACGTTTTTTATTTCCCAGATCCACACGCCATTAGCCGTTTTAAGAGACTATAGTGAAATTTTAAAACTTAGGATGCCAATGAAGGTATGTACAATGTTTTATTCAATCAATCGTATGACGTATCTTTAGATGTTAACTAATTGTTTTGGGCAGGACTCGTGTTATGGCTTTAAATATAGTCTTAAAGTCCCATGCTTCCTGCTTTTAGGAATGAATAATTTTATTAGTATAAAGTTGTCAGAGCGAATCATCATTTCTTCACCTCCAAGGTAAAAAGACTGAAGCGCCACATGTTTAATAGTTATTATTTTTGCCAGATGAAGAGACGTTAAGGCACAATAAAATCATATGTGCTGCAACATTATGTTCAATAGCTTTACAACAGTGCAAACCACATGAATAAATATCCCTAAAGAACGACAGTTTCATTCAAGCGCCGCTTTCGGTGCACTCACACCTGTTTCTAACGCTAGCTATGTGTGAGTGCACTGACAGCGTCCACTTGTATGAAGCTTTCGTTCTGCAGGGATATTTATTCATGTGCTGCAAACTGGTTTGCAACATCTGACATGGTGTTCGATCAATGTGTACCGCGATAATTTGGTGAAGACTTGTGGACGGACCGGCACGCACCAGGCGAAGCGCAGAGCATTTTCGCCTTTGTTTTCCTTTAAATAACGTCGAAAATAAATTAACACTACTACCTCCTAACTACTAGTTCTCGAGAGCATCGAAGCGACTTGAGGCGAATGTTGTTACAATTTATTTTCGTAGTTATTTCAACGCAATATTGGTTTGACAGTGCACAATGCTCTGCGCTGCGCTTCGCCAGGTGAAGTTTCTAATGTGTCGTTGCAGAAATATGAAATCATAGGTAGAGAGGTGTGAATGACCCTTGTGTCCCTTTGTCTGGTACTAACTATCGATTCATTAAATGAAAAGGGATGGTGTATTCTATCTGACAATAGTAAAGACAATAATTTTATCTACTGGTGGTAGAAAAATTTTTATTTTTTTAGATAATATATTGCTTATTTATTAGAAAGTAAGCATAAACTTATGATATAATGTAAGTACTTATGTTTATACATATATTTCTATGTATATCAGAAAGTTAGAACGAATATTACAGGTGTAGCGTTTAACTGAGCAGGTGCCCGCGGTAGTGGAGCGGTGCGGGAGGGTGTGAAATATGAAGTAGCAGCATTTGCGCGCGTTTTCTTTGTGTAGAGCGACAGTCGACTGACGTCACATTTCACACCCTCCCGCACCGTTCCACTACCGCAGGAGCCATCTCAGTTATACCATACCTGTAGTGGTTTGTTTTTCAAATCAAGTTAGTTTTTTATTGATTTGTGTTAATAATTAGTCCCTTAAAATTACAGAACAAAATTAAATGTGTTCTTTGTTATCACAAATTGAATGATATTTTTGTGAATGAAATCCGAAGAAGATTCGCAGATAATTTTACCTTCCCATTATCTATAGACTGCAAAAAGGTGTCAGTTTTGAAATGGATATATTATGTTTATTTTTGATATTTCTTTTGCGAGAGAGATCATTCAACTGAGATTATGATGTCGTTGTTCTCGCAAATGAGCAAAATTAGTCATCACACTTTTGCAGCCTATTAGAAATGATGTCAGTCATTGATTTCCTGTCTCCCTGTTTCTTTAGTGTGTTTAGTTTAACACAAGTATTATGTGTAGTATGTTAAACGTAATATATGTGCGTTTGTAGGAATGCAGTAAAGTAAGAAAAACTGGGAGAACGAATGCGATACTGAATGCTGCCATGTATATGTCTAAGGTATGCAGTTGTCGTTTGTATCGCTATTGCGACGCATGCGGCTTCGCTGACTAAACAAAATTTACAAAAAGCCTACCATTCGCTAACATTTGTAGATCAGCTTGGATTGGTGTTTTCTAAATTAAACTGTTGATTAGCTGTTTGTCTTCATTCTCCCAATACAATGTTGTGGTGAAAGATTTAGCTTCGTATTCTTGATGGTTGAATTGAAAATTCAATTGAAAATGAAACTATAGTTCAATCCACATGAAAGTCCTGCGATACCATTTTTACCACCTGCCTTCGCGATATACGTAATTTGAAGATGGATCTTGTTATGTGGAATGAACTGTAGCGTATTCTCTCGCTGTTGTGTGATATCGATGTTTATTCTGTTTCAATAGGACAGTCCTAATATGTAAAGAAACACTTATGTTAAAATATGAATTTTCTCATTAATTTAATTCTTAAACAACAGCAAATCTCAAAATACCGAATGTATGATTATTCCTGAATCATGTCTCAAAATTAAGATACCAGGAGTGAAATTTTTGAATGTCACGTTCAAAATCAAGATCGAATGAAGCATAATCTCCGACTTTCAGAAATCGCACTCTTGGAAATAGTATAATATTTGTTTTTTTGGGGGCTGTTCTTTTGGAAGTGTAAAATCGTTCTGTCGTTTTACGCTGTGGATATGCGGTGGCAGGTGAACATGACCTTCGCTTTGCTAGGTCTACATGGATGTTGTTCGTTCAAAACTTTTTGTGCTGGCTGCGACGGCCCGATGCACTAAACACGGGAAATAAATGGTCATAGAGTGCTATTTTTTGAATTTCACACGCATAGATTTTTGGACAATTCCGTAAACGAATTAGAACATGTGAAATTAGAAAATAGCATTCCCTTTTTGTTTTGAGTGGTTAAGTCAATTGGGGCAAGTGTGACAGTATTAGTAGTGTAACAGTTGTAAATGAGGATGAGGTAGTTAATGCCTCCCAGCAACACCCTATGCCTAGGTCCGTAGCCCTTCTGATTGCCCTAGGCCGTTTGTTTAAGTTCTTTAACTGGTTCGGTTGAACTATCAGGTGGGGTCCATCCATTGCTGGGCAGGTATCCGGCAAGCCTGATAGCGTTAGGTGTAGCTGTATTTAAGTCCTCTCTCGTGCAGGTGTCCGGGCACAACGGACATTCCAGCAGACCCATCGACTGGTTTACTCATTGACCAGAAGTCAATGGGTTTACTGCAAGCGCACTGTATGACGTGACCTTATAATACACAACTGTTACATTAGCCCCACTGTCACTCTTGACCTTATTTTATTATATCGATCTCAACTTATCGCGTCTTATGAAATGTTTTTTTCTATCAATGCTCGAACTAGTAGTGTGTAGCTAATTATATGTATATCCTTTTTTCTGTATGGTAACGTAATACAACATTTAGTATGGTGATGGTTCACACACACAGCTAATCATTAACAGTACGCTTTTATTATTTATTTATTAACAAAATATCTAATAAAGTAATTATAGTATTTCTAACTGGCCTAACTGCATTCATTAGTGAGCAAGTTTGTACTTACATTACATTTGTATTAATATCATAGAAATTGCACTCAGGTAATACAAATTTGAGTTACTTAGCTAGAAAAAAGTTAGATTTTTCATTAGCTATTTAATGTTTATTTAGGAATAATGTATAACGACTTCACGACGAAGCAGACTGCAGACTTCAAATTATTATTTAAATTACCTCATAATCACAATTTATTTATTTTAATTTTATCTTAAAAATACATTTACACCTAGATAGCTGTATATTGTAATGGAAACGTTTTAGTTTTTTTTCCATTTAAATATTTATAGCTGTATACCTATTTTTAAAAGAAATTTAATGGTTTTTAGACTAAATAAAAGGAAGTTAGATGGTAAAATAATCTTTTGTATAACGGTCTCACAATCGATTTTTCAACACATTTGCTCGTAAAGTGGTTCTTATACCACCGATTTTAGGTTCATAATAAAGTTCATTTACGGCAGCAGTGCGATAATACCTTCGCGCGCATAACGAATTCGAATACAGGCGCATGACGCGGGAAGAAAGAAATCTAGGCGCCATTTCTCTATAACTTTTTGTTAAATTTTATTTTGTATTTTTTCGCAAGTGTGTTGAAAATTTTCTTTTAAAACGCGTAAGCGTTGGTCATTATGGTCTCGGCTCGCTTACAGCACTTGCGTGCGGCTCGTGCTGCAATCCACCCTCGACTGTAATGACGAACTTAGCACACTTATGTCATAATGTATTATGCGTGTAAACAAGTTATAGTTACCATCAAGTACGCTATAAAGATTTGTGCGTATTGTTACATAAAGACAATACGTTATTGTTATCAATGAGTCAACATCTCATCATACGCAAATATTTGTCTCAATGCATTTCCTACTATTAACAAAAATAAATAAGTCGTTGGGAAGTTAATTGCGTATCTTCAGAATAATAGATTACACACCGAGGGCAGGAAAGTAAGAAAGGTCTCAGATCTCATCATGTGATCTGAGGCTTTCTATTTTTCTCCTCAACGGAGGTGGACAGCGGCAACTTCGATTAACGCAGCAGCGGGACGAAAATTGACGCTTTCCGTGCGGAGGGGAGAAAAATACATAATAACCCGAGTCGTACCTGACATCTTTGAGTCAATTCAATTAAATTTAATATTTTGTATTATGGCTCCATCGTGTGAGCGTTATTTTTAAGTCGTACATCTCTTGCACGCTATTTTCAACTTTATTTCAACTGTCATTAAGTTCATTAGCAATTGATTAATGAAGACTGTTCGGTCATTTTCCCGCTAGATGTGCGCTGACTCTAAACGTGCACGTACACGTTCCACTGCGTTGTAATGAATGGAACTGTATGACCGGCCTTTATCATCGTCTGATGATGATCAGCCTATGCACGTCCCACTGCAACCAACAAATCACATAGATACAGTGCGATAACTGTTCATAAATTTCGTTCGCAAGAAGGTCATAAGTCACTATGACAATTTTACGAAGATTCAGCCAATAAGACAAGGTTGAATTTAATTTGATTTTTTTTAGTCACGCTAGTCCTCGAACTAAATAGCCCTTATGCTATTTCTTCTGGTTCTCTTTTCTGTGTTTATACTTAAATTATAAACAAACAAACGCTTGTGAGCGTGTGTTTGTGTGGGCGAAAAGCAAGCCACCTCTCATCACTTGACACCTCATTCTATCCTGAAACATAAATTGCTAAATGGGAGTATTGCTACCACTACATTGATAAACAGTAAGTTGTAGTTGTAGCAATGTTTCTGTTCCCAAAGGGATTGCGGTCGTGGATTTATGTATGTATGTAAAAGCTTGTAAGAATGTTAATACTATCTTTAATGCAGTTTTCAGCTCTAAAGGACGTGCAGGAGCAAACGAATAGCTTTTTAGATAAGATTGACGAGTGCTGGAACCGCGTCATGTCCAAGATACGCGTCGACAACGACATGTTCCCGGAGAGGAAGCATCGTCTGACTGCCATCTACTCTAAGGATAAGGAATATTTGTAAGTTTAGCAGGATTACGGTCAATTCGGTATGTTAAGTTTTTTTTTGTAGGGGAGGAAAACCATTTCGAGATGATTGCCTCAATATTTTCTGTTAGAGATTTTTAAATGAAAGGATTACTTAGAGATATATTTAATAAAATAATGTAGGTTTTCGTTAAAACGATAAAACGATTGTCTCTCGATAAAAAAAGTATATTCACAATGTCCGTGTACAAATTTCTTAGAAAGAAAAGAAAGGTGATATTTATATTTTTAAATTAAGCAAAGGTTTTCTCCATGGAGTTCGAATGATTTACTCGCGACCATTTATGCATTTATTTAAGAGACCATGGTTATAAATATTCTTTTAAAAAAAATGAAATTGGTGTCTTAAATTATGTCTGCTATTGACAAAAAATTAATAATAAAATAAAGACATTGACATACCGAATTCAGACTAGTCGGAAAAATGCTCGAGCACTTTTTAAGTGGTAATTAAATATTAACCTTATCCCATTCAGAAAGAGCTGAAAATATTGTGCAACTGTGTAATCCAACGTCGTTTTGCGCTAAGGCTAATGGCCAAGAACATGTTCAAACAGTTCTAGAGCATTTTCCCGAATAATCAGAATTGTAAAGTGTATCTTCAGAGCACGATCTTAAGCATATAATTGAATGTTCATTTTACCGTGCGAGAGCGGTGCCGTGTAATTACGCTATGACCTTTTTAGTTGAATAATGTTGCCCACAGATTCGACACGACGGCCGAATGTTTCTGGACGCCGTCTATCCGGTCCCGCATAGTGCAGTTCATACTAGACCGCAAGAGGTACTCGGACGCGGAGCACGACGACTTCTCGTTCGGCATTGCGAGACTTATCTCTAGTACTACGTACAGCGCCGCTTACCCTTTGCATGACGTGAGTTGACCACACCCCCCCTCTAGTATATATAGGTTTTCTACTCGCACGACTTCGCTACCTAGAAAAGACCCTTTTCATGCGCTTCTCTAGGAAGTGTAAGGGTCAATACAGATTAGGCGGGAAAATGCTCGAGCACTTTTTAAATATTTGAATAAATCAACCTTATTCACATTACACATGGCGGATACCATCCCCGAGCGCACAACATGATACACACAGGGATGGTCCACGCCAGGGGCATAGACTATTGAAGTGCGGCGCTATGGCCGCGATGGAAAAATAAGGTCTTGGGCTATGGAGGTGAAAGTTGGATGGATGGATACTGGGCTATGGGAGGAGACTAACGGACGCCTGCCATGACAACTAGTCTCAAAATTGTAAATAGGGCAGGCGGTGACACGCCGACTCGTCGAGTGGGCCCCATAAAACGGCCGCACACACAAAGTGCGACAATTGGGCAACATCCCATTGAGCGGCTAAAGGTTGTCGAGAGGTGCGGCACCGGTTTCACCATCGCGGGGTTTACCCCCGTGAGCGGGTTTCCCCGTTATTACGCCATTACGTGCAATACACTTCCAACCTGGAGCATAGGTTCTGCTCTTGCGATTCCACTCTGGAGTTCTGGACGGCCTATGAAGGCAAGCCAGAGGTAGGGGGTTGTGTTACTGTTTGTGTGGGTGTGTGTGTGAGCGCATGTCTGTATGGTCCTACTGGATAGGGGTCCGCGGTGTCGCCACTCACCGTCAGCTCGCCACAAGCTGTTATTATTATTATTATTTACTATGCAACAGTAAAATCTAATCCAGCGTGTTTGTGTTGTCGAGCATTTTCCCGCCTAATCTGAATTAACCTGCCGCGACGTGTATGGTAAATAGCCGAGTCGCGCGCGAGTTGAGAAACTACACTGGAGGGGCAGAAATACTAGGATTCTTTGTTTTACCCAGCCTCTTGTATTATATAAATAATAAATAACAAGAAAACTTATAATATGCAGGGTGACTTCAAAACTCCGGGCTCAATGAGGCATCTTCTGTACGAAGAATGGGCTAACGTCTCCAAATGCCTCAAATATCAGCCGCTAGACTACGTCAAAGATTACTTCGGTGTTAAGATAGGTAAGAAATTTCTCTAATTATAAAACATTCAATGAAAGACACTGCCCTATCCCGTATCGCATACAAAATTGGTTAATTTGTATTTTGTAAGAACTCCCACTGGGAAAAGGATAATTTCCATTTCATTGGGAAGTATGATATTTCTCTTGTTTTGTGTATTATCTTAGCTATCATACTCTTTGTCTTTGATTATACTCATTCGTTAGTTACGCAACGATTTGAAACGAATTCAGTTCGTCACGTGGGCAATGTCTTTTTAGGTAGTAACGGATCACGGTGATGTTCTCAAGGCCTAAGCGTAGCTTTGCTGCAAAGCTGCAAATGCAAAGCCCTTGCATGTGTGTGAGTGATCGCCAAAAGTAACTTTGCACCTTATTACAGCGCAGAGAGAGTACCTATTCATTTAATTCTGTTTGCGCTGTGATTATTTTGTACTAGTATTTATTCTGTGGCAGTAATTCTGAAAGACTGTCAAGTCTGTGTATTTATGCGTATGTGGTTTGTTTTGCAGGATTATATTTCGCGTGGCTTGGTTTCTACACTCACATGCTGATCCCCGCGTCCATAGTTGGTCTCATCTGCTTCATATATTCTGCGACTACCGTATACTCTAACGAGCCCAGGTATGAGTTTCATTATTAATAAGATTAGAGATTTCTTATCAAATTAAAGATTGAAAAAATTGCCTCGGGCGGGACTTGAACCTCACTCTTCCAAACCGGGGAAACGCGCTAACCAATTACGCCACCGAGCCCACTGCCCAAAAAACGAAATTTTCAATCTGTTGCGTCTTAAGGGGACGTGCGCGCCATCTACTGGAAGTATTACAACCAACCAACTTGCAAGTCAAGCAGCACAACAAAACAACACAACATGGCTGTAACATGTTTATAATCAATAATAGTTGAAATTAGAGATTTCTTCTTCTGTCATGTCTGTCGCATTAAGTGAGCGATGCATTGAGTTTTAAATTGCCATCGTGGTGAAAAAAAAACTCCCAAGTATAATAAGATAAGATAAAAAGACATTTATTCACATTCACATATTTTAAAATAAAATAAAATATTTAATTGAATAATGTTTCATTGTTTATGTTTTAAAGTATACAGGGTGATTGGTAATTCGACCCATTCCTTGAAAGAGGTCATACTAGACATAATTTGCAATAAACTAAGCCTGGTCATGGTGTCCTATCCCATACAAATGAAATTTTTGTTAAAAAAATGGCAATATATGGCGTTATGGTATCGATTTGTAATTAATGTTTACGTAAAAGTGTAAATTGTTACTAAAAATACATGATCTGACTACAAAAAAATCTCATGAGCCTCGGAAAATCAAGCAATTTACTTTGCCCGAAGACTGCCCGCAATACGGCAGTCGCGTTCCATTGTTTGACGTTGGGCATCTGTACTGTATAGTATTATATAATCTGTGGCCTGGTTAACTGGTGTGGTGGTCGAAAATAATGTTTGTGTGATTGCAGTGAGCAGATATGCAACTACAACACGACTGTGAAGATGTGCCCGCTGTGCGACAACTACTGCGACTACTGGGACCTCAAGGACACGTGCAATCAGGCGCGCATCACCTACCTCTTCGACAACCCCACCACCGTCTTCTTCGCCGTGTTCATGAGCTTCTGGGGTTCGTTTGCGTTGATCTTTAGACTCGAAATCAACTTTTTTATTTAGAAATGTTGTCTGTCTGTTTGTTTGTGTGTTTGTTTGTTTGTTTTTTCGCGCATCACGCAAAAACTACTGAACCGATTTTGATGAAACTTTTTTTGTTTGATAGCTTATAATCTGACTTAAAATCTGGTATATAATTTGTGCGGAAGAAGTCGTCGCGGGTAAACACTAGTTTTCATAATTATATTGTTTTGTGTACAATAAAGAATCTATAAATCTATTTCATTGTGACACTACAATAAGGCGTTGTTATCTTGCAGCGGCAACTTTTCTGGAGCTATGGAAGCGGTACTCAGCGGAGATGACGCACCGGTGGGACCTGACCGGGTTCGACGTGTACGAGGAACACCCGCGGCCGCAGTACCTCGCGAGGCTGGCCCACGTGAAGCGGACCCAGGTACTGTCTATATGTTGTCTGCAGCTGTAGTATAGATGTGATTAAGGTGTAGTATAGCTCAGAGATGACGCACCGGTGGGACCTGAACGGGTCAACAACCACGGCCATAGTAAAGCGGACTTTGATTGACAGTGTTTTTAGAGGATTCGACTTTTCGATTTTAGGTTTGCTCTAATAGTAAAAGTTGTTCATTTTGGAATGTAGAGCGCACTGCCGCGACGTTGCAACTGAATCGCTGCGATTTTTAAGCACAGACATTGACTGAGCGTTTTCACCGCGATATCGCCGCGATTCCGCCGCAGCACTAATTGATTTTAGAAATATCGTGGCGATATCGATCCGTCAGCGCCTACGCTCAAAAATCATTTGTATCACACACGATTGCGGCCCTTAGTTTACAAGAATGCAAATGATTTCAATTTCACCCTCTATAAAGAATGGTGTATGGCGTCATGGTTTAGTGGTGAGTAACCTTGCCTGCCGTACACGAGGCGATGGCTCGATCCCCGTCCAGGCTGATTCGTACCAATGAGTTTTCCGGAATTTATGTATGATTTATAACACCACTGGCTTTTCGGTGAAGGAAAAACATCCAGAGGAAACCTGTTTGCTTCAATTTTGAGACATGTATTGACGCCGGACTGCCAAACCAGGGTCCTGGGTTCGAATCCCGGTTCGGTCATGGATGTTATATGTTCGTCCCGTTGTTGTATGGTTTCCATAATAAAAGCCTTTAGTGCTTAGTTTGGGATCATTACAATGTATGTGCCTGTGAGCGTTATTTATTTATTTATGTATTGTACCCACTGCTCGGTTCTACTAATGAGTGGATATCACTCGTAAAGTTTTCAGAATATCTTTGACTCGAGAGGTACCTCGGGGAATATAGTCGTGAGCATATGCTTATGCTATGCTAAAGAATGGCCCGTCTTGGCAGGTAGCGAGTCCCAAGTTTATTGTATTCGAACTTGTTGTATCGCAGCTGAACGTGGTGACGGGAGAGCGGGAGCCGATGGTGCCGTTCTGGCGCATGCGCCTGCCCGCCGCCCTCATGTCCTTCAGCATCATCTCCCTGCTGGTGCTGCTCGCTTTGGCCACCGTACTGGGCGTCGTTATATACAGGTATGTCTCGGCCACTATATTACTTGCTATTTGTGCTCCTAAGTGTATTGACACATCCGCGGAACGTACGGCGCCGAATGTTCGGTTGAATTCGCGTCTACTAGGAAAAATGGCGCGTAATGGCGCGTACTGGTGTGTCGCCCGTATAGGGAAAAACATTGCACGCGTATTCAACCGAACGTTCGCCGCCGTACGTTTCGCAGATGTGTCACTACACTTAGTAAGACCTGTTTCCTTTAATATCCTCATTTAAATACTAAGACGCTAACTTTGCCGTACTTGTAAATTTTACTAAAATTCGACAGGATGTCTCTGATAGGGGCGACTGCGTTGAGGCACAACAGCAACGTGCTGATGAAATCCAACCCCATCTTGTTCACCTCCGTCACCGCAGCCTGCATCAATCTAGTGTTCATCTGTATATTTAACTATGTGAGTATAATAGAGGGTTGGAAAAAGGATATTTCGGAACTTTCCGTTCAAGTCATCTCTTTTATAGTGTTATCTAGTATCAATGGCTTCAGTATGACCTCTTGATTACAAATATATAAGATGACAAGCGCTCAGACTGTGGGGGTAGAAACTGTGACGTCATAAAGATGGCCATACAAAGCAAAAAATATTTTTGTTTATTCATGCCGTGTGGGGTATCAAATGAAAGGGCTCTATGAGTACATTACAAATATATAGCATGGTATAACATTTTCACTATTTGGTTTAACAAATTATTCGAAAAAGTAAAAAAAATCCACAATTCTGAGTTGACTTTGAACTGCTATAGATTATAAACGACTGAATGGATTTTTGTAAATTATATATCAAATGACTCAAGATATCCTCTATATTGCGTCAAAAAATAATTAATCAGATAAATTACAAAATAAAGAATGTACATCAATTTGAATAACATTGTAAATTTTTGGACGCTTTCTAATAATTTCTTAGACCAAGTTGTAAAAATGTTATATTATGATATATATTTGTAACGTACTCATAAAGCTCTTTCATTTGATACCCTACACGACATTATTAACATGATTTTTTTTTTACCTTGTATGGCCTTCTTCATGACGTCACAGTTTTTATTTAAATTAAACTTATCATGTGGGGTATCAAATGAAAGGGCTTTATGAGTAGATTACAAATATATATCATACTATACCATTTTTACTACTTGGTCTAAGAAATTATTAGAAGGCGTCCAAAAATTTACTACATTTTTATTTTGTTATAAATGTAGTTAATTATTTTTGGACGCAATATAGAGAATATCCTGAGTCATTTGATATATAATCTACAAAAATCCATTTAGTTTTTTATAATCTATAGCAGTTCAAAGTCAACTCAGAATTGTGGAATTTTTTTACTTTTTCGAATAATTTGTTAAACCAAATAGTGAAAATGTTATACTATGTTATATATTTGTAATGTACTCATAAAGCCCTTTCATTTGATACCCCACACGGCATGAATAAACAAAAACAAAATTTTACTTTGTATGGCCACCTTTATGACGTCACAGTTTCTACCCCCACAGTCTGAGCGCTTGTCATCTCATATATTTGTAATCAGGAAGTCATACTGAATGCATCGATACCAGATAACACTATAAAGGAGATGACTTGTGCCAGAATCTTATTTAAGCGACTTTTTGTCGGTTCGCCGATCTACTATAAACCCATCAATAATAAGGTAAAGCAAACAACATTATCACATGAATTTCTACGATATTTGTAAAATTGTATGTTAATTTTTGTCAGTAAAATAATTATCAATTCCGGGTCCTTCAAAACCATCTCCGAACGAGGATATTTTTCAAAAAAAAAAAAATTTTATAACACTTGTCCATTTTATTCTCGGGGAAAATCAGGGGAGAATGAAGTTTAGGTACGCCCGAATATCCGATCACTAAATGTAATACTTTGATCGCGATAAATTAAAACATCGACGTTCGCTGCAGATTCAAATTCAGTTTTGTTTAACTTTAACCCTAATTCTTCCCTCGACAGATATACCAGTTCCTAGCAGAGTGGCTGACAGAGAAGGAGCTCCTCCGCACACAGACGGAGTTCGATGACTCCCTCACTCTCAAGATATATCTGCTTCAGTTCGTCAACTACTACGCTTCCATATTCTACATAGCATTCTTTAAGGGCAAGATTGTTGGACGGCCCGGCGATTATATTAAGCTTTTTGGATTTAGACAGGAAGAGGTAAGATTTTAAGGGTGACAGCGCATTGATCGACGGTTTGTCCGTACAAAAAGCATGATTACGAAATTCGGTATGTCATGTTTTTTTTTGGGGGGCTGAATCGAAAACCATTTCGAGATAATTGTCAGAATAATCATATTTTCTATATCAGTGATTTTAAAATAAAAGGATTACAGATATTTTTAATAAAATAACGTCGTTTTTCGGTCCAAGAGTGACGTCACTCGCTGCCCCTGCAAACTCCTTGGTAAGAAAAAAAAATACATTCACAATGTCAGAATTTGACATTTGATGATGCCGTATCTGTTTCCAGCATAGAGTTAGAAAGAGGAGGCAGGTTTTCATTTTTTTTTAATATAGCAGTAGGTCGTTTTTCTCCATGGAGTTCGAATTATTTTTTCTCCGCCATTTTTGCACTTTGAGATTACAGATCAAAATAATTTAAAAATTAAATTTGTATTGATAAACTCGATGAATCGCAATAAAAATGAAATAGGTGTCTTAAAATTATGTCTTCTAACCGTAAAAAATGAAGACCAAAAAAAACTTGACACACCGAATTCGATGCGAAAGGATGCGTACCACGTCCCATACTAATCGTACCATACTCTTCATGTTCATGTCATGATTATAGTCCATGCTCTAAAGTAAAAATACAGATAATATAAACCGGCCAAGTGTGTGTCGGGCTCTCGCTAAGGATACCGGAGACCGAATATCTTTATAAATCCTGATTTCATACGAATGTACCACTGTAATGTTAATATAAATACAATTTAGTCGAACCATCTTCTTAACTATTATAAAACCGTAAAATCATGAGGAACAAAAAAGTAGCAGTTTACTTCATATAAAATCTAATAACACTCGATAGCGCGATTTAAATGACGAACAGCACCATCTATGGACAAAATTGTTAGTTTGTTTGTTTGTTCGCACATCACGCAAAAACTACTGAACCGATTTTGATGAAACTTTTTAGTTTGATAGCTTATGATCTGACTTAAAACCTGGTAAGTATATAATTTGTGCGGACGAAGTCGCGGGAAAACACTATAATTATTAAAAGCCTTGGGGTGCGCAGAGAATCTGTGCATGATACGGAACTCTAATTTCCGTATCAATTTACCAAACCGCAAAATAAACGTTATTTACATGGTGAAAGTTTTCAGTTTGATGTTCTAAAGTTTCTCAACCACCCCTTCAAGTATTACTATGGTGTTTTGTTTCAACTTGTAAAGCCCGATCTGAAAAATAAAAAACCTCACCATGTTACAGAAAATCATTGGAACTAATTTTTGTACTTGCAATATTGTCATTAAAGGTTAATGTCTATTGCAGCGCCCCCAAAACAGGTTTTTTTATTTTTCTGGTGAGGCTTTAAAAGTAATCAACATAAACGAATAACTTTCAGTGCGCGCCGGGCGGCTGCCTGCTGGAGCTGTCGATCCAGCTCGCCATCATAATGATAGGCAAGCAGTTCATAAACACCATCGTGGAGATGCTGATGCCCTACCTGCTCAAGTGGCTCTACATCATCAGGACTATCGGCAGGAAAAACCAGTATGGACTTTTTTCTTAACTACTCGTAATATTCTCCAGTATTGCTAAAAAGTGGTTTATCTGTTTGTTTGTGCACGTATAGCTTAGAAACTACAGAACCTATTAGAAAGAGGTTTTGACAAAAGCATGGGGCTTGGTTTGGATTACCATCACGGCTTTATTACATCGCAATCTGAATATACAATAAATGTTATGAGTATTTAAAGTATGTGGTCTGCGCATACGAAGTCGCGGGCGCCGTAAGTTAAAAGTAAAATTAAAAACTACTTACATAGTCCACTTCAGCAACATGCGTCGTCAAGCAAATTTACAATCAGCCTATTTACGTCCCACTGCAGGGCACAGGCCGACCCCCAGGGTTGTATGGGTGTTAGTCCACCACACGTGCCCAATGCGGATTGGTAGACTTCACATACGCATCAGAATTTCTTCTTCGGTTTATGCAGGTTTCATGCACCGATTGAGAGCAGACGGTAACCACCCAACTGAATAGAAACAAAATATGTTCCAGCAACATGCGTTGTCTTTCATACAAATCCCGATTCAGCATAATGCTTCGCAAATTCAAATTATATTATTTGTTCCCAGAATAAAGAGTCCATTGCGCTGGGTAAAAGACTTCAAGCTAGTCGACTTTGGCAACATGGGTTTGTTCCCGGAGTACTTAGAAATGGGTGAGTGTAGCCTTTTTTATTACCATCACAATATTACACTGTAAATAAAAGAAATAAATCATTTATTTACTTGCACAATTTGACATCAAATCATCAATCATCCGCTTCTTTTAATCATTTATTAATAGCTATTATGTCATACCCGTAAATTCTTAATTCTAAATGTTGGAAGGTACGTAGATAAAGGAACTTAGATCTACGCGACGAACTTTAGATTTTCTTTTATGTTCGGAATTGCGACTGTCCTTTAGGCCATATCACATAAGCGATTGTAAGCGTTGACGGAATAACGATGACGTGACGATATCGCCGCCTTATTGCCGCGATATTTTTGAGATCAATCAGTGTCGCGGCAGAATGAAGTAGATTTCGCGGCGGTAACGCTCAGTAAAAAATCACGATTTCGACGTAGTTGCGGTGCAGTTTCAACATAGCCTACACTCAAAAATCGCTTTGTTAGGTCTCTTAAACTGAAAATTGCATAACCCTTAACATGCATTAATTTCCGCAGTCCTCCAATACGGGTTCGTCACAATCTTCGTGGCGGCTTTCCCCCTGGCGCCATTGTTCGCGCTCCTGAACAACGTGCTGGAGATGAGGCTGGACGCGAAGAAGTTCCTGCGCTGCTACCGGCGGCCCGTGCCCCAGCGCGTCAACGACATCGGCGTCTGGTACAGGATACTGGACTCCATCGGCAAGCTGAGCATCATCACTAACGTGAGTGTTAACCTTGATGCTCCTGCCACGATGATGTATAAGATCACTCTACCTAGACCCCAGCTGGCGAGCGTGCAGATAGAAGGAGGAGACCATGGAACATATCCTATGTGACTGTGATGTTTTGCCGAATAATATCTGAAATTGGAACAGGTTGTGTCATCTATATCGCATGAATTCCAGTTGCAACATCGGAGTTGCGAGTTGTGAGCTAGAAAAATAAAAAACTCCTTTAGATGGCGTCACGTCCCTGAAGACGAAATAGGTTTAAGCATTTCATTCTCTGACGTAGTAGCTCTGGCTCGGTAGCTTTATTGGACGAGAGCAAAGCCCCGGTTTGGCAGGTTGCGGGTTCAAGCCCCGTCCGAGATTGCATGAAATCTCGGAGCTGAGATTTTATGAAATCTTATTGGTTAATAAAACTCCGTTTCCCCGCTTCGTCAGCTCCCCATCAGTGGACAGGCACCCTTAATTTGATTTGAAATAGCACAACATGGCCGTAACATGTTTAAAATTTGAAATGAGTATCTTTGATTAACATTAAACATGTAATTCGGCAGGGCTTCATAATAGCGTTCACGTCGGAGTTCATACCGCGGCTGGTGTACCAGGTCTCGCACGACGGGTCCCTCTCGCAGTACGTCAACCACACCCTTGCAGACTTCAACGTGACCGTGCTCAGCCCCATGCCAAACTCCACCTACACCGGGACTACTTGCAGGTTTGTTATATTAGCATGATGCTTTATCTAGGGGAGCGCGTCATTTCTATGAGGTCAACATCGACTCGGCAGGGCCTATAGTTCATCCCGCGGTAGGTATACCCAACTCCACCTACACCGGGGACTACTTGCAGGTTTGTTGTATTAGCTTGATGCTTTGTCTAGGGGAGCGCGTCATTTCTATGAGGCCAACATCGACTCGGCAGGGCCTATAGTTCATCCCGCGGTAGGTATACCCAACTCCACCTACACCGGGACTACTTGCAGGTTTGTTGTATTAGCTTGATGCTTTGTCTAGGAGAGCGCGTCATTTCTATGAGGTCAACATCGACTCTGCAGAGCCTATAGTTCATCCCGCGGTAGGTATACCCAACTCCACCTACACTGGGACTACTTGCAGGTTTGTTATATTAGCTTGATGCTTTGTCTAGGGGAGCGCGTCATTTCTATGAGGCCAACATCGACTCGGCAGGGCCTATAGTTCATCCCGCGGTAGGTATACCCAACTCCACCTACACCGGGACTACTTGCAGGTTTGTTGTATTAGCTTGATGCTTTGTCTAGGGGAGCGCGTCATTTCTATGAGGTCAACATCGACTCGGCAGGGCCTATAGTTCATCCCGCGGTAGGTATACCCAACTCCACCTACACCGGGACTACTTGCAGGTTTGTTATATTAGCTTGATGCTTTGTCTAGGGGAGCGCGTCATTTCTATGAGGTCAACATCGACTCGGCAGGGCCTATAGTTCATCCCGCGGTAGGTATACCCAACTCCACCTACACCGGAACTACTTGCAGGTTTGTTGTATTAGCTCGATGCTTTGTCTAGGGGAGCGCGTCATTTCTAAATGGTGAACATCGACTCTGCAGGGCCTATAGTTCATACCGCGACTGGTGTACCAGATCTCGCACGACGGGTCGCTCGCGCAATACGTCAACCACACCGTCGCAGACTTGCAGGTTTGCATAGTCCCGTACAAAGTTACCTGTTTCACTAGCACCTCAACCCAATAGACCAGTTATCTTTCTTTCCATTCCATGCAATATTGCTTCCAATCCCTGGACTGGGGGTTGTTTTGGATGCACTTCTATAGTGTATTCTGGAATAGTTGCCGGTTGGCGTAACTCCAACGGAAGGTGGTGATCACTGTGTTTTGATCTCGTTTGTACTATCGTCTATGGGTGTGGTCCCAATGACACTAAACAGTGCCCCTATATATAGTAACATTTCTATTGGCGTAGACGCTAGTAGAAATGACAGAATGTATGGATTTGACTTTGGCGTTCGAAATATTTTGTCGTTTGCTTTCTCCAACATACGTCAAGTCCATACATTTTTATGTTTTCTACTGTCGTTAACGATCATCGAAAGATACTTTGTCTAGGGGCTTCTGGTCACTGTAAGAAATGAATAGGGTTATACACCGTACAGAAAGCAGTTATCCTGACCACATGTCGAGTCATGAGAAAATTCCTTACTTCTAATAATTTTCCTCAGTCACGCTTGGCTAAGGCCCGCGTGACCTATATTCTTACTACTCTAAAAAGGGAGAAAAACAAAAAAGTGAAATAAAGAATAATAATAATGTATGTTTCTAGCTACCCCGGCTATTGGTACGCGGAGGGTGCCAGCTACGAGAGGAACAATTGGTACTGGCACGTCCTGGGCGCCAGGCTTGCGTTCATAGTTGTTTTCGAGGTCAGTAATTGTGCTTTGAAGTGATAAAGTCAGTCAGTAGTGTTGCCGAACTATCCATAGATTTACAACCGATAGTTTTCATCTAAAAACAGCTTAGACCGAATGCCTATGGACGAGTTACGCGTGTAATTATATACTAACAAACATTTCTACTACTATTTGCGGGGGATGAGATAGCAAGAAATCCGCAACATTGGATTTTATTTCATTGCTTTAGAATTTAATTTTGTTTGTTATAAATAGTTTCGTATGAACCACAAACGAGACTAGATTGAAGTAATTGTTCCGCAATTATAGAATGCCTCGTTTAGTGATATGGTATAATATTATATGTAAAGGTACATGATCAATTGATCGTGAACGCTAACGCAAGACTGGTCCCTAGTTATATGGTCAAAGAAAAACAGCCACATTATCGATTTGCCTTTCGGACAACTCGGATCGTGTCAATACTATTGACGGAGTGCTATACTATCTTACTATCAACTATAGAAACTTTCGAAGTTCTGTAGGCCTACCATGAGTTCTCACTGTAGTAAACTACAGCAAAACTACTGTAGTAAACTACAGTTTTTGTATTGAAAACGCTTTCAGTGGTTACGCTGAGAACTAATTTTGTCATACAAAAATGGCGTCGCAACTACAGTAGTAACGTATAGTGAAAACTTGTGGTAGGCCTACTGAAAAACAAAACTATTGATAGTATCGTTTGTTTTGGACTATCGGTAGTATCGATACCTTTGTTTTTCGAAACTTCAATGGTAACATTATCGATATGCCGATCGATAGTCTGCTATTGATAGATAATTCCAAGCCATCTATTTTTGATCTCTAAAACTAAAATCTAATAATTTTGCGTCTACTCTTCTCAATTCAATTCAATTTCTTTATTGCGATAAATTACATGTTTTTGTAGGATGTTTGTAGAATACAATAAGATTGTACAATGTAATTTTACCCCTGCGGGTGTAGCAATTTATACTAACTAACCCTGCATGTATACAAGCAATGAAGAAAGCCAAGACATTTTAGAAGAGGAAAGCAAAATCTACTAAATTTGTATACCTAATAATACAGACGGTACTTACAATAATAATCGTGAAACGAATCAAGCCAATTGAATAACATGTCAATTTAATCCCTAATGCCAATTTTAATTATTTATTTGTTTTATTAACTACTCTACCCATCCAACAGAACGTCGTCGCCCTAGTAATGATAATAGTGAAATGGGCGATACCCGACATGTCTGGCGAGCTGCGCGACCGCATCCGTCGCGAGGCCTACGTCATCAACAGCTTCATGCTGGAGGAGGCGCGGGCGAGGTCGCAGGCGGAGCGCGTCTCGGTCGAACACCTCGAACAAGGTCGCCGGCAGCAGCTGTCTAGTTAACTCACTGGTCACGGTAGCGTATCTGGCTGGACGCTTCTTTAATTCTTTTTCGACTAACAACGTTTTTTGTTCACTGGCTCTCTGCGTAGTTTGTTTCCCGTGGCTCTAACGAGTTGTTGGTGGTTTTGTTAAGGGTTTTGATCGAAGGCGATCGACGGTTCGTCCATGCAATAAACACGATTAGTATGGGACGCTATTCACCACGTCGTCGATGCCATATCGTCGCTAGTCTTACTAAATGACGTATCTGAAATTTTTGGCGTAACTGACTTATTAATTGTAGGCGAATCCATTTTCCAAGACGAATCGATCGGTCTAATTGACGTATCTGCATCTTCGAGCATTACCGAGAAAACACATTATGAAAGGTGACAAAACTGACAATTTATACGTAGCGCTCAACCGAAAACAGCTTGTCCTGTAAAATCACTTCGATGTCAGTTACGTCGTTTAGTAAGACCAGCGACGATATGATGCATACGGCGTCCTATACTAATCGCGCTTTTTGTATGGAGCAACTGTCGATTGCCGTCGATCATCGTGTTGTAATCTTCGACGTAATCGTAACCCATAATGTTTCACACGGAGTTATTTTGTAGCGAGCGTGTGAGTATTTAGAGTTTGGGTTTCTAGGTACTTTAGGGTGTCCGCACATCTATCCGCACATCTATCCGCGGTGAAGGAGCCGAAGGAGGCGAACGAAACGAATTTCCTTTTAATTCTTCTGACGATTCGTCCGATTCGCCGCGGATAAGTGTGCGAGGTGTCATAGAATTTCATACAACCAATTCTAAAATTCGATTCGTTCGCCTCCTTCGGCTCGTTCGCCTTTAAACGTGGTTTAAGTAAAAACAGTCAGTGAACAAAGAACGTAATAAGACTGTGTTGTGTGTGTTTTGATACTTGACAGATTGACAGGAATGCCGCATCACATAGGACGAACTCCCGTTTTAAACCTTATCAGTCTACATTTATGACCCAACTTTGTGTGTGCAAATAGTTTAACAATATTCCTGATGTGTATGTTTGGAAGTGTAGGGTTTGCGATCCCGCGTGAAACCGGTATTCGCGGGTTGCCGCCAAATACAATGCTTTAAATTAAATTAAAAAGTATTAGCATTAGTATTAGTATTGCATAGCGAAATTAAATGAATAACCCTATTTCTGTCGCAGTCGGATAAAAAAAGATTTCCTTTTTTTAAATCTATATGCCCACTACTGGGTCGAAAACGACCCAATACAATACAAACTATGGTTGTATTTGGTCCTTGGGTCAAAAAGACCGAATACAACTATTGGTAGTTTAGGGTGGTTTAGGGTCGTTTTCGACCCCGTACGCATATATGGTTTTATTGAGTAAATTGAGTAAATTTGTAATTGTTTTACATATTATATGTAAGCTAAACATTCCTGAAAGATATTTTTCATTCTATTGCATGTACGTTTTTCCCGCTCACCCTCATTTCCGATCCCACCGATTTTTCATCTAATATAAACGCGATCCCGGGATCTAAAGCGGGATTAAAACCCCTATTTGTATGTGTTGTATTTTGTAGTCTCATATAAACTGATATTTACAGGGGCAAACAATAAAGAAATATCGATATCGATAATATTTTTTTACATGATACAATGCAAACAAACAATCTGACAAACATATACATCAGGGAAAAGTAGAGTAGTGTGTATAAGGTAATGGGGCCCCTTGCTTTAGAAAACAGTTATACTAATGAAATATTTTATGGAATTGACCCACTGACTGAGGCCTTTGCGCCTGTAGTGGAGAAGAAAGAGGCTGATGATGATCAGTCTCATTGCTTAAAATAATTTTATTAGTAAATCTTCGTGTTTGCTTTAGGCATTATAATGCTTAATCATACAAATAAATCGTGAAAGATGTAAAAATTAATAAAAATAAACATTTTGGTTTATATTTACTTATATAGATTTTAGCTTGAAACTAGTGCGGCGTAGCAATTTGTATATCATACACCATCAATGCAGTCTTAGAAGCCTGTTGCAGAAACCTCAATTAATTAAATAATCGTTGCAAAAATAAACATACAGATTTCTAGACATCTTTATAAATAAAAAAAATACAAAAATAGTATACAGGTGAAAACTTATATGCGTGCCATATTTAAGGGGGTGCTTCAGACGATTAAACTGAACAACTTGCATTATGGGTATGGGACCAACATTGAAATCGTAAAAAGAAATCAGCTGTTCCATAGAAAACGTCGATGGCGAGGTGACTCGACTCGGAATGTGAACAGCAGATTTTTTTCGAAATTTCGTTGTTGTTAAAGTGAAAGTTGTTCAGTTTGATGGTCTGAAGCATGTGATGCATTTAAGTTTCCACCCTGTGTATAGACACAATTTTAGGAAGAATAATGGCTTATCAAATAAATTCTGACAAAAATCGACGATGCCGATTTGCATGAGAAAAGATATCGAAAATTTACTGTATCAAACGTTTGTCCGTAATTAATTTTGTACAATGGATTCTTACAGTTGTTGACATTGCACAAAACAAAACCTGAATTCTCTTAAACAAAAATCTATAAGTTTAAATTAACTCGCCGTATGCTGGAAATACAAACACAATAGACATAAATTGTTTCGTCGCGCGTATCCGAGTTCTACGAGAGGTTAATTGAAGTTCTTGCAATAGGCCTTCTGTATGTACTAAGGCGAGCTTCGAGTGCTAATATTAACTGATAAGTACTTATAAGTTACAACCAGGTTCGAGACACGAGCTGAATGCGTGAGTTTTTTGACCAAAAACCTTTTTTTAACACCGCATGACTTGTTTGGAATTGACTTTAACACCTAAGAATTCGTACTTAAAAATGTGTATTGTGATTGGCTTTTAAAACCGACAACACAACATGCAAATAAGATTAAGGGCCTGTTTCACCACTTTTGGATAAGGTAACAAGAACTTATTCGGAAGTGGTGAAACAGGCCCTAAATGTAGTTACTAATTATGTGAAAAAAAGAAATGCACCGCTTTTTGAGCTGAATTCGGGGGACATTGGAATCTGGATCGGTGCTGATAATCGATCAAATATAGTGTCTTTCTTAATATGTTGACGGTTTTGACTGATCAGACCATCAAACTGAACAACTTTCTCTATAGGACCAAGATCGCAATTGTGAAAAAAACGAAACATATTTTTATTGGGAAATAGGGGTTTGTGATTTTGTCTGAAATGTCCAATACTAAGACAAAAGTCCCCTCAGATATTCATATTTTGAATTTGCTATTTTTGGAGCGCTGGTTGATCTAGTTTTTTTATTCTTGATTAAAGGTTCAGAAGTAAAATTTACAGCAAAGGGAAAAGCATTTTTTCATAACCGATTTTATTCACATAATTAGTTACTGAAAATACCACTATTCACCTAACAAAATTGACACCGATTGAGTAAAACTTATAGTTTTAATCAGGTTAATCACAATTACCTACCTATATTAAATTAACACAAATATCACTTACATAAATTCACAAAACAGCTAACACAAGACACCAATATCAAATAACAGTTTGGCTTTACGTTTCTCAAACGCGTAGTTAGGCAAATTATAATGACTTTATTGGCTTAATTTGAGCTTTGCTGCTTACGTAATTAAGTCGCGTTTCGGTGCTTGTAGTTAGAATCACTTAGACACTTATAAACAGACACACTTATGATCAAATCTGTGTCAGAATTCTTTCCAACTATAGCACCATTATTCCTGAGAGAAGGCCGTTGTCCTGCAGTGGGATCCCACAGGCTATAACTTGAGTCAGAATTGTAATTAGATAAAGTAACATTGCAAAATGAACTTTAAGACAGTTTAAAAGGAGTCTAAAAACGCATGTGAACTGGTCTTACCCTCAATAATGTCTTGTCTGTCTGTATTAATGAAATGGTGGTGGTTAATATGGTGTTGTGGTAATTAGACTGACGCTCAGTTGCAGAAACGCTCATTAAAGTTAATCCTCCATTAAATCTCTTGCTGTCACTTTTTGTCTTGTTGACGTAATTAAAGCTAGCAAGAGTTTTAATGAAGGATTCACTCTAATGAGCGTTTCTGCAACTGAGTGTGATAGCAATAGAAATGATGAATATTTTTATGTTTGTAAAAGTGCTGGACCGATTGAACCTTGGTGTCAGAATTGTTTTATTATTCATAATTACTACAATGGCATAATATTCATGCCATTAAATAACAAAATAAAAAGGTACTGTTGGCACCCATTGGGTACGCATCCCTAAAACTACATGTAAATCAGGACTAAAGAAAATCTAGTACCTACTGTACGTTTTGAATGCAAAGTCTAAGAGCCGGCGCACTCCTGGCGAAGCGCAGGGCAGACCATTTTTCACCGCCAATCCATTATCGACTTTGCTTGCTTTGAAATAACATTGAAAATCAATTATTGAAAATCAATTAACACAACTCCTAGTCCCCGAGAGCAACGAAGCGACTTGAGGCGAAAGTTATGTTAATTGAATTTCGATGTTATTTAATATGAGTAAAGTCTATAATGGTTTAACAGTAAAAATTCTCGACGCCGGCCCATATTGTTTCTTATTTTCGACTTTATCATATTCTTCATAATTATTTCAAAAATGCCTCCGTGGCCTAATGGTTAAGAGCATTGGGCTCTTGACACGGAGGTCGTGGGTTCGATTCCCACGGGGGGCACCTAGTGAAATGTCACTTTGTGCGTTTTTCCCCAGTTGGTTAGGACATTGCAGGCTAAGTCACCTGATTGTCTGAAAAGAAAGATGATTCCGTGCTTCGGATGGCACGTTAAGCTGTTGGTCCCGGCTACTATATCTGGTGGTAGTAGTCGTTACATAAAAACCACGTCAGAGGCCGTAAGGCGGTTTGAATAAACTCTGACACCAGGGCTTGCTGCCCACTCGATAAGAAGAAGACTTCAAAAATTCACATTTTATTTAATTTTGCCACTAACCTGTCTTTTATAATACAGCGGCCGGCACGACGGATTCGAACCTCAACCACCTAGTGTCGATGTCGGGGTCGGACTTCGACCTGGCCGCGCACAGGGACGCTGACTACAGAGACCCCAGGACGCTCTTCGTCTCCACCCAGCCGCTTCAGGACGGACCCAGCCCCGCTCACGTTTAGGCCTTATTGCAAGATGGTACAAGCACAGATTACTAGTAACTACGTTACAGATACATCACTTCCTTAGAAAACGATAAATTCCCACGCTTTATTTACCTACTGCCAGACGGTACGCGCAAAAATGTATCTAATGGCGATTGACTCAGCGTTGTTATTACTTCGTACAGCGCGCGACGTATGCGAAATTGCCGTCTGGAGCGAGTGGCAGATATCGAGCAAGCGCATTACGATGTACCCTAGTGTAGGTGCTTATCTCGGTACCTACGGCTGAGGCCTGGTAATGTTAATGAAAAATAACGTATAAGTAACGTAAAAATCAATTGGTGCACTGCCACTTAGTTTTGTTATTGAAGCTTGTTTCTTGAATTGTAAAAATACATAACAGCAAGCGTTACTTACAAATAAATAGTAACATTAAGTTTTCACAGCGTGTATTCAAGTTGAAATAATGTGAGTGACCCTTTTGGTAAAATTCTTAATCGAAATCTGGCTTGGACTCGATACTATGATACATCTTTATTATTTAATTACTTTTGGTTTGTCCAGATAATTAACTGAAAAAATGACGAAAATTGTTGGGCTTTCCATTCAAAAGTGTCGATCGGCCGATGTATTTTTAATGGGATGTCCGAAAAAGTTTCTCGTTTTAAGTTCCTCAAAGAATGTTGTTTAAATTCATTATCTGGACAAATCTAATTTTTTTATAACTAATACTTTGTAAAATTGAGTTTCCTAAGATACTCGTTGAATAAGTAACCACTAAGTCCACAAAGATTTTTATAAAGTTACAATAGCCACGTCTATAAGATTTATGGCAAAAGCGTTATTCAAAGTAACGATGTTCATATTAAATATACACGCTATTTGTTTAACGTTATATTTTAGGTTAAGTAACAAGCGAGCAATGTTTTTGTTGCGCTCGAACAAGGCTCGATAATCCCAAAGTCTCAAGAAATGAATCTTGTCAAATCAAACGACTGTTATAATTTTTATACCGTACTTAATTTAAGCAATCATACATTAGCTCTTGTTTAGAACAAAGCTTTTTAAATAGCTGCTATTTCAACGGCATAGGGTCACAAATCCATCAATTTGGTTTATCGTTTGCAGTTAGTGCAGTTGAGACCACAGAAGAGAAAATCCGGATTCGAATTAATAGAAGTAAATGCGTACGTGCTTCTGATATGGTCAAAATACCATACTTATATGTTTTTCAATTTTTTTTAATTTATAATTATTGTTCTCTTGCGTATCTACATTTCCGCAAGTGTCAAGTAGTTTGTGGTGGGAGTATCTATCCCAATCTCAGGGATTGTTTTTTATCAAGAAAGAGATTGCGGAGCCTCGTGGTAAGCAAAAACGCGAAACGCGCGAACACCACGCGAGACAAGTGCTCGTGTCAGAACTTGCAACGTGACTCACTGTCATATCTGTTCATAACTTTTTTGACAAATATGTCAAAAGTCACAGACAATTTTACGAAGACTAAGACTACTTTCATACAAAACATGTCAAACTATCTGTCGGATAAGCTAACAAGAACTTACCCAGAAGTGGTGAAACAGGCCCTTAGTCATTGATAAGACATGATGATAAGGTCGAATATAATTTGATTTGTTTTTTGTTTGTTTGGTCACTAGTTCTTGAACTAAATAGTCATCATGCTATGCTATTTCCACTGGTTCTCTTTTCTGTTGTTGAGACAGGACAATACCGCGTCGACAGATCCTATGTCTTGCGTGTGGCTATATTTACAATCAACTCTTAACTTTAAGCCGTTGGAATAAACGATGTTTGAACCGGGCTTAGGGTCGGGAAGACTAAGGTCATCTGCCCATCCGCCTGATGTGAACTGAACCTTAACGAAAAATGGTATGCGGGTCTTTTTCTAGAAAAATCAAAGAGCATAGCAGCGTAGCGCGAGTAGTCTATAAAGCCAGCCACCTAACGCAAAGGACTGCCTAATGCGTTTTAATACTGAACCCTAGAAAGGTTATATGGCTAGGATATGAAGAAGTTTAAGGCTTAAAAGCAAGATATGATGAAGTTTAAAGCTTGAAATCTTGTTAATAAGCCGTTGAACAACGGCAGCCGGTGAAGGTCATATCGTAAATAGATACGTATCAATGTTTTTGTAAAGTTATATTGTATCTGTATATTTGAATTATTTCATGTATTTCTTTTGAATGCGTTAATAATTTTAACGTATGCTGCTTTTTTCATGCGTTCGCCATCGGCGGTCCAGTTAATGTATGTGTCGCAGGCTTATGATGAAATCAGGCTTTTCTGGCTTGTGCGTAAGTACATAATTTCCGCCAGTGTCAAGTAGTTTGTGGGACTATCTATCCAATCTCAAGGATTGTTTTTGAGCAAAAACACAGCTGAGAATTGCGGAGCCTCGTGACAGGCTCAAACGTAAACAGTGCTAACACCACGCGAAAGACAACTGCTCGCGGCCTAAAACCTGCAACGTGACTAACAAAACAAAAAAGTCTAACCTAATGCGTGCCTAATGAAGAATTTAAATAAAAACACTAGATATTCCAGGCTTATGATAAAATCGAGTATAATTTTGAATACACAATATTCAGATAAGGAAAATAAACGTCTATCCCCAAGGAACAATGTTCGAAAAATAAGAATTAATTTTTAACCTCGCATAGACAATCGATCGGATAATCGGCACTTTTGTATGGAAGGTCCGAAAATCCATCCATCATCCGTCATCATTACCTTAACATATAACAGGAAAAGTATAATGGCGGGACTCGCGTGGCTAGAGGTCTACCGAGAGGACGACTGCGTCGGCTCGTGATTGTTCTGGCCATGCGGGTCGGCCATTTCGTGAACTCTTATGTGTTTTAACCTTAAAACAATCACTTGAGACTCTAAACTACTTACATTGGCAAAACTGCCACTCTAGATTTAATTAAAACTACTGATCATTTTCCTACGTATAATATTCATATAACGAGACGTTGGCTGAATTGTGATAACACATCGGATGCCATTAAACAAAAATTGAATTGAATTGAAGTATAATGCCGGATTTTTATCATACGCCTAGGTTTTTTTTATCAAAAGCCTGTTTTAATTATAAGCCACACACACATACACATACATACACACATACATACATACATACATATACAACGGACTATCAACGGCGCGGCGAGCAAATAAAAAAAACGTGTACAGTTTTCATAAATGTTGCAAGACTACTAAGAATCTCATTGATTTTTATTTATACAATAAAATATATTTATATTTATTAACTATGGAACGGAAGGCACAAATCTGAAACTATTTTGTTATTTCATTTAACAAAGTGAACTTTTTTGAGATTATCTATTGGAAAAAACAATTTATTTATTGACAATTTTCAAGGAGTTTGAAGTAAATGTTTAGAATTTTTTGGCTATGAGGCTAGCAGCTAGATTATACAACTAAGCTGGTTGTTAGGGCTGGGTTTGCGATTTTGGATGCGTTTCCACTAACGTAGAACGGAGAAGTGATGTGTAGGGATATACAATCAGATCGTTTGAATTCTACATCGGATAACTATGATTGCTTTATCTCTGCACTCATAATTTTCGCTCCGCTTTAGTGAAAAGGCACAGAGTTCTTTTTCACACATTCCGGACCCCATTTAATAAACGTAACTATTGTAATTTACAATAACAATTCCGGGTACATAGCTAAGAATTTTAGGAAACATGTTACCTACTGCATGTTTAGCGTCAATAGTGACCAGCAATGTACCCAGAATCGTCATTGGGGGCATCCTTTAATTGAGTGAGGTGTTTTTGGTCTTTTTTCGACACCCCCTGCTTAGTGAGATGTCGTGAGATTTGGCCCCAAAATCTCACGAGAGATTTATAAAAATGCACATTTTAAATGTAAACGTTAATCTGTTTGCGTTCGCATAACCACGATCAATATTATTGTTTGGCCAGCCAGGAGCCATATTTTAGAGGAGAAAAATGTTCGACTTAATTTAACCCAGTTTTCTCGCAATTTTACACTTCTTCTTGCTGAAAAAGACCCCTCTCCCCTTAAACAGATCGCGTAATTAATGGACGCCCCCTTGTAAATAACAATTGTCATGTTTATTAAATGGCATTAAATCGCAGAGTACCCGGCAGCAAAGTATATGAAAGCTATCACACGCACCGGCGCAATTTACATAAATTCGCTGCTGATGCAGGGTCTGGCAGACGGAACGTGTGAAAAGGCATTTAAGAGGTGGTTACGCTGAGTACAAGCCTAGTCGTATTAGGTGTGAGGCATCGAGGAAAAGAACTGAAACTGAAAGTACAGGATGAACGTGTTTCTGATACAGAATTAAATTAGGTACAACAGGGATGATGGCGCCTAGTGTTTGTTCTCAGTGTGTCTACCTCCTTAGTAAAGATAATTCGGCTGATCTTTGGTGTTCAGTAGAAACTAGCAACAAATGTTATAATAAGAATATTCATATTAAAATAAGGTATCAAAATAAAATTAAGAAATTATATAAACAAATATTTAAAGCTTTTTATACATTTTGTGTGATGTTTACGTAAATAATTTTCGGTGCTGTGTTACTATTAATTCATTTTAATCCTTATTGTCATAGCCATAAGGCGCTTTATGCCGTGTACTTGGCTGTTAACTACTGATTTTACTATAAACTAGTCAAGTAAGTTTATAATTGTGTTTTATCGTTTTATCATCTCATACATAAAAGCTTTTAAAAAAATCATTTTTTAAGTTACCATTAAGGAAAAATTTTCTGAAAATATATATTTTTTTGAGTTTACTGTAATTTTATTCTTTCTCGTTAATGAAATTTTCTTTTTTAATCCTTTTTGAGTTACCATGTTGTGTGTTTACTTAAAATGTGTTGATTTAAAATTATACATATTTTAGAGTTTAGTTGCAAACAAGTAGTTTAAAACTATTGAAAGAAATGGTGAAGTTTTATTTGAAATTTTCGTAAAGTGGCACATTTAAATGTAGTTGTGAATGTTTGTTAGTATGTCCATCCATTTCCACATTACAATTTCAATAAAAAATGTATTATATGTAAGTAATATAATTTATACTATCAGAAGCAGATCGCATGATGGAAAAAAATAATGTTCATTTTTTGAGATGATGAATTGTTGAAAAAATTGTAATGTGCTGCTTGAAAAATAAAATCTTGTTATATTTACCTACATACACAAATTTACGACTGTGTTCCGTTTAGACCGGAACTTTCCTACAACTATGAACATGTTAGGTTCATTTTTAACTTTTCTTGTACACTTAATGTTAGTGAAACGCCAATGATTTTTGTATGCTTTGCAAACGTTCCTGGAGTCCTATTTTTGAATTTTCTCACATCCTAATCCGTACGTATACGTATGATGCACAAACTCCATACAGTTTACCCCCAATTCGTACATACCAATCAGAAGTGTACATTAAAAAAAATAAAGGCCTCCGCACATTGCAGCGATATTATCGACAGCGATATCGCGACACCTTACACACTACAGCGATTCCGCGATTCGCGTCACGCATGCGCCCCGCCACTGAATGTAGTCGAAAGAGATTGCGTCAGGTTGCAATAATATCGCGGCAGTGTGTGGGATCGAGCGCGTCCCCATACAAAATGTAGGTACTGAGAACAATTATCGCAAAATAGCAGCGATATTATCGCTCGATAAAATCGCTGCAATGTGCGGAAGCCTTAACACTCCTCCCCAAAGAATTTATTTCATGGCTCAAGTAGGTACTAGGTACTTAAAATATGTTTGCAATGATACTAATTGTTTAGGTTGAAAGTTTTCTTGCTTATCTACTACTCTAATTCGATGACCTAAAACTACATAAGTACTTTCTAAATTTTCAAATACTTAGGTACTCAAAAGTAAGTAATTGTATTTCGGAAATGAAAAACATCACAGTATTTGATAATTTGTAACAGATAGTCGCCAAAACTATTTTCTAACGTTTTGTAGGATTGCTTGACGGAATCTGCAAGGATGTGGTTACCAACTTTGATTGTTATTTATTGTAATAGTGGAATGTAGAATTATAAATGCTTTAGATGTTCGTTGAATGTGTGTGCGAATATAACCAAATTGTGCGACGCTTCTATTTGTAAAGTTTATATGATTATATATCTACAAGTTTTAGTTGTGTGTTTTATTTCATTGGTATTCAATGGTCATCCATCAGCCTTCTTAAGGTGTTCTATTGACTGATCTTAAGATCTTAAGCTTTAGATATAGGGTGCTTCCCTAAGCTGACGGTATTTTAAGACCATATCATACTGAACAAAGTAAAGTATAATTGATTGAACAAATTTCACAATGGGACCAAGTTCGAAATCGCGAATAAAAAATCTGCTGTTCCATAAAAACTGCAATCCTACTCAACCAAAATGTATGGGACAACCTTAGGGACAACATGGGGACAACAGATATATTTTTCGTGATTTCGATGTTGGTCCCATAGAGAAAGTTGTTCGGTTTGTTTGATGTTCTTCATCATTGTCTTAAAAAACCGTCAACATTAAATGTACCCTGCATATTACGGTATTCTAATTTCTATACTTACCCAGTTTGTATACAAAGCCTGTACACACGCTGGACACATGCTATGGGAGCGAACTTAATTAAAATGGTAAATAGGAGAAGCAGAACCGAATTTATAATACTTACCTTATGTAACACAGACTTGATCAAACCTTTAATCCTTGGAGAATCAAAAAGGTCTTTTGGCCGACCCCCGACCCTAACAAATTGGATTAACTTTGAATTACATTTGCGTGAAATCTTCTAACGGGTTTCTCTACTAACTTCTATCGTTTTGCACACATTAAATAATTTGTTCTGGTTTAAGAGGAAAGACGGTCTGCTATAAATTTGAAGATTAGGTAAGTCGCGCTGTACCCGAGCAACCGATCTAACTACCAGTGCTAAAGTGACAACTGCACCTATACAAAATGGTCGAAATTACGGTTTCGTATTCCCTTGTTTCCTGGAGTGCGATTTTTGAATCTCATTCGGTGAGCTCAGCATTAGAAACTCTTAAAATTACTATGGAGATACGCATCTTTTTACTGCTGATTTGACTTTAAAAAATCGCTCTCCTGCAGTATGATTTTTGAAAGTCTAAACAGCAGTAGAAAGATGCGTATCTCCATAGTTATTTTGACATTTGCTACTGCTGAGTTCGACGTATGACATTCAAAAATCGCACTCCAGCTCCAAAACTAAACCGATTACAATAAATCTTTCAACAATAATGTAAGAAAGACTGTGGCTATGTCTGTATGTTTTCTAAAATTGGGCAATCCTACGTAATTTTTAGATGCTCCTAGTTCTTATACTCAGCAATTAAATTATCGAAAAAACAAAACATACAACATGGGGCGGAGGCGA
Source organism: Agonopterix heracliana (assembly GCA_963693445.1). Taxonomy (NCBI): domain Eukaryota; kingdom Metazoa; phylum Arthropoda; class Insecta; order Lepidoptera; family Depressariidae; genus Agonopterix; species Agonopterix heracliana. The sequence goes on from OY856308.1 coordinate 3,888,177, forward strand.
TATAGATTGTGTGGTGAAAATTTGCTCTTAGTGTATTATCCAGGGTGGAAAATGGGGAATACACGGGGGTATGGACTAAACGGCACTAGTCTTTCCTCTTCACACATAGGATATTATTTTAAACTTACGCAGTTAATATCGCGGGCTTCGATCAACAATATACAACATCGCGGGCATCTCCTTATACAGGGTACCTATTTATTCGAATTTTTGTCAACTTGTTTCATATCCCTGCACCATGCTAAGGTTCATATACAAATTGATATCATTATCAGTTCATTCGTCGAGAAATACATTTCTTGTCGCGCTGTCCACCGAGGTATGAACATAAGTATAATAATTAACTCTGTATGAATTCCATTCTATCTGCAATGTAACATACACATGTCCTTACGTACCTAGTTATCTCTCATAGTTTCATGTAGGTACCTACTTCAATAAATTAACTGTTCACTGTTCACTTTACTATACCTACCAAAGATCCCAGTTAGTAGGTAGGTAGGTATTATTCCTTTTAACTACTTAGTTTGTCTAGAGTTTTTGCTCTGATACTATTAGTAACTAGGTACATAGTTAGTCTAGATTTTTTTGCTTTGTCTCTAATTGTACTTCGAATGAAAACCTTCGGTTCATTAAGACAAGACGTGAGACATATAATTAACAAACATAGAGACAAACACGTACCTACTTTCTGTTAGTTTAGGTTTATTATACTTACTTACCAATACAGGGTCTAAGAAAACACCGCTTTAAAGGGGTGGTTTAGACCCTGTTTAAACAATAAAACTGAACAATTCCCACCATCAAGACCACGTCCAAAAAAAGTAAAAAATTTCCTGGCCCACCCACATATTTGTGTCGAGTCGGTACTTTGTGGCTTTGTAAGAAACAGCAAATGTTTTTTTTTCTTGACGTAGTACTCTGTGGTTGTACAGTTTGACGGTCTAAACTCTAAACCTGGGTAGGCACGTAATTTTAAGTGCGGTCCGGATAATTCTAATTTTCTTTATCGAGGTCCAGAAAAAAAAATTCACGGTCGCGGGGGACCCCGCGCACTCCCTTAATTTTTCTGATATATTAAATAAATATAATATATTTGAAATCAAATGAAAACAATACATAAGAGGGTACAGTCAGCATCAAAAGTATCGTAAGCATGATAAGTGTCCATAAATATCTGAACAACTTTACGATAGCAAACCTTATTTCAACTCACAAAGAAATCAAATTAATTTATCTGTCATGTTATTATTTGTTAACTTCAAAACAAATGGTATCTAGTAGGAAATAGGGTTTATTTTCGTGTAACTGTTCAGATATTTTTGAACGCCAGAGATGCTCAGATACTTTTGATGTTGACTGTACGTCAACTGGGTCGAACTCGAAAGACGAGAAAAAATTTTGCTTGTTCTATACAAAAGTGCGGATCAGCCGATTGATTTTCTACGAGAGCTCAACAAGTTTTCTCGTTTTTCGACTCGTTCCTTGGCGAAAGTTGTTTAGTTTCATTATTTGAATACCTATACTACACCCTTACATTTTTGGTGTAAGTATTCAAAGTTTTGAATTAGGTGGATGGGTTAGGTAGGTACCATAACATTTTTGGCGGTTTCTACCCTCCGCGGTCCGGATGCGGACTGCGGTCCGCCAGTTGCCGACCGCTCTGCTCTAAACCACCACTTGAAATATTACTTGGGTGTTTTGTTACACCCTGTATACATACTAATTACCTAACTAGTCGGGACGGGACATCTAATATTTCAAGCAACACTTAAGTGAAGTAAAGCAGAGCGTTATTATGTAATTAGCAGAGTTGTGAACAGCGCTTGCTTGTGAAGACGTTAATAAACCAAATGGATTGTGTTACGTTTGTTTTGTTAATTGGTAGCGAATGAGACGGACATTTTGTTGATTAAAAATATAAAGTGGACATAAAGCAGAGAGCAACAACAACATAGATAGTAAAAATAGAATAGATATAACATAACATATATGCTCCTCTTAAACAAAACAAAAATACTTAAACCACTTTAATTAACCTAACAACTTAATACACTAAAGTGCACACAATTATAGCAGAAGGAAAACTTATCTGGAATTACTACTTAGGACGTATACAGGGTCCAACTTAATAATAATATGCTGACACTTTTTTAAGGGGATGATCAGACCATCAAACTGAACAACTTTCTCTATGGGACCACCACTACATCAAAATTCCGAAAAAAAAATCTGCTCTTTCATACAAAACTGCAAACCTACTCGAGCAATATGTATGGGACGGCAGATTTTTTTTTCGCGATTTCGATGTTGGTGCCATGGATATAATATATAATATACAAGGACTGCTAAGCGTGACATGGCATCCTTTATAATTGACTACTAAAAGTAGGAATGATAGATATACACTCATCTCATGGAGAAAGGTTTTAGCCGACGGTTGAACAACCCACGATGAATTAATCTGGTTCAAATCTCTGGCCGTAAAGCGAGCCAAAAGACACAGCGACGAACAGAACAGGCTCCTGCACCAACCGACACACAGCACAAGTGTCGCAAATGCGGCAGGCCTTGTCGCTCCCAAATTGGGGCAGGCTGTGGCTCACCTAGTGGGTCACCCGCGAAGACGTAGGTAAGGTTTTCTGTGACCCGCGCGGTGAGCCCAGTACAGGTGAAATGCAATAGAACTGACTCCTACGAGTACGTGGGTTCCTGCGCGCTGTGGACCACCTACGAGACGACGTAGGTCGTCACACGTCAGCATGCGAAAGTGTTAAATGTTACTATAAATTAATTATTCATAATCGAGTCACCATCGAAACCGCGGAAAAAGGTGTTGTTCCCAGAAACGGTTTTCAGAGTGTCACCGTCATCATCATCAGGCTATATATACTCGTACGTACCACTCCACTCGTGCCCAATGCTGATTGGTTATCTTCATACGAAAACTCAAACTCAACATGATTTATCCAATATAATATAGGAGCTTAAAGCCTTTTTTTAAAGCTACCACCGCGTTGGAACGTTTTGTCGCTGTAGAGAAGATGCGGCCAGAAACTCTACAATATAACACGACTTAATAACAAGGTATAACAATATAAATTCTTAAGCTAAGGTTATTTATACAGTATAGGTACCTACCTAATCTTATACAGGGTCCAACTTAAATATATATACTATCCCATACATTTGGCTCGAGTAGGTTTGCAGTTTTGTATGGCACAGCAGATTATTTTTCGCGATTTCGATGTTGGTCCCATAGATAAAGTTGTTCAGTTTACAACACGACTTAATTCAGTTTATAACACGACTTAATAACAAGGTATAACAATATAAATTCTTAAGCTAAGGTTATTTATACAGTATAGGTACCTACCTAATCTTATACAGGGTCCAACTTAAATATATATACTATCCCATACTTTGTATGGCACAGCAGATTAACCTACTCGAGCAATATGTATGGGACGGCAGATTTTTTTTTCGCGATTTCGATGTTGGTCCCATAGATAAAGTTGTTCAGTTTGATGGTCTGATCATCCCCTTAAAAAAGTGTCAGCATATTAAGAAGGACCCTATATATACAGTCTATTTACCGCATGAGAATTTCTTCTCCAGCATAATATGCAGGTTTCAGAGGATACAGACCAAGTATAAGGGATAGTTTACAAGACTATGGTACCTACGAGTATCATATTGGCCTGATTAAGATCATCATACTAGATCACCTAAATCTTAAGAGGATATTTACTACCCATCATTCCAAATCCCATAGTTTATAGACGGAAAACTCATGAATCTGACGTCATTTTCATACAAAACAAATATGCTTCAGTTCATTTTCAGTTTAGTGAAAGACTCGCTCGTGTATGGACGCCAATGCGCTCCTTTTCGTAAAATTTACGAGAATTGAACTTAACTTTTAAAGTTGTGGTTATTGACAATAAAATGGTTTAGTGACTTTATGTGTTGAGTTTTATGATGAAAATGAACATTGGCGTAAGTAAAATTTTGTTTGCTTAGCGTTTGTGCATTTTTATGGTTTTCGGATTAGTTCTTGTTTGGTTTTATCTATAGCAAACGGTATTTTATTAAATTGATGGCGATTGAATATAGAATATCATCTTCGTTATTGTCCAATATTACGTTTGATATATAGGTAATGTTATTTTATTCCGAATTTTCCAGAGTGTAGACACAAGTGTTATATAGAAATAATATGTATTTAATGTATTTGTTTTTTTGATTGAGTGTTACTACTTACTATTCAGGGTCAGTCTGATAGTAAAATATTGTGCCAACTTTTATAGTAAATAACGTAAATTCATGTTCAGTTTTGTTATAAGTACCTAATCCAAGAATAACAACGAGTTTATTATTGGAGTCTAGAAAACAAAATACCTACCATTAAACAATTAACTGTTTATTTTAAACTTGTTAGTGAAGTTCAATTTACGAATAAAACAGGCATTTGAATTAACAACTATACCTACCTGCGTGGGTATGTATTATACTACTATACTTACAGGGCAGTATGGGGTGATTCAAGCTGAACAACTGTTACTATGGGACCAACACTGTAATCGCAAAAAAAGCTTTTCCATAGTAAACGTCAAAACGGCTACTGGACCCAAAAGTATGGAACAGCTGATTTCTTTTACGCGATTTTTATATTGGTCGTAGTGAAAGTTGTTCAGTTTGATGGGCACAACCTTTAATATGTAAAAGTCACAACAAAGTAGGTCCTATTCGATACAATCATTCGAAAATTTTCTTTACGTTCCGATTGGTATTTCCCAGGCGTCGGTCGTGGTCCACCTGCTTAGTTCACCCGGGTGGACCACGGGCACAGCCCTACAGATTGGTTTCAGAAGTGGGAATTTACCACATCTATTTAACTAGTATGGTTCACTAATGTTTAACACACAATCAATAAGCAAAATATCACTTCTCAAGCAACGTTTAACAATGTTTCATTTCACAAACTAGTGATTTAACAAAGGTGTTCATACACATATTTACTTATCGAAAGTAGTCATTTAGCAAATGCTTTGAATTATATTATGTTTATAGTTAAAACAACATTTCAACATCAGTTATGCGACAACAATCTTATTTACCAAATGAATTATTTAGCAAACAACGATAAATCATTTTTATATCACAAAACGTTATTTGCCATTTTTAAAATTCATCTACTAAACTTGCTGCAACTTCATTTTAAACTTTAATTTAAAATATTTTAATAATGTTCGTCAGTCTGACGATCGTTCTAGGTCTGACGTGACTAGATTGATGGACCAGACTGACGCTAGAATGAGCGTGTAACACCCGTCTTTCATGGTGCTTCATGCATAAAACATACATGCACGCTAAACCAAGCATACATATACGCAAAAATGCAGCATGACATACTAACTAACCTAACCTAGTCTAACCATTAACCTACAGTTTTGATGTTACCGTTCTGCCCCCCTAAGCAACAAGCAAATAAGCATGCACTCAAGCAATGATGCAAGCAAGCATGCACACAAGCATGCAGACACACAAGCATGCAGCAAGCAAGCAAGCATGCAGCATGCAAGCAGGCATGCACATGCAAGCAAGCATGTTGATGCTCCGCTCGCTTCGCTCGCTCCGCTAAGTGTTATACATGTTCTAACCTAACCTAACCTAGAATTCGACAAGCTCCAATATGTTTTTCTCAGGCAGGGGGCTTCCGCCCCCCGCACCCCCCGAGCGGGGGGCGCAGCCCCCCTGCACCCCCTAACATGCAGACAAGCAAACAAGCAAGCAAGCACACATGCAAAGATGCAAGCAAGCATACACACAGGCATGCAGCAAGCAAGCAAGCATGCAACATGCAAGCAAGCATGCACATGCATGTACAGACAAGACTGCGTGGAAGAGGGGTGCTCTGGTTCGGTTTTGTGAAATGAAATAATGTGATCATCGATATTTGTAAAACGTTGTTATATTTAGTAATTTGCTGATCAAACAATAAAATATAAAACGAGTTTCTAACAAAAGATAAATGTTTAAATAACACAGTTTCATATCGAAGTGTCTTGAGAATGAAATGTTGCAATGTGACAATTTGAGAACTGATCACAAAATTAAATAAATGGTTTGTGAAACCTATTCCTACTAAATGATGATTTGTGAAACGACTCATTTTTAGAACGTTGTGTATTTTTTTAAAAATTGCTAAACAACTGTCGTTCAAACGGCAGTGACCCAACTAGTATCTATACAAGGTGTTACAAAACTACAAATAAACATTTAAGGGGGTGGTGTAGACCATCAAACTGAACAACTTTCACTATGGGGCCAATAACGAAATCACGAAAAAAAAAATGTATGTTCTATACTCTACAAATCAACTAGAGCTAAAATATGTATGGGATTTAAAATTATTTTTTTCGTGATTTCGATGTTGGTCCCATAGAGAAAGTTGTTCAGTTTGACGGTCTAAACAACCCCCTTATGAGTTTCAAAAATTTATTGTTACTTATGAAACACCCTGTATACAGGGTGTGTTGTAATAACTGCCTCCGTGGTCTAATGGTTAAGAGCATTGGGCTCTTGACACGGAGGTCGTGGTCGTGGGGTCGATTCCCACGGGGGGCACCTAGTGAAATGTCACTTTGTGCGTTTTCCCCAGTTGGTTAGGACATTGCAGGCTGAGTCACCTGATTGTCTGAAAAGAAAGATGATTCCGTGCTTCGGATGGCACGTTAAGCTGTTGGTCCCGGCTACTACCCTGGTGGTAGTAGTCGTTACATAAAAACCACGTCAATGGCCGTAAGGCGGTTTGAATAAACTCTGACACCAGGGCTTGTAGCCCACACTATAAGAAGAAGGGTGTGTTAGGGTCACATGTGGTTAGGGTGAACAGTTGCATTACTTTAAGCGATGATTGTAGGTACCCATGATACTGAATAACATAGGAAATTCGCAAAAAAATCTATTTTTTTACAAACATTGGATCAGCTGCATTTAAGTCTAAATATTTTTTGTGAATTTCCTTTAGGTTTCTTAGGGAAAGTTGTTCAGTATAATAAGTAAAATCACCCCTTAAAGTAATGCCACAGTTTTCCCTAACACCCTGTATTAGGCATAACACTCATCTAAATAGGTATCTACATGTGTTGCGTACAAAGTAGGTAAGTACGTATAAAGCTTTCAAAACAATGTATTATCTATGTAGGTACCTACAACCTACAGATAAAAGTTTGATATTTGATAAGAATAATGCATTAGCGTGCTGTGTTACGTACATTTTTACGGAAATAAATCAAGCTACGATATACTTTATCGTAGGTACGAGTATAAAGTGGGAAATTTAAGTAATTTGGCATTAAATAAAATTAACACTCAGTTGCAGAAACGCTAATTAAAGTTAATCCTCCGTTAAATCTATTGCTGTCACTTTTTGTCTTGTTGACGTATTAGAAGCTAGCAAGACATTTAGGTAATGCAGGATTAGTTTTAATGAGCGTTTTTGCAACTGACACTAAATACACCTAACACCTTATAACATCACCAAAAATCTTACGAATAAATTATTTCATTCATTCATTCATATCAAATTAAGAGGATGTAATTCGGAGCGCGCTCCATACAAACGAAGCCTGGTGATTTTTTCAATACTAACCAATTAGTGCGTTTACATACACGCGATGACGCACTGACGGAGCGGCAGATGTCAGTCCATAGAACCACACCCGGTGCGTCAATGCGTCACCCACCGTGTGTGCTTCTACGTGCGGTTTCATACTAACTCCTTGCTTCACAAATGACGGACTCGCAGGCTCTTTGACGCGGGCCAAAAACCGACAAAAAGTGGTTAACAGGGCGCGAACCCACGAAAAATATGCGAATCGGCTCCACATTCACGTTTTCGCGCTTTCGCACGTGAACTTCGCGGTAGAATAGTAGATTACACACCGAGGGCAGGAAAGTAAGAAAGTTCTCAGATCTCATGTAATCTGTGAGCAACAACAAACAAAGTGATCTGAGGCTTTCTTATTTACTTCCCGAGGTTAGTATACTATTTTTCTCCTCGACGGAGGTGGAAAGCGACAACTTCGTTTAGCGCGTCGGGACGAAAATTGACGCTTTCTGTCCGGAGGGGAGGAAAAATTAATAATAATAATAATAGCCCGCAGGGCAGCTTGTGGCGAGCTGTTGGTGATTGGCGACATCACGGACCCGATTCTCCAGAGGGCCCGGATTGATTTGGCCCTCACCTCCTGTCTTGCCTTAATCGGCCGGCCAGGAGTGGAGTCGCAAGAGCGGAACCTATGCTCCAGGTTGGAAGTGTAAAATGTCATAACGCCGGGGGCCTGCTGACTGGTGCGCCTAGCACCGGGAACTGGCGCCCGCAGACTCACCTCTCTACAACCTTAGCCGCTCACTAGATGTTGCCACCTTGTCGCTCCTTGCGAGCGGCCATTTTGGGGGGCCCATCAAATGAGTTGGCAAGTCACCGTCTGCCATTTTTGACAAACTCAGAGACATTTGTTACGGCAGGCGTCCCGAGTCTCTCCGCAATAACCCAGATTTCCCAGCCCACCCAGTTCACCCCCATAACCCGAGTAGTTTTTGTCCTTTCTACAATAGTCTGCACCGAACGTGGTATGTCTTCTGGTGCATTTGCATAATGCATCCAGAGATAGACCACGGTTGGTGCATCCCATCGCAATTAGATAAAAGTGTCTCAAAGGGGCCTCTACGTGTTAGACCTGTGTCCCCACGCAAGCCTTCCAAAGGTCCGGGCTACGGCCCGTGAAATACCAGCTGAGATACATAATAATAATAACCCCGCGGGGGCAGCTTGTGGCGAGCTGACGGTGAGTGGCGACACCGCGAACCCCTATCCAGGGGGACCATACAGACATGCGCTCACACACACACACACACACACAGACAGTAACACACCCCCCTACCTCTGGCTTGCCTTCATTGGCCGGCCAGAGTGGAATCGCAAGAGCAGAACCTATGCTCCAGGTTGGAAGTGTATTGCACGTAATGGCGTAATAACGGGGAAACCCGCTCACGGGGGTAAACCCCGCGATGGTGAAACCGGTGCCGCACCTCTCGACAACCTTTAGCCGCTCAGTGGGATGTTGCCCCATTGTCGCACTTTGTGCGTGCGGCCGTTTTATGGTGCCCACTCGACGAGTCGGCGAGTCACCGACTGCCCTATTTACAATTTCGAGACTAGTTGTCATGGCAGGCGTCCGTTAGTCTCCTCCCATAGCCCAGTATCCATCCATCCAACTTTCACCTTCATAGCCCAAGACCTTATTTTTCCATCGCGGCCATAGCGCCGTACTCCAATAGTCTTTGCACCTGGCGGGGACCATCCCCGTGTGTATCATGTTGTGCGCTCGGAGATGGTATCCGCCATGTGTATCCCTTACATTTAGATTAACTTGTCTTTTGAACGGGCCTCTACATGTTGGCTTCGGCTCCATGCACGCCTTCCAAAAGTCCGGGACTTAATTGCCCGTGATTACGGATCGTTAGACACATAATAATAATAATCATTTATTTAAGTCATCATTTATGTAAGAAACTATAAAATTATTATAAAAGGAAATAATATTGCTAAATAAAGCAAAACAAAGGTTAAAGATCAGTCTAGACTTCATTTGTTTGCTCTGATCCAAGATAAAGGAATAAACAAGTAATGGGATCCACAATCAATTTATCTTCATCTTCACACAGTTTGAAATATTTCGTACGTTCATCTTGACTTTACCTATCATGACTATCGAGTTCACTGTAGGTACTTGATGGTTTTATTACTACACGTATGGCGAACGTGGTGCTGGAGTACGATTTTTGAACATCATACGATCAACTCGCCAGTAGAAAGATGCATAATCTCCATAGTACCTAATGCACGGACTTGAAAGAAATACGGACCGAACATTGCACTAAAAATATGTGAAGCATGCAAGGTAATACAATCTCGTTTGTTCTACAGAGGACCTACACTCACACAGATGCACTAGCTCTAGGCGCAGGTCCAACAACCCGTCACCTTATGTACCGCGTGGTGTGACAGCACGCACACAAAAGAAAGGGTGCTTCACTCATGATAGATTACGTCTGGTTCTTTTTAGTAATGTTGACATTTTCTACTGCCTAGTTGATCGTATGATGCTCAAAAATCGTACTCCTGTTTGGTTTCGGTTTCGAATAGCATCAACCAAGATGGGTGTCGAAGATGCGATAATTCCTTCAGGCATCATTATAAGATCTCAGATGCCATCCCTCATCAAATGTTTCACTCAAGGCCTAAGCACGTATCCAGACTTTTGTTTCGGGGGTGGATATTCATAGAAAAACAATGAAAAAGTAAGTGCTGTAGCCACTTTTCCATACAAATATTTAGAAATTGGGGGGGGGGGGGGATTAATCCCACCTACCCCGTGCCTGTCGTGAGTTCAACCCTTACTGTACCAAGAAAAATACACCATTAAAATGACAAGCCTGTCTATTAACGTGTACCTCGCCGATAACGACGGTTCATACCTGTCCTGTTGAAGTCAAGAGCACGTGTAAGCTTTTATTATATTCACTTACAAATTACATAAACTCACAACCATAATTCCAATTGGGGTGGTCAGAATCTGATATCGCTCCATCCTTTTCTGTCACGGAAAACGTGGATGTTCTGAGGTTTCAGAATATCTCTGACTACCCCCTCGGGGAATATAGTCGTGAGCATATGCTATGCTATGCTTTTCTGTCACTCTGAGTGACAGAACTGAGTGAGGCTACAATGTAGCCGTTTTCTTTACAAAATTAAAATGATTTTTTTAATAATTTCGAAAAAGTAAGAAACCACAATTCTAAATTGTGTTGTGAACAATATTGTAAATTTTCATTTTCTTCCGATTAAAAATGTAAGAGTAGTTAAAATGGTTACAACTGGAAAAAAGGGGTGACTTTAGATTCCCTTTTCTTCGGTTTTATTCATTAAAATCGATTTCTAGAAGAACCAATCACTTCTCATATCGTGTAGATGGTTCAGTTTATTTTTCAGCTAAAAAAGTGTCATAGTTAATGAATAAAATGGTTACAAAGTTACCCAAAACCGGGAGGTAGCCCCTTAAAGTGGATATTTTATCAAAACTATGACAGACCACGGACACAGAGATTTTTTTTTGACTTACTTAGTTATATCTGGAAACATTTTTTTAGGTGCCAATTTCAAAGTTGTAAACGTTCCAGTCATCGAATCTGTACAAACAATTTTCAGGTTTGCGATCATTTTATTCATTTGCCGTTAATAATTTGTTCACTGTGCTATGGATCGGCAGATCGACACGAGTGCACATCTGTAAAATGATTGTATATCATAAAACAAATTATTCCCAACTAACAAGCGACACTCCAATCAACTAAAAAAAATCGTTTTTTAATTGACTATGACGGCAAAAAATAAAATGCGAGAGGAATTTAAATCGACGCTAGACAATGGAAAGAATGTAAAACATTTGCATAACTTGAATGAATGCAGCTCGCGTGAATCTGCGTAGAATAGACTTAGGGATACATCTATCAGATAAATCCTTATAAGGTCTCTTTGTTAATTAAGGCGAAGACAAGGGTAAAAAACAGTGTTTTCAAGCAAGTTTTATTGCCTAAAGATTATTTCATTAAAATCTGTCGTTTCATACAAAACTGCAGCCCCAAACTCCCTAGTAGTCCTAATAATTCAAATGTAGGTATGCATGGGACAGCCAATTTTTTACGACGGCTTCTCCATTGTGCAAGTTGTTTAATGGTCTAAACTTTGATCAGTTATATACTTTATCTAAGGGTCTAAACGACCCCTTTAAATATTTCTATTCTATAATTGGTACTATTTCCCTATACTGAAAAAATGTGTACCTCAATGGTTTTAGAGATATTCACTATAAGACATTCCACTAAAAACCCTCTTGGCCATTATGACGTCAAAATGGAAACAAATCAGTCACAATAAAATTATTTAAAAACAGATTCGGCACAACTGTGAAACGTGGATCGTGGACGTTCAGAGTTTCATATTATCTCTGAGGACCTCCTCGGGGAAAATAGTCGTGAGCGTATGCATGATTAGGTACGTAGCTTTACGATGCACCGGCGCCGGCGTCGGCGCTGGCTGATAGTGTGATAACGGTGGTTACGGTGGATACGGTAGGCGGCGCTGTATATCTTTCTTTACATATTTAATGAGAAGGTCCGACATTCACTGATTTTAGACAGTCACAGTAACACAGTCATAAAGAGGTTAGTTCTTGCAGAGCGTTCGTTCGAGCGCGCTACATATAAACGAAGTTAGGGCCTATTTTCAACACTAATCAATTAAATCAGTGGCATTTTTTAAAGACGATCTAATTACTAATTTCTGTCTGTGGTTTGTCAGATTTCCGTAAAAATATATACGATTTTGTATGGAAATCTTCCTTCGAGCCACTGTAGCTTTGAAACAATACATTTTAACGAAAATGGGAGAAACCACAGGTATAGATTAGTTTCTTCTTTAGATAATGTTTAAAAATTGCAAAATATCCAAATATCGAAAATATAATTAAACTTCGTTTGTATGGAGCGCGCTAATGGTTTTATCCGCCTTATCACGAAACCCAAAAGAATGTTCCCTTTTTAGTTACTTACTAAACTAGGGCACTCATGTAGGTAGTCAAACGACAAAACGTTGCCAAAAACAAAACTTTTCCTTTCATCCAATTGGCAGTGCGTTCACCCCAGTGTGGATTATTGACAAAACAACGCATTTGTCTGTTACTACCTCATATCATAAGTCATATCATAACCCTTTATTTTCTTGAGGACAGTCTATTATGGACGATGTGATTTGATTTTGTGTACTGTGTGGTTCGATCCTTGAATTGACAACCCTATTTCTTCGTGGGTGTTGTACAAGGCGGCTAAGGGATACATTTTCTTATGCGGTGTGTTTTGTGGTAGGCAAGCGATTCACCGCTTGATACGATATTCCATCCTGCATGGGTATCATGCAACCGTGATGCAGCGCTATCACACCTTCGCTCTCTTTCTATTTGCGCGTGAACGAACGAGATGACAGGAGAGGAGCTACAATTTTGTACGTTGGATTAGAAAGGGACAAAGTTAACGTCACAAAAAACAACGACGCGATGGAAAAGAACGATCATTACCGACCACAAACGAGTATTATCATGTTTCACGTCTTGTTAGGCAGTCTGCACTCCACTTTAGAGGATTCCAAACTTCTTGCATGGAAATAAACAAGTTTTTTTCGTCTTTCATATATTAGAATATCGAGCTAGAGTATTCACACGAATTCACACGATAGTTCAAAACTCTAGTATCAAAATAAATTGTTCCTGAAATAGAGACTCTGGAATTATGAAATTTTGAATTTCAGATAGTAATAAACACAAAAGCACTAACAGGGAAAAATATACACTTATATGTTTCGCAAACTACAGAGGCACTATTTAGGAACTACTTATTTAATGGCACTAAATGATTAATCTTGATTCCCGTCATGTGTACGGAGGCTTGATTGGACACGACGTATTCTTACTATTAAATAAAATAAGGAGATTGAGATTTCAATACTTCCAGTCATCATGATATTAGCAGAATTGCAGTGTAAAACATCAGGAATGAACCCTTAATAAAAAAAATACCTACGATGTCCGAATATCTTAATTAAGCATTTTAATTTATCGTGTAGGTAGGTAATTGTCTACCTTTGTCAGACACTGTTTTTTCCTGTACTGCCGCGCTAGCAATAACAGCAGTAAGTACGTTCGACTTGATTTCGAGAAAACGGCGCGTAAAGTTTTCGAAACATTTTTAATTTTCCTGACTTATTTATACAGTTATTTTAATTGATTTATTTTTTTATATATAACTGAAATCATGTTATTTGATATATAGTAATCGAAAAGTTTGTATCTATATTAGGATAATAGTAAATAATGGAAAACCGTTTATACTAAGTAAAAGTTAGATACTTACTACCAGTTTGCTTAGAATAACGGCAGCAAGTACCGACTTACTGCCGTTATCGTAAGCAGTTCATACAAATCATAGTATGGGGTAGGGAAAAAAAAGATGTAAATTTATAGAAATCTTGTGTCTATTAAAAATCTGCATAAAAATAATCAAAACCTTTTACAAAACTAAATTTAGTATTATATGGCACATATATTTCACTTGAGATTAATCGCTTAGGGTTACTAAATTAACATTTCTCACAATGAGAAAACAGTCAGCCGTTTTCCAAAACTAGTAAAACATAAAATCTAGACCAGGAGACCTCTCGGAGACCAGGTCCACCAGTTTCCAGGGGGTACGCTTCGGAGCTTCGCTCCTATGCATAGCTCGACCTTCGGCCTCGCAAAAATTATGCGGGGAAAATTTGAACATTTGTGTGGCGACCACATCGAAAGTTGAAGATAGAAAAAAATGTTTTCATATTTGGAATCTGGGACCAGGGCTGTAGCTAGAACTGGATTGAAGGTAAGGCATAGGAGGTTTAAGGTAGGGCAGAAGCAAAAAGCAAGTTTTTTGGATGAGTAACATAATTCAGTGTCTGTGAAATCTTCTCTCCAGAAATTAGAAGAACACACCAAGTCTCAAAACTATACCTCTTTGAGCCTACCTATATATATGCTCAAAACACCATTGGCTGGAGCGAGCGAAGCGAACTCGAAATTTCACTCTTCAAGACTCAAAACGGTGTTGGTATGAGTTCCATTAGACTACCTACGCTCATAATATCTCGAGCTGGCGAATGAAGCAAGCTCAAAATTTCACACTCCAACATTTAAAATGTTGTTGGTATGAGTTCCATTAGCCTACCCTACGCTCATTATGATAGGCTGGAGCGAACTAAAAAATTGACACTCCAAGAATCATAACGGCATTTGCATTGGTATGAGTTCCATGGGCCTATCTATGCGAATAATATCATAGGCTGGAGCGAGCGAAGCGAGCTCGAAATTGCACACACCAAGACTCAAAACGGTGTTGGTATAAGTTCCATTGGCCTACCTATGCGCATAATATCATAGGCTGGAGCGAGCGGAGCGTGCTCGAAATTTCACACTCAAAGACTCTAAATACGGTTTTGGAATGAGTTCCATTAGCTACCCATGCTTATAAAATCATAGGCTGGAGCGAGCGAAGTTACCTCGAAATTTTACACATTAAGTCTCAAAACGGTGTCGGTCCGTGTTCCATCAAGCTTAGGTCCTAAGCCATACCCAAAACTCAATTCAAAGGCTGGAGCGAGTGAAGCGAGCTCGAAATTTCACACACCAAATCTAAAAACGGTGTCAGTTCGACTTCACATAAAACACAATTCCAAGGCTGGAGCGAACGAAGTGAGCTCGAAATTTCACACTCCAATACGGTGTTCGTATTAGTTCCATTAGGTGTTCGTATTACTACCTACGCTCATAATATCATGGGCTGGAGCGAGCGAAGCGAGCTCGAAATTTCACACACCAAATCAAAAAACGGTGTCAGTCCGAGTTCACATAAAACACAATTCAAAGGCTGGAGCGAACGAAGCGAGCTCGAAATTTCACACTCCAATACACTCCAAAACGGTGTTTGTATTAGTTCCAATAGCCTACCTACGCTCATAATATCATGGGCTGGAGCGAGAGAAGCGAGCTCGAAATTTCACACACCAAACCTAAAAACGGTGTCAGTCCGAGTTCACATAAAACACAATTCAAAGGCTGGAGCGAACGAAGCGAGCTCGAAATTTCACACTCCAAGATTCAAAACGGTGTTGGTATGAGTTCCATTGGCCTACCTATGCGCATAATATCATAGGCTGGATCAAGCGAGTCGACCTTCGGAGAAAGTGGAAGTTTTTGCCAATTCTCAAGTTGTTAACAATTCTTAAGTACTTCAAAATAAGTACTATTTTCTTAAATTTCTCGAAAGTTACTGCTGATGCATTAAGCAATTAATACTCTGAGTAAATTGAACTTTACTTACTATAACCGCAGTACTTTGAGTTACTGCTAATATTCTTAGTATGGTACCAATATATGTAAATTTCACTTTGCTTAATATAATAGCAGTACTTCTAGTTACTGCTCATATTCTACGTAGTTAGTACTAAAAGTTAAATCAATTTGCTTAATATAAGAGCAGTACTTTTAGTTACTGCCCTTATTCTAAGTAGTGGTCAAATGTTAATGTTGGGGCGTTACTAAAAAACCAGCAGTAAGTATACTTACTGCTATCATTCTAAGTAATTTTTCCCATTATTAAGAGATACTGCTCTTATGCTTACTGTAAAATACAGGTTCCCGTTAAGCTATCAAAATAAGAGTCACAACATAATATAGAGCTCATTTTGCTGATTCCGAATCTATATGTAACTCAATTTCGTCAAAAATCGTACTTACTGCTGTTATTGCTAGCGCGGCAGTGTATTGTTCAAGTGAAATAAATGAGTTATCTATCTATCTATCAATTTTATTAGTTACATAGATTAACGATTCTGTGCCACCATTTTTTTCGACACTAAAATATGCCTTCTGATTCTGATAGAACCGAAAGGTAAACATCGTAAGCCGGGCTTTGCTACTAATTTGATTTGTACTCGCACAGCGCGCCGACCGTCAATGGTTACAAAGTTATGAGGACTTTGAAAATGTAAGACGACCATCTTGGATCTCCTATTTTGGATTTTTTCATCGGGACGTCAAATTGCCCAGGGTTTTTGACATTTTTTCCTTGGGGACCACATACCTATCTCTTTTAGTTTCCGCGGGCCGTTGACCTTTTCTATCAAAATTCCACCTTCAGGGATATTTGTATGAGTACATATATCTTGGTTAATTTATACAAGCGAATTTCAGTAAAATTTTCCGCAGAATTTGTAGATTTATACCGGTTTTTAAAGTTTGGCTAAACAATTTTTTGAAAGTAAAATCAGTTGCACCCGGAAACCTGCCAGGCTGAGCCTAGGCAAACCAAGGCATATGTAAACATAGTTGATAGGACTATAAATTGGCATTGATTTCATTCATTAATTCGATGAGGTAAAATCCACCCTCCGAGGGGCACCCTAAATTCAGTCGGACCCATGAACGTGCCAGGATAGGCGGCGGCAGACCAGGTTTTTTAGGCTTTACTAATCGGCCTCCAGACCAACAGACAAGTTCCATCCTTTAATTCGATGAGGTAAAATGGGGTGTTTTTGGGGTCCACGTTTTTCATCACACCGGAAAACGTGCCAAGCTGCGCCCTGGCAGACCAAGTTTTTTATGACTTATTTTTAGTCTACTTTAGGTGCATAATGCGTTAGTTCGTTAATTTTATAAGGTATAGTTGACTGTAGCTGGCCACCGGTCTAAAAGTGTCGCTCGTCTGTAAGAGATCTTGTGTAGCACGGCAACTGCACGCTTAAAAAAATGAATTGATGGATGTTTGTACTTTGTAGTTAAGTTTCTGAATTTGTTGGTGTAGAATAATATTATGTTTCTGGATAAGTAGGTATATTTGATTTGGTTCCTTTCGGCCCATAAGGACCACTTCCCATAAGGACGTTTGATAGATTGACTGAATAATGGTTATGAATTTTTGTATACAGGGTCAACATAAATGCGTTACATAGGTACTTATTTTCTAGGGGGTTCTTCTGACCATCAAACTGAACAACTTTCACTACGGAGACAGCATTTAGGTTGCTTAGCCATTGACATATTTTTTATGCGACGAAAATGTTTTTTTGCTATTTCATTGGTCTTCTGATAGTGAAATGAAAGTCATTCAGTTTGATGGTCTGAAGCCCGTGAAATATGTAGGTACAGTCAGCATCAAAAGTATCTAAGCATGTTAAGTGTTCATAAATATCTGAGCAACTTTACGATAGCAAACCTTATTTCAACTCACAAAGAAATCAAATTAGTTTATCTGTCATGTTATTATTTGTTAGGTTGAAAACAAATGTTATATAGTAGGAAATAGGGTTTATTTTCGTGTAATTGTTCAGATGTTTTTGAACGCCGGAGATGCATATAGATACTTTTGATGCTGACTGTACCTAATTCACTCTGTAGGTATATTCAAGCTCTCATGGCTTTCTAATTTCCTTTTTTTCGTAGGCAGGCGATTGGTTTCTTGGTTTGCGAGTAGGTAGGACAACGATAGATTAAGGTCCTGATTGCATCATTAAAAGAACGAACGGTAGTAAAAAGGCAATCAAATCTCTGGCGGACTGATCTACAGTCTACACCACAACAATCGTTAACTTTTAAATGAACGCAGATTACGCAGATCCTGAAAATCATTCAGTAACTTTATAAAAATCAGCTTCCTGAAAAACAGCATTATATGTTTTGTATCTAAGCTAAGGAAATAATTAGCGGCCCGCCATGGGCCCGCCCGATAAATGTTTGTGTCGAGTTAATTTTTTTATGAAAATCCCTGTTCCAACCAGAGGAACTTGTAAATAAAATGGCGGCGTGTAAATATAATTAAAATTACTTAAGGCTATTAGTGGAGTGTCGGTCGGCTGCAGAGAGACGGTGAAGCCTCCTGCGGCCGTAATGCTCATCATAGCATAGCTCTCTTTCTATTTGCGCTCGAAAGAACGAGATGATAGGCGTGATATAGCCTTATCACGCGCATCATGCTACGACATCTGCAAGATTAGCATGGCAGCGTGATGTAGCGCTATCGCCCCTTAGCTCTCTTTCTATTTGCGCGCGAACGAACGAGATGAAAGGCGTTATACAGGGTGTTTCATAAGTAAGAATACATTTTTAAAACTCTTAAGGGGGTTGTTTAGACCGTCAAACTGAACAACTTTCTCTATGGGACCAACATCGAAATCGCGAAAAAATTTATTTGATATCCCATACATATTTTAGCTCTAGTCGATTTGTAGAGAATGGAACTACAATTTTTCTTTTCGCGATTTCGATATTGGTCCCATAGTCAAAGTTGTTCAGTTTGATGGTCTACACCACCCCCTTAAAGGTTTATTTGTTTTTTGTAACACCTTGTATAGCTTGTCACGCGCAACCTTCAGGGCCCTATTTAATTAATAAACGTGACAGTCGACAATGACAATTCAGAGTACCTACATTGCAGAGCATGCTAGAAGGATCTTACCTACTGCAAGTTTAGCGTCATAAGTAACCAGTAATGTACTCAGTTTTGTCACGTTTATTAAATAGGGCCCTGGTAAAGTTGTATGTGCCTTTGTTCCATCCGTTAATCTATCCAATTGCAGCTGGATTAGACAAATTATATTATAATTATGTAATAACACATAGGGGAAAGGTGTACGAGATGATCCCTTGAGGTAAGATGATCCCTCTCAATTGCAGCGAAACTATAAACCGTATCTGGTTGTTTTGTTTGGTAAAACGTAGCCCCCGATACCCCCTCGCATCAGTGAATTCGTCATGGCGATGTGACAGACGAGTAAATTTTTATGGAAAAAAACATAAATTTTGTGACTTTGATCTAAGGTAGGGTTGATTTTAAGCTTAGGTAACTTTTGATCTAGGCAGTCAATTACAAAGATTGTTGTGTAAGTGGCTTTATATAATGCCCCTATATAGTATTTTGAATGGTATGGCAACAACAGAAAGCATAAAAATTATGTTATCGAACAAAGACTAAAAAAGTTGAAATTGGGGCAAGATGATCCTGTTCTCGGGTGTATGAGATTAAGTACGGTATTTTAGAATCTTGCTAAAATTATACACTATACGATTGATTTTATTATAATAATGGTTGTTATTACTTATTTTGTGAGTATTAAGAAGGCTGGCTCAGCTTGAGACTAGTTCTTTGAGATAACATTTAATTCCACAAAAACATATAATTTTCCTTAAAAAGGGGCATGATCATCTTGCCCATACCCTAGGGATCATCTTGGACACCGGGGTGTCCAAGATGATCCTTTCGTAGGGTTTTAGAAAAATTTAAATATAATAATGAAATATCACTAAATTCAACATTTTGAGTATGATAACAGGTAGACAGATAAACTTGCTATCATTAATCGCTTAAACTTCAGAATTAAACCGAATATTTTTTAAACTACGAGCATTTTCCCTTAAGGGGATCATCTTGTACACCTTTCCCCTAGTATGTACTATAATTAGTTGTAACAACCCTAATTATGATTTTTCGTGATCTCAATATTGGTCCCATAGTAAAAGTTCAGATTGCGCATTAAAGTTTTCACCCTATGTTTATTAGATATAATTTATAATGAATCGTTATATTATGTACTTATACAGAAACAGTTCCAAGGCCTGTTAATTTAATATCTCAATAATGAAGTTAGGCCTGGTCTGATGGAGCACAGAGTTGTTAGTGGCTAAACAGATCTACAATCTACCAGATTGAATTACTTACTTTATAGTAAAGTAGTCCATGTACACTTATTTTGAATGTGAAGAAACGAGGGTTCTGAGAAGGTTGAACCACCGTGGGCAAAGAATTAAGCCTCGCTCTAGCATTCCCCTCTGCCAAGGTACAAGATCAAGTGATCGTGTGAAACAAAAAACGAACTTTTGATAATAAACTATGACACTTGTCATAAAACTATTATGTGGTTTAAAATGATCATAGGTCAATCAGGTCAGAAAACATCTACATCGTTCTACCAAACACCCTGTAAGTATAGTCTCGTTTAGGGTTCACACGAGACTATTTTTAACAATCAAAATTAGAATCTTAACCAATTTAATAAAATTCCAAGTGTCACACATCCATATTTGTATGTTTTAAGACTCACACCGTGGCGAGGTCTCGTAAGAGGCGACTAAGGGATAAGTCTAGCCACTTGATCACCACAAAGACACGTCATTGCATCGTGAAACCTTCAATATGCTAAACGTTAGCCTTTATCACGCTTTTGTCACCACCCCGAAAGAGATTATGGTCGTGGGTTTATGTAAACGCTTACAGCGGCGTAACTACACGTGGCCCCCCACGTGAAAAATCTTATAGTGGGGCCCACGGAATCAAAGTAACAATCGGCTAAATGAAAAAGCTCGTTTTTGTAAAAGGTTCTTGGTTTATGCCCATGGCCCTGTCATTGTCAGTTTTGCCAGCCAGTAGTTACTAGTTAAAGATGACTTCATATTGCAATCCGGCTTGCAGGAAGCTTACAGGTCGGTTAACTAAAGCTGGCACGTGCCACACATTTACGCAATGCCTTTGTCACACTGCACGCATAATGAAAAGTTTTTCTATCTATAGGTATATCAAGCACGTACGCAGTGACAGGAAAAATGCATTTGTGTGTGTCTGTGAACGCGTACCGCCAATCGGGTGGTCGAAAGAGTAGGCCACAAACCCTTTCACATCTGAGGAGTCCCCTGTGGCCACTGCATCCGATTCCTTCTCAGATACTATCGGATTCATATTCCGATTCAGGAGGGTAAAGACAAGAGAGTGTATCTGTGTTTAGCTTCCATACTTCTACGCTTTAAAGAAGAAGAAAGAAAGAGTACATGACTGCTTCTGCAATTAAGCTCTCGAAAATGTGTAAAATAAATGGACATTGACTGACGTACTATTATGGACTCAGTTATGTAAATTTTAAATGAGTTAACCACACAACGAAACTTTAGTTACAGATTATTCAATAGTTACTGCTGTAACAGATACCGCACTCTCCTGAGTAGGTACCTGAAACTTTATCAACATTTGAATTATTATTGACAGTAATTTATTTATTTGTGCGTATGCCGAATTTGGTTTGTAGGCATAAGGTCATAAATCTACATCCAGCGTCTGAAGCCATCGAAGGGCCTCAGGTGTCAGGCGTGTCAGGTCCTCAGGACGGCCCGGGTAAGCTCGAAGAGGGCACCGTTGTATTATGTGCTGCATCGTCTGGTCTTCGATCCCGCAGTCACACAAGGGAGACTCTGTCCAGCCCCATTTGTGTCGGAGGTAGTTGCACCTGCCGTGGCCGGTCCTTAGCCTGTTGAGGCGACACCAGTCCTTGCGCGGCAGATGGAATCCCTTAGGCTTGACAGTCGGGTCCAGGTATTCCTCAGGCGATCCATCAGTTTTGCTACTCCACTCGTCCTTCCAGCGCCGCTCCAGATTAAAATCCTCGGTTCTAAGTTTGCTCGCGGTGATGTAGGCCGAGTGCCTTGAGCCTCTGTGGGGGCGGGCTGAAAAACTCCTCGTGGATCGGCAGGTGCGACCGCGGTGCCAGGCGGTCAGCCTCTTTCTTGAGCGCACGCTGTCTTCGAAGGTTCAGCGGTGCGATATGGCTCAGTACCAGCAGCCAGTACGTGGGCGTCGACTTTACCGTCCCGGACACTCGTCTCATGGTGTCGTTCAACCTGGCGTCTATCGCTTGCACATGCGCGCTCTCTAGCCATACAGGAGCACAGTATTCTGCCGCCGAATAGACCAGGCTGATCGCAGAAGTTCGGAGGCAGTCAGCCGAAGCACCCCACGATGTGCCGCTCAGTTTGTGAATGATGTTGTTTCGTGTTGAGATCTTATGTGACAGTTTAGTGAGGTGTTCTTTATACGTGAGCGACCTGTCCAGCGTGAACCCAAAGTACTTCGGACAGGGGTTGTACCTAAGTGTTTCATCTCTGAATATGACCACCGGCTCGTACTTAGCATGACGGTTGTTCAGATGAAAACAGGAAACTTCCGTTTTGCTGGCGCTTGGTATTAGTCTCCATTGTGTGAAGTAATTTGAAAGCTTCCTGAGGTCCGACGATAGGATGTCCTCTCCCACGCTGAAGTCTCAGCTCTGTGCCACCAGTGCAATGTCATCCGCAGATGAAAGTACGAGCTGTCGTTTCAGGCAAGTCGTGGATATAGAGGTTGAAAAGAGGAGGTGCTAGAACGGAGCCTTGCGGTAGCCCGTTGTTCAGTTTTCTTTTCCTGCTTTTCACATCATAAAGAAAGACCTCGAACCGCCTCTCACTCAGCATGTTAGAGTCAAGGTCTACTATCGCCCTGTTTGGGACGGCCGACATCAGCTTGAAGACAAGGTTGCCGTTTTCCGTATATTGCCGATCACATAGTATATCTCTATTTAATTGAGCTTCGGATACCAAACGTAGGATGTAGCATAGTCCACATACTACGCTGCATTATTAATTTGTTGAATTTTATTATGATATATACTTAGGTTTCTCAATAGTGTACGAACGAACTTCGTACGAAAAAAAAAAAATTGTAGGCAATTTGTTGGTAAGTAATATAAATCTTATTCTAGTATATTTAACTATTACAACAAACTTTCTAGAGCTACTAGAAACTGTTGTTACACATACTAGAAAATGTTGTTAGTACATCTACAAAGAATTCGATTTCAAAATTTTTCCTAGTAAGGTCTACAAAAATGAAAGGGTTGAGACCTAAGGTTGAGACAGATATTTTTCCTCCTGCAGAAGGGAGCTAAACGTTAACGAAATAGTTTCCTTTTAAAAAAAGGAAACTATTTTTCAATTTGGGAAAAATATGCTGTTTCACAAAGCGGCAAATAACTATGTCGGTTTTAATGCTTTTAATAAAAGTGACAAGGCCGCATACCCTTCTAGTTTAAATATTCAAATTGCTTTAACGCTATTTACTAACTTACAAATCACATTCACATGTTTCATTCTGAAGAATGAAAGAAAACAAATAAAAGTCACAATGGAATGGAAATTACAGTTAAGTACATCTATGTAGGTATATCCAATATCCTATCCTTCCCAACTATTTATGTGCTTCCCTTTCAGCAACATAGGCAATCGGAAGAGCTGAGTAAATTGGTTGTCCAGAATGGCTATGTATTGTGGTCAACGTCCATTAAGGGAGCCATTTGCCCTTAATTACTTTACTCAATGCGGCTGCGATTCTCTGGAGATTGTTAGGGTGAGGTCTTCTTTGCACGACACCGACGCGTCTGTCGTCGCGAGCTGCGACTAGGAGCTATCACACACGATGACGCATTGACGGAGCGGCAGATGTTAGTCCGTCATTTGTGAAGCAAGGAGTTGTATGAAACCGCACGTAGGAGCACACACGGTGCATCAATCCTTCACCGTGTTTGCTTGTACGTGCGGTTTCTTGTGATCCACTAATGCTGTAGGTTGTAATTTGCAATACTTAGGTACGCGTAGAATTAATTTATTTAAAAGATTACAATGATAATATTATATGATAATGACAAAAGCAAATCTCCACTTGAATTTCTGGTGTGACACGTTCCATACAGATTTATGCTTACGACTGCACATGAATGCTTTAGTACTATTACGTAATGGTACTAATTGATACAATACAGTGCCAACTGTACCATTGATGGTACTTCCCGCACAGACTTAAAAGAAG
Source organism: Agonopterix heracliana (assembly GCA_963693445.1). Taxonomy (NCBI): domain Eukaryota; kingdom Metazoa; phylum Arthropoda; class Insecta; order Lepidoptera; family Depressariidae; genus Agonopterix; species Agonopterix heracliana. Next base: position 3,912,546 of record OY856308.1, read on the forward strand.
AACCAGACGTAATCTCGTCTAATCATGAGTGAAGCACCCATTTCTTTTGTGTGCGTGCTGTCACGCGGTACATGAGGTGGCGGGTTATAGGACCTGCACAGCTAGCATGCCAGCCACGACAAAGCGTTTAAACGAGAAAAACGTCGTGCTCGCTCTTTCTGGCATACGTAAAATAATAAGGATGGAGGTACATCTCGATTTTTATCGTTTTCTCGGGGGTGGCATGCGAGCCCTACAGCGCCTAGAGCTAGTGCATCTGTGTGAGTGGGTAGGTCCCTTGTGGAACAAACGAGATTGTATTACCTTGCATGCTTCACATCTTTTTAGTGCAATATTCGGTCCGTATTTCTTTCAAGTCCGTGACTTCCCGATGGTATTTCTGGTCCGGCGGGAATAATACATTATACCGAATTATAGTCATTAAAATAATTAAACTGCCCTAAGAATAATAAATATTAATATAGTATAGTTCTTCTTAATATACTAACGGTTTTTAAGAAGATAAGCCAGACCAGACGCGGTGGTAAAATAAAAAAAAAGACGTCAGAAAGCTATCCATGTGCTATTATTTTGAATTCAAAATTTAAAGAAAAAAAAAAAATTAAGTTTGCCTTTGACGATCAAACTAAACAACTTGTTTCGTTATTTCGACCTTGGTTCCATAGAAACCAAACCAAGTCAACATCGCGAAAAAAAACAGCTGTTTTAAACAAAACTACAATCCTACTTGACCCAAATGTCCTGAGACAGCTGATCTTTTCCCTTCGTTTTCGAGTTTGGTCACTTAAGGTTTTACCTTCCTGCCGGTTTTGGGTAACTTTGTAACCATTTTATTAATTAACTATGGCATAATTTGAGCTGAAAAATAAACTGAACCATCTACAGGATATGAGAAGTGATGTGGTTTTTCTAGAAATCGATTCTAATGAATAAAACCGAAGAAAAGGGACTCTAAAGCATTGACCTCTTATATAACAGAAGCTCTAAAGTCACCCCTTTTTTTCCAGTTGTAACCATTTTACTTTTACATTTTGGATGGGAAGAAAATGAAAATTTACAATATTGTTCACAATACAATTTACAATGATGTGGTTTTCTTAATTTTTAGAAATTAATAAAAAATCATCTAATTTTTCAAAGAAAACAGCTAAATTCTGACCGGAGCCACGCGCTCGTTCGCATCGATTAGTATGGAGAATCGTGGTCCAGGGCTGATTTAAAGAAAGTTGCACAGTTTAGTGACCGTCAGCATAGTTCGATAGTTCGATCCTGTTGTTGCTGTTCCAATCGCCACATATCGCGTCGATTTTGCTCGCTACCACCAGCGACTAAACAAGACCGTAGCCTAACCAGACAAATAGTGCTCGTAATACAAGACGTGTTTTGTTTCGGATTGTAAACAGAGTGTCTGTTCACAAGCAGCGATGTCATTGAAATGCGAGTCTTTGTTGCACCGAGCGAGATGGAGTTTACGTAAACACTTCGTCATTTGAGGCTTCCACAAAATCTTTAGTAGATGTTTGCTACGTGTTTGTGTTGGCAAACAATTCGATCTGTTTAGCTACAAATGGATTCCACAAAGTGTACCAATACATACTGACCACTTTTTTCGTATCATCATGAGCTATATCGGATGACATTCCTCTTATTTAGGGTCCTTCATATTTAGTGCGTTCACACACGCACGATGACGCACTGACGGAGCGGCGATGTCAGTCCATAGAACCACACCCGGTGCGTCAATGCGTCACCGTGTGTGCTTCTACGTGCGGTTTCAAACAACTCCTTGCTTCACAAATGACGGACTGAAGTATGCCAAATATATAAGTATGCCATATTGACGCAGGTCAATGCGTCATGTTGTGTGAACGCACTTATGCTGACGGTTTCTCAAGGGGATCTTCTATCATGCGTTTGGGCAGAAAGCTCTGTTGTCAGAGTTTTTTCAGACCGCCTTACGGCCTCTGACGTGGTTTTTATGTAACGACTACTACCACCAGAGATAGTAGCCGGGACCAACGGGTTAACGTGCCATCCGAAACACAGAATCATCGTTCTTTTCAGACAATCAGGTGGTTCAGCCTACAATGTCCTAACCAACTGGGGAAAAACGCACAAAGTGACATATCACTAGGTGGGCGAGGCCGCGGATTTCGGCACAAATGACGCAGTAGTGACGCAACAGTTTGCGCGACAGTGACGCAAAAATAGCGCAACAATTTGCGCCACGGTAACGCAATAGTAACGCAATATAGTAGCGCAAAATTATAAGGGTTGTTGTATACTGGACTGCAATTCTCTAAGGTAACATCCTTCAGATCGTCGAAGTTTTCATATTAAGTTTCACACAGTGCATACCGAATTGACAGCTCACCGATGTTACAACCGATGTTTGCGCTTAGAGAATTGCACTCCTGAGCCTGTTAAACTAAAGAAATTTTTTTTAAACAGGTAGTTAGGTATATTGAAGATATTTTTTTCTAAGGGGTAGATAAATTGAAAAAATATAAAAATTAAAAAATAATAAAACACTTAATGCATGGAACTTTAATCCGAAATCTGAAACTAGTGTACCACTACCCTTTTTTTGGTAACGCAGTAGAAGTAACGCAGTAATTGCGCCACTGGTCCCGCAACAGTAACGCAACGTAACGCAACTGTAGGAGTAACGCAACAATAAACACTCGTTACTCAACAATTATGCTATATTTTCTAACAAGATAGGCATTACAAGACTTCCCACCCTTTCAAGAATAATGCGCAGTAAAAATATTTGCTGAAATCTCAATTATACCTTGCAAAAAGTCCAAAAACTTGATAAAAAAAACCGTGACCATTTGACTTCACCACAAGTATGTCACGATATCTCATTCATTATGGCACCTATTGTGCTAACTTTCATAGAAATAGATTGCGTTTGGTATTGCCATTCAAAAGAATATAAATCTACATAACGTGACTAACAAACTGTGGTGAATATTGGTAACGCAATAGAAGTAACGCAATAACATGATTTTGTAAAAAAATATTAAAAATTAAATTTACTTATTAAATAGCCTTTATTTTACTTATAGCATTACTTAAAGTTCGATGATTTATATGCTTACTCCATAGGAATTAATAATTGAATAGTAACTACAACAGGTTTTTTAAAAATTATCTTCGAAGTGCACTCGGTAAAAATGACACGGCGGTTTTACTTAAATTTTCTCCATTTTTTATGGAAAAAATTCCATTTACTCGACTGCATGCCACGATTTTGAAATTTTGACCTTTGGCCATACTGGATAGTAACAATATAATTCGATACAAAAATATAAAAAACCTCTATGTTTGCAAGTTTTTAAGAAAAACATCGGTTAATTTTGAGGTCATGGTAATGTGCACAAATCCGCGGCCTCACCCAGGTGTGTCCCGTGGGAATCGAACCGCGATCTCCGTGTCAAGAGACCAATGCTCTTAACCATTAGACCACGAAGGCAGTCTTAAAGTGATGATCAGACGATTAAAATTCAACAGCTTTCTCTATGGCACCAGTATCGAAATTGCGATAAAAAAATCACCTGTTCCATACTAAACTCCAATACCTACTCGACTCCAATGTATGCAACAGCAGATTTTTTTTTTGCTCCAATCGATTTGCTCCCATAGCTAAAGTTGTTCAGTTTGATGGGTAGAGTTTAATGGTTAATTATATTTTTCCTTACACCCTGTATACAATACAACACACGCATGATAAGAAAAGCTTTAGAAAGTATTATCACACGAAAAACACTAAAAATAGTTATATTAGGCACTTACTTACCTAATTCATTTAAAAGCTGACTGACGTGAATGTTGCTGAAACGACACGCTTACATTTTTGTAAACTTGGGTATAGATATCCTTTTCCGTACTTAGTAATGTACCTGTGTACAAAATAGTAAATCGATGTACCTAATTGTTTCAAAATTGTACTTAAATAAAGAATTACGGCTTTTGTATTCAGTGAAATATTGTGGTGAAAACATCAAATAGTTGTAAAAACGATAATGAAATTTAATGTTTACAACTTTGGTTAACCGGCATTGCATAACAAAGTACCCAGTCAAATCGTTTCATTATTTTAGTAGGTACTATCGTTTAATAGAAATCGTTTCAATGAAACCCAAACAACAAAATACTGATGAAGCTTTATATTTTCATGATATTCGCACAATAGCTTAAGAAATACTTAGAACATGAGAAATTTTTATGTTTTCATAAAAGTAATTTTCAATGAAATGTGTTCCTAATTTACTTAAAGGTAATCTACGCTTAGCTAAGTACCTTACCTAACTACTATCAAACAGATGCCGTATCCATTTATATTTTTTTCTCCTTTCCGGACGGAAAGCGTCAATTTTCGTCCCGCTGCGCTAAACGAAGTTGCCGCTTTCCACCTCCGTCGAGGAGAAAAATAGTATTCTAACCTCGGGCAGTATATATAAGAAAGCTTCAGATCACATCGAAGGCTCGGTTTCGCCTCGGTCAACAATTACATGAGATCTGAGATCAGCTGAGAGCCGAGACAGCGAGATGTACCTAGCGGCACCAAAGAGATACGTGACGCGAGGCGAGTTTTCTAATCTCTTACCAATTTTTACAATTCAGTTTCCGTGAATAATTGTGAATCTAAAGTGAAATAGTAAATAGCTTTGTGAAATATACTGACACTACTTCATTAATTTATCCACGATTTCACGTTAGACTCAGTATTATATACAGTATTCGAATTTTTGCCTTCGAATAGTCTCCTGAAAACATCCAAAAACGGTTTCATTTGACAACTCATGTCAGTTGCTCTATTCCTGTAAGGTATAATACCTTTATGAACAAAACACAATCATAATAATTTAAAACGCAGTTGACACTATCTTGCTACGTCGCTACGCTCCTCTGTATAGCGCGCTATACAGAGGAAGCATGCACAATAAATACAAATTTGCCAGTAGATAATTACCCAGCTTTGTAAAATCGAAACGTTACACCAGCTTACAGCAAAATGTATAATAAAACAAGCGCCTCTGCCTTCGATGCGCATCGTAGAAATAATCTGCTTTTAATTGCCACAATCGTCGTCTTGATTTTCCCTATTCCGAATTTGTGTTGTTTACCAGCTTGTATGGAAGAAGGGAGAGACATAATGGGGGAGAGCGTATTGATAATCATCGTGATAAGGAGTTTTGGCATTCACCAATAGCTTTGTTACTATTGTGCTTGCTGTTACGATCGTGGGTTCACTTTTAGGAATATTATCTTTGCTTTAAACCAGGGAGCCAAATTAAAGATTGTTTTTTTTATTAATTTCACAACATGGCTGTAACATGTTTATCATCATCATCATCATATCAGCCGATAAACGTCCACTGCTGGACATAGGCCTATATAGACATTTGCCATAATCGCCACGCTTGGCAGGCGGGTTGGCGATCGCAGTTGGATTGAATGTGTGTTCTCAGAGGATACTGCTGCCCATCCTCCGGTAGATCCCTTAGTCGCCTTTTACGACACCCACGGGAGGAAATGGGATGGTGCTACTCTTATCCGACAACACACGGAAACATGTTTATAAACAATAATATTTAAAATTGAACCAGGGAGCGTGTAATTTCTCTATGGTTTGGACACATTATAGAGTGTACCTAAGTGTAGACAATTGCATACTGTAAAGGGTGATTGTACCTACACACGATACTGAACAACTTAGGAACATTATAGGAAGCGAGAAAAGAAAGTATTTTTCTTTCCTTACTACTTAATTGCAATCAGCTCATCGAAAGTTTTTATTAAAAGTATAATTTGTTCATTGTGAATTCCTTAGGTCAACCTCGTACAGTCTGGATACGTGCTTAGGTACGTTCCTGAAATGTGAATTGGGTTCCTTGGTGAAAGTTGTTCAAGTATCATGAGTAGGTACAATCACCTATTAAAGTAATGCAACTATCTACAATTACACCCTCTATTTTTTTGTTAAGTTTGATCATTTGATCTACTCCTGAAAATTTGCCCCGAAATCCAAAAACGACCCCGTTCAAAGATCAAGTGAATCAGCACAAAGCTATGCATGTAATAGTGTCTAGTGAGGGAGGGGAAATCAGAGATTCCACCAAGAGGGGGTTAACGCTCGCATTCGTCTTAATGCGGCCGTATATTCGTTCCGACGAAGACATATTTCATGCATGAGTGGACCGGAGGCAGGCACGCAGTCAGGGACAGAGTTCAAAAGAAAATTAAACAAATATACAGGGTCCTCTTAATATAATGACTGTTTTTTAAATGGATGATCAGACAATCAAACTGAACAACTTTGTCTATGGAGCTAACGGCGAAATCACGAAAAAAAATCTGCTGTTTCATACAAAACTGTAATCCTACTCGACCCAAATGTATGGGATAGCTGATTGTTTTTAGCCATGGAGAAAGTTGTTCAGTTTGATGATCTGACCATCTCCTTGAAAATCGTCAGCATATTAGGTTGGATTATTCTGTATACAGGGTGTAATAAACACCCTAGTAATATTTGAAGGGGTGGTTTAGAGTCTAAATCATGGTCTAGACTTTAGACCATCAAAGTCATCAAACTGAACAACGAAGAAAAGGTAAGATTTTTTTTTTTAAATCTGCCTTCCCATAATTTGACTCGAGTAGTCGAGTAGGAGTACATTGAATTTTGTATAAAACATCAGATTTTTTAATTTTTTCACGGTTTTGGTGCCAATTCTTAGTGAAAGTTGTTCCGGCCCGCTCCTCGACTTTGGTGGTAGCGAATAGAGCCAGTGACGTTCTACAGGCTGACTGAATAATTTATGTATATAACATATCTGAGGGATCACATCAGAAATGAAGTGATTCACCACAGAACTAAAGTGGCTGACATAGCTCAGAAAATTAGCAAGCTGAAGTGGCAATGGGCTGTTCATATCTGCCGAAGAACTGATAACCGATGGAGTGTCAGAGTTCTAGAGTGGAGACCGCGAACTGGTAGGCGTAGTGTGGGACGCCCTGCTGCCCGCTGGACAGAAGACCTAAAAAAAGTAGCGGGGAGCGACTGGATGAGGAAGGCCAAGGACAGAGTTTTGTGGCGCGCCTTGGGAGAGGCCTATGTTCGGCAGTGGACGATGATAGGCTGATGATGATGATGACGTTAATTAAAAACATTACAGACGAAAGATTCCTAAAAAAACAACGTAATATTATGCCAAAAATAATATTTAAATCACAAAATTTTAGACACCATCATTTTGTTTGCTTTATACTGGCTCTAAGTTAAGTTTCAAAGGATAGGGTGTGGTTGAGTTGCTTCGACTACTCAAAGACTTCGACAACAGACCCCCAGATCTGAGTACGTGCCTGTCTCGTTGACAAGTGTGTAATATTGGGCAATCGTCCCCAACATCCACCACGGAGCCCAATGGGCCGGAACAACGGTTTTATTATGAAATCCACCACAAATAAATCCAATTTAATGTTGAGTCCTCAATATTCAGTGAATATGGCGCTTTATACCGTAATAAATCCTTTCGGGTATTTGCTATACTTAATTTGATCTGTGGTCGGCAACGAAAAATTTTTTATCTGTGGAAACTTTAGTTGGCAAAGTTGTTTTATAAAAATGTTGATACCCTTGGAATCGCGTTGTAGGTCTGCTATTGGGTGGTCACGTCGCGTGTCGGTCGTCGGTTGCCCCCTCCCCGGCCTACAACGAAGCACCAGTGGTGTTTTGGGATAGTGTTCTTTTCTCAAACACTTTTGCTACATAAACTAGACCTAGGCTAAATCATCTTAAACCAAGATGCATGCCATAATTTTATTATAAAATTAGAATTAGTTGATACCCTATCCTTACCCTATCCTGAAAGTTTACCTAAATTGAATAAAATAAAATAAACTTCTGAACGACTTTTTCTTACTGATAATTGATAAATGTCACTCAACTTTTGTTTCTGACCTACCTATAACTTGAGCATTATACTTACGAAAGAAAAAGTTGTGTATTATCACAGTAAGTATAAGAAAAATGGGACGTACTACTTTTATTTTCGGAACGTACAAAGACTAGGGTCCTACAACCCTAGACCATATATAGGACCTAGGTATTGCTCAGGGAGTAGCTACTGCTTATTACTGCGGATTATGTGGGGGACCACACCAGTGACGGCGAAGCGCCCTGGTAGGTCAACCGAACCAGTGAAAGAACCCTCTGAGGGCACCCCTAAGGGGTACGGACCTCAGCATTAAGCGTTGCTGGGAATGTGGAACCCACTGACATATACTCTAGCGATTGACAAGCTCGTTTAAACAAACAACATGTCACACAAAATGACACATTGCGATCTGTCATTGCCATAGTAATGAAGTGAACTCGGGAACATCAATGCGGTGCGCCCACCTCATTCAAGTGGAACATGTTGCTTCTATGACAGGGCCTGTCTATATATGTACTCTACATGTCAGTGGTGGAACCCAAGGCACATAATAGGTAATAGTATATACATATAGTTCTACATACCCAATGCAAGAATTACGCATAAAGTGTGCTTCGCGATATATTGTAGTTTTTATAGAAATGATGGAATGTTAAGAGGTGAAAGGTTCAACCTTATCTTGAATTTCAGAGTACATATAACTGTCTATATAATCTATAACTATATTTGTATACTTCTTAATATTCCTTATTACACTATAAACTTTATTGCACGACATAAAATGAGATGAAAAATTATAGTCTCTCCAACTATAACTCATTCCATTAGAAATTGTATGAGATGTAAACAAATAAGGCAGAAAAGATTGTGATAATTCATATTATAGTACGTAGTAGTAGCTAGCAGAAAACCTGAAAACGCAAAAAAAATAAAAACTTTTACATACCATTTGCGTCGCTTATAGGCGTTATAGTGGGACCGTTCTACTTATCGTGAGAATGAAGAGGCCTATACCCAGCAGTGGGGTCTAATAGTCTGATGATGATGAGGCGTTGCAGTTTAGTATGAAGCGCAGTCGATTTTTTTTTTGTGATTTCATATTTGCTCCCACAGAACATATAAAGAGAGGTAAGAAAGGCGGGGCAGGTGCGCCAAGGATATGAGCAACGCTCTTATATGTTCTATGGTGCGCGGCGTGGTGCGAGCGAGAGGGCATGAGCAGTTGTAGCAGCGTGAGCGGGAAGACAAGTGGCGACAGCCGTCTCCGAAGCAAAAGCGCTACTTTGCATTTCTAACCTTTCTTTATTGTTCTGTGTTTGCTATGGTTCATGGTTTGCTCCCATAGTAAAAGAGAGATCGGCGCGATGGCGCTATTACGCTGCCATATTTTTTTTTTTTTGGCTTTCTGTTTCATAGCAATCTGTTTCAGACAACAAATAGGCTACTCATTTCTCTGACAAAAGTGTCTTTCGTCTGGTTTTTTGTTTTTGTTTGATGATATAGAGTTACTTTTTGCACAACGGCTATCTTTCACTCTGTGATAATAAATCTACCTTGTAGATGCTACTGCCGCAGATAAGTCTATCGTCTCACACGGTACGTACTTATACAAGTGATACAAAGACCTTTAGGTCTTATAGTGCATAAAGACGTTCTCAGGGGAGCTTAAGTATTCCTTTCAGACAGAGCGCCGTTATTGGAAGAAATTGTGATGTCATTGGCAATATGAGAACATTTGGACCTTCATGAATTTCATGATAAAATGTTAAAGACGTAAATACTTTATAGAAAAAATGAATTCCAAATGAATTGTGGTCAAATATTAGACGTTGAATTTATACTAGCAAAACTTTAAGGGTGTATTTAGAGGAACATGGGTCGAAAAACGATAATTTTTGGACCTCCCTTAGTGCGTTCACACACGATGACGCACTGACGGAGCAGCAAACGTCAGTCCGTTATTTGTGAAGCAAGGAGTTGTATGAAACCGCACGTAGAAGCACACACGGTGACGCATTGACGCACCGGGTGTGGTTCTATGGACTGACATCTGCTGCTCCGTCAGTGAGTCATCGTGTGTGAACGCACTTTGATTAGGAAGTCCACAAAAATGTCTCGTTTTTCGACCCATGTTCCTTAGGAAAAGTTTTTCATATTCACGGTCTGAATACACCCTTAAAGTTTCGTTACTAATTAAAAATTAGTGGTATAATCAAACTAAACAATTTTCAATATGGGACCAAAACCGAATTGTGGGAAAAAATGGTCGCCGCAAGCTTTAATGCCTTAGATCCTCTGGAAAATTACCATTTCACAAAAATCTTGAATGCCTACTTCATCCTTTATGGTTTATGGAACGTAAGCGCCTGTTACCTGTGCTTTTGCGAAAGCGAGTGCGCATGACTGTTAAATCCGTCACTTTTTAGTTCGTGGCTTAAGCTTGCTAGTCCTACTATTGGTATGCCTGGAAAAGGTTGATTAAAATAATAGTTAGATAATAGAGACACACCGAGGGCAGGATAGTAAGAAAGGTCTCAGATCTCATGTAATTTTTGACCGAGGCGACAAACATGTGATCTGAGGCTTTCTTATTTACTGACCGAGGTTAGTATATTATTTTTCTCCTCGTCGGAGGTGGAAAGCGGCAACTTCGTTAAGCGCAGCGGGACGAAATTGACGCTTTCCGTCCGGAGGGGAGAAAAACCATTAAAATCTTTTGACGATAATCTAGAGACCTCTAATTCGAGGTCAGTTACCAAATTCATCATACAAGTAAGTCTCTAATAAAGTCCTTAAAAAAGGCAAAGTCCTAAAGTGTGTGACAACTGCCCTAAGCAACGGCAGGGGAAACAACCCTTGGCTCGGATTATTTAAAACAAAACAGAGAGTTAGTATGCAAATCCCTCGCAATTCTTGAGAGGATTATAAAGATAGCAGGCTCCACATACAAAAAAGCGAAAACGTTTTACACTAGACTTTTTACGTAGGAACTTAGTTCTGTTGGTCATCATCAGCCTATATTCGTCCCAATTAGGGCACAGGCCTACCCTCAGGGAGGGTGTAGGCATGAGCGTTAAGTGTAGCGACACATCTGCGGAACGTACGGTGCCGAACGTTCGCTTTTCCCTATATCGGTGACACACCATTACGCGCCATTTTTCCTAGTAGACGCGAATTCAACCGAACGTTCGGCGTCGTACGTTCCGCAAATGTGTCGCTACACTAGTCAACCACGCGTTCCCAGTGCGGATTGGTAGACTGCGCTCTTCAAAGTTTGAGAGCAGTCGGTATTAAGTACGTAATTAAGTATTTTTTTATAGAGATTGCTAGCTGCACAATCCTCTTAAAGCCAAGACTGGTAGCTATTAGAGGAAAGCAAAAATAAGCTAAAGCGTGCTTAGTACTAAGTGGCAGGAAATCTTGAGAAGGATTACCTGCATTACTTAAAGCGAAGCATCAATTAGAAGGGGTTATAGTGGTACATTTGACTTTATCTAGGTAGGGGTACTTTTATAAAATTGTTAAAGAGTATTGTAATAAAAAGATACTACACTTCACTTCAGTACTTTAAAATGGAACTAAAGTGTATACTAAACTGACCTTCACTTCAAGAAGTAGAAGTGGAGTATAAGTAATTTATATATAGGCATATGCTCACGACTATATTCCCCGAGGGGGTAGTCAGAGATATTCTGAAACCTCAGAACATCCACGTTTCACCAGTAGTACCGAAACTCTGTCCAGTGTGACAGGGGGTGAGCCCGTCGCCACTTTTAATGGACAGTGGGTACAATACATGCCTCGAAATTGAAGGATGCAGGTTTCCTCACGATGTTTTCCTTCACCAAAAAGCCAGTGGTGTAACAGCCAATTTATATATAGTAATTTATATAAGGCTTTGTAATTTTGTATGAATAATTTCAAAGCTTGATATCTTCGTAATTATATTATAAATTGTAAATATTATTTGATACGCGCAATCTAGATTTTCTAAGCTATTTTTCCACATTATAAAACATTCCGTATGAGTACCGTACGTACCGTCTACGCGTGTTCTACGACGAAGTTTTGTATGAAATTGACAACTCTGCAAAATGTGATGGTTGGGAATATGACATTACCTTTACGAAGTCTTTGTAATGTGGATTGTGTTTCCAGCCCTCTGATTGTGAGCGACTGGGTTTTTTATTGCACATAGCCTAGTTCTCTTATTATTGTAGTAAGTTTAGCAAAAAATAAATCCTAAACTAAATCGACCAATCACAGCTGCTCACTATCATCCCTCCTAAATCCATGGATTTATGACGTACCCGAACAAAATTGTAAGTATTTCGGAGAGAGACAAAAAATGTAAAGAATGTAACGGGTAAATAAATAAGTTTCACAAACCGTCAGTCTGTGTGTTGTTCAAACGGGTAGCTGCGTTGTTCTGAATACTAAACGATTGCTGACTGTTAGAATTGAATGAGAACCGGCGAAGTCTGTGTCGGCTGAGCACTATGAAAGGTTCCTTTCCTGCTACGTCGACAATAGAATTATGATAAGTTGTTAAAAATTAATACCTAATGCAAATCCTGAAAAATAACAGTGTCAATTTTATAAGTAGTATTGAAAGTATAAGTAAGTCATACTTTATGTTGTACGAGTCATAGATCAAAGTAAAATTAATGGATATACCATACGCGAACATTTTAAACTAGAAAAATGAGGCAAAACAAATGAATGGTATACTTCAAATAGTTATTTTCACCTCACAAGCTCGGAAAGATTCTGTTTATCACTCGAAATCTGAGTGCAAAAGCGTATTTTATCCGCTAGCGTGGAAAGAGTTTTTGAAATTCGAATCTGTCTATTCAATATACCTATTCCTATACCGCCAATCCATCAATCAATTTCATGTCACTGGCCAGCACGAAATAAAAACTTTTTAAAAATGTTCTTTTTAGCAATTCACTTTTTTCCTCGCTTTAGTGAGGTGAAAAGTTGTGTGTTGCGCTCGGCAGCAAAGTTATTGTGCGTCTCGTACCTTTGAAACCTTCGATGCGCTCAGGATTCTACATTTGAACCCACTCGCTTCGCTCGTGGTTCAGGTTTCAATACAAGTACTCGCGCCAAAAAACAACTTTGCAGCCTAGCATAACAAATAACTATTTCACCTCACAAGCTCGGAAAGATTCTGTTTATCGTTCGAAATCTGAGTGCAAAAGTGTATTTTATCCGCTAGCGTGCAAAGAGTTTTTGAAATTCGAATTTGTCTATTCAATATTTTTGCATACCGCCAATGCACTGAAAATGCTTAATAACTATTTCATGACACTGGCCAGCACGAAAATAAAAACTTTTTGAAATGTTCTTTTTAGCAATTCACTTTTTTTCCTCGCTGTTGTGAGGTGAAAAATTGTGTGTTTCGCTCGGCTGTAAAGTTATTCTGCGTCTCGTACCTTTGAAACCTTCGCTAAACGCTCACACACAATTTTTCACCTCACAACAGCGAGGAAAAAAAGGGAATTTCTAAAAAGAACATTTCAAAAAGTTTTTATTTTTGTGCTGGCCAGTGTCATGAAATAGTTATTACTTAAGCATTTTCAGTGGATTGGCGGTATATAAAAATATTGAATAGACAGATTCGAATTTCAAAAACTCTTTCCACGCTAGCGGATAAAATGCACTTTTGCACTCAGATTTCGAATGATAAACAGAATCTTTCCGAGCTTGTGAGGTGAAAAGATAATTGTGCTAGTTGTGTGCTTCAACTTAACGCGCTTTAGGCCTATCCTTTAATTTTACTTTGTGATCTATGGTACGAGTAATAAAAATTTAAATGTACCTATGTTTGGCTTTTACATAACTTGGCAGCGTAGAATAATAGTGAGAGGAAGTGGGCTACTACCACTAGTACCTACTTTATTTATTATTTTATTTATTTAACACTTTATTGTACACAATAATACAGAAATAACAATTATAGTAGACATGTACAAAGGGCCAGCTTATCTCTAAAGAGATTTCTTCCAGCAGACCCGCAACAGACACAGTTCTAAAGTGTGAGGCAGACTTAATGTGGTACTTTATTGGTGAAGGCTGGCTGAAGGTGTTTCTTATTGCTGGGATGAAAAATGCCTGCTTTAAAATTCCGTTCAAACCTTACGGTTACGGAACCCCAATAAAAAGAGAACGTGTAACCAAAGGGAAATTACCGAGGGAGGGGAAGTGGGTGATATAAAACAGTTGCGTTTGGGCCGGGTTCGAGTCGGGGTGACGGCATTGTGGTCACTCTGTCTAGCTTCGAGCTATGTTACAATTCCAAGAATAATAAGGGTTTAACTACACCAGACGTGCTGTCGCGCGCGGTCGCATTCCGTCTATCTTAATGCTCTAGCAAATCGTTCATGAGTGACAGAAAAGGATGAAGCGACGGAAAAATGCGATGCTGTGCGAAAATGTGATGTAGTTCAACCCTAAAACTGACTCGACATGCGACTAGGATTACCTTATACAGGGTGTAACAAAACATCCTTGTAATATTTAAAAGGGGTGGTTTAGATTAGATAGAAAAATTTTCACTATAGAGACAACATCAAGAAAAATACAAATTATCTGCTGTTTTATTCGAAACTCCAGCACATTCTCGCCTCAAATGTACATTATACAGCTGATATATTATACTTTTTTTTTCTTCGTTTTCTCCTTAGTAAAAGTGGTTTCAGTTCAATGGTCTAAACCATCCTTTTAAAATATTAATAGGGTGTTTTGTTACACCTTGTATATTCTACGAGTTTATTATGTTCTACGAGTTTATCAAGATACATCGATATGCAGTCGAGTCAACCCATTTGAAATGTAGGTAGTTCTTTCTCTCATCACAATAAACTGTATTTAATACACTTCTGTGAAACTTATAATAAGTACTTTGAAATAGTTTTAAATAGTTTTGTTGTGATTTTCTGTATGTCTAATTTAATTTAAGTGAATGAAATTCTACTTATTAAAATTGTTGCGAAAAATTCTTGGTCAATGGTCCAGAGTTTATTGTCTAGTGATCTTTTATCCCCCTTTTTTACGTGACTAAAGTTTAAAACAAAAACCTACTGTAAAAATGGGATATTTTACGGCCAGTAAAAAACTTTTTCAAATAAATTCCCCGAAGTATATGACCTCTCCCATATAAAAAAGACAGGTTTGATGAATGTTGTTCACAAACTTTATATACAGGGTGTTAGGTAGAACGATGTAGATACTTTCAGAACTGATTGAGGGCAACGTTATGATTACCTATTTTAAACCAAATCATATAGAGTTATGAGTTACGAGTCAATTATGAGTGTCGTCGTTTTTTAAACAGCCGTGGTGGTCCAGTGGCGAGTAACCTTGCCTGCCGTGCAAGAGGCGCTGGTTCGATCCCCGTCCAAGCCGACTCGTACCAATGAGTTTTTCGGAATTTATGTACGATTTGTTACACCACTGGCTTTTCGGTGGGGGAAAACATCGTGAGGAAACCTGCATGCTTCAATTTCGAGGCATGTATTGTACCCACTGTCCATTATAAGTGGCGACGGGCTCACCCCCTGTCACACTGGACAGAGTTTCGGTACTACTGGTGAAACGTGGATGTTCTGAGGTTTCAGAATATCTCTGACTACCCCCTCGGGGAATATAGTCGTGAGCATATGCTTATGCTTATCGTTTTTTAATTTATTATCAAAGTTATTTTTTTTAATTAGGTACGGGATTTTGGTGCGGTTAGAGGTCCAATAACATACCAGTTAAGGTCTCAATGACCTCAAACATTTTAATTTTAGTTGTAACTTAGTCCTAAGTACACAGTCTATCATGTCATTAAATTTAAACAATAATTGAGCAACATCTATGTTTTAAACTTGTCACAAATTATTTTTATCACAATAATTTTTTTACTTTACCTATCATGAAAAAATTTATTTATTTATTTATTTATTTAATAAGGCTTACCAACTAGGCACATACAAAACACTTCTTATATCACTAGCAGATCCAAATATACATATGTGTCTAAATTATAGGTAGGCACAGCACTAACATTTAACAATTTAAGGTGCTATTAAAGTTAAGTTAAAATGAAGAAATATTTGAGTACCTACTTATCTTCCGTTTGTTAAAATTATAAAACTGTACAATAATAATTAAATAATTAGTCCATAAAATACTTGTTTTTATTAATACTAGGATAGAAACATGCAGTTTGATCTGTGTTTTTAAATTTAATACCTAATTGATTAAATGATTGACCAAATTTTACCAACGCGTGCTAACAAAGTTCAGATAATTTTAAAAACTACTTCATCATCAGCATAGGCGTAGCAAGGGGGGGAGCCAGGTGGGCCCGGCCCACCCCAGAATCCTTCTGGCCCACCCCAGAAATAAAATGAATCAATTACTAAAAATAAGAGATAGTAATGATAAATAAACACAATATTATTTTCTTGTGTTTCGTTTGTCATGTCCACTTTCTTCAAAAGTCAATGTGGTCAGAATGTGTGCTCACTTAGCTTCGTTCGCTCCAGGATTCAGTGAAATATCGAGCACGCTTCGCTCGCTCTTGGTTTTGGTTTTTATTACATCAACCTCGCCTGGGCCTGGCCCACCCTGGGAAAAAATCATTGCTACGCCCATGTCATCAGCCTATAAACGTCCCACTGCAGGGCACAGACCGACCCTCTAGGAGGGTGTTTGGGTGTTAGTCAACCACGCGTGCCCAAATTGTCCAATGCGGATTGGTAGACTTCACATATGCATCAGAATTTCTTCTTCTGCATATGCAGGTTTCCTCTCGATGTTTTCCTTCACCGTTTGAGAGCCGTCGGTAAAAACTACTTATAAGTTACCTTTTTATTAAAAAAAATTTTAGATCTGAAAATAACTGCATCGTTATACCTAACGCCCTGTATAACGTAACGTAACAAAATGACAGCGTAGGTCCCGCGGGGTCCAGCTAAATCTACTTTCTGACTAAAAGCTGAGTGCAGCTGATGAATTACTGCTTTTATCTTTTAAATAACAGGTCCTCTCTAAATAATAAATGTCCTCATTTACATTTTCATAATGAAACTAGTGTTTTCCCGCGACTTCGTCCGCATTAATTATATACTTACCAGATTTTAAGTCAGATCATAAGCTACCAAAAAATAGTTCAGTAGTTTTTGCGTGATGCGCGAACAAACAAACAAACATGTCAATTGATGGCGCTACACGTCATTTAAATCGCGCTATCGAGTGTTATTTGAGTTTATATGAAGTGAACCGCAACTTTTGTATTCCTCACGATTTTTACGGTTTTATAATTGTTATTAAGATATTAAGATAAGATAGGAATTACAATACTCTTTATTTGCTCATCAAAAACATATGTACACAAAATAAGGTACAATGTAATTTTCTAGTCAGACCCCAGCGGGACGTCTGTCTGTACCCGTATAATTGTTTATGAATTGCGTCTGGTATAGAGTGTATTTCTTAATATGCTGACGTTTTATTAAGAGTATGATCAGTCCATCAAACTGAACAACTTACTCTATGGGACCAAGGTAGAGATCGCGAAAAAAATATCATCAAATTCCCACGGACCTGAAAAAAAGATACGTAAGTAAGTACGTAATCTCGTCTAATCACGGGTGAAGCACCCATTTCTTTTGTGTGCGTGCTGTCACGCGGTACATAATGGTGACGGGTGTCGGACCTGCGCCTAGAGCTAATGCATCTGTGTGAGTGTAAGTCCCTTGTAGAACAAACGAAAATGTAGGACCTTGCATGCTTCACATCTTTTTAGTGTCACATTACGTCCATCTTTTTTTCTGGTCCTTGCAAATTCCATATAAACTGCAAAACTACTCGACCTAAATGTATGGGACAGCGGATTTTTTTGACAAATTTTGTCAGTTGATGGCCTAATAAGAGGGCTTTAGTAGAATAGAAGGATCCTGTATAATGGTTGGCGGGATAAGATATTACGCCATTAGAACTTGTTAGAACTTGTTTCTCTCAGGTACATTTATAAGCAGGCTGCTGAAGATATTAAAAGAAGTTCTTGAAGTCACTTTTAGTAGTAGCTGTTTTGTTTTTTAAGATGTGTGTTCTAGTATGGCCGGATCTTCTCTACAACGGAATGCACCTTCCGACGCGGTGAAAGAGTCAAAAAGTGACATCAGAAATTAACATTATTTTATACTAGTGTTTTCCCGCGACTTCGTCCGCACAAATTATATACCAGATTTTAAGTCAGATCATAAGCTATCAAACAAAAAAGTGTCATCAAAATAGGTTCAGTAGTTTTTGCGCGATGCGCGAACAAACAAACAAACTAACAATTTTGTCAATAGATGGCGCTGCACGTTTTTAAATCGCGCTATCGAATGTTATTTGAATTTATATGAAGAGAACCGCTACTTTTTTGTTCCTCATGAAATTGAAATTGAATTGAAATTGAATTTAGAGCCTGAGTTGAGTTTGAATGCAAGCAGATTTTACTAGATTTGTTGTACAAATCGAATTCTGGTAGATTTAACTAAAGCCCAAGTACCAAATTTTAGTTATAACACTACTAGTTATTTTTGTCTGTGTAGGATTTTCTCTCGAATGCTATAGATACGTAGTTATTCTGAACGAAACAAAGTAACATATCGCCCAGCTAGTCTCAAATAAACAGTGATACGAAACAAATAGGTGCCGCGGCCGAGCTCAAGCACCGGCACGTGATCAAGTGCGGTAGATCCACGCTGGTCCACGAGCCGCCACAGTTAGGCTGATCCACTCTATGCTAGCGATCTGCACTTCACTTGTTTTATTTTACCTTATACACTAGCAGCATAAGTTTCTAAACACACCGGTATGGATTATGTTCTTCAGTTTATCTGGTCCCATTGAAAGTATCAGAATCTAGTCCAGACTAGACCGTCTAGTAGACCTAGAGTTGCATTATGATGACCAGCCCCTCTAGCATGCCACCGCCGAGAAAATCGAGACGTGCCTCCATCTTTATTATTTTACGTACGCCAAAAAGAGCGCGCATGACGTTTTTCTCGTTTAAACGCTTTGTCGTGGGTGGCATGCTAGCCGTGCAGACAATGATACAGAATTTATACAGGGTCCAACTTAATATGCTGACACTTTTTAAGGGGATGATCAGACCATCAAACTGAACAACTTTCTCTTTGGAACCAACATCGAAATCGCGATTTCGATTGCCGATTTTGTACAACAAACATGTGATCTGAGGCTTAATTATTTACTGCCCGAGGTTAGTATACTATTTTTCTCCTCGACGGATGTGGAAAGCGGCAACTTCGTTTAGCGTAGCGGGACGAAAATTGACGCTTTCCGTCCGGAGGGGAGAAAAATATGAAAGTGCTACGAATATGCTACGCCGTAGGCATGACTACGTGCGTAGCAGGTGTTTTGTCTTTCACTTGATTGTTTTTTTTTTGTTTTGTTCAATAGTTGTAAGAAACGTAAATAAGATGTTTTCTCAAACATGCTTGGAAATTGGAGCATTATTTTGACAACCTTCTTCGAGATAAATATAAATTGCTGGACTATGCGAGCAGCGGGCGGCAAAAGTTGTTAATAAATTACATAGTAAACTCATATCTGTCGTGTAATTTAAAAATGGAACGATCTTTTACTCCGAAACATAGCGACCAAGGAGGTAACTTATCAATTAAAAATATAAATAATAATAATTTTATTTAAATTTCGAACTAGCTTGCAAATAGAAAGCTTTATAATGAAAAAAAAAACGAATGGACACTTTAACCACAGATTAATAATAAGTTACTTGCTCTAACGCAGGAAAAATTATTGTTGTTCGTCATTGATTTTGAAAAGTTGATTGATTTTAATTTCCGCGCATTGTTTGAGAAAAGCACTATACAAGCCTTGGCCACAACTAGGCATCTTTTGCTGGCCACTGCAATAATGTACTAAAATGAAATTCTACCTTAACAATGGAGTTAAAGAATTACAACTTAGCTCTGTAATCTCTTCACAGAACGATCTCCGGTCGGAGATGGGCAGTTCAAATAATTAGGACTATTATCGCTTGGCACGCTCAGTGGAACTGCAGAACTGTTATGTGTCTGACTTTCTTGTATTGTTGTGCAATAATAGACTTTAGTATCCTAGTGTATCGCTTTGAGCTTTAAACCTGAAAAGTGTAGAAATAATTTACAAGGTGTTAGTGCAAACAGTTTCATTGCTTTAAAGGCTGATTGTAATTATGCATTTCTAATAGTGAACTTTTCACAACGAAAATAGCAAGCATAGGGATTTGTGTATAAATACAATCATTGAAAAAACGTTTGTATGAAAAGTTATATTTTTTCGCGAACTTCCCTTATTACCTTAGCGAAAGTTGTTCAGTGTCATGGGTTCAATCACCTTGTAAAGTTATAATACTAAGTGCGTTCATACACGATGACGCATTGACGCAGCGGCAGACGTCAGTCTGTCATTTGCGAAGCAAGGAGATGTATGAAACCGCACGCGGCACACACGGTGACGCATTGACGCACCGGGTGTGGTTCTATGGACTGACATCTGCCGCGCCGTCAGTGCGTCATCGTGTGTGAACGCACTAATAAGATCATCATCATGACCGTATTCATTTTCTGAGTGGTGAGGATCTTTGTAAGCATATGCTCACGACTATATTCCCCGGGGGGGTAGTCAGAGATATTCTGAAATCTCAGAACATCCACGTTTCACCAGAAGTACCGAAACTCTGTACAGTGTGACGGGGGGTGAGCCCGTCGCCACTTATAATGGACAGTGGGTACAAATACACGCCTCGAAATTGAAGCATACAGGTTTCCTCACGATGTTTTCCTTCACCGAAAAGCCAGTGGTGTAACAAATCGTACATAAATTCCGAAAAACTCATTGGTACGAGTCGGCTTGGACGGGGATCGAACCATCGCCTCCTGCACGGCAGGCAAGGTTACTCGCCACTGGACCACCACGGCTTATTAACATTAAACGTGTAATTTTTTTTAATTCAATTATACTTTCTTGCACATATGAATTAAGATAAAGAATTATAAGTAGGATAAATAAGGCGGTCTTATCCCTAAAGAACGATTAATTTTAGCCTAATTATTAAATGACCGAGAGAAATAGAGAGAGCGAGAGAGAGAGAGAGAGAAAGAGAGCACCTGAACTTAGTTACGAAAATATCCAGGTATTTTTAAGGCATTATTTATTATCGAAATCCATAGTGTGATACAGGGTGTAATTGATTCCATTAACATCCTTTTAAAGTTTTAAACTAAGAGTCTACCCATCAAACTGAACAACTTTGACTATGGGAGTAAACCGATTGGAGCAAAAAAATATGCTTTAGAATACATTTGAGTAGAGATACACACACACACCCCACTTCCCTCACACCAAACACATCGTGCACTTAATCAAGGGTACCTATAATATAACCTATAATATTGCGACCAATTTTGTTGTTGTTTAAATATGTGTTATTGTCATTGTTTTCTTTCTTTCTTTTTTTAGTCTATTATAACTTTTATTCTGTTTTTGAGCCAAATTTTGTTGTTGTTGTTCTAATGTAGCTAATAGTAGACCGTTTAGCCCTTTTATCTATCTTGTCTCCCGCATATCATCTCAGGGAGAAGGTGGTGGCTGAAAAACAGCGCTGCCCGAGCCTACGGTTTCGGAACAGCATAGCTGACGTCACTTACCTTTTGCCTACTATGGTATCAAAGCATTTTCTTTTTGTATTTGCTTGTTTGAACCGATGTAAGTGCACAATGATTGTTATTGTTAATACTGTAAAGAACTGTGATGTAGAATATAATAGAAAGGCAATAAATAAAAATAAAAAAAAAAAAAAAAAAAGATAGGCATTACAGTTTTGAATGGAACAGCATATATTTTTTTGCTCCGATCGGTTTTCTCCCTTAGTAAAAGTTGTCCAGTTTGATGAGTAGGCTGTTAGTTTAAACCCTGTATAAACCAGATGAAAATATACAGCCAGATAAATTCGTTCAAACGCTCTAAGGGGATCACGCAAGATGACGCATTGACGGAGTGGCAGACGTCAGTCCATAGAAGCATACGCGGCGGTCAATCCGTCACCGTGAGTGCTTCTACGTGCGGTTTTATACAACTCATTGCTTCACGACTGACGTTTGCAGCTCCGTCAGTGCGTCATCGTGTGTGAACGCACTTATATTCACCTATTAAAGCCATGGTTTTTGTTACCATGTGCCTAGAAGAAGCCATGTTACACCTTATCTAAATGGGCACGGTATTTTGAAAATGTCACGCAGGCGGAAGGCTCACTACATTTGTTTTCTGCATAAAGTGGTGTTTGGTCGAAGACCTGAATATCTCTATAAGAAACTAATTTGGGTTAGAGACATCCACACGCGTAATACACGTATGCGATCTGACAATAAACTTGTGATTCCAGCGCATAAGAGTACTGGGTTTAGAGGATGCTTTCGATTCGCCTCTGCGAAAATATGGAACGATATTCCACCACCACTTCACTTAAAGATGTCACAAGGCACGTTAAAAAGGAAATTGAAAATTATTTTAATCGAGGAGCAGAAATCTTCCCAAAACTAGTAACTTGTAAACTTCTAACTCTACTCGCGAGCCCCAACCAAATATTTTATCTAATAATATTTGAAATTTTATGTTGTACCTACATTTACTAAATGAATGTATGGAGCAGTTTACCAAGAAGTCAAATTCTGTCATCTGTTGTTGTTTATACTTGGAATTTTTTTTTTTTTATGTGTGTTTATTTATGTTTTTTATTTTATTTTACTATGTTCGCATTGGCCTTTTAATACCTATCGTTTTTATTTTTTCCCCCAAAATTTATTTCTGGCATAGAAGCTCTAAGCAGTGTTTTCTTTGTTAACATTGATAGAAGTATTGCAAGTGAGAACAGGGTACAGCTGAAAATCAGGGCTGCGCTCGCTGTGATCTCTGATCAGATCACACGGCCGGCACAACACTGAGCTGATCCCCTTTTGTCGCAAACAGATTTTGTTTTTTAGTTCCCTAATTTTAAGTATGATTATTGTAATATTTATAACCATTCTGTACTGTACCACCTGTCTGTTTGCACAATAAAAACTTTTTCAATTTCAATTTCAATTTCAATGGTGGTCCAGTGGCGAGTAACCTTGCCTGCCATGCAGGAGGCGATGGTTCGATCCCCGTCCAAGCCGACTCGTACCAATGAGTTTTTCGGAATTTATGTACGATTTGTAACACCACTGGCTTTTCGGTGAAGGAAAACATCGTGAGGAAACCTGCATGCTTCAATTTCGAGGCATGTATTGTACCCACTGTCCATTACAAGTGGCGACGGGCCCACCCCCCGTCACACTGGACAGAGTTTCGGTACTACTGGTGAAACGTGGATGTTCTGAGATTTCAGAATATCTCTGACTACCCCCTCGGGGAATACAGTCGTGAGCATATGCTTATGCTTAAGCTTATTAAAGTTGTTCTGATGAATCTGTGATCTACCCCTAGGCAAAGAAATAATAAATCTTTCTATCTGTTCCGTTTTCATGGCTAAATTGCTGAAGCGATCTTGATGTTTGGTATACAAATTCCAAGCAGACGAAGTCGCGGTTAAAAGCTAGTATTAAATACAAATGTTTGTTACTCTCTCTTATGAGTCCATTCAATTGAAGTTGTCTGAGGTCGGGAGTGTTGTAGGAACAGAAAGTTTAACTTTTCACTGTCGCCTCTCACGCTATCGTGTAATTGGTTTTTGAAAGGTTCACTAATGTAATGTCATTGGTTCGGTATTATAGTTACCTCTTGTTAAATCGTTACGCTGTATTTATCCATGTCTAAAGGGTGTAAAAAACCACCCTAGTTATACAGGGTGTAAGGAAAAGTATGATTAACCTTTAAACCACATACTCCACCCATCAAACTGAACAACTTTTACTACCTATGGCTGTCGATCGGCGCAAAAAAAAAATCTGCTGTGCATACATTTGAGTCGAGTAGGTATTTGAGTTTAGTATGGGATTTTTTTTGCTCCGATTGGTTTGCTCCCAAAGTAAAAGTTGTTCAGTTTGATGGGTAGAGTATGTACTTTAAAGGTTATTGATTCTTTTCCTTACACCCTGTATATTAAGGGCTTATGCCACTGGGCTCCAAGAAAACGTACCTTAGAGCTCCAAAATATTGTTTAATGGTACTATATCGTTTTTGACGAGTTGAATAGATGTATGGACTTTACAGTTTTGAGAACAATAGCTTTTGGAGCCCAGTGGCATAAGCCAATTAAAGGGGTGGTTTCGATCATTAAACTGAAGCTCCAGCCCCATTGTGCTTTAACCCTGAGACTCTACAAAATAATGAAAACCTAACACTTCGCAACTAAAATAAAACTAAACATATACCTACTATATATAAAAAGGTTTAAGGAAGGTGTTCCGTTGTAGAGAAGATGCGGCCAGAAACTCTACAACACACTTCTTTTAAACAAAACAAAATATACAAAGTACAAATATTGAATTACATAGTGTAACATTGTCAAGACCAGACATTTTGGTCATTCAAATAATCATCGAGTTTATAGTAACCTTTTTTACAGAGGACTTGTTTAACATGGGATTTAAACTTTTTGTCTGGCAAGTTTAGAATATCCTCTGGTATCTTATTATAATAGCGTATACAGTGCCCCATGAAAGATGTGTTGACCTTACTGAGTCGAAAATGTGGGAACACTAATTTATTTTTATTTCTTGTATTGTAATTATGAACGTCACTGTTTTTGGGAAAGAGAGACAAATTTTTGCGAACGTATAAATATTTTCGTAAATATATTGACTGTAGAAAGTCAAAATACTGATATCTTTAAAAAGATCTCGTAATGAATCTCGACAACGCAGATTATAAATGGCTCGAATTGCCCGTTTTTGAAGGATAAAGACTGTCTCAACGTCTGTAGCACGGCCCCACAGCAAAATACCATAAGACATAATACTATGGAAGTAGCTGAAGTACACAAGTCTTGCAGTAGCTATATCGGTTAGCTGTCTGATTTTTCGAACTGCATAAGCTGCCGAGCTCAGCCTACCCGCTAGGGTTTCTATATGAGGACCCCATTGCAGCTTCGAGTCAATCTTTATCCCTAAAAATACAGTATTATTTGTGAAATGCAATATATCATTATCTAAAATTATTCGATTTTCATTATTAATAACATTTGGTAGAGTGAATTTAATACATTTAGTTTTCTTTGCATTTAATGCAAGATTATTAACACTGAACCAATTCAGAACTTGTCGAAGAGTATAATTTACATTCTCATTTATATCATCAACATCTTGTGCCTTTCTACTTGTTTTGAAAATAAGAGAAGTATCATCAGCAAATAACACTATGTTCGACAAGTTCTGTACCATGTAGGGTAAATCGTTTATATAAACCAGAAAGAGAAATGGACCCAATATAGATCCCTGTGGAACGCCCATTTTTACTTGTGAGCCAGACGAATTTGTTCCATTGATAGACACCCTTTGAATTCTATTTTCCAAGTAAGATTCTAAAAGATCCAGAGCTCTGCCTTGAATACCGTAGTGGTTTAATTTGATCAACATTGTTTTATGATCAACACAGTCAAATGCTTTGGATAAGTCACAAAAGACTCCGATTGCATTTTGGTGCTCTTCCCAAGCGCTAAAGATATGCTGAATCAGCTTAACTCCGGCGTCGGTTGTTGAGCGACCCTTGGTGAATCCAAACTGTTGCTCATGCAACAGCCTCTTGAGGTTAAAGTGGGAGAGCATTTGACTGAGTATAATCTTTTCAAAAACTTTGCTGAGAACGGGTAGGACTGACACAGGTCGAAAGTTACTAGGATCGCTTTTATTGCCCGATTTGAAAAGTGGTATTACTTTGCTGTGTTTCATTAAGTCAGGGAAAGTTCCCGAGTCAATGCAGCAATTAAACAAAGATGCTAAATAAGGTGCTAAAGTTTTAATTACAGCGCTGAAAAGCTTGACTGACATACCCCACAAATCTTCAGTATTTTTTTGGTTCAATGCTTTGAAGACGTTGACTATTGTATGAGGGTCAACATGGTCAAAACTGAATTGGGAAGTGCACTGGTTTACATTATTCTTTAGCAAGACTTCGGCAAGAGCAGGAGAAGAGTTCAAAGATTCTGTAGTCTTTACAGGAATGTTGGTAAAGAATGTTTCAAACTCTTCAGCCACTTCCGCCTCTGAGCTAACTACACCATGATCTGTCTTAATTGAGATGTCTTGTTCTCTCGGTTTTATATTCCCAGTTTCTCGGTTAATCACATTCCAAACCGTCTTAACCTTGTTGTCTGACCTCCTAATTTTATTACGGATATGTAAAGATTTCGCTAAGATGCAAACTTTGAAAAAAAGCCGTGGTGGTCCAGTGGCGAGTAACCTTGCCTGCCGTGCAGGAGGCGATGGTTCGATCCCCGTCCAAGCCGACTCGTACCAATGAGTATTTCGGATTTTATGTACGATTTGTAACACCACTGGCTTTTCGGTGAAGGAAAACATCGTGAGGAAACCTGCATGCTTCAATTTCGAGGCGTGTATTGTACCCACTGTCCATTATAAGTGGCGACGGGCTCACCCCCCGTCACACTGGACAGAGTTTCGGTACTACTGGTGAAACGTGGATGTTCTGAGGTTTCAGAATATCTCTGACTACCCCCTCGGGGAATATAGTCGTGAGCATATGCTTATGCTATGCTGTAAAGATTTCGCTAAGATGCAAACTTTTCTAAATATTTTTGAATATGTCTTGACGTATTCTTTAAAATTATCACTATGCATATAGGTCTTTTTTCCGTATAGTTCAAAAAGAGTGTCCCTACTCTTTCTGATTCCAACCGTAGCCCAGTCGCTAAATTTGAATTTTTCGGTTGATGTGGTTTTACGAATTTTGAAAATTTTGTCATACTCTGTACAAAGTACATTAAAAAAATCTTTGTAACAATTATTAGGGTCACTCTGGTTAAAGTTAAGAAACGGCAATTTACTCTCTAACGTGTCTTTATATCTCTCTATCTTTCCAACAGTGACGGGCCTACTCTTTTTCTCCATAATGTTTATAACAACAACTCAATTACTTTACCACGTTCGATAGAAACAATACAAAAACTGATGTTCGAACAATACACAGATTAACTAAAACTCGTAGAAACATTGTTTAAGTGAATTACGAGTAACCCTCGGCTAAGTAAAGCCTCTAACAAAGGCAACTTGCAATTAGGCAGGGCTCGCTTAATCATCCAACTTATATAATAACTTTAACTCGATAACCTGATCACACTGTTCGCAGGCTGTTAGGACTGTGTCTATTGATTTGTAGCTATAGTGACGTACTTAGGTACTATAACAGATTATTCAATTCAAAACATTACTTTTATTAATACCGTCTATGAGTGTTCTACGACAAAGTTTTGTATGAAAAGTGGCGACGGGCTCACCCCCCGACACACTGGAGAGAGTTTCGGTACTACTGGTGTAACGTGGATGTTCTGAGGTTTCAGAATATCTCTGACTACCCCTAGGGGAATATAGTCGTGAGCATATGCTTATGCTTACGCTTATAAAACATTACTTTTATTAATACCGTCTACGAGTGTTCTACGACACAGTTTTGTATGGACTGAAACCACCTTAATCAATTTTTTTTATAAATGTTTTTATATTCGTTAAATCTCATTGTACAATGCTGCCGCCCTTATCATAATCAGCGCAATCGACATTATTGGAAAAATTGAGTTATGGGCATATTCGGAATCAGCGTAAAGCGATCTACAAGCATAACTGATCCAATTTTTGATTTTCTTATTTTAAATGTGGTTTTTTGATAAGCAAATTTGTCGCACTTGCAAACTTTCCATAGGTATACTAAACCTATACCACGTGATAGCCATTATGATACTTAATTTAGTAAGTCATTCAAAAGGTTCTTCACACTTACTAATAATAAGCACCGCAATATCGCATGCGGTTGTTTTGCCTAGGATTGTCACAGTTAACAATAATAATAAATTCTAAGCATAATCAACGCACTTGACTGTTACGTTACTCTTGGTGGTAACTTATAGATAATTTACTTAACCTCTACTAGTCATAAACATCATATTTGAGTAGATGCGATTGTTATGTTTAGAATTTATTTGCTTAGACAAAAAATATTACTAATCATAAACATTGATCCTAAACATTACCAACGCAACTAGCGCAAGTGCAATTATTATACCTGGGAATCAATAGCAGAGGGAGCAAATACGTTGGCAAATACGTTCGTTATGACTAGTAAGAAGATCACTTACACAATATGAGACGAAACAAAAAAAACTTGCCCTCTTTAAATAAACCTTGTAATTTACCCGCATCAGCCAAAAAATGAGAAAAAGAGAAAGTTACTATCCTATGTTTTATTTCTGTTCATAAACTTTCATACACATAAAGTTTTATCAAAATCAGTCGAGCAGTTTTTGAGTCATCATCATCATCATCATCATCTCAGCCGCTGGACGTCCACTGCAGGACATAGGCCTCCCCCAAGGATCGCCATAACGACCGGTCCTGCGCTGCCCTCATCCAGCGTTTTCCTGCCGCCTTCACCAGGTCGTCGGTCCACCCTACGCTGCGCTTTCCGGTACGCGGCCGCCACTCGAGAACCTTCTTCAAAGTTGGACCTACCTATCTGAATAGTTTGTCCCAGGTAAACATAATCGTCAAAAACTTCGAGCGCAGAGTTTCCAATCGTTACAGGAGTGGGTTCAACATGGACATTTGATATGATCTTTGTCTTGTCCATGTTCATCTTCAGACCAACTCGTTCGGAGGCTCTGCTAATATCATCGAGCATTCAACTGAGCTCTTCTATTAGTCTCCGCCATGATGACTATATCATCGGTAAACCGAAGGTGACTTATGTACTCGCCGTTTATGTTGATGCCTAGCCCTTTCCAGTACAGAACCTTGAAAACATCTTCCAGTGCAGCGGTAAACAGTTTCGGAGATATAACGTCTCCCTGCCTCACACCTCGCTGCATTAGGATAAGTTTCGAGTTCTGGTACTGTAGTCGAACTGACATAAACATGCGTTTTTGTACAAGCATTTTAGCACCTCGATGTACCTACCGTTAGTCTACTTGGTATCGCTGAAGAGACTGCAGTACAGCCCAAGTCTCAATCGAATCAAAGGCTTCCTCGTAGTCCACGTACGCCAAGCAAAGGGGTAGGTTATACTCTTCGGTCTTCTTTATCACCTGCCGGAGCGTATGTATGTGGTCCACGGTGCTAAAACCCCTTCGAAAGCCGGCTTGTTCGGGAGGCTGCAAGTCGTCGAACCTGCGCGTGAGATAGTTCGTAATGACTCTCGAAAACAGCTTGTAGACATGGCTAAGAAGGGAGATGGACCTATAGTTCTTCAGCAGGGCATTATCACCCTTTATGAAGAAGAGCACCACCAGACTTCTGTTCCATGCCTGCGGCGTATTTCCCTCGAGTATGACGGAATCGAACAGTTTCTGAAGGGCCTTCAGAACCGGTTTTCCACCCGCCTTCAGAAGCTCGGCCGTAATAGCGTCATCACCCGGTGCCTTGTTGTTTTAGCCTGATTTGTAGCGGGTCTCCGTGTTGACGTGTATAACTGTCCATAGAATTTCTCAACCTCTCTCAGAAGCTCAGGCTTCAACGATACGATTCTGCCATCCTCAGTCATCAGCTTTGATAGCTGGCTTTGCCGAATAGACAGATCCTTTGCGAAGACTTTGGAGCCTTTGTTCCGCTCTATAGCCTCCCTAATACGCTCGGTGTTAAACCGACGCAGGTCGCAAGTTAAGTACAGACTTTGAAATCTGCATTATTATTGAGCTGCCGGTACCTATTTGCATCATCTGAAGAGTGCAGAATCATCTCGCGTCTTTCCTCCATGAGGATACTTTCAGGAGATACTTTCATTGTTTGAAGGATACTTTCTTTGTTTGTTAATTTTTTTGCTGATGCGACAAAAAGGTTTATTTAAATAGGAGGTGTTTTTTTTTATTTCATCTCATATTATGTAACCTTGACCGTGACCTTCTTACTAGTCATAAAGAACGTATTTGCCAACGTATTTGCTCCCTCTGCTATTGATTCCCAGGTATAATAATCGCACTTGCGCTAGTTGCGTTGGTGATGTCTAGGACATATTAATTGATTTATAATATTTATCCTAGGCATAAGTGACGTAATTGCATTTCCTAGACATAAGCCACGCAATTGTAACACATGCGATGGTTATGCTTAGGAAATAAAGACAAATTAATCTATGTTTACAATTCTAAACAACATTTTGGGGTTTATTTATATGAAACATTATTATTTAAGAAAAATGAATATTGCAAAAAGAAAGTTCATAGCCTGTTCTATATAGTCGATAACTAAAAAATAATAAATATCTGCTAGTATTTTAAGAGTAAACAAAAAACGAAAAAAAAACTTTAGGCGCCATTTTCTCGAATTCTCCCTCCATGCAAGTGCGTTGATTATGATAAGAACGGCAGAATGTATGTGCCTGCATTATTTTATAAATGATCTTGCTTGACCTTTATAGTGTCACGTGCATCCTGCTCGTATCAGCGAATTCACAGAACCGTTTCTGCAAATAAATCAAATAGAATAGTTATCAAGTAACTACGTCTTCAGATACTTGAGAATGGATTGTAGGAGGCAAAGGAAAGGGTCTTACGATGTATGAGAGCTTATTACTTAAGTGATCGCTTCGTTACTTATTCACTGAGTTGGATCTTAAAAGCTAAAGTAATTCTATAAAGTAAAGTTATTTTACATTTTATGCCAGACTTAATTTTTTGAATTTCTAATAACGTTTATAAATTGATAAAAGGGTTTTATGCTTTATAAATTTTTGATAAAGACCTGACAAAAGACGGAAAATACTGCAATGGTTCTGTTGATCGGTGAAAGTAAAAGAATAAATAGAAAATTTTCATATCAGCAAATTTTTGTCTTCTTCTCCTTATCGTGTAGGCAAGCCCTGGTGTCTGAGTTTTTTATCAGACCGCCTTACGGCCTCTCATGCGGTTTTTATGTAATACCACCAGAGATAGTAGCCGGAACCCTACTGTTTAACGTGCCATCCGAAGTACGGAATCATCTTTCTTTTCAGACAATCTGGTGATTCAGACTGCAAAGTCCTAACCAACTGGGGAATAACGCACAAAGTGACATATCACTAGGTGTCCCCCGTGGAGATCGAACCCACGACCTCCGTGTCAAGAGCCCAATGCTCTTAACCATTAGACCACGGAGGCAGTTTTTGTCTTGACATGTTTATTGCCATATTTATTCTCAGCGAGATGTAGCAATAGGCTGAGATAAAGGTGCCCTCAGATGTTCGTTTCAATCAGCCATTCTTGGAGAGTTGATTGTGTATCTTATTGATCTTAGAATGGATCACGAAATCATGATTCACTCAAACTACAGAATAGGTAATAGTAGTGTAGTTATGGGTATATAGAGTGCGTATAACCTGATGTGTCGCCGTGTAACCAATAAATGCCTTGAAATTGAAGCACGCAGGATTCCTCACGATGTTTTACTTCACCGAAAAGCCAGTAGTGGTGTTACAAATCGTACTTAAATTTCGAAAAACTCATTGGTACGAGTCGGCTTGGACGGGGATCGAACCATCGCCTCCTGCACGGCAGGCAAGGTTACTCGATTCGCCACTGGATCACCACGGCTTGACAATCTTTGCTGTGACTATAATATTATGGATAAACAGTGCACTGCCAATAAATACGCAATAACACCGAACATTTTGGTTTAATCTACATTTAAAATTGACAGTACTAAAAGTAAATCAATTCAAAGTAGTAAAACGTCATCATTTATGAATTAACAAATTGTTCTTTAAAGTTAGGGAACTGACTAAACCACGGAACGGTACACTTTCGATCTGACAGCGCAGTTTTTAAGATTGTCACTCCCATAAACCTGGTAGGTACCTACTAGTTTAGTTTCCAGTGCCTTTGAACAATTGTATTTAAATGAAAACCCCTAATTATTGTACCTATTCGATTAGGTATTCTGCAGTCCTTCACCACTCGGCAGATGGTTGACATTCCTTTTACAAGTTCTTCAAGTTTTGTTCAAAAGGAAACTTTTGTTTGAATCTCAATTATTTAATGGATGCTCGCCATTCGAGGTGGGCCGGCCTTCGACCGCAAATTGTTTTAATTATCATTTACAAAGTTACCAGTAAAGTTGGCTTATTTATTACATTCGAGACCGGCGAGGGATTACAATGAATGAAGATAACTGATATTTGTGTTATTTATTTAAGTATACGTTATACTAAGTGCGTTCACAGACGATGACGCACTGATGGAGCAGTTTGTGAAGCAAGGAGTTGTATGAAACCGCACGTAGAAGCACACACGGTGACGGATTGACGCACCGCGTATGCTTCTATGGACTGACGTCTGCCACTCCGTCAATGCGTCATCGTGCGTGATCCCACTAAAGTCGAAAAAGTTTACGTTTAACGGAATAGGAACAAAATCTACAGGGTTTAACAAAACACCATAGTAATATTAAAAGGGGTTTTAAGACCATCAAACTGAACAACTTTCACTTTAGAGCCAACATCGAAATCCCGAAAAAAAATCAAAAGTTCTATACAAATTATAATAAAACAGCAGATTTTTGTTTTCGCGATTTCCATAATAAAAGTTGTTCAGTTTGATGGTCTGAAGCATCCTGCTCGATATGTGACACATTTTATCTTACACCCTGTATTTATTGACCTCAAAATGTCAGTGTTAACTATAGATATAGAAATCCGATGGGCTAATGGAGATAAGAACCTGACAGCAATAATTAAACGCAGCCGGCGTCCAAACTTAGTCAATTAAACCGCCATCACTATCCTATTACACTAACTGCGTGTAAACAAGGCAGAGGGATAGTTGGAAGTTACTTTACAGTAGGTCTTTGACTACTAACCTATATGAGGACTAGTTACGCGTGTAATTCTACTAACAAACATTTCTGCCACTATTTGCTGAGGGCGAGGTAACATGAAATCCGCAACTTTGGATTTAATTCCCCATTAAGGTACAAGTTCGCAGCCGACCGCATGAAGCGTGCAGCTGGAGCGTGTCGCGGCGACACTACTGGTTTGTATGTAGTTCTTTGAAATACCCTGCGCAGCGGGCGACACTGCGGTCGAGCTTCTCTGTCGCTCGACCGCAGACCAGATAACACGATAATTCATACTGATTCCACGATAATTTTTTAATTTGATAAAATCACTTTTTTCAAACACATTTGCCGTTTATTTCCTACAAAACATCATACTGGCGTTTGGTATTTGGTAAAACCCTCGGGTAAAACAGTGTTCAAATATTACTAGATATTAAATACGAGTATGATAATTTTGGGATCTTTCAGTATCAAATTAAACAAAAAAAACGTTTTATACCGTTACTATTTACTACTAAGATCACTGATGTTTGTAACAAGGATTCTGTCTGACTACCCCAAAGGGGTGCACAGGAACACCCAAAAAATACCCTAAGAAAAATTATTACCCCCAAAAATACCCTAAGTTGGCAACACTGTATGCAGCTGAGGTCTGCTGCTGCTGCGTGCGGTCGGGTTCGAATTCACGACCGCAGCTCCACGCTCCACGCTCCAGATGCACGCTCCAGCTGCACGCTCCAGCTGCACGCTTCATGCGGTCGGCTGCGAATTTACACCTTAACTCTAGATTCTAATTTTCATCATCATCATCATCATCAGCCTATCATCGTCCACTGCTGAACATAGGCCTCTCCCAAGGCGCGCCACAAAACTCTGTCCTTGGCCTTCCTCATCCAGTCGCTCCCCGCTACTTTTTTTAGGTCGTCTGTCCAGCGGGCAGCAGGGCGTCCCACACTACGCCTACCAGTTCGCGGTCTCCACTCTAGAACTCTGACACCCCATCGGTTGTCAGTTCTTCGGCAGATATGACCAGCCCATTTCCACTTCAGCTTGCTAATTTTCTGAGCTATGTCAGCCACTTTAGTTCTGTGACGAATCACTTCATTTCTGATGTGATCGCTGAGCGACCTTGAATTTATGAACTAGTCCTTTCGTCAGGGTCCACGTTTCCGCACCATCATCATAATAAATTACAAAAAAAAAAAAGTTTTAAATTACGTGGTGATAGGAAGAAAAAACGTGTTTTTCAACGTTTTTTGTTCTTGCTTTATCGTAAAAACTTGGTGTCATTATTGCATACTCTATGGTAAAATAACAAATTAAAAAAAAGTTCAAGTGCGTATCGGGCTCGCGCTAAGGAGCCCGGAAAAAGCATTTCTTTTTATTAGTAAAATTGTTCGGTGGTTCGGAACTCTCCGTGGGAGAATCCGATTCACACTTGACCGATTTTTCATTATTTTTCACATTCTGTAGGTTAGTATACTTTTAATTTCTAAGTCGTATCGGCATCGCATCGATCGAGACGGAATGGACGCAACATACGACGATAAAAACTTACACACGTGTCGTTTTGAAAAACCATTAGACTTCATTTACTTAAGGCGCAGTGTCACGTATCGTACATTTAATTTATGAAAGACTACGCAATAAAAGCATAGTCTTGAGCAAAAGATACCCGAATTCGATTTATAGCCGGTGCCTATTTTTTAGCACGGCCATCCAATAAAACTTGAATATTGTAGTTCAGAATTAAGTTACAAACAAAATTTGTTATCACAAGTAAATCTCTAAAGTCCGAACGGGGATATAAAGGAAGTAAGCGTTATGAATACATATTTAACTTCAAGACTTTATATACAGGGTGTTAGGGTAAACAGTTGCATTACTTAAAGGGGTAATTGTACCGCATTACTTTAAGTGGGTATGATATTGATCAATTATCAAACAAATCCATACTAAATTCAATCAGCTGATCGAAGGTTTGTATCAAAAGTCGATTTTTTTCTACGAATTTTCTATAGGTTTCTTAGGGAAAGTTCTGGAAGGTAGGAAAACGCGGTAAAATCACCCCTTAAAGTAATGCAACTGTTTTAAATTAAAATAAATTAAATCATTTATTATTCAGATAACTCAGATCCATATAATGTTAGTAACAATGATCCTACTAACTATATTAGTTATAAAAACACCCTTTACCCTAACATCCTGTATCTATATCTACTTTCGGATATTATTATAAAGTTTCTATTTTAATCATGCATGATGCGAAACAATCGCCCTTAACGCTAACTGGCAAATGCCCGCCCACTCTACTTGAAAGGCGAGTAAAGTCAATATCTTTGGCACAGTTGCCGCTAAACAATATCGACGACCGAAGCGAAGGCAAAGGGGATACAAAATGTTCCATGTTACCCTAACAAAGGGGCTTCTGTGTGGTTTAGTTTTTATGCAAAAACTGGCAGTGATTTGCAGAAATTTGAATAGAGCTATCATGGGCTGGGTACAGCTGGGTAAATATATTTGGGTACCCCCATAAATACAGCTTGCTTGGAGTCCCTGGCCCAGATTTTTATCACCGAAGGTTTTACGCTTCTGCCATTGAGTTTTACATGGATATTTGATTAATGATGACAATTTGTTACGAGTTCTATCCAAATCTGGAGCGAGAGAAGCGAATTGTGGTGGACTGTATTGATACACAAGTAACATAGCGAGCGAAGCGACCTCGAAAATTTCATAATTTAATTCTCATTAATATTACTGCACGTAAACATTAAATTAGGAGCGTATGAAGCGAACCAGAAAGGCCATTGAACCTCTTTGTATGGGAGGCTGGCATAGTGATGACCATAAATTTTCAGGAAATTCAAAAACGCGGCGCACCCTGAAACCTATGTATATCGATAGAGGATCTATAGACGAACATAAAATGTCCAATAACATATAGTCCTAAAGTGCAACGTTTTCGAGATAATCCATGTTAAGGATCTTGTATAGATAAAAATCCTAACACATTTTCCTCCAATACCAATCTCCGTGGTCCAATGGTTATAAGACTTGGGATCTTGACACGGAGGTCGTAGGTTCGATTCCCATGGGGGACACCTAGTGATATGTCACTTTATGCGTTTTTCCCCAGTTGGTTAGGGTAATGCAGGCTGAATCACCTGATTGTCTGAAAAGAAAGATGATTCCGTGCTTCAGATGGCACGATAAGCCGTTGGTCCCAGTTACTATCTCTGGTGGTTATTATTCGTTATATAAAAACCACGTCAGAGGCCGTAAGGCGGTCTGAAAAAACTCTGACACCAGGGCTTGCCCACACGATAAGAAGAAGAAGATGTATGGAATAGAAAATGTTTTTGGCATAAACAAGTTCTATGACACCTTTCTGTAATACCCAGTATGAGAAATATACCGAGGTAGGTAGGTACTTATTGATGATAATTTATTTCGAAAAAAGTTCCTGTATTAATGGCAAACATTTATTTCATCTGTGCAGGTATACACGTACACACGGTGACACATCAACCTATACAAAACCAAAATAATAAGCTGGCCGCGCGACGACTCATAAATGTCATGCAACCTAAACCTACTCGCGGCCAGCTTATTTTGGTTATGAACAGCTTGATGTGTCGCCGTGTGTAAGTACGAATACGCCTCACGACGCGCTGCATACTTCGCGGTCAACTTATACTGGCAGTGTAAGAAGCAAAAAAAATAAAAAAAAATACTGGCAGTGTGTAGTGCGTCGTCGTGCAGGTTGTATTTGCTATTGTACCTCAACAGATGAAATAAATGTTTGTCTGGGCTATGTCCACATGGAATATATTTTAATCATGTGCTATGTCTATGTTTTTCTTAATTGCAATTACAATTTAATTGAAATAACAAAAAATCGAATGAGAACTTTTTTCGAAATAAAGTACCTACCGCTGTATTTTTTCACCAAAAAGAGAAAGGTGAAATAGAAAACGTTTATACCTAAGCACGGAGTTGAAAAAAAGGCGGACGTAATGTGACACTAAAAAGATGTGAAGCATGAGCATGCAAGGTCCTACATATTCGTTTGTTCTACAAGGGACCTACACTCACACAGATGCACCAGTTCTAGGCTTAGGACCTACAACCCGCCACCATTTTGTACCGCGTCAGCACACACACAAAAATAAATGGGTGCTTCACTCGTGATTAGACAAGATTACGTCAGGTTTTTTTTCAGGTCCGTGTACCTAGGTAGGTATCATAAACATCAACCAAGAAGGGGTGGTATCCCGCGGTGCGTCTGGAAGTCCGATGATAGTAGAAAGGGGAAGGCGGGATGAGCTCATGCAGCTCTGGTGCACACTCACCGAAGTACAATCTGTAGAAGACCGACAAGCAGGCTACTCTGCGGCGGTGGGCTAGGCTATGAAGCTTGGTTTCCACCAACCAGATTACTGTCGCCAATGAGCCTCTAGTTGATAATTAGCTGAGCCATCTCACATGTGGCAGCAATACTTCATACACGATCGGACCTGAGCCTTATGCAACATTAAGAGCTGTCCAGGAGTGAAGTACCTTGTTTAAGATGCCCAGCTTTTTGGCTGCACTTTGAGCCTTAGACTCGATGTCAGCGCCGAAGTTGAGTTTCGTAGTCAACCCATGCTCAGAAGCTCAAGACTGTCGGAAACAGGGACAGATTTATCTTCCCCGGAAAGTAGGAACCAGAATAAACGAACTCCTTTTGGCGTTGAACAGACAAGCCTGTGTTTTGGTGGCGTTGAAGTTGACTAGATTATTGTCACCCCATTGGGAGACAAGACTTAAAGTCAAGTTTGTCCGCTCCACCATGGCTTCCCTCTGCGAACGTATTTCATCCCCGCCCCAAGCGCCGGATAGATATCTCTCTGTGACAGTACTGTCATCTGCATACCCAATAATACCTGACACAAAGAGGTCAGTGATGTGTAGCAGGAAAAGTCTCGCAGAGAGAACAGACCCCTGAAGAACCCCAGCATCAATTGCCATGAGGTCTTCCGACCTCTGAGCAGCTGTCAATGACAACTCTAATCGACCGTTCACTCAAGAAATCAGATATCCAGCTGCAGAGATCTGTAGTGTGTGCACCGCAGATCAGCAGGGATGCCATAAGCAGGAAGCTTGCTCAGCAATCTAGCGTGCCATACCCTGACAAAGGCCTTCGAGATGTCAAATTACACAACTAGTGCTTCGCTGTGTTTCTCGATGGCCTCGCCCCACCAGTGCGTGAATTAATCAATCAATCAATCATGTATCAATTATTAATTTAATTAAATAGACTATGTATTACTGTTTAAATAACCTTAGCGTAAGAATTTATATTGCAATAGTATTAAGTCGTGTTATGCTGTCTACAGCACGCCGCGAGTTTCTGGCCGCATCTTCTCTACAGCGACAACACGTTCCGAAGCGGTGGTAACTTAAAAAAGAATTAACGTTTAATAAGTGTGCTTCAGGCTCCTATATTGAATAAATTATTTTGAGTTTGAGTTTGACATAAGAAGATCCCCAGTCGATCGCCCCCGGCGAAAGCCATATTGACGATCACGGTGTAGATCATTATCTTCTAGGTATGTCCGCAACTTACTGTTAAGTACTCTTTCCATGACTTTACAGAGAATGGAAGTGATGGCTATAGGTCGGTAGTTGCAGGGGTCGGAACGAATGCCCTTCTTGGGAATCGTTCTTGTTCTGACAGAGAGGCGACACAGGCGTGTTAAAACAGGAGACAACTCAGGCGCATAATATCTCAGCACTCTTGCAGGTATTCCATCAGGACCTGGCCTCACATGCAGACTACGCAATGCTCTGCGGATCTCTTTCGTGTGTATTGTCATCTCCGGCATGTGTGGCTGTTTGGCACGAGCGTCCAGACGTGAATTGCTCCTAAACAGAGAAGCATATAAATTCGCTTTCTCAGTCAGTGACCCACCAGGTTTCTGCATGGGAGGCAAAGGGGGACGGTAGAAATTGGCTTCGACCGATTTTGAAAGGGACCAGAACTGTTTACTACCAGAAGGGTAGGATGCCAGTCTGTGCAAAGACCGACACTGAGTGCTTGTCTGGATCTGATGTCAGCAGAAAGTCTAAACGATTGGGCGTATGGCCATCGACATCCGTTACCCGCGTTGCTTGATTCACCAGCTAGGTGATATCTAGCGATAACGCAAACTTACGCGTCTCTCTGCCAGCATGGTTAGTTTTCTGGAACAGGAACAGCCACTCGCTGTGGTGGGCATTTAAATCCCCCAGAAAAACAAGCTCCGCTCCGTCGAGATACGCTCCTCAGTTACCCTGATGGACCTCTTGGGCTCGACTGACTGATGGGAAACTCACTTGTAGACTGCGGGGACGCCCGATCCCCCCTGCAATGGCCACCGGGACCTCCATTCCAGTCGCCAAGGCTGCAGTGGGGCAGCCTTTCACACGTGGCGAGCGCACTACTTGGGCCCCCTACTAACTGCGGTACCGACCCACGACTGTCACCGTGCTTCGGATCCCGCTACCCTCCAGAATGAGTTTCCCGGTACAGTGTTGCTCAGAGGCCAAGACCGGTTCCGAACAGCACAGCTGATTTTCTCCCATTCCCCAATAGCACTGGCACTCCTGCACACCGACGGAATGCAGCAAGCTGCTTGGCGCAAGACTCCAGCAGGAGGGTGGGCGCAAGCCAGGCGGCTCCTTGCGGAGCCTAGTACCGCTGTGGGGGATCGTTCGGCCGTCACCACAAACTTGGTAGTCTGTGGTGGCGGCGTTGTCCGGGGTGGAGGAGGTAGATCCTTAACCACCCCAAACGTCCACCACCTACGTCCCACTGCAGGGCACAGGCCTACCCTCATGGAGGGTGTATGTATGTTAGTCCACCACGCGTGCACAATGCGGTGCGGTAGACCTCATATACGCATCGGAATTTCTTTTTCATCGTATGCAGGTTTCCTCAAAATGTTTTCCTATGCCGTTTGAGAGCAGTTGGTGCTACGTGGGTACATAAGTCAGAAAAAACTCATTGGTACATGGCATATGACGTCATCCGTGCGGATTCAGACCTGGACCTCAAGATTGAATTCCATAGCTCTCTGCAACTCGCTACCGACGGAGCGTTGCGATTTTATTGATATAATGATCGCATCTTATAGGTAATTTGGGGGTGTTAGGATTTTATACAGGTATTTTTAGTAAGTGACAGCCTAGCAAATACTGAAACGGTAAACTCAGACCATCAAACTGAACAACTTTCACTATGGAGCCTACCTCAGGAAACGCAAGAAAAAAATCTGGTGTCCCATACATTTTAGTCACGTAGGTATAACAGTTTTGTATGGGACCGCTGATTTTTTTTCGCGTTTCCTGAGGTAGCCTCCATAGTGAAAATTGTTCTATTTGATGGTTTGAGTTCACCGTTTCAGTATTTGCTAGGCTGTCACTTACACCCTTTAGGTAGGTACAAGGTGTTACAAAAATACAAATAAACATTCAAGGGGGTGGTTTAGACCATCATACTGACCAACTTTCACTATGGGACCAATATCGAAATCGGGAAAAAAAATTAATATATTGTATGAGATATCAGATTTTTTTTTCCCTATTTCGATGTTGGTCCCATAGTGAAAGTTTCATGGTCTAAACAACCCCCTTAAGAGTTTTAAGTATTTATTTTTACCCTGTATACACAACATCTTTAACATGCATTATCTCGAAAACGATGCACTTTAGGACTATAGTTTATAGGACATTTTTTGTTCGTCTATACATACTCTATCGATATACATAGGTTTCAGGATGCGCCGCATTTTTGAAAAATTTCCGAAATTCCTGCAAAATTATGGTTACCACTATGCCAAAAAGTTCAAAGCCCTTTCTCCCCTTAGCAAGACTCCAAGCAAAAATGTCACTCGTAAAATCGATATTTTATCGTATTTCTAAACAAATCGATGCTAATCGTGCCTGGGTCACTTGAGCTCTTCAATGATAGCTCGCGATAAAAAACTCGTTTATGTCTGTTCTCATTTTATACAAAGCCACTTAAAATAAGTAGGTACGGCCTTATAGGTACAGTCTGTCTATACAGTCTTGGCAAAAATGAGAGCGCTGTCTCCACGCAAGAACGTCAAAATCAAGCATAACCTGGTAACACAACCATACTAAAATGATTAGTTCCTCAAACATTCATGCCACGACTTTATAGACAAACTTCAGGGATTAGGTATAGTTCGAGGTATAGGGTCAAATTGCGCAACAGATGGGTCACCACCTTTATTTATTCCTACCGCAAGGACAAACTTCTTGGTTCAACCCGAATGTTGGCATTCTAAGGTTGGCATGCTGATATTTAGATAAATGATGTTAAGTAATCAAAACAGTAACTACTGTATGATGTATAATACGTTGAATCAAATCGGTTGAGTGGATTTTGATGCGGTTTTCCCTAAGTATATATAATGTCGAAGACATCTGGTTGAATGTGCTATTTGATTGAATGACTAGCGCGTTCATCGAATGACGACATTTAATTGAATGACTAGGCCGAACGTTGATGG
Source organism: Agonopterix heracliana (assembly GCA_963693445.1). Lineage (NCBI taxonomy): Eukaryota > Metazoa > Arthropoda > Insecta > Lepidoptera > Depressariidae > Agonopterix > Agonopterix heracliana. The sequence continues at coordinate 3,954,078 of OY856308.1, forward strand.
AAAAAGCGTCACTCAACGTCCAACTAGTTAGAGGATTGTAACATAGCCCTTTCAACAGAGCGGACGTTAAATCAGTCAGGTGATTGAAATTGTTGAATTCGTTGAATTAGTTGTCCCCGACAACTCGACCCCTGACAACTTGACCCCGAGACAAATCGAACCTGACAACTCAACCCGGACAACTCGACCCCCGACAACTCAACCCGGACAACTCGACCCCCAACAACTCGACCCGGACAACTCGACCCCGTACCCCGTCCCTCAAATGCTCCAAAAAACCTTTCTGTACTGGCATTGGCACCGGGCCGGTAGCGGAGCGGCGGAGGCCCGGCCCCTTTTTGACAGAATTAAGTATTGTAATATAGAATCGCGGAGCAAACACGTTTCGACTTGCAACAATCCCCCTCTTCCATTTAAAAAAAGGGGCGGTTTCCTCAACAATCTGTCAAAAAAAGTAGTGTAGGTGTCAAAAAATAGTCAGTCGAATAGTCGGGGTCGAGTTGTCTGGGTTGAATCAGTACTAACGTAAGTAACGTTGAACGTTACATTAAACAACTTGACGAGTTGTCCTTTAGTCATTTAATTAAATGTCGTCATTCGATGAACGCGCTAGTCATTCAATCAAATAGCAGATTGAACCAGATGACTGCGACATATACATACTCAGGTACCTACTATAGATTTATACTCACAACAACAAAAAATAGAATTTGCGATAGTTTTTCTATAGTTGCGTCAAATCGGTGGGACATTCTGGAACTTTAGGAATTTAGCGAGTTTATTTAATTTAAGAAGATATTAAACTTTTTAGTTTGGCTTTTGTTTACATCTTGAGTCACTCATATCGGAATATAGTTTATTTTCATTACAGGTAAGGTCTCTGACGTACTACTACCAGGTACTTCGTAGTCGGGCCAGTTGTTGACAATTGTCCAATATCAACACTTTCCCAAACACCTAACCTAACGAACGACTTCTGCATATTCATACTATGCAATCATTGCGAGATGTGGCTACAGCAGAATCTGCATATGGCTGCATTTAGAATAGTGCCTATCAGGGGACCGAGATTCGCTCCTTCAGAGTTATCTAGAACGGTTAAGAAATGAATTCGATTTCGTAGCCCCGTTACAGAACCTACAATGTTCAATGTTGATTTCTGCCACACACGCAAGATAACAACGCAACGTCGTATAGGTACCTACGTCGGGCATTGTACGAAATAATAACAACGCTGAGTCAAGCTATTTTAGATACGTTTTCTAAGGATGTGAGGGCAGCGAAGGACCGATCGTTGTGGTGATCCTTGGGGGAGGCCTATGTCCAGCTGTGGACGTCCATCGGCTGAAATGATGATGATGCAAGAAGTGACGTATCTGTGACGTAGTAACATAGTAATCTGTGATCTAAGATAAGTGTCCGCCCGAAGGTCAGTCGCGAACATGCAGACAGGGCTTGAAATACCGGTATTTTTGGAAACCATTAGTTTCTTCCCTGTACCAGAAGACTTACCGGTACTATTGTTACCAGTAAAAATTTTTTTTAAAACGAATTTAAGTCAATCAATATTAATTAAGTGGTCAATTTAGCCTCACAAAAATGCAATTTCATAGGTAAAGCCATATTTTGACATTCTTGAGATGGCAATACAATTATTATGTTGGGCAACCCTGTGCTGCCCCGATTTGGCTCTTCTCTCTTCCTTTCTGACCAAGCACATTGTGCTCTGTACAAAATTATTTCTTTTTATCAATAAATAGTATTACTATTCAAGTTCTTGTTTTTCTTTCGATAGGCATCTGTCGTCTGGAACCCATACCTATACCATCCCATACCGAACCGCTAAGTACAGAGTCTGTACTTTTGGTACCGGTCTAGATTACCCCGTGCCCGCCCGCCCTTAAAATGCAAAGAATTAATTCAATTAGGTATATAGTAAGAAATTTTTTTTTAAAACGAATTTAAGTCAATCAATATTAATTAAGTGGTCAAATTAGCCTCACAAAATTGCAATTTCATAGGTAAAGCCATAATTTGATTAAAATAAATTGCACCTTTAATTTTTGTAATTAAAGTTAACGCAAACTTATTTAACTTATACTAAAAGGTTCATTAATTCAAAATGAATTAAAACAAGTAATATATTGTAACATGATTGCAACAAACAGGTTGTTGATTCATACAACAATGCTTTGGTTTCGGCTGAAACTTCGGCAGATTTTGGTCGAATCCTTTTGTTAGGCCGAAGGTGCTTTCTTGGTTTAAGGCGTATCAGCCGTGGACCACTCTCCTCTCACTCACACTCCATACTAATCGATGAGAAAGAGCGCGTGGCTCCGGTCAGAATTTTGCTGTTTTCTTTGAAAAATTCGATGATTTTTTATTAATTTCGAAAAAGTAAAAAAACCACATCATTCTAAATTGTATTGTGAACAATATAGTAAATTTTCATTTTGTTCCGATTAAAAATGTAAGAGTAAAATGGTTACAACTGGAAAAAAAGGGGTGACTTTAGAGTCCCTTTTCTTCGGTTTTATTAATTAAAATCGATTTCTAGAAAAACCACATCACTTCTCATATCCTGTAGATGGTTCAGTTTAAATTTCAGCTCAAAAAGTGCCACAGTTAATGAATAAAATGGTTACAAAATTACCCAAAACCGGCAGGTAGCCCCTTAAGGTTGCCGTACTTGAAGCTTCTCTTCGGTCGTCTGACAAAAGAAAAAAAAATAGAAAATAAAATAAATAATAAAAATAAATAATTAAATGGTAATTAATTAAATAATTGACCCAAAAACCCATACATACATACATTAATCTCACGACCGTAATCCCTTTCGGGGTGGTCAGAAACATTGCTACAACTAGGTACCAACCACAGGCTAAAAAGAAGAACCAGACGTAATGTAATCTAATCATGAGTGAAGCACCCATTTCTTTTGTGTGCGTGCTGTCACGCGGTACATAAGGTGACGGGTTGTCGGACCTGCGCCTAGAGCTAATGCATCTGTGTGAGTGTAGGTCCCTTGTAGAACAAACGAGATTGTATTACCTTGCATGCTTCACATCTTTTTAGTGCAATACTCGGTCCGTATTTCTTTCAGGTCCGTGGTACCAACATTATGTTTAAGTTTGTAGTTGTAGCAATGCTCACATTTAGCTTTTAAGTTTCAGGATGGAATGACGTCTCAAGTGGTGAGAGGTGGCTAGCCGTTCGCCCACATAAACACCTAACCTTTAATCCCTTAGTCGCCTCGTACTACATCATCGGAAAAAAAATGGGGTGATCCATTCTAAATCGAATAAAAACTCCGTTATCTACTACCTAGCTCGATTTAGAGAAACCAATTGCAAATATTGTTATTTATAATAAAACATAGAAAGGATAAGAATATATGATAAGATAATATTGAGGTTACAATTTTACAATGTCTGCAAAAAATGAAAATGCTTTTACGAAAATGCCTAGAGGTGACACCGACCAAATTATGTTGTGTCGAGTTGTTAGGTTGGCAGCTGGGCCACTGATGAAAAAGGTGTCTTTTGCAAACATGGATTTTATAAAGCAGCTATTTACCTACGTAATAACTTTTTGAAGTAAAACTTTTTTACGCACCCTTGACACAGAGGATTATATTGTACAGAGCAACAGCTTCATAGGAGCTTCGATTACATTAGCCTATTCTTGTAGGGCTGGCTAAAAGGAAATAAATTTAATTGAAGTATGAAGGATAATGTTTTATAATATGTAGGTATATTGTTTTTCTTTTTTGTTGTTGTTGTTTGTTGTGTTATTTATTATTTGTTATTTAGTTGAATAAAATAAGTTTAAATTAAAAAAACGTTGCCGCCCGATCCGCCGCTTTACGCGGGTGACTCAAAAATTGACTTACCTGTCACGATCTTTGGGGTAGGTATATGAAGAAGGAGATGTTTGTGTTCCTCCTCGTATTATTAAAGCAATAATTAAACATTTCGTTTAATATTATTAAACTACTTTTAAACATGCTCGAGTAAAATGAACGATAATAATATCTCACAATTTTAATTCACATGACATGACGTTCTACAATGACAGTGACGATCAAACAGAAAATAATCCATAGACATTTTTTTTTAATATTAACAGAGGTCAGTGGCTCCAATCTCTTTCCGAAAGGAAGAATGGACAATATCTCACACCTTAAATTCACACCCTCGTTACGCCGTAACCACCCGAAGCATAGCCAAAGTGTCCCCTCGGCCTCGTTCGTGAGCCCCGTAGGTGAACGCGCACACAATCATACTGCGCATGTAGTGATGCGCCGCTTTTGCGAGGTTGTTTGAAGCTGTAACTCTGTACAATATAATCCTCTGTGCCCTTGACTTGGGGAGTAAGCTGGTGAATGTGAGACGAGAGGAAGTTACAAAAAGTGTTCGGGCGAGGCGAACGGAAGTCTTATAATGTAGTGATATGTCCTATTAGTACCTCTTTGCTAATAGCATAGAGTTTTAGAACGACGATGTATAAATGAGTAATATTATGTAGGTATAATTAATCAAAGGTCGAAATAAAACTTCAATTCAGTCCCTATTCAATCAATCAATCAATTATACTTTATTTTACACCAAAAAGTAAACAAACAGGAAATACAGAAGGTACAAAAAAAGGCGGTCTTATCGCTACAAAAGCGATTTCTTCCAAACAACCTTAGGGTAGTGGAGAAAGGTAAAATAATATTGGTAGGCGGTGTAGATTACAAAACAAACTTTGAAATACTACTAGACACAAAATAGGTATGTTAACAACTTACGTGACAATTGTAAATTAAAATGACAATTCAGGGTACATTGCTGGTTATGGTTACCGATGACGGAATGACGCTAAACATGCAGTACCTAGTAGGTAATGTGTCAATAACATACTCAGCAAAGTACACAGAATTGTAATTGTAAATAATAATAATATAATAATAACGCTCACAGGCACATACATTGTAATGATCCCAAACTAGCACTAAAGGCTTTTATTATGGAAACCATACAACAACGGCACGAACATATAACATCCATGACCGAACCGGGATTCGAACCCAGGACCCTGGTTTGGCAGTCCGGCGTGGTAACCATTACACCAACCGGGTCGTCAATTACAATTGTCACGTTTGTTAAATAGGGTCCGGATATCAGGTCACATGAACAAAAGATTTCTATTGTTCTCCTTAATAGCGGGATCTGAGAAGTTAAACAAACGAAATAATGCTGCTTTGAAAAATATCAAAAACCGTCAAAACAATCAGGCCAATGGCACTTGGAAACCCTAACTTCAGACGAACAAACTGAACCACTAAAAAACAAAACTAAAAAACTTAAAAAAACGTATAATACGCTGTACATCGGTGTTTCTACCTTGAAGCGTCAATGTACTCGGAATATTGATGTTTTCCTTCACAAAATACGAGCGGCTTTAGCCAACTTTTGCTCGTTAACTGTAGTCTGTAAGCCGGTAAATCAGCCGCTTAACAAAGTTTTAACCGTACAACCATATTAAAGCTGCACATAGTCAAAGCCGCTTTAAAAGCTTTAGTGTAAGAAGCATAATATACAAGAGTGAATTTCAGTTTAGCGAGAGTTCGGTTTCAGAGCGGTCGTCGCTGTTCCTTAGGAAAGTTTGGTTCGAAATTTAAAAAGTTTTGAAAGAGGGGCTTGTTACGAGCAGCGTGCGTTCGGAAGTTTCATAAAATTGTGTTAGGTACAAAGTGAAAGTTTCGTTTTTGGTCTAGATTTAGTTTTGTGCAGAAAATAACGATGAGCTAAAGTTAGACTATTTTAGTTTTATAAGTTGGTGTACCTATTAATTTCAATAAATGTTGAGCGTAAGTATATTTTTTTTACGTTCATAGACATAGACATAGACTTGGTATCGTTGTTCATAGATAATATTTTTTGGTCCCATAGTAAAAATTGTTTAGGTGCGTATAGTACAGTCAGCATCAGAGAAACCTGATCTTCGGAATCTTAATCTGCTTAAGCGCAGGTGGTCCGATTTCTCTGATGCTGTCCGTATGTTAACGTCTTGTATGTACCTATAAAATATGCATTTTTAAATAAACAATTGTTAATTTAATTTACATTTTAAGTTTTGATTATTTCCTTTAGCTTAGACTATTTATGCACTTTATTCACACTTCGTTTGACGCTTGTATGTATCACCGTTTTTACTATTAAGCAGAAAACATTGAGAAAAACACCTTTCTTTTATAATTTTTGTTTTTATTGTTTGTTAGCGAATAATAGGTAACTAACTCATATTCTGTGATAATTTCTACCGTCCGTCTAGCTATTTTATGAAAAAAATACAGTCCTTTAACAGTACGACTGACGGACGGACGGACAGCGTAGGCCTATGAATATCATTCCTTTGAGTACGGAAGCCTAAAAAGTACATACTTAAGTACTTTGTCTCTTAAGGGTATATTACCGTTGGCTTGCTCCATACAAACGTAGTCTGGTTATATTTTCAATACTAACCAATTAATATCAATTAAATTTTTCAGAAACAATCTTAAAACCAATTTCTATGTTTGTATGATGTCAGATTTTCGTTAAAATAAAGTTCTAAAGTTACAGTGCCTCAAAGAATTCCATACAAATCTTAAATTAATCCTAGCATTATAAAACTGTATATTTTAACGAAAATCGGACTTCATACGAACATAGAGATTAGTTTCTAGATTGTTTCTCAAAAATTGCATTGACTTTAATTGGATAGTATTGAAAATATCACCAGACTACGTTTGTATGCAGCGCGCATTTGCGCTCTCGGAATAAAATTATCTTAATCGTTTTACACTAACTTCCATGGGAATAAAAGTTTATAAAATTAGTTACAATTCTACTATTCAGTTGCTACTTCCAAGTTTGAACAACGTTGGTGGTGATCATAGCCACCGTGTTTGTAAACGACCACAAACATTAAAAGCTACTGTTATTTTATAGGTTCTCGTAAATCTTCTGTCTATGTTATTGCCCCATCAATATGTGGATTCATGGTGTGGCTAGATCCTGTATATTTTCATTGAATGATGCAATGAGGGATTTTCCGAAAGCAATTTTTTTCTATTTTCTAATAGGCTTCTATTAATGAAATAGGCTGATAGAAAGCCCCCCTTTATCCTCCATGCATGCGTGTCTGGAGCCAGCTCCCTGCATAAACAAACTGACATAAGTTCAAAAAAAGATGCATACTTAGGTATATTAATCCCTGTTAAAAACCTGCTACGATTTCTAACTGCTGTAGGGATTAAGAGAATATTATTCCGAGAGCGAAAATGCGCGCTGCATACAAACGTACTATGAAAATGGTGTACTATGGTGATATTTTCAATACTAACCAATTAAAGACAATGAAACTTTGCAGAAACAATCTAGAAACAAATTTCTATGTTTCTATAGAGTCAGATTTTCGTTTTAATATACAGTTTCAATGCTAGGATTAATTTAAGATTTGTATGGAAATCTTTGAGGCACTGTAACTTGAAAACTATACATTTTAACGAAAATCTGACTCCATACAAGGATAGAAATTAGTTTCTAGATTGTTTCCGCAAAATTTCATTGACTTTAATTGGTTAGTATTGAAAATATCACCATAGTACGTTTGTATGGAGCGCGCTCCGAATAGACAGGGCGTTCACAAAAAATCTGTGATGGTCGCTCGGTCGATGGTCCCTCGTCGATTCACTCGATAATAATAATAATAGGTATATTAATCCGTCGTCCCCCCAGAACGTTTTTTGCGAATTTTCCTACAGAATACGCTAAGTTTACAATTATTATTTGTAAAGAAGAAATAAGGATATAGATTTGACAGTGCAGTTTCTCTAAAAGAACTGTAAATATTATGTAAGTTTTATGGGCACACCGTAATTTTTACTTGATGTTTTGTGTGCTATTTTTGAGTCACACATCACATAGAAAGATAGATCAGGGGGGTTATTGTGTAACTATACCCGATTCAATCGGTATTAAATCGACACGGTGTTTTAGCAGTTCTTGGCCATTTTGCTTCTTAGTATTTAGTTAATTTATCTCAGATAATGAACACGATGATCACAGAAACAAAATATTATTTAAAAATTGGCTAGTACAGTCATAAAACGTTATCGATTTTGTAAACGATATAATCGGAAGCTTACACAATAGCCCTACAGTCATCATAAATAACAATATTAAAGAGATATTGCATCTTTCTACCGCTGATTTGACTTTTAAAAATCGCTCTCCTGAAGTATGATTTTTGAAAGTCAAATGAGCAGTAAAAAGATGCATATCTCCATAGTAATTTTGACATTTTCAACTGCTAAGCTCAGCGAATGAGTTTCACAAATCGCTCTCCTGGGATTCGATTTTTGAATGTCAGTGGTCATTCGTGAGTTTGAACGGTTTTTAAATCTCAACCTATAAGCCTTCTCATGCATTATATTGCTGACTTGACTTTCAAAAATCGCACTCCTGAAGTATGATTTTTGAAAGTCAAATCATCAGTAGAAAGATACGTATCTCCATAGTAATTTTGACATTTTCAACTGCTGTGCTCACCGAATGAGATTCAAAAATCGCACTCTTGAAGTATGATTTTTGAAAGTCAAATTATCAGTAGAAAGATGCGTATCTCCATAGTAATTTTGACATTTTCAACTGCTGAGCTCACCGAATGAGATTCAAAAATCACTCTCCTGATCGTAAACTCCGATCAAGCTTCGTTCAAGTGTAAAATTGTGATGATGTATCGACTCAGTTGTTACTAGACAGAGAGTATAAAAAGTTAAATAGACGAAAATAATAAAATATTCTCAGAGGATGTCTCGGATGAATTACGCCAAAAGGGACGGTTTTACTGCTTATGAATATTGACGAAACATTTCTGTCTGGTTATGTACCTGTATTAACATAATTGATGCTGTTTTGTTTGTTTTCAGAAGGCAACGATTAAAGTGATTGTAATGTTTTTAATGCTGATGATTGTACATCAGCCCAGCCATTGATTAAGCCCCCCAAGCAGTAGGTTGTAGCCTTATTAGCAGATTTTTTAATCTAAACTATTATAAAACTGTAACTGAAGTGTGTCTGTACATTGAAGATATTTACAAAAAAAAGATGACGATACGGTTTTCAGGTAAGTATCCCTGACTCGAAATCTACCTTTTTTAGAAATATTGTCTGTCTGTTTGTCTGTTTGTTTGTGTGTTTGTTTGTGTATTTGTTTGTTTGTTTGTTTGTTTGTTCGCGCATCACACAAAAACTACTGAACCGATTTTGATGAAACTTTTTTTGTTTAATAGCTTATCGTCGCGGGTAAACACTAGTAATAAGAATAAAGATACACAAACGGACAATGAAATACAAGTTTAGTTTACGATTTTTTAATTAGCAGATTTTTTTTCCGTGTTTCCTGAGATAGGCTCCATGGTGAATGTTGTTTAGTGTGATAGTCTGAAATCACTATATGTCTGCGGAGGACTGTCCCTGTTATTTGGTTTCACAATGCACTTTGCTAGTGGTGTCATAAGGAAACCAACAATCAATAACACTAGTGTACAATATGAGTGAGTATAATTTGATAGTTTACGAGGAAGGATAACAAGCAAATGTTTGCGCGGCGCAGTGCGTAGTTGAGTAATGGTTTCATAAAGTTAAGTGGTTCCGTTTTTTCCTTATATAATATCTATAAAAGTCACTTCGCCATAATGTTGCATTGTGAAGTAAAGTATGTTTATTTATTTTCACAAATACATGAATGGAGGAGTAAGAAGAAGAGAGGGAAAAAATAATAATTTGAAAATAGGGAACTTGCTTCAACTACCTATATTTTTATTGGTTAATATTTTGTTTGTTTTCCTTACTTATATAAATATTTTATGAATAAATTGAGTTGTTAAATTGCTTCCATTATATAAGTTGGACTGTGGACCTGTTGGACGAACCGAACAGGTGGAGTCTATAATACTTATATCATTATCTATCAATCTATCTATTCTCTTTTCTACAGGGTGTTAAGTAGAACGATGTACATATTACGATGTAAATATAACATAACATGAATATTATTTATATAGTGTTTGTTCACAGACTTAAAATAAGAACCAGACGTAATCTTTTCTAATCATGAGTGAAGCACCCATTTCTTTTGTGTGCGTGCTGTCACGCGGTACATAAGGTGGCGGGTTGTAGCACCTGCGCCTAGAGCTATAGTGCATCTGTGTGAGTGTAGGTCCCTTGTAGAACAAACGAGATTGTATTACCTTGCATGCTTCACATATTTTTAGTGCAATATTCGGTTCGTATTTCTTTCAAGTCCGTGATAGTGTTATGGCTAGTGTCATATTTAAGTTATTATCAAAAGTTAGTTTTTTCGTTTATTACGGGAATTGGTGCGGTTAGAGGTCCATAACATACCAGTTAGTGCTCTAATCATCTTTATTTTAGTTTTAAATCAGTCCTAAGTACACAGTCGATCATCGAAATAAGTTTAAACAATAATTCAGTTGGCAGTCATGTACAAATCTTGATTTAAACTTGTCACACAAATTATTTTCATCATGAAAATTTTGGTGCCCTCAATTAGATCTGTAAATATCTACATCGCTCTACCTCTCACCCTTTATAGTGTACCTAGGCTGTAACGTCAAAAACATAATGTGATCTCTAGCGGTTGCGATCCAAATAGACACCACACGATAAATTATATTCATCGCGTTTTGGTGTAGCTTTTTACATTGCGATTTCTTGAAAATTTACTTATCGAAATTATGATTTTACTAGTGTTTACCCGCAACTTTGTCCGCATAAATTATATACCAGATTTTAAGTCAGATCATAAGCTATTAAACAAAAAAAGTTTCATCAAAATCGGCCATGTAGTTTTTGCGTGATGCGCGAACAAACATACAAACGGACAAACAGACAGACAAAATTTCTAAAAAGGTTGATTTCGAGTCAGGGATACCTAAAAATCATATCGTAATCTTTTTTTGTAAATATCTTCAATGTACAGACACACTTCAGTTACAGTTTTATAATAGCATAGATTGTTTTCTCAATACGAGTAATCTTCACTTTCAGCTGGATTCGAAAAAAAATTAGACCTACTTAAGTCCCCTAGACGAAATTGTACCTCCTAGGCAGTCTAGGCACGCATGTTCCTGAACAATAGGTTTGAAATAAGCTTTCTTATACCCACGACTTAATTTAACTTCATACGTTGCCCCTGTCCGTCGTTTGAGTGATATACTCAATTGGTCTAAGTGGAGTAAACGATGATTAATTTTACTTATAAAAGGGATGGGCAGTAAATTAATGGTTTTTGGCATGATTATGGAGTTTTTTTGCCGTGTAGTGGCTAGCTGGCGTAGCAGGTTGCTACGAGGGTGGATTTGGGGTCTTAAAACGTAGTTATTAAGCTCAGAATAGAGTTCAAACCATAAGGAACATACTTGTACATGGTCTAACTCTTTGATAAAGTTATACTTATGTCAAGATTGACAGTCGAAGATACGAAAGCGTCGAAAAAAATTGGAACCAGTACTGGTTCCAAAACCCTATACATATACACGCACACATACATAATTTGTATGGCGCCTCACGCACACCAACCTATGAAACTTGGCCCCTTTTGTTTTATACGGTATTACCGTGAGGCTCATTCTAGACATACTTTTTCCAAGGTCTAACTTAATAATGCTGACGGTTTTTTAAAAGGATAATCAGACCATAAAATTGACCTACTTTCTCGTGGAACAAACAGAAATGGAGAAAAAATAATCAGCTGTTCCATACCAAAGCTTCGGTCACACGGGGCGGTTCTGCGGGAAATATCTCCGAACCCGCGAAGATTTTTGTGTGTTTTGTAGTGTATGGTGTGGTGGTTGGAGTTATTATGCCATGCCACAGAGAAATAAGCGCGGGTTCAGAGATATTAGCTTCCCGCAGGTCCGCACCCGGACCGCTGTCCCGCAGAACCGCCTCTGTGTGACCGAAGCTTTAACCACAGATTAATAATACGTTACTTCGTAAACTAAACTGCAAAATTTCCCGACCCGTGCGACAGCGGTTCTTTTTCGATTTCTATGTTGGTCCATAGTAATTTAAGTTGTTCAGTTTGGTGGTCTGAAGCACCCTCGCAGAAGTCTAGGAGTGTGAAAAATCGTTTTCAAATAACTCATCACATCATTATCATAAACTATTTTCTTGTTACAGAAAAAAGTCACAATGAGCTCACAATATCGACGTGAAGTTACTTGAAGTGGTAAGTGCCATTTTTTTCCTATTTATTTCTTTCATCAGAAACCATGTTTAAATTATTAAGTACTCTGTTTTATTTAGCTTCATGAATCTAAAATTATATTCCGCGAATCGTGAATAATTACCTATTTTATAACGGGGTTTTTACAGAGTTTTTGATATAGATTAGAATTTTAATTAATTTAAATGCAATTAGGTACTTTAGTTAATGCAAGTAGGTACGGTACCTAGGTAGGTACTCATCATTCTTCGTTTCTACTCTGTGCTAATAGTAATAATTACTATTAGCACAGAGTAGAAACGAAGAATGATTATACCTAGTACTCTGTGGTTTCTAATGAGGAATTTTCTGCTAGCTATTAAAACTTTAAATTTACCGTGATAGATGGCGTTCACGTGAGTTGTATGAGAAATACCTATTCCAACTTCCTTGTTGGATGCAATACCTGTACCAGCTTCCTGGATGCGAAGACAGAAAGATAAAAATCACGCATCCGTTGACGAAGTAGGTATAAGTACCTATATCTGTTAATATTTTTCTGCTTACTTAAAAACACGAATTTTCAATATTTTATTTGTTCATTTACTATCTGTAAGTGCACATTCATCTTGCGTCAACGTCTCTATCTAGCCTAGGGTATTCCAAACTTCTTGATCTAGCTATTAGGAAGTTTTTTTTTCTTTGCTAATGGCTTTTAAAAGTAAGTTTATGGCCTTCTTCAAAAAGCACCTTGCCAAGCACGTATCCCGATATTTAATTTTCAGGGGGTTTCAAAGAAAAACAATGAAAAAGTAAGTGCTATAATCACTTTTCCATTTCCATCTATCCATTTAATTCCATCACTTTTCCATTCCTCTGGATACGTTCCTGTACCTTGCATAACACTTTTATGTCAAAGACTACAAGAACATGGCCCTGGTTGCACGCTACTGTGTTCTCCTTCCCCTGGATCCATGGCTGTGCGCAATGCCAGCGCCGCGGTCCCGCTGGGCTTCAATCCTCAAATGAAACAGCCCCCGACAGCGCTCGCTAATTTCTTATCGATGTGTAATTTATATTCGTTATCTCTTCTTGGAAGCCGTGAGCATTCGAGGATTTTAGTATTTCTATTATATTTCTACTATTTCTACTCATAATATTATAAATGTCAAAGTTTGTGACGGTTAGGATGTTTGTGGCTCAATCACGCATAAATGACTGAGCGGTTTTGGATGAAATTTGGCACACTCATAGAATATGTTCTGGATTGATACGTAGGATACTATCCACGCAGACGGAGTCGCCGGCAACTGCTAGTTGTCTAAAGTCGCAATTCACTACCTATCATATTGGACAGAACTCTTAAATTCTCGAAAAAGTGTCCTACACAAACCTAACGTGTATAGTAATATAATCATTGAAAATGCTGAAATTCTTTTTCATTTTGCTTGCGTAGTTTTTACCCCATCGCGGCAAAGCGTGAACCGCGCGCGCTCGCGTGCGTGTCGTCGTTCATTCAGACAAAGACTGTCGCGTAATTAAGTCTCTTTATAAGTTTTAAGTCTTTTTTGGTTCGGACACTTTGAGCGCGGACCCTTCGACCAGTAGGAGTCAATGCATAGGATACTCATTTAAAGTCCACGCAGATAGAGCCGTTCTCGTGAGATTATGAATGTAAATAGGTATAGGTTACCTATAATTTATACTCCTATTTATAGTAGATTACACACCGAGGGCAGGAAAGTAAGAAAGGTCTCAGATCTTATGGGATCTGAGGCTTTCTTATTTACTGCTACTAGACCTCGGTCTAGTATACTATTTTTCTCCTCAACGGAGGTGGAAAGCAGCAACTTCGTTTAGCACAGCCGGACGAAAATTGAAGCTTTCCGTCTGTAGGGGAGAAAAATTTATATTCTCACGAGAAATAAAAAAATCGGCAAAGAAATGCAAAGCTTTATACAAAATATAAAACTTTCCATTTCTTTGCTGACATTCGAATAAGCAGCTGAAGCAAATTAGCAATAAACCAAGTTTCAATCTACTCGTCAGAGATATCCAAATATCACTGTTGCTATCAACTACTTAAGATCTAAAATCGTTTAAACAAAAGCTCCCAAAAAGCCATAACTTCTTAGAATCAATTTTATTCCATGTTGAGTAAAAAGTAGCTGTTCAAGAAGAAACGAATAGATCAAAGAGATCTTCGGTCCCTGATTTGTTCGTTCGTATGGAAATGTTCTCGCCGCATGATTTCAATCATTGCCTTTTATGTGGGAAGGATTGTACTGTCAGCAAAAACATTACACACATACACACAATACATGCATACATTATTCAAAGATAGGTGTATGGATACATACATGTATTTTCAAGTGAAACTTTTTATGGGAGGTTTTTGAAATACGGTTCCGCAACCTTTTCGTGTAACGGAAGTTCGAAATTTAAACTTGACAGCTGCGGAAGTTTCACTTCTATCGTGTGTCTTTACGACAGGTAACATTTTTCACACGTTCTTCTAAGACGAAAGCAGAAAGCCTCTCTCAAAAATTTATCTAATAAGTACTGAAAAATGTAAGTATGTATAGTTAGTTAGGTAAGTATGTATTATGTTTAAGTATGTATAGTTATTTTTATATGTATATATATATATATTTTATTAACGCTACATCTACATATAGTTTTATCATTTGATTTTGTGCTGTACCACACTTTAGAACTGTCTCTGTTGCGGGTCTGCTGGAAGAAATCTCTTTAGAGATAAGCTCGCCCTTTGTACATGTCTACTATAATTGTTATTTCTGTATTATTGTGTGTACAATAAAGTGTTAAATAAGAAATTATAATAATAAGAAAAATGTAGAGTTATTTCGTCATTTCGATTTTTTACCGGCACTAAGGAAAATGTGACCACTAAAGTTATTTAGGCTTTTTATGCAATGACCAAACCCTATCTTGGTCAAGTCCTACACGCTCTTGGCGGGTTTTTAGGTATTGGTATACACACATCATATAAAAAAGTATGTAAAATATATAAATAAAAAATAAAAGGCGGATAGCACTCTAGGAGTAAATATTATTTTCTTTGCTGTAGGTGCCCCAAATCTGTACCTTTTTTTTGGGACGTCAAATGTGATTTTTTCTATAACATAATCGATAACTGAAAACCGATACACGATGACAATACATAATCATGCAAGTGATTACAAGTAGAGCTAAGCTGAAGGACACCGATGACAGTGACTTATTGGATGTTTGTCCAGAAACAATCATGATAGAGTGTCTAATAGCTGTCCACGTGCGTTGGTCATGTTAGCTTGATTCAAATGCATGAGACAACCATTTTTAAGGGGTGGTTCAGATCATCAAACTGAACAACTTTTACTAAGGGAGCAAACATGAAAATGAAAAAAAAACAGCTGTTCCAAACTGTTATATTGTTTTTTATTTTATTTACTTATAACGGAATTTTGCAAGTGCGTTAGCACTGCATTTCCTCCAGTGTCAAGTAGTTTATGGGAGTGTCTATCGCAATATTAGGGATTGTTTTTGATCAAGAACAAGAAGAGATTGAGGATTTCGGAGCCTCGTGGCAGTCAAAAACGCGACGCGCGAACACCACGCGAGACAAGTGCTCGGGTCAGAACCTGCAACGTGACTCGTATATTGTCTTAACCATAAGGTCTTAACGAATTAAACGTCAACCTTAATACCTATCCTATAAGTTATTCAGAGACTGGTCCCATATATTTTCCAAAGTACCTCATGCTGATAAAACTCCTGAGGCGTACACTAGAGATTTCTCAGCGAGGCATAAGCGAAACGCAATTATAATGAGGATAGTTACGTTAAGACGATTTCAAAGCTAAGTCAAGCATGAAGGATCGGTAGAGTGAAAAATCTGTAGTCTTATAGAAATGAAGAGGCAAGATTTTCAACGTAGGTACTTGATTATAAAAAATTTAAGAGGACGAAATACTTTAAAAAAAAATCCAATCTCTTGTTCTTTACGTTTCAGCATGAGTTACGTCGAATGTCAATCACTCACTCACTCGCTCTAGTAGAAAGATTAGCCAGTCAGCAAATGGTCGTATCGAGGCTGATTGCCCAGGGTGGCACAACAAACTTGGGGTTTGTTGGGAGGCTTTTCCTTGCACTCCAATGCAATTCATCTATACAAAAGAGTTCCGTGACTTACTGACTGACCAACAGACAACGCACAGCCTTAACCGCTAAAGATAGAAACATGACATGTCTTTGGAATATATTATATTCTACAGAGGATGTAGGGGTGTACTAAGAAATCACAAATAAATCTTCTATTTGATTGTAATTTCGTATTTTAAATTTTGTTATCCTTCTTCTATCGAGTTGATGGCGTATCATTTTATATTTTTTGATCCTAGTATTAGAATAATTAGAATAAGTTTGTTTTGTTATTAATTAAAAATTTAACAATAGAAACTTATTTTTTAAGGGGCTACCTGCCGTTTTGGGTAATTTTGTAACCATTTTATTCATTAACTATGGCACTTTTTGAGCTGAAATTTAAACTGAACCATCTACAGGATATGAGAAGTGATGTGGTTTTTCTAGAAATCGATTTTAATGAAAAAAACCGAAGAAAAGGGACTTTAAAGTCACCCCTTTTTTTCCAGTTGTAACCATTTTTCTCTTACATTTTTAATCGGAACAAAATGAAAATTTACTATATTGTTCACAATACAATTTAGAATGATGTGGTTTTTTACTTTTTCCAAAATTAATAAAAAATCATCGAATTTTTCAAAGAAAACAGCTAAATTCTGACCGGAGCCACGCGCTCTTTCTCATCGATTTGTATGGAGAGTGAGTGAGAGGAGAGTGGTCCACGGCAGATACGCCTTAAAACTGTAGCGAGAGGCGCCCGGACCCGAATGCTTTCTCGCTCGCACACATCTAGCTGCCCTTGTCACGCGCCCTCTCCATCGTTTTGCACGCGGCACGAGCTTCGAGGATCGTATATAAAGGTGCGTTCATACGCGTGCCGCGCAGCCCGGCAAGCTTAGGCAATTCGCTTTACATTGCGGCTTCTATAAAGTTAGGTAGTAACAATCACTTTACAGACGAGTCGATGTACAGCGAATTGCCTAAGCTTGCCGGGCTGCACGGCGTGCATGTAAACCCAGCATAAGACCCGACGCGGCCAGCGAATGTCACTTAGCTAGGCGGCTTCGCCTGAGAGATAGCCACTACAGTCCTCAGGTGCTTGCCAGGTCGAGGATCGAGATAGCCACGCAGTCCGTTCCAAAACCTAAGTCTTCTAAGCAGAAGAGTGAGATAGCCACGCAGTCCACTCTGATGCATAGCTAGGAATGTTTGTATGTGTATGATGTACCAATATTGTATGCTCATCAATAAATAGTTAAACCATCATCCTCTTTCACTCAGCCACCCTACAAAACTTATTTTTTAAATAATCCTTGTTTGGGTATTAGTTATCCTATTATGTTCGTGTGTACTGTATAACTGTAGGTATGTATTTGTGGATAAATACGTCACTTTACAGTAACAAAGCACCCTAGTTATATTAAGAGGGTATCGTGCTTCAGACCATCAAACTGAACAACTTTCACTATGGAGCCAAAGTCGAAATCGCGAAAAAAAATCAACTGTTTCGACTATTCGACTGGACTCGACTCAAATTTGAGTCGAGTCCAGTCGAATAGTCGAAACAGTTGATTTTTTTTCGCGATTTTGTTACTGTAAAGTGACGTATTTATCCACAAATACATACATGTATGTGACAGCAGATTTTTACATTTTTTCTCGATATTAGCTCCACAGTGAAAGTTTTTCAGATTTATTATCTGAAGCACTTCCTTAAGTACCTATTACTAGGGTGTTTTGTTCCACCCTGTATAATGAAACACGTGCAGGCGACCTGTCCGTGACAACTGGACAAGTATATAATTATAGTCTAAGCCTGAGGCGATAAAACCCCCTTATATAATCAATAACAATACATGAGGTCAACTCCAGTCCAAGGATAGATACCGTGACACTTTTCCTTCTTTATTCATCACTACATACAGGGTGTAAGGGACAGCCCTCCGCAAACTAAAATGGTGAACTCAGACCATCAAACTGAACAACTTTCACTATGGAGCCTACCTCAGGAAACGCGAAAAAAAATCAGCTGTCCCATACATTTCAGTTGGGTAGGCACGGCAGTTTTGTATGGGACAGCTGATTTTTTTTCGCGTTTCCTGAGGTAGGCTCCATAGTGAAAGTTGTTCAGTTTGATGGTCTGAGTTCACCGTTTCAGTTTGCGGAGGGCTGTCCCTTACACCCTGTAGTATAAAACAAAGTCGCTTCCCGCTGTCTGTCTGTCGTATGCTTAGATCTTTAAAACTACGCAACGAATTTTGATACGATTTTTTTTAACAGATAAAGTGATTCAAGAGGAAGGTTTGGTTTGAAGAAATGCACATAGCATTGCACCCGTACGAAGCCGGGGCGGGTCGCTAGTGTAGTAATAAAAATCAATTTGAATTGCAGACAAGAATGCAGGAGTGCAATTTTTCAACAACTTTTTCAACAGCTGAGCTCACCGAATGAGATTCAAAAATCGCACTCCAGAAGGGTTACTTACCTACATGTGGATTTCACCACACTTGGCCGCGTCGCCAAACTCATTTCATTTCATTTCACACGGTTTAGTGTGGGTCGAAGCGAGCTTAGCTTGAAATTTGTGTCTTTTGCATACGATGCGAAACTGGGAGTTATATTAGGAGGATTTGGCTTTTGACCGCTACTGCAACCACTGGTTTAAATGAAATTAATGTTCTACTTGTCAATTAATCTAGATTATAAACTATCTTCATGTCAATGGTATTCGAATTCATCAGGCTGTTTTAGCGTCTAACATCCAAAGATTCGTTTATTTACGGTTGGATGTACAGGTTGAATTTGATATACTTAATTAGCATCCTTTTAAACTAAGAGTCTAACCATCAATCTGAATAACTTTTACTATGGCAGCAAACCGATCGGACAAGAAAAAAATCTGCTGTTCCATGCTAAACTGCAATTTCTACTCGGATCAACTGTATGAAATAGCAGATTTTTTATCTTGATACTATCGGTTTGCTCCCATAGTAAAAGTTATTCAGTTTGATGGGTAGACTCTTAGTTTAAAAGGATG
This sequence comes from Agonopterix heracliana, assembly GCA_963693445.1. Taxonomy (NCBI): domain Eukaryota; kingdom Metazoa; phylum Arthropoda; class Insecta; order Lepidoptera; family Depressariidae; genus Agonopterix; species Agonopterix heracliana. Next base: position 3,973,522 of record OY856308.1, read on the forward strand.
CTAATGATATCAATTTCACCCTGTATACTGTATTACCTTTTTTACCCGACTGCTGTGCCCGAAGTTAGGGTAATGTTTCACATTCCGGTTTTATTTGCTCAAACAAAATTCTATAACTAGACTAGAGCTTGTATTTCTCTTTTCAGTTAATTCTTTTTACTTACGCAGTTAGATTTTTTGTTTATACACAACACATTTTGTTTAAAATTAATTGAATAGAAAACTTTATTTCCGACCAACAGAGATCACAATTTTGTTAGTAACAAGTTAGTAGGTAAGGTAATACATGAAAGCGATCGCATATTGATAAATCGTCATAAAATTGCATTGATTATGAAAGCAATTGATGGTTATAAAGTTAATAGGTAGCATATTATATTGATCTAGCTAATTGGATCACCTATTTTATTTACCTACGGATTACAGTATAACGTTCAAATAACTTTCATATAAAAATTGTGTACGTGTGTCAAATTGTGTATTAAAAAATTTGTTCAATGATGTGTAATAACTAATAACTAACATAGTTTTAAGTCATTAATGTATCCAATAACAGCACTAACAACACTATGAACATTGTCTGAAATTTTTTTTTTTTTTTTTTTTTTTTTTACATATAACAATTATTATATTATGTTGTTTCTTTCCAGATCAATAAATTCAGAGGCGTATTTCCACCATGCCATCTCCGGACATACGAAAGCATTGTAAGTATTTTACCTTAACATATTACCAAAGTAAATTATACAGGGAGTTAGGGTAAATAGTTGCATTACTTTAAGACGTAATAGTAGGTGGAAATACATCGGAGGCATCTTTTATTTTTCATTTTACGACTAGATTTATACCATTTACCGAAACTAAAGTCATACCTCAGTATTTTTGGATATTTCATCTAGTGCAATCATCAACTGAATACACGATTGGAATTACTTCACTCGATAGAAAATCGTCACAAAGATGACGTATTTTCATGCATTTTTAAACATTTTTCTCGGTTTAGAAGAACTTAAAATAGTTTCCGATTGTTGGTATTTATACTCACATATTCACCATTAGTTTAACTAGTGCAATCATAAATAAAATCTAGGAAAAGTACTTTGGTTAGTTGTTTTTAATCGAAAATACGGCTCACGCACACACTTTTCGGAGCGCTCGGCAATCGCGTTTCTCATAGAAAATATTCGTCTGGACCTATGGCCCCTTAAGGGCTCATTATACCCATGATACTGAACAGTGAACAAACCCTAAGAAAAAATCTACTTTTCGTGCAAACGTTCGATCAGCTGATTACATTTAGTATGAACAGTCCCAACATTTTTTTTCGAATTTCCTATAGGTTCCTTAGGGAAAGTTGTCCAGTATCATGGGTACAATCACCCTTTAAAGTAATGCAACTTTTAACCCTAAAACCCTGTAAGTATAACAAACATAGACTCTAAGATCATTATTCGCCTACATAGGAACATTTAAGAAACTTTGTTCATCCAGGACAATCATCATCTGGATGTCGTTGTCTACTGTTGAACATGCACATTATTAGAAAGAGTGTGGTACAGTAGTACCAGGTTTATAAGGCTTCCCGATGTACCTGCGCAGTTGACAAATTTTAATAGCGCGCGAAATTATATTGACCAATCAGGATGTGCCACCTTCAATCCGTTTACGCTATTGGCTAATTTGTTTTCGCTGCTATCCAACTTTGCACTCTTTGATTACTAATTGACTTCGGGTTTTGTCGGGGACTCGGGCCTGCTCTGCGCAAACGAAGTTTAACGAACGGCCATATTTTCCCTGTCGTACTGTACTATATCGATTAGTACCCCTCGCCTCTTGGTAGAAAGCGTGGCAGAAAATAATAAGCAATGTCTTCTTGTTAGTTTTCCCCATTTGTATGAAGTGACAGCAAAGTGTTCAAGGTTGCCCAAGGGTGCCCAAGGCAAGCCATAAAACTCTGTATTCGGCCTTCTTTATCCAGTTGCAAGTCTATCTAGTCCAGGGTAATACGGCCAGCAATTAAAGGGACTTTTGAGCCAAGGTTGCTCAGTGTTTTTAGTTATGGTTTGACGAAGCTTACACCGATATATTTTGTGAATTGCTATTGACGAAGTTTGTAGCAGATATTGGGTTGATGAGGCCTCCCATGCATATACCACGACAATAAGACGTGCCATTTCTCTGACTTACGATGCGGAATCCAATTATCTGTTAATTTACCTTTGAATATATTAATTTAGTTTTATCGTTTCAGCACAACAAAAGTGTTATTTTCTATCTTTTCGTACAGAAAGTTTCCGTGCGAAACTTTTAGCTGGCTCCACCAGAGATGTGGATGCGATGTTGCTATAAGTTGTGTGCGGGGAAATAAATAATAATAATATTAATAATCAGATCACGCCATTTTCATAGCTTAGCGCAGTTCTGGTAAACAAGGGTTTAGCTAAGCAAGTTCTTTTTACTCAAGATAATTTTTTTCAGTTTTATCTAAGTAGATAAAAGTAAACAAAATACATAATACTTACCCAAGTAAGTATATTGAAAATTTAAAAAAAATAAAAATTTATTGCATATCAAAATTTCTTCTGTAATAATTGAATACCTACTATACTGAACACAATCAAAATGTAAACGTATAGTTACATTAATGAAAAATTGTGTAATGATAAATTTATGTAGGTATCTATTTGAAATATTATAGATACCTAATATGCATGTGAAATATTTAAATAATAATAGTGGGAGAAAACAGGTTAAAAAAAAGTTATTAAGGTGGTGCCAGAGTTTTCAATTTTATACAAAACTTTGTCGTAGTACACTCGTGGACGGTATTAATAAAAGTAATGTTTTATTAAATACAGGGTCCAACTTAATATGCTGACAGTTTTTTAAGAGGATGATCAGACCATCAAACTGAACAACTTTCTCTAAGGGACCAACATCGAAATCACGAAAAAGTAACAGCATGGTCCCATACATTTGGCTCGAGTATGTTTGCAGTTTTGTATGGAACGGCTGATTTTTTTTTTCGCGATTTCTTATGTTGGTGCGATAGAGATAGTTGTTCAGTTTGACGATCTGATCATCCCCTTAAAAAAGAAGGACCCTATAAAATAGCTTAAAATAGTTTTTTTTTGGGCTATAGCTATAGGTAACTAAGCTTAGCTACGCATCTTCACATCGCTCATCTACCTCGCATAGCTTTGGTAGATATAGTTCCATATAGCTTCTCTACGCATCCTCGCACATCTCTGGTGCCAGATGTAGGTAAACTTAGTTTCCCGAACGATCCCACTATCTTAATTTAGGCGTTATTCACTGTTATTGGCCGACATTTCATCACTTGTATCATGAATATGCTAACGACCTCACATAGGTTGAATAATAGACATGTTCATGTTGATTGCTCGTACCTACTACCAGTAGGGTTGTCACTCGCGTTCATCCGGTTTTTGAAAAGCCGAATTTACCTAGGATGAAAAATGTTGACCTTTTTTATTTCTATATTTAACTTTAATTTCTTGGATGCCCACGAAGCAGAACGAGGCACGGGATAGAGCTTAGAAGGCTGTAAAAGCTTGGAGGAGACCTTTGAAAGCATTAAAATTTCCAGCCTACAGCTTTTTCTTGCTAAAAACGTACCGTAATAGATTTATTTTGTCTTATTAGTTTATGCATAATACAAAAGAAATAAAAATAATAGGTATAACCATTTACTACATAATTAACTTTATGTATTGCTTACTATTATCTACTTACTATGCTTAAAATTTGTTGTTGGGCCTTACGAGTTAAATTTTTATGTAGTACTTATATTTAAGTAATTAATAAACTTAAGTTTTACTAAATCATATGTAATTTAAAAAAAGTCATTAGGAATTAGTTAAATTAAAGTTTAGAAAATAAGGCCTCTAAAAGGTTGTTATAGAAGATAGAAAACATTCGATCTTTTACAGTCAAACGTGTTTGTGTACATTATCAGTCGATCAACTCTCAAGGAGTAACCTTTTTTATGAAAAGAGGTCTGTCTCAGGACTCAGGGGCTGGGACGGTGTAAGACGACAATTGCAACTATAAACCTACGATATGAATCAATCTAGTAGCGTCATGTCATGGTAGTCGTGAAGACGTGTTATAGAATAAAATTAACAGAATAGTGTAGAAGTTAAAAAAAAATCGTAAAATAATCAAATACTTAGAATTTTTCTTTAATTTGATCAATTATAATAATATACCTAGTCTAGATTAGATTTAACCGAAACTTCAACACAAAAATTACAGCAGTATTTTTCCCGCAAAGGCAGCTAAAACCCGGACGTGACCGGATACGTGCTGACAACGCCGGATGCCGCAGCCCTACGGCCCGGTAATAGGCCCACAGGCTGCACGTAATTTGATTCTTATCTTAACTTTCATTGGTAACCCTCACCTTCCCTCTAGGTCAATGTTAATATTTGAGTGTATTGACCAGCCATTTAAATTATGTAGGTCACCTAATGTGCACTTGCCAAAAAATTTCAAGGCGATGGACGGAGCGAGGAAACTGAGTTTTATCAACCAATAAGATTGCATGAAATCTCGGAGCTGAGATTTAATGCAATCTTATTGGTTAATAAACCTCCGTTTCCCCGCTCCGCCAGCTTGCTCCGCATAAGTGGACAGGAACCCTTAGCCAGACGGAATGATGGCAGATGGACGAAAGCAAAGCATTGACGGAATGGCGGCCGTGCGAGGGGAGACGTTACAGTATCACCCATGCTTGCTTCTCCTTATCAGTTCGTATCAAACGACAGCTAAGTGATGGTTAGTTCCGAATTACAATCGTGCGGCCATGGTGCGCGAAAAGTAAACCTGCATTGGTAGCATGATGCCACCGTGATACAGCGCTATCACACCTTCGCTCTTTTTCTATCTGCGCGCGAACGAACGAGATAAAAGATGTGATACCAAGCTGTATCATGTGTAGCATGCTACGGCTTCTGGCCACAGATTGTTTCTCGATCCTTAAGGGGCTTACGTCCCGGAATTACCTGGGAAGGGGTCTCTTATTTTTCGTTCTTCTACAAGATTTATTACAAGTTACCGAAACGAAAAAAATACATACCTAGTATTATTGGCTAAAATTATTTGATAATTTTTATCTAGTGAAATCATAAATTGAATACACGATTGAATTACTTCACAAGAAAGAATTTCTTTTATAAATGTTAAAAAAATAACGCATGTAGTAGCATTATTATCTCAAACCAGAATAACTTGCTACAGTTTCGAAATTTCACTCACATGTTCACCATTCGTTTATCTAGTGAAATCATAAAAAAGTACTGTATTAGCTACTTCTTTTTAATCGAAAATACGGCACACGCACGCACTCTTGGAGGGCTGGGTAATCGCGTTGCTCATAGAAAATATTCGCCTGAACCCCCTTAAGAACCTTTTACCGTTCTGTTACAGAACCCTAAAACCAATCTGACAATGTAGACAAGCAACACAAAAAGTTATAAGTACCTTGTTGATGAGGATTCGCTGCTGGCACAGATTACAACTAAAAAAATAAAAAAAAGATGAGGTTTGATTGCTGGCTGAATATTGTTTCCGGAACAAAAGCTATTGTCTTCTTTAAGGCCTATTTTGAAGGCTCAAGATCCATTGTGAATACGAGAAAAATCATTTTTTAAGCGATGGATTGCTAAAGCTGTTTCGAGTACTGGAGACTGGCAGTCAGATCTGCATATCCCAAATAAAGCTAACTTTAAGATAATATACCCGTCGGGTGCGGGTGCTGCTGCTGCTGTTTACTGTTACCTATTAAGTATATAACCTGCAGAATTTTTTATGTCACCTAAAAATCTCTTTTGGTTTACGTGATGTAGTATTATTTAAAAAAAAAAAATTAAAAAAAAACATTGATTTCAGGATACAAGGTCCATAAGGTACAGGTATTTATCATGTCAACTCATGTATCTGGTAAATAAATAAATACAAATACAAATACAAATACAAATACAAATACAAATACAAATACAAATACAAATACAAATACAAATACAAATACAAATACAAATACAAATACAAATACAAATACAAATACAAATACAAATACAAATACAAATACAAATACAAATACAAATACAAATACAAATACAAATACAATACAATACAAACGAAGTTCCGTCCTTTTTTCATTAAAGTCATTGACATTTTTAAACAAAAGGTCCTGAAAACAAAATCTTTATCAGGTACCTTGTCAGATTTCCGTAAGAATTTTAAAATATAGTTTCAATGCCAGGATTAATTAATTTGAAGGAAATCTTTGAACCACGTTAACTTCGATAGGTACTATACATGAATCTAAATTATAAAGGATTAGCACTCCTCCTAACAAGCATTGATACTCGTACAAGAAAATTGGCAATGGCGTCGTCGATATTTCCAATTTTAGGTGTGTCCCTTTCTAACCAATGACGTTGTTACGAAAATGGAGGAGGAGGGAGCAACCACAGGAGAGGAGCTACAATTTTGTACGTTGGATTAGAAAGGGACAAACTTAAAGTCACAAAAAACAACGACGCGACGGAAAAAAACGATCCTTACCGACCACAAAGGAGTATTATCATGTTTCACGTCTTGTTAGGCAGTCTGCACTCCACTATAGAGGATTCCATACTTCTTGGTACTATAGAATAGGAATATCCTCTTAAATAATTCCAATGTAAAGGACATTCATACGCACAGGACCGGTCGTTGTGGCGATCCTTGTGGGAAGACTATGTCTAGCAGCAGATCTGAGATGATGATGATGAAACGACGTTTCGTTTATGACTACTTGCTATTCCACTTCTATTGAGTCTATGGCATATTGGCATTGAGTTTGGCTTGCCGTCGTGGTGAAGAGATTAGTCACCCATCACGTCTAGTATGATTTCTCTCCTGACTCAGTTTTTTTCCATACCACATGTAAATTAAATTAAATTAAAATTAAATTAAAAAGTATTTATTTGTCTCTTAAAACTATTACAAAACATAATTAATATAGCACTGTTTTAAAAATAGCATGGAGACAAAAAGGTAAAGGACTCAGTTTAACAGTCGGGGTTGCCGTCTGCCACTGCTATTCTGTCCCTCCCTTAAACATAAATAGATAAATAATAATACAATAAATTCTTAATAACTATAAACAAACATTCATTATTGGCACTATAGACGTAAAGTATTTTATAATATCATGTACAACTTTTAAAACAATTTTAGCCTACTATTATGATGTAAATTTAAGTAACTATAATCTAAATAATAAATAAGTAGGACACATAAAATGAAACATGGAAAAAACAACATTAATTTGGATGACTAGACCTACATAATCAATAAATAGGTACCACAACAACAACGAAAAAAAAAAAAAAAAAATTTAATTTAGAAAAGATGAAAAAATATACAATCACTTATACTTAAACAAAACAAAAAATAGCTTTATTTGTAGGTAACTAAGTACTTCCAACACAGGGACGTTGTATCATTTTCCTAGTTCCAACATCCTAGGGAGGGATGCCAGCCGCTACAATTTGCTGCTTCATTAGCCATTCTCTACATTTTGTACGGAATGTTGAGAGAGTAAATCTCAGCGCGTCTCTAACAGGTGGAGGGAGATCATTCCAGATTTTAGCAGCGGCATGTTTGAAGCAACCCATTGTACTAACAAGAGAGTAAACAGGAAGTACGAAAAGATACCCTCTATCCCTTAGGTTTCGTCGCCGAATTCTGCGAGTCAGCTTTTGGAAGAGATAGAGAGGAGACTGTGATTTGCATAGTGAGTGCAAGAAGCATGCATATTTTAGACTTCTCGTATTGTTCATGTTAAGTACTCTCCTATCGATTAAGTACGGGGTGATGTGGTCCCTCCTAGGTATGTTGTAGCAGAAACGCATACATGCGTTTTGTACGCGCTGTATGCACTTCTCGGTCTTTTTAAAAATACACGGACCGTACACTATATCACAGTAGTGAAGATGAGACAGTACAAGACTATTACATAGTTGAAGTCGGATGTCCGGTTTCACAAATGGGCGAAGCCTGTACAGCGTTTTTAAAGCTCCGAAACACTTTCCTACTTTTACTTGGACGTGCCGCTCAAATTTGAGGTTCTCGTCCATCATTAGGCCAAGGTTACGTACACAATCCTCGCTTGGTATAGCCGCGCCCTCAATACTCACAATGAAATTCAACTCCTTTATTAATCGCACTTGGTGTTGGGTACCAAAAGTGATATATATACTTTTTTTTGGGTTCAATAACAGCCCATGCCTTTTTGACCACTCTGCGATAGCACTGAGATCGCAATTTAAATCACGCACAGAAGAATTGACGTCCTCTGGCGTGGGAGGTGTATGGATGTAGATTTGTGTGTCGTCGGCATACAGGTGGTACCGCGAATTGGTTATTACGCTTACTATGCTGGCGGTGTATAAGGCAAAAAGGGTTGGTCCAAGAATAGAGCCCTGAATTACGCCTCTCGAAACCGGCAGTGGTTTAGAAGTTAGGGATACTCCCTTGCAGTCGACACATTGTACTATCTGGCTACGACCCGCGAAATACGATTCAAACCAACCACAAACAGTCTCTGAAAATCCGTAATACTCTAATTTGGTAATTAGCATAGGTATATTCACACAATCAAAAGCACGACTGAAGTCGAGCATTACAAGAAGGGTTGCCTGTCCTGCGTCAGCAGCAGTTAGAACATCGTCTGTAATGTGTAGTAAAGCGGATGTAGTACTGTGCCTCCGCCGAAAACCCGACTGCAAAGACGGCAAGATATTAGTTTCCTCCAAATAATCTGTAATTTGTAATAGCGCAGCCTTTTCAACGATCTTTGACAATGCAGGCAATATATTTATCGGTCTAAGGTCTCCAACATCCTCTACTTTAGTTTTTTTGGGGATTGGAATTACTTTGGCACATTTCCAGATATCTGCAAATACTCCGCCTAACAGAGACTTATTAATAATCGCTGATAATGCAGGCATAGAGTACGGTAATGTCAATTTAATCATGTGCATAGATATATCGTCTACACCTATTGAATTTGAGGCAGACGTGGTAACAATGCGATTAATTGTGGACTCTGTTACTTGAGTGAAATCAAAAACAGAACTGGAGTGTTTGCTCGATTGTAGCCTATTCAATTCGTTTCGATCAACCGGTATAATAGGGACACTGTTTAAAAAGTAGTCGTTCAGTGCGTCAGGATCCATTAAACTATCAGGTATCGAGTGACCTGCATCTGGTTTGACTATATTGTTAACGCGGCGCCACATAATGGACGGATTATTCGTATTATTATTAACAAATTTTGTGAAATATGCTTGCTTTTCACGGAATAAAGCCCGATTGTAATAATTACGTAGATCTCGATAGTGTTGCAGTGAAGAATCGGACTTTAAGATCTTCGCTCTATGACAAGCCTCATTCCGAACCGCTCTTATGTCTTTGAGAGTGTCAGTCATCCATGGGGCAGGGGGATGTCTGAATGTTCGGGTACGAACTGGAGCAAATGTGTCTATGAGGTCCAAAATGAGAAGATTAAACATGTTGACCATTTCATTAACATCAGCATACATCAGTACGAATTCCCATGGAGTAAATTTAGCGGCCTCTTTGATGGCATTTGCATAATCGGCTATAGGTCTGTATGTCACGGGACGCGGTTTCGGTTTTGGTATGCTTAATGGAAATTTAGAGACCACGAGCCCATGGTCACTCAAATCATCATTATGTAAAACTTTTAGTTGTGTTGCTTTAAGGTTGGCTCTTGTGAAGATGATATCAATAAGGGTTTGTGATGTGGGCGTTACTCGAGTTGGTATGTTAACAGTTAAATGCAGATTATAAGATTCGGTCAAAGAAGATAGGCAACGGGGCAATTTCACATGTCCATCACTACTGAGACAGTTAAGGTTAAGATCCCCCAGGAGAAACAAGACTTCATACCCCGGGGCGAAGACCGACAAAGACTCATTAAGACATTCGACAGCAGCACCAGGTGCTACAGTCTCCGGCCGGTATGACAAGCCGACGAGTATGTTGAATCGACTTACCTTAACGGAGATCCAGAGCTGCTCCAACATGCCAGTCGGATGGTCGAGTTGGCGCACGCGCATTGTAGACCTCACATACGCACCAACCCCTCCTCCTCGACTGCCGCGAGGATTGTGTACCAACCTATAGCCTGGTATCGCATACGACTTTGGATCGGAGTTCACCTTGAGCCAAGTCTCAGTGAGGCAAAGTATATCTAGGTTTTCTGAGTAAACAGACTCCACGAGCTCATCCCAACCGGTGTTCAAAGAATGTACATTTAGTAGACCAATTGTAAGGTGCAAACATTTGTTTTTTGTAATCTTATTCTTACATGAAAGCATGAGGACAGTTATTGCGTATATAATAAAAGATTAAAAATATATGAAAAAATAATAATAATAGTACCCAATTAGGTCAACATCCTATGAACTAGATGTAGAACTTCTCAATGTATTTAAAAAGTCTTTATTTCGAACCAGCATGATTTCAGAACCATCGGTTTCTCGAATTAAAATTCTTCCATTCCGCACCCAGACGTGCTTGTATCCAATTTCCCTTGCCGCGGCAAGCGCGGCAAGCGCGGCTTTTGCTCTCCGGAAAGCGTGGGATGAGGCCATTTTTAACCCCCGACGCAAAAAGAGGGTGTTATAAGATTGACGCCTATGTCGGTCTGTCTGTCTGTTTTTCTGTCGGTCTATCCGTCTGTGGCATCGTAGAGCCCAAACGGGTGGATCGATTCATTTATTTCGATGCGTTTTTTTAATAGAAAGCAAATTTTTGCTAAAAACAATCATTTAAAAAGTAAAAAATAATTCGGTCACCTACATGTCACCTATTATTTTTTATGTAAGTAAATCCTTTTAACAGCTCTTTAAGATATTTTAGGCCAATTAATGTTTCGGGGACCGCAAGTGATTGTTGAATAAAAAATCTATGGTCGTTTTAAAATATATAGCCAATAGCCATAGCGGTCATAGTTAAAAGGTAAAACATGCATTTGCTTGCATACAAAATAATAGGTGACCGAACTATTTTTAATTTTTTACATGATCCATATTCTGTAGAGTGTAGAATATCGAATAGACGGAAAAGCGTTTGTCCAGAACTCAGATCAATCCTTTTTAGCGTAGGGGTTTTTTAAATTTGTAATAGAGGGGTATAGAAGCAAAGGCGCCTCAGTCCAATTATTAACTTTTTTGTGTTAAGTATGGCAAAACTAAAAGTCGGAAAGGGAGTTATGCCTTTTTCCTATTTCTCAAAATTTTAATAACTTGGACTGAGGCGCCTTTGCTTCTATACCCCTCAATTTATCTATGCAACAAAGGCGCGTCGCGCGCATGTAGAGAAGTCATACTAGACTTGCAGCATTGCCCAGGATGCGCTGGTCGTATAGGTATCAGGGCTAACCATTCCATTAAAATTTAAACTATATTATAAGGGATATTCGTGACAACTTGCTATTTATTCCATTACAAGGGACATTCATAACATTGAGGTACTATGTAACTAGAGAAGCTACCGAGAAGTAATGTTTTGTAACACGCGTTAGGGTGCACGCGCTCTAACCCACTTAGCCTGTGCCAGGCGCTCGTCGCAGCCTGACGCTACCAGCACGCGCCCCACACTGCTGATCATGGTGCACAGATTTTGTTCGCGTTGTCTGCTCTATACATAATTACTCAATGATTCATAACAACTTTTTTGATACGTCAAACGCTCAAATTCGTTCCCGACTTACCCAAAAATTCGTTCAAGTTCACATAAAATCTTAACAACACCTCTGGCTCCCAAACCAAAAACAAAATTTATATACCCCAGTGGAGTAGCGCCATATAATGTGGTCCAACATAAACTACGGTACCTTTGGGTATAGGGCACGGTACGGAAAGGTACTGGAAATAAACACTAAGTGTGTTACATATTAATCCCCCGGGCGAAGGTGTTTACAACCTGAACGTTCATGAATAAAAGCTTACTTGAACAGAAGTAATGCCTCTCCAACATGATATTTGGTAGGGTTCCTGTTTCGGTTATACTCATAAGCAGCCTCACAATTACCATAAAGGTAATTGTGAGGCTGAATTCAGGAATTCATATTATCGTCTCATCGATCCAATTTCCATACCATGAGTTTTCACTGTAGGTACGTCGGCATTTCCGTATGGCAGAAATTAGTTCTCAACGTAACCACTAGGGGCGCTACACGAAATTTGTGACGTAACTACAGTAGTAAAGTAAAGTGAAAGAAAACTCAAGGTGCCAACTGAAAAAAAGAAAGGAAAATAATTTATTTGGATCTCCGAAAACATATGACGCCCTTAACATACCTACCACAGAAACATATTACAACCTGCGTACTAAACCACTTACACTTTGGGCAAATTCCCCGAGCGGCATTTTACTAGGGGCGGCAAATTCGGGAAAAATATACATTAATTGCGCTCTGTCTATAACCAATTTGTAGAGCAGAGAAAAGTCGAGCTCGCTTCGCTCGCTCTATGTTTCTGTTTTAATTACGGTGCCTACACATAATCCTAATGGGTTCTGACTACAGCTAAGATGTATGGTGCTAAAAATTAAATAACGAAAATCTGACTTCATACAAACATAGAAATTAGTTTCTAGATTGTTTTTGAAAAATTTCATTGACTTTAATTTGATAGTATTGAAAATATCACCAGACTTCGTTTGTATAGAGAGCGCCAGCGGTAAAATACCCTTAACGACCATCCGTAGCATTAGTCCTACTTCAAACGTAAACCAATTACGAGTTACTCGTAATCACTCTCGTAATTCGTGTCCGTATAGTTAGCAGCCTCACCAACGAATTCGAAGATTTTGACTCGGCCACGATTTAGTACCCAATTAGTACTATTTAGTGCCCAAAGCACAGATTTGGTACTCCTGTATTTTAAAAGATATTTGGGTTACTTACTGAGGCTGCTAGATAGACGTCAAGGTAGCAGTCGCACCGAGAAATACTGTTTATATCAATGTGATTTATATGTCACGATTTAGTACTCATTTAGTACTCCCTATATCCAAAATTTCATTCATATTGATTCAATACAAGCCGAGATATGACAGGGCATTGTTGAGGCTGCTAACTTGACGTTTATTCCAACGATGATTCCAATGAAACGGGTGCACATTTCAAACAGATAAATACATACAGATTTAGTGCTCGATTTGGTGCCTCTTATGATATTTATGAAATGTAGAATTTTCATTCCTACTTCCCAAAAAATCTATGTAAAGTTCTACATACTAATCGTAATTTAGGTCCGTCGATATCGTTAATCAAATTTAGACTTTATTCAACTGTAATAGGGTTTACAATTTATTTTAATTCTGTGGTTGGTACTGTCAAGCAAAAAAGTGAAATGATATTAAATTGTATAGGTAACTCTGATACTTCTCAATCTCGTATTGTAAGTAACCTATGTAATGTGTTGTACCTATGTAATGTGAGTCCAGAAGACTATTATTCTTCTTTAAATCTACTCTACTATTATTGTACTGGAAATTTTTTTTTCACCTCACAAGCTCGGAAAGATTCTGTTTATCATTCGAAATCTGAGTGCAAAAGTTGATTTTATCCGCTAGCGTGGAAAGAGTTTTTGAAATTCGAATCTGTCTATTCAATATATTTATATAGGTATAATGGAGGCAAATAAAGGCTAAAAATGCCTTGACCTCGGAACCCATTTACTTTGAGTAAACTTTTATGAAACCTTCTGCATAATGTTAGTTACACTATATACGAAAATGTTTACCCATTTTTTTTTTGCGGCTCTCCATTATTCGGAGGGTTCCGTACCCCCAAACTTTACATAGTGTTTTTTAACAAGGACAGTATGGGGAGATCCAAAACCACAGGAGATACGGGGAAACTGTCTTAGGAACCCTTAGGTCTTTGTGAACACAATTTTGGCATCATCAATTTTTGGACAAGCGTGAGTTGTCCAAAAATTTGAAAAAAATTTACAACTTTTTTTTTATGCTGATCGACTCAGTTTTATGTAGGGATCATTTCATTGTATAGGAAGTAAAAAATCTGGACAGCACAAGTTGGTCAAATTTGATAAAAAAAAAAAAAATTTTTTTTTGCTCTGTTGTAAAATACATACAAGCGCCAAACTTGGTGTGATTATAGAACATACTTCAAAGTAAAACAATCAATAATAAAAACTGGTCAAGTGTGTGTCGGACTCGCGCTAAATTGTATGAAATTTTTTTTTATCAAATTTGACCAACTTGTGCTGTCCAGATTTTTTACTTCCCATACAATGAAATGATCCCTACATAAAACTGAGTCGAACAGCATAAAAAAAAAGTTGTAAATTTTTTTAAAATTTTTGGACAACTCACGCTTGACCAAAAATTGATGATGCCAAAATTGTGTTCACAAAAAAAGACCTAAGGGTTCCTAAGACAGTTTCCCTGTATCTCCTGTGGTTTTGGATCTCCCCATACTGTCCTTGTTAAAAAAGTTTGGGGGTACGGAACCCTCGGAATAATGGAGAGCGGCAAAAAAAAAATGGGTAGACATTTTCGTATATAGTGTAACTAACATAATGCAGAAGGTTTCATAAAAGTTTACTCAAAGTAAATGGGTTCCGAGGTGAAACCCTAATTTGACTCCACTAGTACCGCCAATCCACTGAAAATGCTTAATAACTATTTCATGACACTGGCCAGCACGAAAAAAAAAAACTTTTTGAAATGTTCTTTTTGCAATTCACTTTTTTCCTCGCTGTTGCGAGGTGAAAAATTGTGTGTTTCGCTCGGCTGCAAAGTTATTCTGCGTCTCGTACCTTTGAAACCTTCGCTAAGCGCTCAGGATTCTATTATTTGAACCACTCGCTTCGCTCGTGGTTCAATCCTAGAATCCTTCGCTTGCTCAGGTTTCAATAAAAGTACTCGCGCCAAAAAGCAACTTTGCAGCCTAGCATAACAAATAACTACGAGTATTACCCTTAGATTATCAAGATAGACAGTCAAAGCTACGAAAACGTCGAAAAAAATAGGAACCAGTACTGGTTGCAAAACCCTATACATATACACGCACACATACATAATTTGTATGGCGCCTCACGCACACCAACCTAAGAAAGTTAACCCCTTTTGTTTCATACGGAACAATTGTGAGGCTCATTCTAGACATATACTTTTTCTAAGCTATTACCGTTCCGAAATAAAGCGAAGCAATAAATATTGATTTCATTGTGGTTTGAAACTTTCATGAGTGGTTCAGATCATCAAACTGAACAACTTTTAATATGGGACCAATCCTGAAATCGCAAACAAAAATCAGCAGTTCCATACTAAACTGCAACGCCTACTAGACTCAAATGTATGAGACTAGTACTTTTCAAACACTACAGTGCGATTTTTGAAAGTCACTCGTTCAAATCAGCAGTAGAAAATGTAAAAATTACTATGTAGATTATTCATCATTCGATCGAAGTGTTACTTTCAAAAATTGCATTCTTGTTCACAACATAAACAAAAACATAAAAGACAATTTGAAAACATCTATAATAGAACAAGGTTCATCATAAACTCGTTGTAGTCCTTCGGCTGCACTCATTTGAATCAAGCAATTCTTCGACAAGTTTTCGCATCACCCACCGTAATAAACGTAAATAAAATCCCGCCATCTCTCGGTATTGCTATGAACTACTTGCTATGATCGCGTGCGCCAGCTCATGGCAGTAGAGTTCCGATAAAGGCCAGGCCACACAGCGGCGGGACTGCGGGAAAGCGGTCCGGGGGCGGACCTGCGGGAAGCGAATATCTCCGGACCAGTGCTTATTTCTCTGTTACAGGGGATATACGCTTGAGAGCTTGGAAGGTAGACTTAGTAGTTTCTGCTTTGCCTTGAAAACGCTACGCTCAATTTCGACGAAAAAAGCCGCTCTACAGGCATATTACGCCTTTTTTCAGTCTAGAATTTTGTATGGAATTGCTATCTGGGGAGGATCTGTAGATGCAGAAAGAATTTTTATCCTGCAGAAGCGATGCGTACGTATTCTAAACTCTATACATTCCAGCAGAGAGTCCTGCAGATCTTCATTTGTAGAGTTGAAGATACATACACTAACGGCCTTATACGTCATTGAGCTGTGTAAAGTTATAAATCGCTATCCCGACAGGTTCCCGTATAGGCCCGAGTTTAAAAGCACCAGACTAAATAACTTGCACGAGCCTAAATTACAACTGCCTAAATGTAGAACTGCCTCATTTCAACGCACTGTAAATTTTAACGCTGTCAAAGTGTATAATAATTTGCCTACCGAGCTAAAGTCTTTTACAGGCGGCAAATTTTTGAAGCACCTTAAAATCTTTCTAATCAATAAATGCCCATACCACGTGAATGAATTAGAAACAGAGTGAATTGTTTGTGTCTTGATAATATAAACATTGCAGTTGGGTATATTCGATTTAAATAGCTTTTTTAAAATAATATTAACTAATTAGGTATGTTATTGACATTCTAAAATTGTATTGTTAAGTATTTCTTTTATTTTATATTGTGTCTCTATTAGAGTTGTGTCGTTGTAATTAATATATTTTCTGGAATTGTGTTATTTAATTGTAATAAGGACATAATGAGTATTTATTTGTGTTTTTAAATAATATTGATGTTTTAATTCATAGTTCAATTTCATAATTATAATTTTAAATGTATTTAGATAGTTAGGTACTTATAAAATAATTGCTACACCCTTGGGTAAAATTGCATTGATTCTATTGTAACATTCCATCTTATGTATACATGCACTTTAAGGCAATAAAGAACTGAAACTGAAACTGAAATATACAAACTCGGACATGACCTTTCCACCACACCATACACTACAAAACACACAAATATCTTCGCTGGTCCGCAGATATTCGCTTCCCGCAGAACCGCCGCCGGCCCGCTTTCCCGCAGGACCGCCTCTGTGTGGCCTGAGCTTTAATGATAATTTTTGTTCATGATTGTACCGAAAATCGAATGTATGTAGAACTTTACATAGTTTTTTTGGGAAGTAGGAAAGAAAATTCTACATTTCATAAATATCATAAGAGGCACCAAATCGAGCACTAAATCTGTATGTATTTATCTGTTTGAAATGTGCACCCGTTTCATTGGAATCATCGTTGGAATAAACGTCAAGTTAGCAGCCTCAACAATGCCCTGTCATATCTCGGCTTGTATTGAATCAATATGAATGAAATTTTGGATATAGGGAGTACTAAATGAGTACTAAATCGTGACATATAAATCACATTGATATAAACAGTATTTCTCGGTGCGACTGCTACCTTGACGTCTATCTAGCAGCCTCAGTAAGTAACCCAAATATCTTTTAAAATACAGGAGTACCAAATCTGTGCTTTGGGCACTAAATAGTACTAATTGGGTACTAAATCGTGGCCGAGTCAAAATCTTCGAATTCGTTGGTGAGGCTGCTAACTATACGGACACCGTAATTCAAGTGAATTGAATTGAAACGGTTCATTCATTTCATTACAAATGTTAGGTGAAGCCCATAGATAGAACCAGAAAGAGGAAGGCGGAACAATGTTCATAATATTACAACATACGGTATTCGTTCACGAATCTGAACGTGAATCTACTTTTGTTCAGTAGCTTTACCATGAGTTTACAGTGAGTGAACTCGCTAGCGAGGGTGAAACAGATTTCTATGGCAAATTGAACAGCGCCTCCTAGCGGTCACTGAAAGAACTAAAATCGGTAGTATGAGTCAGTCTGGTAAAAAACGTATCGAAATCATATCGCTAGCGATTGACGTTTTGCGGCAGTTACTATAGAAATTCGGTACCATGAGTCATAAATTTGACATACGTTCTCGAGAAATACCGTTACGATAGTGGTGAAGTCATTCACTAGCAAAATCAAGCGTGAATGCATAGTGAAAGGTTGTCGATTGACAATAAGTTTATTAATTTAGAGTATTATTTGTCAAAATAATGACTTAACGAATAACCACTCTAAACTGCATTCATCTACTATTCCACCCAACCACTTGAAACGAAATATTTCTCCATAAAAACTAGCTTATAATCGTTCAAAGTCAACACTTACAAAGGCTCTAAAGTTGATAAGAATCTAAGAAGATAAGAATGATAAGTGACTGTTTTTTTATTTTTTCAAATTTGTTGTTCAAATCTAGAAAAAGCCTATTAAATTATCTTCAAGGTTTTTGTAGTAAGTTGGAGTAGCACTTTTAATTTAGGCTTTATGGTTTGAGATATCTTAAATATTGTGATGAAATGTATGAAACAGCAAATTTTATTTTGCTATTTCAAACTCCCTTATTAGTAAGAGTTGAACCCGTTCATTTGATGTACAGTAATGTAAAATGTAAAGTTATGTTAAAAACGCATTTAAGTTTACCTACATCCCGTAGGTATAATGTAGAATAGTAACTTCCTTTTTGTTAAGTTTTTATTTTTGTACATGCCTTTCGATTTCTTTATACTCCACTAGTAACTGGAATTGTGATGCACTGGTTCACATTTTATTTTATTTGCGTTTAAACTCTTTAAAACCGACCTTATGTGGATAAATCTTGGTAGGTAACAAACACAATCACATCACATCACAGCCATTCACAGCACAATACAAAGTCACATTGACAAAAGTATAACCAATAGGTATAAATTAAAAAATCACTATGCGACGAACTCTATGAAGCTGCCCTATGACGCTTTCAATTGGCAGGGTTATTTCAAAGTTTTAATTGTTTCTGCGATATTAGGCTGGGATACAAAAATATATATCTTACTCTGTCTTTTGAGTATAGTTAGAAAGAAGCAGCTTCATTAGTTGTGAAGTTAGTCACGTATCAACATGACGACTCGATAACTTACTAGACTAAACATAAACAATCGAGCTAACACTAGTGAGTATAGAAAATGTTTATGTAACTCATGGTGCGAGTTTAGTCGAATACCATTCGATGCTCGTTTATACGCTATCGACTCGGGTATTGTAATGTAACTTTTCGATAGCAACTCATGGTAGATGTACAGAAGGCTTTGTTTTTTTATGGAAATACGCGAATGTACGTACGTGTATGTGATACAGCGTGATAATTTTATTTTTTTATATTATTGTAGGCAAGTCTTTTCCTTATCTCGGGACAAGTGGCCCGGACTTTTGGGAGGGAGCCGAAGCCAACACGAAGAGGCCCGTCAGACAATATGATCTAAATGATAATGTGAGACCAACCGTCAACAAACTGAAATCGCAAGAAAAAAAAAAACAGTTGTTCCATACTTCAACCGCAATGCCTATTCGAATGAAATAGATGCAGTTTTGTCGTCATCACCTCAGACTAAGTTTCGACAAACTTAAAAGTTTGTCGTTAGTTAGTAAACTAACTGTTGGGCTAAAGATTTTTCGTATAGACCAAAAAAATCTTTGTGTTGGGTAATAATGTTCCAAACACGTAATCTCGTGAATCGAACTATTTTTGTCTTTATCAAGTGGAGATACGGGTTCTGCCAGGGTACTTTGAATTACCTGTAACTAAGCAGTGGCATAACATGACGTGTGACGTAACGGTTAGGAACGGTAATTAATACGCGAGTTTAAACAATACAGCTTTTATCAGGGTTCCGCCGGGGTTCGGTGAATGGGTTCCACGTATAGTTTACTCTTTGGTTCCACCTACTATAGAGATGTAGGTACTTAATTAAATACGTACATGAAATCGGGACCACATCCGGGTAGTGAGAAACTTTTCTTGCAAGAGTTAATTACTTTTTAATTTAATTACAGTTACAATTTTAACTACCATATGAATAAATATCACAACAGACAGAACGAAAGCTTCATACAAGCGGCCGCTGTCGGTGCACACACACACACGTTATAGCGCGCTTTAGAAAACAGAATATTAAGTTGGACACTATATGAAGCTTTTTCGTTCTGGAGTGCTATTTTTGAAAGTCACTCTTCCAAATCAGCGTAGGAAATGTCCAATTTACTAAGTATAGAGATTATGTCATTTTCTACTGCTGATTAGAACGTGTGAATTTCGAAAATCGCAGTCTTTTAGTCATGTGCTATTGCCAACTATTCTTTCAAGAGACCACCTCACCTTTAGCTTATTGAAGGTTTAGGATGGAATGACGTGTCAAGTACCTAGGTAGGTATATAACGTCTAACAAAATTAGCTGAAACTATTTTAAGGGGATGATCAGACGATCAAACTGAACAACTTTCTCTATGGGACTAAAATCGAAATCGCAAAAAAAATCAGCTGTTCCATACAAACCTACTCGACGTAAATGTATGGGACCGCAGACCATAGAGAAAGTTGTTCAGATTGATGTCCTGATTATCCCCTTAAAATAGTTTCAGCTATTTTTGTTAGACCTTATTACCTAGAACTTGACAGTGGGTAAGGTATATCACCGACTCCACTTTAGATGCGAATGTATAAGACATCGGTTAAGGTTTTAAGTTTTATAATTTTTTGAAGCAGGCTTTAATTACCCGTCTGCGACAGAAGGAGGGTTATGTTTTTTTTTTATTTTTTATTTTTAAACATGCCTATTAGCGGCTTGAAAATTCTCTGACAGCAAGTTGACCACTAACTTGCCTCCACCAACCCGCACTGGGCCCGCGTGGTGGAGTACGGCCCACTCCCTCTCACCCTTATTCGTGAGAGGAGGCATTTGCCCTGCAGTGGGATTCTACAGGCTATAATTTTAATTTTTTTTAATTTTAAACATATCCATCGGATTTTGAAGTCTCACAATTTAACATTTGTTTAAATAAATTATTGCTGGAATTAACAAAGGCATTATGAAGGATGACGACAATTTTGAAAGACAGCATGTAACTCGAGACGAGACCGAGTGAAACATAAGCTCGCTGCCAGCTCTAAGCTTCTCATGAATATGGACGTAGGTACCAGGTGTCTTCGTGACTGCTGGTGGAAAATCACTTCTCTCATACATACAGGGCCCGTCTTAACATGCCGACGGTTTTTTAAGGTTTTGTAGTTAATTATTCACATAGGTTCCAACAAATAATCACCTTTTAAACACACATACACACCAGACAATACTCTGATAAACCTACTTAAATTATATTACCTAGCTTTCCTTTTGTTTATGCCTACTTATTTAACTAAGTAGATATAAAACTTGCACAATTATATTAGGTAGGTACCTACAGCACGGATGAATATTATATTTATGAGATTGAGGTATCTAAATCGATGCAGTAACCCACTTGATACAATCACCTGATTGTCTGAAAAAGAAAGATGATTCCATGCTTCGGATGGCACTTTAATCCGTTGGTCCCAGCTACTATCTCCGGTGGTAGTAGCCGTTACATAAAAACCCGTAAGGCGGTTTGAATAAACTCTGAGAAGAAGTTTGATGGTCTTATCATCCCCTAAAAGGAACTAATCTAACTATACCAAACACCCTATACAAGGTGTTTCATAAGTAAAAATAAATGATTAAAACTCTTAAAGGGGTTGTTTAGACCGTCAAACTGAACAACTTTCTCTATGGGACCAACATCGAAATCGCGAAAAAAAAATCGGATATCCCATACATATTTTAGCTGCAGTCTATTTGTAGAGTATGGAACATCTTTTTTTTTCGCGATTTCGATATTGGTCCCATAGTGAAAGTTGTTCAGTTTGAAGGTCTAAACCACCCCCTTAAATGTTTATTTGTATTTTTGTAACACCTTGTATATGACATTCCATCTCAAGCACCTTTGTCCTCTTCAAGCAAGCAGTAGCAGCGCAGTATGGTTGACGTCAGTGGACCTCCGAACACGGCCTTGTGACGTTGGCCACGAGAGACTTTGTGCTTCCAAAGTTTGTGTATTGTATAAAATGAGGCCCGCGATCAAAAGGCACCGCGAAACTCATCTTGCCCACATCAAAGGGCCTTCCGCTGTTCACACAAATAGTAGAACATTGCAACATGATTTATTTATAGTTGGACATAAAAATAAACATCTCATAGGTTCGCATGCGGAACAAATTGGCAGCATTAAGAATGGACAGATCAAATGTACCCTCTGACGTGGTTTTTATGTAACGAATACTACCATACCAGAGATAGTAGCCGCGGGACCAATGGCTTAACGTGCCATCCGAAGCAGGGATTCATCTTTCTTTTCAGACAATTAGGTGATTTAGCCTGCAATGCAATGTCCTACCTAACCAACTGGGGAAAAACGCACTAAGTGACTTATCACTAGGTGTCCCTCATGAGAATTGAAGCCACGATCCCCGTGTCATATGCTCCACGGGGTTAGAGGCATTTGACCATAACACTGAACAACTACTATGGGGCCAAACTTCGATCAAAGTAAAATGGATAGGCCCAAAGCGCGTTAAGTTGAAGCACAATACTGGTGCACTTGGTCCATACAAACTGGCACACTGGTCTGTCATCGCGATCGCGGTACATATTTGAAGTATACCTGTCATTTGTTTTGCCTTATTTTTCTGGGTTGAAATGTTCGTAAATCCATTCCGCCAAATCGGAAATCGAGAAAAAATTACAGCTTTTCCATAAAAACTGAAGTAAGTACTGATTTATATATAGGAAATAGAGCTGATATTTTTTTTGCGATAACGATGTTCACACACGATGACGCATGACGGAGCGGCTTGCGGCTGCGTCAGTGCGGGGAATCGTTGCCGGTGATGTCCGTCAGTGCGGCATCATCATCATCAATTATCCTAGATCTGCGATATTTTTGAGTGGCATGCGATTGAAACTAAGTACAACATTTTATTCAAAAATGTTGTTTGGTCTTCACTGCGCTCCCACTAGATTCCACCATTTCTTAAAACAACAGCTTCTGAAGTGAGGCAATTCAAATTCGAGAGCCAAAAATTAAAAGAAAGCTATTTAGTATGAATGTCCGATCATCACCTTAAATAAACGCATCTATCTAACACCAAATACCCTGTAACCCTCTGTTTTGACAGCAAAAATGTGCTTTCTCTAAGTTATTTATCACTACAATATATTATCAACATACGGAACCCTAAGCCCCTGAGTCCGATTAGCACTTAACCTTTTTATCATTTTACGAGCCTACGTTATAGAGTTTTTATTGTGTTACGGACAAACACCGTAAACATATCAAAGGAACTGTGCCAATATTATTTTGGTACGGCAGCTTCGGATTTATTGCCCTAACTTTGTGTTCGACCGATAAAACTCTTAGCCATAGACATAACCACCCTATAGACTTCTCTTTTATAAGGGTATTGACCCAAGATTCCACCAACTAAACACGACGCTAATTATTCTTATGACGGGAATCTGCGACGATTCTTAACACTATAAATTTATTAGCTTGGTATTTTTAGCTGTGTTAGAACCGGAAAAGATGATTGAAGAGTTAAATATCGTCTCAATGTATTAAATAATTTAACAACAAATTGTAAGCTGAGGCACAGATTACTAAAGATCGAGTTACTATGTAACAGAGATATATCACTAATCACTATCCCTCCTAGTGAACGATAAATTCCCACACTTTAAATACCTCAGATTACACACCGAGGGCAGGAAAGTAAGAAAGCTCGGCCTCGCCTCGGTCAACAATTACATAGGATCTGAAACTTTCTTATTTACTGCCCGAAGTTAGTAGGTATACTATTTTTCTCCTCGACGGAGGCGGAAAACGGCAACACCGTTTAGCGCAGCGGGACGAAAATTGACGCTTTCCGTCCGGAGGGGAGAAAAATAAATATCTCTATCAAATGTTGTTCAGTTACCTATAGGTTTTGGAGGAACGGTTTTCGGGTTTCAAACCATCACCATAGACAAAATTAACCTTAATTATCTATGCCAACGTTCGCTGTCTATCCGTTGATTCTCAAGAGTTAAGTCATGTCAGCTTAAATACTTGAACGAGAATAGACCTTTGAGCCTACTCGTTAAGCCAAGTTATGCCTTCTTTACACGAGTTTAGTACTAACTACTAGTAGGCGTTTGTGGTCGTGGTTGTCTGACTTGTACGTTACGGAATCACGGATCTGACTATGAAAATCCAATTGCCCTTTGATCGGGCGATATAATAATTATATATTTATTGAATAAGTTTATTTTAACTGAAATTCAAAAGGTTTACATAAAAATATCAGCGAAAGCACTGATTAAAGAAAAAAGTAAGAATGTTGACAGCCGTGATTAGGTCTCGTATCGTATCTGACAGCCAAATAGGTACTATTAGCAGGTCTGTCTCACTCCACAGGTCTGCTCAGGTACGCTTGACGGCCGATCCCCCCAGAGAGGTGAATGGTCGCTCATTGACATAAGGTGCATTTTAGTTTTCGTTCCTGAAGCGCACAATTCGAAATTCGAAAAATCGGGTTGAGTAAACTATCTGTTACGGTAGTAACTATTAAATAATCTGGTACCATTCATTCATTTTTGGTCAGTGATTTGAAAGCAGTGGAAAAGTTATCTTCTTAGCCGGCTAGTGATGATAATCATCTACTTAAAACTCATAAAAGCATACTAAGCGTTTAGTAATAAGTAGTTCTTCTTTCTGGCATAAATACTT
Organism: Agonopterix heracliana; assembly: GCA_963693445.1. NCBI lineage: Eukaryota > Metazoa > Arthropoda > Insecta > Lepidoptera > Depressariidae > Agonopterix > Agonopterix heracliana. The sequence continues at coordinate 3,998,183 of OY856308.1, forward strand.
ATCTGCTGTTTGACTGCACCTTGAAACTAGGTAATTAGCTTCTATCAACTGTCAAGCGACAAGGTTCTGTCACAACTTTTCCACGTCTTTCATCACCGAAAAAAATCGCAACAGACAGCTACTACGTTACTTTTACATTTGTGGACTTTCTAAGGCCGAGATTTCCCGAGATACAGAGACGTCTTTTTGAGCGTGAGTTGAGTCGTAAGTAGGGCCGAAAATGTATTGATTTTGTAATATTAAAACTCAAACTTAAACTTCTTTGAATTTCGCCTTATTTGAGATTTTTTCCACAAACAGAAAACATTTTAACTTAACGCTATGGAACAGTTTAATGAAAGCTCGTGTAAACAAGGTATGACGCTGTTTGAAAACTTCCATAGAGGGGATTATTCTTTTGCGTGGGACCGGTCTTTTTTGAACAATGGATGCAGATTGCGAATGATAGCGATTTAGGTCGCATGGAGTATTGAAGAGTTTTGTTGACGAATCGCCCGTTTTTGTACCTTTGGAAATGTCCTATATCATGCACGAATAAGGGTGAAAAGGACTTTGGATCGTACTTCACCACCTATACAGGGTGTAATGGAAAGTATCATTAACCTTTAAACCACATACCTACTCTATCCATCAAACTGAACAACTTTTATTTAGGCAAACCGATCGGAGCAAAAAAAAATAACCTGCTGTACCATACTAAACTCCAATACTACAACCTACTTGACTCAAATGTATGCAACAGCAGATTTTTTTTGCTACGATCGGTTTGCTCCCATACTAAAAGTTGTTCAGTTTATGGGTAGACTCATAGTTTAAAAGTATGCTAATGATATCAATTTCACCCTGTATTTTGACAGTTCTGTAGGAAGTCTCTAAAAATTATACTTTTCTTTACACCCTGTATACAGGGTGTAACAAAACACCCTAGTAGTTAACTAAAACAGGGGGTGCTTCAGCCCATAACACTGAACAACTTTCACTATGGAGCCAACTTCGAAACTGCGAAAAAAAATCAGCTGTCCCATACAAAACTGCTGTACCTACCGACTGGACTAAAATGTATCGGACAGCTATTTTTTACACATTCACTGTTGGTCCCATACTAAAAGAAGTTAAGTTTGTTCCTCCTAAAACAGAAAGGACCCTATATCATTTACCGTGCGGCTCTCACTAGTAAAAACATCCTATCTTACTTTTTTGCTATTAGAAGGAGAGCACACTAAAGATTCAATTATTTATTAGCTAGCGACCCGACCCGGTTTCGCTTGGGTACAGAAACCTTCCTCATGAATCTGTCTATCAATTAGTGAAAATCGGATCCCTTCTAATTTAGTTTCTGAGATTTTATTATCCTTTTACAGTCAGACAGGACGACAGAAAAAGGTAGCTAGGGACTTTTGATTGTAGGTATACAAGGTCTAAAATTATATACAGGGTGTTTCATAAGTAACAATAAATATTTCAAACTCTTAAGGGGGTTGTTTAGACCGTCAAACTGAACAACTTTCTCTATGGGACCAACATCGAAAACGCGAAAAAAAAAATTGATATCCCATACATATTTTAGTTGTAGAGTAGGTAGGTACCTATACTAGAACATCAATTTTTTTTTCGCGATTTCGATATTGGTCCCATAGTGAAAGTTGTTCAGTTTGATGGTCTAAACCACCCCCTTAAAGGTTTATTTGTATTTTTGTAACACCTTGTATACTTTACACACTTAGGGCTTCATCAAACTGAACAACTTTCACTACCAATAATGGAATCGCGAAAATAAAATTGGTTGTTCAACAGGTTCAACAGTAAAAGTCAATGGCTGCTCTACCCAAATGTATGGAACACCTGATTGTTTTCGCTATTTCGTTTTGGTGCCATTGAGAATGTAGCTCAGTTTCATGTTCCAAAGGACAGGTAAGCCCCGTTTTAAGTTTACGCCCTGTATATTACGATACTGATACCTGCACGTCTAGCATGATTTATAACACGAGCACGATTCGGCTTTTTTGCATACATTTTGTCTCGGCAAGCGCGGTTTTCGCTCACCAAAAAGCACAGTTTCCTATGCAGAAAAGTCGCATCGCGCGCGTGTAGAGAAGTCATACTAGACTTGCTGTATTAAGGTACCACATATGTGATTGATTGATTATTACTGATTCTAATTATGGCTCTAATTTGAAATACTTTGATTCGACACAGCTAGACAGTGAGTTATAATGTTAGTCCCAGGGAATGTCGCTATGTAATAATTCATATACCACAGAATATAATAATCTAGTACCTAAATATAATGTAAACACCCAAACTCAGTCTCTTGTAATTAAATATTCCGTAGCTACATCAGTAATTACATCAGTGTTTGATATCGTATCTTAATAAGGATTAAGGTTGTTCCTCAAAGTCCACATTACGAATCCATAACATAGCATAAACAAGAATGGTACTAAGGGTCTTATCACTAAAAGCGGTTTCTTCCAACCGACCATTGGAAATGCTACGGTTACGCCATGCCGTTACGGACATTTTGTTATTGAAAAATATTGAAAATTTTCTATTGTAACTATTAAAAATGTATAGTCTATATTATTATTTTGACCGACTTTACTTATTTTTCTTCATTACTTTACTTACGTTTATTCAAAATTTCAAAATTCTACGTAAAATGTTATCATAGAAAAACGCGATATTATAAGTTACAGACTGGCAAATAAAATTCATTTTGAGAACGTCGCGTCGGTTTACCTCGGGTTGATCTCCGAAAGTGCCATAGTCCAGGCACAGGATCTGATAACAGGATGGATACCGACACTAAATATTGCTGGTACAAGTGGGATGCCTTGCTGGTAGACGAGTGCAGTAGATGTTCTTTATGTATCAACTTGGAGGGCTTGGAGGGCTTGGAGGGCTTAGAGCTATAACACTGTCAGAGCCCAGAGGTAGGTACGGAAACACAGCTGAAATTGCTCTTTCACTTGACTTTTTAAAAGACCAAGGAAGCCGCGAATTGCACAATAGTTACCGATCACAAGTGATGAATTGATGAATCAATGATGACTATTCAAATAATGAGCGTCATTGTTCCGGTTATCTTCAGCGGGTTCAATGTTGACGTCAGTGTTGGAAAACTTTAGTTAGCTGATCATTTCTTTGTTAGGTATTGTAGTTTATATAGGGGGGAAATAAATATCGAATGTACGTGGGATTTTAATAAGTACCTATAGTCCAGTAAGTAAGTATACAAGGTGTTTCATAAGTAAGAATAAATTTTTGAAACTCTTAAGGGGGTTGTTAAGACCGTCAAACTGAACAACTTTCTCTATGGGACCAACATCGAAATCGCGAAAAAAATTATTTCATATCCCATACATATTTTAGCTCTAGTCGATTTGTAGAGTATAGAACATAACTTTTTTTTTTCGCGATTTCGATATTGGTCCCATTGTGAAAGTTGTTCAGTTTGATGGTCTACACCACCCCCTTAAAGGTTTATTTGTATTTTTGTAACACCTTGTATATTATACCAAGGTAAAAAACAAGATGATGTAATACACACTAGAACGATTTTATCGTTCTAGAATACACAACACAATTATAAAATAATTAGCTAAATTTTGATTTAAACGAGTATATGATCTAAGAAACTAAATACTTACACATTAAAGTACGATACTCCATTCAGGAATTAGAGCGACAAAATGTAAACAACGGTGATACCAGTGTAGAAAATACCATCTCGAGATGGAAGAAAACTTATCTCCGGAATTATCATGTATATTTCAAATACGTATGAATGCTCGGTCAGCAGGCCATAAAACCACACCCGGTGCGTCAATGCGTCACCGTGTTCTACGTGCGGATTCATATAACTCCTTGCTTCACAAATGACGGACTGACGTCTGCCGCTGCGTCAATGCGTCATCGTGTGTGAACGCACAAAGAGTACTTAGTGTGGACCAAAGTGTCCTACTTTGTGTGCTCCAACTAAATGAAACGTCATATCTGTTTCATTGCCAACTTTCTTCAAAATATAAGTAGTTAGGTATTTAATTATGTTAATGGTATTTACTCAAGTTTTAGTCTAATTTCAAGTTAATCTCAAAAGAAATTAAGAACTCTTTTATCGCACGTGTAAATAAATCTTCGCTAATTTATTGTTCTTATTTATGAAATTGTTTAAGACACTTTTAATATAATTCATGAATGCTTTTACATTAAACCTATACTGCACTCCAAATAGCAACGAATCTTTCTGATAAAATAAACTATATTTCCTAATCAGAATTGGTCAGAAAGCTAAACAGGAATTAGAAAATCTTTTCGTCCTTATTAAGGCTATATTATTCGGAGCGCGCTCCATACAAACGTACTATGGTGCTATTTTCAATACTAACCAATTAAAGTCAATGAAACTTTGCAAAAACAATTTAGAAACAAATTTCTATGATTTTATGGAGTCAGATTTTCGTTAAAATGTATAGTTTTCAAGTTACAGTGCCCCAAAGATTTCCATACAAATCTTAAATTAATCCTAGCATTGAAACTGCATATTTTAACGAAAATCTGACTCCATAAAATCATAGAAATTTGTTTCTAAATTGTTTCTGCACAAAGTACTCTTTTTGCGTTCACACACGATGACGCATTGACGCAGCGGCAGACGTCAGTCTGTCATTTGTGAAGCAAGGAGTTGTATGAATCCGCACGTAGAACACGGTGACGCATTGACGCACCAGGTGTGAAACTATGGACTGACCGCTGCGGCTCCGTCAGTGCGTCATCGTGTGTGAAATCACTTTGTCGTCATCTCGGTATGTATTGAAGATTGGGTATGTTAGCCACATGAGAGCTCATCAACCCCAACAACGGAGTTGAAGCGGTCACCGCTCAGATAAATTAACAGGAATGGATTGGAAATGATCTCTCATTTCTACGCAAAAAAGTCTGTCAATTTTGCGGGGGTGAGGGGGGTGGTTTATATACTGGCGCGGGAGGCGCGTCAACTAGTTTTATATGACGGGCATGCTCACTGAGCATGCGCCTTTGGCAGAGGGGTAGGTACGCGCGTAATATCGCATCCATTCCTGTTAATTTATCTGAGGGTCACCGTGAACAAAATCGGTCAGCAGGCATATAAAGCCTGACCAGGAATATAAAAAACCTGATTTGGGGGCGCTGCAATCGACTGTCACCTTTAATGTTAGTGTTCCAAGTACAAAAAATAGTTCCAATGATTTTCCGCAACATGGCGAGGTTTTTTATATTTCTGGTCAGGCTTTACATACGTATTTGAAACATACATGACGTTTCGTCAAAGTAAAGGCAATATTGAATCCACATTTTTCTCGTTTGAAATGTTCGCGTAATTCCCCCATCCAATAATTCTACTTTGATCGAAGTATGACAGTACCTACTGATGTAAACTGTATAAACCACAAATGTGTATGGAATAACTAAGTTGTGAACCCGCGACTCGCTTCGGGCAACAAATACTCATTTCCCTAACCCTTAGATACCTACAACAGAATAATATCCCTGCGTTAAATAAACAAATTTCACCCTTATACACAATATAACAAAGAACAAAGCTAATAATTTGTTAGTACCTCGAGCGTTTGCTTTGATACCAGCCTTTCACGCCGAATTTAATTTAATTTCACTTTGCTTTTCTGCTTTGCGTTAGATACAAGCGCCATAAGTTCTTTGTTTCAGTGATGCTTCGCCAGGTCTCCGAGAGATCGCCGGGTAATTGTGGATTATGTCGTCGACAGATTTTAGAATATACCTAATTACTTACTTAACTATTTTACCTTACGAATATTACGATAGAAATAGTTCAAAACAGATGTTGCGATACACCTACATGCTGAGCTAAAACGGTCTGTGACTTGGTACTAAACGGCTTGCGTTTTAATTAGTAGGTAACTATAGTAGATTACACACCGAGGACAGCAAAGTAAGAAAAGTCTCAGATCTCATGTGATCCGAGGCTTTCTTATTTACTGCCCGAGGTTAGTATACTATTTATCTCCTCGACCGAGGTGGAAAGCGGCAACTTTGTTTAGCGCAGCGGGACGGAAATTGACGCTTTCCGTCCAGAGGGGAGAAATAATAACTAAAATGTGACAGACGAATTTCTAAAATATAGTTATTTGTAAAGCCAAATTCAGATGCGCATGTGTAGGCCACTATAACCGCATTGGGCGCGCGTAGTGGACCAGCGCCCATACATCCTCCAAAAGTAGGCCAGTGCCCAAGTTACGCTGGGCTATGGTGTCTTTTGCAGCGTGTTTGTGGTGGTGGTGGACGAATAAGGGGCATGTGGTCCATATAGTTGGACCACGGGACTGATAGGGGACATCGGTACAGGTATTTGGACCACGGCACGGAGAAGGGGTAGCCGGCAGTAATCACACTAGTCCGACTACGGATCGAGTAAGTCCAACTAGTTGGACCCTGAGATGGGGAAGGGGCAGTACCTACCTAGTCCAACTTTTATTTTAGTTATCTGTGCCCGTTGTCCAAATAATCGTTTTACCATACCAGGGCTAGATGTACCACTGCCCTTGTACATACCGTGGTCCACTGCCTCTTGTGCCCCTTGAGTGTCACGTGGTACAGAAGAGGCAGTGGTCCGAAGGACGGACAAGGGGGAGTAGTCCCACTAATTGAACCACAGGACGAATAAACGGCGGTGGTCCAAATTAGTATTATCACGAATCCAGAGCTTAGAGGTATTTCAATTGGTTCCGAGGCGGATTCCTTTACCTGTTATCGCTTGATTACACTCCTCAAGACAATCCGAAGGCATTTTTTCTATCAGTCGTTCCAGACTAACGTTTGTACCTTTATTCGGTTGACCTATTTCACATTAGTCCACTTCTAAAAGGGGACTTCAAAAGATAAATCTAATGTTTATAAATCACAGCCAATACTTATATGTAAAGGAATACATAAATACGTAATCTCTGAAATTGGGGATGTGTTCAAACAAGATGTAAACAAATTGAAACAAAACCGGAATCACTTTCTTACAAAATCATTAACTGAACAATATCTGCGGCAGCTAAGATTTAATATATTTTAAAAACATAGATACTTAAGGCATTTAATGGTATTGTTATTAACTGTTAAGCAGCAATAAAGGCTATTTTTTTATTTTTTATTTTATTTATTTTTATTTATCTGCGGCCGCGTATCACGCTCATGCAGCCGTAGTTTGGCAACTACTATAATGTCCTATGTATGAATCCAGAACATACCTATTCTATCAGTGTGCCAAATTTCATCCAAATCCGTTCAGCCGACAAACTTACAATCTTACCAACTTTGACATTTTAACTATTATAAAATCGTGAAAATCGTGAGGAATAAAAAAGTAGCGGTTCACTTCATATAAACTCAAATAACACTCAATTCAATTCAATTCAATACATTTATTTCGGAAAACAAGATAAGAAACACTCGATAGCGTGATTTAAATGACGTGTGGCGCCATCTATTGACAAGTTTGTTTGTTTGTTTGTTCGCGCATCTCGCAAAAACTACTGAAACGATTTTGATGAAACTTTTTTGTTTGATAGCTTATGATCTGACATAAAATCTGGTATAATTGTTTGTGCGGACGAAGTCGCGGGAAAACACTAGTTTATAATATTAGTAGGAAGGATAGAGGAAAGGATAGGATTAAGTAGTGATTTTTCGTTGCTTGATTTCAGTTGATTTTGTGTAGCAGACATTTTCCAGCAGTATAAAAGATCTAACGGGGTATTTACAAAGGAGGAAACGATCAAAGCGAGAAATAGTCCCGGTCAAGTACCTCGTTTTGGACATGCGTACGAAGGGTTCCGTACCGTACCACAAGGGAGCAATGGACAATGGACGTACCACAAACAAGGGAGCAATCCACAAGGGAGGGAGTAAACAAGGGAGCAATTTTTATATTAAAATACTCTACCTACCAAGAGTGTTTTTTCCTTTAGAGATTTTTTACGAAATTAATGTAGAATACGGCGACACATCAAGCTCCGCGCGTAGGTAGAGTAATGTATAACGTCGCGCGACCATTTTGCGTAGCGTGATGTGTCGCCGTGAGTACATACAGACTAAGACAATTTTTTGAAAAATATTTAATTTACAGTAGACATGGCCCCTTTTATATCTGTAAATTAGAAAGAGTGTAAATTCAAACTAACCCAGTCCCTAACTCATCATTGGAAAACATAAACATTGAAGAGACGCTACGTAACTCGAGCTACAACGTATTTGGGTTTCGTTCGAACTTTTGAATGCGGTACCCTAAAAACTATCTACTTAATTAAATTCCTTTAACCTTGTCCTTTTCTTGCAGAGTTGAAATCAAGAAATTTCATTAGTTAAAAAATTTCTGTTTTAGTGATAAAGTATAGTAGAATTCTATAAAGTATTAGGTCCCATTAAAAGGAACTGAAAAAAAACAATAAAGGGAGGAACACTATACATTTTCTCGTTCTTTATACCCTTAGAGTTTATACCTTTACAATACTTATTAAATGCTTCAGACCATCGCATCAAACTGAACAACTTTCACAGAAGTTGTTCAGTTTGATGGTCTGAGTTCACCGTTTCAGTCTGCGGGGAGATGTCCCTTACACCCTGTAATTATAAAATCTATTCGGCGTGCACCAAGTCGCGCGGGAAAACAACTAGAATCTTTGGCTCAGTAAGGTCATATCCTTCATGGGTCACTTAACAATAAGAATGCTGACGAGCTGGCGAGAGCCGGGTCAGAACGAAAGATGGTTGGCCCAGAACCAAGCGTGGGAATCCCGGCATGCAGCATAAGAATGGCCATCAGGGATTGGGCTGATAAAACACACAAACTAGAGTGGTCTGGCCTTGCAGGTCTACAACACTCCAAGAAATTTATCAGCAATGTGACAACTCGTGTCTCTAAGTTCATATTGAACAACAGCATCGTCGGAGCCCTCACTGGGCACTACGCCACAGGCGCGATGATGCACAAAATGAAACTCACTCTAGATCCCAGCTGCCGAGCATGCGGAGAGGATGAAGAGACCATGGAACATATTCTTTGTGACTGTGATGTCTTGGCGGCAAAACGCATGTGCCTCCTCGGAGATGGATACCCAAAACCGGGAGATCTTAGGTTTCTTCCCCTCAATGGTATTGCGTCCTTCATTGACCATGTATTTGAAGGGTGAGGAAAGCAAAAAGTATTGGGGCTAACACAAAAGATCCCACTGGGTCGAAGTGTTGCTGGCCTGCCAGCCCCCACAACAAGATAAGATAAGATAACTATAAGTTATCTAAGTGAAACAAATTCTTAGTCTATGGTGTGCGTGCTGACCACAGATAGGTACCTAAGTCTGTGGTGCTGACGCACTGTCGCGCGGTACATAATGGCGGCGGGTTGCAGGACCTGCGCCTAGAACTGGTGCATCTGTGTGAGTATGGGCCCAGAACAAACGAAATTGAATATTAATTTATTAATTAAGATACCGAAGGACATTTTGAATCAGTCTGCTAAAAAGTTAGAAGCCTCTGCAAATAAGCTTTATTAAACTTTGTGACTAGGTATTCAAATTACCAAAATGTCTGGTCTTGACTATGTTACCTTCGGAATAAAATTAGGTGTCTCTTTTATATTTTTATTTTGTACTCGGTTTTTTCAGTGAACTGGAATGAAGAATAATAACACATCGAACACCTTGTTCCGCCATAGAACTCCTACTTCAGACCAACTGAACATGTTTCACCATGGGACCAACTTTGATTATGAACAAATATTTTCTAGTTTTGCGTTTATTCATTAACACGTTGTATTTGAAGTTAACTGCCCTAATATTAGTATTAAGTACCTATTTATTTTGTTGTTCACAGGCCGCGGCCGCCTTGAGACGATGGTAGAGCTGCCTTCAGCTATTGAAGACGCTACGGAGAATGTAAGTCAAGTATTTTAATCTTTCTTATAATTTTATTGGCTTTTCGGTAAAGGAAATACATATATTGAGCAACCTGCCATGCTTCATCCGCTTCTATTGTATCTTACTGTCCGTTACAAGTGGCATGACAGACAGCTTAGCATGTGCCCTACTCATTGAAGATCAAGGCTTCGGAATCGTTCGCGTTTTGTTGTTATTCGAAAATTGCTATAACGTTTTTAGGGTTCGTAGTCAAACAATGAAACCTTAATTGGTTTATATAATTTCGTCTTTCTGTATGCCCCGCCTCAATTACTCGCTGTTTATTGCACTTATTTAATCTAAATTTAGCGCATCGACCAAACGCGAGTAAATTTTATTCTTAGATTAAATCGCCGGTTACTATAGAGTAAACTGATTTTGCGTTTTACCAACCCTAATCTAAATGAACTGTCAATGTCACATACTTACTTAAAAAACTTTTATAATAAAAAGAAACCTAACAAATTAAAACTGTATAACCTCACATTGCAATAAGTACGGATACAACGACCACTTTCTTTAGGTGAGTTATACATTCGTTCTTTTAGTACGGGGTGTGTAAACACCAAGAGTAAAATTGTTCCTTGTATAGTTACTCTTCTATAAATCTGAGTTTGGTCGAATCCGGCCTATGATATGAGATAACAGTTACCTACACAAAAACAAAAAAGAAACACTTTTTTTCGAACCCCCAAAATTTTCCCTCCATACAACGAAAAGAGGGTTGGGAAAAAATTGTATTTTAAAAATTGCAAAAGTCGGAGGTGGGTAGGTCAAAACACCCCTACAAACTAAGGTCTCGAGATATTCTGAGCTCAAAGTCAAAAACAGGGCGACAACTATTACAAAATAACCGCTGGTTCTAAAGATCGAACTTCAAAGAACAGAACGTTACCTACAATGATAATGTCAGTCTAATGATACACGTGTGAACTACTGTGAACGCGGTATAAAATCGTAGTGCAAAAATAATCCTCTAACAATGCACGGAGCTTGCCAGCTTCGCTCTGCAGCGCTTCGAGTGTTTGCGGAAGCTCGCAGAGTCAGTTTTCATGCATTGTGAGCAGGAACGTCGCCTCTAATCCCCGGAGTACATCGCAGTTTCTACGCTAACTCACTGGCAGCACGACGGTTTTAAATTTATCGTACGTTTCAAAATATACACCTTTTGAGGGTACAATATATTACCGTTGGGCGCGCCCCATACAAACTAAGTCTGTTTATATTTTCAATACTAACCAATTAAAGTAAATGATTTTTTTCAGAAACAATTTAGAAACTAATGCTTTGATTTGATGTGTATAATAGGTATGTTAAAATGTAACCTACCTAGTTTTAAAGTTACAGTGCCTCAAAGATTTCCATACGAATCTTAAATTTATCCTCGCATTGAAACAACATAATAAACATACAGACCTTAATAGGTAGGACGGACGGACAACGTAGGGTTAGTAATAGGGTCCCGTTTTCACCATTTGGGTACGGAACCCTAAAGAAAAAGTGAAATATGATTCCCCTGTAAATGGTTTTCTAGTGTCGTTCAAATTGGCGCTACAGGACTTGAACCCGCACTCTTCCAATCCGGGGAAGTGTGTTATCCGTCCGTATAGACTAAGAGATAAGTGTACTTTTTGCAACCATCAGCAGCAAGGCTGATTCAGTGTTTATGTGGTGTAGAGCATCTCTGTGATGGGGATGGACCAGGTCTGCCTGCATAACTTCAGTCGGTTTAGGAGTTACAGACGTTTAAAGGTCTGGAAAAAAATTACGATCCACAGCAAGGCTGATCGTATGATATTATTGTAGTATGCACTGTAGCTATGCGAAAAGTACAAAAACTGACATGAACTGCCAGTCGTTTTAGGAGATACAGCCGTTCAAAGGTCAGACCTTTGAACGTCAGTAACTCCGAAACCGACTGATGAACCATGTCAGTTTTTGTAGTGTTCACATGGCTACAGTGCATACTACAATAATATCATACGATCAGCCCTGCAGCTGTTCGTAATTTTTTTCCAGACCTTTAAACGTCTGTAACTCCTAAACCGACTGAAGTTATGCAGGCAGACCTGGTCCATCCCCATCACAGAGATGCTCTACACCACATAAACACTGAATCAGCCTTGCTGCTGATGGTTGCAAAAAGTACACTTATCTCTTATAATAGTAGTTTGATTCGAAATAGCACAACATGGCTGTAACAGTTTATAATCAATAACATTTAAGTGGGAGTCACGTTGCAGGGTTTGCCCCGAACACTTGTCTATCGCGTGGTGTTCGCGCGGTTCGCGTTTCAGCCTGCCACGAGGCTCCAAAATCCTTCTCAGTTGTTCTTACTCAAAAACAATCCTCGAGATTGGATAGACACTTCCTCAAACTACTTGACATTGGCGGAAATGCGGTGCTAACGCACAAGCAAGAAGTCCATAATTATAAATAAAAAATTAAAATTTAAGTGTCGTTCGTTAACAAGTTACGTACCCACATACTTATGTTTTAGTTAGATATGTATTAACCTAACTAAATGTAGTACAATACCACGTTTACTTGGTGTAGTCCTCACAAGGGGCGAGAAGGGTCAACAGTTCGCTGTTTCTATTTGCAGTTCCCTATAATAAGGGTTCGGTTCCAAATTGTTACGTTCTCGATATCGGTCACATTCTACGGCCTTTATTTGTTTTCGCAGTGTTTCAAGTAGAAGGTCAACAAAAAATACTTAAATAAACTCACATGTAGGGTCCTTCTTAATTATGCAAACGGTTTTTTTTAAGGGTATGATCAGACCATTAAACTGGACAACATTCTCTATGGGACCAGCATCGAAATCGCGAAAAATCTGCTGTAATACTAAACTGCAAACTAACTCGACCCAAATGTAGGTTTAGGACAGCTCATCATCATCATATCGTATGGCATTTCTTCTTTTATTATCTTCCTGCTAGGATCCAGGGGGGGGGGGGGGGTAGGTGTAGGGTAACTATCACCTCTACAAGTGGGGTTTGAGGGAGTCTCCGACGTGCGACTGCGGGGCACCTGACCAGACCCTCTCCCATGTGGTAAATGAGTGCACTCTGCGCCGTTTCCCCGGTGGAATCGAAGAACTCCACAGGCTTACCCCGGCAGAGGAAGACTGGCTGAAACACCTCGAAATGAGAGCTGTTTTTTTTCCCGATTTCGTAGTTGGTCCCACAGAGAAAGTTGTTCAATTTGACGGTCGGATCATCCTCTTAAAAAACCGTCAGCTATTAACTTGGACCCTGTATAAGAATATTATTAAATCTATTAATCGTGCAGTCGCAGCAGACTCACTTTCAGCTATATAAAACGACACCAAGAAACTGATTATTTTTTCCAACCCCCTTTTTTATGAGGGCCGAAAAAATTTGTGTTTCTACTACATTTCTGTTTTTGGGTTACTGTTATCTATATTATGTTCATCGATTCAACAGGTGCAATAACGAGCGAGTAATGTAATGAGGCGGGCCAAACAGACAGAATGAACGAAAGTATACAAGGTGTTACAAAAATACAAATAAACATTTAAGGGGGTGGTTAGACCATCAAACTGAACAACTTTCACTATGGGACCAATATCGAAATCGCTAAAAAAAAATGATTTTCCATACTCTACAAATCGACTAGAGCTAAAATATGTATGGGATATCAGATATTATTTTCGCGATTTCGGTGTTGGTCCCTCGGAGTAAGTTGTTCAGTTTGACGGTCTAAACAACCCACTTAAGAGTTTTAACTATTTATTTTTACTTATGAAACACCTTGTATAAGGGTTAGGTACCTACTTGTTTGACTACGGACGGAACCTAAAAAGCAGTGGTTTAAATAAATGCAGTACGAAGGATTAAGATTCCTCGACACATTGGTCCTCAGCAATAAAACATTCTAATATTCCCACTATTCAGAAGGATAAGACGGACTTTGAACCAAGAGTCCATTCACATTGAGAAAATCTTCTTAAATAAATAGATATTAGGGTTTAAGTCACGTCCTAAGTGCAATTACTTAAGGGTTGCTGCACTCGTAATGCAGATTAAGTTTACTAAGAGTATAGTATTTTTTAGTATAGGGTTAGTTACCTGCATCTAGACGGCTCGATAGCTCAGTTGGTAGTGAACCAGCATGTTGTGCCGTGCCTCATTGGCCGATTTTTCCTCGCTCACCGCCTCGCTACCTCGCACATCTGGTGGAAACACAGCCTTAATGATTTTCTTTTCCATATTCCACGGAAATTAGTAAAGCTCTTAAGTCCTGATGATTTCAGATGTGTAGCAACCCTAACTACGTGGTTTAAGTTGCTCTATGTAGCATAACGTTGTTAGCTAAGGATATAGATAGTCTTTACTAAACAGTAAGTACCAATCCTCAACCATGGTTAACCTAGGCCTTATATCTAGCAGCATAAAGCTTAGAATAGCTCGGCTTTTACTTTACCGCTTTATTAGAGATAAACTAGGTACATAACTTAGGTTTCTATACAGTGTAGCAAATAGAATAACACTGTAGGTTATTAACTCTGCTAGGATAGTGAACTAAGCAGCTACTGGCAAATTAATGGAATATAACAGCATACTTACAAAATATAATAACAAAGTAGGCAGGTGGTACCTACGTGTGCTATTGACAAAATAATTATTGTTTTAGCTCGCTTCAACACGCCATTGCATCACCTATGTTTTTTAACCGACTTCAACAAAAGGAGGAGGTTCTCAATTCGACCCGTATGTTTTTTTTTGTATGTTTTAGTATATAAAAACAACTGACAGCTATTTTATCTGGAGTATTGCTAACCCAGATTGACGCAATTGGGGCTTAGGGGTTATTTTCGAAAAATCCTTCCTCAGTGCACCACTACATTACATACCTACATTCTGTCAGTCAATTATGGAACTGTTTTGTCTGTTAGATTTCCTCCATCCGTTGGAAGAAATCGCTGTTAATTGGGACCGCTGTAAATTTTTACCTACCCTGGTTCGCATAATTTGCCATAAAAATTTTTACAATAGGTATTCATGCCAGTAAAAAATAATTTATATTTTCTATGCTAAAATTATGTGTTGGCATCACAGTTGGCATACTAAAACACACTTTCAAGCAATTACAGTCATCATCATCATCAGCCTATCATCGTCCACTGCTGAACATAGGCTCCCAAGGAACGCTACAAAACTCTGTCCTCGGCGTTCTTGGTACCTACTGTCCTGTACTGGTACTGTACTGTCTTTTTTAAATTAATTTTCATGAGGTTAATGCAAAATATAAATCTTATGTGACAGTATTAAACGTTGTAATACCATCAGAAATTCCATCACAGTTAACAACTTGATGTGTACTTTTGTTAAAACAACTTTTATACAACCTGAGAACGTAAATTTATTGGACAGTAAAAAAGCTAAAAATAAAAAAGTTAAGGAAATGAGTTAACTTTAGTCGTTTTAAGTTCTTAATTTGTAAACATTCTGAATAAAAAACGAAATTTAAATTAACGCTATAAAAAAGTATGAAAAGACGATTAATTTATTTAAGGTCGTCATATTACTATCAGCACAGATTATAGTAAAACAAGAGAAGTTTTAGCAAAATTAGAAGGACATTATTATGTTCCAACCAAGATATACCCACTTAGTAATTTTTTGTACAATACAGGGACCGACTTAAAATACTGACGGGACTTTCTCTATCGAACCAACATCGAAATCGCGAGAAAAAATCAGCTTAAAGCCAAAGGGCGTGAGATTTTTTCCAATTTCACGCACTCGCACGCCCGTGCGATTATCCTACTAGGCCGACATAACTATCCAACATAACGATTCTAACACAAATGATTCGCTTCAAAAATAAATAGAGTCTAATTATTTGAACCAGTAGGTATCAATTGCTGTCCACCCTTAAGTTAAAGTATCGTTTTACTGGCACTCCCCGAAGCTTTATGGTCAACTTAGTGACAATAAAGTAGATTTATGTGACCACACCGCCGTCTGTATGAGCTTCCTCTCTTTATCCGCAACTGGGGCACTGGGCCAGGCCCAGCATACGTTATTAATCTCTGGGCCCGGCGCGGGTGATAGGATTGTGGACATTCTGGGCCCACTTTATTATAAAATTTAACTATTATTTTACAACAAAACTTTATAATAACCTACTTGCTGTGCCTCCGGTATACTCGTAGTAGGTACAACCAAAACCCAAATTGTTTATTTCCCATATTGACTGAAATTCAAATCGATCAATTCTTAAAATGTCTTTGGCCCAGAATCTGAAATCTGAAATCTAAATCAGCTGTTCCATATTCTTCAGAAAGACCCTGAAATTGTCAGCAACATTTCTGAGCACCCTGAAATAGTTTAATAAGATGGTTAGAAAAGGTAAGGCTAAGGTTTAATATAATATGAATGCAGTATCTATAGGTATCTACAGTCAACAATTAAGTGCGTTCACACACGATGACGCAATGACGGAGCGGCAGACGTCTGTCCGTCATTATACGCACTAATATGGGTGAACAATTCTCATCTTTATTTCTGTGAGAATAGGTTCAAATTGTTCATTAATATTCGGTGCCGACCGTTCAAAATTAAATTCTCATAGTCACTTATTAAGTATCTTTAACAAGACCAGACATTTGAAGGAAGCCGAAAACTTTATGTAGTGTAATTTGCAAAGTTTAGACGCACGCTCCATCTTGTCATGTTACATTAGGAGAGCCAGGCAGACGGAGGAAAACAATTGACAAGTTTTTTGCTGAGTCACGGAAAGTTAAGGACCTCCCGAAGAGGAGTTTCTCGACATTCTTTCACAAACAAAGTCACAAATTCATATCTTTTTCTCCTTAAGCACATTCAACCAAATGTAGAAATATTTCGTTTTAGGAGTGCGATTTTTGAATCTCATTCGGTGAGCTCAGCAGTGGAACATGTCAAAATTACCATGGAGATAAGCATCTTTCTACTGCTGATTTGACTTTCAAAAATCATACTACAGGAGAGCAATTTTTGAAATTCAAATCAGCAGTAAAAAGATGCGTATCTCCGTAGTAATTTTGATATTATCAACAGCTGAGCTCACCGAATGAGATTCAAAAATCGCACTCCTGGACCAAAATGGAAGCCTTTTTCAGGATTGCGATTTTTTAAAGTCACACGTTTAGATCAGCAGTAAAAATTTCAAAATTACTAGGACTCCATTCCGCATTATTCACGCGTGTGAGGAAGCTTATACATTACACCATTCTTGAGAATAACGGTCCCACTATACGCAGTGAGATGATGATGATGCTATGCAAATAAAATAAATAAATAATAAATAAATATCTTGGACATTGTCACACAAATTATCTAGTCACATTTAAAGTTCCAGAATCTAGCCTGGACTTGTATTATGATAACTAGACAACGATATAGAATACATATACAAACATCCAAGACTCGCGTACAAATATTCATATTCGTCATACAAATATTTGTCCCTTACGGGATTCGAACCCGCGACCCTCGACACGGCAATTTTTTCAGTAGATGACGTAATCAGTTGGAATGAATATTCAGCATCATCCGTAATTTCGTGGTATCTCGAAATCCCTGGCACTTAAGCATCTTCATTTCATTTCATTAAAATGATTGCACAAATAGTAAACTATCATTCATATGACGGAACCCCCTTGGCGCATATTTCCACCCCCTATACTAAATTTATGCTCTAAATACGTTATCTAGTAATATACTTTTACTAAGGTCATCGACTCTTATAAAGAGCGAGGGGTGTTTTTATATAAAATTTTCTGAACAAACACACTCACGTATGTAATTTTCTGCTCTGTCTATTTTGCTATACGTTTACGTATTGGGTTCATACGTGATCTGGATACACGGGTTGAAAATAATAATGTGGGTTATACAAATCACTATTGTTTTTAGGGGTCCGTACCCAGAGGGTGCCAACGGGGCCCTATTCATAAGTCTACGCTGTCCGTCTGTCCGTCCGTCCGACCGAATATGTATTAGTATTATTGTGGGTACTTGCCATAATGTCAACACCCACAAGTTATAGCAAAGAAGCTAACATATAGTGATACCGTCGCTTTCGGAAATATACTCCATACAAAGACAACGTTCACCGTAAATACGTAACTCGTAACCTACTACAAATAAGGTTCACAATCAAATTCGAGACATAATTTAAATCGGGCAAGAGAAATAATCACAGAGATTCGATATACATACAAGGTCCAACTAAGAAATGTTGGACCACGGCCGGTCCCCATCTTCACACTAAGCCTGGTGGAAGATCCTCCCTTTTCAATGGAGGAACATTCCCAAGTAGCACCTCCATAATTATCATGTTGAATTTGATGACAAATAATAAAAAATACAAAAAGTAAACATATTTTAATATTTTACAAGAAAATTTTGGAAGTTAACATATGGAAGTAAATTGCCGTACCTATTCTTGTTTTTCTAACCAAGCGATGTGAACACATGTTGCTGTTATTGAAATGAACGTAAAAATACTTTTGCAATATACCCCTATTATCACAGTATACTACTCAAGCAGTACCAACGGTAACTGACGGCCCGATAGCTCATTAGTGAACCTGCCTGCTCTGCAGAGGGTCGTGGGTTCGAATTCCGTATGAATATTTGTACACGAGCCATGTTTGTAGCCATATGAAGCCGTGGTGGTCCAGTGGCGAGTAACCTTGCCTGCCGTGCAGGAGGCAATGGTTCGATCCCCGTTCAGGCCGACTCGTACCAATGACATTTTCGGAATTTATGTACGATTTGTAACACCACTGGCTTTTCGGTGAAGGAAAACATCGTGAGGAAACCTGTATGCTTCAATTTCGAGGCATGTATTATGTACGCACTGTCCATTATAGGTGGTGACGGACTCACCCCCCGTCACACTGGACAGAGTTTCGGTACTACTGGTGAAACGTGGATGTTCTGAGGTTTCAGAATATCTCTGATTACCCCCTCGGGGAATATAGTCGTGAGCATATGCTTATGCTTTTGCTTATGCTAATTCTATGTTTGTATCTATAATAATGTATTTTATATCGTTGTCTAGTTATCATCATACCAGGTTAGATTCTGGTACTAAAAAATGTGACTAGATAATTTGTGAGACTATATCCAGTATATTTATCTATTTATTACAACTATCGATCGAGATAATTGATTAGAAGTGCTGGATGAAAGAGTTCACGGGAACACAAAAGCGCTCAATGAAAAGTGCACACTGAAATCTCCCGAGTCTCCCGTTTAGACGGTTGGTTCTCTGAATGTGACCCAATGATGAAGCGACACGCGTTTCTAAAATTTTAGCATCACCACAGAATATTATAATAATAGTAGGTATATCGCATTAATTCGTATGGAATCGCTCGGCATCAAGGTGGCATCAAGAGTAGTATTGACAAATGACAGAGCGGTTGACAGTGAAAAATCACTTCAACAAATTGAACCGCCGCGCAAACATAATCATCGTCAACCTATATACCTCCCACAGCAGGACACAGGCCTACCCTCAGGGTGCATGGGCGTTAGTCCACCACGCGTGTCCAATGCGGATTGGTATTTAGACTTCACATACCTACGCATCACAATTTCTTCTTCAGCGTATGCAGGTTTTCTCACGATATTTTCCTTCACCGTTTGAGAGCAGTCGGTATTACATACATACGTTAGAAATACTCATTGGTATTGGCATGTCGTCCGTGCGGATTCGAACCGGGACTCCCGTGATTGAGTATCCATACCTCTCCACAAAGCGCCACCGAAGCGCAAACATGCATGTTTGTTAATTCTAACTTTGTTCTCGCTTCTGCTTGTGTGTGTGTATTGGGCTATCATGTAGAGATGTTGTATATTTACATAATGAACTTTTTATTTCCAACTCACTTATATGAAGTATACTAGCAGCTGCCCGCGATATCGTCTGCGTTTAAGTTTAAAAGTATCCTATGTGTTAATCCAGAACATACCTATTCGTGATTAAGTCATAAATAGATATCCAAACATCGTCACAAACCTTCACAATCATAGGAGTCTGTGGAGAAGAAAGAAGATTCAGAAATGTGTCAGACAGAACGATTTACCGTAAATTTAGATATCGTTTTGATAATAGAAGAATAGTTATAAAAATCTGTTTAAAACGATTTATTTAAGGAAGACATTGTTCGGAGAACTTTATAAAATATAAATTCAACTAAAGTAAATAAAATGATTCACATACATGAGATATGGTAAGTAATGATAATGCAAAACAAAAATTTTGTAACTACTTATTGTTACTTATTAAAAATTTGTTTTCGAATACAAAAAATCGCATTGAATTCGGTACACCCGTTACTTTGCTTTTGGTACACCCGGTACTTTCGGTACACCCGTTACTTTGCCTTTTACCTTTAGTACTTTTTTTATCTTGCCGGTTTACGCACATACGATGTGATAGAAAGACACACTGACATAGTCGTCAAACTTATATCACCCTCTTTTTGCATCGGGGGCTAAAAGAAATGTTACCTATCTTCAAACTTTCAATATACAGGGTAAAATTTATATCACTGCGGATAACTTTAGCATGTATTCTACTCACCAAACTGAACAACTTTAACTATGGCGTCAAAAAAAACAGCTGTCCCATACAAAACTGCAGTACAATAGGTAGGACTCAAATGAATGGGACAGCTGTATTTTTCTCGCGATTTCCATGTTGGCTCGATACTAAAAGTTGTTCAGTTCAAGCACGTATCCAGACTTTGGGTTCGGGGGGGGATAATTAATTTCGGGGGGGGATTTTCACTGAAAAACGATGAAAAATGTATAGCTATAACCACTGTTCTATACAAATATTCGGATTTCGGGGGGGGATAAATCCCACCTATCCCCCCCCCCCCCCCCTGGATACGTGCTTGGTTCAGTTTGATGAGTAGAATACGACGTTGAAGTTATTTATCCGCAGTGATATAAAATTTACCCTGTATGAAGCGATTCTCTTGTGTTATGAACATGCCGACCAGTTTCCAGCTATTTGGCTTTGGGATTATTTAACTTTAACGTGCCAAATCGGCTGTGAAAATTGACGCCTGCCTATGTGAATGCAAGGACAGGACCAAAGTAGTCTTAATTGTGTCGGCATAGAGTTTGATTAGGTTTGTACGTTAAAGTTAAACCGACAAAATCAAACGTAGCAGGTTAATCTCGTAACAATGCTCATACAGAGGGTTAATTGGGTAGAGGTAGATTTTGGAGTTTCAGCGCAAAACTGATTTATAACAAAATAATTAGATTGCAACAATAATATCATTATTTTTATAATTAAAATTTAAAGTTATTCGCATTTAAAGTTTTGAGGCAAAAATGATTTGTTATCATTTCAGCTCATGGATACATTTGAGAAACTTGTTTTCGTAGCAAGTAGTGTGAGTGTGCCCGTGCAGAGGGTTGAGATCGAGTTCAGTAAATTTTAAATTTTACGAAAAAAATATTAATTATTTTGAAACAATGATAATTCGATTCTGCTCTCGTCTCGATTCTAAACAAACTACTTTCTAGTTTTGCGTTTATTCATTAACACGTTGTAGAAGATGTAGATAATGTAGCCTTCGGGGAATATAGTCGTGAGCATATGCTTATGCTTGCTTTTTGTCAATATTATATTTCTGTTTAAGTTAAATTCCTTTTAAAAATCAGTTATTACTTTCCACAGACCTCTATTTCTGTTTCGATGTTTCTTTTGAAGTTACTTTCTACTTTGACGCTTTCATGGATTGTTTGTTGGTTTTAGCTAAACGCGTAAAGAATATGAAAAATGCATTATAACGATGCAATTGCATGAAAACGGAACAACAATTTATCTTCTTCTTGCCCTAATGGCCTGTCGTGTCCGACTTATGAAAAGCATTATAAACTTCGCCGATGTAAATTGATATCCAACTTATTATCATAATGGAAAGGGAAGGGCTACTTCAAAACGCATTTTTCTTAATATTTTAAGCTCTATTTCGGGACTTTAATTACAACCCTTTATTGTACACTCAGACTCATACCTATTGATACAAATAAAAGAAGTTTCTTCGAGCTGACCCGCAACAGTGACAATTATTATTATTATACAGTGACAGAGGCAGACATAATGTGCATATATGCAATAAAAAAAGGATAAAATAAAACAGAACACTAAAAAAAATCACTTCCAATTCCAATAAATAATTAACACACTTAACAAATAAAATAATTATAAATACATAAATAAAAAACCAAAACACCAAATGCTATAGAAATAAAATCATCAATCAATTATGTAATAATCAAAAATTCTGGAATATATCGGTCGGTACAATAAATATTTTTACAGACTGCATTTTTGATGGTGAGTTTGATGGTCTGATCATCCCCTTGAAAATCGTCAGCATTTATTAAGAATGACCCTATAATAATATCCCCAAATCTTATTTTCCTCACATCACCTTTTATAGCCCTGCATTGAATTACCCCAAAAATCCGAAAGCGTTTTTGTCTTTTCCCTTCCTTTCCGAAACCTTTTCTCTTTCCCGACAATAAAACTTGACCCTTTCCGGTTAGTAAACTCAATTTCCCACCACCAAGTAAACAAGTTGAGACCTTCGGAAAATAAACAAAGCGATATATCTTCAATACTACCTTAGGGATTACCTCTTCGGGGTGTCATTTAAATAAAGACTGAGGGTCTTACTTCCTTACTCAAATGAAAATATCATTTCCAACGGTCTTTCTGACTATGAACCGTCTAGTTTTCTTTTTAAACACGCAGTAAATCTAAATCCTGTGCTCAAACTGAACAACTTTCCCTATGGAGCCATCATCGAAATCGCGAAAGAAAAGTCAGCTGTTTCATACAAAACTGCAGTACCGAGTACCGACTCGACTCAAATGTAATGGGAGAGCCGATTTCTTTTTCGCGATTTCGATGTTGGCTCGTTAGTGAAAGTTGTTCAGTTCAAAAGCAAGCAAGGAAGGCGCGAAGTTCAACATGGAAACTGTATGGAAGGACTTTTTAGACTACCTAGCTACCTACTCGTATATACACAAACCAAACCATCCACTTAATTTCTGTACATTCAACAAAAACTCAACAATCATGTGACCTGCAAAAATTGAGTTTGCAGGCCAAAAGAAAAAAAAAGAAAAACAAACCGGAGTAAAAAAAAAAAAAAAAAAAATTGCAATAAAGAAAAAAGTAAATGAGCCAGATGATGGGAACAGCCTGCAGATTATCATAGAAATTTGAACGAATTGAGCATTTGTACAAACTGAGAAATTGTACCAATTGCTCGTAATTCGATTCGTCGGCACACTAACTAGGTAAGAAGGTAGGTACTCGAATTTAATTCATATATTTATTCAAAATTAAGTCTCACTCAAAAACTTAACGCCGAAATCTTTAATTCCATCAAACATCAGAAAGGAATCCTGAATTAAACATTAGGGACTCATCACACGAAACTTAAATTCCCTTTGTCCTTCAGTTTACTCAACGTTTCACCTTAAGAGTTGTTTCTATAGAATCTGAAGGCATTAGCATAAGAAAGTATTTTACTAAGTAAAAGCTAAAGTTCTGTGAAGAGGAAGAAACTTTAACAAAAGTTTTTTTTCTTAAGACGTAATAGTAGGTGGAAATACCTCGGAGGCATCTTTTATTTTTCATTTTACGACTAGATTTTTACCATTTACCGAAACTAAAGTCATACCTCAGTATTTTTGGATAGTTCATCTAGTGCAATCATCAACTGAATACACGATTGGAACTACTTCACTCGATAGAAAATCGTCACAAAGATGACGTATTTTCATGCATTTTTAAACATTTTTCTCGGTTTAGAAGAACTTAAAATAGTTTCCGATTGTTGGTATTTATACTCACATATTCACCATTAGTTTAACTAGTGCAATCATAAATAAAATCTAGAAAAAGTACTTTGGTTAGTTGTTTTTAATCGAAAATACGGCTCACGCACACACTTTTCGGAGCGCTCGGCAATCACGTTTCTCATAGAAAATATTCGTCTGGACCTAAGGCCCCTTAACTGAACTTGAATCTTGGATGTCTCTACGGGTAGGTACATAATATATTATTGTCCGCGCACAGAGCAACAAACGTCTTACTATGAAATATTTTTTATTTTTACGTCTACCTACTAATTATGTAAAAAAATATATGGTGGGCGGGATTCGAACCAGACTTAAAACAGAAGAAGATAGTTTAACCTACACTGAAAAAAATTGTTTTGTTAAATATTATCTATAACCTATCTGTAGTGACTTCCAAACCATTTTTATTTCTTATTTATAACCAGATTTTAACTATGTGCTACTATTAAAATCTGGTCATAAAATAACAAAACTTTCTTCTTATTTGTAACCAAAGTGCTAGAAAATAGTTTGGAATATAAATACAGGGTCCTTCGTATTACAATTTTCACGTATCGTCTGACCGGCGGAATTAACTGAAAAACATTTTCTTCGAAATGTTATTTCAAACAGTTTACTCTTTTTATGTTAAAATCTCCGACAAATTAAATTAATATTCAACTCAACGTGGCCTAAAACAATTGTGAAACTTTTTACTCTTTGAATAATACTGGGCTTTGCGAAGTCTAGATAAACTGAAAAGACATTATAACTTTTTCATTTAATTATACCTAATGTTAGAGTACTAGAATAGGAATGAAAATTATTACATGTCGAACAGTAATATTATAAAGAAAATGTAGTCATTGAATGGCACAAATAATTGTTATTTTCGAAATTCTTAAAAAGTACAAATGATAAAGGCTGTATGGTCAATATCTCATCAAAAAGGGAATTAAGAAAAAAAAAAGTAGAAACGTCATGTTGTGCTATTCACGGTGTTATGAAAAGTTTTGTTGGAGAAAAAGGATTTTGTAAAATGATGTAAAAGCTCTAAAACAAGAGGAATACATGGATGAGCAGTATTTACAATGAGTTTTATTGTACGTAGTTGGATGGAGTCCATCACTAACTACTTAACGGTTTTTGGAATCGCTTCGCTTACACTTTATTTCCACAGTGTGGTTTAGAACACCCCATTTCTATTTGAGGTGGGTGTCTTACGCGAGAGCTGGTTTCTTACGCAATTTTGTAGGTGAAAGGCTAGACTAAAGTTGAGGCCTATACGGGGTGTAAAAAAACCCTAAAGGCTCCAACAGGGTTTTTTTACACCCTGTACCTATAGCACAGAGGATAATCCTCTGTGCCTATAGTGTATACCTACCTAACAGAAGACCAATATAATAATGAGTCACTTTTTAAAATTTTGCTTTTTTTCTAACATGGAGGGTTAAGTCTGGTTAAGTGACTGCCTGACAAATACTAGAACGGTGAATTCAGACAATCAAACTGAACAACTTTCTCTGTAAGGTGAGACCAAAGCGGAACCGCGGAAAACAAAATCTGCTGTCCTATTGGTAGAGTAGGATTGCAGTTTTGTATTGATCTGCAGATATTTTTCTCACTATTTCGACGTTTTTATAATCATGATCTTTATGTAAAAGTTAAATGATCCAAATCGTCGCGTCGGCGTCCTGTGAAAACCTCGTATGAGCATGAGACGAAATTTTGCTGGTGAAACAAAAAACAATCTGTAATTTGTTTAAACGAAGCCCCTTCTAACATTGCATTCGATACCTAGGTAAGTAACTAATAAAAAATTTAAAGTAAAAGTTTACTCGAGAAAATTTTGGTTCCTACTTGCGTGGTTTTCGCAGAACGCCGAAGAAGTGCTAAACGCGTGCACTTTTATTAGAAAGTAATTGAATTAGGTCGATGTGGACAGTGGACATATCCATCCACTGACCATTAAACGTTGACATATCCACTGTCCATTAAAAGTGGCGAAGGGCTCACTACCGTCACACTGGACAAAGTTTGTACATTGCTAGTGAAATGTACATATTCTGAGTACATGTTAGAATATCTCTGACTATCGCTGGGAATATAGTCATGAGTTTATGCTTATGTTTAATACCAACCATTTTATGTAGCAAGGTTCTTTTTAGGGTGTCACGATGGAATGACGAGTCAAGTGATGTAGATAATGGTATCACAATGTAAACGCATTAGCGGTGCCTCGATATGTTATCGCTCTTACACTATCAGTACAGAGATTTGAATACGATCAGACATGTCTGGTGCGATTTATCGGGTGGATTTTTGTCTACAGTGTGTGTCCAACTATAAAGCGCGCGTATCTTTTGAACAGTAATAGCTAGACGGTTGAAATACATTTGCGCGTTATTATGGCGGATTTTTATAACAGCTAGAATTAAAGCCCTTAACGAGCCGGTTTTCCGCCGGGGCTACACACGGTTTTAAACCGTGCCTACGTCCGGTCGTCAGCTATGTATGGGACACTATGAATGAAGGTTTGTTAACGACGCCGGCGCTAGCGACGGTCCGGGCCCGGCGCGCGCCGTGTCTACGTCCGGCGCGCAGTCGTGTATGGCCGTCTAGAATCGTTCTAGATGGCCGTCTATGAAAGCTTGTTGACGAGGCCGGGTGTACGCTCGGCGCGGTTCCGCCTACCTACGTGTTTCTGCTTAGCATTAATCATGAACGTGAAGTATTTAATGTACGTGAGGACAAAACAATGACAATCGACTGAATGAGGCCGCACTTCAGCCGGCTAGCCACCGGGTACAAACCGTGCTCGTGAACAAGCTTATCCGGCACCGGATCGGATAGGAACCGTCTCGTCAACAAGGGGCCTAAGGTGAATTCTTTTTGGAGAAGACCCGAAGAGTCACCTATAGATCACTACTAATGCTAGCTTCAATTTAAAGCTTTCAAAGGTTTATTCGTTATCAGAAGCAGGAGTGCTATTTTTAGATGTCGCACATCCTAATTCGTATAATACCTGCTGCAAGAGAAAAAATAGAGGGGAAGATAGGCAACCTAGAGTGACAGGTGAAAGAAAAGGGTTGATTTCGTGTCGTACGTATCAGGAACTCAAGACACTAGAAATGAGACTGTATTGAAGAATACTCCACCGACAAGAGCGTAGCTCTTAAATAAGATGATGACGAAGTCGTATAAGAAATGATAAATATTGCTTTACTTTTTCTAACTAATTATAAAGCTCACAAGCTTTGAGCAGATGCTGTGTGTATAATACGCGTTATCTTTGCTAATACCGATAAAACATGCGTATCATGATTGTTGTATGTTTGTAAGATACTCACTGAAATCACTGGATGGTTTTTTATGAAGTGACTTACTTATTTCATATTTTGGTTTTTTATCCTTTAGAAAATCTGCTATAATACTTTTTTTCTTTACCCGATAATGGGAGGTTGCCCATTTTCGGTTTGAAAAAGTTGTTAGTAGTTGAAAACTTGCTGGTGACCCCGAATAGGAATGCCGTGGGTTAGTGTTTGCATGTATCTATACATACATACACACTCAAACTCAATATGAGCGTAATTCCCTTTTGGGGTGCTCAGAAAAATAAACATTCATCCATATGAATGAATGGTCATTTAAATAGATAGATAAAAATAGGCACGTAATAGGTAGGATGATTCCGTGCTTCGGATGGCACGTTAAGCTGTTGGTCCCGGCTACTATCTCTGGTAGTAGTAGTCGTTACATAAAAACCACGTCAGAGGCCGTAAGGCCGTTTGAATAAACTTTGACACTAGGGCTTGCCCACACGATAAGAGAGAGAGATAGGTAGGATAGGTAGCATAGCATAACATAGCATGAATAGCATAGCATATGCTCAAGACTATATTCCACGAGGGGGTAGTCAGAGATATTCTGAAACCTCAGAACATCCACGTTTTACCAGTAGTACCGAAACTCTGTCCAGTGGATAGGTAATTATGTAAAAATTTATCAAATTATTGAAATATTTCGAAAAAATCATTCTAGAATTTAGAAAACATATTTTTGGATAGGTACCTAACCACTAACTCTATTTTTCTTTCACGAAAATTTAAATGTTATTCAAAAAGGTCGGGTCGTTGGGTCGGCCCTAAAATAACCTAGTAAATTTTTGTTACATAAAATATAAAATTTTATAGAATATAAAGTCTTTGACAACAAACAACAATGCTCCAAGAAGAAAAAGCTGCTGTGTTACTATAAAGACTTTAATTAGTACTCAGCACTCGATATCTCAGGCGCCAATTTTGCAAAAGATGGTTACTCCTATCATCCAGCTTGCAAGTGTTTTGCCCGGTAGTGTACCTATTATTATTTGTGGTTGGGCTATTTGCAATAGCAAGGGTCGTTATGTAACACTTAGACCATCGCTGGTCCTTTGTGTTCGCCCCAAAATCACCCATATTTTACGCTTACCTCCGAACTTGTTGAAAACGGCCGCACGCACAAATTGCGACAATGGGTCAACATCCCATTGAGCGGCTAAAGGTTGTCGAGAGGTGTGGCACCGGTTTCACCATCGCGCGTGAGCGGGTGTCCCCGTATTACGCCTTTACGTGCAATACACTTCCAACCTGGAGCATAGGTTCTGCTCTTGCGATTCCACTCTGGACGCCCAATGAAGGCAAGCCAGAGGTAGGGGGGGGGGGGGGGTTTCTGTCTGTGTGGGTGTGTGTGTGAGCGCATGTCTGTATGGTCCCCCTGGATAGGGGTCCGCGGTGTACCTAATTATCTTATTAATATTAAATTCATTGGAGTACTATCCAATGAAGACTGAATTACCAATATATCATCTGTATAACGTATATAATAGGCAGTAATCGTGAGCGTATCAGAAAGAAAGGGGCGATGCGATATAAAAAGCTCGATCAATCATATCCATTTGGCCGGAATATGCGCGAAATTGACAATTTATTGCCGAAGCTCCAGCTTGTGTGGAAGAGATTAGGGGGACATGAGCCGAGGTCAACGACCGAATTTTAAATCTGCTCCTATTGGAACATCCATTAAGAACTACATAATTTAGATAAGTAGTGTTTTTTAGCTTATTGTTTGAATATAAGGAATAAGTCGTATTTTTTTCGGGAATGTGCCCACCACACATTCCCACCGCTGCAACAGCAGCGACCGTTCACAACACTAGACAACGAAGTCCAGCGAGCCCTGGCATGACTCTAATCTGAAGCGGAACGCGCAATGAATTTTATCAAAGAAGATAGGAGTAGGAAAAATAAAAAAGTTTTTTTTTTAAATGTTATTTTTTTGATTCCTGAGCACCAGTTTGGCTTCCGGGAACAACACTCAAAGAGTACTGCACTGGAGCATTCCTGGACGTTCAGCAAGCCTTCGACAGAGTCTGGCATAAAGGCCTCCTGTTCAAGATCAAAAAATTTCTGCACCATTCTGTATTTCCCCTAATAGAATCTTACCTATCCGATAGGGTCCTTCCAAGTTAAACAAGGCGATGCCAGATCTGCACTCAACAACTTTAACGCAGGGGTACCTCAGGGCTCCGTACTTGGCCCCGTACTGTATAACATTTTCACATGTGACCTACCACTGGTACCGAACATAACTGTTGCAACATATGCTGACGATGCTGCCTTCCTCTCGAGCAGCAAAGATCCCACTCAAGCAAGTTCTCTCCTTCAAAAACAGTTGGATGCTACCACTCCTGGCTAACCAAGTGGCGAATCAAAGCAAGTGCACCGAAATCCCATCACATCACTTTCACACTAAGGAAAGACAAATGTCCACCAGTCAAGCTTGGACCAGAAATCCTACCAGAAACAACGTGTGTGAAATACCTAGGCTTCCACCTGGACCAACGCTTGACATGGAAAGACCATATCAAGGCAAAGAGGGACGTGATCAACAATCGGTTCAGAAATCTCCTTTGGTTACTGGGCCGCCAATCAACCTTAATTCTAAACAACAAACTACTGGTATATTGTTCCATCCTCAAACCAATCTGGCTCTATGGCATCCAACTGTGGTCCAGAGCAAATCCAACGTCCAATGCTTGCAAAGGGTTCAGAACAACATACTCAGGACCATTTCAAATGCTCCCTGGTTCTCTCGCAACTCTGAAATCCACGAATACCTTGAAATGCCTACCGTTCTCCAAGAAATAGAGCAGCACAAACAAAAATACAAAGAGCGGTTAAGAAGTCACCCAAACAAGCTCGCCAACTCGCTGCTGACAGCCAGCAGCACTAAAAGACTAAAGAGGAGTCATGTGCTCTCGAACTAAAAGAGGGTAGGGCGCTGGCCCTGTCACTCTTAAAAGCATTCTCAAATCAACTCATCTGATTATAGTCTTTCGACTTATGGCAGATCAAAACACAGAAAAAAAAAAAAATGTTATTTTGTTTCCATCCTTAACCTAAAACAAAAATAAGGAGTGCCTACATACTTACAATCCTCCTCATCCCTTCCCCTCACCCTCTAACCTTCTGAGAATCTCGAAACATTTATCATAGGAGACTCCAACGCGCTCTTGGCCGATTTTTGCAATACCTACTCATGCAGATAGGTAATTCTTATGCAAGCAACATGCATCTTTCGAACATCAAATGCTCAACAAATTGCCTCCCGACGCCACAGGCTTCCTTCTCGATTGGATATATTGCAAATAAAATATCGATACGTTTCCCTAAGATCTTTCCCGCGATATATTTTTACCAGGAGCGTCTCACAAATGATCGAGTTAGAATGTCGAATAGAAAAGAAAAGGTGCCCGGAATTTATGCAATCTAATAAACATATACTTAGTACATACATAGCATTGAGTAATTATGTATAGAGCAGACAACGCTAACAAAATCTGTGCACCATGATCAGCAGTGTGGGGCGCGTGCTGGGAGCGTCAGGCTGCGACGAGCGCCTGACACAGGCTAAGTGAGTTAGAGCGCGTGCACCCTAACGCGTGTTACAAAACATTACTTCTCGGTAGCTTCTCTAGTTAACATTGTACCTCAATGATACATAGTTATTGACTTGAATCGTGTTTATGCTGTGTTTATGAATAGGTATCGTATACAACTGTTAATTACAAAGCGCAAAACCTCATACACCCCAACTGATTTATAACCGGTTTTGTTTTTCTCTCATTTTGTTCAGTTTGATGGTCTTAATCTAAAACCACCCCTTTACTAGTGTGTAACCCATTATTAACCCAAAATTAACGAGGTGTTGAAGTTTTCAGAAACACACGCGGACAAAGTCGCGTGCAAAAGCTAGTTTATTAATATGGAGCGAACTACGAACCGTACCGAAAGGAACTTTCAAACGTATGCAATCTACAATATATTACATAGTTACAAAAGTAATCAAAGAGTTATGAACTTTATTACAATGTACATACATAATGTTACAAGTTTTCACAACTTTGCTACGGTTTGCTACGAAACGTTTGCTACGAGCGTAGCAAATTTCTACGTCAATTCAAAAATGTCGTAGCATATTTAAAATACTGTCGCTAGCGCAATACAGTATTAAGTTGCATCGTGTCAAAGGATATTTTGTTACATATTTTAACAGCTTTGTGAAGAATAACATTTTATAGTCCTCTGTTTTTCCGTAAGGAAGAATTAAACAATAGTACATTATGATATTATGATACAAGTGACCAATGCTCACGCGTTTCATACGACGTTTATCAACATAAGTACTAAAATTTCGTAAAATACAACAATTTTAGACAAATGTTTGAGGAAAATGGCAATAAAAAAAATTATACTTGAAAATGGAGCTAGACTATTTTTTTTATAAAGAGGCGATGACTGTAGCCGCCATTCAACCAACGACATTTTTTTGCAAACAACCTGATATGAAAAAAGTTGCAAACTTAATATTAATGTATTTATTATTTAATTTTAGTAACATTAGTATATTGATGAAATGAAGCGTTTGTTTATCATATTTTAACTAAAACGGATTAATTAATTCAGATTTTTTTTTAAATAAAAGCTCTTTGCAGAGATTTAAAAACAAACCATAGAAAAAAAAGTTACAATACCGCACTAGTGCGGTAATATAATCATTTTTGCACGCGTGTTCTATAAGCTGCATTATGTACCTAAAAGCGGTGCAATAAGAGCCACTTTACAAGCAAGTATGTTGAAATAGTAGATTGTATCACAAGGGCGTAAAATAATATTTTTAAGGCGAGGGCGCTATTTTGAATCCAGAGCATAGCGAAGGATTCTTGAGTAGAATCCCGAGCGCAGCGAGGGATTCTAAAGTAGAATCCTGAGCGCAGCGAGGGATTCAAAGTATGCCGCCCGAGGAAAAAATAATTTTGCGGCCGAGTGATACACTCTACTTTTCATCCCCCTCTATGAGGAAAATAAATAAAAGGCGCTTCTAGTTTAATATTTGCGTTCGGTCTCTTTGGTCGCGGACCTATGTAGCAAAAATACATGTTCCAAATTCAAAACTCATCATTGCCCGCTGTAAAAGTCTCTTAACAAAAAGTGCAACTTTAGGCGCACTTAAAGAGGACTAAAGTGACACTTTTTGAATAGATGGGATGAAAACACAATTTTCAACACACTTGCTCATGAAATGGCTCTAATTTTACCGCAATTAGGCACATTATTCACTAGTGAGTTATAGGGTTTTAATTACTATTATTCACAAGTGAGTAATAGGTTTTTTTTATTGTTTGAGTTGCTTTGTTCTTAAAAAAGTTTTGATAAATAAAAAAGATTTTTTAATTTATTTTCTTCACAAGTGTGTTGAAAAACGTCGTATGATCCACGTGTGTATTGATAATCATCGTCCTCAGCGGTAATCACCAACATTACACACTTGTAACATAATATGCTATTGTGACAGCAAATAACCTTGTAATTGAGCTGCAGCCATGCTGCAGCAGTAGCAGTAGCAGTCGTTACATAAAAACCACGCCAGAGACCGTGAGGCGGTCTGAAAAAACTCTGACACCAGGGCTTTCCCACATGATAAGAAGAAGAAGAAGTAGGCTAGAAGCTGAATTTTAACTCATTTTGCATCCCAACGAGTAATAGTTATTATTTTTTGTTTAAAAGTAAAACACTAGTTTTTGTTGAAGGTCGCACCTGCGATTCAAACCTTTGAATCCCATAAGGGACAAACATTTGTATGATGAAAATGAATAGGTATTTGTATCAGAGCCGTGGATCTATTCAATATGTATTCTACATTGTTGTCTAGTTATTACAATAGAAGTCAAGGCTAGATTCTGGTACTTTAAATGTGACTAGATGATTTGTTTATTTATAATTGAAGATCCTCCATTAAATCTCTTGCTGTCACGTTTTGCCTTGTTGACGTAGTAAAAGCTAGCACGAAATTTAATAGAGGATTAGGGGCCTGTTTCACCACTTCCGAATAAGTTCTTGTTAGCTTATCCGACAGATATATTGAGATATTTTGTATGAAACTATGTCAAAATATCTGTCGGATAAGCTATCAAGAACTTACTCAGAAGTGGTGAAACAGGCCCTAACTGTAATGAGCGTATCTGCAACTGGTTGACAGTCTGTCAAATCTTTGATGTTTTGATACTCCAACAAATGATGATGATGAATGATGATTGTCTTGTTTCAGGGCGGCAGCGGTGAAGGCACCACACAGACGGAGAGAGCGGACAGCCGGGACGCGAGAGAGACAGAAGGCGAGGAGGCCTCCCCCGTGGGAGAGAGACTCCCTGGAGACGGCTCCAGCTGCACCGCCCCTGACGACCAGGTAGGGTTCTCACAATATCCTATTAGGCCTCATTTGCGACAAGAGTGTAGCTAGGAGACCTACTTCTAATCCTGTGTTAGATCAGATAATTGGGGACAAATTGATATTTGTTGGTCCCATAGCGAAAGTTGTTCAGTTTGCACCCTTTATGAAACACTAAACAAAAAAGCCCGTCGTATTTGCTCTATCACTTTAATACACCCACTGACTTACCAACTACTGGACGTAGGGTCCGCGCTCAAAAATGTCCGAACCAACCAATCACGCGACAGTCTTCGCTTGATTGCCGCGATGTGGGAGTGGGATGGAAAAGAATTTCAGCATTTTCAATGTTTTTTTAATAGTTGGTTTTATTGCTAACGTACTTAGGTTTGTGTAGTTTAGTGTCGGACACTTTTTTCGAGAATTTTGTACTAGACCCGACGTCCTTAGTATTCAACACGTCAATGCTTACACTACAGGATATGGATAGGTATAGTCTAAATATGATTGGAAAATTTCTTATGGTAAATCTAATATGGCAAGCCCTAAGAGAGTGGTTCTTATCGACCTACATTGTAGAAGCTTCGTTGCTAACTACAAATAAGCAGCACACACATCCATTACCTCGTATTAGTAAAGTGAATGCCATCGTTAACTGCAAAAAGAGTAATTAAAACTGTCAAACGTAGGTGCGGTAGAGTGATACCTCTAAAATGTGACACATTTTGTGTTCGGTCATTATTATAGCTACCAGAGAGTGACTAAAGAAAAACATGAATGAATAAATTGTCATAGGAAATTTCGACGACTATTTGAATCAGCAATAGAACAGCAGTATGAAGTTTTTGTATTCATTCGTTAATGGATTTTGAATCTCACGATTCAAAAATAGCACTTCAGGATATTTTAAGCACACACTTATTGTGTACGCTACACATACATACACTACTCTGTCTTTCGTCCTTACCTTCTTGTACCTATCTGATGGAATGGGAAACTGATACAATCAAAGGTGGCGTTGGTGGGTTGTTGGTGGCTATAACCGGTGACTTGGTGAGTGCATTAGGGATGTTTATAATGGTTTAAATTTAAGGAATTAGGCTCCTCTTACACACCCGTCTGGGTCGGTGCTGTTTGAAATCGGTTACCACACCGCCAAAACTTAATTATACTTACAGACACAACCTAAATGAAATCATAATAGTTCTAAAAAAAATTGGTAAAATATACGTGCGATAAAAACTTTAAATAATTAAGTATTAAAGTTTATATCTTTAAGATACATTTTATGTTCATATTTGTTTACAATTTCCGCATCTCACAACGTAAAGCACTCTACAAAATCGTCTACAAGATA
Source organism: Agonopterix heracliana (assembly GCA_963693445.1). Taxonomy (NCBI): domain Eukaryota; kingdom Metazoa; phylum Arthropoda; class Insecta; order Lepidoptera; family Depressariidae; genus Agonopterix; species Agonopterix heracliana. The sequence continues at coordinate 4,033,171 of OY856308.1, forward strand.
TCAATTTCTATAATGTATTTTCAGTTACGAACCAGCGACGACGATGGATCCACTATAAGTACAAAACACAGCCTCGGCCCTTTCAGAGAAGAAAACGATCCAGGTAGGTAACTAAATCAGGTAGGTAAATTTGTAATAACATCATCATCATCATCATCATTATGCCTGTCCCATTCCCACCACTGTAACTTACATAAACAGGGATTAACAGTGGCTACTCACAAATACCAGACAAGTTATTGAATATAAGCTGAGAAATAATTTTCCAAACCAATCTCATAGGATAGAATAAAATTTAAAGAAAAACAAACTTTGGTTTATTGAAAACATGCCAAGTTATGATTGGTAAAATTAACGTGGTGTGTAACCTTGTTAACAGTAATTTTTGGGAAATTGTCCTCATGGACTGAAAGGGTCATAAAAGCCTTGAAATCCTTTAGACTGGCATTAGGCATGCGTTGTCGGTAATGGCGATAATCTTTTTATATCTCATCAAAAATCGGTATGTTCTGATCTATCGAACTAGGATTTAAATATCCTCGTGACCCGACTAATAACTACTACCGAACCAGCAAGGAAAATAAATCGTCGTCTTACGATCGATCGAACAACGCGTAACCTAACCCAATGTTTTCTTTTTCAGTGGAAACAAAAGGCATGCTTAGAACTGGACGGTATTACAAAGGGATATACTGGCCTTCAATTACTAATAGCTTTAAGGTACGGACAATGTTATTATCCTTATTTATCTATTCGCCGAAATATATAATCTTTAAGGATATGTCCAGACCATGAAACCCAACCAACGGAAAGCGACAAAATTCTTTGGATCTTCAATAGAAAATCGATCAGTGATCGGGCTGATCGATTTTCTATTGAAGATTTTGTATACTTAGGTTAAATAAAATCTGGACCAATTGGGGAAAGTCCGAACACGTACATCTTGAAAATAGAGCTGGCAGCTTCCTTGGTCAACGAATTAGCTTGGCTATTGGATATTCAAAGGGGTAACGCTGCCAGCATGTTCTGAACCCTCATGGGGACGCACTCGATGACCTATTTTATTTTTGAATGGGTTTTATGTCTGCTTTGTTATGTTGTTTACATTTTACTTAACATTTTTGTCTGTAAATAATTAGTTATTACCGAATAATTATTTCTTGTATACTTAAATAAAGTTTCTATATAAATGGAGCCCATTTGTGAAATTTCTCCTGAATAAACTACGTTTACCAACTCCTTAAAAAAGACAAGAACTAAGTCCCTACGAAATTTTTCAGCGTTTTCCATAATTATGAAACTTTGCAATAACAAAGTCAATACCGTTTTTATGATAAACCCATAGATAATAATAAGAACCTATATATTAAAACTCATGGTTCATAGCATGGTGGATAGCAAAGAAAAGTTCTTAGCTCACTTTTATTTATGAAACAGGTATAAAGTGATTAAAAAAATACAGCTATTCACCCTGGTCACATCATCTCTGCTGCCCTTCTTCGTGTTGGCGTCAGTACGGACTTTAAAGTATCGTTAGCATCATCTGCCGATATACGCGTCTCGATAATTTAGTACGTACACGGCTTCACACCGTATCAGAGCGCCGATATATAACGTATCAACGCTTGGTGCACAGAAAATGTGACCGAGTTGTAATAAAAAGAAGCCAAAAAAAATTGTGACAGATTGCAAAAGGATCTCTGTATTTGGCACGCACTAGTTGGTTGCGCGAGAATTTCTGTTCTAGTTTTTTCAACCTGTTGCTTCTAACTTCACTGCCGGACTGAATTAGGTCATGGAAATGTATTTTTATATAACAATATTGAAACTAAAATAACAAGTTCAAAATCTGAGCTATTTCATAAAACCTTGCCTTGCCTTTTGGGGTTGTCAGAAACTGTACTACAACCTATGATGAAGGCTCACATGTCTCACCTTAAATCACACCTCGTCACACACACCTTAAGTCTCACCTCTAGTGGGGCAAAAACAGGCTGAATAAAATTGTACTGACTATTGAAAACGAAACTTTCGAGTCTCAAATAACACCTCAATAAAAATAAAAATTATCAATAAAAAAAAAATATGAAATTATTATTTTTATTACCTACCTTTATAGCACATTGATGGTATCAGTGTGGAATGACGTGTCAAGTTGTGATGCTATTTAAAATTTTTATATTAGATTTTTATGATTACAGGATGAAACTGTGGAATGTTCGTACCAAAGGTATTCGAGAAGGCAGCGTCAGAGGTCTCTCATTATGGTTAATTTAGTGGACTTAGCACTTAAAGTGAGTAGCCCTACGAGTAAAAGGTTTTCTCTACTTTGATGAAAACATGATGACTAAATAAATAAATGTTTTATTTTATTTATTAGGGAAATAAATAGTCATACAAAAACATTAATTTTGAATTTAGGATACCCTGTATACAGGATGTAAGGAAAAGTATCATTAACCTTTAAACCTCTTTATTCGTAGTTTAAACCACATACTCTACCCATCAAACTGAACTTTTACTATGGGAGCAAAACGATAAGTAAAAAAAATCCGCTGTTTAGGTATTGCAGTTTGGTATGGGACTTTTTTTTGGCTCCTATAGTAAAAGTTGTTCAGTTTGATGGGTAGGTTAATGATACTTTTCCTAACGACCTGTAGTTATTGACCTTGAGTTCCCTTTTATTATAATTTAGTTTAGTATACTTACATAAATTAATATTAATGATTATAAACGGGTACCTACATAACTAGTTTCCCTTTCTTTTCAGATATGTTTAACAGTAATTTATACATTGAGTAATCACCATGGTCATGGTAAGTACTTACTTTATATGTTGTTGTTATTTGGTTCCCATAAAATACGGTATAGTTTCCGGGCAACAGCGCCCTTTCCTATGTACCATCGATTTGTTATTCTTCACTTAATCATTTGAATTGCTATAGGTAACCGTAATACGAACGACGAATGACGAACCTGTAAAACGGAAATCTATATTTTAGACACGTTTTTTTTATTTTGATAAATTGAGCTGTCTTCTAAAACCCTGGTGTATCTCATGGGATGCATCTTATTACTAATTCAATATTGGAAGGAGTTTAAATCTTGTGTACCTTCACATTGTATCAAAATCGAGAAATACCCACCATTTTCTTTGCATAAGTATTTCCAACATATTCCGATTTTCCATTTGTCGATTCTCGAACTACAAACATCCTTTTAACAAACCGGAAATTCAATGCGCGTGCAAGCAAGCTGGATCTGAATGGTACGGAAATCTGTTCCGAGTTTTCTATTTTGAAAGAGGCTCTTCGAGTGTATTTTTTTAAATTTCACTCATCCTGATTCATACACGAATAATGCATAACTTCTATACAGTTTATGTGACTTTTGATAAGCTTTCGAATATGACTTTAAATCTCTTCATGTCTCAAGTCGTGATGGATTAAAAAAGATGAACTATTAAGCTTATAATATCTCCGCCATAAAGTATAGTTTTATAAATTGCAGAGGAAGGCGTAGACCCGTACGCGATAGCGTCGACAGTTGCATTCGCGTGTTTAAACGTGGGGGTGTGCATGCTGGGCTGCTGGAGATGTTTCGCCAATAACTACCTGCACTGGGCTGCCGCAGCCACTTGGATACTGCTCATCGCTCAGGGTATGTGGAGTTATTAGTCATGATGCTCTTAGACGTCTTGGACTTTAGCGACTGCAAAAGCAGTCAAATATGCAGCATACGTTCAACACGGACCTGAAAAAAAGACGGACGTAATCTCGTCTTATCACGAGTGAAGCACCCCAGTACATAATGGTGACGGGTGTCGGTCCTGCGCCTAGAGCTAGTGCATCTGTGTAAGTTTAGTCCCTTGTAGAACAAACGAAAATGTAGGACCTTGCATGCTTCACATCTTTTTAGTGTCACATTACGTCCGTCTTTTTTCAGGTCCGTGACGTTCAAGTGCATAAGTGTGCGTGCTAAGCACGGATGCACGCTCTTGTCTTTGAAAATATCTCTTGTCTTTTGATGAAAAGGGAGACTGTTGCGATTAGAGAAGTGGACGTATTCAACATATCGGTCAACATTTTGAACATTCAACTTTATAAATAGTCGATGTTCCTAAAGGAAAGGGACCGGTATCGACAGATGCTACTGTAGTATATCTGTGAATTTGATCCAAAAAATCACACACCAGATGGGGATTACCCCTTCTCCCAATTGTGAAGACTTGTGCTGTAAGTGTCTACCATGTCCTGATGGAGTGAGTGCGGAGCGAGGCTCTCAGGAGACACTTGTTTGTTATTGGTCAGTGATTGGCAGCAGACTGGACAGGAATGTATTTTTTAGGAATTACCACATTCGTTGAGTTAATGTGTCTACACATGCACCAATGTCACCGATCTGCCGACTTTGTCGCCGGGTAGCTTGTGCCAACAATGCCATCCATACTGAACCCAGCGGTAAGGTGTCTAAATACCGAAACTCGCCGACAATGTCGAGATGGGTAGACACCATTAGTTATACCAAACTCGAATCAACACTGATATTATTGTTAAGTATATCAGCTTTCTCACTGCTTCGTTAATTTAATTACTACTTTATTTTAAACTCCAGGTCTGAGCGGCCAAGGCATAGGTTTCCAGTCCCCTGAGAACCAAGTGTGGTACATGCTGTTCATAATCTTCGTTCCGTACGCCATGCTGCCTCTCTCGCTCGGCTGGTGTATCGTCATAGGACTGTTGTCGTCTCTCTCGCACGTCCTTATTACTGCTGTTGATATTAGAGCTATTATGGATACAAATCCTAATGCGGTAAGTGACTTTATGACATAATTATTCATTATAGTGATATATGACACCTCACTTGTTATTTTATGTTTTTGGTATGCAAATAAAGAATATTGTATTGTAGACTCTACAAAATTGGCGCTCTACAAAAGACTCTCTACAGTAGAGCGTCTTTCATGATTCGTATGCGCCAATTTTTCTTCGCTCGGTTACGCGCCATTAGAAAGAGAGATAAGGCGCGACTTTTATCTCCTAAAAGTGTTTTCTTCTAATTTTCTTTCACGTTTTTCCTCCATAGTGAACGTAGTTTAGTTTGATATAGTCTGTAAACTAACCAGGCACGTATCCAGGGGGGGGATAAGGTGGGATTTATCCCCCCCCCCCCCCCGAAGTCCGAAAATTTGTATGGGAAAGTGGCTACAGCACTTACTTTTTTGTCTTCTTCTATGAATATCCCCCCCCCCCCCCCGAAACAAAAGTCTGGATACGTGCTTGAAACTAACCCCTTAAATCCTTCTCTCCTATTGACCATGAATAATTCTATTCCAGGCTCGTTCGTGCAGCTTACGTCTCCTATTCAGCAACGCTCTTCTCTACACGGCGGTCAACTTCGCCGGCATGTACGCCAAGTATCTCGCCGACTGGGCGCAGAGGAAGGCCTTCCTGGAGACCCATCGCTCCATGGTCACCAGGCAGCGGACTAAGAGAGAGAGCGACCGCCAGTGGAAGCTGTTTCAGAGTGGTAAGGAACGTTCCTGGGAAATATAAGAATGGCTTGAGTGAGGACATAAGTTCATAAGCATAATGCTCGCTCACGACTTATTTCTCCGATAAGTCAGAGATTTTCTAAATACTCATATTTCTCTCTTGCTGAAAACTAGTGTCGACGTGCTCACTACTTGTCACAGAGATTGGGCACTGCAAGAGTGGACCTGCCTGCGTAACATGACAGAGGTGAGAGCGACACAGGTTACTTCTAAACGTCAAATTGGCGGTTATCTCCATAGTATCTCACTCAAATTTGACGTTTAGAAGTGACCTGAGTCGCTCTCACCTCTGTCATGTTACGCAGGCATGACAAGTCCTTTTACCGTTCAGTGGCGCCCTCATCACAATATTTAAGATTTCTCAATCAAGAAAACCTACATCAAAAAATGCTACTCCAACTTACGACAAAAGGCCTATATAGCTATTTTTATACAATACAATACTTAGGTTTTTATAGGTTAATTTAGTTATAGAAAAAAAAAGATAATGTCTTTAAATTTATTGCGATACCTATTCTTAAAAGTGGAATGTTTAGAACCTTTAAAATAATTCTATAAATAATAAAGCTTTTAGACTTTGGTAGTAATATGGAGTACTTAGCGAAAGGCCGAAAGGCTAAACATGAAGGACTTTGTAAAACCTAACATCTACTGTAATTAATAGGTAGGTACTCATGTTCCACAAATAAATTATTCTTATTCTTAGCACTTTTTTATTTTGGGTTTTTATTATTGAGATATATTTAATATTGTGATAAGGGCACCACTGAAGATTAAAAGGACTTTAAGCTAGACTTTAAGCTTTGAAACTAAATCTTTTCGGTACCCTCACGAAGTACCTACTTAATAATATCACGATGTCTCAAACATTGAAGTTGGCATTCCCATAAATTCCCATTAAGGAATGATTCCCTTTATGGAATGCCAACTGCAATAAAAAAGTTATGGAGTAATTTTAATGGAGTCTGCCCCAAGTTTCAACGCCCCTGGGACAAGGACACGGTCACGAAACGCAACTCTTGTATATCGTCATAATTATAATATAACTAGTGATCCGCCCTGGCTTCGTACACAAACCTGAGTGAATCAATCTATCATTCAGTGAAAACCTACGAATAAAGAAATGTGAAAACCAAAATCCTTAATATGACGATAGACAAATGTGGCGCAGAGTGTAAATTTAAATGCGTTACATATCGAAAGGGGTGCTTCAGACCATATTCATATTGATATTCATTTATTAGTTGCTTTCATGGGTACATATAGGTTCTTATAACGTAAAGTTCCAAGCATGAAACCCGGTTGGGCACTACAACATTTATCTGCTAACAATTTTATTAAACAAACAGAACCATCAAACTGAACAGCTTCCAATATAGGCCCAACAACGAAATCGCGAAAAAAAAAGTACTCGATATAAAGCAATGGAAAGGCAGTTTTTTTTCGGGATTTCAAAGTTGGTTCGGTCCTATAGTAAAGGTTGTTAAGTTTGAATGGTCTGAATCACCCCATAAAGTATGAAACGTATTTAAGTGTACACGCTGTATGGTGGTAGTTAAAGAGGGGATAACGGACGTGTTAATAATTTATTTACAGTAATACCAGACTTCCTGGCGAAAGAGATCTACAACCACGTGTCGAGAGTGAAAGGCGAGTTCCAGGAGCAGCAGTTCAACAACCTCTACATACAGAGTCACCAGGACGTGTCCATACTGTATGCGGACATCAAGGGGTTCACAGGTAAACTATAATTCATACCAATCTTATATGAGTCAGTCACCAGCATAAATCTTGTTTCTGGCCTGATTTCTCAGGCAATAATGATGAACCCTCTTACCGGGTTTAAATAAGAATATCAAAAAACGGGCGCATTACTATATCAGCTCACATAACAACAAGCAAACTCACATGGGTCAATCGCCAGTTGCCTGCTCCTGTTAATGCAGCCTAATTTGTCAGGCATTTCCTGATGATGCCCGTATCGTAAAGAAGTCAAATAGGATTACAAAAAGCGAAAAAAGCAGCTGCTATCGAACTGTATCCCCTTTTCGAAGTACCTAATCATAAACATACATTAAACATACACGCAAACCGCAGACAGTAAGTAAACTAAACACGATTGAACGATTAACACGATTTGAAACAAACGCAGTATACGTAACTAAGTAAAATCGTTAAAAATAAAAAATCCATGAAGGCAAAGCAAAATGCTAGTAAGTCGATAACAAGAGAAAATCCATGAATCGCAACAACCTCTTATTACCTAGTCAGTAGGTCTATTTTAGGTGTACCAATCTTACCAGGACCCAATCTTTGCAGAATTATCGAGCAAATGCAGCGCACAGGAGCTGGTGAAGTTGTTGAACGAGCTCTTCGCCCGATTCGACAGGTTGGCGTCGGTAAGATTCATTCTCATTTATCACATCTGTGGCCTTCATAAAGTTAGCATTCTCTCTCCAGATAGGTCAAAAGAAGCTTAAACTATATTGTAACGAGTTCCACGTTTGAAATTATATTGTTCATGTTTTAAAACATGTGATTTAACAAAACAAGATCACAGGAGATGCTGAAATTTCTGTTTCTTCAGTGATCGTGGATCTTTGGTGGATCTCTTAGAGCTGGCGCACACCTGGCTAAGCGTAGAGCTTTTTTCTCTGCCTTAGCTTGCGTTGAAATAAGTACCTAGTAGGTAAAGTACCCGAGAGCATCGAAGCGATTTGAGGCGAAATTTGTGTTAATCGATTTTCGATGTTATTTCAATGCAAGTGAACTCGTGAGTGAGCAATAATAATATTTGTACAGGAGAACCACTGCCTCCGTATCAAGTTGCTGGGCGACTGCTACTTCTGCGTGAGCGGCCTGCCTGACCACAGGGAGGATCACGCGCACTGCTGCGTCAACATGGGCCTGCACATGATACGCGCCATACGAGACGTGCGCTATAATGCACAGGTATTTTATTCCATTGTTTCATCCCGCTGCACTATAAATACCACAACAGAGCCTCACAAATAAGGTCGAGAGAAAGCAGATAATCCACCATGAGCTAAAAACAAATCTAGCTGAAAAATCGCAGAGGAATCAACTCGCGAGTTTTCGCTTCATTGTTCCAAGTGCCTAGTGTCCGACTGAAGCTTCGGCTTCGACTACCATCGGCCTTTTAATATCGGTAAAGAACTAAATAACTGTTGTATCCCACAGGTGGACCTGGACATGCGTATCGGCATCCACAGCGGCACGGTGCTGTGCGGCGTGCTGGGGCTGCTAAAGTGGCAGTTCGACCTGTGGTCCCACGACGTCACCGTCGCCAACCACATGGAGAGCGGCGGGCTACCGGGGTGAGGAGACGATGAGACTGGGATTAAAGCCCGTATTCTAATATAAACTCTTTAACGCCGATATTATTGAACCACCCATAGTTTATCTATTCAATCAATTCAATCAATTATACTTTATTTTACACCAAAAAAACATAATATACAGAGAGAAAACAAACAGGAAATACAGAAGGTACAAAAAATAGGCGGTCTTATCGCTAAGAAGCGATTTCTTCCAGACAACCTTAGGGTAGAGGAGAAGGTAAAAGAAGATTGGTAGGCGGTTTTGTTATCTTAAATCCGGGTTGCGAGTGTTTAAATAAAGAATCAAAGGCTTCACGCGCTAGAACTCGCATTAAATGAATGAATTATGCTTTAGAGAACTTATTATTAGAGAATGTTAAATTATTACCTGTACGTAAAAGACCTATCATACAAGCTATTTAAAGACATATCAAACGAGCAATTCAATTTCAATTCAAAATAATTTATTAAATATTCGTAGGCGATGTCGCAACTACATCGATGTGACGTCGCAACTGGACCACCCCGATTTTAAGTAGAGGCGGTTGACTGAGCGTTATCGCTACGATTCCATCGCGACACTGGTTGGTCTCAGAATATAGCGGCGTTAACGCGGCAATGTCGCTGCGATGATATGTGTGATACGGCCCTAAGTATGCAAAATAAACATTTGATTTGGTATAGCCTAGTTTACTCCAAGGTTATCATTATCAGCTCTCGGATCCTTTCTCATCTAGTAGGTTCCCAAACCATAACAATTGTGGTATCAAATCCAAAGACTTAGGGCCTTTTGGATAAGCTAACAAGAACTTATTCGGAAGTGGTGAAACAGGTCCTTAGTATCTGATTAAATACCGCATGATAAACCACCATTCTTCTTGCAGTCGCGTACACATATCAGCGTCAACGCACGGCTGTCTCAACGGCGCGTTCGAGGTGGAGCCGGGGGAGGGGGGGACTCGGAACGCGTACATCAGGGAACAGAACCTCACCACCTACCTCGTACGCTCCAGCGAGAAGCCGAGGCGGACGAGACACAGGTCCAAACCATCGTAAGTGTTGTCTTTTCGCTTCTGAAGATAGTTCGATAACATTACTAGGGAGTCGCGTTGCAGGTATTGGTGTATATACCCGAGCACACGTCTCGCGTGGTTTTCGCGCGTCGTCGCGTTTTTGCCTGCCACGAGGCTCCGCAATCCTCAATCTCTTCTTGTTCTTGATCAAAAACAATCCCTGATATTGGGATAAATACTCCCATAAACTACTTGACATTGGCGGAAATGCAGTGCTAACGCACAAGCACGAGAACTTGCGAAGTCAATAATCAGTTGCCTAACATTAAAAATTGTTTCTCTACTTTCTGGTTCTTTCTTGGTGGTATAACGTCGTCGATTTTTTTTTATATTTGTGCTAAATTTAGTCACAAACATAAATTATTAGTTGCAATACGACAGCGCACAAGCTTTCCGTGCAATTTCACATATCCTACGTACCTAGACGTTGTATCTATCTATCTATCTAATATGTGAGTTTTTCCAGTAATCTAGCCTATATTAGGTAGGTATAAACTTGGAAAATTATGCAAAAAATTTGCTTCGCGAAATTAGATTCCCGGCGAGCCCGACAAATATAATAGAAGCTTACGGAAGATATGTTTACAATGAATGAAAATAGTACATTTTCATGAACAGCGTGCAACCTGCACAGCAGTCGAACTGGGAATCGAACACGCGACGTCCGAGCAGCAGCACGGACGATGAGATGACCACCGACTGGACTCCCGAAATGCCTTTTCAAAATGTAAGTCACTTTCACAGATATTGTTATTGTATTTTTACCTAATAAATATTCCATATAAATAAGCTGTCAACCCACTTGTTCGTAAAGTGGCTGTTATTGCACCGCTTTTAGGTACATAATGCAGTTTATATGAAACAGACGTGCGTTTTATTTTACTTAACATTACCTCATCAGTGTGGGTTTTCATCGCAAGTGTGTTGAAAAACGTATGAAACGCGTGAGCGTTGGTCATTACAGTCTCGGCTCGTTTACAGCACTCGCCTACAATCCAGCCTCGACTGTTCTAACGAACTTATCTCATCGTCTCGTCTGCGGCTCGTGCTGCAATCCAGCTTCGACTGTAATGATCAACTTAGCTCGCGGAGCGCAGCGAAAAGCAATAAGCTAAGCAGCAGTACTTCTATAATGTGATGAAAAGTAATAATGTTGTGAACAGTACTACATGAGCGGAGCGGCGGGCATGAGGAACCGATACAAGCGCAGGAGCAATGACGCTGAGAGCGGGCAGGATCCTGACGACGTGGCCGCATTGTCTGAGGTGAGATCATTTTCAAATTTTTTATTCTCAGCCTACGGATCAAAGGCCTTTGTTTAAAAGCCGCTCCAATATGTCTTTGATGTAGCAAAGTCAATATCATCTTTAACGTAGTGCTATTTGACTGAATCTTCATATCGTTTGTACGCCTTAATTAATCTGGCCGCACATTTTCATAAGAAAACACACAATTTTTTAGCACTGTTAAAAACGTATAGACGCCGTAGCATGATGCGACATAGCCTTATCACGGCTTTTGTCTCGTGCGTGATTGTTAAGCGATATTATAACTCATGCTAACACGCAATAGGAAGATACGACACGAAATCAACCTTTTTCTTCACTTGGGCTAGATAACTATGTCAAAGTCTTCCTCTGCTTCTTCCCCGTTATACAGGTTGATATACTTTTATAATTCGACAGGAGGACGACATAATAAACAACTCAATAGAAGTGAGCAGCAACAGACGGATGCGCATAGAGAACATGCGCGTCTGGTCGCTGCGGTTCCGGCGGCGGTCGCTCGAGCAGCGCTTCGGGCGGCTCGACGAGCACACGTTCAAGAGCAACGTCATGTGCTGCCTCGTGCTGTGGCTGTTCATAGTGTCCGCTCAGTACGTCATGCACTACAAGTGAGTATCTGACATCATCATCACGATCTGGAGCCCAGCGGGACGCATAGAGGCTTCTTTGTGTCCTGGTTAGAACGAAGATCTATCATGATGAGGGTGTGCGCGCCAAAGTTACATTAGTTCTGTCTGTACTACACATAGACAAACTCGCAACTATATTTCTAGTTGTGGTGATTAGAATCTTAGTTACAACTACGAACCGCCGTGAATTTGAAGAAAAGTTCACTTTTACCTTTTTAAATAAGAGTGTTACAGGGTGCATTGAAAGACGAAAAGTGATGATATGGTGGCAAATAATTGTTTTACGAAAAACACCGCACTACGGGAAACCTCTTCCTTCATTCGCCTTGTGAAACACTGTGGGTCTATTCCAAGATGACCAACCCGAACCACCATCAACCAACTCGAACCACCATCAACCAACCACTAACCACCACCCACCGAAACCACCACCAGCAAACCACTCAAACGTGGTGTGAAACCATCACTCTGGCCTGCGGTTATCGTGCAGCTCTAACCGCGGGCCATTGGCAAATCGCCAATCCAATCATCAACATAATTATCTTATGGCATTTACAGTGTACAAAAGTGTACCTATAGAGTACCGACTGATTCAGAAAAATACAGTCTTGTCAGTTGCTTCGACTATTTAAAGACCGTCATATCCTGAAATCGCATTTTTTACGAAACAATTTTATAAAAACGTACCGTATTAAAATGAATCTTCTGCTTGTTCCAGCTGCTGTAACCTAGTGATAGCACTGCTTATAATGACGGTGCCCCTCGCGGTCTCCTTCATGATAGTGATGTTTGAGGAGTTCCCTAGCACCTTCCCGAGACTCGCCAAGTTGTCCGCCTTCATCAGCGGCACTCGCATGCGCCGGAGTGTTCATATCTGCATGTTTATCACCATCATGTCGATATCCAGGTTGGTCTGCCAGTTTTACGATAGTGCAAAACATGAATCTCATTCCCAACTACACAGCGGTAATGCTAACTTCAAAACTTCTGATCTAATCGCGCAGAACTGTGTGGTAACTTTAAATCTCATTCCCAAGTCCCAACTGCACAGCGGTAATGTTGACTTCAAAACTGTGAAACAATGTTCACACAGCTGGTGGTAGGTAGGATTCTGAATCAAATCGTGCAGAATTGCTTGGTGGCTCTGAATCTACGAACCCTGTAAATTATCAGAGGAAGCAAAAAAATCCTTTTGGATCTGTCATTTAAATGTGTACCTATTGATCTTAAAGACATCGGGGAGCGAATTCAGTAACACAGGGGAATATTGTGACCGGTAGTGTACAATGCAATTGCATTCCAGCAACAAGAGCGTAGGTATATAATATATAATTCCACATCGTCTGTGCAGGTCCTATACTGGAAACTTTTAGAAGTGGCATTAATTTAAAGACAACGTTAAACAAACTTTCTTTTTCAGCACAATAAAACTCTACATCTGCCCTCCATCATTCCCGAACCTGTACTCCAACGCAACACACTCAAACCTGATCAACCAGACCTATTCTGGAGTGCAGGGCGAGTGTTACCGCCCGGAGTACATCGTGTTCACTTGGATCCTCTGCCTGGTGGCCCTGACCTCCATAGTCAAGTTGTACTACCTGATCAAGACATTCCTGGCCATTGTGAACGTGGCGATGTACGCTGTGCTGCTTTTTGTCTATTATGATGTGTATTATTTTGATCCTGGCAATGCTAGTAGGTGAGTAAAAAAGATAATCAGCTATATAATTCATCTTCATTCTACTCATTTGGGATTAACTAAATTGGGAGTCAATATGGCTTAATTTGACCGTCAGTTAGATGTGCTCTCTGAAGGACAAAACAACGCAACGTGTTCATTATTTTAATACCAAATAATACACAGTGCAGTGCAATTAGCGTGCGTGTCTTTAGTAAAGCTCAAATAAATGGGAATTGGTGAAACTAAAAATCCACAAAACACCGGTTCATCACTATTCATGTGTTCTTTCTATCTACTACCAAAATCATCGAGAGTTCTAATTTAACACCAGGTAATTCCTTACAAACGTCTATTGAAAAAGTTTACCTTCCAGCCAACTCCCGTTCTACGTACAAATGCTGATGATAATGGTGATGTTCCTGGTGATGGTCGTGAACCACGCTCGGCTGATTGAAGTAACAGCCCGTCTGGACTTCCTGTGGAAGCTCCAGGCGGAGACGGACCTCGAGGAGATGAAGGATACTCAGAAAACGAACAGGCATCTTTTGAAGCACATACTGCCGGATCACGTCGTCAATCACTTCTTGAGCAAAGATCGGTGTCCTGATGTAAGTTTTATGAGCACTAAAATACGTTTTATTTACGCCTGTGTTACGGCAGCTTATTCAATTATCCATGTTTATTGCAAATGGTTAAGACAGCTTGTTCCATTATCCATGTTTATTGTAAACTAGAAGTTTTCTCCTGTTATTTAGTAATAATGAAAATCTAACGCCTGCCACACACATACGGAATTCCGAATCAGAAGCCGTAGCATGTTACACGTGATACGGCTGTATCACGTCTTATATCTCGTTCGTTCGCGCGCAAATAGAAAGAGAGCGAAGGTGGAAGCGCTATATCACGCTGCCATGCTACCCATCCAGAATTTTGATTTTGTATAGGATTTGATGCGTCCGTAATTCTGAACGGAATTCTGGAATTGACAAATTCATACGAAATCCTGGGTAATCATCGATTATAAACATATGTGTTTCATAAGTAAAAATAAATATTTAAAACTCTTAAGGGGGCTACCCCCTTAAATGTTTAAGGTACTATTCCGATTAGGAATTCCGTATCTGGCGTTAAACAATACATTTTAAGAAGGACTTGTTCAATCAACAAATGTACCAGTACCAGGTACCTCAAGGTTGTGTATTTGGGCTTAAACTATTATTTGAACATAGATATGCATTCTTTCATAAATTATAGTGAATACTCTCTTCCAGGAATTATACTCCCAATGGCGAGACGAAGTGGGTGTGATGTTCGCAGGCATCCCGAACTTCCACGAGTTCTATTCCGAGCAGAAAGCGGTCGATTGCATGCGGTTGCTCAACGAAATCATTTGTAATGTACCAATCGAGCTTCACATCTTCTTTTATTATAATTTTTTTTCCTTAAAAACATTAAGTTTATATTCAACAATAATTGCATTTTCATGATCGAGTATCTTGATGTCTATACAGTTTTAAGATTTTATTATTTTGTCACCTATGGGGTAACTTTCCAAAGTTTTCTTGTATTTCATCTGCTATCGAAAATGCTTTTAACGAACTTGGAAAAGATATTTAAGTAGTTTAACTAACATTTCATTCTTGCAGTTGATTTCGACAAGCTTTTAATGCAGCCTCGCTACAAGTCAATAGAGAAGATCAAGACTATTGGTGCGACGTACATGGCAGCTTCAGGCCTTAACCCCAACCAAAAGGTAGCTAAATATAACATACTACAAATATTGATTGATAATATATTTACAGAACGAAATATTTATTCTTACCTTACTTGTGCTAAAAAGGAAGTGAAACACAAAATCGTACCTTCACTATAAAATGTTATTGACAGTCTGGTCCAAATCCGACTATTGTAAGGTCTTTGTGCGGGGCAGCACTGAATCTATAACTCTTTCGTTAAGCTTCATTGGTGCTCTTGAGGTTGCAGGGAAAGTCCAAGAGTTTCGGTCAAGATAAAGCCCTCTAAACAATGTAACGTTAGTTTTTTGTTCTAGACAGGTGACGGTGACAGCGAACATTTGTGCTCACTCGTAGACTATGCGTTCGCACTACGGGACGCTCTTGAAGAGATCAACAAACATAGCTTCAACAAATTCAGACTTAGAATCGGTGAGTGTTACCTTCAGAGAAATGGCGCGCTCTAGGTTATCCCCAAGAAACTTAAAATGGGTGTTACCTGTATCAAATTTCTTTTTGTCCGGTACAAAGGGGAGGGATTTGAGGGATTAACTCAGAAGTCTCTGATTCAAATTCAAAGAATATCATTGTATAAATTCCAAGTGTAGGTTCCAGTTCGCACTTTATACCAAGAAATCCAAAGCTAATTTGAAAACAGAATATGGGCTCTGTCTAACAGTCGGATATACCTACCAGAAAGGCTGGTCTTTTTACCACGATAGTAAATCAAACTCAAATACATGCCATTGACTCGACACTTTGATTAAACTAAAATACTTTAATCAAAGACCCGTCGGAAATAAGATGCGGGTATTTTATAGATCTATCATTGTAATTAAAAACGATCACAAGTTCCTTTACCAGGTCATCTGGACCTAAGCGAGCAATCGAATAGATACATATAACTAATCTTTTCTACCGTCTGCTTTCAAATGGTGAAGGAAAACATCGTGAGGAAACCTGCGTACGCTGAAGAAGAAATTCCGATGCGTATGTGAAGTCTACCAATCCGCATCTGACAGGTCGATTAACTTTCATATACCCTCCCAGAGGGTAGGCCTGTGACCTGCAGTGGGACGAATATAGTCCCATAGACGAATGCAGTAGTGATGATGAATCTCTTCTGAAAGTTGTAACTCCGACATAATACCTGTTAATCCTCAGGTATAAGCTGTGGCCCGCTGGTGGGCGGAGTGATCGGCGCTCGAAAGCCAGTGTACGACATTTTCGGCAACACGGTCAATGAGGCCTCCAGGATGGAGAGCACCGGCGCCATGGACAGGATACAGGTCACCAAATACACTAAACAAGTAAGATACAGATACATAATTCTTCTCTTTGATGCACCAACCTAGTTTTGGTGATAAGGGATATGTTTAGGAATTTGTATTTCTCGTCATTCCAACCAGAAACCCTAAATGTGTTAAAGGTGCACATACAGGAGGTGGTGTTTGGTGTAGGCGTAGTTACATTCTAAGGAACCAAGCATACTCCGAATCTATAAGTATTTAGGAACATAGGAAGCTCTCAAAACGCTGATGATGTTTCAACGTCCTCTAAGCGCAGAGCATTGTTCTCTAGACCTAAGGGCTTGAACGAGCTTAACACAATCAACTAACTCAACTCAGGCAAGCAAGCGTAGCACTGCCGCAAGATGCAAAAAAGATTCACCCTCATATTATTGTAACAACAAGCACGCAAGTGCTAATCGGAACCCATAAACGTCTCAGGCGATCAATAGAGACGAGATGCCACAAATCCTAAATCCAGTAACGCAGTTTTCACAACCTAACCAAGCTAAGATCTTCCCTTTTCTATCGAGGAGTGGTCCACATTCCTCGTTCCTCCAAATTCTCATCACTGAAGAGGGTGGAGACTTTATTGATAGTCAATTCAATGAATGAATTGCAGCTCCTGGAGCGTCGTGGGTACGAGCTGGAGGCGCGGGGCGCGGTGGAGGTGAAGGGCAAGGGGCGCATGGAGACGTGGTGGGTGGCGCGGCAGCGCGGCGCGGGCGGGCGCGGCGCGCTGCCGGCCTACGCGCCGCCGCGCTCCCTCGCCGCCGTCGTCTACACCATGCTGCAGGCGCGCAAGAGGATCTACACCCACCCGCTAGATGGCGCTCCGACGCAACGTGAGCGAAGTATACTTTCATTCTGATAGTTTACACGTGTGTGGGCTTCTGTGCTCGTTGTTTTGTGTCCTGCTGTCGATGGAGTCTGCTTTGTCAATACTTTTATGCTCAACACTCACTTCGTACGAAGACAAACTCCCTCCTTCCCTAATCAAGTTCTTTTATCGGTAATATTTACTTCTGCTTGCAAGAAAGAGACGCTTGCATTTGAATAAGAGAGCCTTAAAGAAAACTAAGGCTTTTCTAGACGAAAATGGGTGGAAAGAAGATGGATAAAAGACTGAATACATTATTTGTATTTTTAGCCAAACGAGGCGGCAGCATGCACAGCGCAATGCCGTCGCGGCATCGATCAGCCGAACTGCGCCGCACGAGATCACGGCGCGCTGAAACTACGTAAGATTCGAAACATTATTTTATAGCATAGCATGTGAGGGTACAGTAGGTTTATAAGTCGATGTACTACTAAACAACGGTTTTGACGGGGACTCGGGTCTGCTCTGCGCAAACGAAGATTGACCGTCAACCTTTGACGAGCGGAATTATATTACTGGTCGTACTGTACTCCCTGCGCCTGAGTAATCTTGGCTTACTATAATATTAAGTACAATTCGACCACCTTAGGACCTTGTCACAATGAACAAGTTTCTGGGCTCAACTGAACTTATACGGGGTTCTAAAGTGGCCTAACACTTCATGTAAAATATCTAATTGGTTGGCAATACATAATTTAAATAACAATAAATTAAATTAAATTCAAAAATCGCCAACAGGTATCAAGAGAGTGAATACAGCATCCGGCCGCACGCGAGCAGCATGGTTGTCCGGCGCCCCGACATGGCGCCCTCCATCCTCGGCAGTCTGTCCGCCCCCCACACGCCCACCGCCCCCCACCCATCCCCCGACCTGCCCCCAGAACCTCCCAAACTGGGAATAGGAGCGAGGCTGAAGGCTGCAAGCTTCTCGTATAGGACGAGACCGAGGGATAAGTCGCCGAGGATTAGGGAGCAGCCTAAAGAAGGTGACATTTGATATATTTTATTTTAGATCATAATTGATTATTCCAGATCTAGTAGTGAGTGTTTTTTGACAAACCCCAAACAGATTACATACCGAGCGCAGAAAAGTAAGAAAGGCCTCAGATATCATGTAATTATTGACTTCCTCGACGGAGGTGGAAAGCGGCAACTTCGTTTAGCGCAGAGCGGGGCGAAAGTTGATGCTTTCCGCCCGGAGGGGTGAAATTATTATAAAAATTAGTTTTAATATTTTCCGCAACATAGCACCTTTTTTAATCAGGGTTTAATTCCGATTAAATTCCACAGAGTCAAACCTGTCGATAGCGAACGGTAAGCCAGGCTCGTTCAGATTCCGCTCCGTCACGACGGGCTCGTTCTTCCGCGGCCGCAACAAGGACCAGAAGAAACGCGAGCAGTTGAACGGAGAGCCGCACAAGGAGAATGGTGAAATGGTTACTACTAGGATGTAAGCTTGTGATAGTGGAGATGAGTTTCAGAAACTTTTGGAGAACTGTGAACACAAAAATTGTAGAAAGGTGCTAAAGAAATCGGCGAAAATGTTACGACATTTTGGTAGTGTTACAACGTAGAGGAGAGGATCCTGAAGAAGAAAACGTAGAGAAAAATTGACAGGACACAGAACACATTCTACTTTGTGTCAATTCAGATTAGGCGGGAAAATGCTCGAGCATGATTGTTCTTAGCCGAAATTCACACTTAGCTTAGGTAGCACAAAAAGACGCTGCTGTCTGCTTTATTTGATGTGTGTTGCATACTATCTTCAGCTGAATTTGAAGGGAATAAGGTTGATATTATACTTAAAAAGTAATATTTTTGAAAAAGTGAGATAATTACCACAAAGTGCTGGAGCATTTTCCCGCCTAGTCTGAATTGGCCCTTAACAGTTTTATGATGGCTAGCAAATAATAACGATGGTGGAAGACTTAGACAGAAAAACATATTTGGATTCAAGGGAACATGACAAGCTTGAAACGTGTCTGCTTTCCTTCGGTGAAATCCCTACCAGTGAAGACTAGACATTGCTCCACGCGATAAAAGCATGGTAAGATATAAAAAAGTTTGGGGGCGCTACAATCGACTATAACCTTTAATGTCAGTGTTCCAAGTAAGAATAAAAATTTGTTCCAATGATTTTCCGCAATATGGCGAGGTTTTTTTTTTATTTTTCTGGTCGTTCTTTATTTAAATACGACAAAGGTGATGGTCTCAGTGTATTATCATTCTGTTTTTTGTGTTCAGAGAGTTTTACTAGACGCTTTTCTAGGGAAGAAGGCATATGACAAGTTTGCAAATACTTAACTTATTTTTTGTTGGTTTTAATATTTCTTTAGCACTTGAATCATGGAGTAAGAGGAGATGGCATATCGGCTTGTTTCTATAGAAAATTATGTCGCCGACAAAGGGGGTGAGGGACGGGTGAGGGGAGACAAAAAGCTTAGGGGAGCGTGTAATTTCTCTATGGTCGCAGCTGTACAAACTAGTGCACAATTGGTGGTTACTGTGCACACTTTGTTACACCATCTCTACCAAGGGGAGCGTGTAATTTCTCTATGACTTGAATCACTAATCAATAAGGGATAAAAGAGTTTGTATTTAAAAAACATGCATGTCACCTTACACCTGATTCAACAATGAGTGATTTTCCGAAACTATCAAAAAAGATAAAATAGTTCCAAATGGCGAAATAGATGGCGTTGATGCGAGATGGATGTGCAACCTTGCTATTAAATAGGTATTGCAATTAATAAATTAGTTTGTTTTAGCAGGAAATCATGAAAAGACACTCCGTCAACGGGACGCCTACACCACAGACTTATTTTTCGTTCTTTATTTACCGTTTTTTAGCCTAAATTGCAATCTTTGGTCACGTCAAACCCCAGATGGCGTTGAGGAATGTTGAACTACGTTTAAATATATGTCAGAAAACTTCCTATTGACAGCAAAGTAAAATTATTTTTGTATTATTTTTGTAGCCTTCTCTATTAGGTATGCGATTGTTTCGAGAGTCTTCAATAAACTTCGCGATGCAACTACGAAATAAAGTACACCAAAGTTATAAATAAGTGATATAGGTATTCCTATTTTGTGCCATAGATGATCTAAGAATTTTTTAATTGAGAAGTACTTAAATGGAGAAAATTTTTTTTTTTTTATCAATAGGTAATAGGTAGCATTTTTTTTTTGTTTTTTATCGACTAACCTCGACTACATATCGTTGATATAACACGACATTTTCGAAAAATTGTCGCGATCTGCATGGTTAGCATGCCACCGTGATACAGCGTGTAGCATGCTACGGCTTCTGATCCTCCCTGTAAATCGAACAGCACAAACTAATTTTTTTTTTCAATCATTATTTATTTGTTGTTTTATTTATAGAGATAGCACAATGTATTGTTTAGTTTTAAGTAAAGAAGTTATTGTAATTTTAGAAGAGATGTATTATTTATGTAACTATAATTTACATAAGGGGATGAAAAAGAATACGCTATAGTATGATGTCTTCCAAGGGAAGATTACTTGTAAATATGTACAATTGTAATCTATAATAGATGTTATTTATACATTTTAATTTAATATAAATGCTGTATTTATATTAATTTTAAGAAAGGGATTTCAATGTTTTATTTGGAGAATGTGCACTTCATATTATAAAGAAATCAGTTCAATTTGTGCACGAATTGCAATAAAAATTCCTATGTCCCTCACTTGTCAGAAGAGGATAGAGGACTTACTTGCTCTTCTTGTGAAGAGCGTTTTCTCTTGGCTACATTTTTAACATATACTTTTAAGTGTATACACTATACAGAGTGTAAGTAACACAAAACACCCTAGTACTTTTTAAAGGGGTGGTTTAGACCATCAAAATCAGTAACATGCATTTCTAATTTGGTTATAAGTTTATAACTTATATTACAAGATGTTCCAAATAAGGATCCGACGTTATCGACGTAACAAAGTCACGGTGATTTTTTTCACTGTGATTTTTGTCTTTGTTTGAACAGTCACGGTGATCACGAAATAACTCGTGTCTAATTGAGACTCAATCAATGCATCTTGTTTCGAAAATGCCAATGACAGAAAGCCACAGGCATGCCAAAGGTAATAAATGATCTCAAGCGCATTTAACATAAATATATAGGTTAGGCATATTGAATTATGTACATACATTTCACGTTAAAGTTAATATTGACAGATCTGAGATTTTAATGTGCTTAGGATGTTTATATAATTTTATAGAACAGATTTTATTGTATTATCTAAAAAATATAATTATAGTCATTACATTTTACTTATAGTTATCTAATTTATTTATTAACTTTTACCAAAGCCAAACTATTTAATTTTTAATTATAAATGAATAAAAGTAGCTTTTGGATTTTATTGAAATAAAACAATAAGATTATTTAAATACATTTATTATTTTTTTTATTTATAATATCTTTCCAATTTTTAAATAAACGTCTCATACACAATTTGTATTTTTTTCATTAAACTATAGTAATAATAAGTTATTTACTACACCTTTGGAAAAATGTCACACCCTTATAGCACATAATTCATTAAATACTTTATGTATTTGTGAACAAAACAACCCATTTATTTTTTAAATCAGGGCCCCTCTTAATAGGCTGACGGTGTTTAAGGGGATAACGGTTTTTAACTGAACAACCTTTTCTATGGCACCAACATTGAAATCGCGAAAAAAAAGTTCCATACAAAACAGAAATCCTGTTCGACCTCATTGTCGGACAGGTGTTTTTTTTTTCTTTGTTGGTCCCATAGAGAAAGTTGTTTAGTTTGATGGTCTGATCATCCTCTTAAAAACTATCGGCATATTAAGATGCACCCTGTATATTCGACGAACACTTATCCTAGTAACCATAATTAGAAAAAGAGTTATTGCAATTTGTACCCTTAATCTATCCTTACGTTATAAATATTTAATCACATAATTATTATGTATTTTTTTTTAATTTAACTTTGAATTTTACTGTAATATTTTTTACCACTGCACAAATTTTTAGTAAGTCGTTCAGGCTATCAAACTAAATAATTACTACGGGAGCAATGTCCGAAAAGCGGTAGCTGTCCAGGCAAGCAATGTATGTCGCTCTAGAGAACAATGTTTCTCAGTGTTAAAAGGGGATATAGCTATGTATGGTAAGGGAATGCCTTACGTAGTGAAGAAGACATCGATATAATTTATGGTCCCAAAGGATTTATTTATGCGCTTTCATAATTGCATAGTAAAAAAGAGCAGTGATAAAAAATACCTAGCATTTTTGTCTTTATCGTACAAGAAAGACACAGCCGACAAAATATTGTAAACTATAAAAAAAACATGAGATTTTTTTTAAATATTTAGCTACTTAATGCGTCGATCAAAAATAAAACAACTAGATGCGATATTTTGTAAAATCTTAGCAAATATTTATCCGAATTTACATGTTCATCGCAATACCACAGAATAGATATCCAACCAGAAAAAACAGATTCTTGCAGCCAAGCTTGCGGCGGGCGGTCAGTACAAAGCGAAGCGTTTCTCATTTTCGTATTTCCTTAACCAACGGATCAAAGTAATACAATTTTTATTTCGTTTCAAATGTTCGCGTAGAGGTAGAGCCCATCCACATTTTACTTTGATCGAAGATTGCTGCACGCTGCGCATGTAAGGGTGTACCGGCCGCCGCGAGATTGTATGAAGCTGTATTTCTGGTTGGATATCTATTCGGTGGGAACACGATTATTTAATATGGCTATACTATTGGTCACTTTCAAATCTGTCATTTTTGGAGCGTTGACTGTTCTAGTTTTTTATCAGAGATTGAAGACTTAATGGCTCTATATTTCTTACCTATGTCCTTTCAAAAAGGATAACAGCATTAATATTATCTGTGACATCGCGTTCATCTATTGTTGTATTAATTAAAAATACTGAATTAACTACATTTACACTACCTACAAATTTTATCACAAATCTAATAAAAATAAATATTGTACGCTACGCTAATAATTAGGTCCCATTTAGGCTAAAAAAGGCACAATATTTTAATACTAGTTTCAAATCAAGTCTCGGTTATGAGCTATGGCTTAGTCTTAAGGTGCTAACGGCAGTTTTCTGTCTATTCAGTTGTCATATTAAAAAACCAAGTTTTACTGCAAGCGTTTGTAATATGCTTTTACTGTGTTCATATTTGTGAAAAACATTCTGAAATAGTAGATATTCTTCTTATCGTGTGGGCAAGCCCTGGTGTCAGAGTTAATTCAAACCGCCTTACGGCCTCTGACGTGGTTTTTTATGTAACGACTACTACCACCAGAGACAGTAGCCGGGACCAACAGCTTAACGTGCCATCCGAAGCACGGAATCATCTTTCTTTTCAGACAATCAGGTGACTCAGCCTGCAATGTCCTAACCAACTGGGAAAAAACCCACAAAGTGACATATCACTAGGTGTCCCCCGTGGGAATCGAACCCACGACCTCCGTGTCAAGAGCCCAATGCTCTTAACCATTTGACCACGGAGGCAGTAGAAGTAGATATAATATACAGAGTCTACGACAAAGGTTGAATTTTTTAATTTGAATTAATGAATGAAGTTAATAAATTCGTGTTGGCGGTTAGCACCTTAAATAAGCATTTCTTGGTACGTAAACATAAACATACAACAATCGCATTGATATCATGATTAAATTCATGTGATTGGAAACAATGAATTATGAATGACATTCGCAACAGGCCCGATTCACTTATTTAAGGTGAACGCAGACTTGGCCGAGTCTCTTTTTGTGTGAATTGACAGATGCGAACACTGCGGCCGCATCTGTCAGTTCATACAAAGAGACTGCGGCGCACGCGGTGCGGCCAAGTCTGCGTTCACCTCATTTCACAACACGAAACATTAGAACTTACCATGACATTTTTCGTTTTCCTGTTTTTTTCGCACTCCTAATTGGGTCATAAAAGACCGTGCTCTCGCTTGTACAATGTTTGTCGAATTTCATAACAACCAATAGTAAAAAAATAGGCAAGATTATCATTACTTCGTTCATAAAATTTGATTCCGTTGTAAATTTGTATAAAAATATTTAATAATTTAGTTCATGATCAAAATATCGTTATGGCACCTACATTGTATAGGTACACACGGCGACAGATCAACCTACCCATAGTTGAACTCTATGTTCATGGACAGAAGGTCCAACAATGTGTAGGTTGATCTGTCGCCGTGCGAACAGTGGAACCGAGATAAACATTAAAGAATTATAAACCATACGCGATAAATAAAAAAACAAGAGCGATCTGAAGATATAATCAACCAGGCCTAGCATGCCGCCCTCCGAGAAAACTAGAAAGATCGAGATGTGCCTGTCTTTTATTATCATTACGAATGCTGAAATGAACGCGCATGACGGCTTTCTCGTTTTGTCGTTTATGTCATGCTGGCCCTACAGTCAAAGTCGCATCCAGAGCCATAGATAATCATATTATTATGATGATGATAACTAGAAGTTACAATGGTCTCTTCCATTTAAAACCGTAACATAAAAATTGTTAGAATTCATATCTTAACTCAATAATAACTCCATGATTAATATTTTCAAGACTGAATTTGTATGGTTTCAAACTTCATATTTTTGTGAGAAACTCTTTTTAGAGCCATATCACACAAGTGATTTTTGAAGAGATTTCGCAACTGCACAGAAACGATGCCGCAAGGGAATCACCGCGATTTTTACTGAGCATTATGGCTGCGATATCGCCGCGACACTGAAAGATCTCAGAAATATCGCGGATGTCGCGGCGGAATCTTGGCGATATTACAACGAAATAGTTCCGTCAAAAATCGCTTGTGTGCTTTTAGTTTCGATTCATCGAAGCTCCACTGTATTAAATTACTCGTATATCTGTCCGTACCTACATGCTAGGATCACAATATACATTATATCTAGTATGTTTATTACCGTCAGTTGTGATACGAACGCACCATCGCACTTTGTAGAACTTCCGTCCACCTGTGGAAAGAACAATTAACGTTTTAATCTATTCATACACAGGATGGAACAAAACACCCTAGTAATCAATATCACCAGGGCTTCACCCTGTTCAATAACGGGGTGAACACTTTAAATCAAACAAGACAAGATCAAACTGAACAACTATTTACTATGGAGCAAACATCGAGAAAAAAACAGAAAAATCTGTTGTGTCAGTGCCTCCTCGACTCAAATGTATGGGACATTTGAATTGAGTAGGCACTAGTTTTGAAATAGCAGATTATTATCGCGATTTTAAAGTTATCTCCATAGTGAAAGTGATCATCTTAACCACCCCTTTAAAAATGTGTTTTGTTACATCAGACTCATCGATATCGTATTCCTGCCATCATCCCATTATTTGAAGTCGGCGTAATATGCTTTATGGACGGCCGCCCCCCTGCCTCACAGCCACCTCTTCTAAAACTAAAACTCTAGTGGTTTCCTCGCGGACTACAGTGTTAACGAAAAAAATGTTGACTGACCTGTTATAAGTAAAGTGGCTGTCGGCCCTGAAGAAGTATATGTGGTTCTTGAACTGCAGTTTGAACACAAAGTCCTTGTGGATGGCGTCGCTCTCCACCGGCGCGCCCACCGTGTACCTGACACAATAACAAACAAAATCATTACGTCGAAAACAATATTGTATTCGAGCTTTTACCCGAGACTTTTTAAGTCAAATCATAAGCTAATAAATGTGTTCAGTAGTTTTTGCGTGATTTATTTCTCATAAGAATAAAAAGAAATGGAAGCTATTCCGTATAATAATAAGGGTACAACTTCATACAATCTTGCGGCGGCCGGTACACCCCTACATGCGCAGCGTGCGGCAATACATGAACGTTCACGTACAAGAATGAGCGGCAGTTTGGTACAAACGTCGCTGCGCATGGAGGGGTGTACTGAACGCCACGAGCTTGCATGAATTTGCTTGTTTGTTTATCTATTCGGTGCTAGGGTATTTTATTATCTTACGGTTCATACCTCTTAGCACGAATCTGGTAATACCACATAACATTATAAGAGAGGTTAGAAGTGCAAAGTAGGCATGGAACGCGTCGCCATAGGTTATACAATGATTTGCATAACACCATAAGGCGCGCGGCGTGGTGCGAGCGAGACGGCATGAGTAGTTGTAGCAGCGTGAGCGGGAAGACAAGTGGCGACAGCCGTCTCCGAAGCAAAAGCGCTACTTAGCATTTTTGACCCCTCTTATAATGTTCTGTGGGTAATACCATGTAACAGACTACACATGTGTGGTACTCACCCGAGCAGCGGCAGCGAGGCGAGCGGGTTCTCGTCCTGCCAGCTCTTGTAGAAGAAGAGAGTGAACGCAGCGAACACCACCCACAGCTTCTGCCAGCCGTGCGAGTTCTTGAACTTGCGCAGCAAGTAGCCCGATAGTTGAGTCTGCACAAATTACGTTCAAATTAACCTCTGTAATTCGTTGAGCATCTGTAACGTTGGTTTATTTGTCTTAGAACCACAAATAAACGTCATTAAATAAGTGCTTCATCAATTTCTTGGGAAATGTACATTACCCTTATTTGTGTTTCGAAAGTTAGGGTCTTTCGAAAGTAAAAAGTATAAAAGTACCTATTTATTGGCTCACACAAAGAAAGACATTTACAAGGTAACATGAAGGACATTGAAGTAAATATACATACATGGGCTTTTACTGTTTTTGTTAGATTGGAGTCTGGAGCAAATGTATCTGTATCTCAGATCACCATGATCATCGGAACAAGAATACAAGTGGTCAAAAGATTGCATTTAAATATGGTTACCTTTTAAGACAATTTTTATTAAACTTTAAACATTAATTTGATAATTTATACATTCCCACTAACCGTAGTTAGTTAAGCGCGCCGCCCCGCCCGGCAGTCTGTGTGCGTGTGTATAATAGATGTAAACAGTGACCTGTGGGGTGTCATGTGACGATGGACGAGCCATGGATCTGCATGGCGCACAGTGGACGCAACGCTTCGATGAAGTGTCTCACATAAGTGCCGTTTTGTATAAATAAAACTATAAATAAGTGACCTGCATGGCGAGGTGCAGGTGTTCCCTGGAGAGCGACGTGGCGCGGTGCCAGCACACGTGCGCCAGCGCACCGCCGGCTGCCCCACCCGACAGACTGTGGCTATGTGCGTGCGAGCTTTGCGATATGCCTGCAACGAACATTACCATATTATTATCTGTTTTGTTTCTGTAAAGGCTCTTTTTTACTGGTGGATAACTCAGCCGATACACAGCATGCTGGGAATCTCCGCAGGCTATATGACGACTGCCTTAGGCTGCGTTTCCAGCAGAGATGTGCGAGGTAGCGAGGCAGTGAGTGAGGAAACAATCCACCAATAGCGCGCTCGCTCGATCACGTCATTGGGAAATTTAAGCACTCTCATTGGCCGATTTTTTCCTTGCTCACCGCCTCGTTAACTCACACATCTCTTTTGGAAAAGCAGCCTTATCGACTTATGACTTTCATAAGTCGTTACTTCGCATACGGGGAAATAGCAACTAATTAAAGTCATGAGTCGATAACGTAGTCGTCACACAGCCTGCGAGGATTTCATCGGAAATTCATACCTCGGTATAAAGCGTGCGGGACTAAACTGCTTTCTCATTCGCACGTTACACGAGTCACAAGTTTTTTAGACGTGAATTTTAACGCTGCGCGGGAACAAAATGGCTGATCGTTGTACAGATTTTCGATCCATGGAAAGTGCGCCTGGTTTAGGGCCACTGCAGCTGCCGAACGTGAGGTTCTTGGTATACCGCATGCTGGTTATCGACCAACGAAAACGGACCCCCATATGCGGGTTCTATGCGTTACAGCACAGTGTTTTTCAAACTATAGTCCGCGACCCCCCAAGCCGCGACACGCGAAGCGAAGGGGGTCATGAGAACCTCTATCTTCGGTACATCATTTAGTATTAGCGAAAGAAAAACTGAGCTCGCTTCACTCGGTCCTGGTTTTTAATAGTAACTTGGTTTACACCCTACATAGCTCTAATCATAATTGATTCATATTATAGTGTTCCCGCGCGTTCTCTACCGCGAGCCCCAGCGAGTGGAACCACCCCGCGAACTGATCGTTGCTCGCTCAGCACATTATTAGCACGTATGTAAGTAAGCATCTTACCGGCGTCCTGCTCGTAGGGCGTGAGCTCTACGTCGACGTGTGTGTCGGCGGCGTGTTCCCGCGCGTTCTCTACCGCGAGCCCCAGCGAGTGGAACCACCCCGCGAACTGATCGTTGCTCGCTCAGCACATTATTAGCACGTATGTAAGTAAGCATCTTACCGGCGTCCTGCTCGTAGGGCGTGAGCTCTACGTCGACGTGTGTGTCGGCGGCGTGTTCCCGCGCGTTCTCTACCGCGAGCCCCAGCGAGTGGAACCACCCCGCGAACTGATCGTTGCTCGCTCAGCACATTATTAGCACGTATGTAAGTAAGCATCTTACCGGCGTCCTGCTCGTAGGGCGTGAGCTCTACGTCGACGTGTGTGTCGGCGGCGTGTTCCCGCGCGTTCTCTACCGCGAGCCCCAGCGAGTGGAACCACCCCGCGAACTGATCGTTGCTCGCTCAGCACATTATTAGCACGTATGTAAGTAAGCATCTTACCGGCGTCCTGCTCGTAGGGCGTGAGCTCTACGTCGACGTGTGTGTCGGCGGCGTGTTCCCGCGCGTTCTCTACCGCGAGCCCCAGCGAGTGGAACCACCCCGCGAACTGATCGTTGCTCGCTCAGCACATTATTAGCACGTATGTAAGTAAGCATCTTACCGGCGTCCTGCTCGTAGGGCGTGAGCTCTACGTCGACGTGTGTGTCGGCGGCGTGTTCCCGCGCGTTCTCTACCGCGAGCCCCAGCGAGTGGAACCACCCCGCGAACTGATCGTTGCTCGCTCAGCACATTATTAGCACGTATGTAAGTAAGCATCTTACCGGCGTCCTGCTCGTAGGGCGTGAGCTCTACGTCGACGTGTGTGTCGGCGGCGTGTTCCCGCGCGTTCTCTACCGCGAGCCCCAGCGAGTGGAACCACCCCGCGAACTGATCGTTGCTCGCTCAGCACATTATTAGCACGTATGTAAGTAAGCATCTTACCGGCGTCCTGCTCGTAGGGCGTGAGCTCTACGTCGACGTGTGTGTCGGCGGCGTGTTCCCGCGCGTTCTCTACCGCGAGCCCCAGCGAGTGGAACCACCCCGCGAACTGATCGTTGCTCGCTCAGCACATTATTAGCACGTATGTAAGTAAGCATCTTACCGGCGTCCTGCTCGTAGGGCGTGAGCTCTACGTCGACGTGTGTGTCGGCGGCGTGTTCCCGCGCGTTCTCTACCGCGAGCCCCAGCGAGTGGAACCACCCCGCGAACTGATCGTTGCTCGCTCAGCACATTATTAGCACGTATGTAAGTAAGCATCTTACCGGCGTCCTGCTCGTAGGGCGTGAGCTCTACGTCGACGTGTGTGTCGGCGGCGTGTTCCCGCGCGTTCTCTACCGCGAGCCCCAGCGAGTGGAACCACCCCGCGAACTGATCGTTGCTCGCTCAGCACATTATTAGCACGTATGTAAGTAAGCATCTTACCGGCGTCCTGCTCGTAGGGCGTGAGCTCTACGTCGACGTGTGTGTCGGCGGCGTGTTCCCGCGCGTTCTCTACCGCGAGCCCCAGCGAGTGGAACCACCCCGCGAACTGATCGTTGCTCGCTCAGCACATTATTAGCACGTATGTAAGTAAGCATCTTACCGGCGTCCTGCTCGTAGGGCGTGAGCTCTACGTCGACGTGTGTGTCGGCGGCGTGTTCCCGCGCGTTCTCTACCGCGAGCCCCAGCGAGTGGAACCACCCCGCGAACTGATCGTTGCTCGCTCAGCACATTATTAGCACGTATGTAAGTAAGCATCTTACCGGCGTCCTGCTCGTAGGGCGTGAGCTCTACGTCGACGTGTGTGTCGGCGGCGTGTTCCCGCGCGTTCTCTACCGCGAGCCCCAGCGAGTGGAACCACCCCGCGAACTGATCGTTGCTCGCTCAGCACATTATTAGCACGTATGTAAGTAAGCATCTTACCGGCGTCCTGCTCGTAGGGCGTGAGCTCTACGTCGACGTGTGTGTCGGCGGCGTGTTCCCGCGCGTTCTCTACCGCGAGCCCCAGCGAGTGGAACCACCCCGCGAACTGATCGTTGCTCGCTCAGCACATTATTAGCACGTATGTAAGTAAGCATCTTACCGGCGTCCTGCTCGTAGGGCGTGAGCTCTACGTCGACGTGTGTGTCGGCGGCGTGTTCCCGCGCGTTCTCTACCGCGAGCCCCAGCGAGTGGAACCACCCCGCGAACTGATCGTTGCTCGCTCAGCACATTATTAGCACGTATGTAAGTAAGCATCTTACCGGCGTCCTGCTCGTAGGGCGTGAGCTCTACGTCGACGTGTGTGTCGGCGGCGTGTTCCCGCGCGTTCTCTACCGCGAGCCCCAGCGAGTGGAACCACCCCGCGAACTCTTGATCGTTACTCGCGCTCAGCAGGAGATTCACATCCTCACCTTAAAATGTACATAAGTATAATTAATTAATTTGTGTGACATTGTCCAAGATATTTATTTATTATTTATTTATTTAATTATAATACAATACATTACAAAACAAAACTCTATCCACGGCCTTCCGTATCCAGTCGCTCCCCGCTATCTTTTTAGGTTGTCTGTCCAGCGGGCGTCCCACACTTCGCCTACCAGTTCGAGGTCTCCACTCGAGAGAGCTATGCTCGGTGTTTATCTGAGAGATCACATCAGAAGTGAAGTGATACGTCAGAGAACTAAAGTGGTTGACATAGCTCAGAAAATCCAGGGAAATATTGACCTGTAGAGGCACAGCGTTACGGCTATGTACCTACGTCCTTACTCAGTATTTCAAACACAAGTGTAAAACCATATCAGTTACCGGTGAGAGTGAATGAGTGCGGCAGGTCGGTGTGCTTGAGGAGGAGCTTGTGCAGCGGCAGTACTGCGTGCGCGCGGAACTGAGAGCTGCCGGACTTGGACGCCAGCAGGAGCACGTCGCTGAACTGCAGGGAGACAATCAAGAACAATGTTACAGTTACAGGGTCTTGACACGTAGAAACTTGGGAGGTTTCGAAGATTTCAAATGACAATCTGACATGACCAGTAATTTAATACAGCCTGTTCAGTGAGTAACAGACCGGTAAGCCTTTGTCAACAACTATAGGCAAAAGCTTTCCCCTCTGTTTTGAATTGAATTAACTCTGATTGCTGCAAATAATTTTAGCCTCTTATTTTGCTACGAACACATTGGTACGAGTCGGCCTGGGCGCATCAAACAGTCACCTTCTGCATTGAAGCTGAGGCTTCTGGCTACTGGATCACCACGCATATAATGTAGATCATTTAAATGTCAGTGACGGCTTGCTGCTTGTGTAGGATAGGATTTATAGTTCTTACCAAGAATAGCATCCGTTGCTGCATCCCTCTCGTCGAGTGTTTGTAGACACAGCCGAGCCGCAAGAACTCTCTGTCAGCCACCAGTAGCTTGTCGTAACCTGAGTAACGGACATTATTTTATTAAACTCTGCATAAGCTCAAAAATGGCAGTCCCATTTGGATAGATTACCATTTTAGCAGAATTACACCTCGAGCGTAACTCACGCTTCGCAAGGCAATGCCTTCGAGACACGTGAGGCAGTTGGTCAAGAATAGTCGCATCAGATGGCTGTACCTACTTATTTTTAAGTCAAGGCAAAGGCAATTTAACATGCCCATGGTTATGGCCGACATCCTTTCATCTTGGGTAGGAAAAGTGAAGTGGGATCTTCCAGGTTATAACTTACTTTTAAATTTTTTTGTTTCGAAAACTGATTTATTTTCCAAACGGTAAGAATCTTGTGTTTTATCATGAGTTGTGTCATGACGCGGAAAGGTAAAGAAATGTGGTAGTGAAGTTGTGATTAAAACGTAAGTAACGAGCTGCGAATGTGACTTATAGCGTGGAATTCGGTGAAGACCTAGTTTTATTCTGTTCACATAGCAGAACATTACCCGCATATGCCGCATGCTATGTTGTTAGTGTATATAGCTCACCGACGATGTCCCTCTGCAGCTGGCACAGCGCGGCGTGGTTCTCCACGTGGCGCAACTGTTGCTCGGCCGCACGCTATGTTGTTAGTGTATATAGCTCACCGACGATGTCCCTCTGCAGCTGGCACAGCGCGGCGTGGTTCTCCACGTGGCGCAACTGTTGCTCGGCCGCACGCTATGTTGTTAGTGTATATAGCTCACCGACGATGTCCCTCTGCAGCTGGCACAGCGCGGCGTGGTTCTCCACGTGGCGCAACTGTTGCTCGGCCGCACGCTATGTTGTTAGTGTATATAGCTCACCGACGATGTCCCTCTGCAGCTGGCACAGCGCGGCGTGGTTCTCCACGTGGCGCAACTGTTGCTCGGCCGCACGCTATGTTGTTAGTGTATATAGCTCACCGACGATGTCCCTCTGCAGCTGGCACAGCGCGGCGTGGTTCTCCACGTGGCGCAACTGTTGCTCGGCCGCACGCTATGTTGTTAGTGTATATAGCTCACCGACGATGTCCCTCTGCAGCTGGCACAGCGCGGCGTGGTTCTCCACGTGGCGCAACTGTTGCTCGGCCGCACGCTATGTTGTTAGTGTATATAGCTCACCGACGATGTCCCTCTGCAGCTGGCACAGCGCGGCGTGGTTCTCCACGTGGCGCAACTGTTGCTCGGCCGCACGCT
The DNA here is from genome assembly GCA_963693445.1 of Agonopterix heracliana. NCBI lineage: Eukaryota > Metazoa > Arthropoda > Insecta > Lepidoptera > Depressariidae > Agonopterix > Agonopterix heracliana. The sequence continues at coordinate 4,066,441 of OY856308.1, forward strand.
ATGTTGTTAGTGTATATAGCTCACCGACGATGTCCCTCTGCAGCTGGCACAGCGCGGCGTGGTTCTCCACGTGGCGCAACTGTTGCTCGGCCGCACGCTATGTTGTTAGTGTATATAGCTCACCGACGATGTCCCTCTGCAGCTGGCACAGCGCGGCGTGGTTCTCCACGTGGCGCAACTGTTGCTCGGCCGCACGCTATGTTGTTAGTGTATATAGCTCACCGACGATGTCCCTCTGCAGCTGGCACAGCGCGGCGTGGTTCTCCACGTGGCGCAACTGTTGCTCGGCCGCACGCTATGTTGTTAGTGTATATAGCTCACCGACGATGTCCCTCTGCAGCTGGCACAGCGCGGCGTGGTTCTCCACGTGGCGCAACTGTTGCTCGGCCGCACGCTATGTTGTTAGTGTATATAGCTCACCGACGATGTCCCTCTGCAGCTGGCACAGCGCGGCGTGGTTCTCCACGTGGCGCAACTGTTGCTCGGCCGCACGCTATGTTGTTAGTGTATATAGCTCACCGACGATGTCCCTCTGCAGCTGGCACAGCGCGGCGTGGTTCTCCACGTGGCGCAACTGTTGCTCGGCCGCACGCTATGTTGTTAGTGTATATAGCTCACCGACGATGTCCCTCTGCAGCTGGCACAGCGCGGCGTGGTTCTCCACGTGGCGCAACTGTTGCTCGGCCGCACGCTATGTTGTTAGTGTATATAGCTCACCGACGATGTCCCTCTGCAGCTGGCACAGCGCGGCGTGGTTCTCCACGTGGCGCAACTGTTGCTCGGCCGCACGCTATGTTGTTAGTGTATATAGCTCACCGACGATGTCCCTCTGCAGCTGGCACAGCGCGGCGTGGTTCTCCACGTGGCGCAACTGTTGCTCGGCCGCACGCTATGTTGTTAGTGTATATAGCTCACCGACGATGTCCCTCTGCAGCTGGCACAGCGCGGCGTGGTTCTCCACGTGGCGCAACTGTTGCTCGGCCGCATGCGCCGCTCGTCGCGCTATTTCCGCCGCCTTCTGCGCCGCGCTGTTGTCACAGGACTCGGATAGCTCTGTTGGTATGGTGATAACACTTTCTTTAATATCGAGCATCTGGAAACCGAGCATCGCTCAGCCAGCGTCATATATCAAAAACAAATTTTCCTTGACATAAAATCCCGTATCTATCAGAACAGTTTTCCATGAAAAACAGATACTTCATAGTTTATAAACGAGAATAGTTTACGGCCGCAGCAGTAGGAAGCTAGCGGCAGCGGCGCCGCGGCTTCAAACTGAGTCATCTCTCTACCGGCCAGTGCGCTCACTAACATACCTATAGCGAGTCGCTCCAGGTGCAGCAGACGATGCAGCGGCCGCAGCAGTAGGCAGGCTAGCGGCAGCGGCGCCACGGCTTCAAACTGAGTCATCTCTTTACCGGCCAGTTCGCTCAGTCTCCGCACACTCTCCACCACACCCACTAGAGTACCCGCATTCTCAGTGTACGTTGAATACGCCTGTTGGTTTTGACAAGCAATAATGAGTCGTATGATAATGTGATTTAGATCAGAGTGGTTTGAATGCGAAGATGGTACTTACATCGTACGTATTTGATAAGTACTCATAGAGAACTTCTGCAATCTTTTTGTACCCAGGCTCCTCATTATCTAAAAACAAAATTAAAACAAAGTTAAAAAAAATCGGGTGGCGAATGGAACAGCAACGCAACGTAGACGGTATATAGAGTGTATCCAGATAATGATGCTGTACAACTTTCCCTAGGGAACATGGTCATGATGATGATATGTGTTACCTCAGATTATGTAGACTTTGGATCCATTAATACACTGATGCCCGATTCGACCAAACGCGAGCAAATTTTATGTTTAAATTAAGTCGCCGGTTACTATAGAGTAAACTGATTTTGCGTTTTACCAACCCTAATCTAAAAGAAATGTCAATGCCACATAAAACCTGACCAGAAATATAAAAAACCTCGCCATGTTGCGGAAAATCATTGGAACTAATTTTTGTACTTGGAACAATAACATTAAAGGTGACAGTCGATTGCAGCGCCCCCAAACCAGGTTTTTTATATTCCTGGTCAGGCTTTAATAAAAAAAAATATTATAAAAGGAAACCAACCAAATTAAAACTGTATAAACTCACGTTGCAATAAGTACGGATACAACGACCTCTTTCTTTAGGTGAATTATACATTCGTTCTTTTAGTACGGGGTGTGTTAACACCAAAAGTAAAATTGTTCCTTGTATAGTTACTCTTCTATAAATCTAAGCTTGGTCGAATTCGGCCTGAGACACATATCTTTGCTTGAAATATTGGGCTAAGGCTTAATTTATTTAAATCTGTTTCGTCGTGATTATTCTGCACGGTTAGTAAGTACTATTACATATTCAGTGACTACGTACCATCGGCATGGTGTGTGGCGAGACTCCTCTCCAGCTTGGCGAGCAGGCCGCCGGCCGGCAGCGCCAGCGGCTCCAGCGCGAGGCAGGCGCGCGCCAGCGCCGTCACCACCTCCGCGCCCGCCGCCGTCAGCGTGGACACCCTACTGGACCACGCCTGGCAAACATAAGCCTTAGATTAGCTGTCTTTGTGGACACTATACTCGACTATGCCTGACCAACACAAGCCTTAGATTAAACATCTTTGTGGACACTATAATCAAAACACGCACTATACTATACCAGGCCTGACAAACGCCTTAGATTAGCTATAATCAAATCCGATTCAACCGGAATCAAATCGACACGTGTTTTTTGACAGTTCTTTGTGATTCTGCCTCTTAATATTCGCAGATAGTGGAAGGCGATGATCGGATAAACACAACATAAGAATCGATATATCTCATAAAAATTCTCTACAGGTTAGCTTCTTAAACAATTTAGCTCTGAATTTCATATCATAGTCAAAGAGGTCCAAGATAGTTTATATTGTAACAATTAAATCGTTTCTTTTAAAACTCTTTACAATAACAAAATGTTATTTTGTCTACAATAAAATGACAAGCTTGGTACAGACCACAGTGACCAGTTCAAGGTCCCGCTTGTAGGTGCGCTCGGTCATGAGCAGCTCCTTGGCCACGAAGTACGTGAGCTCACCCGCTCCGCGCTTGCGAGGTATGTCGCAGTTCTCACGCAGCGTGCCCGTCAGGTTCGACGATATACTGCGCATAGGACGAAACATATTGTATTTCACTGAGGAAGGAATCTGACAGGATTCTTATACTGAGATTACAAGTGCGAAAATGTATTATTTCACGCACTTTACCAAGTAAAATGGAATACAAGACGGTCTGTCACAAATAAGTTTATTTGTTATTTAATTTACATTAGAGACACTTAGTGGCAGTTATGATTTTTAAACAGACATGCAACATTATGCATTATTGTCAGGTGATATGGATGAAATCTATTCATTTAGCCGTGTCCCAAATTATAATGTCGCATTGAAATTAATCTTTGATTGACAAAGATAAACGCGTACCTGTTATTATTCCGTCTGTTCAAGGTGTCGCCGGCGTCGCTCTCCCCACAGCTCAACACGTCCATACTGTTCGTTGACTCCGATACTATATTTACTGTCAACGAAAAACAATAATAAATCTCCAAACAATATTCCCCTTACGATTATTAAAGATTATTGCGAACCATAAACTTAATATTACTACGTAAATAGACCAACACAGTGTGCGAATGAGATTCCGATCTTAATGAAAAAACCTACGAGTGCGAAAGAGATTGTAACATAATAGCCATAAAACCCCTCTTTGAAACAATTTCGTTCCTAATAGTAACCTGTCAAAAATTATCCCACATTACTTTATTATTTTCTTCAAATTCATTTGATGTTTTATCAACACAAATATCGTTAATCGTGATGGTGTCGTATTCTGTGTTGGAATGCAGTTTAACTTTCACCAGAAACTCAAATAAAGAGACATTTCACAGGTAAATACGATCAGAACAATACAACTTTCATGAGGTTTGTTTTCATACATAATATTCTTAAAATTATTTGGTAATACATTAATTACATGCAGTATACATCCTATTTTCTAATTATTGAGTTATTTTAAATAATTATGTGTAGGATAAACAAATATTGTGTACGAGAAAAAGGTACCATTTCGCATAGAGATTGCACAAATTTCCGATATTTTTAACAATATATCTCAATACTACCACCTAGCTCCCTTCGTTCATGTCACGTGAGATTTTCCTTTATTGTTTGTAAACGTATTGAAAGGCTCATTAAGCTCGGCCAAACAATCACTAAAACTCACATATGTATAAATTTCGCACATATTGACATTTCAGTTTCGGTGACGCGATTATGAGGAGATTGTCTGTCTACTACGATAGTATATTAAGTTTATGTTGCGAACAAAGTTACAAGTCGGTACACACATTACGTGTACTGATGCCGAAATAGAAACGATTAATTTTTTTTTTTAAATCAGGCTTTCTTTAGCAGAGTTTTATGGGCATTTTATTACAGTATTACCAGGAAAATACTTCCGGTTGCGCAGAGCAGACCCGAGTGCCCGTCAAAACCCGAAGTCATTTAGTAATCAAAGGGTGCCACGTCGGGTAGCAGCGAAACGGGCGCGAACACAATTAGCCAAGAGCGGCAAGGGATTGAAGGTGGCAGTGGCACAGCCTGATTGGTTAATATAATTTCAAACGCTTAAAAAATTGTCAACTGCGCAGGTACGCACGGCGACAGGTCCGGTTAACCTGTTTGGACTTTGAACTATTAGAAGTTGAACGCTGCGAATCGTGCGAGAGGGTGAGGTATGTTGTTGTTGTTTCGTCTCACGGCACACTGCGCCCGCGCCGGCAGCCGCGTCTATGCAGGCTCTCTACCGCACTATTTTCTTACCATTAACATTGCCATTGACAGTGTCACTCGTTCTTCTGCTGTCGACGTGGTCGTGCCCGTTGGTGAGGCTACGTATGATGGGCGTGGACGCACAGAGCGGCGCGGTTCTGTCCTCGGTCGACGGCGACATGCACAGGCTTGCCGACGATATCGTATGCTCATCCTCGGGCGTCGTGTCGTCTGTTTAGAAAATAGTTATCTGTTTATTTGTTTCGTTCTTAATTTATAGAGATATAATTTGAACAGCCCTCTATAAAGAAACTAATCCATGTTCTTTTGAGCATTAATTTTGATTATTCTACAAGATATCCTCAGAGAAGATTTTCAAGAAAACGTCGCCTAAATCGATGCTCAAAATTGGATTTTACAACTGGTCTTGCTTTTATTTGACGATAAAATAAAAGGTTAGACAAAGAGAAACTATACGATCATCTCATTCTACCAAAGTACACAGATACAAAAATAATTTAGTCAGAGTCATGCAAAGCTGTAATAAGAATTAAAAATGTTTGTGTATGTGGTGCTGAAAATTAAAATTCTATAAAATAAACGCTGAAAAAAGAAAAGGCAGCTATATAAATCCATTAGAGATAAACTAACATAATTTAAAAAATAAAAAATAAAGTAAACTTAATACAAATGATTGTGCACGACCGAAAACTTATAACACATCTACCATGCTAACATTTTACACAACTTACATGTAGTTTCCTGGTAGCTTAATGGATCGAAAATTGTTAAGAAAAACCATACAAAAGGGGTACGAAGATTTTGGCAGCGTTTTCACCCGCTATTTTGTAATCCCGGATAATTCTTGCTGACGATGACGTCGATACAAACAAGAATGTTCTTTGGCAATACCATATAAAGTGTCACATTTCGAAGATATAAGCAACTAGTGCATCTACAGTTATTTTTCTTAACAGTAGAACTTTGGTTGCATGTATTTTCGAAATGTGACACTATACAGGGGTGCGTTCAGAACCTACGCCCAGAGTGCGCCCAGAGTGCACTCCGAGTGCAACTTTTCGCCCTAACGCCGTTCCGAGGCTCGGTGAAAAGCGTTCTACCCATAAGAGCGAGCGAGAAGAACAACCGCACCCAAAGGTTCTGAACGCAGCCCAGAGTGTAAGGAAAAGTATTAACCTTTAAACCACATACTCTACCCAAGAAACTGAAGAACTTTTACTATGAGAGCAAACCTGTCAGAACTAAAGAGAAATCTTCACTTTCATACATTTGAGTCGAGTAGGCATTGCGGTTTAGTATGGACCAGTAGATTTTTTTGCGCTCGCTGATAGGAATGCTCCTTCAATTTGATGGGTAGAGTATGTGGTTTAAAGTTTAACGATACTTTTCCTTACACCCTGTATACGATTTTGCCTCATATTCCTTATTCGTATAACGTTAGTTATCGATTTCTGTAAGAATGAAATTAAATGGAAACGCAAATTTTGAAAAATCACGGTAAGCAAGCCACTCTCCAGATAAAATTCTTCGGACCCTTCTGTGAGCACTTCTCTATCAGTCGTGTTTTTACATTATTTAGCATTCTGTATGGTTTTTCCAACAATAATCAAAGGGTCGAACTCAAATCAAAGAAACTTAACATTAAACAGAAAACTAGTTCAGTTAATTTTATTTATTTATTGTTTAACTAACCCCACGTCGAGGGAGAGTGCCGTGTATTGCGGAAATACCGAACACTTACATTTATACATATAAATTCAAAAAGGAAGTAACATTCCAATCGAAACAATATTCCATTACTAGTAGACAGTTTCAATTCTGATAGAAATAGAAATCATTTATTGCACTCTTGTTCTTGACTGTGTACCGAGATGACAGACCAAGTGCGCGCCGGGGCCTACTTTCTGTGCTTCAACTACATGCGCTTTGGGCCATTCATTTTACTATGATCGAAGCATACGTGACGGACCCACCATAGGCCTGGCCACCCTGGCCATACCCCTGGGGGTAGGGTGGGACTCAACCATAACCCTATAGTAGTGATGTCACCACCATGTGTACCTGCTTGTCCCTACATACTTGTATGACCTGGCTGGCCTCAGATTGGCTAATCACCTCTTTGATCAAATCGAAATACGATTATTACAAATTTAATGGTCTAACAGAATTTTTGCATTTGAAAAGTCACTATGTTAATTTATTTATTTTCAGACAGCCTTTCAGTTCAACCTGCATGCTTCAATTTCAAGGCATGTATTGTACCCATTGTCTGTTATGAGTGACGACGCGAAACGGGCTCACTATCCGTCACACCGGATAGAGTTTTGGTACTACTAGTGAACCGTGCGGTGCGTGGATGTTCTGAGTTTTCTGAATATCTCTAACAAGTCCTCGGGAAATATAGTCGTGAACATATGCATGCATTTTTAGTCAGTCAGGTCATTATTTTCAAACATTGTGAACCATTTTATTTCGCCGCCCCTAAATAATGGGATAAGGGCAGAAGATGGATTATCTGTAAGGTTAAACAAAATTTGGACTTGAAGTGTATTATTTGTATTCTGACCCGTCCCATTCAAAAGCTTGATATCAGAACTTTACAAACTCCGTTCCATACATGCCTTGCTATTAGAAACACTTTTCCTGACATATGAGGCCAAAATTTGTATTTGGTCTTTCTGCCTTTGATTTTCAAGTGTTCTTCCTCAAGAGTTACATAATGGATGAAAACTCGTAAATTTGAAACGGTCGACTAGAAACGTTAAACAAAACGACATTGTAACATTACAGTCTATTCGGATTGTACACGTTCAAAAGTCGAAGTACTTAAATTCTATGATTTTTTTTAAATATCGGTCGTTATTGCACTAACTAGGGAAGTCGGTGACCTCTTACAGCTAATAGTCTAAAATTGCTTCGTGCACACCACATAAACTGACTAAACACACTTATTGCTCTTGCAATAGGGATCAGACTCAAAATGTTAACTGCAAGTCTAATAATGAGCTCTATTGACCATTCGTTTTAAAGATGACTTTAGAATGACTAGCACGCATCATTCAATCATATATTTTTTATTAAGACCGAACTTTTTCTTTTTCTAATGGCATAAAGTATCGATAAGATGTTGCCAGCATTTTGTAATTCCTCAACATACATTCAGTATCTATGGTGCACACACGACCACACTTTTTTTTAAATTGAACACTATGCAGCCAGTTGTAATTTGGTCTACATTATACAGCCATGAATGTAATTAAAATTATGTAAAAATTGGTTTTCACAAAATCATTGAAAATCACTAACAGTGTTAAAAATAATATTAAATCGTTAACAATTATTGCAAAATCATTGCTCTTTGATTCCACCACCTAAACATAAATAACTATTATTGGCACATGTATGAGAATTCTTAACATATTGATATTAGAAATAAAGCATTGAGATCAGAGTAAAGTCGGTGGTGAAAACTATAGCAAACGAAATCGACTTCTTTGCTACTGTCATTAAAGAATATATTTGTTAGAACCACAGGGAGATACGCACATCCATCCTATGCTACATTCTAAGAGAGAAAAGGGGACCACAGATTATTAAAGGCTATTTCTTTTCATATAATTTTATAGTATTTACTCTTGATAATATCCAACCTTTTTTAGTTACGATTATAGATAGTTAAATCCAAGACTCACCACACTCTTTGTTCTAATCGTTTACATTACAGTGCATGACATGTAAGCAATGTATTGGTAGAGTGTTAGACAAAGGTAAAGTTAGGGCGTCAATGGTTAGGACAGAGAGTGGGGCGCGTCTTCGTGGATTGAACTATCTACACAGGGTGTAAGCTTAAATGCGTTACATATGTTATGGGGTGCTTCAGACCATTGAACTGAACAATTATCACTATGGAACGAATATAGAAAACGCGAAAAATAAATCAACTGTTTCATAAATTTAGGTTGAGTAGCCATTTTTACGTTGGTATTCATTTCGTTTTTTTAAAATCGTGTAGTCGATGTTGACTCCATAGCGAATGTTGTGCATTTTGATGGTCTAAATCTAAAGTACGATCTATAAATATTTAACGCATTTAAGTTAACATCTGTATACTATAATGTCGTTAATTTGTAATTGCTTAAACGATAACGACATTATCGTAACTTTAAACAGACACTGAACCATTCGAGGAGTATTCATTTCATAGACATATTCGAAGAGAGTAAAAATAAATTAGAGAAACATTTAAAAACAGCTAAATTATGAAGCTACTTTAAAGTTATTGATTTCAATGCATAAATATTGATTTAAACTCTCCTATACGGAAAAATATCAATAGTTATCGAAATAATGAAAATTTCACAACTCATAAACAAAACTTAAAATGTCCCAATAAAATGAACACTCCGCGGCATAATGCGATTTTTCCAGTAAAACAAAAGTAAATCACAATTCCTACCCAATTATAGACACCGTCATGTTTTAAAAGTAAAATTGAGCTACTACACCATTCAGAGTTAAGGTCATATTCAACATTCAAGTCATCTACATTAGATATTTAACTATTTCCTATCTAGTAACTATGTAAAATAGTACACGGTAGAGAGAAACAATAATATCTAAAAAACAATTCTATAAACACAATTGAACTGTATAACAAGGTCTATAAAGTATATATTTTTGAAACAATTTGATGAAATGTGCGTAATAACTAGTAAATTCAGAGTTATACCCGAATACTTTTTGACTAAAGATTAGGATAACACATTTTTAAAAACATTTAAGCCAAATAACTCGATGCAGCGATGCGCTTACGCATAGGAAGCTAATATTTTAACATATTCAGTTCCAATTGATGTTCTAATAAAATTCGTTTAAAAAACAATCGTACGTGTTGTTACATTTAACGAAAGGGCGTGAACCTTTTATGTATAGCTAGCCGATAGCACCTCAAACGTAACATTAGCTCAATTTAAACGCTTATAGCACAAGAAATAAGGGGCAAAGTCCAGAGTGTTAAGTTTGATGTGCTGTTGACTTAACTACGCGTCTAATGCTTCCTGCAAACGCTTGCGCGAATCTATGAAGGCCCGCTGAACATCGACTCGTCTGTAAAGTTATTGTTACTAGTTTACTGTTTAGAAGCGTCAATGTACAGCGGGCTTGCCTAAGCTCGCGCAAGCTGGAAGCATAAGCTATTCGTCACACACACCAAGCGGAAGACATCGAAGACCACAGAACTAAGGATCGCATTTAACAACTACGCGTACGGTCAGAAATCCTATGCAAATAACGAGAAGGCTCACGCCTCATCGTGGAATGCAACAAGCAAACAGATTTCATTGTAGAAATGAATCGTATAATCACGAATTAATAAATTTCGATGGTCTTTTACAGTGCTACCAATCCGATCACACAACACGAATTTCGCTAAATCCCGACTATAACATACCTTAGAATAAGACAAACGTTTCATTTAAAAATTTTGCTTTAAAAATTATTGTAATAATAAAAAGTGTGGAAAAAATTGAGCAGTTTTGGCACGATTGCAGATCCCATTTTGTGGTTTTCACTTATGGTTGTAGAATGAAATGGGATGAGTAGACATGTTTTACTAGTTTGATTATTTCATTTATGATCTAACTTGACTACTTAACTTTTTCAAATAGTCTCGAGTCGATAACTTTTTACCCGACTGCGCGACGCAAAGGAAGGGTAATTAATGTGTTTAATTACCGTATCCTTTTTTAGAAGTTTTTTTATGAGTCTGAATTAGTTAGCTATGTAATATAGTATAATACAGTATAGCCCTGCTAATAGTTATTTGTTATGCTAGGCTGCAAAGTTGCTTTTTGGCGCGAGTACTTGTATTGAAACCTGAGCAAGCGAAGGATTCTAAGATTGAACCACTCGCTTAGCTCGTGGTTCAAATAATATAATCCTGAGCTTTTAGCGAAGGTTTTAAAGGTACGAGACGCAGGATAACTTTGCAGCCGAGCGGAACACACAACTTTTCACCTCACAACAGCAAGGAAAAAAAGTGAATTGCTAAAAGGAACATTTTTAAAAAGTTTTTATTTTTCGTGCTGGCCAGAGACATGAAATAGTTAATAAGCATTTTCAGTGGATTGGCGGTATAGAAAAATATTGAATAAACAGATTCGGATTTCAAAAACTCTTTCCACGGTAGCGGATAAAATGCACTTTTCCACTCAGATTTCGAATGATAAAGAGAATATTTCCGAGCTTGTGAGGTGAAAAATATATTTTATCCGTTTGCGGTTCCAGTTAAGCCGACTCAAAAGCAGTACGCATTCGTGCTTTAAAGATGAGCTTTCACTTACTTTCCTCCATTTGATCTATTTTTAAGTAGCCAAGTTTAACAGTATGTGCATTATAATGGCTTACTGAGATTTTGAGCATTGAACGTCTAAACAAAACAACTACGATCTTTGATCTCACCACACAAAAAAAAATCACAGCCTTTATACATATTATTATTTTTACGGATGTTTTTTGATACATAATGTATTAGAATGAAATTCCATTCGTTTCCAAAAGGCGGATGAGAAGAAAATGTATATGTGTCTTGAACTTGCATGTATATTTTTCTTTCAGATCAGCCGTTCAGAAATCGATTACAAAATTCAACAAGAAAAATTTGGCACTAGTGTTTTACCTGTATTATTACAATACAGGTAACTGGAAGCGTTAGCTCTAGTTCGCCTAAACAAATCTAGAGAACACGATGATTTTTTCATTAATAAGATAGTCTTGTTAATTTTGAAATCCATGAATAAATGACAAAGATGAAGTGTTCGATCAGTACACATAACTACACCTAGGTACTTAGTAAGCTAGGTACAAGTCGCGTAAATTTAACACGATAGTCAAAGGGTCGCGCTATCGGGGATTTGCACTATAACTTAATTAATCAATTGTTCTAAATAGGTATTCAAAGTGACAATGTAAATATTCAATATAATAATGTACCCTAATATCAAATGTCAATATAACAATTAATTGCCTTAGAAAGAATTTAAATTTTCGAACGCAGAGCAAAATAGCACGCTCGCATACCGAACAATAGAACCACAACACGAGGGAGACGACGACGGAACTAAACTTGACAATATAGTTTTAAAAGTGCGTTTATTCGTTTTCGTCATCAGAGCAAAGAGGCGGGGGGAGGGTAGACACGTCGAACTTTTGTTCGGGGCTGTCACTAGACGCTTGCGAGTCCACGTAGTGACTAGAGTAGAACCTCTCCACGTTGTTCAGACTGAACCGTTGGTCGAGGTCTCGAGAGTAATCCTCATCGTTGCCATCCCTGCTAACTTCCAATTCCTGATCATACTGCGGGTAGCACTCCTGTGTTTGGAACATTTCAATTTCTTCGTAATGTTCCGGATAAGGGCTGCCTCTATATTCTTCGTACTCGTCTTTATCCCGAGGCAGATCAGGATAAGCTACTGATTCGGAACGCTCAAACAAATAGCTTCCTGATTTCGTCATTTTTGGTGCTCTTTTGATAGTGTCCACAGGGTAGGCGTAATCGTCAGAATCCTCCCTGTCGCTCTGTTCATCGTAGTATACTTGTCTTGGTTGGTGCTGCCCAGAAGGTTCACCAAGAGATTTGTCGTCTAAGCGGTATTGTGACGTAGACTTGGCTCTCTTCAGAGACGATTGGCGACTGCTTTTGTTCGAGTAAGACACTCGTGGAGGACTATCTTCTTGTACATATTGCGGCTCCTGAGAGTCGAGGTAAGGATGGCGTAGTCGACCTAGCCTATCGAATCGTGGGAAACCCATTTCATCCTCGTCAGCAGACGATCCAAACCCTTGGAACTGCACAGGCGTTATGCTAATCGGGAATTGTTGAGGCTCATAAGTATTTGATTTATATTTCGTGTATTCCTCGGGACCTTCGTCTTCGGAGTAGCTGGCTGCTTCTTGTACGTCGTAGTTTTTAGATTCCTTTGACACTTCAGAAGATCCAGATTCTACCTCTGGGAGATAGCTGTCTGAGCATTCTGAGCTCTCCATACGACGCATTGAGTCGTCCACTGCTAAATATTTGGCACCTTGATGTTTATCACTTTCTGATGAGCATTGACTTTTAGTCGAGTCTTCTTCCAAAACGTCCTGAATTTTCTCTTGTCTTTTACGTGCGCTAGTCACTTGCTTCTTGCGTCTGAAAGTTCTCATGCGTTCTCGCGGATCTCTTATGACATCCAATGAACTGTCTGTATCGTTACCACTCGGAGGGCTCTTTAGAGATATATTTCTGACTAGAAGTGACTTTTTGACTGGCGCTTTAAAAGGTTGTATAGGCGGTGACTCCGAGCTTAAACTGCTGGAATAATATGGAGAGCATCTAGACAGAGGAGTCTTACAAGACCTGTCTGCCGACTTCTTTTCTTGCAAATCTCGATGCACTGAAGGTATTTCAGGTACAGCTATAATAGGCAAGTCTGATGAAGCAAGATAATGTTCATGGAACGACCAGCTTTTAGGTTTGCTACGGTATTGCTGAGATGTCTTGTACTCCTTTATCTGGTTTTTGGATAAAGTCTTATCATCATAACTGGAATGCTTAGCCAAGGGTTTGTAGTCGGACCTTATAAATTGGTTGCCGGCATCCTCACGAATAATGTTGGAGAACTCTTGACTTTGATAGCGTTCACTGTGTTTTTCTTCTTGACTGTAGAGTTGGGATGGTATATCGATGTCTAATTCAGGCTGTGGGCCTACGTAATAAGGCTTAAATCCGCCATCTTCGCTCTGACAACGGAGAGTTGGCTTCACGTATCTCTGGCTATGTTCTTCATAACTTAGGCTTTTGGGTGGTACCTTCGGATACCGTTCATGGGTCTCGTCATCTAGTTGTGGAAAACCTTTAAGCCTTTGATCGAATCTTAGGACGCCGTTAGCATGCCTTTGAAGGCTACTCAAAGAGCTTGAACTAGATTTATCCGACTTATCACTGTAACTAATTGATGACGATTTGTCTGTCTTTCCAGTGTAAGACGGTGCTGTTAGTCGAAGAACTGGCTCTTTGTCCTGAATCTCTTTCGAAGGTGATAATTTCCTAGAGACCGATGGTTCCGTATCAAGTTTGTCTTCAATATGTAACGGTAGATCCTTAACGATAGTGTCATCAGATTTGGTATCTTCCGCGTCTTGGTCAGCATCCTCGCGAGCGGTCGCGATGAGGGTATGACTAGTGCTAGCTGACCAATCAGATATAGACTGCGCTAAAGTCAATGTACTATCACTCTTGGTCCCAGAACTACTATCACCGACACCTTTCCTTGAAATTGTAGTTTCAGAGCTGCATAACTTGTCGTACTTTATATTCTCTGAACTCTTGTCTAGACTGCTGCTTTTTGAACTCGGATCAGCTTGAGAACCCAATTTTAACTTCTGTTCAGATTTCTTACTACCATGAGACGAGGAAAACACCTTCCCGGAAACATTATCAGATTTCTCACTCTTCGGGACAGATGTGCTTTCGGAAGCCGAGAGATTTGCGTACTGTCGAACTGTATTAGTTCCCGTAGACCACTCAGAGATGCTCAAGCAAATAGAAGTGTCTTCGGAGTGGGAGCTGTGAGTACATTTCTTTTGAGGCAGACCTATTTTGACTGTACCATCCAAGTCGGTACCAAAAGAGCTAGTCTCTTCTTCCGAATGGCTGCTGTGGCTGCATCGTTTACATGTACCAGCGCTACTGGTACTTAACTTACCCACAGCGCGAACGGTCTCGTCAGCATTCGTTTGCGAAAGTATATCGTCGATAGACGTATCCGAATTATTGGATCCACGTGAAAACTGATGAGTACTGACTTGTGAAATTCGATCAAAATCAGGTGACTGAGATTTGCTATCCCCTCCGAATACGTCATCAGCATACAAGTGATCGTCTTCAAAAATAGGACTATGGTTGGTTGGAGACTTTTGGGGCTGGCTTATAATAACTTTATCTTCTAAATTGCTTTTGACGTTGAACGATTTTTCTGCACGAGAGCAGCACAAGCCCATGTCACTCATAAGGCATGTGGCTTTGCTTATAGTTCCACTCAGGCACGACTTATCATAATTTGGCACTACACCTTTATTGAGACAAGTAAATTCGTCATGTTTTTCTAATGGTTCGACCATGTAACTTGATTTCTCATAAGGAATGACTTTAGCGTTTTTCTGAAGACTGTCGCTGCTTCGATCTAAAGATTTTTCTGACTTCGATTCAGGAATATCTTTCTCCAGGTCGTCGTCATTGTTCAAAGTATCACTATCGTCATCTGAACCCTGTAACTGATCTTTTGAACTCTCAGATTTGAGAGTAACTTGCATAGCTTGTTCTGGTTCGTTACTCATATAGTAAATATGAACTTTTTCCACGATAGGAGTCTCTAACAGGCTTGAAGGAAGAGAAGGCCATTCATCACTGGACTTTCTTCGCCTGGAGTCCTCAGACTCACTGGTTCTAAAAGCCGCTTGTGGTGGCAACTCCGGCAAAGGCCAGTCTTCTGAATCCTGACTCTCACTGGCAGATGACTGCTTTAAAGGCGCTTTACGAGTTTTTCTAGGCTTAGGACTACCATTGGACTTTTTGGTATCATCCAGCATTTTCACTTTATCAACGTCTTTCCGAGACTCGGAATACATTTCACTGATCTTGGTCTGATCTATAGGTATGTCAGGCATCTCAGCTGATGTTCTTCTGTCTGTATCGGAAATGTAGGCGACGTTAGCGTTGCTAGGTGGATCGGAGCTAAGACTCGCCTGATGATCGCTGGAGTTCAATGACTCTTCGTTGATACTCTCCGATCGAGAGCAAGCTTTGGTTGAATCTTCGTCTGCACTGGTTTTTTCTGACGCAGTGCTGCGCTCTGATATACGAGATAACGTACGACCGAAGTTTTGACCATAGCCTATGACAACATCTGAAGAGGTCGATGAAGTAGCTGGATACAAGAAATTAACAGGAAAATCGTTGAGATCATCAGTAAAGTCAGCCTCCGTTGAATCTTTCGAAGTATTCGCAGATAAAGGTGGATTCTTTGAAAATGTTTGAAAATCATCAAGAATTTTATGGTTACTGAACTCGATTACATCTTTGTTCAGAGAAAAGTTTTCGTATCCCTCGTGATCTTGGGGTATCCAAGCTTCTTCTATACTTGTGCTGTTTTCACTACCAGAAGCACCAAAGAATGGGCGCCATGTTGGTTTTAATTCTTCACCGCGGCGGTAAGCTTCACCAAGAGATCCTGAGGTGGATTCTGTAGTTTCAAAAGATCCCCTAGATTCTACACTAAGCGAACCTCTGGAATCGACACTTGATTTAGAGGAGCTCTTTTGATCATCCAAACGCCTTCTCCTTGAAGAGGAATCGTCAACGCTAAGAGACCCTTTCGATGGTGTAGTCGTTGTTGTGGTATCCATACTTGACTTCGACGAACTTTTCTGATCGCTATCTTTGAAAGACCTCTTCTTCATCAATTCTCTTTCGAATGAAGAAGTGATCACATTTCCATCGTCATCGAAGTCTATGGTAGTATTCTGATCCTCTTGAGATATTGTTATGGCAATTTTTGTTTTCTTGACTGGGTACGGGACATCTTTTCTTACATCTGCTGCTTTGGACGCAGCTGATTGACTAGACTCCGATTCTTCAATAACACATTTCCCTATTTTATCCAAGCCAGTCTTGCGCACGCCTGATCTTGAAAGTTGTTCTACAGTTTTATCGATGCTTTCGGAACTAGACTCTGAATCTGATGGTGCCTTTTGAGAATCAACCTGTCCTTGCTTCTCTAACGTTGGAGTAGGAGATTTTCTTGTCCCATATGGGCTCCTTGGACTCTCAATTCGATCAGGCACTGGAGACGGTGATTTAGAATTAGACTTCGATTGTTCACTCGAAAGTGTATGTTGAGAAAGCAAATGCTCTTCACCGTACTCCATAGCTTGCTTCAGTTCCTCTAGACATTCTCGGTCCTTCTTATTCAGTTTTTCAATATCTTGTGATATACCCAAAGGCCTTGCAATAGAACAACTGACGCTTGATTCATCATCGATGGAGCTACCTTTGATATGAGCACTAGACGGACTTTGATCCTTTTCGATACTGGTCCACGAAGTAGATTCTGAGCTGCGTGAACGTTCAGCGCTTAATTTCAGTAGTTCGTTTCGTTTAGATTTTGCAGACAGCAAAGCTTTCTGATCACCCTTCTGATCCGTCGGTGAAACGTCATTAGCACTTCCAGAACTGCCAGTATGCTCTCCCGATTCCGATTTATTTGTAGACTTAGAAATACTGGAATCTATGAATGGTATACTTTCAATAGTAGGGCTGTTTTCTTGAGGCGGGGTTACAATTATTTTGTTCTTGTTTTTCCGTTTAAGCGTGGAAAAGTCGATAGATTTAGGAGGATTTCTAGGTGCTTTTGGTTCACGCTCCGTCTCACTTTCAGAAAACTGCTGCGACATAGTTTCTTGTTTCAAGAATTCTACCAAACTCGCAGAGGATTCGTCGAAAGTACTCTGCGGGTCTAAAGTTTTCTTACCTCTGGTTTTCTTGTAACTAGTATCCGAAAGAGGCACATCTGTTTCTGCGGTGCATTCTTCATAGTCAACTGTAGCCCAGGATCCCGTATCATCGCTGACACCACGCGGTAATTTCGTCCTTTTATCTTTTCTCGAGCCTTGATCCTGATCTGAGGAACTGTCAGCATCTATGTACGGTAGAGAAATACCAAGCATATTACTATCGTCTGAAACTTTAAGCTCGCTTACTTCAGTCAAAGACTCTTCTTCACTAGTTAATCGAGTCACTTCTGGCTTTCTCTCTGATAGTGATAACAGACTGTGAACATCTTGATTGCTTTTACTCTCTTGTAGTTCTCTTTGCTTATTGTAGATGTCAATTTTACGGCGTTCCATTATGACTGTTTGTGTGTCGTTTTCTATGACAGTATGTTGGGAACTAGTCATCCATTCAATAGACGAATCATCCTCCGTTTTCTCTTTGTAACTATGAGATGGTGAAACTTCTTTCAGCTCTTGCTCATGTGTCGCATATTCAGCTATTTCTGGTTCTTCGTCAACGCTCGGATGAACATCAACTTTGACAACTTCTTGCTTAAAATGCCTTTCGCTTTCAGGAGACGAAGCATAAGGAGGAGTGACGTAATTTCGATCAAGGCTTTTGGATTTTGTCTGTGTATCGAGGTGAATATCCACCTTTCGTTCTAAGCTCTTTGACTTTTCCGGATGTTTCTGGTAAACTACTTTTCCTTCGATTTGTTGTTTGATTTCTTGCTTTTTCGATAAAGTTTTAGGTGATTTTTGCAGCGCATCATGCAGATCGTCTATTTTGTCTTCTAATGACTGACTTGACTTATCATCCATACTCTTGTTTATTTTATTGCTTGCATTCGCGGGCTTTTGATCTTCAAAGCTTCGACTGATTTTTCCAGCCATCTTGTTATCAAGTTTCTTAGGAGATTTCGCAATGAATACATGATCTTCAACTTTACTGTTTATTTTAGTTTCAATAATTATTTTATCACCTTCGGTTTTGACCATAATTTTGTCTTCGGGTGGTGGGAACGGTGGCAAAGTGTCCTTAACAGGGCTTATAAGTGTCTTAGTCTGTTTTAAAGCAGCTTCAAACAACATTTGTTGTTTTTCTTTACGTTTGGCTATTTCGGTGTCACTCTCTTCTTGAGACTTTGTTCTTTCTTTGCTACTACCACGTTTTATTTCCATTTTCTCAAGTGATTTCGACTTCTCTTTTGCAATTTTCTTGGCAGTTTGCTCCAGTTCTTGACTCTTTGCTCGAGCTATTTCAAGCGGTGGTACAGTCAAGAAATCGGGTCTTTCTTTCAAAGACGACGGCAAGGATTTCTGAGTCTGTAAAGCTTTGACTTTGGTAGCGTTAGTGTCCAACGAACCGGCTTTGTTCAATTTGCTTGCATTCTTCTTGTCATCGGGCTTTGGTTTCAAAATTAGTTTCTTCTTTTCCTTACGTTTGATTCTTTCAATATCTGGGACTATTTGATCTTCACTTAGATCTGACAGTTTTCGGATGCTGCCTCGAGGCGAATTCAGGGAAGAGGTCGGAGATCTTGAAGGCGACTTTGAAATAGGAGAACGCGATATTGGTGATCTGCTCAAAGGTGACCGATTTGGGGATTTCGACTGCGATTGCAATTTTGTCAAATCATATCTACGCTTGAATGACCGAGGACGTCGTTGCTCTACTAAATCTTCCAGTAACTGTAGCTCCTCATTATCAATGACAACTGATTTAAATTCTTCCGGCGGATCAGCTAATTGCTCCTCCTCAACCTCTTCGATTTTATCAATTTCCTTTTTCGTGACCGATATTTTTGATCTGTCTTCAATTAAAGGTTTTTCTTCCAATATATCACCTTCCTCGTTTATGTCTTCAACTGTATCGTCTTTGGAAGAAAATGCATTCATGGGTGGTAGTCTATGTAATTGAATGACAGGTGTATCTAAGCTTTTCGCTCTACGGCTAGCGGTCGGAGAATCAAGTGTAGCTTTTTGACGTTGCAAGGAAAACACGGATCCTTCGGAAAGATTTAACCTTGCATGAGCAAAAAGAATCGGGGTGCCACCTTGTTTTCGCAACATTGGTGAAATCAACTCATCACGTAAACTCTTCTTCACGTCGAGCTTTGTAAAATCTTTCTTTTCGTCTTTGGATATTTCACTTTTCTCTTCTGATTGAGTTCGTACTCCAGTCACTTTTTGAACTTCCATGTCAGCTAAATGTTCATCATCCGATTTGAGGAACTCTGTACTTTCAAGAATTGGAGATGGGATGTTTTCATTGTACTCCCACGGTGAACCTTCTTTACAGATTTGGCTAACATCTGGTATTTTAATTGCAACGTCATCCTCAGAACTTGGGATAGAAATAGACCGTTCCGAGATACGGCGCAATTCTGTTCCATTGCCACTAATGCTTTCTAGAACCTGGGGGTTGTATTTGGCTTCAAGTTCAACGAGTTTACGACATTGCGGTGGTGATCCCTCGATTTCAGTAGAACTCATGGTCTGGCCTCTATGCCAAGCTCCGGATGTTATTTTATCATACTCAAGCTGTAGGATAGGTTCCAATTCTTTGCGTGACTGAGGAGGTGAAAACTCAAGTTTAGGCGCTGCTTCAGTAGTACCGAAGACATCATCAGAATCTACGCTTTCATCATCCGAGGAGAAAGAAGTGATTCTTATTTTATTATTGCTCTTTACTTTTATTTTTCCACCAGTCCCCTTCTTTCCTGTTCCTCGAGTTTTAGTTCCTCTCTTTGTAGGTAGCTTCTCAGACTTCGATTTGATATCCGCACGTAATTTTTCAGCAGCTGTCATAGATTTAGGTTCCTTACATATGGGTGGTTGTTGAATATTGCGACCATTTATAGCGAATTTGATGTCGTGTTGATACTGTGCCTCCTGTCGAATACTATCCGTTTTGGAACTCGTCGCTGAATCACTTTCTATCTGACTCAATTTTGAATTGAGTGTCTCGAGTAACACTGGGTCTAAATTCTTTGTTATGTCCCTCTTTGGACTTGGTAGATGTTGTAGCTGGCCACTTTTATCTACTTCCAAAGTGACTGGGTCTACTTTCGACAAGTCTATGTTCTGCGTAAAGAGGAAGTCACGATTTTCCACCTCCAAAAATTTAGAGCTGTGATCGACTTGAATACTGCTTCTAGGTGACTTAGGAGATTTCGGTGACTTTGGTGATTTAGGAGATTTGGGCGATTTAGGTGATTTGGGCGATTTTGGTGACTTCGGTGACTTAGGCGACCTGGGATGATCGTGATACTTGCACCTAGGGTGGGCATTGACTATATGCCGACCATTTTGAGGTGGAAGCATTATGATATCAGGCGGTTGCCTTTTATCCTCCATAGGCGACGGTGCAGTGCCATTCATAACATGTCTCTTATGCAAAACATATGGGATATCATATCCATCGTCAACAAGTTTTTTGTTATCCTTGAAACCAGCTTTAAAAGCGTCAAATTCTTTGAAATAATTCTTGGGCAAGTCGAACTGTGGCCGGACATGATCTGGAAGGCGTGAAGGCAGTTCGAAATGCGATCGTTTAGTCGCTATGGGAGGAGCACTTGGAATCTGACGGAACATGTAATCCTCATCGCTGGATTCAGCCGGAGTCAAGTCTATAGACTTTTGATGCATAAGGACGTGTCTTCTAGAATTAACGCTGCTGAAACGAGGTCTGTTTGCCAGACTGTTTGGATCACTCTTAGTTCTTTCTACTGTTGGGTGAGTGTACGGAACGGCGGTGTCAGCTAGACGGCTGCTAGAGCTTGTCTCCAGTATCAACTTTGGATTGTACTCATCAAAGTGAGTTTTCGCCATCAACTCTTCTTTCAAGTTCTCTTTTCTAATCATGTGAGTATGCACTTTCCCACGCATGTTCTTGTCGAACTCGGATTGAAGAATCGAAGGTGTTCCAGACATAACAGATGTTTTGTTTGCCTTTATTTTTGCGTATTCTATACTGTCCATTGCTGGCAATATACGGACATTGACATCCGATTCATTTGAAGATTCCTTTACAAGATGCGATGAAGTATTTTCTTTACTAATCGAACGGGTCAAAGATTCTATCTTATCTTTATCGAAACTAAACACAGTTTCGGAAGAGCGACGTCGTTGATAACTATGTATTTTAGCTGCTCTAGTATCGATCTCTGTATCGAGTCCAACAATTTTTTCCGGCCAAATGTGAGTCGTTTGCGGCTGCATGTCTTCGTCCTCAGTAGATAAGTCATCAGGTTTCTTTGGAGGACTTGAATCAGAGTATTGACCGTAAAGTTCCATCTCAACATTCTGTAAGCTGGCACAATGCATCGGACTTGGCTCTTTGTGCTTAGTGTTACTCGGAAATGTTGAATACGGAGTCGGTATATGATAATAGTTTGGAGACGTTGCAAGATTTGCGATTAAATCTTCGTGAGATTTATCGAACAGCGTTTTCTCTCTATATTCTGGCTTCTCCATGCCAATGAATGTAGATTGTGTATCGTAGAAGTCTTTACCAGAATCAGGACTGGAAGATGGTGATATCGGTTCGAAAGGATCGATGTAAGCATTTTGAATGCTTGTAGCACTACGCCGCCTCATATTAATGTCCTCTGTTTCATATAGATTCTTCTTGCAATCGTAGTAATCTGATTTAGAACCTTGGCTCGAAGTTCTAGATCCAGATCTATCAGAACTCTTGCTCTTCAAAGTCTCGCGAGATTTCTTGCTATCTGTGTGATAGACACTATCTCGAGACTTCTTGCTCGATTCAGCACTGCTCTTAGATATCTTGGAATCGTAAATGTCACTTTTGGACTCCTGACTGGACGTTCGCGAACCAAGAGCTCGTTTGATCTCCTTGTAGAAGCTGCCGTCTGATCTAACAGATAGTTTCTCACGGGGAAGCACTCTTGGATCGTCCATGAGGAATGGATCAAGCGGTATATCGTTATCACTCTTATATTTAACACCGACTATACCAAGATTTTCCTCCTGATCTCCGCATTCGGATAGATGCGAAAGCGACTGATCATCGTCCGAAGGCAAATCGTTGCCGGAATCCAACGAGCACGATCGGGTGCGAACTGTAGAACGCGGTCTGATCCTAGCATACCTCGGATTCTCTGATTCATCGTCAGATCTTTCGATAACCTCATAACTATCGTGTGAGATATCATCCTGGGAGCCGCTGCGAACGAACGTCGGCGCGTCCAACCTCACCTCACTGATAGCTCCCGGGAAGCTAGACGAGTACGTGCGACCTATCAGCTCCCGCTGCGACTCTATGGAGCTCTGAGTGCCGAGAACGAACGCTAACGTCCGAGCGTCGTCGTACCTCGTGATGGGCGAGTCCACGCGGCGGTCGCCCATCGAGTAGTAGGAGTCCAGGTCCGCGACCATGCTGCGGGTGTCGCGCTTAGGTTTGGCTCTGCGTTTCGTCCTACCGGCGTCATCGAAGCTGAAGTCTCTGAGGTTCCTGCAGCTGGCGCTGCGGCGCCAGACGGGCCGCGCGCGCGGCACGTCCTCCACCTCCTCGAGCAGCAGCGACCCGCCCGAGCGGCTGGAGCGGGTCGACGGGCAGGCCGAGTATATGTTGCACTGCGACAGCTCGTACTCGAGCCGCTCCGACGACTTCTTAAAGCTGGAAGACTGTTTCGCGAGAACGAAGTCCGGATAGCCGCTAGACGGGATGTCGGCAGCGCGCGTGACAGTGTGCGTGTGCGTGTGTGTGTGCGTATGAGTGGGGCTCGCACCTGGCTGGCGGGCACGAGGTGGCGGAGTGGGTGCGCGCGCGCGTCCACTGCCGCGCGGCAAGCTCGCCTGGCTCCATGTACTCTCCGGAGATACCTGCACGACATAACACTCGTTATTTACGTACACTGCATGTTGTCACGTCCTCGTAAGTGTACACAAACTATTTTAGGCTATTTTAAGCACAAAATGAAGTAGCCATTTCAGTCAACAATTTTTTTTTTGTTTTTTAGAAAGGGGAGGCCTTTGCCCAGCAGTGGGACATTGAACAGGCTACGTAAAAAAAACCGCCTGAATTTCACTTTGTAAGGCCAATTAACAAATTGTACTAAATATAGGACATGAGCTAGACAATAAGATGTAAAAAATTAAGGAAGGCAATACATAGTTAATATAAAATCTGGTACATATTTAAAGACTGTGATATTAAGAGCTAACGGCTACTATCCTAGTAGACTGTTTGGGACCACTTCAGGAAACTCAAAATGTATCAAGAGGTAAGATGAACAGGTATACAAACCAATGGTGTCATCGTCCGATGAGGCAGAGGCGAATCCTCCGTAGGATGATGATTGACCTCTGCATGGGTCACTAGCTCTGGACCCTGCGCCTATACAAATAAGAATCATTTTCATTCGACATTCATTTTAAGTTTAGTTCCACATTGAATGATTTCCCGTGCCTTGTGCGTTTCTGAAACTGTGCAATAATACCAAATGTTTGTGCAGATTTTGTAACGATTAAAATTGCTTGTAAAATTACATATTTGAAGGTTACACAGGGAATTTATAATGTTTAATGACAATAACATACGATTATGTTAGAAGTAAAATTATGAGAAGAGAGAGATATAAAACCGAATCGAACCATGCTTATGTTATGATATGAATTAAATAATATGGTTACAATTTAGATTACCGACGTATTTTTATATCTGTACCCCATTGACCTTAAATACTATAGACTGCATGTCTTAAAAAACATTAGACATTTTTTGTCCGAATTGACACGATAACCCAGACTAATCTAGTAGTATGCATGCGTTTGGGTGACACTAATACGTTGTATTTGATTCATATATTTGGTATGTTTACTGTCAGGTAGTTGGCAAAAGAGCTCTCTAGGAGCTTGATTGTTTATCTAGTTCTGTGATAAGATATCAATGCTGTACACTGTAACAGATGCTTGATTTGAAAGAAGCTTTAGTTAGAAGATTTCGGAAAGTTTCGGTGAGTTGATTGGCTATTGTATATTTAAAAACAGTGCCTAGTGCTGAGTTTTTACGTATGAGACACGTGAAAAAAACATCTTTCATATTCATATTCATATATTTATTGCTTTAAAATTGGGCAGCCTTTCTTGTTACATTCGTACCCCTATTACTACTCAGTCACGACCACACTTCGATCATAAAACCCGTTACGACTACTATCTTTTAATGAGCATAGATGCACTTAGTCTGAGGAATGAGTCAAGAGGAGATGTGGGTAGCCTGTCATGTCATATCTGCAATCTAAATATTGTAACTGTAACTACAATTGTAACCATATTATTACAAATCGCGATATGAATTGAAACACGATACAACGACGATATGTTAGATATGAATTTAGACAGACTGATTAAAACATTAGAGACAAGCCAATTTTCAGAAAGGCCCTTACGATTTCGTTGCAGTACAGTTTTGTCAGCTGAAAGAAACAAACATAAAAATAGTATTCTATGGGAAGTGGAAAGTCAGAAGTTTTACGCGCCTGATGTAGCACTACAAATAGGTCTTCAAGTTATGAACTGTTTCTAACAATAGCCTTACCTGGTTTTAAACTATAAAACCCAGAAGAAATCCTCTAATAATGAGCGTTTTTCAGTTCTTTTTTTAAACTTCCTAAAAAACTCAACAAATGGAATGTTCACCGCTTTCATAGCGAAATGTGCCAGATCATGTTATCAATTATATGGGGGTACTGTACCCCAAGGTATTTAAACCTTATCTTTATTCGTAGCTCTCACAATTTGATAGATGTTTTAAGTCAAATTGTGTCGTCTGAAATGCTAGTCCGTACGAGAAGTCTATAACCTTTCTTATTAGCATGATGTGGGCGACAACGTTACCCCTCGCTCTCTCGCTGTGTTAAGCACCAAATTAATTTGAGATAAGGCGCGACTTTGCTGTCACGCTGTCATGCTAGGTCAGCCGTCATCCCAACATCTACAGAGTAACAGAGAGACTACTACTGGACATACCCGCTCCCTCGTGGTGGCATAGGCGGTAGCTGCGAGCGGCGGGCGACTCGTGGCCTCCGAGGTGGGCCGCGAGCGAGCCGCCGCCGCCACGCGCGCTTCCTCCGCGCTGTAGCCCCTCATCATCAGAGAAGCCTCCAGGTAGTGAGGTTGCTTGTCCCACTCCAGGGAAATCGCTGTATCGGATACGATTAATGTTTCATTCGAATAGTTATGTTAGTGGGTGTTCGTTCAAAGCTATACAAGGTGTAAAATTAAATGGGTTACATTACATATCACGAAGGGTGTTCAGTTCAGACCTTCGAACTGAACAATTTTCACTACGGAGTAAAAATAGAAATAGGGAAAATAATCTGCCGCTCCATAGAAAACGTCAAAGTGAGTCGACCAAATGAATGAAATAGATGATCTGAAGTGCCTCCGTAAGTATGTAACGTGTTTAAGTTGACACCCTGTATTACTATAGAAATTGAGACTGTAAAATAATATTGATTCAAGAAAATATGTTGACACTAAAAGCTGATAAGAAAATGCATGGGAATATTGTTCTGTTGAATAAAGGATTTCAAAACATCGCCTCTAAAAATCTGCATGTTTGCCAATCTCGAACAGAAAATCTAACGTAATAACAAATAGTATTTTTTATGAAATAATAAATTACCAAAGCTAATGGAAAGAAATAGCAAACTGTTCAAATTTTTAAAGACAACCTTCTTCACTTCACTTCTTCCCGTCTAACACCTGCATCACAACGGTAATTTCGGGCATGCCAGTATGATGATATCAGTCAAAGTTCACTACTACCGAAATCGTGTATAGAGATATAAACGGTACGTACCGTCGGAGCCGGGCGGCAGCGGCAACAGAGGATGCGCGGACACGCTCGAGTTGAGCGCGGGCGCGTGCGCGTGCGCGGGCGCGGACACGTTGCCGCGCGACGAGCCCGCCGACCGCGACGCGCGGAACGACCCCGACCTGCGGCAGTCGGCGAGAGGATGGTGAGTGCCCGTGGTGGCCAGTAGTTGATACATCAACCGAGTAATCCTACTGAGAAACAGCGTCACACAAACTCGCGGCGGTACACTACATGCGCGATGCTGCCGCTAGCTCTTGTACGTGCGCGTTCACGTACGATAATGAGCAGCTAGGTACATGTAGTGGTATACCGGCGCCGCGAGCTTGTATGAAGCTGTTTATCTGTAGGATATCTTCTCGGTGGTAGTACCATTGCTACTGGTGACCGCATTGTGACCCAATACCGTACAGCTTTTGGTTTCGCCCAGTGGGACCTTAGTCTAATACACTTAGCAGCCTGCGCTCCTTTGTATCTTAGTTTGCAATATGATGTTATTCTAGCGAAATTGGCCAGGCGGCTTCTAGACTATTAGGGCGGGCACGCACCTGGTGAAGCGCAACGCAGATAATTTTTCACTGTCAAACCATTATACACTTTGCTTGCGTTGAAATAACATCAAAATCAATTGACATAACTACTATTCCCCGATAGCATCGAAGCTACTTGAGGCGACAGTTGTGTTAACTAGTTTTCTATGTTATTTTAACACAAGCAAAGTCTATAATGGTTTGACAGTGAAAAATTATCTGCGCTGCGCTTTGCCAGGTGTCCGCTGGCTTTTACGAGACAAATTATGAATGTAAATGGATAAGTTATGGACGAAACTGGACGTTACACAGGGTTGTTATTGAGACGAAAAATAATAAAGGGCCTGCCTTTTTCTCTTTGTAATTAGAGAGAAGTGGAAAATTATTATGGATAAGGGCCAATAGAATAATCCCCTTTTCGGAGACTTTTGAAACAAATACACATAAGAAATGAGCGTCACAAACAACGCAAGCGTGGCGCTGTGTTTAGAGATATAGTTTAAAACTACTTGAAAGTTTTAAGTGATGCCTTGAAAGGAGCGCAGACCCATAAATTAAAGAAAATCCCTAAAATGCGACTACACCATCCTCCGACCGATTGTCACAGCGCCGTTTGTCGGAATATCTTCTAAAGAATCTCTTTTGGAAGAAGCGGAAGACTCTGATATACAGCGCATGCTCGAGATATCTAATCACCATCGAAAATACATAACTATTCGAAGCCTCGCTAACCAGTTGATTGTCAGTCGTTTTTAGGGACTTTTTTCCATGCAACGTATCGTTTTGATATTGTTCTTTATTAAATTCGTTCACACAAACGCCCACAAGACAAAACCAAAAGCTAGCGTCGTCCTGCCCATGCTAACCACTCACCTTTGTAAACCTAGTTTTATTAAATCTTATATTAGATATTATTCTAAGATATCGTATTATGTTTATGACACTTTAGATCCCTAATTATAAAGCCTATATTCCCTCAAACGATATTTTCCATTTATTCATAACAACTTTTCCTGGTCAGTTTATGCAATAATTAAAAGGGAAAGTAAAAATATACTTTCAGGGTGGTAAACATGAGGACTAGGATAGCAAAAAACTTAAGGATTTCGCTCGCATATATCTATGTCTTATCTAACTGGCCTTAACAAGTACAAGCGTACCACATATTTGATTTCACACGTATTGGATCAAAATAGCGACAAGTCATTTTTATGTATTCTGTCGACTTTCAACTTTAGGTTTCACATTGACATATTTGATAATGAAATAGAGTTACAGTTGAAATAGGGATGAAAATAGCCTGCTAGAGATAACGCGAACACACGCCACAGGGATTTATCTTATGCACGCTATTTTCACCTTAATTTCGATTGTCATTTAGTTCATAATCAATCAAATCATATGTCAAATCTTGTAAATTTAGACTATGTGTCAACAACTCTCCCATTTACAGTATTCCCTCTTAAGAGGTCTTGATAGGTTTAAACCTATCACACAAACAAACAGTTCAAACGAACTGAGATATTGTAATGGTAGGTACCAGTAGGTGTTTCATTTCATTTAACACTGAGTAAATTCCCACTGACAGAGTAGCGGCCGGCAGAGCGTGCGGCATTTTATCTAGCACATTGAACTTTGTCTACAGTGAGATAAGATAAAATTCCAATTGAAGGAATAGAATGACAGATCAACCGCCACGTTCTGTCACCTCAACTGATATTGTATCTTATGTCAGAATAGATAAAGTTCAATATTCAGTGGGAATTGACCAATAAATTGCGGCCGCCCATTTCTAATTAAAGTAACCATGTCTACCACCCTCGAAATCGAAAGCTATATCAATTAAGCAGATTAACACACTTCTTTCGGTTTCAAAAACGACCATAAATACATCTATAAGCGTAACTAACTACACCTAAAGGTAAGTACAATAAAGCTTATTTTATTTATAATTAAATAAACTACGGCGGCTAAAGCTGTCCAATTTTGTTATCTGGTTCAAATTGTAATAAGGTTACACCTGATTTATTGTATAAGACATTTAGCTATACTTTCCTTTTAGGTTACTGTTCTGCCATATTCTTTTTTAAATATCCCTTCGTAAGGAGGATTTCAAGGGGGATAATTGGTATATGGGTGAGCTTTAGGATAAGTGGCCTCAAACCCTGGTCAGATTTGGTTGGCGGTGTAAAAATCCAAAATTGCGGAATCCAAGATGGCAGATCTAAGATGGCGGTCATTTTTAAAAGTTCATCGAGCCAACCGAAAATTATACTTTAGGGATGGATCGCTAAGCGAAAAGAGGTTATTTTCTTTCACCGAGTACCTACAGGCTTATATTAAAATTTGAACCAGACAATAGACATGCAGTGAAATGTATAATCTACTTATAACTGCTATAGCTAAGCTTACAACGTAGGTTCTAATACAAGCATACCTCTGGAATGTTTGTCGTTTCACGTAGTTGTCCCGGACAAATTCTACTATTTGCTTCTGCGTTTTACCGCTGTACCTGTAACATTAAATTACATTATTGTCATAAAATGTACCTCATATTCCAACAATAGTAAATCACCACTCTTTCGAACTAGTCAATCATCGATGGACCGACGCAAATTTCAGGCAACAGTACAATATCATAACAGGCCGAAATTACAAATACCTTTTCACACCTGCCGCTCGACAGTGGCCAATTACATTTCATGTAAATCTAACCTAAAGTAAGTCAGTATAGCCCTATGATCTAGCCGGGCAATAATATTGTACTGAATTTCATCCAAGCCGTCCAAGCCGACTTGTAGGTACCAATGAGTTTTACGGAAGTTAATGTACGATTTGTAACACCACTGGCTTTTCGGTGAAGGAAAACATCGTGAGGAAACCTGCATGCTTCATTTTCGAGGCGTGTATTGTACCCACTGTCCATTATATGTGGCGACGGGCTCACCCCCCGTCACACTGGACAGAGATTCGGTAGTACTGGTGAAACGTAGATGTTCTGAGGTTTCAGAATATCTCTGACTACCCCCTCGGGGAATATAGTCGTGAGCTTATGCATGCATGAATTTCATTATAGCCCGCGGGTCAATAATGTGATTCGAATTTGGAACCACAATCACAGATTATTTAATAGTTATTTGTCTCCTCCGGACGGAAAGCGTCAATTTTCGTCCCACGAAGTTGCCGCTTTCCACCTCCGTCGAGGAGAAAAATTGTATACTAACCTCGGGCAGTAAATCAGAAAGCCTCAGATCACATGTTTGTTCGCCTCGTTCAACTATTATACAGGGTGTTTCATAAGTAACAATAAATATTTAAAACTCTTAAGGGGGTTGTTTAGACCGTCAAACTGAACAACTTTCTCTATGGGACCAACATAGAAATCACGAAAAAAAAAGTGTGATATCCCATACATATTTTAGCTCTAGTCGATTTGTAGAGTATGGAACATCAATTTTTTTTTTCGCGATTTCGACATTGGTCCCATAGTGAAAGTTGTTCAGTTTGACGGTCTGCACCACCCCCTTAAAGGGTTATTTGTATTTTTGTAACACCTTGTATATGAGATCTGAAAACTTTCTTACTTTCCTGCCCTTGGCGTGTAATCTACTATTTCTCCCCTCCGGGCGGACAGCGTCAACTTTCGTCCCGCTGCGCTAAACGAATTTACCGCTTTCCACCTCTGTCGAGGAGACAAATAGTAGACACACGCAATAAATAAGGTCACACTTTTTTACTGTCCTGCCCTCTCGGTGTGTAATCTACTCTTACGTCCGCAACCAAAATACGGCAGTCTTGACTCCTCGCTCGCTCGAGAGTTATCCTTGGAATCCTTCGTTACGTTTGGGATTCAATATAGCGCCCGTGACAAAAGACACTACTTCTTTCTCCACGCACTTCTAACAATCTAATAATAATGTATGAACCATACCTAAACGAGGATCCTCTGGACATGACCCTGGTCTTGTGGCGCGGCAGCCTCGGCACGCTGGAGCACCGAAAGAAGCCGTGGTTCTCCACGCACTTCTTCCAGAAGTTCTTGCACTCATTGCGGCCTTCGAAGAAGAATTCTACAACGTCTCTGTATGTACCCTGAGAATAAATGTGTGATTAGTTAATAATTTGATTATAAAGTAGCTGAAAAATGGAAAGAAATGTGTTGAAAAATGCCTATTTTTTCATTCGTTCCTTCTTAAGGGTATATTTTCGTTTGTGACGTCATCACTTGCTGTCAATTTTCAATAAAAAATGTTGATAATGTTTTGTAAGTTTTCCGTGACCTTTTGTTTGAGCTCCCACCATCGATAAGAAAAGTGTTAAGTATTTTTTGTGAAGAATACCTAGTTAGTAGGTAGGTTTTTTTTCACACAATAAGAAATTCACTACTTAACTAAAACATTTTAAATTAACCAAAGTGGGAAGTTTCGGTTAATTTAAAGTGTAACCTACATACATACCACTTTTTTCAAACTAAATACGATCATCACTGTGGGCAAAAAAATTGTGTATAGAGATACAAAAATTATGATTTCACAATATGTAGAGTAACGGAATATGCCTACATAACTAATTAAATTTATTAAACACTTATTTTTTTAAATATTTTTATAGTTTCAAAATTACACATGTGATATTTTTTACTAACCAACAAGGAGGAGATTCTATGATATATATACCGCCGGTATTCTAATTTTGAACATACTGAAAAAAAAATCACCGACATTTTCGTCAATTCGGTATGTCAAGTTTTTTTTTGGGAGGACAAAATGGAAAACCATTTCGAGATAATTGTCTCAATAACAATATTTTATATGTCAGAGAATTTAAAATGAAAGGATTAAACTAAATATCAACTTAAAATAACTGGTCATTCAGAAAAAATATGTTCAATGTGTCAGAATTTGACATTTCATGTTGCCGTTTCTGTTACCAACATGGAGTAAGAAAGAGAAGGCAGGTAATTTTTATTTTTTAAATTAAATTTTTAAACAACACAATTAACAACGTGGAGTTCGAATAATTTTTTCGAGCCCACTTTTGCCATTTACAGATAAACTTCATGAATTGAAAAAAAAAAAATGTTTCTTATAATGATATCTTCTATCCGTAAAAAATATAAAATAAAGACAAAAAAATGCTTGACATACCGAATAATTGTGTGAATAATATAGTAGATTACACACCGAGGGCAGGAAAGTAAGAAAGGTCTCAGATGTCATTTGATTGCTGACCGAGGTGAAGCCGAGGTCAACAAACATGTGATCTGAGGCTTTCTTATTTACTGCCCGAGGTTAGTTTACTATTTTTCTCCTCGACGGAGGTGGAAAGCGGAAACTTCGTTTAGCGCAGCGGGAAGAAAATTTACGCTTTTCGTCCGGAGGGGAGAAAACAACATTTTCTATGTTAGAGATTTTAAAATGAAAGGATTACGGATTTTTTTTTTAAAATAAGGTCGTTTTCGACCAGGAGTGCGATTTTTGAATCTCATTCGGTGAGCTCAGCAGTTGGAAATTTCAAAATTACTACGGAGATACGCATCTTTCCACTGCTGATTTGACTCTCAAAAATCATGCTTCATGAGTGCGATTTTTGAAACTCAAATCAGCAGTAGAAACATGCACATCTCCATAGTAATTTTGACATTTTCAACTGCTGAGCTCAGCGAATGAGATTCAAAAATCGCACTCCAGGGCCCTATTCAATAAACACGACAATTACAGGTGAAAGGCGACAGGCGAAAATTCGACAATTATTTACAGTTCAATAAAAATGTACATTGACAAAATTGTCAAGAGCATTGAGTTCTGCTTACGTAGGTCGTGGGTTCGATTCCCACGGGGGACACCTAGTGACATGTCACTTTGTGCATTTTCCCCAGTTTGTTAGGATATTACAGGCTGAATCACATGATTCCATGCTTCGGATGGCACGTTAGGCCGTTGATCCCGGCTAAGTACTATATTTGGTTAGGTACATAAAAACCACGTCAGAGGCCCGTAAGGCGGTCTGAAAAAACTCTGATACCAGGGCTTGCTGCCCACACGATAAGAAGAAGTGTTTCATAAAACAAATACTTATGTCAAGTTTTTCAGGACAAATTGTCATTATGTCTATTCTATTTTTATTAAATTGCGTTTCCTTGTTAGATTTCGCCAGTGTCAAGTGTTGAAGATATATTTATTAGATATTGTACGGTAATAGGATATGGCGATCTCAAAACCCCGTTTTTAAACAAAAACACACACTTGAAACCACCATAAAACGGCGGAGCCACTTGGGCAATCAAATCGCAAGCCGACGACACGTCTACTTGTTACCTCCTTAGCCACGCGACTCCTCTGTCACATGTCACCTGTCAGGAGAAAAATTATTGAACAGAAATATGTCAAATTGTCGCTACAATCCGACAAATTTCTTTTCTCAAACATGTTTGGAAATTTGAGCATTATGTTGACAACCTTCTTTGAAATAAATCGAAATTGCTGTACTATGCGAGCAGTGGCCGGCAATAGTTGTATGAAAATCTATATCTGTCGTAGTTTAGCGGCCAAATAAATTACATAGTAAACTTATCTGTCTATAGTAAACTTATATATGTCGTGTAATTTAAAAATGGAACGATCTTTTACTCCGAAACATATTGGCAACCAAGGAGGAACTTATCAAAGGTTTGGTTTAAATTTTGAACTGGCTTGCAAATAAAAATCTTTATAATGAAAAAAAAACGAATGGACACTTTAACCACAGATAAGTTATAAGTTACTAGCTTTATCGCAGGAAAAATTATTGTTGTTCGTCATTGATTTTGAAAAGTTGATTAATTTTCATTTCCGCGCATTCATAATTCATAATTCATAATATTTATTACAGAATCATAATAATAACATAATAGCATTGTTTGAGAAAAGCACTATACAAGCCTTGGCCACAACTAGGCATTGATGGACTTACGTATGTGTGCCTTGGCTTTGCCTCGGCCCACATTGACACGTTCGTCCATCGATGCGTCTTTTGCTGGCCACTGCAGTAATGTACTATAATTTTCCACCATGACATTTTGACGAAATTATCAGATTTTCCACCTGTAATTGTCACGCTTATTGTCACGTTTATTAAACCGGGCCCTGTAAACTACTCGGTAAATTTGAAAAGTACATAAAATAACTGGCCGATAAGAAAATAGTTATTTGTTATGCTAGGCTGCAAAGTTGTTTTTTGGCGCGAGTACTTGTATTGAAACCTGAGCGTAGCGAAGGTTTCAAAGGTACGAGACGCAGAATAATTTTGCAGCCGAGCGAAACACACAACTTTTCACCTCACAACAGCGAGGAAAATGTTAGGTGCAAGCATTAACTTTAGATCATCATCAGATACATCGCGCTTCATGACGTTGTCCCATTCTATTGCGGCGATATAGTACTCTTGCATTTAATCACTGTCTACTGCGGTCACGTATAGCAGTTTGATTGAAAAAAAAATTATCAGCATAAAAAATGTCCTGGTGTGTACTGAGACACTGCGCAAATAATTCAAGAAATGTAAGGAAATGTAAAGGAATAACTTCTCATAGGTAAACTTGATGAATTAATTATTAAAAAGCATTTTAAATATTATTTTAAACGATATTTTTATCCCACATACTGGGAAAATAACAAAGAGATTTAAACTTATTACTAAATTAAATCTCTTTGGAAAATAATTATATGCAAATGCAAATAAGGACAAACCCATACGTGAAAAAGAGAAGACAAGAGATATTGCTTTTCAAAGAGATTATGTTTAGGTATAATCTCTTTTTTTTCCACTCAAATAAATTATAGTGAAGGACAAATCTATACGCGAAAAAGAGAAGACAATAATATGCACGAATATAAGTATGCAAAGCTTGTCTGTAAGCAACATAATCTTTTTGTCTTTCTCGCACGTATGGTTTTTACTATCTTTTTATCTGGACTGGCAGAATAGACAAATATTGAATAGAAAGATTCGAATTTTAAAAACTCTTTCCACGCTAGCGGATAAAATGCACTTTTGCACTCAGATTTCGAACGATAAAAATAATCTTTCCGAGCTTGTGAGGTGAAAACAAAATTATAATGTCAGAATTTGACATTTTATGTTGCCGTTTCTGTTTCCAGCATCGAAGTAGAAAAAGAAGAAAGGTGTCTTTTTTAGATTAGCAAAGTTTTTTCTACATGAGTTCGAATGATTTTCTTGTGACCACTTTTGCATTTAGAGATTACCGTTCAAATTCATTTAAAAAATGTATTTGTATTGATAAACTAGCTAGCTTTTACGGTTCGCTTTCATTGCAACAAACTATCTTTCATAAAAAATACTTATTTTATAACTATCTCCCATAATCTGTATATTCTTCTGTCTAGCCCCACACCAAGAAATGGTGGTTAGGCAAAAAATCTCGAGAGAAATATATCTCAAGACAATAATTATATTACTACTATTGTATTGTATGGTATAGTCAAAGTGAATTTACGCTATGGTATGGTGCTAAGGGACCCTCCGTACGTGAGTCCGACTCACATTTGGCCGGTTTTCTTTAAATATAGTAGTTTACTTAACAAAATTTTAAAAATATTGCTTTTATGACTAGTGGAGAAAAATTAGCCGTGGAATTTAAATATTCCCATTGTTTTGGCAGACGTGCCTAAACCACTGAACCTATTTTGATGGATGAGATGTCATTCGACTGCAATTTAAGTCTGTGATTGAGTCATAATTGCAAACATGACGTGGATGTACATTGAAGATATTTATAAAAATGATAATTGGCGGTGTTTGGAATAGGTACCTACGTAATGGAATACATTGAGACCATTTTTAGAATTTTTGTCTGTTTGTTTGTGCACACGTTATTTTAAAACTACTGAACAGATTTGGATTTCACGAAAGCATAGGGCTTAGTTTGGATTGGCATCAAACTAGTACCTACCTCAGTAATAAAATCTTTTCTGTTCAATTATTCATTGAAATTGGTAGGAAGCAAGTTTTTAGTTGTTTTGATATTATTTGCAGTGATTTAATTTCAGAAGTAAATAAAAATTGCATGATTTTCTTATCAAGAATGTTATACTACGTAGGTAATTTAATCTTCTTGCTTAGAATTTATTTGAAACTGTGCGCGACTGTATTGGTAATTGTATATTGAAAAGCCGACCAAAGAGAATGGTCATAGATTTGGTATACGCTACTTAGACGACACTGACATAATTGAAGTCATTTCAATTTGATTGAACAATATGACAAAAAATATCCTAGAATTCGTTATTTTTTTTTGGAATATAACATAATTTTAGCTTTAGAAAAATACAAAGTATGAATTATTCCATTCAATTACCTTTGTGTTTCAGTCATCCACAGACGGATCGAGAAAAAAATTGTCGCAAATTATTTTTAAAACATTTGACGCGGACGTGCTCCAGTAACGGCATTTCGCCGTACCAGTCTATCGCAACTGCATACATGCGAGAAAATATATGAGACGGAGGAGAACTTTGATGGGCGTCTATATTCGTCTCTTTTCTTGACGGTCTCTTTCATGAAATGTCACCTGACGTAATGAGTCTGCGAAACGGACTCTGTCAAGATAACTTTTGGAAATTATTTAAAATGTTTATTGGGTGAATAAACCTGAATATAAAACTGAAAACACATTTAAATACAGGGTATTACGTGATATTGCACCATAAAAGCTTAAAATGAAGTACAGGAAATGCGAGATATGCAGTGAAATGTCGGAAAGAAAAGATGGTAAAAAACGTAACATCGTAGCAAGATTTTCGCTGGTAAATCTCGGTAAGCATAAATTTATCCTATTTATCAGCCCTGGTTCATATTTAGGCAAAAATGCGATCATTTTAAGTTTGAGAAATGTGTCTTCATTTTCATAAAGAGCGGAGCGGTATTTGTAAAGTGAGGGATTTGAAGAAATGTCGATATCGATATTTTTGATACATACTACATGCATACGCATACGTATGCTCACGACTATGTTCCCCGAGGGGGTAGTCAGAGATATTCTGAAACCTCAGAACATCCATCATACATAAATCATCCATCATATTTTTGATGATAATATTATAAAATTATACACAGGTATGTTTATTTTCAGATGTAAAAAATGGTTCAAGTTACTTGAAATGTTGACCTAGCAAGAAACTGAACCAATGAGGCGTTTTCTAAGACTAGTAAATCGAAAAGTCAATAGATGGCAATATAAAAAGTTCAAAAAAACCTGTCAAATTGACAGTAAAAAGTGTTGTTTGTCTATGGTCTGCATCACTCAAATGACGTTTGATAGTGGTGGTGTGGCCAATTGATAATTTTTCACTACCAATAAATACGCAATAGCACCGAAATTTTTCGTTTGTTGTACATAAACGAACATTGACTGCACAAAAAGTTAATCAATCTGAAGTATCAAAACGTCTCTCATATTAAAACCATAATAATCTTATTAATAAATAAAAAAATTGCTCCCTAAAATTAGGGAATCGAGTAAAACACGTAACACTTTCGATCTGACAGCTAAATTGGCACGATTATAACGCCATCCTTCCAATGTCTTTGAACAGTTTTTTTTTAATGAAAATGCCTCATTAAATAGAAGATATGGCTGATGCGGTAGAAAAAATGGGACCAGGAGCGAGACTCTGATGCTGACAAGAACAGTAATATGGATCTGACTCGTGCGGACGAGGACACCGCATTTACAGGAGAGGCAGTATTAGCGATTGAATGAACCCCAAAGTAAAGTACCTTACACGCCATAGATATTAATGATGACTAGATTTTATCATTTGTCTACTCAGCAACATTGCAACATTGGCAATTCAGCAAGGTCTCGCGGGCTCTATTTAAGAATAAAGGTACAGATACACATGCTCATTGCTAGCACGAGAGCATGCTAATTTCGAGCAAAATTTATTCTTGTTAGTAGTATGTGTAAACATACTTTGCTTGAAATTACAATGCTTATAAGAACCTTGCTCAAAAATAGATCGGCTGTTGATTTTCGAGCATGCTAGCTACCTGAGGCGCGGGTGTAAGAGGGTGTGCTCTATGCTTTATTAATAAGCACGTGTATACAGTTGTAAAGCATGCTCTTTCAGGAGTATGCAATCTAGTATGCTTATTGCTAGCAAATGTAAACAGTTCAGAGCAGCCTCATTTTTAGCATTTTTAACATCTAAAATAGCATGCTTTCTAGCATGCTATTTTAGAGCATGTCTATCTAAAGAAGCCCATTCACAGTAGTCCGTCTTGTAGGACTACAGATATAACTATGAACTGTTTATATTTGCTAGCAATAAGAATGCCAGATTGTAACATACTTCTGAATGAGCATGCTTTTCAACTGTAAATACGTGCTTATGAAGCTTAGAGCACACCACTTATGCTTGCTATCAGATGCACTTATGCTGCTATGCTTAGATCACCCTCTTCCACCCGCGCCTCAGGTATCATGCTCGAAAATCAACAGCCTACCGATTTTTGAGCAAGGTGATAATTAACATGCTAATTTCTAGCAAAGTATGTTCACACATGCTACTAATTAGCATTTGCTCGAAATTAGCAGGCTCTCGTGCTAGTAATGAGCATGTGTATATGTAGCTTTACAATAGCATCGGTCTATGGTTCTTGTGCTGTGTCTGTTTAATTTCCAAATATTGATTGATTGATTGTGTTAAATTACGAATAAAATTGTTTAAAACGAATGCCCGCTTCTCATTTGTAAAAATAAAATATCAACTTATTCAGCCAACCATAATGGCCGTATTTTTTTTTTTCTGAAACTATCGACATCTTAAGATATTCATAGCACATCACTACTCTACACTTGTCATTTTTTTTTCAAGGTTGGCAACATTTTGCTCTATGTTGGCTTTGGATGGTAGCCTCGAGTTGACGTTTTGTAGGATTATTTTGCTCCAAGGAGTCCCGTCTCTTAAATGTAATGATTATATTCTCTTTGCGCCGTACAATGAAAAAAATCAGAAACAAGGATAATTTTGCAGTTGTCACAGGATGTCAAAAGCTTGAATTTGTTCGCCATTTTGTATGGTAATCACAATATTTGATTTTGAATAATATGTTTTCAAAAATATTAGTGTTTCAGACTGGTATTTCAAAAAATCGATTCATTATGTTTTTTAAATTTATATAAACTTTCTTTTTACGTAAACTGTAAATTCAACCGTGTAACGTAACCCTTCTAAAAATGTTCCTAAAGTAACCCCATTTTTAGCAATATTTCGACGAACAGTGTCCGGATTTTATGCGATTACTAAAATAAATTATATGAAACATACAAAAAAACGACTCATTACGTTTTTAAGTAAAGGCAGTTCTTTCATAATAAATATAAAACACTGGATATGCAATAGCATATCACTGAAAACAATGTTCCTAAAAGTAGGGGTTTTAGAAAATATACCCTTAATATGCTGACGGTTTTTAAGAGGATAAATCTGACCATCAAACTGAACAACTTTTTTCTATGCGACCAACATCGAAATCGCGTAAAAATCAGTGGATCCTTACAACACTGCAAACTTACTCGAGCCAAATATATTTGACAGCTGATTTTCCAATAGAGGAAGTTGTTCCGTTTGATGGTCTGATCATTTCCCCCTATACTTGGCGGAGTATCTAAAAATTTACATTACAGACGAAATAAAGCAACGTATTTGAAAATTTAAAAAATGGAATTTCAAAGAAAACAAATCCTGGTAAGTAAAGGGTAAAACCATTAGCATATTAAGGGTCGGCACTACCTACGGCCCGTTTGACATATCTGTCAAAAGAAAAAGACCGGTGGCCGACAACACTCAACCCTATGTTATAAGATTAATGAACAAATCAATTTGATAGCTTTTGGTAATACTTTTCTTGCAAAAAACTTGGTCGGCTGCAGCGCGCGGCAGCTTGGCTGGCATGTTTACTGGTGTGAAGGAAAAAGTGAACCCTACCTGGTGACACAACATTTTACCTCG
Organism: Agonopterix heracliana; assembly: GCA_963693445.1. Classification (NCBI taxonomy): domain Eukaryota; kingdom Metazoa; phylum Arthropoda; class Insecta; order Lepidoptera; family Depressariidae; genus Agonopterix; species Agonopterix heracliana. Next base: position 4,106,276 of record OY856308.1, read on the forward strand.
TTGAATTAAAGGACGTAACTAGTCTGTTGGTCTAGAGTCCAATTAGTAAGGACTAAAAAGTCTGGTCGGCCGACCCTATCCTGGCAGGGTCGTAGGTCCGACCGAATTTAGGGTACCTACTACTCGGAAGGCAGATTTTACCACATTAAATTAATGATGAATGTTTGGTTGTGCGTGGCAATCATCCTGCAGCATCTGGATTTGAGAGCCGTAGGTCGAAATTGACATTTACAGCAACAGTACAGTACCGTGATGGACCTATAATGTGACTGATCAAAGATCACCCCTGGTGGTAGGATAGGATGGGTTCTAGCTAATTAGATCACAGTATTACTAAGGCTTAAAAAAACTTAAAATTATTTTAACAGAACAAATTAAAACTTTTAACAGAATAATGAAATTATTATAAGTTTTATATAATAAGTTAAGTTTTATATAGTAAATTATTATAATCTTTTATCATCATAATCATCGTCAGATATAATATTTTAAGCACGGAATAAAAGTTAATTTTGCAGTAACTGGAACGATTGCCTTCAAAAACATTTGCGCAAAAGGACATCATCAGTGTGACGACTTTTAGTAGATTTCTTCTTTATTGGTATATTTAGGGCAAAATTGTTTAGTAGATTTTAGTAGAAATTGGTTAGGTATTCGAAAATGTTAATGTATTTAAAAATGCAAGGATTCAGGCTAATAAAATCTAAGCTGGCAATACAAATGGCTGAGAAAACGATTGCAGGGTCTGCAAGTTTTCCGGAACTTCTAGTACATCATCATCATAATCATCAGCCTATACAAGGTGTTACAAAAATACAAATAAACATTTAAGGGGGTGGTTAAGACCATCAAACTCAACAACTTTCACTATGCCCTATGCTATAATATCGAAATCGCGAAAAATATAATTTATGTTCTATACTACAAATCGACTCGAGCTAAAATTCTATGGGATATCAGATTTTTTTTTCGCGATTTCGATGTTGGTCCCATAGAGAAAGTTGTTCAGTTTGACGGTCTAAACAACCCCCTTAAGAGTTTTAAAAATTTATTCTTACTTTTGTAACACCCTGTATACGTCCCACTGCAAGGCACAGGCCTACCTTCTAGGAGGGTGTTTGGGCGTAAGTCCACCACGCATGCCCAAAGCGGATTGGTAGACTTCACATATACATCAGAATTTCTTCGTCTGCATTATGCAGGTTTCCTCGCGATGTTTTCGTTCACCCTTTGAAAGCAGTCGGTAATACGTACATAAGTTAGAAAAACTCATTGGTTCGTGGCATGTTGTCCGTGCGGATTCGAACGCGGACCTCTTGATTGAGAGTCCATACCTCTCCGCAATGCGCCACCGAACTCACTTCTAGTACAGCAAATATTAATCACATCGCCTAATGTTATTTTTTTTTACAAAAGAGGGTTTCTAAACAGAGTTGGAATTTTGGTACCTAGCACTTTTAATATGTCAAAGAGATTACATGTTTATCGAATTCCAATAATGTCGATATACGGGTATATTTTATATCACTGCGGATAACTTCAGCATGTATCGAACTTCAAAATAGCGAAAATAAATGAGCTGTTCCATACATTTGAGTCGAATATGTAGGTACTGCAGTTTTGTATAGGACAGCTGATTTTTTTTTCGCTCTTTTGTAGTTGGCTCCATAGTGAAAGTTGTTCAGTTTGATGAGTAGAATACATGCTGGTGTTATCCGCAGTGATAAAAAATTACCCGTATATGGACACAATCGGAAGTCGATAAACGTGCAATCCCTTTGACATAATTAAAAGTGCTACCAAAATTTCTGACTCTGCTTAAGAGACACAGAAAACTGTACTAAATTTAAACTTGCGTAGGGACGACCAAATTTAATATTTATTTGAAAATTGAAGCATCCATGTTACAAAGTGATGAAAACCAATAAAAATTATACAAAAATGCGAAAATAACATGTGTAATGATGAGCGTTTAGATAAAATTGATAATATTTTGTTCAAAAACGTGTTTTATATTAAATTTGAACCATCTGTAAAGACATTAATATTATTTGGTAGAATTTAAGTAGAATTTGAAACAGGGCTGGTAGATTTTGGTAAATTTCAGCAGTAATTTTCGTCTCGCTGAAGGACATTGTGCGACACAAGAACATATAAGTAGGTGTTACTTAGTAGCTAAAGTGGGTACATGAATCCTGAAAGGGCACAGCAATATTAACAAGAAGTAATTTTAAAGAAAAATTTAGTACAATGTCAATAGTTCTTTAGGTTCTTTTGGTAGTTTTTGGTTCTTTTGGTAGGTTTTGGTAATTATTGGTAGTTTAGTAATTATTTTTTTGTTGTTTCTGGTTTTTTGGTAGTTTTTGGTTAGTTTGGTAGTTTTTCGTTGTTTCTGGTTATTTTGGTAGATTTTCGTAGTTTTTGGTTATTTTGGTAGATTTTTATACTTTTTGGAAATATTTGATAGAAGAATGGAAATTACCAAAAACTACCATAAAAACAAAAGAGTTCTTGACGGCTTGGCTACGGGGTGGGTTTGTTGACATAAATAAAATATAAATGTTTTGCAACAGAGGTACCTACATTCGAATCGTAAGCGGAATTCAGTCAGTAAGGGTGTCATGCCGATCCTTGTTTACCGACTTTAAATTACTCACTGTGACAGCTTCGTATATCCTCGATCTGTGCGAAATCGTGAGACGATACCCCGTAGTATTCCGTAGCAAGAGATTAAATTTAACTCGCAAAAATGAGCTACTGGTACCAAATTACCGACTAGCATCGATGCTAAGGACTACAAAATAAAGTCGAATACTGTTCATAATCATAATCATAATCATAATTTATTTGTAATATTCATTACATGTCACACATAAATTAATAAAATTAAACTAAAGTAATTAAATAAAATAATTACTTAATAAACACGAATTTAACATGTCAACACAAAGTAAAGAATCAAAAGATAATAATAATAAATGTCAACAGTAATAACGTCAGATAATAATCATTTTGTGGTTACTTTAAGTAACTTCTTGTGTATAGTAAAATACCAGATGACATTAAAGCTGACAAGAAATTTCTGAAGAAGGTTAAAGAATTATTAATCGAACAGTGTCCCTATGACTTTAATTAGTTTCTTCAGTATAAGTAAACAAACAGGCATCAATATGAGTAGAAAAAGTGTGTTGCAGACCGATTATTTGTACCTCAATAGGTTATTATAATTTTTAACTAATCACATTTAACTGATTTTATAACATTTAACTAATTTAATTGTAGTAAGTGAAAGGTGGTAGTTAAGTTATTGTCTGGCACCTATTGTTTAAATCTGTTTTTTTCTTAATGTTTATAAATTATATTGTAGTGTGACTAATAGGTAATCTGTACTTACCATCTGTAACTTATGTACCTACCTACAATTTAAGGTAAATAAATAAAATGAAATGAGATGAACCAAAAGTAACAAATTAACCATAAACTACCAAAAAGTACGAAAAATTACCAAAATAACAATAATCTACCAAAAAGTACAAAAATCTACCAAAATAACTTTTTGGTTACTTTTGTACGAAAATTTACCAAAAACTACCGAAAGACTCAAAACTACCATAAATTACCAAAATAACCAAAAACTACCAAACAGTGCCCGGAAAGTAACTTTTGTGAAATTCCTTTGTGTTGTCTTGTGTCGCGCAATGTCTTTTCGCGCAAAATTCTGTCGTGCAAATGACTTACAAAGTCAATCGTTTGAGTTACCTACTGCGGTACAGAATTCACTCTTATTTAAAACATATCTGACGATGATGATGATGATTTCAGATTATCAATCCTTAGTTTGCTAGTAACAATAGTAATAAACTTACAGTTATTCTGTTATAATAACGAGTAATAGTCGACCAATTTATAAAATGTACTTCTAAGTCCACATACGTGACGGGCAACTACGGAACCCTACACTGCATGTGGCCCGACACCCACTTGCCCGGTTTTTTATAAGTTACTTTGCCTACTTTAGCTAAAAATGGATTTGTTCATTAATCTTCTAAGACAGGGTTGGGTGTTGCCGGTCACCGGTCTATTTGCAATGATTTCGAACGATTGACGGCCCATAGTAATTTGTATGAAGAAAACGTCCAAAAAAATATGTGATTTTTGGTAACAAATTGCAAAAAAACTAGAAGTCGTATCGAAAAACTGATTTGTTTAAAGTGTTCTTTGATGTTTTGCCATTGATTAGAAACATATTTTGTTGTTTTATTTTGTTTCACTAAATCACAGGACTCGGAACGCGGCAGTGCTATTCTGGAGTTTTTCATGAAGTTCTCGATTACTTTCTGATGTAATTACACAATTTTACTGAAATTTTTTTTGTTCATCTTGTACTTCATCTTTTAAAGAAGCGATGGTATTAATTTTGTTTCTAAATATAGCTATTTACTATCCTCAAAAGTCGGAACGCCGAACCCTGTTTTGCCCGATTAGGGTAGTGCCGACCCTTAAGGACCCTGTAAAAGATTCTAGACGTCACGAGTTCACGACAGCGCAATACCATATAGTTCTAAAAAAAACAAATTTTGAAAATGACCTCTGCGTTCAATGCGAAGTTCTTGGGTACAGAACGTTATTAATTTTTTGTTGTATACATAGATACATAAAGATAACGCTCACGATGTCTCATGGGGGTAGGCAGAGACCACGGACCGCCACACGCTACGACTCTTGCACACCTCATTAGCCACATTCATACATCTTTTCATGCACTTCTTCTTCGGAAAATATCATTGATTTGATCATGGTATGTTTTCCTCGAAAAGCCTCTCCCAACACTTCCGCTCACCTGTGCTTGATATATTTCATGAATTTTTTGGTCAGGCTATTATTAGATACATACATACATACATACATATTCTCACGCCTGTCTCCCACTGGGGTAGGCAGAAACAACGGAACGCCACTTGCTACGATCCTGACAAACCTCCCTAGCTTCCTCCACATTCATTAGTCCTTTCATGCATGCTCGTCGGTTTCGGGTAGATCTGACCTGGCCCTTTTCAAGCACGTCGCCAATTTGGTCCGAATATGTACGTCTAGGCCGTCCCCTTCCAACATTTCCACTTACGCTTGCCTTATAGGTTGCACTCGTTAATCTGCACTCATCCATTCTTTCCATATGACCAAACCATCTCAACATACCTTTCTCTATCTTTGTCACTACATCCTCTTTCAGACCACAACGTTCTCTGATTAAACTATTTTTCAATTTGTCCATTACAGTTACACCACACATACTTCTCAATGAGCGCATTTCCACAGCGTTAATCCTACTTTCGTGCGTCTTCTGCCATACCCAAGATTCACTTCCATACATCAATGTTGGAACTAACACTCCGTTATGAACTGCCATCCGTGCCTTTTTGGACACGTGTTGACTTTTCACAAAAGAATTCAGAGCTCCATTTACCCTATTTCCTGCTTTCACTCTTCTCTCAATATCACCCTCACACTTACCGTCTCTGGTAAACATGCATCCCAAGTACACAAACTCATTCACCTGTTCCAATTTTTCATCACCTATCTTAATACTGCATACAGTACGTTCGTCATCATCATTCCTCTCTAGCACCATAACTTTTGTTTTACTTACATTCACTTTCATTCCTTTCTTTTTAAAAGACTCATTCATGCATGTCACCATCGCTTGCAAGTCATTCGCCGACGATGCAAGTAGAACTTGATCGTCGGCGTACAACAGACATTTGACCAGCAACTCATTCATTCTTAATCCACATTCACTCTCTTTCAGCTCTACTAAACAACTGTCCATGAATAAATTAAATAGCCACGGGGACGCTACACATCCCTGTCGGACACCACGAGAGATACCGAACCAGTCAGTGTATGCCCCGTTAATCCTGACACAAGCACTTGAATTCTCATAAAGAGATTTCAGCGCCTGTATCAAACTACTATTCACTCCATACATGCGCAGTGTGGACCAAAGTTCATTCCTCACCACTCTGTCGTAGGCTTTTTCTAGATCCACAAAAGCGCAAAAGATCTTTTGGTTTTGAGCCAAAAACTGTTCGCTTATGGACCGTAGTGAAAAAACCTGGTCCGTGCATCCCATTCCCTTTCTAAAACCTGCTTGAGCATCCCATATTTTTCGTTCAGTCTCATTCACCACTCTATCAATTAACACTTTCGCATACAACTTACCAACCACACTGAGAAGGCTAATGCCACGGTAATTTTTGCATTCCTGCTGTGACCCTTTTCCTTTATAGAGCGGAACAATTACAGCCTTACACCAGTCCTTTGGGACCTGACCGGATCTCCAGCACTTATTAAACAAAAGGTAAAGCATGTCTATGACTACCCCACCACCATTTCTCAGCATCTCTACCGATACCCTATCATACCCTGCAGCCTTACCTACTTTCATACTTTTCATTGCTTTCATTATCTCTTCCACACTCAATACATCCTCACACTCTGTGTCCACATTCGTGGGCGACACTTCTAAATTTGGTGTTGCTGCTTCTTCACATTCAAATAGACTTTCAAAGTATGCCTTCCAACAATCCAATATTCTTCCCTCTTCAGTTAACATGCATCCATCACTACCTCTGATTTTGTCAAGTTTAGACCTATCTCCCTTTCCGCGAGTTAATTTAACCATTTTCCAGAAGAGTTTGATATTTCTTCGAAAATGGTCAGAGAATCTCGTGTCGCTTTTTGCTTTAACGTCCTCTTTCTTTCTATACACGCATTCTTTTACAGCCTTTTTAGCTGCATCATACTTGAATTTCACATTCGCTACATCTTCATCCTCTGCACCTTGTACTCTCTTATTAGAATTTACTGCTAAAAGATCTTGCCACGCTTTCTTTTTCAAATTAACCAATACTCTCACTTCATTGTCCCACCAATTATCTTTTACTATTCTTCCATTCTTCCTCTTAATTACGCCACATACTGCACTCGCCGTCTCCACTAATCCTTTTTTAAATACCTCCCACATACTTTCTATATTATACTCACATTCTTCGTCTATGGTAGGGTTAAATTTACTCCTCAGTTTTGTCTTATAGTCGCTTTTAACATCCGTTTCATGTAATTTTTCTACTTTTATTCTCTCTAACTCCGTTGTAGACACTTTAGTTCGATGACGCCACTGCTTGAACAGACCATGTATCCGGCAAATTACCAAATAATGATCGGTCCCTACATTGACTCCACGATATACTCTTGTATCTACAACGTGGTTTTTCAGTCTTTCATCCATTATAACCAAATCTATCATACTTCTTTGTTCTTGCCTCTGCCATGTATACATGTGGATTTTCTTATGACGAAAAAACGTATTCGTCACAAAAAGATACCTCTCCAAACAAATATCGAGTAGGCTGACGCCATTCTCGTTCACACGTTCATCACCGAACTTCCCTAGCACCCTTTCATACCCATCACGTTGCACTCCGACCCAACTATTTAAATCCCCAAGCATAACTATCTTCTCATTTTCCTTACATAACGACAGTACATCTGATACGCTAGTCCAAAACTCCTCACACTCCTTTAGCCCCTGACGGGTCTTTTTATTGTCTGGGGCATATACTCCCAGAACAAACAATCGAATTAGACCTACTTTTAGTCTAACCCACAGTATTCTGGGACTCACACACTGATACTCACTAATACACTCATTCATTCTTTCTGAGAGGACGATTCCTACCCCTTGGCAGCCTCGATCTGATTCGGGAACACCCGACCAGAAGGCAGTAAATGGGCCATGGGTGGATGTCCCAGTCCCAGTCCCATTTAGATACATTAGATACATAACTCACATATCCCTCAGGGTGAAGCTTAATGAGAAACTTTTTCCTCTTGAAGGATATCTTGCGTATCTTGGCCCAGCTGAAGGTGTTGATCTTGGTGAAGTGCTGGAACACCACGATGCCCATGTGCGCGACGGCCAGGTTGAGAGCGGCCGCCTCGTGGTCTTTCGCTGGGTGCATTTTTATACCTACAAAGATGATAAAATCACAATTATTACCAATTAAACTTTTACAGGAACAAATAAAAGCAACATCACAGATTATTCAATAGTTATTACTGTGACAGATAGCCGCTAAATTGCCAGGAGGGGCTCTTGACGAACACCCTACATTGCCCCGTCATTTGTTTTACCTGCCACCGCGCCGCGCCGCGGCTCGGTTTTGTGATTGTGCCTCCATGTCAAGTGGTACTTGACACGTGCAATTTGGAGTAAATTTTACAGAGAAGCGAGATAGATAATACAAATAGAACTAAAAGAAACAGAGACAGGCATCTTTCAATAACATTGAGGATGGGAGCGAAGGCCCCATGTCAAGTGGTACTTGACACGGGCAATTTGGAGTACAAAATCTATGTAAAGTGGTAGTTTACGGGGCAAGCGAGCGGATAAGGCAGTTTCGCAGGCAATTTCGCGCGCTTTTTCGTGAGCGTCTTGAACGACGAACTCGTACGTATCACCACTGCATTGAATCAAGATGTAAAAAATTTCCCCTTTTTTATGGTATGTAGCGTTTAGTGCAACGGTCCTGATAATGTTGCCCTTGCAATATAAGTAGGTACTGTCATGTTTTAATCATCCTGATCTACGACTACGTAGATGTAACGAGTTTTATTTCTTTATGTTCTTTTGCGGCCCACTGATTCTAAAATCTTATGCATTTGGCTCACCAGTGACTTTGAGCTTGATATGCCCCAGGCATAAAACTTACCGTATAATTCGCATCTCCGTGCTGTTTCTAATAAATTCAAGTCCGCTTCCGCGGGACTCTGGCCTCTGTAACAATACATTACCAGTTTATTTACTTACACCACTTAACTCTCATCATCATTCTCTTGCTCATTTCCCATTATCTGGGGTCGGCGCAATATGTCATCCTCTTTCATTCATCTCTCTTAGCCGTCATTTCAGCAGTCACTCCTTTCTTACACATATCATCCTTCACACAATTCATCCATCTTTTCTTCGGCCTTCCTCTCCTACCACAGCCATCCACATTCATACTTAACACTCGTCTCGTAACATGACACTCGTCTCTCCGCATTACATGCCCGTACCACGATAATCTATTACCCTGTAATTTTTCTGTCACTTGCACCACTTAACTCTGATCTATGGAATTAAATTTCATATTCATATTTATGAGTAAAATAATCTGTAACAAATATTGTCTCGTCGCGTAGTCCCAAATTCACAATGTTATTAAAAAGCGAACTAAACCTTAGTATCAACGTGATTCCCAGCTTAGAACAAGCATTATTAGCTCTTTAGTTTCATCGAAAAGTCCCATGGAAACGTACGATTGGACAATCGAGAATGATCCTTCCTTTTGTGGACAATCATGTATTAATTGACTCGTCAATATCAAATCAAAATCATTTATTTAAACAAGAAACGTGTAACAAGAAGAAGAAGCCATGTGTTATAGTAGATTACACACCGAGGACAGGAAAGTAAGAAAGGTCTCAGATCTCATATGTCGGCCTCGGCTTCGCCTCGGTCAACAAACATGTGATCTGAGGCTTTCTTATTTACTGTCCGAGGTTAGCATACTATTTTTCTTCTCAACGGAGGTGGAAAGCGATAACTTCGTTTAGCGCAGCGGGACGAGAATTGACGCTTTCCGTCCGGAGGGAAGAAAAAGTTATTTTATGTGAATATACCACTGCATTGTATGTAAGGTATTATGAATTTATGACGTACGATCAGACCAGAAAATCGCCATCTTTACCATCCAGAAAACCCTAAATTAGTGTCTTGCAACAATTACGTCCGGCACAAAATGATTGAAATGTGTAATCATGTTGTAGCAGTATGAAATGCCGAGAGAAAAACTATGGCGACTTTTATACAGGGTCTACTGAACAACTTTTTCTATGGGACTAACATAGAAAACGCGAAAAAAAATTCTGTCGTCCCATATATGTGTCTCGGCTTTTTTTGGAATGGGACAGCTGTTTATTTTTTTTGCGATTGCGAATTTGGTGCCATAGAAAAAGATATTCAGTGTAATTTGTCTGAACATCCCCTTAAAAAAATTGTATTCCGTTCATTTACTTCCACTTCGAGACTATGGACGTATAAGTTGAATTTCATTTGACTGGATTGACAAAATTCACCTGTTACTTACAAGTGTTTTTTATGGTTCTCCATAATCCTCCTCTCAGACTCGGAGTCCTGTCCGGGGAAGAACTTGTACCCGCTGAGGTAGGTGTGGTCTGGGTAGTCCTCCGGGACAAAGTCGCCGCACTCCGCTGTGAATTAGTTATGACATTGTTAGCCGGCGGCCTAGTTACTATCTCATATCTAGGATGCGTCGGTGCGGCGCGTTGCGGAGAGGTACGGAAACTCAATAATTAGGTCCGGTTCTTGAATCCACATGGACGATATGTCACCAATAAGTTTTTCTAACTAATGTACGTAATGCCGACTGCTTTCCAACGGTGAAGGAAAACATCGTAAGGAAACCTGCATTCGCTGAAGAAGACATTCTGATGCGTATGTGAAGTATATCAATCCGCATTGTGCACGCGTGGTAGACAAACGCCCATACACCCTCCTGTAGACCTGTGCCCTGCAGTGGGACGTATAATAGGCTGCTGATACAGGGTGACTCATTTACGGACGTCCAACATTTTTTTTGGGAAGAGGACATGGCAACGAACGCCTCATTTAAGCGAAAGCAAATTTTCTGACTACCCTAATACGAGCCACGTCCTTGTAATAAAAGTTTGCATGATAATTTATGAACACATACCTTGCACGATGTAGCTGGCCATCAACGCGGCAGTGTTCTCATTGCACTGTATGCAGCCCTGCGCGAGGTCCCGCTTCACTTGCAAGCAGAACAGGTACCGGGTGAACTCCTCCTCGAGCCGCGCCGGGTCCGGCGTGTAGAACTTGACGCAGAACCGCAGCGTCGGCTCCAGCATCGACAGCCCTACTTGACGACACATCGCTTTCTCCACGTCCAGCCAGTACTGTTGGTGGAAAACGATGTTTAAATAATAGAAAAAATTTTTTGCCGAGGCAGAAGATTATTCGGTACATCAGTTATCATATTCGCGACCCTGATTTGAGGTTTTCAAACTGTTGCGTTTCACACACTCTATTCGTTCGCGATGGAGAACATACATAGACGCATTATTTACGGCCTGGGCACTGTTATAAAGTCTGCAAAACGAACATAATGGAGACGAGACCAGCAGGATAGACCAATCAGATTGTTTGAGTTCGACTTGAGTTAATCAGACTGGCCTGGTCTATCCCTGCATCTCTCGTCTCCGTTCCACTTCAGTGAAAACGCACCCTAATAGTTAAACTATTCTTCTTGTTCCGGAAGAGTTCAACATAAATGGCTACGGTAAGTCTTTCCAATGTAGTTTTCTAGAAATATTATAACTGAATCTTTTGAAAATTCATGAATGAAATATAATGCCTGACCAGAAATATAAAAAACCTGGTTTGAGGGCGCTGCTCCGATCGACTATAACCTTTAATGTCAGTGTTCCGAGTACAAAAAATAGTTCCAATGATTTTCGGCAACATGGCGAGGTGTTTTATATTTCTGGTCGGGCTTTATACACCGAAACACAGATACAACATAGAAAAAGAAACAAAAAACGATAATGTTACAAGTCAAGACATAGTCATAGGTCATTAAGCCAAAAATAGAAAACCTTGTCATTCAAGGCGTTCCATTAAACTGTCCACGATTATAACCAAACAAGCCCACACACGGAATACAAAAGACAACAATAAAACCGCACCTTGGTGCCGTGGGCGTCCTGATACTCGAGTCCGAAGTAGTCGGCTTCAAGCAGGTGCAGCTGCCTGCACACCTGGTCAAACAGCACTCGCCCCTGAGCCTTGGACTGCAATAGAAATTACAAGTTTATTAATTACTAGTGGTTACCCGCTACTTCGTCCGCACAAATTATATACCTGATTTTAAGTCAGATCATAAGCTATCAAACAAAAAAAGTTTCATCAAAATCGGTTCAGTAGTTTTTGCGTGATGCGCGAACAAACAAATAAACAAACAAACATACAAACAGACAAACAGACAGACAAAATTTCTAAAAAAGGTTGATTTCGAGTCAGGGATACCTAAAAACCATATCGTAATCTTTTTTTTGTAAATATCATCAATGTACAGACACACTTCAGTTACAGTTTTATAATAGTTTAGACTAGTGTTTTCCCGCGACTTCGTCCGCATAAATTATATACCAGATTTTAAGTGAAATCATAAGCTTTCAAACAAAAAAGTGGCGTGATGCCCGAAAAAACAAACAGACCGACAAAAAATCAAAAAAATTTTGATTTGGAGTCAGGGACGCCTAAAAACTTTTGTTTTTTAAATATCTTTAGGCCCACTTGCGCCAACAACGGGTTAGCAATTAACTCCGGATAAAATGGCTCTTTCAGTTGTATTTCTATACAAAAAATCATGGGTTACCAACTTAACCTGGAATTTATTGCTAACCCAGGTTGGCACAAGTGGGGCTTAGTATACAGTACAGACACATTCTGTTAGGTAGTTTTATAATAGTAGAGATGAGGATAAGGATTTCGTTGGTTGTAAATTACTAAGTTTTGCCCACGATATCGTCTACGTTCACTTAAAAAAAGGGTCATGTGTTAAATCCAGAAAGTAAACGGTCAACGAATCAGTTTAGGTATTAAAAGGGGGAACGCTGCCAGCATGCTGCAGCATGCAGCATGCATGTCTTGTGGGGGCGCACCTGACGACCTGTTTTATATTTGAATAATTTTTATACCTACAATGTTTTGTATCATTTTTCATAAAATAAATTGTTGTCTCAAATTAAAGTAAATGAGACGCCAAAATCCAGAAACACATAACCCTCCTTCTGGCGCAGTCGGGAAATCATCGGAAAAAAAAAAGTCTTAAATGTTGACTCCGATAGAATTGCCAGCCAGATAAAAAAGCCCGTGCAATCAAAACTGATGTTTACCGTAGGTACAGTGATAACTTCGGAGAGAAGTTAAACAACGACAAGAAACAAGGTGGGGAACTTGTTCTAACTTTAATTAGTTCTGGCATTTCACGTTTTTAGGATCGGGAACACATTTGTCGGTTTATAAGGAAAGTATTTATTCGATTTTTAATGTCATGTCGTGTGGTGTCCTGCTTCGGGTAACACCAACCCAGACGGGTGTCGTAAGACGCAACTAATTCCTTCAAGCATCTTCAACATCTCGTATGCCTTCACCGTGTGGCATCCGGTTATATAGGGTCCTTCTTAATATGCTGACGGTTTTTAAGCCGCAGTTTATTATTATTTATAGGCGGATAATCTAAGTAATACAATATAAACCTTATTGTACGTAGCATAGCGTCGTTTTTGTCGTAAAGGAGAATCGCGCCCGCGCCTCTATAGGTGACGTCGCCTGGAGGCGCGGGGTAATTCTCAAAACGACGCTATGCTACGTACTATAAGGTTTATAATTGTGTTGCTTTGACTATGCGCCACCGCCACACGTCTCTTCTGTATAAACCGCGGCTAAAGGGATGCTCAGACTATCAAATTAAACAACTTTTTCTACGGGACCAACAACGTCAAAATCGCGAAAAAAAAATCTGCTGTTTCATACAAAACTGCAAGCCTACTCGACCCAAATGTATGGGGAAGCAGATTTTTTTTTGCAAATTCGATGTTGGTCCCAGATAATAAGCAAAAATATCCTGCTTACCAGCGTTGCTAGTAAAGCGATCGTTGTAAACAAAATCGGCTACGAAAATTCATTCGTGTTTTCCTCAAATCCATATGAGCGTAGTTCTAAATTAAACTCGGTTTACAGCTAAAGTGCCTCTGAGTGCAATGTGCCAAAACATTTATTGCTCCATACATTTAGTTTGCATTGAATTTATTCAACGCATTATTACTTAGAGCAGCAAAGTTATACTACTTCCTACCCTAATATCCCCTTAACCTTTTTATATTTCTGATGTGTGAAGAATGTATGTTTTGTATATTCGGCTGCTCCAAAATAAAACACTGAATACGCCACTTACTTATTTTACACCAGATCAACTTTCGCGAATTTATATTGTATCAATTACTTACTTACAGATTTGTGGATAGTTCTACTAATATAATTAATTTCCAAAAGTTTAAAAAAGAATCCTCAATTCTGATAAGTACATTTGAAAAAGGTGCATCAACTTTTAAAAAAGACAAAACTTTTTTTTTAATGTCCTTTTTTTAAATGGCATATATATTCTGTGTTTTATTTTCGAGCAGCCGAATTACTAAGATACAATAAGCCAGTAAACCTGTTCCCTGGCAGCCAAAACCCACAATTTCTTATATCGGAAAAATACCTATGAAAAGTAATATTTTTCCACAAATGGAGTCCCAACGGCGCCGAGGGTCATTCCCAGCAGAACTCGGAAGCAAGCCGGCTCGCGATAAAATAACCATTTCTCACCAGTTCGAGATTGATAGATTCTAATTTGGCGTTAGTTCAAAATCAATTTCGAATGTTACAATTCTAAGGCCGGATTCGACCAAACTTAGATTTATAGAAGAGTATCAAGGAACAATTTTACTTCTGGTGTTTACACACCCCGTACTAAAAGAACGAATGTATAATTCACCTAAAGAAAGAGGTCGTTGTATCCGTACTTATTGCAATGTGAGGTTATATAGTTTTAATTTGTTAGGTTTCTTTTTTATTAGCATAAGCATATGCTCACGACTATATTCTCCGAAGGGGAAGTCAGAGATATTCTGAAAACTCAGAACATCCACGTTTCACCAGTATAGTACCGAAACTCTGTCCAGTGTGACAGGGGTCACCGGGCTCACGCCCGTCGCCACTTATAATGGATAGTGGGTACAATACATGCCTCGAATTGAATTGAAGCATGCAGGTTCTTTATATTATTATTTTTTTGATTATGTGACATTGACATTTCATTTAGATTAGGGTTGGTAAAAGGAAAAATCAGTTTACTCTATAGTAACCGGCGACTTAATCTAAGAATAAAGTTTACTCGCGTTTGGTCAAATCGGGCCTTAGTCGATTACTTCGAAGATTTAGTTTCCGTACGTGTCAAAGATAATAAAACAAATTGAACTATTGATTTATTGCTGGTATATGCGAGGTAGCCTAAGTGTACGTGACATTGCATATAAGCTTCAGGAGCATAGGCTTAGGTGGTTTGGACACGTCAACGAAACGAAATGAAACGAAAGCGGTTCCAGGACAGAGACCAAGAGGACTTCCGAAGACTAGATGGATGAAATTCCCGGTCAAGTCACAGTTCGCAGTGATATGACCGAATGCAATGTCTCCGAAGACGACGTCAGAAATAGGGCAAGGTGGAGAGAACAGACGCGGAAGATTGACCCTACCACCATATAGAATTAAAAGCCAGGACGAGATAGAGAGAAAATAGTCTAAAGTGCCACCAAATATGCGTAAATAAATAGATCTACATTTTGGCGGACTTTATCTCTGGCCACCTCAAGGATTTGAATTTCAGAACAAGCTTTCCTTTACGACGTATGCCATTTGCATAAGAGGAGATAAAGGAATAAAAAGCCCAAACCGTTATTTGTACGTTGAAAAACAATATAGTATCTTTCTTATGAGACCATCAAACTGAACTTTCTCTATGGGACAAACATCGAAATCGCGAAAAAAAAATCTGTCCCATAAATTCCGAGTCGAGCAGGTTTGCAGTTTTATAAATGGTTTTATATGGAACATCAGTCTCTTTTTTCGTGATTTAGATGTTGGTCCCATAGACATAAAAAAGTTGTTCAGTATGATGATGCCCTTAAAAACCATCAGCATATTAGATTGTATTAGATGAGGCTTCCTTTTGCAAGGTTTCATGATTCAATGCTCTAAGGTTTTATTACACATTTCAGTCTATGAGGGGGGAACAAATGGACTTAAGGTGGTTTCCGTCCATACAAAACGTTGTCGTATAACACTCGTAGACGGTGTTAATAAAAGTAATGTTTTATATATGGAAAAATAGCTTAGAAAATCTAGTTTCCGCGAATCAAATAATATTTACAATTTGTAATATAATTACGAAGATATAAGGGTTTGAAATTTTGTATGAATAATTTCAAAGCTTTTTATCTTCGTAATAATATTATAAATTGTAACTAGATTTTAGATTTTCTAAGCTATTTTTCCATGAATGAAATTGACAGCTCTCCAACCACCTTAACAGACATAATACTCTATTTAAAAGTCTAGCACATTCGCAAGTAAGCTGATAGTGTTCATATTACATGTAATATCATGTGACAGTTATATTGTAAGTAAATCAAGGTTTTTGAGCCGCGCCTGGATTGGGATTGGGTCAACGTATAAATGGTATAAGAAAGAGGCGAAAGAGTACCTACTACTACAAAACAGTAACGGACACTACCTTCCCCTAAATAAATTATAATAATACCACCACCACGAAAAAAAAATCTGCTCTCCCATACAAAACTGCAAACCTACTCGAGCCAAATGTATGGGACAGATGATTTTTTTTCGCGATTTCGATGTTGGTCCCATGGAGAAAGTTGTTCAGTTTGATGGTCTGATCATCCCCTTAAAAAAGTGTCAGCATATTAAGTAGGACCCTGTATACGTCCCACTGCAGGGCACAGACCTACCCTCTAGGAGGGTGTTTGGGCGTTAGTCCACCACGCATGCCCAATGCTGATTGGTAGACTTCACATATGCATCAGAATTTCTTCTTCTGCATATTATGTAGGTCTCCTAACGATGTTTTCCTTCACCGTTTGAGAGCAGTCGGTAATACGTACATAAGTTAGAAATAATACCTGTCCCCAACCAATTTTAACCTCACCCCCGCTGGAAGCGTGGCTGAAAATATAGACAATGGCGTATTCGTCGAGCTCTCATTCAGTGTCACACATGACCTCCTGTAAATGTTCCCCATTTGTATGAAATTACTGCTAAGTGTCCAAGGTGTGACCATACGTTGTCGACCTATGAGCTTCGATATTTTAAACTTCGGTTAATTGTACCGTGATATTCGTCCGTCCCAATATCGACATGAAACTATTGCACTACACAGCCAGAAGAGTCGCTAGTAAAACATTTCTTCGAATAAAAATCAAGCATGCTACCAAAACACAGAATCGGTCGTCTTAAAAAGCTAACTAAGATCGATTTGAGACCACTTGTCTGGTATATAACAAGAAACAAACACCTTAATTGGCTGGCCTCCCCCTGGAATCGAACCCCTGACCTTGCCAACTATACGTTACGTGCTATTAACTCTGATCGTGAACCGCACCGATGCGTTCACGAGGGGACTTGATTTATATTGGATACAATTATTGCATCAATATTAATATTTATGTGTTTAGTTTTTAATAGTTGAGGGCAACAAAGTCACCATCATCATCAGTATACGTACACAGTTGAATTACCTACTTTAAAGGTTGAACTCATTATTCTAAACAACTTTCCCAAAGGAACATAAGGGAAGTTGGCAAAAATGTGTCCTTTCACACAGTCGAAGACCAACATTTATACACATTTTTCGAATTTCCTATAGGTTTCTTAAGGAAAGTTGTTCAGTATCATGGGTACAATCACCCCTTAAAGTAATGCTACTACTTTACCCCAACACACACCATTATTCTTTTTATAAACTAGAAACATTTAAGGGGTGTATTCAGACAATGAAACTAAGCAAATTTCCTAAGGAACATAGGTCAAAAAAAATTATGAAATTAACAATTTTTGGACTTTCCATACAAAAGTGTGGATCAGCCGATTGATTTTCTACAGGAGGTCCAAAAAATGCCTCGTTTTTTGACCTATGTTCCTCAGGGAAAGTTGTTAAGTTTCATTATTTGAATACACCCCTACAATTTTTTCAGTAAAAATATAGGGGTGTATCTTTGACTACTTATATGTGTACTAGTTATGCGTATAATTCTACTAACTAACAAACATTTCTGACACTTTTTGCGGGGGGCGAGGTAACATGAAATCCGCAACTTTGGACTTTATTCCCCATAACTTTAGATTCTAGATTGTCTTTCTGATACGGACCCATAATTTTCAATGTTAAAAATCATGAAAAGTAGTCTCGTGTGAACCCCAAACGTTCTAAGTTCGAAGTTATTGTTTCGCAATTATAGGCCGTCTCGTTTAGTGATAAGGTATAAAATTTAATGTAAATGCACATGATCAATTGTTATTATACCGTGGCAGAGGGGAAATGGTACCGCAAGGTTAGTCCTTATAATAAATAGGCGAAGGGGTGTATACATACGTCCCACTGAAGGGCACCCTACCTTCAAGGAAGGGGGTATGAGCGTCAGTCCACCACACGAGCCCAATGCGAATTGGTAGACTTCAAATACGCATCAAAATCTCTCCTTCAACGCAAACAGGTAAAAAACGTACTAATCAATTATAGCGAACCAAAACAGCTTAGCCCACTTGCATACTTAAACCTTATACTAACCAAAACTAGGCCACGATAATAGCAAAGGCCTATAAATTTAAAATAAAACGTTGCAACTAAACTTGGTCAGACCAATTTTAGTATCGTAGGCGGAATATATGGCTCGGATTGATTATTCACCGACGCCAGACCAATTTAAACAATCATCCGTCAGCTCGCTTTAGCTTTGTTTGTTTGTACTGAGGCTATAAATGCTGGTTTTAGAGTTCATGTAGTTCAGTTAGGGATTTGTACTTTCTGCAATGTTTTAAAGCCGGAACTAAGAAGATATTTTTAAGGCCTTTCTTGGTTCATTTGGTAACAAATAGAATGTCATTGGGTAACAAAATCAATATTTATAAGACCTTTTTAGATAAAAACTATTAGGATTTCTTAGATACCTATGCTTTTTTCCTCGAATCTAAAAGCAAGGAAACTCAAGGCCTCCGCACATTGCAGCGATATTATCGAGCGATTTTATCGAGCGATATTATCGACAGCGATATTATCGACAGCGTTATCGCGACACCTTACACACTGCAGCGATTCCGCGATTCGCGTCACGCATGCGCCCCACCACTGAATGTAGTCAAAAGAGTTGCGATAATATCGCGGCAGTGTGTGGGATCGAGCGCGTTCCCATACAAAATGTACTGAGAACAATTATCACAAAATCGCAGCGATATTACCGCTCGATAAAATCGCTGCAATGAGCGGAGGCCTTAAAACATCGAATGTATATTTCCGTACAATATTTTCGTTGAATTCTTAGCATATGAACATAATGATTTTTTTTTGTCGAAATTGAGTGGAAATGTTTCGTGTTCTGTTTCTAATATCTGAGAAAACAAACGGACCATGAAATAAACAATTAGGGCGACGGGTTTTATTTTTACTTCAAGTTATTTACGTTCTACAAGCTTACACTTTGAGCGCAAAAAGGTGAACCATAAAAGCCGTATCATAAGTTTAAATATGCTTTTAAACGCAGACATGTTTTAAATTAAATTGTTTTAAAAATATTTCACGTTCTGGTAGAATTAAGAATTAATTTGATAAACGTTTCAGCATTCATTTTCAATCTCATATTTAGGATTAAATATCACATTGTGTGATTAGAACGTCGGAGGCGGTCCAGGATTCGAACCTGGACCTCAAGAGTGAGTTTCCATTCCTCTCAGCAACGGCCCACCGACGACTAAGGGATACAACGGATTGTAGTATCCTCTAGATACACACTACTGTACTCTAGGTAAGTAAACAACTTTACTAAAAGAAACATAAATATTTTTTTCTCCCCTCCGGACGAAAAGCGTCAATGAGGAGTTTTCTGACAGCTACTCAAACGTAGTTCATCTTCATCGATAGATGGCGTTGACCAGAGAGGGGTCCAAAGACGACAAATTTCGTCTAAAAAGTAAACAAAAATGCATGTCACTAAGTCAGACGCATCCGTTGACGAAATATACGCTCATATTTTGCTGCTTACTTAAAAACAAAAATTCTTATTATTTATTTGTATTTTGTTATCTGCAAGGTCGCTCGCCCCTGTCTCGTCAACGCCATCTATCGAGCCATTAGGAACTACTTTTTCTTTTTTAATGGCTTTTTGAAACCCCTCATTGTCGTCCCGCTGCGCTAAACGAGTTGTCGCTTTCCACCTCCGTCGAGGAGAAAAATAGTATACTAACCTCGGACAGTAAATAAGAAAGCCTCAGATCACCTGTTTGTTGACCCCGGCTTCGCCTCGGTCAACAATTACTTGAGATCTGAGGCTTTTCTTACTTTCCTGTCCTCGGTGTGTAATCTACTATTATGCTTCTCAACTGAATTACTGGAAAGACTAATATTTTATATTCCGCCATTATTAAAGGCCATGGCTTAAATTATATCGTAAAAAATATCATAAACTCTTATTACGGAGCTACGTTTTACAAATACATAGTTGTTATCATTACTTACCTTAAGAGTCCTTTTACCGTTCAGAGCCTCGTCACAATATTAAACATATCTCAATAATGAAAACCCAAAGTTCTACTCTAACTTTCTACAAAACCCAAAAAGTTTTTTTTATAAAATACGTTTTTTCAAATTTGTATCTTTATTTTAGTAGACCTGTAAAATCTATAAAAGTATTGTATAAAATAGCTTTCTTACTTTTGAAGTTAGAGTAGCTTTTTATTAATTTAGGCTTCCTTCATTGAGAAATCATAAATATTGTGATAAAGGCGTTACTGAACGGTAAAAAGAGCCATAAAACTTTTAGATAGAGCCTCTTAAACCCTAAAGGCTCTGACCTAAAGGTCAATAATTCCTCTAGAAACCGTTCAGATAAAAATCTGTAATGGTCCAGACAGTGTACGCCAAGAAAATGCTCTTACAATCGTATTTTTAACAGCTTTAGGTACTACAAATAGCTTGATGGCATCTCTTGTACAAACTATTATTTACACGGAAATCTTATTCGAAAAATATCCATCCAAATAAAGATTAACCTTGGCTCTAGGTAAACTTTTATTTGACTAGATAATTTTTAACTTATTTACCATAGGTCCTAGGGTAAATTGAACTTCCATTAACTTTTGTCAAACCGATATGAGCCTTTATTTTTGCATTAAGTATAGTTATAATACTTATAATCGATAGTTTGTGTGTGCTACATCGTCGATAGTGTAAATTGAACAAAACGTAGGTATATTTACAGATTTAATTATACTTAAATTGTATTTCAACGATATATTATGGATAGTATTTCAACGATATTACAATATTGTACGATTTATAAATAGTATATTTTGGATCGTATTCTTGAAAATCAATCGATGTATGGCTAGTTTTTATGGACCTGTCCGAAGCAACTAAATTAATTACTCGTAAGTAAGTATTCGAGATTTAATTTATTTATTTTTAAGACCATCTAAATTACCAAAATTACATTTTTTCGTTACTAATCAAGGTCTCGATAGCATCAATTACTTATCGGCATACATACGCGAAGGAGATTCTTTTCCTCTATATTCCATCCCAACCCTCATTACATTACAGGGGATTGTGTATATTGTGATCCTAACTATCATGTGATACACATATGATTTACTTTTAGACAGGTTTAGGGTGGCCAGTTCTATATAATCTATTTGCTTTTGCCTGTAGGCTACGCAAAGCACCCCCGAGAAAACGATAAAAATCTAGATGTGCCTCTATATTTATTATTTTACGTATGTCAAAAACAGCACGCGTTTCGTCGCTTTGTCATGAGTGGCATGCTAGCCGTGGTGCCTAAATATGAGAAAATCTAAATCTACCATATGCTCGCGACTTTTACTACGTTGACTTTGAAAAAGTATCCTAAGTTAATCCAGAACGAATTTCATCCAAAAATCCGATCGGCCGTTTATGCGTGCGATTCACAAACATGCAAACATCGTCACACACTTTCACATAAAATACTGGGTGATTTTTTAACCAGTTTTCAAATGGTTATGTTTGATTAGTCTTAACTGAACCACCCCTAAACATTGTGAAAAGTAGGATAGTTGATTCACAATATGCACAACATGGCTGTAACATGTTGCTACATACCTACCTACCGAAATGTCGGAAATGTTAAAATTATACTTAGCTAACTATAAAGTTGAAATTGTAAATTACATATATTATAATAGATAGGAATCATAGAAATTTTTTAAATGGATATAATGTAAATTTGATTAGATTTAAGAATGCGATTGTAAACTTAGTAATTAAGTAATCACTTGTGTTGCTATACCCAAAAGGGTCTCATGATGTACTGCAAACCCTCATACTTTCTGTAATTAACACATGAAAGCAATAAACTATTCTGATTCTGTTTATAATCAATAATATTTGATAGTAGTAGATAGGATTCTGAATATTTACAGTGATGAGCCCATCGGTCGCCACTTTTAATCTTGAAATTGAAGCATGTAGATTTATGTGTGTTATGTAACATAGAGCAACACAAAATGATAAATTATAATATCTGCCCAATAAATCACGCAGCGTAATCGCATTCCCCCTAAAGTATGCAGCAAATTGACCAAAGAAACCAGCGGAAGGAGGACAATGGACCCATTGAGGCAATCAAAACAGCATGGTAAGGCTTTAGCTTCAGTTCTGGCCGGGAGCCAGACGCTGCTGCAAAGGGGAAATGCACATGGGAAAGCGGTTTGGACTCAACACTTAGGTTTTATGTTAAGGATAGGAATGCCTATTTGAATTATGGTATTTCGACTAGAAATCTTTCGTTGAAACCCCATGGCCTTTACAGGGTGCAATTGATATCATTAGCATCCTTTTAAACTAAGAGCCTACCCATCAAACTGAACAACAATTACTATGAGAGCAAACCAATCGGAGCAAAAAAAGAATCTGCTGTCCTATACATTTGAGTCACGTAGGCAGGGCGGCGGGTGCAGTTTAGTATGGGACAGCAGATTTTTTTTGTTGCTCAGATTGGTTTGCTCCCATAGTAAAAGTTGTTCAGTTTGATGGGTAGACTCTTAGTTTAAAAGGATGCTAATGATATCAATTTCACCCTATAGACAAAGTATCTTTCGATTAGCGTTAACGACGGAAAACATAAAAATGTATGGACTTGACGTATGGTGACGAAAGCAAACGTCAAAATGTTTCGATCGCTAATGTCAAATCCATACATTCTGACATTTTCTACCAGCGTCTACGCCAATAAAATCTCACTTTGTCTAGGGCCCCTGGAGAACGTAGAAAGAGCACGACGAAACGTGAGTTCGTCAGGCGCACCCTAGGTGGTCAGCCTCCTCGATACTATCATTGCTGACTCGCTGATCAGCCACTACACAGTATAGCATCTTAACTTGAGTGATTTTCCATGCGATATACAGGGTCCTTCTTAATATGCTGATACTTTTTTAAGACGATGATCAGACCATCAAACTGAACAACTTTCTCTATGCGACCAACATCGAGATCGCGAAAAAGAAATCTGCTGTCCCATACATTTGGCTCAAGTAGGTTTGCATTTTTGTATGGAACAGCTGTTTTTTTTTCGAGTTGGTGCCAGAGTGAACGTTGTTCAGTTTGATGGTCTGACCATCCCCTTAAAAAGTGTCAGCATATTAAGAAGAACCCTATCTAGCTGATGTTGATACGAAAGAAGAATAGACAAATTATAATTATGATTCTTTCTTTCACCCTGAAATATGTTATATATTAGTTCTTGATACTTAATAATTTCTAATTCAAAATGGCATGTATAATAAGTAGTTAATTGAGTTTAATTGTATTACAGAATTTGTGTAAATGCCTGCAAAGGTAGGCTTCAGTGAAACCAATCAATGCCAAAACACCTGCAAATGTTTGTACCTACACCTGAGTCCATACACAATAAAGTTCATTTATCATTTATCATTTATCATTAGAGCATATACGATTTCGACTACGGTGACTGCTAATTTAGGAAATGTCAAATAGTCAAGTACGTAGAGGATTATGTTAAGTGCATGAGTGTGTGAGCTTAACACTGATGCACTCTCTCGTCATGGAAAAAACAATATGCACGATGTGCTGGGGACGGGTAACGAGTCGGCAGGACCAATTAATATTTTTATTTTTGCTTGCCCTATCGTAAAAACGGCAATACATACAATTAAAGCGTTAAACTTGGTGTCATAATAGAGCACACTTTCTTAATACTGTGGTAGTAGGTATACTGCTGATGTTAAGATCTCTACAGACCCTTCTGGGTTAGCTCGCTACATCTTCGACCCCATCTTTGTCCTAAGGACTGGAAATAACCCCCTTTTTCACTGTGGGAGTCGTAAGGACACAAAGGGATAAGGATTATTTTATTGTTTTTGTGGGCGAATGCTATATTCCACCCTGAAACCATACAAAATTAACTTCCTAAAAAGGTAAAACTTTAAACGGTAGCAAGGTATATTTTTGTGAATTTTTAGGCTTTAATTACAATAGGGATCTTCGCCAGCCAAAAAATTAGTTTATTTTATCTAAATAGATGCTGAGATTTTTAAAAGCAGACAAACAGCAATTAAAACCCGCTTAAAACTGTATAAATAAATAAAAAAATAATAATAATAACGCTCACAGGCACCATACATTGTAATGATCCCAAGTAAACCGTAGGTTTTTTGTTATGGGAACCATACAACAACGGCACAAACATATAACATCCATGACCGAACCGGGATTTGAACCCAGGACCCTGGTTTGGCAGTCCGGCGTGGTAACCATTACGCCAACCGGGTCGTCAAATGACACTAACAGCCCAAAAGCACGGCACACACATTGTTTCGATCCTAAAAGGCTGTTATTATAGAAACCCAGACGTTTAAAGTAAACTTGAGTGTGCACAGCGCCTAAGGAGTAACGAACGATATTATATCAGGGCATCTGTTATCGCATCGGTACGGAGGCGGAAGACGTGCCATTGTCGCGTTACGAGGTACGAGGGTGAAACTTCCCTCCTACCTCGGGACGACGTTAAATAAAAAGATAGAAGAGTAGAGATAAATGATAAGATACTTTAATGCACGGAGAGCAAGCGGGTGTAGAGTATAAAAACAGACAAGGGGCTAAACATAACTACTACATAGAAAACACTCGAGACGTTCAATTTTGGGTATTTTTTCGAAAGTGGGCCCTAGGCCTTAGGATCGGAGCCCCCACCGCACCTTCAGTGGGGGGTAACTTCGGCGACCGCACCCCTCCTGGGGTGAGGTAACTCGCGGCAGGACGTGATGGAGCAGCAGGGTGCCCGCAGCTGGAGACGGGCAGCTGGACGGCCGCGGCGCTGGAGGTGTTGATGCCGGGACTTGCGAGATCTTGGTTTACGCGGTACTTATTGAGACCGGGGCAGGGGCCAGGGTCTTGCTGTGACCCTGGCCAGGTCTTTATACTACGTAAGGTTCTTTTGTGGGAACCACCGCAGGACTGACCTTGGCTTTCCAAAAATTCATAAAGAAAGCTCGGTTCGAGTTTGAAATTTCATATGGAGTTCGAGATTCTTTGATTTATTTTTTCATTATTTTATTTCAGTGGCCAGCCGTGTTTACGTGGCCAGCCGGGTAATTCCATCTCCTTGTCAGTCGATTTTACTTAGCAAGAAGATCGATATTTTCTTTAATGACTGGCCTTCAACAGTTTTCTCATACATTTTCAAATATTTGAATTTTCGAATGGAATTAAACAATCGACGTTTTTGACGCAGTTTCAAGGATCTCTTTAACCTGTGCGGACGTGTAGCCTCCCGTTGGCAAATGTAGATTTATAACTAGAACCTTAGTAGATAGCAGTATTCTTATAACCGCGTCGAAAGTTTTCGGGCGAGTGAAAAGTCTTCTTATACTCCTGATGGAGTGTCCTATCATCAACGCGGCGATCAGGGAGGCTGCAGCGGACACTGCAATCCATAAATCAGGTAATTCTGCAAATCCTTTATCCGTGATTTTCCGTTTTTTCGTTCGCCGTGACATAACATAATCATTGGCAAATCTCGACGCCATTTTTGTCAATTCGTCGGGCTTCTTTAGGCAATATTCCAGATTGTGCTTGTTCGCTAATACAATAAATTACTATTATAACAATTTTCAGAAAATAAAATAAATTGCAATTATTTATAAATTACGTTGCTAGGAAACAATGTCAATTATAAATTATTCTACTCGCTATGGACATTTTAGGTTTATAATAAAATATCGTAGCTCTCTATGGACCTTTTAAGGCGGAGGCTTACAATAGTTTATTTCACAATTTTCTTAAGGCGAACCCGTGCACAATAAAGATCAGGGAGCATATTCTCAAGCGATAGAAAGTTATTGTACAGCACAATTATAGACTTGTCTGCCTTGTTCGCAGACTGTAGAACGAGCTTAGGTCTACTACGATCCTATGCCCGCGACAACTCGCCGTGGGATGAGCGCGCGCGTAGTAGGCGCGTCCATCCCGCGTGTCCAGCGCGTCCAGGTCTTCGCCAGTGAAAGTGCGTGTGTGTCGCGTTACTGAAATACAATTACTTTGTGTGCTCCTATTACAATAAAAGAATAAACTATGAAATGCTTGTTTTATTTTTCATGCACGGGGCGCAATCTAAACTTGCTCTTCGTGCATTTAGATCTGGAATCCTAGATTCCGCTACATATTCCCGACAACCCCGGAAAAAAAAATTTTTTTTTTTTAATATGCCTAATACTAAGATGAGAAAAAAAATTTTTTTTTTGGAACTCTCCCTCTCACTCTTATACTTCTACTTGCATTCACCCTTTCATACCGACTTCTTTCATCTGTAGGGGTGGAGTTCACATCTAATGACGTCCACTCCCGAAGGAAGTTCGCAATTATGACAGATGGCTTTTTTAAGGAGTTGTCCACCGCTCCGACAGTAGGCTTATTTCAGGGAGTTGTCAACCGCTCGTGACCGAAGGCATTTTTAAACGAGTTGTCATCCGCTCGAACAGTAGGCTTATTTAAAGGAGTTGTCAACCGCTCGTGACCGAAGGCTTTTTTTTTTAAAACGAGTTGTCATCCGCTCGTGAAGACCCATGATATTTACAGATGCAATGATAATACAAGAGGCGACCGACGAGAGGTCGAATAAAGATAAGGATAGGAGCACTCGGGCCATAGTAGATGCCTGAGAAGCTGATCGAGCCCACGGCTGTAGTGGCCGGGTTCAAACTCCTTACTAGAGAATGTACGTCCCGTTAAGAGGGTTTCGTAAGTGTCGCCTTAATAGAGGAAATCTAAGGCGATTTAGAGAATAGTCAAATCATTAGGGAATAATGTTATATAGATTAGATAAAATAAAATTTAATGAGTAAAATGATGTTTTAATGTAGATAGATGCTACAATTAAACTAGTGGTGATCGACTACAACTAAGATGAATATTTACATTTTAATGTCTTTAACATGCCATTTCGACCTTGTGCCGTTCTGGTCTTCGAGGACGTAGACCAGGGGCGAAATTTTCTCAATAACTTTTGTTTTAACGTATTTAGGAGCTAACTTAGAGCTAAAATAGGTGCCGGCGTTGCTAAGAGTATAGCTTTTTCGCCAAACGGTGTCACCTATATTAAATTCTTTAAAAGTATGACGTAAATTATAACGTGCAGAGTTCTTAGCATGGGATATATGTAGAGCGACTTGCACTTTGTCGAAGATAGGTGAGAGTAGGCCGACATTATTGGCGTAGATGTCCCGTGGCAAGAATGTTATCTCATTCAGGTCCGGTGCCTGTGTGTACTGAGATCCACAAGTGATTATTTCACGACCAAAGGTGAGAAAAGATGGTGAATAGTTCGTTACGGCGTTCACTGAGTTATTCATCGCGCATTGCACTCTTGGGAGGTAGAGGTCCCATGACCTATGATCATCTCCTACGAGGGATGATAGCGCCGTGATGATCGTTCTATTATAGCGTTCAGTAGGGTTCACCTGGGGACAGTAGTGTGGGGAGTAGAATTTAAAGGGGATCTTATATTTGTTCAGTAAGTTATCGAATTCGGCAGAACGGAATTGAGAACCGTTATCCATGATTATTGTTTGAGGAATCCCATGGACTAGAAAAACGTAGTTTTCGAGGTTAGATATTATGTTCGCCGCTGTTGCTCGTTTTAATGGAAAAATCAAGGAGTATTTGGTGAAAGTACAATTTACCACTAGTATGTACTGGTTACGACGCCTAGTTAGAGGCAATGGGCCCATCAGGTCCAAGGATATGCTCTGGAAAGGTCTTGAACAGATTTTGGGCTTTCCCATAGGTCCGTAAGGAGCATGGTTCGAATGTTTATGAGCTCGACAGGTTTCGCAGGTGGAAATGAGTTTAGCGATGTCTCTGAACATATTGTGCCAGTGGTACAGGAGTGCTATTTTCTTGTAAGTTTTGAACACACCAAGATGGGGTTCTAGCGTAGAGCCATGATTCTGTTTGATCAGTGCTTCCCTGACGTGCGGAGGAGGTACTTCCTTCCAACTGAAGTCGTCGGTTAGGGTGTCCGGTGAGTGAGAGTAGCGGTAGAGTTTATTGTCCGTAATAGTGTAATTCGGGCATTGATCTGGGTTACTCTGGCAGTTTTGAAAGAGTTTGTTGTAATGCTCGATTTCCGCCGTTAGCGCTGGGTCCGTAGGGTCCGTTGCTATAGGGGCTGTATCGTGTTTAAGGTTCTTCGAACGGGAAAGCATGTCTGGTATAATGTTTTCTTTGCCCCTTTTGTGTTTTAGGACAAAGGTGAAACATGATAGACGTAGAGTCCATCGAGCTAGTCGTCCCGAAGGGTTCGAGAGATTAAGGAACCATTTCAGAGCGGCATGGTCGGTATATATTGTGAATTCCTTGCCGTTGTCGAGGTAGCATCGCCAGTGTTCCAGTGCAGTAATGACCGATAGAGTTTCTCTCTCAGTAGTTGAATAGTTCTGTTGGTTTTTATTGAGAGCTCTACTCATGTAAGCAATGACCACGTCCTTTCCATCTTGTTCTTGAGTAAGCATGGCACCGATGCCGTAGTTAGAAGCATCACAATGCACTGAGAAGGGTAGTTCAAAGTTGGGGCATGCCAGGACAGGAGTCGATACGAGACATTCCTTTAGTTCTTGGAAGGCAGCAGCGGCGTTCGGGTTCCACGCAAATTTAGGAGCGTGTTTCCCCGAGCAGGTGAGTTTGTTTAGTGGTGCAGCTATAGTGCTGAAGTTTGGTATAAATCTACGGAACCAACTGCAGGTGCCGATAAAACTTCTTACTTCTTTGCGACATGTCGGAATCGGATATTCCAGTATCGCTTGTATTTTCGAGGGATCAGCTCGTAGACCGTGTTGATCCACGACGTATCCGAGGTACTTAAGTTCCTTTCTAAAGAATTGGCTTTTCTCGAAGTTAATTGTCAAATTCGCAGACGATAACTTTTCGAAGACCTTCATTAAGAATGATATATGTTCCTCGAAAGTTTCACTTATGATAATTATATCATCGAGATAACAGAACACTTTGTTATCGAATTCAGGAGTTAGCAACATGTCCATAAGTCTCTGCTGTGTAGCGGGCGCGTTGGTGAGCCCGAACGGCATTACCACGAATCTGTACATTCCTCTACCTGGTACGTAGAATGCTGTCTTGTCTCTGTCTTCTTCATTGAGGGGAATTTCCCAGAAAGCCTTTGCTATGTCTATACTAGACAGATATTTAGCGTTCTTCAGGTTATCAATAATTTCGTTTATGAAAGGTAAGCTGTAGGCGTCTCGACGAGTGACGGAGTTCAGTTTCCTACTGTCGACGCAGAAGCGCCACTCACCGTTCTTTTTAGGAGTTATTAGCACCGGCGATAGCCAAGGGCTTTCGCATTTCTCAATTACTTTCCATTCAAGCATTTTGTCGACTTCAACGGTAAGCGCTTTTTGTTTTTCCGGAGATAATCTGTAGCATCGTTGCTTTATAGGTGGGGTGCTACCGGTGTCGATCTTGTGACAAATTAGGTGTGTACGGCCAAGCACGCCTCGTTCTTCAAAGGAAATGCTCTTGAAGCGTAGTATTAGGTCGTCTGCAATAGCTTTTTGAGAGTCTGAGAGGTTATCATAGGGGAGGACTCTTTTATCTGTGTCAGTGCTCAGCGAAGTGCATTTGGGTGTTGTGTTAAATGCTGAGTTGAGAAGTCGTGGTATTAAGTTGAATTTCTTCCAAAAGTCAACGCCTAGAATAAGAGAAGGCGTTATATTTGGAAAAACATAAGTTTTTATTAAATGTGTCTCATTATTAAATTTAATGGGTAGGTTAAAATAACCGATAGAGTGCAGTTTACAGCTACTTGCGGTAGATACTGTTGTTTGTTCCGACTTGAATAACTTAAAGCCCAATTTTAATATATCTAGGTGAGCATTGTTACCTAAAATTGTTATAGAACTTCCACTATCGAGAAGTCCTGTGAAAATAATATCATTAATACTTATGTCGATGAATGGACGAATATGGTCCTTATCAGAGTCATAATGAATAGGTGACGTTCTATAACATTTGAAAAAGTTACCGATTGATTCTAGCCAAGACTCCCAGTCTTTGCGGTTAAATTTAAAGTTGTTATTCAAGTCTGGTTCTAGTTTTTTGGACTAGGGTTACATTTTGGACAATTCGATAATTTAACGTCTTTCATGCCACATCTGAAACATAGTAAGACTTTAGGCTGAGTACAGTTAAATAAAGAGTGGCCGTTAACGCGGCAACGAGGGCAATAAGGACTGCGTTGGTATGTAATCGAGTTGTTTGTGTAAGTGTAGTTACGGGGTCTGAAATTGTTATTCGGTGGTTTTTGATGAGGTGAGTTGGGAGGGTTAGAGCTCGTGGATGGCTTCGGAGAATGGGTGGGTTTGTACTGAAACTCCGCTGTAAGGTTTTCTCCCGTTGACGGTTCTTTGAAGCAACGGTCTCTGTCTATGAACCTCTCATAGTTTTGACAAGTTTCAATCAGCGAGTCTATGGTGCTAATGTCTTTTAGGGCCACGAAGACCGAATAGCAGGGGCGGATGTTCCTTAGCAGGATTCCCAGTTGTTCTGCTTCTGGAAGTTTTTGGTTTAGTCTTGCGAACATTCCGTTCATAATTGAGATATAGACGATAATATTCTCTTCCTTTCCTTGGGTACGATTCCTTATTTCTGTTAGCAGTTTGTAGTCATAGTCGTAACTACCAAAATCTTTAATAAGTGCTAGTCGGAGATTTTCCCATGTTAGTAGCGCATTTCGGGCCTTTTGGAATCGGAACCAATGAAGTGCATCGTCGACAAACATTTCAAATGCCTGGTGCATTATTTTGTTGATATCTAGGTTACGTGAGATGCAGAATTCTTCTATTCTTTGGATAAAAGCCTTTGGACATGTCTTTCCGTTGTAAGCGAATTTCTTGAGTTCATTGATCGATCTGTCTTGTACGACTTGATATTTCACCAGTGCCTGCGAAGGAGGTTGGTTATCGAGTGCATTAAGTTGCAGCAGATTGTTAGGATCGACAGCGTCATACTCATGAGGATGAGAGTCAGAGAGGCAGAGCTCGTGAGGTGGTGGAGATTTGGGCACATCAGGAGTTCTGATAGGGTTGAGCTGAAGATTAGACAAGTCCAGTGGTGGGATGAAAGAAGGGCTATGCTGAAAAAAAGGTTCGGTAGAATGAGGAGTTACCGGGATGTTAATGTTGCTCTGTTCAGGAGGACAGTCCATTACTGCAGGATGGAATGCTAGCGCTTCTACTCTACGTTCTAGTTCGCAGTGTTTCGCCAAAATTACCAGTAGTTTATCCTTTAACAGTGGCGCAAGATCAATGTCTATGCGATCTAGTCTGTCAGAAATGTGATTAATGAATGCTTCAATTTTCTTTAAGTACTTTGTTTCTCCTTGTTCCATTTGATCAATTTTGTTTTCGACGTAGCCCATAGTCATCGTCACCTGGTCTAAGTCCTCATCGACCGGGATGGGCGAGTCGATAATTTCATGTGCTGGTGTACCTGCAAGCAGCTTCTTCAATTGTTTCTTTAAACGAATCACAGTATCAGCTGGTTCCTCTAGGCGGATCCTTACCTCGTATTCAAGTTCATTCTTGTTAAGAAGGTCGTAGTTAATTGGTCTCGACATTGTAAAGTTGATGGCGATTAAATACTAGTGAAAAATAAGTAATGAGTAATAAGTTAGTAGTATTAAATTAGGTAATTAGTAATAAGTTTAACTAAATGAGTTGACTAGAGAACTAGTGATTGTTAAGTTAAATGAATAACGCAATAATAATAGTAACCTTCGTAGGTCAAGTGAATAAAAATTAATTGTTAAATAAAATTGCAAATTCGTTAGTTAAAAATTCCAAATTAATAAGCTACATTAATAGTAGGTAAGAAAAGGGTAGCTCTAGTATGTTTATGAAAGTGGACATTTCGATACGTGGACCTTTCGACACGTGGACCTTTCGACACGTGAACCTTTTGCGAATCGTTACTAAAGTGGACCTTTTGGGAATTAGATGATTGATGGGTTAAGTTATCAATCTATATGGACGGTCACCGGGTTAAGTGATTATTAAGGGGAGTACATATGATCTTCGCGAGCGGAGATCGAGATAAATGATTGTGAAATATGTACACATGTAGGATGAACATGAAGTGCCTAATCAAATTAAAGCCAGGAATAACGTATTACGCTCGTGTGAGGTTGCTTTAGAATTTTGGAAAATGGAAAGGTGAGAGGGTGGGTGATGATAAGATGTGAGCAAGAGGGCTGGGTTCGAAAGAAATAAAAGTTGGGCGCCAAACTGTCGCGTTACGAGGTACGAGGGTGAAACTTCCCTCCTACCTCGGGACGACGTTAAATAAAAAGATAGAAGAGTAGAGATAAATGATAAGATACTTTAATGCACGGAGAGCAAGCGGGTGTAGAGTATAAAAACAGACAAGGGGCTAAACATAACTACTACATAGAAAACACTCGAGACGTTCAATTTTGGGTATTTTTTCGAAAGTGGGCCCTAGGCCTTAGGATCGGAGCCCCCACCGCACCTTCAGTGGGGGGTAACTTCGGCGACCGCACCCCTCCTGGGGTGAGGTAACTCGCGGCAGGACGTGATGGAGCAGCAGGGTGCCCGCAGCTGGAGACGGGCAGCTGGACGGCCGCGGCGCTGGAGGTGTTGATGCCGGGACTTGCGAGATCTTGGTTTACGCGGTACTTATTGAGACCGGGGCAGGGGCCAGGGTCTTGCTGTGACCCTGGCCAGGTCTTTATACTACGTAAGGTTCTTTTGTGGGAACCACCGCAGGACTGACCTTGGCTTTCCAAAAATTCATAAAGAAAGCTCGGTTCGAGTTTGAAATTTCATATGGAGTTCGAGATTCTTTGATTTATTTTTTCATTATTTTATTTCAGTGGCCAGCCGTGTTTACGTGGCCAGCCGGGTAATTCCATCTCCTTGTCAGTCGATTTTACTTAGCAAGAAGATCGATATTTTCTTTAATGACTGGCCTTCAACAGTTTTCTCATACATTTTCAAATATTTGAATTTTCGAATGGAATTAAACAATCGACGTTTTTGACGCAGTTTCAAGGATCTCTTTAACCTGTGCGGACGTGTAGCCTCCCGTTGGCAAATGTAGATTTATAACTAGAACCTTAGTAGATAGCAGTATTCTTATAACCGCGTCGAAAGTTTTCGGGCGAGTGAAAAGTCTTCTTATACTCCTGATGGAGTGTCCTATCATCAACGCGGCGATCAGGGAGGCTGCAGCGGACACTGCAATCCATAAATCAGGTAATTCTGCAAATCCTTTATCCGTGATTTTCCGTTTTTTCGTTCGCCGTGACATAACATAATCATTGGCAAATCTCGACGCCATTTTTGTCAATTCGTCGGGCTTCTTTAGGCAATATTCCAGATTGTGCTTGTTCGCTAATACAATAAATTACTATTATAACAATTTTCAGAAAATAAAATAAATTGCAATTATTTATAAATTACGTTGCTAGGAAACAATGTCAATTATAAATTATTCTACTCGCTATGGACATTTTAGGTTTATAATAAAATATCGTAGCTCTCTATGGACCTTTTAAGGCGGAGGCTTACAATAGTTTATTTCACAATTTTCTTAAGGCGAACCCGTGCACAATAAAGATCAGGGAGCATATTCTCAAGCGATAGAAAGTTATTGTACAGCACAATTATAGACTTGTCTGCCTTGTTCGCAGACTGTAGAACGAGCTTAGGTCTACTACGATCCTATGCCCGCGACAACTCGCCGTGGGATGAGCGCGCGCGTAGTAGGCGCGTCCATCCCGCGTGTCCAGCGCGTCCAGGTCTTCGCCAGTGAAAGTGCGTGTGTGTCGCGTTACTGAAATACAATTACTTTGTGTGCTCCTATTACAATAAAAGAATAAACTATGAAATGCTTGTTTTATTTTTCATGCACGGGGCGCAATCTAAACTTGCTCTTCGTGCATTTAGATCTGGAATCCTAGATTCCGCTACACCATGACCTATTTGTTTACTGCTTTACTTAGTTCCATCTTAACTAATAATACAATTCGTTTACGAAAATAAAAACAACAACCTTACAAATTAACTACTTTACGGCGATCGCGACTTCATACGAGCAGACTATTGACTTTAGAATGAAACGATTGCGATGAAATAAAGCCTAAATGTGAATCCAAACGAATACTTTTGTGAAAACCCAATTTATATCAGTTTACAGCCCAGGGATAATAAAAAGTTATGTTTACTACGAGCTTTTGCACGCGGGCAAAAGCTCGTCTTCACCAGCTTCCTTCAACGTAGCGGAAAATAATGTATATTCGTTTTTTAATAGAATTATAAGTTTTTAAAAATAAAAAGTTACATCAAAATCGGTCCATTCGTTTTTGTGTGATTCTCGAACAAACAAATAAACACATATCGTAACTTTTTATTATATCGTCAATGTACAATGTTCCAAACTTCTGCTACAGTTTTATAATAGTGTAGTGTAAACAAGCTTCAAACTAGTTTTAATCTAAGTTTATCTGGAACGGGAGATTGTCTAGGGAAGATTGTAGTTTCAGAACTTTTATCTTATCTCAATACCATGAGTCCGCTGAACGAAGCTGAACTTTTTTAAATATTTTGCGGAGCTAACAAGTATTCATTATTTATTAACTAGTTGAAACTAGTTTCCCGTTGTGTTAATCTACTAAATATTATACCTATATTTGTGCCAGATGAAATCCAAATCCGTTAAGCTGTTTAAGCGTGATTGAATCACAATCGTCCAAATTTTGTCACAAACTTTCTGATTAATAATAAATAAATAAATAAATAAATAAATAAATAACGCTCACAGGCACATACATTGTAATGATCCCAAACTAGCACTAAAGGCTTTTATTATGGAAACCATACAACAACGGCACGAACATATAACATCCATGACCGAACCGGGATTCGAACCCAGGACCCTGGTTTGGCAGTCCGGCGTGGTAACCATTACACAAACCGGGTCGTCATAATAGTAGCACTAATAGCTGTTTGTTGACAATAAAATGGTGGAGGTATAGAATGAACACTCAATCATGAGGATCCGGGTTCAAATCCGCACGGATGACATGCCATGTACTACCAATGAGTTGATCTAACTTATGAACGTAATACCGAATGCTTACAAACGGTAAAAAAATTTCGCGAGTAAACCTGCATACGATGAAGAAGAAATTATGATACGTTTGTGAAGTCTACCAATCGGCATCAGGCATGCGTGGTAGACTAACGCCCATACACCCTTCTTGAGGCTAGGCCTGTGCCCTGCAGTGGGACGTACAGGTCGGTTAAACTGGTCTTGCGGATTTCCTATCCATGATCGATAGGTATACAAAAATATTTGTGAAGTCAAGACAACAGTACCCACGTAACTGTTTTCATACCTAAAGGACGAAAAAGAGAATTAAACCACAAGGAAACCACTATAAAATACATAAAAGTATCTATAGAGAAGCAGCTGTCACCAACAGAAACCGTTCGAACCGCCTGGAGACATGCAGATCGATTTAAAATGCAGCGAGACCCGCACCTACGTGAACTGGGTCCTGTGGCATAATACACTCAATACTTCCTTTTGTCGTTGACTATACAAATGTGGTGCCTAAGATGTAATGCAGAAAATCGTACGGGATTCCATGGTAATTTTTGGTCAAAAAAAGCCTTAATTTAATATTTGTGCGCAAATGTTCCTTAGGACCAAAGGACCTATGTATACCACGCCGGCACCCGAGGAGTCAGGAATTCTAATGATATACTGCTGTGGACATAAGGAACATTTTCCCACAAAAAATCAAGTCTTTTTGGACGTTGTCATTATAGCTTCAAATAAAACTCCCGCACTAAAAGTAAACTTAGGTACTTTGGAATCAGTACTGTGCCTCAGCCTACAGGTGAAATTAATATACATTTTTGAACACTAATCTCCGTACAAATTTTCATTAAGCCTACGTTACGTAATCTATGTTATACCGACCGACGCCAACTCAGGGATGAAGCTAGGGAGGCGTTTGCAATATACTGATTACACTAAACGGAAATTGTGTATGTTGCGTTCAGTAGGATACTACAAGATATCTAGCTTGACGGCCCGACATCACAGTCTGTAGTGAACCTGCCTGCTGTGCCGGGGGTCGCGGGTTCGAATCCCGTAAGGGACAAATATTGGTATGACGAATATGAATATTTGTACCCGAGTCATGGATGTTCTATATATGTATTCTATATCGTTGTCTAGTTATCATAATACAAGTCCAGGCAGATTCTGGAACTTTAAACGTGACTAGATAATTTGTGTGACACTGTCCAAGATAAAAAAAAAGCTTTAGTCTAATAAAACATTATTGAAATTTGTATGAAATAGGCTTAATAGTAACCACTAAAGTACCTACCAAGTAACCTAACCAGCCTAGAGAGTTAGTATATGTCTGAACAATGATCCTAGCTAATACTAAAAATGGAGAAAGAATGTTTGTTTCCTCGGCATTTCGCAACGGAGCAATGAAAGGGCGTGATTTTTTGCACGAAGGTAGTGGAGAGACAGCATAAGCTCTTTATAGGGTCCTTTTTAATATGATGACGGTTTTAAAAGGAGATGATCAGACCATGAAACTGAACAACTTTCACTATGGGACCAAAGTCGAAATCGAAATAATCAGCTGTTCAATACAAAACTGCAATTCAACTCGACCCAAATGTATGGAACATCAGTTTTTTTTCGCTATTCGCAGTTTGATGGTCTGATCATTATCTAAGAAAACCGTCAGCATATTTAGTTGGACCCTGTATATCCAAAATGCAATCTGAGATTCGAGTAAAAATAATATGGTTCAGCCCAATAGATCAATAAATGGTCGCAGTGGCAAAATACTACGGCTCGCAAAAGCTCTCATCCAATAATGCGTAATAATAAGTTCAAATTCTGTAGACATCGTTTCGAGAGTGAGATTCAGTTGTGTGAGCGTGTAAATTCTCTGAAAGTGCTAGGTTTGGTCCTTCTCTTTTGTATGTATTGTCATATATGTAGGTTTCTTTTTAAATATTTACTGGCCGTTGCCGGTGGACCTGACATTTTTCACAAAATTTACAACCTTTCCCTTCCTTAGGGGTAGAATTTTGAGAAGTACAAAACAGAAATCACTCCTAAAATATCTAGTTTATCGACTGTGCTCGAGACTCTGGCCGATTCTGGTACCTTATGTAATATTAGGATCGATTTGTTTATGAAAGCCGTAAAGCCGTAAACAAAATCCGTTCATGATATTTATTTCTATAAGGTGCAAAATAAATCAAATTAAAGATTGAAAAATTTATGTCTCAGGCGGGACTTGAACCCGGGGTTGCCCGGTTTGGACGATTGCGGGTTCGAGTCCCGCCTGAGACATTTTTATTAAATCTTTAATTTGATTTAAAATAGCACAACATGACTGTAACATGTATAATATACAGGGTGTTTCATAAGTAACAATACATTTTTGAAATTCATAAGGGGGTTGTTTAGACCGTCAAACTGAACAACTTTCTCTATGGGACCAACATCGAAATCGCGAAAAAAATAATTTTAATTCCCATACATATTTTAGCTCTAGTCGATTTGTAGAGTATAGAACATAATTTTTTTTTCGCGATTTCGATATTGGTCCCATAGTGAAAGTTGTTCAGTTTGATGGTCTACACCACCCCCTTAAATGTTTATTTGTAGTTTTGTAACACCTTGTATAATCAGTAATCACTAATCACTAATATTTGAAATAGGTACAAAATAATTCGTACACCTTTATTTGTGATACATGTAGATTTGTTTATTCCGAACATTGAATTAGGACACTATCGATGGTTCCGGACCAAAATTAGCAAAACAGAAACAGAACACTAATGAAATCACATCTTTGTCTGTCCGTCTATCATACACGTTTTTCTCAGAGACCGTATTTTTCCTTTAGCTCCTCTTAAGATATTTGGTAAATTGATGCGCAGGATAACGTTGTCACCTGCGTGATCTGACGGTTTTTAAGGGAAAGATCAGACCATCAAACTGAAATGGAAATTATCAAAATGGGTCCGAGTGTCACTTACGTTTAATAGGTTTGAAGCATCTATATTTAATATACTATGTTTGACTTGATTAATTAGTTTACTGTATAGTATCAATTATTTAATTAAATAGATTGCATGTGTATACATAACGTTAGCTTAAGAATTTATATTGTAATAGTTATGAAGTTGTGTTATGTTGTAGAGTTTCTGGCCGCATCCTATCTACAGCGACAACACGTACCGACTCGGTGGTAGCATGTAGCATCATAAAAGATTTGACGTTTAATTAGTGGGCTTCAAACTCCTATATTGAATAAACTATTTTGAGTTTGAGAGTTTGAACCACTTTTACTAAGGAGTACATCGAAAACGCGAAAATAAAATCATAGCATAGCATAGCATATGCTCACGACTATATTCCCCGAGGGGGTAGTCAGAGATATTCTGAAATCTCAGAACATCCACTTTTCACCAGTAGTACCGAAACTCTGTCCAGTGTGACGGGGGGTGAGCCCGTCGCCACGTAAAATCATGTGTTCTATAAAAACTGCAAACCTGCGACCTAAATGTTTGGGACAGCAGTTTTATTTTTGGTGCTTTCGATGTTGGTCAGACAGAAAGTTATTCAGTCTAATGGTTTAATCATCCCCTTAAAACACTGTCAACATATTAAGAAAGACCATATGTTTGCGTCAATACATTTAGGCTGCGTTTCCACCAGAGATATGCGAGGTAGCGAGGCGGTGAGCGAGGAAACAATCCACCGATAGCGCGCGCGATCACGTCATTGGGAAATTGAAGCACTCTCATTGGCCGATTTTTACCTAGCTCTCTGCTTCTCTACCAAGGTAGAGGTGTGCAAGCACATGCACATCTCTGGTAGAAACGCAGCCTTATGGACAACTACCTTTTGCACGCGACTTCCTCATCGTGACATTATAATATCGAAAAATCTTTTCTTAGTGCACCCCCTACATCCTCCGTAGAATATACAGGGTCCTTCTTAATATGCTGACACTTTCTTAAGGGGATGACCAAACCATCATACTGAACAACTTTCTCTATAGGACAAAAATGGAAATCGCGAAAAAAAACAACTGTCCCATTTCGAGTAGGTTTGCAGTTATGTATTGAAGAGCTGATTTTTTTTTGCGATTTCTATGTTGCTGCCATAGAGAAAGTTGTTCAGTATGATGGTCTGATCATCCCCTTAAAAAAGTGTCAGCATATTAAGAAGGACCCTATAATAATATAAGGTCTAACAAAATTAGCTGAAACTATTTTAAGGGGATGATCAGACCATCAAACTGAACAACTTTCTCTATAAAACCAATATCGAAATCGAGAATAAAATATCTGCTGTCCCTTAAATTTGAGTCTAGTTATGTTTGCATTTTCGTATGGGAAAGCGGATATTTTTTCGCGATTTCGATATTGGTCCCATAGAGAAAGTTGTTTAGTTGGATGGTCTGATCATCCCCTTAAAATAGTTTCAACTAATTTTGTTAGACCTTATATAATAAAAATAATATTGATTTTTTTATATTCCAAATTTCATATTTTTATCTTCAGCGGTTTAGGCTGTACGTTGTCTGTCAGTCAGGAACGGAACTGTTTTATAAGTATAGATGGACACAGAGTTACAGTTGACAATGTCCAAGATATTGATTAGTTAACGAATTTAAAGTGGATACGGAATGAGAATCTCAAATAAGAGACTTGTCCCAGGCCCCAGAACATCGGATTAATTTAACAACTTAGACAGTAGAGCGACGAAGTATTCATTTGTCTTCCATAATCCGGGGCACCTTCGTTATTGTTATGCGTAAGCCGACTTACTTGGTTCAATGTTGTCGGCCATACTAATTACTAAAGGCTAAAATGAATGAACTACAAAATTTAGAAGCTGGAAAATAATTACTGGACTTGAGGCGTTCGAGTTAACATTATGATGGTGTAA
Organism: Agonopterix heracliana; assembly: GCA_963693445.1. Lineage (NCBI taxonomy): Eukaryota > Metazoa > Arthropoda > Insecta > Lepidoptera > Depressariidae > Agonopterix > Agonopterix heracliana. The sequence continues at coordinate 4,146,847 of OY856308.1, forward strand.
ACTGGTAATAAGGGTTAAACATTATACAGAGTGTAAAATTAAATGCGTTACATAATGGCTGCTCGACCCAAATGTGTGAAACAAACAAAAAATCCCATATTTCAGTGTTGGTTACATGGGTGGTTGGATATTTTTAAGTGCATTAAGAGGATATAACCGTTGGCGCGTTCCATACAAACGAAATTTAACTATACTTTGGTTATTAACCAATTAAAATCAATGACATTTTCTGGATTAATCTCTCAAGTAGAATGTATCGGACCTAAAAGTGTTGCATAAAAATAGATTTTAGGCTTTTGTAGAAAGTTGGAATTGCACTTTTTTATTTAATGTTTTGTTTATTGAGATATCTTAAATACTGTGTTAAGGGCGCCACTGAACGGTAAAAGGACTTTTAATACGATTAAGATAAACACATAAAAGTATCTTAATAAAAACAACGGTGTCGTAAGGTTGTAATAACCCACATTATCCATACGTGAGATAAATAAAAGCCACAATAGCGAGTATGACATCATTAACGTATTTCCTCACAGAGATTGCAACGGCTTTTATCTCTATAACACTATAGAATAAATTAGGTATGCTATAATGAGTATTGTCCAGGGACCTTGGTTGAGATTAGTCACTGGTGATAAAACCTATTGACAGCTCATAGGCCCACAGTAGTTGCTACTTCATCGCTTCGATGCTGTGAGAAATCAACGAATAAACGACAAACCCAATGGTTCTTCTGATTTTCACAACCACCAATGAAGAATACCGACCGGAAGAGCTATTTTTGAATCTCACTTTCAAAATTTTGTGCACAATCACCAATCACCATAGTAATTTTGACATTCTCTACTGCTTATTAGAACGTGACGTTCAAAAATACCAATCGAGCGGTGCGCTACTACTTAAAACCCTTTATAATTGCACACGTTCGAATTCGTATACAAAAAACTGGAATGTGTGCAAGAAATCAAATAGTGAAATAAAAAAAAAAGTAAGTACTTACTAAAGTCTGCAATCTTTTCTAACTTAAGTCACTGTGGACTAATTAGGTATCTAAAGTTGAATTATACCAATAAATAGTCGATCTATCGATACGACGGATAGTTAGTAAGACCATAGATTAACTAGTAGTTTCTATACGTATAAAATATCCAAACATTTAAGACATTGTAAGGTTTTGAAAACTAGTACACAGAGCGCAATATCCGTGGTAAACTCCCACAGTCAAAGGTAAATACGAATAGTGAGAAAACGCAGTATGCAAAGAAGTTTAAATACGGGTGGCAAATGGTTCAGCAAACCGCATTGGAGTATGTTGAACTAAATTCCCCCCTCTTTGGGGTGGTTTATGTAAAGTGGAACGATAATAGTGTGTAATGCTATATGTTTAGGATTCAATGCTTACCAATGTTAAGCCTTAGCCTTAAATGAACATAAACAGGGGTATAAAACTCAAGAGATGGGTGGGAAGCGTACAGAGCTTGTCCATGCCTCCTCTCGTGTAGGTACAGATATAAGCACCTAGACTTTGGCGCAACGTAAGCGATGCGCTTGCTTGATTTTTTCCACTCGCGATGAAGTAATAACAACGCTGAGTCATGCTTAAGATACATTTTTGCGAGTACCGTCTGGCAGTAGGTATCTAAAGTGTAAGAATTTATCATTTTCTAAGGAAGTGATGTAGCTGTTACCAAAAACCATTTAAAAATTAAATGGCCCAGCCGCGCAAGTACCTATGTTCATTTATATTTTAAATCGTTAAATGTATACCCAAAAAAGTATGAAGAAAACGTTATAAATTAAGAGTAGCAAATTCAATTCAATTTCCGTTCATTGTGAGCAAAAACTGTTCCAGCTAGCAAAATAGAGTCACAAATGTAGCGTGTTATTTTTATGAGGATATTCTGGTGGAACAACGTTGCTCAATAGCCAAATGTCAACGTTATCTCACGACATGTCCTTCATCGTGGATAGTTCCGCTATATTTTCCTTTACGTTACGTCTTGACATGATCTGCAGAAAAATTGTGTGTCGAATCACACATAGGGTGAAAATAAATAATAATAAATAAATAATAAATATCTTGGACAGTGTCACACAAATTATCTAGTCACATTTAAAGTTCCAGAATCTAGCCTGGACTTGTATTATGATAACTAGACAACGATATAGAATACATATATAGATACAAACATCCATGACTCGGGTACAAATATTCATATTCGTCATACAAATATTTGTACCTTACGGGATTCGAACCCGCGACCCCCGGCACAGCAGGCAGGTTCACTACAGACTGTGCTGTCGGGCCGTCAAAATGTGTGGTATCAATGATTTGACATCACACATTTCCCCCCTTCGTTTAAGATGTTTTAAGATTTATATTATCTTTAATAACTTGAATATTAATTCCTTATTATTTTAAATTAAATTTAGGTTTTTTTTTTTTCGTTTTAAAAAATTGCAATTTATTGTATAGGTATTCAAAAACTCACTAGGCCTTAGTATGGAATTTAAGATGGACTTATTGACCCCCGCTTGCCTTAGCACCTCCTAGAGTTCTATACCGACGGTTTTTTTTTATCGTCCGACAAAAATCACAGTTGGGCCACAGATTACTAGTTACTTACAGTCGTTGCCGTCTGGCGCAAGTGGCAGAAATCAACCGAGCGCATCGCTTACGATACGAAAATGTGTAGGTGTTTATCTCCGTACCTACGGCCGAATGATGGAGGCCTGGTTAGGTCTCAGTATGGGATTTAAGACGGACTCTTTGTCCACCGTCTGCGTTACCTCCTCTAAAGTTCTATACACACGGTTTTTCTTTTGTCCGCCAGACAGAATGTATGGAATTTAACACTGACTTTTTGACTGCCGTCTGCGTTACCTCCTAGAGTTCCATACTGTCTATTTTTGGGGAAAATGTGTCCGGCAGATTCAATATCTGTAGTCTGCTCAACGCCTAAGGTTCCCCAACAGCACAAATGTCTACAATATATGTAATAAATATCTAGTAGACATTCTGTGTTGTGTGGGTTGGACCCGACATGGACGCATAGATAAGCATTTTCCCGTTTTTCTATTTTTATCTAGGTATTTCTTGGTCTCGATAACGTGTCGAGGAAAATATCAGTATTTTTGTTTACGTTTTAAGACAATAGTCATAGTTTGGCTATCCCATTATATGTAGATGTACCTACTAGCTTTTACCCGGGACTTCGTTAGGCGTGAAATTAGAATTTAGCAAAATCCTTTCTTCGTAGAATAATATATTCCAAATGTCATGTTTCTATCTTTAGCGATTAAGGCTTTGCGTTGTTTCCGTTTCGTTCATTCCGTCAGTCAGTCAGTCCCGAAACTGATTTATAAGTATAGATACACTAATATTTAGCGCTTAGGGCTGTACGTTGTCTATCAGTCAGTCAGTGATGGAATTGTTTATAGATTTATATTTCGAAGAGGCCTTTCTTAGGATATTTATTTACACTTTTGCCGTACTAAACAACACTAGAATATTTTTCTTCCATCCATATTTAAAAGGAAACGAAACAATTCCATCAACCACCCTTATTCCCAATGCTTTAAAGTACAAAATCGTCCAGCAGCAACATGAATAATTAGCAGAAGACAGCAGCAATTAGTGACTTGCGCTTTTGACGTGACCTAAGAGAATATTAGGTATTAGGTAATTAGGTGTAAGTAATAATACAGTAGAAAAGATTAATCTTGCAATTTGGTGAGTTGTTTGCAAATATTTGATAATTAATTTTAAACAAAAGAATGGCATGAACGAATAAAAGTTATAGCATGTGGGATCCCACTGCAGGGCAAAAACCTGCTCTTACGAATAAGGATGAGAGGGAGTGGGCCATTCGCGGGCCCAGTGCGTATTAGTGGAGGCAAGTTATTGGTCAATTTGCTGCTAGAGGATTTTCAAGACGCCTTAATAGGCCTCTGTTGGCTTAATAAATAGTTACTAAGTCGTCTGACGAAACTATCCGGGACCAACTGCTTAACGTGCCTTCCGAGACGCTCGAGATGAATCACCACTAAAACGGTCACCCATCTAAAGACTGACGCTTACGTTGCTTAACCTCGGTGATCGTTGGCGTTTCCAATACGTCAACAAGCGTGTCTAATAACAAATTAAAAAATTGTCGAAAATAAAAATCCCTTATGTAAGTACGAAATTAACTTGATTTACGAAATCCTTAAATAGAACAAACAATAACAAAGCAACAAACTAATTTGAGATATTCGAATGCTCCTGCCTATTTCCTTTAGGTAATACAACTGCGAACAATGTAAACGGATTTGTGTTCCGAACTACTCAGATTCACGACCGTATGTCGGGGAGTTTAGAAACTTTACACAACTGCAATAACCGCAATAATTTTGTATGTTATAGTAGGTAAAATAAACATAAACATAATTTTATGTAGCAAAAAAACATTGTTAAGGGGCCATAGTCCCGACGAATATTTTCTATGAGAAACGCGATTGCCGAGCGCTCCGAAAAGTGTGTGCGTGAGCCGTATTTTCGATTAAAAACAACTAACCAAAGTACTTTTTCTAGATTTTTTTTAATGATTGCACCAGTTAAACTAATGGTGAATATGTGAGTATAAATACCAACAATCGGAAACTATTGTTTAAAAATGCATGAAAATACGTCATCTTTGTGACGATTTTCTATCGAGTGAAGTAATTCCAATCGTGTATTCAGTTGATGATTTCACTAGATGAACTATCCAAAAATACTGAGGTATGACTTTAGTTTCGGTAAATGGTAAAAATCTAGTCGTAAAATGAAAAATAAAATATGCCTCCGAGGTATTTCCACCTACTATTACGTCTTAAAGGTTCGAGTTAGAACCCTGACTCCCCTTTTTTTTAATAAAGTTCAGGAATCAGTGTGAAGCATAGCGAGCATGTAGAATACTGAAAACAATGTCTATTAAGGCGTATCAGCCGTGGACCACTCTCCTCTCACTCACACTCCATACTAATCGATGAGAAAGAGCGCGTGGCTCCGGTCAGAATTTTACTGTTTTCTTTGAAAAATTAGATGATTTTTTATTAATTTCGAAAAAGTAAAAAAACCACATCATTCTAAATTGTATTGTGAACAATATAGTAAATTTTCATTTTGTTCCGATTAAAAATGTAAGAGTAAAATGGTTACAACTGGAAAAAAAGGGGTGACTTTAGAGTCCCTTTTCTTCGGTTTTATTCATTAAAATCGATTTCTAGAAAAACCACATCACTTCTCATATCCTGTAGATGGTTCAGTTTAAATTTCAGCTCAAAAAGTGCCATAGTTAATGAATAAAATGGTTACAAAATTACCCAAAACCGGCAGGTAGCCCCTTAATATGACCCTATGACGAAATGGTCCTCCTTGGTGGCTGCTTCCGTGGTTAAGAGCATTGGACTCTTGACACGGAGGTCGTGGGTTCGTTGCCCACGGGGGACACCTCGTGCGTGATATGTCACTTTGTGCGTTTTTCCCTAGGTTTTTTCCAGTTGATTAGGAAATTGCAGGCTGAATCACCAGATTGTCTGAAAATAAAGATGTTCGCTTGCTTCGGATAGCACGTTAAGCCATTGGTCCCGGCTACTGTCTCTGGTGGTAGTAACCACGTCAGAGGCCGTAAGGCTGAAAAAAACTCTGACAACAGGGCTTGCTGCCCACACGATTAAGAAGAATATGACTAACCTGAATCTGGAACATGGATATGGTGTCGTCGAGCATCTGCACGCGGACGGCGAGCATCTTGCCCCCCTTCTTGGGGGTGGTGGGCGGCGTGCGGCTCCCCCCGCCCGCGCCGTCCACCCCCGCCGGCGTACTCGCCGAGTGGTGCATCCGACCTGCACAACACAACACCAGTGCAATGTTCGTAGTTTATGTTTCATTGAAATCGTTTTTTGGATAACATTTTTTTTGTAAGAATTGCAGCTTTGTTTGCATTTTTGATGTGTTTTTTAACTATACAGCCTATACAGGTAAGCATATGCTCACGACTATATTCCCCGAGGGGGCAGTCAGAGATATTCTGAAACCTCAGAAAATCCACGTTTCACCAGTAGTACCGAGACTCTGTCCAGTGTGACGGGGGGTGAGCCCGTCGCCACAGGTAAGGAAAAGTATAATTAACCTTTAAACCTGCCAGCACAATAAAAATCATGTCTACTCGACTCAAACGTATGGAACAGTAATTTTTTTCCATATATGGTAGTAATACTTTTCTTTACATCTATTGATATTGATAGGTATGTGCGGCCGTAATATGGCAGCTTGATAAAGCGCTATCGATCCTTAGCACTTTCTTGCGCGCGAACGAACAATATAAAAGGCGTGATATAACCTCATGCTACGGCCGGTGATGTGGAAATCATTTTTAAACCAAACGTTATGAATGGTGTCTAACTGTCTACACATCCAAGTCGCCGACCTGCCGACATTATTTCCTTAGTCGTCCAGCATCATCTCCTCATACACCCTTTCACATTATAGCCCAGTCATTTTACGCAGTTTTTTTAGAAGGGGTAGGGAGTAATTAAGAATGGTACTTTTAAACTGTAACCGGTACCATTTAGTGACAAAAAGACTATCTGAAAACTTATTTTAAAAAATTCACTACGCAACATAGAAATCCAAATTTTACCTCCCAGAAGGCTTTTAATTTAATAACATTAATACCGATGCACTCATTTTAATTAGACTCAACAATGTAAATGAGTTTTGAGCAATAAAAAAGTCATTTAATAATAAAAAATGAGTTATTCCTTAGAAAATACAAATGTATTTTTCAAAACTTTCCAAGTAGACGAAAATATTTGTTTAGGTGTTTTAAGTGTGTATAATGGTAAAGGTAAATGTGAAAAAAAAAATTTACCATCTGTTTTTTTTAGAACGAGATAAACACAAATTTTTAAATGTTGGGTTGTTGCTGACGCGATTTTTTTTTAATTTTTGCATTGCTCAAATTGGCTCTTAAATGATATACCGAAAAAAATATCAATTCTTAATTAGTCTCGGCTCAAACCGTAAAATGACTGGGCTATTAATATCTAACACAATTTAATAAACAAATAACTTTACCTCTAAACTTGAATAACTTATCCATTTTACATAAACAAATGCTAGTTTTGTTTTTATACAGTACTTTTTAAATAGAAAATATGTTAATGTTTAATTAAAACAGAAAAATGAAATTATTTTGTTTTATTTTCAAAGAAATATTGTGTGTTTGTGTACACAACACACTAAATGGAACACTAATTTTAAGAGGAAAATAATATTGGGTACATAGATATTTAATCAAAATGTATAATGAATTAATGAATGATGCAAGAAACAGGGACAAAAACAGGCATTAGTGATGTGCTGAGTTGACCTTTTTTGTATTTAAATTGTTTAGTACTTGTTAAAATTATTTGAATCTGAATTTTGAGTCATGTAATCGAATCCAGTGCAGTTTTGGAAATTTTATATATTCCATTACTGAATTTTAGTACTTATTAGACTTATTACGATGGATATGTTCTATTTCTCATAATAAAATATTTCGGTTTTCCGATAATGTTTAGTAAATTGGAAATTTTACTGTTAGTTTCAGATCTCGAATAGTATTTGAGTACTGTGCATCCGAATACTTTATTTAGCAGACTCGAGTATGCGAGTACCCTAAGGTATTTTCTCAGTGCTCTATACTCCATTCCAAATAGCAACGAAAATTTAAGGCCATTTTGAATTACAGAAACAGAGATTTGAAACACTTCCTCTCACTTATTCTTAGAACAGCTTTAGTAACGTCCAAGATACGTTGGATAGTACATCTTTCTCATAAATAAATCATATTTGCTAATCAGAATTGGCCAGAAAGCTATACAGGAATCGAAATATATTTTCGTCCTTATCTTGAATGTAGTATAGTACTACCTGATTTGGCACATCACTAACCATAATGACGCGATGCAATATTGACACACAAATGAAATCATCACATCAGATGTTTATTGTTCATAAGAGGAAACAAAATAATGGTTTGAATGGTTTATTTTCAAATTATGTTGTCACCACCAAAGTGCATCATGGTTGTTATTTACAAAGTTAATCCATATCCTTTAGGGCTAGCATGCCGACACAAGCAAAGCGACAAAACGAGAAAACAAAGACAGAGGAATGTCTCGATTTTTGATGTTTTCTCGGGGCTGGCATACTATACTCCTTTCCAAATAACAACGAAAATTTAATGCCATTTTGAATAACAGAAACATAGATTTGCAACACTTCCTCTCACTTATTTTTAGAACAGCTTTAGTAAAGTCCAAGATACGTTGGATAGTATATCTTTCTCATAAATAAATCATATTAATGCTAATCAGAATTAGCCAGAAAGCTATACAGGAATCGGAATATCTTTTCGTCCTTATTTGGAATGCAGTATAGGCTCCTATAATAGAAAACCAACTCTATTCCTTTCTAATAGAAGTCTAAAATTGTGAAAGACTTATTATCTCAACTAGGTAAAATAGAGATGATTTATTTGTTTCTGTCTTATTAAAATTGTTTTGTAGCAAATTCCTATTAGGTATGTATTCTATTATCAATATTGTATAAAATTGCCACACCCAAACTGGGTAAAATTACGTTGAGACTGTATAGCAATGACATCTACCTATTGTAAACATGTAATTTATCGTAATAAATATAAATGAAATGAAATGTTCAAGATAATCTTCAAAGGATATGTTACAAGAGAATATTTTTTTATGTCACATTGTTAGAAAGATAAAGTAAGGTCAGAGAAAGTCAGTTATCTTATGAGTATGATGATAAAACCAAAAAGTGTGTTCCACTTAAAATGAGAAGTCTTTAAAAAAAATATAGTGAACTTTAAGTTAGTTTTATTTAAATTCTGTTTTATATGCATGCATAATGTTCACAACTATATTCCCCGAGGGGGTAGTCAGAGACATTCTGAAAACTCAGAACATCCACATTTCACTAGTAGTACTGAAACTCTGTCCTGTGTTTTCAGTTTTATTTTGGTTCTAAGAATTCTAAGAAAACAAACCAGAATACCACCAAACTTACAACAAGGATGTAATTTGAAATGCATGCATGCATGCATATGCTCACGACTATATTCCCCGACAACATCCACGTTTCACCAGTAGTACCGAAACTCTGTCCAGTGTGACGGGGGGTGAGCCCGTCACCACTTATAATGGACAATGGGTACAATACATGCCTCGAATTTGAAATGCAAGTGTATTTAATGTCCATAAATTATCCAGCAAGTTCTAATTTAATTTAATTTATCTTTATTTGTTATCAAACAGCAAAATACTTAAGACGGTGTTGTTTGGCCTGGATATGAGTGCTTATGCAACACCCAGTCTCTGGCATTTCAATTCTTAGGAGGAAAAAAAAGAGATAAATAACAGAAATCAGTGAAAAAAATTATTTAGTGTTTGTGAGCTTCTCTTTTCACAAATTGTATTTAAAACACATTGTGTTACATTGGTAGCCAAAGCTTTTTGCTTTCCCATTAAGATTATAATCATCAAAATAATTACCTATCATGATAATTATTGTTAATTATCCTTTCAAACCCGTTTGAGACGTCAGAATCATGGTTTAGAATGTCTTGTAATACATGAATTCATCAAAGTTAATTATAACATTTGATCAGCTTGATCTGCTCCTTACCTGGGAATGTGTGATATCCTATAGTGGACAGGTGTCCAGTGGAGTTGCAGCTACCGGGTGGTAGATCCGTGTCCATCATATTGACGTTACATCACCCTGTGTCAACGTTAACTGTTGTACCGATGAGATTTGAGCCATCGCACTCAATACTTTGAGCATTTATCAGTGTTTTGTTTCCAATAGTTGTGACCTGCGATCAATATTTATTCATTTTATTATTATATTGAATCTATTTAAGTAGTATTTTAAACATTTGACTTCATATTCAATATTCAAAAGCTAGGTAAATTTTATCCTAAATTCTTGGAATTTACAACACTTTAAGCCCCACTTGCGCCAACATGGGTTAGCAATAAACTCTAGGTTAAGTTGGTAAGCCATGATTTTTTGTATAGGAAAACAACTGAAAGAGCTATTTTATCCGGAGTTAATTGCTAACCCGAGGTTGGCGCAAGTGGGGCTAAGAGTTCTTAGGTATTATTATATATAAAAAAATAAGCGGACCTAAAACTTAAAATATTACAAAATTAAAATACAACCAACATCATTTAAATTTGAATTTGTTTTATCAGAGTTGTTGTCAAGCTGGTATGATTTGTGACTGCGCTTGGAGTAATTTTTAGGCTTGGCTTGACACAGACTCAAATTAAACAAATTACTGTTCTTATAGATTATTCATTTATGTTGGTTGTATTTTTATTTTGTACTTACTTTTTTAGTATAATTTTTCACTGTACCTAATCTAATAACACAACACCTCAAACAACAGTTGTTAAAAAGAATAGAATAAAAGATCTTATAAATTGATTATTATTTGCTTTCCTAGTGGCAAATCTTATAAGCTTTAACATAAAACCAAGTTATCCACCCCTAATCTGACATTTACCATTATAGAACCAAAATATCACCACTGCACAAACTTTAGACACCCCATAACTTCTATAAGCACTAAATAAGCACTAATATCCAATTCCGCATCCCCGTTTCCAAGGAATCATTATTAGATTGTTCCAAAATCGAGTTATTGCACGGACGATGCAAAACCGGCGCGTCCTACTTCCACCCTCGGACATAAATAGTTAGCTTCGATGCATTAACCAGAAAATAGGTCAACGGAGGTGTGCCGGGTCGCCCCGGCAGACAACGGGCGCACTGGCTACACCCGCCGCGGCGCATCCCTATCCAATAAGAGACCCTACAAACTTAATTACACGACTAACTACGCTTCACAAATAGCTAAATAATTAACAACGGCCCCTAATATCCTGGCTAGATCTAATACGTTACTATAAACACATCGCATCTTACTTTCTAACTTTAGGGGATGAACGAGAGGACCGACGCAGAAGCCCCAACTCCCGAATTGTCAACCGACAGGATCAAAGTCATTGATCTAATTGCTCATGTAATGCTGCACCACTTTTGGACACTTTTTAGCACTCAACAGACACTGTGGTGATTGCACAAGCTTGTTTTTCTTTAAATGTTCAGATTTCAGTCTATTTTATACCGAAATTACACAAAAAATTAATTTCTCACACCCAAGTAGCGCCCTATTCGGCCATATTTATTTAGTTATTTACCTAACCCGGTGTTGCCATACTTTAGTATTTTTTTCTACTAAATTAAAAACCGGTAATGGGTATTGCCAAGCCCATAGGCGAAGTATTTTTCGCTTACGCTGATAGACGTAACATCAGTGTAACCGCGTATGAGACAGCGATAGTCATAAAATCCTATACAATTTGTATGAAAATAGATGTCTGACTCCGGAGTCAGACAGCCGTCGTAGAACAAAAAAGTGGCTACGTCGATAAGGACAGCAATAAGTAGCTTTCTCCTTTTTTAACTATAGCGAATTTGCTATGTGCATCTCTTACTGAGTGATATGACAAGACACGTGCTTTCTTCTAGTTCCTTCTCTTTCTACGGCCAAGCCCCTTAAAAAAGCAATTGTTGTCATTTTCATTCCCACGAAAATACGACGATCACGTGCCTGACGAAGTTAACTATGAACAAAACATTTCGTGTAGACATTAAACACAGACAGAAGTCAAAAAATCATCTTAGAAAACCGGTAAAAGTCAGTTTAGGAGAGTTAGTATTGGTAGCGTCTCTAGTAGTCTTGAAAAAGTCTATGCTCTATGCTCTTTTGAGTCTTTTGCAGTGTTCCCAGACGTGCGATAATTATCCTAGATCCACGATATTTTTGAGTGTCATGCGATAGAAAATAAAAATCTGGTATCGCACGATAATTCGTAAAATTTCCATGATAATCCACGATAATCCACGATAATTTTTAAATTTAATGGAATCAGTGTACCCAATCACTATTTTCAACTATATTTTCCATTAAATTCCAACGATACATCATACTCACGTTTAGCATTGTGGGTACAGTGTTCAAATATTACTAAAATTTTAGTTCTTATGAGGAAAGTTGAGATAGAAATAAGTATTTACTTACTCATTGTGTCGTTTCAATCAAAAGTTTGTAACATTAAATACTAGCACGTAATGTAGGTAAGAATGATTGAATTTCGTACACCGTGTGGTTCTCTCTCCCTTTTAGGCCGAGATTCAGAGACGATTTGTAAGTCATAGTTCGAACTCCCGTATGTCAAAATCCATACATTTCTACCCTACTTAGCTCGAGCTAAGCCAAAAAAAATCGTCTCTGAATCTCGGCCTTAGGCCGAGATTCAGAGACGATTTGTAAGTCATAGTTCGAACTCCCGTATGTCAAAATCCATACATTTCGACCCTACTTAGCTCGAGCTAAGACGGAAAAAATCGTCTCTGAATCTCGGCCTTAGACTCATAAGAGACATCCCAAATTCCCAAAACTATCGTAAGTTTTGGGAATTTGAGATGCGATAAAAACACGATAATTTTGAGGCCAATCTGGGATAATTCTTAATCATGGATCTGGTAACACTGGTCTTTTGACAGCAAGTGTCAATGTCAAAATTGTCAAAGTTGTGTTGTGTTGTGTGTGGAATCTACAGTTTTGTTGGTTTTGAGATGTTTTGATTACGTGCAAGACGATAATCAGATAATTTCTCGTTAGAATCAAAAGTTTATTATGAGGACAGCGGCATACAACTTTATTTGAGCTGTAATCATGGAGTCAACACCACTGCTGACGAGGCCTAAGAAGAAATCTATATGGTCAAGGTAGCAATAAAACTAATAACGATTTCTTTGTTATGTTATTATCATAGTTCATGATCTCAATGTTGTAATTACAGGCTGAAATTCTCAAGGATTGGCAAGAAGGCGCTGAGTTCTAGAGATATTTATTTGGGGCAGCTACCAGATGAGGAATACCCACCTAATTATGTTTGCAATCAAGTAAGTAATTTGTCCTTATTGACCTCATTTCGTATGCTCTGGACCATTATAAACAAGTCATTTAGATGTTAATGGCTTTAGAAAACAAAACTGTTATACTAATTAGTATATTACCTTGAGACAACATACTAATTAAAAAAAATCATTTTACTTTTTAACATCAAAAAGTCATAGATTAATTTGAAAGTATTGGTTATAGATAGGTAAGTCGCCTGGGATTTTAGGATGTCAACTTCATCATTACTGCTTATTCAGCATTACTGCTCATTAGCACCAGTCGGAGCCACATTGTGAAATAAATTGAAAAAGATGGTCAACCGTTACGATGATCGAACCATAACCACCCGAATACTGAGCCGGTTGTCTAGGCCAACAGTGATTGATATGATTGAAATCTCTCACTATTTCAGCGGTGAGGTGTAGCATTTCCGCACCAGTTCAGACAGGAACCCAAATTCAATATGTCACCAATAAATGTCGGAAGCTGTTGATAGAAAATCAGCGTTCCACTTTGTACTAAGATACCTTTTTAAACATGATAAAGGCACTTTTCCTTAATGCTGGACAATTAAAATAAGAAATAAAAGAGCCCTTGAAAGCCAAAAAACTATTTTCTTTTTATTTACACTGATTGTATTGAAGATTTAAAAAAGTCTTTATTTTAATTATTTATTTGGGAAAAAAACAGTGTGTATATAAGGTCTAACCAAATTAGGTGAAACTATTTTGATGGGATGATCAGACCATCAAACTGAACAACTTTCTCTATGGGACCAATATCGAAATCGCGAAAAAAAATCTGTGGTCCCATACATTTCGGTCGAGTAGGTTTGTATTGAACAGCTGTTTTTTTTTTCGCGATTTCGATATTGGTCCCTCAGAGAAAGTTGTTCAGTTTGATAGTCTGATCATCCCCTTAAAATAGTTTCAGCTAATTTTGTTAGACCTTATAGATAGGCTTACAGATTTACATAATTCTAGCGACTGTACTCCCAGTTATCAAAAACCAATTATGTTTTAAAACCATCAAACAAGAAGCTATAAATATTGTATTAAAGTTTCAAGATGAAATAATGTGTCAAGGATCACAAACAAGTCAATTAAGTAGATAGAAGTAAAGTCACAATGAACTGGGGAAATACACAATCATTGGTGACATATGATACAGAAATAGATGCATTCCAAAAACATACCTAGTAAAATAAACATAGATATATTATTATTATTAACTGAACTAGATACAAAATCAACGCTCCAAAAATGGCAGATTCAAAAGAGCTACTAAGTTTATAAGCATAAGCATATGCTCACGACTATATTCCCCGAGGGGGTAGTCAGAGATATTCTGAAACCTCAGAACATCCACGTTTCACCAGTAGTACCGACACTCTGTCCAGTGTGACAGGGGATGAGCCTGTAACTTAAATTGCTAAATGTGAGCAGAAAGTTGGGTTGTAGCAATGTTTCTGAACACCCAGAAAGGAATATGTTTTGGGATTAGGTATGTATGTATGTGTATAAATTTGCAGAAATACAACATAATAACATTCCTGCCGCTCGTCTTGTACGAGCAGTTCCGGTTCTTCCTGAACCTCTACTTCCTGGTGATGGCGGTCAGTCAGTTCATACCCAGCATACGTATTGGGTACTTGTACACATATTGGGGACCGTTGGGCTTTGTGCTCTCTGTTACGCTGTTCAGGGAGGCTGTGGATGATTTTAGACGATACAGGTGAGTGAAAAACTCAAACTCACCATTTTTATTTGATATAATATCACGTAGATAGCTTTCTGACGTCATATTATTATTTTGACTCTATCACTGCATCGCAAGGTGTTCTGTTGTAGAGAAGTTGCAGCAAGAAACAGATTTTGGTGAAAGTTTTTTGTTTGAAAGCTTATGATTTGATTTAAAATCAGTTTAAGTTCAGAAACACTCGATGATTATATGAATGACCAAAATGTCTGGTCTTGACAATGTTACACTATGTAATTCAATATTGTATTTGTACTTTGTATATTATGTTTTTTAAAAGATGTGTTGTAGAGTTTCTGGCCGCATCTTCTCTACAACGGAATACCTTGCGAAGCGGGGTAGAGTAAAAAATGACGTCAGAAAGCTATCCATGTGATATTAATTTGAATAAACATTTTGATATGATTTGAATCTGGTAAGTCTGTAATTTGTGCGGACAAAGTCGCAGGTCCCTCTTAATTTAAAAAAATGGTTTCTTTCCACAGACGTGACAAGGAAGTAAACCGTCAACGCTATGAGCGGATAGTACTCGATGTTACCGAGGATGGGTACCGTCCGTTCCAAACTGAACAGGTGCCGGCATCAGCTCTAAGAGTGGGGGACATTGTGATGCTTCATAAAGGACAGCGGGTACCTGCTGATATGATACTGTTGAGGACCAATGAGACCATGGGCACTGTGTTCATCAGGACCGATCAGTTGGATGGGGAGATTGATTGGAAATTGAGGTATTTTATTTGATTATTGTTTAGGGTATTTGGTATTGGTTGAGCGGGCTCATTTTCCGTAACGCGAGACCTTAGTTGCCTATTTTGCGTGAGGCGGGAATGGCCACTCCTGCCATCCCAGCTCCTCCAGGAAGCCCACCACCTTGTTCATTGTGGTGTTAAGTGTTTTACAATTATGTTATGATAGAAATGGCTCCTCATTATCCGTTGGCAGCACTGTTGGCACCACTAGCCGTGGTGGTCCAGTGGCGAGTAACCTTGCCTGCCGTGCAGGAGGCGATGATAGTTCGATCCCCATCCAAGCCGACTCGGAGTTTTTCGGAATTTATGTACGATTTATAACACCACTGGCTTTTCGGTGAAGGACAACATCGTGAGGAAACCTGCATGCTTCAATTTCGAGGCATGTATTGTACCCACTGTCCATTATTAGTGGCGACGGGCTCACCTCCCGTCGCACTGGACAGAGTTTCGGTACTACTGGTGGAACATGGATGTTCTGAGGTTTCAGAATAGCTCTGACTAACCCCCTCGGGGAATATAGTCGTGAGCATATGCATGCACCGCACTGTTATTAATTTTAGTCCAATCCATCCGCATTACACTAAATTGTCACTCTTCCAGAATACCTCTACCCTCAACTCAAAAGCTGCCAACGGACGCCCACCTCCTAGACATAAACGCGCAGATCTTCGTCGAGAAGCCGGAGAAGGACATCCACTCGTTCATAGGCACCTGCACGAGGCTGGACGAAGAGGAGATGGACTCCCTCGACATTGAGAACACGCTGTGGAGTGGCTGCGTCGTCGCTTCAGGGCAGGCTACTGGACTGGTCATATATACTGGTACGATATAAATTAGCGCATGCTTCGCTACATTTCTAAAAGATGATCCACCCATTTTCATATCTTTAGGAAATCAGACTCGAGGTCTGATTTTTATTGAAAATTTGCTTTCAAAGATGAGATATTACTAGATTTTTCACGAAACTTCAATACCCAGTTGCACTCTATTAGGGGTCGAATTTCGCAAAATCCTTTCGTCCCTCCACGCTTTCAAGAATATAATATTTGAAATTTTATGTTTCTATCTTTAGTGGTTTAGGCTATGCGTTGTATGTTAGTCAGTCAGTAAAGAGTAAGTCACGGAACAGTTTTATGCATGTATAATTTTAATTGTATAGATAAGAAGCGCTCCGCGCAGTGGAGCTTCGGTATTGGAAACGATCACCGAAGTTAAGCAACATCAGGTTCCGGTCAGTCTTTGGATGAGTGACCCTTAAGTGGTATTTCATCTCGAACGCTTCCGTGCTTCAGAAGGCACGTTAAGCAGTTGGTCTCGGATAATTCCGTCAGATGGCGTTGTAAATATTCGTTAAGCCTGGTCAGATGCCTATTAAGGCGGCTTAAACATTCTCTGACAGCAAGTCGACCACTAACTTGCCTCCACCAACACGCACTGGGCCCGCGTGGTGGAGTATGGCCCACTCACTCTCACCCTTATTTCTGAGAGGAGGCCTTTGCCCTGCAGTGGAATTCTATAGGCTATAACTTACTTTTTTTTTTAGATAAAGTACATTTTCAAACACTATAATTTCTTATTTATTTTAGTATTTTACCTAGCGGAGCGCATTTAACTGACCGCTCTGCTAGGTGAAAATCAAACTTTATTGCTAACAACTGCCAACTTTTTAGGACTTTGTATAATGTCGTCTGTGTTATGCTTTAAACTTTTTCTATAACCCCCCAGGCAGTGAAACCCGTAGCGTGATGAACAACGCTCTCCCGCGTTCCAAAGTGGGCCGGCTGGACCTGCAGGTGAACGACCTCACCAAGGTGCTGTTCGTCGCGACCCTGCTCATCTCCTTTATGATGATCGTGCTGAAGGGCTTCAACGGGCCCTGGTACGGGTTCCTGTTTAGATTCGTACTGCTGTTTTCGTATATCATTCCTATTAGGTGAGTTATCATTTTTATATTTTTTCATTACGATACTAAGGGACTGTTTCACCCATAAACATAATATGTTTCACCACTTCTTGGTAAGTTCTTGTTAGCTTAACTGACAGATCATTTGACATATCTCAAATAGAAAATGGGACGAAATTGGTTTAAAAAATCATTATTTGTAATTAATTAATTAAAAATGTACACTTTTAGAAGCTCACGACACGACTATAATATATAGTCCCTTGCATTGTAGTCAGAAACCTTGGTACAACTAACAACCATCTTCTGAAGCGTGCAGTTGTAGCAAGGCTCCTTTTAGGCATATCGAAGGAACCCACACACTCACCTACAGTCATATTTACTTATAATTATCACAATCATCATATTACTGAATATGTTTATCAAACAATAATTTCTTCCAGCCTTCGAGTAAACTTAGAAATGGGCAAAGCGTTCTACTCGTGGACGATACAGAGAGACCAACAAATAGAAGGCACGGTGGTCCGTTCGACCACGATACCCGAAGAGCTGGGCAGGATACAGTACCTACTGGCTGACAAAACCGGCACGCTCACCAAGAACGAGATGGTTTTCCAGAAGCTGCATTTAGGGAATGCACTTTTTGATATGAATAATTTTTATGAAGTAAGTCTACAAATATTTTATCAAAATTTTTGTATACTCTATCTTTGAATGTTGATGAATTTTTACAAACATTAGTCTGCTATAAAATTTTTTTTGCACTATGTTGCAGAAACAGAAACAATGTAACAGAAAACTCAAAACATCCACGTTTCACTAGTAGTACCGAAACTCTGTCCAGTGTGACGGGTAGTGAGCCCGTCCCCAATTATAACGGACAGTCGATACAATACACGCTTCGAAATTGAAGCATGCAGGTTTCCTTGCGATGTTTTACTTCACCGAAATACCAGTGTAGTTACAAATCGTATCTTTATTCTATGGCGTACGTTCACGCATCTTCATAAAAATTATTCACAACAGATTCTCATTATTTAAAATCCGATATTTTGCTATAATATGCGTAAGTCTAACACTCAGTTGCAGAAACGTTCATTAAAGTTAATCTTCCATTAATTCTCTTGCTAGCTTTTACTACGTCAACAAGACAATAAGTGACAGCAAAAGATTTAATGGAGGATTAACTCTAATGAGCGTTTCTGCAACTGAGCGCTAGTCTGTCATCTCCTGCCCTTTGGGAGGCGTGACGGGGAACGAAGGAAACCAGCGCTTCCTCGTCAATATGGAGAAATCTCTGAACACTGGCATGGGACAGACAACATGAAACATGTCTCGTCTAGCAGTTGTACTAAAAATGTTTTTCTCTTTCTTTCCAGGTAGAAGGCTTCCTAACGCAATACATAACAAACGACGCTACCTCGCTACCTACATCACCCACCGGCGACATGGCCGCACTTGCGCCGACGCCGCGACAAGTGTGGCAGTGTGTGCTAGCCCTCGCGTTGTGCCACAACGTCACTCCCGTGTACGACGAGCGACGCGACGAAGTGGACGAGTCTCAGTCCGGTAATTACTAACATTAAACTAGCCTACTTCGGTTAAGTTCCCAACTGTACCCTCTACTAATCATAGCGACATGTGGAAAAACAACTGCTCCCCGTATAAGTGGCCGAAAGCCACTGAGGTCTCACAAGGAGAAGTCCATACTCACTGTTGTTCTCTCCTCCAGACTCATCAAGGGACCAGAAGCAGGTGGGAAGACGTAGAGGTAGTCTGAGCTAGCACCCCATCGGTCCAAATGTCAGATCTTGTAAAAATTTACCAATACGCTAACGATTTACCCTGCGCCTTCTATCTGCGTGTTTTTATGTGGCACCATGCCAGTGCCGCATAAAATGGCACCATCTGCAATCTATTGATAATATCTCATAATTCATAATTCATAATCTTGTGCTGACAGACATGGGCAGTTCGGTGATGTCAGAAAGCTGTGGCGGCGCGGTCCCCCAACAACAGCTGTGCGAGTACCAGGCCTCCAGCCCGGACGAGGTGGCGCTTGTCAAGTGGACCGACATGGTTCGTAATATGCACCTTCTGTGTGAAGCTACAAGGTTGATTGTTGAATAAGTTCGGTAAATAACATGTAAATTATGGCTTCCCCAGATGGGCGTATCGCTGTACAGACGTGATCTTCACAATATATCGCTGAAACTGCGCGCGGCTAACGAAATAATGCAGTTCAGGATATTGCAGATATTCCCCTTCACCAGCGAGAGCAAGATGATGGGCATCATTGTACAGGTAACATTAACGTCACTCATTTATAACACATCGACCATATCATAGTTCAAGTTCAGTTAACTTTTAGCCTAAACATCCTTTTAACCCATAATGTAACAATCCCCGAAGTTAATCAAACGTCAGGTCCGGTCAGTCTTTGGATGGGTGACCGTTAAGTGGTGTTTCATCTCGAGCGTCTCCGTGCTTTGAAAGGCGCGTTAAGGTGTTAAGCCCGGATATTTCCCGTCAGATAGCTGTTTAACTATTCGTGCCAGATAAGAGCCAGAGATTCCAAGCCAGGTCAGAGGCCATTGTGACGGCTTGAAAATTCTCTGGAAACCTGCATGCTTCAATTTCGAGGCGTGTATTTGTACCCACTGTCCATTATAAGTGGCGACGGGCTCACCCCCCGTCACACTGGACAGAGGTACTACTGGTGAAACGTGGATGTTCTGAGGTTTCAGAATATCTCTGACTACCCCCTCGGGGAATATAGTCGTGAGCATATGCTTATGCTTATGAAAATTCTCTGGCAGCAAGTTGACCACTAACTTGCCTCCACCAATCCACACTGGGCCCGCGTGGTGGCGTATGGCCCACTCCCTCTCACTATAGGAGGCCTTTGCCCTACAGTGGAATCCTACAAGCTATAACTTACCTAAACTCACTTATAAAAGTATTGGGTATCACAATTTCTGTTAGCACTTTTTTATTTTAGCTTTTCTTGATTTAGAAATCTTAAATTGTTTGATGAGGACGCCACTGAGCGATAAAAGGACTCGGTCGCATCGGTTTAAAAATACCAGATTTTATTCCAGGATCAATAACATAAATAACATAACATAAATATTCTTTATTTGCACACCAAAAAAAATACAGCAAAAAAACCAGAATAAAGATGAACGTAAGGGTACAAATGGCGGTCTTATCACTAAAAGCGATTTCTTCCAGACAACCATGGGATGGAAGAACTCTTAATTAAAAAACTTGCTATGGCGGTGTAATAAATAAGATATAAAATATGTAGCTTAATATTATACAATACCTATATAAATAAATATATAAATACCTATATATATATATATATATATATATATATATATATATATATATATATATATGACGGCGCCTAGTGCCATCCCTCGACGGCACCTGGCGCCATCTCTCAAGTTAAAACAGAACAAGATCGCACACTAATGACGGTGCCTTGCTACAGCGCCGCCTGGTGTCGGTCTAGTGGAACGTCGGGTGTCGGTAAAGGTGGTTGACAGCCATGTCAAGAGGAGTTCAGTTGAAGATTTGAATAGAAATGGCTGCACCACCGCATAACTCGACGGATCGCTAGTTCTGTGTAATATCGGTAGTCTGTTAGCGATGAAGGCCCTCCTGCACCTATATATATATATATTATCTATACATATAGACAAATATAGTATAAATTAATAAATAATGAATATATTATATAAAAAGTAATGAATCATAAGGTATAATTAATAATAATGAGTCAGAAGGAGAGGTAGTGATCTCGAACTCGTTTTTAAAAAATGGACAGTGATGGAGCTTGTCTTAGGGATCAATAGGGATATTGTCTCGAAAACGGATGAACTTCTTGTAATGCCTTCTTATACTTTGGACACAGGACGAAAACACCGGCAACATCACCTACTACGTGAAAGGCGCTGACGTGGCGCTCTCGAAGCTGTTGAACTCGTCGTGGCTGAGCACGGAATGTAAGAAGCTCGCGGCGGAAGGGCTGAGGACCCTCGTGGTGGCCAAGCGGAACATGACGGAACAACAGTATGCTGAGTTCGAGGTCGGTTATTTAAGCTATTTATTAATTTTTCTCCCCTCCGGACGGAAAGCGTCAATTGTCGTCCCGCTGCGCTAAACGAAGTTGTCGCTTTCCATCTCCGTCGACGAGAAAAATAGTATACTAACCTCGGACAGTAAATAAGAAAGCCTCAGATCACATGTTCCACATGATTACATGCGATATGGGACCTTTCTTACTTTCCTGTCCTTGGTGTGTAATCTACTATTAACTCTTTATTGGAAACTTTTTTCTTTTTTAGTAAACTGTTTTTTTTTTTTCATACGGAAATAAAGATGAATACAGCATAGTAGACAAGTAAAGCCCGACCAGAAAAATAAAAAACCCCGCTTTGTTGCGGAAAATAATTGGAAAAAATTTTTGTACTTGGAACACTGGTCTAAAGGTCGATTGCAGCGCCCCCAAACCAGGTTAGACCTTATATTTCTGGTCAGGTTTTAACAAAAGGCGAGATTATCTTTGAAAAGATTTTTTTCCAGCTGACCCGTGACAGTTTTTTTTAAGTGAAGCAGAGGCGTGCACACTTCAGAAATATTAACAAACTAAAACATATTAACAATGTGAACATTTTGTCCCTGAGTAGTTAGTGGGATTTGGGAGAGCTCGATGTTTTACCAAATTTTTCTCATCGACTTAATTATTTGATACAGAGCGAATACAAAGAAGCCCGGCTAAGCGTGACGAACCGGAACGAGAAGACAGCTGCGGCCCTCAGCAAATTATACTGCGGCCTCGAACTGCTGGCGCTGACCGGCGTCGAGGACAGGCTGGCCGACGACGTGCCCAGGACACTCGCCATGCTGCGCTGTGCCGGCATCAAGGTATGTACTAGTTATACTGCGGCCTCGAACTGCTGGCGCTGACCGGCGTCGAGGACAGGCTGGCCGACGACGTGCCCAGGACACTCGCCATGCTGCGCTGTGCCGGCATCAAGGTATGTACTAGTTATACTGCGGCCTCGAACTGCTGGCGCTGACCGGCGTCGAGGACAGGCTGGCCGACGACGTGCCCAGGACACTCGCCATGCTGCGCTGTGCCGGCATCAAGGTATGTACTAGTTATACTGCGGCCTCGAACTGCTGGCGCTGACCGGCGTCGAGGACAGGCTGGCCGACGACGTGCCCAGGACACTCGCCATGCTGCGCTGTGCCGGCATCAAGGTACGTACTAATTATTCTGCGGCCTCGAACTGTTGGCGCTGACCGGCGTCGAGGACAGGCTGGCCGACGACGTGCCCAGGACACTCGCCATGCTGCGCTGTGCCGGCATCAAGGTATGTACTAATTATTCTGCGGCCTCGAACTGTTGGCGCTGACCGGCGTCGAGGACAGGCTGGTCGACGACGTGCCCAGGACACTCGCCATGCTGCGCTGTGCCGGCATCAAGGTACGTACTAATTATTCTGCGGCCTCGAACTGTTGGCGCTGACCGGCGTCGAGGACAGGCTGGCCGACGACGTGCCCAGGACACTCGCCATGCTGCGCTGTGCCGGCATCAAGGTATGTACTAATTATTCTGCGGCCTCGAACTGCTGGCGCTGACCGGCGTCGAGGACAGGCTGGCCGACGACGTGCCCAGGACACTCGCCATGCTGCGCTGTGCCGGCATCAAGGTATGTACTAATTATTCTGCGGCCTCGAACTGCTGGCGCTGACCGGCGTCGAGGACAGGCTGGCCGACGACGTGCCCAGGACACTCGCCATGCTGCGCTGTGCCGGCATCAAGGTATGTACTAATTATTCTGCGGCCTCGAACTGCTGGCGCTGACCGGCGTCGAGGACAGGCTGGCCGACGACGTGCCCAGGACACTTGCCATGCTGCGCTGTGCCGGCATCAAGGTACTGATGGTGGTAACTTTGAAACAGGCCGAGTGGTCTAGCAGCTTATATGTGCAATGGGGGGGGGGGGCAGAGGTTCGGTCCCTGGATAACTGGAAACTTACGTAACATCACTAGATAACTTTTAGGTAAAAGCATAGTAGGGAAACTGGAGTTTGAGCAGTGGTGTTCGAAATGCGGTTAATGTGGTTTTATTTTATTTTACGGGTTTCGGAAGGCACGTAAGATCTGAAATAATGCCGTTAGATGTCGGTTTTCTTTCTTTTTAAACTAGATCAATAGAATTACCTACTAAACGACGCAAAATTCAAGTGTGAAAGTAAATTTTCGAATACGCAACATTTATTTCAAAAATAGCACTTATCAACTACGCGACGAAATGTTTTGTTTCTTTGCAGATCTGGATGTTAACGGGCGACAAGTTGGAGACAGCGCTATGTATAGCCCGGTCACTGCAGCTTGGCGGCGGGTCCAGCTGGCACGTGGCCAGGGAGTGCGGCACCAGGAGGGACGCCTACGAGCTGCTGCAGACCCTGGCCAACGCGGACGAAGCCATGGACCTCATCATCGAGGGGGAGACCTTGGAGGTGAGTGCCTAGCTGTTAGGCGCATCGCTCATTACTAAGTCGAGGCGGAGACGTAATCTTGCCATGGAGTTGAGGCAGGCACCTATGCTTTCTTTCCCCCTCCACACACCCAACAAAGACGATGCGTCCGTAACATTCCGTTCAGTGATCGTTGGTACATTTAATAAAAAGGAATTCATAAAGAAGGTGCGTCTCTTCATTCTGTGAGCGATACGCCTTAGAAATAGGGCAAGAAAGGGAGGGACTCTTATTCCATCACGTTGGTTCATTGCGAGTTGTTAGTGGTCAAAATGCTGCGAGAGTATTAAAACATCTTGACAGACCTTTGCCTTTGCTTAACGATTGTTACACACATGTTACACATGCCAAATACAGGGCCTCTACCCGGATATTCGAACTTCGCAATTGCGTGAACGTTTTCTTTTCAAAGTCAACTCTAACACAATGAAGTTTGGACCGAAACGGTCGCGATATATCGAAAATCGAAAGTCCGGGTACAGGGCCAGAGTTACTCGATATCTTCGACCTTTGAAGATCGATTTGAAATAACTCCCAAACAAAACAATGATATTGAATACAAAAAAATCGTATCCAACAGATATGCCTACACTCATACGAGGAGGAGTTCGTGGACATCCTCCGACGATGTTCGGGCGTCGTAGTAGCTCGCTGTTCCCCGACACAGAAGGCTCGCGTAGCGCGCCTGCTACGAGCCAGGAAACACGTCGTAGCCGCCGTCGGGGACGGGGGCAACGACGTGGCCATGATACAGGAGGCGGACATGGGTGAGTGCAGCCCATTGGCACTTTAGTTAAGCAATTCTTCGGGTTATGTCGGCTACCTTGGTTCTCCAGCTAATATTTTCATTTCTGATTTGATCCCGCAGGGAAACTCATAGCATAGCCCTCTTCATTACCCTTTGGGTGACTTTCAGCCTTTTTACCACGTCTCAGTTCCGTATATCATCACTGGCATATCCATTAGTAATTTTTCTCTGCCCGACAATGTTGAGTTGCCGACTACGCCGTCTAATAACTTGGTATTACTGCAGGTGTGGGTATAGAGGGTGCGGAAGGTCGAGCGGCGTCGCTAGCCGGCGACGTGAGCGTGCGCGTGTTCTCGTCGCTGGCGCGGCTGCTGCTGGTGCACGGCCGCCGCGCCGCCATGCGCTCCGCCGCGCTCTGCCTGTTCATCGTGCACCGCGGCCTCATCGTGTCCACCATGCAGGTGAGTGTCTACTGTTCACTGTGTAGTATAGTGTAGTGTAGACACTAGAAAGTGTGACGTCATTAGTCACTAGCCGGTACATGACCGTAGGGTGTTCTCGTCACAACGACTGATTCTGCGATGCCTTCATTCAGCGGGTTCCCACCTCCTTCACCAGGACGTCGGTCCATCCCGCCTGTTGCAACAGTAGTTTAGCAATTCTTTGCGCTATGTCAGCTACTCTAGTTCTTCTGCGGATCTCTTCATTTCTCGATCTTGCAGGGAAACTCCGAGCTCAACCCTCTCCATTGCCGTTTGTCAATCAATCAATCAAATATATTTATTGCATAATTACAGGTTACAAAAGTCGTATGAAATAAATATATTAGGCATCTCTGCAACTTGCTGATGTCAGCATGCAATACATTAGAAAAAAATTTAGTATACAATCAAATAGAATCCATATCTACAATTACATTGATGTTCAATTAAATCAATAATACAAAATAATAATACTGTCAAATTAAATCAATACAATTACTTAAATTTATGTCAAATTAAATAAATACAATCAAATTAGGAAATTTCCAATTAAAACTAAAGTAATTTCTGAACGGCCAACTACTGGATTTTCATTCTACCTTCAAGTCATCCAATAAGTATTCCTCTATACTGTAGTAACATTTATCCAGCAAAATATTGTGCAGTATATTTCTAAATTGTCTATGGTTTAAGTCTTTTAAAGAGTCAGGTAATTTATTGAATAACTTAGGAGCTAATACGAAAGCAGTTTTCCTATAAAACATCATATTTGGCCGTAGTAGTGGGCATACATCAAATTTGTTTCTGGTACTCCTAGGGTGCCTAGTTACAGTTATCTTATAGCTGCTTCAAAAATATATATAGATGGCAGGGTCAATATTTTCAATTCCTTAAAATATGGGACACAGCTGTCTCTTTGGCTTGCACCAAACATTGCCCTGACACACTTTTTTTGAGTTCTAAATAGCGGCAGTATGTGAACTCCTGCAGCGTTACCCCAATGTAACATTCCATACCGCAGATTTGAGGCCACATATGCATGGTACACACAGAGTGCTGTTTTTTGTGAAGCGTTTCTCGTTAGCGTTTTTAGAACATAGACATATTTATTTAATTTTGCTCTTAAATTGTTAGTATGAGACTTCCAATCCAAGTGTGTGTCAAGTGTTATACCTAGGAACCGTATCTCATTGACTTGTTCTATTGTTTTTCCGTCGTATGCAACTGTAATATTCCTAGGTTGTGACTGTGGTAGATAAAATTGCATGTATTTCGTCTTTTCAAAGTTCGCTATAAGGTTGTTTGATTTTAACCATCCTACTACATCTTTTAGTGCTTCGTTAACATTCGATTCATATTCGTTAGGGTTTGCACATTTAATCATAATTGACGAGTCATCTGCAAATAAGACCATATTTTGATTAACACAGTCTGGGAGGTCATTAATATATAAAATGAATAAGAGGGGTCCTAAAATGCTCCCTTGTGGTACTCCGTGTTTTATTACTCTCCGGTTTGATTTGGCTATATTCTCTACGTTTTGTTCGTCAATAAATGCAATATGTGTTTCTTGTTGTCGGTTTTGCAGATATGACTTTATTAGTTTATGGGCTGGGCCTCTTAGACCGTATGTGTATATTTTATTGAGTAGTATGTCATGAGAAACAAAATCGAAAGCTTTAGTCATGTCCATGAATATTGTAGTGATTGCGTCTCTGCTGTTTATACTTTCTGTTATTGTCTTTAACAAGTCATGTATTGCAAGATTTGTAGACTTGTTTTTGCGAAAACCGTATTGCTCATTTTTTAAGATTTTAAATTTTTCTAGGAAGCTATTTATATTTTTGGGTGACTTTCAGCCTTTTTGATAGCAATATGCCCCGCCTATTACCTTGGTTCTTCTGCGGATCCCTTTATTTCAAAGGTCTCACAGGGAAACTCCTATCCTAGCCCTTTTTTATATGAAAATTTAATTGTGTCTATATAGTGGTCGGCGGTGGTAGGTAGAAATCTTCCGCCCACAGAAACGCATTATAATCTAAAATTATTGTCGACAGGCGGTGTTCTCCGTGGTGTTTTACTTCTCGTCTGTCTCACTCTATCCCGGCTTTCTGATGGTTGGATACGGAACGGTTTTCACTATGCTACCGGTGTTCTCATTGGTAAGTGCATAGGAACGAGTTATATTTAAGATTTGAGGAACTGATAACCATATTATAACTAACCAGTTATGGATGATCGTGCATCGTATATTGGCAAATTCGTTACCATTGTGTTGTAGTTTACGGATGAACACCTAATAATATACAAATATTTAAAACTAGTGTTTACCCGCGACTTCGTCTGCACAAATTATATACCAAATTTTAAGTCAGATCATAAGCTATCAAACAATCAAAGTTTCATTAAATTCGGTTCAGTAGTTTTTGCGTGATGCGCGAACACAGAAACAATTAACAAACACACAACAAATTTCTAAAAAAAATAGGTTGATTTCGAGTCAGCGATACCTAAAAACCATACCGTTATCTTTTTTTTTAATATCTTCAATGTACAGACACACTTAAGTTACAGTTTTATAATAGTTTAGATAATCAGCAAAGATCAACACTTGAATGTAACGTCAGGCCCATTTTCCGGACTTATCCCGTCCTATTTTGTTATAATTGATACATAGCTTAAATTAGAACATAATACTTGTCAATTGCAGGTGCTAGACAAGGATATCCCGAGCTCGACGGCGCTCAGGTATCCGCAGCTATACAAACAACTGACAAACGGACGGCAGCTTTCATATAAAACATTTTACATATGGACAGGCATTTCTATTTATCAAGGTATGTTGTGTAGCTTTATACTAATAGTTCTGTTAAAATGGAATGTAGTGAAGTATGAGTGGAACGGAATGCAGATCTTGTAAGAGAGGGATGGCAGATAAAATACCTTAGATGATTTACCACTAGATGAAGCCATAACGTGGCCGCACATGGAACAGCAATGGTTTGGCTTTTGCATACTAAAAGACCATTTGTTTATCAAAGTTCCCCAAGCTTGACATTTTGACAAATACAAAAACCGGCCACGGTGACCGAAAAGATAGAATTATGATAAAGTTTCATAACTAGCTATCTCGCTCTCTTATTTCATGGCTCTTTCATCGTAAGCGAAAAGTTATTAATCTACGAGCATATACCCCTATAGAGACGTAATACATGCGAATTTAAAAGAAAACAATTCTGTCAACTAGCTGCGGTGCGGGGGGGACGGAAATGCTCCGAAGTACTACGAAGTCTATTCGAAACAATGGCGGAAAACAAAGGCGTTGCGAAATATTTCAGTGAAAAGTCACTGACGAGTTGACAGAGTTGGGTCGCCTTATATTACGTCTCTATAGGGGTATGGGGTATGTACTCGTAGTTATTAATCTAAGTAAAATAGAGATGTGTGATAAGGAAAGATGCACGTCGAATGGCATGCATGTAGGGCTAGCATGCGCGCTCGATTTTGCATAGGCAAAGTAACAAAGATCATATTATCCAAATTTTTGTCGTTTTCTCGGTTTGGCATGCTAGAGGAGCAGAGGTAAGAGAGGGAATAAAAACAAGGTGCCTATGTGCAAGAGAGTTGGACTACCGATATGTGCCCTAGTTCAGAGTTCACATTCAGTTTAACAAGCACAGTTACTGTTCAAATTAGGTTCTACTTGTTCTTAACCCACAGTTACCTGACGGCAAATACATTAAATATGTTTCAATGACTAGAATTCTTAAAAGGGGTTGTGTCATGCCATTTATGAATGTTTATACTATGACGTTCTTTTCTTTCACGAAATTAATAGATTTAAAATTCGTTGAAGTTACTAAAACTCCGTTGGCTCAACGACCAAAAACTTTGCTTTTGGTTCTTTGCCTCCAAAACGAGAGAGCGCTACTTTTCCCGATCCTGCGTTACGTCTCGCCTAGTTTGAAGCTCACTTGACTGGCTGTGTTTACTTTATGTATGTATTTATCTTTTCCAGGCGGAGTTATAATGTACGGCGCCCTAGTACTATTCGAGGACCAACTCATCCACATAGTGGAGATCAGTTACACGGCCCTCATACTGACGGAGCTGATAATGGTTGCGCTGACCGTAGTGACGTGGCACAGACTGATGGTGCTAGCTGAACTCGTCAGCCTGCTCATGTACACGGCCACCCTGCTCATATTCACCACCTACTTTGGTAAGTGTTGTGTCATAGTATACAGGGTGAAATTGATATCATTAGCATCCTTTTAAACTAAGAGTCTACCCATCAAACTGAATAACATTTACTATGGATACCCATACTAAACACGTACAATACGTATGGGACAGCAGATTTTTTTTTTTGCTCCGATTTGATTGCTTCCATAGTAAATGTTATTCAGTTTGATGGGTAGACTCTTATTTTAAAAGGATGCTAATGATATCAATTTCACCCTGTAGATCAGTTACACGCTCATACTGATCGCGCTGACCGTAGTGACGTGGAACAAACTGATGCCACGGCCAATAAGCAAAAAAAAATCAACTTTTCATCCAAAACAAACATGAGGACTTTTTATATACCTTCCACAATGTTACCATGTTTCAGCAAATACATACTTCTGATTCTGATTCTAAAAGTTTGTCCATCTGATTGCATTTAGTATAACAAATCCAAATTTTGTTTCTTCTCTAATTTCCTGCGGGTTCCTTGGCGACATTTGTTAAGTATCACTGGACAATTAACCGTTTTAAAGTAATACAACTGTCTACACTTACTCGTACTCCCTTAAAAATGATCATTTAGGCTCGATGGCTCTATTATTTTTACGTCATTCACAGAATCATGATAGTTGTTTGTGTCTTTCTACCACAGACGCCGACTTCATAAAGCACTGGGATTTCTGGTGGAAAGTGACAACCATAACTCTCGTCTCCTGCCTACCTCTTTACGTCGTTAAGTATATGCATAGGAAGTGGAGTCTGCGCCAGTACAAAAACATTCGAAAATGATCCTTGCCACTTAGCTTTTAGGTCCACAATGTGATTTATTCTTGTCTCGACTTTTTCTGTACTCTTTTCTCTACGCTATCTGCTATTGCAAGCTTTAATATTCAACTTTATTATAGTACGTCAGCCCATGTCTACTTATTTTACACAATTTTTACCGGGGTAATTCATATCTTTGTTAACAGTGTTGTTACTGTCAACACCTTATACACTGTTGTAGATGTGAATCACATATGAACATGTCTTTTTTTGCCTTTTAAAACACGTTAATCAATATAAATAAAAAAAAATCAATATAAAACCAGGTTCAATGGTGGTCGTATGTGAAAAAAAATGGGTGCATTACATTGAGTGTTTCATTACATTTTAATTGCCACATTTGTTTTGTATGAATAGAATGTGTTATAACTTGTCATAAAAACAAAAAACCATTCGTTGTTACGTTGCAAATTACACTGACTTAAAATAGCTTCGTAAGCGTTGGCGATATATATTTATTTAGTATCTTTTACCGTCATACCTGGTAGCATTTTGCCAAATAAAATCCGGTATGATCGATTGTCAAGATATCTACTTGGCAGTAGCTACTATCTATCAACGTAGGTATAAGTAATTTTTTTTCGTAACCAAGAGTGTAAAATAAATGGTCATGAATGGGTGTTCTATTATGGAGCTTTGAGCTAATTCCATCAGCCTGTTTACCGGCCTTACTACCAAAATGCGTTTCGTGAACCTTTGTAACCGTATCACGGAAGCTATTTTTGAGCGTACGCGATTTCGCAACTGCACCGCAATGACATCTCAACTGCACCGCCGCGACGTCGCAATTGAATCGCCGCGATTTTATACTTAACGTTATCGGTGCGATTCCATTGCGACGCTGAAATGGCCGTAATGCCAATCTCCGAAGCGAAGTCGCGGAACCGGGACGACGTTACGCTCAAAAATCGCTTGTTTGATATGGCCATATTTTTGACGAGACAGAAGCTATGTGCTCGAAGCTCCTTAGTTATATTATTACTAAACACATTTTATTTAGTACCGGTTCATACACTTTTTTATTTATTTATTGAATCGCTCAAAAATAACTAATATCACACGCAATTTATTAATATCACAATTTTAGATGTTATTTTTTATTTTATTTAGTTTGGATATACGTTCTTGACCCATTATAATAGTATTATTTATTTCTTTATTTCTAAAACACTAAAGTATTTTTAGAGCTACAGTATTTATCGACATGTTTTTTTTTTAACCGTGCGTGTATCCAAACGACTTTTGTAGTTTTTTTTACTCTTTTTTTTGTTACCTTTTATTGAGATACTGAAATGTTACTGTGATTTCAATTAAATTATTAATAAGTTAGGAATGTAAGTGTAATTCCACTGGTAGGTAAGAAGGACGACCGAAATCTCATCAAACTAATTTGTTTGTACAAAACAGTAATCTTGTATAAGGCATATAAACAATTTCGCTAGGGTTCATGTTTCCAAGGTGTAACTTGTTTTGATCTAAGGTAACAAAGCACCCTAGGCTGCTACTAATATTTAAACACACATTTAATGGTCTAAAACTGGCAGCATAAGACAGACACTTTATTTACCTATTTGTTTCTCAAGGCGCAGTTTTTGTATTATAGTGTTTTTAATTTTTTTTTCTTGCCTATTTCATCCCACTGCTGGGCAAAGGCCTCCCCTTCAATCCTCCAACCATCTCTGTCCTGGGCATGCTCTGGCCACGCGTCATCGAAAGCATCCAGTGTTTTTAATTAAGTAAGTATTTAAAAAAATGAAAATTTTGACCTAAAAAAATTAGTTCTTTTTATTGTTTGATGAGATTCCGGTGAGCCCTTAAATTTATATAGATAGCTAGAAGATAATATTATGGTTTTGGAGATGAATAAGGGAGGAAAGTATTTACAATCGATGTACAAATTATGTTATTTGTGATATATGTTTATGTAAAAAATACAGGTAATCTTTTTATTATGTTAAAAAATCTTGGAACTTTATATTTATCTGTTGTCTACAATGATTAGAATATAGTTTTCATTTATTTACAATAATCCTTAATGTTTGTACTGTCAGCATCAAAAGTTGATGACAACCTCTGAAACTTATTCTCATACGCAATAAAATTTTGGTCAATGAAAAACTACAAAAAAATCTGAAGTTTCTTATTCAAGATAATATCACATAGCTTTATGTCGTCATTTTTTGACTCTACCACAGCATCGGGAAGGCTTCCGTTGTAGATATTTTACCTACTTCGGACCTACCTTCGAAGGTATTGCAATTTTGTAATGAACAGCAGATTTTTTCGCGATTTCGAAGTTTATTCCTAGTAAAAGCTGTTTAGTTTGAAGAATTTTTAGGCTAATAATTTACCCTACTTTTGATGCTGACAAATGCTGATATGGTTTTTACGGTCGGCACTGAACTTAACCTTACGGGCCTTCGAAGTTACGGGCATAGAAATAGAGGTGTCAAATGTATAACAACTTTCGTTGCCGACTATACGTTATATTGTAAACCCTCCCTGACCCTAGGAGGTTTGGAATACTGGAAACGTTTCGGTGCATGCATCTGAATAACTGTGGTTCAAAACAAGTTTTCAAAACTTAATATTACCTAACCTTCTTTTTTATATTCACTTCTAAAGGATGTTTGAACGTCATCGATATCTGTTACCTACTATTAGATTTTAATTAATTAAACATTGAGTATCCTCTATAGTTGATTTTAGTAACACATAGTAACAAATATACGCATTTTTGAAAGATTTTCATTAAGAAAGTGTTTACGTAATTTGACAGTTGTATAATATTGTTGCCGACTGTACCTATTGTTTACAAATAATTTATGTCCCATATTTATTACAGTTGATGACCTATTATGTATTTAAGAAATGGACTGTGCAAAGTAAAATTAAGATGGATATACACTATACTGTTTTATTGTAGTTAATATCCTTTGCAACTTCAATAGGCATTTAGGCCGCCCGATGTAAGCCCGGCCACATTTCTACCACCACCGTATGGCGCAGCACCGTGTCATAAAAAGTTCCGGTGCGATCGTGTTCTGTTTATAGACTTTGATTTCTAGACTAATATCAGTCTTCCAGCGAGGGACGAAGGGCGTTCGTTTAGTCAAAAAATCGACGTAAAAAAGAACACGATCGCACCGGAACTTTTCAAGACACGGTGCCGCGCCATGAATGTTTACGGTACGGCGCCGTACTGTGGCGCCCGCGCCGCCCGGCCTTCCGAGCGCGTAAGGGTTGAACTACACATTTCCGCACGCGATCGCACTTTTCCGTCGCTCCATCCTTTTCTGTCACTCAGAAACGTCATTTGCTAGAGCATATAAGATAAACGGAACGCGATCGCGTGCGATCGCACGCCACAGGCTCCTGTTCTGTCACTCAGGAACGTCATTTGCTGGAGCATAACGCGATCGCACGCGGCGTGCTGTCGCGCGCGATCGCGTTCCGTCTATCTTATATGCTCTAGCAAATGACGTTCCTGAGTGACAGAAAAGGATGGAGCGACGGAAAAATGCGATGCCGTGCTGTGTAGTGTAGTTCAACCCTAATTAAAAAAGGAAAAATAAGTTACCAGAGTTTAATAAACGACAAACTACGACTTCAATATAATTCTTAATAAAAATCTTTAAATACTTCTTAAATAATCAACATGACTTACACAATAACACTTACCAAAAACCTTAAATAACACCTATAAAATAATAATAATTAACAACGTCATCTGCGAGAAGGTGGTGTTGTAAATGAATGTATATCCAAGTCTGTGGCTGTTGTGGACTTTAAGGAATGTTTAGAGGCGACTCGACGGGCCCAGGCGAGGTCTCGGGATCTCCTCGACCTACGGCTTGGAGTCTTCGAGCTAGTCGAACTAACCGTTCTGCCTGAAGTGGAACTCCCGCTCCAAATTGTGTCACTAACTCGCTCCTGCCTGTACGTGACTTCAGAACGAGTAACCGTGCTTGTCGAGTACATCGGCACATGTCGCTCTCTCGGCGTCTTATCGATTTTCAACTGAGCCATCGACGTTTCTATTTCAGGCGGGCTCTTCGGCCTTTTCGTTTGAGTACTAATTATGTTTATAGGAGCCTTATCTTGCTCGTCCTCTTCGTCTGTTTCTTTAGAATCAGTCGATGAGATGCTTACGGCGCTGCCTTCGTGGTCGCTCATTATTACCGACATGTACTTCTCCATGTTATCGTTTAAGTCGTATACCCTCTGTGTTCTAACCGTACCCAATGAAGAAGACTTCACTTGGATAGGCCGATGGGAACTTTTATCGCTTGTGGATACACTGGTGTCATGAGATGGCAGTACAGCTGGGAAGTGAGAGTCTACGTTAGCGTAAATAACGTCATTCGAACTTCTCGGTCGTTGAGGTCGTCCTCCTGAACATTTGCAGCCGCTACCGAATACGTAGCTGTAACATATTTGTAACAGACATATTGCTAACGCGACTGCTATGACGAGTCCAACGTAAAGTTCTGGCGTCCAATCAGCGTTTATGTACACGTAGGATTTCGTCAGCGCATTCCATGGGTACCATTTAGAGTCGCCAACGTATTCGTAATCGAATAGGTTACGTCTCGATAGACCTTTCCCGTAATTCTGAACTGCTGCCGCTATTCTCAACACACCGCCGTATGCCGCGTACAATTGCTCGTCCAGGAGATGCGGAGCAACATTCCTTTTCATCCAATGCCAGAGTTCGCTATTAAAATTGACGAAATCTGAATGTCTACATTTCTCTGGCGAACTTCGCAAGATGCATCTTGCAGCGGTCGTATAATACTTAAGCAGAACGTCTTCTGATCTCGGTGATATTAAACTGAACAAAGCGCCATTCTTAAAAGGGAGGGAGATCGCAGTTGGGTTTATCTCGTCGTCGAGTCTGGGGTTCGGCAAGTGAATGCATTGGTTCGAGTCTCGTCTCGTAACCAAACAAGAGCAAGGATCTCTTAGTTTTCCAGACCCTATTAGAATTTTGCCGACAGTTAAATTGGACCACAAAGGTACCTTCAATGGCTCTTTCCAACCCCGACCTTGTGTATTCAGGCTTCTCTTTATATCGTCTAAGAACGAATGTAGTAGCCTGGCGTTTTTATATGGCACATAGCCCGCGTAGAATGCAAATCTAACAGTGGGAAGTAGCTCGCTCCTCAAGTGACCTCCTATAGTGTCGTAGAGAGCTTCCTTCAATATTGCTGCAGTATGAGTGTCTACATCTTTGTCAACGGATCGAAGGGCTCTACGGAAGTATTTAAGGGTTGCTTGGATATATTTTTTGGTGACCTTTTCAGGATTCACTTGCGGTAATGCAATGCTTTCGAATATCCTGCGGGCGCGCAACCTCGCCAAGTCGTCTTGGCTCCAACATTCCCTTGCGTTCCTATTGATAAACAAAGTACTACCCACGTTGTCGCTCGTAACAAATGCTGCTTTCATCAGTATGAGTAAAATAAAAGGAAATAACATTGAGTTGGTTTTGATATTTTTGCTTCATCGTATTCAATTTCAAATCTTGCCAGGGCTGCCAGTAGATTTTTTATAATTATTCAGCCAGGTTCCCAAAATTATACAAAATTGACTCGCAGGATACATACAGGTGTAAAAACCTCCGAAACGAATAAAATAATGTTTTTTCTTATTGTTCATGGGTGAGGCCGCGGATTTGTGCACATTACCATGACCTCAAAATTAACCGATGTTTTTCTTAAAAACTTGCAAACATAGAGGTTTTGTATATTTTTGTATCGAACTATATTGTTATTATCCAGTATGGCCAAAGGTCAAAATTTCAAAATTGTGGCATGCAGTCGAGTAAATGGAATTTTTTCCATAAAAAATGGAGAAAATTTAACTAAAACCGCCGTGTCATTTTTACCGAGTGGACTTCGAAGATAATTTTTGAAAAACCTGTGTTAGTTACTATTCAATTATTCATTCCTATGGAATAAGCATATAAATCATCGAACTTTAAGTAATGCTATAAGTAAAATAAAGGCTATTTAATAAGTAAATTTAATATTATGATATTTTTTTACAAAATCATGTTATTGCGTTACTTCTATTGCGTTACCAATATTCACCACAGTTTGTTAGTCACGTTATGTAGATTTATATTCTTTTGAATGGCAATACCAAACGCAATCTATTTCTATGAAAGTTAGCATAATAGGTGCCATAATGAATGAGATATCGTGACATACTTGTGGTGAAGTCAAATGGTCACGGTTTTTTTGATCAAGTTTTTGGACTTTTTGCAAGGTAAAATTTAGATTTCAGCAAATATTTTTACTGCGCATTATTCTTGAAAGGGTGGGAAGTGTTGTAGTGCATATCTTGTTAGAAAATATAGCATAATTGTTGAGTAACGAGTGTTTATTGTTGCGTTTCTCCTACAGTTGCGTTACGTTGCGTTACTGTTGCGGGACCAGTGGCGCAATTACTGCGTTACTTCTACTGCGTTACCAAAAAAAGGGTAGTGTTACACTAGTTTCAGATTTCGGATTAAAGTTCCATGCATTAAGTGTTTTATTATTTTTTTTATTTTTATATTTTGTTCATTTTATCTACCCCTTAGAAAAAAATATCTTCAATATACCTAACAACCTGTTTAAAAAAAATTACTTTAGTTTAACAGGCTCAGGAGTGCAATTCTCTAAACGCAAACATCGGTTGTAACATCGGTGAGCTGTCAATTCGGTATGCACTGTGTGAAACTTAATATAAAAACTTCGACGATCTGAAGGATGTTACCTTAGAGAATTGCAGTCCAGTATACAACAACCCTTATAATTTTGCGCTACTATATTGCGTTACTATTGCGTTACCGTGGCGCAAATTGTTGCGCTATTTTTGCGTCACTGTCGCGCAAACTGTTGCGTCACTACTGCGTCATTTGTGCCGAAATCCGCGGCCTCGCCCCTCATCACGTACCTAATTTGAACTCAGCGCCTGCGGCATGATACATCGATAAACGTTTTATCGCGCCTGCTAACTCGTTCGTTCGCGCGCAAAAAGAAAGGGAGCCAGGGCGCGATAGCGTTTTATCGCGCGATCATGCCGCGGGCGCAGATCGATATTTTCATTCCCAACAGGTATGTTTTATCAACTTTACAGCATTTTTTGGGTCTCGGTTGAATCGAGAGAGACAACATTTTACTAAACTTGAACGAAACATGATGTTTTTGCTCGATTGAATTGTAACGTGACTGATTATAGTGGCTTTTATCTTCCTCTTCTGCTATTTACCGACTTAAGCAGAGCTTTTCAGTTGAAAATATTCATTATGTATCCAATTATACATGAGGGTCCAGCATAGCTAGCATGCCGCAGTGATACAGCGCTATCGCACCTTAGCTCTCTTTCTATTTGCGTGCGAACGAACGAGATAAAAGACGTGATACAGCCGTATCACGTGTAGCATACTACGAGTGCAGGATACATAGAGGATACAAACAGCTACCCAATTATACAGTTTTTGTATCCAATTATACAATCTGGCAGCCCTGAATCTTGCGCCCTTGCGCCATGTTCATTGACATTGACAGGGGTGCGTTCAGAACCTACGCCCAGAGTGCGCCAAGAGTGCACCCCGAGTGCAACTTTTCACACTAACGCCGTTCCGAGGCTCGGAAACCTTTTACCTCTATTGGTTCTACCCTCTAAGGCCGAGATTCAGAGACGATTTTTTTTATCTTAGCTCGAGCTAAGTAGGGTCGAAATGTATGGATTTTGACATACGGGAGTTCGAACTATGACTTACAAATCGAAATCGTCTCTGAATCTCGGCCTAAGGTTCTACCCATAAGAGCGAGCGAGAAAAACAACCGCACCCCACAGACCGCACCCTAAGGTTCTGAACGCAGCCGCATACTACGCCGCTATACTACTACTTCACTGGTAGCATGCAGCACGTGATACGGCTGTATCACGTCTTTTATCTCGTTCGATCGCACGCAAATAGAAAGAGAGCGAAGGTGTGATAGTGCTGTATCACTGCGGCATGCTAGCTATGCAGGTAGCATGCTACCGTGATATGGCTGTATCACGTCTTTTATCTCGTTCGTTCACGTGCAAATAGAAAGAGAGCGAAGGTGTGATAGCGCTTTATCACAGTGGCATGCTACCTATGCAGGTTCATATATAATATATTTACTAGCCTGGTTACAAGACCTTTAGGCTAAATCTTATTTTATTTCAATTTATCTTCTGTTTTCACGTTAAGTACAAGGTGCGTTCATACGCGTGCCGCGCAGCCCGGCAAGCTTAGGCAATTCGCTGTACATTGAGGCTTCTATAAAGTTAAATAGTAACAATCACTTTACAAACGAGTCGATGTACAGCGAATTGCTAAAGCTTGCCGGGCTGCTGCACGGCGTGCATTGGGTATGTATAATGTACTCTTTGATGTAAACCCAGCATCAAAGTCAATAGTCCGTTACATAACGTATGAAAATCACACGTGGTGCGAGAGAGAAATAGCATAAGAAGATTTTATGCCAGAGTGAGATAGTTAGACTTCCCGAGTGACTTTTACACGTTTTGAAACGGATCCCAAATGTCAGTTTCGCTCGTCCGTTTGTCATTTCATTTTTTCCTATAAAAGTTATCTAGA
The DNA here is from genome assembly GCA_963693445.1 of Agonopterix heracliana. Lineage (NCBI taxonomy): Eukaryota > Metazoa > Arthropoda > Insecta > Lepidoptera > Depressariidae > Agonopterix > Agonopterix heracliana. The sequence continues at coordinate 4,185,798 of OY856308.1, forward strand.
AATTCTAATCTAAGATAACTCCACTAACTACATTGTAGTTTATCTAAAGACAATGTTTATATTTCTGTTAAAGTTTGACACATAACATAATCTGCAACAATGTCGAGGGTAAGAAACAAAATCTATTTCACCACCACCACCACCTTTTGGCGCGTTATTTCTCTGAATCTGAACAACACACATTTTTTTCGTAGAAATGGTAGGTGGTTATCTTATCTGATTTATCAAATTGATTGGTAATAGTTAAATCTATTCTTAAATCACTTTCTTATCCTGCGCGCTTTGCTAGATCTTATCAAATTCGTTGTAAATCCAATGGAGTAGTTCATCCTAATTACTAAGTTCTTCTGTCAATGTTGATACTTCTTTCTCATTATTTTATTTTAAGTAACAAATTGAATAAAAACTTATCTTATCTACCTGTACATGTCAATTTATGTGTCGGCCCGATATAGCGCTATCGCACCATACATTGACTTACACTCTAGCAATAGACAGGCCCTTTCATAGAAGCAACATGTTCCACTTGAATGCAGTGAGCGAACTCATGTAGTCTTTGAGCGCACTGCATTGATGTTCCCGAGTTCACTTCTTCACTATGGCAATGACAAACAGCAATGTGTCATTTTGTGTGACATGTTGTTTGTTTGAACGAGCTTGTCTATCGCTAGAGTATATATCAGTGGCACCATAGCTCTCTTTCTTTATGCAATTCGTTTCGTGAACGAATGAGATAGCAGGTGTGATATAACGTTTATCATGACGGCATGCTGCGGGTGCTGATATTGTTAGTAAACAATGAAGCATGCATACCTAATGTGACCATAACTCCTGATTTGAACAGGACCGTCCCGTTTGCCGGTGTTCCGTCCTGGTGTCCCTGATGAAAGCATTGGGACGGGTTAATAATCCCTTAGCACAGTCTTTGATATGATTGAACTATCAAATATTACATTCCATAGTTTTTTCTTTTAATTTTGAATAAATTGTGGACATCTTATAAAACTTGTCTTCAGATATCTGTAGAAGAATATTCACCATATTTAAAAAACCTGCCAAGAATTTCATTCTTATTCAAAATGATCAGCTAGGTATATTAAAACTTATACAAGGTGTTTCATAAGTAACAATAAATTTTTGAAACTCTTAAGGGGGTTGTTAAGACCGTCAAACTGAACAACTTTCTCTATGGGACCAACATCGAAATCGCGAAAAAAATAATTTCATATCCCATACATATTTTAGCTCTAGTCGATTTGTAGAGTATAGAACATAAAGTGTTTTTTTCCCGATTTCGATATTGGTCCCATAGTGAAAGTTGTTCAGTTTGATGGTCTACACCACCCCCTTAAAGGTTTATTTGTAGTTTTGTAACACCTTGTATATTCATCAGAAAAATATAAAAATGATCAGCTTTTCATATTTTTTTTATGTTCTCAATACATAAATTTTGACTTAGAATAACTCCCTGACTAAATTCACCGTGGGGGTAGTCAGAGAAAGTCTAAAACATCGGAACATCCATGTTTCACTAGTAGTACCGAAACTCAATCCAGTGTGACGAGGAGTGAGCTCGTCGGCACTTGTAATGGACAGTGGGAACAATACATGCCTGCTAATGAAGGCAAAATCTGCTGCTTTCTTTAAATAGAAAATACATAATTATTATCTTTTACAGGATATCAGGTCTTATTTTATGACAAAAAAAGTACCAAAGGCTAAAATTGAAGATGATGATGATGTTATACCAGAATCACCTGATGTTCAAATCGTGAATAAGGTAAGTAAATAATATATTAGTAAATGCAGTGCGAGCAATGAGCGGGGAGCGACGGGATGAGGAAGGCCGGGGGCAGAGTTTAAGGAGTGGCCTTCGTTCGGTAGTGGACAATAAAAGGCAGATGATCGTAAGCACGGGCACTTGTGACGAATCAATACCAACCTTACCTACCAATGGTAGGTAGTAGATACCTATCCTAGGTAAAGGTATCTTTTTGTTTGCTCAGGAACCAAAACAGGCTTCTAAAGGCAAAATAAAACTAATATGTCAGTATTTAATTTTAGAAAAAGAAGAAAAGAGTCCTTTGTGATGACTCAGACGAAGAAATATTTACGACAAAAAAGAAAAAAACAGACCAAAAATCAAATGATGCATCACATTCCAAAAACAAACAGAAAACACCCAGTAAACCAGCTCTTAAAGAAGTCAAAGCCATTGATATGTTTGGCAGTGGACCCATTAAAAGAACAAAACCTTTAGTTAAAAAAGTTCAGAAAAATACAGAAACCGGTATACATTCTGATGAGGAGTTCGAAAAGAGTCTCTTAGAAGTTGATGCCATTGAAGAGTTGGCTACAAAAGATGTCAAAAAAGAAAAATCTCCAAACAAACCAGAAATTAAAATAGAAAAATTTGAAATAGGAATTGATGAAAAGGATAAATCTAAAACCAGTAACAATGAGCATAAAGCTGAATATTCAAAAACAAGGGATCATTCAAAAAATTCAGAATCTAAGAAAAAACCTGTCGAAAATGGTGAACCCTCAAAAGACAAAACTAAAGCCATTTCAGAGGTTTCCAGCATTAAAAAGGATAAGAAATCCGATCATAATAAAATAGAAATAACTGACAAATCGAAAGTAACTAAAAATCATGATGTAGAAAAACAAGAAAAGAAGAAATTAGATAGTAGTTTCAATAAAAAAGAGTCAAAGAGATTAGAAAATGGAGAAAGTACACCTAAAGTAGAGAAGAAGAGAGATTTTTCAGAATTTCTTGAAAGCAATGAATCTATCAACGACTGTGATACACCCAAAAACAAAAAGAAGAAACTGGATAAAAGTCACAATGAATCTGGTATGTTTTATTTCCATCTAGGGTTGGAAAAATATGTAATCTGCTTCCATTCATGTCTCTTAGCTGTCCTTTCAGTATTCATTTTTAACCCCTGATGCCAAAAAGAGTGAGTGTTATAAGTTTGATGCCTATATGAGTTGATGAGTCTATTGATTGTGGCACCGAAACTCCCAATGGGTGAATATTATTTACTGTATTTTTCATTACAATGCTGTTATTACAGTGCTAACTGATGAAGAGAGACATGAGAGGAAGATGCACTCGTCAGCTCTCTACCAGAAGTACTTGAACAGATCTGGACCCAAGCATTTAGGAGCTAAGCAGATCCCCGAGGTATACACCTGTTGTTTATTTACCTATAGGTATACTTCTAAAGAGGCACTGAGAGTAAAAGTGGCGTAACCTTTTGCAATGAGCAGCTCGACTTTACACCATTATCCTACGAACATAGCCTTTTCGGGGTGGTCAGATGCTCTGCTACAATTCGGTATGTCAAGTTTTTTTTGGTCGTCATTTTTATATTTTTTACGGATAGAAGACATAATTTTAAGACACCTATTTCATTTTTATTGCGATTCATCGAGTTTATCTATATAAATTTAATTTTTAAATTATTTTGATCTGTAATCTCTAAGTGCAAAAATGGAGAAGAAAAAATAATTCGAACTCGATGGAGAAACACTACCTACTGCTATATTTAAAAAAAGTAAAACGTGCTGTTATAATATTCTGTATACCTACTACGCTTGTATGCAGAACAGACTGCTGACCTAGCGTGCAACGGGGTTTTATTGCATTAACATCTGTTTTCATTATTTCCAAATTAATTTGCACGCGCAGTCTAGATTTGAACCTCGCGAAGGACACTCTATTTGTATCTTTTCAATTTCCTCATTAAACTCGTATTTAATCGAAGAAAAACCTTTCTTTTAAAAGACCTATTCGACCCACCCCGTAACAGTGGTGTCAGAAGTGGGATGGTCAGTTTTTCAAAGGTTCTGACCATCCAAATATAGACTATTACAGACTGAATAACTTTGGTGCCGTGTACGTGTCCACGTGTCCGTGAGTGTCCTTCCCTATCGCGCCGTATCGAAGCCATCAAGTTTGTGAAAGTGCTTTACAAAATCAAATCTAGCCTCATCTCGTCCCTGTCTCCGCTGCATCCGTCGTATCTTTTCCTACATCTTCGTCCGACCACCGCTTCAAGTTCCTGAGCCATCGACTGATCGCGACAGTAAGCCTTGGAGTTACCCCAAGCCTGCCGACCAATCCAAAGCTGAGTTCCTGACGACTAACCAGTTCCCGACGACGAACCAGTTCCCAGCGATTCCCTAGCCGGACCAGACCGGCCACTACCAGTTCTTTGCTGCCTCCATCCAGCTCTGTTCTAGCCATGTTGTCCAGTGTCTTCGTGTATATGTGAGTCAAACATTCAATTTTCCTGTTATTGCCACCTTTTAACCAATAAATTTGCATCAGTTTCGAAATCATACATCCTTGTCCCTAACATACCTACCGTATTTAGTGCTATAGGTACTTATATTCTATAAATTTATTTGTATTATTTAACTTAGCCTTACTTTTCTAAACTTATTTAAATTTCACTCTATAAAATGTCGAGTTCCGGAGACGAAAAACCTCAGGCAGAACAATTTCCTATTTCAATTTTATGTAACTTTATAAACACATACAAAGGAGATCGCCAAACTTTACCAGCCTTTTTAACAAATTGTCAAAATGCTTTGGATTTAGCTGTTGGAAATCAGAAAGAACTTCTGTTAAAATTTATTGTTTCCAAGTTAGAGGGTAAGGCTCAAATCGCCTGCTCAAACAAAATTTTTGAAAAATTCGTTGATTTAAAATCCTTTTTGAAACACTGTTTCGGGGAGACCAAACATTACCACCATCTGATGTTAGATCTGCAGTCCTGCCAGCAACAGCCCAGTGAAACTGTTGCTCAATATGCGCTCCGCGTAGAATCATGCCTCACCCAACTTCAGTCAGAAATCCACAATTCAGATTCCTTGAAGAAAGAGTTATCTGGCCGAATAGCGATGACGGAAGATCTTGCTTTATATACATTTTCTTTAGGTCTCAAACCTAGTCTGAGCAACATAGTCAGGTGTAAAAGTCCCAAGAATTTGAACTCCGCCATTAATATGGCAGTTGAAGAGGAGAAAATCCAAAATCTCTCTCTCAGGTCCACAAAAATTACATTATGTGGAGTTTGTCATAAAGAGGGTCATTCTGATGCCGATTGTTTTAATAATATGAATAGGCATAAAAGACCGCCCTTACCCCATCAACGCCAAATTTCGAACACACAATTTTCTCCGAATATTCCACATTCTAGAAACTCTGCCATTGTTTGTAGGTATTGTAAAAATGTCGGTCACGATATTTCACAATGCAAGAAACGACAGTATAATAATGCAAGGTTCTCAAATATTAATATGAATGACGCTCGCCGTATCCACGAACATAAATACCTTGAATATGCTCATGTTACAGCGCCGCCGATTGACGGCGATGGAAACAATGATATTAAAGCTATCACGTATCCTCCATTTAATTTTACAATGCCGCCTAGTGATAACAACAATTCTGGTCCCAGTCATTTAAACTAGATAAGCGGGTTTCGTCACCGTGCCGAACGAAACCTGAGATCCATGGCACCGATATTAACAAAACATCTATTTTAAATCATTCTATTCCTTGCGTCAATAATAAAGACGTTCCTATTTCCACTGCATCCAAATCAAACATTTCTAGTTCGTGCTCTAATAATAATGACGCTTCTAGTTCCACTGTATCCTTCGTCAAAAATAAAGACGTTTCTAGTTCTACTACGTCCAAGTCAAATGATCGCATTCCATGCGTTGAAAACTCGAACGTTTCTAATTCCTCTGTCTCCGCTGCTTCTAACTCAAATGTCCTTGATCCTAAATCTAAAAATGTTAATTCTTATGTCAGTTCCGGTGCTGCTAGTTCCACAGAGTTAGGTGACTATTTTCTATCCGGAACAAACTACTCTACCATTTTTGATGTTTCACTCAAAGCTAACTCGTCTCTTCCTTATATCGAAATAAAAACATCCCATTCTAACCGCCCTGTCCGCCTTCTAGTAGACACAGGTAGTTCACTATGTATCATCAAGGGGTCCAGTTTATCGAAGCCTCCAGACCTTGAAAAAAATATTTTAAAGTTCAAAGGTATAAATGACGTAGACTCGTTCGCGGAAACCAAAGGAAAATTCACCTTATCCCTACAACTTAACGACCATTTTTCAATACCCTTCCATTTCCATTTAGTCGAAAATGTGAATCTAAATTATGACGGTATATTAGGCTCTAACTTCCTCCAAACCCATAAAGCTACCCTTCACTATCCTAGTTCGCGTTTGACATTTGGCGATAACCCCAACGTTTTCGTTTCTTTCAAAACTACTGAACCGACTTACGTCATACCTCCAAGATGTGAAATGTTGATTGAATGTTCTGTAACAAATCCAGAGTTGAAAGAGGGGTTAGTTTTAGATACGAAGCTGGAAGCATATCCGAAATTATATTTTTCAAAATGTCTAGTCAACGTCAAAAATAATAATAAAATCAATATGTCTGTCCTGAACACATCCGAAAGGGAGATAACGCTGAAGGATGTGCAGTTTACGTTAGAACCAGTATCAAAAATTTTTGAAAATAGCGACGTGTCAACAGAATCACTAAATCCTGTCAGTGAGTGTTGTTACACATCTCAAAAAGTCGATCATGATACACGGGTTCAAAAAGCCATCAGGTGCGAACATTTAAACAAGGAGGAAGAAGGTTTACTTCGTAACCTTTGCTCTAAATTCAATGACATTTTCTATCTAGAGGGTGATAGTCTCACTGCCACCGAAACAATGCAACATGAGATTCGAACTACCTCAGAAAATCCTATTCATGTTAAAAGCTATCGATTCCCCGAATTCCACAAAGAGGAAGTAGACAGACAGATCAAAAACATGTTAGATCAAAAAATTATTCGTCCATCCATATCCCCGTGGTCAGCTCCAATTTGGGTTGTACCGAAAAAGGCAGACGCGTCCGGTAAGCCTAAATGGCGAATAGTTATCGACTACAGAAAACTGAACGAAATCACTATAGGCGATGCATATCCTATCCCCAACATCACAGACATCCTCGATCAGCTTGGCCATAGCAAATATTTTTCAACCCTTGATCTTGCGTCCTCGTTCCACCAGGTAAAAATGAAAGATTCAGAGAAGACAGCTTTTAATGTCCCTTCAGGACACTATGAATTTGCTAGAATGCCTTTCGGGTTGAAAAATGCACCCTCGACCTTTCAAAGGCTGATGAATGTTGTGCTCTCAGGCCTGCAAGGCATCCACTGTTTCACATACATGGATGATATTGTAACATTTAGCCATTGCCTCGACTCTCACATTGAAAAGTTAAGTCTCGTTTTTAACAAACTCAGAGAGAACAATCTTAAGTTACAACCCGACAAATGCGAGTTCTTACGAAAAGAGGTGCAATATCTTGGTCACGTGATCTCTGACCGGGGCGTAAAGGTTGATCCTAAGAAAGTTGAATGTGTTACGAAGTTCCCAGTTCCTAAATCTACTAAGGATATAAAGTCCTTTCTCGGCCTAATAGGCTATTACCGCAGATTCATAGAAAATTTCTCTCATGTAACCAAACCATTAACTAGTCTCCTGAAGAAGGATACAAAATTCGAATGGACACTGAGTCAACAACAATCCTTCGACAAACTTAAATCTCTAATAACTACTGCACCGATACTACAATATCCCGACTTCACCAAACCGTTCGTCCTCACCACCGATGCCTCCAATTACGCCGTATCTGCCATTCTGTCCCAAGGTGAAATAGGTAAAGACCTCCCAATCGCATATGCCTCTCGCACTTTAAATAAAGCTGAGGGTAACTATTCAACCACCGAAAAAGAATGCCTCGCTGTCATTTTCGGAACCAAGGTCTTCCGACCCTACTTATATGGTCATAAATTCACAGTAGTTACAGACCATAAGCCTTTACAATGGCTATTTAACTGCAAAGACCCGAGTTCAAGGTTGGTTCGATGGCGTTTAAAGTTAGAAGATTACGACTACGATGTCCAATACAAAAGAGGTAAGATGAATTGTAACGCTGACTCGCTATCTCGAAACCCGATCAACGCCGTGGGAGACAGTATCCCTTCTACTTCCGAAACTTATGAAAAATATCTCCAAGCTAGCCGACAACCTTCTGTCACATACGACACTGTTATTAAGGAACACAACGCATCCTTATTATCATCAAAAAACAAACTGATCGCATACCCAACTTCCATTGACTTGGACGAATCTATTCCTTACTGCTCCGAAATCCTAGAACTATCGAACGGTAATCCTGACGTTCGTGAGATAGAACGCGAGTTATTTACATTCTATAGCACATCCAATGACAAACATTTCTTCACCCATTTATTCTTGCGAGTTCACCACTACGACGAGCTCAGTTATAAAGATATTTTCAACTTGCTTCGTGATTATAGAGATATGATCTCTACGTGGTTCACAAAAGAAAAGGAATTTTCCATTTCCGACTTTAAGGACCCTTTTAATAAAATCTCCTACACCAGGATTTATAACATGCTAGCTTTCATATTTCACGGAACAGGCATCAAGGTAAACGTTTATAAAAACAACATTTTATATCCGACACCTAATGAAGTTAAACGCATTCTTAGAGACAACCATGACTCACCTACAGCCGGGCACCCCGGTATTTCACGCATGTACGATAAGTTGAAAACGATGTATTGGTGGAAAAATATGCGCCAGGATGTCGAAACATACATCAAAAGCTGTAAGTCCTGTCAGATAAATAAACCACTACGTCAAACGAATAGAGCCCCAATGACCATCACCTCTACAGCTATTCGTCCTAACGAGAAATTATTCCTAGATGTAGTCGGGCCGCTCCCTGAAACATTCCATAATAAATATAAATATATCCTTACACTACAGGACGACCTCACAAAGTACTCTCAAGCTTATCCTATGTTTACCTGTTCAGCCGATGAAACGGCACAACGTCTCGTTCACTTCATCTCCCATATAGGCATCCCCAAAACGATTGTGACCGATCAAGGAACCAACTTCTGTTCAGACGTTTTAAAGCAACTAGAAAGGCTATTTGGCATAAAACACATATTCGCGTCTCCATACCACCCACAGACGTGTGGCGCCCTCGAAAGAAGCCACTCGACCTTGAAGGAATATCTCCGTTCGTACATAAATGAAAATCAACATACTTGGGACTTATACGTAAATACTGCTATGTTTGCCTATAATTCGAATATACACTCGACCACTGGCTACTCTCCTATGGAACTGATGTTTGGTTATAAACCGTATTTGCCACAGAGCATAGACTCGTTAGAAACAAACACTTACACCGATTATATTCGTGCCTTAAATCACAGGCTATATTATAGTAGGCAAAAAGCTTTAGAGAACATAGATAAATCTAAGGAAAGGTCGAAAACATACTATGATTTGCGTAGTAAACCTGTCAGTTATAAGGTCGGTGATATGGTGTACCTAAGATGTCACCATAAACAAAACAAAGCCCTGTCACCAGTTTGGAAAGGGCCATTCAAAATAATAAAGCTAGATGGTAACCGCACCGTCACTGTCGTAATCAATCGTAGGCATGTACGTCATCATTATGACGAAATAAAGCTCGCACACGAGTCATAGATTGTAAACATTATTTTTCAGATTTTCATAATCGGTCGCGCTGCCCCAGAGTCACTTTGTCACTCCAGTCATAGAAAGTGCTATGACCCTTATTAGTAAATTTAGTAGGTAACTCTAATGATAAGTTAGAAACGAAAACTCAATTATGTTATTACCAAACTCTTTAAAATTTATAATTAGAACACTATCTTTCGACATAAATGATATAAACAATGCTATTCTTTTTGCTAAGCTAAACATATTATTTTACCCGACACGGTGCTGAGTCCGCATCAACTTTATAGCGAGGTCGATGAACAGAAATAATTTACCTAAACGTTATGAAATACCTGTTTCGCTGACTGTACAAAACATTCACGAATTAAACGGTATTTTTGGTTAATTTCATGTAGGTAATAGTGTTAAATAGAATAGTAAGTTATTATCGTTAAGATCCTTTTAGTTTTAATACAACTTTATCTTCTTTTTACGTTATTCCTTTACCAGTTCCTCATTATAACCGTAATACTGACACCTTTTGTCCTTTGCTATGTGTGCGCGTTAACAAAACGTACTCGTATATTCTACTATAGCTAATCCTACGTGTCTCATAAACATTGTTATAGATTTTAATTTAATTTTGTTCTAAAACCTTAATTTTCCTTATTGTAGCTCTAATGATTTTTGTTTGCCAGAACGAAGTTCAAATCTCGCGTTTCATTTTGAATTCCTCATCACTTGACCGTGATGATCCATCTTAACGAGGGGGGTGTTATAATATTCTGTATACCTACTACGCTTGTATGCAGAACAGACTGCTGACCTAGCGTGCAACGGGGTTTTATTGCATTAACATCTGTTTTCATTATTTCCAAATTAATTTGCACGCGCAGTCTAGATTTGAACCTCGCGAAGGACACTCTATTTGTATCTTTTCAATTTCCTCATTAAACTCGTATTTAATCGAAGAAAAACCTTTCTTTTAAAAGACCTATTCGACCCACCCCGTAACAGTGCCTCCTCTTTCTAACTCTATGCTGAAAACAGATACGGCAACATCAAATGTCAAAATCTGACATTGTGAATGTTTTGTTTTTTCTTAATGGCCGGTTATTTTAAGTTGATTTTATGTTTAACAAGGAGTTCACAGGTATGCCAGTGACGTCACTGGACGTACCGAAAAACGACGTTATTTTATTTAAAATATCCGTAATCCTTTCATTTTAAAATCTCTGACATAGAAAATATGATTATTGAGACAATTATCTCGAAATGGTTTTCGATTCAGCCCTCCAAAAAAAAACTTGACATACCGAATTACCGACAAACAAACGTGATGCGCCACATGCGGGTGAAAAAAACCGTCCTAATGTCACTACCATACTTGAATGGGTCAGCATATTAAATAAATGTATGTCAATCATATATAAAGTCGCATTAAAGTAGTTACCAGAAACTAGTCCAGACTTATATCACAGCTTGTATTATGATGATTAGACGACGATATAGAAAATACATATACATACAAACATCCATGACTTGGATACAAATATTTTGTATAAGTATTTGCTCCTTGCGGGATTCGAACCCGCGACCCTCGTGACAGTAGGCAGGTGTGAACCTGTGGTAGTGATACCGACTGAGCTATCGGGCCATCAAATGAATGAATTGAATTTCGAGTGAGTTCCAATAGTAGGTAGTCTGAACAAACGAAAAAGAATGAGGGTAGACAGATTTGTTTGCTCTTAAAAATCTACCTGCTGGTCTTTTAAATGAATTGTTTTTATGGGAAACATACATAACATACGTACATAGTTTTTCATTTATCTCGTAATCATGACAGTTGCCGAAATATCTCGTAGTATATACAACTGTAAGAACCCGTTAAAATGATTAATTTTAGCTTAATTAATAACCGTGTCTACAAAACTATATGGCTGTAACTTGTTTACTTTATTTTGTGTTGTAGGGTTCACCGAATTGTCTGAAGGACTGCGCGTTCTTACTCACCGGCGTGTTGGACTCGTTCGAAAGGGAAGAAGTTATGGAGGCCATTGCGAAGTACGGCGGATGCGTCAAGAATACTATCAGCAAGAAGGTATTGTACCCTTCGATCAAAATAAAATGAATGGATAGGCCTTAAGCGAACATTTCAAACCAGAAAAATGAGGCAAAACAAATGAAATTTTTACTTGTCACTTGTACGAAAGTGCCCTAGATTTGACAGATAATGGCGCTAGTTTGTATGTACCAAGTGCACCAGTAGTTTGCTTCAACTTACGGCGCTTTAGGCCTATCCATTCATTTTATTTTGATCGAAGATTGTACCTACATCTTTTGTTAAGGGTGCGCGGAAAGTCTCCCCGATATATGTTCCGAAAGTGAAGTGCCGCCAATGGAGGGCATAATATACTAGCGACCCGCCCCGGCTTCGCTCGGGTAGTAAAAGCTTATGTTCATCATGGGTAATGTAGCATTCTAATGTTGAAAGAATTATTCAGATCGGTCCAGTAGTTTCGAAGCCTATTCAATACAAACAAAAAATTAAATCTTTCCTCTTTATAATAATAGTGTAGATTGAAAAATAGCAGTGCGAGTTCGCGATTAATGATAAACTTTTGTTCGATCCCGCCTAAGCAGACTCGTAGCAATGAGTTGTAGAGAATACAAGGTGTAACAAAACACTTAGTAATATTAAAATGAGGTTTAGACCGTCAAACTTAACAACTGTGGAGTCAACGCCGAAGAAAAATAAATCAAATGAGAGCTGAGTCGAGTAGGTTTTTGTATGCAACATCAGATTTTTTATTTCGATGTTTGATGGTTTAACCCTTAAATATTATTATGGTGTTTTATTAGTACCCCAGGTTACAGTTATTATATTTGTGTCATCACTGGTTAACTACGAATGAGAATAACTATAGAAGAGTAACTCGAAACAAAATCGCAATAATTTTTGACACCCAATGAAAAATGACATTTTGTATGAGTTTTGGCGACTAGGTACAGTTTTTAAAGAACAAATTTAGAACACGGTACACTTTTTTTGGTGCCACTTTTTGAGCTTCATTTACACTTCTATACATTCTTATTCGTAGCTGGTTAATTGGTTATGCGTCGAAGGAAAATGTCGGTCGTGAGGAAACCTACATGCTCCAATTTCCAGTGTTTATTGTATTTACTTTCCTGTTACTGGCCATTAAGAGTGGCGATGAGCTCATTACCTGTCACTGCACAGAGTATGAACGTTGCTAGTGAAATGTAAATATTTAGAATGTTAATTTGTAGGTAACACACGTCCTCGCCGGCGACGACGCGGGACCAGCTAAAATGACAAAAGCACAGGAACTTGGCATACCGATCATAAACGAAAACGATTTCTTACAAATGATTGAAAACAAGAAATCAAATAAACTAGAAATTAAAGAGAAGAGAAAAGAAAAAAGTCCAAGTAGAAAAACAAAAAGCAGTCCAAATGATAAAGAAAGTGATAGAATGAAAGAAAGAAAAGATAAAGTTAAGAGTGAATCTCATTCTAAGAATGATGCTAGAAGTAAAACAAATCATGTGAAGAACGAAACTAAATTAGCAAGTCCAGAAAAGAATCATGTAGAAAAAGTTATTAAATCGGAATCTAGTCATTCTATACCACAAGGATTAAATGGTAAGTTAATTCAGATTATGTACTAGCTTTGACTTTAAAAAAGGTATGCCTGGTGTTAATCCAGAACATATTATATCTGTTTGATAAACATCCAAATCTGTTAAGCCTTATATTCGGCCACCAGTCACGCGGGTTTGCGCTCGCATGCGCGCCGCCCGCACTCTAGACTCGCGTGACTGGAGAAATGCCTTTAGAGTCAACTCACGTTAAAATACGTCCTTTAATTCTCGGCCCTATCTCGTAGGCTAGATGGGATATCAAAATCCTGCTTTCCATCCGATTTTATGTATTTCAATCATTGGTTCTTGTTCTTGTGCAGGAATCAAAAAACAATCATGTGAGAACTTGGGAACAAGTAAATTATTGGAAGCGCCAAACTCAATAATGTGGGTGGAGAAATACAAGCCGCAGAGTGTGAAGCAAATCATTGGGCAGCATGGCGACGCTAGCAATGTGAAAAAGTGTGTATTGTATCCATTAATTTTGTTTCATTTTCGTTTTCGAACATAAAGTTTATTTATCTTTGTATAGCCTGACCAGAAATATAAAAAACCTCGCTATGTTGCGGAAAATCATTGGAACTAATTTTTGTACTTGGAACACTAACATTAAAGGTGACAGTCGATTGCAGCGCCCCCAATCCAGGTTTTTTATTTTCCTGGTCAGGCTTTAAATAAGGGATTTTCCGAAAGCCATATAAAAAGAATAAAATAGTTCCAAATAACTTGATAGATGGTGTTGATAAGAGTTTGATGAGAAACCTTGCTGTTAATAAAATAGAAATAAAATATCAACATGGCATATGTTCACGACTATATTCCCCGATTCAGAGATATATTCTGTAAACTCGGAACATCCACGTTTCACTAGCATACCAAAACACTGTCCACTGTCCAGTGTGACGGGGAGTGAGCTCGTCGCCACTTGTAATGGATTAATACATGCTTCTAAATTGAAGCATGCAGGTTTCCTCACGGTGTTTTATTTTTTACACCGAAAAGTCAGCCAAATAAAATAAAAACATAAATATAATATTAAAAAACATAATAAAAATATGAACAGATACTTTCTTCGTTCCTTCCTCGGAGCCAAGTAGGTCAACACCATCTATCGCATGTTAAACTACGTTTTAGTAGCTGCTAGAAAACTTCATACTACAACAATATTAGCTTATACAATGTTTATAGACTACATTAGTTTTATGGCTATAAATACAGATTTATGAAATTCAATTTAATGTATTGTTTTGTTTGTCTCGTTACAATAATTTGTATTCTTAAACGTAATAAAAATGTTTAAATTTTCAGACTAACAAATTGGCTAACGAAATGGTACGTGAACCGAAAGGCAAAGTTGCCTAAACCAAGTCCGTGGGCTAAGAATGACGACGGCGGGTATTATAAAGCCGCGTTACTATCCGGTCCTCCCGGAGTTGGTATGTGTGTTTTTGGAATATATACCTTTTCTTCCGTAGCTTAAGCCTATACAATAAGTTCTAGGAATAATTCGTCTACATAAAAATGCGATACATTGCTCGCAGTAACATCACAGAATAGACATCCTACCAGCTAAACAGCTTCATACAAGCTCGCGGAGGCCAGTACAACCTACATGCGCAGCGAAGTTTCTACCATACTGCCGCTCATTCTCATACGTGAACGTTCACGTATTGCCGCACGTTGCGGCCGGCCGCTGTAACTTGCATGAAGCTGTTTTACTGGTAGGATATCTATTCGGTGTCACAAAAAAGTCAAAACTAAAAAAAAATGAAGCATTCTGGTTTCCTCTCAAAGTGTAACTAAGTATGTACTTGTTCAATTAAATGTAAATTTGTCCATTCAGGTAAAACGACAACAGTGGCGCTGGTCTGCAAGGAGCTAGGCTTCGACACGGTGGAGTTCAACGCGTCGGACACGAGGAACAAGACGCTCATTAAGGAGCAGATCGGGGAACTGTTGACCACTACGTCCTTGTCGGCTTACGCTAAAGGTAACACTATACTGCAGTCAGTGGCTATAGTCTGCAAAATTTATTTGTTTCCCCTCCGGGCGGAAAGCGTCTACTTTCGTCCCGCTGCACAGCGGTCCCGCCGAAGGTCAAAATTCAAAAAATCTGTTGTCTATAATTCCAATTTTTTTTACACAGGAAGGTAGTTGAAAACCTGTAGTTTTAGAAAATATAAAAGTTCCCACATGTCTTTTAACAATATCATTCATTTATTTGCATCGTAAGACCGCGATTCCGCACGCGTTGGCCGCAATCGGAAAGTCACAATTTACTGCTCCGTTTAGAAGGTGATTGCAATAATTGTGTTTAGAAGTGGGTATTGGGAATCATGGAGATTACATAAGAGGATACGTAATTTATTTCTGTAGCGATTAAACATCGTAAGTACTCTTTATTTAAAAACTACAAGTCTTCCAAGTACAGCTTCTAAAAATTAAATTGAAAAATGTTGATACATAAACATAGTCTTTTAGTTTAGTTGCCCGTCGTAGCCCGTGACATTTCGGATATCATTATGTAGCTAAAGGTGTGTTTTACAGTATGAGCGCAACAAATTTACCCAAGAGAACCAAGGGACTTAATGATGAAGGTCTTCATATAGAGGGTTTCATAGGCGGCGCAACCCCTATAGATATGAATAATATTGAAAAGTTCCTTAAAAAACCTATACATGAGGAACTTTACGAATATGGACTTCTCCTTTATACTCATGGACATGTTTTATTTTATTTTATCCTCGTGTGCTATCGATTAAATGTTAAAAAATAGCAAATAAGGACTCCATTAGAAAAACATTCAATGTCTGAAAGGAGGAACTTATTCAGCAAACAATTTGATAGAAATCGGGTTTTATTGTTTACCAGCCTCAAAGTAGAGATAGTTGTTCTTCCAATGATGGAAACACAATACGGATTTTTTTTTAATATCTTGAAATATCAGCGAATATTACAGGTCTAAACAGAGATGTTCTGTAATATTAAAAATCTTGTAGTCTGGGTATAAAATTAATAACGAAGAATATGCCACAGAAACAGTCAAGCTTCTTGTAGCAGAATACCCTTTGTATAATCTTCCTGCTCCAGTACATAAAATTCTTATTCACTGTTCTGAGGCAACAGATCACGGTATTTTGTCTATAGGCGAGTTGTCATAAGAAGCTGCAGAATCAAAAAACAAAGACTTAAAATACTTTAGACAACATTATACCAGAAAGAACTGAAGGAGTACACACAACAGCGACTTACTGAATCGATTTCTATTAACTTCCGATCCCTACATCACCAATCTCCGAAGTTTGTCTCAAAAAAAGAAGGGTTCACAGTCAAAATAGTGTTTCTCATTGATTTTAGAACTGAAGATGTAATTATAAAACGTATTTAAACATTTATTTCAATTTTATTGAACTTTTTATATTTTTGACCGCTCTAGTATGAACGCGGGACCACTGTGCGCTGCGCTAAACGAAGGTGCGCTTTCCGCCTCTGTCGAGGAGAAAAATAGTAGGCAGTAAATACGAAAGCCACAGATCACCATGTTTGTTGACCTCAGCTTCGCACCTTCGCGCTTCATTGCTTAGAAATAGAAAATAAATATTGTAATGATATTTCAGGTGACACGAGCAAGCAAGCAGTCACTAAAAAGCATGTTCTAGTGATGGATGAAGTCGATGGTATGTCCGGGAACGAAGACAGGGGTGAGTCAATAAAATATAAACTTACATACAAAGCCAAATATGGCCTCTAGATGAAATATTTATTATTTAAGGTTCTTTTTAATTAAAATATCATGTAAAGCCCGACCAAGAATATAAAAAAACCTCGCCATGTTGCGGAAAATCATTGGAACTAATTTTTGTACTTGGAACTCTGTCATTAAAGGTTATAGTCAAACGCCGCCAAACCAGGTTTTTTATATTCCTGGTCAGGCTTTACCTTAATAAACCGTATTGCCAATATTAATAGTAAACAAGACATATTTCATAGTAATCAACAATCGTTTTATGACTTCGCTTGCATTCTACCTGAACAGAATTATTGTGATTTCAACTTATGTAAAAGGAAGTAAGAATCCTTCAATGATATAAATTAGGTAGTTGTGAACGGGTGATGTTCTTTATCATTGATTATCTGTTTTTAGATTGTTTTTATCCAGTATTTACCTAACTTATGTAAGATAATAAGTGGATTGATGGACTACGCATTCATATGCAACAGAATATGTTTTTCAGGGTAGGTAGGTTTCCTCACGATATTTTCCTTCACCGTTTAAGAGCAGTCTTTCGTTGTTGAGTGTCCTTACCTCTCTGCAACACACCAGCACCACCAATGCTCTGTAAACCCTTACAGTAGTCATGGTGGTGGTAATAAGGGGACCTAGTCTATCAAAGTAATTATCTTTCAGGTGGTATGCAAGAGCTAATAGGTCTAATAAAGTCAGCGTCAGTGCCTATAATCTGTATGTGCAACGACAGAAACAGTCAGAAGATGCGGTCGTTGGTTAACTATTGCTACGACCTGAGGTTCAGCAGGCCTAGGGTCGACCAGATCAAGGTAATATACATTGTCCTCTCGTCTGTCTCCCACTGGGGTAGGCAGAGACAACGGAACGCCATCTGCTACGATCTTGACTTCTTTAGCTTGACTCGTCCTTTATTATTTTATAGCTTTAAACTATTGAGCTCTTATACAACGTGGAATTGGGGTCGTTTTGAAGCCCGGAACAGGGTTCTTCAGACCATCAAACTGAACAACTTTCACTATGGAGTCAATATCGAAATCGTTAGCAAAACAGCTTTTTTGCCAACTAGCTTAAAGTAAACCTCAGAGGAAGGATCTCTTTATTCTAAAGCATAGAGTCCGTATCAATTTCCGATTGTAGTTAGTAGAAGGAGATGGGACTAAAGCATAGCATATGGTGACGTGACGACTATATTCCCCGAGGGGGTAGTCAGAGATATTCTCTCTGAAACCTCAGAACATACACGTTTCACCAGTAGTACCGAAACCACAGATTACTTAATAGTTACTACCGTAACAGATACTGCACTCACCCCAATTTCGCGCGCTTTTTCGATTTTCGAACTTTGCACTTCAGGAACGAAAACTAAAATAAGCCTTATTTCAATGACCGACAGCCTGCGTCTTGTCAACATCTTCCAAGATGCACGTGACGTCACGACTTTATCGCAGCTGTCAAACGTGAGTGACGGTGCACTGCCGAAACTCTGGACAGTGGGTAGGGGGTGAGCCCGTTGCTACTTATAATGGACAGTGGCAACAGATGGCACTATAGATATTTGTTTGTGTCCGTCCACTTTTTTTGACACTTTTTAACGTGCAAGTGTGTGTAAAGTGGTCACTTTTTGTGCCTTTTGTCCTACAAATTGACACCACACATTTAAACACAAACGTTAAACAAAGTGGACAGCCTTGCAATAGGTATGGCTCCCTCTATGCCTTTAGGTATAATCTCTTTGCAGTAAACATACCAAATACGACTAAGTTTATGAATCAAATACAACGTATTAGCCACTCAACGGCATGCATTCTCAATTTGGGTGGGTTATTTAGTCAATTTGAACAAAAATTTGCTAAGATTTTATACAAGAATCGCGAAAAAAAATCAGCTGTTCCATAGAAACCTATTCGACCTAAATGTATGGGACCGCAGATTTTTTTTTCGCGATTGCGATTTGCGAAAACAAATTAGCCTCAAATTATGATCAGACCACTAAACTGAACAACTTTCTCTATGGGAACAACATCGAAATCGAGAAAAAAAATCAGCTTTCCCATGCATTTGGCTCAGGTTTACAGTTTAGTATGGAGTGGCAGATTTTTTTTTCGCGATTTCGATGTTGGTTCCATATAGAAAGTTGTTCAGTTTGATGGTCTAATCATCCCCTTAAAAAAGTGTCAGCATATTTAGTTGGACCCTGTATAAGAGGTCAATGCTTTAAACATAACTAATTACAAACAATATTCGCAGGCAGCGATGATGTCAATATGCTACAAGGAAGGCATCAAGATCGCCCCGGACGCGCTCACGCAGCTCATAGTGGCGGCCAACCAGGACGTCAGACAGACGCTCAACCTGATGTCAATGTGGTCCGTGGACGCGAACCTCGCCGACTCCGAGCGGCTGAAGAACGAAGCCAGGAGTGTTAAGAAAGATTTGAAATTGGTACGTGTACACAAAACACAATGTCAAATTAAAAATTGTACCCACTGTCATTTTACTATAAACACATCGATAATGTCATGTAAGGGTTGAGACACATTGACCGACAGCGAACGACGGCGGGTTCATACAAAAAGCACATTTAGTATGGGACACAGTCCGCATCTTTCGCCGTCGACACGGGATCGGCGACGAACGCGTTCCCATAAATCGAGCTTTTTTTGTATTGATCGCCGTCGATCAATGTGTCCTGACCCTAGACCCCAGAGCGTCGCTGGCGCGTTGCGGAGAGGTATGGACACTCAATCATAAGGGTATGGGTTCGAACCCGCACGGACCCTATACCATGTACCAATGAATTTTTCTAACTTATGTACGTAATACCGACTGCTCACAAACAGTGAAGGAAAACATCCCGAGAAAACCTGCATACGCTGAAGAAGAAATTATCATATGTATGTCAAGTCTACCAATCTGCATTGGGAACGCGTGATAGACCAACGCCCTATCCGAGATAGGCCTGCAGTGGGACTGAGGGTAGGCCTGCCTATAGTAGACTGATGATTGTGAATGTCAAGTAAATTATTCAACTAACAACCTTATTGCAGGGCCCTTGGGAAGCAATTCGCAAGGTGTTCTCGGCCGAAGAGCACAAGACGATGAGTCTAATAGACAAGAGCGACCTCTTCTTCCACGACTACAGTCTCGCGCCGCTGTTCGTACAAGAGAATTATCTACAAGTGTCACCGCACTGCCCCAAGTTAGTATAATATGTTCATTATAGCTTGGCAAAAACGTCATAATCGTGGTGACAGGTGGAACTAAAATTTTAGTATAGTGGTGTTGCCAGGGTATGCGTGATTTTGACGTTCTTGCGTGGAGGCAGCGCCCTCATTTTTATCAGGACTTTGCCAAGCTGTACATGAGTCTATTAGACAAGAGCGACTACAATATTTCACTTATTTTATGAGCATACAATTTGAATCCAATGTTTTACTATAAGCGTGCTATCCTCATGATGCAAAATGACTCCGAGGAGCCTTAGAGCACAGACAAAATTGACGCGAAAACTTTCTTCCGCCGCGCTCTCGTTTTTGTTATTGGCAGTAAACTCTATTAACTAGGCAACAATATTCAAATTCCTCCCAATCACCCAGCCGCGCGTTTGTAAATAAAGTTGACATTTGCCGTAGACACAGCGCACGAAAACTTTCTTTCGCGCAAAAAAGAAAGTTCGTGTGAAATGGGCGCGCCCTTAGCCACAGAAACAAGGTTTTCAATCTTTAATGTTATTCAATTTGTAACAGGCATGAAGTCCTGGAGAGGATAAGTAAAGCGGCGGACAGCATCAGCGCCGGTGACCTGATAGACGCGAGGATCAGAAGCAAGCAAGCCTGGAGTCTTCTACCTATGCAGGTGAACAA
The DNA here is from genome assembly GCA_963693445.1 of Agonopterix heracliana. NCBI lineage: Eukaryota > Metazoa > Arthropoda > Insecta > Lepidoptera > Depressariidae > Agonopterix > Agonopterix heracliana. The sequence continues at coordinate 4,206,680 of OY856308.1, forward strand.
ATAATCAGATATACAGGATCCAAGTTAATATGCTGACGGCTTTTTAAGAGGATCATCAGTCCATTCAACTGATCAACTTTATCAATGAGACCAACATCGAAATCGCGAAAAAAATTTAGCTGTCCCATACATACGGGTCGAGTAGGATTGCAGGTTTGTATGATACAGCAGATTTTTTTCCCCATTTTTACTTTGGCTTCATAGAGAAAGTTGTGGTAAAGGAAGGACCCTATATGTCTTTGGCGTGTTGCGGAGAGGCGTGTACTTTCAATCACGAGGCTGGCTTTTTACCAGCATTGTGCGAGGTAGCGAGCGATGCTGTCAGCTCGATGAATCGCGTCATAAGGAAATTGAAGTTATTTTACTGGCGGATTTGTTCCTCGTAGCTCGCTCTGTATAGCATGCGACCCACGACAAAACGCTAAAACCGTTATGCGCGCTCGTTTTCGCATAAGCAAAGTAACAGACAGGCATGTCTCAATTTTTGTCGTTTTCTCGGGGCTGGCATGCTAAGCCCTCTGCTCTAGTACGACTATCCACTTACTTAGGTACTTAATAATTACTCGTGTAAATACCTTTCCACACATCTATCTCAATACTGGTACATACTTTAAATGTGACTAGATAATTTGTGTGACATTGTCCAAAATATTTTTTTTATTTATTTAATATTGACATCTCGGCCGCATGCAGTCGTTTCTCATCCATCCCTTTTGTGCCCCAACACTCTGATCCGTACGTGTCGTAGATTTTAAATTAATAATAATAAATCGGCAGGCGATGTACAGTTCAGTGATCCCCGGGCACGCCATGGCGGGGCACGTGGCGGGTCAGATCCAGTTCCCCGGCTGGCTGGGCAAGAACTCGCGCGCCACCAAGATGCACAGGCTCTGCCAGGAGATACACGCACACACTAGGCTGAGGTTAGTGAGCTACTGGATATTATAGACATTAATGTTATTGCAGTAAGCTCTTGTTCTCTTTTATAAATGTATACTTTATGGGATCGAGCCCCCAGTCCAATAACTACGAAATGTGACATTGTTGGTTATTAAAAAATACGATCTAGGGAGGCTCGGTTCCCTTTTAAATTAATAAAAATTGACGAGCTAGGCACAGATAGCCTAGAGAGAAAAACGTGTTTGTCTACAATTATTCCTAGTTCTAGCAAGGTTTCTGACCACCCAGAAAAGTATTCTAGTGATCATTGAGTTGAGTTCTCATCTCACTGGCTGGACCAAAATCTTTTAAGTCTGAACATTACAAAAACTCAGTTCCTCTGCTTTCACAAAACAGCAGCGTCTGGTCCCCCAGCCTGTCTGACACATCTGAAAATTCATGATATCACCTGCCCCGCTCATAATCACCAGCACCATCAGAACCAGACCAGCCATATACTCTCAGACTGTAACTGTGTAGCAATAAACAGAATCAAGGCACTCAAATACCTGGGTGTCATGGTAGATGAGAAGTTATTCTTTAAAGAGCATATGTCTGCTACCTCGGCCAGGCTTCGCAAATTAATTTATACAATTAAACTTTTACGAGAAGCTACTGATGGCGAAATACTGAAATCTTTGTATCTTTTATTTTAAATGCATCCACCAAGTAGGTTAAGGAGATGTGAAGAGGATGACTAACAGATTTCAAAAATGGTTTCTAACCCTCAATGATGTGTATCCTTGCGCACTGAACAACTATGTTGAAAACGGAACATTTCGCAATAAGCTGATCGCTTTTACGAAATGCTGAGTACAACTATCCACTCGTTGCTCACTCCAGCCAACTGTAAACCAATCTAAACCCGACCTTACTCCCCAGCACATCAGGCTCAAAATCGTCCATCTACCTGGACTACTGCGGCCACCTCCGCGACGCGATAGTGACGCCGCTGCTGAAGGACAAGGCGGAGGGGGTTTCCAGGTCGTTGGAGGTGCTGGAGGCGTACCATCTGCTGAGAGAGGACCTCGACTCTCTCACTGAGCTGTCGCTGTGGCCCGGACAACGGAATCCTATGATACTTATCGATTCTAAGGTAACGATTATTAGTTGTAAGTGCGATGGTTTTGCAGTACGCGCAGGGCAGCATCAAACGCGGGCGTGCTCGAGATGGCGTGGAGATGGATGACGAAGACGTTGAGGAGAATGACAGTGATACCGAGAATGATGCTCTTATTAAAATCCTGAATCTCACGTAAATTCGGAAAGCCAAGAAAAGAGTATTTTATTGTAACCTGAAATATGTCTCAATTTCAAATGACACATTAGAACCACTGGGACCCACGAGAGCTCCTCAGCTTTAGTGTGTAGTCTAACTAATCAATAGATATAAATGATACGGATATGTAAAAGTACACGCAGGGCTGTATAAAACGCGGTCGCGCTCACGAGGAGATGGATGACGAAGACGTTGAGGAGAATGACTGATCCCGATAATGATTATTGTATGCAGAACTTTGACTACTTCTATGTGGACTAGTAACGCTTGTAATTCTACTAACAAACATTTCTGCCACTTTTTGCGGGGGGCGAGGTAACATGCAATCCGCAACTTTGGATTTTATTCCCCATAACTTTAGATTCTAATTTTGAATGTTTAAAATCATGAAAAGTAGTCTCGTGTGAAACCCAAACGTTCTAAGTTCGAAGTAATTGTTTCGCAATTATAGGCTGTCTCGTTTAGTGATAACTGATAATGTATAAAATTGAACGTAAATTGCACATGATTTGTTCTTATACCATGGCAGAGGGGAAATGCTACCGCAAGGCGAGTCCTCATAAATAGTCAAATATGCAGAATAATCAATTATTATTAAGATACGTAGTATACCTAATCAATAGATACCACTGAACGGTAAAAGGACTTTTAAAAACTTAAACAATTAAATCAACAGATAAAAGCGGCGATGACTCGGACTTATAACAAGAAAGCGATGGCTTTGCCGTACGCTCCGGGCAGCATCAAACGCGGGCGCGCTCGAGACGACAACATGGCGGACGAGGAGGTGGATGACGAAGACGTCGAGGAGAATGACAGTGATCCCGAGAATGATGCTCTTATTAAGGTATGTTACGTGTCCAACGTTCTGCTTCGAAATAAAAAAAACTGTTTAAACATACTTTTCTGCCAAAAACAAACTTGTCTATGTTCTTGCTACATGAAAACTCTACAAAAAATTAATGCCAATTTTTGTTCACAGAAAAAGAAAGTAAAGGAAGAAAAACCCAGTACGAGTAAAGACAGATCAGGTTCAAGTAAAGATAAAGCCGGATCTAGTAAAGAAAGACCTGGTTCCAGTAAATCTAAGAAGAAATAGCATACCTAACTGTTATGTGTTATGCCTAGTATCATACTAATCGCTTACAAAAACTTATCATGGGTATTATTGTGTATAGGTGTACCAGAATCTGATGACAAATAAGGAAGTAAAATTGTAAAGGTAATTGGATTAAGGCCCTTTACACACGTGCTACTTTTTGCAGCGCTTTTGCATCGATTTAGTCGCGATGCAGCATCGATGCAAACGCGATACAGCCACGACGCAAAACGTTCATAATATTTGAACAGTCATCGTCTGTATTAAAGACTATAACCTTTGACGTAATGCACAAGCGCGTCTGCATCGATACAAACGTGCATGTGAATCGCTACAATCACGAGTTTGAATTGTTACAAACGCCCGTTAATTGCTAGTGTAGCGATGCACTCACGCCATTGACAAACGCGCGTTTATATTGCTGCAAAAAGTCGCAGTTTGTATAGGGCTGCGTTCAGAACCTTTGGGTGCGGTTGTTCTTCTCGCTCGCTCTTATGGGTAGAACGCTTTTCACCGAGCCTCGGAACGGCGTTAGTGCGAAAAGTTGCACTCGGGGTGCACTCTGGGCGTAGGTTCTGACATAGGCGTAGCAATGATTTTTTCCCAGGGTGGGCCAGGCCCAGGCGAGGTTGATGTAAATAAACATTAACCATAGAGCGAGCGAAGCGAGCTCGAGATTTCACCGAATTCTGGAGCGAGCGAAGCTTAGTGGGCTCGAGCTTTTAATGCAATGCATCTAGGTTTTTGTGATACAATCGTAGTCAGGAGCGAGCGAAGCGAGCTCGACATTTTACCGAATTCTGGAGCGAGCGAAGTGAGCTCGACATTTCACCGAACTCTGGAGCAAGTGAAGTGAGCTCGAGATTTTACTGCAATGTGTCTAGCTAGAAGCGAGCGAAGCGAGCTCGAGATTTTACTGCAATATAGTGAGATCAGTGTAATACGATTTAAAACCTGGAGCAAGCGAAGCGAGCTCGAGTTATTTACGACCGAAAAGCTGGAACGAGCAAAGCAAACTTAAGATTTAACTACTCTATAAAAAGATACGAGCCGCAGCCTAGAGCGAGCGAAGCGAGCTCGACATTTCACCCAATTCTGGATCGGGCGAAGTGAGCTCGAGATTTTACTGCAATATGTCTAGCCAGGAGCGAGCGAAGCGAGCGAGAGATTTTACAGCAATATAAATAAGATCAGAGCAGTATGTTCTAAAAACAGGAGCGAGCGAAGCGAGCTCAAAATTTATCTTCAAGATTTGCTTAATGTTGCGAAAGTACATTCTGACCACATTGACTTTTCAAGAAAGTGGACATGAGAAACGAAACAAGAAAATAATATCGTGTTTATTTATCATTACCTATTGATATCTCTTATTTTTAGTAAGTGATTCATTTTATTTCTGGGGTGGGCCAGAAGGATTCTGGGGTGGGCCGGGCCCACCCGGCCCCCCCCCTTGCTACGCCTATGGGTTCTGAACGCACCCTAGGGCCTACTTTGACTAGACAGATGTTAGACAGAGATGTTTGACATTACCATGTCAAAAATATCTATTTCTTTTTTACAATTTTGTGCTATGAGTTCCTGGTAGACCTAAAACTACCCAATTCGATCGGTATCAAATCGACATCTACCCGCCTAAGTACCTACACTATGCAAATGACAGCGAACATAGCATAGGAGCTCTTCGACACAGGCGTTTGGAATTACCATGTGAAAAATATCTATTTCTTTTTTACAATTTTGTGCTATGAGTTCCTGGTAGTAACCTAAAACTACCCAATTCGATCGGTATCAAATCGACATCTACCCGCCTAAGTACCTACACTATGCAAATGACAGCGAACATAGCATAGGAGCTCTTCGACACAGGCGTTTGGATCGGTGATTTCTCAGAGTAGTCTCGCCCCGTCGAATACCTGATAAATCACTGATCAAACCCCAGTGTGGAAGGGTGGAAGAGCCTAAACATTAACTAACACTGTGGCTGGATCGCAGAAAAAATACGAATATTCATAGAGATCACATTATTGTATCATTCATGTTACTGATAGTAGTTGTTAATAAGCTTTCGCCAAACAGAACATACGCGGGTCCTGACCGCGGCAGTATTTCTTTAATCTATGAAGCTACATGACACGTACAAGGCACAAACCGCGGCGCTCCGTTTTGTTTGACAAAGGCTTTATAGTGCAAAGTAAAACTGAATCCGCCTAAAGCTGTTATGTTAATTGATATCCCTTTTTCGTAACTTATTTTTAATTGTGTTCATTTCAATTCATTCGTTGGATCTACTAAGTAGGTACCTTTTCATACATTTCTTTTGCGGCAGCTAAATGTATACAATTTGTCCGGCAATCAGACTGTGAAAAGGCATCAACAGTCGCTAAAAGTGAGAAGTTTTCATAAATTGTGTTACTCATCATATTGTAATTTGTTTTTTTTTTGAATGTAGATTGTGTTGTGAACTGAGAAACATACATTAAAGTTTTTTATTTAAAACATTTTTTTACTTAACCAACACAAACCCTTCGTTTTCATTCGGCCTAGAACTGATTAAGAACAAGCTGCAAAACCTGTTTCATTATCAGTTTTAATGGTATCTGCTCAATCAGTTCTCCGCTAGGTGTGCGCTGACGCTAAGGGTGTGTTTTCACTGAAGCGGAGATCAACTAATAAATAGCTTCATTCTGACAAGCGAGGAAAATTGAGCAAAAAAATGATTTTTCGACTATGTCAGCTTCGTGGAAAAAAAATTTTGTGTTCATTTTACCATCACAAGTTGATCAAGTAAAGGGTAAAATGTGAGTGACGTGCTATTTGTGGTCCTGATTTAAAAAGGAAATTTTGTAGGATTAGACCAGCTACTGTGTAAGATAACAAGAGTGTGAGGCACTGAGGCTGATTAGAGAAGAAATTCAATTTTTAGGCACACCATGGGCACTTATTGTAGGGATTGAATACGAGCGCAACGTTTTCCCTACACTAGATGACAAACATACAAATTGGCAAAAACGAAGCAAGATGCAAGCATATGCTGTGCTGAGGGAGTGTGAATAGGAGAGGACCATAATAAAAACTAATGGTACAGCTTTGCGGTCGCGATAGGTCTGCATGTTATTGAGAAGTAATGTTCCCACTAGTTCCACTATTCGGTGGTGCATTTAAAAGTAGAACTAGTGGGAAATAAAAGTCCCATTAGTTCTACGGTAGAACTGTTCAGTGTTCAGTAGAACTACTGGGAATGAACGGTTGTATGGGGGTTGGGGGAGCAAGTCCCGGTATTGACTTACCTGAGCGTGATAGCGACTTTCATGCAAGCATAGACAGACCCACCGTGATCATTACATGACTACTGCCAAAGTAAAATACTCTAATGCCTACTGTTGGCCTGTCTGCCAAGAGGAGGTGAAGTGAAAATTGGTGGGCAGCCGGGAGTGTATGTACTGTATGTAGCACTAGATACTCTGGCACCGTATAAGCTGTTTATTACAGAGTATCAAATACTGGGGTTAGATTTTGTTTGGACTTCATTTTCGGAATGGATGTATACCACCTAATAAGTAATGATTTTGGCACTTCTATCTTCATTTTGACGTTTTATTTTACCTGAAACTTTATTAAAACCACAACATTGAGATAACAACAAAGCTTTATTACATAATTGCACTAATATTACACTGAACCAAAACACTGATGTAATTTAGTCTTTCCTGATTAGCTTCGCCTTGGGGTCGTCAGACCTCATTACTACATACGTCCACTTGTATCTCCTGTTGTCTCCATCGTTTTTGACGTAATTATAAGTGCCTATTCCAGCTAAACCCATACCAACTATTGCCATACCAGTGGTGGCCAAAACTTCTGGAATCTCGTCCCATCCTTGCCTGATCAGTTGACCGATAGTGCGTCTTGAAGCTGTAGCAGCCATTTTATTTGTTAAAATGGAGCCAAACTAAAATATTACTGGATTTTCAGTAAAATATAGTCCGGGATTTTTCTTCCTGTAAGTACAGTAGATTAGATTTATGTCAATGTCAAGCAAGTCAAGCACAGGCAGGCCCTTATCTATATGACAGCTTTTAGCTTTAGTTCCGATAACCCGTTGTGGCGCTGAAGTCAAATTTTTCCCTCATGAAACGTCTATTCTATTCTATTTTAAAAAAAAATGGCTGCCGTCTTGGGTATTTGATGATTTTGCCAATGTCTATACTCCATTCCAAATAACAACGAAAATTTAAGGCCATTTTGAATTACAGAAACAGATATTTGAAACACTTCCTCTCATTTATTCTTAGAACAGCTTTAGTAACGTCCAAGATACGTTGGATAGTATATCTTTCTCATAAATAAATCTTTTTTGCTAATCAGAATTGGCCAGAAAGCTATACAGGAATCGGAATATCTTTTCGTCCTTATTTTGAATGCAGTATAGTTTATGTAGCAAAAGTGCTTGACGTTGTACGGTAATTTATGTATTTGGTGACTTCAAGGATTGTTTTTCGAAATGAACACTATCTTGAGCCACCACTGGAGCCCCGTTGTAGACCTGGGAGGGGGCAACCAACGATCGACGGGCGACGCGACCGCCCAATAGCAGATCCACAACGTGACTCCTCATGAAATGTCATTATAATATGACTATACAGTTTTGTGCTTTATGTCTTGTTATTTTTTACTCTTAAGTTCAAAATCCTTGAGAAGCTCTAATTCTTCTCCGTTGTGTGATATAATAATATCATTGAGTAGTTTGTTATAATGAGATACGTGACGCGAGGCAATAGAACCGTTTTCTAATCTTTTACCTATTTTTACAATTCGGTTTCCGTGAATAATTGCGAATCTAAAGTGAAATCGTAGATAATTTTGTGAAATATACTGACACTACTTCATTAATTTATCCACGATTTCACGTTAGACTCAGAATCATAGACAGTATTCAAATTTTCGGCTGCGAGTAGTCTCCTGAAAACATCTAAAAACGGTTTCATTTGACAACTCATGTCAGTTGCTCTATTCATGTATGGTATAATACCTTTATGGTAGATGATACAGATGTTTTGTATGGAGCAGCTCATTTTTTTGTCGCGTTTCGTTTCGCGCCTAAGGGTGGCTCCATAGTGAAAGTTGTTTAGTTTGATGGTCTGAATTCACCGTTTCAGTATTTGCTAGGCTGGCTGTCACTTACACCCTATATAGGGTCCAACTTAATATGCTGACACTAAGGGGATTTTCAGACCATCAAACTGAACATTTTTCTCTATAAGACCAACATCGAATCGCGAAAAAAAAATCAGCTCTTCCATACAAAACTGCAAACCTACTCGAGCCAAATGTATGGGACAGCTGATTTTTTTTTCGCCATTTCGATGTTGGTCCCATAGAGAAAGTTGTTCAGTTTGATGGTCTGAACCTGCCCTTAAAAAATAGTCAGCATATTAAGAAGGACCCTGTATAACTACAAGTTCAATACAAATTAGCTTGATGACAGCAGCGCCACAACGAAGCTGTTGGAACTAAGTGAAAATGTCACTGTCGCATCTCTGTAGCTTGCTACAATACAAATCAATAATCTGTGGTCAAGCAAGTGTAATTTTTGTTTAATCTTTCCTTTCGGAAAGGCAATGGCATCTAGGTCTTAAAGCCGTAGTCTTCAGTAGTTTTTCGTTTTATTTTTCAGATTTAAGATTTTATTGGAAAGCATTAATTAAAAAAGCAAAGTTTAACCCAGCATAGCTAGCATGCCGCAGTGATACAGCGCTATCACATCTTAGGCTCGGGTCCCACGGCCTGTGTATAGACAAGCCGCGCCACGACGCGCCTCGCCTGTACTCGCCTGTAACACCACGCGCCGACCCGTTCCCACGGCGCCTGTGGCTCGCCATGCCAGTCAGTGTTACCATTGCTACGCAAGGGAATGAGCCATTTATTTCTTTGATTTCAAAGCCAAATTATTATATAATATTATAATATCTAAATTGTTACATATTTTATTTCTTGTTGTTTTAATAACTGAAAACCAATCTTTCTTTTCTGAATTATTCTGCAAGAATATAGATTATAAGGAGACCGGAATAAGTAAAAAAAAAGAAATACGATAATTGTCGCGTCTTACGTAATCACTGCGGCACACGAAAACTGCATTGGAAAAGATTTGCATGTAATGTATAGAAACAAAACGAACTTTCACGACAAACCGTGCTCTGTAATTTGTCCGTAATAAGAAAATGTAAAATTTCGGCTAATTTATATAAACACAACTGAAATATAAACTACTAAGTTATTAAATATGGCGCAGCGCTAGTCGAGAGAAAAAAAGAGCTAATCTAGTTCCGAAAAGCCGAACTTGGCAACACTGTCGCTACAATCCACGCACCAACTGTAGCTAGCTTGTAGATAGGGTCCCACGGCATGTGTGTTGTCAATCCACACGCCACGCGCCACGCCGTGGGAACAGAGCGCCTGTCGCGGCCTGCGGTGCGTATTGCTATCCATCGAAAGTCGGTAACTTCAAAGGAAACGCCTGTCGCCGCCTGTACAAGCGCGTGGATTGCCGAGCCAGTCAGGAATAAATCTACCCGATGGGGGGAGTTTTCTGACAGCTAGTAAAACATAGTTCCAACAAACCGCGATAGATGGCGTTGACGCCAGATGTAGGAGAACAACTCGGACAACATGGTCAACTCGGACAACATGGTCAACTCTGACAACATGGTCAACTCGGACAACATGGTCAACTCAGTCAACATCGACAACATGAACAACTCTTGACAACTCAATTAACTTTGACAAAATCCACCGTTGATCATGTTGACTGAGCTGACCGTGCTATTAAGGTTATTCACGTTGTTCAAGTTAACCATGTTGACCAAGTTTGCCATGTTGTCAGAGTTGACTTTGTTGACCATGTTGTCCGAGTTGACCATGTTGTCCGAGTTGACCATGTCCGAGTTGACCATGTTGTCCGAGTTGACCATGTTGCCAGAGTTGACCATGTTGTCCGAGTTGACCATGTTGTCCGAGTTGACCATGTTATCCGATTTGTTCATGTTGTCCGAGTTGACCATGCTATCAGAGTTGTTCTATTTTTTTTTGTTCTGACAGTTTAAAGTTGTTCAGTTTGATGAGTCGAGTATGTGGTTTAAAGCAATGCGGGCCCAAAGTTAATTTTGATTAAAATTAAAAAATAATTAACTATTATTAACAATTTTAATCTAAAAAGTTGATTAATAATGAACTAATCTTACACTCAGTTGCAGAAACGCGCCTTAAAGTTAACCCTCAATTAATTTTCTTGCTAGCTTTTACTACGCTACGTCAACAAGACAAAAAGTGACAGCAAGAGAATAAATGGAGGATCACCTTTAATGACAGTTCCTGCAACTAACACATAGTTGCAGAAACGCTCATTAAAGTTAATCCTCAATTAAATCTCTTGCTAGCTTTTACTACGTCCACAAGACAAAAAATTACTGCAAAGAGATTTAATGGAAGATTAACTTTAATGACCGTTCCTGCAACTAACTCAGTTGCAGAAACGCTCATTAAAGTTAATCCTCAATTAAATCTCTTGCTAGGTTTTACTACGTCCACAAGACAAAAAATTACAGCAAGAGATTTAATGGAGGATTAACTTTAATGACCGTTCCTGCAACTAACTCAGTTGCAGAAACGCTCATTAAAGTTAATCCTCCATTAAATCTCTTGCTAGCTTTTACTACGTCCACAAGACAAAAAATTACAGCAAGAGATTTAATGGAGGATTAAATTTAATGAGCGTTTCTGCAACTGAGTTAGTTGCAGGAACGGTTTCTGTAACTGAGTTAGTTGCAGGAACGGTCATTAAAGTTAATCCTCCATTAATTCTCTTGCTGTCACTTTTTGTCTTGTTGACTGACGTAGTAAAAGCTAGCAAGAGATTTAATGGAGGATGAACTTTAACGAGCGTTTCTGCAACTGAGAGTGAGTGTTAATCATTTTCATTTCAATTAAAAATGCAAAAATCTTAACATAGGCGTATATCTATAAATCTAGTCATAGTTTTAACCTTGACACTGACACTGATAGGGTAGTACTGTAGCCCCCCCCCCCGACTTTTTAATTACAAAAAAGATTACCGATTGCCGTTTACAAATTATTGTATGGTTCTAAATGACTAATATTAAAACCTAAGTCTTACAGATCACAACCCAGCGTAGAAAAAAAATAAAAAGATTTAGTCTAAAATTTTTAAATTTCGAGGTTTTCTTTTATTTCTATACTGACATTTTCAAACTAAGGTATGAAGAACATGGCGGTATAGAAAATAGCCTCAAAATTTGGAACGTTTCAGACTTATTTTTATTTTATTTTCTACGGCGGGTTGTGATCTGTAAAGTAGCCCATTCACAGTAGTCCTACATGTAGGACTACAACACCATTCACTATCCTGCAAGTAGGACTACTCATACATTTTGCTCAAGGTCGTCGGACGCCTTGTAGGACTACAACACCATTCACTGTCCAATATTGCTGTAGGACTGCAAGACGGACTACTGTGAATGGGCTCCTTAAGACTTAGGTTTTTATTATATTAGTCATTTAGTACCTTACAACAATTTCTAAACGGCAATCGGTAATCTTTTTGGTAATTAATAAGTCCCCTGGCTACAGTACTATGTCAATGGCTCGGCAATCCACGCGCTTGCACAGGCGCGGCGACAGGCGCCCCTTTGAAGTTACCGACAGCGATCCGGACATAATACACACCACAGGCGTCCACAGGCATCTACAGGCCAAGACAGGCGACACCGTTCCCACGGCGTGTGGCTTGGCGCGATTTGCGTATATACAGGCCGTGGGACCCGAGCCTTAGCTCTCTTTCTATTTGCGTGCGAACGAACGAGATAAAAGATGTGATACAGCCGTATCACGTGTAGCATACTATGAGTGCAGGATCAGCACTCGTAGTATGCTGCACGTGATACAGCTGTATCACGTCTTTTATCTCGTTCGTTCGCACGCAAATAGAAAGAGAGCTAAGGTGTGATAGCGCTGTATCACTGCGGCATGCTAGCTATGCTGGAAACGGTATGAACCGGTATGAACTTAACCAGTCACCGTAGCATGTTGCACGTGATACGACTATACCATGCCTTTTATCTCGTTCGTTCACGCGCAAATAGAAAGAGAGCGAAGGTGTGATCGCGCTTTATGACGCTGCCATGCCAGCCATGTACTTTAGCTCTCTTTCTATTTGCGTGCGAACGAACGAGATAAAAGACGTGATACAGCCTTATCACGTGTAGCATGCTACGAGTGCTGAAGCTCTATTCACATTATGACGGGTGGTCGGACGGGCGCGGAGGGTGCAATGTAAAATAATACCTATTTCAATACCGATAGAGTTGACAAAGAGAACGATCATATGGGCCCCACGGGCGGAGGACGGAGCTTTCTCTGTGAATTCTATCCGTAATGAAATAGGTATGTATTATTCTACATTGCACGGACCCTCCGCGCTCGTCTGCACCTGCCCGTCGTAACGTGAATAGAGCTTAACTAATGAGGGATTTTCGGAAAGCCGGTAGAAAAGAAAAAGTTGTTCCTAATGACTCGATAGATGGCGTTGACGAGACGGGTGAGCGCATTACCTTTCTCTCACCTTTTTTTATTTCTTACTTTTACTATCATATTTTTCTCCATTAATGGCACATTATTATACTAATTCCACCGAATTTCACCCTAGTTATACGCGGACTTAGAGAATGACGAAGTCGTGGGCTAATTATTTTCTCTTTGGATTTTATACAGGATTCCAAACTTCTTCGATCATATTACTCTTTGATTATACCTATTCTCTTTGATTATTGACGGACACATTTTTGTTTTTTCACTTAACTGACCTACTGACATTCAATGACATTCACAAAGAACCTACTTAAGCAAATATACAAGCGAAAATACCTACCTCCCGCCAGGGAGTAATTATATTCCTTGATACCTACTTCGCCAAAGAGAATATAATCACTACGTTGCTACTTCGCCTTTGACTGTGCTTCGACTTATGAGAACTAATTTTATGAGAGCAGTCGAGTAAGTTCTTGAAGCGAAAAATACTTCGCCTATGGTTCTTGAATATTTTGTTCTCTGCTTCTATAAAACTTTACTGAAGCTTACTGACAATGTTGAAAAGTTTTCTTAATGCAATAAAGCCGGTCGTCCCAACATACATTGGCCACGAAATAAAATTTCCGAAGGGTTTAAACGGACTCTTTATGAAGGGATGTTGGGAGATACCAGAAATAATGTGTGCTTCTTTTATGGGTCTATTAGGTATTGGTATGGCTGTAGTTGGAACATACAATTATTATCAAAATGATGGTGATAACCGAGAGTTCAAGAGTGTGTACGTAGTTGTACGACCCGATGATCCCAGAGCATGCCGGATAAAAAATCCAGTTTACACGTCATACCTTTAAATAATGAAAAAGGTAGTTACCTGTGTACATGTGATGTTATTTTGTTATAAATAAATAAATTTCAATTTTAAAAGGCCTTTGACAGTAATTTGCCATGCTTTTGGCAGATTGGCCGTGAGCATTATTATCCTCGTTTTATTTTACTTCAATGGGTAAAGTCAGACTATGTTTTAAGGCCTCCGCACATTGCAGCGATATTATCGAGTGATATTATCGACAGCGATATCGCGACACCTTACACACTGCAGTGCAAAGAGAATTTAAACCTGCAGCGATTCCGCGATTTGCGTCACGCATGCACCCCACCACCCCACCACTGAATGTAGTCGAAAGAGTTGCGATAATATCGCGGCAGTGTGTGGGATCGAGCGCGTCCCAATACAAAATGTACTGGAAACAATTATCGCAAAATCGCAGCGATATTATCGCTCGATAAAATCGCTGCAATGAGCGGAGGCCTTTAAGTAGGTATTAGCATTAGAATAACCTTGTAGGAACACCATAGTTTATTATAGTCTGTGGGTTGAACTACATCGTAGCACTCGCGTCGCTCCATCCTTTATAGACCGGTGGCCAGCTACAGTCAACTATACCTTATAAAATTAAGGAACTAACGCATTATGCACCTAAAGTAGACTAAAAATAAGTAATAAAAAACTTGGTTTGCCTGGGCGCAGCTTGGCACGTTTTCCGGTGTGATGAAAAACGTGGACCCCAAAAACACCCCATTTTACCTCATCGAATTAAAGGATGGTACTTGTCTGTTGGTCTAGAGGCCGATTAGTAAAGCCTAAAAAACCTGGTCTGCCGCCGCCTATCCTGGCAGGTTCATGGGTCCGACTGAATTTAGGGTGCTCCTCGGAGGGTGGATTTTACCTCATCGAATTAATGAATGAAATCAATGCCAATTTATAGTCCTATTAACTATGTTTACATATGCCTTGGTTTGCCTAGGCTCAGCCTGGCAGGTTTCCGGGTCCGACTGATTTTACTTTAAAAACATTGTTTAGCCAAACTTTAAAAACCGGTATAAATCTACAGAATCTGCGGAATATTTTACTGAAATTCGCTTGTATATATTAACCAAGATATATGTATCCCTGAAGGTGGAATTTTAATAGAAAAGGTCAACGGCCCGCGGAAACTAAAAGAGATAGGTATGTGGTCCCGAAGGAAAAAATTTCTAAAACCCTGGGCAATTTGACGTCCCGATTAAAAAATCCAAAATGGGAGATCCAAGATGGTCGTCTTACATTTTCAAAGTCCTCATAACTTTGTAACCATTGACGGTCGGCGCGCTGTGTGTGGACAAATCAAATTAGTAGCAAAGCCCGGCTTACGATGATTGCTAATCTATGTAACAAATACATTTATAGATAGATAGATAACTCATTTATTATTTCACCTGAACAATACAGGAAAAAACAGTGACTGACAAAGGTAGACAATTACCTGCCTACACGATAAATTAAAATGCCTAATTAGGATATTCGGACATCGTAGGTTTTTTTTTTATTAAGGGCTCATTCCTGATGTTTTACACTGCAATTCTGCCAATATCATGATGTGGAAGTATCGAAATCACAATCTCCGGGATTGTTTTATTAACAAAAACACATTAGAGGACACCAAATAGCGGAACTGCGTGGCAAATCCAGAGACACCAACCGAGACGACCGCCCGTCAATAGACTCGCCAAGCGACTAAGCTAGTTTAAATAGTAAAAAAACACTTAGTTCAACATGTCTCGATATGATATGGCGTTGACATGACATTATGGCTTCGAAACCGGTGATTAGGCCAAAATATTAAAAATACGTGTCCATCAAGCTGGCGTACACATGACGGGAATCAAGATTAATCATTTAGTGCCATTAAATAATAGTGCCTCTGTAATTTGTGTGTGTGTGTGTGTGTGTAATTTGCGAAATATTTATACATATTTTTCCCTGTTAGTGCTTTTGTGTTTATTACTCATGACAGGCATTCAAGAAAATGTCATAAAAATAAACAAGTGTTTATCGTCTTTCATATATTAGAATATCGAGCTAGAGTGTAGGCGTACACACGAATTCACACGATAGTTCAAAACTCTAGTATCAAAATAAACTGTTCCTGAAATAGAGACTTTGAAATTATGACATTTTGAATTTCAGAGGGTAATAAACACAAAAGCACTAACAGGGAAAATATATACTTATATATTTCGCCAACTACAGAGGCACTATTTAGGAACTACTTATTTAATGGCACTAAATGATTAATCTTGATTCCCGTCATGTGTACGCTAGCTTGATGGACACGTATTTTTACTATTTTGGTCTAATCACCGGTTTCGAAGCCATGTCATGTCAACGCCATATTATATCGAGACATGTTTAACTAAGTTTTTTTTCTTGTTTTTTACTATTTAAACTAGCTTAGTCGCGTGGCGAGTCTATTGACGGGCGGTCGTTTCGGTTGGTGTCTCTGGACTTGCCACGCAGTTCCGCTATTTGGTGTCCTCTAATGTGTTTTTGTGAATAAAACAATCCTGGAGATTGAGATTTCGATACTTCCACATCATGATATTGGCAGAATTGCAGTGTAAAACATCAGGAATGAGCCCTTAATAAAAAAAAAACCTACGATGTCCGAATTTCTTAATTAAGCATTTTAATTTATCGTGCAGGTAGGTCATTGTCTACCTTTGTCAGACACTGTTTTTCCTGTATTGTTCAAGTGATATAAATGAGTTATCTATCTATCTATCAATTTATTTGTTACATAGATTAACGATTATGGGCCACCATTTTTTTCGACACTAAAATATGACTTCTGATAGACCCGAAAGGTAAATATTATAAGCCGGGCTTTGCTACTTATTTGATTTGTACACTGTACAGTCAGCATCAAAAGTATTTAGGCATTTACGGCGTTCATAAACATCTGAACAATAACACGAAAATATACTATATTTCCTATTAGATAACATTTGTTTTCAACTTAACAAATAATAACATGACAGATAAATTAATTTGATTTCTTTGTGAGTTGAAAAAAGGTTTGCTATCGTAAAGTTGTTCAGATATTTATGAACACTTAACATGCTTAGATACTTTTGATGCTGACTGTACAAACAAAGAGTAATAAACACAAAAGCACTAACAGGGAAAAATATATATATATTTCGCAAACTACAGCGGCACTATTATTAATGGCACTAAATGATTAATCTTGATTCCCGTCATGTGTACGCCAGCTTGATGGATACGTATTTTTAATATTTTGGCCTAATCACCGGTTTCGAAGCCATAATGTCATGTCAACGCCATATCATATCGAGACATGTTGAACTAAGTGTTTTTTTACTATTTAAACTAGCTTAGTCGCTTGGCGAGTCTATTGATGGGCGGTCGTCTCGGTTGGTGTCTCTGGATTTGCCACGCAGTTCCGCTATTTGGTGTCCTCTAATGTGTTTTTGTTAATAAAACAATCCTGGAGATTGAGATTTCGATACTTCCACATCATGATATTGGCAGAATTGCAGTGTAAAACATCAGGAATGAGCCCTTAATAAAAAAAAACCTACAATGTCCGAATATCCTAATTAGGCATTTTAATTTATCGTGTAGGTAGGTAATTGTCTACCTTTGTCAGTCACTGTTTTTTCCTGTATTGTTCAGGTGAAATAATAAATGAGTTATCTATCTATCTATAAATGTATTTGTTACATAGATTAGCAATCATCGTAAGCCGGGCTTTGCTACTAATTTGATTTGTCCACACACAGCGCGCCGACCGTCAATGGTTACAAAGTTATGAGGACTTTGAAAATGTAAGACGACCATCTTGGATCTCCCATTTTGGATTTTTTAATCGGGACGTCAAGTTGCCCAGGGTTTTAGAAATTTTTTCCTTCGGGACCACATACCTATCTCTTTTAGTTTCCGCGGGCCGTTGACCTTTTCTATTAAAATTCCACCTTCAGGGATACATATATCTTGGTTAATATATACAAGCGAATTTCAGTAAAATATTCCGCAGATTCTGTAGATTTATACCGGTTTTTAAAGTTTGGCTAAACAATGTTTTTAAAGTAAAATCAGTCGGACCCGGAAACCTGCCAGGCTGAGCCTAGGCAAACCAAGGCATATGTAAACATAGTTAATAGGACTATAAATTGGCATTGATTTCATTCATTAATTCGATGAGGTAAAATCCACCCTCCGAGGAGCACCCTAAATTCAGTCGGACCCATGAACCTGCCAGGATAGGCGGCGGCAGACCAGGTTTTTTAGGCTTTACTAATCGGCCTCTAGACCAACAGACAAGTACCATCCTTTAATTCGATGAGGTAAAATGGGGTGTTTTTGGGGTCCACGTTTTTCATCACACCGGAAAACGTGCCAAGCTGCGCCCAGGCAAACCAAGTTTTTTATTACTTATTTTTAGTCTACTTTAGGTGCATAATGCGTTAGTTCCTTAATTTTATAAGGTATAGTTGACTGTAGCTGGCCACCGGTCTATTACTGTCACTTGGAAACGTCATGTCATTTGCTGGAAAAATGCGATGCGGTGCTGTGTGATGTAGTTCAAACCTTAGCTTTCTGGCCAATGAGGGATTTTCAGAAAGCCATTTTAAAAGAAAAAGTAGTTCCTAATGGCTCTATAGATGGCGTTGACGAGACAGGGGCGAGCCACCTTGCAGATAATAAAATAAGTACAAATAAAATAGTAAGAATTTGTATTTTTAAGTAAGCAGCAAAATATGAGCGTATATTTCGGTAACGGATGCGTATGACTCAGTGACATGCATTTTTGTTTACTTTTTAGCCGAAATGTTTCGTTTTCGGTCCCCTCTCTGGTCAACGCCATCTATCGCAGGTATGATGAATTACGTTTGAGTAGCTGTTAGAAAACTCCTCATTCTGATGCTGGGTTCACACGCACGCCGTGTAGCCCGGCAAACTTCTCGTCTGTAAAGTGATTGTTACTACCAAAGAGTAATATGTTACTACTTAACTTTATATAGAAGCCTCAATGTACAACGAATTGCCTAAGCTTGCCGGGCTGCGCGGCACGCGTATGAACGCACCTTGATATAAGAAAATATTTTTTATTTATAGTAACTTATCTATGCACATAGATGTAGTATCCGACATATCTTGGAGACGATTCATAAGTCATAGTTCGAACTCCCGTATGTCAAAATCCATACATTTTGACCCTACTGAGCGTTTTTCTTTTTGTTTTCTTGGGGATCGATTGATGGCGCTACGGTCTGTGCGAAGAAACGTCAACATTTCAAAAATTGTTTCTTTAAAATAATAAAGAGTGAAAAGATGATCAAGAAGATGTCAACGCATCTTTTAATGACATATTTCATTATTTACTAATAATTTTAATCGAAAATTCGAAAGTTTTACGCCTGACATGGCTGTATGGGCTCGATCCCTTGGCATTCCAATAAAAAGGCAGGCACAGTCTTGACAAGATTTTGACAGGATCTCGCGTACGGGCGAGATGGGCGACCATAGGCTAAGGCCGAGATTCAGGCCGAGATTCAGAGACGATTTTTTTTGGCTTAGCTCGAGCTAAGTAGGGTAGAAATGTATGGATTTTGACATACGGGAGTTCGAACTATGACTTACAAATCGTCTCTGAATCTCGGCCTCAGAGACGATTTGTAAGTCATAGTTCGAACTCCCGTATGTCAAAATCCATACATTTCGACCCTACTTAGCTCGAGCTAAGACGGAAAAAATCGTCTCTGAATCTCGGCCTAAGTATTTTTCGCTTACGCTAATAGACGTAACATCAGTGTAACCGCGTATGAGACAGCGATAGTCATAAAATCCTATACAATTTGTATGAAAATAGATGTCTGACTCCGGAGTCAGACAGCCGTCGTAGAACAAAAAAGTGGCTACGTCGATAAGGACAGCAATAAGTAGCGATCTCCTTTTTTAACTAGAGCGAATTTGCTATGTGCATTTCTTACTGAGTGATATGACAAGACACGTGCTTTCTTCTAGTTCCTTCTCTTTCTACGTGGGCGACAAATATGCCATCTGTCGAGTTTTTTAGGAACTAAATTTAAAAAAGAAAAGAAAAACGCTCCTTAAGGAGCCCATTCACAGTAGTCCGTCTTGCAGTCCTACACCAATATTGGATAGTGAATGGTGTTGTAGTCCTACAAGGCGTCCGACGACCTTGAACATTATGTATGGGTAGTCCTACTTGCAGGATAGTGAATGGTGTTGTAGTCCTACATGTAGGACTACTGTGAATGGGCTACTTTAGCTCGAGCTAAAGACTGAAAAAATCGTCTATGAATCTCGGCCTAAGAAAAAGTGAGAGTTACGGCCTGTTTCACCACTTCCGAATAAGTTCTTGTTAGCTTATCCGACAGCTCATTTGACATATTCTTCATACAAAATATGTCAAATGATCTGTCGGATAAGCTAACAAGAACTTATCCAAAAGTGGTGAAACAGGCCCTAAGTCGTTTAGGTCATTCCGCGTTTAGGACATTTTGCGTTTAGGACATTATAAGACTAAGTCAATTCGCGCTGACAAATTACGTCATTATGCGTCGAGTCCGTGTTTCAAACTCTGTTTCTGTCACTTGGAATGCAGAATTGTTCAAAGAAAAATATAACTAAAGACAACGGCTGTAAAGTATAGGCTCATTGCCTTTACGAAGGAAAAAAAAATAAAAAATTGACATTGACGTTGGTGACATTGGCAAAGGTCGGTCGGCTCGTAATTTTAGCACACAACAAAACGAATAAAAAATTAATCTTTACCGTCTGAAATAATTACAAGGAATCCCTACACTTGGTCAGCGTGCTCGTACATAGGTGCTTGTGTCTGCTAGAACAGTAAACATTAAAAAATGGGTTCCCGTTTCCAATGCGTCGAGCAGGGTCCGCCGATCGAAGTGTTTCAGTTAATGAAGTTGTTTGCTGAAGACACATACGAAAATAAAGTTAATTTGAGTGTCGGTGGTAAGTTATTACACCACTTTAAATGTACCGGTATTAGTGATTTTTATTAATTTACATAGGTATAAAACATACATAACCTTATGTAACTATAAGTCCATTTGGTACGAGCTTTTACCCGCGACTTCATCCGCACAAATTATATTAATGATTTAAGTCAAATTATAAGCTTTCAAACAAAATCGGTTCAGTAGTTTTTGCATGATGCCCGAACAAACAAACAGATACACAAAAAATCTAATATGTGATTAATTAATAATCTAATTGGTGATTTGGGATCAGGGACACCTTAAAAGAGGTTCCACTAGAGAAATATTAATTATAAAGTCGAATCGGGAGGGGTGAGGAAACCAGATTTTTAGATTTTTTGTCTGTCTGTTTGTTTGTTTATTTATCAAATATTTTTATTGTGTAAATGTGTTTACAGGAAATAATCCACAACACGTTTTGTCATGCATGCCACACTAAAAATATACATTTTCTGCCAGAAGTAGCATCGTCCAGCCCACAAGTATGGGAGTATTCTGCAAGAAGCATCTTCATTACAATTTTAATGTTGTTTATTTGTTTGTTTTTTGTTTGTTTTTTGTTTGTTGTTTGATTGAGCATCTCGCAAAAACTACTGAACAACTTTACTGATTTTGATGAAACTTTTTTCATGTGAAAGCTTATGATTTTTGACTTAACATAACATAAATATTCTTTATTTGCACACCAAATCATACAGCAACAAAAACAGAATAAAAGAGTAGGGTATGTGCGGTCCTATCACTAAAAGCGACTTCTTCCAGACAACCATGAGATGGATTTGACTTAAAATCTGTATAGTTTATGGGGACAAAGTCGCGGGTAAATTATTGTAGGTAATTATGTGTGCATTACTCACGTAGGTACCAAAACATAAACATATATGTTGCAGCGTACAGAGACGAGAGCGGAAAGCCATGGGTACTGCCGGTGGTGCGCAAAATGGAGAAGCAGATGGCTGCCGACGACACACTCCTGCACGAGTACCTGCCTGTCCTTGGTAAGAGTTTACTTAAATCAATGCATCTATCCATAGATATAGTATAGGGTCGATAAATTGTATAAATCAAGGCATGAAAATGCATCTTGATATCAAATTATCCAACCATTCCCACTTATGACAACTGTTCATTACAATAAGCGAGATGTCAATAGTTAACAGATGCCATCTTGAAACCTTTTGTCACCACAGATCCAGTTGGAGGACTAAGTTATGACCTTAAATGAAGAACGAAATTTGCTTGAATTTACTTTAAAAGTGGTTCCATTCTATTCTATTTTTATTTAATGGTGTTTCCTTGTTAGATTTCGCCAGTGTCAAGTGTTGAGGATATATTTATTAGATATTGTACGGTAATAGAATATGGCGATCTCAAAGCCCCGTTTTTAAACAAAAACACACACTCGAGACCGCCATAAAACGGCGGAGCCACGTGGCTGCCAAAATCGTAAGCCGACGACACATCTACTTGTCAACCCTCAGCCACGCGACTCCGAGAAAAAAATAAATAAAAAATTGTGGTGCCATTTGTTTAACTGATTGCCGGTCTTTAGTTGATATGTCAATGCATTTATCTTAATTCATATTCCAGGGTACTCTGTCTATTACAGGCTACAAAATAACTAGCCAAGGGTGGCCAGATACCCTGTATTTTATAGGTTACCACATTTGGCAGGCTATGACTTAATGAGAAACAGAAATTAGCACATTAAAATATGGGGTAAAGCAAAGCTACTTAATTTGTTTAAATAAAGTTGTTATAGAATAGCGCTGTAAAAAATGGAAAATGTTTTGTCTTTATGTGGCTGGTAATCAAGAAGTGGCAGTTGACAACTCTATCCGGGAAGTGGTTGACTATACTACCTACCAAAGTCAAGTGATAAAGTTAACAAAAAAATCGAGAATGATTCCGAGTTCCAAATCAAATTATATTATCAGAATAAGCTAAGCGCATGTACAGGAAAAGGTCTGACATATGACAGAAATGCATGAAAATTATTTTTTTACATTTGACATGGTTGCAAGATTTTGTATGCCATTTCAACAAATCAAACAAAAATATCGCCTAGTATACGCTGAAAGAGACAAACAACATGGATGGAGGCTTGCGACTACTACAGAAATTAGATATAAAGTAAAGCAATATCTCTTTTCTGTGTCATGACTGTCTTGACTGTGTACACCTTTCACCCTCGCACGAGTAACCTATCGGGACCGCCGACTTTCACAACTATATTGGATACCTGAATTGTACTTTCAATTATAGTTGTAATCGTAAGGTTATGTAAGGTAAAACCTCAAGTTGCAAGTGAAAAGATTTTAAATTGTAAGATAAGATAAACTAGATTGTTAAAAACCTTGTCATGGTTTGGAGATTGATTGCATGACACAAATGAAATTGTGTCTACACAAGATTGTGCTGGGTTGAATTAATACAATGTCACTATCTATCTACAGGGTCTGATCATCCCCTTGTCAAGTGTCAGCATATTAAGAAGCACCATGTTATGTCAAAATAACTTTGGAGATTATGTACACAATACAATACAATACAATACAATACTCTTTATTTGCACACCAAAAACATAAAATAACAATATTATAAGCAAACAAAAGGGTACAAATGGCGGTCTTATCACTAAAAGCGATTTCTTCCAGACAACCATAGGATGGAAGAACTCTTTAATAAAAAATATGTGGTAAGGCGGTGTAAATATATACCAAGTAATAATAATAATATATACATATATAAATATATATATATAATACATTTAACATTATACACAAAGACAGTAGTAACACAGTAAACGTTAAAATACCAAATTGTACGAACTAAGTAGTGAGATAGTAGTCTTTTAGCATTCATTCCACAAACGAACTGACTGGACTGTAAAAGATTTGCCATAAAAAGATGTTCTGTGGGATGGCATCGCCAGCAACAAATTTTCAGCTGATCGCAACACTCGGTCGTGTGTGGCGTGGAGGAAAGTGAATCGGTCCTTAAGATAGGATGGGGATAAGGGAAGAAACAAAACAGAGTACAATAGGGAAAGAATGTGGAAATTGCGACGAAGACGTATTGGGAGCCACTTGAGCTTAGAGCGAAATTCAGACACATGGTCATATTTTCGGAGACCAAATATGAATCTAATGCAGACATTTTGGAGACGCTCAAGCTTGTTTAGTTGCTCCTCATTGATGTCGAGATAGGCAACATCGGCATAGTCAAGAATTGGCAATAACAATATGTATCATTTGATCATTATTTCTAAAGTGTGAGATTCAACTTCAGAACCATAATAATAGTTAATAGCTCCATGAAGCGCTCGTTGGCGTAGTGGAGCTTCGGTATTGGATACGATCACCGAAGTTAAGCAACGTCAGGTCCGGTCAGTCTTTGGATGGGTGACCGTTTAGTGGTATTTCATCTCGAGCGTTTCCGTGCTTCGGAAGGCACGTTAAGCAGTTGGTCTCGGATAGTTCCGTCAGATGGCGTTGTAACTATTCGTTAAGCCAGGTCAGAGGCCTACTGGCGGCTTGAAAATTCTCTGACAGCAAGGTGACCACTAACTTGCCTCCACCAACACGCACTGGGCCCGCGTGGTGGAGTATGGACCACTCCCTCTCACCCTTATTCGTGAGAGGAGGCCTTTGCCCTGCAGTGGGATTCTACAGGCTATAACTTACTTACTTTTAGCTCCATGTTCATAGCTCCTGACCGCACCGAAATCAGTGCTTGGGATGGGCATGTAGTTATGGAGAATGTGTTAATCCACCATGCATGCATAGTCTTAATTGTATTCTGTATTTTGCATTCTATTTTAATTTAGCTCATGGATGGAAGTATTAAGTACTATGATACGATATCAACTCGGCGGGCTCATTGTAGCAAACCTGCGTTAATTAAACCTATTATCAGCAGTGTGAAAACTAGTACTTGTGACTAGCTTTTCTCTATTAGCGACACTAGAATTAGTTGGTTTAGTTGACTAATGTCTAAAATGAATAATGACAAGGTATAAAATTGTCAAATGTCAAAGTCTAATAATGACGAAGTATAATATGTCAACATGTTTACTGTGTTTAGGACTTATAAGCTAAATACGTAGCATTTAGCGGCTGCTGTAAGAAAATTGATCGCCGAAAGGTGACGGAGTGTGGGCAAGACATCTAGCTCTAATTGGTTGTTAAGACACTCCAAAAGGAATCTTATCTCTTATGTATTATGCTTAATCTTAATTATAAATTGTTCCATAAATTGTTATCTTTCAAGGCCAATGAGTACAAAAACACTAAACAGTTGGTCATCGAAAACGATGACGTTAACACGATCTGATGCAATGGTTGATTATTAGTATGTTTTCTCTGCTGTTATCTCTGCATCATTTTTTCTGTCTTCGACCTTAGGTTCGATTACTGGTTACTAGTTAATATTTATCTAACTATACATAGGTATATATAATACAATTTTAAACTTGGTGTAGATTTAAATTGAAGATAAGTATTTGAAAAAATATATAAATTGGGGATGTTTAGGATACGTAATTGAATATAAAGTATATAAAGTTGTTATCTGTATGATCCCAGAGCCAGATCTCTTTATTTTTAATCACGGCCTTGAACGATCCCTGATCACGGACTTTAAATTCTCATAACTTTTGATTGAAAGAACCGATTGCGATGAAATGCGGGTCTGCTGGAAGAAATCTCTTTAGAGATAAGCTCGCCCTTTGTACATGTCTACTATAATTGTTATTTCTGTATTATTGTGTACAATAAAGTGTTAAATAAATAAATAAATAAAGCCTAAATATTGTTATCCAAACTAAGCTTAATGTTTTTGTGACAACCACATCAGAATCAGTGGAGTCGTTTTTAAGTGATACGTGCACAAACAAAGAGGCAAAACTTCTAAAAATGGTATTAATGCAAACATTACCATTTACCATTTTTATGGTATGGCCGTGATTAAAAATAAAGAGGTCTGGCTCTGGGATCATACAGATAACAACTTTATATACTTATCTGATAAACAAAATCTTCCTCTAACAACACGTAACGGTATTTTTGGCAAGGATAAGCAACCTTATTATACAAGATAATATTATAATTGTAGTAATATCCGACATAGGTACTTGTTAAGAATCATTAAGATAAGATAAGATTATTAGCATAGCAACTAATAATAATGCAAGTTATATTCTACTCCATTAGAAAAGACAAAAGATAAAAACAAAAAACTAACCACAAAATTATGGTTTGGAAAGATCTTAGCCAATGGCGCCATCTAGTCTCTACCACACTGAGAAAGAGACGTGAGTTGTATTTCTTATCTTCCAAAACTGCTTAAATGATGACGAAGTGTTTCCATTTTAGACCTTTGCACAGTCTTTTAGAATCGCTTGGGAGCGGACGTGTTTTTGTTAATTAGCTATCTTCACTAAGCAAGTAATTCTTAGCAAAATGCTAAAAGTAACCCATGGTCTATCTTCAACGGTTTCAGAGAAAACAATATTTAAAGTTGCTCATTTAGTGATGGTCGCGAAACGAATAAAATATCTTTTCTCTTTTTCGGTTGAGAACTTAACATGATTTTGTTATTTGAGTGATAACGCATAAAATAACGATTTTTTTAAGCTATACCTCAAGTGCCAAAGCTTCACAGATACGAAGAAAACGTAAAATAAGTGATTTTTCATTTTAATTTTTTTAAATTAAAATCGTACATTTTTGGCATTCAATTCTTATTGCATGTGACATAGGACCTTTTGATTTATTTAGGAATAAAAAATTATTTGCCTACGTAAAGGTGCATTCGAGATATTTGCTATATGCTATCCACCATGCAATTGGTAATATGAAATTTCAAAAACAAATATCTCTGATGCACCTTCACGCAGGCAGATAATTTTTTGTTCCTAAATAAATCAAAAGGTCCTATGTCACATGCAATAAGAATTGAATGCCAAAAATGTACGATTTTAATTTTAAAAAATAAAAACGAAAAATCCCTTATTTTACGTTTTCTTCGTATCTGTGAAGCTTTGGCACTTGAGGTATAGCTTAAAAAAATCGTAATTTTATGCGTTATCACTCAAATAACAAAATCATGTTAAGTTCTCAACCGAAAAAGAGAAAAGATATTTTCTTCGTTTCGCGACCATCACTAAATGAGCAACTTTAAATATTGTTTTCTCTGAAACCGTTGAAGATAGACCATGGGTTACTTTTAGCATTTTGCTAAGAATGACTTGCTTAGTGAAGATAGCTAATTAACAAAAACACGTCCGCTCCCAAGCGATTCTAAAAGACTGTGCTTTGTTCTTTGCATACGTCTTAAGACAATTTTAGTGTAATTATACCTAATATAATTATGGAGGTATACTAGGTATACGATAGACACTATCAGATAGGGCACAAGTCTTTCTGATTATATAATATCTGCACCTTGTACTTTGATTATGAGTTATTTATTTATTACGTTTATAAAATGTTTGCGTAATACGTAATTGAAAACACGTCTATGATACTAATATTTAAAAGAAGTAAAGTTTGTTCGTTTGTATGTAGGGGGTAATCTCTAAAACTACTGAACCGATTGTAAAAATTCTTTCACTAAGAATTTAGGACCCCTAAATTTTGGGTGGACTCGGAAGATCCGCATTTCTAATTTCTAGTGCCTATATAGTTAAAAACAAAGTTTCATTGATGTACAAATTTTGCCTCCAAACGGTCATTATTTAGATATTTTAGCTTACTTTACCTGTACTAACAGTAGGTAAACTAAGTAATATTACATTTGTCTTCGTATCGAATTGTACAATTTGCGATGAGATAAAAACGCAAATTTAAATGAATTTAAGTCTAGGTTCAAAGAATATATTTATAATTCACATTTCGTCAGAATACAATCAATGTTATTATCAAACTTTAAATTAAATGAGATAAGGTTTATGTATGTAATGTTTTGTTTGTTGATTGTTTATGAAATGACTTCACTTTTCGTATAAAATTATAAGCAAAGCCATCCTAGGTTGTAACTGTTAATTTTGTGGCCCTCGGCCCGCCTTTAGGAATATCATACCTCTCGAGATATTTTAGAAATGCAGGGATATAGGGTCCTTCGTAATATGCTGACGTTTTTTTAAAAGGATTGTCAGAAAATCAAGCTGAGTCAAAAAATCATACTGAATAACGTATATCTACTGACGTCGAAGTAGTCGTAACAACGTCGAAATCACGATAAAAAGTCTACTGTTTCATATAAGACTGTAATCTCGCTCGACCCAAATGTATGGGACAGCAGTTTTTTTCGCTATATCGATGTTGGTTTCATAGGGAAAGTTGTTGTTGATCAGCATATTACGAAAGACCCTGTCAGGGTATTTTCAAGCGGATGATCAGACCATCAAACTGACAACAGACATCGACCAACGCGTCGAAATTGCGATAAAAAGTCCACTGTTCCATACGAAACTGCAAAATTTTATTTGAGCTTAGATATCTCGAGACAGAAGCATTATAACGACTTAGGGTTGAACTACACCAGACAGCACGGAACCGCAGGCACCGGCCGTGATGTCGCGCGCAGTCGCGTTCCGTCTATCTTATATGCTCTAGCAAAATAACGTTCCTGAGTGACAGAAAAGGATGGAGCGACGGAATAATGCGGTTCCGTGCTGTCTGATGTTGTTCAACCCTTAGTTTCTATGGGTGTTTTGTTCCATTTTACAAGACCTAACTAAGGACACCTCACTCAATATATTAAAAAAGAAACGACGAAAACAATTTGTTTTTTCTTAACTGCCACATTTCTGTTTTTGCGTTACTATTATCTGTGTTCATGGCAAATTTAGATTCAATAGGTTCGAATGAGCGAGTAATTAAGGCATGCAGACAAACAGAATAGACGAAAGTATAAGGGTTCCTCGACTATGGAACCCTAAAAACTGATCTAGAAAATTAAAACGAAATGTATCTATTGTTCTCAGGTCTGGACGCTTTCTGTTCAGCGTCAGTGTCCATGCTGCTAGGTGAGGACAGCCCTGCCATTGCCACTGGACGAGTAAGTATCCTTGCATCATTATCAACTACTTATTATTTAATGTTAAGTGGAGAAAAATTACATAATTTCCAAATAGTTTTCGAATTTTGATACCTTTAATAAAATGAAATGTTTTCCATTTGTACCTTCTTAAGGCCATAGGAGTTGTTTTGTTTGTCCGCAGGCCTTCGGCGTACAAACTCTGTCGGGAACCGGCGGGCTCCGCGTCGGCGCAGAGCTACTCCACAAACACTTGAAGTATAACACTTTCTACTACTCCAGCCCTACTTGGGGTAAGTTTAAAGAAACGCTTCTTCTTCTTTCCTCCTTTTAATGGTTTGCAACAGCTCCCGGGACTTCCTGACACGTCGTAGAAGTTCCTGACACGTCGAATAACTTCCACATTGGAAACTCGTTAAACCCAACTGATTCGCAGCATTCTTCGGTAGAACCACACTTCTATAGCCTCTAGTTTCTGGCGAGTAGTTTCCTTAATGGTCCTTGTTCGGGACGACCGGCTTACTTTGTTTTATATTCACTTTTACTTTCATTATCTATAGAATTAAGTTTTACAATAAAGTTACGTTATAGTTAGTTATAGAGATAGGATTAGGATAAGTTTGTTTACTATGATAGTTTTAAGATCGTTTTATTTCCCTTTACTCTGTAGCTTAAGCCTTTTATTCCTTATAGTTATAACTTTGCATATTAGATTAGGCTAATTTTTCCGACAAAATTAGCACATAAATACAGCGATATAATGTAGAATAAATAGTAAAATCATGTAATTTAAGATGTAAAAATGCAAATAAAGCTAACGGCTGTCCTTACAGTATTGCTCTCGAGACGTGTTCAAATATACCCGTCTCGCTCACACACTCACTCTCGACCGCTCGCACACTCGCGTGGTTCCGAGATGCGCCGCCTCTCGCGCTGTCCATCGCATTCGGACGGCGCAGGACGGAATAAAAAGAGCGCCAAAACCGGTTCTCGACACATTCGATCCGGAGCAGTCAACGAGAGCAAAGCTGGAAGCAAGCCAAGTAACCAGCAAAGAAGCCTTCTTATTTTCTGAAGAAACCCTCCCCGTTTCCCGTTCGGCTCGCAACAAAATCGCCTACAGTCCACTACAGAGCCGGCGGGAACATTTGGTCCATTCGAGGCGCGGATATTGAAGAAAGAAAAAAGAAAATTGAAGACAAGTTGGCTGCTCCGGGTCTGCGTCAATATAGAAGAATCTACGTCCGTAGAAGATAGAAGCTAAACTTATAGAAGAGAAATTAACGTCGATTGAAGAACGAAACGAGAAAATGCCGGTGACAAGATCGAAGACAGGAAGAAGGACCCCGACGGCCGAACCCCCCTCTACAGAAGGCAGTGGGACCGGTACCGCCGAATCAACAGAAGCCGGTACCACTGCCGCCACATCGACCGCCACGTCGACCGCTACGGGATCCTCTTCAGAAGCCAGCACCCTCGCCAGCTCGTCGACAGAAGTCTCAACAGAAGCCTCAACAGTTACAGAAACGCCTGCTGCTGCCGCCCCCGCCGTCAATGTCGTCGCATCCACGCCCGCATTGACCGCACCGAACAAACAGATGCGCAGCAGCAGGAAGTCGTCCATGAAGACAACAGCAAGCACCAAGGCGCATCGTATCGCGCTAGCCAAGGAAGAGCTAGCACGCGCCAAGCTTGAACTCGCCGCCGCCCGCCTCGCCGCTATCGAGGCGGAAGAAGAAGACGCCAGCTCAGACGATGGCAACACGGTCATCTCTGGGTCCGACGCAACCTCCAGGGTGGACGAATGGCTGCAGCAGAGCCACGTACACGCCACAACCGACAGGCAGCAACAGATAGAAGAGAACAACTGCCTGGATGAACAGAAACAGACCGCATCGCCCCCCCCCAAAGGGCCGATGTGGGACCGGCCGTCGCCAGTGTGGGCTACATCTCACAGCCAACACACGAAGCCACAGATAACAGATAGCGCGACACCACAGAACGCAACTACGAAGCCCCAGCCGCCACCGACCGACTTCTCCGACCTCGCGACTGCAATCACCCTGGCAGTCAAGGCGGGACAACAGCAAGCACCCCGCCACTTCGCAGAACTACCAAGCTTCAGCGGCGCCTATCAAGAATGGCTATCATTCCGCGCTGCGTACACCGAGTCGTCCACAACTTATACAAGCACAGAAAACATAGCCAGACTCCGAAGAAGCTTAAAAGGAAGAGCAAAAGAAGCAGTTGAAACCCTACTCATCACAAACGCCAGCCCCACAACGATCATGAAGATGTTAGAAAATCGCTTCGGTCGGCCCGACTCCATAGCATCGGCCGAGCTCGAGCGCCTCCGCACTCTACCTCGCCCCGCCGACAACCCACGCGACATCTGCATCTTCGCGAGCCGCGTAGCAAACATAATAGCTACGATCTACGCGCTCGACAGGGCCTACTACCTATTCAACCCTGAACTGGCAAGAACAACAGTGGAGAAGCTTTCAACAACGCTACGATACAGATGGTTCGACTACCTGTCTATACAAGCTCAAGACGAACCAGACCTAATCAAGCTCGCGAGATTCCTGGAGCGCGAGGCCGAAATATGCGGCCCACACGCCCAGCCGGAGAACGTCACTGCGCACGACTCAAACCAACAAAGAAGACCGCAGCGAACCTACAACGCTACAGAAACGAAGACGTCATGCGCCATATGCGAAAAGTCGGGGCACACAGCTGCAGAATGCAAGAAGTTTACGGAACAAGAAGACGTCAACAAGAGGTGGGAGCTAGCCAAATCTCACCACCTATGCTTCAAATGTCTGCGCCGAAGAACACGAAACCACAGCTGCCGCACGAACCCGTGCAACACGAACGGATGCAAATACTCGCATCACAAACTACTTCACTTCGTGCGAGAAGAACCACCGAAAACAGAACAGCCGCCGAAGAATGAAGACCCACCGAAAAAAGAGTCAGTCGGCTCTACGTGGACGCCTACGAAGACACACTCGTTCTTGAAGATAGTACCGATACGAGTGTCGGGACCGGCGGGAGAAATCGACGCGCACGCTCTGCTCGACGACGGGTCCACGGTCACTCTAATCGACCTGGACCTGGCCAACGAGATCGGCGCGGAGGGCCCTACCGACCCTCTCAATATAGAAGCAATCGGCGAGACAAACTTCACCGTCGCAACATCGAAACGTGTCGCGGTCACCCTACACGGCCCGACACGACGCTTCACCGTCCAGGCGCGCACTATGAAGAACCTACAGCTCTCCCCACAAGAAGTCAAGCCTCGAGACCTGCAGGACTGCCGCCACCTCGCCGAGATAAAAGATAGCCTACAATACGACAGCAGCAAGCCTAGAATTCTAATCGGGCAAGATAACTGGCATCTTTTATTAGCAAGCGAAGTGAAACAAGGACGGAGAGATCAGCCGGTCGCTTCGCACACTCCATTGGGCTGGGTGCTACACGGCGCGCACGCAAGATCGCTAGGAAAGCAACTCAACTACGTGAACCACGTAACAACTACGTCGTCGTTCGATGAAGAGCTCAAGCATTTCTTCTCAATAGAAGCACTCACTATAACACCGAAGCAACCACAGTCCGACCCAGAACACCGCGCACTTGAAATATTAAACAAGTGTACGACAGAGACAGAAGATGGGCGGTACCAGACAGCGCTACTGTGGAAGCGAGACAACTGCGAGATGCCGTACAACTACGAAAATGCTTACAAACGCCTCGTCACGACTGAAAAGAAGATAGATCGAGATGCCGACCTGAAAAAGAAGTACAACGAACAGATGGAAGCCCTACTACAGAAGGGCTACGCCGAGCCCGCGCCGCTACAGAAGACAGAAAAGAAAACGTGGTACTTACCTCACTTTGCCGTGTTGAACCCAATGAAACCGGGCAAAGTGCGCATAGTACACGACGCCGCTGCGAAGACGAAGGGGGTCTCTCTCAACGACCACCTCCTCACGGGACCTGACCTGCTCCAGTCGCTGCCGGGAGTGATGATGCGCTTTCGGCAGCACCCCGTCGCCGTGTCAGCTGATATCGCCGAAATGTTTATGCAAGTGAAGATTCGACCACAAGACAGGGACGCACTCAGGTACCTGTGGCGGGGGGACAAGCGCGGAGAAGAAACACCTCAAGAGTACCGCATGACGTCGCTAATCTTCGGCGCGACGTGCTCACCATCTACAGCGATCTACGTCAAGAACAGAAACGCGCTCAAGTACGAAAAAACGCATCCCACGGCGGTCGACGCAATCATTCGAAACCACTACGTAGACGACTACCTCGACAGCTTTCGCACCACTGAAGAAGCGATACAGACAGCCACAGACGTCCGCGACATACACAGTCGCGGACATTTCCAACTTCGTCAGTGGGCCTCGAACTCGAAAGAAGTCAAGACGGCGCTCGACATCGAACCACAGCAGCGAGCGTCGATCCCTCTCAGCGACGGCGCTACCACCGAACGAGTACTCGGCTTAATATGGAAGCCAGAGGCCGACAGACTCGCGTTCAACCTAGACATGGCGCGAGTACCACCCGCCGTGCTTGAGAGCGCGGCGCCGACCAAACGAGAAGCACTCAAGATAGTTATGTCCCTCTTCGACCCACTGGGCTTCGCCTCGCCGGTCACAGTACGAGCGAAGCAAATACTACAGGACGTGTGGCGCCGAGGCACCGGGTGGGACGAGCCATTAGACGAAGATAACACGACAAGATGGCAAGACTGGATGGCGCACCTGAGAGCGCTGCGCGATGTTACTATCCCGCGGTGCTACCTAAACTACAGTGCAGCGGCTTCGCTACAACTACACGTATTCGTCGACGCAAGCGAGGCAGCCTACTGCGCCGCGCTCTACTGGCGAGCGGTCGACACACACGGCCGAGCGAGTACGTCACTAGTACTAGCGAAGTCGAAGGTAGCGCCGCTGAAGTTAACATCGATACCGCGACTGGAACTACAAGCCGCCGTGATGGGAGCTCGGATGGCCGCGGCCGTCACAGAAGAACACGACACGAAGCCCGAATCGACCACGTTCTGGTCGGATAGCAAGACCGTCCTCACCTGGATACGGACGGGGTCACGAGCCTACCAGCCCTTCGTCGCACATCGCATAGCCGCGATAGAAGAACACAGCAAGACGAACGAATGGCGGTGGGTCCCGACCAAACTGAACGTGGCCGACGACGCAACGCGAGATGTTCCCCGCGACCTCAACGAGCACCATCGGTGGTTCACTGGACCACAGTTCCTCCGCGACGACCCATCTACTTGGCCTATAGAGAAGGCGCCGACACACGAAGAGCCTACGAACACCGGCGAAGAGCGCACACACTACGTAAGTGACAATAAAACGTCACTGAAACGAAGCCTTCCCGACCCCACTCGCTTCTCAAAGTGGGAGAAACTACTGCGTTCTACGGCCAGAGTTCTACAGTTCATCGCCCTGTGTCATCGTACGAAACAGAAAACGTACTACAAGCGTACGAAGAAAAACAACGAATTAGATCCCGACTGGAAGCGGCAAGCGAAGACGACTACGCTCAAGACACTGACACGGCAGAGTTCGAAAAATAATTTCGTGTTCCTACCTATAGACACGGAATTATTACGCCGAGCGGAGACTTTACTAATCAAGTCAAGTCAAGAAGAGGCCTTCCCAGACGAGATGAAACAACTTAACAGAAACGAAGCCGTTTCCAGTAGCAGCAGACTACGCTCGATCGCGGTAACGTTGGAAAACGGCGTTATACGACTGAAAACACGCATCGGCGCAGCGAACGACATCACGGACGACCAGAGGAGCCCGCCAGTGCTGGATGGAGACCACCCCGCGACCCGTCTGTACATAGAATACACACACAGACAGTTGCTACACGCGGGAGTGGAAGCTACCATCAACGAATGCAGACAACACTACAGCGTCCTCCGGCTCCGCCCTGTCACACGAATGATAGTACACCGCTGCCTACCCTGCCGCATCAAGCGCAACACACCGTCGAGACCTGCTACTGGGAACCATCCGCCGTGCAGACTAGCTCACCACCATAGAAGCTTCACCTTCGTCGGCCTGGACTACTTCGGCCCGCTGACCGTCACCGTGGGGCGCTCCACCCAGAAGCGCTACGTGGCACTCTTCACCTGCCTCACCACGCGCGCGGTCCACCTGGAGGTGGCCGCGTCCCTCAGCACCGACTCAGCAGTGATGGCGCTGCGCCGCATGATAGCGCGGCGCGGGTGCCCCACGGAGATATGGTCCGACAACGGGACTAATCTACACGGCGCAGACAAGGAGCTACGCCGCGCCATAGACAGAGCGACAGAGGAAGAAGCCGGCCAACGGATGATCAGCTGGCGCTTCATACCCCCCGGCGCCCCATTCATGGGCGGCGCCTGGGAACGCCTCGTCCGCGCCGTGAAAACGTCACTCTACGCGGCGCTGCACGAGCGCCACCCATCCGAAGAGGTCCTGACGACACTCATCGCAGAAGCGGAGTACACCGTAAACAGCCGCCCTCTCACGCACGTCTCCACATCGCCAGAGGACCCCGAGGCCATCACGCCGAACCACTTCCTCCTCGGCGGGTCAGCACGCGTCCCAGCACCCGGCACCTTCACCGATCAAGACCTCATCGGGCGCACGCACTGGCGGGCCTCCCAACGCCTAGCCGATCTCTTCTGGGCTAGGTGGGTCAGGGAGTACCTGCCCGACCTGCAGAACCGGCGGGAGCCCCACAGCCAAGGTCCAGCGCTAAAGGTGAACGACGTGGTGTTGATAGCAGACAACACCCTCCCGAGGAACACGTGGCCTCGCGGCCTCGTAACAGCTGTCTACCCCGGGGCCGACGGCATCGTGCGAGCGGCTGATATCCGGACCAAAGGCGGCACCCTACGCAGACCGACGAAGAAATTGGTGATCATCCCGACGGAGCCGGCCGCCCTCCAGCCAGCAGCATGAGTGCGACGCCACGGCAGGCGACGCACGGCGGGAGGAATGTTCGGGACGACCGGCTTACTTTGTTTTATATTCACTTTTACTTTCATTATCTATAGAATTAAGTTTTACAATAAAGTTACGTTATAGTTAGTTATAGAGATAGGATTAGGATAAGTTTGTTTACTATGATAGTTTTAAGATCGTTTTATTTCCCTTTACTCTGTAGCTTAAGCCTTTTATTCCTTATAGTTATAACTTTGCATATTAGATTAGGCTAATTTTTCCGACAAAATTAGCACATAAATACAGCGATATAATGTAGAATAAATAGTAAAATCATGTAATTTAAGATGTAAAAATGCAAATAAAGCTAACGGCTGTCCTTACAGTATTGCTCTCGAGACGTGTTCAAATATACCCGTCTCGCTCACACACTCACTCTCGACCGCTCGCACACTCGCGTGGTTCCGAGATGCGCCGCCTCTCGCGCTGTCCATCGCATTCGGACGGCGCAGGACGGAATAAAAAGAGCGCCAAAACCGGTTCTCGACACATTCGATCCGGAGCAGTCAACGAGAGCAAAGCTGGAAGCAAGCCAAGTAACCAGCAAAGAAGCCTTCTTATTTTCTGAAGAAACCCTCCCCGTTTCCCGTTCGGCTCGCAACAAAATCGCCTACAGTCCACTACAGAGCCGGCGGGAACAGTCCTTAAAAAAATGGATCGAAACGCTACACTTAACTAAACCCATTTTGGTTCACCTTTGTCATCAGAATAATTCCTAACATCGAAAAATATGTAAAATCTGGGCCAAACAACCGAATACGATCACCGGAGTTAAGCAACGTCAGGTCCGGTCAGTCTTTGGTTGAGTGACCGTTTAGTGGTATTTCATCTCGAGCGTTTCCGTGCTTCGTAAGGCACGCTAGGCAGTTGGTCTCGGATAGTTCCGTCAGATGGCTTAACGGTCAGAGGCCTATTAAGGCGGCTTGAAAATTCTCTGACGGCAAGTTGATCTCTAACTTGCCTCCACCAACCCGCACTGGGTCCGCGTGGTGGAGTATGGCCCACTCCCTCTCACCGTTATTCGTGAGAGACCTTTGCCCTGCAGTGGAATTCTACACGCTATAACTTAAACAAGTATCAAGGTTGCGATACCAATATACAATGAGCGCCTGAGTAGACTGAATTAAACCTTGATGTCGTGGCGCGGCCGCGTAGGTACATTTTCATATCTAAAGTAAAGTGAGCCAGGCCTGAATATACTAAAAATATACGGTATGCCAACTATATGCAGGGTCTATCGTAATATGCTGACGGTTAAGGTGATGACCGGACCATCAAACTGAACAACTTTCTACATGGGACCAACAACTAAATCGCGAAAAAAACCGGCTGTTCCATACTTTGGGGTTTGGGCAGTTATTTTTATTTTATTCATTCATTCTATGTAAAATTTTCCAGAAAACCACCACCTGGTGTTCATAAACTCTGGCTTCTCGACGCCCCGCACCTATCGATACTGGAACAGCAAGACCAGGTCTATCGACTTCGACGGCATGGCGGAAGACCTCCGCAATGCCCCTGAGAACGCTGTGATCCTTCTCCACGCGTGCGCCCACAATCCCACAGGCATAGACCTCTCGCAGGAGCAGTGGGAGAAGATAGCCGATATTATGGAGGTGAGGAGTTAGGAGCGATTAGTTCTAAGGGCACTTTGACTGTATGATGCTTCGTAACAATCCTGAGGACTCTGTGATTCTTCTCCATGCGTGAGCTCACATTTCAACAATGTTTTTGTTCCTTAGGAAATATCAGTGGGGTCTGGCTATTCGATCCTAATGTGTGGAATACCGAATAGTTGATATTTCGCCCAATATCGATGTTTGCATCATAATTAAAGTGGTTCAGTTTCGACCGTCTCTGAAGCACCTCCTGAAATATGCATCAAAACAAAAGTAAATTTTTTCTATCACATACATACACATAAACTTACGACCATTTCGGGGTTGTCAGGCTACAACTACCAGCTGGTAGGCAGGTTTACTAAAAATCTTGTTTCTTCACAGGAGCGCAAGCTGTTCCCGTTCTTCGACAGCGCGTACCAAGGGTTCGCGTCGGGAGACCTGGACAGGGATGCGTGGGCCGTCCGCTACTTCGTCAAGAGGGGCTTCGAGCTCGTCTGCGCCCAGTCTTACGCCAAGAACTTTGGCCTCTACAGTAAGTTTAGACTTATTTCAGTGCAGGTTTTTCCCGTTCTTCGGTAAGGCGTACCAAGGGTTCGCGACCGGAGTCCTAGAGAGGGATTTCTAGAGTTGCTGGCATGCATGTCATGTTATAATTTTCAGCCCAGTATATTGCCATACGGATAGCACTCCCGGCACCGTCCATAAGCTCCGTTTGAGCCTAGCATGCCACCCAAGACAAAGCGAGAAAAATCGAAATGTGCCTTTGTTACTTTACGCTTGGAAGACTGAGCGCGCATGGGATTTTCTCGTTTTGTCGCTTTGTCTTGCATGGCAAGCCCTGCATGAAGGGCAGGAGGCACCCTCTATAACTTCTATAGTATTGAAGAAGTGTATAAATGAATCACACGTGATGTTTTCTTGCAGACGAGCGCGTCGGCAACCTGGCGATAGTTCTGAACGACTCTGCGCACGTGGCTCCGATCAGGTCGCAGCTGACGTGGATCGTGCGAGGGATGTACTCCAACCCGCCCGCGCACGGCGCCAGGGTCGTCGCCAACGTGCTCGCCGACAAACAACTGTTCGACGAGTGGTGAGTATACCTACTGTGATGTTATCATCCAGCTGTTACAGTCGTCATCAGCCTATACAGCATAAGCATAAGCATGTGCTCACGACTATATTCCCCGAGGGGGTAGTCAGAGACATTCTGAAACCTCAGAACATCCACATACAACGCCGCCGTGCGCCTATACACTATACAGGTTGTAAGGAATAGTATAATTAACCTTTAAACCACATACTTTACCCATCAAATTGAACAACTTTTACTATGGGAGCAAAAGGATCGGAAAAAAAAAGGTCGAGTCATCGTCGAGTAGGTATTTCAGTTTAGTATGGAACAGCACACTTTTTTTCTGCCCTTATAGGTTTGCTCCCATAGTAAAAGTTGTTTAGTTTGAAGGGTAGAGTGTGTGGTTTAAAGGTTAATGATACTTTTCTTTACACCCTCTATAGGTCACTGCAGGGCACAGGCCTATCCTCGGAAAGGGTATGGGCGTTTCTTTCAACGTTTGACAGCAGTCTGTATTACGTACATAAGTCAGAAAAACTCATTGGTACAAGACATGTCGTCCGTGCGGAATCCAACCCGGACCGGACCGCAAATTCGATCTTGGTCCCTTAGATAAAGTTGTTCAGTTTGATGGTTTGATAATCGCCTGAAAAAGCCCATACCTGGCCCATACATTTTAGTCAAGTCAGTACTAGTTTTGTATGGAACAACTGTTTTTTTTTTTCGCTTTTTCGAAGTTGGCTCCATAATGAAAGTTGTTCAGTTTGATGGTCTAAGGCACGCCGTTAAGTATAACAAGGGTGTTTTGTTTCACCTTGTATAGAAAGAAAGATACAATTTACAATAGGAAACAAAACTGATTATGGTTCAAATAAAGCGGCTATCAAGTGATATGACATGACATGGCATTGAAATGCGTAATCAAAGACTGTAGAATCTTATCATAATTATGTTACGTTTTGTTAACAGGAGGGAACACATCAAGTTGATGTCGGCCAGAGTCATCCAGATGAGGGAGGCCTTGAGAGCAGAGCTCATGAAGTAAGTCCCACCTCACATAACACATACATACTCGTAATTATCTAAATCACAGTAAAAGCGGGCCTCCGTCACTCAGCCGTACGTGCCGTGCCTACACTTTGGCGCATCGTAAGCGACGCGCTTGCTTGATTTCTGCCACTCGCTCCATTCGGCAACGTCGCATTCGTCGCGCGCTGTTAAAAGTAATATCAACGCTGTGACAAGTGCATTTTTACGCGTACCGTCTGGCAGTATAAGCGTGGGAATTTATTGCTTTCTAAGGAAGTGATGTCTCTGTTACGAAGTATCTGTGGTAAAAAAACTCTTTCTTTTCTACATACATTATTATCTAGTTCTGGACAGTCCTTGGTGGGTCCCCCTGGTGGTACGGTGGGTCTTTTAAAGTTAAACGGTACCACTGAGTGTAGTGACCCTTGGCACCTAATGAAAAATTACATGTTGTATGAGTTTTGGCGTCAAGGTACAGTTTTTAAAGAACAAATTTAGAGCACGGTACGGTTTTTTTTGGTGCCACTTTTTGAGCTTGATTTACACTTCTATACATTCTTATTCGTAGGTTCATATTGATAGGGGGCAGGGGTGTCCGTACTGGATTTAGTACTCTTATACCGCGTGCTCTAGGGCTGACAAAATATTTCCTAACAAAAATAAACTATTCCAGGCTCGGCACTCCCGGCAACTGGGACCACATAGTAAAACAGATCGGCCTGTTCTCCTACACCGGTCTCACGCAGCGCCAGGTCGACCACCTCGTCCAGGAGTACCACATCTATCTCCTCAAGTCGGGGCGCATCAACATCTGCGGCCTGAACCCCTCCAACGTGGGCTACGTCGCCCGCGCTATGAACGACGCCATCGCCAAGTTCCCTGAGGATATGTAATTGATTTGTATTTAGTGGTGGAAGTTTTGTTTGTGTCTGAGGTTGTTGATGGAGGATGCTAAGAACCGTCATATAAGCGATTTTTGAGCCCAGGCGTTCACGGAACGATATGGTCGCGATATAGTCGAGATATCACCGTGTTCGCTTCGTTAATCTCGCGGCGATGTCGCAGCGGAATTGCGGCGATAATGCTTGGTAAAAATCACGGCGATTCAGTTGTAACGTCGCTACGGTGCGGTTGCGACGTCGCCTCTGTACCGTGGCGACGTGGTTGCGACATCGCCAAACTCGAAAATCCCTTGTGTGATATGGATCTATGTGATGTCAAAATGAATGTTTTAAAATGTTATAATAATGCTCAAAATTATTGCGTATAAGCCAATTTTAAAAGTAAATTTTGTGCAACGAAAAATACCTATTTTCTGAAACAATTTATATGCTTACAGTTCCTAAATACATCTATTTTGAATCGTAAATCAATGAAATAAAATTGTAAAAAGTTTAACAATTTTAGATTATTTACTTGCTAGCTTTTACTACGTCAACAAGACAAAAAGTGACA
Source organism: Agonopterix heracliana (assembly GCA_963693445.1). Taxonomy (NCBI): domain Eukaryota; kingdom Metazoa; phylum Arthropoda; class Insecta; order Lepidoptera; family Depressariidae; genus Agonopterix; species Agonopterix heracliana. The sequence continues at coordinate 4,247,724 of OY856308.1, forward strand.
GCAAGAGATTTAATGGAGGATGAACTCTAATGAGCGTTTCTTCGACTGTGCGTTACTTTTGCTATTGACTAATTATGAAATTTTTTTAATGTTTGTTTCCTAAAATGAATTGATAACTTAAGACGTTTACATAATTTCCAACATTATTACTATGAGATTAAGAGCGAATCATGGCTAAGATTATTCACTGTCGCATACATTTATTATACTATTAGATTAGGTTTAAAGTGTATACCCAGTACAAGGAATAGCAAAATGTTAGAAAATACTTTATGTAATTAGTTTTTTGAGTATACTAAACAATACCTACTATAGTTATATTTATTCCATTAAATATTAACAAGTAAACAGAAAATACGAATGAATTTCATCAAATGAAGTGTAAGCTTCTTACACACATAATAATTTACATACATACATAATTTTCGTTTTGAGGTTAATTTTGTGTTTACATTTCAAGGCATTTCTAATGGAATAGAATAGATTATACCCTAATAAACACCAAAGTTCTATAATCAACTTTGTGATAAAGATCTAAGGTTATTATTAATTCATTAGGTCGTTAACAAATAATTACAATAGACATTCGTTTCTGATTGCCTTATTGGTTACAGGACTCTTCTACTTTGTGAATGATTAATGGAGATAATTATGTAATGAAAAATATTGGAAAAAGATAAGAAGGAAATAATGCGAAGATGAATTTATATGTCCTGTTTTAAAGATGTTTTAAGAAGAAATGATGGAAGTAACTTTTATGAAAAATTTGGTAAACGATGAACATTTATGTAAATAAAGAAAATTGAAAGAGTGAATTATTACAAGGTTTTAATAGAAATAACTAGAATACAAAAAATAATTTATCAATTAAATTGGCCACGTATGAAAGCGCTCTAATAATTATTAGCCATTTACTATTACTACTAGATCACTCTGAGTTTATGTACGGTTGTATTTGAACGGCGGTGAAGGAAAATAATCGATAGGAAACCTGTATACCCGAGAACGAAAAGAAAGTACCATAAATTCAAAGGTATGTGTAAAAATATGGGCGAGCATGGGGCGAACACAATAGATCAGCACTGGTCGCAGTGTTATAAAGCCTCGGCTTGCAATAGGTAGGCTTGTAGGTTAAATAAAATAAAATTTTATAATATTCTTGTGACTGTCCTACTGATAGAACCACGAACACAAATCCCCTGGTACTACCAGTAGGACTGCTCGATAGGACCGCGGTAAACAAACGGATAATTGGAATACTCAGTGACATCAAAGATAGTATAAGGAAAAAAGCAATACTATTATACAAATTTATGTAATTGTTATATTTTTAAACGTATTTTCAAAATACCAGTTTCGGGCAAACATTTTTTTATTGGGCTGTGAAATGGTTGCTTACTGTTTATAATTTAATTATATTGTTATATCTTATTACTTTTCTGAAGCACTGTCTAATGCATCAAATGTATAGATTAGAATTATGTATCATTGCCTAAAAAATCGTGTTCATTTCATGAAATTGAGACCGCATTTGATCTGCATAATATTTTTTTCGATATAGCTGCTTTCAAAATATACTAACAGCTTTTCAGTATTAAATGCTTTTAGTTGTGTGTTATGAAAGAAATGATCAGCAATATATCTCGCGTTGCGAGTTGCCTTTTATTTGTATTTAATTTTTGTAGTTAAAATCTGTTACAAATATAATTTCAGTTGTTTTCAATTGAGTTTAATTTAAAACCTGTCCCGTAATCTTCGTTTTCGAGTTTGAGTGCTTCGAATTTTCAGTCGAAAAAAATAGCGAAACCAGGATTTGCGAAAATTTGTAAAAAGAAATTAAAGTTATTAACATACAATCTTTCTTTACAGTGATTCGAATCCTAGCGCAAAGTTATAACGATGGACACGCCATTCTTCCCCGGTATGTGCTGATATTTAATGGTGAAGGGTTTTAAACCAAACTGAACATTTTTGTACTGATCATAGTTGAATTAATAAATTATACACCATAATATCAACATAATACTGTTTCTTTACCAACCTTTGATTCCATCCCATCATCACGGTTGTCCATCTTGTAACTGTTACCAGTTACCACAGAGTACTGAAACTGTTACGTATTGTATGTAAAGCCTGACCAGGAAAATAAAAAACCTCGCCATGTTGCGGAAAATCATTGGAACTAATTTTTGTACTTGGAACACTAACATTAAAGGTGACAGTCGATTGCAGCGCCCCCAATCCAGGTTTTTTAAGAAATATAAAAAACCTGGATTGGGGGCGCTGCAATCGGATATAACCTATGTCAGTGTTCCAAGTACAAAAATTAGTTCCATTGATTTTCCGCAACAAGGCGAGGTTTTTTATTTTTCTGGTCCGTCTTTAGAAGACAAAATTTCGGAATTTTACGTTTTCGCTGAAAATACATAGTGTCCTTCGAATATCCCATTGGAGTCATCTATCGACCATTATGATTAAGTGGTTAATAGATGCTACTGTCTAAAATTAAATAGTGTTATTTTTTATTTCACACATCGCTCATCCGCAGAAACAATGACCTGACTGCAAAGTGCAAAATAACCAATTTACTGGAAACGCGTTTAAGTTTGGCTCAAAACGTATACAGTTCATTTAAAACTAGATGACCGCGGCGAAATTCGTACCGCCTTATAATCTTCCCGACACACACTTGACCGTTTTTAGGGTTCCGTACCTAAAGGATAAAAGGCGCGGACGCTGGCTCGACGACGACCCTCGAAAGACGCTAGTGTGCGCGGCGTTGACGTCGCGTCGACGCTGGCACGACGACGACGCTCGATAGACGGTAGTCGGTCTCTAAGGGTTGAACCTCATTTAACAGCACCGCATCGCATTTTTCCGTCGACGGAAACGGAAAAATACGATGCGGTGCTGTGTGATGTAGTTCAACCCTAAGACGCGGAGTCTTCCGTCTGCCTGTCTGTCCGTCTGTCACCAGGGCCATGTTTAATAAACGCGACAAATGACAATTGACAATGACAATTCGGAGTACATTGCTGAAAATGCTTAGGACACACGAAGCACTGCAATTAGTAACCAAAGATGTACTCGGAATTGTCAGTTTCACTTGTCGCGTTTATTAAACAGGGCACAGACTGTATCTCATGAACCGTGATAGTTAACACGCGTCTTACCTGACCTTTTATATTTGAAGTTCGGCGACACACCAGTACGCGCTATTTTTTCTAGTAGACGCGCATTCAACCGAACGTTCGGCGCCGTACGTTCCGCAGGTGTGTCATTATTACACGAAGCAGAGATGTTGAGGTGAAACTCAAAAATACAACTAAAAAAAAACATACACCCGAACATAGAACCTCCTTCTTTTTTAAGTCTGTTAAAAATAATACTTCTAAGTGTTATTTGAGTCTAAGTAGCTGTTTATTTAACAAGTATTTTTGCTATGGTAAAGGAACTAATATACACAAAAGAAACGCATGATAACACAGCATATAAGTTTACTATAGCTTAAACTATAAATAATAATTTAACTATGTTTCCATAGCGTTATCGTTTGTTTCTGCGCTAACTGCAACTAGTGGTCTTGATCCGAAGCGGTTCGTTACTGGAAAAAAAAAATTTTTTTTTATGTTTTAATTGCTCAAGAATATGAGGTGATGTTTGGGTACCATTACAATTGTTAGTTTTAGGGTTGAACCCATAGACAACGATTTTTTTTTCGCTTACGCTGGTAGACGGAACATCAGTGTAACCGCGTATGAGATAGCGATAGTCATAAAATCCTATACAATTTATTGGAAGCTAGATGTCTGACTCCGGAGTCAGACAGCCGTCGTAGATCAAAAAAGTGGTTACGTCGCGTCGATAAGGAAAGCAATAAGTAGCGATGTCTTTTTTTAACTAGAGCGAATTTGCTATGTGCATCTCTTACTGAGTGAATATGACAAGACACGTTCTTCCTTCTAGTACTTTCTCTTTCGTTGAATCTCATCTGGAAGCACGGAATCGCATTTTTTCACGCCCCATCCTTTCCTGTCGCTCAGGAACTTCATTTGCTAGAAGCGGGAATGCGACAGCACTGTCAGTGCTGCGACCTGTCTCGGTCTAGCAAATGACCTCCTTGAGCGACGGAAAAGGATAGAGCGTGAACCTTGGTAAGGTCAATCATCTCAATGAAGCACTCCTTGTTGTCGCCGCCCACTCCGAGAGAACGGCGCCTCGGGGCAGGCCGCGGAGCACAGGCTCTGTCCGACACGACCAGCACGCTGGCTGACTTCTGGTGGACTGCTATAACAGTTGTTTAACGAACCTTCCTCGCTGATGGTAAGGTCGACCATCTCGATGAAGCACTCCTTGTTGTCGCCGCCCACTGCGAGAGAGAACGGCGCCTCGGGGCAGGCCGCGGAGCACAAGCTCTGTCCGACGCGACCAGCACGCTGGCTGACTTGCACCGGCGGTGAGCTGCCAAAACGATACAAGTATAGCTTAAGAGTCAATTCTCACTGAAAGAACAGCGTGCGGTATTTTATCTAGCATATTGAACTTTATCTACAGTGAGATAAGATAAAATGTTAGTTGAGGTGACACAACCGGCGGCCACACAGCGGCGGTTGAACTTCTCCTAGAACTATTTCTAGAACTTCTCATTCTAAAAATGGTGAGAGGGAGTGGGCCATACAGTATTAGTGGTCAATTTCCTATCAGACAATTTTCAAGTCTCCATAAAATAGGCCTCTGACTGACCTGTAGGCATCGCAAGCCAACCCCGAGAAAACGATAAAAATCGAGATTTGCCTCCATCCTTATTATTTAACTTATGCCAGAAAGAGCGCGCATGACATTTTTCTCGTTTAAACGCTTTGTCGTGGGTGGCATGCTAGCCATGCTGGTGTAACAAAATATAGTTTATTGGATCGGAAAGAAAATGAGACCGAATGAAGCACATACCTTAACAGCTAAATCAAAAGGAAAATTTAAGGCACACAAATGTATCAAATATTACTCAATGTCAAATACCTGGAAATGTCCCATGTTTTTAGTAATCCATCCGTGCCAACAGTCACCATGAGTCCGGGCACTTGTTCGCTCAATATTAGACCTGTAAATTATTTAACATTCAACATTTATAACTAAAGTTAAGTATGTAATATAGAATGTAAACTGAAATGCTATAAATACTTTATGGAGTGCTTGCGACCATAAAACTGGACAACTTTTATTATAGGACCAACATTAAAATCGCGAAGAAAAATCTGCGGTTCCATACATTTGGATGAGTAGCCATTGACGTTTTCTATGGAACAAGTGATTATTTTTCCTCCTAAGTATGCATAAGCATATGCTCATGACTATATTCCCCAAAGGGGTAGTCAGAGATATTCTGAAACCTCAGAACATCCACGTTTCACTAGTAGTAAAGAAACTCTGTCCAGTTGCAGTATAAGTATGTAACGCCACAGATTATATAATACCATTTATTTAAGTTTACACCCCATACATGGGACATCTGTTAAAATGTCTAATTGGCTCTTCTCGGCGGAGATCTACAATGCACCAAATAACTATTCTTATAAAACAGTTCCGTAACTGACTGACAGACAACGCACACACAGCTTAAACAGCTGAAGATTAAAACATGAAATTTGGAATATAAATTCTACGGTGGGGTGCACTAAGAAAGAATTTCTCAATATTATAATTTAACGCGGACGAAAGCTAGTTGTAGATACATTACCAGTGACTTCTTTTTCATGCGCCGTTATCGTCCACAAGGGTTCATCTTGTCGGCAGTCCACGTACGCCACTTTGCCGCCATTGTTGCTCATCTGGAAACAAAAAATAAAGTAAAAATGTTACTGTAAAATTAAAATTGATCCATTGTTCCGTAGCAGAGAATGCATATTTTTTTCTATGTAAATAGCTACTAAAGTTATAATTTCCATATAACAACGTTTATGCGAAAATATATAGGGTCCTTCTTAATACGCTGACACTTTTTTAAGGGCATGATCAGACCATCAAATTCAACAACTTTCTCTATAGGACCAACATCGAAATCGCGAAAAAAAAAACAGCTGTACCATACATTTGGCTCCAGTTGGTTTGCAGTTTAGTATGGAACAGTAATTTTTTTTCGTGATTTCGATGTCGGCTCCATAGAGAAAGTCGTTCAGTTTCATGGTCTGGTCATCCCCTTAAAAAAGTGTCAGCATATTAAGTTGGGCCCTGTAGATGGTTGAATATTGCTCTTGTATATTCTCGCAGGCACAATCTAGTTCGGTAATTCTGTGTTTTTCAGATCAACAAATTAATAAAGTTTTGAAACTTATGTGGCATGATACCTTTGGGTGTGTTGTTCAAGACTCACAACTCTCCCACCCCCTCCACCTGACGCTTCACCCCCCCTCGCCTTGAAGTTTGTCCCCGTTAACAGTATTTTATCTTTTTTGCGAAAACTATAATAGATACAAAAAAAATGTCACAGGCAAAAATTATCCTCATTAAATTGTACACAAAATAAGTAGTATGCAGTTTCTTCATAGGACATACCCTTTGAGGGCTAGAGGGACGAGAAAGTAACAACATTTCAAAAGTTATGAAATTTGTATGGCGACCCTCATGAAAGTTGAAGATAAAAATGAAATGATTCCATATTCTTAATAAGCGACCCCGAATACCCTCTGATACAAATTTTCAGTCGGTTCGGTGAATCTTTAAAAGCTGCTTTGGCGTTAGAAATTTCCATGGCAGCCATATTGGATTTCACAATTTTGATTTTTTTTTACCGCCAACCAAATCTGACTAGGGTCCTCTATGACATTTGTTTGAGGTCCATAACACTATCTGACTTAGTTTCCGCGGACCGTTGACCTCATCCGTCAAGAGTCGACCTTCCGAGGAAGTCAAAGTTTTCCCTGTATCATCAAGGCATCCATGTGGTGATGGATGTCATCCTTGTACGTGGAGATCAATTGGAGGTATCTGGTCGATCCCCACCACTTTCCATAGATAGTAGATAGATAATTGTTCACCGGGTTTCCCCCAACCAACGTATAGTAAAATTATTTTGGGGATCATCATAAGGATACCTTGGTGTTCGAAGGAATATTAAGTTATATAAGTTTTCCCTGTATCATCAAGGCATCCATGTGGTGATGGATGTCATCCTTGTACCGAAAGGGGAACCTGGAGATCAATTGGAGGTATCTGGTCGATCCCCACCACTTTCCATAGATAGTAGATAGATAATTGTTCACCGGGTTTCCCCCAACCAACGTATAGTAAAATTATTTTGGGGATCATCATAAGGATACCTTGGTGTTCGAAGGAATATTAAGTTATATAAGTTTTCCCTGTATCATCAAGGCATCCATGTGGTGATGGATGTCATCCTTGTACCGAAAGGGGAACCTGGAGATCAATTGGAGGTATCTGGTCGATCCCCACCACTTTCCATAGATAGTAGATAGATAATTGTTCACCGGGTTTCCCCCAACCAACGTATAGTAAAATTATTTTGGGGATCATCATAAGGATACCTTGGTGTTCGAAGGAATATTAAGTTATATAAGTTTTCCCTGTATCATCAAGGCATCCATGTGGTGATGGATGTCATCCTTGTACCGAAAGGGGAACCTGGAGATCAATTGGAGGTATCTGGTCGATCCCCACCACTTTCCATAGATAGTAGATAGATAATTGTTCACCGGGTTTCCCCCAACCAACGTATAGTAAAATTATTTTGGGGATCATCATAAGGATACCTTGGTGTTCGAAGGAATATTAAGTTATATAAGTTTTCCCTGTATCATCAAGGCATCCATGTGGTGATGGATGTCATCCTTGTACCGAAAGGGGAACCTGGAGATCAATTGGAGGTATCTGGTCGATCCCCACCACTTTCCATAGATAGTAGATAGATAATTGTTCACCGGGTTTCCCCCAACCAACGTATAGTAAAATTATTTTGGGGATCATCATAAGGATACCTTGGTGTTCGAAGGAATATTTCTACTTTCTCAGAAGGTCGAATCCTGACGGATGAGGTCAACGGCCCGTGGAAACTATGATAGATAGAGGTATGGACCTCGAAAAAATGTCATAGAGGACCCTAGTCAGATTTGGTTGGCGGTAAAAAAAATCAAAATTGTGAAATCCAATATTGCTGCCATGGAAATTTCTAACGCCAAAGCAGCTTTTAAAGATTCACCGAACCGACTGAAAATTTGTATCAGAGGGTTTTCGGGGTCGCTTATTAAGAATATGGAATCATTTCATTTTTATCTTCAACTTTCATGAGGGTCGCCATACAAATTTCATAACTTTTGAAATGTTGTTACTTTCTCGTCCCTCTAGCCCTCAAAGGGTATGTCCTATGAAGAAACTGCATACTACTTATTTTGTGTACAATTTAATGAGGATAATTTTTGCCTGTGACATTTTTTTTGTATCTGTGATGTATCTACCTACAATCATGTAGGTAGTTTGATAACTTGTTACTATGCGCTGTCATCTACATGTCAAACAGTGAATAAATCGGTACTCTTCAAGTCGGTTGTTTTCATTAGCCATCTCCTGAAATATCGTATATTACAGTGGCAACGAGGTGTTTTTATTGATAATTGATCAATTACCGTAAATAGTGCGAGTAAAAATGTCGATATTCGGGAGTGTGCCGACGTTCGACTACAAAAGTGACGAGTGGCCGGTGCACGTGGCGCAGCTCAACAATTTCTTTGTTGCAAATGGGATAAACGCAACTACTGATACCGATGGAAGCAAAATGAGGGCTATCTTGTTGAACTGTATGTCTCAAGATTCGTACCGGCTAGTAAGGGATTTGTTACACCCGATAAAACCGGAGACTGCGACATACCAGATTATCTTGGATACCCTCCAGGCTCATTTTCAACCTAAAAAGTGTCTGTTCGCAGAGAGACAGAACTTCTATTCGGCTAAAAAGGAACCCCATGAAACATTGTCAGACTATGCGGCACGCCTTCGTGGTTTGGCGTCTGGATGCAACTTCGGAAAATCGTTGGAGATGTGCCTAAGTGATCGGTTCGTGTTAGGGTTGGATTCTGCTGTGGTACGCGAAAAATTGTTTCGTGAAGATCCGACTGATCTGAAGCTTACAAAAGCGTTGGAGCTGGCAGTCGCGGTGGAAGGTGCCCAGCGGGTGGTGCGCGGAGCCGAGCGGCCGCGCGACCACCGTGATCAGCGCGCCGGCGCCGGCGGTGCCAGCGGTGCCAGGTGTCTCGTGTGCGGGGGGAAGTCTCATCTAGCGTCCGATTGTGGTTTTCGTCATCTAAGTTGCGACATTTGTGGTCAGAAAGGCCATTTGAAACGTGTGTGTAAAAATAAAAATCGTAAAAGTGTTAAAAATGTGAAACAAAATTATTTCCTCGGTGACGGCAGTGAAAATAGCGATGATACGAGTGATAACGATTGTTCGCCAGTGAATAGCATAAGGTGTACGGATGCGAAACCGATGATTGTTGAGGTGCGTGTCGGTGACGTCACGCTAGGCATGGAGGTGGACTCGGGTAGCGCAGTGTCGGCGCTCCCGGAGGGCGTGTGGCGCAGTGGGAGGACATTTGCCTTTTGGCTGGTATCTTCAATGTAGTTTGCATAGAAAGTGCAGCCATCTAGTATTACGTTCTGCAAACTACGAAAAAAAAAAGATTTTATGGTCTATGTCAATGTCAAATTGCCAAATTCACAAGATGGCTGCCTATTTGTGTTATGTGCGTGTTGTTTGTAGTTTTAGTTCAATTTCGTGCCGATTTAGTGATGTTCTGGAGTTTCTGTTGTTCTCTAACCAATATACAGATTACAGAAATAGTAGGGAGACTGAAATTTAACAGGATCGGTGCGGGATTGAACGAAAACTAGCATTCAAAACAATAATATGTATACGTATGAGTAGATATATGTAGGTATGTATAGTATAGGTTTAATAACAGAACGGGAACATAGATGGAGTTAGGTAGCTTTCAATTTGACATAAGGTGGATGCATAATGTTGCCACGAGTGGGTTCTCTTTTCTAATATACTTATATTACTCTTTGGTGTGGCGTAAGTACTTCTCTCGGGCAGCACTCGGTGAGTCAGACAAAACCTTACGTACTTACAGCGGTGCACTTCTCAAGCCGATAGGGGTATGTGATTTGCAAGTTACATATAATGACGCAACGCATGACATCTCATTTTATGTCGTATCGAACGGGCCGGTAGCTCTGCTAGGCAGAGATTTTATGAAAAAATTTAACCTGGGACTTGTCTCACTAAACTTTTGCACGAATAATAAAGACGAATCCGTTTTAAAAAAGTACGATTCGTTATTTTCGGGGAAACTGGGCGAGTTCAATAGATATAAATTGTCCTTACGATTAAAAGATGGTACGGTACCTAAATTTCGCAGAGCGCGGTCAGTGCCTTTTGCGATGAGAGATAAAGTGAGTGTCGAACTAGATCGCCTAGTCAGCGCGGGAATACTAAAACCGGTTTCTTATTCTAAGTACGCGTCCCCTATTGTAGCGGTGCTTAAGAAAAATAACGAAGTTCGTATCTGTGGTGATTATTTCGGCACGATAAATAAGGATTTGAAAATAGATTCATATCCTTTACCAAAGGTAAACGAGTTATGTACAGCTTTACACGGCTGTCGCTATTACACGAAACTAGATTTGTCAAATAGCTATAATCAGTTCGTGTTGGACGACGAGTCCCAGGAGTATACGTGCATCAACACCCATAAGGGTTTGTTTGTTTACACACGGCTAGTGTTCGGGCTAGCGAACGCGCCAGCGCTGTTTCAGCGAGCGATGGTGCAGTTGTTACAAGGCATCGAGGGCGTCGAATGTTTTCTCGACGACGTGCTTATAGCGGCCTCCACACTTCAGCAACATTGGGAACGAGTAGATGAGGTCCTCGGTCGCTTACTCGATGCAGGCTTAATGCTTCAGAGAACTAAATGTTCTTTTTGCCAAGAGAAAGTGGAATATTTAGGTTTCGTGATAGATCGCGACGGCATGCATAAAAGTCCTGATAAGGTCAATGCCATTATGAATGTAAAGCCGCCAGCGAACGTGAAGGAGCTCAAGTCATTTTTAGGAATAATAAATTTTTATAGGAATTTTATTCCAAATGCGTCTATTCAACTTGAGCCTCTTCACAGCTTGCTACGCAAGGAACAGAAATGGGAGTGGTCGGAACGGCATCAAAAAGCGTTCGATGCTGTTAAAAGGGAGTTAGGGTCGGAGCGAACACTCGCCCATTTCGACCCCCGGCATCAGCTGGTGCTGACGGTGGACGCGGCGCCGGGCGGGCTCGGCGCCGTGCTGGCCGTGCGGTACGCCAACGGGGACGAGAGGCCGTTAGGGTACGCGTCTCGCGCGCTAACGAAGAGCGAGCGTGGCTACAGCCAAATACAAAAGGAAGCTACGGCCATCATATTCGGCATTAAGAAATATCATGATTATCTGTATGGCCGTCAGCAACCTTTCGTACTCAGGACGGATCATAAGCCGCTCGTCTCTATTTTTTCGCCGGATAAAGGAGTCCCGCAAATGACAGAGGCCAGACTGCAGCGATACGCTCTGTTCCTCGCGGCGTACAACTATAAAATCGAATTCGTTAGCGGCGAGAGCAACGTGGCCGACTATTTGAGTCGGTCTCCCGTCGAAGGCGAGAGCGAGTCGGGGGTGGCGCTAGACGACGAGGGCAGCTACGTGAACGTGCTTGCGGCGAGCGGCGCGCCCCTGCCGGGCTCCGTGCGCGAGCTGGCCGCCGCCGCCGCCGCCGACCCCGTGCTGGGCCAAGTACTGCACTATGCGCTCAAGGGGTGGCCGGACAGGGTCCAGGCTGAATTGCTGCCGTACCGACGCTGCCAACATGAATTGCATGTTGACGATGGGGTTTTGTTGCGAGGACATCGGGTCGTTCTTCCTAGCTCGTTCATACCCGCCGCTTTGCATGAGTTGCATGCGGCACATCTAGGCGTAATTAAGATGAAGTCCATTGCCCGTGAACGATTCTGGTATCCGGGCATCGACAACGATATAGAAGACCTAGCGGCAAATTGCAGTAGATGTATAATGATGCGATCCTCCCCACCGAAAACCCCCATTGAAACATGGAATTGGCCTAACTCCGTTTTTGAAAGGCTACATTTGGATTACCTTGGGCCGTTTCACGGGAAAATGTTTTTAGTGTTGGTCGATGCACATAGCAAATGGCTAGAGTGCCTCGAGATGCCTAGTCTAACAACAGAACAACTTATCGTAAAGTTGGAATCGGTATTTACGCGTTTTGGGTTACCAGACACTATAGTAACAGATAACTATAAAACATTTACGTCAATAGAAATGCTTAAATTCTGCTCAGACAATAACATAAAACACATGTATACGCCGGTATATTCACCACAGAGCAACGGGCTTGCAGAAAACGCTGTAGGTACGTGTAAACGCTTCTTAAGTAACGCTTTAAAAGATACAAATAAAAACAATTACGTAACAAAGTTAAACCAGTATCTATTCCATTATAGGAATACGCCACACTGCACGACGGGCGTACCGCCTGCGCGACTCATGTTCGGTCGAGACTTGCGCTGTAAACTAGACCTTATTAGTAGTAGTAGGCGTAAACAAGGCACGCCCCCTCAGCAATCAGTGGTTCAAGAGCGAGTGCTAATGAACCAAAAACGCCAAAAAGAAAATTATGGTGGAACGAATAGATCCTTTTCTATCTTAGATAAGGTATGGATAAAAGACTATCGCGGTAACCCTAAGAAACCGTCTTGGGTCTTAGGGTCAGTCGTGGACCACGTCGGAAAAGTAATCTATGAAGTAAAAGTAAAAGACACCAGTATAGTGTGGAGGCGTCACACTAATCAATTAATGTGTGCGAGAAAACACCGCGGTTCGATTAATAATAGCGACTGGTATTATGAAGAGGACACCAAAGTATGTCCCCGGCCGTCGCCGACTCCCCCGCGAGCGCCCGTTGTCTGCGCAAGCGCAGCGAGTCCTGTCGCGCGGGGCCCGCGAGATACCTCACCACTGCATGGTGAGGACAGCTCGCTGTATGTCCCAACAGACGACGAGTTTTGCACACCAAACGGTGCGCGTTCGACGCCACCGTCTGCTGACAATCGGTCCCCGACAACGGATGCGTTCATTCGCACTCGCTCGGGTAGAATTGTAGTACCACCAAAAAAACTGTTCTAAAAAAAAAAAATGTACTAAATTTTATCAATTCTTAGGAAAATAAAAACCTAAGTACTTAGTTTTATAAGGAACCTGGGATGTTTGTTCACACATCACCACGAAAAAGTTATAATTTCTAACAGTTCAACATACCTACTTTGAGAATACTGGGTCAAACAGACTTTATTGTGGAGGGAATAATAAAGGATGTTGTACTTAAAGGTTAATACATTGGGCCACCTATTCATCTGTCATACATAATCATAGTGATCCTAAGTGGTATTGTGAACTGTTGGCCATTGTCCAAAATGAATGTTTTCTTTGTTAATTAGGTAACTTTGTTGTGGAGGAATGTGATGTATCTACCTACAATCATGTAGGTAGTTTGATAACTTGTTACTATGCGCTGTCATCTACATGTCAAACAGTGAATAAATCGGTACTCTTCAAGTCGGTTGTTTTCATTAGCCATCTCCTGAAATATCGTATATTACAGTATCTATTATAGTTTTCGCAAAAAAGATAAAATACTGTTAACGGGGACAAATTTCACGGCGAGGGGGGGTGAAGCGTCAGGTGGAGGGGGAGGGAGAGTTGTGAGTTTTGAACACCACACCCAAAGGTATCATGCCACATACGTTTCAAAACTTTATTAATTTGTTTGTTTTCCCCATACATTGAATACATAGAATTACTGTACTAATCAGGCGTATTATTTTGTTACTGATCGAACGACAAAATTACACATTTTGTTGTTTATACCTGTGATTACGGTTCATACTAGATTAGGCGCGCTCTATAGCTTGCTTATACATACTCTATGGTAGTTTTAACTAACAGCGAAACAGAAGGGGTTCTGCAGGTCCCAGACGACGCGCTCTATCTCTCCGTCGAGCTGCCAGGCGCGGTGCGCGTCGGGCGTGCGGCAGTCCGTGACGCGCGCGTGACCGTCGCACGCGCCCGACAGCAGCGTCTGCGCCTCCAGCGGGTGGAACGTCAGCGACTGTACCTGCAGGACAAACCGTTATTGTGTCAATTTGTATCGAATGTTGGCACTTCACATGCCCTATTTGACTAATACGCTTTTCGACGTGAAAACAGGTAACATAAATATAAAAACGTTAACGGGAAACGCGTATTTGTCGTGTCTGATATTTGAGTCGTTTGGGATCAAAAACGGACATAAAAATTTATAACAATGGAAAATCCATTGTCAATCACGCCATGTGAAGTGCCAGCATAAAAGGAAACTATAATCTTGTATAATAGAAATAGAACGCATTCAAGATAGAAATTGACAAGATTTTACAAAATAATAACCAACTTACAGTGAGAATAGAATAACACATAGAACTTTGTAAACATTTTTATAAATAAGAAACGCACTCCAGTGCGTCACCGCAAGACATGGTGCCCAGTAGGCTGGCAGCATCCCCTCTGAATTGCGATACAATTTTTTTAGGTTAGGAAGTCTCTGCGGTCACCAGATGTCTCATTGAGACGAACTGTGTTAAGTAAACTGGAGTTGAAAATTAATACACATGTTTCAAGAAAAGTAAATTGTAGAATAAACACCTACTTTGTCTTGGAAATAATCTAATTTTGTGTGTGGAGTGCCTTGATCCAAGTCCCATAGCAGTACCGTGTTGTCCGCGGAACCACTGGCCAGAACATGTCTGAAATTAAATAACCGACGGTTGTTTACACTGTCGTCAAAACATAAGAAAAAAAAGTGTTAGAAAAAAGTCTTGGTGGTCCATTGGCGAGTGACCTTGGCCGCCGTGCAGGAGGCTATGGTTCAATCCCCATCCAGGCCGACGATTAAGGTACGATTTGTAACACCACTGGCTTTTCGGTGAATGAAAACATCTGAAACCTGCATGCTTCAATTTCGAGGCATGTATTGTACCCACTGTCCATTACAAGTGGCGACGGACTCACTCCCCGTCACACTGGACAGAGTTTCGGTACTAATAGTAAAACGTGGATGTACTGAACTGAGGTTTCAGAATATCTTTGACTACCCCCTCGGGGAATATAGTCGTGAACATATGGTATGCTATAATGCTATTTAGACTGTCGGCCGTTAAATCAATCAGTCATGCTCACTATAAATCAATCAATCAATAATTTTACTTTATTGCACACCAAAATAAAACACAGTACTACTCAAACACTAACTTTATGTCCCTGAATGATTGATTAGAAATGTAATAAATTCTCAAAACAAATACTTACGAAAAATTCCTATTCCAAGACAAGTCTAAAACTGCATCTTTGTGACCGACCCGTTTGGTCTTTTTCTTTTTATTTGGCTTTTTACCGAGTTTGAAGGCTGGTTCTAAACAGTTCTCTATATCTAAGTCCCACACCTGGATCACTGGGTCCATGCCACCTAGGGCGCAGAGGTTTCCTGAAACGAGATATCAAACTTCCTATAACGCCTGTATAATGGGTAACAATTGTAAAATATTTACCAAACCGGGTTTACAGAATCGGAACAAAAAAGAATACATTAAAGGGAATGTATGGGTTAAAACAGTGATTTCCTTTCCTATTGAAGCCCTTTTTTTTTCAGTTATCACATCCCAATTTGTATATGATGATGCCATAAATTGTATGCGAATTAAGTAACTATTCTAAATGAAAATGGGCGTAATTTAAAAATAGTGATTCATACAGATTTAAAAAAAAAAATTCTTTAACATCTTTGTTTTCGTAAGCAACGCCTAAGGTAGTCATTCTCGTTCAAATTTCTAGAAGAGAGATTTCCATAATCAGTCTATAAATCAGTGCAGTAGTATTCAAGTTAATCATGAACATTCGTTTTTGAAGATTCCTCCTTTTTTGCCTTGCCGAAGGTACAATGGACATACTTTAAGAGACCATAATTATAATAATAGATATTTAGTTTGTTCTCACCAGGTTGTGGATCAGAAGGGTCGTGGCTCAGCCACTCGATGCACAGCGGGAACCACGGCAGTATGATGTCGTGGTGCACATAGAATGAACCCTCCTCTTTGTTGAAAACTACAATACACACAATAAATAAAGTGTTAAACGTAGTTCTGTTACGCCTGCTGCAGCCGTAGTATGGCAGCGTGATATACCGTTATCGCGCCTCAGGCCGGTTTCAGAGTCACGCTTACGGTCAGCGCGGGCGGTAAGTGCGAGGTTCGCACTTTAAAATTTCAAGTCGCGGGTCAGTCTTCACTTCACTGTGAAACGATACATGGCAACACCTAGCTCGTGGCCCGCGTCGCTTACCACCCCCGCCGGCGTTAGCGTGACTCTGGAACCAGCCTTAGTTCTCTTACTATTTGCACGCGTACGCACGAGGCGTGATATAGCCTTATAACGCGCATCATACTATGGCCCAGGGTTCGAAGTGAGAATTATAAAATTGATTGGAAACACAAAAAGCTTGCGCTAGCTATGTCACACCATGTATTTTCGATCATGGTTCACGAAAAAAGAAGCTCACAAACGTGAAATCATTTTTCTCACTGTTTTCTGTTGTTTTTCTCCATTATTTGTTATATATTGTGATGAGAATCTATAATGTCGAAGACTAGGTGCTGTTTGGTCTGGATAAGAGCGTAAGCAATTTCAGAACTTTTTGTTAGAAATTTCTTTCAAAACTAAGAATCAGCTTGGATAATTATAGGCCCATCATATCGAACATTTAAATCGCAAACTAACGTCTAGTTCTGATTTTTTTATATGTTGTTAGGACCACTACCAGTAGCGTATATCCAAGTTTGCAGCTTCGTAAGACCTGTGCTAACTTTGCAGCACTCGAAAAACCATCCCGTTTTTTAGTTTTTTGCTTACATCTCGAAGTCTATAAGTCGTATAGAAAAGGTTACTAGGTACAAATTAAACCTGATAAAATTTCCTACAAAACCAGTGGTATGTACTTGTCTCATAGGACTTATCCTTTTGAGCTACAGGGCCAAGAAAGCAACAGCATTTTAAAAATTATGAAATTAGTATGGCAACCCTCATGAAAGTTGAAGATAAAAAGAAAATGATTTCATATTCTTAATCAGCGACCCCGAAAATCCCCGGATACAAATTTTCAGCTGATTCGGTGAACCTTTAAAAGCTGCTTTGGCGTTTGAAATTTCCATGGCAGCCATCTTGTATTTTGCAATTTTTGATTTTTTTTTACGGCAAACCAAATCTGACCAAGGTCCTCTATGCATTTGTTCAAGGTCCACAACCCTATCTGTCGTAGTTTTCACGGGCCGTTGACATCATCCGTCAGGAATCGATCTTCCGAAGAAGTCAAAGTTTTCCCTATATCACCAAAGCATCCATATGATGATCCCTAAATGTCATCCTTGTACCGTAGGGGGAACCCGCAGACCAATAGGAGGTATCTGGTCGATCCCCACTTTGCATAGATAAGTAGATAGAAATAACCGGATAATTGTTCGCCGAGTTCCCCCCAACCAACGCATAGTAAAATAATTTCGGAGATCATAATAAGGATGCCCTGGTGATAAAAGGAATTTTTCGACTTCCTCAGAAGGTTACTCCTGATGGATGAGGTCAACAGCCCGCGGAAACTATGAAAGATAAGGCTATGGATCTTGAAGAAATGTATAGAAGACCTTGGTCAGATTTGGATGGCGGTAAAAAAAAAATCAAAAATTGCTAAATACAAGATGGCTGCCATGGAAATTTAAAACGCCAAAGCAGCTGTTAAAGGTTCACCGAATCAGCTGCAAATTTTATCCGAGGATTTTCGGGGTCGCTAATTAAAAATATGAAATTATTTTCTTTTTATCTTCAACTTTCATGAGGGTTGCCATACTAATTTCATAATTTTTAAAATGCTATTTCTTTCTTGGCCCTGTAGCTATCAAAGGATAAGTCCTATAAGACAAGTACATACTACTCGTTTTGTAGGAAATTTTATCAGGTTTAATGTGTACCTAGAAAACTTTTCTATACGACTTATAGACTTAGAGATGTAAGCAAAAAACCAAAAAACGGGATGGTTTTTAGAGTGCTGCAAAGTTAGCACAGGTCTTTCGAAGCTGCAAACTTGGATATACGCTACTGGTAGTGGTCCTAACAACATATTAAAAACTCAGAACTAGACGTTAGTTTGTTATTTTAGCGATTTTTTGTGTAAGATATGACCGGCCTATTATCTGATAATTATCAAAGAAAATAATTATTTTGATAATTTCGAACCCTGCTATGGCCACAGAACATTAACATACAGCGGCCGTAGTATGATGCGCGATGTGCGTTATTACTTGGCTAACCAAAATGTCGTGAACGAAACAATACAGGAGACCAATCGCGCTAAATAAATCTAAATCGAACTAATCTTTTGACAGCCGATAGAGCCGTTTTGAAAGATCGCTTAGATCTTAAAGGCTGTCAGTCACATAGTAAACTAGTCAAGTTTAGCTCGATACGGAATTCAGCATTTTATTGATTAGAGCAGCAGTGATTAGAACTATATTTAGATTAGGATTGAACTTCGATGTTTTACAGAATTAACATGATCGGGTCCAAAGTATTTGCTGAGAACTGTAAGACAGACAGATGTCTTAGAAAAAGTATATGTCTAGAATGAGCCTCACGAATAACCCGTATAAAACAAAAGGGGCCAAGTTTCATAGGTTGGTGTGCGTGAGGCGCCATATACATGTGTGCGTGTATATGTACAGGGTTTAGGTCCTGGTTCCAATTTTTTTCGACGCTTTCGTATCTTCGACTGTCAATCTTGACATATAACTTTATCAAAGACAGATGTATACAACAGTTATGAAAGGGTACGGATTTCCCTTTTTATGCTTCAAGAGCCTTAACACCTCATGAAGCAATAAACTATTATGACTATGACTGCATGTTTGTGACGGATCCGTCCTAAAGACATTAACAATTCTATTGTGTCTGGAATGTCCACATATGGGAGGTTAAAACGTAACAAAGATATTGTATAACTTACTGTAAACTTCAAGCACGCTGGCATCAGTTTCCACATGTCCCACCAGCAGGAGATTATCATCCGGCTTTATTATGTCATCCTCCTCATCACTGTCCGGACCTTCCGTCTGTAACAACCATATATTCACTATACTACCGTAAAAACATTGTGCAAGTGAGAGGGTGGTCTCTTATGGCACAAACATGAGTACGAAAGAGATAGTAAAACAAAATGGCGTAAATAATTTAAAATTGAAATAGTATAACTTACATTGATTTGAACATTTTCACTGAGGTCACCGAGGTTGGGCAGAGTAGCAACTGTCCCAATACCTATTGGATTAGCTGTTGACAAATAAGAATAACAACTTTACTAATAGCACAGAATAGAAACTAGTACTAGTACTATGTGACACAATAAAGGGTGTTACAAAAGTAAAAATAAACATTCAAAACTTTTAAGGGGGTTGTTTTGACCATCAAACTGAACAACTTTCACTATGGGACCAAAATCGAAATCGCGAAAAAAAATCTGCTATCCCATACATTTAGTTTGAGTAAATTTGTTGTATGGAACATCCGATTTTTTTTTCGCGATTTCGATGTTGGTTCCATAGTGAAAGATGTTCAGTTTGATGGTCGAAACTTAAATGTTTATTTGTACTTTTGTAACACCTTGTATTTTTTTAATACACATCTTTAAAAAGTTGTTCTTCGTCATCTTCAATAACATACATAAACTTTTCTTCCATGTATCATTCTTTTTTTCCAACCTGTATATTCAGAAAAAGATAAAAGGGCCTGTTTTAGCACTTTTGGATTCTGACAGAATCACTCCGCTCACAAGCGGACTAGTTTCATTCGGCGCACTGATTAAATGGCCACGTGGCTCCACTATTTTGTGATCAGGCCAGTTTTTTTAAGATCAGGCCATGAGATTGCTATTTAAGTAAACTAGATATTGGCATAATCAAATCGATTAAAAACTAGAATAGAAATAGAAGATACTAGAGTTAACCCGCGACTTTGTCCGCACAAATTAAATACCAGATTTTAAGTGAGATCATAAGCTATCAAACAAAAAAGTTTCATTAAAATCGGTTCAGTAGTTTTTGCTTGATGCGCGAACAAACAAACAAACAAACTTGTCAATAGATGGCGCCACACGTCATTTAAATCACGCTATCGAGTGTTATTTGAGTTTATAAGTTCTCAACTTTTTTATTCCTCACGATTTTTACGATTTTATAATAGAGAGAGATTTTATATGGAAAGAGGCATAAATAGTTTATGAAACAAAGAAACTTACTTATATCTTCCTCATCATATTTCTCAAAGTTGAACTCATCGTTGGGGTCAGCGGGGGGCGGGAGCTCTCGGGGGGCGCTGGCTCCTTCACCGTCATCATCACTCTCGTCATCGCCTTGCTCCGTCAATCTACAAATAAATACATTTGTTTCAAGCTTTTAAGCAGATAAAAAAACGAGCATGCTTTAGACCAGGGATGGGCAACCTTTGGAAAGTCGCGGGCCAAAATTAAGGATGTTAACGAATTCGCGGGCCGTAGATAATAGTTGTGAACTGGAGACCATCAAACTGAATAACTTTCACTATGAAGCCTACGACAGGAAACGCGAAAAAAAAGTGCTGTTTCATACATTTGAGTTGGGAAGGTACAGCAGCTTTGTATGAAACAACTGGGTTTTTTTTGGCGATTCCTAGGGTAGGCTCCATAGTGAAAGTTGTTTAGTTTGATGGTCTGAGTTCAGTCTGCGGAGGGCTGTCCCTTACAACCTCTATTATCGTATTTGATTCAGTATGTACTTACACAACACACGGCGACACATCAAGCAACGCGAAACAAACATAAGCTGGCCGCGCGACGTTATGCATTACTCTACCTTCGCCCGGCCAGCTTATTTTAGTTTTGCGTAGCTTTATGTGTCGCCGTATGTACCTACGTTTGATCTTGAGAAACAAGATAATCAACGTTGAGTGTACACACTGCAATCTTGTATGTAAAAAGTGCACAAAACAAGCAGTGGACATCTTTTATGATAAAAGTATCCGTTTCGTCGCCTGAATCCAGTAGTAAGAAGAATGAATAATATCATTCTCTTATTGGCGTGAACCGAGAACATTTAAGTTTCGCGCACGATATCAAAATCCTTCGCAGGCCGGATCAAAATCCGGGGCGGGCCGCATCTGGCTCGAGGGCCGGGCGTTGCCCATGTATGCTTTAGAGCACACAACTGAAGTAAACCTTCCGTTCGCCTCGCCCGATAACACTTTTCGTAACACTCTCGTCACTCATTCACCAGCTTAAATGCTTCAATTCAATTATACCTGCATGATTCAATTTCGAGGCATGAATTGGACCCACTGTCCGTTACAAGTTGCTACGGGCTCACTCCCCGTAAATTTTTAGAATTTTTTATCCGTCTATATTTTGTTCATTTGTATGTTTGTAACAGCATCACGGAGGTCTATGTCTCAGGACAACCTGACCAAATGCAGGATTAAACTAAGTTAAGTTAAGTAAAGTGTAGAATAAGGAAAATATTGTGAAATCTGTGAATAAAGGCACTTTTATTTTATTTACTAGTGTTTACCCGCGACTTCGTCCGCACAAATTATATACCAGATTTTAAGTCAGATAATAAGCTATCAAACAAAAAAAGTTTCATCAAAATCGGTTCAGTAGTTTTTGCGTGATGCGCGAACAAACAAACAAACAAACAAACAAACACACAAACAAACAGACAAACAGACAGACAACATTTCTAAAAAAGGTTGATTTCGAGTCAGGGATACCTAAAAACCATATCGTAATCATTTTTTTGTAAATATCTTCAATGTACAGACACACTTCAGTTACAGTTTTATAATAGTTTAGATTTATTTTTATTCATGCAAAAGCTACTGAACCGATTTTGATGAAACTTTTTTGTTTGATAGCTAATGATTTGACTTTTGAATAAGATATATAATTTGTGGGTTCGTCACCACAAATTAATTCAGTCGCGGATAAACTCTAGTAAATGATAAAATTTTTAAGTTTTTTTTTTTTATTTATAATTAATAGCTTTTTGCTTGTGCGTAGCACCGCATTTCCGCCAGTGTCAAGTGTAATTTATGGGAGTATCTATCCCAATCTCAGGGATTGTTTTTGTTCAAGAAGAAGAAGAGATTGAGGATTGCGGAGCCTCGTGGCAGGCAAAAACGCGACGCGCGAACACCACGCGAGACGTGTGCTCGGGTCAATTCCTGCAACGGTTATCTGTTTGTTTGAATCATGCGATCTAAGAAAAAGTATATGTCTAGAATGAGCCTCACTGTTTTACCGTATAAAACAAAAGGGGCCAAGTTGCATAGGTTGGTGTGCGTGAGGCGCCATACTAATTATGTATGTGTGCGTGTATATGTATAGGGTTTAGGAGCCAGTACTGGTTCCAAGTTTTTTCGACGCTTTCGTATCTTCTGACATATAACTTTATCAAAGCATGCGATGCGTAAAGCAATTATAAATTTAAACTCACCGTAAATCTTCAGCGGTCTGTTTGATTATCTTTTCCAATTCTTTCTCCGTTAATTCTATCTAAAAACAAAGAGTGTTTTGAATTCCAGTCGGTCGTCGTGAATCATAGTCCTTTAAAGTTAATAATAATACCTTTTCTGGGACTTCTTTAGCTACACCACGTCGCACAAAATGCATGCAAGACACTAAACTAATGGTTGGGGTATTTTGCTCCATTTCTTTTGTCTAATTTTCACAAAATAAAAACAAAGTTATAACATAACCTAAATTCACGTGTTCCCCAGATTTTTTTTTTTTTTTTTTTTCAATTTATTTACTAACCTGGTTACTAGACCTTTTGGCTAAATCTTATTTTATTTTTATATTTCTTCTGTTTTCTCATTAAAACGTTGGTATTCGACGTTTTGATGGTTCTTTGGAGTTTTTGGAGACAATCGAAAGACGCAGGAAAAGCAGAGAAGTCCACAGGAAAGAGGTGAACCGACCGCTTTGCTGCGCTAAAATCACGGAACACTTTTCCTGTTTACGACCCATGCACCATCATATTTCACTGAACTATATATTGTTCACTTGCACGACACTTTGTTACGCAAAACAACACCAATTTTACGAACCAAAACTCACTATAAACAATAAAAATTCGATGAAATATGAGGACTCCAAACGTCAGCTACCAAAGCCCGCCAAAAACTCCCCCCCAGATTTTTATTCCGAATATCAGTGTGACCATCTGAAACATAACATACAGAACATGCTGTGTTATCTTAGTACAAACTAGGTGGAACGCTGATATTCCATAGACAGCTACCGACATCTATCGGTTACTTTTCGAAGTAAGTACTAAGTATTAAGTTCGGGTTCGTATCTAAAGTGTAGAGAAATTGCGCTACACCTCACCGCTGCGCTGTAGTAGTAAGAGAATTCGCCTGTATCAATCACTGTCTTGTTGGTCTTGTGGTCTAGGCATCCGGCTCACGATTCGGGTGCTTATGGTTGGAACCTTGTGTCGGCTGATCGTCTTTTTTTAAATTTATTTCACACTGTGGCTCCCCCTGCTGCTAATATGAAATATGAAGCAACGCCAATAATTAAAACGTCCTAAAAACAAGGCGACCCAATAAATTGAAAATCAGCAATGACTCCAGTGTGACATTCTTGTTTTTTGGAAATATTGTTTAATTGATAAGAAATAAAAAAAATACGATTGGGGGCAGCACAATAGGCTCGGTGCAACCTTAAGCCGTTCTAAAATCCCGGGCGATAATAGCTACAAGGCGACTTACCTATCTTTAACCAATATACATATTAATCTATGAGAAAAATGCCATAATATGCCACATTATACTTAGTGGAGTCGCCTCTCTGGTCAACGCCATCTATCGCTGGTATGATGAAGTACGTTTAAGTAGCTGTCAGAAAACTCCTCATTGGCTTCCAAAGTCAGTTATATTGTTGAAAAACCTGCTATAAAAAATGTTGGTCTCTATCTCGTTGGTCGTTGGTATCTCGTTCGTTCGCGCGCAAATAGAAAGAGAGTGAAGGTAAGATAGCGCTATATCACGTTGGCATGCTACCCATTCAAGAAAGCCTAAATTAAAATGCCAGGTCAGTAAAATGATTTCCTACAAAATAGTATGTCAGTAGGCAATTTGGGTAAAACAAAAATTTTTCTATAAGTTCTCAAAAAATTATAAATAGTATAGTAAATGTTCCAAATGGTTCGATAGATGGCGTTGACATGGGATGAGCGACCTTGAAGATACTAAAATGCAAATATAATAGTGAAAATTTGAGTTTTTAAGTGAGCAGAAAATTTTTGACATATTTTATAATTCGCCCTCGACTTGGTCTTTGACCGAAAATCAGAAATCCAGTCTCAAGATTTGCCAACGAGCTCTATGGAGTCCAGCATTTTAGGTTTTAAATTAACAGATCGGGTGCGAAACACAGATCTGCGCTCCAAAACTGGTATAGCGGACGTAGGCCTGAAAACAGCTCTGCTGAAGTGGGATTGGGCAGGACATATCTGCCGAATGCATCCGGAGAGGTGGACCAAGATGGTTACAGAATGGGTTCCACAAGACGGTTGCCGACGTCGAGGAAGGCCCAAGAGAAGATGGAGTGACGACTTGAATACCTTCCTGAACGGTTGGCCTGATTTCGCGTTGCATAGGAAAGATTGGAGGAAAAGAGGGGAGGCCTTTGCCCAGCAGTGGGACACAAAATAAGCTATATAAAAAAAAATACTTCGCCCACGGTTGCACCTGATTTAAGTAGCCCATTCACAGGTAGTCCTACATGTAGGACTACAACACCATTCACTATCCTGCAAGTAGGACTACTCATACATTTTGCTCAAGGTCGTCGGACGCGTTGTAGGACTACAACACCATTCACTATCCAATATAGGTGTAGGACTGCAAGACGGACTACTGTGAATGGGCTCCTTAAGGGCTTATCCGGACAGCGATTTTTTTCCACGCGATTTTATTTTCGCAATTCTGTAACATACGCCACTTTTCAAATAGGATGACTTCTGACAGGACTCTTATGTCAAGGCGCGTCTTCCTATGTTGAACGGATTATAGATGTATTCGCACATACGGAAAAAATCCGGAGCTTTGTTGCAAAACTGCGGTTTTTTTCCGCGGTATTGTGCATCACGATGGCGGGATCAAATCTTCTATTCAAAATTTGGCCTATCGGTAACGTAGTACCTACTCCATTCAATTGCCCCATATATTTTGGTCGTGTAGGATTGCAGCTTTGTATGGAACAACCATTTTTTTTTAATCTGATGTTGGTCCCATAAAGAATTTCAGTTCGATGGTCTGATCAACCCCTTAAAATCCACTGCCTGACGGGCAGTGTTGCGCGTAATTGATTAGGTACATTTCGTACTTTAATTAATAATTCGGTATATCAAGTTTTTTTTGGAGGTCTAAATCGAAAACCATTTCGAGATATTTGTCTCAATAATCATATTTTCTATGTCAGAGATTTCAAAATGTAAGGATTACAGATATTTTTAATAAAATAACGTAGTTTTTCGGTCCACGAGTGACGTCACTCGCTGCCCCTGCAAACTCCTTGGTAAACATAAAATCAACTTAAAGTAACTTGGCCATTAAGAAAAAAAATACTTTTTCAATGACAGAATTTGACATTTGATGTTGTCGTTTCTGTTTCCAAAATAGAGTTAGAAAGAGGAGGCATATTGTGTTTTTAGGGTTCCGAACCTCAAAGAGGAAAAACGGAACCCTTATAAGATCACTCTCGTGTCCGTCCGTCCGTCTGTCACAGCCACTTTTCTCAGAAACTATAGAAGCTAGCGATTTCAAATTCGGCATAGTGATCAATCATGCTAACCCAAACGTAAAGCGAGACTAAAAATTTAGAAAATAATTTTACTACAAATTTTTAAGGTCCAAAAACGAGTGACTTATAAAAAAAAAGTTTTCCAATGTAGCCGAGTTTGGTATCATTTGAAAGGGCTTTGAACGTAGATTTCGTATTGGTAGTTCGTTTTACTAAGTGATGCGTAGTTATTCATTTATAAGCCCGACTGCACGAAAAATTTTGGTTCCCCCCCCCTGATCTCCGAACGTATAAAGCCAAAAAATCTGAAATAATTCTTACATGTCGATGAACTATTGAATTTTGTAGGAAAATTATAGCGGTGTTTGTATTGATAATAGTTTTTGAGAAAATTGAAAAAATACAGTACAAACAAACTTAGGGTTGCAGTTGATGTTTTTCATTGATGAGCATAGACACAAACTTTATATATTACATTTTAAATAAAATCCAATAAATTAACACCAGTTTCAGTCATAAAAATGAACAAAGATAACAAAAATGCTAGTTTTTCGATGAATTACCAACTCCGTTGTGAAGTTTTGTTGTTAGCCATATTTCGTCACTGTTTTTTGCTTAAAACATTTTTAAAAGACGGTAAATCTGTTAAATTCCACTATATCTATTCTATAACACCCTATAATTATTCCTATTCATTAAAAAAAAGTACAAAATGATTAATTGTTTCGATATTTTGATTTGTGATTTGTATGGTTTCATGCAAGAACGGGTGTACCTACCGGTATCGGTGAAACTTGGTAATCATCTAGTTAGAGTATATCCAGAGATAGCATAAAAGGTAGGTGCTTAAGATTTTTATGAAAAATCACTATTTCGTTGGGAATAAACTGTATTTAAATATTTTCGAGAAGGTAACCGTAATTATAACATTTGAACTTTGCTTGAATGACAGGATGTGAGGTCTGATTCACAATGCAGGAAACTTAAAAATTATAACATTACAGCAAAGCGTATTTCATTATTGAAAAAATCCTAACATAATATAAGATAATTACGGAAAGTAACAAAATATTAAGCCGTATCAACAGCTACGTTATTAAGATGGATTGAAATAATGATTTTCACAAATGAAATATTTATCATCATAATGATTAGGACAAATCGGAATAAAATCTTTACACGTCAGTCATACGTCAGTAGTGAATCATGGACATGGATCAAAAAGATTATACTTGCATAGAGGCAGGATAACTTTAGCAAGGCGGTCCACTTTTTTGAAGTTTGCTTTTTTATGTTTTGTATCATGTGGTAGGACAAAAGCACAAAAAGTTACTACTTTACACAACTTTACATACACTAGCATGTCAAAAAGTGTCAAAAAACGTGGAAAGTGGACAGCCGCATAAACAAAATATCTAAAGTTCCATCTCTTTCTACTATTAAAGGTATGTCATAAGAGAAAAGAGACTAACTACAATCTTAAATTGATGCGGACTTTATGCTTTAGAATTAAGAGATCCTTCCTGTGAGCTGTAAGTCATGGATATAAACCAATGTATAGACAATACCAATGCCACCTTCCTGATCATGGACAATACCTTTCCAACGTAGAAATAGAATGACTCGAAAAATCATTAAAATAATAGTAATCGCGAAAACGAGACACGCGTATGTACGCTATGCTGATGCTGATGAAGTTGAAATTGCTATCAAAATCATGCAACGTAGTCGGGCTAAGGTACGAGATTTAATACATCTTTTTTCATATCTCCGTCCCTTTCCAGTATGACCATTCCAGTCTGCGAATCTATAAAATACTCAATCAACGCTTTCCAAGCTTCTTGATCATTAACATGCAATGAAATTAGAGACAGTGCCTTACATTACAACCTTCTTGATCATGAACTTTCGCTTACGCTAGCTTATGCACCTTTTAGTGTTTTGAATTATCAAAATTCTTTTCAAGGCTTTCATACTGAGAAGACAAACTGGAGTAATGTATTTCTATCCAACTCGGGTGCTAGTACTAATGTGAGAAAATTATAAACCTAGTTCTTCTGTTCGTCAGTAACCCGCCTCATTACAATGCATTTTAACTTCTAGAACAGAAAGGTGGCATTGTCTATAAGCACCTGGAGAGGAGAGCAAACTTCCGTACAGGCGGTGAAAATGACTTTTCAATTTATATGAAGCTAGATGACTAACTCTGGAGTCAGACAGCCTTTGTAGTACAAAAAGTGGTTACGTCGATAAGGACAGTAATAAGAAGCGATCTCCTTTTTTAACTAGAGCGAATTTGCTATGTGAGTCTCTTTTTGAGTGAATATACAAGACACGTGCTTCCTTCTATACCTTTTCTTTCTACGTTCTAAATCCATAGTTTATATCCATGTTCTAGAATCATAGTTCAAAAAGATTGCTAATGATTGAATGAGATTGCAACGCATAAACTTCTTGGTGAACTTAAAATACAGGTGGTAGTCATTAGAGGGTGTTAGGCAAAGAATATACTACTCTCTACCGTGTTACCCACCCATTTGTTAACAAAAATACTTGGCTATTATCCATCCACTTTCTTTCACTGGAAACAATTCATTGACCCATGCAGACGCTTGAAAAATAAATAAGTATGTTAAAGAAAATTATAAGTCTGTGTGTCTTACCTACATTTGCATTAAGACTCCCTACCTGTTCTCTAATTGTGATATTCAGGGATTTTCTTGGTAATCATATTGAATTCCAAATATTACGTTAAATTTTTCGTGCAGTCGGTACTCAAACTTGTCCGATGTAAGTGTTCATGTAGCGAGACCATTGCCACTTCTTTGAGCATGGTCACAAAACATCATCTTCTTTTAACATTAAAACTTTAAATACTTACTTAATATTATAATATTAAAACGGCTGTAAGCTATCAAATAATCATGACATAATTTCTCTAT
Source organism: Agonopterix heracliana (assembly GCA_963693445.1). Lineage (NCBI taxonomy): Eukaryota > Metazoa > Arthropoda > Insecta > Lepidoptera > Depressariidae > Agonopterix > Agonopterix heracliana. The sequence continues at coordinate 4,276,686 of OY856308.1, forward strand.
TATATCGTTGCACATTTTTTATGTAGTGCTCGCTATACCACTTTGTACCTTGCGTACAACGGTGGTTTTCGTTAACACTGTTCTCATCTTTTCTTACGGCAACATTAGGTTTGGAACCCTCTATGTGCGAGTACACACCTCGCTCTTGGCCAGTTATTTTTTATTATAGCAGTAGTTTTTCTCTATGGAGTTCGAATTATTTTCTTTCCACCAATTTTGCACTTGGAGATTACAGATCAAAATAATTTAAAAATTTAATTTATAGTGATAAACACGATGAATCGCAATAAAAATGAAATAGGTGTCTTAAAATTATGTCTTCTATCAGTAAAAAATATAAAATGAAGACAAAAAAAAACTTGACATACCGAATTGAACGAAAGTAATTAAGGATGTTTTCTCCTCGACACGTTTGAGTTTTTTAGCTCGAGTCGGTTTGTAGATTGCGATTTCGATGTTGGTCCCATTGTGAAAGTTGTTCAGTTTGACGGTCTAAACCACCCCCTTAAATGTTTATTTGTATTTTTGTAACACCTTGTATAAAAGAATGTAAAAAATATTATACCGCAGTCGTAAAGCTTGCTGGACCCTTGTAACAGAGTTAAAAATATACCTTTTCTTATAAAAAGCGAAAATATTTGGTGAGGATGAGGATAATGACAGCGTTCAAACGCTGAGGAGTAACACCCTTGAATTACTTGTAATTAATTGAATTATTATTAATTGAAATAATATACCTAACTAATTTTGTAAGGCTCTCCTATAAAACTGACGTGGATACTTTTGATAAGAAATAAAAAACAAACCAAAAAAGTTATTGAGAAATTACTTTTCAATAATTATTAGTAATTTTTAATTAAAGTCTACAATTACATGTATTTTGTAGTTCCTCTTGAAGATTCGTACTACTATGTTACTGATAAGATACATTTTGAATCGAGGATTTTGATCCTGCCGTCTTGATGCTCACACTCTATCAATGGAACACACAACAAAGCAAGCCGCGCGCCGCCGCCGCCGGCCGCTCTCACGCACACATACGCAACCGTATTGAGTGAACTCTACAGTCATGATACCTACTTGATATTGATTTTTTTTTTTGAAAACGTCTACTTGGGTAAGTAGGTACTTTTTTTGGTAAAGTAATTTATTTATCATTTAAATCTAAACTATAATAAAACTGTAACTGAAGTGTGTCTGTACGCACGGCGACAGATCAATCTACCCTTAGTTGGACCTTATGTCCATAAACATAAAGATTGAAGATATTTACAAAAAAAAAGATTACGATAGGTATGGTTTTTAGGTATCCCTGACTCGAAATCAACCTTTTTTAGAAATTTTGTCTGTCTGTTTGTTTGTTTGTTTGTTTGTTCGCGCATCACGCAAAAACTACTGAACCGATTTTGATAAAACTTGTTTTGTTTGATAGTTTATGATCTGACTTAAAATCTGGTATACAGGGTGTAAGTGACAGCCTAACAAATACTGAAACGATGAACTGAGGCCATCAAACTGAACAACTTCCACTTTGTGCTTTCCTCAGGAGACGCGAAAAAAATCAGCTGTCCCATACATTTGAGTCGGGTAGGTACAGCAGTTTTGTATGGGACAGCAGATTTTTTTTTCGCGTCTCCTGAGGAAAGCTCGTAGTGGAAGTTTTTCAGTTTGATGGTCTCAGTTCACCGTTTCAGTATTTGCTAGGCTGTCACTTACACCCTGTACAATTTGTGCGGACGAAGTCGCGGGTAAACACTAGTAGGTACTAAAATGCAACATAAATAAACATAGAACGTTGACTTTTAGTGTATAATCCCTGATTTTAATTGATAAATCAACAATTTTATTTTTGGCTTTTGTTTGTGCTCGAACTTCACGTAAAATCAACTGAACCAATGCTATACCTACAAGGTGTAAAATTAAACAATCAGGGTATTTTAATTAATAGTTTACGTTTTATGTTTATTTAAGTTAAATTTTAATACCTATTCGAAATGATTAATAAATTACTTTTACAAACAAAGTACTTAAAATAGTTACAAAAAAAAAATACAAGTATCAAGTTGTCTTGTTCACTATTACTTGCTAGCTAGAGGTGAACGACCAAATATGCGATTTTTTTCCGGCAGTGCGGCTAGGCTACTTTCTGGCTCCGGAAAATAATTTGCGCGAATTTATTTCGCGCGATTAAAATTCGCTATGCGGACAAGCCCTTAGTGACATGATTTTTTTTGCAAAATAATTAGTCTAAATTCCCACCTTGGCTTCCTATCACGTCAACGCCATCTATTGCGGTTTGTTGGAACTACGTTTTACTAGCTGTCAGAAAACTCCTCATTCGTCAATATAATCTGCCAATGTAAAAATTCGATAGCCAAATCCACCAAAATAGCAGATATCTGCCACAAATGGTCACACTGATATTGGTCAGCCAAAAAGACAGATTGGTGAGATTGGTTTGGTTTTACAGCATAGATTAATATGTATATTGGATAAAGATAGGTAAGTAGCCTAGGATTGTAGGACATCTTAATTATTGGCGTTACCGCTTATTAGCACCAGGGAGAGTCACATCTTAACTATTATAAAACCGTAAAATCATGAGGAATAATAAAAAAGTAGCGGTTCACTTCATATAAACTCATATGACAGTCGATAGCGCGATTTAAATGACGTGCAGCGCCATCTATTGGCAAAATTGTGTGTTTGTTTGTTTGTTCGCGCATCATGCAAAAACTACTGAACCGATTTTGATGAAACTTTTTTTGTTTGATAGCTTATGATCTGACTTAAAATCTGGTATATAATTTGTGCGGACGAAGTCGTGGGAAAACACTAGTTGTAAAATAAAATTGAAAAAAAGACGGTCACACGAGGCTCCAAGCACCCGAATCGTGATCGTTGTCTAGACCAGACCACTACCAACAAGACAGTGATTAGTAGTCTTTGACAGTGATTGATATGGGCGAAATCTCTCACACTACAGCGGTGAGGTGTAGCACGCAATCGCTCCAGTTTAGACATAGACAAGTTTAGATACGAACCCAAATTCAACACATAGTGCTTCGAAACGTCACCGACAGATGTCAGATACTGTCTATGGATAATTTGCGTTCCACTTAGTTTGTAGTGCCTAACTAATAAGATAACTTAATATTGACAGTTTTGATGGTCAAACAAGTTTTTGATGCCAAAGGAATTTCATTGGTAATTCTGTGAAAGTGAAACCCTTTTATTTCGCTTTACTTGTGGCTTTATTTATTTAAAAAGATGATATTTGGCATGCAGGATGGTTCAGTGCCTCATATTGGGATGTAAAAGCCGTACTCTACGAAATCAACCAAACATAACCTTTCATCGGTGAGTAGCTTTTTGCTGCTTTTTGTTATTATGCCGTGCGTGCCTATACTATACCACAGTAAATAAAAGGATAACTTATGTATAATTTATGCTTTGACTACTTATAGATATGAATTTATGTAATTCGTTTCATCTGAAAATTGATTATAATTCGACGGGGATACCAGCACTTGAAAAATTTTACCACTAGATTTTTTTTTAGTTTTCCGAATGAACCATTTTTGATAAATAAATGGACCGAGTGTACGGGCCGAGTAAATTGGCAGCCAACTGCCCACTCCCGGATTTGTTCCAGACATTTTGAATCCAGTTGCTTTCGACGGACAAACAACAAAGCCTACTTATATCCACATTCGATACCTACACTTTTCGTCAACGTAAGTTAAATCATAATGTAAAGGCGAACATGTTTTTATTGGTTTGTCCTTCTTTCACGCCAAATAAACCGACCGATTTTTATGTTTGGTACCGGGATTGTTTGAAATCTATATATATAGTGATATAAATTAGGTACAATTTATCCTTAATCCTTAAATAAAAGTGGCCGTCGTGGGACACCTGGCAGATGTGAAACAACGAAATACCGCCTCCTTCCCCGATTGCTCGGACTTTTTTCGATCGCTGATGTCAGTAACACCCGCCCGATTTCACGCGTTTTTTTCCGGAATTTTCGAACTGCCGTAGCTGTCAAATGGGGTACCTATTTCCGTCATACGAGTCGGTGCTACTGCCAAGGCGCGCGAATAGATGTTTCATATCAAAATAGCATTTTTCGCGATTACCTAAGGGTTCGTGGGCAAAGCCGTGGAAATCATCTACTTAGTTTACAATATTACTCACATAGTGAAGTCACTTAATCGTTATGGACTCATGAATTTATTAGTAGTTAAACACATATTACATTATCCTGAGTGAAGAGCTTCCTGAATGGCTAAATCGGTAGCCATTGCTGGAATTGATAGCATTCAGGAAGCTCTGCATGGCTAGCACGGCAGCGTGATTTAGCGCTATCACGCGTTCACTCTCTTTCCATTTGCGTGCGAACGAACGAGATAAAACGCGTGATATAGCTGTATCACTTGCAGCATGTTATGCCTTCAGTCAGAGTAGTTTAATTATCGCCTTGAATCCCAAATTTATTTATGTAAGTATGTTTCTTTTTTCAGATCCAACAGGTTTTAGATCAACCGAGTAATTATAAAAGTGAAACTTTGGAGATGGATACGGTGGCAAGGGATTATTTGGTATCTATCTAAACGTCAATTTTTAGATCTACCTAATGAGGAGTTTTCTGACAGCTAGTCAAACGTAGTTCAACATACGGGCGATAGATGGCGTTGACCAGAGTGTGGTCCGAAGATGAAAATTTTACAATTAGTAAACAAAAATGCATGTCACTGTGTCAGACGCATCCGTTGACAAAATATCTTTGTTCATATTTTGTTGTTTACTTAAAAACATGAATTCTTACTATTTTATTGCATTTTAATATCTGCAAGGTTACTCAAACCTGTCTCGTCAACGCTATCTATCGAGCCATTAGGAACTACTTTTTCTTTTTTAATGGCTTACAGAAAATCCCTCATACTTTTTATTTTAATTTAAATCATCACAATTAATGGATACTTGACATTTTGTTAGCAGCTAACTTTTTTATGTATGTTTCTTATTTCAGATCCAAATCAAAACAGTAAATCAAATCAATCAAAAGGTTCTTCTAGATAAACTGAGTACATCTAAATGTGAAACTTTGGTGATGAATAGGGTGGCAGAGGATTATGCAACTAAACGAATGTCCGAGGAAACGGAAAAAGTACGTAATTTTTAATATAAACTCATTTTATTCAAAGGTCAGTGACTGTGATTGTGGTTATTCGGGGTTACTTATTAGTTATTAGGTAGGTACCTACAATTCCGATACCGATACGATCGATAGCGATATCGATATTCTTGCTATTTCTCGAAGTTTATTATTAATATCATGTGGACGAAGTGGCAGACAAAAGCCAGTATATTCAATACACCTTTTCAGGATGGCCTAATATTCCTTTATCTACAAACAAACTACCTACCTTTATTAGTGTTCAAGATTAAAAACAAATGAAAGCCAAGATAATGAAAAATATCCTGTTTGTTTGAATCATGCGTAGGTAAAGCAAATATTTTAGTCACCGTAAATCTTCAGCGGTCTGTTTGATTATCTTTTCCAATTCTTTCTCAGTTAATTCTATCTAAGTGGAATGAGAGATTTTTAGAAAGCCATTAAAAATGAAAAAGTAGTTCCTAATGGCTCGATAGATGGTGTTGACGAGACAGGGGCAAGCGACCTAGCAGATAATAAAATACAATAAAATAGTAAGAATCCGTTTTTTAAGTAAGCAGCAAATGCGAGATGCGGCCCCGGCCATAGAAAAAATGCCGACGGTTGTATACAGCTGCATATTATTTTATAATGTAGGTAATATTACATTTATCATGTATGGACCCTTAAATAATTTTTATGATGCTTATTTTGGTAAAAAACACATTAAAATATTTGAATTATGGAAACACCGGTAATTTCAAGTGAAATTGTCAGATTTTTTTTTTATTGCCTTGGTATTGCCGCTTTATCATTTTTCTTTTTGAAGTATACAATATTTGGCATTTATCGCGTCTGACTCAGTGAAATGCATTTTTGTTTACTTTTAGCCAAAAAATTTCGTCTTCGGACCCCTCTCTGTTCAATGCCATCTATCGCCGGTATGTTGAATACGTTTGACTAGTTGTCAGAAAACTCCTCATTTCAGTCCTTGTGAATTATTATTCATTATAAAGTTAATAATGATACTTTTTCTGGGACTTCGTTAGCTTCCCTACGTCGTCGCACAACATACATACAATACACTATACTAACGTTCGGTGTATTTAGCTCCATTTCTTTTGTCTAATTTTCCAAACAATATTTTTTAAATGTATCTTACTGCAGGTATTTTAATTTATTATTTAGGTACAAAAAACTAACTTAAACTTTCATATTATCGGAAAACAAACATCTGCAATAAAACTGAATAGATGCATTAATGAGGAGTTTTCTGACAGCTATTCAAACGTAGTTCATCATACCGGCGATAGATGGCGTTGACCAGAGAGGGGTCCGAAGACGAAACATTTAGGCTAAAAAGTAAACAAAAATGCATGTCACTGAGTCAGACGCATCCGTTGACGAAATATACGCTCATATTTTGCTGCTTAACTAAATAAAAAATCTTACTATTTTATTTGTATTTTAATTGTCTGCAAGGTCGCTCGGCCCTGTCTCGTCAACGACATCTATCGAGCCATTAAGAACAACTTTTTCTTTTTGAATGGCTTTCTGAAAATCGATCATTTTCAGTAGATTGTTGGTTTTTATTTTATTACATTATGAATTATTCAGAGGATTATAAAAAACGGGAGTATGTGATCAAGTTGCGGTAGTTTGGAAAATGGTGTCTGTAATCGGTAGACCTCCCGTAAAATCGGAAATTTTGGTAACATTGTCCCCAGAAAACGTCGTCGTATAAAAAAAGAGGTTCGAGTTTTGACCTATTTTTAGAAATATCCGTTTCCTTTAGAGTAATGATTTCATGTTTACTGTCTATGGTCTGTTGTCTGTGGTAAATGTGTTGTCACTACTGTGCGGACACGGAAGCGTCAGGATCCACAGACTGCACTTTTTCATAGACAAAACATCTCTTTAGTCAAGTTTACAAAAGAGCCACATTTCCTTTTCGATAAACGAAGTAATTTTCATGTTATGTTATTTCCTTGATTATTTCTGCGTTCTTTTCCGATATGGTAAGTTGTTTATTAATTATTACAACAGAAGGAATAGAAGATTATAGCAATCATGTGATTATAAACTTGGATTCAGAAATGTCATGACCATCAGACTACGGACAAAATGAAATGAATGATGGACACTCTTGACTCTTCTATCACATTGCCCCTTGCTCTAATGATAAATGATTTCACTACTCTACTCCTGCCTTTAAGCTATAGCATACATAAAATTTGTTTTAGTATATATACAAATTAACCTCTAGATAAAATCTGATACAAAATTATCCTAAATAAGAAGAATTTTCCATGGGATTTTTTTACTATTTATCGGCTTCGTGTCCGCTTGTCTATTGCTCAATTTGCTCATGTCATAATGTCAATCTTAAATCGCGAAGTGTTTTTTGTATTTATTTTGTAAAAAGTGATGGTTTTTAACTAAAAATCGTGTTAATAAAGTGGAAATGTTCGCAAAACAGGAAACCAGGTTTCGTAAAACGACTGCACCAACTTCTTCGCCTACGGGGAAGATAGAATGCCGCGCTTGTTTGAACAAATTCAGCGCGAAGAACTCTCATTACAATATTCACCAGGCTTGGCCGGCGCTCTCTTTGATTACCACGAAGCCCGAATTGGGTGTCGACGGGCTGGAGGCCTCAATTGCCAATGATTTGGCTAAAATATGTAACATCCAGGTTAGTACATAGCTTTTGTCTTATTGCCTGATGCTTGCTTCACATGGCCTAATTGGCAAATATCACACATGACAAACACGCGTTTCCCGGCGCCTGCCGGCTTTCGACGCACATAAAAGTTGTGAAATAGGCAAATATGCAACCAAAACATCCCCTAGGATCCACATTTTCATAGTTTTATTGCCTATTTTCACATAGAAACGCGTATTTGTCATGTGTGATATTTGCTAAATAGGCCATGTGAAGTGCCAGCATCAGACTTGGTCTTCATAATGAATAGAGCTTCATCAAAGCGAACTCACACCTAACATGAGCTGATGCATGGAAAACTTCAGCATGGACCGGCCAAACTGCAAACAAACACAGAACACTTCACACAAATTCCGCTTTCGGCACATGTGGTGCGGATTTGTATGTATTCACCTTTAGAGATGTACCTACAACATGTTGAGTTCTCCTAGAGAAATAGGTTATAATTGTAAAACTATGAAACAGCTGAATAAATATGTAATAGTAAGCTATTGAAATTTGGGTCAAATGTATAACCTACTAAGTTTGATCACATTGACGGTTTCTTGGTGTGTTGCTCCGTCGCGGTACCAAAGCACCAGACAGGTGTCTTACCATATGAAAAAATTTTACAAGATATGTACGAAATTGTATGTTAAAAAACCGCCAGGGAGTTACCTCTGCCGCGGGTACCAGTAGTTTTTCTCAAAAACTCTGTTTTATAATAGTTTAGATCACTGATTATTATCTTTTTGAACCCTGTATGTAACAGAATACAGTTTTATTCATCATAATCATCTGCTGCACAATTTGACCATAACATTATTTTTACGTAATGCAGTAAAAACAAGAAAAAATTGCCCCAGTAGCCATTACTGGAAATTTTTTGTTGTTTTTACTATTTGCTCTTTATCTATTATGCTATGACAATTACTGATTGACAATGAATGATACTGAAATCTGTAATTATTAATATCCATTTATCCACAATGGTCCTAGTCGCCCTACGAATAATTAAATTCTTTATTCATAGTAGTCACCCCTATAATTTAAATGGAACGTAAAAAAATTTGGTTGTTTATTGGTTCAGTCATTTGAACCAATAAACAACCAAATTTTTTTACTTTTCTAACATAACTTATCTAATTCCAGCTCACGGAAATGGACAAGCATTCCAAACTGATTTGTTCAAACTGCTGCTCCAAACTCTACCATGCTCTTCAATTCATATCAACCGTTCAGAAGAATGACCAAATTCTCAAACAAAGGAACTTATTCATCGAAGTTCCTTTCAACTATAATGATAAAATATGGCCGAAGCCCATTCAGGTGGATAAAAACATTAACGGTGCCTTGGGACAACATATCAAGGAGGAAATAATATCTGATGATGAAATTGGAACGAATGACAGTGAACGGGCTATCGTTGCAGGTATGGCTATAAAGATAGAACCCGAAGAAATATTGCCAATCAAGATTACCGTCAATGGTATGTGGATTAGATATTTGTAATACAGTAGTTTGATTTAGCCTATGCTGTCTTTTCACACTAGCGAGCTACACGGGTGCCAGCCTGAGAATAGAGAACTAACTATAAACGTTATGATTATTGGTTGGTGTGGTGTAATGATTAACCAGGGTCCTGGTCCTGGGTTCAAATCCCAGTTTGGTCATGGATGTTATATGTTTGTGCCGTTGTTGTATGGTTTCCATAATAAAAAGCACAGTATCATGTTCGGAATCATTACAACGTATGTGCCTGTAAGCATTATTTATTTAATCTTTCATACGTTATATTGTATTTAAAAAACTAGGAGAACCTCCGTATCTCATGTAGCTCCCAGTTGCCTATTTTGGCATGGCAAAGTTACAATCTATACGTGGAACAACTCTGTTGCTGTAGCATTGGTATTGGTATTGGTTGAGCGGGCTCATTTTCCGCAATTCGACGACTTAGGCGCCTATTTTGCGTGAGGTGAGAATAACTACTCTTGCCATCCTAGCTCCTCCAGGAAGCCCACCAGCTTATTAAAGCTGCCGAAAGCTTCTGGAAGTGACCCCGGAGATCCGAGGTGTTGTGCCTGATAGTGTGCTAGCCCGTTGCATTCAAGCAGCACGTGCACAGCTGTTTCTTCAACCTCCATGCAAACCCTGCACAGAGGACTGTTAGTAACACCAATATTAATAAGATGTTTGTTAAATGGACCGTGACCAGTCAGGGCTCCAGTAACTAGGCGTAGTTGAGCTCTCCTGAGACGCAAGAGGCTCCTGGTGAGGCGAGGGTTGACCCTAGGTAGAGCGCTCCTCGCCTTTTCGCAGTCTGTTAGTGCAGCCCAGAGTGTGTCCCGTTTTTGACTGGTGTGATTGCGTAGTTGCGAGCGGATCCAGCCGAAGGGTAGCGGTACAATGGGCTCGGGCAATGACATGACGTTCAGCTCTCCCTATGTGCTGTGCTTACAAGCAATTTGTAATGTTGTGAGCCCTCTGTGCTGCGGCTCGTTAGTGTGAAAAGGGTCTCAGACTTGTTATAAGAAATATTGGCATATTCTTTTACTTCTTTTGTATGTTGATTTGCTTATATATATTGTTATGCTCTTGTTTTAACTGGTGCTTTTCTTATATTCGTTCAGAGGGCCTAGAATGCCTCCTCCGACAAAATTCATTGTTACTTTACTCATGCCAAAGTGCACATGACTGTTTTCTCGTTTTGTTGCTTTTTTCGTTTGTTCTGAGGGTGTTTGGGGAATGATTCAGAGCAAGGGTTTTAAAACAAATCCCCAAATCTTCTGTCTGTGGCCATTTTGAATATTCTGTTAATTAGTATAGCGTTGGTGGCATGTTGCGGAGAGGTATAGACACTCCAATCATGAGGAGCCGGGTTCGAATCTGCATGGAAGACGTGCCATGTAGTAATGAGTTTATTCTAACTTATCCCAGTTGATCCTCCATATACATAGGTAATAACGACTGCTCTCAAACAGTGATGGAAAACATCAAGAGGAAACCTGACTTGGAAAACAAATTATTTTAGTGTAGTCTAACAATTTAACAAGAAAAAGTTGTAGTTGTTAGGTTGTTTGTAATATTTTTTTTTTTTTTTAACCTGTTTTGTCCCACTGCTGGGCAAAGGTCTCCCCTAAACTCTTCCACGTCTCTCTATTTGCTGCTACATCCCGCCACTCATTGCAGTAGGCATCTAGCTCGTCTCTTAATAGTCTCGTAATAGTATTAGGTAAATGAAAATCATTAAAATATTTTTTTGCAGTAGTTGAAATATTTAAGTAGGTAAGAGAAAATTCGGTATGTCAAGTTTTTTTTTGTCTTCATTTTTATATTTTTTACGGACAGAAGACATAATTTTAAGATACCTATTTCATTCTTATTGCGATTCATCGAGTTTATCAATTTAAATTTAATTTTTAAATTATTTTGATCTGTAATCTCTAAGTGCAAAAATGGTGGAGAGAAAATAATTCGAACTCCATGGAGAAAAACTACATACAGCTGTATTTAAAAAAATTTAAACCTGCCTCCTCTTTCTAACTCTATGCTGGAAAAAGATACGGCAACATCAAATGTCAAATTCTGACATTGTGAAAGTATTTTTTTTTCTTAATGGCCGTTTATTTTAAGTTGATTTTATGTTTACCAAGGAGTTCACAGGTATGCCAGTGACGTCACTGAACGGACCGAAAAACGACGTTATTTTATTAAAAATATCTGTAATCCTTTCATTTTAAAATCTCTGACATAGAAAATATGATTATTGAGACAATTATCTCGAAATGGTTTTCAAATCAGCCCTCCAAAAAAAAACTTGACATACCGAATTATTAAAACGATAAAAATCATAATATGTTTACAGGAACAATATCACAGGATGAGATGAACGCACAGCGTTCTGTGAATGGGTGTGAGGTGTATGAAAATGTTGAGGTAAGAAAATCATGTCATACATATTACATACCTTACACTCAGTGTTGCAGAAACGCTCACTAAAGTTAATCCTCCATTAAATCTCTTGCTAGCTTTTAATGAAAGATTAAAGAAATGTAATTTTAAGAAAGTTTACACAGGGGATAATACAACGCCACCGGGTTGCCTAGCAAAATCTTGCCGCAAGTACCTTCACCATGATGATTTATGGTTCCATTTTTAACGACAATTGCACCTATCTGTCTGGGCAGTAGATGAGGTGCCATCGGAAGGAGGCCAATCTAAAGAACTGGAAAAACTAGGGTTGCCACTTCTCAGTCTGCCGCAACTCTAGGGTTACCAGGCTCAAAGAAGTCATTTTTCATCGAGAAATGCACCTATCTGTCTGGGACTTGATTTCGACACCAAATTGAAGCTATCGTCTATTCGATTTATTCATGTGACACCAAAAGGACTAATATACCACAGATTACTAGTTATGTTGTAACAGATACATAACTTCCTTAGAAAACGATAAAGTGTCACGCTTACCTACCGCCAGACGGTAGGTACGCGCAAAAATGTACCCAGTGAACCTTGCCACAACGTTGTTATCACTTGGTACAGCGCGCGATGTGTGACGTTGCTGTCTGGAGCGAGTGGCAGAAATCAAGCAAGCGCATCGCTTACGATGCGCCAAAGTGAAGGTGCTTATCACTGTACCTACGACCGAGTGACAGAGGCCTGACTATACATTATGTCTTACTATAATTTCATGTGCATTGAGATATTGTTGGTCTGATTTTAATGTTTAAATTACAGCATTTGGACGTGGAAGTGAAGGAAGAACCGATGAGCGACGAGGATCAGGGGTCCACAGATCTATCGCTTGATTGCATGCTGTGTACGAAGCCATTCAACAGTGTGTCCGGCCTTAAGGTTAGTATCTGCACGGATTTCACTATTACTTGTCTTCTGTAGTGTAGGTAAGGCAGTGGCTTGCACTCAGGGTAGGCACAAATACAGTAAAACCTAAATAATTACTAAACTAAAAGCATTTTGTTTACTATATTAATTTTAATTGTTTAATTACCTGTATTTAAACATATAAAAGTCATTAAGTAAACAAAATGCTTTTTAGTTTAGAAATTATTAGTGTTTTGCTCTCTGGGTAGGAAAAAAACAGTAAAACCCTAATAATTACTAAAATAAAAAGCATTTTGTTTACTAAATGACTTTTATATGTTTAAATAAAGGTAGTTAAGCAATTAAAAGTCATTTAGTAAACAAAATGCTTTTAGTTTAGAAATTATTTGGGTTTTACTGTATTTGTGCCTACCCTGTGTGCACGCTGCTGAGGTAAGGCACTACACAAGGTGGACTACGGCCTGGTGAAGGCGGCGGGAGCCCGTTGGATGAGGGCAGCGCACGACCGGTCGTTGTGGCGATCTGCGGGGAGGTCTATGTCCAGCAGTGGACATCTATCGGCTGATATGATATGATGGTGCCAGAGATATTCTAAATAGGGCGGACGGATGGACGGACAGCGTAGGCTTCGGGTAATATTTATCATTTATTTATTAAGTCTTTATTTTCATCATCTTATAAAAATTATTACAATTCATTTACATGCGTGTAATATAGCATATCGTTATTCAGAATGTCGACATCTCACTAACAATTCCGAAGCTGTCCAGAGTGACAGATAGTGAGCTAGTCACCAGCATTCAGATCCAGTCAAAGTATCGAGACATCAGCTTTGTTTGTACTTGTGTGACCCGTCAAGTTGACTGACACTCGCACATCTCTGGCATTATTGTCCTTCGTATCATAAATGCTATAAATTACAGGAAGATTTGATAGGATATAGATCGGACAAGAATGAGAAATTTGAAGTGTGAACATACGTCTAAAAATAATAAGAGATGCACTATAGACTGATTCTTAATCGCAGGCACACGTGATAGCGAACCACTCCTACAAGTCTGTGAAGAGAAAGACGAGCAGCAACCCGTCGCCGCAGAAGAAGAGGAACGACAGATATGTCTGCGCTACTTGTCGGAGATGTGAGTACTGACTTTAAGAGTCCCAGAATCACAAAAAGATTGAAAAAGTGCTATTCAAACTTGCTACAAAAGCCTAAAAGCTATTTTTATAAAATAATTGTATAGGTTCGAAACTAACTCTTAAACACATGGAGTAACAGAAATATGGCTTCTAGGAAACGCGCAAAATGATCAAGTGAAGCACTCACCCATAGATTGTCTAAATAGGTAAAAGAAAAGGTCATATTCAGAAAATACACATGGCAGGGTCCAAAGTTTGTCAAGTGCGACACAGGTGGTGAGCCTATCGCCTCTTTTAATGGACAGTTGTGACTCCATACTGACAACAAGGCCCATTTGCCCTGAGAACGTCATAAATAAAATTAAAATTATTAAGACCTAAATAACCTTTTTGGTGCGCTGTGGTTCTGGCTTCGAATTGACCACCCCATTTCTTCCCGTGGTTGTCGTACGAGGCGACTAAGTGATAAGAGTTTAATATGAAGTTAGTGGGCGAAAAGCCAGCCACCTATCACCACCTGACACGTCATTCCATCGTGAAACCTTCAATATGCTAAAACTGAGCCTTGCTACCGCCGTGCGGGAGGCGATGGTTCGATCCCCATCCAGGCCGACTCGTACCAATGAGTTTTTCGGAATTTATGTACGATTTATAACACCACTGGCTTTTCGGTGAAGGAAAACATCGTGAGGCATTCAATTTCGAGGCATGTATTGTACCCACTGTCCATTATGGGTGGCGACGGGTTCACCCCCCGTCACACTGGACAGAGTTTCCGTACTACTGGTCAAAAGTGGATGTTCTGAGACTTCAGAATATCTCTGACTACCCGCTCGGGGAATATAGTCGTGAGCATATGCTGAGCCTTGCTACAAATGCATAAAATTTTTTTTTGGTATTTGTAGCAAAGCTCCTGACCTGAAAGGGATTGTGGTAGTGAGTTTATGTATGTATGAATGTAATATTTTTGGCTTTTCTGGCGAATTAGTCCTAGATGTAATAAAAGTCAACATTCTCATTAAGTTCCCTCCTCCAGCCTTCGTGACGACAACAGACCTGATGGTGCATGAGACATGCCACAACAAGTCGGTGTGCTACGGCTGCAACGAGAAGTTCGACTCGTTCGACATGCTGTCGAGGCACAGGCGGCGCTGCAAGGCCATCCGGGACAAGGAGGTGCTCAAGCCTAAGACCTTGGAGGACGTTATGAGGTGAGGATCCAATACAGGCGAACAATAGCATAGAATTCAGTAAACAGTAGGGCTAGCACGCAACTCACGACAAACCTCAGTGCGCGCTTGCAATCGCAAAAAAAAGACCGACAGAAGCACGTCTCGATTTTTGTCGTTTTCTTGGGAGTATGAAAAAAAAGATTCTTGGCTCTGTCTGAATCATACCACTTTCTGGTTTTCCCGTGATTTTATTAAATACAAAGAAAATTACATACTTGGAAAATTTAAAATGACTTATAAAAACCAAAACCAAACTATAAAGTACCTGAGCATTTTATAAGATTTTCATTGTATAATGACCACCTCAAAAGGTACTACGGTCGTGAGTTTATGTATGTATGAACATCGAAATTAGCGGTCAAAACATCAGATGCCCTTTAATAATTTACCACCCACATTAATACTACCTTTCTCCAAATTTCAGGCAAATGCCAGAAGAATTGAAACTCCGTAAGATAAAACCAGCACTCAAGTGTTCCCTGTGCACTGAAGAATTCAGTGATGCGTACTACATGAAGATACATCATGAAATTCACCATTCAGACGAAAAGACGGGCATTAGCGACCTGGATAGTGCCCCCAATGTTCCAGTAGAAAACAATGATAAACCAGAAGTAAGCATAGAAGAGAAAGATAAAATGGAAACTGATCTTGAAACTATGTTCAAAGAGGAAGCTAAAAGGGATGATAGTAAAAGTATAAACACTCAGAATGAACCAGAAACTGAGCGGGTAGAGAAAACGGAAGAAACAAATGCACAAGCACAAATATGTCAAGAAGCGACCACATCGGAAGCTGTCGGTGAAACTGAGACCCTTGAAAGTATGTTGGCACAATGTGCAGACGCAACAGATAATATTGCACAAACAACTGAACAGGATACAGCAACTTCAGTAGAGAAAATGGAGACTGATGCTTTAGAAAGCATTCTTGGACAGACTGAAAATATTGTAGAAACTGAAGCTACAGTCACCTCTACGGATGTTAAAACAAGTGAAATAAATAATGATAAAATTGAGGTTGATCTAGAAAATATACTTGCTCAAGCTGAAATTGGGATAGGAAGTGAAACACCACAAATAAGTGAAACAGAACATCAACCATTGCAGGATAATGAGATAAAACTAAATGAAACTGCAATGGAAAGTGAAGAAAAGACAGAAATATTAGCAGAAACAGACAAAATGGAGACTGATTGTTTAGAAAATGTACAGACTGAAAATGGAACAGTAAGTGAACCAATACAAGAATCAGTGCCATCAATAGAATCTGACTCACCACAAGAAACTGAGCAATTACAGGAAAGTGGACAAAATGAATCGATGGAGATAGACTCGAGCAATGTTGAAATACAGAATAATACAATAGACGAAATACTAGCAGATGCTGAAACTAATATCGTACAAAACAGTAAACTACAGGAAAGTGAGCAGAAAGAAGCAGTTGAACCATTATGTGGAAGTGAACTGATGCTGTCAGAGAAAGAAGTAGACACAAACACGATAAACATACAAGGTAGGCAGTTAGAAGAAAGTGAGTCGGTACAAGACAGTGAATTAACCGAGACAACATTAGAGATGGAAACCTCAAAAGCATTTGACACTAAACCATTACCAGAAAGTGAATTAACGGAGGTAGAATTAGAGATGGAAGCAACAAAAGCACTTGAAACTCGACCCTTACAAGAAAGTGAGTTGTTACAAGAAAGTGAGTCGGTACAAGAAAGTGAGTCGTTACAAGAAAGTGAGTCATTACAAGAAAGTGAATTAACAGAGAAAGAGTTAGAATTAGAAACAATAAAAGCACTTGAAAGTTTTAAAGAGAAGTGATTTGGCGTAATATTGACTTTGTCAAACGGACTTTATAAGACTTAAACATAAATATTAGTGTAGATTCAGTGATTATATTTTAAAGATAACATAATCAACAATTAATTTAGTTTCTCAACGACGAGGAAGAACTAGATTCTCATAGCTTATGTTTCTTTGAGTTTATTAGTTATATTTTTAAGACTACATATTAAAGTAAATTATTACTGATAAAACACCAATGTGTATTTTGGTAGAGTTATTAACGAATGGGAATAGTTTCAATATGTAAATACTCTAAGGAAAATTTCTTTTTCGTCCCTTGCATAATAGTGTAGGCCAGTCATTTTATGACATTCGGTACGGAGTTAGTGAGAAGTAATGGACTACATTAACATATTTTCAATTCCCTATTTTATCAAATAAATCTAAAATATGATTAAAAGTAAGCAGTACGTATTTTTTCGATTAAATTTTTATTAATTATTTCTATTTTGAATTTCCTAACTTCCTAGGCATCACGGCCTTTGTTTCCTTTGCCCTTATAGATTATTAAGAAATGTCTAATTATGATTAGATTCAGATTTAGGCAAAGTCAATGCATCCCATTCAGCCTAGCATGTAATTTTTGAAATAATCGATCGAAAAATCGGTTAATTTTTATATAAGCTTATTTTATTTTAATCTCCAAATGATTTTCGAATTTTGGTACCTTTTCTAAAATGAAATGTTGTCCATTATGTGGAGACTTTTAAACCGTGATTGATAGGCAACATTTAGTGACGAAAACTCAATCGGAAAAAAACTGGCCTATTGTGTTCGATAGGACTTTGGGAGAATTTAGTTCTTCGCCGTCAAAATGAATCATTTATTTCGAATATTGTAATGTTTTATGCCGTGCGTAATCAACATTTTCTAGTCTACCCAATAATCTTTTAACACTTTTTATAAATTACATTGTACCAGGCTTCCATTTTAAACAAATTTGCTTTGAAACGTTATGAAAAAAATAAAGTTTGTCTAATACTCGTAAGCAGGGGCGGATCCAGGATTTCATGTTGGGGGGGGGGGGGGGGGGGGGGCCCATCGGCCAACTCGGGCCACGTATTAAGATTAAAAGAAATTAAGAGAGCTCATTTCTTTACTCGGCCTCAAAATTCAGAGGTTCGTGGGGGGGCCATGGCCCCCTGTATCCGCCACTGCTCGTAAGTCTGTGGGGAGCTTGTCACAGATGTCTGCACCCACAACAGCGCAAGTTATAGCAACGAAGCCAACAGATGGCGCTAACTATCGCACCCGCATATGTGCACGTTCGACTACTTGTGACGTCACACTGGTATCCCGTCAGCCGCTGCACATAAGGTTCACAATCATATAAAAGACATAAATCGCGCACAAGAAATAATCACATAGATTCAATATAAATACAATGTCCAACAAGAACCGTAAGACCACGGCTGGTCCACAGGCTTCCCACTAGCCTTGTGGAAGATCTTCCCTTTTTAATTGAGGGTAATTCCAAGTATTACCTCCAGTACAGTTGTTATCTAATTCAACTTTTAAAACTGTGGCTCCACCGTGTTAACAAAGATTTTGCCAATGTCGAGACAGAAACAAGTTTTTGAAGGCTTCCAATCCATACTGGGCACGCGTGGTGGACTAACGCCCTTGCCTGAGGGTAGGCCTAGGCCCTGCAGTGTTTGCCATTGTTCGGTAGTTCCCTACTGTGCCATCTACTAATCAGAGGGAGACACGGAGAATAGGCCATCCACCCCGCGTCAGAATATTAGCCAGGGAGATCCGCAAGAAGTCAATGATAAAAGACCTGGGTGTACCTTCCCATACCCACAGTTCCCTCCGGAATCATTCAAAGGGACCAGAAGCAAGTGGGCACATGAAGGTTACCTGACTTTGCACAATCATGATGAAATTTTAGTACAAAATCTTGACAGTCTAGCCTAGTTCTTGAAAGAAGTGGGGCCCTAAAAGACAATACGGGTTTTGTATGGAAGGTTGGCGCCTTATTTTTCACCCCTTTGATTTTGGAGCGGCCATCAATCAAACTTGAATATTTTAGTTCAGAATAAAGTAAAGAATAAAGTTTAGTATAGATAATATAGAAGTTTCTGAAGGTTTCGCTTCGTTACTCGCTCGCGCACTCTACTTCCCCTTATGAGTCATTCATTGACTGGACTATTTATTCTGAACTAAAACATTCAAGTTTGATAGATGGCCGCGCTAAAAAAAATAGGTGAAAAGAAAAAAGGCGCCATTTTTAGGCATTGGCTTTTTGTTCAACCATCGATACAGCTTAAGCTGTAAGTAAATTGTGTATACTTATGTGTATTACCCAGCAGTGGGGCAAAAATGGTGGTGAAAAAAAGAACTACATTATACCATTAGACATAAAAGAGTACTCTGTTAAATTAGGCTGGGGTATAGAATAATTTATTATTGGTATTTTTTAACTTTCCCTTTTTTATTACTTATAGAAGTGATATTAGACAAGCTCTATTTTTTGTCTTTTGTTTTCTACAGTAATTTTTAACAAATTCTTCAATTATATTTTCTGTTCATATTTTGTACTATAGTGTAAATGTAAATAAAAATCTTTTTGAAGTGTAAATATTATGGTTTTTAGCTAATGCATCGCATATTAAGTGACTTATTAAATAATGATTAGTGTTAAATATACTGTTGCGTGTTGCAACGCATTTATAGTTATCTTATGTTTTATTCGATAATACTTTTAAAGAAAAATCTGAAAAATTGTGCAAGCCTTTTAAAAGTCAGTAGGGAAGTTTCGAGGGGAACACCACAATAAGGCAACTTCACAAACTCGTTTTTTTTAGTTTTTGTGTGGACTAAAATTTTTCACTAAATTATGAATAACTAGGGTGGTGTCCAAAGACTACAGTTTAATAGTGTTGTCTATAATATAAGTAAAGCCTGACCAGAAATATAAAAAACCTAGATTGGGGGCGCTGCAATCGGATATAACCTTTAATGTCAGTGTTCCAAGTACAAAAATTAGTTCCATTGATTTTCTACAACATGGCGAGGTTTTTTATTTTTCTGGTCAGGCTTTAAATATATTATTCACCTTCCCTTCCAGAAGAAATTCCCTGACACTGAAAACCGTACCAAAATCCGTTGCGCGGTTGAAGTAAGCAGAGAAACAGAAATGATGATAGACGCGGATAGCGACTTTGTTTTTATTTATTTGTATGGATGTCATTATTACGTCCAGGTTCTTTCACTATTTGAAAGCTTACAATGGCTTATTCATATAGCCACATAAAAAAAAAACCAGAATTATTAAAACAATTTATTTTACCAGTACAATCAACAATAAGTGCTTCATGGCTACTTCAGATGTTTCCGAGACGTTTGTGCTACACCAAACTTACACCAAAACACATTTTATTAACATCATCGATAAATATATATTATTCTAAAATAACATTCACATAGTGGTCAAGAAAATAAAAATATATTGTTGGTACTAAAAACTGATATTTTTAGTAGTGTCAACCAGATAAACTAATTTAGTAAATTCTTGTTTTGAAGTATATTACGTCAATATTTAAGACAATCTTCACAATATATTAATTTTGCTCTCACAGCCTTGCATTTCAGTTCATAAGGCCCGGAATCCACCAAAGCGCTCTGCTTTGTAAAATCAATCCATTGAATTACTTAATTTTCCTCGCTTGACAGAATCAAGCAATTTAATTAGTTGATTTTACACATCTCCGCTCCGCTTTGGTGTATTCCGGGCCTAAGCGTCAGGTTAGCACCGTCAGTAAAGCTCGGGTTCCTCTGAAACGGAGAGTATAAGCGAGGATAGACCATTAGATTGCTTCAATTCTACATCTCGTCAATTTGATTGGTCTTCCCTGCATGTTGGTCTTCTGTGAATCATCAACAGCCCCTAGCTAACGTTTGAACAGTGATGGTGAAACTATTTTTTTTTGTATTTGCTCACAACTATATTCTCCAAAGGGATTAGAGATATTTCAGTCGACCTTGTAGCACTTGGCCTAATAGATTTTCACTAGCAAGCAGTACAAAGGATAGGTAGTGAGCCCGTTGGGCGCAAGGTGCGCGTACGTATTTTTTCGTAATTATTTTTGAAGTAATTATATGGTAGGGATATAATCAAGAAGTTTGGAATCCTCTAGTGGAGCACAGACTGCCTAACAAGCGGTGAAACATGATAATACTCCTTGGTGGTCGGTAATGAATGATCGTTCTTCTCCGTAGTTGTTTTTAGTGACGTTAAATTTATGTCTTGGCATGATGTTACTCAATTGTCGTTCACGTCGTTGTGACGTCATTGGAATAGAAAGGGACACGTAAAATAAGAAATATCGACGACGGAGACAAACGTCATTTTCTTCTATCAATGCTTGTAAGGAGTGCTATCCATTATGATTTAGATCCATGGATATATTTTTATTTCAGTGAAATAAACGCAATGGCAGTGCTAACCTGGCGTACACTCCTTCCATAATTAGGTATTTACAATAAAAAATTGTGCTCGCTAAAGAGTTGGTGAAAACGACGAAATTATAACAAAGCTCAAAACTAGCACAATCGAAATAATACTTTACAAAGTGGAATGCCAAACGAATAAAGTCAAAATTAACCTTTGTTTACTAAAAGGCAATATTTTCAATTTATTTTGCTCTTAAAGTGCCTTTAATGATCGCTGCTAACATTTAATACTGTTTAAAATCTAATTCCTATTCATTTCGTTAAGTATACGCAGAATGTAGAGGAATAAGTTGATAATGTCCATGTATAAGTTGATGGTGGCCAGAATGTACTCTTCGGGTGATAATGTGGTCATCATTTGTTGGGTGTCGAAGATGAGGAAGAGGCCGAAGAAGACCGCGCCGGCGAACGACAGGGCGACCTCGAAGGCAGAGCTTTGGATGAAGATCTGGAGGAACCCGCCGATTATGAGCACACTGAGGCCGGCCACGAGTCTGCAATTTAGAAATAAGTACCAAAATATATAAAAGTCATTAAAATTTTCGCATTAATAATAATCTATTGTTGAAGAAAATATTGAGGAAATCTGCATAGTCGAAGAATAAAATTGGAGAATTTTTCGTTAGGTAATTTAATTAATTCTCAAGTTCGTCACAGACCGCTGTGCTCTTCGTACGCACGCAAAATTAAGTATCTTTCCTGCGTGTGAGTGAGAGGAAGCTATTAGCAACTTGCGTGGGTTAGCGGAGTACAACATATTATAGCGGCAGTGTGTTGTGACCGTTAAGGTGTACGCACATTTATCAGAGGCGAACGAGCCGAAGGAGGCGAACGAATAGAATTTTAGAATTGGTTGTATGAACTTCTATGACACCTCGCACACTTATCCGCGGCGAATCGGACGAATCGTCTGAAGAATTAAAAGGAAATTCGTTTCGTTCGCCTCCTTCGCCGCGGATAGTTATGCGGTCAACCTTACTCTTCCCTTCATGCTCTTAAGGGGCTACCTCCTGGTTTTGGGTAACTTTGTTGAGCTGAAATATAAACTGAACCATATACACGATATGAGAAGTTATGTGGGGGTTCTAGAAATCGATTTTAATGAATAAAACCGAAGAAAATGGACTCTAAAGTCACCCCTTTTTTTCCAGTTGTAACCATTTTACTCTTACATTTTGAATCGGAAAAAAAAAAAAAATTTACAATATTGTTCACAACACAATTTAGAATGATGTGGTTTTCTTACTTTTTCGAAATTAATAAAAAATCATCTAATTTTTCAACGAAAACAGATAAATTCTGACCGAAGCCACGCGCTCGTTCGCATCGATTAGTATGGAGAATCGTGGTCCAGGGCTGAAACGCCTTAATAAAGACACCATTTGTACAATAGTTAGATCACTCACAGGCCACTGCAAATTGAACAAACATACACACGTTGAAACTGAAATGACTACCACCTGCAGATTTTACAAAATCTTCAATGTGAATGTGGCCCATTGTACAAACGTAGTATCCATCTGGGTATATAGTAGCACTAGATGAGAATGAGATACAAACCCTCCCTGTTTAGTTCAGTAGCAATCTACTGCCGGTTCCTGACTGCAGTGGGGATCAGTAGATAGATATAACTCATTCATCCATCTTTTCCGTAGGGAACTATAAAAGGGGCGTTCACAAAACACCCTGGCCTGACTGAAGAGACCCAACAAAGCTAAATACTTCAACTTTATCACGTGTCGATTCGTCATTTTTGATCTTGTGGTACTAGTTCATCTAAATATA
Source organism: Agonopterix heracliana (assembly GCA_963693445.1). Classification (NCBI taxonomy): domain Eukaryota; kingdom Metazoa; phylum Arthropoda; class Insecta; order Lepidoptera; family Depressariidae; genus Agonopterix; species Agonopterix heracliana. The sequence continues at coordinate 4,299,858 of OY856308.1, forward strand.
ATATTGCTCACCCATATCCGATGAAAGAGAAGTCGCGTTTAGTGTTGAGCGTGTAGAGTGTGAGCGAGAAGACAACAGCGAACGTGAGACCGAGAGCTTGCAGCACTACAAACGTATTGTAGTACGACACTATCACTCCCACCGTGTACGATTGCACTGCAGTCTGAAATGAAACATGTTTTCATTGCAATAGAGATTAAGTTTGCATGTTTTGATGAGTATACAGGGTGAAATCGATATCATTAGCATCCTTTTAAACTAAGAGTCTTCCCATCAAACTGAACAACTTTTACTATGGGAGCAAACCAATCGGAGCAAAAAAAAAATCAGCTGTCCCATACTAAACTGCACCCGCCGCCGCTGCCGACACGACTCAAATGTATGGGACAGCAGATTTTTTTTTTGCTCCGATTGGTTTGCTCCCATAGTAAAATTTGTTCAGTTTGATGGGTAGACTCTTAGTTTAAAAGGATGCTAATGATATCGATTTCACCCGTAGACTTATGTCATAACATTTAAAGCCGACAAACAATCTTAGTGCCTCATGGCCGCATGGCTAGTATGCCATGTACGACAAAGCGGCGAAACGAGAAAATAATTGTATTAAAAACTAGAGTTTACCCGCGGCTTCGTCCGCACAAATTATGTACCAGATTTTAAGTTAAATAAGCTATCAAACAAACAAGTTTCATTAAAATCGGTTCAGTAGTTTTTGCGTTGTTACAAAGAAACAAACAGACAGACAAAAATTCTAAAAAAGGTTGATTTGGAGTCAGGGACACCTAAAAACCATATCCTAACTTTTTCTTGTAAATCACACTTCTGTTACAGTTGTATGTATAATAGTTTAAATTAGATAGATTCGTAAAGTAACTTAAGTAACAAAGACAGTTAAATCTTGATCTTTCTCGCTTTTTCGATGGTAGAATGCTAGGCACTCAATGTGATATTATGGTTTCCACCAGATCTATTATCATTATCAAATCGAGATGATTTTATAACAAACAAACAGTAACGCAAAATACCTGTGATGTTAAACCGTTTATGCTTATCAGTTTCTCATGTCAAAAGTGCTTTAAGTAAAATACCTGGACCAGGTCTGCGATTTTTGAACAGCTCAGCAGTTGAAAATGACAAAATTACTATGGAAATACACATTTTTCTAGTGCTGATTTGACTTTCAAAAATCGCACTCTTCAAGTATGATTTTTGAAAGTCAAATCAGCAGGAGAAAGATGCATATCTCCATAGTAATTTTGACGTTTTCCAACTGCTGAGCTCACCGAATGAGATTCAAAAATCGCACTCCAGAGTACCTAGTACTTTATTTCTAGAATAAACGCTACAACAACCAACAAGTACCCAATTAAATTATAGGAAAAAAATATCTGCTTTCAAAAATAACATTTACACAGGTGCATCGATTATAGGAATTTTAATCATTGACACTAAATATGAGTTACTTTGGAAACAAAAGTATTAAGTTACTTATATTAAGTTTTCATAACGAAACTATCTTTAACCCTTAATCAGGCATAGTACGATTTATCGACCACATAAAAGTAACTGACAATGTACCTACTAAAAACTTACAATAAGGTTCATTATTGAATTTAAATATGGTGGCCAAGGCCTGATTAAGGGTTAACACAAAGTCACACAGTATGTTATTCTATCACCTTGATTTAACCAAGAGGAAAATATATAGTAAGCAGGATAATAGTGATAGAGAAATGACTTACAAAAGCCGCCAGCAGGTAAAGATTAGTCGGGTGGTCCCTCCGCTTGGCGATGAGCGCGAACAAGGTCACCAAGCTCAGCACGAAGGCTATGAGCACCATCCATTCACTGCAAGTGAAACAAAATAACACATTAGCATGCTGAAGTGGCAATGGGCTCATATCTGCTGAAGAATAAACGACCAATGGAGAGTCAGTCAGAGTTCTAGCCTGGTAAAGCCCAGATGCTTTTGAAAAGGCCTCCAGCTCCATTGTGACTGACTCAAGATGAAATCCACTTTCATACAGTGTAACCCAACCACCTTTTCAAAAGCGATCGATTTGAATGTGTCATAAGATATTTAATAGTGTGCTAATATGACATGCGTATTAAGACACGTTTTAGAAAATTTTACCTTTTGGGCCGGTACCATAATTATGAACCTATACAGGGTGAAATTGATATCATTAGCATCCTTTTAAACTAAGAGTCTACCCATCAAACTGAACAACTTTTACTATGGTAGCAAACAAATCGGAGCAAAAAAAAATCTGCTGTCCCATACATTTTAGTCGTGTATTCAGTGGCGGCGGGTGCAGTTTAGTATGGGACAGTAGATTTTTTTTTTGCTCCGATTTGTTTGAAGCTAAGGTTTCCGGTTTGTTTGTTTGAAGGATGCTAATGATATCAATTTTACCCAAAGACATACAGGCAGTAAGCTAATGTTTGATCTAAAAAGACTGGGCGTTTTGAGGCTTGAGTGTATTTTTATAACACTACTAGCTGTTGCCCGCAACTCGGTCTGTGTGGACCTTAAAAAAGTATCCTATCTGTTAATCCAGAACATATTCTATCTGCGTGCCAAATTTGATCCAAATCTGCTCAGCCATTCATGTGTGATTGCTCCACAAACATACAACCTTACAAACATTGTGAGATGGTCCCATAGAGAAAGTTGCTTAATTAGGCGGTCTGATGATCCTCGTAAAACCCATCAGCAAATCAAGAAGGACCCTGTATAAACCATCTTACTTTTGATGAATGAACCCCTGCACAGGCTTGACGAGTAGAAACACGCTGGCTATCGCAACAGTCGCCAGCAGCTGCACTGAGAGCAGAGCGTACACCTTGCGTACGAAGCCGAGACGGATCTCCTTGTCCGCGTTCATCACATTGTTGCGGTATGAGAAGTCTTCCTGCAAATTATTTGTGATGAATTAAAATGAAAAAATGCTGGTTACAGTAAAGGTAAAAATATCATTAATTTAATTTTACGTAGGTGCTTTCCTACAAAACATTAATGTACACATGTGGCATAGTGTAGGTTTCTGCCGCCCGGGGCAAAGACCAATTTTGCTGCTCCCTTATCATCATGAGAAGATCTACCCAAAAAATAATAGAGTGAGCGAAGCGAGCTCAAAATATTTTGTACATACAATCTGAATAGTCAGATTGTGTCAGACATCTTTTGGTTTATCAATGAAAAAAAAACTTAGGGAACTACTACTAACGCTCGAAATTTTTAGCCCCACGTCTTAGCTGTGGTCAGAACTGTTTAGAATTATGTATAGGCACAGTTATTAAAAACGAAATGAAGCGAGCGAATCGAGCTCAACTTTTCTGTGCGCGAATTGGTTATAGACAGAGCTCAATGAATCAATATTTTACCTGAATTTGCTGCCCCTATTAAAGTGCAGCCCGGGGTATAACCCCCCTCCCCCCCTCACTATGCTACTGACTGCACATTGTAATGTGCAAGGGAACATTAGTAACAAAAACAGTTACTTCATTCTGTTCAGATTCCATTGTTATAATTCAAATTAAAAGTAGTAAATATTTACTCATTCATCTCTATCATAAGGGATCACACTTTGTGAATTATAGTAAAATTATACTAACATTTACTGTTCAGATAACGAAAGATTTAGATAAAACGTGACATTTACACATATTCTTGATGAAATGAACATCATTTGCATGTGACTTAAATTGCTACGGTTGGGAAACCCTTGAGAAATATTTCTTCGGGAAAGTACCTATTTCGTAGGTAAAATTAGTATACAGACGTGGGTAATGGCTTATTTGTAACGAAAACAAAGAATTCTCAAGGTCATAGCGTGACAAATTAGGCTATTTACTTTCAATCCATGTTAATAATCTAAGAGAATTGTAAAGCAAATGTTTTCACCTCAATAGATTCTTTGCCTCCGAGCTCGCAGTCCTCCTGCGCGTACATTAATGGTATTGAAGCCATGTTTTTGGAATTTTAATACGGTTTTTTATAACACTGTTACGCGATATAAACTGGAAATAAAACAAAATATTTTCCAATTTTCGTTCGATTACGCGAATTTTTGTGATGACGTTCACTGCCAAATCAGGGCTGCCACTTCATAAAATCGATTGGACGCTAAAACTATGAAAAAAGAGCTATATTCTATTTTCGCTAGTCGAAAAAGCACTAGATTCGGCGCTAAACTCTTTTCCCGTAAATAGTCCTTTAAAGTGCTCTAAATAGTATTATCAGTCTTTCCGAAACCCATCCCTAAGTCAGTTTAAATCAGTCAAGTCGTAGGTCCCTTGTAAAATTAATGATAACACTTCAGATAAGCGTTGGTATTTGAATATCTCGAACACTGCACACTCTGTGGACATGTTTTGACCACAATATGCTATCAATATTGATCATATTTCAGTCATAAAACACAAAATACAGCATATTCAAACACGAATACCGTTCCTTTTTTGTTAAAAGTTAAAAAAGCGCCAGATTCTCCGCTAGGCTCTAAATTCTCAGATAGGGCGCTAATGATACCGAAAAAGCGCTAGATCTAGCGCCAAAAGCGCTAAAGCGGCAGCACTGGAAAAAGTGACAGTGACAGAGAGTTTTTGGCGGGCTTTGGTAGCTGACGTTTGGAGTCCTCATATTTCATCGAATTTTTATTGTTTATAGTGAGTTTTGGTTCGTAAAATTGGTGTTGTTTTGCGTAACAAAGTGTCGTGCAAGTGAACAATATATAGTTCAGTGAAATATGATGGTGCATGGGTCGTAAACAGGAAAAGTGTTCCGTGATTTTAGCGCGGCAAAGCGGTCGGTTCATCTCTTTCCTGTGGACTTCTCTGCTTTTCCTGCGTCTTTCGATTGTCTCCAAAAACTCCAAAGAACCATCAAAACGTCGAATACCAACGTTTTAATGTGAAAACTGAAGAAAATTAAAAATAAGATAAGATTTAGCCAAAAGGTCTAGTAACCAGGCTAGTAAATAAATTGAAAAAAAAAAAAACAAAAAAAAACAGTGACAGAGAGTTTTTGGCGGGCGTTGGCGGGCTTCGTTTGGAGTCCTCCTATTTCATCGAATTTTTATTGTTTATAGTGAGTTTTGGTTTGTAAAATTGGTGTTGTTTTGCGTAACAAAGTGTCGTGCAAGTGAACAATATATAGTTCAGTGAAATATGATGGTGCATGGGTCGTAAACAGGAAAAGTGTTCCGTGATTTTAGCGTGGCAAAGCGGTCGGTTCACCTCTTTCCTGTGGACTTCTCTGCTTTTCTTGCGTCATTCGATTGTCTCCAAAAACTCCAAAGAACCATCCAAACGTCGAATACCAACGTTTTAATGTGAAAACAGAAGAAAATGAAAAGTAAATTAAGATTTAGCCAAAAGGTCTAATAACCAGGCTAGTAAATAACCTAAAAAAAAAAAAAATGACAGTGACACTGACATCGCGGTGCTGCCATTTCTAATCTTTTGAATTCGGTATGTCAAGTTTTTTTTTGGAGGGCTGAATCGAAAACCATTTCGAGATAATTGTCTCAATAATCATATTTTCTACGTCAAAGATTTTAAAATGAAAGGATTACAAATATTTTAAATAAAATAACGTCGTTTTTCGGTACGACGAGTGACGTCACTGGCATACCTGTAAACTCCTTGTTAAACATAAAATCAACTTGAAATACCCGGCCATTAAGAAAAAAAAATACATTCTCAATGTCAGAATTTGACATTTGATGTTGCCGTATCTGTTTCCAGCATAGAGTTAGAAAGAGGAGGCACGTTTTTTTTTAAATATAGCAGTAGGTAGTGTTTCTCCATGGAGTTCGAATTATTTTTTCTCCACCATTTTTGCACTTAGAGATTACAGATCAAAATAATTTAAAAATTATATTTATATTGATAAACTCGATGAATCGCAATAAAAATGAAATAGGTGTCTTAAAATTATGTCTTCTATCCGTGAAAAATATAAAAATGACGACCAAAAAAAACTTGACATACCGAATTCCTCTAAACCTCCGTTAAAATTTCCGTATATTCATACATCTTTCTCAAATAAAAATATTGCCAATACATAATCAATAGCTCCTATTAGTAACATACAGGGACGTTGGATCAAGAATGGACCGATTTTATTTAAAACGCAATAACTATGGCCTCATTTTTCTCATTCTTGGTTATGGTATAGCTTCGTGTGAAAAAAAAGACAAACATAGATAAATGTCACCGTCTTCAACGTCAAAGAGTAAGCTTCCGAGTCATATTGGTTCCCAATTGGGACCAACGTCGTAATTTTATTGTGCGCTAGTAAAATACGAGTTTAGTATTAATTTGAAAAATTAATATTGTTAGCGTATTTTTATGCAACATGGCTTGTGTGGCCACTGGCTGTATTAGTAGAAGAGGAATTTCAACACAAAATAATCAAAAGATACCTTTCCATAGGTAAGTAATCGACTACTGTTTCTAAGGTGTTGACCTAGGTAATGAATGAAATAATTCATTCAGAGTAAAGCTTTTTTCATTGTGAATGTGTTACCTAATGTGGAGTATCATTTCAACCTGTTTTGTTTACTGAAATTATAAACTAAAATCATAAATTCGTTTGCACTGACAGTTTATGTACTCTATTTTATGCCATTAGTGTTGACCCACGACTACGACTTAATTATCGACAATTGCACACGGTGTACCAAAATCTGATGGCAAATAAGGAAATAAAATTTTAGAGTAAGCAACGCTGGGGTAATTGGATTACGGCCCTTTTTACACTGCGACTTTTTGCAGCGCTTCTGCATCGATTCAGTCGCGATACAGCATCGATGCAAACGCGATACAGCCACAATACAGCCTCGACTGAAAACATTCATAATATTTGATCAGTCATTCGTTGCCAATCTTTGTCGCAATGCACACGCGCGTTTGATTCGGTACAAACGCCATCGCATCGCGACAGACACGATTAATAACCGCGCATTTATAATTATCGCTGCAAAAAGTCGCAGTTTGTGAAGGGCCTACTTTGACTAGACAGACTACAGTTTGGCATTACCATGTGGAATAAATATCTTTTTTTACTTTTTTATGCCATGAGATTCTGGTAGACCTAGTTATACAAAATTGTTACATCTTTGTCATTACATTAATTTATTACTATTATTTTGCAGACGGTTCCAAGGCATTCCAGACCTTCCAGACCGGAATTGGTTGAGCCGTCAACATCCAAGGAGAGTGTTCACGAAGACATCAAGGAAAGCATCATTAACCTTTAAACTACATACTCTACCCATCAAACTGAACAATTTTTGTATGGAGCAAATCTGTTAGAACAAAAAAAAAAAGCTGTCTCATAAATTTGAGTCGGGTAGGTATTGCAGTTTAGTATGGAACAGCCTGATTATGGTTTATGGTTGTAGTTTAAAGGTTAATGATACTTTTCCTTTCCTTTATGCCTTATGCCATTCCTGCATAGCTGCTGGTTTTATCAGTAAATAAAATAAAAAGTTAAATGGTGCCTTTTTTATTTATAAATAAAGTCAGCCCATAAAGAGTATTAAACTATCGTTTAATCTCTACTCTTTATGTGCTATTTTCTTCGTAACTGTCACATTTTTGACATAAACTGCTTGAGTATGGCAAATTTTATTTAAACATAATTGTTTACCCGTGAATCAGTCCGCACAAATTATATACCAGATTTTAAGTCAGATCATAAGCTATCAAACAAAAAAAGTTTCATCAAAATCGGTTCAGTAGTTTTTGCGTGATGCGCGAACAAACAAACAAACAAACAGACAGACAAAATTTCTAAAAAAGGTTGATTTCGAGTCAGGGATACCTAAAAACCATATCGTAATCTTTTTCTTGTAAATATCTTCAATGTACAGACTGACACATTTCAGTTACAGTTTGTAATAGTTAAGATTTTTCATAATTTATTATGGTATTAGTTTCTCTTTTCTTCACTTTTACGTTTAAACTTTGATTTAGATTTTTATCGATAATGTTATCGATAGGAGTGATTGAAGTGACATGAACAACTCTAGTTCGTATATACATAATTATATCAAGTTTCTATAGATAATCGGTCTCATTGGCACGAAAGGTGACATAGACAAAAGTCTATCCAACCCTTTATTCATATGGTTTTTTTTTAACGTAAAAAAGAGAAAACCGATGCAAATTCTTCGTCTTAAAAAAAAGTATTCCAGTTCTGATACTTCTTCCTAGGTAACATACATCTCAATAATAAATTCAGAAACTTCACGTTCGTTGTTTATTTTAGACTATATCTCTTACTATTTTACATGTATAGACTGGTAAAACAAAACAATTTTTCAGATTTTCGATAACTAAAGTACAGTTATATTGTACACTTAAATCTCAAAATGCTGGCCGCTGTAAAATCGTTAAATCCCCGCTCGCATAAAAAAAAATCTCCCCACAAAAGCCCCAATTGGCATGAAATTCCCCTCATTTAGAAGAATTCTCCATAAGTTGGTAATGTTGGTTGTCTGACAACTTTTTTTTTAATTTTTTTAATGGCCCTGGATACTAACGCTCGAATACTGGAACGCTCATTAATAAAGTTAATCAACAAGACAAAAAGTGACTGCAAGTCTTAATGGAGGCTTAACTTTAATGAGCGTTCCAGTATGTCATTTAAAGCCGTACATTAATTTTCTTCTTCATATTCTTAATTGGATGATAGATGACGATGAAAGATGGTAGATTTTTCAAGCTCGCGCGTTGCCCCCAGAATCACCATGCACGAGCAGCACGAGTAAACTTGAACCAAAACTTATGTTCTGTTTTCTATATATTAGAGATTCCTGTTATACTGGTCGATTTACGCAACTTTTTAGCGCACAATCCGCACGAAATTACCTATGTCACAAATATCACTAAAAACCATAGACGAAAAATTTTTCTCTTACGCTAGTAGACCGAATATCAGTGTAACCGGGTATGAGATAGCGAATTATATGAAGTGACATCTCGGAGTCAGGTGGTTGTCCCATACAATTTATATGAAGTGACATTTTGGAGTCAGATGACCGAAGTACAAAAAAGTGGATACGTCGATAAGGACAGCAATAAGTAGCGGTCTCCTTTTTTAACTAGAGTGAATTTGCTATGTGCATCTCTTACTGAGTGATATGACAAGACACGTGCTTCCTTCTAGTGCCTTCTCTTTCTACGCTAAAAACAATGAGCGTTTTTCTTTTCTTTTTTAAATTTAGTTCCTAAAAAACTCGACAGATGACATGTTTATCGCCACATAGAGCCGTAAGCGAGATCCTCTCAAAATCTGGTCAAGTCTGTGCCTGCCTTTTTTTTAATGCCAAGGGGTCGAGCCCATTCACCAATGTCAGGCGTAAAATTTTAGAATTTTCGATTAAAATGATTAGTAAATAATGAAATATGGCATTAAAAGATGCGTTGGCACATTCTTGATCATCTTTTCACTCTTTACTATTATAAAGAAACACTTTTGAAATGTTGACGTTTCTTCGCACAGACCGTAGCGCCATCTATCGATCCCCTAGAAAACAAAAAGAAAAACGCTCATTTTTCATTGAAAAACGATTGAAAAATTACAGCTGTAATCAATGTTCCTACGCTTTCAAAAATACATACGGCTGTATAACGTCTTTTATCTCGTTCGTTTGCGCGCATATAGAAAGAGAGCGAAGGAAGGTGTGATAGCGCTGTATCACGGTGGCATGCTACCTATGCTGATAGACATACAGCTTGGCAAAAAAGTCTTTTTTGCCAAGCTATACATCTGCATAGCTAGCATGCCGCAGTGATACAGCGCTATCACACCTTAGCTCTCTTTCTATTTGCGTGCGAACGAACGAGATAAAAGACGTGATACAGCCGTATCACGTGTAGCATACTACGAGTGCAGGTTCACCCTGTTGTCGCATAACTTTTTTTCGCATAATTTTGTAATGCATGATCACTATAGGCATACATGACTTATGGCATAACTTCACTTGGCATACTTTTTTTAGCATCCATTCATAACGCATAGTCTTCTATGGCAGATCAGTCGTATTGCATAACGTTTATATTCAGAAGTATCGTATGGCATTATTGCTTTTTCGCAGAGTATTGTAACGGTTCTCATCATTGTCGCATAATTTTGTAATGCATATTATAGGCTGACTATACTAAATGACTAATGGCATAAACAACTACCAGTAGTACCTGGATATTAGTAGATTACACACCGAGGGCAGGAAAGTAAGAAAGGGCTCAGATCTCATGTGACACGTAATCTCAGTAGGTCTACCATGAGTTTTCACCGTACTTTACAACTGAAGTTACGTCACCAATTTTGTATTGAATTTCGTACAGCGCTCCTAGTGGTTACGTTGAGAACTAATTTCTGGCATACGAATTGGCGACGTAACTATAGTAGTAAAGTACAGAGAAAACTCATGGTAAGCCCTCAGGCTTTCTTATTTACTGTCCGAGGTTAGTATACACCTACTATTTTTCACCTCGACGGAGGTGGAAAGCGACAACTTTGTTTAGCGCAGCGGGACGAAAATTGACGCTTTCCGTTCGGAGGGGAGAAAATTTTTCGAATAATAACTGATTATATACATACCACGTTGTTTTATTTAGTTACTTTTCCTAATGATACAAACTAAAATCTACCATCTAGCTTAACCTAACGTCCAGTTTTGAAGCTACCTTTCTGCGCCCTAAGCAACAAGCATGCAGAATGCAAGCAAGCATGTTGATGCATGCATGATACATGTTCTAACCTAACCTAGAATTTTAAAACCACAAATTTGTTCCACCAAGTTTTTCTCAGGCAGGGTGCTTCCGCCTCCTGCCTTCCGCCTACATGCAGACAAGCAAGCAAGCAATCATGCAGCAAGCAAGCAAGCATGCAACAAGCAGCATGCTCCAAGCAAGCAAACATGCAGCAAGCATGTTGATGCTCCGCTCGCTTCGCTCGCTCCGCTTAGTGTCTTACATGTTCTAACCTAACCTAACCTACAATTTTAAAAACACCAGTTTGTTTTTCTCAGGCAGGGGGCTTCCGCCCCCCGCACCCCCCGAGCGGGGGGCCCAGCCCCCCTGCACCCCCCAACATGCAGACAAGCAAGCAAGCAATCATTCAGCAAGCAAGCAATCATGCAGCAAGCAAGCAAGCATGCAACAAGCAAGCAAGCATGCACCAAACAAGCAAACATGCATGCACGCATCCAGCAAGCAGGCAAGCATGCAGCATGCAAGCAAGCATGTAGATGTTCCGCTAGCTTCGCTTGCTCCGCTAAGCGTTATACATGTTCTAACCTAACCTAACCTAGAATTTTACAAGCACGAATTTGTTTTTCTCAGGCAGGGATGATGTATAGCTTGGCAAAAAAGTAATGATCGTGGTGACAGGTGGAACTAAAATTTTAGTATGGTGGTGTTGCCAGGTGCGTGATTTTGACGTTCTTGCGTGGAGGCAGCGCCCTTATTTTTTATCACGACTTTTTTGCCATGCTGCGGTGAAAACTCATGGTAGACTGCTTATCTTATCATATCATCATAACTATTTTAACCCCTTACCGCATGGACTTTTTGTCAAAAAACGTTGGTGTGCCAATATGGGTCGCAATGCGGTAAGGGGATAAAATCGTAAAAATCGTGAAGAATAAAAAAGGAGCGGTTCAGTTCATATAAACTCAAATAACACTCGATAGCGCAATTTAAATGACGTGTGGCGCCATCTATTGACAAGTTTGTTTGTTTGTTCGCGCATCACGCAAAAACTAAGTTCACCGATTTTGTTTGATAGCTTATGAATTATGATCTGACTTAAAATCTGGTATACCTATAGCTTGGCAAAAAAGTCATGATCGTGGTGACAGGTGGAACTAAAATTTTAGTATGGTGGTGTTGCCCAGTTATGCGTGATTTTGACGTTCTTGCGTGGAGGCAGCGCCCTCATTTTTTATCACGACTTTTTTGCCAAGCTGTACTTACTTATAATTTATGCGGACGAAGTCGCGGGTTAACTCTAGTTTAGTTATATTAGTATGGATATGAAAAGTGCTATTGAAATAAAGTACCTACCTACCTATAAGGTACCTAGGTAGGTACAAACAACATACCTACGTAATATACGTCCACCGAGACGAGTGGACCCACCATGTCTACTTGTACTGTAGATATCTACATCGATTGGTCGGGCGGTGCCGCGGAAAGTAAATTTGCACTTACCACTTTATTGACAATGGCCGCGTGCCCTGATTCAATACCGGCGACTCCGGTCGGCTTTTGAAGTAAAAATGTAGGACAATCATCTAAGTATCGTAGAAATTAGAATTACAGCCAAGAAAGGCTTTCACTTTGGCGAAAAATTATTTCTGTGAAAATACGAGAAGGAATACCTACCAATAAGATTTTCTTATTTCTAGTCTAAAAAAAGGAAATCTTGGAACCGGTACCAAAAGTACAGGTTCTGTATCGATTCTGTTGTCATTTTGGTACCTCTGTACCGGTTCCAGATTGGTACTTTATTGGTAAGGGTGTATTCAGACCGTGAATCTGAACAACGTGAGGTCCTGGACCTCCCATAGAAAATCGGTCGGCCGATCCACGCTTTTGTATGGGAGGTCCAACAATTTTTTTCGTTTTTCGACCCATGTTCCTTAGGGTAAGTTGTTCAGATTCACGGTCTGAATACACCCTTAAAGTTTCGTTACTAATTAAAAACTAATGATGGAATGGCGCGAAAAATTGTGCCGCGCCATAGCCGTCTCGCTCGTAGCATTGCTTGACGCGGACTATTGAAAGAATACCCAATTGGGTCTTTTCGCGTCTTCAATTTGCGCGCGCTAGTAGTTAACAAATAATTACAAATATTATATCATTGCTGTGGTTAGTTTTTTAGACTTGTGGACTGTAATAATTATGCTGAATTTACATATTACTAGTGTTTACCCGCGCCTTCGTCCGCACAAATTTGTAAACCAGATTTTAAGTCAGATCATAAGCTATCAAACACAAAAGTTTCATCAAAATCGGTTCAGTAGTTTTGACGTGATGAGCGAACAAACAAACAAACAAACAAACAAACAGAAGGACAACATTTGTAAAAAAGGTTGAAATAGAGTCCTACCGACCACCGACGAGTACCTAAAAACCATAATATCGTCGTAATATTTTTTTTGTAAATATCTTCAATGCACAGACTTCAGCTTCAGTCAACTATAATACCAAACCTATTCTGTGCTTCAGTTACAGTTTTATAATAGACTAGTGTTTTCCCGCGACTTCGTCCGCACAAAGCTGTCTCATAAATTTGAGTCGGGTAGGTATTGCAGTTTAGTATGGAACAGCCTGATTATGGTTTATGGTTGTAGTTTAAAGGTTAATGATACTTTTCCTTTCCTTTATGCCTTATGCCATTCCTGCATAGCTGCTGGTTTTATCAGTAAATAAAATAAAAAGTTAAATGGTGCCTTTTTTATTTATAAATAAAGTCAGCCCATAAAGAGTATTAAACTATCGTTTAATCTCTACTCTTTATGTGCTATTTTCTTCGTAACTGTCACATTTTTGACATAAACTGCTTGAGTATGGCAAATTTTATTTAAACATAATTGTTTACCCGTGAATCAGTCCGCACAAATTATATACCAGATTTTAAGTCAGATCATAAGCTATCAAACAAAAAAAGTTTCACACAAACAAACACACAAACAAACAGACAAACAGACAGACAAAATTTCTAAAAAAGGTTGATTTCGAGTCAGGGATACCTAAAAACCATAATCGTAATCTTTTTTTTGTAAATATCTTCAATGTACAGACACACTTCAGTTACAGTTTTATAATAGTTTAGATTTAGATTTAGATTAGATTAGAACTGCCTCCGTGGTCGAATAGTTAAGAGCTTGGGCTCTTGACACGGAGGTCGTGGGTTCGATTCCCACGGGGGATACCTAGTGATATATCACTTTGTGTGTTTTTCCCCAGTTGGTTAGGACATTGCAGGCTGAATCACCTGATTGTCTGAAAGAAAGATGATTCCGTGCTTCGGATGGCACGTGGTCCCGGCTACTATCTCTGTTGGTATTATTCGTTACATAAAAACCACGTCAGAGGCCGTAAGGCGGTCTGAAAAAACTCTGACACCAGGGCTTGCCCACACGATAAGAAGAAGAAGATTAGATTAGATTAGATACATAGTGTCCACTTGTTCAGTCTTTTAGTGGGACGCTGATGATGACGAAGGCACTCGTTGGCATCGAGGAACTTCGTTATTGAAATCGATCACTGAACTGATCAACCCATCCACTTATCTCCCCGCGTCTGTAATGTATTAAAGTAGGTACTTACAAAATCTATACCCCTTGTTGAACCCCGCACAAAAGGTAACCGACGTGAGCCAACGGTTATCGATTCATGGCGGAACATTATTTTTACTGGCCGTATAAAAGTTTAGTGTCAGCTCCGGAGCTGCGGAAAGGTCGGCCGGTAATTACGACATTTATGGCATCTCTCTGACAGTTGCCAGTGCATTAGTAGCGGGCTCATGGCACGGTTGCTTTAGGGTCAACTCACACAGTCGCGAGCTTGCTGCTAGCAAGCAGGCGCGCGGCTGTTCGCGGCTGCTCGAGGTGCCATGCTACCCGACTATCGCTTCAAATCAATTTGAACTTCATTCAATAGTAGTAAGATTCAAAAATATTACGTGAATAAGTATCTTCTTTACCCCATGGTCGCCTGGAAGAAATCACTTCGTAGTGATCAGATCACAGTCATATTTTTGTACCTTCTGTAGTTTTACTCTCTCCGTACTATGTTTTTGGTTATAATTGATTGATTGGTTTTCAAAAAGCAACTTAAAGCTTGCCGTATAGATCTGCAGTTTTTTGACTTCGGCGACACAACACCAAAGCTAGCTAAAATAAGCATAATATTAGCCAAGTTGAATAAGCATTGCATGTTTATAGCTCCAGCTGTTTAGTGCAGGTGCACTGCGCAATTAATTTGCACCGAGCAATCGGACCGGACCAATTTCAATTACAAGTTATTGCAGGTTGCTTCTAATACAGTGCTGTTTATAAACTAGATACTGTTGGAGCAATAGTTTAATGGTTCAAGTTTAACGTAGGTAGCTAAAAGTTAAGCAAAATAACAAACGTAATTATTCACAATATTCACTAATGCTGAAATAGTGTGATATTTAGTTGTGAGTAATCTATGTGCAGGGTGATTATCTCTACAGGGTGAAATTGATATCATTAGCACCCTTTTAAACTAATAGTCTACCCATCAAACTGAACAACTTTTACTATGGGAGCAAACCAATCGGAGTAAATAAAATCAGCTGTCCCATACTAAACTCGCCGCCGCTGCCTACACGACTCAAATGTATGAGACAGCAGTTCTTTTTTTGCTCCGATTGGTTTGTGCTCCCATAGTAAAAGTTGTTCAGTTTGATGGGTAGACTCTTAGTTTAAAAGGATGCTAATGATATCAATTTCAAAGTATTATTAACCTTTAAACCACATACTCTACCCATCAAACTGAACAACTTTTTCTATGAGAGCAAACCAGTTTGAGCAAAAAAAACTGCTGTTCCATTCCATACTAAACTGCAATAACTACGCGACTCAAATGTATGAGCAGCTGATTTTTTTGTGTTCTCACAGTTTTTCTCCCATAGTAAAAGATGTTCAATTTGATGGGTAGAGTATTTGATTTAAAGGTTAATGATACTTTTCCTTACACCCTGTATACTTAGTATAACACAGAGTACTATAAGTAAGTAAAAAAAGACGCTATTCACCCGACTGCGACAGAAGGAGGGTTATCTTTTTATTCATGGTCTACTATAAACAGTAGACAATGATAAATCTGTTATTAAGTTCTGTTTATCTTTTTGTTATTGAATTGTCTACAAGGTAGGTAATAATAGGAATGCTTACAAAAAACCATCTATTATAAAATTTAATATTTTACGTCTTCACAGCGACCACCGTAAACCGTAAATTTGGTTCAACAAATTGGGCATTTGAGATTTGGTACATGTCATAAGAGTTTACATCTTGTCATCTTTTGTAAGTAGTTTGTTGGTTCTTAAGTTTAGTTATTTACATAGTTATGAATAATAGTGCATGTAACAAAGCCCGTTGGTACAGATCGTGCAATGAAACACAACACAAGAAAAACTATACAGGGTGTAAGGAAAATTATAATTAAGTGGTGGATTTACTAGAAAGATGAGTAGGTTGGAGCTTAGGGCGGCAGATTTTAGGGGCGGCAAAACAATCCAATAAAAAGTTTCACATATACGTAGGATTCCATTACCTACTTATAAATGTTTTATTTATAGGTACTTTTACATGATTAAATACTTTATTATAGCATAGACTAACATAATAGTCTCGTCGAATATTTCGTCGTCTAACATAATTTGTAACAATCTAAAGACGCTTTACGCTTACGTTTTGGCCATCTCGCCTTAGGTTATCGAGGCAGCCTCGCCTCGATTGTCGCGGACTCGAAGCCTCCTCAAGAAATTTAATTAGAATACCCACGAAAATTCCCCCCATAAAGATGTTGGAGATAAAAGAGTTCGACAGAATGGGACTTGTGGGGGCGTATTCGGGAATTTTTTGTATTTTAACCTCTGCTTTTGTTTTAGTATCGCAGCGACGTAGTATCGTCTTCCTATTGTAGCGGAATCTAGGATTCCAGGTCTAAATGCACGAAGAGCAAGTTTAGACTGCGCCCCGTGCATGAAAAATAAAACAAGCATTTCATAGTTTATTCTTTTATTGTAATAGGAGCACACATAAAGTAATTGTATTTTTGTAACGCGACACTATAGTTACCGATATTAAAACTATATAAAACTTACGCATTGACGATTTTCTGGTCAACAACCATTTCAACTGGCAGTGGCTAGCTAGACCAGCATAGGTAGCATGACACCGTGATAAAGCACTATCACACCTTCGCTCTCTTTCTATTTGCACGAGAACGAACGAGATAAAAGACGTGATACAGCCGTATAACGTGTAGCATGCTACCAGTGCAGGTAGCTTAGAACTTATAAGTATGCTGCAGAAGAAATTACGATGCATATGTGAAGTCTACCAATCCGCATTGGGCACGCGTGGTGGAGTAACGCTCATCCTCCCTGTAGGCCTGTGCCCTGCAATGGAATGCATTTGCATATACAGGGTTAAATTGATATCATTAGCATCCTTTTAAACTAAGAGTCTACCCATCAAACTGAACAACTTTTACTATGGGATAAAACCAATCAGGGCAAAACAAAAAAAATCTGCTGTCCCATACTAAACTGCACCCGTCGCCGCTGCCTACACGACTTAAATGTATGGGACAGCTGATTTATTTTTTGCTCAGATTGGTTTGCTCCCATTGTAAAAGTAGTTCAGTTTGATGGGTAGACTCACAGTTTAAAAGGATGCTAATGATATCAATTTCACCCTGTATAGTTGTGTACTGTGATTATGATGATTAATGTATTGAGGAGGCCTGATAACCACCCACCCATCCAAGACAGCTTTAGAATGGCCACAGAAAAAATTGTGGAATGGCGCCCACAATGCAAATGAAAGAGAACTCGTTCTGTAATAATTTGGCCTCGGTCTTCGGAAGTCTAAAAAGCCTGCCCTGAAAAGACATTCACAGTTGCCCAAGGTAGTACACCTGTGGTGGAACTACTTATAGGTTTTAGTAACTACTAGTGTTTTCCCGCGACTTCGTCCGCACAAATTATATACCAGATTTTAAGTCAGATCATAAGCTATCAAACAAAAAAAGTTTCATCAAAATCAGTTCAGTAGTTTTTGCGTGATGCGCGAACAAACAAACAAACAAACAAACAAACAAACAGACAGACAAAATTTCTAAAAAAGGTTGATTTCGAGTCAGGGATACGTAAAAACCTTATCGTAATTTTTTTTTGTAAATATCTTCAATGTACAGACACACTTCAGTTACAGTTTTATAATAGTTTAGATGATTATAATAATATGCAACAATAAACGAAAACTAAAATTGTATTGAAGGCAATACTCGTATGGAAGATTTTAAATTTTTCCTAGTTCGCAAAGTTATCTTTCTAAATATTCGTCGACATCAAAGTCAAACAGTACCAATTCAGAAAACATTAATACCTAGGTACATTAAACTTAAAATATGTATTCTTCGAATAAAAAAAAAATATTTTCTAACATCTTGAAATTAGCACAGAATTATTAGGTACATACTCGTAGTATAGTTCCGATTTTCTTTCTATCAGAAATGGTGGTATGAATCTATTTTATTTAATGTAATGAAGCGATCTAAGGTCCCACGACTCGTGACATCGTAGAATAAGCCCCCAGTGCGGTGGACAAGCAATCCCAGCGATATTTATCAGTAATTGAAAATGTTCCGATTCATCGCACGCGCCTTTTAATAAAATGCGAACAAAATCTTACTTTCCATTCGACGTTTTATTTGGTCGAGTATTGAGATGTATTGATTTAGTAAGATACATTTTATGCATTGTAGGAAAATCGTTAGTTTTTTAATTTAAAGGTAAGTGCATATTACGTCGGGCCGTATTGGGGCGGAGAGAGCAGCATCGCAGCGGACAATGGTACCTTAATATGCTGACACTTTTTTAAAGAGATGATCAGATCATCAAACTGAACAACTTTCTCTATGGCACCAAAATCGAAATCACGAAATAAAAATCTGCTGTTCCATACAAAACTGCAAACCTACTCGAGCGAAACGTATGGCACAGCTGATATTTTTTTCGCAATTTCGATGTTGGTGCCATAGAGAAAGTTGTTCAGTTTGACGATCTGATCACCCTCTTAAAAAAGTGTTAGCGTATTAAGAAGGACCCTGTATATACAGGGTGTTACATAAGTAAGAATAAATTTTTTAAACTCTTAAGGGTTTTGTTTAGACCGTCAAACTGAACAACTTTCTCTATGGGACCAACATCCAAATCGCGAAAAAAAATTTGATATCCCATACATATTAGATCGATTGATCGATCTAGTCGATTTGTAGAGTATGGAACATCATTTTTTTTTCGCGATTTCGATATTGGTCCCATAGTGAAAGTTGTTCAGTTTGATGGTCTACACCACCCCCTTAAAGGTTTATTTGTATTTTTGTAACACCTTGTATAATTCGCACACTAGAGCGTGCCGGGTTGCAACATGCATTGACGGATTTTTAGTTTGATGTAATACTGCAGACATTGTAAAAAGTTCAGTTTTGCATGACACACATAATGGGCCGCATCGTGGCGGAGCATAAAAGCGATTTGGGTGGATGTTTGCGCTGCTGCGGTCCAACCCGATGCGGCCCATCGTACTGTGAGCTTACCCTTATTCTTAGCCCCTCATCATCACAGGCTATAGTGTAGTATAGAGTTGAGAGATGGCGTTAGTCCAACACGCGTGCCCAATGCGGATATGGTAGACTTCACATACGCATCGGAATTTCTTCTTCAGCGTATGCAGGTTTCCTCACGATGTTTTCCTTCACCGTTTTAGAGCAGTAGGTATTACAAGTTAGAAAAATTCATTGGTACATGGCATGTGGTCCGTGCGGATTCGAACCCGGACCTCAAGATTGAGTTTTCATAGCTCTCCGCAACGCGCCACCGATGCTCTCCCCGAATGTGGACATTAAATTCCAAACAATACAGGGTGTAAGGGTCTAACTTGCCTCCACCAACACGCACTGGGCCCGCGTGGTGGAGTATGGCCCACTCCCTCTCACCCTTATTCGCGAGAGAGGCCTATACCCTGCAGTGGGATTCTAGAGGCTTAACTTACTTACTTACAGGGTGTAAGGGACAGCCCTCCGCAGACAGAAGCGGTGAACTCAGACCATCAAACTGAACAAATTTCACTATGGAGCCTACCTCAGGAAACGCGGATAAAAATTATCTGTCCCTTTGAGTCGGGTAGGACAGCAGTTTTGTATGATATAGCAGATTTTATTTCGCGTTTCCTGAGGTAGGCCCCATAGTAAAAGTGGTTCAGTTTGATAGTCTGAGTTCACTGTTTCAGTCTGCGGAGGGCTGTCCCATATAACCCTGTTTTAAAAGTAATAATGATTACTGCATTCTTCATGAATTTGTACCCGCGATCCACGGACCTGAAAGAAATACGGACCGAGTATTGCACTAAAAAGATGTGAAGCATGCAAGGTAATACAATCTCGTTTGTTCTACAAGGGACCTACACTCACACAGATGCACTAGCTCTAGGCGCAGGTCCGACAACCCGTCACCTTATGTACCGCGTGACAGCACGCACACAAAAGAAATGGGTGCTTCACTCCTTCGATCAAAATAAAATGAATGGATAGGCCTTAAGCGAACATTTCAAACCAGAAAAATGAGGCAAAACAAATGAAATTTTTACTTGTCACTTGTATGAAAGTGCCCTAGATTTGACAGATAATGGCGCTAGTTTGTATGTACCAAGTGCACCAGTAGTTTGCTTCAACTTACCGCGCTTTAGGCCTATCCATTCATTTTATTTTGATCGAAGCTTCACTCATGATTAGATGACATTACGTCTAGTTCTTCTTTTAAGTCTGTGCCGCGACCAATGTCGTCCGACTAACGTGTTAAAAAGTTTGCCTCTGTCTGCCTACATAACTTATCTAAACAAAATATTCTACTAGGTAATAAAACTATTAACAGCGAAGTGTTAACGATTGTTAAATGCTGCGGCATAACTACAAAGCTAGTTCTGGCTCGGTACCGCAATGCGTCCAGAATTGCATACGGCACGGCTCTGCGCAAATTAATAACTGATTCTTCAGCGCTAATGCCTTTATAGTGCTATTTACTTTAAATACATTAGCACATAGTTGTAGAAACGCTCATTAAGAGCGCGCTCCATACAAACGTACTATGGTGATATTTTCAATACTAACCAAATAAACTCAATGAAATTTTTCAGAATCAATCTTGTTACAAATTTCTATGCTTCTTTAGAGTCCGCTTTTCGTTAAAATGTATAGTTTTCAAGTTAGAGTGCCTCAAAGATTTCCATACAAATCTTAATTTAATCCTAGCATTGAAACTGTATAGAGCATAGAGATTTGTTTCTAGATTGAATCTGCAAAATTTCACGGACTTTAATTGATTATTATTGAAAATATCTTCATAGTACGTTTGTATGGAGCGCGCTCCGAATTATATCCCCTTAAAGTTAATCCTCCATTCAATCTCTTGCTGTCACTTTTTGTCTTGTTGACGTAGTAAAAGCTAGCAAGAGATTTAATGGAGGATTAATTTTAATGAGCGTTTCTGCAACTGAGTGTAAGAGGATATAATTCGGAGCGCGCTCCATACAAACGAAGTCTGGTTATATTTTCAATACTAACCAATTAAAGTCAATGAACATTTTCGGACACGATCTAGAAACCAATATCTGTGCTTTACATTTGTC
The DNA here is from genome assembly GCA_963693445.1 of Agonopterix heracliana. Classification (NCBI taxonomy): domain Eukaryota; kingdom Metazoa; phylum Arthropoda; class Insecta; order Lepidoptera; family Depressariidae; genus Agonopterix; species Agonopterix heracliana. The sequence goes on from OY856308.1 coordinate 4,321,331, forward strand.
AGATTTCCGTTAAAATTTATTGAGTATAAAAATTTTAGTTGGGCCAAAAATACTCTAGCATTTCAAAATAAAAAACCTAGCTGACCTTTCGTAAAAATCTTTATCAAGTTACCAAATAAACTGAATGTCGAATCCAAATCTGGGAGTAAGTTTATTTTTTTAATAGATTAGTGTCGTCGAGCTTGTGTTTACTATCGATAACGCCAACCTTTATGTAGATTACCTACATACCGAGGGCAGGAAAATAAGTGTGACAAACATACTACGACGGCCAGACGGCACAGTCTGTAGTGAACCTGCCTGCTGTGTCGAGGGCCGCGGGTTCGAATCCCGTAAGGGACAAATATTTGTATGGTGAATATGAATATTTGTACCCGAGTCATGGATGTTTGTATCTATATATGTATTCTATATCGTTGTCTAGTTACCTATCATAATACAAGTCCAGGCTAGATTCTGGAACTTTAAATGTGACTAGATAATTTGTGTGACAATGTCCAAGATATTTATTTATTTAATTATACTTTCTGCCCGAGGGTATTAGGTACTTATACTATTTTTTCCTCGACCGGGGTGAAAAGCGGCAACTTCGTTTAGCGCAGCGGGACGAAAATTGATATTTTCCGTCCGGAGGGGAACAAAATAATTATCGATACTATTGCTTAATCTTAACTATTTATGCACCATCAGATTTTAGTAAAAAAAAAAAATTAAGGGTGTATTCAGACAATGAAACTAAACAACTTTCCCTGAGGTTCGACATGGGTCGAAAAACAATAAAAATTTTAGACCTCCCATACAAAATGGATCGGCTGATCCGCGCTTTTGTATGGGAAGTCCAAAAAATTGTTCGCCTTTTGATCCTTATGGAAAGTTTTGTCTGAAAAATTTTTTTTTTAGTAGGTAATTTAACTAGTGGTGTATTTCTATCGATACTTTACTATCGTGAGACAACACTACGAGTATAACTGATCACAAAAAGGGAAAATACCAGAGACCTATGGCCAGCGGCAGCTACGCTGTCCAACACAAAGACCAACGTAACTTGGACTCCCCCAGTTCCCTTCAAAGCCAGTTTTACCTAGAGACAGGTGAAAGTAATGAAATGAGAGAGCTCTTGGTGAAATGGTCATACTTCACCTGGAAAACATCGGTAGCGTTCAATTTAATTCCGGGACAAGGTTTTGTTCCTCAATACGGATTTTTCACGTCATTCTCGTAGCTCAATTATTTTAGTAGTTTTACAAGTAAGTATATGGCCAAATAAGGTAGATACATCGAAATAATTTAATTGCATAAGTACCTACATATACCTTTATGATGGCCCAGCAAAGCAAGCCTCAGGCTTTTTGTTATGGGAACCATACAACAACGCCACACATAGGTATACAGGGTCCACTATGCTTATACTTTTTTAAGGGGATGATCAGACCATCAAACTGAACAACTTTCTCAATGGGACCAACATCGAAATCGCGAAAAAAACATCTGCTGTCCCCTGTCCCATACATTAGGTTTCCAGTTTTGTACGGAGCGGCAGATTTTTTTTTTGCGATTTCGATGTTGGTCCCATAGAGAAAGTTGATCAGTTTGACGGTCTGATCATCCCCTTAAAAAAGTGTCAGCATATTAAGAAGAACTCTATATAACATCCATGACCGAACCGGGATTCGAACCCAGGACCCTGGTTTGGCAACCTGGCGTGGTAACCATCACACCAACCGGGTCGTCGAATTAGCAAACATACTATACAGGGTGTAAGGGACAGCACTCCGCAGACTGAAACGGTGAACTCAGACCATCAAACTGAACAACTTTCACTATTGACCCTACCTCAGGAAACGTTGAAATAGTAAAGTTGTTCAGTTTGATTGGTAGACTCTTGGTTTAAAAGGATGCTAATGATATTTCACCGTGTAAACACGGTTTAAATTGAATGCATGGGGTACTCCAAAATTAACAACTTTAAATTTGGAGATTTGACTCCAAAAAAAAACAGCAGTAGGTACCATGAGTTTTCACCGTACTTTAATACTGTAGTACGTAACCAATATTGTATTGAATCTCGTACAGCGCACCTAGTGGTTACGTTGAGAACTAATTTCTGCCATATGAATTGGCGACGTAACTACAGTAGTAAAGTACAGTGAAAACTCATGGCAGGCAATTCAGTTAAGGCCTCCGCAAATTGCAGCGATATTATCGAGCGATTTTATCGAGCGATATTATCGACAGCGATATCGCGACACCTTACACACTGCAGTGATTCCGCGATTCGCGTCACGCATGCGCCCCACCACTGAATGTAGTCGAAAGACTTTGCGATAATATCGCGGCAGTGTGTGGGATCGAGCGCGTCCCCATACAAAATGTACTGAGAACAATTATCGCAAAATCGCAGCGATATTATCGCTCGATAATATCGCGGCAGTGTGTAGGATCGCGCGCGTCCCCATACAAAATGTACTGGAAACAAATTATCGCAAAATCGCAGCGATATTATCGCTCGATAAAATCGCTGCAATGAGCGGAGGCCTTTGCCTATTATACCTAAATTTATGGGGTAGGTATTTTTTTTTCGGGTCACATCGAATCGAATAGAGCGGAATAATATTAATTTGCTCGATGTTAGTCCCATAGAGAAAGTTCTTCAGTTGGATAGTCTGATCATTCTATGAAAAAAACCTGTTCGCATAATTAAGAAGGATTGTAGTGTTTACCCTTCTTCTTCATCTTATCGTGTGAGCAAGCCCTGGTGTCAGAGTTTTTTCAGACCGCCTTACGGCCTCTGACGTGGTTTTTATGTAACGACTACTACCACTAGGGATAGTAACCGGGACCAACGGCTTAAAGTGCTATCCGAAGCACGGAATCATCTTTCTTTTCAGAACATCTGGTGATTCAGCCTGCAATGTCCTAACCAACTTGGGAAAAACGCACAAAGTGACATGTATATCACTAGGTGTCCCCCGTGGGAATCGAACCCAAGACCTTCGTGTCATAAGAGCCCAATGCTCTTAACCAATAGACCACGGAGGCAGTGTTACCCTTATTATTGTAAAAGGTTGTGAATGTTTTTACTTCGGTATTTATTTATTTGAAAAGTGAAGCAGCCCTAAAGAGTTGCATTTCATCTCTCAGTTTAAAAGAGGATATGCATAAAGTGGAGTGATTGCGATGCAAATGTTTGTACAAAGCCGGCATGGCATAATAACAGAGAGCGCTATGCATTTTAAACTGCTACCTTTTTAAATTAACTTTATTATTGTTTGCAATATGGAAGGGAAATATTTTATGTAATGAAATTGACCAAGAGTGTGCTCTTGGTTATATTAAGTATTCATTATAGGTTACCATAAGAGAAGAGACAATCAGAGGATATCTTCTATCTCTAGAACGATTTTAAATCGTTATAGATCTATCTACAAGTAAAATTATAAACTTGTATCATCATTATATTGGACTAGAGTTAAACCGCATAAATTATAAACCAGATTTTAAATCAGATCATAGCTATCAAACACAAAAAGTTTCATCAAAATCGGTTCAGTAGTTTTTGTGTGATGCACGCACAAACAAACAAACAAACTTGTCAATAGATAGCGCCACACGTCATTTAAATCGCGCTATCAAGTGTTATTTGAGGTAAATTGAACGGCAACTTTTTTATTTTTCACGATTTTTACATCATCATCATCATCATCAGCCTATCATCGTCCGCTGCTGAACATAGGCCTCTCCCAAGGCGCGCCACAAAACGCTGTCCTTGGCCTTCCTCATCCATTATTTTTACACAACTAATAATAATAATTAGTCTTGTGTCAAAATGGTTGCATAAAAATACTATAATATATATATATTTGGAATCTGCTCTTCACCAGCTTTCATTTGATACCCATATTGTATTTTTTTACGAAAAAAATTGGATTCTCCCCCCTCTCTTTTTTAAATCGCATACGCCATATTAAAATAATGTACCTTATGACACTCTCACGATTTTTACGAATCTAACGACACCTCATACGTTAAAATCCATCAAGCCGTTTAGGCTGTAGCGCGTGCCAAAGAAATAGACATACAAACATACATACATACATACATACATACATACATACGCTCGAAAAACATAACCCTCCTTCTGTCGCAGTCGGGTAAAAACTAGTCAAGTGCAAGTCCAGCTGCTCGCGCACTGAGGGTTCCATACCACACCACCACACAACTTTCTCCGGGACCTTTTGCGCGAGACCAACTCACACTTGGCCGGTTTTTATTATTTGTTGTTATACTGTAGACTGTAGAGTTTGCTATACAGGGTGTTTCATAAGTAACAATAAATTTTTGAAACTCTTAAGGGGGTTGTTTAGACCGTCAAACTGAACAACTTTCTCTATGGGACCAACATCGAAATCGCGAAAAAAATAATTTTAAATCCCATACATATTTTAGCTCTATCGATTTGTAGAGTATAGAACATAATTTTTTTTTCGCGATTTCGATATTGGTCCCATAGTGAAAGTTGTTCAGTTTGATGGTCTATACCACCCCCTTAAAGGTTTATTTGTAGTTTTGTAACACCTTGAATTACACCAAGTTTGACGCTATTACGTGATGACCTATGACCTATTGCCGTTTTTATGATAGAGAGGGAGAAGAAAAAACGTTGATAAAAACTAGTTTCTATATAAAAATTTTATATTTTTGCAATTTTTAGTAATTTGTTAACAAATCCGCCGTAAAAACGCATATTCTGTGAAAATGTATGAGGAGTACCCCCCTAATTTTTATTTTTTTGTAATTTTTAGTAATTTGTTAACAAATCCGCCGTAAAAACGCATATTCTGTGAAAATGTCAACCGTTTAGCTATATTACGGTTCAAAAGAAACAGTCGTAAATAGGTAGGACGGACGGACGGACGTAGGCTTAGTAATAGGGTTCCGTTTTCACCCTTCGGGTTCAGAACCCTGAAAACGAACTTGTTTTATTTCCTACAATAGTAATGGAGTGCGATTTTTGAAAGTCACACGTTCAAATCAGCCAGCAGTAGACAATTACAAAATGATTACGGAGCTTTTGCATCATTATGATTATGAATTTCATAGCATAGCATAGCATAGCATATGCCCACGACTATATTCCCCGAGGGGATAGTCAGAGATCTTCTGAAACCTCAGAACATCCACGTTTCACCAGTAGTACCGAAACTCTGTCCAGTTGATGTTTTCCTTCACCGAAAAGCCAATGGTGTTACAAATCGTACATAAATTCTGAAAAACTCATTGGTACGAGTTGGCCTGGACGGGGATCGAACCATCGCCTCCTGCACGGCAGGCAAGGTTAATCGCCACTGGACCATCACGGTTTTTTTTTTATTTTTTTTTTTATGAATATCAATTATCAAGTCATCCTAATCGCACTTCAGTTATCCTAAAAATCTACAAGACTCATTGATTTATTAATACATGGACGTCGGGTCTAATACTAAATTCTCACAAAAAGTGTCCCGAACTAACTTACATAAGCATAAGTACGTGTTAGTAGTATAAGCTGTTCATTTTGCTTGCATAGTTTTTAACAATTCTTACAGCATTGGGGCACGGCATTATAGACGTGTGCGTAGTCGGTTGACCAAACAAAGACTGACGCGTTATTGTTACTACTTATACGTTTTGTTACTCTTTTTGTACGGACACTTTGGAGCGCAGACCCTACGTCCATGTATTTGGTAAGTCAATGACGAGACCCATTAAAAGCATGTCACCACTAGAGCTAGACAATAAAATTGCACTGTATTCTATCTGTCTCGCTCTAGATAAAATTGCTATATGAGGGTCGTAAAAGTCACTGTAAACGGCCTAGCGTAGCCCGTAGCGCTACGACGCTACGCCGTAGCTGCTACGCTGCAGTGAAAAAGTGTTTTGTTTTTATTTTGCGAACAATGTATTGGGAGCCACTTTTTTTTAAGAGGAAAATGGGATGGGGTAAAGCAAGTATCTAGACTTTTGGTTTTAGGGGTAGATATTCATTGAATAAGAAAGCGCCTACTTACCTACCTCCGTGGTCAAATGGTTATACAGGGTGAAATTGATATCATTAGCATCCTTTTAAACTAAGAGTCTACCCATCAAACTGAACAACTTTTAGGTACTATCGATCGTAGCAAAAACAAATCTGCTGTCCCAAACATTTGAGTTGTATAGGCAGCGGCGACGGGTGCAGTTTAGTATGGGACAGCTGATTTTTTTTTGCTCCGATTGGTTTGCTCCCATAGTAAAAGTAGTACAGCAATGGTTATACTAGGTTATAGTCTCGGCTTCGCCTCGGTCAACAATCATATGATCCGAAGCTTTCTTATTTACTGCCCGAGGTTAGTAAACAATTTTCCTCCTCGACGGAGGTGGAAAGCGGCAACTTCGTTTAGCACAGCTGGACGAAAATTGACGCTTTCCGTCCGGAGGGGAGAGAAACATAATTTCGTGTAGGTGTGTGCGTGCAAATGTGGGGGTGTGTGGCGCATATCTTCACATTTTCGGATGAATACAGGAAAGTAAGGAAAAGTTTTCCTTACGAACTTTTAAAAACTGTCATTACACTATCTCAATGATAATAGCTTCAATGTTTCAGTAATAAGGCCCAAACTCGTATGAATCAGTTCCGAACTAGATTCATACAGGTTAAAGCTAAACAAACAGACTGCAGTGCGGACCGGGCGCGACGCTGTGGTGCGACTATTTGCCACTATTTAGTTTTACACAGAGCACTGAAATAAAAGTCGCTAGCTAGTTACTATGCTAACACAGAATATATATTTAACTAGCTGTTGCCCGCGACTTCGTCTGCGTTGAGATTTAAAAAATACCCTATATGATAATCCAAAACATATTCTATCTGTGTGCCAAATTTCGTCTAAATATGTTTATGCGTGATTGAGCAACAAATATACAAACATCGTCACAAACTTTCACATTTGTAATATTAATGAAATATTAAAGGTAGAGGTGTTATAAGTTCTTATTGTATATTATATTAGTTTAGATCTAGTTTAGATAATTATTCAGTTTATTTATAATTGTGTATCCCTATTCTTTATGTGAATAAATATTTACCGCCTTAAAAGTAGATATTAAAGGTGTTCTGGAAAAAAAATGCAAGGTATTATGTTCACGATAATAGTTTTATTATATTATTTTGTATACAATTTTTGTGTATAATTTAATACATGTATGTATGTAATTTAGATTTTTTTGTCCATATGGTGTCCAACCAAAATTCACTTATAATTATAATTGATACTTATAAATATAAATATACTTATAAATATATATTGTGATGATTGAGGATGGTTATAATGATTAGTTACATTGGTAGAAGTGTTACTGTATTCGTTGCTCTGTGCAGTTGTTACAACACTTTACGTGTCTTAATTAGAATGGGGGAAGAGTTTATGCGATTGTTGGGGAGCCATTTTGGGAGAGCTAGTGGTTATTAACATTTTAAGCGGTTTTTATAAGGACGTAAATAGACAAATAAAGATTACATTGGGGGGGGGGGGGGGGGGGAGTTGTTGGGAGGGGGTTGAAAGGGAAAATAATGACATATTTTTATCAATATTCAGACAGACTTCTGTTAGTTTTATGTCCACGAAAAAGGAGATAGTTAATTATATGTAAAGTGATGTGACGTCATAACAATAATGAATATACTAAACCTAATTCATGTTAAGGTATGTTTTGATTATGTATTTTGCAGTGTACCCTGGGGTGTAATATAACACCCTAGTAATATTAAAAATATTAAAAGGGGTGGTTTAGACAATCAAACTAAAAAAACGTTGACTATGGAGACAACTTCGTAATTGCGAAAAATACAAAAAATGTTCCTACAAAACAGCAAACCTACTATGTAACTATGTATGGGTCAGCAGAATTTATTTAGCGATTTCGATGTTGGTCCGTTGGATAGAGAAAGTGGTTCAGTTTGATGGTCTGATCATCCTCTTAAAAAGTGTCAGCATATTAAGAAGGGTCATATATCATCACAGCCTATATACAATTTTGTATTTATATTCGTAGCAGAACAAGGTTAAGTGAAGTTTCTTCCGACAACGCAAATTCGCTTTGCATACAAACGAAGTCTGGTGATATTTTCAATACTGTCCAATTAAAGTCAATGAACATTTTCAGAAACAATCTAGAAACGAATCTCTATGTTCGTATGAAGTCAGATTTTCGTTAAAATAAACAGTTTTAATGCTAGGATTAATTTAATTAAAGATTTGTATGCAAATCTTTGAGGCCCTGTACTTTAAAACTATACATTTCTGATTTCATACAAACATAGAGATTAGTTTCTAGATAGTTCCTGAAAAATATCATTGACTTTAATTGGTAAGTAATGAAAATATAACCAGACTACGTTTGTATGGAGCACGCCAACGGTACTATCCCCTTAAGTTTACCTACAAAAGACATAGGCCTTCAAGGGTGATGTCCGCAAGACTATTGTTCAGGGATCCCAGTACGGCCGCGGCTGCGCTCTCCGCTCGACTGAAAAATGTATTCTGCGAACCAAACTCTTGCCCGTGTGGTAGGAAGCGCGGTTCACGAGTTTGAGAACTTTAATTTTCGTACACGTCACACTGAACAAAAATTTGTTTTCAATTTAACTGAATGTTATGAAAAATTTTACAGAACTTCTGTTATACAGTGTATATAACGGAAAACTTAAAGGGGTGAAAGTACCCATCAATATGAACAACTAATACTTACAAATATGAGATCTCAAAAAAAAACTGCCAAGAAAACCCAATTCCCAACAGACAATTCACCGAATGCGTCAGGCCGAGTCAGGCGCAAAACCAATCTACCAATAGAAGCAGATCTTTTTTGGCGCACAACCGTAATGTACCGTGTACCGTGAGCGCGTTTTTAAAAACTTATTCTAATAACTAGGCTTTCTATTGTGGGAACCATACAACAACAGCACGAACTTACCACACAATATGTCCAAATGGGATTCAAACCCTAGTTCGGCAGGTCGGTTAAGTCGTCATGGTCCTCATCATCATCTTGTATGGCATTTTTTATCTTCCTTCTTGGATCCGAGGAGGTTTAAATTTCGAGGTCAAGATGTTTTAGCCAGTCTTCCGCTGCCGGGGTTAACCTATGGAGTTCTTCAATTCCACAGTTCCACTGGGGAAACGGCGCAGAGTGCACTCATTTACCACATGGGTGAGGGTTTGGTCAGGTGCCCCGCAGTCGCACATCGGTGACTCCCTCAGGCCCTACTTGTAGAGGTGGGAGTTGGTCCTTCCGTGGTTAGTTCTGAACCGGTTCAGCTTAGCCCAGGTCTTCCGGTCCTTTTCAAAACCAGCCGGTTTGACAGTCGGGTCTCGCACGAGGTTTGCATGCAGATGGTCAAAAGGCCCCAAAGCCTCATGGTCCTAGCATCGAAGAATTCATACATACATACATATGCTCACGCCTATGTCCCACTAATGGGTTAGGCAGAGACAACTGATCGCCACATGCATTCTGACACAAATTTTTCGCCTCCTCAACATCCATAAGTTTCTTCATACAAGCTCGTCGGTTCCGGGTAGATTTTATTTGGCCCTTTTTCAGTGCGCATCCGATTTGATCCGCGTACTCATTATTAAATTCGAAGTATTCATTATTAAACTTATACAAAGTACTTATTAAAATAATAATATAAAAGTTATTCTTGTATTTGTGAGCCGGGTAGCCCTCTGGAGGCCACGGTACGTACCTAGAATTATATATTTATCAGTTCGCCAAATTGTGCTAACCTTCTTTTTGTAGTAAGTGTTACGCTTACGGCCGAAATACTACGCGATACTTACTATCTTTTTAACCTTAATATCGATGGTTTTGGCTGTTTTTACCCAATACCCGAGCATAATAATTCACGACACGGTGTGAAATTAAATGCTTTTCATATGGAACAAGGTGCTTTAGACCATCAAATTGAACAATTTTCACTATGGAGTCAACACCGAAATCGGGAAAATAAATCAGCTGTTTCATAGAAAATGTCAATAGCTACTCGATCAAATTATATGAAACAGCAGACTTTTTGCGCGATTTCATAGCTGGTCCCATAGTAAAAGTTGCTCAGTTTGATGATCTGAAGTAGGAACATAAACAAAAACAGCAGTTCAAAATTCGGATTTCAAAAACAGGACTCTGGACTGAACTGAGTCTGTGGAGTCCGGTGATTATCTGGAACCAGGCTAAAGCATGTAGGTAATACATTTAATTTTAAGCTTACACCCTGTATATAGGGTCCTTCTTAATATGCTGACACTTTTTTATGGAGATGATCAGACCATCAAACTGAACAACTTTCTCTATGAGACCAAAATCGAAATCGGGAAAAAAAAAATCAGCCCCTCCATACAAACTGCATAAAACTGCAAACCTACTCGAGCCAAATGTATGGGACAGCAGATTTTTTTTTTTCGATTGAATTTTTCGATTTTGGTCCCATAGAGAAAGTTGTTCAATTTGATGTTCTGATCATCCTCTTAAAAAAGTGTAAGCATATTAAGTTGGACCCTGTATATAGAGATTTTCTGACTGTGTGTGATGTTCTGGGTATCGAGTTGTCGGATGGCTCCAGGCGTCAATCATACGATTCATTTTCAGGACTTTTATTCAGGATCTTATTTACCTTGTTGTTCCGGTTTAGAATGGACCACCCTTTCTTGTTTTCACCTCTGTGTCAAGAACCCAACGCTCTTAACCATTAGCGCGTTCACACACGATGACGCACTGACGGAGCAGCAAACGTCAGTCCGTCATTTGTGAAGCAAGGAGTTGTATGAAACCGCACGTAGAAGCACACACGGTGACGCATTGACGCACCGGGTGTGGTTCTATGGACTGACATCTGCCGATCCGTCAGTGCGTCATCGTGTGTGAACGCACTTAGACTACGGAGTTATTTCGGATTAGCTCTAAATTTTAATCAATAAAACAACAGTTTAGCAGTAGATTAATGAACTAAATAGTCCTTTATTTCTATTAGATCTCTTGCATTCAATACTAAGCTGCAGCATGTTTAAACTTAGTTAAGGTATATTTTCCCTTACAATGTAACACAAGTAATTTGTCCGGCAACAATTTTCAATTGTTAACATTGCAACAACTAAGGGTCGCCTTAAACTAAAACTTAGGGGATGGAATGGGGACGAAACAAACTTATTTGTTGTTTCAACGAAATTTATCTCGTCTGCGACACGATTAAATTCAAGAAAACGTTTTGAAGTTATTCCGTTCAAAGGTTACATTCGTTTCGGCGTTGTTTATCCAAAGCGATAAAAATACCTAAATTATTAACTTAAAATTTTTATTTTTATTTTCGTTACGAAAGATGTCATAGAATAGAAAAAGAAAAAACCGGCCAAGTGCGAGTTAGGCTCGGGCACCGAGGTTTCCCAACAACATAAGTATTTAAAAAAAACGAATCCTTAATCCTTGGTAAATTTTTGTTATTTGTTTTTTTTTATTTAGAGTATGTTTTCTAATCAAACCAAGTGTGACGCTTGCATGTATTACTGTTTTTACGATAGAGCAAGAAAAAAAGTTATAGAACCCCCTGATTTTTATATTTTGATGATTTTTTTACAAATCCGCCATGATAATGTATACTTAGTATATTCTGTGAAAATTACAGCCTTTTAGCTATTATGGTTCGAAAGATACAGCCTTTTATAGGTAGGACAGACAAACAGACGTACGGACAGCCTACGTTTATGAATAGGGTCCCGTTGGCTTCCTTTGGGTACAGAATTCTAAAAACTATGAATTTTTCGTTCCCATTTATGTTGGGTGCAAAATACAAACGCAAGAAACTCCTCAAAACAATGTTCTATTTCAATAATTACAAAAACAAAGTACTTATCTAGTTATTGAAAAAATATAGGGGGTGTGTTCCTGTTTACTACGTAGTATCATTCTTACAGTAGATCACACTACTTTCAAACGTATTAACCCGCTAACACAGTCCAAATTATAATAATTTCCCTGAATTCGTACAACCGTGAGACTTAAATCCAAAATCTATAACGCTAGAGTACTATCTGGGTAGCAAATTCATTTAGCATCCACCTTTCTAACTCACAACAATTTCTCAAATCACAAAACTCAATAATCCATCGCTGGTTTTGTTTGATACAACTTGTTACCCAACTAAGGTAGCAAAGCGTTGGATGTTGAAAGAGTTAAGATATTCGTTGGAGGTGTGTGCGTATATTTTTGCTAGGGTAGGTCCAGAGATCGGTCCCACAATGCACGTTGTTTATCCGGTAGGGAGCGGGGGCGGGTGTGGGGGCGGGCGCGGGCGGCGGGGCTTGGCCGGGCCCAGTCAGTCAGTCTCCGCGGCTTTCCACTGCGACACGCGAGTGCACCAGTGCTCCATACCGCCGACCTTCAAGCCGAGAGAACGAGACATCTATATACAGGTATGTCTTCTAACATTTCCAAAAAAAACGGCACTGAATTACGGATTTTGTCGCATATATGGAAAGGTTATGTAATAATTAGTTAATTAAGCTTAAATAAGCTCGGTGGTAGAGAATTGTTAGAGCTACAGTTTTATTACGGAATTAAAATTGCCAATGTCAAGCTAAGTCTAGGGTAAAAGCTCCGGTAATTGTTCAGTTTCACGGTCAAGACAAGGTCTTTCGAGGAGTAGGGTGGAAGCGCATGTTGTTGATAATGGTGCGGGATCAAATGAGGTGGAAGTGGCAATGCGCGGCGGTCTCACGCTCTAGGATCGCGGGCTGTCATTTAGACATAATTGTCCAGAAAACCTCGAGCCCTCGACCTTGTTCTAAGGTAGCCATGACTTTCTTTGTTTAGTGGACAATTATTTTTGTGTTTTTCGTCATGATAGTCTGCATTTTAGAGTATCCAATTTGGCATTTCTTAAGACGGAAGATTTGATACCGTGAACTAAAGAATAACCTAAGCTAAGTATAACACACGTAAAGAATTTAATTTTCTGAACTGAAATGTATCGCTTGTTATAATTTAAACGGTGACCTAATTAATATCCGTGCTAAAACGTATTAACTGGTCACCCTAAATCTCACAGTAATTGTCTAGTTACACGTAAACGGCAAATCGAGTCTACAGTTACGTTTGTTAAACGACAGTAATTCGTTTTTAAATAATTTCTTCGTTGTAGGTCATCTAAAGCAAATTAGAAAATTTAATTTTTTCCCATAATACGAACCTTTTTTTTATTTTAATCGGAACTCTTTTGACCACGAGTGGTACCAAAGGCACTAGCGGAAAAGAGACAATATGAGCGACTGCCACGAGCGTAGCTTTTAAATAAAGATCATGATGGTACTTTTGAATAACAAATTGGTGTTTGTTTATTAAATAATAAAAAAAAAACTGAACCAAAATACATTACACGTCATTAAAAAAGATTTAAACAAGCAATCTTACCACTAAAATTATAAGTAACATGTTATAACTTGTAACCACTTACCTGTTAATGTGTGGAAAAGTACAAACGAAAAACCCCCGAATTCCAATATTCAGATACAATAAGATACAGATTCAAGTTACGAATGTAAGACACAGATCCATTATTGCTTTAAAGATACTTTTTTTTGTATTTGTGACTAAAAATACAAGATGCGAAAGAAAACGCAGCTGATAATTATTCGATGCCTCAATAATGTTCTGTCCTTTTGTGTACATAAATACATAATAAAGGTTTTAAGATATAATGACTAGTAAATTTGCTAACAGGTCGCTTGCGCCCACAAATGAACTGCATATAATACCTTTATTTTAACCGACTTCAAAAAAGGAGGAGGTTCGCAACTCGACTGCTTTTTTTATTTTTGTCAAATGTAAAAAAAAAGTGTCATCAAAATCGGTTCAGTACTTTTTGCGTGACTCGAACAAACAAACAAACAAACAGACAGACACACCTAAAAATCATAACGTAATCTTCAATTTACTTACAGACACACTCCTGTTACAGTTTTATAATAGTAGAGATTAATGCAAGTCCTAGGTTGACCTATATCCGGTTCGTGTCCTTTATTAAATTAGTCAGTGTGGTCACCCTAGCCGAGTTCACAGTGATTGTTCGGTTACACAGAAACAGCAAATTGCTGGTACCTGCACGTGTAGATATAGATAGACTTATATGCAAATAACTGTTTATAATAAAGTAAGGTATAGCCTGTAGGATCCCACTGCAGGGCAAAGGCCTCCTCTCACAAATAAGGGTGAGAGGGAGTGGGTCATACTCCACCACGCGGGCCCAGTGCGTGTTGGTGGAGGCAAGTTAGTGGTCACCTTGCTGTCAGAGAATTTTCAAGCCGCCAATAGGCCTCTGACCTGGCTTAACGAATAGTTACAACGCCATCTGACGGAACTATCCGAGACCAACTGCTTAACGTGCCTTCCGAAGCACGGAAACGCTCGAGATGAAATACCACTGTTTAATAAATGTTTATAATAATAATTGTTTATTATAAACTAGCTTTTGCCTACGATTTCGTCTTCGTTTTGACAACATACAAGTGTTACATTCGGCACAAATATATGTGACAACCAATCATTGGTGAAAACTATTATTTATAGTAGACTTTGGAAAAAGCCGTGGTGGTCCAGTGGCGAATAACCTTGCCTGCCGTGCAGGAGGCGATGGTTCGATCCCCGTCCAGGCCGACTAGTACCAAAGAGTTTTTCGGAATTTATGTACGATTTGTAACACCACTGGCTTTTCGGTGAAAGAAAATATCGTAATGTGGCTCAGTAATGTGGCTACGGCTCGTAGCGTTCGTAGCGTCGTAGTAGGTCGCGTAGACAGTCGTAGGCGTTCGTAGGCGTTGAGTACGACAGACGGACGCCATGTGCCAACGATGCTTACATTGTAGGAAGTTATAGCTTATACTACCTTCCTACTTATACAGGGTGTACTAAAACATCATAGTAATGCTTAAGGGGTGCTTCAGATTCTTCAGACAATAAAATTGAATTGACCGTTCTATCATGGATCTATGACACAAAAAAAATAGAAGCGATTTCTTTTTTTGGCATATACAGGGTGTCCCGTAACTCAACGTTAACCTTGAATCAGGTGATAGGCCAAATCATAATGGTTACGAGAAAAATAAAAAAATAAATCTAAGTCATTTTTTTTTTATTACAGGCATTTTTTTTTTCTTGAAAATATACACTATGAGAATTCAAAGCAACAGGTTAGATTAGAACTATTCAGGATTAAATAAGAAAAATCAAATTGAAAAAAGAAGTAAAGATTTGTAGCAGTAGGAGCTAAAAAACCATCACACGTACATTAAAAATGCCTATAATTTAAAAAATGCATGACTTAGATTTTTATTTTTATTTTTCTGGTAACCATTATGATTTGGCCTATCACCCGATTCCGGGTTAACGTTGAGTTACGGGACACCCTGTATATAGGTAGGCTTATATCGCCAACCGATTGTCTTTTATACCTAATGTTAAGGATGAGTCCCTACCGGCGTACGAACAAACCAGTTATGGTTTATAGTGCGTCGATTATTTGTTAATTTATAACATTGTATTGTCACATATCAATAAAATAAAAAAATAAATAAAATAAATTGACCGCTCTATCAAGGTTCTATCACAAAAAAAAAAAAAATTATATAATAAATATAAAATATCTTGGACAGTGTCACACAAATTATCTAGTCACATTTAAAGTTCCAGAATCTAGCCTGGACTTGTATTATGATAACTAGACAACGATATAGAATACATATATAGATATAAACATCCATGACTCGGGTACAAATATTCATATTCGTCATACAAATATTTGTCCCTATCAAAGCGATTTCATTTTTTGGCATATAGGTAGGCTAATGTCGCCAACCAAACGACTGTCGCATTGGCCAAGCACTGAGATTGTTGTCATCGTTTGATTCGCGAAGAGAAGAATTTAAACTACCTGTCAATCACTGGATTTCCAAGACTGGTTCTTGACTGTCCATCACTGGATGTCCATTACTGAAATTTGACTGTCCATTACAGGATTTTTGGCATATTTCGGTTGATTGTCTTTTATCAATTTTATTTCAAAACCCATTAGACAATTTATAGCTTTTAGCAGTTAGTGATAAGCGCTTATTATCTAAATATACAAGGTATGGGATATAAAATTTTTGTTTTCGCGATTTCGATGTTGGTCCCATAGAGAAAGTTGTTCAGTTTGACGGTCTAAACAACCCCCTTATGAGTTTAAAAAATGTATTGTTACTTATGAAACATCCTGTATAATGTATTAAACTCACAATGTATTAAAAAAAATAAAAAAGTTTTAGCCATAAATGTGAAACTTGTAACAAAACACCATAGTAATATTTAAGGGGGTGTTTCAGACGATCAAACTGAACAACTTTTATTTCGAAATCGCGAAAAAAAATCAGCTGTCCCGTACAATAGTCGAGTTGGTTACTGCAGTTTTGTATGAAACAGCAGATTTTATTTGTCGCGATTTCGAAGATCGCTCCATAGTGAAAGTTCTTCAGTTTCATGGTCTGAAGCACCCCCTTAAGTATTACTAGTGTATTCCGTTACACCCTGTATTAGTATGATTATTGTTATCTATACGAATGCGCAGACTTTTTCATTATAACAATAAATAAAGTTTTATTAATAATTTGTGTGACAATATCCAATATATTTTTTATTTTAAAACATAAAAGACTACGCTTTCTCGTAGCAAGTTCTACAAGGTTCTACGGAGCTACGGCGTAGGCTCGTAGAGGCTTCGATATTATTTTGTATACAATATACATACTTACATAAGAAGTTATTGTTTGTTTGTATAAAACTAGAAGAGTGAAGGATGCGTTTACATACCGGTAAAACAAGGCGACTTTGAGAATTGGGGCAACTTTGATTATAACTGCAAATTACAACAGGATTGTAATTTCTCTGCAAAAACAGAACGCAGCCGTATATTCATTTCTGTTTTGGCATTATTGACAGTTCGTCCATTTTTTACCAAATCTTCAAGGCTGTAACATGAGGCTGAGAGGTTAAAAAAATTAAATTTAAAGTTTAAAGTTAAATGACTGGTATCAATAGTAGCCCCATTTTCAATATAGCTTTGACACGCTGGTTTTCTTTTTTTTTCTCCGAAGTTAAACATTATTTTTATTTTTATTTTAAATATAATCAGGCTAGTCTCACTGTATTTTTTTCTAATTTGTAAAACCCTAATCATCCATTTGAATTTCAAAACCAATCAAAGTCACCTCGTTTTACGTATCAAAGGGGGTGCTTCAGACCATCAAACTGAACAACTTTCACTACAAAACCAACATCGAAATCGCGTAAAAAAAAATCTACTGTTCCATTAATTTGGATCTAGTAATTGAAGTACGCAAGAACGTAACGTAACGTACGTAAGAAGCTGGTTTCTTAGGGAAAGTTGTTCAGTATCATGGGTAAAATCACCCCTTAATATAATGCAACTGTTCACCCTAAGGGTTGAACTACACCAGGCATCCTTTTCTGTCACTCAGGAACGTCATTTGCTAGAGCCGTAGGTTGAGTATTCTATAGATTTCCTGACAGCGTATACTCGAAAGGGACAGAGATATGACAAAAATGTATGAGAAATCGTGCCTTTGTTTGCCATAGTTGCAAGATTTTGTATGCAATTTCAACTGTGGCAAACAAAAATATCGCATACGCAGAAAGGGACAAACGACATGGATTTTGTCGCATTGACTCTGTGTAATTAGCGTATAAGGCTGTCTCGTTTTCGTGACTATTATTATTTTAATGCCTTTTCTAGTTGATTCTCTTTCTACGGCTAGAGCATATAAGATAGACGGAACGGAACAGCACGCCGCGTGCGAAATAAACATTTAAGGGGGTGGTGTAGACCATCAAACTGAACAACTTTCACTATGGTACCAATATCGAAATCGCGAAAAAGAAAATTATTTTCTATACTCTACAAATCGACTAGAGCTAAAATATGTATGGGACATAAAATTATTTTTTTCGCGATTTCGATGTTGGTCTCATAGAGAAAGTTGTTCAGTTTGACGGTCTAAACAACCCCCTTACGAGTTTTAAAAATTTATTGTTACTTATGAAACACCCTGTATACTCTAGCAAATGACGTTCCTGAGTGACAGAAGAGGATGGAGCGACGGAAAAATTCGATGCTGTGTTGCCTGGTGTAGTGCAACCCTTACACCCTGAATGCAATATTGTACGGTGGTACGGAACCCTCCGTGGGGAGTCCGGCTCGCACTTGGCCAGTTTCTGTAAATATCTTCAATGTACATACACGTTTCTGTTACAGTTTTATAATAGTATAGTGTTTACCCACGACTTCGTCCGCACAAATTTAATATACCAAATTTTAAGTCAGATCATAAGCTATCAAACAAAAAAAGTTTCATCAAAATCGGTTCAGTAGTTTTTGCGTGATGCGCGAACAAACAAACAAACAAACAGACAAACAAAAGTCGAGTCATGGACACCCAAAAACCATATCGTATTCTTTTTTTTTTAAATATCTTCAATGTACAGACACACTTCAGTTACAGTTTTATAATAGTTTAGATTAGATATACATAAGTACATACTTATGTTTACTAGCGTATTATGCAAATAGTGCATCAGGGATTTAAGTGCTAACATATGAAACTGCAGCATGCAGTCAAGTGTAATAACACTACAATTTATTGCACTTTCTGAAACATTCAAATTAACTGGTACGGTTTTATAGCAGAAGCGAGATGGGGCGAGGGAGGAGACGAGAGGGATAGAGATGGAAGATTCTTTAAGTTTGGATTAGTTGGGTTATTAGTAAGTAGTTATTTTAGGACGTTTACGTTTTAAAAATTCCTGTTTATTTAGATTTTCGTGAATGTTATGTATTAAGGGGCCATAGGTCCTGACGAATATTTTCTATGAGAAACGCGATTGCCCAGCGCTCCGAAAAGTGTGTGCGTAAACCGTATTTTTGATTAAAAAGAACTAACCAAAGTACTTTTTCTGGATTTTTTTTATGATTTCACTAGTTAAACTAATGGTGAATATGTGAGTATAAATGCAAAAAATCGGAAACTATTTTAAGTTCTTCTAAATCGAGAAAAATGTTTAAAAATGCATGAAAATACGTCATCTTTGTGACGATTTTCTATGGAGTGAAGTAATTCCAATCGTGTATTCAGTTTATGATTGCACTAGATAAACTATCCAAAAATACTGAGGTATGACTTTAGTTTCGGTAAATGGTATAAATCTAGTCGTAAAATGAAAAATAAAAGATGCCTCCGAGGTATTTCCACCTACTATTACGTCTGTCACGACTATATTCCCCGAGGGGGTAGTCGGAGATATTCTAAAACATCCACGTTTCACTAGTACCCACACTCGGTACTCTGATTCTATTCTATTTTTAAAAAAATGGCTGCCATCTTGGGTATTTGATGATTTTGCTAATGTCTAGTTTATGTAGCAAAAGTGCTTGACGTTGTACGGTAATTTATGTATTTGGTGACTTCAAGGATTGTTTTTCGAAAAGAACACTAACTATCTTGAGCCACCACTGGAGCCCGGTTGTAGACCTGGGAGGGGGCAACCAACGATCGACAGGCGACGCGACCGCCCAATAGCAGATCCACAACGTGACTCCGTACTCTGATGATTTGGTGTAAAGACTTTGATGAAAGTCAGCAATAGTAGTATCGAGGCTGACTTCCTAAGGTACGCTAACAAACTCAGGTTTCGTCACTCGGAGACGCTCTTTCCTTGCACCCCAACGTCACACTAATTAAGATAAACGAAATGAAAATAAATGTTTACAGTCCTTTTGTAAATTATTGCAGTAAAAAGCTTAGGAAAGGAATCCTGTTTATTTACTTTAGGATTGTTTTGTTTATTTGTATTGTCTTATACCTCATTAAAACATGGTTTGTTTACAAAATAGAGGAAGACTGAAGTGATAAGACGGCCCGATAGCACAGTCTGTAGTGAACCTGCCTGCTGTGCCGAGGGTGGTGGGTTCGAATCCCGTAAGGGACAAATATTTGTATGATGAATATGAATATTTGTACCCGAGTCATGGATGTTTGTATCTATATATGTATTCTATATCGTTGTCTTGTCATCATAATACAAGTCTAGGCTAGATTCTGGTACTTTAAATGTGACTAGATAATTTGTGTGATATTTTTTTTTAATTTTTTTTTATAATGAATGGAATGGTGTTGACTTCTCAAAGATTAAAAACAGAACCATGTAACAATACGTGTACAGGAAACATGCTCACGACTGTATTCCGCGAGAGGGTAGTCAGAGACATTCTGAAAACTCAGAACATCTACGTTTCACTTGTACCGAAACACTGTCCAGTGTGACGGAGAGTGGGACAGTCGCCACTTGTAATAGACAGTGGGTTCAATACATGCCTCGAAATTGAAGCATGCAGGTTTCCTCACGATGTTTTCCTTCGCCGAAAAGCCAGTGTGTTATAAATCGTACATTCAAAAACTCATTGGTACGAGTCGGCCTGGACGGGGATTGAACCATCGCTTCCTGCACGGCAGGCAAGGTTACTCGCCACTAGACCACTACGATACGTGTACAGGATGTAAACTTAAATGTGTTACATACTTTAAAGGGTATTCAGACCATTTAACTCATTGACTTCTACTGGACGAAGGGTCCGCGCTCAAAAGTGTCCGAACCAAAAGAGACTTAAAACGTATAAAGAGACTAAAAGAGATTATTATATTACTATACACGTACTTAGGTTTGTGTAGGTTAGTCTCGGACACTTTTTTTGAGAATTTTGTACTAGACCCAGCGTCCATAGTATTCTACGTCAATGACTAAACTGAATAACTTTTAGTATGGGACCAACATTAAAATCGTGAAAAAAAACAGCTTTTTCATAAATTTTGGTCGAGTAGAAGTTGACATTTTCTACGAAAAAGCAGATTTTTTTAAATATTAGAAGCGTACTTAAAAGTTCAAAGAAAAAAGACGGACTGAGAATGTTTTATCTCTCATTGTGTATCGGTTCTTTCTAGGCCAGCACATCAGTGTGCTAAATACACCAAACTAACCCCCGTTTGTTAAAACACTGGGCTAGAAAAATGTGAGACTTGACAGAGGAAGAAAAGCTACAAACCAAGAAAATCTTTATTCAATATAGAAACTTGAAACAGACTGATGGGGATATAATTCGGAGCGCGCTCCATACAAACGTACTATGGTGATATTTTCAATACTTACCAATTAAAGTCAATGAAATTTTGCATAAACAATCTAGAAACAAATCTCTAAGCTTGTATAGAGTCAGATTTTCGTTAAAATATACAGTTCAATGCTAGGATTAATTTAAAATTTGTATTGTAATCTTTGAGGCACTGTAACTTCAAAACTATACATTTTAACGAAAATCTGACTCCATACAAGCATAGAGATTTGTTTCCAGATTGTTTCTGCAAAATTTTATTGACTTTAATTGGTTAGTATTGAAAATATCACCATAGTACGTTTGTATGGAGCGCGCTCCGAATTATATCCTCTGAATAAATTAAATTGTAAGATTTTTTTTAAGCTACCACCGCGTCGGAACATATTGTCAAAATCTATGTATGTACCTCGTAAAAAGATTGGGCAATAATAATCTGTAATTGCCAAGTGTAATTGACTTGACAGAAGAAGCAGCCAAACTTGATTCCTTTCGTTGACACATAATTTTCACAGGTTTCAAGACTGAAATTATTAAACCCATTTGCCGCTCTAAGCCCCGTGTTAGCGTCCTAACAAAACACACACCTATAAATAAAAAACAAATGAAGGCTTTAGTGAATTTTTCACGTTAAAACGGCAGCCTTGAGCCCGACGCCCACGGTTTTGTTCGCTTTTATTTTGGTCTCCTCCCACGGAACAGCTGTTCGCCACGTGCTGTGACAACCCTCGTCGTTAGGGCTGTTGCTATGTGGATTAATTTATAAAACACTGTAAGGACACCGCAATAGAAATTATATTATACAGGGTCCAACTTAATATGCTGACACTTTTTTAAAGGGATGGTCAGACCATCAAACTGAACAACTTTCTCTATGGGATCAACATCGAAATCGCGAAAAAAAAATCAGCTATCTCATACATTTGGCTCGAGTAGGTTTGCAGTTTTGTATGGAGCGGCAGATTTTTTTTTCGCGATTTCGATGTTGGTGCTATAGAGAAAGTTGCTCAGTTTGATGGTCTGATCATCCCCTTAAAAAAGTGTCAGCATATTAAAAAGGACCCTATATAATTATATTTTATTTCACTAAATTACATGACATTAGATCATACAACACACGTGATACGTCGTTAGATTACATTGATATTTTTTTTCATTGTCTTAATACACCCTTAAACACTTTTACGCTCAGTTGCAGAAACGCTCATTAGTATACGCTCATTAGTAATATGGGTCATGTTATCCGAAATAAAATTATTTTATTTTATTTTATTTTATTTTTATTTATTAGAGTTAATCCTCCATTAAATATCTTGCTAGTAAGAGAGTGTTAGTGTGAGAGTGTTAGCCAGATTTAATAGAGGATTAACTCTAATTAGCTTTTCTGCAACAGAACATTAGTCATTAAAGACTAAGGGTGTATTATTCCCCGAGAGATAATAATCTGAAAACTCAAAACAACTTTTAAGATCCCTACTGACTGTGTTAAATATCTCGGTGACCTTCTTTTTGACGTTTCCACTCGCCACGGAGTCGGATCGACGACGGCTGTTCGTCTGACATTTACGAGAATTTAACATAATTTCCACCTAAATCCCCACTGATTACAGTTTGAACATTGAAACACTGATGTAAAGATCAAATTTTCTGTAGTGGAACGGATACGATCGTGGTACTAGTGCTTCTGAAGTGTATTTCTTAGGCATAATTATATGCTCACGACTATATTCCCCGAGGGAGTAGTCAGTGATATCCTGAAACTCTGTCCAGGGTGACGGGGAGTGAGCCCGTCGCCACTTGTAATGGACAGTGGGTACAATACATGCCTCGAAATTGAAGCATGTAGGTTCCTCACGATGTTTTCCTTCACCGATAAGCCAGTGGTGTTCTAAATCATAAATAAATTGCGAGAAACTCACGTATTTCTTAGGTACCTTCATAATCAATATTAAGGTGGAGTCTTGTAATTGCAACTATCTGCTTATTGCAACTATTGAGCAATTTCACTATGATAATATACACGATTTAGTTTTAAATGTTTGTAAAATTAAAACTACTTCGTAACTTGTAGCCACATCCGTTATGCTCATGCTAATGATTTTGTAATAAACACTACAAATTTTTAGGGGTGGTTCAGACCATTAAACTGAACAACTTTAATTAAAAATTAGCTGTTCCATACAAAACTGCAATGCCTAATCGACTCAAATGTATGAAACAGTGTTTTTTGTACAGTTTGAGTTTTGCTCTCATAATAAAAGTTATTGATTGATTTTGATTTGGTTGAGTTGGGTTTGTATCACCCCTTTAATTTCAATATAACTGGGGTCTTCTGTTACACCCTGTATACAATATAAACATTAAATAAGTAATAAGAACATGTTCATTTATAAGGCGGTCTAATAGTATAACGTTTAGTTACAAATAAAGTTATGTAAAGTCTCATCCAGTCAAAATAATAATTCAACGGTCCTTTTCTTAAAAGAACTTGACCTTTCGGTTTTCGTGAGCCAGCCTAATATATCATCAGGGCTAGACGCAGATAGCTGGCAACCTGAAGAACGATTTATTTATGTTTTTTGTACTGTTTCGAAGATAATTCGTCGAGGTAGAGCGGAGGTGATAGCGCTGAATGAATAATTTAAAGTCACAGTAGTAGCGATAAGATATTTGTGGGTAAACTTCGCCTGTGTTGTAACCTGTAAAAAATAAAAAGCTTAAAACTTGCAGTCGTAGTATGATACGCGCGATAAAGGCTATATCGACCGAGAGTGATAGCGATATATCACGTTAACGGGAGTCATATGCAGTTTCGAAAAACGTCATAGCGAAGCACGCTGCTTCGAAACACTTTTTGACTGAACATACTAAGGCTGCTGGTTGTTTATCAAATCAATAGCATACCACAGACTTAAAAGAAGAACCAGACGTAATCTCGTCTAATCAGGAGTGAAGCACCCATTTCTTTTGTGTGCGTGCTGTCACGCGGTACATAAGGTGGCGGGTTGTAGGACCTGCGCCTAGAGCTAGTGCATCTGTGTGAGTGTAGGTCCCTTGTAGAACAAACGAGATTGTATTACCTTGCATGCTTCACATCTTTTAAGTGCAATATTCGGTCCGTATTTCTTTCAAGTCCGTGTAGCATACATTTATAAAATTTATAATCCTTGCAGGGCGCCCGAGCGCGCTGCATACAAGTGAAGTAAGATCCACGCACTTTGATTTCTAATGTTCTAATTCTAATTTATATATTTTTTTCTAATTGTATTAATTAAATCCAAAACGTATGATTCTAATTCTATTTTTAAGTTTTGCAGTGCCCTAGCAGGGTCCATGTGTAGGTACTGGAACACTATGTAACATTATAAACCCATGGTTGCAATAAATTATTTGTATTTGTATTTGATCCTATTTTTCATAAATTAAAGTCAATGACATTTTTTAAACATATATAGATACTAATCTCTGTGCCTATGGTTTTTCATATTTCCGTTAAATTACAGGTATAGGTTTCCTAATTTATAAGGAATCCTTTGAGGCACTGTAACTTTAAAACTATACTATATATATCTAACAACAACAAAAAATTATGTACTGGATTGATGTAAGATTTCAACACCTCTTTTTCGGTGAAGGAAAACATCGCGAGGAAACCTACATGCTTCAATTTCGAGGCATATATTGTACCCACTGTCCATTACAAGTGGCGATAGCCTCACTATCGTCACACTGGACAGAGTTTCGGTACTACTAGTGAAACGTGGAAATTTCGAGTTTTCTGAATATCTCTGACTACCCCCTCGGGGAATACAGTTGTGAGCATAATATGCACTGCTCATACTAATGAAAGTGACAGCATTATATTATTATTTAAACATTTTAGCCTAAATATCTTTTGGTGCCAATGTTTAATTTCTAAGTGAAACTTTTAAGTTAATTTTTTATTTGAATAAAACAGTCCTACTTTTTGACGACTTAGCTCAAGGGTTAGGTACGGGTGCGAATCCGGTAAGGGGCAAATATTTTTATGATGAATACTAGGATGAATATGAATAACTTTACTTTTTTACCCGACTCATGGATGTTTGTATCTATATTCGTAAAAGTATTTTATATCGTTGTCGTTATACAGGGTGAAATTGATATCATTAGCATCTAGGAGTCTACCCATCAAACTGATATGGGAGCAAACCGATAGGAGAAAAAAACTGCTTTTGCATACATTAAAGTCGAGTAGGCACTGCAGTTTAGTATGGAATAGCAGATTTTTTTGCTCCGATCGGTTTGCGCCCGTAGTAAAAGTTGATCAGTTTGATGGGTAGATTCTTAGTTTAAAAGGATGCTAATGATATCAATTTAACCCCGTATATATAAGTCCAGGCTAGATTGTGGGTACTTTCAATAGGACTAGGTGATCAGCGTGACAATGTTCAAAATATTTATTTAATCATTATATTTTCGTTCTTTCTTTTTAATTTCTGTTCCCTATTCTTATGTTAGTATAGTTATTAATTTCTTTCTTTTCTTTGTTTCGCCGTTTGTATATTTTATACCTAGTTATAAATATGAAAAAGTACAAATTTCAAAAATGCAAAACCTCAAAGTTTCTAAGAGTTCGGGTACAGAACGCTACGAGCTACGTACCGCAGTGCGGCGGGCTGCGTCACGCCCCGCGTGCGCGTCTACTATCCGAATTACCCTACATTTTGGCAATGTGAACTCTGCTCTCTTATAAACACAAGACCTTCGGCACTATTTTTAAATTTTACACATCCTTATTAGCAGAAAGCGTCTGTGGTGAGAGCTATGGAAACTCAATCTTGAGGTCCAGGTTCGAATCCGCGTGGATGACATGCCATGTACCAATGAATTTTCTTAACTTATGAACGTAATACTTAATTAATATCTTCGTATACCGTGGGATATATTTTTTTTCATTAAAATAATTAAGGTATTATTAGCCCTAAAATACCCACATTTAGGACCTGCACAAAATATGCGTCACCAATAATTAAAAACTAATAGTTCTGGGCTATAAAAACAAATAAAGTGGTAAAAGAACCAAAAACGAGTAATATTTAACGCTTTGCTTAGGTTTTTTTATTTTAAAATTAATTATCTCCGTAAAAATATGCGGTATGATGTCACAAATAATTAAAACGAATAATTCAAGCGCTATAAAAAAAAAATTGGTCAAAAAACGAAAACGTGTCACTTTTAATGAGCTTTATAAAGTCTTTTTTTTTTAAATTTAAACATAAATATCTCCGAAGATCATACTTCCGAACTTACATAGATTATCAAGATTAAAGTACCAAATTCTAGTCTAGACTTGTATTATGACTATAGTAGATAAAGAGTCGCGTTGTAGGTCTGCTATTGGGTAGTCGCGTCGCGTGTCGATCGTCGGTTGCCCCCTCCCCAGACTACAACGAAGCTCCAGTGGTGGCTCAAGATAGTGTTTTTTTCGAAGAACGACCCTTGAAGTCACCAAAATAACTATAACAACAATAATAATAATAGGTAGTTTTAGGAATGTTTCTGACCACACTGAAAGGGATTACGGTCGTCAGTTTGTGTATGTATATTTGCCCAAAACGTGATCCGAATCCGAGAACCTCGTCATCGCAGATAAATTCACTACAAACCAAGCCGTATCCGACAAAGCTTCGGGTTCCCGCCCTGTACACAAAATATAATTATTCGTACATATAGACGTTGAATTGGAGATCAGGGATGTTTACACTAGAACGCGTTTCCGTGCCGACAGGCGAGTCAATATAGGTGTCGAGACTCGAGAACACAAGTGAAAACATACGGGGAGATGTTGTGGACGATCACGGACGTGAGATCAGCGATGTTTACACTAGAGCGCGTTTCCGTGCCGACAGGCGAGTCAATATAGGTGTCGAGACTCAAGAACACAAGTGAAAACATACGGGGAGATGTTGTGGACGATCACGGACGTGAGATCAGCGATGTTTACACTAGAGCGCGTTTCCGTGCCGACAGGCGAGTCAATATAGGTGTCGAGACTCAAGAACACAAGTGAAAATATACGGGGAGGTGTTGTGGACGATCACGGACGTGAGATCAGCGATGTACTTACACAAGATCGTGTTTCCGTGCCGACAGGCGAGTCAATATAGGTGTCGAGACTAGCACAGGTGAAAACATACGGGGAGATGTTGTGGAAGATCACGGACGTGAAATCAGCGATGTTTACACAAGATCGCGTTTCCGTGCCGACATGGGAGTCAATATAGAAACCGATACTCGAAAGCACAGGTGACAACATATGGGATGGTGTTGTGGACGATCACGATCGTGAATTGAATTTAAACAACTAGAAACAAGGACATTCCCATAGATACACAAGGATTTCGACACGATCCGAATCGATCTGCGCGCTGTTAACGGGACTGAAATGTCAGTGGCAATGTATGGCAGCAGAACACACGCAACTGAAGGATACTAAATGACATTAGAGGCATGCCATTTTTGAGTTTTGTTGCATATGTATAGAATGCCATCGACTACGTAGTAATATCACGAACGTAATGCTGAATGCCTATAGAATATATATATAATGTTCTTGTGCTGAAGCTTCTCATGGCCTATTTGATATATATCACACACGCCAAATACGAGTTTTCCGGTCTCCGTCGGTTTTTGACGCACGTAAAAAGGAGTCAAATATGCAACCAAAACATCTACTGGGATCCACGTGTTATAGTTGTATTGCTTATTTTCGCGTAGAAACGCATATTTATCATTTGTGGTATGTGATAAATAGGCTATGTGTGCCAGCATGACATATATTAATATTAACATCACGATACTTTTAACGTGGTAAAGTCTTAAGCTCTATAACTGCAATTAAAAGTTTGTACCTATATTATTGTAGCAGCGGGTCAGACGACCCCGAAAGGAAATTCGGCCGTTAATTTATATTGATGCATATACGTTTGCAATATATTTAATAAAGAGAAACACTGTATTGTTAAACCCAAGCGGAGGAAAGGATCGATGTCATGATCACGTCGTAACACTAGGTCAAGAGCAGAGGCGGCACAAGACATACATTTTTTTGCGAGGCCCTGCAGACCGCGAGGCCGTGGGCAGTTGCCCACAACACCCACGCCTTGCGCTGCTTCTGGAAATGATTGATTTCTGATCAGTAGTGATAAGAAAGCATTGGTGGTGGACAAATTACGTTGTTAAAAGAGAAAATGATACTGAAAAATATCATAATAATACATTGTAAAAGATTACTCCAGTGTTTCTAATACTATTTTGAACTGAACCTATTACCACAGCTCTTACTTCATTGTAATATTTTAAAACGGCATTAGTAATGTTTATGTCAAATATTATATCTTTTTGAAATGGGTATTGTAAATATAAATCTTACTGTTCTTTTATGAAACGAAGAATAATTAATAGTAAAAAAATACGAATAAAAAAATTATGGAACTTATTTTCCGAAATAAATATAATGAATTAAATTGAATATTTTTTAAAGTACTAGGTATACAGTGTACATATTATTAAGAATACAGGCTTTTGTAATTATTCCTTATCTATAATATACCATGTATCATCGATACTATTCTGCCACTTTAGAGTTACAAGCATCTAATCTTTTGTTTTCTAAATATTAAGTAGGATTATAATAATGTACTTAAACAGCGATCTGGAGATTGCCGAAGTTGATACAAGAAGCGTGTTTCCGTGCCGGCAAGCGGGTCAATACAGGTGTTGAGAGCAACGGTGGAAACACACGGTTTTATATCATGGACATTCACGAACATGACGTTTTGTTGGATTGACAGAGATTTATTAATAAATCAATCAAATCATTTATTGCATGGATTACAAGGTGAATTATATATAATTATAAATAGAAAGCAGATGATCAGCTACAATCAATTGGTGACCTACTGTAACCATAGGTACGTTTAAAAACAAAATAAAATTAACTAATGTAACTCTGTCAAAATTAAATTTAAAAATAAGGTTGGTTAAAATGAGACAGTTACTCATTATTTCTTTAAATTAAAATGTGCCGTTACACAGATTCGGTGTCCGATCTAAAATTTTTAGTAGAAACCAAACTACGATTTAAAAAAGTTACTCATCATATTTTGTAGTTGTCTCAAGTTTTAGTTCTTGTTGGATAAAAAATCGACTACTTATCTAAGATATTAATTTTTGAACGGTCCCACGCCAGTCGGTGCACAGCCGTTTAATTAAAAAAAAAAAAGAATTACCTCGATCTGACCAAACTTTGCTTATTTTATTGATTTTTTGACCTATAATATTTTTTTAGATGTTTATAAATTATACATTTCATAGGCTGGCCCATTTTCAGTCCCGTTGCTTGTGCATTTGACATTAGAAAAATAGGTACTTAAGGGTCGGCACTACCTACGGCCCGTTTGACATATCTGTCAAAAGAAAAAGACCGGTGGCCGACAACACTCGACCCTATCTTATAAGATTAATGAACAAATCAATTTGATAGCTTTTGGTAATAAATTTCTTGCAAAAAACTTGGTCGGCTACAGCGCGCGACGCAGCTTGGCTGGCATGTTTACTGGTGTGAAGGAAAAAGTGAACCCTACCTGGTGACACAACATTTTACCTCGTTGAATTAAAGGACGTAACTAGTCTGTTGGTCTAGAGGCCAATTAGTAAGGACTAAAAAGTCTGGTCGGCCGACCCTATCCTGGCAGGTTCGTAGGTCCGACCGAATTTAGGGTACCTACTACCCGGAAGGCAGATTTTACCACATTAAATTAATGTTAAATGTTTGGTTGTGCGTGGCAATACTCCTGCAGCATCTGGATTTGAGAGCCGTAGGTCGAAATTGACATTTACAGCAACAGTACAGTACCGTGCGTGCGATGGACCTATAATGTGACTGATCAAAGATCACCCCTGGTGGTAGGATAGGATGGGATCCAACTAATTAGATCACAGTATTACTAAGGCTTAAAAAAACGTAAAATTATTATAACAGAACAAATTAAAACTTTTAACAAAATAAAGAAATTATTATAAGTTAAGGTATTAGCAAACTAAGGGTTTGTAATCTTTTATTATCATAATCATCGTAAGATATAATATTTTAAGCACGGAATAAAAGTAAATTTTGCAGTAACTGGAACGATAGCCTTCAAAAACATTTGCGCAAAAGGACATCAGTGTGACCACTTTTAGTAGATTTCTTCTTTATTGGTAGTTTTAGGGCAAAATTGTTTAGTAGATTTTAGTAGAAATTGGGTATTCGAAAATTTTATGTATTTAAAATGCAAGGATTCCGTCTAATAAAATCTAAACTGGCAATACAAATGGCTGAGAAAACGATTGCAGGGTTTGCAAGTTTTCCGGAACTTCTAGTACATCATCATCATAATCATCAGCCTATATATGTCCCACTGCAGGGCACAGGCCTACCTTCTAGGAGGGTGTTTGAGCGTTAGTCCACCACGCGTGCCCGATGCGGATTGGTAGACTTCACATAATATACATCAGAATTTCTTCGTCTGCATATGCAGGTTTCCTCACGATGTTTTCGTTCACCATTTGAGAGCAGTCGGTGATACGTACATAAGTTAGAAAAACTCATTGGTACGTGGCATGTTGTCCGTGCGGATTCGAACTCGGACCTCTTGATTGAGAGTCCTCTCCGCAACGCGCCACCGAACTCACTTCTATTACAGCAAATATTAATCATATCGCCTAATGTTGTTTTTTTTACAAAAGAGGGCTTCTGAGCAGAGTTGGAATTTTGGTACCTACCTAGCACTTTTAATATGTCAAAGGCATTGCATGTACTTATCGACTTCCAATAATGTCGATATACGGGTATATTTTATATCACTGCGGATAACTTCAGCATGGTATCGAACTTCAAAATAGCGAAAATAAATCAGCTGTCCCATACATTTGAGTCGAATATGTAGGTACTGCAGTTTTGTATAGGACAGCAGATTTTTTTTTCGCTCTTTTGAAGTTGGCTCCATAGTGAAAGTTTGATGAGTAGAATACATGCTGGAGTTATCCGCAGTGATAAAAAATTACCCGTATATCGACACAATCGGAAGTCGATAAACGTGCAATCCGTTTGACATTATTAAAAGTGCTACCAAAATTTCGGATTCTGCTTATGAGACACAGAAAACTGTACTAAATTTAAACTTGCATAGGGACGACCTAATTTAATATTTATTTGAAAATTAAAGCATCCATGTTACAAAGTGATAAAAACCAATAAAAATTATACAAAAATGCGAAAATAACATGTGTAATGATGAGCGTTTAGATAAAATTTATAATATTTTGTACAAAAACGTGTTTCATATTAAATGTTGACCATCTGTAACGACATAAATATTATTTGGTAGAATTTAAGTAGAATTTGAAACAGGACTGGTAGATTTTGGTAGATTTCAGCAGTAATTTTAGTCACGCTGAAGGACATTGTGCGACACAAGAACATATAGGTGTTACTTAGTAGCTAAAGTGGGTACATGAATCCTGAAAGGGCACAGCAATATTAACAAGAAGTAATTTTAAAGATAAAAAAAATTTAGTACAATGTTCTTTAGGTTCTTTTGGTAGTTTTTGGTTCTTTTGGTAGGTTTGGGTAGTTATTGGTAGAGTTTAAAAATGATTTTTTGTTGTTTCTGGTTTTTTGGTAGTTTTTGGTTAGTTTGGTAGTTTTTCGTTGTTTCTGGTTATTTTGGTAGATTTTCGTAGTTTTTGGTTATTTTTGTAGATTTTTATACTTTTTGGTAATATTTGATAGAAGAATGAAAATTACCAAAAACTACCATAAAAACAAAAGAGTTCTTGACGGCTTGGCTACGGGGTGGGTCTGTTGACATAAATAAAATATTTGTTTTGCAAAAGAGGTGCATTCGAATCGTAAGCGGAATTCAGTTAGTAAGGGTGTCATGCCGATCCTTGTTTACCGACTTTAAATTAGACCTGTGTCAATCGATCATTTTTCGTAACCCGGGTCGATCATGACCCACTTGTAGAGTGATCGGGTTAAAATGACTCGATCTTTTCGATCATTTGGGTCACAGTTCATTTGTACGACTGACAGAATGACGAATGCTATGCTGAACAGGTTATTGCTATACTAATTTAACCTAAATAAAGCACGACGATCTTAAACGCGCGTCACGGGTGCAACTAATTCGAAAAATTCAAAAATCACCCGATCGACAGGTCGCGAGCCGCGGGCGCGGGTCACGACGCAAACAACCCGGTTTATTTCACTCACGAGAAAGAGTGCGAGCGAACGAACGCGGTTTGTAAGTAAACGAAAGAGATAGACACGTTTTGTTTGTTACGTCTTATTCGATTGACATCGAAGACTCGATCATTTTGTAAGCAAGCAATTAGTTACGGTAACAATATAAGAATAAAGTGCAATTTGGTTTGCTTTGTAATCGGGTTAAATGATCGAATCTTTTAAAGACCCGTGATTCGATGACTCGTTTACAGGTTGCGATCGAATCAAAACGATTCGATCAATCGCGATCGACACAGGTCTACTTTAAATTACTCACTGTGACAGCTTTGTTGTATATATCCTCGATCCGAGCAAAATCGTGAGACGATACCCCGTAGTATTCCGTAGCAAGAGATTAAATGTAACTCGCAAAAATGAGCTACTGGTACCAAATTACCGACTAGCATCAATGCAAAGGACTACAAAATAAAGTCGAATACTGTTCTTGTGTATAGTAAAATACCAGATGACATTAAAGCCGACAAGTAATTTCTGAAGAAGGTAAAAGAATTATTAATCGAACAGTGTCCCTATGACTTTAATTAGTTTCTTCAGTATAAGTAAACAAACAGGCATCAATCTGAGTAGAAAAAAATGTGTTGCAGGTTGCAGATCGATTATTTGAACTTCAATAAGGTTATTATAATTTTTAACTAATCACATTGAACTGACTTTATAACATTTAAATAATTTAATTGTAGTACTTTTCAGGTGGTAGTTAAGTTATTGTCTGGCACCTATTGTTTAAATCTGTTTTTTCATGTTGTAGTGTGACTAATAGGTACTCTGTACTTACCATCTGTAACTTATGTACCTACCTACAATTTAAGGTAAATAAATGAAATGAAATGAGATGAACCAAAAAGTACCAAATTAACCATAAACTACCAAAAAGTACGAAAAATTACAAAAATAACAATAATCTATCAAAAAGTACTAAAATCTACCAAAATAACAATAATCTACCAAAAAGTACGAAAATCTACCGAAAACTACCGAAAGACTCAAAAACTACCATAAATTACCAAAATAACCAAAAACTACCAAACAGTGACCGGACATAGTAACTTTTTTGAAATTCCTTTGTGTTTTCTTGTATCGCGCAATGTCTTTTCGCGCAAAATTCTGTCGTGCAAATGACTTTCGAAGTCAATCGTTTGAGTCACCTACTACGGTACAGAATTCACTCTTACACCATTCTTATTTAAAACATATCTGACGATGATGATGATGAATTCAGATTATCAATCCTTAGTTTGCTAGTAACAATAGTAATAAACTTACAGTTATTCTAATATAATAAAGTGGACAAAAATTTACGAGTAATAGTCGACCAATTTATAAAATGCACTTCTAAGTCCACATATCGTGACGGGCAACTACGGAACCCTACACTGCATGTGGCCCGACACCCACTTGCCCGGTTTTTTATAAGTTACTTTGCCTACTTTAGCTAAAAATGGAATTGTTCATTAATCTTCTAAGACTGGGTTGGGTGTTGCCGGTCACCGGACTATTCGCAATGATTTCGAACGATTGACGGCCCATAGTAATTTGTATGAAGAAAACGTCCAAAAAAATATGTGATTTTTGGTAACAAATTGCAAAAAAACTAGAAGTCGTATCGAAAAACTGATTTGTTTAAAGTGTTCTTTGATGTTTTGCCATTGATTATAAATATATTTTGTTGTTTTATTTTGTTTCAATAAATCACAGGACTCGGAACGCGGCAGTGCTATTCTAGAGTTTTTCATGAAATTCTCGATTACTTTCTGATGTAACTACACAATTTTACTGAATTTTTTTTTGTTCATCTTGTACTTCATCTTTTAGAGAAGCGATGGTCTTAATTTTGTTTCTAAATATAGCTATTTACTATCCTCAAAAGTCGGAACGCCGAACCCTGTTTTGCCCGATTAGGGTAGTGCCGACCCTTAAGTAATTACATCTTTTGAAAACCATTTCGATAAAAAAGTTAGCGCAAAATTTCAAACGCATTCGCAAATAGGTAATAAAAATACCTTAATTGCACAAGTATTCATCTTTTCACGGAGATAATTCTACACATAATTTTAAAACGAACAATAAACACAAAGTTCCAAAAACTCCCTCATGTTTAGACAACTTTAAACAAACATAGCATTTGATTAAATTACTTAAAGTGACATGCACTTAATTAAAGTGGGGCAGTCATAAGAGACCGCTTTTAGGCCGAAGTTAGTTAGTCCCGTCGCCGTTTAAAAGATCGTAAGCGTAATGGGTTTTACTTAGTAAATCACTAAGTGAAATAAAACATTAGAAAAAGATCTGGCGTGAGCGAGATTTGAACCAGTAACTTGTCTTTCAATACATGTGCTATTGCGACCAAAAATAAATTAGGTACATACTCAATACGATAAAATCTCACGCGCCACATTATTATTTTAATCAC
Source organism: Agonopterix heracliana (assembly GCA_963693445.1). NCBI lineage: Eukaryota > Metazoa > Arthropoda > Insecta > Lepidoptera > Depressariidae > Agonopterix > Agonopterix heracliana. The sequence continues at coordinate 4,356,350 of OY856308.1, forward strand.
TAGTGGTGAGGCCTATGGATATAGGACTTTTCATTTTTACGCCGATTAGTAAATTGTTTCATTGTTAGCGTATGAGATACATAATTTATTTTGACTAATTCGATGTGACAACAGAACATAAAGACTAACATTCACGACCGTAGGTCGGTCGTCCTTTTTAGGGAAACTTTTCATAAATTGAATATGCACTTGTAGCGTCATTCTTAGCACCTTTAAATTTTGAAGTAACTAGTAGAGATATGTAGCTCCTTTCACCCACAAAAACATTGGTGAAGAAAGCATTACCCTTGCTCGTCTCCTCCGGTATATTCTAAGCCGACCATGTGACGACGGTGATGTGCTAATGATGGATTTTCCGACCTTGCTATTAATAGAAATAAATTAGTCATAAATAGTTTTTTTTAATAAGCTGAAAAACGTGAAAAGACGAACCTGCATTTATTTCAGTCAAAATTACAATCTTTGGACTCAGTAGGTCACGTCAACGCCATCCAACCAACCAACCAACCAACCAACCTTATGTACCATATTTTTGCAAATAAATTATCATTATCATTATCATTATCTATCGAAGCATGTTCAACTACGTTTAAACTAGCTGTGAAAACACCCCAATTTGATAATTCGCGTTTGATCAACACACCGCGTTTGGTATGGGATCCTACCGACAATTTATTTTAGTTACAGCCATGTTTTGCTATTTTAAATCAAATAAAAGATTGACAAATTTGTCTCGGTCGCGATTTGAACCCGCGACGATCAAACCGTTGTTGTTTTCGTCCAATTAAGTTACCGAGCCATCACGTCAGAAGACAAAATTTTTCAACACTACGGTCTAGTCTACCCCTTGGCCAGTAGTACACTTAGCACTAGTATACAGTAAAGTACACTTAGCGGGCCGTGTACGTGGCGCTCATCTGTGTGAGTGCGACGAATTGAGAGCTTGCATGCAGTTGCTGTACTGTATATCTTTTTTCAGTGCCTTGCTCCGCGGACTCGGGTAAAATCTATCCAAGTATGTTTACAACGTTGTAATCGCCAAGTGATTCCATTAATTTCGCTAGATTAAAACACTTGATAGCAAAACTAACCTTGACCCAGCGTACTGATTTAAATTAATGGCTATTTATTACGGTGGGTATTTATTATCATTGATCGATTAATGACATATTATAATCGCATACACTTCATGCCCTTTATGCTTTATCGTCAAAGCTGGCAATTGAGGGTAGTATGGAGACTACGAAGTGGCAGACGTAGTATAGGACGCCTGCTAGACCGACAACCGATAAACATAAACAATTTTATAAAGTACTAGTGTTTTCCCGCGACTTCGTCCGCACAAATTGTAAACCAGATTTTAAGTCAGATCATAAGCTATCAAAGAAAAAAAGTTTCATCAAAATCGGTTCAGTAGTTTTTGCGTGATGTGCGAACAAACAAACAAACTAACAATTTTGTCAATAGATGGCGCTGCACCTCATTTAAATCGCGCTATCGAGTGTTATTAGACTTTATATGAAGTAAACCGCTACTTTTTTGTTCCTCATGATTTTACGGTTTTATAAAAGTTCCATACTAAACTGCAAACCTGCTCGTCGTCCCAATAAATGTATGGGACAGCTGTTTTTTATTCGTTATTTCGATGTTGGTGCCATAAAGAAAGTTAAGTTTGATGGTATGATCTTACCCTTAAAAAACCGTCAGCAAGTATATTAAGACGGACCCTGTATACAGGGTGTAACAAGACAACAGTAAAAGGGGTCTAAACGACCATCACACTGAACAACTTTAACTATGGAGCCCATGTCAAAAAAAAAAAAATGATTCGAGAAGGCACTGCAGTTTTGTATTATGATACCGCAGATTTTTTTTGGTATTTCTTAATAGCTTTAACCTCTGGCGTTCAGTTTGATGGTCTAAAGTTTAGACTCTAAACCACCCGTTCGAATATTACTAGAGTGTTTTGTTACAGCCTATATCATCAAACATCAGGAAAACATCGTGAGGAATCCTGCATGCTTCAATTTCGAGGCATGTATTGTACCCACTGTCCATTATAAGTGGCGACGGGCTCACCCCCTGTCACACTGGATAGAGTTTCGGTACTACTGGTGAAACGTGGATGTTCTGAGGTTTCAGAATATCTCTGACTGGGTGATCATGCTCACGACTATATTGCCCGAGGGGGTATAGTCGTGAGCATATGCTTATGCTTATGCTATATCATCAAATCGGAAGCAACATTGATGTAAAAGGTTCCCGAAGCAATAGGAAGAAGATTTTTCTGTAAGCTTGTTATTGACGTATTTGTAAAGTGTTGTAGCTAGTAGGTATAGCAGGTGTCTGTCAGATCGCGCCTGACAAATGAGCCCCATTAGTGGAAAGCACGCGTTCTGTGCGGCTAGGTAAACTGGGAACTTTAGGAACATATTATACAGATAATCACAGTTACTTTCATTATATAGGGACCTTCTTAATTTCTTTCTTAATATGCTGATTCTGTTTTAAGGGGATGATCAGGATGATCAGACCTTCAAACTAAACAACTTTCTCTTGGCACCAACATCGAAATCGCGAAAAAAATCAGCTGTCCCATACATTTGAGTCGATTTATGTTTGCAGTTTTGTATGGGACAGCGGTTTTTTTTTTTGCGATTTCGATATCGATCCCATAGAAAAAATTGTTAAGTTTGATGGTCTGATCATCCCCTTAAGAGAATATTATTCCGAGAGCGAAAATGCGCGCTGCATACAAACGTACTATGGTGATATTTTCAATACTAACCAATTAAAGTCAATGACATTTTGCAGAAACAATCTAGAAACAAATATCTATGCTTCTATAGAATCACATTTTCATACCCTTAAAAAATTGTTTCAGCTAATTTTGATAGACTTTATAGATTCTGAAACGAACTACTTAAATCAATAATTAAATCACGATTAGTTAAAATGTTAAAAAAAGCTATTATTATGTTGACCTCCTTTTTAATTCCGTATAATATCCCTAAGTCCCGTTCCAATTCAATCAAAATATAAGTCAGCAGTTCATCTGACTGCGATGCATTCTGTTCGTTCGTCGATGGCATATGGCAGCAGTCATAAAGATGTCACTTGCCAACGGATGTGGCACCGACTGGTGTGGGGACATTATCAATTCGGTTTCAATTCGGCCGGAGTTACGCGGGGGACCAATTGTTTTTATGACGACTGTCAACGCTGGTATTAGTCGGTTAAAGTTGGATATTTCTGCTTATTTCGTATCAATACGGATGATTTCCATGTTATATTTTGTTTGTTTGAAATTAGTCACATCTGCTACTTTCCTTTTTAGGGTTCCATGCGTAAAGGGTGCCAACGGGACCCTATTCATAGGCCTCCGCTGTCCGTCCGTCCGTCATAGCTTTAAAGAGCTGAATCTAATGAACCCTATATAGGTAGCGAATTGGCATTTTCACAGAAAATGGATTATTATTTTGGATTTTCTAACAAATACTTAAACAATACAAAAAAGAAATACAACGTGTTTTTTCTAAAAAAAATATATATTTGTAGGGGTGATTTAAGTGTGTACCTAGTCTAGTTATTTGCACTACTAAAGTCTGACTCCAAATACTAGTTAAAAGAGTTCTGAAATGAATAGTCCACAAGTCAATTTAACACTGATATATTTTCGGATCAACAATAGGTAATTAGTTACAGATTTAAGGTTAGGCGTATTACATGGACGGCGGTGCGGTGACGACTGGACTCTATGCAATAGCGTTCGCAGCGTCAGCACTCGTTCAAAGTACCTGTGTTCCCACATACATCCCTTTCTTATCAAAAAAGAAATTTTAGTCCAAAAATCAAATTTAGAAATTGAATGCTTGATAGTTAAAAATTTACTAAGAGTGAACGTTACCCAACATGCGGAGTTGCAAAACCGCTCGGTGAAGTCCGGCGCCCGAGCTCGGGCGACATTCTTGATAAGCAAAAGGTTTCACGTTACTTTCTGAAGAATGTACCTACTAACTTGTTGATGCAATGAGAACACGTGTCGCTTTTTGATGTTACAATGTTCATTATGAATGTTATTAAATTGTTATACAGAATTACATGTTATAGTATACGTACATAGATAGTTTTGATAATATTATAATGGTTTACTTACACAACTTTGGAGATATGATTAATTTATTTCTAAGTTGACTTTATATAATGCAAAATTAATCTTTAATAAAGTGTTTTGATTTCATTTTGAAAATACAGTGTGTTTTATTTATGTTTGACATATAAAAGTTAGAAAATTTAAAAAAAAAATAGTATCCTATGATGATGATACTTAAGCTAGTTACTCTAACTTTAGCACTGAATCGACACATAATACCACTATCACCGTATGTTATCATTATCACTGTTACAGCTTGCTATACTTGCTGTGCTGGCGATGCTTGAGTGGCTTGGACCTTATTTGGGGTGCCGAAACCGACTGCTTTGTGCGCTTCTTTGCGCAACCAGCTTCGAATTTTCCTATGGCATTGCATTCTGATGCCATAACACACTACTATCGCCAATAATATAGCGATTACAATTATTATGATTCCGAAAGTATTTAATTTCGTCTCAAATTGAGTTGAATTCTCTGAAATAGCTTGAGCTATCGCAATGTTCTTGTTGGGTTCTTGTTTACTCTGTGCGTAACCCATCCTGAGATTTAAAAAATTTCTTTTAAAAACAAATGAAGTTTTTAGTTTGACGAAACGATTGTGAATGATCAACTATTCTACCTGATTAAATGTTTCAAAACTGTTTAAATTGGTGACATAGGTACCTAGTTTGTGTCGAAATCGATGCTAGTGACAGGAAATACTTACATAGACATTATTTTATTATATTAGGTACTATATTTATGTCGACATATCTTGCCCTAGTTACACGGTACAAATACTAAATATCGTTCTTTCTTACTTTTAAATGAATAACTTTATGCTTGTTATTTAGCCTCATTAAATATGATCATGTACTGGTGTGTAGGTAAGTATCGTCCCTTGGCATCGTCTCGCAACGCATCAAGGCCTACGGAATAGATAAATCCTTACACACTGGTATTTTATTGATATTTACCATTAAGTTTTTTAATTTTTTTAGCAAAGGAAACGTACAGGCATTTTAACACGACGCCCGCTACGTGTAGTGAACGGTACGTTATCATTTATTGTTGGGTTTACAATTTGATCTTTGTTACTATCAGACTTAGGGTTATTACACAATGGAGGAGTTACATTTTGGTCATCCTCATTACATGACTGTTCGATCATTTCCGACAGTAAATATGCTGGTTTTAACCGGTCGATTGACAAACAAGTTTCCCTGTTGGGCAATTGAATTTTAAAAAATTTAGGCTCTTTTGCGATAACGCGATAGGGACCTTCATAAGTAGGTGTGAGAGGTTTCCTTACCGCGTCGTTGCGTATGAATACGTGGGTGCAACTTTGTAAGTCTGGATGTACAAATGTTTTCTGTGAAGTGATGTGACTACTTACCTGTGGTCGGAGTGAATTCATGGTATGGCGTAATTGATCCACAAAAGTATACGGGTCACTACCTTTAGCACTTACTTGATCGTAGAAATCTCCCGGCAGTCGCAGGTTTTGGCCATATATCATTTCTGCGGCGCTGATGCCGGAGTCGCTGCGGCCTGCTGCCCGCAATCCTAATAGAACAGTTGGTAACTCATCTACCCATGATGTATTGTTTAGCATGCGCGCTGTAAGAGCAGTCTTTAGCGACCTATGCCATCTTTCAACTAAGCCATTACTTTGGGGGTGGTACGGGGTGGTACGGATGCGTTGTATCCCTAGTACTTTTAACATGTTTTTGAACAAATCACTTTCAAATTGTCGGCCTTGATCTGTTGTTAGTATTTTACAACACCCGAATTTACAAATCCATCCTGTATAAATGACCTTGGCTACAGTTTCAGCAGTTATGTCTTTTACGGGAAAAGCTTCTGGCCATCGTGTGAAACGATCAATGATTGTTACGCAATAACGATATCCGTCCTGTGACGTGGGGAGTGGACCAATTATGTCTACGTGGATTTGGTCCAGTCTATTGCACGGAGGAAAACTGTTAAATTCTGATAATGTATGTCTATTAACTTTTGATTTTTGACATTGAACACAGGTTTTGGTCCAATTGGAAACGTCTTTATTGAGATTTGGCCAAAAATATTTTTGCGCTACCATCTTCCGTGTTGTACGTATACCTGGATGGCTAATATTGTGTACTGTTTCAAAGGCTAATTTCCTGAATTTTTCTGGCAAATAAGGTCTTGAATACTCTGTTGAGACTTCGCAATGAACAGGCTTATCGCAGTTTGGTATAAACATAGGTTTCAATTGAACTGTACTGTTTGCATGATAGAGCCGACTCAGCGGCTCGGCTTCCTGTGCTCGAGCTACTTCTGCGAAATCAATTGTGGTCGGGCAATGGATAGCCTCGATTCGCGATAAGGCGTCGGCGACTACATTCTCGCCACCTGTGACATATCGTATATCGCTCGTGAATTCGCTGATATACAATAGTTCACGGGTACGTCGGGATGTTTCGCGATCCGTACCAGCCTTTGTGAAAACATGAGTTAATGGCTTATGATCGGTATATATTATGAGTTGCCTACCTTCTATTTGATGACGAAAATGGACGACTGCCAAATAGATCGCTAATAACTCTCTATCGTAGGTACTTCGTTTCATTTGAGTGTCTGTAAATTTCTTTGAATAATATCCGAGGGGTTTCCATATGTTACCTATTTTCTGCTGTAAGACTGCGCCTGCACATGAGTTGGAGGCATCGGTCATCAGGGCTAAAGGTACATTTACGATGGGGTGAGATAGTGTAACAGCGCTTGATAAGCTAGCTCTACACATCTCGAAAGCTTCGTCGGCGTCTTGTGTCCACTGGATCTTAGTTTTGTCCTTTTTCTTAGTATTATGTAAAAATTTGTTGAGTTCAGCTTGATATACGCTCGCTTTGGGCAAGTGTGATCGGTAGAAATTTAACATACCTAGAAATCGTCGTAGTTGGTCTACTGTTTCGGGTTTTGGGTATGTTTCGATGAGTTTGATCTTGTCTCGTAGAGGACAGATGCCGTCTGCAGACACTTCGTGACCTAAAAATTCTATTTTCTTCTGACCGAAAACGCATTTACTGAGATTAATAGTGATACCAATTTCTTGAAAGCGTTGAAAAATTTTTTTCAAGTGCTGACTGTGCGCGGCTTCATCGACAGATGCTATAATGACGTCATCGATGTAACAGAATAAGCTGGATAAAATCTTACCTTCTGGATCACAGAGGTGTTCGATGCCTTGTAGCACGGTGTGATCCATGAAGCGTTGGAAAGTCTGCGCTGCATTCCGAAGTCCAAACGTCATCCTAGGAAATTCGAAAAGGCCAAACGGCGTTATTATTGCCGTTTTGGCTATGTCTTCAGGAGCTGTTGGTATATAATGATACGCACGGTTAATGTCAATGCATGAAAACAGTTTTTTTTTTGCTAAATTCAAGGTGAAATCATGAAGACGAGGTACAGGGTATCGGTCAGGTTTCGTTACCGCATTAAGCTGTCGGTAATCCCCGCATGGTCTTAATTGCCCATTTTTTTTAGGTACCACATGCAACGGACTAGCCCATTCGCTCTTTGACGGCCTACAAATACCGAGTTCCTGCATTGTTTTGAATTCCTCTTTTACTGCCTTGTACCGGTCTGGGGGCAATGGCCTAGCTCGTGCATGCACTGGTGGACCTGTGGTTTCAATGTGGTGAAACACCGAATGTGAAGGAGTACTATCTCTGAAAGAAACTGGCTTTGTGATTTCTGTAAATTGTTCTAAAAGGTCTGCGTAAGGATTGTCTGATTGTATGCTTTTTATTGTGGGCTCACTATACTCAATGACGGTCCCTATCGCATTCAGGTTGGTTACTAAGTCTGTTAATTTTTTGTTATACAGATCGACAAGCAATTTATGCGCTATTAAAAAATCTGCGCCTAAAATTGGTTGTTTAACATCGCATACAATAAATGTCCATTTAAATGAACGACGTAATCTTAAATTAATGTCCATTGTTATATAACCGTATGTTTTGATTTCTGTATTGTTCGCGGCGAACAGTTTATACGTACACTCGCGTGGGAAATTACGTTTTATGTTATGCACTGGGATCACTGAAACATTTGCACCCGTGTCCACTAAAAAACGATATCCACTATTCACATCCGTGACACACAGGCGATGATTTTCGGATATATCGACACAACCTATCATCGCTTTTGGCAGCGTCGGACTTAGTTTCCCGACGGCGGAGGCGGTGGGGCCGTGCGGTCCTTCCAATTGCACGGCTTTTCGCATGAACGAGCCTGCTGTCCGAATTTGTAATGGTATCGGCATAACCATCTTGGGTCGTCTGGCGTTATTGGCGGCCTATTCCCGGTGCGAGATCTGGATCTTGAACGGTATCCTTGTCCTCCCGTTCGCTGAAATGACCGTCCCCTGATTGCGTTGATTTCTCCACGTAGCTCCTTTAGTTCTAATGTCATTTGCATAAGTTGGGTGGATAGACTAGCGACGTCGGTGTTAGACACGGACGGTTGTGGTGTTGGTGGCGTGTTACTGCTGCCTGATATTGCTAATACATCTCCGACACGAAGGCTGTCCATAATAGTGTCGGCTATAGCGGCGAGGTCGTCTAAATTGTTCTCTTTCGTTACTGCAAGCACTGCACGCACCCTGGACGGTAATCTACTCACCCATAATCGTTGGAGAGCGTCGTCGGTCACCTTTGTACTACGTCCGAGCTCACGCATTTTTCTAAGTAGTTGTGACGGTTTTTGCGTGCCGAGATCCATTTCACTGACTAGTTTTTGAAATTGTCGCTCCGCGCTCTCCTCATACACATCAAGCAATCGTTTCTTTAACTTTTCATATGTCCTCTCAGCTGGTTCAGCATAGATTAGGTCGCTTACCTGCTGTAGGGCTTCCTTTCCCAGTTTTGATACTACCAGATTGAATTTTGTTTCATCGCCCTGCTTTTGTGGGGCGAGAACTGCTTCGAACTGCGCGAACCACATGCGTGGAAGTTCCGGCCAAAAATCGGAAAGCTTATTGGTGACAGTGATGGCCGCCAAATCATGATTATGTGGCTTTTCCTCTTCTGCCATCTTCACAGGATACTATCGAATGCACTTATTACTCGCGGCACACCACTGGCGAGGAGTCGCCACGCGCTACGGCCGCACGCGCCTCTGAGTTCGGTATTTTTCCGTCAATCACTGCACTGTATTGTTCAAAGTCGCGGGTCACCACTGTAGGGGTGATTTAAGTGTGTACCTAGTCTAGTTATTTGCACTACTAAAGTCTGACTCCAAATACTAGTTAAAAGAGTTCTGAAATGAATAGTCCACAAGTCAATTTAACACTGATATATTTTCGGATCAACAATAGGTAATTAGTTACAGATTTAAGGTTAGGCGTATTACATGGACGGCGGTGCGGTGACGACTGGACTCTATGCAATAGCGTTCGCAGCGTCAGCACTCGTTCAAAGTACCTGTGTTCCCACATATTAAAAACGGCAATACATACACGAGAGTTGCCACGTAATTTTAGAGAGACCAATATTTCTTCAGAAAAACAAAAAGGTTATTATTGTATTCATTTATTCACGAATCCTCGTCACAATCATCAGTCTATACTCTTCTTACAGCTTCGCACAGGCATACATCATCATCATCAGTCTATACAGGGTATACGGAAAAGTATCACTAACCTTTAAACCGCATACTCTACCCATCAAACTGAACAATTTCTACTACGGGAGCAAACCAGTCAGCGCAAAAAAATCTGCTGTTAACTAAACTGCACTGCCTACATGAATCAAATGTGTAAAAGACCCGTTTTTTTTCGTTCTGAAAGGTTTGCTCCCATCGCATCGTAGACATAGACAGTACATTGATATCGATGGCTCCCATAGTAAAAATTGTACAGTTTGATGGGTAGATATGTGGCTACTTTTCCTTCCACCCTGTATACGTCCCACTGCAGGGCACAGGCCTAACCTCAGAGAGAGTGTATGGGTATGTAGTACTAGATCCTATTTCTTATACTGTGGTATGGGCATCAGTCCACCAAGCGTACCCAATGCGGATTGGTACTCGTAGATAGACTTCACATACGCAGGTTTCCCCACGATGTTTTCCTTCACCGTTTGAGAGCAGTCGGCATACAATTAGTTACAAAATGCAATGTCATGTCGTCTGTGTGGATTTGAACCCAGACCTCATGATTCCATATACCTCTCCGCAACGCGCCACCGACGCCCCCGGCAATCCACAGGCATACACAGATTTGTATATTTTATTTTACCATCTATTGCACATTTCTCCAAACACTTGTTCCACCGTTTACTTGTTTTCTAAAAAGTGACCTACTGGAGCGAAAAGGAGCCATTTTCCACTTATGTTGTCAAAATGGTGCAGTACAACTGGGACAGTGTACATGTTTTGGCAGAATGCCACTGTAACTGAACTATACGATGTCACGCGAACCAAGTGATTTTAGCTCTTACTGCAACGGCATAAGAGTGCTGTCAGGGGATCAATGTATTGAAGGAACAACAGTGGAACTGCGACTATTCTTTGCGGTAGAAAATACGCGATATGTTACTTTTAAGCTTACTTTAGTGCGCTCTACTTAATGTTGTGAAGTTTTTAAGTTGGCTGGAAGTCTAGTCTTTTAAAGTAACTTCTCTTGGCCAGTTTCTTTTCTTCACATTTAGATGGTTTATGTTTAAAAAACGTTTCTTGACAAAGAAAGTCTCCTTAATTTCTCGACTGTATTGTAAGTAGGTACCTACGAATTATACGTAAAGGTAATACTCGAGGGTCAATGTGTCTGACGCTATACAAGATGTAACACAACACCCTAGTAGGTACACTTATAATGTTGCTGGTAACAACTTTTCCTAAGTGTGTCCTACAATTTGACGATCATGTTATGAATGGACATTTTATGTAAAATATTTATGTAAGAATGTGACATGTTATAATATGAAATAAATGAATCTAATCTAATCTAATCTAAGAAAAATAAATAAATATCTTGGACATTGTCACACAATACTATCTAGTCACATTTAAAGTTCCAGAATCTAGCCTGGACTTGTATTATGATAACTAGACAACGATATAGAATACATATATAGATACAAACATCCATGACTCGGGTACAAATATTCATATTCACAATACAAAAATATTTGACCCTTACCGGATTTCGAACCCGCAACCCTTGGTACAGCAGGCAGGTGCACTACCGACTGAGCTACCGGGCCGTCAGTAAAGAAACCTATAAGATATTTTATCAAAAAAACTTTTGTCACTTTTCATACAAACGGTCGATTAGCCGATTGCATTTAGTATGGAAAGTACAAAATAGTACATTATGATACAAGTGAGCAAAGTTGGTCATTACAGCCGAGGCGGGATTGCATCACGAGCCGGCAGGCGAGTGATTCTAGTTAGCAGAGGCTGTAATGACCAATGCTCACGCGTTTCATATAACGTTTTTCAACATACTTGCGAGGAAAAAGATATAAAATTTCGTAAAAAACAACAATTTTAGACCAATATTTGTGGAAAATGGCGCGGGACGGGGCTTTTTTTTTTGGTTGAGAGGCGATGACTTTAGCAACATTCAACCAACGACATTTTGTTGCAAACAACCTAATATTAAAAACGTTATAAACTTAATATTTATGTATTTATAACACAAATTAATGTTAATTTGTTAACTGAAATAAAATTGTTTGTTGAAATGAAGCTTTTATTTATCATATTTTAACTAAAACAGAATAATTTATTCAGAAAAAAACTCTTTGCTGAGATTTAAAAACAAACTATAGAAAAAAAAAGTAACATTACCGCACTAGTGCGGGAATATAATCTTTATTGCACGCGTGTTCTATAAGCTGCATTGTGTACCTAAAAGCGGTGCAATAAGAGCCACTTTACGAGCAAGTATGTTGAAAACAATTTTTTCGATTTTGTACTGCAAGCACCCCATACAGTATACAGTTTACCCTACCACTCTGTATTGTCGGAATCCTTGTGATGAGCTCTTGCACTCTTGCTTACCATTTCCACCTCTTCCGAATGTTTCATTATAGAGCTCGTCACAAGGATTCCAAAAAAAAAAAATTATAACCCTTGATAAATACAGCAGAAAACCGGACATCACCTTTTCGTGTTCCCGCCAAAAAGTCCCATACCAAAAAGATACTTAGTTATTTTGAATGACAGAATAAGCATTTTCTTTGAATCTTCGCAGACCAAAGATTTAACATGGCTTTGGAAAGGTCTTGGCCGATTTCGTTAAAAAAAATTGGATGTAGCCATTTGATATTTTTCTTTTTTCTTTTTTTTTCAGGATCGATTATGTCATCGCGTGGTTTTTTACGTTGGCAGCATTATAGTCTGTCTATAAAGTCGTGGCATGAATGTTTGAGGAACTAATCATTTTAGTATGGTGGTGTTGCCAGGTTATTCTTGATTTTGACGTTCTTACGTGGAGACAGTGCCCTCATTTTTTGCCAAGACTTTATAGACAGACTGTACATGTATAAACCCTTTTTGCTTCATTATTTTAAATTTCGAAATATCATTTTTACAATAGTTACTTTCCAGACATTTTAGACAGATTTTCCTTTGAATTTAATTTTTTTTTTTTTTTTTTATATATTTACTAGCCTGGTTACTAGACCTTTTGGCTAAATCTTATTTTATTTTTAATTTTCTTCTGTTTTCACATTAAAACGTTGGTATTCGACGTTTTGATGGTTCTTTTGGAGTTTTTGGAGGCAATCGAAAGACGTAGGAAAAGCAGAGAAGTCTACAGGAAAGAGGTGAACCGACCGCTTTGCCGCGCTAAAATCACGGAACACTTTTCCTGTTTACGACCCATGCACCATCATATTTCACTGAACTATATATTGTTCACTTGCACGACACTTTGTTACGCAAAACAACACCAATTTTACGAACCAAAACTCACTATAAACGATAAAAATTCGATGAAATATGAGGACTCCAAACGTCAGCTACCAAAGCCCGCCAAAAACTCCTTTGAATTTAATTATTGTAGTCAGGGTTACAACATTATTTTCCATTATTGCTTAACTTTTTTAGATTCTTATAATTAGGGCAACAAAGACCAAAGTGGTTAGTATGTCGGATTCGTGATACAAATCTTTATTAGTAAGTTATGTTCTAAATCTAGGTTATAACGAATAGGTAAATGACTCATTACCTAGTTTAAGCTACCTATAATTATGGGTTCTTTGTAATTTCTCCGAGTAATAAGTACCTACTTGTAGTTTACAATAAAATAAAACTAAGCAAGTTATTTTATAAAAAACCGGCCAAGTGCGAGTCATATTCACGCACACACACTTTACCACAAAAATAAAGTGACTTTAAAGCTACTTTAAAGTAAAATTTAAACAAAGCCATATAGTGAATCAAATAAGGTCAAAACCATAGGTTTCTGTCAGGTTATAGCGAGGTAAAAACTTCATCGCTATTTGTATGGAGGATTAAATTCGGTATGTCAAGTTTTTTTTGGTCGTCATTTTTATATTTTTTACGGATAGAAGACATAATTTTAAGATACCTATTTCATTTTTATTGCGATTCATCGAGTTTATCAATATAAATTTAATTTTTAAATTATTTTGATCTGTAATCTCTAAGTGCAAAAATGGTGGAGAAAAAATAATTCGAACACTACCTACTGCTATATTTAAAAAAAATAAAACGTGCCTCCTCTTTCTAACTCTATGCTGGAAACAGATACGGCAACATCAAATGTCAAATTCTGACATTGTGAATGTATTTTTTTTCTTAATGGCCGGGTATTTCAAGTAGATTTTATGTTTAACAAGGAGTTCGCAGGTATTCCAGTGACGTCACTGCACGTACCGAAAAACGACATTATTTTATTTAAAATATTTGTAATCCTTTCATTTTAAAATCTTTGACGTAGAAAATATGATTATTGAGACAATTATCTCGAAATGGTTTTCGATTCAGCCCTCCAAAAAAAAACTTGACATACCGAATTAAAAAATCATTTATTGGATTAAAAAAAATCTTTAACTGTCTAAATTAGCATTACAGTTTTTCTTACAATCTAACAATAAAGAGAACCTATGTGAAACAAACAGTCGAGGGTCAGCTGTGCTGGCAAGAATGGTGAACTCGCGCTGCCCTGATTTTCAGCTTTCCATATCTCCCAATGAAGATGACTATCTCCTTCTCCCTAAGGTCTTGATTGGGAGATAAGGAAATGAGGGCAGATTAATTATACAGATGTTCTAATTGATTAGAGCATCTGTATAATTCATCTGCCCTCATTTCCTCATTTGCAGTATTGATAGTTTTTTGCAAAAGAAAAGTGAAATTTATAGGTGGAGATTTGTAATTAGCGTACAGTTATTTAAGGATGTGTTTACTCTTTAATAATTGCTGTAAATCTTCCTAAGAATAATAAAATAAAAAAAAATAAAAAAAATACTGCAAGTAGAAATAAAGGCAAAAACACAATGTATACCTTTTACAACGCGTCGAAATTCTAGCTCAAAATACTGAATAGGTCGAGAGTTCAGTGTCTACAACTAGTCCGTTGCCATGCCAACGGGACAGATGACATTTCGATGGCTAAATGCATTGTCTATGCTCAAAGCTTTGCGCTGCGCATTTGGAACTACGTTTGATGCAATTGAATCCGATTTTCGAGAGGTTTTAGGAGTTAAGTTGGAACGTCGCATCATCGTTAGGTAGTTCGTTAGCATACTTTCTGACTACACTTAAAGTGTACGATACTGTTATGAATTTATAGTGCTTATACAGGGTCCTTATTAATATGCTGACGGTTTTTTAAGAGGATGATCAGTTCATCAAACTGAACAACTTTTTCTATTGGACCAACATCGATAACGCGAAAGAAAAAATCAGCTGTCGCTGTCCCTACCTAATGTAGGTCGAGTAGGATTGCAGTTTTGTATGGAACAGCTGATACTGCACAACTTTTTCAGAATAAAGTAAAGAGAGAGAGAGCATAGAGAGAGAGTCTTTTTCAGAGTAAGTGAATAAAGTATATTTGATTTGATTTGTCTAAGAAATCTATAGGCTTAGAAAAAGTATATGTCTAGAATGAGCCTCACGAATATCCCGTATAAAACAAAAGGGGCCAAGTTTCATAGGTTGGTGTGCGTGAGGCGCCATACAAATTATGTATGTGTGCGTATAGGGTTTAGGAGCCAGTACTGGTTCCAATTTTTTTCGACGCTTTCGTATCTTCGACTGTCAATCTTGACATATACTTTATCAAAGGGACCAACATCGATAAAGCGAAAGAAAAAATCTGCTGTCGCTGTCCCATATCGAGTAGGATTGCAGTTTTGTATGGAACAACTGATACTGCACAACTTTTTCAGAATAAAGTAAAGAGAGAGAGAGAGAGAGAGAGAGAGAGAGAGAGAGAGAGAGAGAGAGAGAGAGAGAGAGAGAGAGTAAGAGAGAGAGAGAGAGAGAGAGAGAGTCTTTTTCAGAGTAAGTGAATAAAGTATATAGTATAATTTGATTTGATTTGATTTTAGTTTATTTTTCTAAGAAACCTATAGGAAATACACAAAAAATATCAGGCTTTCCATACTAAATGCAATCAGCTAAAGTCGATTTTTTCTGATACCAATACATATTTGTGTGGGTTATTGTGTCAATTCAGCGAAAAAATTGCTGAGATTTATATGAAACTTTGAGTCTTTGCAGGGGTACATGCTTACCAAATAACGCCATATAGAAACATAGTTACCCAAGAGTTTCGAAACAAAACAATGTAGTAAACTAAGACCGTAGTATTGTAAAACATTTTCACGATAAACTTTTATTTACGGCCACTATTACAAACTCTTTTCAAACATCAACTTTACCACTCTCACGATAAAGTCGATAACGAATTTGAGTAATTACCTAAGTTGGTGCTGAAATTTTGTGGTTAGAAACATAACAATTACTGTTGTCACACAAGTCCCCAGAGATAACTCTTATTCCGAAAGCGTAAAAGTGATATTGGTACGATTCGCGTGACTTAATTGTACGTGTGTTGTGTCACGCGAGGTGTTCGGCTGTTCATTAATTATGAACGATTTTGAAAACAATAATATTATCGAGTGGTTTTACAACCAGTCATTATGTTTAATGATACACGAGCCAGGCATTTTGTTGTAGATAATTTGTGTAAGTACCTATTGTTGCGTTTGTAGGTTAAGGTGGTTTCAGTCCATACAAAACTTTGACGTAAAACACGCGTAGACGGTATTGATTAAAGTAATGTTTTATTTATGGAAAAATAGCTTAGCAAATCTAGATTGCGCGTATCAAATAATAATTACAATTTATAATGTAATTACGAAGATATCAAGCTTTGAAATTATTCATACAAAATTTCAAAGCCTTATTTATATCTTTGTAATTGAATCATAAATTGTAAATGTTAGGTATTTGATACGCGCAATCTAGATTTTCGAAGATATTTTTCCATATATAAAATATTAATTTTATTAATACCGTCTACGAGTGTTCTACGACAAAGTTTTGTATGAAATTGACAACTCTGCAACCACCTTAACGCTGTGTTAAGGTAGGTATAGCTTGACAAATATGGGCCCCATTTAATAAACATGACAATTGTAATTTACGAAGATAATTCATGGTACACTTCTGAAAATGTTAGAACACATGTTATCTACTACGCCTCCGTGGTCTAATAGCAGAGGTTGTGGGTTGGATTCCCACGGAGGATACAGTTGGTTAGGATCTGATTGTCTGATCAGAAAGATGATTCCGTATTCCGGATGGCACGTTAAGCCGTTGGTTCCAGCTACTATCCTCTGATGGCCGTAAGGCTTTCTGTTTTCTTTCTTTTCTTTTCGGCTTGCTGCCCACAAGATAAGAAGAAGTAACCAGCATTGTAACAAATGGTTGAATTGTCATAGTGGGTAAGTTACAATTGTCATGTTTATTTAATAGGGACATGGTCTTCTCTCCCGGTGTTGCTTTTTTACTTGACATCATAAGCAGGAGGTTGCCGATTTGTCTGTATTTTTTTAGCTAGCTAGTCTTCGGTCTTTTCCATCCTGATGGTGCTCAGTAGAGAAGTGTTTACTTTTGTAAGTGTTTACTTAGCAACAATCCCAGTAGTTTAAATGTCGGTCTTCTAGGAGACAGTGGACGCAATACACGCCCCAAATGCTCATTTTTTTATTTAAGCTTTTTATGATACATCTCCAAACGGTTTACGAATTTAGGTACCTTTCCTAAAGTGGAATGTTATCCATTGAAGAAGAAGGTTTTACAAATGATTTTTGTTTACCTTCATCAATTTAATAAATGTTGTATATTTCTTTAAACGAGTCATAGAAAACAAAAACTTTTTTATCAATTCAAATATTTTAATTCAAATAATATCACATAGATAGAGCTTTCTGACCACGGACCTGAAAAAAAGACGGACGTAAGGACGTAAGTGACACTAAAATGATGTGAAGCATGCAACGTCCTACATTTTCGTTTGTTCCTTACGGGACACTCATACAGATGCAATAGCTCTAGGCGCAGGTCCTACAAACTACCACCATCATGTATTAGACGAGATTACGTCCTGTATCTGACATATTTTTTTCAAACTGCAGACTCTACCACCGCGTCGGAAGGTGTTCTGTTGTAGAGAAGATGCAGCCAGAAACTCTTCAACACACATCTCATCTCTCTATCATAAATCTTCTTCGATCTGATTATGAAAATGTTTAATTTTGTTTTACTTTCAAGACAAACTCCATGGGAAAGAGCTAGTCTTAATAAGTATTAAATGAGTTTTGAAAACCTTTGAAGTTTTTCTTCGTGTTTCCTAAGTTGATTACTTAATAAAAGTTTCGGTAAAACTTTCCGATTGGGTTCCTTTTCATTATGGACTTGATATTTTTTTGAATCAGTCGATAATTTGAGGAACGTTTTCCTTTGGATAACAATTCTTCAGCTATATTTCAGCCTTCTTATACTTAGCATTTTTCATCGGTGAACATGCATAAGAATAGTTATAAGTACATACATACATACATATTATCACACCTGTCTCCCACTGGGGTAGGCAGAAACAGCGGAACGCCACTCGCTACGATCCTGATAAACCTCCCTAGCTTCCTCCACATTCATTAGTCCTTTCATGCATGCTCGTCGGTTTCGGGTAGATCTGACCTGGCCCTTCTTAAGCACGTCGCCAATTTGGTCCTAATATGTACGTCTAGGCCGTCCCCTTCCAACATTTCCGCTTACGCTTGCCTTATAGGTTGCACACGTCAATCTGCACTCATCCATTCTTTCCATATGACCAAACCATCTCAACATACCTTTCTCTATCTTAGTTAGTTATAAGTAATATTAAAATAATCTATAAATATTCCTATGGTATGTTTTTTTGTTTATATCAATGTGTATATAATATTTTGTTTATATAATACAGGGTGTTTGGTGCATCGTTGGCCAAATTGAATTAAATAAATAAAATAAATAAATAGCTTGGACATTTTCACACAAATTGTCTAGTCACATTTAAAGTTCCAGAATCTGATAACTAGACCACGGTATAGAATACATATATAGATACAAACATCCATGACTCGGGTACAAATATTCATATTCATCATACAAATATTTGTCCCTTACGGGATTCGAACCCGCGACCCTCGGCACAGCAGGCAGGTTCACTACCGACTGAGCTACCGGGCCGTTGGTGGTACAGGGTACATTACACTGGACGACTATTTAGACGATTTATTTAGCGAGATCGGTTGTAACTTCTACAAATTCTACAATGAACTAAATAATTTGTCTCAAAATGACCAAGATAATGTCAAAACAAAATGCGATGTACGTACTCACTCAACCCATTACACTCTCAAGTACACTCGAGTACAAAAGTGAATGCCTACTTGTCCGCAACTCGGCGGAGCGTACAAAGGCAGACCGCCGGCCAATTTCCGCCGTCGGTCCGCGCGTCCGGGGCGGATCACTTACGCCACTTGCACTACGTACGACCCGTAGAAAGGTGTATTTTTATATCAGATTTAGTACCTTTTACCTGCCGCTTAATCTACTTAAAAATGCGAGCTGAAGCACAATCAAGTAAAAGATTTGGTACCTCAAATTAAAGATTGAAAAATTTGTCTCGGGCGGGACTTGAACCCACGCTCTTCCAAACCGGGGAAACGTGCTAACCAATTACACCAACGAGCCCACTACCCAGAGAACGAAATTTTCAATCTGTTACGTCTTAAGGGGACGTGCGCGCCATCTACTGGCAGTATTGCAACCAACCAACTTGCAAGTCAAATATTACAACTTGAATTCATACAATATAGATGGCACACCCTGTTCCAATATTATTGATTTGGTACCTATTCAAGGTGTTGGCTGCCTCAAATGAAGCCTGTCTTTTCGCTCCTTTTTTCATCTGGAAGGATAAGATGAATAAAACTAGCTAAAAGACAGGCTTCATTCCTCATCAAACTAATAAACAACGTTCACTATTGAGTCAACATCGAAATTCGCGAATGAAAATTTGGTTGCTCCATAGAATACGTCAGTGGCTACTCGACCCAAATGGAACAGCAGCTTTTTTTCGATATCGATTTTGGCTCCATAGTGAAAGTTTGGGGGAGACCTTTGCCCAACAATGGGATGAAATAGGTTAATAAAAAAAAAAAAAAAAGTGAAAGTTGTTCAGTTTAACTGAAGCACCCCCTTAAATTTTATTTAAAATCAAATTTTGGCCCACTGCTAGGCAAAGGTCTCTCCTAAACTCTTCCACGTCTCTCTGTTCGGTGCTACATCCCGCCACTTATTGCGGTAGGCATCCAACTCGTCTCGTGACGGTTTCCTGGGTCTGACCCCCTTTAATATGTAACGCATTTAAATTTTCACCCTGTATGGTGCGAAAGGCTGTTACGTCATATTTTACCCCTCCCGCACCGCTCCACTACCTAAGGAACCTACTCAGTAAAGCGCTAGACCTGAACCTACTATTTCCTCAACCATCATTCCTGATTGATCACTAATGAAGAAATGAGACTATCCTTCACTTATTTCTTGCTTCGAAAGTAAAGTAAAATCGACCTTAATTACTGTGCCATTGGGTCACCGTAACATTTGCGGGGTGCTTGACACGGGATACCTCGAAAAAATTGACGAGCGGCCGAAACTGTTGAAGTACTCAATATTGGCTTGAGCGGTACAGTCAGGTGCACAAGTTTTAAGCTTTTATTGTTAATTGGTTTTGTGTTTGTAAAGATTAACTGTATTTAGATATTTTAGGTATGTTTCGTTACTACTACTACTATTACTACTATTTTTCGTTACTACTACTACTTGGTATCAAGCTGTCATACGACACGCCTCGAAATTAAAGTGTTTAGGTTTGATGTTTCAGGCATTTTAACCCAGCTTTTTTATTATTAAATATGATCTTGTGACTGATCTGGATACCGAACCGAACCGACCGTTTCCTCACGATGTTTTTCTTCACCGAAAAGCCAGTGGTGTTACAAATCGTACATAAATTCCGAAAAAATCATTGGTACGAGTCGGCCTGGACGGGGATCGAACTATCACCTCCTACACGGCAGGCAAGGTTTCGCCACTGGACCACCACGCCTTACCGCTAATGGACTACCACCACACTAAAAATACCAACTATCTTTTAAACCTAATTTTGATCATCGCGTAGAGGTATTTATGTAAGTGACAGTACTTGTCTTCACCTCATTCGCCGGCGCGTTGATAAGATGTTTTTCGTGCGGCCTCTATAAAAACTTTCCGATTGCGGCAGCGCTGGCCCTCCCTCGAATATATTAAACGTTTATCTTTCTCTGCTGACTTCGTGTCGTCATTACGGTTAGTAACCTCAGAATACAGAATAAACCAGAAACCGTCAACGCGCTTGAAAGTGAGGCAATCACAACAGCTCCAAATCGGAGTGGCTTGATATCTAGTCAGTCAGTCGCTGGCCCTCGCGCGCATCGGTAATTACCGAATAAAATCCTAATTAATAGATAAATTAATCCTATCTATTAAATAGATTAGGATTTATTTTGAGGCGGGCGGGGCTGTGTTGTGACATTGTTTTGGACACAGCGCGCTGCGTACAAATGTAATCGAATACTCCTTCTGGTTTATTCTGTATTCTGAGTTAGAAACTAAGGCTAGAGTCTAAACCATAGAATATGTAATAGTAAAGGGTAACGTCTTGATATTGTTACGTACACTATGTAATTCAATCTGTGTGTATTCGAAACGTAAACAAAACTTCGAATAGGGCACGCTTCTTTTGTAAGGACAGTCCTGATAAAGGTCCGTAGAGTAAAGACATGTATTTTTGTTCAAAACCAGATCTCTGTGGATTTCGGAAAACTTCATTTCATAGGGATTAAATGAGATGAAGCATAAGCATAAGCTATGCTCACGAAGTCACGACTATATTTGTAACACCACTGGCTTTTCGGTGAAGGAAAACATCGTGAGGAAAACGGCATGTTTTAATTTCGAGGCATGTATTGTACCCACTGCCCATTACAAGTGGCGACGTGCTCACTTCCCGTCACACTGGACAGAGTTTCGGTACTAGTGAAACGTGGATATTCTGAGTTTTCAGAATATCTCTGACTACCCCCCTCCTCCTCGAGTAATTTGTCGGATGAATGTCGCATTTTGTTTTGTACCTTGATTGTACCCATTAATTAATCGACACCTTACAAACTTCGCTATAACTACCAACGATTCTTATAAAGCATGCAGCTGTAGAGTAAGGCTTAGTAGGATCACACACGATGACGCACTGACGGAGCAGCAGACGTCAGTCCGTCATTTGTGAAGTAAGGAGTTGTAGAAGCACACACGGTGCGTCAATCCCATAGACGAAAAATATAAGAGATAGCGAATTATATGAAGTGAAATCTCGGAGTCAGGTGGTTGTCCCATACAATTTATATGAAGTGACATTTTGGAGTCAGATGGCCGAAGTACAAAAAAGTGGATACGTCGATAAGGACAGCAATAAGTAGCGGTCTCCTTTTTTAACTAGAGCGAATTTGCTATGTGCATCTCTTACTGAGTGATATGACAAGACACGTGCTTCCTTCTAGTGCCTTCTCTTTCTACGGTCAATCCGCATCGTGTGTGCTTCTACGTGCGGATTAATAAAACTCCTTGCTTCACAAATGTCGGACTGACGTCTGCTACTCCGTCAGTGCGTCATCGTGTGTGACAGCTCTGAAGCCAAAGAAATGTAACTCACTATGTTATAAGAGTCGGGAGGTCCAAACTGGTCGTGACCGATATCCAGGATGTTTGAAACTTGTGCTAATAGTAGGGACTGTAGGCTGTACCGTTTGTTGTTTAGAAATTGGGGAATATAGTCGTGAGCAATATGCTTTTTTAAATGAAATGAAATGGCTTACTAATAGCATTGAGTAATTATGTATAGAGCAGACAACGCGAACAAAATCTGTGCACCATGATCTGCCCCTCTAGCATGCCAACGCCGAGAAAACGACAAAAATCGAGACGTGCCTCCATCTTTATTATTTTACGTACGCCAAAAAGAGCGCGCATGACGTTTTTCTCATTTAAACGCTTTGTCGTGGGTGGCATGCTAGCCGTGCAGCAGTGTGGGGCGCGTGCTGGGAGCGTCAGGCTGCGACGAGCGCCTGGCACAGGCTGAGTGGGTTAGAGCGCGTGCACCCTAACACGTGTAGCTTCTCGGTAGCTTCTCTAGTTAACATGGTACCTCAATGACTAATAGCTATGCTTTTGCTAATGGTGTCTTCCATTTGCAATGGAGGGAAGTCGGATATTTATTATTCCTACTCCGCCGAGACAGATTATAGTCATCTTCGATCAAAATAAAATGAATGGATAGGCCTAAAGCGCGGTAAGTTGAAGCAAACTACTGGTGCACTTGGTACATACAAACTAGCGCCATTATCTGTCAAATCTAGGGCACTTGCATACAAGTGACAAGTAAAAATTTCATTTGTTTTGCCTCATTTTTCTGGTTTGAAATGTTCGCTTAAGGCCTATCCATTCATTTTATTTTGATCGAAGATAGTCATCCCCCGGGCTCTGAGCTTCATTGTCTAGCATGTCTAGTCTTGTAATAGTGGTGGCTGCTATTGATCCTGGTTTACAGAAGTTACTATCGAATTTATTTTAGCATATGCTCACGACTATATTCCCTGAGGGGGCAGTCAGAGATATTCTGAAACCGCAGAACATCCACGTTTCACCAGTAGTACCTAAACTCTGTCCAGTGTGACGGGGGGTGAGCCCGTCGCCACTTATAATGGACAGTGGGTACAATACACGCCTCGAAATTGAAGCATGCAGGTTTCCTCACGATGTTTTCCTTCACCGAAAAGTCAGTGGTGTAACAAATCGTAAATCGTTCATAAGTAAAACTC
Organism: Agonopterix heracliana; assembly: GCA_963693445.1. NCBI lineage: Eukaryota > Metazoa > Arthropoda > Insecta > Lepidoptera > Depressariidae > Agonopterix > Agonopterix heracliana. The sequence continues at coordinate 4,379,966 of OY856308.1, forward strand.
ATTGGTACGAGTCGGCTTGGACGGGGATCGAACCATCGCCTCCTGCACGGCAGGCAAGGTTACTCGCCACTGGACCACCACGGCTTATTTATTTATTTTAAATTATAAAATAATTGGGGAGGCCTTTGCCCAGCAGTGGGACACAAAATAGGCTATAAAAAAAAAAAAAATTAAGGTATTAAATTATAGTTCATTAAAGCTGACAAGAATAGATATAATTTTAAAAAGCCATTAATAAACTCAGCTGTTTCTTACATTTGACTCGAGTAGCTTTGCAGATTTGTATGGAACAGCTGAATTTTTTCCCGATTTTGTTGTTGGTCCCATATACAGTGTTAGGGTAAACAGTAAGCATGATACTGAATAACTTTTCCTAATATATTTTTTTGCGATTTCTTTTTTGGTGCCATAGAGAAAGTTTGACGGTCTGATCGTCCCCTTAAAAAAGGATCATAATGTCATGCATGTTATCATTGCCCATTTTACTATGATTAATAATCATAGTAAAATGGGCAATGATTGTAGGTATATAATCATTGATTATATACCTACATCAAATAAACTCTATTTCAATAATGGATATACCTTTTTCAAGGATCCAACCAGATTCTTAATTTTGAGAGAATTTTCTAACTAAAAGTTCTAAAATTGCTTTTTTTGTACTTTACACTCTTATCCAGACCAAACAGAACCTAGCCTTTGGCGTAATAGTTTCTCATCACAATGAACAACAAATAATTGAGAAAAACTACAGAAAAGAGTAAGAAAAATTATTTTGTGTTTCGGAGCTTCTTTTTTCGCGAATCGTGATCGGAAATACAAGGTAGGCGTGACATTGCTAGCGCAAGCTTTTTGTGTTTCCGATTTTATAATTATCATGATAATTAATTATCACTTCGAACCCTGAAGGGGTGATTGTACCCATGATAATGAACAACTTTCGAACTCGAATTTCTTACCGAAGGTTGTTCAGTATCATGGGTAGAATCACTCCTTAAAGTAATGCTACTGTTTACCCTAATACTGTATAAAATGACCGGCACCGCCTGAGCATTCTAAATACAAGGATGAAGGTTTTATTAGTTTCTTTATAAAAAGAAATTGAAAAATTTACTCCTTACTCGAACGGAAATTAGCTACGGGTTCTTTGTTAGTAGGAAAAGTTGATAAGTTAGCAGAATTACCGTCTGCTAACGGTTTTATAAAGTTTGCGTCGAGGTAACCTAGTTTATTTAAACTATTTTAAGAATTTAATAGTGATGCACTGATTAGTTAACTTGCTATTGCTAGTTTTCACTAGAAATACTTAAAGATTGGAAAATTGTAACTAATATTGAAATTAAAATTGTAACTAGAAATTAAGAGGTCAATGCTAGAAATCGTTACTAAAATTTTATAAAATTGTAACTAGACAATATTTGAAAATTGTAATGACAGAAATTCAGAGCGCGCTCGATACAAACGAAGTCTGGTGATATTTTCAATACTAAACAATTAAAGTACTACTGTAGTTACGTCGCCAATTCGTATGACAGAAATTAGTTCTCAACGTAACCACTAGGAGCGCTGTACGAAATTCAATACAAAATTGGTGACGTTACTACAATAGTAAAGAACGGTGAAAACTCATGGTAGACCTACAGATCTTCGTTAAAGTAACAGTTTGTCCGTCCTTTTACGGCTGTAACTTTTATCGTAATACCTAGACAGTAGAAATTTTCACCAAATGTGCGTTATTACGGCGGGTTCGTTTACAAATAAAAAAATTACAAAAAAAATTAAGGGGGGTACAAAAAACAAGTTTTTATCAACGTTTTTTCTTCTCGCTCTATCGTAAAAACGGTAATACATACAAGCGTCAAACTTGTTGTGATTAAATAATAAAAACCGGCCAAGTGTGAGTCGTTCTCGCGCTAAAAGTCCCGGAGAAAAAAAAACTGTTCACCTCACAAGCTCGGAAAGATTCTGTTTATCACTCGAAATCTGAGTGCAAAAGCGTATTTTATCCGCTAGCGTGAAAAGAGTTTTTGAAATTCGAATCTGTCTATTCAATATACCTATTCCTATACCGCCAATCCATCAATCAATTTCATGTCACTGGCCAGCACGAAATAAAAACTTTTTAAAATGTTCTTTTTTGCTATTCACTTTTTTCCTCGCTTTTGTGAGGTGAAAAGTTGTGTGTTGCGCTCGGCAGCAAAGTTATTCTGCGTCTCGTACCTTTGAAACCTTCGATTCGCTCAGGATTCTACATTTGAACCCACTCGCTTCGCTCGTGGTTCAATCTTAGAATCCTTCGCTTGCTCAGGTTTCAATACAAGTACTCGCGCCAAAAAATAACTTTGCAGCCTAGCATAACAAATAACTATTTCGTTGTGTGGTGGTGTGGAGCCCTCGGTGCGTGAGTAAACCGACTCGCACTTGACCGGTTTTATTTGTTCTTAATGAAACTCGATCATGTTCCTAAACTATGCACGAACCGTTGGCTATGACGTAAACAGTAAATAATACAATCGAACAGCTGGCAACACTAAATAAATAAAAGCCGGGTCCCGATCACGGGCGCAGGCCCTGCCAAAATCAATACCTACCATTTACTACACCTGGGGGTTTAACACGCGACGGTTTACCAATTTGGTTTTTGGGCTATCTTATCGTAGGGATGATTTTTCTTTAATCATTATAATTTGCTTATTTAATCATTGTCACTTAATTTTAATAAAAAAATCTACCTTTTTGTAGAATTTGGGAACACGGATCATCATAAAACACATTTAATTTACATAAAAATACATTCATACCTGTGGTGGACTACCGCCCAAACACCCTCTTAGAAGGAAGGCCTGTGCCCTGCGACGTATATAGGCTGATGATGATGATGATGATTCATACATAAGGTAGGTGATTGACGATGATGAATTATCTCGATCGAGTGTGCTTAGTGGCGATGTATTTTGTCTATACTAATATTAAAAAAGATTAAAGATTTGATTGTTTGTTTGTTAGTAATGAATAGGGTCCGGGAGTCACGTTGCAGGGTTTGCCTCGAACACTTGTCTCTCGCGTGGTGTTCGCGCGGTTCGCGTCTTAGCCTGCCACGAGGCTCTAAAATCCTTCTCAGTTGTTCTTACTCAAAAACAATCCTCGAGATTGGATAGACACTCCCTCAAACTACTTGACACTGGCGAAATCTAACAAGGAAATGCCATTAAATAAAAATAGAATAGAATAGAATAGGCTCCGAAACTACTGGACCGATCTGAATAATTCTTTCACCATTAGAATGCTACATTATCAGTGATTAACATAGGCTACAAAAAACGGCCAAGTGTGCGTCGGGAAGATTCTAAGGCGGTACGAAGTTCGCCGCGGTTCTTTAGTATGTCATAATTTTATAAACATGGCGATTAAATAACGATAAAAGTGCTTACCACTTTTTATGCAAATCGCGAATCATGTTGCTATTTTTTGTAGAAAATCAGCAAAAACGTTCGCGAACTTTGAGACATGTGTGTAACAATGTAATTTAACCCTTTTCACGGATTCGTTCATTTCCCCTAACACCTGTACCTAGAGTTTTGAGGTTAGCAAATTTTCCCAAAGCATATCTAGGTCAGAAGTACCGTAGGGTTGCTACATGTTAGGAATTTTCGTGACAGCTCCCGGAAATTTAGTCCATTACAGAATGAGGGGAAAATTCTACACCGTCCGGAATTTCCTTAAATGAGGGCAGAATGAAAATTGTATATCGACGAAAAAAATATGCTTGAATTGTGATTACAAATCAATAATGAAATCGAATTCAAGGATAATATTTTCAGCAAACTGCATTTGTGGTTTTAAAAAATTTTTCACTTTTGTCGACTCGAATGAGTTTAGACCAAATTTAACCATTGTCACAGACTTACACCATTGTATGATAATTTATAGAGCTCAACATGCCTATGTAAGTCTCATTGCAGGGCATAGGCCTACCTACCCTCGAGGAGGATCTATGGGGTGTTACGTATTTTTAGTTGTCTCCTTGAGGCTTCCTCACTCGAGTCGAGGACGATTTTGACATTTTTGTTATACAAATTATGTCCAAAACTTCCTCCACTCGAGTGAGGAAATGTCATGAAAACAACTGAGAATAAGGGGTAAGGGTTGAACTACACATGGCCGCACGCGATCGCACTTTTCTGTCGCTCCATCCTTTTCTGCCACCCAGGAACGTCATTTGCTTGAGCATATAAGATAGACGGAACGCGATCGCACTTTTCCGTCGCTCCATCCTTTTCTGTCACTCAGGAACGTCATTTGCTCGACGATCGCACGCCGCAAGCGATCGCGTTCCGTCTATCTTATATGCTCTAGCAAATGACGTTCCTGAGTGACAGAAAAGGATGGAGCGACGGAAAAGTGCGATCGCGTGCGGCCATGTGTAGTTCAACCCTCAGTCTACCACGCGTGCCCACAGCGTATTGGTGGACTAGACATCAGAATTTCTTCTTCAGCTTACGCAGGTTTCCTCACGATTCTTCACCGTTTGAGAGCAGTAATGAAGTAATATCTACGTTACGTAATTACGTACATAGGTAGGTTAGAAAAACTCTTTGATAACGTTTTTTGGCCATGTAAAACTATCTACCCCTCGATATGAGAGTGACAAGATAGCCAAGTCCTATGATTTCTGCTGTTATTTTTCTTATTTCCCAAAAGCATAGAGGTAGGAATAGAGGAACATACAGCTGAGAGAGCGAGATGTACCTAGCGGCACCACTGTATAATAGAAAGAGATACGTGACGCGAATCAATAGAACCGTTTTTTAGTCACCAATCAATTTTTACAATTCGGTTTTCGTGAATAATTGGGAATCTAAAGTGAAATAGTAGATAATTTTGTGAAATATACTGACACTACTTTATTAATTTATCCACGATTTTACGTTAGACTCAGAATTATAGACAGTATTAGAATTTTTGCCTGCGAATAGTGTCCAAAAAACATCCAAAAACTGTGTCATTTGACAACTCATGTCACTGACTCTATTCCTGTAAGGTATAATAACTTTATGCCCAAAAGTCAATCATTTCCATAGGAAATATCACTTTCATGGTTTTAAGGGATTTTCTTCAAAAACTAGTAACCCTATCAGCATGGCTAGCATAGCAGCGTGATATATAGCGCTATCAAACCTTTGCTTTCTTTTTATTTACACGAGAACGTACGAGATAAAAGTTGTGATATAGCCGTATCACGTGCAACATGCTACGCCTTCTAAACATAATACAAATAACTATTTTATCTATATCGATTAACTCCCAAATACTATACTGTCTGGTGAGTAATGACCGCTTGTGTAAATGCTCAAAATCAGCGGTTCTGAAACATTTACTTTCAATATTGATTACTTTGGTCATCATTTCTCTCTAAGATTTCTCTATAGTTATCACTGAATTGTTCATTATAGTAGGCGATGTGCACACCGCACAGCCCAGACGGGTTTTGTAAGAGAAGAGGCGACTAATCTCATCCAATAGAAAACATTTGTAAACAATCCGTAATGAGATGTAAAGCAAAGCTTTAAGTTTTACATGTTGGTCAAAGAACGTAAAAAGGATTTGCCGTTTCGCGAAGCTATTTTCAAATAAGCATAACTTCAGTAGCTATTTTCTTTGTTGACTTCGTTCCCCACTATAATTCCATATTCTACTTTTGTCACTCTAATACAACGACTCTCACAATAGTGCGACGAATTTCAAACGTTTGCTTTTTCACATTACTTAAAAATATCACAATGTAAGAAAGAGTATCTAGCACCACGTACAATACGATCACTCCCTGCTCCCCACCAATTTTAACCTCATTCCCGCTTGATGAGAAGCGTTTTGGAAAATATAGGCAATGGCGTAATCTTGTCTCGCTCGCACTTACTCAGTATCGCACATGCTTGCCTCTTCTTGTCAATTTCTCCCATTCGTATGAAATGACAGCTTAGTGTTGAAGGTGTGCCAATACCCAATACCGTGTAATTACTCATATTTATCTGCCAAACTAAAGCCTGACCAGAAATACAAAACCTCGCCATGTTGCGGAAATTCATTGGAACTAATTTTTGTACTTGGAACACTAACATTAAAGGTGACAGTCGATTGCAGCGCCCCCAAATTAGGTTTTTTATATTCTTACAACTCAGTTTGTTGGCAGTTTGCACTTTTGCTTAGGATTATAATATGGCTGGTTTTATCTTTTAATCTGTCTTCATTTGGTCTTTTTATTATAACTGTAATCTGTTTTATGTGCCTTCTAATAAAATAAAATAAATGACCTCGAATATAAGTTACCTACCTACTAACTTTGAGAACCCCTGTCTCGCCTGCTATAGTACTTGTGTGCGGGCAATTACTTCTTGACCCTGTATTTTATTTTCCTCTTCTGTCCAACTTTGGGGCGTATGCTCGGCCATTAGTTGGATTTAATTCGGAGTACGGTTTCGACACGTGTAAGATTTGAGCTCTATTTTGTCGAGATTACTGGTTAGGTGATAACATTAGTCACATTAGTAAACTTAGTTTACTTGGTGTACCTCCTTACCAGAATCTGATGGCAAATAAAGAAATTAAATTTTAGAGTAAGCAACATTGGGGTTTCGATTACGTTTCGAGTACGATAAAGTCGCGATACAGCATCGATACGGCCTACGGAAAACGTTCGTAAGTATGATCAGTCCTTAGAAAAAGTCTTCTTCTTCCTGCCCTTATCCCATTATTTGGTGTCGGCGCAATATGTTGTCTTCCTCCATTCATCTCTTTTAGCCGTCAATGCAGCTGACACACCTTTTTTACACATGTCATCCTTCACACAATCCATCCATCTTTTCTTTGGTCGTCCTCTCTTCATGCAGCCATCCACATTCATATTTAACATTCGTCTTGTAATATGACACTCATCTCTTCTCATAACATGTCCATACCACGATAATCGAAGAATTCTTAGAAAAAGTATATGTCTAGAATGAGCCTCACGAATATCCCGTATAAAACAAAAGGGGCCAAGTTTCATGGGTTGGTGTGCGTGAGGCGCCATACAAATTATGTATGTGTGCTATACACGCACACAGGTACTGTATAGGGTTTAGGAACCAGTACTGGTTCCAATTTTTTTCGACGCTTTCGTATCTTCGACTGTCAATCTTGACATATAACTTAAAGGATCAGTCATTCGCTGATGGCTTTGTCGCAAAGCACACGCGCGTCTGCATCGATACAAACTTGCGTGTGATTAATCGAACAATTAATCTATGAAAATTGTGTGTATTTTATCGGCAAACAATGATATCTTAAAGGGAGCAATAATATGTTCTTCTACAGTTCCAAAATTACCTATATAATTATAACTGCCCCAACTGTTTACAGAAACTTTGGAATTGGCGGAAAAATAGATTCATTTTCTTTTTTTATCGATTTCTTAGCGGGCTACCATAAAAGTCGACACCGGGCGACCTGTCGACCGCGGTCGACGTCTTGTCCACCCACCCCTGGTCTAAACCAACCCCTATAAATATAACTAGCATGTTTTGTTACAACCTGTATGTGTATAGTTCGTCGTTGCCTCACGCAACTAGTTAAACAGGGTACCTACCCTTAAACTGGCATAACAGTGACCTCGAATTCCACAACTTGCGGGTCCGTAATTTACGAAACCCCCAAAAAACAAATTATAAAACAAGCGTTCCCCAGACAATAGTGATGTGTACGAACAAAGGGAGCGTCCTTGGCGGGTGATGTATGAAAACAGTCGAGTCCTTGACCTTAACAGGCCGAAGGTCGCGAACTTGAGCCCGGCCGGGTCGAGTTACCTACATTCTCTTTATGCTTGATAGTTTCGTTAGATAGATCCTTCTAGAATATATCTATTGACCTGATATGAGTTACAATATTTAGGTGAAAATACCTAGTACCTACAGGGTGTTAGGGTAAACAGTTGCATTACTTTAAGGGGTTATGGTACCCATGATGCTGAACAAGTTTCCCTAAGAAAACTGTAGGAAATTCGCAAAAAAAAATTTGGCTAGGTTTCTTAGGGATCACACTCTATACTGTATATTGACATAAGATATCTCAAAACCTTTCTAAAGTGTTCCTGTTTTCGTGATTCAAATTAGACCTTGGTTTCAGTCCAAGCTTTGAAATTATTCATACAAAATTTTCTAAACCATTTTCCCAGATAAAATATTACTTTTCACCTCACAAGCTCGGAAAGATTCTGTTTATCATTCGAAATCAGAGTGCAAAAGTGCATTTTATCCGCTAGCGTGGAAAGAGTTTTTTAAATTCGAATCTGTCTATTTAATATTTTTCTATACCGCCAATCCACTGAAAATGCTTAAATAACTATTTCATGACACTGGCCAGCTCGAAAAAATAAAACACTTGTTAAAATCACTTTTTTTTTTCTTTTTAGCAATTCACTTTTTTCCTCGCTGTCGTGAGGTGAAAAGTTGTGTGTTTCACTCGGCTGCAAAGTTATTCTGCGTCTCGTACCTTTGAAACCTTCGCTAAGCTCAGGATTCAATTCAAGTACTCGCGCCAAAAAGCAACTTTGCAGCCTAGCATAACAAATAACTATTTATTAATACCATCTACGGTTGTTCTGCGTCAAAGTTTTGTATGGACTGAAACCAACTTAATGTGTTTATCTACCCGATTCAGTCAGATTCTGCTTAATATTTAAATTTATTAATTTCACACAATGCGTACTAATGATGACCACAGAATTTAAAAAAATATTACCTAAAATTCTAAAATTACCTAGTACAGTCGTCGCAATACGTTGTCGATGTTGTAAACGATACAGGGTGATCGGACACACAATGCCCTACTGAAATTTGTACAGAATCAATAACTTTTAATTCGCCAAATTAATTTACGTCTTTTAACACAAACTCTGAAACCGAAACAGCCAGTACATCTTCATAAATACAACATACATTCAACATTATGCGAATCGCAGACGGACCTTTTAAAATACCAGCACATTTCTTCCAACGAGAATAATTTCAACCGAGCCCGGCCCCAGAGCTAGTTTCGCGAAAAAAAGAGCCCTGGTAAAAAAAACTGGGTTTATTTGCTCACGAAACTACAAGTTGAGTTTAGTTTCACCGTGGAGGGCGCTTGACGACGTTGCTAGGACAAATTGCACTCAAGTGGGTTACCGAGACAGACGGGAGTATACTGCGTTTTGAGACGCGACGATTAAAATAAAACCTGACTGCGTTGTAGAAAAAGAATGACTAGAAAAGGCATTAAAATTATAATAGTCCGCTAATCGAATTGATTGAGCAAGATAAAATCGATGTTGCTTGTCCCTTTCTGCGTTTTCGGTATTATTGGTGACTCAGTTAAAATTGCTTACAAAATCTTGCAACTGTGCAAGACAGTACAAAAAAAAAAAAAACGGAATCGAGAAAAACAAGCTCTATAAGGTCTAACAAAATTAGGTGAAACTATTTTAAGGGGAGTATCAGACCATCAAACTGAACAACTTTCTCTATGGGACCAATATCGAAATCGCGAAAAAAAAATCTACTGTCCCATACATTCGGGTCGAGTTAGTTTGGCATTTTTGTATGGGACAGTAGATTTTTTTTTCGAGATTTCGATATTGGTCCCATAGAGAAAGTTGTTCAGTTTGATGGTCCGATATTCCCCTTAAAATAGTTTCAGCTAATTTTGTTAGACCTTATATAATATAGGGTCCTCTTAATAATAATATGATGCCGGTTTTTAAGGCGATCACACCACATATGACACCTGATATTTTTTTCGCGATTTCCCATAGAGAAGGCAGATAATTAAATCGTGAGAATTTATTGTTTTCTATGGAAGTGTTACGAAGTGACTAATAATCTGTTACCATACAAAAACGCACGTAAATGCGACTAATACCTACCCGTATGTTTCTATTCTAAGCCTCCGTTTTCCGCATTCCCTCCTCTAAATTTCAAATGCGCTGACTCTCTAAGGGTTTAAGCGCTATATTTTCTGCTTTGACTGAATTTCGCCATGTTTTTATACGTTTTGTTCATTAATTTAGTCTTCATTGAATCTTGGAATCTGAATAAATAATCCTATTTAGTCGTATTTTCGACGTCATATTTTGTCAATAACACGTGAATCTTTCAATGCGTATGGTCATATTTTATTTTGATCTAAGATGGTCATAATGAAATGAGCGATTCAAACCGGACAACATTTTAACGATATTTAAAGAACAATAATTAACAATAATTAAAAGGGTTAAATTACGAGGTCGGGGTGTTTCAGCCAATCTTTCGCTGGACGGTGTTTTCAAAAATAAAACCAAAAATCACGGACCTGAAAAAAAGACGGACGTAATCTCATCTAATCACGAGTGAAGCACCCATTTCTTTTGTGTGCGTGCTGTGACGCGGTACATAATGGTGACGGGTGTCGGACCTGCGCCTAGAGCTAGTGCATCTGTGTGAGTGTCCCTTGTAGAACAAACGAAAATATAGGACCTTGCATGCTTCACACTTTTTAGTGTCACATTACGTCCGTCTTTTTTTCAGGTCCATGATCAAAATAAGCTATACCACCGCGTCGCTGTAGAGAAGATGCGGCCAGAAACTCTACAACATAATACAGCTTTAACTGTTAAAATATAATGTTACAGTTAGAACTCAGTTAATAAGTACATCATTCACTTTTATTTTACAAAAGCATTACCTATTTTTTCCAAGAAGCAATGTTTGTTTGTTTCAAGGCAACACAATCGAAGGCTCTCGAGAATGAAAGCAAGGTAGAGGCTCACAGCGTTTTAGAGTCGAGTAACACTCAACCGTAAGAGCTTCGAAAGCTATTGTTATGAGGAAAAATATAGGGTATAGGTGTATTACGCGAAACAGTGATGAATATGTTATTATACGGGGTACTAGGGTGTAAGAAGACCTCACGGGTTAACTCAAGGGGCGAAAGAACCCATCTATATGAATAACTTTTACTACGGGACTACGAGAATTAAATAATATCGCCTGTTCCATACTGAGTGTAAAATTAAATGCATTATCTAAACTATTATAAAACTGTAACTGAAGTGTGTCTGTACATTGAAGATATTTACAAAAAAAAGATTACGATATGGTTTTTAGGTATCCCTGACTCGAAATCAACCTTTTTTATAAATTTTGTCTGTCTGTTTGTCTGTTTGTTTGTGTGTTTTTTTGTTTGTTTGTTTATTTGTTTGTTTGTTTGCGCATCACGCAAAAACTTCTGAACCGATTTTGATGAAACTTTTTTTGTTTGATAGCTTATGATCTGACTTAAAATCTGGTATATAATTTGTGCGGACGAAGTCGCGGGAAAACACTAGTAACTTATAATATTAAACGGTTGCTTCAGTTCAGACTATCAAACTGAACAACTTTCACTATTGCATCGGCGCCATAGTGAAAGTTGTTCAGTTTCTAAATCACAAAATAAAATGGTTTTCCCATTCATAGATTTGGGTCCTGTATAGATTGATGTTTTCTATGAAAGAACACATAAAACATAACTCCTATGCCTACCTACTCAAGTAGGCATAGGAGTTTAGTATGGAACAGCTGATTTTTTTGTTGCGGTTTCAGGTTTGCTCCCATAGTAAAAGATGTTCAGTTTGATAGTCCGATCAACCCCTGAAAGTTTTGGAACGGTAAAAAAATAAGCGTTATAGTAGGTAGGTATTATAAATGCGTTACATAGTTTAGGAGGCGCCACAACCCATAACACTAAATAACTTTACTTATGGAACTAAGACTGAAATCGCAAAGAAAATAATCAATGTTGTTTCATACATTTTGGTCGAGTAGCTATTGACATTTTGTTTGGAGCAGCGAGCTAATAGACAGGGCAATATACTCGTATCCAGTCTATAGTCTGATCAAATATGATCAAATATGATCAGTTTTAGTGCTCCGAAAGTTACAATGTACCGAGCTAAGCTATAACTATGTACCATCGGCAACATAAGAAGAAGATGAGAATTAGTGTCATAGAGGGCGCTCCTTGTGGCTTATAAAAGTTACAAATCTGTAAAAAAACGTTGAAACGTTTCTTGTGTCCACCCCTCTTAATTTTATACATTTTGTTTTTTCAATGAGTATTTGTTAGCAAATTCGCCGTGTCATATTTTGTGAAATATTCTAGCCGTCTCGCCATTATAGTTCGAAAGATACAGTCCTGTATAGGTAGGACAGAAAGATAGACGGACAGACGGACGGACTGCGTAGAAGCTTATGCAAAGGGCCCCGTTGGCATCCTTTGCTCAAAGACCCCTAAAAACGACAAAACGCAACATGAACATATTTTATTCAATCACAATATGACTAGACCAGAACATGACTAAACCAGGACAAGACTAAACCAGAACATACCTAAACCAGAATATGACAAAATAAGCGTATGACCTCCATCGCACAACCCTAAATAACTAGTTTCACTAGTTGCTGACGGTACACGCATAGTCGCCCATACATACGTACTTAGACTTACAATAGATAGTTAAGTATATGAGTTCGCTGGTTATATGGAACTTGTTGTCCGGCGTGCAACCAATCAGCTAAGTGCGTACCTACTAGCAGGATTGAAAGGGTCCAGTAACCAGTGCCTAGACTTGCTTGCGCTTTTCCTGAGTAAATACAGTGCCGGATTGAGGCTTAGATGCCTTTAGCCTTTAGTCAATGAAGTCATGAGGCCCCTTCGTTGACTTCTCGGTTATAGATCGATGGGGATGGTATGTTATGTACCATCCTATATTCTGGCATAAAAAGCGAGTAAAACGAGCTATGGGAATATAAGGACTAGACAAACACCTTTGATTCTAAAGACCAAAAGAAAAGAACTCGAAATTGCTAAATTCCCACACCGGTTTAACAAATAAATTTGTTCTAAAGAAATAGTAAAGAACATTTTCCTTTTTTTTGTGGCCCAAGAGGTAGTAGGGCCTATTATACTTCTAAGTCCGCCACTGAACACATGTAGGTACATTCTAGGAACGAATAGAGTGTGATCGATCTTTTACCACGCCGTGTGGTTCTCGCTATAGAATAGATAGACCACCCCATTTCTTCCCAAGAGTATCGTCCGAGGAGCCCGAGAAGGTGTAATGTTTCTTTTACGTTGTTTTTGTTGACGAAATACTAGCCATCTGTCACCACTTGACACGTCAATTCATCCTAACAGGGTGTTTTGCTATTTCGTATCGGTTTTGTCTTGATTCTATTTTTACTATAGCAGGTGGAGACAGCATAATATAGCATATGGGGCGTGGTTAATGTTCAAGTATAAATTAATGGATACGGATTTGCTATCGAAGAACCACTTTGGAGAAACATCCGAGTATGCATGATTGAATTATTTCATGTACCCTTGGTGAATGTTATGGATATTGAAATACGTATTTCAGTAATAATTTACGTTTTTATTATGTGGTACTCCAGCATTAAAACAACCAGCCACATTTTCGGACGCTTCTGTGACGTCACATTGTCACGAAAAAAGTCTACAGTAGTTGAAGGAACGAAGTCTACAGGCAATGTTCTATCTATTATGCACTCAAAAAGTCTGAAATCAAATGACGTCACACGATAGTCAATACAGTGCATTCGGTTTTATCTACAACATTTTGTAACATTTGCGTTTGTTTATATTACAGGTGGAGTCCGTATAGGATGTGAAGAGGTGCGCCCACGCACGCTGCACATGCACCGCGAACAGCGGTCATGGCGATCCGGAGATAGTGCCAGGTATGTTATACTTATCATCATTATTATTCAGCCTCGGATCTAGGATTTTTCCGAGCCGGGGCAAAAACTTGATTTGGGCCCTCCCCTCCAAGGGAGTAGCAATAATTTTTTCCCAGGGAGGCCAGGTTCATGTTAGGTCATTGCAATAATACGTAATTACCTAAAATATAGATGAGGCGAAGCGAGCTCGAGATTTTACTGCAATATGATTAACTCGTCGCAATAATTATTATCTAAAATCTAGATCGAATTTTGCTTCTAGTCTAAATCTTAATTTTGGCGCCCCCTAAACCTGCCGCCCGGGGCGTGGGACCTGGTTTGACCCCCCTAGATCCGGGGCTGTTATTATCCACATTATTATCAAAATAATACTTAGCATGTCTGACGGTGTTTTATCGGTAACACTTCGGCGAATGTAACTCCTGAGGAGTTACATGACCTGATTCTACCTTCCTCCTTTCACCAAAGTACGACAAGACGTAGTGCGAGATTGCATCCATTCGTAGTAGATATTCCAACAATCCGTACGAAAAGGATCGCATCCTGTTTTATAATGAGAACCGGTAAAGTTTGCGTCTTTTCCAAGCAAATACAATCAGGGATGCGTTACATCATCGGCTTCATCTTCATTTTCCATCAGGTGAACTGAAGCCAAGTTCAAGTCCATTTCGAATGAAAAACAAATGCTGTCGCTTCTTCTTCTTATCGTGTCGACTTCAAATTTTGAACAAAGTTGCTAAATACGAGTAGTACCTTGCCAGAAGTGGGCAACCGATACTGCACCGTCGCTAGCGGTCATGAGCTCCTCCTGCGTACAGGTGTTAGGGCACGCAGGGCACGATGTGAGATGGGCCATCGTTTGTGGAGCTCCACACAAGCAACTCACATTTTGCGCATCCGAGAATCCCCACCTGAACATGTTGTCCTTACTGCTGTCGCTTTAATTATGCCAATCTATTTGTCGTTTGTGACGTTTTCCCCATGGTCGATGCTTTTCCATGTGTGTCTTACGTGGCGACTGAGGAATGAGGCTTCTTGTTTCGTGTTTTTCCGAATAAAAGGCCACAAACTTGAACGCTACACGAAGAGAGGCTTTGCGAGTGACTTACTGAATCTGCGATAAAATCGGCGTAGGTACCCTTCAAGGTCAATCAGAATGTCTGTTGATCGGCAAATCTTTTCACTATGATGGAAAGTCAGTCAGGTCATCATATTCTGTGGGATTCAAAAATTTGGTACGGCGAGCGCTAGACCATGCTTGACTCAGTAAAATCGTGTTCCGGTATTCCTTATTACGTGGATATTGATGAAATTATGGATTAACTTCATATGGATAATTTTGCCATACTTATTACTGGAAGCAGAATAGACCATAGTTTGAATTAGGTTGAGCTTCTTCTTTTCGCTTTTTGTTATGCTATATCCATGCTCTTCCTATTGCTAGACAGGAATTCGCAATAGGTATAGGGAAATCACCTATTTTTCCAATTCCTCCTGCCTTCTTTGATTAAATTCATTGTCGGTTGCAAGAAAGATTAGAGTCATCCCCGGGGCTCGCTGGACTTTATTGTCTAGAGTTGTTAATGCTCACTGCTTTTGATCCTGGCTTACAGGAGTTACAATGGTGGACCTATGTTTGATAAAAAAGATCACAAGTCCAACTCAATGACATGCCATCGACTCCAGAACGCATAGTTCATTTATCATAGCTCCTTTTACATAGAAAAACGAAGTACCTAATAGGCTAATACTTATCAGGTTTCTTCAGAACACCACACGAATATCTTACCACATAAAACAATGTCAATTTCGTCAAAAACTCCTGTTTCTCCTTAACATATTGGCAACAAAATAAATATTGACGCAGCATCCATATTAACGTACAAATTGCTATAAAGCACGTATGATATCTACCCCACGTCACCTTATGTTCGTAGTAGAAGCTACGAAGCAAAAGCCACGCTTTGCCCGTCGGTGGGTAGGTAAAGAGAAAAATATAATTAAGTCGTTTGTATGGGTCGGCACGGAGACAGGCGTGCGGGGACTTTATGGAGCCGGCAGTAGGGGTGGGATGGTTCATCGATAGATTCGATCGATTGTGAAATTGGGTCGAGAAAACGAAAGTCTGCTGGATTATGTGTTATTTTGTGGCTCATTATTAGCGCTCGTTGGCGTAGTGGAGCTTCGGTATTGGAAACGATCACCGAAGTTAAGCAACGTCAGGTCCGGTCAGTCTTTGGATGGGTGACCGTTTAGTGGTATTTCATCTCGAGCGTTTTCGTGCTTCAGAAGGCACGTTAAGCAGTTGGTCTCGGATAGTTTCGTCAGATGGCGCTGTAACTATTCGTTAAGCCAGGTCAGAGGCCTACTGAGGCGGCTTGAAAATTCTCTGACAGTAAGTTGACCACTACCTTGCCTCCACCAACACGCACTGGGCCCGCGTGGTGGAGTATGGCCCACTCCCTCTCACCCTTATTCGTGAGCGGAGGCCTTTGCCCTGCAGTGGGATTCTATCGGCTATAACTTACTTACTTTTTATTAGTAGAGTAAGTTATAATCAACAGCGGACATGCTCTTTTATTATTTGACGCCATCCTGTGATGGTGATCTTTAATACGAATATACTCGTACACTCGAGAGCAATGAATCCGGGTCACCAACATACCTTAATATCTCAGAAATTAAGAATGATAGCTTAGGTATTCAAATAAAAAAATTTATTACAATTTATTAATTAAGGCGTTATAATAAAAACGAAACATCGATAAACAACTTGTATCACATCACTAATAACTATGTTCACATGCGCTCGTCCTCCGTAACATGTATGTATGCGACGGCGACGTTCGAACACAAGTCTCGGGCACAATACACATCTTATTAATATTACTAGTATTACTTGCTAATACGTTGTTATTTAGTAATATACTAGTCTTATTTACTAGTAATAACCAACATTATAGGTATCGATCGATGCACAATATTGTATCACATCACTAATAATTATGTTCACATGCGCTCGTCCTCCGTAACGTAACGTATATGTCTGCGACGGCAACGTTGTTCGAACACAAGTCTCGGGAAAACATCTTATTAAGATTACTTGTAATACTAATACGTTGTTAGTTAGTAATGTTTACCCTATAAATACTGAATCAGCCTTGCAGCTGATGAAAACAAAAATTACGTCTATCTCTTATACTATTATAATTTTCATTGAAAGAGGCTTATTTCATTTAGTCGATTTTTAAAACTTAATGCTATGTCTCTCTAAAAAAGCCGTGGTGGTCCAGTGGCGAGTAACCTTGCCTGTCGTGCAGGAGGCGATGGTTCGATCCCCGTCCAGGCCGACTCGTACCAATGAGTTTTTCGGAATTTATGTACGATTTGTAACACCACTGGCTTTTCGGTGAAGGAAAACATGGTGAGGAAACCTGCGTGCTTCAATTTCGAGGCATGTTGTGAACAGCCACTTCCCGGAACGCATTACAAGTGGCGACCTGCTCACTCCCCGTCACACGGACAGTGTTTCGGTACTAGTGAAACGTGGATGTTCTGAGGCTTCAGAATATCTCTGACTACCCCCTCGGGGAATATATTCGTGAGCATATGCTTTATGCTTATATTAATAATACACAAAAAACACGAATGCTCGCGATTTTAATTCCAATAATTGCCATTTTAACGCTAATTAGGTATGATAAAAGTAAGTATACTATTCTTCAACTGCACACAAAAAGTAACTGTCTATTGATTGTAGCAAATTTCTGACCGCCAGAAAAGGAAAAAGATAATAATTTTATGTAGGTACCTACCTATATATCGTAAGGGGACATTTTCATTTCATCGAGCACTACGGTTACCTTGCTTCACTCGCAAGTAATTTTCTTACCAGAAAATATTCGCAAAGTTGCGAACGTTGAAATCGGTTCAACGTTGAGACCAGTTCGACTTGACACCTCGTTTGGGAGACCATGTGTGACTGTACCTATAGAATATTTTAAGAGAACGACTTTCACTATGTATATACAAAGTCATAAATCAAATAAAAATAATCTGCTGTCTGTACATTGGAGTCGAGTAGGTTCTGCAGTTTTGTATGAAACAACAGATTGTTTTATTTTTTCTTGTGGTTGAAGCTGTAACAAACCCCCAAGTAATATTTAAAGGGGTGGTTTAGACCGTCAAAATAAACAACTTTAACTACGGAGACAAAGTCAAAAAAATAAATTAAAATATAGGATGTCCCTACATTTGAGTCGAGTAGGTTCTGCAGTTTCGATTGAAACAAAACTTGTCTTTTTTCATTTTTTTCTCGATATTGGCTCCATATTAAAAGTTGTTCAGTTTGACCATTAGGATGCATGCTTTAAGTTTCCGCACTGACTAAAAATGTATTCTATATTAATGTTCCTATCCCACTCGACCTACTACCAGAGCTCATAACACACTGGTCTGGAAGCTACGAGTACGTAATAGGCTCCCGTGGGATATAAAATCGCCCATAAATTTCGTTTTGAACGCTTCTCCCGAAGACAGTCGATATTAACGCTGTGAGTTGTGTGTACAGTCGGCAACTAAAGTTCATTCTCGTTTGATACCTTTATCACAGATTATTGAATAATTAATACGATTTTCGTAGGTATCGTAGGTAGGAGGTATCGTTTTCAACCTCGTGACCCCAAGAATACCTAAGTCAAAAAAATGCAATCACCTCACGACCTCCGTAATAAAATAAAATAAATATACTCACGACTTCATTCTCCAAAGGAGGAGGGGAAGTCAGAAATGTTTTAAACATAACTTTTTTTAGAATATCTACAACATACTGTGCCCAAACACTTTCCAGTGAGGCAGTAGTGTTAGTAAATCGTGCATAAGTTTTTAAAAACTCATTGCTTCGAATCAAATTAAAGAATGAAAAATTTGTCTCGGGCAGGACTTGAACCCACGCTCTTCCAAACCGGGGAAACGTGCTAACCAATTACACCACCGAGCCCACTACCCAGAGAACGAAATTTTCAATCTGTTACGTCTGCTTCGAGTCTGATCTTAAAGAAAATTTCTTATTTAATAAGAAATGTTACCATTCTTTCTTACTGGCTTCATTGACGAACTAAAAACTGGTCCTCGTATGTCTGTCATGTACGTAGACGTCTGCTCCGGAGACCTTTAAGATAATCTCGACGATGACTGTACTCGGTTTATGTTTGCTTACGCAAATGGTGCCGCAATGACGTGTGATCTTAGACGCTTTAATACACAATAAACTTAGTTATAAATGGAAAATACAACCTCCGTCCTAAATAATACTGTTTTTGACCCGCCAGCGGATCCCAAAATGAACGATGTTTTTTAGGTTCCGCGCCCACAGTTCTTAAACAATTATAGGCAAAGGTTCGTTACCCAAGTAACTTTCCTGTAATTAATGTCTACAAGTCCTACTTGTAATAATGTCTACAAGTCGATTTACAGGTGAACATTTAAATGCATTACATATCGAAAATGGTTGTTTCCCTATATGCACATATTGCTGTTGTTCAGTTCAGAAGTAAAGATGTTGTTCAGTTCAGAAGTAAAGATGTTGTTCAGTTCAGAAGTAAAGATGTTGTTCAGTTCAGAAGTAAAGATGTTGTTCAGTTCAGAAGTAAAGATGTTGTTCAGTTCAGAAGTAAAGATGTTGTTCAGTTCAGAAGTAAAGATGTTGTTCAGTTCAGAAGTAAAATTTGATGGTCTGAAGCACCATGTTCGATTCGCACCGCATGTATAATCATTTGTTCATTCTTGGTAGATGAGAAAGTATGGATTATCCATATCGATACTAAAGAAGAAAAACATTCTATATACACCATGCAAAAACTGTGAGTGCACTTTTTATACTGCATTTAGAGATGCATGCGATTTCGGTTAAAAATCTCAACGAACTTACAAAGTATTCTATTCTATTCTATTCTTAATTAATGGCGTTTCCTTGTTAGATTTCGCCAGTGTCAAGTGTTGAGGATATACTCATTAGATATTGTACGGTAATAGGATATGGCGATCTCAAAGCCCCGTTTTTAAAACAAAAACACACTCGAAACCGCCATAAAACGGCGGAGCCATGCGGCTGTCAAATTTACACGTCCACTTGTCACCCCCTCTGCCACGCGACCCCATACAAAGTATCCCTTAGTGGGATCACACACGATGACACATTGACGGAGCGGCAGACGTCAGTCCGTCATTTGTAAAGCAAGGAGTTGTATGAAACCGCACGTAGAAGCACACACGGTGCATCAATCCGTCACCGTGTGTGCTTCTACGTGCGGTTTCTTGCCGACTGATGACGTCTGCCACTCCGTCAATGCGTCATCGTGTATGAAAGCGCTTACCTATTCTTCAAAGATTTTCTCAAGTCGTAGAATCATTCCTAACCTAAAAAGAAAACAATCGAGTATTTACAAACTTTGTAAGTAACAAACTTAAACGGTGAAAGCATTTTATCACCAAGCAACATAAAAAAAAGGAAAGCAAAGTAATTTCCTCGTTATCAACCGGCGACCGAAGCAATCTAGGCTACAATCGCTATTACCTACCAATTAAATCTATTTCCAAGGCCACAGAGCAAGCGTCGCGACAGAGGGTGCCTCTGTCGCATTGCCACTCGAATGCCACTTTTGAATTGCAAATGCCGTTGGCGTATCTGCAACGTACTCTGACCTTCGGGCACGCTACCCTGTGATATCGCGAGTCTCACCGCAGTTTCTAATTTTGAATTGAAGTGCTTTTTCTTTAAGAGGATATAATTCGGAGCGCGCTCCATACAAACGTACTACACTCAATGAAATCTATAACAAAATGTTTGTTAAATGTAACTGAACTTTAGTGACTACCGAACTGTTTTTGTAAAACAGCATTTGGTTCTAAATAACCAATTTTTTAGCTGTTTTAACCAGATGTTTGATTAGGTTTTACAAAACCGTTCAGTAGTCACTAAAGTTTGGTTGTATTTAACAAAAAAAAATTTTCGGTGTATGGTGATATTATTTTCAATACTAACCAATTAAAGTCAATAAAATGTTGCGGAAACAAACAAGAAACAAATTTCTATGCTTGTATGGAGTCCGATTTTCGTTAAAATGTATAGTTTTAAAGTTACAATGCCTGAAAGATTTCCATACAAATTTTAAATTAATCCTAGCATTAAAATGCATATTTTAACGAAAATCTGACTCGGTATAAGCATAGAGATTTGTTTCTAGATTGGTTTCTGCAAAATTTCATTGACTTTAATTGGTAAGTTTTCAAAATATCACCATAGTGCGCTTGTATGGAGCGCGCTCCGAAATATATCCCCTTAAGGAGGCTCTTACTGGCCAGTTTTTAATGCTGTAGATAGTGCAAGAGGTTTTCTTATTGCGATGGGCTTACGCTTGGGTGTTCTTGAAGTTGAAGAGGTGGTATGCTGGTCTAGAAAATGCCTCGGCTGGGAAAACTGACGCTGGCAAAGTTTCGTAATGTAATGTTAGTAAAATTTTAACTTCTTGACCTAATTCTAACCCAAGAACCTTAGAAAAAGTATATGTTTAGAATGAGCCTCACTGTTTTACCGTATAAAACAAAAGGGGCCAAGTTTCATAGCTTGGTGTGCGTCAGGCGCCATACAAATTATGTATGTGTGCGTGTATATGTATAGGATTTAGGAGCCAGTACTGGTCCAAATTTTTTTCGACGCTTTCGTATCTTCGACTGTCAATCAAGACAAAGTTAAGAACATTAAAAACTCTCCAGCATCTAAAATAGAAGAGAAGGGATACGTTTGTTTATCGAAGCCTTGGCTTAAAAACATTTAAAGAAGAATTTACCCCAAATGCAAATCTAAAATAAATACAAAGAAATAAAAAGGAGGCGTAAAAATGAAATAATATCACATTTAAAGGTAATCACACAACTCCCCGTCATTTGACTGCTAAAGACTTGTTAATTTGTTTACATTAAATTTAGGAAGGGGCTTTATCATGAATGATAGCGTTTTTGATGAAAAAGAAAAAGCGAAAAAAAATCAGCTGTCCCATATAAAACTGCCGTACCTACCCGACTCAAATGTATGGGACAGCTGATTTTTTTTCGCGTTCCCTTAGGTAGGCTCCATAGTGAAAGTTGTTCAGTTTGATGGTCTGAGTTCACCGTTTCAGTTTGCGGAGGGCTGTTCCTTACACCCTGTAAATCATTTACCGTAATGGGCCTTAATCCATTGAAGGCTTAAGCTGATTTGGCAGCGATAGAATTACTGCATAATGCAGCACTTGCACTGCGTGTCAGTTGGTTTAGAAGCCTGCTCGTTCCTGTTATTGATCTTTTACATTATGATCAAGTACCTATATTATATTAAAGTTCTTCAATTACGCAATAAAGTGAGACATATTTCGACTGCTGGAAGCATGGTCCTGGATTTGTTCATCCTAGCCGCACTCTTTCTCACTCCGATCGTCACGCCATAGAGCAGTGGGTCACCACAGTTCTGGCAATAAAATGTGCCCAGTTCATTGCCACTTCAGTTGGCTGTTCGTTGGTTTTATGCCGTATTATGTCTTATTGTATTCTATCTCTCAGGGTAAAATAGAGCAAATAGAGAGATCAATGATCTATTTTACCACACGTTTTACAGGGCCATCCACGTATAATGTCTTTAGCTCAATCTACTCGAAAAAGAGTTTCTAGAATCGCTTCCGCTCTAAGCATTCACATCTACTATGATCTCACGCTAAAACACCGACAAAAACTTGCTTACCATCTCTGTTGCGGTAAAGCGAAACAATTTCCCGCTGTGCCCCGCTAGATGAGCGCTTTTTCCGAGGCATTTGCATAATTTAATTTGGACTCCCCCCTTTTTTGACCGTCTGTGAGACTGCGGTGGCGGATAATGCGTGAAAAAGGATTTTCTCTGATATTTAACGGTGAGGCAGATTTTTTGTTTTTATTTATACCGGTTTGTGGTTAGGGTGTTATTTGTGGTCTTCATTTATCCTGTGGTCCCGGCTTTCAACCATCTCATTTCATGTCTTGTTGGTGTCATATGAGGAATGAACGAATAATAAACAATTGGTTTTAAGCATAGAGAAATTACACGCTCCTCTTGGTAGAGATAGTGTAACAAAGTGAGCACAGAAACCACCAACTGGGCATGACGTCATCGTGACGTCACCGACCTCACGTCAGTCTACTTCCGACCGCCGGCGGACTAATTTCCAGCAAAAAAAAAAATTATGCGATTCCACGCGATAAACCATGTAGTACTGAGATATAGGTTGCCAATCTTAATCTTACAGAGGCCCTGAATTATGTTTTAAGAGTATATTCGAGTACAGTTTTCTCCATACAAACGTATTCCCATGTTTTCTCCCTGGATAAAGAACACTAGAGCAATTATTTTTTTACCATACAATCTATTTCACTTCTCCGTGTCCCTTTGTTTTGATTTTTAAATTTACTGTAAGAACTAGGAACCTTTGAAAATGACCCATTTTACTGCCCGTTTTCAGACATCCAGTAAACAAATTTGACGATAATAAACAAAAAAAGCAAAACATATTATTATAGACATAGCCAAAGACTTTCTCATATTATTATTTTTGTAAGAATTATTAAAATCGGTTTAGTTTTGGTGGAGGAAACAGGAAAATACAAAATGCAGATTTTGTCGATTTTTTGTTTATAAAATCGGTCCGAGCTGCAGTAGTCTCTTTCGCACACTAGTCGGCGGGGTGTATGGGTGGGGCGGATCTGATAAATACGTATACAGTCGGAAAAGTGACCTATTCTCCAAATTAGTATTTCAGCCCGCTATCCTCTTAATTTGGCAAGTTATGTGATAGAGTACAAGTCCGTCGTACGAGTTATCTATCTATCTACATTAATAAAGTCCATAACTTTGAGGCTACGATTAGAAATTTTCAGTTTTGGTTGTATCACTGGTAGTATACGTGCAATCAATACAACCTAAGTACCACTGGTAGTACGAACAGGAATCACGTATCGCCATATGCAAGGAAATTGAAAGAAAAGTACGTGACCCACATATAGCCACTTTCAAAATTTCCTATTATCGGCTTTAATACAGTATTATCACGGTCCAGTGGCTTCGAATCATTATGCTAATCTCTCAAGCCTATCTCTGTATAATTTATTCGTATTTCTGTATTCGCACATAAATTATTATTTGAATTGGCAAATGATTGCGTTGATTATTTGCATTTATTAGGTATCTGATTTAGCAATGCTTGCGCTGACGTGAAATTCGTCTATTATTTAATTGACTCATGTTCATTTAAATACCTTCATAATCTTACATCTGGATTCCTTTCGGGACTCACACTCAGTTGCAGAAACGCTCATTAAAGTTAATCCTCCATTAAATCTCTTGCTGTCACTTTTTGTATTGTTGACGTAGTAAAAGACTACGTCAACAATACAAAAAGTGACAGCAAGACATTTAATGGAGGATTAACTTAAATGAGCGTTTTTGAAACTGAGGGTATTCAAATCAATCATCTCTTAAAGTTTAATTGGAAGAGAGGTTCACTTTTGCATCACAACATAATATTAAGGCGTACACATGTTTGAATAATAATCATGCTGTCACTTTTGGACGAACTACTAAACTAGGTTCAAACAACTTAGACAAGGAGGTCACTAGGCGTAGCTAGGATGGGCTGCTTTCGGGAAACTTCAACACATATTTACTCTAGGTTCTAGGCTTTGGCCCTACCACTGAAAACGTAAATTGAACATAGCTCTCTCCATAGCTCGATGACCGACATTGAATTAGTGTTTCTGCCAGTATGGTGCTGAAACTTAAAACCCTGACGATAGGACTAGTTCGTAAATTCAAAGTCGCTCAGCGAGCTATGGATAGAATAATGCTCGGTTTCTCTTCGAGAGATTACATCAGGAATAAGGTGATACTTCAAAGAACTAAAGTGGTTGAAGTAGTTCTGAATATTTGCAAGCTGAAGTGGCAACAGGCTGGTTATGACTTACAGTGCGATATAAAAGAGAAGAAAACGCAGAAAGCAGGAACTAAATATTTCAGTACAAATTGTAGGTCGGTCTTGCCAGCTTATGCGTGATTTTGACGTTCTTGCGTGGAGGCAGCGCCCTCGTTTATTTTCTACTCTTTTATGTCGCACTGTAGATCAAAGTAAAATGGTTATGACAAGCGCAGATACGCTGATATGTCTGCCCCGAACAATTGACCATCAAAAGGGAGTCTGAGTTCTGGAATGGAGACCACGAACTGGCGTAGTGATGGACGCCCTGCCCGCTGGACCGACACGAACGGTAGCGGGAAGCGAATGGACGAGGAAGATTGAAGATAGAGTTTTCTTGCGCGCCTTGGGACAGGTTTATATTCAGCAGTGGACGATGATAGGTTGAAGGCGATGCTGTCACTGTCATCAATATGAGCAGTGTGAGAGACAGAACGTCTCTAAATACGTTTAAGTCTAATTACGTTTTGGTGCAAGCCAACACAAAGTTCAGTCACACCTTGGACACATAGCTGTCATTTCAAACAAATGGGAAAAATTCAAGAAGAGGTAAGTATGAGGGCGAACGAGACAGGAATACGCCATTGCCTACAATTTCCGCCACGTTTACTGCCAAGCGGGGGTGTGGGTAAAATTCCTACTGTATGTAGTAATATACACTTTCTTAGTAATGTGTAAGTAGTGCTTGATCCGATCGCCCACAAAACAAAACAAAAGAACCTTTATCGCTTAGTCGCTTCGTACGACCACAGTGTTCTAGAATGTGACCGTAAGATTAACAAGACACGTCTAGATCTTTAAAGGCCCAATAGTAGGACGTAATACTTTGGAGGCATCTTTTATTTTTCATTTTTCGGCTCGATTTATACAATCTACCGAAACCAAAGTCATACCTATCAGTATTTTTTGATAGTTTATCTACTGAAATCATAAATTGAATACACGATTGGAATTACTTCACTCGATAGAAAATCGTCACAAAGACGACGTATTTTCATGCATTTTTCTCGTTTTAGAAGAATTAAAAATAATTTCCGATTTTTGGTACTTATACTCATATATTCACCATTAGTTTATCTAATGAAATCATAAAAAAAGTCTATAAAAAGTACTTCTGTTAATTCTTTTTAATCTAAAATACGGCACACGCACGCACTTTTCGGAGGGCTGCACATAGAAAATATTCGTGAGAACCTATGGCCCCTTAAGTTAAAAAGCCGCAGAATTATGATAGTGATTCAGGTTCATATTAAAATCCGTCGGAGCGAAATGGTGTTTCTCTTCAATATCAAATAACCTTCTGCAATAACGGGCAGTGTTTGAATTGACTGAGTCAATACAAACACTAACAGACAGACTGGCCGCTTATATTTGATTCAGAATTCATGGAAAAATAATAAAAGAGATTGCAATTTTTGTTTGTTGTTGGAATTAGATTTTCATACTACAGGGTCCAACTTAATATGCTGACACTATCTTTTAAGGAGATGATCAAACAACTTTCTCTATGGCACCAACACCGAAATCGCGAAAAAAAAAACAGATGTTCGATACAAAACTGCAGACCTACTCGAGAAAAATGTATGGGACAGCTGATATTTTTTCGCGATTTCGATGTTGGTCCCATAGAGAAAGTTGTTCAATTAGATGGTCTGATCATCCCCTTAAAAAGTGTCAGCATTTCAAGTTGGACCCTGTATAGTAGATAGATAACACCTACTGTACAGAGTGCAAAATTAAATGCGCTACATATCAAAGAGACCAGACAATCCGCCGAACCATGGTCCTTAAGACGGATTAATCGAAGTTCTTGACAAACGCTTTTCCTCCTATTCGAGATTCTACACAATACATAGTACTCTGTGTTCAGTCAGACCATCAATCTGAGCAACTTTCAGTATCAAGCCAATATCGAAAACGCGATAAATAAATAAGCTGTTGCATGGAAAACGTTATTGACTACCAAATGTATGGGATAGGTAATTGTTTTTTTTTCTGTCTCATGAGAGAGAGAGAGAGAGAGAGAGAAAGAGTAAACTCTCTTTCTCTCTCTCTCATGATAATATCAAAAAATATCAAACTGTCCCTCCAATGTCACAATAAAATGTATTCCATTATAGAGTTAACAACAGCATCTCAATCCTAACATTTGCAGGTAGTTCCATTTCTACTCTCATAGGAGACGAGATAAGCTTGTAGCAAAGTTCAGAGTATAAACCTCAAAAAGTCGTAGATTATACATCTTGCTGACTGTACCTACTCAGTCGTCCCATTTAATACATAAACCCAGCGCAAAAGTTAAACGAGAAATATCCAACCATATTAAACCTAACATACCTTGATAGAGATTTTATCTAGCCGAGATTAACCGGCAAAATAAGATGATATGTTGGATGCTGAAGTGCACTTGGCATCAACGTGCAATGCCATTTGGCAGGCCTATCTCGCTCGGCCTAATTTCGCTTGGCAGAATGTAGGTATGTTAAGAACACTCATTTTGTTGGAAATGTTATGATACTGAGTTATTTCATTTTTAAAGGCAGCCGCATTTTCGCAATGAGTTTAAATAAGGAAGTACCTAAGTTTTCTTTACTTTGAAATTGTGGTTAGTTGGATTTCTTTGGCACAGATCATTACTCCTGGTATTCCTGGTAAATGGACTGCAACATAATATCATTAACTTGTGAACTACCAACTATAGGATCTATGATGGTCTATCCACTCGGCCAATCGTCATGTGCCGCGATAAAAATATCGTATCTCATCCACTAATGAACGTTTGTAACGATTTTTAAGGCGTCGCGTTGTGGGTCTGTTATTGGGTGGTCGCGCTTGTCCCCGGCCTACAACTAAGCTCCTCAAGATTGTGCTATTTTCCAAAAAAACAATCATCGAAGTCACCAAACATTTACACCCATACAATGTCAAGAAACAAGATATTGGCAATATCATCACTGAGATGGACGCCACACTTTTAAAACAAATACAATTTAATACAATAGACGATTTAATTGTGACCACCCATCATCGTGAGGAAACCTGCATGCTTCAATTTCGAGGCATGTATTGTACCCACTGTCCATTATAAGAGGCTACCCCCTGACTACCCCCTTGGGGAATATAGTCGTGAGCATATGCTTATGCTTATGCACCCAATCATGTATAAACGGCTGAACGAATTTGGATGAAATTTAACACACACATAGAATATGTTCTGGATGGGTTTCGAGTAGTTACAACATAATAATAATTTTAAAGTCACAGAAAGACAGGATGAAGCCTAAACATTTAAGGTTATTTACTACAGTGCAAGCAAATTACTATGGCAGCTGTCGGAGCGATTGTAAAAGCCAGTCCAATAACGAAAATAATAATCAATACAATGTTAGAAACAAAAGCGTTCACACAATAGTATCCGATCTCAATAGGCACCGGCATCCGACGATTGTACCCAACGTCCTCTCACAAGCCGCGTTCTTTCAAAACGTTAATAGGTCTAAGAGTTATGATTTCCAAAACAATTATGGTGTGAGTGAGCGTATGATTTTCGTCATTTTTGTTTGATGTCGCGTTAACGCAACCGACTATTTAGTTGTTACAGTTAAATCTTGGAACTCTACAAGAAAAAACGCGTATTCTGGTTGTTCTATGACAACACTCATTTTAATTTATATTCCTGCTTTATTCTTGACAACCGATGGAAATTTAGTCTATCAATTTTTCATATTTAACCGAAATTTATTCGGTAGTTTTTGTGTATTTATATTCCGTAATTGTTGTGCATATATACTTATTGCCATCTTAGGTAACTAATGCGATGTTCAAGACGTCGTGCGAAGACTGGCAACTTCACACGATTCCAATGTTTTCATCTTTTGTTCTAATAAACGTTGTTTAGATTCTAGATTTCCTCTTTATAAGCGATTAATTAAATTTATCTCGTTCACTAACACTACAAAATATACCCTACATCAGACCACAGAGGGTTAAAACTCCGCCGGCCTGCCTCCGAGCGGGATGCTCATAGCCTTTTGTTCCAT
Source organism: Agonopterix heracliana (assembly GCA_963693445.1). Classification (NCBI taxonomy): domain Eukaryota; kingdom Metazoa; phylum Arthropoda; class Insecta; order Lepidoptera; family Depressariidae; genus Agonopterix; species Agonopterix heracliana. The sequence continues at coordinate 4,408,823 of OY856308.1, forward strand.
ACCCACTGAATGTGACGGAAATTGCTGATTGACATTTCTAATAAAGTCGGACTATACAGAACTTAATTATAACGATTGGATAGGTCTCTTTTTATAACTCAGAAATGTTAATTAAAATTCTAGTTCCGATTTATATTGGAACTGGGAATGTTTTGATGAATAGGTATCGACTGTAGACTTGTGATGCTGGCCGGTTTGGATCGATTTAGTCGAACATAGGATGCAATTTAATTGTTATGAAACAAAGGCAAATTCTAATCATATTCCATGACAAACTTGGCAATGGCAAGGACAAACTAGCAAAATTTACTCCTACTGAAATCTATAATAGGTAAAATTTACACCTTCCTTAATTCAGATTCTAATTGAGGGAGAGAGCTATAGGTTAAAAAAAAGGATGTACTTGCACGTTGCAAGTACGTCCTAACCTGTCCCTCAATTATAATCTGAATTTAGGAAGGTGTAATAATAAGCCTTTAAAAGAATAGTGATACTAGTAGGAATTGAATACGGATGGGTGTGTTAGGAGAGGATAAGACCGAAGAAAAGATCGAGAATTGTGTGAAAGATTTATATGTGATTAAAAATGTATTAAAAGAATAGGTGAGCGCTGAATTGATGAATTGATTATCTTAGAGATAAATGGACGAATACTCGCATGACATCAAATGATGAAGGGCAAGAGAATAATGTACATGTATGAAAAGAAATTACCTTTATTGTAGCTTTACTAAAAAAATTCTATACTAATCATAAGTTTAGATCATTATTGACGACCCGGTTGGTGTACTGGTTACCACGCCGGACTGCCAAACCAGGGTCCTGGGTTCGAATCCCGGTTCGGTCATGGATGTTATATGTTCGTGCCGTTGTTGTATGGTTTCCATAATAAAAGCCTTTAGTGCTAGTTTGGGATCATTACAATGTATGTGCCTGTGAGCGTTATTTATTTATTTATTTATTATCTAAAATTATCTGGCAAACATACCTAGAATGCACACCTCAGTTTCAGCTTTGCAACCCTATCCATCGTTTCCTCAAAAATTATCAAGCATAAAACCTAGTTTAAGCTCAGCTAATAGTCTTATAAAGTTAAAATAACGTCGTCGTAATATTTTAATTAAGAAGCCAATTAATTAAACCAAATTGTTTTCCTCCATTAAAAACGGTCACAAACTTCCAAATTTACTGCGGTTAGTCCCAAGTTCGTCCTGCGAATACAATTCGCAAAGTTCATAGGAATGTGGCTATTTCCATCAAACTATTTTGGTGGTTGACTCGGGTTATTTATAAAGTTTATAATCGATACTAGCTATTTTGATTGGCGAAACCATTTGAGATAGAACTTGGCACTTTGTGGATTGCTATTTTGGTTGTAACCAAGTTGTAACAAAAGAATAGTCATAACCAAATAAGCAATCAATTTAAACCTACTGTGTTGTACACCAAAACCATAAATAAGAATAGAATTAGAATAATGTTTATTATTCCCTGCGAATAAAGAAATAAATCGTCCCCTTAGAGGGAAAAGTCACTAACTGACATGTGCATAGTTTTGAGATATTGAGGTTTTAAGTTTAAAACGTCATAACAACGTCAAATATTGATATATTTAATTTTTTGTAAGTACAAATTAATCGTTGAATTAATCCCCATTTTGTGAAGTAAAGTGTAGATCTCTAATTATCACACGAAAGACGAAAAATAGGATAGTTAGTTTTCCAACCAACACATTTTTGCCAAATAAATCGTTAGTGACTTTTGTCATGTTGTTGGTGACTTTATGCAATTTGGAAATGCAGGTTTATGAGTGCCCAATTTAACTAACACTATTATTTTGTGTCTTTAATATTACTAATAGTTATTTAAGCATAGCATAAGCAATTTGCTCACGACTATATTCCCCGTAGGGGTAGTCAGAGATATTCTATAACCTCAGAACATCCACGATTCACCAGTTGTACCGAAACTCTGTCCAGTGTGACGGGGGGTGAGCCCGTCGCCACTTATAATGGACAGCACATGCCTCGAAATTGAAGCACTCAGGTTTCCTCTCGATGTTTTCCTTCACCGAAAAGCCAGTGGTGTTACAAATCGTACATAAATTCCGATATACTCATTGGTACGAATCGGCCTAGACGGGGATTGAACCATCGCCTCCTGCACGGCAGGCAAGGTTACTCGCCACTAGAAAAACAAAAATTCATGTGAAGATCACCTTCAGTCAGGTATCAGGAACCTTTGTGTGAAGGTCAGGAATTTTTGTTCCTGGTGTGACAGCGCAGTGTGAAGGTTAGGTTCAGGATTTAACTTCCTCTTGTTCATCAAAATCTCTTTAAATAATGATGTCACATGAAATAATGTATAAATCACGCTAAAACGAAACGGTGTTCATCGACCGGCTAGCTCGATCGATCTGACTGAAGTGGGGGCAGTGTTGTCAACAGTTAAATTAGCTCTCCACCAGATTCAAAACCACAGGAAAACCGCTAACTGAAGGCCCTACTCTCATAATCACAAAATTTTTCACTAAACAAGAAAACATTGGTAATTTGCTACCTTTATTAAACATATTGTGCAACATTTACTTGTAAATGCCGTAAGTGCAGTGTCGTGGTGGCCCAGTGGTGAGTAACCTTGCCTGCCATGTAGTAGGCGATGGTTCGATCCCTGTCCAGGCCGACTCATACCAATGACTTTTTCTGAATTTATGTACGATTGTAACACCACTGACTTTTCGGTGAAGGAAAACATCCTGAGGAAACCTGCATGCTTCAATTTTGGCATGTATTGTACCCACTGTCCATAACAAGTGGTGACGGGCTCACCCCCGTCACACTGGAGAGAATTTCGGTACTACAATAGTGAAACATGGATGTTCTGAGGTTTTAGAATATCTCTGTGTACCCTCGGAAAATAGTTGTGAGCCCTTTTTCTTACGATTTATTTGTAAGTCCAAAAATATAACTAAACTAAACGAAGTATTGAAATTACACAAAGAAAAACTTATTTGCTTCTGGCCGTCCGTACATGTATAGACCAAAAGTGACAATTTTGCTGGCGGCATTTCTCCGCTGCACAGCTAAGGGGACATAGGAGGTCACAACCTTTATCTTATCTTTATCGTTAAGGACATCCCAGGTCCCTAAAGAAAGATTCGGCTTCGAATGCCCATGGCCCTGGTGTCTCGACAGCGAACAGTTGTATGACAAAATATTTTTTCTAGTTATGTAAATAATCAGCTTAGTGGTTGAGTAATCTTCTGTCTACTAATTGTAATGCTGTTTTTAAATCGGACAATTTCAAAAACATGATAGAATAATGCATTTATAAACTGAAATAAAAGTTTAAGACATTTTTGAGAACGAATCAAGCCTTACGAAATTCAAAAATAGCTCTCTTGTAACTCAATTTTAGTCTATTGAACAACTTGCAAAACCACTTACTAAAAGCAAAATTTCTACGCTAAAAGGGGGTCAAAACCACATTTTTAGTAGAAAATCCACTAAGTTTGCAACACTGAGCGGTGGGCGTACGCAGGGTTCCGGTAAAGAAATAAAGTTCCGTAGAAAATATAACTAATTGCACTTAGTTATTATTTATGTCAGGGAAAAGTCACCAAGTACCGTTAGTGATTTTTATTCTCGTTGGAAAAGTCACTAACTGCTCGTAGCTATATTGGATGATAATGCAGCTGGAGTTAGTTATTATTTCCTGTTTGAATTCACACAAAAGCTGTACTTAGTGACTTTTCCACCTTTTTATCTTGGAAAGTATGGCAGATATCGAAACGTGAGTGAGACGGGATCGTAGAACAGGTTATTCTGAGTACGGTGGTGTTAATAACTCATTTTGGCCAAATGTGTCAGTTGGTGACTTTTCCCTCTAAGGGGACGAAATATGGAAATATAATTCACGTCAAAAAATGACCCCACGAACTTTGGTGTACACCACGCAAGCGCGCAAGACTCAATCATTATGGCGACTCCAATTACGGCGTTTGCCGCCAAAACTCATGGTGCCAAAAATTAAGGAGATTTTGTTCGGAGTTATCGTTCCATATTTATTTCTTTATTCGTAGATTATTCCACAAAAAGCCATTGTACAGATGGATTGCTATCATAGACATCAATGATTGCTATTGACAAAATATGCGCATGACAACTGAAACTGAAACCATGAAAAGTAGGATCTACTTGCCGGTGCTATTGATATCAGTTAATAACTCTCATAAACGTAACAAAATGTGCAAAGAGAAGTACAATAACTGCTACATAAGGGACTTCTGTTCTATTCTAATATAAGTACACTTCATTCTCCCGCCACAAAATATAGGGATTGGCTGACAGCAAGACTATAATTCTAGGTAACTTGCTCTAATGAAACTAAAGTGTAAGCGAGATAAATATAGTTTTCTGGATTTCAACCGATCCTATAGTACCTATCATCATCATCACAGCCTATTTACGTCCCACTGCAAGGAAAAGGCCTACCCTTAGTAAGGGTGTATGGGCGTAAGTCCACAACGGGTGCCCAATGCGGATTGTTAGATTTCTCATACGCTTATTCCGATAGTTTATTAGCGTGAATTGCAATAGGTATATATCTTTTTGCATTACGTAATAGAAAACAGAATACTGGATTTCATCCGAACGCTCTGGTTGGCAAATTTCATTACCAAGATGACAGTCAAACTGATTCACATCATTGACAGTACAACCGGAGAAGTTACCCCGAACGTTCAGGACGACTCCGCCTGCGCCACGAACGTTGGTAGTATTTTCATTAACATTTTTGTTTCCTTTTCTGATGGGTATAGAAAAGATGATTTTTTTTCGAGGTAAAATAACACTCCGGGCTTCACAGTTGTCTCCTATTGTGTTTCTTATGATGAATTGTCAAGCTTGCTTTAAGGAGAAAAAGTAAATTGAGGTTTTCTGAAAAACTAATTTGTCATCGGTTGGCTGGCAAGTGGATTCTCATTTTATGCTGTCTTTTACTGACACTGGGTTTTCAAGTTGACTAATTTTAGTTACTCTTCGTTTGGTCTACTTTTTACTTTAAAATTGGGTTATCTTTGATGGAAATAAGTGTCTAGTCATGTATGAATGTTTGTATCTAAACATAATATCAAGTATTTGTATTCTATATCGGTTTTTTAGTCACCGTAGTAGAAAACTGGACTATTTATGTTCTGTTACTTTTATTAGGACTAAATTAACTTCTCTGACAAGATTTAAATGATGTTAAGTGCCCAAAAACACCTTCAACTCCATCCCCGGTTAACAAAGAAATACACCATGTTTCAGGTGGTGATTGTGGGAGCGGGTGTAGTGGCGGTATGCGCGTGGTGTTCGCAGCGCTGACGGCGCTGGTGGCGCGCGCGCTGGCCGGCCCGCACGAGCACCGCGCCCGGCACCATGCGCCCGAGCATCCCCTCCACTTCCCCGCGCCCGGGCCCCCTCAGCCCTATCTCGGCCACGGCGAGGCCGTCCGATACAATCCAGAGCTGGACACGATCCTTCCCCGCATCGAAGAACACGAAACCTCCTCTAAACGCGCCAAAATCGAGGACGAAACATCCTCGAAGAGAGCTAAGTACGATGAGAGATTCTACTCTAACCACGAACGAGCCAAGGAAGAAGTCCTCATGGCTGATGAGCCTCACTTAGGCCCAGAAACCGACGATCCCTTGATCGTCAGAACTAGAAAAGGAAGAGTTAGAGGCATTACTCTGACTGCGGCGACGGGAAAGAAAGTCGACGCCTGGTTCGGCATCCCGTACGCTCAGAAACCCCTTGGTGATCTGCGGTTCAGACACCCGAGACCAGTAGAGAGCTGGGGTGATGAGATACTGAATACAACGACACTGCCACATACGTGCGTCCAAATTATAGATGCTGTGTTTGGAGATTTCCCCGGCGCCATGATGTGGAATCCCAACACAGACATGCAGGAAGACTGCCTCTACATTAACATAGTTGTGCCGAAACCACGTCCGAAGAATGCGGCAGTCATGCTTTGGGTCTTCGGAGGAGGCTTCTACTCAGGAACTGCCACTCTAGATGTTTATGATCCAAAAATCCTTGTCTCCGAAGAGAAAGTTGTTTACGTCTCTATGCAATACAGAGTTGCATCTCTTGGATTCCTGTTCTTCGATACTCCAGATGTTCCTGGAAACGCTGGGCTATTTGATCAAATGATGGCTTTACAGTGGGTCAAAGACAACATTGCTTACTTTGGAGGAAACCCACATAATGTTACCTTATTCGGTGAATCAGCTGGTGCGGTATCTGTTTCATTACACTTGTTGTCGCCTTTGTCGAGAAATTTATTTTCTCAGGCCATATTGCAGTCAGGTGCTGCGACAGCCCCTTGGGCTATTATATCTAGAGAAGAAAGTATTTTACGCGGAATCCGTTTAGCGGAAGCTGTTCAGTGTCCTTACTCCAGAAAGGATATGGGCCCGATGATAGAGTGCCTACGTAAGAAGAGCGCAGACGAACTAGTCAACAATGAATGGGGCACGCTAGGCATATGTGAATTTCCATTCGTCCCAATCATAGATGGGTCGTTCTTAGATGAAATGCCATCTCGAGCTTTAGCTCATCAAAACTTCAAAAAGACAAACATACTGTTGGGTTCCAACACTGAAGAAGGATATTATTTTATTCTTTATTATCTAACAGAATTATTCCCTAAGGAGGAGAATGTAGGAATAACTAGAGAGCAATACCTTCAAGCTGTGAGAGAACTAAATCCTTATGTCAATGATGTGGCTCGACAAGCTATTGTCTTTGAGTATACAGATTGGTTGAATCCAGATGACCTTGTGAAAAATCGGAATGCACTCGATAAGATGGTAGGTGATTACCATTTTACTTGTGGCGTCAATGAACTTGCCCATCGTTATGCTGAAACTGGTAATGGTGTCTACACATACTACTATAAGCATCGTAGTAAGAACAATCCTTGGCCATCTTGGACTGGTGTAATGCATGCCGATGAAATCAACTACGTGTTTGGGGAACCATTGAATCCTGGAAAGAATTATTCTCCAGAAGAAGTGGAGTTCAGCAAACGACTAATGAGATATTGGGCAAATTTTGCTAGAAGTGGGTATGTATCATGCGAATGTTATATTTATTTTATACCATACTAAAAGAATGCAATAATCATAAATGTTATCATTAAAATGTGTATGCTGGTACCAATTGTTTAATCAGTCTTGATATTTAAACGATCTTCGGATTGAATTTGCGTTGATGACCGATCAATTATCGACATAACTTAAAATCCTGAATCCAGATTGATGTTTTCGAAACACAATAGTATATACGTAGGTATAACGTTTGTGCTTATCAATTTCCAGGAACCCTTCACTTGGCCCCAACGGCGAGATGACAAAAGTGCACTGGCCACCTCACACGGCGACTGGGAGAGAATATCTTACTCTAGCTGTGAATTCCAGTGAAGTGGGGCGCGGAGTGAGAGTCAAAGAGTGCGCTTTTTGGCAGAAATACCTGCCCCAGCTGATTGCAGCTACTAGTGAGTAAATAGGATAAATTGTATTGCACATACGTTTGCACTGTTACAATAATTAAACATAAAAAGTATGAAATGAAGCATAGAGTCCTGGAAAACTGACAAATTGGTAAACCATGAAACAATCAAGAAGTGTGTCCTTCACACAATAGGCTAATTACGCATTATTAGTCTGGACGTCAATTAAGGTGTAGGTACAAACATATTGTATACAAGCAAAGACAGCTTGTTGGTTACTGTATCCTCAGAGATGAATATCTTGTGGGCAGACTCTAAAAGGGTAGCATTCTAAAAGTATACTAAATTAATATTATCATCGCCAAATTCATAAACTTGTATTGGCATAACCACCACTAAATTTGCAGGGACTCCGGAAATCGCACCCTGCGTTGAGAGTAAGTAGATCCCATAAGAGACTCTGTTTCTAAGCTGACATTAACCATCTAAAAGAAACAAGTCTGAAATGGAAAGAAAAAGTATTAATTATGGAAAGTAAACTATATATTTACGAACATAGAAATGTCCAGGGCAAAAATTCGATAGGCTATGTCAGCTTGGACATCATGAATGTAGATGACTTTTATGCTGTTATAAATTCAAGGGCTGGCAAAATAGTGTGTTTATTGTGGCTTTCCCGATTAACAAAATCATCTATGTAATGGACTTTTAAAATAACAATCACACAAACGTTCGATCGATTATCTAAATTAAAACATGCAATAAAAAGCCTTTAACTAATGTCTTCTATAAATTGATATTCATGTTTGCATACTAATTATGGGTTTGTAGTATGTTTAAAATTCTGCTTAGGATTGTCATCATTCACTCAACATTCTTTGCATGTTTCAGGTAAACCGGACCCTCCGAAGAACTGCACCAACAGTGCGTCTTCCCAATGGCTGTCCTACGAGATACTCGGGCTAAGCATCGCCGCCGCCACCGGTTTATCACAAACCTTGTTCAAGTACATTTGAATCTCATTCAGAGACAGGCCTTTTGAATTCAGTTCTTAGCTTGATTGATTCAATCGTTACTTCTCTACTAAGTTCTTTAGTAGAAAGCTTTCGTGTCTTATGAATAATATATATGTTGCCGTCAAAAAATATCTGGGATATTTTCTTATTGACTTATTTTTATAATGTAAAGTAGATTTATGCGTAATTTTAGTTCTAAGCCACCTCAAGTGTTATATTGCGCTGTAAGTCCAGTAAATATTTGTCTAGTAAAGTCGCTGTTAAGTTCCATAAATGTAAGTGATGTAAAATTATTGTTTAATGATTAATGTTGTAATCTATTTTAAAGGGAGTGATGTCTCCATCAACATATCACTTGTTAATAACAAATTATAGAATTATTGTAGACGTAATTTTGTCATAGAATAAGTCTCTACATATCTTTCGAAAGTAGGATAAAAGTGAAACGTTTGGGGAAATTCTATCAGGGATGTCTTTAAAAATGAATATGTAAACTTTGTCTTCATAATTAACTAAGTATTCAAAGGAACAAAAAATAAAATTTTCATAAATGAATTGATGAGTTAGCAGTGTGCTAGTATAGTTCAATCACAAGGTAACTGAAAAAATTATAGGAGTAAATGAAGAATTGTTAAGAGAAACAATGAAGATGAGATTTATTATGATTGAACTACACTGCATATTAAACGTATAGAAAGGCGTAGAAGAAATGAAAATAAAATGAAATGTTAGCTTTAACGCGCCTCTATTGCAATACATATCACGCAAGGCATAGAAACGTTTAAGTTTATTCTAGCTATAGAAATAAGTAAGAGTAAGCTAGATCATTTCACAACTCTGTAGCGGACCAATATTAGAAAGTTGTACGTGTTTTATGGTTCGATGTAAATTACTGGTTTGGTACGAAACTTAAAAATATACTCAACGTAAACGACGAATGGACGAGAAACTCTTAAGCAACGTATTGAAGACTTAAAATTGAATTACTCAAAATACTTCTAGAAAATACTCAGAGAAGTAAAGGCGATTTTAATACAAGAAACATGTAGGACAAAGACAACCATGGGTGTATAGCAGAATGTGTGTACAGTATGTAGTATACTGAATGTTAGGACCTACAAAATTAGTACCTTAACTTAAGGTTGATACATCTAGATTAGAGATTGTAGTGCTCAGCAGTTCAGCTTTCAAATATTGGTAAAAATACAATTTAATAGAAGAATCTTTACAATTCGTTCGTTTAAGATAACTAGTACGATATGGTAAATTAAAGGAGAACTTTTCGACGGCTACATTGGTTTCCATTGGTGTAAATACTGTATGAGTGTTAGTTTTAATGTAGAGACTCGTTGTTGTATGGCCCTTAGTTCGTTTGGTTTCAAAATGTAATACGTTTTGTTTGAAAAGCGACCATAACTCTTGAGGTTTAAATTAGTAATCAGTTGATCAGAATCATTAATTATATTTGCTGCCAGTAATCCTCTTGCAATTTTGTCAGTACATATTATAACTTGCAATTGATTGAAAATATTTCATTTCTTCGTCTGTTAATTATTATTTATCTTAAATCATTACTATTTTCGTTTTTTTATAATAATATTATTATGCAGTCAATCATTATGTATTTTGGCTATGTTTACAGATGAAATTGATTTGAATTACGATTCAATCATAATCAAATCTTTATTTAGTTTCATCTACCTCTGAATTATTATTATTTTCCATTCAAAAGCCCAAAAGTTGTTGCCGCTCTTCAAACAAAATGTGTTACAAAAGGCAGATAAAGGTGCCTATGTGGTAATATTTATCAAATTATAACATGTTGTGGAAGACTATACCTAATGAGATATAGTAATTGCTAAATGTAATTTTACGTAGGTCGACTTCGGGCTTATAGATGAGTCGTACTAAGGGCTTGGAAAAAGTACGAGATGCAATTGGTAAAGAGTGACCCAATATTTTATTTCTATGACCATATGAGTAAACGAGGTGCCTGATGGTTAGCTCTGGGAAATATGAAGAAAAAAAGAGAAGGAAATAAAAATACCCCTGATGAGCATTGACTCTTATCATTGAGTTTTCCTAAAACGACAACTAAATCTGCTGCTCCACATTTTTTTTTCTGACTGTTTTGAGAATTGAGCATTCATTACTCGGCTTTCTTCTCATTTGGTAATCTAATGAAAATGAAACGGAAGATGGAGGATTATAGTGTTTCTTCACTTAGTTATTCTTAAGAATTATATTTGTTAACATAAATTGTTGAAGTCCAAGTGTAGTTTACTTAATTCATTTCAATTTTAGATATATTTTGTGAAAAAATGCATTGGCTAAAAAAGGGTCCTCTTTTCATTGCAAAAATGGTAAGTATCTCATATTTTTATTCCAACCATCTAGTTCGACTAATCTATCACGTTGTTTTACTTTAGGCGACGTATATACAAATTCGATTTGTGTATTTGTATGGGCGATGTAACCTTTATTCGCTGGAATTAGTAAATGTAATATAGGGCCAGTATTCATTCTAGTTCACGTTCGATGTTTCATGAACTAACGCTTATTTTACCTGCGTATGTAAACCTATAGAGTGCCTCTTGTTCACTTTTATATATATTGATATAAACACTATAATATAGGTAACTTGTAGATGTAGTGATATGTTACTTTTTAAAAATATCTGCACTTCTTTTGTTAATTTTTATTATGTGATAACGAAGGCCAACGAATGTCGCGTAGTGCCAAACATTGGATTATATAATCTACGATGGAGAGATAGCATTCAATTTGCTATGAATAAAGTTTTATTTTTTTCTTAAGCTTCTATTTTATTGTACAGAAACCATGAAACATCAGAGCAAATAGATTTTTGGAATACAATGATCTCAAAATAAAACACTTTGTTATTTTTATTAGCTTACTGCAACTTAGATAATTTGGATTTGATGAATAACATACTCGTACCTAAATACTTAGACAAACGTAATATCAATAAAATCTTATATACTTAATAAAGAACCATGAAAGTTTTAAAAGAATATAATTATTTATTAAAAGGCGAATGAAAATGATAGTGAACAGTAATTTATTCATGACAATGATATTGAAAGTTTACGAAATTAAGAATTCACAAAACAGTAGTCTCTTTTTTCTCATATTAGTACAAAATGGTTCAAAAATAAATGAGAATTTGTAGTTTGGAAGCCAGCGACGTGATAACCAAACAAAATGAAGAATACAGAATATTAATGTAAATGAAGCAAACGAAGTACCTTTTCACTTTGGACTATCTTTTGACATCAATATATATTGAGTGACGTATCTCTATGTTACAATTATAAGGTTTCAAAGTGTGTAAGTACATCTAATTATGCAGCTCCAGTTAATTAATAAAGTCAAATATAAAAATTCATAACGTTGAATACTCCAGTAAAGTTACGGGTCGCTTGTATGGCGAATGTAAATAATTTATAATAGCCGGTTTTTTTCTTTCATATTTTAGATTATAATTCTAGTTATCATTTAGATTGAAAATCCCCCTAAAATTTTTATTAAATAATTAAACAAATAAAAGAAATTAATGTAAAATTGGAAAAAAATAGTATATGCAATTTTTTTATTCCATTTGCTAAATTTATTTGTATTCTTTTATATTAGAAGTAAATCCAACGAAAAATCACCACGGAACTTTTGTTTTTAAATAAGTAGAAATTTCGAAAAAATCAATTTTAGTACAAAATTTACACAGTGTATGTAAACTCATAACCTAAAACAAACAATAAAAATGACTAAAGTAAGAAATCTGACACTATAAATAAAAAAATTACATTTTAGTACTAAAAACTAAAAATACGAAATTTAGTGGAATTCATTAATAAAGTATCTTAATATCATGTGTATAAACGATCTAGCAAAAAAAATTGCTTATTATAAATTATTTCCTTTCGACGCGTATTTTTACTGGACTAGAAGGCCTTTGACATTTACACGTGAGATTGAGACATGAAATCTTAATGAAATCTGGTTCCAAAACCGATATTATAAAGACTGGTGTATGTTATGTTGTTATATTATATTGTTAATGATTACAAAATCTACAATACTGTGAACGTAGATATTAAATATAGTAGAGAGAGTGCAATAGTATAAGCATGAGGATTATACTAATAACTGTCTGCAGTAAGTTGGCATGGGCTGTGTACTATAACTTTACAGTCAGATTCAATAAAAGCATTTCATCATTGCCATATGGATAGTCAGTTGCCTCAAGTTTGTCAGTTTCCATCAAGCTGGAATAATTTTACAGTCAGTCTAATATGGTCTCTTGAATGGCAAATAACCTCCTCCTTTTTTGAAATAGGTTAAAAACAAGCCAAAAAATAATAACCGTCGTTGAATGCACTTCTATAATTGTCTAAAGGGCCTCTACGTGTTCGCCACGCACGCCTTCCAAAGGTCCGGGCCTCTTACCTCCCGCGATAACATGACAAACATAATAGACGTATATACACTATGTAGATTTGTAAAACTGGAGTGCAATTTACTAAGCGCAAAAATCTGGTAAAATATCGGCGAGCTGTCAATTCGGTCAAACTTAATATGACGTCTTCGACGATCTGCAGGATGCAAGAAGGATTTTACCTTAGGGAATTGCACTCTTGATCACATTCCTCGGTTTCAAATAAGGGAAACGCGTTTGTGTAAAATTGAAGACTGCGTGGAACAGAGAATGTGTTCAATGTCAGTTGCGCCGAATCCATATTGTGTTGAATCTCTAATAGGCGGAAAAGTGTTTGTGCAGAACTCAGATCAATCCGTTATATCAAGTGAGTCCAGGGAAACTGTTTTGTGAATCTTAATTCAGTAAAAATATTAAGGTATAATTGTTTATACACTGATACTTTGCTTCGACTCTGCTTCGCTATAATATAACTAAAATACGTCAATGTTAACACAAATGGCCTAAATCTAGCAAATTTTGAAAATTACGACGTAAGGCCTACAAGCATTGCCGCTAAATTAATTTTCATTCAAGTTATCTTTTTAAATTCTAATAGAATAATATTAGTGCTATGGTTGCATTATTGAATGTTTGCAAAGTTTGTGTTTAATTATAAAAATAAATGCTTGTATATAAAAATAATTTGGTTTTTGTTTTCGTTTCGACTTTGCCCATTTCTAAATCATTCAAATCATTAATCTAAGGGTGGAAATTTAAATGTGTTTCATACTTTCAACACCATCTACTATCCACTACAGACCATAAAACTGAACAACTTTCAGTATGGGACAAACATTGAAATCTCTAAAAAGAAATCAGCTGTTCCGTACATTTGAGTCGAGTCGATGTTTTCGTCTCGATTTCAATATTGGTAATCATAATAAAAGTAAAGGTCCCTTAGTAACAGTTCGATGGTCTAAATTCACACCCTGACTACCCTGATGTATGTAGTCATGAGTTATTCTTTGTTACTCTGTGGGATTCAAACCCGTAGCTCTCGGCCTAGTCAGACGGATTACAACAAATATTGCTTTCAATTGTCGATTTAATTACTCTTCATGGGACTAATGTTGAAATCGCAGAAAATAATGTATTTGCTAATCGACCCTTGAATAGACTAAGCTGATTTCTAATATCTTAATCCAATCATTATCATGTTATCACTGACCGTGTGTGAGGTGCCTTATCTAGTGTCAGGGTCTTAAAATTAGGTTAAGTTCATAAAAGAGGAGCTGGAAATACACCACTAGTTTTAATTACTAACATAACTTTTAGGGGTTATTCAGATGATGAAACTAAACAACTTTTCCTGAGAAACATGGGTCGAAAAACAAGATTTTATTTTAATCTCCCATAAAAAATCGATCGGCTGATCTGCACTTTTGTATTTAGGTCCAACAATTTTTCTCGTATTTCGACCCATGTTCCTGAGGGAAAGTTGTTTAGTTTCATTGTCTGAATACACCCTTAAAGTTGTGTTAGTCATTAAAAGCTAGTGGTATACATGTAGTTTTAGTCTAAGGTTTTAGTAATAGTCCAATCATTTTAGGGTTTGACCCTAACAATAATTCATCAATCGCTGAAACTTTGCAGTGTGATAAAGTAAAGTATACAGATTACGGTTGACAAATAATCTAGGTTTAATTTTTTCCAGTCCTAGATTATTTGTCAATCGTAATCTGTATATTTTACTTTATCACACTGCAAAGTTTCAGCGATAGATGAATCATTGTTAGGGTGTCCATTCAAGGAAACTCTAAAATGACTAGACTATAATAACCTCAGATTTTACAATACATAATTGTAGGTATATTTCCCACTCCTCCTAGATCTTCTTTGATTAAATTTATTGCGGGTTCCAAGACAGATTAGAGTCATCTCTTGGGCTCTCTGGACTTTATTGTCTAATGTTGGGTCGTCGCAGTTCTACCAACAGACAACCACCGAGGTCGTGGGATCGATTCCCACGGGGACACCTAGTGATATGTCACTTTGTGCGTTTTCCCCCAGTTGGAAATTTATTAGGACATTGCAGGCTGAATCACCTGATTGTCAGAAAAGAAAGATGATTCGGTGCTTTGGATTACGTTAAGCCGTTGGTCCCGGCTAGTATCTCTGGTGGTAGTAGTCGTTACATAAAAACCACGTCATAGGCCGTAAGGCGGTATGAATAAACTTTGAAACCAGGGCTTGCTGTCCACATGACAAAAAGATGTGGTGGGAATGTGTGGTACTATGCCCCGATAAAAAGAAAATCTCTGAGTTTGGAGACTTAAGATAATAAGGAGTTAAGAACGATAAAACAAATCGAGGTATTGCTAAACAATACAGCAACACGAATGCTGGATTATACAATTATATTTAACATGGATAACTATGCGCACTAAGCCTCCACATAATGTAGATACTTTTTCGATCTAATCGTCATGAATATGAAGAAAGGAGAAACCGGTACGATCAAAGATGTCGGATGCAATGATCAACCGGTAGCCATGCCGTTCTAAGCCTACCATGAGTTTACACTGTAGTAAACTACAGTAAAACTACTGTAGTAAACTATAGTTTTTGTATTGAATTTCGTACAGCGCTCCTAGTGGTTACGATGCGAACTAATTATGTCGTACAAAATTGGCGCTGCAACTACAGTAGTAACGTACAGAGAAAACTCATGGTAGGCTTATGTTAACAAACCCTGTACACGTAGCATGCTACACGTGATACAGCTGTATCACGTCTTTTATCTCGTTCGTTCACGTGCGAATAGAAAGAGAGCGAAGGTGTGATAGAGCTTTATCACGGTGTCATGCTACCTATGCTGGAGATATTATAGTGGCCTCTTATGATACCCGTCTAGATTGGTTGTATTATTAAACAATTGTGATCTTCGTGGAAGATGATCTTCCTCCTATTTGAAGCTAGATGCCATGGCATACAAAAAAGAAATACTATGATTCTGTCTTTACCTATGTTACGAGCATTGAGTATGAAAATGTATTTTAGTACTAAAATTGGACCTTCCTTTCTGTGTCCTTTAAAAAAGAAAAGCAACTTAAATAAAATCTATTATTTAGGTCACATAATAAAAACCGTAAGCAATCATTTTTAACTTGTGCCTGATGTGTATGTTTTTTAACAAGCCATATTTTAAATGTTTGATTATAGAAAGGAACCCTACAGAAAAACAGAAAATTTATTTAGACTATCTATCTTGGATGTTATCTTGACAAATTAGCATTTATCTATGTAAAATCATTCTTAAATCTGCTTATTTTCATTGAAGATTAGAATCTTTTAATGCTCTTTAATTAATAATTGATCGTTCAGTTGTTTTTCACAAATCTTTAATTATTTTACAACAAACGAATCCTCAGTAAAATCGTGTTTGAATATCAAATATTAATTTTGAAAATATCAATATGAAAGGTTTTGCTGTTATATTAGTAGCAATATTTGCTGTTATCTGTGGTTTACCTCAACCTGAAACGGAGCTTGGTAAGTTTCTTACGGGTTGAAATATTCATGATTGACATGAAAACCCCTGTTGACGTACAAAATTCCCCGAACGGCTTGTGCATTCTGGACAAATAGCAAGTCATATTAAGGCAAACTCTATACTATGAGACATAAAAGGTCTCCCCTATTGATCGCCACAACAAGGTCCTGCGCTGCCGTCATCCAACGGGTCCTCCACACCTTCCTCCCCACACTGCGCTTTCCAGTACGCGGTCGCCACTCGAAAACTCTTCACATTCAGAAGGTCCCTTAAAAAGTTATATATATATATTTTTTTTATATATTGTAAAACCGTAAAATCATGAGGAATAAAAAAGTTGCGGTTTACTCATATAAAATCTAATAACACTCGATAGCGCGATTTAAATGACGTGCAGCGCCATCTATTGACAAAATTGTTAGTTTGTTTGTTTGTTCGCACATCACGCAAAAACTACGGAACCGATTTTGATGAAACTTTTTTTGTTTGATAGCTTATGATCTGACTTAAAATCTGGTAAGTATATAATTTGTGCGGACGAAGTCGCGGGAAAACACTAGTTTTTTTATATAATTTCAGAGCCTCGTCAAGAAAGGATAATAAGTGATACGATCGCTGGTGCCTTGGAAGATATTTCCGATCAGATTCGTGATGCCGGTCTGGATCCCTGGTCCTTTGATCAGTTTGCTGCTGCATACGAATTGCCAGTGCCAGTGTAAGTATAATTTTTGATCATTTTACTTGGTGCGATCACAGAGTATATAATAAAACAGTCTAGTAATATTTTAAGGGGTGGTTTAGGTTCTAAACTTTAGAACATCAAACTGAACAACTTTCACTATGGGGACAAAGTCGAAAAAATAATAGAAATTGCAGTTTTATATGAAAAGCCGGTTTTTATTTGCTTTTTCGAGCTTGGCTCCGTAGTTGTTCAGTTTGATGGTCTAACTAAACCACCCCTTTAAATATTACTTGGTGTTTTGGTACACCCTTTAACCCTACGTTCCTACTTGTAAATAAATTCGAAGGCTAACTCGAAGATCGACAGCATCAAAAGTGGATGAATTCATCTGAATCTTATATATTATTATGTAAATAAATATGAGAAAATGGTAATCAACTTTTGATGCTGACATTATCGTTTTAGCGAGCAGTGAATAATTATGTATAGAATCTACTATAAATGATCGAGTCTATGAGACTGATTCTAAAATGACTAATATAAGGAGTATAAAGTTAAAAACAATTTCTCAATCAACAGCCTATTCAGCGGTAGCGCATTCGTCAATGAAATCCTCTTCACCGGCCTGAGCAACATCGTTATCAACCACATGAATTATGGGCTTCTTAACTCTAGACTCACCTTCGACGTTTCTCTCCCTGAAATCGCCATATCTCTTGGTAAGTCACGGTCATCTCAGCCGAAAGACATTCAATGCTGGACATTATGCGTCTTCCAAGAATCGCCAGAACAACCGGTCTTGTGCTGCCTTTGCCCTTATCCTACGGGTTTTCGCCACCTTGACCAGGTCGTCGATCCACCTGGTAGCAACCTGAAATATAATGATGTATTAATTTGGAAAAATTTCTCTTTTAACAAAATATACCACAAAATTTTGTTTTTTTCTAGGTTGCGCTGGGTTCGACGTTACGGCTTTGGGAAGTCAATTCAAAGGGAACATTGAAGGAAGGTGGGTTAGCTTCAATATCACAACAACAAATTTCCCACTTTCAAAGGTAGTCGGTTAAACAGTGTAACGTTTATATTATGATGATCCATTCCAGTTTCCCATGTAACATACTACCTATATTGTGAATGCTTTGACATTATTTACTGCTGCAATCTTCTGTTGAGTCCATGGCATGCTATTGAGTTCAACTTTCCATCGCGGTGAAGAGATTATCCAACCAGCATTAGAGACCTGCTGATTGCCCAGTATGTGCCAGGTTTCGGGGCGCCAGTACGTCAGTCGGGGAGGCTATAATATGTAGTAAATGTTCCATTTCCATTATCATCTGCAGGCTGGCCATCATCGAGCCCCGCATCTCGGGAGTGATCCAAATGAACGTCGGTATCATCAGCGGTATCTTTGTACGAGACATGGACTTGGAGTTTGATCTGGATGCCATTAGGGTTTGTGTGATCTCATTTTGTTTAAAACTGCCCGAACTGGGCATGATAATTAGACATCACAAGTACGAGTATACTCATTTCTCATGGCCAATAACGATGCAGTCACTTTTATTTACAAAAAGCTGCCAGATGTGCAGGAAATATAAAGGCTGGTAAAAGACTAGTCTGACCATAAAACATAAAGTATGTTTAAAGTGGCAAATGGCGTATGGGACAAATCTTGGACAAATATCTTTGAATTATGCCTGAAATAGCACAAATGTCCTATATGCCAATTGCTACTTTAGCCATCGATATGTACTTTCTCTTTGTCCTCCTGAATCTTATGGAATGGGAAACCGCAACGAACAGAGGTCGGATGCAGTAACAATGGTTTTCTTTTACAGTTTAACGGCGATGTGAATCTCTTGGGTAATAAGCTGACAGGCTTTGTGACTGATTTCGTCAGCAATAGGATTCCTGCCGCAGTCAGAGAACACAGGGTAAAATCATCTTTATTACTTTATCAAAACTGAGAATCATTTGTTACATCAATTTTCTTATCCGTCTTTAGCACAAGTTTGATTGATCTAATTTGTCTTGTATTTTGCAGAACGAAATCAATGAACTGGTTGAAATTATTGCCTGGGGTATTGTTGAACAAATATTGTAAGAAGACTACGACACGGACTCTATCTTTCATAATGTATATTTCCTGTAAATAAATGTTGAAATATTACCGTGTATTTTTTTTCTTATACGTCTACAAATGAACGATTCTAGAAATGACTTCATACTCTCTAAACATAGAGAAAGACGTGACAATGAATGACCGATTTGTGAAATTACCGATTCTACCTTCTAATTAAACACCGTATTAACAGTGACGCAACTAAGGTAACTGGAAATGAAGATCAACCGCGTACCATAATATCGATAATAAGGAGTCACAAAAGGCGCTATCGCATATCGCCTAAGCCATTTATTTCGCAAACAAAAGCTTCGATTAAAGGCCTTGAATAAAATTATGAACATGAGCCTATTTCTATACATTCAATGCGCAGGACACAGACCGATATTACGACATTACGACGATAAGCATGTCTTGTAAATAACTTAATGAACCGGTAGATGAAACGATTGAGTCGAGACCTCCGCTTCTAAATACCTAGTAGACAAAGTTGTATTACGTTATGCAATACAACCTGCCCATCAAATAATTTCTACTCTACACGTGTTCCACTCTCGTCTCTGTGTCGGACGCTCGGCGGGGTAACAACTCTGTTTCGAACGTTCGTCAGTCTAACTCCTGAGGATGCTCCTTGGTGGAGCGAAACACGTGTAGAATAGAAATTATTTGGTGGGCAGGTTGTATTGCATAACGTAATACAACTTTGTCTACTAGGCATTTAGAAGCGGAGGTCTCGACACAATCGTGTCATCTACCTGTTAATCATGGATTTCCGCAAAGTGACGCTCTGCGTGACGAAGAAGTCTCGTTGAAATCGTTAGCATCCACTAAAAACTGAACAGCTGTTCTACGGGAGTAAACACGGAGAAAAATATCTAATATAGGCATACATGTGACTACTGTTTATTTTAGCAGACTGATTAAATCTACCAAAAAAATCTAGTAGAGTCGAGTGATTTTGCCATTTTAGATTTGCTTACTATCAGTTGTTGAGTTTGATGTTTAGAGATAGTGCGTTCACACACGATGACGCACTGACGTAGCGGCAGATGTCAGTGCGTCAATGCGTCACCGTGAGTGCTTCTACGTCATACAAATCCTTGCTTCACATATGACGGACTGACGTCTGCCGCTGCGTCAATGCGTCATCGTGTGTGAACGCACTTAAGAGTCTGATGTCCCTGTGTTAATTTTGGATCCTAGCGACTTCAATGTCAACCTGTATAATATTAGCGATGACGTACTTCAATAATAAAAGAGTAATTAATCAAACCCTAATCTGATTTTATATTTTTTAAATAAAGATTCATAATGATAACTAGGTAAGTAAATAGCGATCTGCCCAGGCTTCGCACGTGTATACAAAAAATATTCCTATCAATGGCAATCACTACAGTATTTTCTGACATTTCACATTAGCCTATACAGACAGGAAGGATGACAGAAAAAAGCTGACTTTAGAACATACACAACTGGTTGAAGTAAAACTTCTTTACGCACATTTGGGGATTAAGCTGGTGAGAGCGTTACGAAAAGTGTGATCGGTCGAGGCGATAGGAAGTTTTACTTCAGTCGTGTGGTCTAAACCATACTTGTTTTTTTTTAATTAGTAACGAAACCGTATTCATATTGTGAATCTGAACAACTTTCCCCAAGAAACATGGGTCGAAAAACGATATTTTTTTTTTGGACCTTCCATACAAAAGTGAGGATCGGCCGATCGATTTTCTTTGGGAGATCCAAAAAAAAATTCTCTTTTTTGGACCTTTTCCTTAGGGAAAGTTGTTCATATTCACGGTCGGAATACACCCTTATAGTTTCGTAACTAATTAAAAATTTTTAGGTGTATTGTAAGTGAAGTCTTCTTCTTTTCGTGTTAGAATCGTCATGTCTTCCTTCCTCAGATCGTCCATTTCCAGTATCTTGCCACCTCTGTCGCCCTAGCTGATGTACTCATTAGGTCCTCCTCTCTTCATTATGGTCCACCTGTACAGACTGTTAGTTAGGTGCGGGGTGATTGTTGAAGTCCGCATTGACATAAAGTGTTGCTGTTTTAATAATTCCATTTTGTGGGATTGTCCTTGGTCCTGCCTACTTCAACAGGCGGTTCATGGCTTGAATAGTGATATAAGGTCATCAAAACTTTCATTTTTGAAAATTACAGCTACTTACTTAGAATTAAATATATCAACATTTCTCGGTGTAACGCGTTTTTTGAAGCTGGAGACTGTACAGAGCTTCACAATTTTGTAAATTCTCATTTTATCGTTATCAATTTAATCGTTAATCCTTGAGCAAATCATTTAGAATATCTACCATCTTAGTGATACGAGTATCGATTAATTAATTTCATAATCAACTTGTTTATTGGAAGCGCAGGTGTCTACCAAATTCATAACAAATTCAACCATTTGAAAAATTGTTGAGTATTAGTTAACATCCAGATAAGTGGTAACCTCACGGTAAGTATCATATCCTATACCTTACGGTAGTACATAGTAAGAATGAGCAAGTATTAGTATTAGCAAGAAGGTTGATGTATGAAATTATGTATGAAATTTACAAGACAAGAGTGAATGGATTGGTTGAAAGGGGTCGCCCTAGGTGCACGTACGCTGACCAAATCGGATGCGTACTGAAGAAGGGCCAAATAAAATGTATCCGGAACCGACTAGCTTGTATGAAGAGCTTGAATGTTGAGGAGGCGAAAGATCAGAATCGTAGCGTGTGGCGATCTATTGTCTCTGCCTACTCCAGTAGTGGGACATAGGCGTGAGCATATGTAGGTATGTAAGTAGGTAACTAATTATAATATTGTGTATTTCAGAATCCAAAATGCGTGTCGCAGTTGCTTTAGCAGTCATTCTAGGTGTAACAGTGGCTTTACCGACACAAGACGTTCAAGTACATAATGTATTAACATCGGCAGGTAAGAATATACAGGTGAACTAATACTTTAAATGTTTAACTAAAACAAATCAATATTGATTTCAAAACGTTATATTTACTCGCCACTCGTTATGATATCGAATTAAACATTACCAATCGATCTTTATTAACAACAATATGTTTCTTGACAAATCAATCTAACTGATAAATGGATAACAAAGACATACCTAATGTTTGTGTATTTGATCTAAGCTAGCTTAACCTCTAGTATTGATAAGTTTAGAAATATTGAATATAGCTTTATGCATTTGAAAATTTGCTTACATTATTATAATGGACACTTGTTTTATTTGAAGCTGAGTTTCAAAGAAAATAATTTTGGCAATTGGTACACTAGAAAAAACACTCAAGCTACAGTGCCTATATTTACAAGAAAAAAAACTGATGGAAAAATGAAATAAATAAGGAATACAAATTATTCGCATGGTTTATCATTACGTACTTTGTACTTGTATTTGTATTTTTGAAAACATTTTAGATATTGCACCAAGAAACACTGCATTGGAACAAACACTTCTAGATGCCCTTGAAAGTCTGAGGGAAATAATGTTGACCGGTTCCGATGACATACCAGTTTTGGATCCCTTCGAGCTTGATCACTTTCATTTGGAGTTAGACAGCTTTGGTCTTTATGGGTAAGAAATATAAAATAGTAGATTATACACCAAGGGGATAAAGCAGTGTCTTTCGTCACGGGCACATTGAATCCCGAGCGTAACGAGGGACGTCACTCGTTGGACTGAAAACAGACGTTATTAAAAATATCCGTAATACTTTCATTTTAAAATCTGTGACATAGTAGTAAATATTGTTATTCAGACAACTGTCTCGAAATGTTTATAGATTCAGCCCTCCAAAAAATACTTGACACACCGAATTGTTCACATACTTTTTTTTTTGGCGTCTCCATAGTGAAAGTTGTTCAGTTTGATGGTCTGAAGCACGCTAAGGGTTGAACTACACCACACAGCACAGCATCGCATTTTTCCGTCGCTCCATCCTTTTCTGTCACTTAGGAACGTCATTTGCTGGAGCATATAAGATAGACGCAGGGAGTCGCGTGGCTAAGGGGGTAACAAGTAGACGTGTCGCGTCGCGTCGGTGGGCTTGCGATTTGATTGCCATGTTATGGCGGTTTCGAGTGTGTTTTTGTTTAAAAACGGGGCTTTGAGATCGCCATATCCTATTACCGTACAATATCTAATAAATATATCTTCAACACTTGACACTGGCGAAATCTAACAAGGAAACGCCATTAAATAAAAGTAGAATAGAATAGAAGATAGACAGAGCGCGATCGCGCGCGACGTGTAGAAAAAAGAAATTATTGGAAATTGACACATGACTTATTGAAGAATTGATTTACTGTTTTAGTTCTCACGTCACAGCTGGTGAGGTCAACGTGGAGAAACTAAGCACCTTCGAGATAGACGATCTCAGTCTACGGCTGACCACTATCTTCCCTCCGAGGTATACTCTTGAGATTGAAGGCAAGATACCAGTACTGGAGGTGGAAGCTGGTAAGTATTTGTCGTAATCTTTATGAGCCTATACACAACTATATTTTTAATTAAGTAGGTACCTACTAAAAAAATGATAAGTGCATATTCAGATAATGAAACAAAACAACTTTCAATGGGTCAAAAAAGGAGATTTTTTGGATAGGCTGATCCGCACATTAAAAACAAACAATAAAACGCGTTTTTCATCCTATGCCATGCTCCTTAGAAAAAATTGTTTGGTTTCATTATCTGAATACCCACACCTTTAAAAAAAACTAAAGTAATTAAAAATATTGGTGTATACCTACGTCCCGCGAAGAGCTAACACTCCACGCAGACACATTGAGAATTGATCAATTTTCACAGGGTCCTGAGATTTGGTAATCATACCCTGTCTATTTTAAGGCTGCACCGAGCCTATTGTGCTGCCGCCAATCGTATTTTTTTTATTTCTTAACAATTAAACAATATTTCCAAAAAACAAGAATGTCACATTGTAGTCATTGCTTATTTTAAATTCATCGGGTCACTGCTGATTTTTTTTTATAATGCTTGTAGTTATTATCTTTAAAACCGCCAAACGTGGCCACTTTTGGCGGTTTTAACGATAATAGCTACAAGCATAAAACATAATATTCCGTAATGTTTCGATAAACTGAAAACTAATCAGGACTACAATATGTGACATTCTTGTTTTTTGGAAGTAATAAAAAAAAAATACGATTGGCGGGAGCACAATAGGCTCGGTAGGCTCTTAAGTCTTTTGATAATGTTGGTACTCATCAGATAACTCTATTTATTTTCAGGTCAATACGACTTAAGTGTGACGATTCTGAACTTCAATATTTTCGGAAATGGAAGAGCGAAGTGAGTTAAAATTAAGCACTAGTAGACACTCCGACAGTAGGAGCAGGACCGGTCGTCATGGCGATCCTTGGGGGAGGCCTATGTCCAGCAGTGGACGTCCATCGGCTGAGATGATGATGATGATGATGAGACACTCCGATATATAATAGATTTTTTAATTGTTTAATTAATCAATTACCAACAAAATAAGAGTCTTTTCCATAGAGTAGGATTTTCAGATAGTGAAACTAAACAACTTTGACTGAGGAAATTTGATTGAAAAAACGAGAACAATTTTAGACGTTCCATACAAAAGTGCGGATCAGCCGATCGACTTCCTATAATCCAGGTCCAGATATTTTTCTCGTTTTTCCACCTATGTTCCTCAGGAAAAGTTGGTTAGTTCTATTATTAAATATACAACGTGTTAATAAATTAATGCAAAACTAGAGAGTAGTTTGTTTAGAATCGAGAGCAGAATCGAATTATCATGGTTCCAACATAGGTTTTTTTATTTTTTATTTTAAATAATTTGTTTTTAAAATTTAAAATTTACTGAACTCGATATCAATCCACCGAACGGGCACACTTACCCTACTTACTACCAAAAAAAAGGAGTCTTAAAATGTATCTATGAGCACGCTAGCGCTTTCATTCATTTCTGAAATGATAACAAATCATTTTTGCCTCAAAACTTAAAATGCGATTAACTTTAAATGTTAACTATCAAAATAATGAAATTATTTTTTCAACCTAATTATTTTGTGATAAATCAGTTCGGGTGTATGAGGTTTTGCGCCAGGATGAAGGCTTGTATGGTGTGAGAGGTATTGCTTCCAATAAAAAATGTAAGTATCTGTTTAACAATAGTATTTTGTTTTTAGGTTCAGCATAATAGAGCCTAAGATAAAGGGGACGTTTGTTGTGAGCGCCGGAATCATCGGCGGTATTAACTTGAACATTGTCAGTGCTGACGTAGGCTTCGGGCTTGGAGGGTTTAAGGTTTTACTCTTTGTTTTTATTTAACATTGTTGTATACTTCAACTGTTATTGCTCTGTGTACCACACAAAATATAATAGCATAATGCTCACGACTATATTCCCCGAGGGGGTAGTCTGAGATATTCTGAAATTTCAGAACATCCAAAGAATGATGTCCACTTTTTACCTGTCAAATAATCTCAGTTTTTTTTTCGATATTACTTTTATTCCTCACTACCAAATTAAATCAAATTACTACCAATGTAAATGGAATTAACCTTTAGTTTTTCAATATCAATGTTTATTGTATACATCAACCACATAGTACTGTAATTACTTCAACTAAATCAAAGAAAAATTGACAGGTAAACGAATGTATGGGAAGTGGTCATGATTCTTTCACCAGTAGTACCGAAACACTGTCCAGTGTGACGGGGAGTGTACCCGTCGCCACTTATAATGGACAGTGGGTACAATACATGCCTCGAAATTGAAGCATGCAGGTTTCCTCGCGATGTTTTCCTTCGCCGAAAAGTCAGTGGTGTTACAAATCGTACATACATAATTATATTTGAGGTTTTTTTTGTATCGTTTTTATGCCTAACTAGCTTACTTCGTACCGCCTCAGAATCAATGAATGGAATTATCAATCAATAAAGGAATTATGTTTTAATAATTATCCTGCCTAATTATTGTGTATTTGTACCCACTGTCCATTATAAGTGGCGACGGGCTCACCCCCCGTCACACTGGACAGAGTTTCGGTACTACTGGTGAAACGTGGATGTTCTGAGGTTTCAGAATATCTCTGACTACCCCCTCGGGGAATATAGTCGTGAGCATATGCTATGATAATTATCCTGCTTTTCGGAGCGGATACAAATCCACCAAATCAAAGAAATAAGAAGAAGAAGAAAGAAATAATTAAAAAAAAAAAACCAGTCCTGCTGTTCTTGAGTTATAAATGGTGTACCTTAGTTGACTTTATTTATATCCAATTTATCCATAGACACAGAGTGCTATAATTACGTATAGATTAAGATTATTTGTCTTTTCTTTTCAGGCTGAATTAACTGGAATGTTTAACGATGATGTCGTTGATGATTTCATGGGCTTATTTTTGGAAAACCTGGTTCCAGAAATGGTAGAATTCTTCGAGGTAAGCTTTTAAAGACATAGAGAACTACGAATTAATAATTAATCAAGAATTACCCAAAAAAATCCATATTATATTCAAGGTCATCAACGTTTATTCCTGTAGTTCCGTGGTAGAAGTAGTAGTAAGACTGTCTGCGGGAAGCAAGATTCGCTTTCAGCATATCGAAGTTTTCAAGATAAAATCAAATGCGAAGTGGTGACGGCTGGCCAGCAGGCACAAAAAACTTAGCAAACTAAACCTTAAACGACTAATCTAATCTAAACTATTATAAAACTGTAACTGAAATGTGTCTGTATATTTACAAAAAAAAGATAACAATATGCTTTTTAGATATCCCTGACTCCAAATCAACCTTTTTTAGAAATTTTGCCTGTCTGTTTGTTTGTGTGTTTGTTTGTTTATTTGTTTGTTTGTTTGTTTGTTTGTTCACGCATCACGCAAAAACTACTGAACCGATTTTGTTGAAACTTATTTTGTTTGATAGCTTATGATCTGACTTAAAATCTGGTGCGGACGAAGTCGCGGGTAAACACTAGTATGTAATAAAATTTCAATAATGTTATTTCTCAGGAGGACATAAGAGAGATCCTAAGTGCAGCAGTTCTAGAAGTCGGTAACAACATACTTGCAGACTTAGACATCGGCAGTATTATAAACCCGAACCATGCACCGCTTCCAATCGACGCACCGTTGGAGTCTAATCCTGGAATAAAAGTTTAAAGAATATGTTAATGTTTTATTGAAATACTTGTTAGTCTCATGTGGTCCTAGTATTTTTATATTGACAAGTTCCATGATCGAACTACTGGAAATCTTCTCTGCCAGTAGTTCCCTGGAACTGTAAATGACAAAATTCATTTTCAGAAGATCCTTTTATCAATACGGACTTACATAATACAGACCTCCAAAGTGTTAGTGTAGAGTCTACACTGTAGACAGTTAAATTACTTTAAAGGGTGGTATTTTTCTATAGATTCCTTCGGGAAAGTTGCTCAGTCTCATATGTACTTACACCCTGTAGTTGCATTCTTGCACGTTAATGGGTAGGTAGTGCGACATCGAGCGAATTTACTACCTTTTAGCGACATCTAGATTTAATTTGTGAGAGTAAAACTGTAACAACAGTTTGTTGGTTTCTACTCAAAAGCCTGAAACCTTTCAGAGGTTTTCGTTCCAGATATATTCTGTAGATGGCGCGGTAGCACGTTTGAAATAGGTACTCTAAATCACGAAACGCTTTAAATCATAATCATCATCAGCCGCCACTACAGGTTTTAGGTCTTATCTTATGAATAAACGAGCGGGCCCTAAACCACCATACGGGCCCAGCTTTTTTAGTGGAGGGAGTCATATGCCTTAAAGTGGACCAAATTGCTATCAGTCTACCGGTCGGAGTTAACAGATGTGCTCTCTTGTAGAACAAAAATCACGTGATATTAGTATGATACAAAACGCTTGTAGCATTCTGTCAAGAGTAAACAGTAGTCCAAAAGATGGAAGACAAAATACACCCCACGAGATGCTTTCTACCTTGTGTAAAACAGAATCCATAAAAGTTTCCATTATGTTAGTAAAATAATTAGAATTTGATACAATTAACGCGTAAAGCGTAAAATTACGTGGTGCTTTATATATTTTTGGGTCGTAAAATTTTGATTAAGAGCAACATAAAGGTAATAACTTTCTTGCTTAGCTTTTAAGAGATGGTACGGACGATAAAATTATACGCATCGTAAGAAATCTGTAGGTTGTGTTCATAATATACAGGGTGTTTCATAAGTAACAATAAAATTTTAAAACTCATAAGGGGGTTGTATAGACCGTCAAACTGAACAACTTTCTCTATGGGACCAACATCGAAATCGCGAAAAAAATAATTTTAAATCCCATACATATTTTAGCTCTAGTCGATTTGTAGAGTATAGAACATAAATTTTTTTTTCGCGATTTCGATATTGGTCCCATAGTGAAAGTTGTTCTGTTTGATGGTCTGCACCACCCCCTTAAATGTTTATTTGTAGTTTTGTAACACCTTGTATAGGGTCCAACTTAATATGCTGACACTTTTTTAAGACGATGATCAGAACGTCAAACTGAACAACTTTATTTAGGGGACCAACATCGAAATCACGAAAAAAAATCACCCTCTTCCATAGAAAACTGCAAACCTACTCAAGTCAAATGTATGGGACAGCTGATTTTTTTTCGCGATTTCGATGTTGGTGAGAAAGTTGTTCAGTTTGATGGTCTAAACATCCCCTTAAAAAGTGTCAGCATATTAAGAAGGAACCTGTATGGGGTGGAAACATTATAAGAGGATGAAGTTGGATGTTTTTGTTACCACGATCTAGAGACTAATCTCGTGTCAAAGTAACCGTGGCTCAAAGATTTCCATACAAATCTTAAATTAATCCTAACATTGCACATTTTTATTTTTTTTCGATGTTGGCTCTTTTATAATGAAAGCTAAGTTGTTCTGAGGTGGATGATGTTACACTAATCTGCTTTTTCTTATTGTGTGGTGTGGCTTGTGAGCAGCAAGCCCTGGGGTCAGAGTTTTGGTTTTATAAGCTAATTGTATTTTAGTATGTTAGTTATATTTTATTGTTGTTTATATTAAGAGCGTCGGTGACGCGTTGCGGTGACGTATCGAAACTCAATCTTGAGGTCCGGGTTCGAATCCACAGGGACGACCTGCCCTATACCAATGAGTTTGTCTAACTTATGTACGTAATTCCGACTGCTCTCAAACGGTGAAGGTAAACATCTTGAGGAAACCTGCATACGCTGAAGAAGAAATTCCGATGCGAATGTGAAGTCTACCAATCTGCACTGGGCATGCGAGGTGGACTAACGCCCATACACCCTCCCTGAGGGTAGGCCTGTGCCCAGCAGTGGGACAGGCTGTGATGATGATTTATATTAAATAGTATTTGATGGTCTAAACCACCCCTTTGAATAGTAACTAAGGATTTTTGTTACACCCTATATAACACTACGTGTACTGTGATATTTCAGCCAACAACATAAATAGTCGCTGTAAAACTAACCTAACATTACCACATCCTATGAAATTGAGCAGGGACTCCGGGATTCAGATATTACTCCATCATGCAACCAGAGTTTATTCCACCAGACCAAGTTACGCAAATCAAGCCAATTTTGTACTTACACCGAAAACATAAGGGTTATCACGGAGGATTTCTTACAAGGAACGAACTGCAGCGTTGCATATACTTATGCCTCCCAAAGGGCGCGGATACGAGCGCCTGCAGCTCATCTTGTATGAAGATACTTGGTTTACTTCGATGCAAGTAATGCGCCAATCTTTCCGACGAAGTGTTCCCTTGGTATACATGAATTTAAGAGACTAGAGTTTACCAGCGACCTCGTCCGCACAAATTATAATATGCCAGATTTTAAGGGGCCATAGGTTCAGACAAATATTTTCTATGAGAAACGCGTGCGTGCGTGTGCCGTATTTTCGATTAAAAAGAATTAACAAAAGTACTTTATATATATTTTTAATGATAAATGTGTAATATGTGAGTATAAATAAATTTCTAAAACGAGTTTTTTTTTTAAAACATGTAAATACGTCATCTTTGTGACGATTTTCTATCGAGTGAAGTAATTCCAATCGTGTAACTATTCAATTTATGATTTCACTAGATTAACTATCCAAAAATACTGAGGTATGCCTTTGATTTCGGTAAATTTTATAAATCTAGTCGAAATTTTAAAAATAAAAGATGCCTCCAAGGTATTTCGTACTACTATTGCGCCTTAAGTCAAATCATAAGCTTTCAAACCA
This sequence comes from Agonopterix heracliana, assembly GCA_963693445.1. Lineage (NCBI taxonomy): Eukaryota > Metazoa > Arthropoda > Insecta > Lepidoptera > Depressariidae > Agonopterix > Agonopterix heracliana. Next base: position 4,439,388 of record OY856308.1, read on the forward strand.
AAAAGTTTCATCAAAATCGGTTCAGTAGTTTTTGCGTGATGTGCTCTAATAAAAAAACAAACAAACCAACAAATAAACAAACATATAATCAGACAGACAACATACTATTTAAAATTTGGTGATTTGGAGTCAGGGACACCTAAAAACCATATCGTAGTCTTTTTCTTGTAAATATCTTCAATGTACAGACACGCTTCTTTTACAGTTTTATAATAGTTTAAAATCTGATACGCTCTTTTCGGTGGAAGATTATGGGATCAACATTTTGAATACGATTTTTTTGGAAATATTAATTATAATATTAATTTTGTTTGTCTTTATCATTTCACATAATTGTCAGAGAAGTGCGGGCTTTCAATTCAATTTCAATTTATTTATTCAGAGACAACAATAGCTGCATAGTATATTATCAAAGTACGTATGTACATTTACGTGTGTATATTTACAGTCATTTTATATTTTATTTTATATTTTATTTATTGCCATCACACAAGTACATACATACATTGTTACATACAAAACATGCACTTATATGATACCCTGTAAGGGCACCGCAATAGAAATTATATTTAATTACAATTATTCATGTCACTAAATTACATTAAGTTCATTATATTACATTTCATTCCATTAAGTTCATTATATTACATTTCATTCCATTATATTATAGTACATTACATTCAATTACAAAACAATACAATACAAAATATTACTACCTACTTACAGCATTTAACATTGGCGATTTTGGAGATAGTGAGTGATAGAGGTGATTTTGAATTTAATATTTATTGTGTTACTTTATATTATACAGGAAGGTGGTAACTACTTAGGTTAGATAATTTTAAACAATATTTTTAGCATCTAAAAATTCTTCTACAGAATAATATACTTTTTCTAATAGGATCCGTTTTAGTTGGTTGCGGAAAAGATTAAATTTGGATTCACTTCGTAAAGTAGAAGGTAGTTTATTGTACATTCTTATCGCTGAACAATAGGGACCGGTTCTGAATAATTTCAGTCTTGTGCGCGGGGCCTGAAGATCGTTTTTTCGTCGCAAAGTTCTTTGGATTACTTCACTCTTTTCTGTAAACAGTCCTATGTTCTTCTTTACAAATAGTATAGTTTCGAATATGTAATTACACGGGACTGTTAGTATTTTGTGTTGTATAAAATGTGGCTTGCAGCTATTTGGACATTTGGTTCCCGTTAGTATGCGGATGATTTTTTTCTGCATGACGAAAATATCATGAGCATCCGTACTATTACCCCATAATATTATGCCGTAACGAATCCACGCATTTGCAAACGCATAGTATTACAAGTAAGTACATTCTTAAAACATGTCAAAGCTTCACCATTTGAGAGTAGTCCATCTATCTATCTATATTTATAAAAAAACAGTTCCCTGTCTGACTGTCAGACACAGACAACGCAAGGATTTTACTAAAATCCGAAATTCACGCGGAAGAAGTCGCGGACAAAAGCTAGTATTATGTATGACTCCCTTACATAATTAGCTATATTAGAAGAACTAATTTGTCCTCTCTTACATACTTATAAGAGTACAAGTAATGGAGCATATAGTTTAGCGAGCTCTACAAAACTTCCGTACCAGTTCTTAAGCATTATAATAATAGTACCTACTCAGTACAAAAACAAGTATTTTTCATTAAATCCGCGACTGGAAATACTTTTTGCATTTTAAACAAGCCGAAATGTTGCTGGCAAAATTCCGAAACTAAGCTTTGCGGAACAGAAGCTTCGGCTTGCAGAAAACGCGGAAGGTTTTAAAAATACACTGTTTATTTGCCTGTTTTCCTAACTAAAGTTTCAACAAAGAGTGACTAGGCGAAACTGTGTTATTGCCTCGGCTATGTTTAGTTATGTGACTATGAGGTTTGTTACAGCATTTTTTGTTTGTTTCTAAAGTGCTTTTAGTGGAGTGAATGAATACAAACATGTAACAACTCATGACCAGAGGTAGGACTCTGTCTAGTCATTCCAGGGCCACATTGAAATGTAAATATGGACCCTCTTTCAGAAATTATTATGTGAAAAAGATGGAAAAACAGTAAAATGATCTCCTAGGTATGTAGTCTATGAAACTAGCGAATAAGCGTACTCTTCAAGAAATAAACCTTCAACCTAATTAGCAATCAAACTATGACCTTTTTTATTTATGAATTAAATGCACTCTTGCTTGTGAATTTCTGTTGTGCAACTGATGAAGATTATGCAATTCAACGCTTTTATAAAAAAATAAAATTGAATCTTGCTTGTGCGTTAGTTAGCACTGCATTGCCGCCAGTGTCAAGTGGTTTGTGAGAGTGTATCTATCCAATTGGTTTTTGAGCAAAAACTCAACTGAGAAGGATTCCAGAGCCTCGTGGCAGTCTCAAACGTGAATCGCGCGAACACCACGCGAAAGACCACTGCTCGTGGCGAAACCTGCAACGTGCAACCTATGTAATGAAATTATGTCACATTGACATTGCAATATAATTTCATGCAATTCATTTCCAATATTGCTGTAAGTATGTGTAGGCAAACCTCTTTGGCACGGTTGGCAACAATTAGAAAATGGTTTCAGGACTTCTTCAGGACTCTCCAGAGCTCAAATACGACGTCACTGTGTGTAACATTAAATATCATTGTAAATTTTTTACAATATTTCGTATTCGCATTTTTTAAAAATAGGGCCCATGCCAACGTAACAAAACAACAATGCGGCCCTGGAATGTTCGGCAGAATCCAACCTTTGGTCATGACTAACAGTGCTCGATTTTCGTATCTGAATACCAATGGAATATACTTGAAAACTTTAATTATCTGTCTGTGTATTATTTGTCTAGTCATCATAATACAAGTCCAGGTTAGTTTCTGGTACTTTAAATGTGTCTAGATAATTTGTGTGACAATGTCCTAATATTTTTTTTTATCTAGTTAGTCTACCTACCTAACTAGATAATTAAAGTTTCTCTCATAACTTTTTATCGAGTGAACAGATTGCGATGCGATAAAAACTAAAATGACAATCTAACCCAGGCTCTATGTTCGGGTCTGTTAAAATGTTGATATCTATCAACCAGGATGGCCAGAAGCATAGCTACAACTAGACAGATATAGCTATACTTCTGGTCACCCTGAAAAGGAATAGGTACGTTAAGATGATATAGCTGTAGCGGTTAGCGCGTTCCATACAAACGAAATGTTATTATATTTAGGATATTTTAACCAATTAGAGTCAATGCATTTTTTTGAACAGGATCTAGAAACTTATCACTGTGCCTTTGGTTTGTCAGATTTCCATTTATGTATGGTTTCAAAGTGACAGTGGTTCAAAGATTTCCATCATCATCATCATCTTATTTAAGAGCTACGCTCTTGTCGGTGGAGTATTCGCCATACAAATCTTTAATTAATTATAGTATTGAATCTGCTTATTTCAAAGTAAATGTGAGAAACCACAGGCATAGAGATGAATATCTAAATCGTGTTTAAAAAATCATTAGTAGGTAGTATTCAAAGATCTAACTTCGTTTGTATGCAGCGCTCTCAGGCCACATGATTAAATATCTCAGGCGCTCTGCTAGTTTATACTGCATGTACTACTTGATATAAGCATAAGCATATATGCTCACGACCATATTCCCCGAGGGGGTAGTCAGAGATATTCTGAAACCTCAGAACATCCACGTTTCACCAGTAGTACCGAAACTCTGTCCAGTGTGACGGGGGGTTAGCCCGCCGACACTTATAATGGACAGTGGGTACAATACATGCCTCGAAATTGAAGCATGCAGGTTTCCTCACGATGTTTTCCTTTACCGAAAAGCCAAGTGGTGTAACAAATCGGTAGCCACGACATTCGTCGTACATAAATTCCGAAAAACTCTTTGGTACGAGTCGGCTTGGACGGGGATCGAACCATAGCCTCCTGCACGGCAGGCAAGATTACTCGCCACTGGATCACCACGGCTCTAGACTTGATATGACACATATTATTCAACTCTGTACTAAAGGTTTCTCGATTCATTAGTTACTCAACGACCCTTTGGTCATCTTGGTCCAACTAAATCTACCAAAGCGGACGAAATCAATGATCTCAGATGGTCTTATCTTTCCCAATATAGTTTCAGAGGCTTCTGTCGGAAATCAATTGGACTCAGGTGACCAATCCGATACTATCCACTTAAACGGTCGATTCGAATCTAAGCTGCTGTACTAAGATACGAGTACACACATCGAATAAATAATATTTATATCGTAAAGAAGACTCCTAGTGAAAATCAATTACCACGACTATATGGCATACTAGTGTTTTCCCGCGACTTCGTCCGCACAAATTATATACCAGATTTTAAGTCAGATCATAAGCTATCAAACAAAAAAAGTTTCATCAAAATCGGTTCAGTAGTTTTTGCGTGATGCGCGAACAAACAAACAAACTAACAATTTTGTCAATAGATGGCGCTGCACGTTTTTAAATCGCGCTATCGAATGTTATTTGAATTTATATGAAGAGAACCGCAACTTTTTTGTTCCTCATGATTTTACGGTTTTATAATAGTTATACGATTCTAAGCAAGCGATATTGAAATTTGAATCGAAGATGGGAGCTCTCTATTCAGTTGAACACGACACGAAGACGATATGAAACGACAGTGTTGCCAGATCCAATTTTTAGAAATCCGTAGGTCGAGGTTGAAAAATCCGGAGAAATCCGTAGATGACCTCTTGAAAAATCCGTAGATCTACAGACTTTTTTTTTAATGCTTTTTATGACTATTTTGAAGTGAACAGATCCAAAACATCGCTCTAATTTGGCGAAAAAATTGAAAAAGTTTAAGCGAGAACAATGCCGAAAATGTGAAAATCAATCAGTGTCAGTCATTTTGTCATACATGTTACAGTTAAATATTTCAGTGGTGTCTGTATAGCGACAGAAAGTACTATAAGTAGAAGGAAAAGAGTAGGGACGAGCCATATTTCACGAAACAGTCAAATATACGAAAATAGTAAATATTAATTCGATTTATTTGCAGCTGTGTATCATTTTATGCAGCAAATAGACATTTTAGGGAGGAATTCAGAAGATTTCTAAAAATCCGTAGATTTGCCACTGAAATCCGTAGATCCGTAGGCCAGGCCGAAAATCCGTAGATATACGGATAAATCCGTAGTTCTGGCAACGCTGTGAAACGATTCGGTATCCACCTGACTTATATAGTTAGTATTTTTTGTTAAAAGACAGTAAGCTAAATATTCTGTGTAAAATTTTACAATGAAAGATAAAATTATGTCGGCCAACCAATTTTTACGATAAAATAAAATTGTAAGTAAATTGTATACAATTTCTCCAACTAACAAACTAACTAAGCCGGATATACGCGTTTTTTACCCCTACGCACCAGTCACCACGATATAATAATAGTGGAACACCTTAGCGGTCGCAGCAGGTCAATCGTGCGTGGTGTGCCCTAACGAATCCACTATCAGGGTACGCGCGCAGGCAGGGCGCAGGCAGCGGCAGGCAGGTACGCGCTCCTCCCGGCCTCCGCACACCGCGCTTGATTAACCTGACGCGAATTTTCAGAGGTGGTTCAGACTGGTAGGTACTGAACAACTTTTACTATAAAAGAAAAACTGAATGATAAAAAAAAAATTTCTCGTACATTTGAGTTGCAGTTTAGTATGGAACATCTGTTTTAGTTTTTGGGATTTCATGTTTGCTAAAAGTTGTTCAGTATGATGGTCTGAGACAGTAAAAAAATCATCCGTTATTGTTATTTTATTACGCTGTGTGGTGTGGTGGTGGTTTAGTCCGTGTGGTGTCGGTTAAGAGTAGCACCATCCCATTTGCTCCCGTGGGTGTCGTAAAAGGCGACTAAGGGATCTACCGGAGGATGGGCAGCAGCACAGAGGATTATATTGTACAGAGTTACAGCTTCAAACAACCTCGCAAAAGCGGCGCATCACTACATGCGCAGTATGATTGTGTGCGCGTTCACCTACGGGGCTCACGAACGAGGCCGAGGGGACACTTTGGCTATGCTTCGGGTGGTTACGGCGTAACGAGGGTGTGAATTTAAGGTGTGAGATATTGTCCATTCTTCCTTTCGGAAAGAGATTGGAGCCACTGACCTCTGTTAATATTAATATGTCTATGGATTATTTTCTGTTTGATCGTCACTGTCATTGTAGAACGTCATGTCATGTGAATTTAAAGTGTGAGATATTATTATCGTTCATTTTACTCGAGCATGTTTAAAAGTAGTTTAATAATATTAAACGAAATGGTTAATAATTGCACTGTGTGCTTTAATAATACGAGGAGGAACACAAACAAAAACATCTCCTTCTTCATATACCTACCCCAAAGATCGTGACAGGTAAGTCAATTTCTGAGTCACCCGCGTAAAGCGGCGGATCGGGCGGCAATGTTTTTTTAATTTTAACTCATTTTATTCAACTAAATAACAAATAATAAATAACACAACAAACAACAACAACAAAAAAGAAAAAAAATATACCTACATTATTATAAAACATTATCCTTCATACTTCAATTAAATTTATTTCCTTTTAGACAGCCCTAAAAGAATAGGCTAATGTAATCGAAGCTCCTATGAAGCTGTTGCTCTGTACAATATAATCCTCTGTGGCAGCAGCATCCTCTGAGTACACACATTCAATCCAACTGCGATCGCCAACCTGCCTGCCAAGCGTGGCGATTATGGCAAATCCCCCCATTTTTGGGGAGGCCTATGTCCAGCAGTGGACGTTTATCGGCTGATATGATGATGATTACGCTATGATAGTACCACTACCGACATAAGGTTCATTTTATGCCTACGAGTAAGTGCGGCAGACCTGTTAGCTGTTAGAGATCCTAGCTTTCTGCGCTAGACAACCAATTTATTATGTACGAGGAAAGGATGAATTGAGTTTGGTGTTTAAAAGAGTTGGCAGCTTGCACCACGAATGCATTTACTACGTTTTTTTATTTCTTTTATCTTGTTCAGGCACTCAAAGCCTATATAAACCTGCGGATATCGCGCCCCAGCACTCTTTCTATTTGCGCACAAACTAACGAGATAAAAGGCGTAATATAGCCTTACCATGCGCATCATTCCACGGTCTCTGATATGATAACTTATATGATATTTGAGCTAGTAAGGATTTTAACAAAGTGTTGTATTCTTCTTCTTATCGTCTCTATATGGTGCCGGTTACAGTTTAAAGTCCCATTCATAATTACTTCCCACCCCGCCTTTAGTTGTTTACAACTCCGTAAAATGACTGGGCTACTAACAGACTTGCAACGCGACTAACCGGATATGACGGAAACGACGATGAGCCACGGCAGAAGTCAATATACATAGAAACTCTTAAAATTTCCAAACAAATAACGATACAGAAAAACCTTATAATATAAAATTGTTTCGCCAAACCACGACGTTTAAATAGTACACTGTTTTATTTAGTTCAGAAAATAACAGTTAATTTATTGTAAAACCACAGTAAGTTTCAGGAAATTAGCGTAAATCAAAACAAATTGTCGGCCGCATTGTAGAAGTGTAGCAATTACAAACGTTCGTATCTCCCGCGGGATAGACCGGGAGTAGAGCGTAGGGTAACCAGCTTCGTTTAGGACATACCTCTGCCGTGTCACGAGAATGTCCGTTATCTCAAATTAAATTATTCATAGAGCCACGTTGCAGGGTTTGCCCAAACACTTGTCTTTCGCGTGGTGTTAGCGTGGTTCGCGTTTCAGCCTGCCACGAGACTCCGCAATCCATCTCAGTTGTGTTCTTACTCAAAAACAATCCTCGAGATTTGATAGATACTCTTGACATTGGTGGAATAATGCGGTGCTAACGCACAAGCAAGAAGTCCATTAATTATAAATAAAAAAATAAAAATCATGTCTATCCACTTTCTATTTGCATTTAATTAGTTTCTTCTTCTTGGTCGTAACCTCATGGCTGAGGGACGTGACCATCGTGGGCCGCTTGTGCCACCACAGCTCTCCAGGCCGCTCGATCTTGGGCCCGGTGTCTGCTGGCCTGTAGTGTTGTATCGGTAATTTCTTTTACTACATCGGTCCATCGCGTAGGCATGCGTCCTCTACCTCTCTTTCCCTCCATACGGCCGGTGATTATGAGCTTTTCCAAACTATCTGAGCTCCTGACCAAAGAATTTAAGCATTCGTTGCATACATATGGTGGAGAGCCTCGTCGTGATGTTCAACTCGTCCAGGATGGACTCATTTGTGCGGCGTTGAGTCCAAGATATTCGGAGCATTCTGCGCCAGCACCACATTTCATCCTCATATTGATATGGACCCTTTATAAAGTTAAGATTTCAGGCATATCGGACTTCATATTATAGTCTGGTGACCCTAGCGATGCGTGAATAATATAAATCTTTAAATAACCCTTTTGAGAGCCCAACTTGGATAAACTTACGGTAAGTCCACTTACAATGTTCTTGGTCCACAGTTGAATGTCGTAATAAATATTGTACTGTACTTACTTAGTGTAAGTAAGAGATAGCAAGGACATAATTATGGCGTCAATCCCGAATAATTGGATAAGACTAATAATTATGACTTCCATATCAGCCTGTCTTATTCACTTAACTAGGGTAAAATAAAAACCTACTTCTGTAAAGGACGTATGGGCATTTGGCCACCATGCGTGATTAATTAACCTTTGAGGACCCTTCGATTGACCATAATTACTATCGTTAAAAAAATTTACTTTGTTATCAATTTACATTTACTTTTCTGTTTAAGGGGCTACCTCCTGGTTTTGGGTAACTTTATAACCATTTATTCATTAACGATGACACTTTTTGAGCTAAAAAATAAACTAAACCATCTACACGATATCAGAAGTGATGTGGTTTTTCTAGAAATCTATTTTAATGAATAAAACCGAAGAAAAGGGACTCTAAAGTCATCCCTTTTTTTCCATTTGTAACCATTTTACTCTTACATTTTTAATCGGAAGAAAATGAAAATTTACAATATTGTTCACAACACAATTTAGAATGATGTGGTTTTCTTACTTTTTCGAAATTACTTAATAAAAACCATCAAATTTTTCAAAGAAAACAGTTAAATTCTGACCGGAGCCACGCGCTCGTTCGCATCGATTAATATGGGAGAGTCGTGGTCCGGGGATGATACGCCTTAAGTTAAGTTTCACTTAACGTTAACTTCTAAAGTAAATCAGAACAATTTCCGTGTTTACTCCCGGCCTAAAACAAACGTTTGCTAAAATAAAAATGGAGCACACAAACAAATGTTTACATCGCGTGGAAGAACAAAAACAAAGCACACGAATATTCAGCTCGAAATAAAACGAAAGCATTTTCACGAAGCGCGTAGCTAAATGAATCGTTATTTCGTACGTTCAAAGCGATATCGTTTTATTTTATAGCTAACTCGCGATGCAGGTGAATTTGCGAAATTGAGGTTGAAATGCGTGTCTGGAGTATTCGTAAATATTGGAAATTGTATTTCAAAAGGTAACGATAATTTGATTTTCTGATCCTGTTTTGGTTTAACTTAAGTCTCAAAACGATGTGAGGTAAAAGAATGGAACACAACAGACAATTTCTAATACACTGAGTACCTATTGTATCGAATTAAGATGATTTTAAAATAAATAAAGAAATAAGTAACGTTTACAGGCACAAACATTGTAATGATTCCAAGAAAGCTACTTGGCTTTTAAATACCATTAAGTTACGATATAATTCAATTTTTATTTGTTTTGTGCATGAATTACATAGTGTTGTTATCGACTAGAAGAAAGAAGAATGAAAACATTAAAAATCCCGTATGACTGATTTTGGCAAAACAATTATCACTTAAAAATCTAGACTAAACACGTAAAGATTGTTTAAGATAGTGCGTTCACACACGATGACACATCGACGCAGCGGCAGACGTCAGTACGTCATTTGTGAATCAAGGAGTTGTATGAAACCGGTGATGCATTGACGCACCGGGTGTGGTTCGATGGACTGATATCTGCCGCTCCGTCAGTGCGTCCTCGAGTGTGATCGCACATACATTGGAACATCAACTTTTGAGACAGAATCAGCTATATTAAAATATACGATTATAAGGATAATTTACAACTAGACGTTTCAAACGTTATTAAAATAAAAATTTACATATCGCATCGTAACAAAAACGTATTAAATGTTAGAATAATCCGGTTGAATATCTAAAATAACGAGTTTGAATTTGTGGTGAATTCGAGGGAGCAGATTTATTTATTTGGAGGCGCAAATTCTGCATATAGTCGACGGGATTAATGATGACCGATTACATTAGGTTGCTTCTGCGTATTTAGGGTCTTACGCTGCTTTTCCATGTGTGAGGTAGCGAGGCGGTGAGTGAGAAAAAAATCGGCCCAATGAGAGTGCTTCAATTTCCCAATGACGTGATCGAGCGAGCGCGCTATTGGCAGATTTGTTTCCTCGCTCACCGCCTCGCTACCTCGCACATCTCTGGTGGAAACGCAGCCTTGCGAGTATTACCTTAAAAAGTATTAAACAGCCTTAGTTACCTTAAAATTTATTAAACAGACTTAAAATCCTGCAACAAAATAATTTGTTTCTTTATTTTGTTTTTAATTATTTTTTGTTATTTTATTTATTTTTATTTTTAGGGTTGCCATCGGACTAATATATTATCCATAACTCTAAGCTGCCCGTCCGTTTATCTTTGGAACCGTAATAGCTAAACAGTTGGAATGATCACAGAATATGATTCTCTATGACAATGAAGTTCGGACCGAAACAGTCGCGATATATCGAAAATGAAAGTCCGAGTACAGGGCTAGGTGGCGGACGGGATTCGAACTGCACAATAAGTTAAACTTCCCTTTTTCAGTTTTTCGCTCGTAACTCGAAAACGGTGCATTTTAGCGACAACTGCTAGTAGTAAATTAAAGCTCATTAAATTTTCCACCACTTTATTCCTAAACATAATTCCTGAATAATGCATGGCTTTCAAAATATCCCTATCCAAAGTAATTTAAAATAAAGCGTCACATGCTGCTTTGTGAAATCCTCAATTTTTTTTGTACCTACATCTGGTCTCATACACATACATCATCTTAACGTACTGATTATTTGTTTAGAGATCCTATCCGCTTGACCAAACCAACATTATGTTTGTTTCATAATTATTATTTGTTTACATCTTACGCAACAGCTACTAATTCTGAGAATGTAATTAGGGTTGTCAGAGATTATTCTGAAACCTCATAACATCCACGTTTCACTAGTAGTACCGAAACTCTGTCCAGTGTGTTGGGGAGTGATCCCGTCGCCGCTTGTAATGGATAGTAGGTACAATACATGCCTCGAAATTGAAGCATTCAGGTTTCCTCACGATCTTTTCCTTCACCGAAAAGCCAGTGGTGTTACCAATCGTACATGAATTCAGAAAAACTCATTGATACGAGTCAGCCTGGACGGGGATCGAACCATCGCCTCCTGCACGGCATACAAGGTTACTCACCACTGGACAACCATACCGTTCTATTAAATACAGTTCCATTAAAGGAAAATATCTGATAATATTACCACAGCTAACCCACTTGATCTTTGATTGCATTTTCCTGCCCTCAGGCAAAAGGGAACTTATTTCGGAAAATGTGTACAAATTTACTTAGGACAAGACGCGGGTTTCTTTATCCCATCTTATCCTGTTAAGGGTAACACATAACGACGTAAGGATATTTTGTTTAGTTAAGAGGTAATTATTTATGACGTGGTTTTTCTTGTGAATTATTCAGCTGGAAGTAAGGTTCAATAGACCGGAGCGGAGATGAGTGGATGGTTTTATGAACAGTTAGTGATAAAAGATACGATAAGATAAGATATAAGCCGTGGTGGTCCAGTGGCGAGTAACCTTGCCTGCCGTGCAGGAGTCGATGCTTCGATCCCCGTCCATGCCGACTCGTACCAATGAGTTTTTCGGAATTTATGTACGATTTGTAACACCACTGGCTTTTCGGTGAAGGAAAACATCGTGAGGAAACCTGCATGCTTCAATTTCGAGGCATGTATTGTACCCACTGTCCATTACAAGTGGCGACGGGCTCACCCCCCGTCACACTGGACAGCGTTTCGGTACAACCGGTGAAACGTGGATGTTCTGAGGCTTCAGAATATTTCTGACTACCCCTTCGGGGAATATAGTCGTGAGCATATGCTATGCTAGTGATAAAAGAATTGCTAAACTAAAGTGGCAATGAGCGTGGCTCGTGGAGCGTTGTTTGCAGAACCAATGGTCGATTAGGCCGAAGAGTTCTCGAGTGGCGACAAGGTGAACCGACGACCTGGTGAAGGCGGCGGCCACCCGTTGAATGAGGGCAGCGCAAGACCTGCCGTTATGGTGGTCCTTGGGGAAGGTCTATGTCCAGCAGTCGACGTCTATCGGCTGATATAATGATAATGAACATTTCACTATTTTAAAGGGTTCTGCACCCAACGGGTGCCACCAGGACCTAATTACTAAGCGTAAGCTGTTCGTCGGTCCGTCCTAGTTCTAAGGGATGTATCGTTTGAATCGTAATGTAATAGCTAGCGTAATTAGGTAGTGAGTTGTTTTCAAAGAATTAAGATGTTCCCATACAAAAAACCTGTTTATTTCAAGACTAGCCTTTAATACGTAGGACAGACAGACGGACGGGCGGACAGCGTAGGGCTTATGAATATGGTCCCATTGGAACCTTTTGGGCACTGAACACATAAAACGAAATTGTATACTGTTTATGTATATTGTTATGTAAATAAACACCTCAGCTTAAGAATAAAAAAACGAATATAACGAATACCAAATAGGTACACATTCTGGAAGACCGTTTCATGAGAAAGGAAATTCAGTAAACATTATTGTATCGTATATCTTTAATTAACTCAAAATAAAATCCAATATAAATCAAGCTCTTAAATGGAAAGAACTCCTAAACCTTTCCTTTGAGAAAACATCGTCGATCGTAATTGGAATAATACAAATCCCCGTATCAACATAAATCTTTATTACTTTCATTTCGACGTTGTATTTAGGTTAGACCATGAAGCTAGAGTAGAAAGACGGACGAAATACTGACTTGTCAAAGTTCTCACGATAAAAACGTATTGGAAAACTAGAGAATATACCCACCCATCCCATGAGTCCCATGACCCATGTTCTTTAGGGAAAATTGTTCAGAATCACGAACTGAATACACCCTTAAAGTATCGTTACTAATTAAAAACTACAAACAGTCATAAGAACTATCATATGGATCTCCACTTTGGGCGGTTTTGACCATAAACATATCTCTATCTATCTATCTATCTATAACGTCACGCCTCTTTCCCATTGGGGTAGGCAGAAACCAGAGCGCGCCATCTACTGCGATCCTTACATACATCTTTTGCCTCATTCACATCCATACATCTCTTCATACATGCCCGTCGGTTTCGAGTACTCCGCACCTCCCCTTTTTGTAGGACGCAACTGATTTGATCAGAATACGTCCTACGAGGACGCCCTCTGCCGACACATCCACTCATTTTAGCTCCATATATCTCTTTCGTACATGCACCATAATATACTGTATATTATGTTTATGGTTTTCACACAGAGGCTTCCTCCAGGTCCATACATCTTTTGATCCATTCCCGTCGTTTTCGGCTAATGTGTTTAGAAAACAAACAATTCATCGCACCTTCTGCAAAAAACGTCCCACACTCTCATATTACAGGGAAAAAAACTGAAATTGGCCAGGATATTGCGTCCTTTCCCATTTCATTCGAATACAAAAAGAAATTTGGTATTCAATGTGAATGTGATAAGAATTTACATGGCAAGGAAAATCGTAAAGTTACCAAGAGGCTTATATGGGATCTTTTGATGTGTAAGTAAGTCAACTTTATTTAGCATGATCAAGCGATTCTGGCCTTTATCCCAAACAAGGTTGGGGAGATTGGTTTTGTCTATCTGGAATGAAAGACGTACCTATGCTGAAACTGAGATTCCTATTTATGTCTATCTACAGGCTGTAACAAAATACCCTAGTAATACTTAAGGGGGTGCCTCAGACCATCAAACTGAACAACTTTCTCTATGGAGCCAACTATGAAATCGCGAAAAAATAATCAGTTGTCCCATCCATTTTAGTCGAGACGTATAGCAGTTTTGTATGGGACAGTTGGCAAGTTGTTTTTCCTGGGCTGAAGCACCCCCTTAAGTCCTTCGTCTGCCGTTAAACTGTTCTCACAGTTTGGCAGAGCGTATTGTAACCAAAATTCTTTGTACTATTTTTGCCTAAATAAATAATAAAAAAAATAAAAGTATTACTAGGGTGTTTTGTTTATCACACCCTGTATACAGGATATAAAATTAATTCCGTTACATATCTTAAGGGGCGTTTCAGACCATCAAACTGAACAACTTTCTCTATGGGACCAACATCGAAATCTTGAAAAAAATATCAGCTGTCCCATTCATCTGGCTTGAGTAGGTTCGCAGTTTTGTATGGAACAGCTAAAAAAAATAGCTGTTCCGTAAAAAACGTCAACGGCTACTCGCCCCAATAAACCCCAATAAATTAAACGTAATTAATTACGCTACTTTTTACCCATTAAACGTGACAAATTCTAATCGCGTGAAGCCGTGGGAAAAAGCTAGTCAAACAAAATGTGTTACGAGCATCTGTATCCTCTCAGGTTGTTCAATAAACCATTCTAAAAAGTTTAAAGTAAATCCTTAAAATCATGTTCTCTGAGCATGAAATCGTGTCTTAAGTTTATTCTTGCGTTAACGAAGCTTATAAATCATAACAAGGTTCAAAATAATTAGACAACAGCCTTCAGTTTCAGTTTCCCAATAACTTGGGCTTTTAATTCGGTGTTACCTGTTACTCAATCTTGTTGGAAATATTAGGAAACTTTTTGTTTCAAAGACTTTCTTATTTGTTTGACGAGATGTCGATTCACGGAATTAACGGTATCTACTCTAAATGATTGTGGTTTGCGGTAGCGGTCACTAAAAATATAAAAACTCGTTGATTATTGTGGTTAACCTCCGAGTCTTGCACCACACTTGAGACTATATTATTCGCCGAACGACCGCCCTGATCAAGCACGTATTCAGAGAGTTGATAGGTGGGATTTACCCAACCCTCGAATCAGAATATTTGTATGGAACAATAATTACAGCTATAATTTACTACTGTAACAGATACCGCACTCTCAGCAAACAGTGAAACAGCGACCGCAAACCGCGTCATTTTAAACAAAGCTCAAGAAAGTTTTGTGGAGCTTGTTATGTAAAGCTTATTATGTTAACATTTTATATTATGTAACTAGATATTTACTTTAAAGACAAGAATTTTTAACAGATTCGTAAATAAAAGATAAAAAAACTACGTAGTGAAATAGTATTATTTTATAATCATAGGTGTATGACTATTTGAGATACATTATTGAGAATGTAAGGACACATTGTTGTTAAGAGGACAGGCGGGCTGAAATGCTAATTTGGAGAATAGGTCACTTTTCCAAGTGTATACGTATTTATCAGATCCGCCCCACTAAGACACCCCGCCGACTAGAGTGCGAAAGAGACAACTGCAGCTCGGACCGATTTTATATACAAAAAAATCGATGAAATCTGCATTTCGTATTCCCCTATTTCCTCCTTCAAAACTAAACAGATTTTAATAATTCTTTCAATAATAATATGAGAAAGACTTTGGCTAATATGTCCGTCTGTTTTACTTTTTTTAACCATCTCCTATTAAAATGTTAATCTAGATAATTGTCCTAGAACAAGAAAATGGCTGAAAGAAAGACAAGGCCAGCGTTTAGGAAGTGCAATTAGTAAGCTCATTAAGTCATTAGTGTTCTTAGTGTAGTGGTGCTAAGGTCACTGTTTTTTAAATACAAATAGTTCTGAAACTCGGCGGTCGCAACAGGACGACATGCCACGTAACAATGAGTTTTTCTAAGTTTAGGGAAACATGGTAAGGAAACCGAAGATGCTGAAGAAGAAATTCTGATGCGTATTATGATCTTAACTAGTCCACATTGGGCATGCTTCGTGGACTGATACCCATGCACCCTTAGGCTGGATTTAGTGCACGACCAACGGTCAGCGCTGACGGCGGATTAACCAATCAAGGGACGCGGTTTAGTGCGGCGCTGACGAATTGCACGCTGCTGATGCTGGCCGTCAGCGCTGACCGTCGGTCGTGCACTAAATCCAGCCTTAGGGTAGGCCTGTGCCCTGCAGTGGGACGTATAGATAGGCAGATGCTGATGCGCAATCAGCTGATCGAACGTTTGTATGAATATTTTGTATTGAGGAGGGAAAGTTGTTCAGTAACATGACTACCCTTGAAATTAATGCAACTGTCTACACTGTTACACCCTGTGCTATAATTAAGAAAGTGGAATGACTTGTGGAACTGATCGTAAAGTGAACCATTAACTTACCATCATCCTTCAATGGACCTGAATATGTATACGAATATATAAGAAAGTTGGTAGCCTAAGTAGAGTACCTCCCCTGCCCGCAAAAGTGCACAAGTGACCCCTTTTCGGTGGTACGGGAGGTGGACGACAATAAGCAGTATTTTTCTCTCACCCGAATTCAATTAACATTATACGTGGTAACCACTTCTTATCAGTGCGAGCCCGTTTGTATGAAGTGCGCTGGTAATGCCTATGTGGTGGTGTATGGTTCACTCCTTGTCCTTCATTAGAAAGAGATCTTTGCTTTAGATTCTATATTCCACACCTTATTTAAAACCTAAAGCTCAAAAAGGACCATTCAATCTCAGAAGCGCTAACTCTGAAAAAGGTAGCGTAATTTAAATTCAACTAAATTTTCTCATTTTCGCTCGGGTTCCGATGAACGTCCCATCTCAGCCAGACAGGGCTGGATTAAGGAGGACAATGTGCGGTGTTATCGGTACAGCGCCCTAGTGGAACATAAGCCTATGAAGTGTGAAAAGTGATCTAAAAGGCCGGCGTGGGCAATATTGTGAAAAGTCACTGACCCTTAACAAAGGCTGGGTAGGACATGTTTGGACACAGTATACGAATAGGTTCTATACTGTAAATCGATGTAAATTTCTGAAGTGGACCATGGTGTGATTGGGTGCTATAAATTAATCGAACACTTTTAAGCGTAGGCTGCATAATCGGTCGGGCTACGTTGTGACTCTTATTTATTTTATTTATCGGGGTATCAGCTAGTAGCTGATGATTTATGTGGGGCTATATTATTCAGATGTAGAGTAGATTTCTATTAGTGCAATAATACTCGTATATAGAATACACACACACCCACTGTCCCACACACATCTGGGTCTAGTAGGATTGCAGTTGTGTATGGAACAACAGTTTTTGTTGCGATTTTTATTTTGGTCCCATGTATAAAGTTATTCAGTTTGATGGACTGATTATCTCTTTAAAAACCGTCAGCATATTAAGTAAAAAAATCCAAAACCACCGTACTGGATTTTTCTAGATGTTGACCGTAAATGAGATGTTTTTTTGTAACTGTTTTTCAACTGCTAGTAAGAATAATGAATCATGGGCATTCTGTATCTTTTTCATTTCACTTCGGTAAATCTTGACTAGAAATATTTTAGGAAACTAATGGAGTCTAGAAACATCCCTGTTACCTATTGTAGTCGGCTTGCAGCAAAATCGACTTAACCGTTCGCCTTGGAGACTCATTAGAGAGATGGGGGCAATTGTGTCACCTTGCCAAGCCTTGCCTGCATTTCTTAGGCGTTATCCTGAGAGCTGACATTTTCTTTTCATGACTGAAAAAAAGATTGAATATCTAGACTATTCTAGATACAAGGTTGTGTTAGCCAAGTTCAGAAATATAAGGCAGCGTACTGACCGTTACTACGACAGAGAACTAAAGTGGTTGAAGCTCTGATAATTAGCAAGTTGAATTGGCCTTGTGGTATCTGCCGAAGAATGACAACCGATGAGGATTCACAGTTCTAGAATATGTGGGGACTTGCCACAGGATGTCAACACACGTTATAGCTGCGAAGCCAACAGATGGCACTACCTATCGCATCCGCAAATGTGCACTATACAAGATACCTTTCAACGTGAATACGTAACCCGTAACCTACAAATAATGTTCACAATCGAATGCACGACGTAAATCGCGCAGAGATTCGAAATATAAATAAGGTATAACTAAAAACCGTTGTTCAACTAGGGACGGACTCACGGCCGGTTCCAAGGCATTAAACCTAGCCTAGCGGTTGATCTTCCCTTTTTAATCTAGGAACCTTCTACAGAGTTCCTTCTTTCGTTCGTTCCCTACCACTGATAGGCGCAGTGTGGGACACCTTCCGGTTCACTGGAACAATGAAGTTAAAAATCAAGCGACTACAGATTTTGCAGGGAGAAGATGGAAGCCTCTGCATATTATTGGTGGTCTACAAATGTGCCGACGAAGTATTCAGCTTGATAGACAAGTACTGAGAATGAGGTACAAATAATAACGATACCTCCCTGTTAAAAACCTACTGCGATTATTGACTGCAATAGGGATTAATAGAAAACTGTAAAGGGGCGATCACAAAGATCATCGATGGCGTAGTGGCTGTGCTACCTGGGGTGCAAGTCTTCGTCCGATTTGCCGCACTTATACACTCAGTTAAAGAAAAGCTCATTAAAGTTAATCCTCAATTAAATCTCTTCCTGAATTTTACTACGTCAACAAGACAAAAAGTGACAGCAAGAGATTTAATAGAAGATTAAATAATGCGCTTTTCTGCAACTGAGTGTTACACATCATAATATCTGTTATACATTATATAATTTGAGGATGTTTTAAATTACAACCTTGTACATCATACCCTGCTATCCTAACGATCATACGAATAGGTACCATCTGTTCTCGATAAAAGGCCAAATATTTTTTCGGTAGCTATATTTCTTTCATAGCGGGGGTGAATTCAATTTTATTTTTACGAGACCATAAGCATCCGAGTTCGTTCAGCGTATAGATAAGTTATGTTACATGGTTGTAGCCTGTAGAATTTTATAAGCATATACATCTATGCCGAGATAGTGAACCATAGTCAAACACAAATGGCCCGGTGCAGTTAGCAGCTTATGTTCGTGCCAGTTGAATGTCACGTTGAATGGAAGCGTGGGAAGTGAACACACCGATGGCCAGCAGAGCTAAGTGCCAGGCTGCTTTCCAGTCTGCTTGCCAGGCTTCACGGCATGCATCTGAACGCACCATAAGTCATAGTCATAGTCATAGTCATGATAGTTTATTGCTTCATGTTAAGAAGATAGGCAAGTCTTTTTATTCGACTCAAATAGCCCATACAAACTGACCTACAAGGTACATACAGTAGATCGGTATCTGTGGTTGATGAACGTCGATACCCAGTAATTGGGGTTTATGTTTTTTTTTATAGTCCATCTGAAAATACGGAAATACTCAGGCACAAGTGGAAATATAAATTTTTAATGATAGGGTCAAGTACTTAACTCTACAAAAAATAAAAAAATAAATGAAAGGGTGCCTATAGGTTTATAAGCGTTTCCTTTACAGCATCAACACATAAAACGCAAATCTTGATAGCAGTTTTCACAAATCGCTAATCACTTTTTTGATATTCGAAAAATAAGTAGTCAGACAATCAATCTGAACAACTTTTACCATGGGACCTATACACCACTAATTTTTATTTAGTAACTAAACTTTAAGGGTGTATTCAGACCGTGAATCTGAACAACTTTCCCTAAGAAACATATTGGGTCGAACAAATGAGAAAAAATTTTGGACATAGAACATGGGTCGAAAAATGAGAAAAAATGTTGGACCTCCCATAGAAAATCGAACGGCCGATCCGCACTTTTGTAAGGGAGGTCCAAAATTTTTTCTCGTTTTTCGACCCATGTTTCTTAGGGAAAGTTGTTCAGATTCACGGTCTGAATACACCCTTAAAGTCTCGTTACTAATAAATAACTAGTGGTGTATTGAAATCGCGAAAAAATACCACCGGTCCATACGTCCGTTTTCATTGGAACAACAAATATTTATTCAGTGATTAAAATTTTGGCTCTATTGCGAAAGACGTTCAGTTTGATGTCTTGAAGCACCCCATAAAATATGTACCGCTTTTAAGTTTGTACCCAGCATATCATACATAATCTGAGTATATAGTTAGGTACACGGGTCTCCTACAAATCACAGGCTATGTGCGAATACATTGTGTGTTATATAGTACCGTACCGATCGTTTGCGGTTAGCGGTCGTAACGCGGCTAGGATTAATTAAGCCAGTAATTATTATCATGGCTCTAATATTCATACTGTTATTAGTGCTGGATACTGTTACAGGGTGAGCTTTATGATGCTGCATAGATGTGTAGTTCAATTACGAGTTCTATTTAGTTAGCTTAGGCCGGATTCGACCAAACGCGAGTAAATTTTATTCTTATATTCTAGAGTAACCGGCGACTTACTCTAGAGTCTAGAGTAAACTGATTTTGCGTTTTACCAACATAGACATCTTATATACAAACAGACTCACAATCAACGTTCGAAAAATGTCACAACCAAAAGAGCTCGGATGAGCTCTTTTTTGTGGTTCACTAATGTTTAACACACAATCAATAAGCAAAATATCACTTCTCAAGCAACGTTTAACAATGTTTCATTTCACAAACTAGTGATTTAACAAAGGTGTTCATACACATATTTACTTATCGAAAGTAGTCATTTAGCAAATGCATTGAATTATATTATGTTTATAGTTAAAGCCTGACCAGGAAAATAAAAAACCTGGTTTGGGGGCGCTGCAATCGACTGTCACCTTTAATGTTAGTGTTCCAAGTACAAAAATTAGTTCCAATGATTTTCCGCAACATGGCGAGGTTTTTTATATTTCTGGTCAGGCTTTAAAACAACATTTCAACATCAGTTACGCGACAACAATCTTATTTACCAAATGAATTATTTAGCAAACAACGATAAATCATTTTTTATATCACAAAACGTAATTTGCCATTTTTAAAATTCATCTACTAAACTTGCTGCAACTTCATTTTAAACTTTAATTTCAAATATTTTAATAATGTTCGTCAGTCTGACGATCGTTCTAGGTCTGACGTGACTAGATTGATGGACCAGACTGACGCGAGAATGAGCGTGTAACACCCGTCTTTCATGGTGCTTCATGCATAAAACATACATGCACGCTAAACCAAGCAAAAATGCAGCATGACATACTAACTAACCTAACCTAATCTAACCATTAACCTACAGTTTTGATGTTACCGTTCTGCCCCCTAAGCAACAAGTAAATAAGCATGCACTCAAGCAATGATGCAAGCAAGCATGCACACAAGCATGCAGACACACAAGCATGCAGCAAGCAAGCAAGCATGCAGCATGCAAGCAGGCATGCACATGCAAGCAAGCATGTTGATGCTCCGCTCGCTTCGCTCGCTCCGCTAAGTGTTATACATGATCTAACCTAACCTAACCTAGAATTCGACAAGCTCCAATATGTTTTTCTCAGGCAGGGGGCTTCCACCCCCCGCACCCCCCGAGCGGGGGGCGCAGCCCCCCTGCACCCCCTAACATGCAGACAAGCAAACAAGCAAGCAAGCACACATGCAAAGATGCAAGCAAGCATGCACACAGGCATGCAGCAAGCAAGCAAGCATGCAACATGCAAGCAAGCATGCACATGCATGTACAGACAAGACTGCGTGGAAGAGGGGTGCTCTGGTTCGGTTTTGTGAAATGAAATAATGTGATCATCGATATATTTTGTAAAACGTTGTTATATTTAGTAATTTGCTGATCAAATAATAAAATATAAAACGAGTTTCTAACAAAAGATAAATGTTTAAATAACACAGTTTCGTATCGAAGTGTCTTGAGAATGAAATGTTGCAATGTGACAATTTTACAACTGATCACAAAATGAAATAATGGTTTGTGAAACTTATTCCTACTAAATGATGATTTGTGAAACGACTCATGTTTAGAACGTTGTGTATTTTTTTTTAAATTGCTAAACAACTGTCGTTCAAACGGCAGTGACCCCTTTTGTGTACTAGCTGACAGTTAACAAGCGAAATACGACTATGTTTATGAATCAAATACAACGTATTAGTGACAACCAGCAGCATGCATACATAATTTGTGCGGTTTTTTGCGTCAATGTGCACAAAAATTTGCTAAGATTTTATATGACACTGTGGGACACGGACACGGATCACTGCGGATAATTTCAGCATGTATTCTACTCATCAAACTGAACAACTTTCACTATGAAGCCAACTTCGAAATTGCGAAAAAAAAAATCAGCTGTCCCATACAAAACTGCAGTACCTACCTATTCGACTCAAATGTATAGAACAGCAGATTTTTTTTCGCGTTTTCGAAGTTGGCTCCATAGTGAAAGTTGTTCAGTTTGATGAGTAGAATACATGCGGAAATTATCCGAGTGATATAAAATTTACCCTGTATACGGACTCCATAGTGTGATACTGCCTAGTCTGTCACTGTCTATCCTATATTGTTCAGAAGAGAGTTATCTATCTATCTATTCAAGCTAACTCTCTATAGAGTTATAACTTGTCACTTAAAGGTCAAAGTTTAAGGGTCATCGGCACTCCGCTGTGGTCTCAGGTGTATTTATTTCGAATTCACTTACAAGCCGACGTTTTGGGTTCCCAGATCGGCACTTAAATGATCAGTAACTTGTTTCGATAATGTTCAGCATAAACTTATCGAAACTATAACTGGAGTATTTGGGATATAGGTAGCATTTGATATAACTTGAATTAGTTAGTATAGCAAATACAGGATGTAAACTTAATTGCTTTTTTATGGACCATCAAACTGAACCACTGGAAGGACCAGTTTGATAATCAGATCACCCTCTTAAAAAACTGTCAGCTTAAGAAGGTATGGTACCCATAATGTTTTATATGGAGCCGCGGACTTCTATAACCTATTTATTTTGTGACCTAACCTAAATATGTAGATAATATAAAACGATGTAGTGATTGTAACTATGCACTCGTGCCATCGCCATTGCGGTGAGCTCTCATTTGGCGTTGATTAATTAAACGAATTGTATTTAGAGATTGGCCTTGTTTGCACCCGCGCTGCGGTTCTGAATTCGTATCCGATTGTAAGCAGCAGTGGTCCGATGAGGTATATTTAATTAATAGTTCAGTGCGACTGGATGAATGACGTTTTTGAATTAAAGAAATAGCTGTCAGACCGATAGACCGACCGATGTTTTTCTCCATTTTCTAATTTTAGGGAGAATTTTGTGCAGCAGCGATCCGCCATCACCATCGAGTTGGTGAAGGTGGCGGGATCCCTTTGGTAAAGTAAATAAATAATAAATATCTTAGACAATGTTACACAAATTATCTAGTCACATTTAAAGTACCTAAAACTAGCCTGGACTTGTATTATGATGACTAGACAACGATATAGAATACACATATAGATACAAACATCTATGAAACAGGTACAAATACTCGTATTCATCATACAAATATTTTGTCCGTTACAGGATTCGAACCCACGATCCTCGGTACAGCGGGAAGGTTTACTACAGACTGTGCTATCGGGCCGTATAAAGGCAGCGCAGGACCGGTCGTTGTGGCGACCCTTGGGGGAGGCTTATGTCCAGTATTGTTCAGCCCAGGACGTCTTTCGGCTGCTGAGATAATCTTCTTCTTATTATGTAGGCAGAAAGCCCTGGTGTCAGAGTTTTGGTTTGTGGTGGAAGAGATTATGTTGCAGAAAGTATTAAAGTCAGAGGCACATATCGATCTTCGAAAAATTCTGAGGCCGCACGCTAATTCTACTCTGGACACACTTAGTCATTTCCACTCTGTATACAGTTTACATTGTAAAATCCATGTTACGTTTTATTTTCGATAAAAACCCTAGAGGTAATTTACCTACGTTCAAATTTTATATGACAAGGCCTTGTTACCCAGGATCCCTAGGCGATATATTTTGACATAATTGCGGATTAGATTCAGATTCTGAAGAGGGTAGTGTTCCCTGGTGAGCAAAATATTATAAAAGCAAAGCAAAATCAGTATTCCTATTGTTATGTACGTTGGGTTTCCAAGTAAGTCATAAAAGAAAACCAACTAGCATAATAATATCAAGGTATATTTTATCTACAGTTGCAAAACTCAGCGGTCGCGACCACAGAATAGAGAACCCGACGTCTGCTTAAGGCTTAGATCAAAATAAAATTAATGGATAGGCCTAAAGTGAGGTA
Organism: Agonopterix heracliana; assembly: GCA_963693445.1. Classification (NCBI taxonomy): domain Eukaryota; kingdom Metazoa; phylum Arthropoda; class Insecta; order Lepidoptera; family Depressariidae; genus Agonopterix; species Agonopterix heracliana. The sequence continues at coordinate 4,463,740 of OY856308.1, forward strand.
ACTTGAAGCACACTACTGGTGCACTTGATCCATACAAACTAGCGCCATTATCTGTCAAATCTAGGGCACTTGCATACAAATTTGAAGTATACCTTTCATTTGTTTTGCCTCATTTTTCTGGTTTGAAATGTTCGCGTAAGGGCCTATCCATAAATTTTATTTTGATCTAAGGCTTAAGGGGATATAATTCGGAGCGCGCTCCATACAAACCTACAATGGTGATATTTTCAATACTAACCAACTTTAGTCAATGAAATTTTGCAGAAACAATCTAGAAACAAATTTCTATGCTTGTATGGAGTCAGATTTTCGTTTAAATGTATCGTTTTAAAGTTACAGTGCCTCAAAGATTTCCATACAAATCTTAAATTAATCCTAGCATTTAAACTGTATATTATAACGAAAATCTGACTTCATACGAACATAGAGATTAGTTGAAAAATTCCATTGACTTTAATTGGATCGCGATCGTATTGAAAATATCACCAGACTACGTTTGTATGCATCGCGCATTTCCGCTCACGGAATAAACTTCTCTTAATAGAAGTAGCATGTAGGTGCCGTCCGCTTACCTCTGGAGTGCAATTCTCCAATTCTCCTTCTTGCATCCTTCAGATCGTCGAAGATTGACCTCGCCGTTGTTTTAACCGATGTTTGCGCTTAGAGAATTGCACTCCTGATATGGGTGGCCCCCGTATCTGTTAATACATTTCATTCAGAAAAAGGTTATTCGTGTCACAATGAAAAATGAATATTCTGTCAGCGCAGCCCTGCAAGCAGCCTGACAGCAGCCCGGTGGGCTAAATGGGGCTTTCACAAAACGACATTCAACGGGTACGAAAGCTCCCTGTTCTCACGTTCGTGCTCATGTTCGTGTCCGTCGAATGTCGTGCTCTGTGTACGTGTTGCGCATCAATTGTTGCCTAGTGGATACGAGGCTTCATGAAATATGTTGTTGGCTTTGACTACTTATATGTGGACTAGTTACGCGTGTAATTCTACAAACAAACATTTCTGCCACTTTTTGCGGGGGGCGAGGTTACATGAAATCCGCAACTTTGGATTTTATTCCCCATAACTTTAGATTCTAAATTTGAAAGTTAAAAATCATGAAAAGTTGTCTCGTGTGAACCCCAAACGTTCTAAGTTCGAAGTTATTGTTTCGCAATTATAGGCTGTCTCGTTTAGTAATAACTGATAAGGTATAAAATTGAATGTAAATGCAACATGATCAAATTTTTCTTATACCGTGGCAGAGGGGAAATGCTACCGCAAGGCTGGTCCTTATAATAAATAGTCAAAGGCCGATGACCCTTAAACTTTGACCTTTAAGCTAGCCACAAACACCACCTTGTTAAATTAAAAACGGTGGTGGTCTAGTCTAGTTTATGGTGGCCAGGATTTTTTGGATTACTGATGAGACTACGGTCAAAACGGTCCCACCCAATCAGTGTCAGACAAGTACCAATGAGTTTTAGGAAACTTAGTACGATTCGTAACTCTACTGTCTTTTCAGTGAAGGAAACATCATGAGAAAGCTAAGATTATCTTATGCATCCTCGGGGAATTAATATAATATTTGTGACCAGTACGCATGCATGTTTTTTACACAAATGTAATAATATTGTCTCAGTGCCATTAGGTCGCAAAAATATGTGGGCGTCCTCGCAAATGGGGTCCAGTGTCGGGTCGGCATCAAGATCAGTCACATGATCTTAATGGACTAATAATAAAGGTGGGTTAAAATGCCGACAACGGGATCCTTCCTGCGTGGACGTTCACAATTATAATCTCCAACGAATAGCACTGACAATACCAAGCAGCAACGCTACCAGTGTTATGGCATAGGCTATTTTTTTTCGTTTACGCTAGTAGACTGGATACTGCCTACAAAAAACTGATTTTTACAAGACAGTACATGCGAAAATCGTACTTATTGCTTTCATGCATGTAACTGCCGAGGTAGCCAGAGGGCAATAGAGGGGGCGAGGTAAAAAGTTGGTGGGAGCAATGGAGTGTCCATACTGTATGTAGTACCTAACAGATCTTTTTTATGCTGTGGTTATGGGTTCGTTTCATTATTTTCGTTCATTTCTTTCTTAATACCATTTTCCTATACAAGGTGTTCCGGAAAAGTCAGACCATTAAACTAAACAACTTTCACTATGGTATGGAGCCAATATCGAAATCGCTTATTGAAGGTTTTTATAGAACCGCTAATTTGTTCGCGATTGCAATGTTAGCTCCATTGTAAAAATTATTCTAAAGTACTATTTTGAATCGAGAGATTAAATATATAAATTAATAGTATGTATCAAATTACTTACTTTCAGTAGTTGGCGCGCACGTCCCCTTAAGACGTAACAGATTGAAAATTTCGTTCTCTGGGTAGTGGGCTCGGTGGTGTAATTGGTTAGCACGTTTCCCCGGTTTGGAAGAGCGTGGGTTCAAGTCCCGCCCGAGACAAATTTTTCAATCTTTAATTTGATTCGAAATAGCACAACATGGCTGTAACATATATGTTTATAATCAATAATAATAGTATGTATTTTAGTTATATCAAAATCATGATCTAATGACCTCCGTAGACATTTTGAAATTTCCTACTGCTGATTTGAACGTATGACATTAAGGCCGGATTCGACCAAACTTAGATTTATAGAAGAGTAACTATACAAGGAACAATTTTACTTTTGGTGTTTACACACCCCGTACTAAAAGAACGAATGTATAATTCACCTAAAGAAAGAGGTCGTTGTATCCGCACCACAGTGTTTTAAGAAGTGGGTTTTAGTGACGTCCACGTTTTATTCGAGAAATCGATAGTTTTTCTAATTCTGAGTGCAATAGTAAAACTCTGGCTTCGATACGACTTATAGTTTTTTTTATAAAAAATGCCAAAGTTTCCCAAAATCTGGGTCATGAAAAGAGGAAAAAATTCATAAAAAAAGAACTGAAATACTTTTTTTTTGTTTTGATTAAATCTTATAATTGTGTACAAGACAATACACCTTCCCACAAATTTTTAACATTTTACTGCGAATAGGTAACGAAATATGACAATTTTTCGTATTTCAGTTTTCATGTTTTTACTCGACCATAAGACCGTATTAGGATGAGATTTCTACACCGAAAAATTGTTTATACCCTCCTTTATAGGTTCTAATAAAATCACAGCCTAGTTCCGTTTTATGTAGAAGTTATTATTAATTTTAGGTTTGTTCGGAATTTCCGGGCTTAGGGTTGTCATGTGACTTCAAATTAAATATTAAAAGTTTTAGGTTTTGTATGAAACACTAATTCAACATTCATGCTTGCTTCTTAGAAGTGTCTGATTATAATATAATATTTTAAACATCTTTTCTATAAGTTTATGTTGTAATTTCTACTTTTTTTTTGTTAACATTTTTATTAATAGCTGTATTCTGCATAAGCAAATTATACTCTGTTAGTGCCGTAAAAACAGACAATGTTTATGTATGTATGTATGTATATCCATTGGTTTCCTCATAACTTCTAAACTACTTATCATAATTTGACAAATGAGGTATCGTTCGAAGCGTCTTGAACGTCTACTGGTTATAGGATATTATTATGTGACTTTCAAAGATGTGTATTGTAATAAACCAAAATACCCAAAATAATTTAAATAAAAAGTAAGATCAAAAACTAAAACTCGAATACTGAAAAATATCGCTCTAAAAAGTATGAAACATGAAAACATTCTGATCTGAAATTGTTATAATAATAATATGTAGGTATACAAACTACACAACAAAATTTCAGATGATAATATTTTCTTGTTTCATACTTTTTAGAGCGTGATTTTTCAGTAGTCGGGTTTTAGTTATTTATTATTTGTTTATTTCCTTTTTGGAGAACTAACAGCTAAATAACAGTTAGATTTCAACAAAGACATATTGATGGTCAGATGCTGACAACAAGTTATTAAACTAATTTTTAATAACGAAGTCTTGGTAATAGTTTTGTTCAAGGGTCGTCGTTCTGCTTCTGCGGTTACTACAATTCTCGGTATCGACATTAATAGTTAATAATATTCTAGTTAATAGATATTAAATTTTCGAGAGTACGATAGACAAGATTAATGGTAATAAATTATTATGATTATGATTTAAATCTACACTAAATTTTTGGGCGTAAAAATGATTTATTTTGAGTTAGCAACAAATATCTGCTAAATCATTACATAAGCGTTAGTCGGGGAAATCTACGGATTTTTGTATGGAGTAGGTTGCATTAATGACACTTTAGATGATAATTTGGAATATAGCTAGGAATAGGAATATATCCCTGATGTTGTATTGTGTATTATTAGATAATGAAGACATTTACAAAACATTAAATGTTGGTATGAACAAAAATATTGTAACTGGTGATTGTGTACAGGACTGCTTTGTTCAATTCGTTGCTTCGCTTTGTCAAATTTTACGTATAAAAATAATAATCCCCGGTTAATATCGTAAATTAAGAGGCCGTAAGGCGGTATGAAAAAACTCTGACACCAGGACTTGCCCACACGATACGAAGAAGATAGAAAAGAGTAGACAAAAGTATTATAAATTAACAGCAATACTAGTTCAAACACAATGTAATAAAGTGTCTATAATGCAATCTCAAACCGTATTTTTCCTAGACTACGTGTCAATGGCGATGATATAACACAAAATTGGTTTTTGAAAATATAAACGACTTATTCAAAAATATTACGTATTACCGGATATGAGTAAGTGACAACCCTGAAGAAAATAGAAAATTATTAATAACTTCTACATAAAACGGAATTAGGTTGTGATTTACATACTACCTATAAAGGAGGGTATGAACAAGCGTTCGGTGTAGAAATCTCATCCTAATACGGTTTTATGGTCGAGTAAAAACATGAAAACTGAAATACGAAAAATGGTCATATTTCGTTACCTATTCGCAGTAAAATGTCCAAAATTTGTGGAAAGGTGTATTGTCTTGTACACAAATATAAGATTTAATCAAAACAAAAAAAAGTATTTCAGTTCTTTTTTAATAATTCGTTATATGTTTTCCGGAATCCGGATTTCGGATTTTTTGTCATTTATTATAAAAAAAACTATAAGTCGTATCGAAGTCGGAGTTTTACTCTTGCACTCAGAATTAAAAAAACTATCGATTTCTTGAATAAAACGTGGACGTCACCAAAACCCACTTCTTAAAACACTGTGCGCACTTATTGCAATGTGAGGTTTTACAGTTTTAATTTGTTAGGTTTCTTTTTATTTTATTTATTTTAATTGTGTGATATTGACATTTCATTTAGATTAGGGTTGGTAAATTACTCTATAGTAACCGGCGACTTAATCTAAGAATAAAATTTACTCGCGTTTGGTCGAATCGGGCCTTAGTCCCGATTAAAATAGCTTTTGTAGAAAGTTGGAGTACCTAGGATAGGTAGCACTTTTTCATTTTGGGTTTTCGGTGTCAGCCTATATACGTCCCACTGCAGGTCACAGGCCTACCTAGGAGGGTGTTTGGGAGTTAGTCCACCACGCGTGCCCAATGCTGATTGGTAGACTACACTTACGCATCAGAATTTCTTCTTCTGTATATGCAGGTTTCCTCAAGATATTTTCCTTCAACGTTTGAGAGCAGTCAGTAATACGTAGTTAGGTTAGAAAAACTCATTGGTATGCGGCATGATGTTGTCCATGCGGATTCGAACCTAGACCTCATGATTGAGACTCCATACCTCTCCGCAACGCGCCACCGAGCTCTTCTTGATTGAGAAATCATAAATATTGTGATGAGGGCGCCACTGACGGGTAAAGTCAAGAAGTTTAGAATGCTCTATAGTGGAGTGCAGACTGCCTAACAAGACGTGAAATATGATAATACTCCTTTGTGGTCGGTAATGATCGTTCTTCTCCGTCGCGTCGTTGTTTTTTGTGGCGTTAACTTTGTCCCTTTCTAATCCAACGTACAAAATTGTAGCTCCTCTCCTGTCATTTTCGTAACTACGTCATTGGATAGAAAGGGACACACCTAAAATTGGAAATTTCGACGACGCCATTGCCAATTTTCTTGTATCAATGCTTGTAAGAAGGAGTGGTATCCTTTATAATTTTGATCCATGGTTTAAGTCAAGAACCGACTAATGAAAAAAAAATTTAAAAATAAAATAATACGTTAACAAACTGTGGCTAGTTGGAATTAAAAAGTGTTACCATTTCGTGCAATTTCAGCTCGCTCGTTTATCAGAAAGTTTTAATAAAATTCGATTAAAAAGACAATTAACAATTTTCGGTTAGCCCAATCGTTTAAAAACGCTGTTCGTGGTTATTTCAAAATGATATTTGTGAATGTAGGCGGATGTTTGTCTTTTAAAGGTCACACGATGAAATAAATCTCAGAGTTATTTGGTTTCATGAAAGTTTTGGTGTAATTTGAGTTTATTTTTATTTTCTTTGAAATTGAGAAACAAAGAGGTTTTATTTTCCGACTGATTCTACTGAAGATATCTATGGTTACTTTTATTTAGTGCTTGCTAGGTACCTGTTACAGGCGACTTCTGCTGAACTTTAAAAATAAAATCCAATTGCTTATTCAAGAACGTATTCTATCTGGTTGTGGCTAAAATCCGAAGTGCAGTTAAACCTAGTTTTAACCGGCTACACCTAACCCCAGGACATAAACTGCCCAGGCCGATTTGGAGGTCTTTAACTAGGCTCTCGCGAACTCAAGTCGGCCGGAGTAAGGAGAACCTGTCCAAATGGGGTTTTATCGATGGATAGGACCTAAGATGTGAATGTCGTGTTGCTCCTCAGACTAAGACCCATCTCACATCTTGCCCTTCCTGCCCGCAAACTTGCACGTGAATGGCGCTTATGGATGTAGCCGGTAGTGCTATCTGTGTGGCAAAATACTAGGCTGGAAAAATTTAAAATTACATGCCGTCTACTCAATAGAAGAAGACCGGCTACAAGAAGGTGCGGCCAGTAAAATATACCAACTATTTAGTTGAAGTTCCTGCCTCCTTGGTCTAATAGTTAAGAGCTTTGGGCTCTTGACACGGAGGTCGTGGGTTTGATTCCCACGGGCACCTAGTGAAATGTCACTTTGTGCGTTTTTCCCCGGTTGGTTAGGACCATAGAGAAATTACACGCTCCCCTTGGTAGAGATGGTGTAACAAAGTTGCACTGTAGCCACCAATTGTGCACTAGTTTGTACTGCGACCATAGAGAAATGACACGCTCCCCTAAGCTTTTTGTCTCCCCTCGCCCGTCCCTCACCCCCTTTGTCGGCGACATAATTTTCTATAGAAACAAGCCGATATGCCATCTCCTCTTACTCCATGGTTAGGACATTGCAGGCTGAGTCACCTGATTGTCTGAAAAGAAAGATGATTCCGTGCTTCGGATGGCACGTTAAGCTGTTGGTCCCGGCTACTATCTCTGGTGGTAGTAGTCGTTACATAAAAACCACGTCAGAGGCCGTAAGGCGGTTTGAAAAAACTCTGACACCAGGGCTTGCCCACACGATAAGAAGAAGTTGAGGTTTGGTTTTAGTTACAGCAGGCTAAAAATAAGTGTGTCACCGCACTTCGGGTTTTAGCCGTGACATATAGGTACAGTCATCCAAATCACAAAATATCACATCTTGTTCTACTCATGTCATAAATAGTGTTTTTTGTGAATATCTTTAATGTATAGACACAATGTGTGTCTACTGTGTTACGGTTTTATAATAGGGTAAATGTAGAGGATGAAATTTTAATCCGAACACATAATCTATCTATTTGATTTGATGTACCTAGCATTACAAATCAAAGAAAAGAACGTAGAGTGAGACATAATTGCTTCATTTATTTAATATCGGTTGGCTGTCGACTTGTTAGGTCAATGTATCTTATGTACAGTTAACATCAGCAATAAATTATACTATTTATTGAATATTTTGTATTTCTCGTAAAATAAGTGCCTTTTTCATAAAAATATCAAAACAGAAACACTCTAGAAACAATTAACAGTTAAAATAAAAAAAAAAGTGACGAAACTATATTATTGAAATGGTTTCATATATAAAAAAAAAACTTGTTTTCCTATGGTTCTGACTTCGAATTTAGACCACATAGTTTTCTTTCCGTGACTCTAATACGAGGCGTCTAAAAGGGATAATTTTTATAAGCTGTGTTTTTGGTTACTATCCTAGCTATCTTGAAACCATAATCCAGCTATGTAATCAATAATAGAAACTCTTTCTTAAAACTGTGATTAAGCTACAACTTAGTCTTGCTAAAATGAATTAACTCTTTATACTGCCTCCTTTTCTTCCTCGTAACTTTGCAGACGGGATTCCAGCGTTTCAATTAGCAATGCAACGCGCCGAGACCCGCACCCTTGCGTGAGGTTGCTTATCTTTCAACCAGTATTGGGCAAAAAGTATTAATTATTAAGAGAATATTATTCCCAGAGCGAAAATGCGCGCTGCATACAAACGTACTATGGTGATATTTTCAATACTAACCGATTAAAGTCAATGAAATTTTGCAGAAACAATCTAAAAACAAATCTCTATGCTTCTATAGAGTCCGATTTTCGTTAAAATATACAGTTTCAATGCTAGGATTAATTTAAGATTTGTATGCAAATCTTTGAGGCACTGTAACTTGAAAACTATACATTTTAACGAAAATCGGACTCTATACAAGCATAGAAATTTGTTTCTAGATTGTTTCTGCAAAATTTCATTGACTTTAATTGGTTAGTATTGAAAATATCACCGTAGTACGTTTGTATGGAGCGCGCTCCGAATAATATACCCTTAATTACAATTTATTAAGTATGAATTAAGTAAGTATTAATTGTCAATTGCAATTAGGTACTCAATTACTTTTTTGGTTTAATTAATTTATGTTTTCGGAAGTAAATAATGTCGTTTATAATCGAAAAAAACAAACATATTTTATAATAGTAACCAAAAAAGTGATTAAGTGATCAATTAGAATTAGGAACACATTTTGCCCGACACTGCTTTCCACTAAGATTTTATTACAAGGTGTCACAAAACACCCTAGTAATAATTTAAACGGTGATTTAGGTCATGAAACGCCAACATCGGGATAAAATAAAAATAAATCTCCTGTCCCATACATTTGAGTCGAGTAGGTGCAGCAGTTTTGTATGAAACAGCAGATTTTTTTATTTTACCACTCCTTTGTCTCCATAGTAAAAATTATTCAGTTTGATGGTCTAAACACCACCCTTTTAAACATTACTAGAGTGTTTTGTTACACTCTATACAGGGTGTTTCATAAGTAACAATAAATTTTTTAAACTCTTAAGGGGGTTGTTTAGACCGTCAAAATGAACAACTTTCTCTATGGGGCCAACATCGAAATCGCGAAAAAAAAAAATTTTATATCCCATACATAATATTTTAGCTCTAGTCGATTTGTAGAGTATAGAAGATAATTTTTATTTTTCGCGATTTCGATATTGGTCCCATAGTGAAAGTTGTTCAGTTTGATGGTCTACACCACCCCCTTAAAGGTTTATTTGTATTTTTGTAACACCTTGTATAATGATGACTAGTCGTTCAACAAATAATGATGTCTGACTGTCCTAGAATACTAAACAAAGTTCAATGTACAGAAAATTATAACAATTTTGTCTCGACACCTCAAGTGTGCGATTCACTTACTTCAAAAATATATTGTATCTACTCGGTGGGTTGTGCTATTAGAATGTTCATATAAGTGGCTAATGTAGTCTAGTGTACATAACAGTGCCGGATTATGGAGGTGTAATAGGCAATTTGTGGTTATGGGCCCCGGGGGCGCGTGGAATTTTCTTACAAAACGTTTTTTGGCAAAATTAAATATTTTCAGAATAAAAGTAAAACTTTCCGATTGGCAATGGTTGTTGTCCAATATCACTTAGGATTACGTAGGGAGGAGGTTCTGAACAAAATTCACATAACATTTTGCGAAGTTATAATTTTAAATTAACCCGATTTTGTTAAAAACAAGAATAAAAATGGTAAAAACAAAATAAATAAAAACGCGCAAGAAACCGTTATAATGATTAACTTTAGCTTAATTAATAACCGCGAAACGCTCAAAGTGGTGTCTGAAATTTTTACTATATCAAGGTGCAAGAGAGCCTCAGCAGTTTATTGCTTTGTTGGATGATTTGTAAAATTGAGTAGACATTTCTCCTCAGTTTTAAATTCTAAGTTCGACCATTGTAAATTATTACACAAATTTTGTTTAATAATTTTACGCCTTTTAAATTTCTCATTATAAAAGTCACGTGACATTGGGGTTGACGAGAATATCACCAAGATGTCACTATAGGGAGAATGGGGAGTCAAATTTGTGGCAGGTGTAATTTATGGGCCACCAACAAGTGAAACAAAATCACTGTAATAAAAAATGTGAAATTGAGTAGCCCGAGTATTAATTGTGTAAGGGCCTTAATCCGGCACTGGCAAGCAAATGTAATCGTACCTGCCATGTCTGGAAAATATTACATTATCGCGTATTTACAGTTATCACTTGAAAGCTTTTAGGGCGAAGATCAGTCTGTCTAGGTACAAATAAAATTACAAAATGGTAATCTAAATATACCTTGTTTTACTCTGCGGCATGTGGGCGAAACTAAATTCAATTTCAATTTGGTTGGATTAACATTTAACACCCATATTCCAATGAGGTTAACTGCGAAATCGTAAAAATCATTTATATTAGATTTTATTTGGTTAGCGTATTTTGTAGCTTAGCCTTTTTTGTCATGAACAGCGTCTTCTCGATTTTGTTGGGCCACGGAGAAAAATGTCTAGTAGTTAGTAAGTACTTATGTTGGAATTATTTTATCTTGGTAGTAGATTGCACTAAAATCTATTAATAACAACACATTTTCTAGGGAAGTCTGCTACTAATTCGTTCGTTGGCTAATAAATAGTTGTCACATACACGGCCCCATGATCAGACCACAGAGTACTATAGGGTCATTTTTAATTTAGTTGGCGAAACTCAACCTGGGCACTTGTTAATGATAACAGATTGCATTATCAATGTTTTTATTTGGTATTGATGATTTACAAAATTATTATTATCGTACGTATCGTACGCTGTGGGCGGCCGGCGGGCGAACATTGACCTCAAATCCCCGCTCGATCATATATGTCATTACCACGTAATTGTGCTTAGTAACAGATACCAAATGCGTTTGTTAAGTTTCGCCAACTAATTTCATTTGACCTTATATAATACTAACTACAACAGACCATAAAACTGAAAATCTTTCTCTATGGGACCAGTATTGAAATCGTGAATTAAAAACCTGCTGTCCCATACATTTGAGTCGAGTAGGATTGGAGATTTTTATGCAACAGCTAGTAATTTTTTCGCGATTTCGAAGTTGGTCCATAGAGAAAGTTAAAAAACCATCAGCCTATTAGAAGGACCTATATACCTACAGGCTGAAATTGATATCATTGGCATCCTTTCAAACTGATACTTTACCCATCAAACTAAATATCTTTTAACCCAGCAAACCGATCGTAGCAAAAAAAATCTAGGTACTACTGTTCCATACTAAACTGCAATTGTTACTCGACTCAAGTTCTGTATGAAACAGCAGATTTTTTTGCTACGATCGGTTTGCTCCCATGGTAAAAGTTGTTCAGATTGATGGATAAACTCTTAGAAAAAGTATATGTCTAGAATGAGCCTCACGGTTGTACCGTATAAAACAAAAGGGGCCAAGTTTCATAGGTTGGTGTGCGTGAGGCGCCATACAAATTATTTCAATTTCAATTTCAATTTGTATTAGGATTACCAACAGGTTATACACAATGCTTTAACAAATATCTTAATCATTAACATGCACGGTGTTAACCCTTTTATAGGCAAACACAACTTACATAATAATTTAATAATTATGTATGTGTGCGTGTATAGGGTTTTGGAGCCAGTACTGGTTAAAAAATTTTTCGACGCTTTCGTAACTTCGACTGACATCTGAAAATCTTGACATATAACTTTATCAAAGGGTAAACTGGAGTCACGTTGCAGGAATTGACCCGAGCACACGTCTCGCGTGGTTATCGCGCGTCGCGTTTTTGCCTGCCACGAGGCTCCGCAATCCTCAATCTCTTCTTGTTCTTGAACAAAAACAATCCCTGAGATTGGAATAGATACTCCCATAAATTACACTTAACACTGGCGGAAATGCGGTGCTACGCACAAGCAAAAAGCCATTAATTATAAATAAAAAAATAAAAAAAAAGGGTAAACTCTTAGTTTAAGAAAAGTATGCCGATGATATCAATTGCACCCCGTTATACTACTAGATATTTTTCTACGTGAAACACGATGATGAAAGCGGTTGTAAGACTAACTTATTATTATAGATCTAAGAAGATAATTACAGTCAGCAGCAAAAAGATGTACCTTTACTACGTCGTAGTATAAAGATGTATACACATTAGTACTAAGCGTAGGAATAAAATGTATACATCTTTATACTACGACGTAGTAAAAGTGTATTCATCACTTGCATACAACACTTCATGCACTTTTACTACGTCGTAGTATAAAGATGTATGCACATTAGTACTAAATGTAGGAATAAAGTGTATACATCTTTATACTACGACGTCGTAAAAGTGTATTCATCACTTGCATACAACACTTCATGCACTTTTACTACGTCGTAGTATAAAGATGTATACACATTAGTACTAAGCGTAGTACTAAAGTGTATACATCTTTATACTACAACGTAGTAAAAGTGTATTCATCTTTTTGCTGCTGACTGTACCTTGATAGTCTCCAAAAGCCTCCTCCGAATCTGGATTCCTCGCAAATTTACTCTCTTCTATAGATATTATTACTTAATTTAGGGTTCCGTACCCTTTTGGTGTTCGTTTTAAATTAATGAATCACGTCGTCCTTGCCGACCGATACACAGTAAAATTAGTATCAGTATTGTAACTTCTTTAAAGATTATGTTGTTTTATTTCTTGTATGTCAGATACACCGGTATGTTGCCCAAAACCAAGCTGACTGTTGAATGACATGAAATGTTTTCTTTGCTTGAGTACCTATTACGGCCAATAGCCAGTCTTCTCTTTATTTCGTGACAGCTTGAGCCATCATGAAAACTACTTATTTATGCTGTAGTGGAAAGATTAGCCAGTGCATGTTAACATAGAGAGCAAGACTTGGTTAATCTACGAAAAGGTGGAATAACAATAAAAAAGAAAATGCGACATAAAAATTACCCCAAACCCGGAGCAAAAGAAACCTATATCACATATTTGTACATTTCATTTGAATTAAATCAATATTATGTGACCTTAAACTCATTCTATGACACCCACAGCAGGCTTCTGTCACTCGCCGTAAGGTATCGTGATAAGTACCTACACTTTGGCGTATCGTCAGTGCAGCGATGTGCTTGCTTGATTTCTGCCACTCTCTCCAGACGGAAATGTCGCTTGCGTCGCACGCTGTACGAAGCGATAACTACGATGGTTTAAGCTTTGTCACATATTTTTGCGCGTACCGTCAGGCAGTAGGTTACTAAAGCTTGAGAATGTACGTGTTAATGAATTAACGCAAAACTAGAAAGCAGTTTGTTTAGAATCGAGAGCAGAATCGAATTATCATGGTTTCAACATAGGTAATTTTTTATTGGTTCATAAAATTTAAAATTTACTCAACACACCGTACGGGCACACTAACTTACCTACTACCAAAACAAGATTCTTAAAATGATGACAAATCATTTTTGCCTCAAAACTTTAAATGCGAATAACTTTAAATTTTAAGTATCAAAATAATGAAATAATTGTTTCAACCTAATTATTTTGTTTGAATCAGTTGGGGTGTATGAGGTTTTGCGCTTATTCATTCACGTTGTATTCACGTTGTATAGTTTTCTAAGGAAGTGATATATCTTTTACGAAGTAACTATTAATCTGTGCCCACGGATCCAAACAGACACAAATAAAATGGCCCAGTCATAGTACTGAAAAGTTTTTACTGAGAAATTTTTCTGGTTGTTCCAGATTTATTTTTTGCCGAGTTCATTTCCTCCTTTTTTCGTTGTAAAAAAAAGGGTAGGTAAAGTTTTTGAAAAAAGTTTTTTTTTTGATAATTCTCAACCCTTTGTTGTGGTTTACAAAAAATGTCTTTTGAACATTGTTCGAAGACATTTTTGGCTCAAAGCCAGAGCTCGGTATTTAAACGTTAAAACAAGATACCTAGCTTAAAATGTTAATTTATTTATTTTATTTCATTTATTTATTGACGAAATACCTATAATATGAAGAATAGTACTGTTAACGAAAAACGTCTTAATAACAAGAGGCATAGAGTTTTGGTTCCACTGCTATAGGTACTATACCTAATTTAGATAGCAAAGAAATGAAATATAATGAACGGACTCGGTAAGAAACCGCACGTAGAAGCACACACGGTGCGTCAATGCGTCACCGTGTGTTCTTCTTCGTGCGGTTTCATACAACTCCTTGCTTCACAAATAACGGACTGACGTCTGCTGCTCCGTCAGTGCGTCATCGTGTGTGACAGCTCTAAGTGTGCTTCAAACTCCTATTAAAAAAAAGTTTAAGTAGGATCCCACTGCAGGGCAAAGGCCTCCTCTCACGAATAAGTGTGAGAGGGAGTGGGCCATACTCCACCACGCGGGCCAAGTGCGGATTGGTGGAGGCAAGTTAGTGGTCAACTTGCTGTCAGAGAATTTTCAAGCCGCCAATAGGCCTCTGAACCGGCTTAACGAATAGTTACACCTCCATCGGAGGGAAATATCCGGGACCAACAGTTTAACGTGCCTTCCGAAGCACGGAGACGCTCGAGATTAAATACCACACTAAACGGTCACCCATCCAAAGACTGACCGGACCTGTCGTTGCTTAACTCCGGTATCGTTTCCGATACCGAAGCTTCACTACGCCGACGAGCAGCGCCTCCAAGCTCCTATATAGGGTGTTTCATAAGTAACAATAAATATTTAAAACTCTTAAGGGGGTTGTTTAGACCGTCAAACTGAACAACTTTCTCTACGGGACCAACATCGAAATCGCAAAAAAAAATATTGATATCCCATACCTACATATTTTAGCTCTACTCGATTTGTAGAGTGTGGAACATCAAATTTTTCTTTCGCGATTTCGATATTGGTCCCATAGTGAAAGTTGTTCAGTTTTATGGTCTACACCCCCTTAGAGGTTTATTTGTATTTTTGTAACACCTTGTATTGAAAAAATTATATTGACTTTGATTTTGAATCCATCTCGCATCAGCGCTAACCATCGAACCATTTGGAACTTTTATTAATGACTTTCGGAAAATCCCTAACAGCAAAGAAACGTAAATCTTTCTAATTTGCTGCGGCCGTCATAGTCCACCGCTGTCCTTAATTAGTTGTTTTCAGAATCCCCCTCGCTTAATAAGAAGGGACAATCTGTTTTAAATTAAAAAAGAAAACAAATCCTTTGTTCCAGCGAAAAATACAGTTGTTTCAAACATTTTCAGGCTCGAATGGCTTATTGTTTGTAGAGTCTGTGAATAGACTCTGGGAATGTTTTTAATTTGGTAGCTTTTTAGCAGAACTACTTTGTTATCTCGTCGTTTTCTGCGATCCCGGTAGCGGACTTTTAAAGGTTCCGTACCCGAAGAGTGAAAATGGGACCCTATTCATAAGCCTACGCTGTCCGTCTGTCCGTTCGTCTGTCTGTCTGTCCTACCTATAGGGCTTTAACATTTGAACCGTAATAGCCAGACGGTTAAAATTTTTACAGAATGTGCGTTATTATGTTGGATTTAACAAAAAGTTTAAAATTAAGGGGGGTCCTTATACAAGAAACTAGTTTTTAATCAACGTTTTTTCTTCTCGCTCTATAGTAAAAACTTTAATACATAAAAGCTTCAACTTTTTGTGATTATAGAGAAAACTCTACATTATAACAGAAAATAATAAAACTGGCCAAGTCTGAGGCGGTATCGCGCTAGAGGCCCAGGAGAAAACAACACTTTTTGATCAAGTTATTATTGACCTTGATTATGGAACAGCAGATTTTTTTCCCGATTTCGATCTTGGATCCACAGTGAAAGTTGTTCAGTTTGATAATCTGAAGCACCCTGTTCGATATGCAATGCATTTAATTTCACACCATGTTTAAATATTATCTATTTAAACATGGATACTAAGATACTAATGTATAAAGTGTAGTATGATTGTCTTTTATACCTAATGGTAAGGATGAGTCCCTACCGGCGTACGAACAAACCAGTTATGGTTTATAATGCGTTGATTATTTGTTAATTTATAACATTGTATTGTCATATATCAATGAAATAAAAAAAAAAATTTCTGAATGTGTTTTATTCATTTAATTGTTCCCTATATTAGGAGTAATAGGTTAGTTCGCCTTTCCATACCTATGCCTTATTCAACAACATAAAACCGGTCAAGTGCGAGTTGGGCCAGTAGCGCACCGAGGGTTTCGTACCACACAACATATAATGGTCTAAATGGTCATCTTCAGCCCCATCACTGTCCTGAGGACTAGATTGAGGTCAAGAGCAAAGTCATCTAAAATAAAAAAATAAAGAAAAAAAATGACGCCCCAATTAATTTTAATTTAATTTTATACCCTGCCTAAGACTTTGTCGCTTCTCTAAGGTGCTACCTACACGTGTATTTGGCCTACATCTATAAAATATTCAATAGCCCAAACCTCTGGAATGTAATAACTCAGCTGCAACCACAGGCTTGCAGCGCAATGCATACCTACGTATAGATGACCCTATAGTAGGTATAGAAATTACAGTTAGCCACGAAATGCATTTCAAACGAATCAACACTAATTGCTATGCGGGTTCTAGTGAATGCTGATCCTAGAATCTGGTCCGTTTGATTTTGCTAAGTATTTATTAATTAATTAATGGGTACTTTGTTCATGGTTCTGAATCCTATGTAACTAATGGACAATGGAAAATTCCGGTGAATGTAAATAGCATCATTAATACGCTGTTATACCGTCGAGGCCGTTTTTTGAACACAAACGAAAGTGTTTTAAACTGTGTTTTAAAGTCTGAAATTAAATTATGTCTTATTTAAGAATCGGGCGGATGGGCGACTGTTCTCAATAACACGATTAGATTAAGTTTACTCGATAGAAAAAAATCCCAAAGTTACCCCTTTTTGTTATGTTTTTTCAATACTATGATTAAACTGCTGATATTTAACTTTTTATTCTTGTACTTAACTAAATACATTAAATATTTCTAGTGAACTCAGGAGAAGTTTTTGCTTAGAAACTCCCATGAGCAAAGATATTGACGAAAAACACGTTTTTTTGCGATCCTGCTTTCAATTGGAGCGGGATGGCTAATTGTAAACTTATGCTTGCAAGAAGAGACGCTTGCAGTAGGATAACCTAGCCTTAAAAGCTTTTCAATAAGGTTGAATATGGCAGCATCGTCGGTGGCGCGTTACAGAGAGGTATGAATACTCAATTATGAGTGTCCGATTTCGAATTCGCACCTACTTCAATGCTCTGGAGTGCGATTTTTGAATCTCATTCGGTGAGCTCAGCTGTTGAAAATGACAAAATTACTATGGAGATAGGCATCTTTCTACTGCTGATTTGACTTCCAAAAACCATACTTCAGGAGTGCGATTTTTGAAAGTCAAATCAGTATTAGAAAGATGCATGAGAAGGCTTTTGCATGAAATTTAAAAACTGTTCAAGCTCACCGATGACATTTAAAAATCGCACCCCTGTGCCAATGAGTTTTTCTAAACGTACTGACTGCTCTCAAACGGTGAAGGAAAACATCGCAAAGAAAACCTGCATACGCTGAAAAAGAAATCGTGATGCGTGTGTGAAGTCTACCAATTCGCTTTGGGCACGCGTGGTGGACTAATGCTCATACACCCTCCTTGATGGTAGGCCTGTGCCCTGCAGTGGGACGTATACAAGGTGTTACAAAAATACAAATAAACATTTAAGGGGTGGTTTAGACCATCAAACTGGACAACTTTTTTTTTTTTTTTTTCAACAACTTTCACTATAAGACCAATATCGAAATCGCGAAAAAAAACGTGATGTTCCATACTCTACAAATAGACTCGAGCTAAAATATGTAGGAATAGGATATCAGTTTTTTTTTTTCGCGATGTTGGTCCCATAGAGAAAGTTGTTCAGTTTGACGGTCTAAACAACCCCCTTAAGAGTTTTAAATATTTATTTTTACTTACATAACACCCTGTAAGTATATGCTGATGATGATGAAGCTTTGTTTTGTTTCTGTAACATCTACAGGGTGAAATTGAAATCGTTGGCATCCATTTAAAAGACTACACATCAAACTAAACTACTTTCGATTCAGACGAAAACTTGAAAGCGCAAAAAAGATCTTCTGTTCCGTACGCATGTAACAGCAATGAAACATTTACATGTAGCTTGTACCTTTAAGAGAATATTATTCCGAGAGCAAAAATGCGCGCTGCATACAAACGTACTATGGTGATATTTTCAATACTAACCAATTAAAGTCAATGAAATTTTGCAGAAACAATCTAGAAACAAATCTCTACGCTTCTATAGAGTCAGATTTTCGTTAAAATATACAGTATCAATGCTAGGATTAATTTAAGATTTGTATGGAAGTCTTTGAGGCACTGTAACGTGAAAACTATACATTTTAACGAAAATCTGACTCCAAACAAGCATAGAAATTTGTTTCTGAAAAATTTCATTGACTTTAATTGGTTAGTATTAAAAATATCACCATAGTACGTTTGTATGGAGCGCGCTCCGAATAATATACCCTTAAAGTCAATATAGGCTACATCAGCCATCTAAGAGCGCATCAACGAAGCTCTCAACTGTGGCTGAAAACGGACATGAAACATCATGATCATCAGGAAAAACATTTTTTTTGTAACACCCTAACGCTCAGTTGCAGAAACGCTAATTAGAGTTTTTTTTTTTTTTTTTTTATTATTGATGGGTTTGCTCTTGACCGCAATCTAGTCCTCAGGACAAAGATGGGGCCGAAGATGTAGCGAGCTTACCCAGAAGTGCACTGGCACTCCTGCACACTGACGGAACGCAGCAAGCTGCTTGGCGCCAGACTCCGGCAGGAGGGTGGTCGCGAGCCAGGCGGCTCCTTGCGGAGCCTACCACACCGCGTGGGGGATCGTTCAGCCGCCACCACAAACTTGGTAGCTTGTGATGCCGTTGCCCGGGGTGGACCGCTAGGAGGTAGATCCCCAATCACCCCAACTCCTCCTCCATTAAATCTCTTGCTGTCTTTTTTTGTCTTGTTGACGTAGTAAAAGCTAGCAAGAGATTTAATGAAGGATTAAATCTAATGAGCGTTTCTGAAACTGAGCATATAACTATACTAACGTAGATCTCAGACTATAAATACTAAATGACCCAAAAAACGCAGTCTTTATCACAAAACATGGACTACGTTTGTATATTTCACAGAACATTTTATCTCTTCCATACATCATACCGGCACAATTTGCAAAGGGTCGGCCTTATCTATGATACGGTAACACAAAATATATTTTCCCTGGTTTATTCCTCCCGCCAGACTCTCAAACGTTTTGCACGAAAATAAAGAAAAGGGAATGTGCGTGGGCAAATTTATATGGTTTCTCAGGTCTTTTTTATTTTGTTTGGTATTTATTATAGTCTATTCAGGAGTCATTTTTGAGCCAATTTGGGTCTTTTGGAGAATCTTGGATTTATTGTTGATTTTGTTTATCACCAGAAATCTTTGATTAATTGATTAAGGAACCATAGGTCCCGACGAATATTTTCTATGAGAAACTCGATTGCCCAGCGCACCGAAAAGTGTGGGCGTGAGCCGTATTTTCGATTAAAAAGACCTAACCAAAGTACTTTAACTCGATTTTTTTTATGATTTCACTAGTTAAACTAATGGTGAATATGTGAGTATAAATGCAAAAAACGAAAACTATTTTAAGTTTTACTAAAACGAGATTTTTTTTTTTAAATGCATGAAAATATAAATATGAATGCATGAAATATAAATGCATGAAAAAATAAATCTTTGTGACGATTTTCTATCGAGTGAAGTAATTCCAATCGTGTATTCAGTTTATGATTTCACTAGATAAACTATCCAAAAATACTGAGGTATGACTTTAGTTTCGGTAAATGGTATAAATATAGTCGTAAAATGAAAAATAAAAGATGCCTCCGAGGTATTTCCACCTACTATTACGCCCTAATAAAATTTTTTACAGTGTTTGGATTTCTTAAAAGACATTGCATAATCCCGTTTCGCATACAAAACTGGATCATACTCTGTGTATTTGTTCTTTGATTTTATAGTCATTCGTTAGTCGCGCAAAGATTTGAAACGAATACAGTTCGTCACGTGGGTAATGTCTTTTATTTGTGCTTATTTAAGGAAGAAATAATTTGTGTGTGTATTTTTTTCTTCATACTAGGTAGGATAATTATTATACACCCCTATTTTTTAAAAAAGCTGTGTTGGTCCAGTGGTGAGTAACCTTGCCTGCCGTGCAGGAGGCGATGGTTCGATCCCTGTCCAGGCCGACTCGTACCAATGAGTTTTTCGGAATTTATGTACGATTTGTAACACTGGCTTTTCGGTGAAGGAAAACCTCGTGAGGAAACCTGCATGCTTCAACTTCGAGGCATGTAGTTGCCCACTGTCCATTATAAGTGGCGACGGGCTCACACCCCGTCACACTGGACAGAGTTTCGGTACTAATGGTGAAACGTGGATGTTCTGAGGTTTCAGAATATCTCTGACTACCCCTTTGGGGAATATAGTCGTGAGCATATGCTTATGCCTATTATTAAATGACTAGCAAATTTTTAAGGGTTTATTCAGATAATGAAACTAAATAACTTTTCCCGAGGAACATGGGTCGAAAAACGATATTTTTTTTAGAAAGTCGTTCGGCTTATTCCCCACTTTATATGGAAGGTTCAAAAATGTTTATCATTATTTGACCTTATGTTCCTTCGATCGTACTTATATTTCCAAATTTTAGTATCATTTTTAAAGAATTTGAATTTTACCTACAAGAAATCTGACAAGAATCTTAGGTTAAGCGGAATTTACAAAGGATTCCGTAGTTATTTACTCGTGAAATGTAAGGTAGATACAATTTCTTCAGGGGCATTTTCTGGAACGGACACGTTTGGACAAGACTAAACATTTTTCAGAAAATTTTAAATGTCTTCTGAAACCTGTCACTTCACGAAACATATTGGTGTGAATAGAATATCACTTTGTTAGAACGTAAAAGTTCAGTACTTTTCTATTTGAACTTTAATATTATGGCGTTTATCTTGGTATTCACGACTTTGCTGACCGATAATTGTTGACATCAAGGGTTGTTTTTCGAAAAAAAGAAACACTTTCTTGAGCCATCATATAAATATGAGCTTCGTTGTAGGCCGGGGAGAGGGCAAACAACGTGACGCGCAACTACCCAATTGCCGACCCACAATCCAACTCATTCAGAATTCAATTGCAATCAATTTTCAACTTAGAAGTGTCAAAAGGTTTGAAATCGTGCAGAGTATTAGAGTGACCTACACGGTCAAAATAATCGGTATTGACCAAGCGGTGAACCGTACGTCAATATAGATAAAGTTGAAGGTTAATTGATATCGAAAAGGTCCTTTTACCTCTCACAAAGTGTCCCTAAAACCATCTCGGGGCGTTCGTTTTATGAACTCTCAGGATTAACACTGACGTTTGATAAAACTAGAAAAGATAGATGCGGCATGGTACAAAACTTGATGGTATGGGCGTAGCATAGATATTTTCCCCAGGCAGGTCAGGCCCCGGTTCATCATCATATCTGCCGATATACTTGGATGTATGCCTCCTGCTTGCTTGACATAGGCCTCCCCCAAGGATCTCTACAACAACCGGTCCTGCGCTGCCCTTATCCAGCGGGTTCCCGCCGCCTTCATCAAGTCATTGGTCCACCTGGTGGGCCTAAACACTCTGCGCTTTCCGGTACGTACGAGGTTGCCACTCGAAAACTCTTCACCCCAGTTAGGTCACAGCAATAAATGGGATCCATAGACGAACAATTTTTCGCTTACGCTGGTAGACGGAATGTCAGTGTAACCGGGTGTGAGATAGCGATAGTCATAAATTTATATGAAGTGACATTTTGGAGTCAGGTTGCCGTAGTAAAGCCTGACCAGGAAAATAAAAAACCTCGCCATGTTGCGGAAAATCATTGGAACTAATTTTTGTACTTGGAACACTAACATTAAAGGTGACAGTCGATTGCAGCGCCCCCAAACCAGGTTTTTTATATTCCTGGTCAGGCTTTACAAAAAAGTGGTCACGCCGATAAGGACAGCAACAAGGAAGCGATCTCCTTTTTTAACTATAGCGAATTTGCTATGTGCATCTCTTATTGAGTGAATTTGACAAGACACGTGCTTCCTTTTAGTACCTTCTCTTTCTACGGTGGGATCACACACGATGTCGCATTGACGGAGCGGCAGACGTCAGTCCGTCGTTTGTGAAGCATGGAGTGGTTTGAAACCGCACGTAGAAGCACACACGGTGCGTCATTTCGTCACCGTTCGCCCTAAACCGTTACCTGGATCGAGCGTAGCAAGCTCGAAATTTTATAACAGAATGAATAGACTGAAACGTTGCTATACTACTTAAAACCTGCAGTGAGCGAAACGAGCCTGAGATTTTATTACACAATGAATAGTTTAACATTTTATATCAACTATAATCACACTATAGTCCCCGAAAGGGTAGATACAGAACTAATATACTCTTGAAGTAAGACCAAAACCTGGAGCGAGCATAGCGACCTCGAAATTTTACTGCAATGTGATTAGGGCCGGACGTCTCAATATTTGCAAATAGATGTTGTTGAATCATGCCCAACCTTTGTCTAATCTAATGCCTTGATACCAGAGAAATGACACGCTCCCCTAGGCTTGATACCTAGTTTGGCGAAGTTCAGTCGAGTAAGCAAGATATAATCTCAAAAGCATGTGCCACCGATAGGCGGCAAGTGCAGTGGAAATATGACGCTAGTTAGTTTGAAAACAACTAGATGCGACTAAAATAAAGTAGGTATTAATTCAAACGGTCTGAGATGACTTAATACAGTATTCTCGTATCGAATGCGATGAACGTCAAAATTGAATCAGTTGTACTTTAAATCCGTAAATTAATAAGTTAAGAAAAAGCATTAGGGGCCCTAGACAAAGTGACATTCTCTTGACGTTGAAGCTAGTAGAAAATGACAGAATGTATGACAGAATGTACGATCGAAACATTTTGACGTTTGCTTTCGTCAAGTCCATACAATTTTATCTTTTCTACTGTCGTTAACGCTAGTCGAAAGATACTTTGTCTAGGGGCCCAGGAATGCGATTTTTGAAACTCACGTTGAACTCAGCAGTTAACAATGTCAAAATTACTATGGAGATACGCATCTATCTACTGCGTGCTACTGCTGATTTGACTTTCAAAAATCGCACTCTTGGAGTATGATTTTTGAAAGTCAAATCAGCAGTAGAAAGATGCATATCTCCATAGTAATTTTGAAATTTTCAACTGTTGAGTTCAGCTTATGACTTTCAAAAATACCACTCCAGTTCAAATACTTTATTTATTTTCTCATTTTCTTTTCTAACCTTAGAAAAAGTATAAGTCTAGAATGAGCCTCACGATTATACCGTATAAAAAAGCCAACTTTCTTAGGTTGGTGTGCGTGAGGCGTCATACAAATTATGTCTGTGTGCCTGTTTATGGATAGGGTTTAGAGGCCAGAGCTGGTTGCAATTTTTTTCGACGCTTTCGTAGCATCGACTGCATCTTGGCATATTATTATTATTTATTTATTATTATAACTTATCCATGGTTCTTAGGTACCACCTTGGCGAGTTATCCTTTTCCACTAGCAACAGATCGCGTGATCAGAGTGAACTAACCCGAGTTTTGGGTTGGAAATTGGTGCTGTAAGTACCTACCTATGTTTCTTTGCATACAATGTGTGACGTATTGGTACAATAAATGGTCGGTAGTGGGCGCGCGGACGCGTAGTGGGGCGACACTCACTGCTGTCAGTCGAACGGAGCGGACGTGCGCGCACGACTGTCATTCAAACTAAATCTGTGTTATTATTTAACTGTCCTGTGTACTTACCCCATACGTGACGAAATAAGCCGACGTCATAGAATGTAACCAACAAATATTTCATCTAATAAAAATATATACTTACCTATGTTTCAAGTACATCAACAGAAGTACAAAGCTCTTTCGAAAAGTTTTCATAATTAAAAGCCATTTACTGTTTTGATGAATTTTACTTACAAACCAGTTATAGGAAGCTCGTGTCTGGTCTTCCTCAATCCGTTTCATCGAAGGTTATTTAATGTCATATGACTTTCGTATATAAGCTTCTTACCACTTATCACAACACTCTGCCAAGAGCTTAGAAAGTACTCCAAATTTACAGCGTTTCATTCGGCAGCTTCAAACAACTTTTCTTTTTACCTACTCGCTTATGAGTGGCATAAAACTTTTTAGGGCTCCGTACGTATAGGGTGTAAACGGGACCCTAGTACTAACCTGCGATGTCTGTCTATCCGCCCGTCCTAACTGTAAAGAGCTGTATCTTTAGAACCATAATAGGTAACAAATTTAAATTTTCACTGAACATGTGTTATTATTTTGGGTTTGCTAACAAAATAATAAAAAATAATCGATTGTAAAAAACAAAGGGTCCTCACTTCATACTAAATGGTTTATTATGTTTAGAATGGTTCATTAGTGAAAGCAAATCGGAAAATTAGCTTCTTTGGTAATTATTACAATAAATTATCTAATCGCAATTTTAAAAAGTAAAGTAATTGTGCAGTTATAACTTCGAAAAAATTTAAATTATTCTATGCCCGCCGTTACAAGGTGACGTTTGATGAAGTATCAATATAATAAGTCAAATGTAATCTATTAACTTGGCCCGACTTTAGATGTAGAGCATAATATACTAAAGTAAAACAACAAATAATAAAAATTTCCCATATAAGGAAACCTCGGCGCGAGAGTCCGACTCACACTTGGCCGGGTTTATATTTTTCGCGGAATTGTGCCCCCGCGTATCAATTTAAGAAAAAAAAAATTGCCTGTTTCTGGCGCCTCCCACGCTGATTTAGATTCGTTTTTTACGTGCCCCTATTTGCATATTATCACTGAAATAAGGTTGGTATTATATTTTTTCTCTAGTTTATCTTAAGCTTTGTAAACATGTCGCGTTCGATAAAAATGTAGCAATTTCTGGTGTCGTTTCTTTGCTCATTTATTTTTACAATTTCAAGAAACGCGGTTTTTGTTCTTTGTAAATGTTATACAGGGTGTAGAGAAAAGTATCATTAACCTTTAAACCACATACTCTACCCATCAAACTGAACAACTTTTACTTTGGGAGCAAAAGGGTCAGAACAAAAAAAAAATCTGCTGTTCCATACGTTTGCGTCGAGTAGGTATTGCAGTCTAGTATGGAACAGCTGGAATTTTTTTGCGCTGATAGGTTTGCTCCCATAGTAAAAGTTGTTCCTTTTGATGGGTAGAGTATGTGGTTTAAGGCGTATCAGCCCTGGACCACGACTCTCCATACTAATCGATGCGAACGAGCGCGTGGCTCCGGTCAGAATTTAGCTGTTTTCTTTGAAAAATTAGATGATTTTTTATTAATTTCGAAAAAGTAAGAAAACCACATAATTCTAAATTGTGTTGTGAACACTATTGTACATTTTCATTTTCTTCCGATTAAAAATGTAAGAGTAAAATGGTTACAACTGGAAAATAAGGGGCGACTTTAGAGTCCCTTTTCTCCGGTTTTATTCATTAAAATCGATTTCTAGAAAAACCACATCACTTCTCATATCGTGAATATGGTTCAGTTTATTTTTCAGCTCAAAAAATGTCATGGTTAACGAATAAAATGGTTACAAAGTTACCCAAAACCAGGAGTTAGCCCCTTAAGGGTTGAACTACACATGGCCGCGTGCGATCGCACGCCGCAGGCGATCGCATTCCGTCTATCTTATATGCTCTAGCAAATGACGTTCCTGAGTGACAGAAAAGGATGGAGCGACGGAAAAGTGCGATCGCGTGCGGCCATGTGTAGTTCAACCCTAAATGATAATTATACTTTACCTAACATCCTGTATACAGGTTGTAACGTAATTTAACTTAAATCAGTCCAAAATTAACAACTTTCAATATGGGTATACATTGAAATCGCGAAAAAAAACATTTTGGTCAAGAAGCCATTGACCTTTTTTTTGGTGATTTAAGTATTGTATTGTAAGTCATTTAGTATAGGAAGACGTCCGCCGTCGTCGTCGCCCGTATCGACGGGCGGACGGCTTCCCATACTAAAATGACTTTTTTGTATGGGCCCGCCGCCGTCGGTCGCCGTCGGTAAATGTGTCTCAACCCTTAATACAGGATGTACGATGTCTCAACCCTAATAAAATACGTAAGCGTCATATACAGCTATCAAGCATACGGTTGTTCATTCATACATATTATAATAGTTTATGTACGAATGTTCGAATACAGACAGAGACGGAACCAGTCTGAGGCATGTTAAAGTTAGATACGACGATATAGCAACTCTTTTAATCCTGTACTGGTCCGGCACTCTATAGAACGTTTTTAGGGTTCCGTATCCAAATGGTGAAAACGGGACCCTATTACTAAGCCTGCGTTGTCCGTCCGTCCGTCCTACCTATTTAGGGCTGTAACATTAGAACCGCTAGACAGTTGAAAAACATGCGTTATTATGGCGGATTTGTTAACAAATAATAAAAATGTCAAAAAGTCAAAAATGAAGGGGGGTTCTCAACAAGAAACTAGTTTTTATCGACGTTTTTTCTTCTCTCTGTATTGTAAAAACGGTAATATATACAAGCGTCAAACTTGGTGTGATTATAGGAAAAATTCGACAGTATAATAACAAATAATAAAAACTGGCCAAAGTGAGTCGGTCTTGCGCTGATGGTCTCGGAGAAAAAAATGTTTTTTTGTAAGTTAATATGTTGTGTTTTGTGGTGGTGTGGTACGGAAACCTCGGTGCACGAGTAGCCCGACTCGCACTTGACCGGTTTTTATTATTTTTTAATTTGGAAATGGCGTCCGCGCATGCACACTTTGTAAAAACTGTCCATGACATTGCGTGTAGGGTTAAAAGCCGTTACATTTAGCGTCATCTACATTCACAGAGTAAGTCTGTGTCTACATTTCAATACTTCTTGTTTTTATTGTTCGTTCAGTTACTAAAAATAGAACATAAGCTATGCTCATGACTATATTCCCCGAGGGGGTAGTCAGAGAAATTCTAAATCCTCAGAACATCCACGTTTCACTAGTAGTACCGAATCTCTGTCCAGTATATGAAAAATGTCCTTGAGCTAAAGAATTACTGAAAATGTGAAACTGGCGTTATTTTTCAACGTTTATTATGAATTTTATGTTGTCAAATCCAACGGGTCGGTTCAACGGCGCTTGACTGCATTCCGTTGCTCGGCTCTCTTAAAGAGTCCCCAGAAAGTGTGAGGTGAGGTGGGGTATCTGAATTCAGAGGGAGGCGGGGGAGTGGCTGTTCTGTATGTAGAGTAAAAGACACTCTTTCTTATAGCATAGCCTAGAAGAGCATAGCATATGCTCACGACTACAGGGTGAAATTGATATTATTAGCATCCTTACTAAGAGTCTACCCATCAAACTGAACAACTTTTTACTATGGGAGCAAAAAATCGGAACTAAAAAAATCTGATGTCCCTATACTAAACTGCACCCGCCGCCGCTACCTTCATGACTCAAATGTATGGGACAGTAGATTTTTTTTTTGCTCCGATTGGTTTGCTCCCATAGTAAAAGTTGTTCAGTTTGATGGGTAGACTCTTAGTTTAAAAGGATGCTAATGATATCAATTTCACCCTGTATACCTACCCTTCGATCCCTTCGATCAAAGTAAAATTTGATCGAAGCAAATATACCATATGACTAGATAATAATAGTACACTATACAGGGTGTTTCATAAGTAACAATAAATTTTTAAAACTCTTAAGGGGGTTGTTTAGACTAACAAACTGACCAACTTTCTCTATGGGACCAACATCGGAATCGCAAAAAAAAATATTTTATATCCCATACATAACATAACATAAAAACATAAATATTCTTCATATTTTAGCTCTAGTCGATTTATAGAGTATAGAACATAAATTATTTTTTTCGCGATTTCGATATTGGTCCCATAGTGAAAGTTGTTCAGTTTGATGGTCCACACCACCCCCTTAATGGTTTATTTGTATTTTTGTAACACCTTGTAGAAACGAAACTCCCGCGTTTCATGTACAAAATACGCATACAAAATGTCAAGAGACGTCTACCAATCTCTTGTTGGTTGAACCATTGTTTCCAAGCTACCAAGCCACCAAGCTTCCTTCCAGAGGTTAAAATTGTTGGGGGGCAAGGAGTGTCCGTACTGTAATATGTTGTATTAGATACTCTTTATACCGTGCTTGTACTGTGTCGGACTGGGACGAAAGAACAGACAGACTAGATGATCTTACAAGGGTTCGTAGTTGGTCTACGAAATCATAAAACCGGCCAAATGCAAGTGGACAAAATCGGAAATTCTTTTCTAATTTCCCTTATGTGTACCTTTGGGAAAGTCGTTCTGTATCGTGAGTACAATCACCCATTTAAGTAATGTAACTTTAACGTAACACCCTATATACAAGGTGTTTCATAAGTAACAATAAATTTTTGAAACTCTTAAGGGGGTTGTTAAGACCGTCAAACTGAACAACTTTCTCTATGAGACCAACATCGAAATCGCGAAAAAAATAATTTCATATCCCATACATATTTTAGCTCTAGTCGATTTGTAGAGTATAGAACATAAATTTTTTTTTTCGTGATTTCGATATTGGTCCCATAGTGAAAGTTGTTCAGTTTGATGGTCTACACCACCCCTTTAAAGGTTTATTTGTAGTTTTGTAACACCTTGTATAAAGTCATGTTATGAACGCGTACTAACTTTACGGACTATAGTTCTCAATTTCAATGCATCTCTGCTCACTATGAATATTAATCCATCGCACCGACGCGATAATACATGCAAAACTAACACGGTTTGTTTTCGTATGGATTAATATGGCGGTTCTCAAACTTAATATTTTTGTTAGCTAACGAAAGGCCATTGAACCTCTTTGTATGGGAGGCTGGCATAGTGATGACCATAAATTTTCAGGAATTTCAAAAACGCGGCGCACCCTGAAACCTATGTATATCGATAGAGGATCTATAGACGAACATAAAATGTCAAATAACATATGGTCCTAAAGTGCAACGTTTTCGAGATAATCCATGTTAAGGATCTTGTATGATAAAAATCCTAACACATTTTCCTCCAATACCAATCTCCGTGGTCCAATGGTTATAAGACTTGGGATCTTGACACGGAGGTCGTAGGTTCGATTCCCATGGGGGACACCTAGTGATATGTCACTTTATGCGTTTTTCCCCAGTTGGTTAGGGTAATGCAGGCTGAATCACCTGATTGTCTGAAAAGAAAGATGATTCCGTGCTTCAGATGGCACGATAAGCCGTTGGTCCCAGTTACTATCTCTGGTGGTTATTATTCGTTATATAAAAACCACGTCAGAGGCCGTAAGGCGGTCTGAAAAAACTCTGACACCAGGGCTTGCCCACACGATAAGAAGAAGAAGATGTATGGAATAGAAAATGTTTTTGGCATAAACAAGTTCTATGACACCTTTCTGTAATACCCAGTATGAGAAATATACCGAGGTAGGTAGGTACTTATTGATGATAATTTATTTCGAAAAAAGTTCCTGTATTAATGGCAAACATTTATTTCATCAGTGCAGGTAAACACGTATGGAGGTGCTACTTGGGAATGTTCCTCCATTGAAAAGGGAAGATCTTCCACCAGGCTTAGTGTGAAGCCTGGGGACCGGCCGTGGTCCAACAGTTCTTAGTTGGACCTTGTATATATATCGAATCTCTGTGATTATTTCTCTTGCGCGATTTATGTCTCGCATTCGATTGTGAACCTTATTTGTAGTAGGTTACGAGTTACGTATTTACGGTGAACGTTGTCTTTGTATGGAGCATATTTCTGAGAGCGACGGTATCGCCATCTGTTAGCTTCTTTGCTATAACTTGTGGGTGTTGACATCTATGGCAAGTCCCCACAGTACTCCCCCCTCAGACCGGAGGTCGTTGAGTTGTTCGAAGTGTGCAGTCTGTATCCGTGTAGGTGCAGTGCTCCAGTCAAGTGAGTCTGACGAGCGATGTGCTGCGAGTGTGTGCATCTGTCAGGGAGACCAGTCCTGATGTGATGCGGGTGAGTGACAGGCGTGGAGAAGGCGAGCAGAACTGCCACGTGGAGGTGAGCTCAGACACGTGGGCTGCGGGAGATCCTTCTGTGCAGACGCTGACTGTCGTTGAGGAAGCTGCAGGCCCAGGAAGCGGTGTGAAGACAGCTGCGATGGACCTGGTGCGGCTCCGGGTTGATGGCGTGTGACTGCTGCTTGTTTGACCTGGTCGATGGGTAGGAAGGGTTGGTTGAACTGGTTGCTGCTCTGTGTTGATGCTGCTCTGCGGTGTTCAGGTTGCAATGTTCTTTGTCGAGGGTCACCAATGTGGGGTCTCGTGTGTGGTGTAGGTATCTATGAGGTAGGTAAACACAGACTCCACTTAACAGATTTAATGACTTAGTATCGCATTAAGTACAGGCAAGCAGTAAGCGTATTTGGATAGCCAGGTTTAGACCGCGTAAGCACTAGGTAGGTATTTGCTAGGCGTAGCGATACAGGTGCAGCGCGGCAGGCGTTCTGTGCGGCTCTGTGGCAGGCGGTGGCCGACTGGAGCTCGGCGGGTGGCCAATATGGAGGTGCTACTTGGGAATGTTCCTCCATTGAAAAGGGAAGATCTTCCACCAGGCTTAGTGTGAAGCCTGGGGACCGGCCGTGGTCCAACAGTTCTTAGTTGGACCTTGTATATATATCGAATCTCTGTGATTATTTCTCTTGCGCGATTTATGTCTCGCATTCGATTGTGAACCTTATTTGTAGTAGGTTACGAGTTACGTATTTACGGTGAACGTTGTCTTTGTATGGAGCATATTTCTGAGAGCGACGGTATCGCCATCTGTTAGCTTCTTTGCTATAACTTGTGGGTGTTGACATCTATGGCAAGTCCCCACACACGTACACACGGTGACACATCAACCTATACAAAACCAAAATAATAAGCTGGCCGCGCGACGACTCATAAATGTCATGCAACCTAAACCTACTCGCGGCCAGCTTATTTTGGTTATGAACAGCTTGATGTGTCGCCGTGTGTAAGTACAAATACGCCTCACGACGCGCTGCATACTTCGCGGTCAACTTATACTGGCAGTGTAAGAAGCAAAAAAAATAAAAAAAAATACTGCAGTGTGTAGTGCGTCGTCGTGCAGGTTGTATTTGCTATTGTACCTCAACAGATGAAATAAATGTTTGTCTGGGCTATGTCCACATGGAATATATTTTAATCATGTGCTATGTCTATGTTTTTCTTAATTGCAATTACAATTTAATTGAAATAACAAAAAATCTAATGAGAACTTTTTTCGAAATAAAGTACCTACCGCTGTATTTTTTCACCAAAAAGAGAAAAGTGTAATAGAAAACGTTTATACCTAAGCACGGACTTGAAAAAAAGGCGGACGTAATGTGACACTAAAAAGATGTGAAGCATGAGCATGCACGGTCCTACATATTCGTTTGTTCTACAAGGGACCTACACTCACACAGATGCACCAGTTCTAGGCTTAGGACCTACAACCCGCCACCATTTTGTACCGCGTCAGCACACACACAAAAATAAATGGGTGCTTCACTCGTGATTAGACAAGATTACGTCAGGTTTTTTTTCAGGTCCGTGTACCTAGGTAGGTATCATAAACATCAACCAAGAAGGGGTGGTATCCCGCGGTGCGTCTGGAAGTCCGATGATAGTAGAAAGGGGAAGGCGGGATGAGCTCATGCAGCTCTGGTGCACACTCACCGCAGTACAATCTGTAGAAGACCGACAAGCAGGCTACTCTGCGGCGGTGGGCTAGGCTATGAAGCTTGGTTTCCACCAACCAGATTACTGTCGCCAAGATGCCCAGCTTTTTGGCTGCACTTTGAGCCTTAGACTCGATGTCAGCGCCGAAGTTGAGTTTCGTAGTCAACCCATGCTCAGAAGCTCAAGACTGTCGGAAACAGGGACAGATTTATCTTCCCCGGAAAGTAGGAACCAGAATAAACGAACTCCTTTTGGCGTTGAACAGACGAGCCTGTGTTTTGGTGGCGTTGAAGTTGACTAGATTATTGTCACCCCATTGGGAGACAAGACTTAAAGTCAAGTTTGTCCGCTCCACCATGGCTTCCCTCTGCGAACGTATTTCATCCCCGCCCCAAGCGCCGGATAGATATCTCTCTGTGACAGTACTGTCATCTGCATACCCAATAATACCTGACACAAAGAGGTCAGTGATGTGTAGCAGGAAAAGTCTCGCAGAGAGAACAGACCCCTGAAGAACCCCAGCATCAATTGCCATGAGGTCTTCCGACCTCTGAGCAGCTGTCAATGACAACTCTAATCGACCGTTCACTCAAGAAATCAGATATCCAGCTGCAGAGATCAGCAGGGATGCCATAAGCAGGAAGCTTGCTCAGCAATCTAGCGTGCCATACCCTGACAAAGGCCTGCGAGATGTCAAATTACACAACTAGTGCTTCGCTGTGTTTCTCGATGGCCTCGCCCCACCAGTGCGTGACATCCATCAATTATTAATTTAATTAAATAGAC
This sequence comes from Agonopterix heracliana, assembly GCA_963693445.1. Classification (NCBI taxonomy): domain Eukaryota; kingdom Metazoa; phylum Arthropoda; class Insecta; order Lepidoptera; family Depressariidae; genus Agonopterix; species Agonopterix heracliana. The sequence goes on from OY856308.1 coordinate 4,496,724, forward strand.
TATGTATTACTGTTTAAATAACCTTAGCGTAAGAATTTATATTGCAATAGTATTAAGTCGTGTTATGCTGTAGAGTTTCTGGCCGCATCTTCTCTACAGCGACAACACGTTCCGAAGCGGTGGTAACTTAAAAAAGAATTAACGTTTAATAAGTGTGCTTCAGGCTCCTATATTGAATAAATTATTTTGAGTTTGAGTTTGACATAAGAAGATCCCCAGTCGATCGCCCCCGGCGAAAGCCATATTGACGATCACTGTGTAGATCATTATCTTCTAGGTATGTCCGCAACTTACTGTTAAGTACTCTTTCCATGACTTTACTGAGAATGGAAGTGATGGCTATAGGTCGGTCGGACGGTAATGAATATCTCTGACTACCCCCTCGGGGAATATAGTCGTGAGCATATGCTTATGCTTATGCCATGACTTTACAGAGAATGGAAGTGATGGCTATAGGTCGGTAGTTGCAGGGGTCGGAACGAATGCCCTTCTTGGGAATCGTTCTTGTTCTGAGAGAGAGGCGACACAGGCGTGTTAAAACAGGAGACAACTCAGGCGCATAATATCTCAGCACTCTTGCAGGTATTCCATCAGGACCTGGCCTCACATGCAGACTACGCAATGCTCTGCGAACCTCTTTCGTGTGTATTGTCATCTCCGGCATGTGTGGCTGTTTGGCACGAGCGTCCAGACGTGAATTGCTCCTAAACAGAGAAGCATATAAATTCGCTTTCTCAGTCAGTGACCCACCAGGTTTCTGCATGGGAAGCAAAGGGGGACGGTAAAAATTGGATTCGACCGATTTTTAAAGGGACCAGATCTTTTTACTACCAGAAGGGTAGGATGCCAGTCTGTGCAAAGACCGATACTGAGTGCTTGTCTGGATCTGATGTCAGCAGAAAGTCTAAACGATTGGGCGTATGGCCATCGACATCCGTTACCCGCGTTGCTTGATTCACCAGCTGGGTGATATCTAACGATAACGCAAACTTACGCGTCTCTCTGCCAGCATGGTTAGTTTTCTGGAACAGGAACAGCCACTCGCTGTGGTGGGCATTTAAGTCCCCCTGAAAAACAAGCTCCGCTCCGTCGAGATACGCTCCTCAGTTACCCTGATGGACCTCTTGGGCTCGACAGACTAATGGGAAACTCACTTGTAGACTGCGGGGACGCCCGATCCCCCCTGCAATGGCCACCGGGACCTCCCTTCCAGTCGCCAAGGCTGCAGTGGGGCAGCCTTTCACACGTGGCGAGCGCACTACTTGGGACCCCTACTAACTGCGGTACCGACCCACGACTGTCACCGTGCTTCGGATCCCGCTACCCTCCAGAATGAGTTTCCCGGTACAGTGTTGCTCAGAGGCCAAGACCGGTTCCGAACAGCACAGCTGATTTTCTCCCATTCCCCAATAGCACTGGCACTCCTGCACACCGACGGAATGCAGCAAGCTGCTTGGCGCAAGACTCCAGCAGGAGGGTGGGCGCAAGCCAGGCGGCTCCTTGCGGAGCCTAGTACCGCTGTGGGGGATCGTTCGGCCGTCACCACAAACTTGGTAGTCTGTGGTGGCGGCGTTGTCCGGGGTGGAGGAGGTAGATCCTTAACCACCCCAAACGTCCACCACCTACGTCCCACTGCAGGGCACAGGCCTACCCTCATGGAGGGTGTATGTACGTTAGTCCACCACGCGTGCACAATGCGGTGCGGTAGACCTCATATACGCATCGGAATTTCTTTTTCATCGTATGCTGGTTTCCTCAAAATGTTTTCCTATGCCGTTTGAAGCAGTTGGTGCTACGTAGGTACATAAGTCAGAAAAAACTCATTGGTACATGGCATATGTCATCCGTGCGGATTCAGTCCTGGACCTCAAGATTGAATTCCATAGCTCTCTGCAACTCGCTACCGACGGAGCGTTGCGATTCTATTGATATATGATCGCATCTTATTGGTAATTGGGGGGGGGGGGGGGGATGTGTTAGGATTTTATACAGGATGTAAGTGACAGCCTAGCAAATACTGAAACGGTAAACTCAGACCATCAAACTGAACAACTTTCACTATGGAGCCTACCTCAGGAAACGCAAGAAAAAAATCTGGTGTCCCATACATTTTAGTCAGGTAGGTATAACAGTTTTGTATGGGACCGCAGATTTTTTTTCGCGTTTCCTGAGGTAGCCTCCATAGTGAAAATTGCTCTATTTGATGGTTTGAGTTCACCGTTTCAGTATTTGCTAGGCTGTCACTTACACCATTTAGGTAGGTACAAGGTGTTACAAAAATACAAATAAACATTCAAGGGGGTGGTTTAGACCATCATACTGAACAACTTTCACTATGGGACCAATATCGAAATCGGGAAAAAAAATTAATATATTGTATGAGATATCCGTTTTTTTTTTTCGCGATTTCGATGTTGGTCCCATAGTGAAAATTGTTCAGTTTCATGGTCTAAACAACCCCCTTAAGAGTTTTAAGTATTTATTTTTACCCTGTATACACAACATCTTTAACATGCATTATCTCGAAAACTTTGCACTTTAGGACTATAGTTTATAGGACATTTTTTGTTCGTCTATACATACTCTATCGATATACATAGGTTTCAGGCTGCGCCGCATTTTTGAAAAATTTCCGAAATTCCTGCAAAATTATGGTTACCACTATGCCAAAAAGTTCAAAGCCCTTTCATAATTAAATTTTAATCAGAGTGCATTAAACTTGAAAAGTTTTCAATAAACCTTCCGAGGTTCAATCAATTGATCAAACAATTTACCGAGTAGCCTGCTTGTCGGTCTTCTACAGATTGTACTTCGGTGAGTGTGCACAAGAGCTGCATGAGCTCATCCCACCTTCCCCTTTCTACTTTCGGACTTCCAGACGCACCGCGGGATACCACCCCTTCTTGGTTGATATCCCACGTATCCGCACTAAGCGCCTTTCTGATTCTTTTATAATGCGCACAGCCAAGGAGTGGAATGCCCTGCCTGTGTCAGTATTTCCGAGCACTTACAACCCGAATTACTTCAAAGTAAGAGTGAATAGGCTTCTTCTGGGTAAGCTCGCTACATCTTCGACCCCATCTTTGTCCTCAGGACAGGATTGAGGTCAAGAGCAAACCCATTTTTAAATTAAAAAAAAAAAAAAAAAAAAAAAGCTGGGTTAAAAAAAGTAACCCGTAATTATCGAAAAATGCCTACAAAAATTATTGTTTAAAAATTCAGAAAGATCTAGTTTTTGTTGGCTATTAAGGTTAAAAAAAGTAACCCGTAATTATCGAAAAATGCCTACAAAAATTATTGTTTAAAAATTATGATGGAGTCACGTTGCAGGGTTTGCCCCGAACACTTGTCTCTCGCGTGGAGTTCGCGCGGTTTGCGTTTCAGCCTGCCACGAGGCTCCACAATCCTTCTCAGTTGTTCTTAATCAAAAACAATACTCGAGATTGGATAGACACTCCCTCAAACTACTTGACATTGGCGGAAATGCGGTGCTAACGCACAAACAAGAAGTCCATTAATTATAAATAAAAAAAAAATTATGATTTTGGAAATCGAGGTACAGATTTTAAAGTTTTCAGGAATAACATTTAAAAGCTTTTCAATCATGTGTTTGTATCTATAAATAGCTTTTATTGATAGCTTTATTCATAAAATCCATTTTAAGAGAAGAAATGATAGTCTTATATCAATGAGAGAGTTTTTGCGCTGCGGCCCGCCCTAATATACGCTCCTTTCCTTTATGGCTCAATGGTTTCATCCAGTTTGAGAACCGTTGAACTAAACCGTATGTTTTAATAATAAAAGTGTAGTTTCAGGCACACACGGGCAGGCGGGCAAATAGTTATTTTGCAATTAGCGCAGTTTCAACGTTTACCTCAAAGCTTCTCATAAATGATGATCTAAATAGAGATAAAATGTAGTGAAGTTTGGATTAATAAGTTTTAGGTGATATTCAGGCCGGATTCAACCAAACTTAGATTAGATTTGTAACTATACAAGGAACAATTTTACTCTTGGTGTTTACTCCGAAATAACTTCATTATTGTCTTCCCGTACTAAAAGAATGAATCCACCTAAAGAAAGTTTTATTGATTTACTAGTGTTTTCCCGCGACTTCGTCCGCACAAATTATATACCAGATTTGAAGTCAGATCATAAGCTATCAAACAAAAAAAGTTTCATCAAAATCGGTTCAGTAGTTTTTGCGTGATGCGCGAACAAACAAACACACAAACAAATAGACAAACAGACAGACAATATTTCTTAAAAAGGTTGATTTCGAGTCAGGGATAGTACCTAAAAACCATATCGTAATCTTTTTTTTGTAAATATCTTCAATGTACAGACACACTTCAGTTACAGTTTTATTACAATCCTCTGTGGTTTTATAATAGTTTAGATTAGATTAGATTAGATCAGACAGAAGTGTCGAAAAGAAAGAGGTCGTTGTATCCGTACTTATTGCAATGTGAGGTTGTACAGTTTTAATTTATTAGGTTTCTTTTTATTAATATTTTTTTAATTATGTAACATTTACATTTCATTAGTATCGGTCTGGGTCTCTCAACTTATTCATAGATTAGGGTTGGTAAAACGCAAAATCGTTTACTCTAAACTCTAGTCTAGAGTAACCGACTTAATCTAAGAATAAAATTTACTCGCGTTTGGTCGAATGAGGCCTTAGGATCATAATAATAATAGGGTTACTTGTACCTTGTCACTTATAACATATTTAAATTCAATCTACATCTACATTAATACTGTAAAGAGGTATAAAGTTTGTATGTAGGAGGAAATCTCCAAAACTACTCAAAAATATTTTCTCCTATACAGGATGTAAGGAAAAGTATCATTAACTCTTAAACCACATACTCTACCCATCAAACTAAACAACTTTGACTATGGGAGCAGACATGTCTTCGACAAAAAATGTAGTTTCTTGACATTTATTCACAGAAGAAAGTTTGTGTGTAAGAACTAGCTTCTTAGCGACAAGACCGCCTTATTTTCTACCTCTTGATCTTTTCTCTGCATTTTGGTGCATGGTAATCGTCGCTAGTCTTGCAAAACGTAGTAACTAACATCGAGGTGATTTAATTTAACTTCTTCCAACCTGTCAAAATGTGTTTTGTTGGTAACGTTCGAAGATGCAGATACGTCAATTAGACCGATCGATTCTTCTTTGAAAATGGATTCGCACTACACTTTATCATACATCATTACATTACAAATACGTCGTTTAGTAAGACTAGCGACGATATTATGTTTTGGTCACAAGTTTTGGTATAAAATAAAGTATATTTTTGATTGATTGAAGACAATTTTCTCACTTTTCACAAGCCAGTAAAATGTCGCTCACGCAATAAATCAATTAATTATAACTTTCGGAAGTTGCATGAAACGACAAAGAGTTTTGTTGCCAGCTGTCGTTTCGGTTTTCTTTTCACCGAAGCTTGTCATTAATTATTTAAGCGTTAATGTACTTTGTCGTGGATTAATGATGTGGCGAAGCTTCGAAATATAGAAGTCCAGTGCCGTACGAGTTCCTCACGAAGTATTCCTTAGTCTTTCTAAGACTGGTATCGAACCGCTGCCTTCTGCACAAAAGACTACTAGCCACCAGGCCACCATGGTCATAATATGGTGGTGGGGTGGCTGTGGTAGGAGAGGAAGGCCGAAAAAAAGATGGATGGATTGTGTGAAGGATGATATGCGTAAGAAAGGCGCTGAAATGACTGCTAAGAGAGATAAATGTAAGAGGATGACATATTGCGCCGACCCCAGATAATGGGAAATGGGCAAGAGAATGATGATGATGATGTGATGATGTTGGTGGTGGGGTCAGCCTTCCGCGTCTGTTCTCTCCACCTTGCCCTATTACATACCTACTGACGTTGTCTTCGTAGACATTGCACTCTGTCATATCACTGCGAACTGTGTTTAAAGTACTAAAAATGGATTAGTATATATCTATCTATCTCTATCTATAACAAGCCTCTTTCCTTGTGGGTTACGTAGATACCAGAGCGCGCCATCTACTTCATCATTCAGATCCATACATCTTTTCATACATGCCCGTCGGTTTCAAGTACTCCGAACCTCCCCTTTTTGTAGGACACAACCGATTTGATCAAAATACGACCTACGAGGGCGCCTTCTGCCGACACTTCCTCTCATATTAGCACCATATATCTCTTTCGTACATCTGCTGTCACTCACCCTCTCCACGCGAACAAACCGACGATGCTTACCTTTCTCTATTTTTATCATAACATCGTTCAATTTACATCGATCTCTAATCAATCATATTTTTCACTAAAGAGTGAGAGATACATAACACATACTTCGCAAGGAACGCATTTCATGCGTCTTCTGCCATACCCAGCACTCACTGCCATACATAAGTGTATGTAACGAACTTCCAAATAATAATGTAAACCCCCAAAATATTCACTGAAATAGATTATTATACAATTTCCGTACAAAATGTACACTAAAGATCTTCTAAATAACAATTAAAATTTTATCAGTGAACGCCACTAAGTTTCCTTTGTTAGTTTAGGGCCTTAAACTAATAACGTAGACTACTAACCGTATAGACATCTAATGTAAACATTTCTGCGTACTAAAATGGGATAATGGTTGTTCTATTCGTGTTGCAGAATACTGTTAACATGTAGGTATGTTTCTTTAGCATATTAAAGATATTTTGCCAAACCTCAAACAAAAATAATGCAAACATCTTCCACCACGCTTCTGCAACACTCACCCCAGTTTGACGTTTTTGCTGACCGCTGCTGGTCTGATTGTTTACGAGAATGCCGGAACTATGCTGAGTAAGATACAAAAATAAAAAAACGTTTTTGCCTCACTAAAACCATACAGAAATTTATAGTTTTGGTGTCATTTGATAGTTTACTGAATGTAAACTATATTCTAGCTTGATAACTTTCGATTTTATGTTGAATTCACTTAATTTTCACAAGCTTTTATTTAACTTTCTTTGTTAGTAATGTGTTTGATATAAATCTTGCTAGTAACTGTTTTTGTGAAACAAATAATTTATTTTCGTCAATTAGTCTGTATTAAGGCGTATCAGCCGTGGACCACTCTCCTCTCACTCACACTCCATACTAATCGATGAGAAAGAGCGCGTGGCTCCGGTCAGAATTTTGCTGTTTTCTTTGAAAAATTCGATGATTTTTTATTAATTTCGAAAAAGTAAAAAAACCACATCATTCTAAATTGTATTGTGAACAATATAGTAAATTTTCATTTTGTTCCGATTAAAAATGTAAGAGTAAAATGGTTACAACTGGAAAAAAAGGGGTGACTTTAGAGTCCCTTTTCTTCGGCTTTATTCATTAAAATCGATTTCTAGAAAAACCACATCACTTCTCATATCCTGTAGATGGTTCAGTTTAAATTTCAGCTCAAAAAGTGCCATAGTAAATGAATAAAATGGTTACAAAATTACCCAAAACCGGCAGGTAGCCCCATAAATGTAACACTAGTCCGTGTGGTGTCGGCTAAGAGTAGCACCATCCCATTTCCTCCCGTGGGTGTCGTAAAAAGCGACTAAGGGATCTACCGGAGGATGGGCAGCAGCATCCTCTGAGTACACACATTCAATCCAACTGCGATCGCCAACCCGCCTGCCAAGCGTGACGATTATGGCAAATCCCCCCATTTTTGGGGAGGCCTATGCCCAGCAGTGGACGTTTATCGGCTGATATGATGATGATGAAATGTTACACTGCAGGGTACAGGCACTGTCCTGTCCAGCACTGTCCAGCACGTGTGTCCAAAGTGGATTGGTATATTAGTCCATGAGCCCGTGACGAGACTGTAAAAGCTGAATTTCATACATGTTACTTGGGTAACTATTACAAGATGTTTCCTCAGTAGCCCGACAGTTTCGATACGTATAACCCACAATTTTAACCTGCTACCTGCCAAAGCCACTGCACCGTGATCCAAACTGCATAGTCGGGGATCGTTTTTACCTGTATTATTGACATACACAGATACATTTTCAGGTTTTATAAAATAACGAAGGTCTGATAGTCAAGGGCTCTTGCTCCAATATACTACACACATATTATATTAAAATTTCCTCTTCAGCGTGTGCAGATTTCCTCACGATGTTTTCATTCACCGTCATTACTACACGTATACAGAGCTCGGTGGCGCGTTGCGTAGAGGTATGGACTCTCAATCATGAGGTCCGGGTTCGAATCCACACGGATAATATGCCACGTACCAATGAGTTTTTCTAACTTATGTACGTATTACCGACTGCTTACGTATTCTGATGCGTATGTGAAGTCTACCATTCCGCATTGGACATGCGTGGTGGACTAACGCCCAAACACCCTCCTAGAGAGTAGGCCTACTGAGCTGCAGTAGGACGTATATAGGCTGATGATGACTATACGTACCTACATTGAAATGCTCGTGAGACTGCTGGCTTCATAATCCTCTTAAGAAGATAGTTGGGGACCTACGTTAATACTATATGTATTCGAAATCTACAGGGTTAGTATTCTATACCCTATAAACTAACAAATAGTAGTACCATAACTAATTCATCATAAATCGATTATCTACTCTATTTGGAGTCAGGACGCGTGTGAGGAGTGCTATTGGCTTCAATAGTTCATTACTTAGGGCAGGTGCGGAGTTGAAGTAATATTCGATGACGTGAGGGGAAAGGGACGGATTTTGTGGGTGCTTATTACCTACGTCAGAAATATTTCTTTTCTCAAACATGCTTGGAAATTTGAGCATTATTTTGACAACCTTCTTCGAGATAAATCGAAATTGCTGTACTGGTCAAATACATGCGAGCAGCGGCCGGCAAAAGTTGTATGAAAATCCATATCTGTCGTGGTTTAGCGGCCAAATAAATTACATAGTAAACTCATATCTGTCGTGTAATTTAAAAATGGAACGATCTTTTACTCCGAAACATGGGAACCAAGGAGGTAACTTATCAAAGGTTTTATTTAAATTTCGAACTGGCTTGCAAATAGAAAGCTTTATAATGAAAAAAAAAAAAAAACGGATGAACACTTTAACCACAGATTAATAATAAGTTACAGGCTTTAACGCAGGAAAAAATATTGTTGTTCGTCATTGATTTTGAAAAGATGATTGATTTTAATTTCCGCGCATTGTTTGAGAAAAGCACTATACAAGCCTTGGCCACAACTAAGCATTGATGGACTAACGTATGAGTGCCTCGGCTTCGCCTCGGCCTACATTTACACGTTCGTCCATCAATGCATCTTTTGCTGGCCACTGCAGTTATGTACTATTGCTTCCAGGAAAGATCTCTGATGGCCCGGTAGCTCATTCGGTACTGAAACTGCCTGCTGTGCCGAGGGTTGAAATTCCGTAAGGGATAAATATTTGTAAGCATGATGAATATTAATATTTGTACCCGAGTCATGGATGTTTGTATCTATTATGTATTCTATATCATTGTCTAGTCATCATAATACAATTTTAAATATATTTTTTTTATCAAAAACATACAACTTGGTCATATAGTCCAACATTTATATGACTATTGAGTTTTAGAAAAGTTATATTACAGTTATTTTTATAAGCCTTTGTCATGTGCTCTATGCGCGCCAAATGTTTGACTATACGACCCAATGGTTCGTTAAGTTGAGCAGCACCGAAAGTGGCCATCAAAATCTCTGCCATCAGAGGGGTACTCTGGGATAAAGGCGTGATTTTATTTAAAAGGTTTAAAAGTATGACCTCCTGCTGTCCTAAGTCCATCCCAGTCCAATAGGGTTATCGCCTTTAACAATTCAGTACGCGTTCAATGTCGTGGATGTAGCAAGGAACTCCAAAATTGAATTTCTATTAGTCACCCACACCAGTTATTTGTAGATGACTCTGAGAAATAGAGTTATTGGTTCTTCTTTATTTTAATTGAGTAAGTAATTTTTGGTGGTGTAGTACCCCACGCGGGCCTAGTGCAGAAGCAAGGTCAACTATCTCTCTCCGTGGTGTAATGGTTAAGAGCATTGGGCTCTTGACAGGTCGTGGGTTCGATTCCCACGGGCGACATGTAGTGAAATGTCACTTTGTGCGTTTTTCCCCAGTTGATTAGGACATTGCAGGCTGAATCACCTGATTGTCTGAAAAGAAAGATGATTCCGTGCTTCGGATGGCACGTTCAGCCGTTGGTCCCGGCTACTATCTCTGGTAGTAGTATACGTTACATAAAAACCACGTCATAGGCCGTAAGGCGGTCTGAAAAAACTCTGACTCCAGGGCTTGCCCACACGATAAGTAGAAGAACCATCTCTCTGAAAATTTTCATGAGTCAGAATCTGAATACAGATGGACGAAATCGCGAGCAAAAGCCAGTATTTTAATATAAGAAATAAGGTTACGAAGATAATATTTCAAAAAGCAATTCTTCAAAATATCACGGTGGAAAAAAAGTTGCCGAAAATTTACTTCAGATTTTAATCCCACTTATCTCTTTCAAGCCGCGTCAAGTTCTGATTGCTCTTCACCTTATAGAATGTCAGTCTGTGTCCACTTATTTTGCATATTCGCCTACCAAGGTATTTACGTTTGTACCTAGTAATTTTCTGTGGTAAACTGAGCATTGCTTCAACTATTATAAGAGATAAGTGTACTTTTTGCAAAGTAATACTACAATAATATCATACGATCAGACTGACGTTATGCAGGCAGACCTGGTCCATCCCCATCACATAGATGCTCTACCATAAACACTGAATCAGCTTTGCTGCTGATGGTTGCAAAAAGTACACTTCTCTCTTATACTAAACCGTACGCTGTAAAATATAGTTTTTAGTTTCAGCAAGGTTTCTGACAATTCCGAAATAGATTATGATTGTAAGTAGGTACGTTTGTCGTGGGTAACCTGTAAAAGTCGTAACATTTTGTGTAACCTATATAATGTGACTGTTATTTGATATTTTATAACTGCTATTATCAATCCGTGGTGGTCCTTTGGCGAGTAACCTTGCCTGCCATGCAGGAGGCGATGGTTCGATCCCCGTCCATACCGACCCGTACCAATGAGTTTTTCGGAATTTATTAACGCGATTGTACGATTTGTAACACCACTGGCTTTTCGGTGAAGGAAAACATCGTGAGAAAACCTGCATGCTTCTATTTCGAGGCACGTATTGTACCCACTGTCCATTATAAGTGGCGACGGGCTCACCCCCCGTCACACTGGACAGTTTCGGACTACTGGTGAATCGTGCTGGATGTTCTGAGGTTTTCAGAATATCTCTGACTACCCCCTCGGGGAATATAGTCGTGAGCACATGCTTATGCTTATGCTATTATCAATTTAAGTTTGTTAGAGGGCGGTTGCGTATCGGGATCTCTCCGGCTTGCACGTGGCTCCACAATGTTGCAAAACATATTGAGCTAAGCTGAAAAGATAAAACAATCAATGGGGGAAATCCGGTCGGCGCAAAAAAAAAAATCTGCTGTTTCATACCAAACTGCAATACCTGTCATACATTTTAGTCGAGTAGGTATTGTACTTTAGTACAAAGTTTAGTTTAGTAAAGTAGATTTTTTTTTGCCTTGACAGGTTTGCACCCATCATAGTTAAAGTTGTTCAGTTTGATGGGTAGAGTATGTGGTTAAAAGGTTACTGATACTTTTCCTTACATCCTGTATTGGCAGAAATGCAGTGCTAGACACAAGCAAAACTCCAAAACGGTGATTATCAAAACATAGTACTCTATGTCAAAACGTAGAGTTGAATCATTACTAATCACTTACTAAGCTAATAATTTATTATTATAGCTAGTAAGCGAGGGAAAAAATAAATGGACATGGGTCAAAGCACTATTATGAATATTACAATACCTACTTGTTATTAGAATTATAAAAGATGAATACAAATTAAGTAAGTAAAAAATGAACTCGCGGGATAATATCATTTTTGATAAAAATATTATGGTACATTCGGAGTAAATTATGAGAGGAATTAAGTGTTATGAAAATGATAATTATGCTTCTATGATTTTGTAAGCAAGTAGACGATCACAAATAGATGTCAAACGTGACGGATTGAAAGCCCGACCGCCAGGCCGCCAGCGGCTATACAATATCACTATGAGAATGACGTGCTCACGTGCCCGCTATGTGCGAGGATCTTCTCCAAGAAGATTGGCTATGTTATCCACATGAGTGCCCATCAACGCTAACAACGGAGTCGAAGCAATCACCGTGGCCGAAATCGGTCAGGGGCAATACAGTGGCAATACATACAGACAATTATGCTCAAAATCAATTTCAAAAAATACTGGGTACCTACATTCGCTGAAGAAGAAATTGTGCGTATGTGAAGTTCACCAATCCACGGACGTGTGGTGAACTAACACACACACAGACTGGCATGTGTATGTGTTCCTGTAGTAGAAACAATAGAAGCTGATGATGATAATTACGTATTCGAGTACAATGTCGTAGATAGCAAGAACAGCAACAATATGTCGGTAGTTTGACCCCTATGTTAGATATCAACACAATACTAGATCAATAATTTCAATTCCTATATCTCAGAACAGGTAGCACATAATTCGATAGAACGTCCTCTAGGGAATATGTAGGAGAACATAGAGTGGAATGGAATAGATTTAGTACAAAGTGTTTGTTTTTGATTATGAGGGAAGTGGACGCTGAATGGTAAGGAATTGATATAAACTTTTGAATACGTACTTTACAATCCGTATTTGAAGGTACGAAAAAACATTAAATTTCGTCTGCACGAAATAAAAAGTCGGAGTCCAAAAACTAAGTTGTTCTTTACGTGCCTACCCGTTCTGTACGTGGTACCACAGTTTTGAAATTTGCCACAGTCCAATACAGGGGTGATTCTTCAGACCATCAAACTGAACAACTTTCTCTAAAAGCACATATGCACACATATCACTACCTATCACAAATAATTATTAGGGCAACTTTGTAAGTGAGTTGTAAAAGCCGTGGTGGTCCAGTGGCGAGTAACCTTGCCTGCCGTGCAGGAGGCGATGGTTCGATCCCCGTCCAGGCCGACTCGTACCAATGAGTTTTTCGGAATTTATGTACGATTTGTAACACCACTGGCCTTTCGGTGAAGGAAAACATCGTGAGGAAACCTGCATGCTTCAATATCGAGGCATGTATTGTACCCACTGTCCGTAATAAGTGGCGACGGGCTCACCCCCTGTTACACTGGACAGAGTTTTCGGTACTACTGGTGAAACGTGGATGTTCTGAGGTTTCAGAATATTTCTGACTATCCCCTCGGGGTAAGCATAACAGCATTACGCACTATATGTTAGAGGTATTCAACGTTGATCACACGAATGGAATCGCACAAAATTTTGTTCTGTGTTGTTGTTGTCGTGAGCATATGCTTATACTCACGACTAATATAGTCGTGAGCATATTTATGCTTATGCTTATGCTTTGTAAGTGATTTTTTTTACCAATTTAAAGACAGTTCAAATAATCTGGAGGAGAGTAATATTATTTCTATTAGAACAACATTTTGTGCGATTCCATTCGTGTGATCAACGTTGAATACCTCTAACATACCGTGCGTAATGCTTTCTAAATACTAGTTACGGCATACTATACTAATACTAGTAATATCATTTCTTACTCCTATTCCTTTGTTTCCCTTTCCCTACCTCCTGGTTTTTGGATAATTTTCTTACCATTTTATTCATTAACTATGACACTTTTTGAGCTGAAAAATAAACGGAACCATCTACACGATGATAGATATGAGAAGTGATGGAGTTTTTCTAGAAATTAATTTTTAATGAATAAAACCGAAGAAAATGGAATCTAAAGTCACCCCTTTTTTTTCCAGTTGTAACCATTTTGCTCTTACATTTTTAATCGGAAGAAAATGGAAATTTACAATATTGTTCACAACACAATTTAGGTTTTCTTGCTTTTTCGAAAATTTAAATAATCGTCTCATTTTTCAAAGAAAACGGCTAAATTCTGACCGGAGCCAGGCGCTTGTTCACATTGATTAGTATGGAGAGTCCTGGTCAGGGGGTGGTACGCCTTAAGGGTTGGCAATATCGTTGCTAGCCTTACTAAAGGTCGTCATCATCATCATCAGCCTATATACGTCCCACAGGCCTACCCTCTAGGAGGGTGCTTGGGCGTTAGTCCACCACGCGTGCCCAATGTGGATTGGTAGACTTCACATATGCATCAGAATTTCATCTTCTGCATATGCAGGTTTCCTCACGATGTTTTCCTTCACCGTTTGAGAGCAGTCGGTATTACGTACATAAGTTAGAAAAACTCATTGGTACGTGGCATGTTGTCCGTACGGATTCGAACCCGGACCTCATGATTGAGAGTCCATACCTCACCGCAACGCGCCACTTACTAAACGACGTATCTGACATTTTTGGCGTAAATGTCTTAGATTCTTAGATTCTTTATTGTACACAAAACAACATAATTATGAGAACTTACAATAAATCATGATGTACAAAAGCGAGCTTAACTCTAAAAGAGTTTTCTTCCAGCAAACCGTTGAGTGAGAGGAAAACCAATGTGTTTGGGTAAAAACAGTGTGCGTACAAATAAAGATCTACTTAATTATGAGATAATAAAATGTATACCTATAGAATAAGAAACAATATAAGATACACTCATACAAAAAATAAATAAATATATCGTCCCCTTAGAGGGAAAAGTCACCAACTGACACATTTGGCCAAAATTAGTTATTAACACCACCGTACTCAGAATAACCTGTTCTACGTTCCCGTCTCACTCACGTTTCGATATCTGCCATACTTTCCAAGATAAAAAGGTGGAAAAGTCACTAAATACAGCTTTTGTGTGAATTCAAACAGGATATAATAACTAACTCCAGCTGCATTATCATCCAATATAGCTACGAGCAGTTAGTGACTTTTCCAACGTAAATAAAAATCACTAACGGTACTTGGTGACTTTTCCCTGACAAAAATAATAACTAAGTGCAATTAGTTATTTTTTCTACGGAACTTTATTTCATTTTAAAAATGAACTAACCACATTTAGTGACTTTTTGCCTAAGCCCTATTTCCGTAAGGGCCGTTAGTGATTATTTCTCCTGAGAAACCGTTGAAAGCATTGTACTGAAACACACTTCCCGCGCCCGCTTCCCACTTCACCGGAACCCTGCGTACGCCCACCACTCAGTGTTGCAAACTTAGTGGATTTTCTACTAAAAATGGTGGTTTTGACCCCCTTTTAGCGTAGAAATTTTGCTTTTAGTAAGTGGTTTTGCGAGTTGTTCAATAGACTAAAATTGAGTTACAAGAGAGCTATTTTTGAATTTCGTAAGGCTTGATTCGTTCTCAAAAATGTCTTAAACTTTTATTTCAGTTTATAAATGCATTATTCGATCATGTTTTTGAAATTGTCCGATTTAAAAATAGCATTCCAATAAGTAGACAGAAGATTACTCAACCACTAAGCTGATTATTTACATAACTAGAAAAAATATTTTGTCATACAACTGTTCGCTGTCGAGACACCAGGGCCATGGGCATTCGAAGCCAAACCTTTCTTTAGGGACCTGGGAGGTCCTTAACGATAAAGATAAGATAAAGGTTGTGACCTCCTATGTCCTTAGCTGTGCAGCGGAGAAATGCAGCCAGCAAAATTGTCACTTTTGGTCTATACATGTACGGACGGCCAGAAGCAAATAAGTTTTTCTTTGTGTAATTTCAATACTTCGTTTAGTTTAGTTATATTTTTGGACTTACAAATAAATCGTAAGAAAAAGGGCTCACAACTATTTTCCGAGGGGGTACACAGAGATATTCTAAAACCTCAGAACATCCATGTTTCACTATTGTAGTACCGATATTCTCTCCAATGTGACGGGGGTGAGCCCGTCACCACATGTTATGGACAGTGGGTACAATACATGCCAAAATTGAAGCATGCAGGTTTCCTCAGGATGTTTTCCTTCACCGAAAAGCCAGTGGTGTTACAATCGTACATAAATTCAGAAAAAGTCATTGGTATGAGTCGGCCTGGACAGGGATCGAACCATCGCCTACTACATGGCAGGCAAGGTTACTCGCCATTAGGCCACCACGACTCGGCACTTACGGCATTTACAAGTAAATGTTGCACAATATGTATAATAAAGGTAGCAAATTACCAATATAACTACCCAATGTTTTCTTGTTTAGTGAAAAATTTTGTGATTATAAGAGTAGGGCCTTCTGTTAGCGGTTTTCCTGTGGTTTTGAATCTGGTGGAGAGCTAATTTAACAGTTGACAACACTGCCCCCACTTCAGTCAGATCGATCGAGCTAGCCGGTCGATGAACAACGTTTTGTTTTAGCGTGATTTATACATTATTTCATGTGACATCATTATTTAAAGAGATTTTGATGAACAAGAGGAAGTTAAGCCCTGAACCTAACCTTCACACTGCGCTGTCACACCAGGAACAAAAATTCCTGACCTTCACACAAAGGTTCCTGATACCTGACTGAAGGTGACCTTCACATGAATTTTTGTTTTTCTAGTGGCGAGTAACCTTGCCTGCCGTGCAGGAGGCGATGGTTCAATCCCCGTCTAGGCCGATTCGTACCAATGAGTTTATCGGAATTTATGTACGATTTGTAACACCACTGGCTTTTCGGTGAAGGAAAACATCGTAAGGAAACCTACGTGCTTCAATTTCGAGGCATGTGCTGTCCATTATAAGTGGCGACGGGCTCACACTGGACAGAGTTTCGGTACAACTGGTGAATCGTAGATGTTCTGAGGTTATAGAATATCTCTGACTTCGGAATAAGTCGTGAACAAATTGCTTATGCTATGCTTAAATGACTATTAGTAATATTAAAGACACAAAATAATAGTGTTAGTTAAATTGGACACTCATAAACCTGCATTTCCAAATTGCATAAAGTCACCAACAACATGACAAAAGTCACTAACGATTTATTTGGCAAAAATGTGTTGGATGGAAAACTAACTATCCTATTTTTCGTCTTTCGTGTGATAATTAGAGATCTACACTTTACTTTACAAAATGGGGATTAATTCAATGATTAATTTGTACTTACAAAAAATTAAATATATCAAAATTTGACGTTGTTATGACGTTTTAAACTTAAAACCTTAATATCTCAAAACTATGCACATGTCAGTTAGTGACTTTTCCCTCTAAGGGGACGATATATACTATATACTCACATAAATAATAATATTAAATAAGAATAAAAATAAATTTAAACCTACAAATACTATATTACTAATATACTTACATATAACTACTACGACTTAATTAGATAGGTAATGCTCCTTAACTCTCTTTTTAAAGATGTCCAGCGATGGACTGGCACAGATTGTATGCGGCAATAAATTCCATAACCTGGCCGCATGAACTGTGAAAGAATTGCCATACCGACTAGAAGTGTGCAAGGGACACGCCAGAAGCAGCGATGTGATTGACCTGCAAGGCTTACCGCGTGGTACTAGGTAGTTAAACCTTTCACGAAGATATGAAGGGGTGCAGGGATTGTTTAAAATATTGTATAAAGTACAATCAATATGTGCATCTCGCCGTAGACGGATAGGAACCCACTTTAATTTTTTTCTAAATTCAGATATATGGTCAAATTTACGCAATCCAAAGATAAACCTAATGCACAAATTTTGTAGACGTTCAAGATGTCTTGTCGAGGTGTCACAAATGTCTTGTTCATTGTGGGTGAATCCATTTTCCAAGACGAATTGATCGGTCTAATTAGATCGAAGATATGAGACCCGGCGTCCACTACTTTGTAAGTCAATAGTTAAGATGCTGTTATCCCGTCGAGGCCATTTTTTGAACACGAACGAAAGTGTTTTATACTGTGTTTTAAAGTCTGAAAACCAATTATGTCTTATTTAAGGATCTGGCTGATAGGCGACCGTTCTCAATTACACGATTAGATTAAGTTTAATAGATAGAAAAAAAAAACCAAAGTTACCCCTTTTCGTTATGTTTTTTAAATACTATGATTAAACTGCTGATATTTAACTTTTTATTATTGTACTTAACTAAATACATTAAATATTTCTAGTGAACTCCGTATAATTTTGAGCTTAGAAACACCCATGAGCAAAGATATTGATGAAAAACACGTTTTTTTGCGATCCTGCTTTCAATTGGAGCGGGATGCTTGCAAGAAAGAGACGCTTGCGATGGGATAACCTGGCCATAATGTGAATAAATAAATTGAAAATGAAAAAAAAACATAATGAAATTTGTTCATCTCGGACTATACACTCCACATAACAACCGTCTTTATTTTCGGCACTTCAGATCGAGTGCTATAAGTGTTTGGCTGTTCAAACGTGTTTGCCAAGGCAAGTAAACAGTTTGCCTACTACTTGATATAGGTACTACGTTACTAAGCGTTTATTTGATTTCCAGCTTGGAGCTGTTACATGCTTGAGTGGAGGCTGTGTTGTGTGAAGACGTGGGTTGTGTCAACTTGATGCTCTCGCTTTATTGGCTGTTAGTCAATTAGTTCGAATATTGTTGTAGAATAGCCCACGATATACCCAAAGGATGTAGGTAGGTAGTCATATACAAGGTGTTACAAAAATACAAATAAACATTTAAGGGGGTGGTTTAGACCATCAATTTCAACAACTTTCACTATGGGACCAATATCGAAATCGCGAAAAAAAAATTATGTTCTATACTATACAAATCGATTCGAGCTAAAATAATATACGTATGGGATATCCGATATTTTTTTTCGCGATTTAGATGTTGGTCCCATAGAAAAAGTTGTTCAGTTTGACGGTCTAAACAACCCCCTTAAGAGTTTTAAAAATGTATTCTTACTTATGAAACACCCTGTATATTTGAAGTTCTATTCAGACTAAATACTTAAATAGCTTGGTTACACATAAATTATCTAGTCCCATTAAAAGTAACTCACAAGTAGCTCACTAGAGGTCTAGTAAAAAGACTGAAAGTCACCCAAAGGGCAATGAATAGGGCTCTAGAGTTTCTCAGCAGAATCGAGTCGATCGAAAAAGGAATGAAGAGATCCGCAAGAGAACCAGGGTAGTCGGCATAGCCCGAAGAATTACCTTGCTCGCAGAACAGATGGCCAATGGGGCCGAAGAATTCTCGAGTGGCGACAGAGTACTGGACAGTGCAGCGTGAGTAGGCAGTGAGCCCCCCACAAGGTGGACCGACGACCTGGTGAAGGTAGCAGTCACCCGTTGGAGATTATGGGAAGCCTACGTCCAGCAGTGGAAGTTTATCAGCTGAGATAATCGTGGTGATGATGATGGAATGTAACAGAATCCATACAGTCCAGAATTGTATTAGATATGGTGACTAGACAATTCAAACTAAACTCAAAATAGTTTATTCAATATAGGAGCTGTGAACGTGTTGTCACTGTAGAGAAGATGCGGCCTGCGGCCAGAAACTACAGCATATAACACGACTTCATGACTATTACAATATAAATTTTTAAGCTAAGGTTATATAGGTATGCTTGATACTATACAGTAAACTATAAAATAGTGACACTCAAGCCCAAAAATTATAGTATACAATACCTAGAAAGGTAATATAGATACAGTTATCCATGACTTGAGTACAAAATTATTGTACCTATAAGTTTTGTCAAAATTTATCGTCTAATTATGATTTCCTTTTTAGCAAGGGTCTACCCTTAAATTTTTTCTAAAAAAAAAAGAAATTGTTTGTTCTCAAATTAATTGAGCTTTAATAAGTTTAATTCCTTTAGTTAGTAAACCACTTATCACCTTAAACAATGTAACAAGAAGTTGTTCAATTATGAACAAAGCGACCGCAAACCGAGATTGGGCACAAACTCGAACAAAACCAGATTATAGCATTTAATTAAATACCTTATGGCTCATAATCGCACAGCATGTTCATAAGCAGTATGCTTAGACCATAATATTTAGGCTGTGATAATGAGTACAGTGGTTATTGAAGTCTAGCACAGACCAATACACAGGGTGTTACAAAAGTAAAAATAAACATTTAAAACGTTTAAGGTGGTTGTTAAGACCATCAAACTGAACAACTTTCACTATTGGACCAACACCGAAATAGCGAAAAAAATAATCTTCCATCCCATACCGACATTTAGATCGAGTTAACCTCAGTTTTTTTCGCAATTTCGATATTGGACTCATAGTGAAAGTTGTTCAGTTTGATGGTCTAAACCACGCCCTTAAATGTTTATTTGTATTTTTGTAACATCTTGTACAACTTCGATCAAACAAAGATGTTGTAAGATTTTTGTTCGGAGCCTAGCATATAGCCGGTTGTAATTTCGTTTGTTTTTAATCTGGAGATTTAAGAGAATATCAATATTATTTCCCTGAAAATAAATCTTTAACGTGATTTAGGTCATAGTAACATCGGGTATCATCGCACGCAACCATTTAAAAAATAAAACCGGTCAAGTGTGAGTCGGGCTACTTGCGCACCGAGGGTTCACTTCACCGAAAAGCCAGTGGTCCTAAAAAATAGCGAGACTTGAGCTCAAGTCAAGTCAATAAGTCATTATCATTATTCATAACAGTCATAACCCAAAAATAAAGTCGTTAAACTGTTTCTTACTTTAGATGTGGCGGATTCTTAGCCCTTGCTGTTTCTTGGTGAACCGGCAATTAGTAGCTAAATAGATTTTAACTGATAAGTGGATACGATGGAAGTTTAGTATTTGTTTATATCCTTCAGATTTCGTTTGTTTGTTTTATGTTGTTCACTGGGGAGAAACAGGTTACAACATATTGGTTTTTCCTTGTTTATATTCTTCTTATTTAGTTTGTTTTCTGTTATTCATTGGGGAAAAACAGGTTAATACATTTGATTATTATGGAACATATTTCTTAGTCACGATGTAAGATGCCCAGAGGTAGCCTTATTCTAGCCCATGAAAATACAAAAATATAGGACGTGTGACGTCCACTTATTTCGTTACGTATGGGGTAATGCAAGACAGGCTTGACCATAAAAATGTGAAAAAACCCTTCTATCGTATATAAAAAATACAGTTCTTGGATAGTTTATCTAGTGAAATCATAAATAAACTATCCAAGAATAACTGTGTATTTTTTTTGTTTAATCTTGTAGAAAAAACAATAAAATAAGAGAGATAATAAAGAGAGGAATTCCCAGGTAATTCCGGGACGTATATAAACGATTTTTTCCTTTACTTTTGTTGTGAGACCTTGCTTCTTGCCAACTTTCATGATTCTAAGCCAACAGCATAGCTACTTGCAATAGGTTTTGATTTGAGTGAGCTTGCGAATTGTATTTTTTTTTTACTATTCTTGGTGTGCAAATAAAAATATTTATCTTATCTTATCTATTCTTGGATCTTATCTTGCGAGTATTATAATATGTGACATGAATGGCCATATGTTTTGATTACATAAATGTGTATTTAATAATAATAATTTAATTTATTAGGGTTATTTTCCTTAAAATAAGTCATGCATAAACTCATGACCATTAAACAGGAATATTTCTCAGACGTAGTGTACGTACATAAAGTAAAATAAAAACAAGCTAAAAAGTTAGCTTAATTTTTTTGGTATAAGAAAATCAAAGCAAACATTTGAATACCAAATTTTTTAAACATAATAAAATCTGATACTATAAAAGGTGTTTCACCGACCGACCCTAAGAAAAAAAGAAATAAATCCTCAAAAAGATTTTCAATTATTTATGGCTTCTAATTAATCTTGTCTCGGTAATACACTTTTATTTAAAGGCCTCAAGAGGGAAAATAATTAAGGAAAAACGCCTTTTAATGAATGATGCGAATTCATAGACTTTGCGTTAAAACATCTAATTGACTTAATTTTTAGATCTTTTAGCTGAAAAACGAAAATCTTTATTAAAAGATATGTTTTTCCTTTTGTCAGGAACTTCTGTCGTACCTAGAAAGTATTTTACAAATACATGCGATCCGTTTTGTACAGATTCTATTTTATCTTGTTGGAGATAGTCATGAGTATGGACGGTGTAACGTGGCGCGCAGGTGCACGTAGCTGCACTGAAGTTGCTGAGCGTTCCATGAACTATAAATAACAGAGTCAAACAAAACACTGTTCTGCGGCCCAACAGACACGACTCACAATCGCAAACTCGCAAAACACGACCGGTAACACGATAACAATGCGTTGTCAGTGTAATCAACTTCCCCGACTGTGGGTACAACCGCGACCTCTGCCCACTTCTTTTGCTTCTGGCGTCTACAGATGCTACAGGCACATCCCAGGCCGCTTCTCACCGATTCCCGTTACCCAATCCACCGCGTAGCCTCAGCATCGTCCTATGCGTTTTGGGTGCCGCCCTCAGGACGGTTGCTTAAGTTCATTCTCTGGCTCGGTAGACCCTTCGATGCTACCTCCAACAGTCTGCTGTTACTACTTGAGCAAAGCTGTAAATAGAATTGAAAAATAAAACCTAGTAAATGTCGCCAATTACACGCCTACGCCTAACTAAAGCGTTTTCATAATGCTTAGAGTTTTTGTCGTTTCTTCTCCATGGAATTTACTTGTGAAACGGTGCTAAATGTAGAGTCAGTAATGGAAATACAAAATAATGATAAATCCGATTCTTACTTTTCATAGGAAATCATGTACCACACCACAACCTATTGCTTGCCCATTGTGTCTTTCTGCGAGCGGCTGGCAACGGCCAGCAGTCTGACAGTCTAATATATGGTAGAGGTAGTAGATACAGGTTAGCGGCGCCCCGGTGCTGCGGGCGGTTCGGTCGCAGATGGCCGCAAGCCGATGCAATATTTTTAGAGTTACTAACCTACGTTGTCCGTCCATCCATCCGTCCGTCCGTCTGTTTGTATGTCCTACCTATTTAGGCCTCTAACTTTTGAACCGTAATAGCTAGACGATTGAAATTTTCACAAAATGTGCGTTATCATTGCGATTTGGTAACAAATAATAAAAATATCAAAAAGTAAAAAATTAAGGGGGGACTTCATACAAGAAACTAGTTTTTATCAGTGTTTTTCCTTCTCGCTCTATCATACAAAAGGTAATACAATATATAAGCGTCGAACTTGGTGTGATTATAGAGCAAAATCTATAGTATAACCAAATAACCACAGAGTACTATAATTACTACCGGGGTTGATTAGGGTGTAATTTGTTGTTTTTTGTATTAATAAGATATTTAAAAATTGTATGTTCATAAAAAGAAAACTGTTCGCGACATCGAACATCACAGCGCCCGCTTCGCACCGCCCGCCAGTTACGACGCAGCTTTTCGCCGACGCGGATAGAGTCCAACCCCGCGAAGAGAGATACCCAACGTAATCAGTGCAAATTTTGGTCTAGATTTTAGGTTTCCTTTTTAGTAATTTTCTAGTATTTACTGTACAGAATGCACTGATCACGTTGGGTAGAACTCGTATAGTATAGTTTAGTTATAGTTTTATATTGTTTTGATCATGTTAGCACGTAGTTTTGATAGTTTGTAGAGATCGTTTTTATTTATTTGTCGTTTTATAGTCGTAGGTCTAGTTTTAAGTGTTTTTATAATAAAAGTTCATTTAGTTAGTCGTTAGGATAGGCTAGGATAAGTTTTTGTATTAGTTTTGTTTTTAATTAGCGAGTTTGATTTTGGGTTTTTACCTATGTTTTTCCCAGAGATGGTGATAGGTGGGTCATATCCAATAGTTTCAGTACATAGCAGTCAATGACCCACACTATAATCGATCGTAAAAAATATCTGTTTCGTGTTATTTAGTAAATAGGACACTTTTTATATAATTCACTTACCTCCTTGTATTGCATCCTCGTATTTTGGTATTAAATAGAACAATAGATACATAGAAATATATGTACCAGGTCGAGGTTATCCAGGTACACTACGACAGAACACTAGGTCATAGATAGAAGACCTAGAAATAGAAATATATAGAATAGACTAAAATAGTTTGGCAAATTTCGTAGTATTTACCACTTCACTCTGTCGTAGCGGCCTGGATATCCAAGATAGAATAGTCAGTGATATACCAAAATACGGGGACTCATTAGTTCTTTCTGTGTTATAAATCGCTTGTATATAGTATAAGTAGTTTTTAAGATATAGTGTGAAATGTACATAAACCATAGTGAAAATTTGTTATGTTTAAGGAAATTTTTGGAAATAAAAACACGGTCGTCTTTACGGTATTGCCTTGAGGTAGTTAAGGAAACCGAATCAATCGGTTGGCAATCAGTCACAACAAGTCCTCTCAAGACAATACCAGGAAGAAATAGTGAAATCAACTGAAGAAATCTTTTATTTGGAAGAAACCCTGCTCCTGCTCAAGACAGCTGCTCTACTTAGTCCTAGGGCTCACAGTATTGCCGTAATCGGGACGGCCGGCGATAGTCTCTAGTAGCAAATGTGCGAAACCAGACTGCCGTTGTCGAAGGTGGTTGACCACATTTTATGGTCCTTCGAGCCGGATTCTGTCCTGAGCATACTGTGAGACCTGGGTGAAGACCTGGAAGAGCTGCTGCATAGAAGATGCCGGTCACAAGAAGCATGAAGTCCGCGCCGCGTCGGGTCGTACCTCCGCCTGAAGAGGAGTCCGCGTCGCGTCCCGGTGTGTCCGCGTCGGGCCTCGCGTCTGACTCCGAGCCCACGGCGTCGTCCGCGACAGCCACGGAGTCGCGTACTGCCACCACGGCCCCAGACACATCAGCCACGTCGGCCGACGCTGCGAAGACCATCGAACCTGAGAAGACCCTGGGATCGAGGGGATCCAGGGGATCCAGAGGATCCAGAGCATCCAAGGCATCCAGCAGAAGACATCGAGAGCTGACAGAGGCCAGGCTTGAGCTCCTGCAAGCTCAAGTCAAGCTAGCCAAGGCCAAGGTCAGCGCCCTTGAAGAAGAAACTTCCGATGAAGAGGACTCTATAGAAGGAACGATCCGTGAAGAAAGAACGTCGGAATGGGTGGACAGAAGCACTCTCGCCCTCACGACGGAGCCTCCCAACGTGCCAGAACATAGATCGGTACCACTACACGCCGTGCCGCCGCCACCACCGCCGTGTGTCGACGAGCCCGGGTGCCGCGTGGATGCCGATGCACGAGGCCCCATCAATAGAAACCCGACGAGGATCACGGAGACGAGGCCCTGCTGTGAAGACCTCACCGGGGACCACCGCCAACCTGCCGCGTTGCTGGAGCCGCCGCCACGACAGGAACCAAGACTGATTATAGATAGAAGAGCGGCCCTGGCACAGGACCCCTGGGACCATATCACCAGGGAGCCACGCCAGCCTGTAGCGCCGCACCAGCCGCCTACGCTACAGGAAATTCGTCAACAAATAGAAGATAGAAGATGGGACGCGGCGCAGAGGCCTCCTGGTGGGGACGTCGCCGAAGATCCACATCACTCTGCAGCGCCACGCCAGTCGCTTACGCTGCACGAAATAAGAAAATATATAGAAGATAGTAGAAGATGGGACTCGACGCAGAGGCCCCCCGGTGGGGACGTCGCCGAAGATCCACATCACCCTGCAGCGCCGCACCAGCCGCCTACGCTGCAGGAAATTCACAAGAACATAGAAAATAGAAGATGGGACTCGGCGCAGAGGCCCCCCGGTGGGGACGTCGCCAAAGATCCACATCACCTTGTCGCGCCGCACCAGACGCCTACGCGACAAGACAGCAAGCCGAACGAGTTGGCGATGCACGAGCTCGCCAGTGCAATCACTCTCGCCGCACGGTCGGCGGCGCAGCCCGCAATAGCGGCAAGGGTTCCTGACCTACCCTTCTTCAGCGGCCAGTCAGCGGAGTGGCTGCCATTCAAGATAGCAGTAGACGAGTCAATGTCACAGCTGACGGAACAAGAAACCATAGCAAGACTGCGGAGGTGCCTACGCGGGCCGGCGCGGGACGCCGCCCACTGCTTATTCGTGGGACACACGACGACGATCGAGGTAATGCAGCTTCTTCAGGCAAGATTTGGACGACCCGACGCGCTCGTCATGGCAGAAATGAAGAAGCTACGGGAGCTGCCGCGCCTCACAGAAAATCCCAAAGACGTCTGTGTGTTCGCGTCGCGTGTGGCCAACATCACCGCGACGATCAAGGCGCTGGGACGATCGCACTATCTATACAATCCCGAGATAGTGCGCGCCGTTATAGAAAAGTTCCCGCCAACGCTACGCTTCCGCTACTACGACTTCGCTCCGGAGCAGCCTGCCTACCAGCCAGACCTGGTCACATTGACTAAGTTTTTGGACCATACCGCCGAACGGTGCGGTAACTTTGCTCCCCTCGAACACGTGCCACAGTTCGACCGGCGGGAGCAAACGCAAAGAGGACCAGCGCGCACCTACCACGCCGAGGGACAGAAGCCGAAGCCAGAGCCCTGTCCAGTTTGCAAAAAGGATCACAAGGTATTTAATTGTGATGCCTTCAAGAAGGAAAATGTGTCGGCGCGCTGGGACATAGCCAAAGAGAAAAGGCTGTGCTTCAGATGTCTGCGTGTACGGCGCAGTCAACACACCTGCAAGACACGCAAGTGTGAGACGAGCGGGTGCCAATACACTCACCACCCGCTACTACACAGCCCACCGCAGCCGAAACCGCCACCCCGTCAAGAGCAAGAAGAAACAGTATCGTCGGCGCGAAATAGAACAAACACAGCGCTACTGAAAATCGTCCCAGTAATAGTCAGCGGTCCTAGTGCTCAAGTTGAGACCTATGCACTACTGGACGACGGCTCTACCTGCACCATAGTGGAGAGGGAGATAGCAGAAAAGGTTGGTGCAAAAGGAACGGCATCGCCGTTCTTGATAGAAGGCGTGGCGGGCGCGCGGATCGACGCAAGTGAGTCGACGCGTGTGCATTTGAAAATCGGTGGAAAATACAGTATAGAAGAATTCGAGATAACCGCACGCACAATGGACAAGCTACAGTTATCGCCACAGCGGGTCCCGCCGGAGCTCATCTCCGGCCTCGATCACCTCAAAGAAATAGCAGACGAACTCATCTACGAAGAGGGCAAGCCAACAGTACTCGTCGGACAAGACAATTGGCAGTTGCTATTGTCTCACGCCGTGCGCCGTGGGGCGAACAACCAACCCGTCGCCTCACTGACCGACCTAGGGTGGGTCCTACACGGCGTGCAAGACGGACGACGTGAGAAGACCCACAGTCATCGCATCAGCTACGTGTCCGCGCCCCAGCCTGAGAGTTCCATAGAAGAGTTGATACGAGAACACTTTTCGCTCGACTCGCTGTGTGTCGAACCTCGCCGAAGCTACAACGACGGTGAGAAACGTGCACTGTCAATTTTGAACGACACGACTAAGCGGTTACCGGCGGGAGGCTTCGAGACCGGCCTCCTATGGCGTCGCGACGACTTCACGCCGCCAGATAGTTATTCCACTGCACTCCGCCGCCTCGAACTTATAGAGAAAAAGCTGGATCGGGACCCTACGCTGAAGAAGAGGTACACCGATCAAATAGAAGACTATATAGAAAAAGACTACGCAGAGGAAGCGCCCGTGTCCGCAGCGCGACCAGAGAAGGTCTGGTATCTACCTCACTTCGGCGTAGTCAACCCAGAGAAGCCCGACAAGCTTCGTATAGTGCACGACGCGGCGGCGAAGTCAAGAGGGACAAGTCTGAACGATCTGCTGCTGTCCGGTCCCGACCTACTTCAATCCCTGCCCGGCGTGCTGATGAGATTTCGACAACGAAATATAGCAGTCACAGCTGACATTCGTGAGATGTTTATGCGAATATCAATACGTGAAGAAGACAGAGACATGCAGCGCTTCCTGTGGAGAGGAGATCGACGCGACGGACCTCCGACCGAATATCGCATGAAGAGCGTGATATTCGGGGCCACCTCTTCGCCTAGCACAGCAATCTACGTGAAGAATAGAAACGCCGAGTACTTCAAAGAAAAGTACCCAGAGGCTACGGACGCCGTAGTACGTAGTCATTACGTAGATGACTATCTAGCCAGCTACGACAGCGAAGAGGACGCTCTACGGATCTCGAACCAAGTCGCCTTCATACATAGTCGAGGTAATTTCTTCTTGACTAAGTGGGCGTCGAACTCTCAACGTGTGCGTGGACAACTGGCGCCGGGCGAGAAGAAAGAAGTAGTGCAACTGGACACAGAGAAAATATTGGGAATGGTCTGGCGAACGCAGACTGACACGCTTTCGTTCAACATAAATGAACGTAAGTTGCCTACTTCTCTACTCGACGGCACACCCACCAAGCGAGAAGCCCTACGTGTGGTAATGTCCATATACGATCCACTGGGGCTCGCTACACCGATCACCGTGCAAGCAAAGAGAGTGCTACAGAACACATGGCGCTCTGGCATCGACTGGGACACCGCATTACAGCCAGCGGAAGCAGAAGCGTGGAGGAGTTGGGTCGGCGAGGCTAAGCAGCTCTCAAGCTTAGCCGTGCCGCGATGCTACACCCAACTAGCACACGCGACGTCGATTGAACTCCACACGTTCGTCGACGCAAGCAACTCTGCCTACGCGGCCGTCTCCTACTGGCGAGCGACCGACGGCGACGGACGTGTACACATCTCCCTCATCGCTGCAAAGGGAAGAGTCGCGCCGCTGAAGATAGTGTCCATCCCACGCCTCGAGCTACAAGCTGCAGTGCTGGGCGCCCGCCTAGCACAGACGATCGCCATCGAGCACGACTTCACACCGCATCGGCGTGTATTTTGGTCCGACTCACGCACCGTGCTCACCTGGCTACGCAACGGTCCTCGTGTATACAAGCCATTCGTCTCACATCGCGTCGCCGAGATCGGCGAGTCCACAAAGACGACGGAATGGAGATGGGTCCCCACCAAGGCGAACGTCGCGGACGACGCGACGAGAGAAGCGCCGGGAAATTTCGAGTCGACGCATCG
The DNA here is from genome assembly GCA_963693445.1 of Agonopterix heracliana. Taxonomy (NCBI): domain Eukaryota; kingdom Metazoa; phylum Arthropoda; class Insecta; order Lepidoptera; family Depressariidae; genus Agonopterix; species Agonopterix heracliana. The sequence goes on from OY856308.1 coordinate 4,525,701, forward strand.
CTGGTTCACGGGGCCGCCTTTCCTACACCTACAGGAAAGTGACTGGCCGACCGAGACTGAAGATAGCACCGCAGACGACGTCGACGCTACCGAAGAAAGACTACACACGACGAGGCCAAAGACGCGCCTCGCTGAAGCCCTACCCGACGTCGCACGGTTCTCAAGTTACACAAGACTCCTACGAGCGACCGCACGAGTGATACAGTTCGTAGAGTTGCTACGCGCGCCGCAACAGTGTAACGCGGCCTACAAGCGAACCAAGAAGAATACAGACAGCGACTCGACGTGGGGAGACAAGAACAATCGCAAGAAAATAGTCAAGAAAACGGCGACGAACGACGTGCCTACGTCATCGCCGTACAAACAAATAGAGGTGCACCACCTAAACCGTGCACAGCTGCTGTGGATTCGAGCCCAGCAAGAAGACGCCTTCGCAGACGATGTGACCGCCCTGCGCCTGGGGCGCCCTCTATCTACAGACAGCAGACTCAGGCAGCTGTCCGTCACCTACGGCCAAGACGGAGTGATACGTCTAAGGTCACGAATAGACGCCGCTACGGACATCTGCTACAGCCAACGAGAGCCGGCGATTATAGAGGGCGGCCACCCATGGACGCAGCTGTACATCACACACGTACACACGCAGCTACATCACGGCGGGTTCGAAACCACAGCAAATGAGGTACGACAGCACTACTGGGTGCTACGACTGCGCTACGCCGTTCGTAGCGCAGTAAAACAATGTCTTCGGTGCCGCATCGCTAAGGCGAAGCCGGCGCAACCATCGACGGGCAACCATCCACCGGGTCGTCTCGCTCATCATCAGCGGGCCTTCACCTTCACGGCCCTTGATTATTTTGGGCCCCTCACCGTGACCGTCGGCCGTACGCACCAGAAGAGGTACGGCGTGCTCTACACGTGCCTCACTACCCGAGCTGTCCATATAGAGCTCGCGGGTAGTCTCAGCACGGACTCTGCGGTGATGGCGCTGAGAAGGTTCATCGGACGACGCGGCTGCCCTACAGAGCTCTGGTCGGACCAGGGCACCAACCTGCGTGGCGCTGACCTCGAGCTACGCCGTGCGATCGACGGGGCGACGCAAGAAGAAGCATCGCTACGCGCCATCCGGTGGCGCTTCATACCGCCGAGCGCCCCATTCATGGGGGGCGCATGGGAGCGTATGGTGCGGAGCATCAAGACCGCACTATACACCACACTGAACGAGCGTGCGCCGAAAGAAGAGGTGCTCGCTACCCTGCTCGTCGAGGCGGAGCATACGGTGAACAGCCGCCCCCTCACACACCTGTCAACGGCCCCGGACGACGAGGAAGCGCTCACACCCAACCACTTCCTCCTGGGCGGGCCATCACGCGTCCCACAGCCCGGGACGTTCACCGACGACGACATCAGCGGGCGCAGAGAGTGGCGGGTCAGTCAACGGCTGGCCGACCACTTCTGGGCGCGCTGGGTGCGCGAGTACCTCCCCGAGCTGCAACACCGGCGGGAGCCCCGCGCCACGGGTGGCGCCATCCAGCTCGGCGATCTGGTCCTCATAGCAGACGGGACCCTGCCTCGCAACATCTGGCCGCGAGGCGTCGTTATCGCCACCTTCCCCGGCCCCGACGGCGAGGTACGAGCGGTCGACGTGCGCACCAACAAGGGAGTCCTGCGGCGACCCACCAAGAAGCTGGTGATCCTGCCCACTGCCAACGAGTCGCCCTGATGATCTGCGAGACTGCCTACTGCCGCTCACACGAAGAGTTCCAGCTGCGAGAGCTGCGGCGGGAGAATATGTTCGCGACATCGAACATCACAGCGCCCGCTTCGCACCGCCCGCCAGTTACGACGCAGCTTTTCGCCGACGCGGATAGAGTCCAACCCCGCGAAGAGAGATACCCAACGTAATCAGTGCAAATTTTGGTCTAGATTTTAGGTTTCCTTTTTAGTAATTTTCTAGTATTTACTGTACAGAATGCACTGATCACGTTGGGTAGAACTCGTATAGTATAGTTTAGTTATAGTTTTATATTGTTTTGATCATGTTAGCACGTAGTTTTGATAGTTTGTAGAGATCGTTTTTATTTATTTGTCGTTTTATAGTCGTAGGTCTAGTTTTAAGTGTTTTTATAATAAAAGTTCATTTAGTTAGTCGTTAGGATAGGCTAGGATAAGTTTTTGTATTAGTTTTGTTTTTAATTAGCGAGTTTGATTTTGGGTTTTTACCTATGTTTTTCCCAGAGATGGTGATAGGTGGGTCATATCCAATAGTTTCAGTACATAGTAGTCAATGACCCACACTATAATCAATCATAAAAAATATCTGTTTCGTGTTATTTAGTAAATAGGACACTTTTTATATAATTCACTTACCTCCTTGTATTGCATCCTCGTATTTTGGTATTAAATAGAACAATAGATACATAGAAATATATGTACCAGGTCGAGGTTATCCAGGTACACTACGACAGAACACTAGGTCATAGATAGAAGACCTAGAAATAGAAATATATAGAATAGACTAAAATAGTTTGGCAAATTTCGTAGTATTTACCACTTCACTCTGTCGTAGCGGCCTGGATATCCAAGATAGAATAGTCAGTGATATACCAAAATACGGGGACTCATTAGTTCTTTCTGTGTTATAAATCGCTTGTATATAGTATAAGTAGTTTTTAAGATATAGTGTGAAATGTACATAAACCATAGTGAATATTTGTTATGTTTAAGGAAATTTTTGGAAATAAAAACACGGTCGTCTTTACGGTATTGCCTTGAGGTAGTTAAGGAAACCGAATCAATCGGTTGGCAATCAGTCACAACAAGTCCTCTCAAGACAATACCAGGAAGAAATAGTGAAATCAACTGAAGAAATCTTTTATTTGGAAGAAACCCTGCTCCTGCTCAAGACAGCTGCTCTACTTAGTCCTAGGGCTCACAGTATTGCCGTAATCGGGACGGCCGGCGATAGTCTCTAGTAGCAAATGTGCGAAACCAGACTGCCGTTGTCGAAGGTGGTTGACCACAAAAACATCAGATCTTATACTTCGTTATTTTCGTTTTGAGCGTCCAATCTTACGCCCAGCCATAACAGACGATCGACACGACGAAATCACCGATGCGGACTGAGGGGAGAAGAAAAAAGGCGTCTCGCGCTATGTTGCGAGTTTAAAAAAATAAACACAGAATCAGTAGATACTTACCATATACGTTCTTACCCCATTCACAATCTTACCCCAACGTACCTTACCTAATGGGTGTAGTAAAAGCTTTTCAACCACTAAAATACTGCATAAGAAAATAGCAATTACTCATTAGTACGACTACGCTACGTGTAATTATCACAGTTTACATAATTAATTGTATTATTATGTAAATTTACTCCCTAATTATTATAAGCATTGTGACTCGTAATTAAAGGATCAAGTAACATTAAACGAACCGAATAATTTCTAAGACGCTTTGTTCGTTCTTATTGCGAATTTCATTCTATGTTACTTAACATAGAATGAAATGTTGGTTGGAAACATGTTAGGTTATTCAAATACGTGCTACAAACACAGAGTCTGTGCTACAAAGCTACGATTGGCTACGAGAATTTACTACGAAGTGCTACGCCGTAGTTAGGAGATGAATGTAACATAGTAAGATGTTGATTTCCAGTATTCTAGAAACATTATCTCATAAAAATTCGAAAAGTGAAAACAATCATAATTATCTTTTTATTTCGACCAGTGGAGCTGTATCAATTGTCATACCTACCTAGTACAAATTCATCATCATCAGTTCGCGTTCAGCAAGCAAGTACGTTGCGCGGACTCACTTATCAATACCTATATAATCAAAGACTATTTTGTGAAGTTCGACCTAAGTTCATGAAATACAAATCTACATCAATACCTATCGCCTATCATTTCATCTACGGCCAGCAGACAGCAGCATTACAACTGAAATTGAATTAGGATTGAACTTCGATAGTAAGATCGGCCTCCTGAAACGGTGCGGGCGCTCGAGGAAATAATCCACCAATAGGATCGCTTCAGTTTCATTATCACGTGATAAAGCGAGCGCGCTATTGGTAGATGAAGTTGCGTTATATCTACATAGTTGTTGCTATGACAACGATAACTATAAGCTAGTAAACACTAGTTCTGAAGTAGATTACAACATTCTTAAGGCGTTCACAACAGTGATATAAAAATCGAGTCCCATGGAAAGTAACAGAATGTACCTAAATACCTAACTAATCTATCAGGCACCATATGCTTTCAGTGCTTTCCGAAATACTTACTTTGAGATTAAGGGTGAATTTACACTGAAAGAGCTGCGGCGGGCAGCGGCGCGCATTGTATCTAGAATGGTTAAGGGTAGGTATATTACCGTTGGCGCGCTCCATACAAACGTACCAAGGTGACACAGACCATGGTGATATTTTCACAACTAACTAATTAAAGTCAATGAAATTTTGCAGAAACAATCTAAAAACAAATCTCTATGCTTGTATGGAGTCAGATTTTCGTTTAAAATTTTAAAGTTACAGTGCCTCAAAGATTTCCATACAAATCTTAAATTAATCCTAGAATTAAAACTGTATATTTTTGCGCCTCGAAAAGGATCAAAACTTGGTTGTTAAAGAAATTATAGAAAATTCCCAGCGGCTCTATTATCAGATTTATCAGTGTGAGAGCCTTGAGGTGTATCGGAATAATATTATTCATGGACACGCGCCAGTGTTCAAGAGTTCAAGAGAAATACGTGCGGCTATGTGTTTAGGGGACGGGGTAAAAGGAGTGCTATAATTTATTTACTATGACATAAACTTACGCCTGTATAGAACTCTTATAGGATTTTTAGTGACTAAAAAAACTACAAACAAATCCTTGGCCGAGCGTGGGCGTCTAAAGGTACAAATTCGTAGTCGACCGCGTGAGCAGCAGCAGACGACAAGTCCCTACGACATCGACACGTCGTTACGAGATGTCGCCGCAGTCATGATTTCGAACCAAGTTGCAGACCGTAGCAGCAGACTGCAGCGCCGTATTCTACTTTCAACTTTATCGGTACTGAAATAGATATTAATTTACATTGTACCCTCCGTGCCCACACGTCGTAATGTCTGCGCGGTCGAGTGACGTGTCGCAAGCTACGTAACCTATGTATCTTTCGAGATGGTTAGGTCGTAATAACTTCCAGTAGATGGCGCTCACGTCCCCTTAAGACGCAACAGATTGAAAATTTTGTTCTCTGGTTAGTGGACTCGGTGGCGAAATTGGATAACGCACTTCCCCGGAACCGCACGTAGAAGCACACACGGTGACGCATTGACGCACCGAAGGTGGTTCTATGGACTGGCATCTGCCGCTCCGTCATGTCAGTGCGTCATCGTGTGTGAACGCACTAACCAGAGAACCAAATTTTCAATTTGTCAGTGCGGGTTCAAGTCCCGCCCGAGACTAAATTTTTCAATCTTTAATTTGGGTAGAGTATTCATTTGATAGTATACAAAATCTTTTTTTAACATTCATTTTCGTGCCTTTTAAATGACTTTACCCAGCAACCGGTAGCTAGCGAGTGGCGGCTACCGGCCACAAGTGTGCGGTAAGACCCTACCAACTGTATGAAAAGCGTGTGTCCTACTTGTCGCTGGCCACTTGTGGCTGTAGTCAGTGGCTCGTTTGCGCCGAGCCTTATGTAAGTAAGTATAACGAATTCCATGATTATCAAAAACTTTGAATTGAAACATTAGTTCTTAATTACTCAGAAATTGAAAAGACTAATTTTAAATGAATTTTGTAATAAGTTTTCAGTTTCAATTAAAATCTCGAGAATTAGAAAGTTGCTTTCATTAGTAGGCACCATGACGGTCGGTGTACTGATTAGTATTATAATATTAGTAGGTACATACTATAACTACACAGGTTGTAACAAAACACCCTAGTAATACTTAAAGGGGTGATTGTGACCATCAAACTGAACAACTTTCACAATAACCTAATATAGCTATCGCGAAAAAAACAGCAGTTTCATCCAAAACTCTGAAACCTACTCGACTCAATTGGTTGATTTTAAATTAATCTGAAGTAAAAAGATTCCGGATTTTTTATCCTGGCTGGTTCTCAAGTCAGCAATCTAAAAATTATTCTATATCCATCTGCACTCGTAGTATGCAACACGTGATACGGCTGTATCACGTCTTTTATCTCGTTTGTTCGCACGCAAATAGAAAGAGAGCTAAGGTGTGATAGCGCTTTATCACTGCGGCATGCTAGCTATGCTGGTCTGGCTGGACTATCTTGTGTATTATAACTAATTTCAACGCATTCCTTTTATAGAGAAACATTTCCCCACAAAAAGAACAAAACCTACTATAATTACACGTGAAAATGTATTACTACTCAGAAAATAATGAAAAGATGAAAGTTATGGCAATTCCGCGACCACTAAGAGCCACTTTTGTTATGTCTACCAGGAATAAAATGCCTTTGTGTACCGCCCCATATTATTCTTTCATAAGTCTCCTTTTGTTGGACATGTTGGCTTATTCTAGTACTGTGATGTTTTTTACCCAACTGCTTCAGACAGAAGGAGTGTCATGTTTTTCGTTGTATGTCTATTTCTTTGTCTAACAGCCTAAACGGCTTGATGGAAGTATGAAGTGTATTTAGATTCCTAATAATTGTGAGAATGTCATATCGACCCCTTTGGCCTCAATTGTCGTAAACGCCAAAAATGACTTTTTACCGAGACTTTTAACATTCAAATTGCTGATTATTGATTATAGAGCTTGTTTTTCTCTTTTTAGTTACTAATTTGGAACCGCATCCACAAATTCTCTATACAGGGTGTTTCATAAGTAACAATAAATATTTAAAACTCTTAAGGGGGTTGTTTAGACCGTCAAACTGAACAACTTTCTCTATGGGACCAACATCGGAATGGCAAAAAAAAAATTTCATATCCCATACATATTTTAGCTCTAGTCGTTTACCACCCCCTTAAAGGTTTATTTGTATTTTTGTAACACCTTGTATAGAGACTTGCGCTACAAAGAATTTATTTGAAAATCAAACTGGCCACCACGAGTAAAACACAAAAAAAGAAAAAAGGCATGAATACCTTCCTATGGTCCTATTCCTTATAAATGGTTTCTTTTTATGGTCTTGCAGAAGGTGTGAAAAGTGGTATACTCCACAGCATAGCTCCTCGGGGATTAACGTGTTTTCATCTTGAACGCTTCACTAAGAATTCTAGTTTAATTCCTCGCTCCGCTCGGGAATTAATCAGCGAATCCCTTGTTATGCTCGGGATTCAATATGCCCGTGACGAAAGAAAATGCTTTATCCCCTTGATGCATAATCTACTATCAAATGTCTGTACCTAATGTAGGTAAATGTTTAACCACCACATCCACAAAATTTAATTTTCAATCTCATTTTGTGTACATTTCATATAGAATTAAGCCCTCTAACGGGAAATACGTCAAAGATCTACAAACTAAGGTCACATTTTATTTTACAACTTGACATTAAAAACATAATGTTAAGGCGAAAATGAACTGAAGAGGCTATTAGCCGGACAAAAGATGGATTTTTTGTAGCTCATCACGAAGAAAATTGATGTTATTTTTTTATTCTACCACCTACGCTTTAGCGCGCTCTCGCTTCAATTTAGAGCCATAATAATTTCTCAGTTTAATTTCCTTTCTTAGAAAATAGTTAAGACAGTGTCTGGCTTGCGTATTATGATTCTGTAGCATTCCTTTAATGCTATTTTCTTGATGAAACCTAATTCAATTTTTCTATTTCATTTACAACACATTTTTATGTTATCTACAGGCTGTAACAAAACACCCTAGTAATACTTAAAACGGGGCTTTAGAACATAACACTGAACAACTTTCACTATGGAGCCAACTACGAAATCGCAAAAAAAATCGACTGTCCCATACATTTTAGTCGAGTCGGTACAGCAGTTTTGTATGGGACAGCTTATAATTTTTTTTCGATTTCGAGGTGGGTTCCATAGTGAAAGTTGTTCAGTTTCATGGACTGAAGCACCCTCTTAAGTATTAGTAGGGTGTTTTGTTACACCCTGTTTATTAAGCTCTAACAAAATTAGATGAGTACCTAACATACTATTTTAAGGGGATGATCAGACTATCAAACTAAACAACCTATAATTCTTTCATTTTAAAATCTCTAGCATATTATAATTATAAAGACATTATTTATCTCGAAATGGTTTTTGATACATCCCTCGAAAAAAAATTTTGCATGTGATCATTCTATGGCGTGCCCGAGGTGTGCCTATAGGTACTCAAGGTTTATCGGGATGATGATGATGTTGATATTGTAAAGAAGAGCTTTCCACGGAACCCTAAAAGAGAAATATCCTTTTAATTACGGTTTTCATTTACACAGGAAAATAAATAATTTCAAAAGAAAATTGCGTCACTGTAAATAAGACGTTTGGACCTAAATGACTTTTTAAATTAAAACGTTTTTTGGAAATTCAAATAAGTTCTTTTTAGGGATCACAAACCGTATTTACATTTGTTGCCTATTTCTAAAATAAATGTATGTTTCTAAAATTATAGTATAACTAGTGTTTTCCCGCGACTTCGTCCGCACAAATTATTTACCAGATTTTAAGTCAGATCATAAACTATCAAACAAAAAAAGTTTCATCAAAATCGGTTCAGTAGTTTTTGCGTGATGCGCGAACAAACAAACAAACTAACAATTTTGTCAATAGATGGCGCTGCACGTCATTTAAATCACATAATTTTACGGTTTTATAATAGTTATAAGATTAAGTTAGGTGGATTAATCATACAGTTCAGAAAAAAAATACAGGGTGTTAAATTAAATGCGTTACATTTCGGACCGGGTGGTTCAGACCATCAAACTGATGACTTTCACTTTCTATGGAGGCAATAACGAAATCGGGAGAAAAAAATCTGCCGTTTCAGAATACAGTTTGGTCCCGACGTTTTCTATGGAACAGTTGATGTTTTTTTACGATTTCAATGTTGGTCTTATAGTAAAAGGTTTTAAGTTTGATGGTCTGAACCACCCCTTTCTATGTTATTATTATTTGCGTATTGCTTTTATTTCCTCCAATCAAAAAGAACAAATCTCAATACAAAACTACATAAAATCAAATTACAATTCTATATCTAAATTTTGGAGCCAAATCTTGGCTTCCGGCGTTAGTTTCCATATGTCCACCAAACCCCCCTCGAAACTTCTTTTAGGACACTCCTCTACAATGTGCCTGACCGTTTGTTCTGGTGCTCCACAGTCGCACTCTGGGGACGTCCTGATGCCACATTTGTGTATGTTGCTGTTGCACCGAGCTACCCTGTACGGATCCTGATAACGGAGACCCAAAACCTCCCTGAAACCTGGTAGCATCTTCGATGGCTCCGGCACGAGGTCGATAGGGGCGCACTCCTCAGCTTGCCATTTACAGTGCCATTCGGAGGCGGTATCCAGCGGGCTTCTCACCGATGGGTCAGACCATATGGGTTTCCGTGATGGTAGTCGTGTATCCCTTTCTATGTAAAACATTAACACCCTGTATATTTGGCATTTTATACAGAACTATATAGCGGCGCCCGCGTCTTCGTACGCGCAGAGCACTGACTTTAAATACTCATAACTATTGATTGTATGAACCGTTTGAGATGAAATAGAGCCTAAATGTTTGATGGTCTAAAAAATATAACAGCTTTTCCATCCACTGAATTGGAGTATAAAATAAATAAATCAGCCATGCAAAACTGGGTTGGAGCAGTTTTGCATGGCTGATTTATTTATTTTATTTATAGGTTGGCTCCATACTGAAAATTGCTCAGTTTAATAATCTGATGCACCCTCTAAAATATTTAACGCATTTCAGTTTGCACCCTGTAATTAAGAAGTAAAACATACATTTGCTTACATCAAAAATAGTAGGTGACTGAATTATTTTTAATTCATAAATGTTTGTTTTTGGCGTTGATGGTTTTTTAAATTTGCAATTGAATATTATTTCTTAATTTTTAAAGTTACATGAAAACTACTGAATTGATTTTCATGAAACAAAGCTAAGAACACTCTCGCCAAAATTGGCTTTCTATTTGAAAAACCGCATCGAAATCGGTTCACCCGTTTGGGAGATACGATGCAACCAGACCAACAGACTGACAGACTGATAAACAGACAAACAGACAGACCGACATAAGCGTCAAACTTATAACACCCCTCTTTTTGCTTCGGGGGTTAAAAAATATCTTTGTCCAAAAGCACCTCATAATAATATACTTCAAATTATGATCACATTTGTTGGTAACAAGTTCAAGTGTGACGTAATAAATCAGTAGTGACGCGTACTCTGTCTAGGCAGCGAGCTCGTGTTGCCAATTCCGATGATGTATCGCCTCGGGGGGTCTGAAGCGAAGTGTTGAGTAGGGTTGCCGAACTTTGTCTCATTTACCACTATTCAGTATTGAAAATTGGAAGGAAGCTAAGTAGATTTTGCCAACCTATGAGCTACGTGCGGGGTAGCTTATTGGTTTGTGAAATGCCGGGCACTGTGTTATTTTATGTTAGTACAAACTACGTGGAACGTTGATTTTCTATATACAGCTTCCGACATCTATCGGTGATGTATCAAAGCACTATTTGTTGAATTAGGGTCCGTATCTAAATTCTAAACTGGCGCGATAATAGCGTGCTATAACTCACAGCTGTACTAGTGTTATATAACTAATCAAATATAGATAAGTTATATAAAACTTATAAAAGTTAGCTTGCTATCCTGCCCCGCACCTCGCCACATTTTGGCCATTTGGTTTTTGTATAGCAGTCAATGAAAGCGTCGTTTTTAGCTTATTGGTCTATGGTAGATTTAAACCACGAATTTATCAAGTTAGACACCTCAAGACTAAAATATAAGCATAGCTTTTAATAAAGGCTTTGTACAAAATTCAGAAAAAAACGTCTACTACTGGACATATGTCTCCCAATGGACTCCTCAACTGGCTGGCTTCATCCAACGGGATCCCACTACCTTACCAGGTAATTGGTCAAACGTCTGTGTATGTAGCCTATTCACAAAGTAGCCTTTGATTTGAATAAAAATATAGTTTCGACTAATACTCACCTTCTTTCTGGATTTCTATGTTAGCACCATAGACAAAATAGTTCAATTAATTGATGATCAGAAGCACCCACTAAAATATTTAACGCATTCAAGTACACCCAATATCCATGCAATAGCCTCGGACCATAATCCCTTTCGCTTTATCCCTTGATCGCCTTTTATGACGGTCTATTCCAAACCGAGAACCAACGTATCAAGAACCTTTTAAATTATAAATGGTAAAGGCCCTTACCGTATGATCGAGAAAAGAAAAAAAACGGCGTGTCAAACTCAGTGTGTTACAACTTGTACTTTCTTGTGAAACCGATAACTACACCTACACGTTGGCATAATAATCGTATACAGGTTGTAAGGGACAGCCAGACAAATACTGAAACAATGAATTCTGACCATCAAACTGAACAACTTTCACAATGGAGCCAACCTAAGAAAAAGCGAAAGAAACATCAGCTACATTTGAATTGGGTAGGTACCGTGGGTTCGATTCCCACGGGGGGCACCTAGTGAAATGTCACTTTGTGCGTTTTTCCCCAGTTGGTTAGGACATTGCAGGCTGAGTCACCTGATTGTCTGAAAAGAAAGATGATTCCGTGCTTCGGATGGCACGTTAAGCTGTTGGTCCCGGCTACTATCTCTGGTGGTAGTAGTCGTTACATATAAACCACGTCAGAGGCCGTAAGGCGGTTTGAATAAACTCTGACACCAGGGCTTTGCAGCCCACTCGATACGAAGACGACGAAGTAGTTTGTATGGAATTTTTATCGCGATTCCTGTGGTTTCTTTCCGTTTTTGTTCAGTTTAATGAATTTATTTATTTATTTAATAGATACACCAACAGCATAACGTATTTCGCATTTTAAACTAAGTTTCCACATAAATCTAGTCGCTAATCGAGTCGTCAATTAATTTACGTTTTGCATAGCTGTCCCTTACACGTTGTATACCGTATACAATACAGAATACTAGAACTAAAGTTCTAATATATAAGAAATAAGAATCTATTCCGGGAAAATATCTTATTTTTGTTCTACTGTTTATAAATAATATATTTAAATCGAATTGCGTGTGACTTGGGTGGGCAGTCTCCTGTATATAAGTGAACTTTGTTGAGCCTTTTCCATTTTTTTAAATACCCCACTAGTTTTTAATTTAATAATAAAATTTTAAGGGTGTATTCGAATAAAGAAACTAAACAACTTTCCCTCAGGAACATGGGTCGAAAATGAGAAAATTGCGCTCCTTAGAAGTTTTGTCTCTTCGGGGTTCTTACTCATGTAGCAGCATTTATAAGGGTTGAACTACACCACTCAGCACAGCATCGCATTTCTCCGTCACTCCATCCTTTTCTGTCACTCAGGAACGTCATTTGCTAGAGCATATAAGATTGACGGAACGCGATCGCACGCGGCGTGCTCTCGCATGCTGTGCTGTGTGGTGTAGTTCAACCCTAATGTGGTTACATACATACATACATACATAAGCTCACGCCATTGTCCCATGGGGGTAGGCAGAGACCACGGACCGCCACACGCTACGACTCTGACACACCTCTTTAGCCTCATTCACATTCATACATCTCTTCATGCACTTCCGTCGATTGAGGGTGCTACGCACTTGTCCTTTTCGGAAAAGATCATTGATTTGATCATGGTATGTTTTCCTCGGACGGCCTCTCCCAACACTTCCGCTCACCTTTGCTTGATAAATTTCATTCGTTAGTCTTCTTTCATTCATTCTCTCTACGTGACCGAACCATCTAAGCATACCCCTTTCAATCCTTGTTACTATATCATCCTTCAACTTACACCAATCCCTTATCACACAGTTCTTGATTCGATCAACCAAAGTAATACCACACATACTTCGTAAGGAGCGCATTTCAACTGCATTCACTCGACTTTCATTCCTTTTATTCCATACCCAACATTCACTCCCATAATCTCTCTCTCTCTCAATCCCTAATGTGGTTAAGGCTAGGTTATCCCACTGCAAGCGTCTCTTTCTTGCAAGCATAAGTTTACAATTAGCCATCCCGCTCCAATTGAAAGCAGGATCGCAAAAAAACGTGTTTTTCGTCAATATCTTTGCTCATGAGAGTTTCTAAGCTAAAACTTCTCCTGAGTTCACTAGAAATATTTAATGTATTTAGTTAAGTACAAGAATAAAAAGTTAAATATCAGCAGTTTAATCATAGTATTGAAAAAACATAACAAAAAGGGGTAACTTTGGGATTTTTTTCTATCTAGTAAACTTAATCTAATCGTGTTATTGAGAACAGTCGCCCATCCGCCCGATCCTTAAATAAGACATAATTTAATTTCAGACTTTAAAACACAGTTTAAAACACTTTCGTTTGTGTTCAAAAAACGGCCTCGACGGTATAACAGCGTCTTAAGAGATTCTACAGATTCATGCCATATTAGGGTTCTGGTGCTATTTTGAAATCTCATTACATTACATTTACTGAGATACGGGCTATAGATGGAGCATTATATTTACGCTTTGACTCTATTTTGTTTGAAATGTGACTTTAAGTCTAACTTTGCAGACAAATCATAATTTCTAAAGATATGAATGAATGAAATATCGCCCCAGAGTGTTTGAAATTGAATTTTAGAGTATCGGTTCTAGAATATCTTTTGAATAGTTAATGTAACGTATTATTAAATGAAACCTCAAAACTTTACAGAAATGAACTAAAATTGTTAATTGATACGCGGCGGCGGTAAAATTTGCGGCCTACTAGAATATTTTGGGATTGTTGGGGATCTACCTCTTAGCGGTCCACCCCGGGCAACGGCATCATAAGCTACCAAGTTTGTGGTGGCGGCTGAACGATCCCCCACAGCGGTGTGGTAGGCTCCGCAAGGAGTCTGGCGCCAAGCAGCTTGCTGCGTTCCGTCTGTGTGCAGGAGTGCCAGTGCCCTTCTGGGTAAGCTCGCTACATCTTTGACCCCATCTCTGTCCTGAGAACTAGATTGAGGTTAAGAGCAAACCCATCTATAATAATAATAAAAAAACACATTAAATTGTTTGCACATTAAGGTGATTCGTTAAGCACCTGTCGGAAAATCTTAATTTTAATCAGTTTTTTAATTACGATATCATGAAAAATAAAAATATGTAGGATTAATGCAGTTAATTTAATTCAATTATCCCTGAAATAGCGATCATCACAAGTAAGATAATAACTATAGATCGGATATTCGGATGCATTTACCTAAACTTCATTTTTGGCTACGACATTATGAAAGCGATTTGTTTTTTTTTTATAAATCTCGTATGCCAGAAAATCCGGTAATGCATAACTGGCATTACTAATCGGATGCATAGTGTGGATGCGACTTCTTGAAATATTTTAAATTAAAAAAAAATCGCTAAAATAAATCCCGGGTTGGTAGGAAGTTCGGGAATGCACAACTATTCAGATGCATAGTATGAAAGCGAAAGTAAATCTCGAAAAAAAATCTGATATCCCATCCCATACATATTTTAGCTCTAGTCGATTTGAAGAGTATAGAACATATTTTTTTTTTCGCGATTTCGATATTGGTCCCATAGTGAAAGTTGTTCAGTTTGATAGTCTAAGCCACTCCCTTAAATTTGTATTTGTATTTTTGTAACACCTTGTATAATTTGTCGAAGTTGACGAATTCGCAGGAAAACACTAAAAATTTAAAAAAATAGTACGTAGTACCTAGGTACCTACTTAACATTTCAATTCAAAAGAGACCCCGATGTTACATAATCAAACAAAATTAAATGAGCTTTCATTTTTATGGACACAGCCACGCCGCGTAATGTGGATGAAATGTAAACTGTAAAAGGTTATGTTTGGATTAGTAACATTTGATCTTGTCGTAATTATACTTGCTTGTGTAAAACGCGTTAAGTGTTCTAAGCCCTCGTCCACAAATAGGATGGATAATATTATATTACAGTCTTTGACAGTAAAGCCTGACCAGGAATATAAAAAACCTGGTTTGGGGTCGCTGCAATCGGCTGACACTTTTAATGTTAGTGTTCCAAGTACAAAAATTAGTTCCAATGATTTTCCGCAACATGGCCACACATGTCGAGGTTTTTTATATTTCTGCAGTGCGATTTTTTAAATCATACGAGCGGTTCGGCAGTAGAAAATGTCAGAATTACTATGGAGATTATGCATCTTTCTACTGCGCCGAACCGCTCGTATGATTTTCAAAAATCGCACTGCAGGTCGAGCTTTAACACGGTTACCATTTATAAACAAACGTTAACAAACGATAATCCCTTTTGTGGTGATAAAAATAATGTTTTTTTATTTAGAGTTGGGTCCTACAGAAAGAGGAGGTTATGAAGCCATGAACTAAAAGTTATAGTACATTGTATTAAAAATACTTATATAATATACAATGAGTTTTGGGGTTCATGGGGTAAGACCCACTTCAAGCATTTTGAACGAGAAAATATGTATTTAAAATAAATATGCTGATATATGAATTAAAAAAAAATATGTATATACATATATGGTTTTCACAGAATGCCACCTAAAAAATACGTCTAACAAGTTTTTGTCTTGAAAAATGTAACAACTCTATTGAGCTACTATTTATGTAAAATAAACTTACCCATGTTTCTTTGATTATATAACCTCTCCAAGTTTATAAACGGCTTCCGCCGGAAGTGTCAGATACAGAGGGTTGCCGTAGGCTTGCCTGTACCGCAACGTGGTCAAATCTGCAGTTGATGCACCTAGGCACATACCGGCATAGGCATTCGGCTTCTCTCATGATCATAATGGAACAATAAAAAAAAACCGACTGCATGAAAAATTATTAACTGAAAAGAGAAAAACAAGCTCTATGTTTATTTATTACTTTGTTTGTGCAAATATAATTTGAATGTTATTTATTAGTAACATGTACAATCATTGATTTAATCAGTAGGTAATCCATGTTCTAGAAAATACAGGGTCCACCTAAATAATGCTGATGGTTTTTAAGATGATGATCAGACCGTTAAGAGGATAGGCGCGCTGAAATGCTAATTTTGAGAATAGGTCACTTTTCCAACCGTTTACATATTTGTCCGATCCGCCCCACCAATACACCCACCGTGTAGAGTGCGAAACAGACAACTGCAGCTAGGACCGATTTTATCTACATAAAATCAGCCGAAAACAGCATTTCGTATTCCCCTGTTTTCTCCTCCAAAACTAAACCGATTTTAATAATTCTTTCAAGAATAATACAAGGTGTTACAAAAATACAAATAAACCTTTAAGGGGGTGGTGTAGACCATCAAACTGAACAACTTTCACTATGGGACCAATATCGAAAATACTTTCTGTATTTTAAAAAAAATATATATGTTCTATACTCTACAAATCGACTAGAGCTAAAATATGTATGAAATATAAATTATTTTTTTTGCGATTTCGATGTTGGTCCCATAGAGAAAGTTGTTCAATTTGACGGTCTGATCATCCTTTTAGAAAACAATCAGCGTTATAATGTTGGAGCCTTTATATTATTTATTTACTACGCTACAAGATACCTATCAATAACAAAGCATATCATGTACACACGGCGACACATCAAGCTATACAAATCCCTTACTCGCCCTCATTAACATTACCCGCCCGACACGCGACCAGCTTATGTTGGTTTTGTATTGCTTGATGTGTCGCCGTGTGTACCTATAAATAAATAATATTTATAGAAAATATTATGTTCTCGACTGTTTTTTCCGAGGAATATTCTAAAATATTCCGCATTTTTGTATTTTATTTATAGAACACGTGTGTCCTCTAATAGCGGTTAAATTATGAAATAGTTGACACCGTTCATTGATAGTAATTCTAAGACACAAACTAATAGCTTCTATTATCATAGACCCGAAAATATATTAGCATGACAAAATATACCCGTGTCAAATAGTTATAGTCAAAATAGGTCTATGACATAATGGAGATAAGAACAGAAAGGAAACTTTATAGAAGTTTGTGAATAATCCTCAGAGGAATGTGCTGAGATAATCCTTAGAGAAATGACTAAAGCATAGCGTCAAATTTCACTCGAGTTTAACTCTTTATTCATATGACGAAGTTAGTGTGACCGAAAAAGGACAGATAATAATTATTTCTCCCCTCCGGACGGAAAGCGTCTAATTACATGAGATCTGAGACCTTTCTTACTTTCCTGCCCTCGGTGTGTAATCTACAATAACTATCCAGTTTGCTTATTGCAAGGCTATCCACTTTTTTGTTTTTCAAGAAAAATCCCTCTATTAGTATTTTTTTCGCCTGGAAGAAACGATATCCTTTATTTTCTTTTGTTTGGATGGCCTTCTGATTCTAGAATAGAGGGTTTATTAGGGAATTTTTCGATAGCCATTAAAAAATGAGAGATGAATATGCAACCTTGCTATTAATAAAAAATAAAATTGAGTTTTTTTTTTTAAATAAGCAGGAAAACATAAATGACTCTCAAAGGACAAAAAGGTCTTGCTGATCTGAACCAGTGACGTGCATTTATTGGAGCTTAAAATACCATCTTCGGACCCAGGTCACGTCAACACCATCTATGGCTGCATGTTGAACTAAGTTTGAACTATCTGTCAGTAAACTCCCTATTCCTTGAACCGTATATTTATCCAACGGCGTATAGTTTCTTTATCGAGGCTTTTGCCGGCTGTGTTGCATTGAATGTGTTAAGCTTCGTCTGTATTGGAAACCCTGGTCTCTTACTACTGACGCTTGCTGTGTACGAGTGCGTGAGTTGCAATATTTTCATGTATTAGTTTCCTCACTGTTATTATGTCCACTATGCCCATGGTGCAGTAATTGCCATGGCCGGTTAGTGGCCGACTATTATTTATGCATGAAGCAACGGGTTCCGCCTTTATGAGGCTTTTGGGGTTCCGTAATAAAGCTAGGACATATTGAGGTTGTGTTTATAGTGATGGTTTGTTATTCGATCCTAGATATTGCATGAAGCATGTAATTTTGCAGTTTCCGATGATAATAATAATTAATAATAATTATTATAAGTAGGAACTTCTTAAAATGTAGAAGTTTTGTTTAATTCTGTATTTATATTGCTGAATATGAATACCCTAATATGGTTATAGATAAGAGAGTTAACTAAATCTTCTTCTTATCGAGTGGGCTGGGTATGATGTTGGAATAATATGATAACACACTACCTATACAGGGTGTTGTGGTAGTCAGTTGCATTACTCTAATGGGTGATCAATTGATCATCATCATCACCAGCCTATACAGGGTGTAAGGAAAAGTATAATAATTAAGCTTTAAACCACGTACTCTACCCTTCAAACTGAACGACTTTTACTATGGGAGCAAACCGATCGGAGCAAAAAAAATCTGCTGTTGTATATTTGAGTAGAGTAATGAGTTTTTCTAACTTACCTATGTACATGTAAAGGAAAATGGTAAGGAAACCTGCATGCAAAATAAGTAATTCCGATGCGTATGTAAAGTCTACCAATCCCCATTGGGCACGCGTGCTGGTGGACTAACGCCCATACACCCTCTGCAGTGAGACGTATACCGGGTGTAAGGAAAAGTATCATTATGTTACCTACCGTATTGGAGTTTAGTATGGGACAGCTGATTTTTTTTGCTCTGAATGGTTTGCTCCCATAGTAAAAGTTGTTCAGTTTGATGGGTAGAGGTTAATGATACTTTTCCTTCAAAAGCCGTAAAATGAATATTTTTCTTTTCGTCACCTAATTCGGATTTAAATAATACAGGAACAAAGAAGGTCACGAAGTTTCCTGAATCAATTTAGATAAAGTCCGATAAGAAAATAGGCATTAAAATCAATAGCCTGGGGTAAAAGCTTTTGTTACTTTAAAGTGGCATACTACATAGAATACATATATACAATGCTAATATACCTATACAGTGATGTTATTGATGAACAAACGCAATGGAATCTGTTATTTCAGCGAGTAATGTACGATATAAAAATAAAATAAATACATTTACTCAATAAGTGCCGCGACTCTCGAGCGATTTGATATGGGTCTGACACATATTATGAGAGGCGAAAAAGGCTTTTTAACTCCTCCTGGGACCGGAACCGATGTCAAAGTGGCAAGCAGTTGTTAAATTTATGGTGCCATGAAGTTTACCAAGTTATAGGTGATAATTTGTTCTCACATAGGGTTAACGTGGAAAGTTTTGGCATTCATCACTATGAGTTTATTGTTTAAGTCCTAGTTTATACCAAACCAAGGCTAAGTCGCGTTGCAAGTCTGTTACTGGGTGGTCGCGTGTCGGTTGCCTGCTTCTCGGCTTGCAACGAAGTGGCATTTAGGTGGCTCAAGGTTGTGTTTTTGTGCATAAAACAATTCTTGAAGTCACCAGATTATTTATGGATGTTCAACGTCAAGAAAAAATGTTTTGTTAAATATAACCAAACTTGCTACTTGCGAACTATTTTGTTCTTAGCACATTTATTTAAACTTTATATTCTAAAATTTAGATTATCTATCTAGTCATCAGCAAGCTGCTTGGCGCCAGACTCCGGCAGGAGGTTGGTCGCGAGCCAGGCGGCTCCTTGCGGAGCCTACGACACCGCTGTGAGGAATCGTGGTTATCACTAATGACCCATGTAAATCAACCGGTAGTACCGAACACTAATTGCCCGAGTTGCGTCTCACGCTTAGCCGGTTTTTAACTCTTAACAGAAAAGCGCAACTTTACCTATTTCTTTATAGCTTTACTTCTGTTCAAGTTCAATAGCGTCTTTACGAAACAAAATAAAATAACAATTTACTTTGAACAAAAGAGTCTATCTGAAGAAGATAAAACTCAAAATCTCTGGTTGCCAACAAATCCTAAGGATTCAAACGGATTTAGAACTGAGAATGCTCAAATGTTGTAAACATAACGTTAAAAACCAGCCAAGTCCGAGTCGGACTCACGCAACGAGGGATGCGTACCAAAATATTTTTTTTAAAAAGATTAGATATAGAACCTGACACCATTTTAATACAAAACACAACAAAATATTTATTGAACCAATGTGTGATACAGGATTATATTTGTGAATACAGGTCTAAAATTCTAAATATCTCTAAACGTTAATTAATGTTACTTTTTGTTACCAAGTTTGACTGTTTAAATTACTGTTTTAACGATATCTTGAAAAAAGCACGATTCTTGTATTGTATGGTAATAATTAATGGGGCTGATACAATGTGTTAACGCCCACTGATAATTATTACAGGGATGCAGTATTTTGACTGAACATAGGTAGCATAATCATTAGTCTCTTAATTGGTGACTTGTATGAGGGATTAGATGAAATATAAACTGTGACACCCCTCAGACACCCCAACTAATTTATAACAAAATAATTAAATTGAACCAATAATTGCCCCTTCGAGCCCCTCTCCGCCCCTTTGAGCTCCTCTGCGCCACTTCGAGCCCCTCTGCACCCCTTTGAGCTCCTCTGCACCCCTTCGAGTCCCTCTGCACCCCTTTGAGCCCCTCTGTGCCCCTTAGAGCTCCTCTGAGCCCCTCTGAGCCCTTCTGCGCCCCTACGAGCCCTTCTGCGCCTATTTGAGCTCCTCTGCGCCCCTCTGAGCCCCTCTGAGCACCTTTGCACCCCTTCGAGTCCCTCTGCACCCCTTTGAGCCCCTCTGTGCCCCTTAGAGCTCCTCTGAGCCCCTCTGAGCCCTTCTGCGCCCCTACGAGCCCTTCTGCGCCTATTTGAGCTCCTCTGCGCCCCTCTGCACCCCTTTGAGCCCCTCTGCGCCCCTCTGAGCCCCTCTGAGCACCTTTGCACCCCTTCGAGCCCCTCTGCGCCCTTCTGAGCACCTCTGAGCCCCTTTGAGCCCCTCTGAGACCCTCTGAGCCCCTTTGAGCCGGAACCCTAAAAAGGTTTTAATACTTAAGGGTGGGTAATTCTAGGGTAATCGCCGCAAGATGGCGTTTAGTATTTACGCGTTCACGAAAAGTTTATTTTTGCTCCACTTTGGCCGAAATAAAAAGGGTATTAAGAATGGATAATGGAGGTTTATTGTTGGCGGATAGTAACATTTTTATATTTCACCTGTGGCTGTGGTTAATGCTCGCCAGCTTTCATGTTGTATTGCTTTTAGATATTTTAAGAATCTTTTTTTATTATAGATTAACGACTCCAGTATTAGAATATTCGACATTATGTAATCGAAAAATTATAGTAATTCTTGTTGTAAATCTTTGTTGACAATGTTTAGTAACTTATTATGGTGAATCTTGTTGTAATGTGATATCAATTATACAGTTATAATTATTCTGATATTATTTATTAGTAATAGTGAATTTGATGGATATTGTTGGTTTCTAAAAGGAAACATAAACGACACTTGTCGCTGATTGGTCCGCGCCATTAAGCAAACGTGACAATTGGTCCAATAATAGGTACTTATTTGTTTGATAGTTTGTCTTTTCTGATATATTATTGATTCTAAAATTATATTGTGATTTGTGAAGTATAATAGTTTAAGTTAAAAATGATTACTTCATTTCCTGGATAGATTTGCCGCCATTCTGAACGATCGTGAAGTGTGTCGGTAAATGTATAAAAGAGGTGGTTTGTCTAAAAGCGAGACCTTTTAACATTGAGACCGCCACGCTGCCCAAGTGTAAGTGTAAGCCTAATTTTACTAGGTATACAGTAAACTATAAGTTTGTGACACTCGGACCAAAGCATTTTGATCATTTAAATAGGTAATCATATAGTTTATAATGTGCGTTCACATACGATGACGCACTGACGGAGCGGCAGATGTCAGTCCATAGAACCATACCCGGTGCGTCAATGCGTCACCGTGTGTGCTTCTACGTGCGGTTTCATACAACTCCTTGCTTCAAAAATGACGGACTGACGTCTGCCGCTGCGTCAATGCGTCATCGTGTGTGAACGCACTATACAAATGACTTTTTTGATCTGAGTTTTAACATGTTTTCGGAAAAATTCATGAATGTCTTGGGGATTTTACTATAACAGCGTATACCCATGAAAGACGTGTAAATGTTAGCCTATATGTTAATGCAAACTAAGCCCTATGCTATTGTGAAAACCCCATCCAAATAGGTTTAGTAGTTTTTAAGTGATGCTTGCACTCAAAAAAAAAGACAAACTGATTAACCAGCCAGACAAAAATTCTAGAATGGTGAGACTATTTTAGAATTTTTGTCTCTTTGTCTGTTTCTTACAGAACATAGCAATATTTTTCGTTGGCCGGCACTTCCATTTTTTGGCCAAAAAATGTAAGAAATGGATGACGTCCTTTTCCTATACTTATCTACTTAAATATAAATATTGATTGGGCTGTCAATTTTACTTAATATGGTGAAAACCGTTAAAAAAAAAGCGTAAACGCAAGATGGATGTTCATCATTTCCCTATAAAATCCCATGGATGTAAAGCCTTTATCCACTTTTGATGAATGAGATGTCATTTGGCTCATCTTGGATTTTGTAAAAAGCTTTTTTCTACGACTGTATTTTGTTGTACTAAAAGCTTAAATTTATCAATTTTTGGTGTTTTTTCAGAGATCCTTAAGCTACTGGCACGAAGAAAAGAAGCCTAGTAGCTTTGACTAGGATTTTGTATAGTACGTCACAACTCTTAATTTTTGTAGACACCCTGATACATTAAGTTGTAACTGAAAACCAACCCTAGTAATATTTAAAGGGTTGGTTAAGACGTAATAGTAGGTGGAAATATCTCGGAGGCATCTTTTATTTTTCACATTACGACTAGATTTATACCATTTAACGAAACTAAAGTCATACCTCAGTATTTTTGGATATTTCATCTAGTGCAATCATCAACTGAATACACGATTGGAATTACTTCACTCGATAGAAAATCGTCACAAAGATGACGGGTTTTCATGCATTTTTAAACATTTTTCTCGGTTTAGAAGAACTTAAAATAGTTTCCGATTGTTGGTATTTATACCCACATATTCACCATTAGTTTAACTAGTGCAATCATAAATAAAATCTAGAAAAAGTACTTTGGTTAGTTGTTTTTAATCGAAAATACGGCTCACGCACACACTTTTCGGAGCGCTCGGCAATCGCGTTTCTCATAGAAAATATTCGTCGGGACCTATGGCCCCTTAAGAACATACGATTGAATAACTTTCACTACGAAGACGAGTGTCACAAACTTATATTTTACTGTATACCTATAATAGTAAAATTAAGCTTACACTTACACTTGGACAGCGTGGCGGTCTCAATGTCAAAAGGTCTCGCTTTTAGACTGCCTCCGTGGTCTAATAGTTAAAGCATTGGACTCTAGACACGGAGGTCGTGGGTTCGATTCCCACGGGTGGCACCTAGTGAAATGTCACTTTGTGCGTTTTTCCCCAGTTGGTTAGGACATTGCAGGCTGAATCACCTGATTGTCTGAAAAGAAAGATGATTCCGTGCTTTGGATGGCACGTTAAGCTGTTGGTCCCGGCTACTATCACTGGTGGTAGTAGTCGTTACATAAAAACCACGTCAGAGGCCGTAAGGCGGTTTGAATATACTCTGACACCAGGGCTTGCAGCCCACTGGATAAGAACAAGAAGAAGAAGAAGACTACGAAGCCAAGATCGAGAAAAAATATTAAAACTATGGTGTAACACAAAACTAGTAGTGCCTACTCGACTCAAATGGACAATATATATTTTTTTCGACATTGCATATGGATATAGCGAAAGTTGTTCATTACGATGGTCAATCAATCTAAATCACCCCTTTAACTATTATTATAGGGTGTTTTGACACCTTCTATAACTTACATCCATTTAAGAGCGTAATGTTTTGGTTCTAGGATGGGATATCTGGATGGTTCCGTAGGTAGCCACGACATTCGTCAAATTCTTGTTTCGTAAAATTCTTATTTCGTCATATACTACATTCGTCAAGTCCTTGTTTCGTCAAATTCGCTTTTCGTCATGTCCGCTTGAGTTAAGCTTATGGACAATCAATGACAATAAGGAAAAAAAAACTAAAAATAATTATATATTCTTTTGATGATAAGCTCATGATTATTTTCCCACTTACACCACAGTCAGCTATTCATCATTATCATCTCAGCCGACAAACGTCCACTGCTGGACGTAGGCCTCTCCCGGGGATCGCCATAACGACCGGTCATGCGGTGCTCTCATCCATCCGGTTCCCGCCGCCATCACCAGGTCATCGGTCCTCCTTGTGGGGGCCTGCCTACGCAGCGCAGCCAGCGCATTCCGGTACGCGCGCGGTCGCCACTCGAGAACTTTGCGGCCCTTTCGGCCAGTGATTAGTTATATTCCAAAATAGACGGAATAAGATAGACGGAACGCGATCGCACGCGGCGTGCTGTTCCGTGCTGTTCCGTTCCGTCTATCTTATATGCTCTAGCAAATGACGTTCCTGAGTGACAGAAAAGGATGGAGCGACGGAAAAATGCGATCGCGTGCGGCCATGTGTAGTTCAACCCTAAATGTGTTCTTGAAAAACTGTTCCTAGCCTAGCCTCCAAAACGGATCAGGACATGTAATTTTTCGATGGGTGTCAAAAATTATTTCGATTTTGTTTAGAGTTACTCTTCTATTCGTAGGATGGCATAGACTGAAGGTGGCCTACAACATTATGGTTGAAAACGGCTAAGAAGAAGAGAAGAAGAAGAGACTTGAGTCGGTCGCAAAAAGGTATCTAATGAAGCTTGACATAGAATAGGTAATAGTATAAACTTAGTTCTACATAGTACTGCCTAAGTACCTACTACTCAATTTGTAAAATACATTTCTTATCCGAAAAAAAACACGAGACATGTATGTACATACATGACCATTTAAATTCAACGCTCGTAATTCCCCAAAACACTCTGTACCTACAGACATTGATAAATAGTTCTTCTTTATCCGAAATCCTATTCAACGTTGACTGTCTCGAATCCGAACATTGAGTAACGATTCAACTTATAATCCTGATAGTCCTGTCGTTCATCGTCGGATAAATTAAGAAAAAAAATTACTTGTCCAAAGAGTTAAACTGTTGTTTTTTTATGTTTCTTAGTACGTCATCACGTAACGCTGCTTTGTTCTCTTGTATGAAATCTTACATACTCAATATATATCAAATATTACATACAGTCTTACATTATTAATATTATTATCATTGATAAGGACCAACACAAATCCCAAGAAAAGATAATTATGTAGTAAAAACTGTGGGATGCTTAAATACCTATCGATAAGCAATCAAATAATTCGATAGGTACAATATTTAAATTATATTGCATAATTTAAAATCGGAGAATTTATAAATTCTTTGTTACTAAAATAATATGCTCACGACTATACCTATATTCCCCGAGGGGGTCAGAAATATTCTGAAACATCCACGTTTCACCAGTAGTACCGAAACTCTGTCCACGGGGGGGGGGGGGGGGGGGGGGTGAGCCCGTCGCCACTAAGTTAATATTATATATTATATCAATAAAATAAATAAACAACGCTTGCTGAAATATATATTTCTCACGTTTTAATTAAAAGCTGATAGCGGACCTGACAACCAGAAAGAATTCCCTCACGAATTATTTAAATTTTAAAAATAAAAAATTTACACATGGCGACACATCAAGCTACACATAACCAGCATAAGCTGACCACGCAACATGATACGTGATTCAAACTACGCGTAGCGAGCTTAAATCCTGGTTTTGTATTTAATGTGTCGCCGTAGGTCCATAATTCTTAATTACGATGACGGTGTTTTAAGGGGATGACCAGACCATCGTACTGAATAACTTTACCTATGGGGCCAATATGGAAAACGCAAAAAAAATAATCAGCTGTCCTAAACATATGGGTCGAGTAAGATTGAAATTTTTTAAGGAAACAGCTGATTTTGTTCGCGATTACGATGCTGGCCCCATAGAGAAAGTTATTAAGTTTGAGGCCTGATCGTCCACTTAGAAAACCGGCAGCATATTTAGTAAAATAAAAGTCACGGGCGTCAGGACTATCTATCCGTTTTTGAGATATCCGGATGGAGGGATTTGCATTGCCTTTGAGGTTAACTCGTATTTATCTTAAATCAGGCAGGTTTGGGTCTTAGAGCTATCTTTACTTATCCAAGTCTATGAGGTTCTCAGAATACTGATTGAGTAACGATTTAAATAGAACAGGTTACGTCATTTTTAACCTGCTTCAAAAAAGGAAGGTTCTAGTAGCGGTAGTTGGGTTCTGAACTGTATTTCAGATACAAACATTTTTCACAAATTTTAAAGACGCTCTTTTTGACCCGTGGGTGTAAAATTAAGGCCTCCGCACATTGCAGCGATATTATCGAGCGATTTTATCGAGCGATATTATCGACAGCGATATCGCGACACCTTACACACTGCGGCGATTCCGCGATTCGCGTCACGCATGCGCCCCACCACTGAATGTAGTCAAAAGAGTTGCGATAATATCGCGGCAGTGTGTGGGATCGAGCGCGTCCCCATACGAAATGTACTGAGAATAATTATCGCAAAATTGCAGCGATATTATCGCTCGATAATATCGCGGCAGTGTGTAGGATCGCGCGCGTCCCCATACAAAATGTACTGGAAACAATTATCGCAAAATCGCAGCGATATTATCGCTCGATAAAATCGCTGCAATGAGCGGAGGCCTTTAAATGCGTTAAGCTGGTTTCAGTCTATGCAAAACATTGACGCAGAACACGCGTAGACGGTAATAATAAAAGTAATATACCTAGGTAGATATGAAGCTTTGAAATTAATTATTCATACTCAAAGGTTTATATTTCGTAATGAGGATCATTTAGGCATCGAAATATTGAACTTCCAAGTATAAACATTTAAGCATATTACTTTTTGAATAACTCAAATCCATCTAAAAATAACAAAGTTCACAGAGAAGTTTAAAACGCGCGCGGCGATATTGTGTCGTCACACGATCTGGCTGGGCGGCTGGCCGCGGCTAGCGGCTCTCGCGTACATTCACTTTGTTTCGTTGCGAAAAGTTTGTATAGACTGAATTTTAGTGTTTTCATTTATTTTAATGTGTACAATGAGGTTTGGAGAAGAGTAATATTTTAAAGTACGGAAATCGGTTATGTTAAAGTGCAATCAAATAATTTACTAAAGATAGACTCTTTTATGGTGGCTGACAATACAATATTTGTATGACGACATTTTCACCTACCAACAAAACGTTAAATTAAAATGATACGCGCAGTCGCGCACACATCAATTCATAGAAAGACTGCGGCAACCATACAAGCGCGGGGTCATCCATCGGATCGCGTGACGTATCAAGCGTATAGGCGCCAACTCGCGCCCGTTTTTAAAACATGAGCACTAAAATCGATATAACTTTGTAATTTTTTATCCGATATCGATATTTTTTCACTAAATATATTATTGTTTTTGATGTTTCTATAAAACTGCATATTTGGTTCGAAGCGTGAATGATCCTCATTACGTTATAAATTGTTCAAATGTTATTTGAGACACGCAATCTTGATTTTTTAAACTATTTTTCCATAATAATATATAAAATATTACTTTTATTACCTTATACCGTCTACGCGTGTTCTGCGTCAAAGTTTTGTATGAAATTGACTACTCTTGTGCCTCATATCATCAAACTGAGCAATTTTCAGAAGGAAGTCAACACCAAAATCGCGAAAAATTAAATCAGCTTTTCCATAGAAAATGTCGACCAAAAATTTACTTTCTTCGGAAATTTCATTTTTGTTTTTAACATAATCCTTTTACTTATGATAAATGGTATGGGATCTCTATATTTATGAGTAGATACATGTATTATGATACATTATTGTATCTACTCATTTCAAAATTGTTATTTCAAAACTACACCTATTTGTATGATTAATTTTAGAGAATCATCCAAAGAGAAAACCATTTCATTGTTCTAATAATTCTATTTGAATTTCAATTTGTAGTTTGAATTTGGTATACCAATTTATATTATATTGAGGGCCTGATAGCTTCGTTGGTAGTCAGCACGCCGAGGGTCACAGGTTCGAATCCCAAGAGGAGAAAATAATCATATTTGCTAGTGACACAGACTTGCGACACGTATGTTATCTTTACGTGGACTAAATAATTTACCCTAGTTTTAGGGCTTCCCTTAGGGTGCCAATGGGGCCATATTTATAAGCCTACGCTGTCCGTTTGCCCGTCCGTCCGTCCGTCCGATCTCTAAAGCGGTGTATCTATTGAACCTTAATTGGTAGAGAGATGAAATTTTATAAAAATGATGTAAGTGTTATGAATTTACTAAAAATATATACAAAAATTACGGGGGTCCCATACAAGAAACGTGTTTTTTCAAGGGTTTTGTTTTGCACACAAGCGTGAAACTTGGTGCGATTATACACTTTAAGGTAGAACAACAAATAATAAAAACTAGCCAAGCGTGTGTCGGGCTCGCGCTAAACGTCACAGAAACAAAATTGTTTTTTGTTTTTAATATTGAATGATGGTACGAAGCTCTCCGTGCGCGTGTCCAACTTGCACTTGTCCGGTTTTTTTGTTTGGATAAAGGAGGAGGAACACGATCTTATTCGGACTAAAAAAACTGTAATACTTTCTTGAAACATTCCTATCTTAACAATAACGTAACATAAAAAACCAAGATGGTCCAGTGGCGAGTAACCTTGCCTGCCGTGCAGGAGGCGATGGTTCGATCCCCGTCCAAGCCGACTCGTACCAATGAGTTTTTCGGAATTTATGTACGATTTGTTACACCACTGGCTTTTCGGTGAAGGAAAACATCGTGAGGAAACCTGCATGCTTCAATTTCGAGGCGTGTATTGTACCCATTGTCCATTATAAGTGGCGACGGGCTCACCCCCCGTCACACTGGATAGAGTTTCGGTACTACTGGTGAAACGTGGATGTTCTGAGGTTTCAGAATATCTCTGACTACCCCCTCGGGGAATATATAGTCGTGAGCATATGCTATGCTATGCTAAAAAGGTCATGAAAGTAAGTAGCATAGATAAATTCGGCCATTCAATTCGGAGCGAAGTGAAATCAGTGTGAAAATAGATTGGTACATTCCCGACGGATCCTAATTCGACCAATAACCATTCGTTCAAACAGTTTAGGATTGCGTCACACTAGATAGTCGCCTGACATAAGATGAGTTCTGATGAATTCGGCAGCGCTGAGAAGTGATAATTAGAGAGTCTTACTACTTACTAGAATTACTGTAGGTATGAACTAGGGACCTTCGAAAATTACCAATTTTACCGCCCGTTTTCAGACATCCAGCAAACAAATTTGACCATATAAGCAAAAAAAACAAAACATATAGACATAGCCAAAGTCTTTCTCATATTATTATTGAAATAATTATTAAAATCGGTTTAGTTTTGGAGGAGGAAACAGGGGAACAATAAATGCAGTTTTCGTCGATTTTATGTAGATAAAATTGGTCCGAGCTGCAGTCGTCTCTTTCGCACTTTAGTCCCATGCTCCCCACCGCATGGGATGGGTAGATTGGACAAATATGTATACAGTCGGAAAAATTACCTATTCTCCAAATTAGCATTTCAGCTTGCCTATCCTCTTAAAAAACATTTCCAAAAATCATGAAATGTCACATTGTAATCCTGATTGGCTCTCAATTTATCAAAACATTTACGGATTATTATGTTTTATGCCTGTAGCTGTTATCGTTAAAACCCATTGACGTAGAATACTATGGACGCTGGGTCTAGTACAAAATTCTCGAAAAAAGTGTCCGAGACTAACCTACACAAACCTAAAAGTACGTGTATAGTAATATAATCATTGAAAATGCTGAAATTCTTTTTCATTTTGCTTGCGTAGTTTTTATCCCATCGCGGCAAGGCGTGCACCGCTCGCGCTCCGTTCAAACAAAGATTGTCGCGTAATTAGGTCTCTTTATACATTTTAGGTCTCGTTTGGTTCGAACACTTTTGAGCGCGAACCCTTCGTCCAGTAGTTGGTAAGTCAATGTTAAAACCGAGATAATAACTACAAACATTATAAAAACAAATCCGCAGTGACCCGATAAATTGAAAATCAGCAGTGACGACAATGTGACATTCTTATTTTTTGGAAATGTTATTTAATTGTTTAGAAATAAAAAAAATACGATTGAGGTTTGCACAATAGGCTCGGTGCGTGACTTTTGTTTGTCTTGTTTAAAAGTCCAACAAAATACCCAATAATCAGCAACTTTACATACAAAGTCTGCAGTCAACCTAACTTGACCCTCATTACGAATAGGTTAGGGTACACCTTCCTGAATCTAAGTAAGTGCTTCTAATCTTAATTGAGGATACTCGTTTCTGTCCCTTGTGCTAGAATGTTTGCTCGTTTCTGGACGTTTTCGATCTTATTATTGTTGTTGTCCTAATGCACTAAGGCTTAGGTAAATGTGTTCTTAGAGTATACAGGGTGTCCCGTTAATCAACGTCAAGTCGGAATCGGGTGATGGGCCAAATCATAATAGTTACCAGAAAAAAAAACAAAAAAAAATACGTTTTTTTTTATTTTTAGTAATTTTTTTCGAGAAAATGTACACCCTAGCAACAGGTTAGATTAGCACTATTCAGGATTAAATAAGAAAAACAAAATTGAGAAAGAAAGTAGAGCTTTTGCTACAAGCAAAAGGAGCTAAAAACCATCACAGGATATACATTTAGGTAGAGAAGACTTCGATTTTATTTTTTATTTTTCTGGTAACTATTATGAT
Organism: Agonopterix heracliana; assembly: GCA_963693445.1. Lineage (NCBI taxonomy): Eukaryota > Metazoa > Arthropoda > Insecta > Lepidoptera > Depressariidae > Agonopterix > Agonopterix heracliana. The sequence goes on from OY856308.1 coordinate 4,556,604, forward strand.
TTGGCCTATCACCCTATTGCGGCTTGACGTTGACTTACGGGACACCCTGTATAGGGTATAAGCAAACTAAAGAGCGCGTGCATCTTTCATGGCCTTTGACACCGAGAGTGAGCTTTTTTAAATTTTCTTAGCGTTTCAATAACGATAGTCTAGAATATTAGACGGACGTTTAATGCGAAATTGCATAGGTTGAATATTGCTCTTGCATATTCGCGCTGACATAGTCAGGACGCGTTTTATTTTGGTAATTGAACGAGAAATTGACATAATTTTGCTGTTGTAATTGTGCTCACGGTTCATATTCGATTAGGCGCGATCTATAGCTTACTTATAAAGGATGTAACAAAACACCCTTGTTATATTTAAAGGGGTGGTTTAGTCCAGGGTTTCTCAAACTTATAGCTCCACGTATCCCCATTAGACTTTCATGACAAAAAAAACGGATTGTTGATAAAACAATAACAATGATATTAATTACCTAGGTACCTATGTTATTTTTAATAATTCATAATGATGGATGGGCTTGTTTTTTGTCGCAAATGGAGTCAATTCTCGGAGCAATTTAAGATATCTTTTTAAAATCTGTTTGAAGAGTTTGATCTGTGGACATTTCCAGAAATGATTCGTGCTGGCCGCCATTACATAAATTTTGTCTCGCACCCCCTACGAATAACTAGCGTACCCCTTACGATTAACTGGCGTACCCCAAGTGGTACGCGTACCCGACTTTGAGAAACCCTGGCTTAAACCATCAAACTGAACAACTTTCGCTATGGAGCCAACTACGAAATCGTAAAAAAATGTGAAGTTCGTGCGTTGCGAATTCAATATTTGTCTAATAGTAGACCATTTTCTGTTTGATAAATAATAATAATAAATAATAAATATCTTGGACATTCTCACACAAATTATCTAGTCTCATATTTTATAGTTCCAGAATCTGGTCTGGACTTGTATTATGATGACTAGACAACGATATAGAATACATATTATAGATACACATCCATGACTCGGGTACAAATATTCATATTTGTCCCTTACGGGATTCGCACCCGCGACCCTCGCACAGCAGGCAGGTTCACTGCAGACTGAATGATGGTGATGGTCTGAAGCACCCCTTAAAGATATGATACTTACACTCTGTATATGGGTTTCACAAGTAAGCACAAGTAGTTTTTGTGTGGTGCTCAAAAAACAATCAAACATGATTTGGAGTCAGGGACTTCTGATAAAGTTTTATTAAGGTTCCATATCAATATTATGGCTATCTTTCCACTGCTGGACAAACACCCCTCGACTTTGATGTAAATGTACTTATTTTCATTCTGAACTTATTATGATATTGATTTTGAAGCATTTTTTCCCTGGAATAGACAATTTCTAAGTAAACGTTTAATATTGACTGATCCGGTAACAAATTGCCGATTTCTACCTCGTTTCCGATATTAGGTTCTTGAGATTCTGCTGTAATACGTACGGTATTCAACGAAAGTTGCTGAATATTCGTGAACGAAGGTTTGAACGGAGATATCTTTATTGCTGAGGGTACATTATGAAATGGAAGTTTCTTAAGACTTTGCCTTATTAATATTGACATAGAGTTCAGAACTCGTGCAGCTTTTGTGACTTTAATAACGTTTTTTGAGATTATGTAAGGCACTTTATTTTGCTGTAATACTTATGGATTCTTCTTCAAGGAAGGGACTATATGGTAATAGAATTACCATATCGGTTTTTAGGAACTTTACCTAATGTACCTAATAATTTGAAAGAAACCTTCCACAAGACTATCAAACTGTTCTTTAGCTGTAAGGTTGCTGTTCTCCAAAATGGAGATAAATAATATAAATAAATAAGAAATTTTTGAGCTTATACAATGTTCCAACTGCACCGCTGCGTGGCAACGTCGCAACTGAATTAAATCGATTTTTTACTGTACATTATCGCCGCTACACCGATTAAATATCGCGGTGATAACACATGGATTTGCCCTTGAACTCTATCTAGTCCTCAGGGAAAAGATGGGGTCGAAGATGTAGTGAGCTTACCCAGAAGTGCACTGGCACTCCTGCACACTGACGGAACGCAGCAAGCTGCTTGGCGCCAGACTCCGGCAGGAGGGTGGTCGCGAGCAGGGGGCTCCTTACGGAGCCTACCACACCGCTGTGGGGGATCGTTCAGCCGCCACCACAATCTTGGTAGCTTGTGATGCCGTTGCACGGGGTGGACCGCTAGGAGGTAGATCTCCAATCACCCCTTTCAATACATTCACCTTTCGATACCGTAACCCGTCGATTTCAGTGACAATCGATGAACAGTGTTCGATGAAGATACTTTCACAGTAACATACAACGCAGGAACCTAAGAAAAATATAACTACATAAGACGTAGTACGAGTAGGCAAAGCTCTTGATAAATTTCTTGCACTCATTTAGAGAGTAATATACATTTGACGGTCACAATTTTGTCCGGGACTTACTTAATCCACGGAAATTTTTTGTTCATAAAGAAAATTGCTTTTTTCGCTTCTAACACTAAGGTGACAATAAAATTCGTAATTTTGGCATTTTCCTTTTATTTATGATCAAATTTCAAATAAGATCAAGGCTGGAATAGGAATGAGATTGATAGGAATTTATGTATGATTTGCAATGGTGTAGGGTACAATCCTATGTAAAAAAAACATATTATATTTGAATCGAGTAGGTCTAGGTACTGCAGTTTAATGTGGAACAGCTGTTTTATGCGATTTTAGTTTTGCTCTCATAGTAAAAGTTGTACAGATTGATCACCTGAAGCACCCTTGAAAATTTAGCTTAACATTTTATTATCACCCAATATTGTACCCATTGTGCATTAAAACTGGTGAAAAAAATGTAGGTAACTAATAGTTTATGGCATATACATTAATTTATTTTAGTTTAGCCTATTCTTAGAAACACCATCGTATAGGTAATTAAAAGTTAAGTTAAGTTATAGCCTGTAGAATCCCACTGCAGGGCAAAGGCTTCCTCTCACGAATAAGGGTGAGAGGGAGTGGGCCATACTCCACCACGCGGGCCCAGTGCGTGTTGGTGGAGGCAAGTTAGTGGTCACCTTGCTGATAGGTAATTAACACAAAAAAAATTGATAAGGATGATTCCATATATGGGAAAAGGTCACCGTCACATGGCCGTAAGTACCGAGGTAAGCACATTGGCGCATTGCATTTGCACTTGTTTGCACTTGCACTTGCTTGATTTCTGCCACTCTTTTCAGACGGCAACATCGCACTCGTTGCGTTACTTCGTACAGAAGTAACAACGCTGAGTCAAGCTTCGTACTGTCTGCCAGTAGGTTATGAAAGTGTGAGAATTTATCGCTTTTTATTAAGGAACTGATGCACCTGTTACGTAGTAACTTAGTAGGGAACTAATCTGTGTCCATGCATCCTAAATGTGTGCACCGAATGTATTCGCAGCTCCTCCGTCTCATAACTGCCTAAATCATTGACTTACACTCTAGCGATAGACAGGCACTTTCATAGAAGCAACATGTTCCACTTGAATGCGGTGCCCGCACCGCATTGATGTTCAAGAGTTCACTTCGTTGTTTCGTCCACTATGGCAAAAACAGACCGCAATGTGTCATTTTGTGTTGTTTTGTGTGACATGTAGTTTGTTTGAATGAGCTTGTCTACCGCTAGAGTATAATATGTCAGTGACCTAAATATTGAATTTTAATTTTTTAAACACTATGTTGCAAGCTTATTTCTGGTCACCCTCCGGTAGCTAGCTCAAAGTAATTGCTGCCAAGATTGCACTTTGCCGCTACACCGTGAAAAATTAAATTACTCACTCATTTGAGGAAAATCTAGCCATTTTACAAAGCAACTTGCTGTAATTTTGGACTCGAGTACCGGTCAATTATATTACCCAGAGGTCAGTAGGTTAAGCTAGAGTTTATACTAAGAGTTTATCGCATAGACAAAATAGGGTTGTCGTATGGAAAAAACAGGAGGTTGGCGTAGTGGAGCTTTGATATTGGAAACTATAAATAAAATAGAAATAGCTACTCTGTGACGGCGGAGTAAAAACACCGCGTCACAACCAAGCGCACCAAAGGGACACGCGGGGTACGAGCTCAGATAAATTAACAGGAATGGATTGGAAATGATCTCTCATTTCTACGCAAAAAAGTCTGTCAATTTTGCGGGGGTGAGGGGGGAGTTTTATATACTGGCGCGGGACGCGCGTCAACTATTTTTATATGACGGGTATGCTCACTGAGCATGCGTCTTTGGCAGAGGGGTACGCGCGTAATATCGCATCCATTCCTGTTAATTTATCTGAGGGTACGAGGCTCGCCGGCAGACGGGGGGAGGCGACAGCGCGCATCGAGCCGCCGGCTGTCCGGCCGCCCCGCCGCGCGCGCCCGCGCACTCACCGCGACCACCGCCGTTCTATAGAAAAGACGGCGCACGGCTGTAGACAGCGGGCACTTTCCGATTAGCTCTCAGTTGATACAGTACTGCGTGGCGGCTTTGGCTTGTCCGAGTAAAGCCCGGTACTGAGCAACTGGTGGTTTGGCGAGGAGTCGCTCCCCTTCCTCCTTCCCCCCCGAGACCCCCGATCCCACAGGGTTACTGTGTGGCGGCTTAGGCTTGTCCGAGTTTGCCCGGTACCTCCTGGAACTCCTTCCTGAAACTTTACAGCGTGGCGGCTTTGGCTTGTCCGAGTAAAGCCCGGTATCGTTTCGAACGACTGAAATCCCCTGAAGCCTTATCGTCTGAGGCAATCGGATAACGCTTCAGGAGGACCATTCCCCCTTGGCCTCCCCCTTTCAGGTGCTAGGGTTACTATTTAGGTCTAGTGATAGTTTTAAGATCCCCTTGTAATATATTAGAAAATATACTTACTGCTTATTTAAAATCAAACCTCTTCTCATTTCTGCAACCCTCTGTAGACAAACTACTTCCCTTAAGGAATTAAATAAGATAGTGGAGCACTCAGGCAACCCCTGCTGAAAGGGTGCTTCATTACAATGGCGCCCAACGTTTGAAACCCACATTTCAGTCAGAAAAAGGGTTGCAAATTAATTTTTGAATATAAATCCCTACCCCAGGCTAGTGTCCAACTGACTTACGACAGACTGACACAGCGGGATAGTATCGGCATCCTATACGGCACGGTTCAGTACGGCCCAATAGATGTCAACGTCCTGGATTTATAAACTCAAAAAACCAGAACTAGTAGAGGAGTCGAACAAACGAGAACTTCCAACTGAAAACTTAAAGGTTGAAGAGCTCCGGAAAAATTTAATAGAAAACTTGAAAATGGAGGACAAAAAGCAAGAGGAAACGGGGACCAGTTGGAACATAAGTTCGTGGAATATTAACTACGATACAACAGATGACCCGATAGAATTCATAGAAAGATTGGAAGACATAGTGAAAGTAAGTGAAATCAAAGAAGATAAGTTACTACTGTCACTACCCAGAATATTAAAAGGAAAGGCCTTACTATGGTATAGAAACAACGGTGATAGCTGGAAGACATGGGACGATTTTATGGACGACTTCAAGTTGTATTACTATCCAAGAAATTATGAAGAGAACTTAAAGGAGGAAATAATAGCAAGAAAACAAAGTATAAGAGAAGGTTTCATAAACTATTTAACAGAACTACAAACATTTATGAGGAGGCACGGGAGATGAGTGAAAAGGAAAAATTAGAAAGAATATACAATAACATGATCCATCACTACAAGTTTTACATAAAAAGACAAGATTTTGAAAATTTAAAAGAAATAATAGGACTAGCAGCAGATTTCGAGAAAATTTCAGAAGAAAGATACACCAGTTATCAAAGTTATAAGCCCCCGCCAGGGCCTCGTCAACAGAATAACGACGAGAACAACAGACAGCAGCAAAGACAAGTTTATACAATAGAAGACAATCCCATCGGGGACAATCGGACGTATACTGAGGTGGAAATCAAAGGAAAGAAGTTTATGGCCTTAGTAGATACAGGTGCGATGTTTTCATGTATAAATAACGAGGTTTGTGAAATTTGTAACATTAAAGTAAAGAAAAATTCATCACGGGAAGTAACACTGGCAGACGGAACAAAAACAAAAATCAAGAAAAGTTTACCTATCGAAATAACAATAAGAGGAAGAAAAGTGACACAACAGATAAGTGTACTGCCAGAAGCAACGGCTATAATTTTAGGTATGGACATCCTAAACAGTGCCGGTTGCAAGATTATGTGGGAAGAACAGGATATAAAAGAGGAGGGAAATACAGAGGAACAAAGAACAAAAGGAGGTAAAAAGGAGAAACCAACAAAACAAGAAAAGAAAAGCAGTGAATTAGTAAACAAAGGAGACAACCCTAATATCCAAAAAACGCGAATCGACCCCGTAACAACGAAGAAAACTATAAGGACAGCCCCAGAATCCTCAGCACCAGAGAACCAAATGCTAGTGGTCTCCATGGCAGCAGCGGCAATGACGGCGGCACCACCACCCCGAAAGAAAAGGAAGAGGAAGCGGTCCGGGAGACCACGCAGCCGAGGTCTCCAGGTGGGAGACAGCCCCTTCCGCCTCCCACAATACAAGAGGAAAAAAAAAAGTTAAGTCGATAGTTACTTCCTTTATTTATTTAGAAGAAAAAAAAAACAAAGTCAAGTAGTATTTTTTTTAAGTTTTAAGTATAATTCAGATAAATGCCTTAAGCAAAGTAATTAGTACAAAGTTAACGATAATTATTAAGTAAACAAAGTCACTCATCAAGCGAACATACCTAATGTTAGAAAAGAATATTCGAAACGAAGTACAGTATAGGTACAGTACGCGTAGGTGACTAAACGGCCGGCAGGAATGTAAACATTACCAATTCTACCTACCGTACGAATGATAATAAGGAATACGGTACGAACCACGTAGGTACCTATTCTTAGATAGATTATAATAATATGTAAGCTAGGCATGTCCCGAATAATTAGAATAAGATAATTAGCAGTAAGCAAGCACTATTAGTGATGTATAACAAACATACACTCACGACCATGATCCCAGGAGGGGTAATCAGAAGTTTAGTTACAACAGAAACAAAGTATAGATTTTAAGAAAACATGTTATTTAGAGTACCAACGAGTATAGTCAAATAAAGATAAGATTACAGAAAGATATTACAAACTCATATATACCGTCTATATAAAATAAACCAATAGATAAAAGGATTGTAAGAGAAAGTCCCAGGCCAAAAAGAAGGGGGATATCATTGTGTAAATCGGGGTCAACCTAGACCAGCTGATACAGCAAGACAATTTTTTTTTTTTGCAGAAAAAAAAAAATTTTCACACGTGGGAGGAGAATGTGACGGCGGAGTAAAAACACCGCGTCACAACCAAGCGCACCAAAGGGACACGCGGGGTACGAGGCTCGCCGGCAGACGGGGGGAGGCGACAGCGCGCATCGAGCCGCCGGCTGTCCGGCCGCCCCGCCGCGCGCGCCCGCGCACTCACCGCGACCACCGCCGTTCTATAGAAAAGACGGCGCACGGCTGTAGACAGCGGGCACTTTCCGATTAGCTCTCAGTTGATACAGTACTGCGTGGCGGCTTTGGCTTGTCCGAGTAAAGCCCGGTACTGAGCAACTGGTGGTTTGGCGAGGAGTCGCTCCCCTTCCTCCTTCCCCCCCGAGACCCCCGATCCCACAGGGTTACTGTGTGGCGGCTTAGGCTTGTCCGAGTTTGCCCGGTACCTCCTGGAACTCCTTCCTGAAACTTTACAGCGTGGCGGCTTTGGCTTGTCCGAGTAAAGCCCGGTATCGTTTCGAACGACTGAAATCCCCTGAAGCCTTATCGTCTGAGGCAATCGGATAACGCTTCAGGAGGACCATTCCCCCTTGGCCTCCCCCTTTCAGGTGCTAGGGTTACTATTTAGGTCTAGTGATAGTTTTAAGATCCCCTTGTAATATATTAGAAAATATACTTACTGCTTATTTAAAATCAAACCTCTTCTCATTTCTGCAACCCTCTGTAGACAAACTACTTCCCTTAAGGAATTAAATAAGATAGTGGAGCACTCAGGCAACCCCTGCTGAAAGGGTGCTTCATTACAACTCTATACTCTAGCCTATCGATAAAAATTTATGAAACATCTGTTTTTTTCGCGGTTTCAAAGTTGGCCCCCTAGTATAAATTTTTTAGTTTGATGTTCTTAAGAACCCCCTCAAGTATGTAACGCTTTTAAGACGCTGCCGCTGTTATGCCGTCGAGGCCGTTTTTTGAACACGAACGAAAGTGTTTTAAACTGTGTTTTAAAGTCTGAAATTTAATTATGTCTTATTTAAGGATCGGGCGGATGGGCGACTGTTCTCAATTACACGATTAGATTAAGTTTACTAGATAGAAAAACATCCCAAAGTTACCCCTTTTTGTTATGTTTTTTCAATACTATGATTAAACTGCTGATATTTAACTTTTTATTCTTGTACTTAACTAAATACATTATTAGCAAAACATTGAACTATCGCTAAAAAATAAAAACAAAATCCAAAAGAGATTATAAAGTAGTTATTATAACCACTGCAGTAGGACGGCCATAACATTTTCCTCAACGAGTTAGTTCTCTTTTTAATTTAAAAAAACTTTTATTAATTTCCTGCTCATACCGCGGCCTGGGTCAAGTTTTAATCGCTTGGAATGAGGATGCTTCTCAACCTGTCGTCTGCCATGCCCCGGGATGGTACAAAAACAATGTTTTAAATAGGGCATATTACGTAGCGCACTTTGATAATACGCTTCAGAGAGCTTTCAAACACTAAACAAATAGTTACTGTAATAATATTATAAGGTCTAACAAAATTAGCCGAAACTATTTTAAGGGGATGATCAGAACATCGAATTGAACAAGAGTTTAAAAAAAAAAGAGTTTATTATCACAATAAAAGACAAAAATGCCATCGTGTTTGCGTAGATAAGGTTACAACACAAAAATACTAACATAGATCTAACTTTTGTATTACTAACACTCTGGATCATGTTGTCTGAAAATAAATTATTTTTATTTTTTATTTTATTATTTTTTAAAAAGTTTAAAACAATAGGAACACTACAGGTATTATTAGAAGTAACATGGCCCTGGCTTCCAAGAAAGGTAGACCTGGATCCTGGAAGACAGTGGAGACAACTTTCCTTATAGGACCAAACATCGAAATGGGGACAATAAATCAGCTATCCCATCATTGATCTTAAATCTTATTCAAGTCTTATATAAAATCTTAGCATCTGAATTGACACAATCATCATCAAAATCACAGCCTATATACGTCCCACTGGAGGGCACAGGCCTACCCTCAGGGAGGGTTGTATGGGCGTTAGTCCACCACGCGTGCCCAATAAGGATTGGTGGACTTTACATACACATTGGAATTTCTTCTTTAGTGTATGCAGGTTTCCTCGCGACGTTTTCCTTCGGTCGGTATTACGTATACATATGTTAGAAAAAACTCATTGGCAGGTACATATGGCATGTCGTCCGTGCGGATTCGAACCTGGACCTCAAAAATACAATTGATATCCCATACATATTTTAGCTCTAGTTGATTTGTAGAGTATGGAACATCATTTTTTTTTCGCGAATTCGATATTGGACCCATAGTGAAAGTTGTTCAGTTTGATGGTCTACACATTAGTATAGTAACACCTTGTATAGTTGGCAAATTAGCTAGTAGGAGCTCTCTTGGCTGTTATATTTAACAATCAATATGTCCTATAGAATACTGCAAACCTAACTGGAGGACCCTATATTTTTTTGCAATTTCGATGTTGGTCCTGTAGAGAAAGTTGTTCAGTTTAATAGTCTGATCATCCCCTTAAAAAGGTTTCAGCTAATTTTATTAGACCTTATAGCTTATAGGTATACGATCTAAGCAGAGAATATAACAAGATATAATTATAGTACCTACCTCGAATCTTTGGTAATTAATTATTACTCCTTAATAATTGAAGTACCAATAATAATAGTTGAGTATGGGCTGGTCATATCTGCCGAAGAACTGACAACCGATGGGGTGTCAGAGTTCTAGAGTGGAGACCGCGAACTGGTAGGCGTAGTGTGGGACGCCCTGCTGCCCGCTGGACAGACGACCTAAAAAAAGTAGCGGGGAGCGACTGGATGAGGAAGGCCGAGGACAGAGTTTTGTGGCGCGCCTTGGGAGAGGCCTATGTTCAGCAGTGCACGATGATAGGCTGATGATGATGATGAATTGAAGTACCTACCTAATGATGGGATGCTAGCTTTTCGTGAAAAAAATCACAACAGAAACAAAAAATCCGCGGTAAAGCGTCATCCAAGGCCTGTCTGTAGTGTCAGATAGTCCCATACTTCCGATCGCCTACCTACCTAAGGATGGGCCAACAGCTTGCATGCAGGTTGTGGTATAGCTATATTAGAGAAGTGAAGCCTCGCTGTGACTAATTGCCTAAGGTATGCTAGACCGACAGGCTAAGTGGGTCTTCATTACTTGCAGATACTATTCTAGAAATACCGAATCTCAAATCGAGGTATGTGTAGCTGCAAGTTCAAGAGAGCTGACCAATAACCTCAGGGTTATAAGCCCCTATATCAAATCTAAACTATTATAAAACTGTAACTGAAGTGTGTCTGTACATTGAAGATATTTACAAAAAATATATTACGATATGGTTTTTAGGTATCCCTAGGACTCGAAATCAACCTTTTTTAGAAAATTTGTCCGTCTGTTTGTTTGTGTGTTTGTTTGTTTGTTTGTTCGCGCATCACGCAAATCTACTGAACCGATCCGAACCGATTTTGATGAAACTTTTTTTGTTCGATAGCTTATGATCTGACTTAAAATCTGGTTTATAATTTGTGCGGAAAAAGTCGCTGGTAAACACTAGTAAATAAATAATTTAGATCGAAGTTCAAGACAATAAATCAGCTTAGAGAATGAAGGAAAATGAGTATAAATTATAGATTTGTGTCCAGTAACTGAACGCCTATACTCTCGTTGATGATTGGTTTGTATCCTGCAGTGACACATATACAGGATGTAAAAACATACCCTAGTAATACTTAAGGGGGTGCTTCAGACCATCAAACTGAACAACTTTCCCTATGGAACAAAGGTCGAGAAAAAATAAGAAAGAGCTGCTGTCCCATACATTTGAGTCGAGACGGTACTGCAGTTTTGTATGAAAGATCGGATTTTTTTTCGCGATTTCTATTTTGGCTAAATAGTAAAAGTTGTTGACTAAAACATTGATGCTAGGGTGTTTTGTTACACCCTGTATAAACTGACGATGAAGTAAAGGGGAACCTTTTAATTTTTTTGTGTCTGTGTCCAGGACAATCTCACTCTGGCTGGAGTGTCATTGGCTAGTGCATAATTGTTGATCGGGTACATCTGGCATATTCGGTTTTAAAAAGTGCCATCTTTGCTGAACAATAGTCTATTGTTGACATGTTATATAAAGCCCGACCAGAAATATGAAAAAACTCGCCATGTTGCGGAAAATCATTGGATCAAATTTTTATACTTGGAACACAGTCGATTGCAGCGCCCCCAAACCAGGTTTTTTATATTCCTGGTCAGGCTTTACCTACAATCCACATAAGAGCGGCAGAGAAAATGCTCTACAGACCGAAGATGACCTTATCAGTTTTTCACATTTGTATGAAGTGACAGCCAATAGTCCAAGGTGTGCTTGAGTTGCCGGTGAGCGGAGCGCGCTTCCCTTCCCCGCTCGACTACCCGCCCCCCGCTAACATCAAAGTACCTATTCTCCCTCAACACTTGTACCCCGCGGACGACCGCGCACAAACTTGTAAGAACATAGACATGAACTGTATCGAAAATGCATAGTAACTAACGGTCATCACAGATGGTAATAACTCGAGGTTGTATTCTTCTAACGCACGCGCAATTACATAAGCAAGTCTCGTTCCTGTGTAAGTGAGAGGAAGCAACAGAAACTTGCGTGCGTTAAAAGTGATCGAGCTTACAATATCTTATAGCTGCCGTGTGTTGTGCCTTAAAGCTAATATCAACACCGAAAATAGCATGAACGACCTTCCACCTTTCAACATTGTGTGCACAGTATGCACTTCTGTGAGACCGTTTTACACCAAAGCGGAGATAGATGCTCCGTTCGCGAGCTAGATATAATTGAAGCGGAGATGAGATGAGCGAAGCATGGCTTGTCTCAATGGCTAAGGTAGTGTGTGTTGGTTTCGAACATAGACCTAGGATTTTCGCTTTCGCTAGTGGAGAAAACCTAGCGTACGTTACCACTTATGACATACCGATATGGAGTTGGAGAAATACAGGATGTGGTTTTGGTCAGCGACGCGCATTTAGGGAGTGCTTCAGACCATCAAACTGAATAACTTTCATTATAGAGCGAAAACAAAAAAATCTGCTGTCCCATACATTTGAGTCGAGTTTTGTATGACTGCTGTTTTGTATGAAACTGGTGTTTTTTTTTTTTCGAGCTTTCGATATTAACTAACCTAACCTAACCTGGACATCTTGTCTGAAATAAATTATTTGAATTGAATTGAATTAGCTCCACAAAGAAAGTTGTTCAGTTTGATGGTCTGAAGCCCTAAGGCCTGTCACATACTTGTCACTGTCACGGAATTGCGAATGAAAACAGATTTTTGTCGTATAGGTTCGAAATTCCGTTCGCAAATCTGGAGGTGGGGGAACCACCATACGAAAACCTGTTTTCATTCGGAATTCCGAATCGCAATTCCGTATGTATGTGACAAGCCTAAATGCGCGTCGCTGACCAAAACCACACCCTGTATTGATTTAGTATTGTAGTTATATAGTATAGGCATTAGTTTATCTAAACTATTATAAAACTGTAACTGAAGTGTGTCTGTACATTGAGGATATTTACAAAAAAAAAGATTACGATATGATTTTTAGGTATCCCCAACTCGAAATCAAACTCTTTTAGAAATGTTGTCTGTCTGTTTGTTTGTGTGTTTGTGTGTTTGTTTGTTTGTTTGTTTGTTTGTTCGCGCATCACGCAAAAACCACTGAACCGATTTTGATGAAACTTTTTTTGTTTGATAGCTTATAATCTGACTTAAAATCTGGTATATAATTTGTGCGGACGAAGTCGCGGGAAAACACTAGTAAGATATATATATAGTTTATAAGATGTGGTATGTCGTCCGTGCGGATTTGAACCCGGTATCTAACGATTGAGTGTCCGTGCCTCTCCGCAACGCGCCACCGACGCTCTCTTTCTTTCTATGGTTGCCTGAAATAAATTGCTTCTAGTGATTAGATCGAGATCGACCGATCGATCGTGATCGAGAAGACAACCATTTTCATCCTGAATAATGTTCGTTAAAGTTCGACGAATGTGGAATACCACTGCGGAATGCAATGAAATTCCATCTGTAATTAGCGCTTTTCTAGCCCGCTTTCTTGTCAAAGCTTTGAGGGTTTTTTTGGCGGGCGCCGGGCGTCCTTAGTAGGTGATTTTCATTGTGGTTTTCTGTTCTTTTTGTGTTAGTCTCTGTAATTCAGCCATCTACAGGGTGTAATTGAAATGACACGACAAATTTTTAGAGGCAGTTCAGACCATCTAACTAAACAACTTTTACGATGGGAGTAAACCAGAAATATCAAAAAAAAATCTCCTATTCATTATATTTGAGTCGAGTAGGCATTGCAGTTTAGTATGGAACGGCAGATTTTTCTTGTGATTTAATATTTGATCCAGTAGTAAAAGTTTTTCAGTTTTGATGGTCTGACTGAACCACCCCTGATTTGTTGACTCATTTCAATTACAGCCTGTAGTTTTTCTAGTCTATTCAATTAAGGAACAGGGAAAGTTGTTAAGTTTCATTGCAGTCTGAATACGCCCGTAAAATTTTGTTAGTATTTATAAACTAGTGGTGTAGAATAAAAGTCATATACTGGATTTTAGGGTAAACAGTTAGCATTATCAGGTCATTTTACTCATGATATTGAACAACATTCCCTAAAAAATGTATAGAAAATTCCCCAAAAAAAACGACTTTTCATACGTGTGATCAGCTGTTTGCATTTAGTATGGAGAGTCCAAATTCTTTTTTACAACCTCTATATGACTTAATTACCCCGCTTTACTTTCATACCAAATACTCGATGCAGTCATCATTTAGGGTTCCGTAGTCAACAAAGAATTTAGTGCTCGATCACGTTATACAGAAGGTACTACTGTATGACGGCGGAGTGGAATTGAATGGCCAAAATAAGATCATTGGGTATGCTGACGACCTGGCCATACTTGGACAGGGTGAGAGAGATGTTAAAGCCATGGTTGATGTGCTGGAAGCAGAAGGTGAAAAAGTTGGTCTTAGAATCAGCCGGGAAAAGACAAAATATCTCCTTATGAAAAGATACAAAGATCGGAGAGTTAAAAGAAGTGACCTTAACGTCAATGGTACAGTCTATAAAGGAGTAGACAAATTTAAATACCTTGGGTGCACCGTAACAGACTCTAACCAACGAGAAGAAGAGATAGACATCCGAGTACAAAATGCCCTAAGATGCGCCGCAGCCCTACATAAGGTCTTAGTGTCCAAACTAATAAGCAGACCGACTAAGATACGTGTCTACAAAACTGTCATTAGACCGATCCTAATGTACGGATGCGAAGCCTGGACACTGACATTGAAAGAGGAAAATAAGCTTCTAGTGGCTGAACGGAAAATCTTCCGGAATATTTTCGGACCGACTAAGAAAGAAGATGGGAGTTGGCGCATAAGGACAAATATGGAAATAGAAGACCTAGTTTCCACTCCTAACATACTAGGAGAGATAAAATCTGCTCGACTACGCTGGCTCGGACACATCGAACGGATGGGGGAAGATCGTGCGGTGAAGAGAGCGTATCTGGGGCGACCCTCTGGGCGTCGCCCGGTGGGAAGGCCGAGAATAGATATCGCTGGATAGACCAGATCACCAAGGATCTCGAGGAGCTGGAGGTGCCCAACTGGACTGAGATGGCACAGAAAAGAGATGAATGGCGTGTTTTGTTGTCGACCCACTTCGGGTCCCTGAGCCGGCGTAGTAAGTAAGTAAGTAAGTCAACAAAGAATCCTTATAGTATCGTCATGTCCGTCTTTGTGTATATCTGTCAATCTGTCCGCGGCTTAGCTCAGAGACTCTTAGTACCTATTATAAAAAGCTGTTATTTGGTATGGGCTATTATATAATCTGTGGTTGCGTTGTCCGCCTGTCCAGCCTGTCACGGACTTGGACATATTGGGATCAGTTGTATCTAAAAACGACAATATCAATATAAAAACCAAGCTTATATCGTATTATATAATCTGTGGTATGGGTGACGCCGACAAAGTGATAAAAAAAATGAATACCTCTCCTAAACGTAAAGCAGTGATGCATTTTTTTTCTAGTCTATACCATGGTGTGGGGTGTCATTGCGTTTTTTGTCTTTGGGTGTGTAAAACCATTTTTCGATTTAGGTAGGTATCCGTTTGCGAAATATTAAACTTTAAAGTGTTAGTTAGTGCTATGTTTTTTAAAGTCTTAACATTCCTTGTACAATTTCTAACTAAAATTCAATAAACTAATATTATTTTAAAATCTATGTTCTTTGAGAACAATAATAATTGGACTTTATAACTCAAGTCGGAATGTTACTACAGTAAACTTTATAGGCCAAGGGTCGTGATTGCTTTTGATCGCGATTTGTTTTCTTTAATAATTTTACCTTATCACAGGGTGTTTAAAAATATTACGAGATAGCTTGGCCTCCAAGCTAAAATGGCCTCCTTTAACCAAAGATTTATTTTGTCAATAGCTGGGTTTTGTCAAGAGAGTCATAATGTTAAAACTGTCATGGTTCATCAGTCGGTTTAGAAGTTACAGTCGTTCAAAGGTCCGACCTTTGAACGGCTGTATCTCCTTAACCGACTGGCAGTCCTGTCAGTTTTTGGACTGTTCACATAGCTACAGTGCATACTACAATAATATCATACGATCAGCCTTTCAGCTGATCGTTAATTAGCAGGCAGACCTGGCCCATCCCCATCACAGAGATGGTCTATACACCCCATAAACACTGAATCAGCCTTTCTGCTGATGGTCGCAAAAAGTACTCTTATCTCTTATAATTTATGATTTATTTACAATTGATAATGTTTTGTGACAGTTCAAATTCTTCAAGAGGTTTTGTGGAGCGTTGACGTTTGGACCGATTTTGCCGAATGAGATATTAAAATACATCGTCCGCGTTTCATAAAATTTTTGGTCTAAATGAAAAAGTGTCGGCCAACAAAAACTGATTCTATATTTATTCTGTTAGAGTTAGAACTTCTCCATATAAGCATTTAGATATTACTAGTGTTTACCCGCGACTTTGTCCGCACAAATTATTTACCAGATTTTAAGTCAAATCATAAGCTATCAAACAAAAAAATTGCCATCAAAGTCGGTTCAGTAGTTTTTGCGTGATGCGCGAATAAACAAACAAACAAACAGAAAAACAGATTTTTTAAAAAAGGTTGATTTCGAATCAGGATACCTAAAAACCATATCGTAATCTTTTTTTTGTAAATATCTTCAATGTAGGTACAGACACACTTGAGTTACAGTTTTATAATAGTTTAGATTAAAATGGCATGAAAGCTTGTTTTTATGATGTTATAAACATCAACAATTTTTTTTTCAATCCTGAAAATGGTCGTACATAATTTAGGTGACCAAAAATATTGAGACGGAAAAGACCTAACAGAATATGGCTTTATCTAATTTCATAGATAATTTGTATGAAAAGGCAGATTTCGAACCGAAATAAAACCAAGGTCATAGACCTACAGCATTGGTGCCATAATAATAAAGGTTAAGATGGACATGTCCTAACAGAATCGCATTATTTTTTTTGGTCGGCACTTTCACATTTCAAATCGGATGATGTATTTTTATCTACATCCTGTAGGTCCAAAGACATTGATATTCTTGACTTTATGTAGTAAGAAAATCAGAGGTCAAGGTTACTGATCCCCAATTATATTTTGAGTAGATCCGTTGGCAAGGAAACTTTATTGATTAAGTACATTAATTTCAGATCAAACTAGAATTCTTTTTTGTTCTAAAGAATATTAAAGAAATTTTCTATTATTTTCCGCCTGCCTACAAGTTTAGCCCACCACACATATAGCTAAGGTAAACAGTTAGATTACTTTAAGTCGTGATTTTACACACGGCGACACATCAAGCTACACAAAATCAAAATAAGCTGGCCGCGCGCAGGTAGAGTAATGTTTAACGTCGCGCGGCCAGCTTATTGCGTTGCTTGATGTGTCGCCGTCTACGAGCATATACATGTACTCGTAGGTCGCCGTGTACGAACAACTTTGTATATGGCACAAAAAGCAAAATAGCGAAAAAACCAGAAGTTTGATGGTCCCATCCCCTTAAAAAAATGTCGGTGTATTAAGAAGGACCCTATTGGTATAATTTCCAATACCTACACCAACAATTGGTACACAATATTTTCGAGTATTTGTAAAACGCATTCGGTCAGTGTTATCTACATTTTCGGAACATTATTTTTACTTTGTCCCACCCGTATGTTAGGGAATTAAATACACCTGTGATAATGATAAGCTACACAAACACTCACGTTAAAAGCCACAAAATTTTGTATCCCAAAAATAAAATGGTTCGGCGTTATAATTTTAACCACTAAGATAATCTCACACAATGGAAAAACATCGTAAACGAAAAGTGCCATAAGGACTTTTATCATTTTCACCGACTTTAAATTTAAAATGTAGAAAGCTCAGAGGAAGGATCTCTTTATTCTAAAGCATAGAGTCCGCATCAATTTACAATAAAGGAGCGGACTGCATAAATTATATATTAGTTTTATGTGGTTTTATCTTCTTAGTAAAGTTTGAAGATAACGCTAGACTCTCATTTTTTGTAATTCTTTAGCTTGAACACTATTTTTTTAAAATAATAGGATGAAGCATAAAAAGTAATGAAATGTTGATGACGTCACTTGTGGGTATCTAGTACAATTTTTCATACAAAGCGCACGTTTTGACATTCGATTAAGAGTTGTTAATTTGACTAGTTGTCCGCTCGTAGTTGGTCTTTTTTTTCTTATGACGTAGCTCTAATAGTAAAAGGAGGTGGAACTATCCACTTTTTTTGACACTTTTTGACGTGCTAGTGTGTGTAAAGTTGTGTAAAGTGATCACTTTTTGTACCTTTTGTCTTACAACGTGACACAACACATACAAACACAAGCGGAAAAAAAAATGACAGCCTTGCAATAGATATGGTTCTCTCTACGCTTTTAGGTTTTGGTAGGTAGAAAGGAAAGCTTTAGATATTCGAATGGATTAAAGGGAAAGAGAGATGTGAAAGTAGTATTTATTTAAGGCGAGTAGAAAATGTCTGACAATGTGGACAATACTGGAAAACGGATTAATTACCATTACTTTGTTCCAACGGATGGGTTAGTTACACATTTATTATTAACTAGAGTTTACTAAGTAGGTACCTACATCAATTTGTATGAAATGACAGATTTTTCAGACCTTAATAAAACCAACGATAAGACCCTATGGTCTAGGTGCTATACTAAAGAACGCTGAAACGGACATGTTCTAACAGAATATAGCCTTAGTTAATTTTCATCAAAAATGTATGTAAGGTAGATTTTTCAAACCTAAATAAAACCAAGGACAATGGACCTACAGCTTTGGTGTCATAATAATAAATGTTTAGACGGGCAAGGCCTAATAATTTTGGCCATTTTGGACCAAAATGGATGATGTATTTTTCACTTAGCGGTATTTAAACACTTTAACGTCGAATAAGCAGGCAAGTTCACGTCCCGTCTCCAACCTTCAAACACATTGTCTACCAAACAATTCGCAGAACAATAAACCCCAAACCTTTTTGTTCAAAATTAAGATCTATTAACAAACTCGTATGCTACTTAATCTCTTTGTTACGTGTAATAACTAAATTACTAACAAATAGCTACTAAGTAAGGCAGTCAATTCATTAAAATGACAAATGAACAATAATTTTCGCAAAGGTATCTAAATTTGGGGTGGGGGGATCTACTTCCTAGCGGTCCACCCCGGGCAACGGCATCACAAGCTACCAAGTTTGTGGTGGCGGCTGAACGATCCCCCACAGCGGTATGGTAGGCTCCGCGAGGAGCCGCCTGGCTCGCGACCACCCTCCTGCCGGAGTCTGGCGCCAAGCAGCTTGCTGCGTTCCGTCAGTGTGCAGGAGTGCCAGTGCACTTCTGGGTAAGCTCGCTACATCTTCGACCCCATCTTTGTCCTGAGGACTAGATTGAGGTCAAGAGCGAACCCATCTAGAATTAAAAAAAAAAAAAAAAAAAAAAAATAGAGCTTGGTTGATGATACGTTTTCTTTACTAACTTGCGTTTAATTAAACGCATCTATGGGGTGCTAAGTCAAGTTAACCTCCACGGGCAAGGACGTCACCAAGGGGGTAGGGGGAGCAGGGAGGGGCAGCTGCCCCCCCCCCCCCCCAGAGATAAAAAAATTGTTTTAGCTTTACACATTGACGTTGGAACCGTTCTTATTACAATCGCCATCGAGGCAAAGACTCGCGCTACAAGTGTAAACCTTCATGCTTTTGACTGTACCTACAATTCATATTTTTCTCAACCTCCATAATATTAACATGCCCCCCCCACTTTGCCATGGGCTGGCTATCTTCACGTCCCAATACCGCTGTGTCTCAAGACGAAAGTCTTTGACCAGTGCGCATTGCCACGCCAGTGATAACAATTATGGAGCAGAGACGAGGTCACTCACTCAAGGCCTCCAAAAAGGCTGAAAGTCACCCAATAGAGAAGGCTATGCTCGGAGTTTTCCTGCGAGATTGAGAAATGAAGAGATCCGCAAATGAACCGAGGAACCGACATAGCCCAACGAATTGTTAGACTAAGTGACAATGGGTGGGGTACATTGGTCGCAGAACCGATGGCTGATGGGGCTTAAGAGTTCTAGAGTGGCGGCCGCGTACCGGAATGCGTAGCATGGGTGATACCCACTTGGACTGACGACCTGGTAAAACCCGTTGGATTGGATGAGAGCAACGCAGGACCGGTCGTTGTGGCGATCCTTAGAGGATATTCCTATGTCGAGCAGTGGACGTCCATCGGCTGAGATGATGAAACAGTTTTGATCAAATGGCAAAAAAAATTGGCCAAGTGAGAGTACCTCCTTACAATATTACCAAAAAAAAGGTTTTCCTCGGGACCTTTAGCGCAAGATACATACTTCACCAGTTCTTATTATTTTTTGTTATACTGTAGAGTGTGGCACTATAATCAAATATATTTTTTTAATTATAGATGGGTTTGCTCTTGACCTCAATCTAGTCCTCAGAACAAAGATGGGGTCAAAGATGTAGCGAGCTTACCCAGAAGGGCACTGGCACTCCTGCACACCGACAGAACGCAGCAAGCTGCTTGGCGCCAGACTCCGGCAGGAGCCGGTCTCCGGGTGGTCGCGAGCCAGGCGGCTCCTCGCGGAGCCTATCACACTTAATTATTTTATATTTTGTTTTTCATTTGTTTATTGTTGTTGACATTCTATTTATTATTCTAGAAGTAGTCATTAGACTATTTTTAACTTAAACGTTTTATTATTTTATAATTATTCTTATTTGACATTGTTAATTTTATTTTAATATACAATTTGACGATCATGTTATGAATGGACATTTTATGTAAAATATTTATGTAAGAATGTGACATGTTATAATATGAAATAAATGAATCTAATCTAGTCTAATCACCGCTGTGGGTGATCGTTCAGCCGCCACCACAAACTTGGTAGCTTGTGATGCCGTTGTGGACCGCTAGGAGGTAGATCCCCAACCATCTTTGACGCTTGCATGTATTAGGTACCGTTTTTACAATAGAGAAAAAGAATATGACGATGATGATGTTCAGAAGATCCTTCCTGTGAAACTAGGACGGATGGACGGACGGACGTACGGACGTTCGGACGAACAGCGTAGGCTTATGAATAGGGTCCCGTTTTCACCCTTTGTGTACGGAACCCTTAAACCGTCCATTTCCGCTGCGTTTCACGTTTCTCATGTCCTATGAGAGAAAACAAAACGCAAGCAAACTACCTCTACCATACCTTCATAAATCTATTACGAACCAGACATTTTCTCATTTTTGCACGGCGGCGTTCCAAATAGTGCTGTGCTTTGGGCCTCATGAATAGTGTATGAGCCGAGAGACGCAAACGCTCCCAAAGGTGTTATTTTTCGCCTCGACCAAATAGTGAAACAAAAATGCAGTTGGGTAAAAGATGGTAGCCTAATGGGTGTTTTTACATTACATGATACGATACCGTCACGATATCGTCCACGATATTGGTGGACAGGATAATCTCATACATTTAGTACTAAACGCTTTCACACTGTCGTTATCTTCCACGATATCGTGGCCAACAACGATATCGTATCGATAAACATACATAAACTAACGACCAACCGTTTCGGGGTGGTCAGAAACATTGCTGTAACTACCAAATATCGTCGCGATATCATCACAATATCGTCCACGACAAAGGAGATTGAGAGTAGTGGACGCCCAAGGGGGAAAGAAAGCAGAAATAGATATATACTAATGGTCACACTGTATCGGCCCGTTATCGTAAGGACATCGTGACAATATCAGGACGACATCTTAATATCTTGAAAATATCGTAACGTATACTGTGAAAACGCTCATTCTTGATATAGAAGCACAAAACTCGATATAAGCACTTTGAATAGTTTGTAAAATGGCGTTTTAAACCCAACAGTTCGCTTAAAACTGTCATCGGTTGACAGGCAATATTTGAATTTGCAATAAAGCAATATGTTCCGAGGATTCTTCGAAACCCATTTGTGTCAATCTACATGAACATGTTACACCTTATTGCCTTCGTAGGTTCAGTAAGATTAAAGGCCTCCGCTCATTGCAGAACAATTTTCGCAAAATCGCAGCGATATTATCGCTCGATAATATCGTGGCAGTGTGTAGGATCGCGCGCGTCCCCTACAAAATTTACTGAGAACAATTATCGCAAAATCGCAGCGATAATATCGCTGCAATGTGCGGAAGCCTTAAGACTTCTTTCGGTGCCTCTATTGAAAGATTAGCATAGCGTTTAATATGAAAGATAGATTTATAAGACTTTGGGAGTCAGGGACACAATCATTTTTGTATCACTAAATTGAAATGAAATAAAGAATTTATTTATATTTATATTTATAAGCAAATATGGATAAATATGGGTAGGTACGACACTCAGACGAACGGAAACGAAAATTCCGGACGTAATGGCCAGAAAATCACTTCATAGGCTCCGAACCCATTTTCGGAATCCCAAAGAGATACGTGTTTTTGATTTAATTTTTGATCGCCTATTCTATATTATTGTACTTAATTCTGAATTAATTCATTTATTGCACAAAATACACAATATAATAATTATAATTTAACATTTAACCTAAACAAAGAACAAAAGAAAAATAAAACTAATAGCTACTATAAATAAAAAACATCTTCTAAATTGCCGTCACTTGGCGGTAGGGTGGGTGCCCAGGAGGCTGGCAGCATTGCCTATTGGTATGGCCAGACTGATTCGCTGGCCGAGGTAGCTACCAGCCCTCTGGTCACCCGAGGCCTCGATTAGGCGCGCCGATAAATCTGAAAATTGATAATTCTGAATTTTATGAAAAAGCTAGGTTTCTTTCCAGTACAATACCTTGGCCTGTAGCAATTTAAAAAAACTGTCAAAGTAAAATGAAAAAATCTGAAAATTGTTGTTGTTGTTGTTGTTTTGTTATTAAAATTGGTAAGTATATTGTTGTTATTCGCTTTGAGTCACATAATCTACAAATGATTTTCGAATTTTGGTACCTCTTTCATAACATGAAATGTTATCAATTAAGAGAAAAGAAAACAAGCGACTTTAAAATAACAATATTATTTTTTTGTTTTCTTCCTGTCTAGTTTATTTGTTACTGTTATATTTGTTTGACCTACTTACAAATCATGTTTTATTTTCATAGGATGTTCTCAGGCTGTATACTTGTAAACAAATAGTACATTACAGTGGCCAGCAAAAGAGGCATTGATAGACGAACGTGTAAATGTGGGCCGAAGCGAAGCCGAGGCACACATACGTAAGTCCATCAATGCCTAGTTGTGGCCAAGGCTTGTATAGTGCTTTTCTCAAACAATGCGCGGAAATTAAAATCAACCAACTTTTCTTTCAGATTGTTTTCCTACATCGATTGATAAGGTAGGTACATAAGTTAGAAAAACCCATTGTATTGAGGTCCAGTTTTAGGATCAATAATAAAAATATATGTGAAGAATATTTTAGTGTTTTATTTTGCAAGACATTTTCATAAGACAGTTGTGACAAGCGCATTCTAAATATAAATTAAATATAAAACCATAGATGATATCAAAAACTATAAAGTCTTCTTTTCGCGATTTCAAACTTGGTCCCTTAGTAAAAGTTGTTCAGTTTGATGGTCTGATGCACCCCGTAAAGTACCTATGCATAGAATTTAAGTTTACACTCTGTATAGTAAACGTTTTCCAGTTTGATGAGTCAAATACCTACATACAAAGAAAATCAACGTCAAAAACAAATACATACATACATTTAATGTTACATATAAAACTGGAAAAGTATTGTAAATATCGAAGAAATCGAATCTCTAACCTAACCTAACCTTAAAAATTCAGTCCTCAATGAAATGTTATTATTAATGGGCGCCAGAAATTCGACATTGAATAATTTATTTTAACGTTGACTTTCATTGTTTAGACACGAAAACAGTGAAGGAATTTCAAATAGATGATACACATTTTCCAATAAGATTGCTTCTTGGTAGTTTTTTTTACCCGACTGCGCGACGCAAAGGAAGGGTAATGTGTTTAAAAGCCTATGTATGTAAGTTTGTACCTTTGTGGCACACTAGAGACCAAACGCGTAGGCCGATTTTGATGATTCTTACGTCAATCGATTCGTCTTAATCTTGCGAGTGTCACTAAAGACATGACAGTAATCAAAATTTAATATGGCGACTACCAGACGCCATATTGTAACAAATAAAAAAAATAAAGTTGACGAACTATATCGAGTGGGGTATTATTGAATAGGTATTTAAAAATCATCTTTAGGTTTCTTTTATAGTTTTTCATTCTGAGGGACCATTTAGGATCTATAGCGATTTAAAGTTGAAAAGTATCTTATATTGTTTCTTATTTTATAGGTATACATTTTATTATCTCATAATTAAGTAGATCTTTATTTGTGCGCACACTGTTTTTACCCAAACACATTGGTTTTCCTCTCACTCAACGGTTTGCTGGAAGAAAACTCTTTTAGAGTTAAGCTCGCCTTTGTACATCATGATTTATTGTAAGTTCTCATATTTATGTTGTTTTGTGTACAATAAAGAATCTAAGAATCTAAGAAAAAACTAAAAAGTGTAAAATAAAAAAAATAATTAAGAAATCAAAAAACCCGTCTGCGCAAAAAGTTAATTTTAAATAAATATATATCCATTAAAAATTCTAGACCGGATAAAATTTTCCGAATAATGGGTCCCGACTGTGAAAGTCGCTTCTATATAACATAACAGAATTCTAGACTACTGGACTTGTTTTTTTCTTTTCAGTTTTTATTTAAAATTAACTTTTTGCGCAGACGGGTTTTTTGGATTTAGTACCTAAAGGGTGCATCAGGTCCTTTAAACCTACGTTGTCCGTCCGTCCGTTTGTCTGTCCTACCTGTAAAGGGCTGTTTTTAAACTTTCTGGCCAGACGGTTGAAATTCCCAGAATATTTGTGTTATTAAGGCATCAGATTTACAAAACTTACAAAATGTTGAAATTTACAAACTATAGTAAGTTAGTTTGTGAATTTCAAACTTTTTTTTTCGATTATAGCAGATTTACATACAAAATTAAGGGGGGTCATACAAGAAAAGTGTGAATATAAAAGAATGTAAACCTGGCATAATCGAAAGAAAAAGTTATAAATTCATAAACTAACTAACAATAGTTTGTGAATTACAAACTTTTTTTTGAATGATTATTACAAAGTGTAAAATGAAATACGTTACTTACTTACTTACTACTTTCGATTTTGGCTTCATAGCGAAAGTTGTTCAGTTTGATGGTCTGAAGTACCCTGTTTAATAAAACTTGTTTACGCCCTGTATTATAAAACGATTATACTCCCATTGCACACGACATTTTCGGGAAAGTGAATCATTACGTTCCACCCCTAGTCATGGACCATCCAAATTGACTTGCCTGTTACTGACAGCGAGATTAACAAAAGGATCACAATAAGGAAGTTAAGACATATTACACACTGACCAGTCAATCTGCTCAAATGGATTGATCAATTTATTGCCTCTGGCCCGGATATCAGGTTATTTTACGGAACTAGTAATTTTCCGGATAAATACATTCGGTTTCTGTTGGCTGTGATAGTGGAAAATGATTGTATCGGAAATTGAAAAATTGCGTTGTTCTTTAACACCACTGGCTTTTCGGTGAAGGAAAAAATCGTGAGGAAAACAGCATGCTTCAGTTTCCAGGAATGTATTGTACCTGTCCTTTATAAGTGGCGATGGGCTTACCCCCCGTCACACTGGACAGTTTCGGTACTACTGGTGAAATGTGGATGTTCTGGGGTTTTCAGAATATCTCTGACTTCCCCCTCGGGGATTATAGTCGTGGGCATTTGGTCTTTGGTGGATAAGATTTCTGTTTTGTTAGGGGCCTGTTTAACCACTTGTGAATATTATGTTCTTCAAACGTCTAGGTCTGTATATAATACCCAAACATAATAATTTTATTTTGTTTTACTTAATTTTACAGGAGATTTTACAGGACTTATTACGGATTATACCGAATAATAATTTGCACATGACGAGATCAAAAGTGCTTGACATTTAATTAGTCAATTATATTATATACCTACAATTAATTAATAAAATTGCTCGCAGAACCGATGGCCAATGGGGCTGAAGAGCTCTCGAGTGGCGACCGCGTAGTAGTCCGACTACCCACGCTGCGCTTTCCTAGTCGGGGAAAAATACGGTTTGAGATTGCATTAAAGACACTCTAGTAAATTGTGTTTGAACGTATATCTGTATTAGTTTACAACACTTTTTTCCAGATTTCGTGGTTATACAGGCTCAGGAACCTGAGAAATACCTAAAAAACGATATAGATGTACAAAGGGCAAGCTTATTTCTAAAGATATTTCTTCCAGCATACCAGCAAAATAGACAGTTAATTATCACAAGGCAAATTTAATGTGTACAAACAAACAGTAAATAATTAAGTTTTGAGGTTAGAATTTTTTAAGACTTACAAAATATTAAATATCTACTCAAATTTACGATATTAACCGGGGATTATTATTGTTATAAGTAAAACGTGTTGAGCGAAGCCGTCCTGTACAAAATCACCAGTTTTCCATTTTTTGTTCATACCTAAATTTAATGTTTTGTAAATGTCTTAATTATTCAATAATACACCATAAAAAAATCGGGGATTTTTGATAATTTATGTTTTATAGGTATGCATCTACTATATTCCAAAAGAATCCCCTAAAGTGCAATTAATGCAACCTGCTCCATACAAAAATCCGTAGATTTCCTAGAGTATCCGGGCAAGGTGGACCG
Source organism: Agonopterix heracliana (assembly GCA_963693445.1). Taxonomy (NCBI): domain Eukaryota; kingdom Metazoa; phylum Arthropoda; class Insecta; order Lepidoptera; family Depressariidae; genus Agonopterix; species Agonopterix heracliana. Next base: position 4,583,375 of record OY856308.1, read on the forward strand.
ACGACCTGATGAAGTCAGCGGGAACCCGTTGGATGAGGGGAGCGCAGGACCAGTCGTGCCTTGGGGGAGGCCTATGCCCACCAGTGTACTTCCATCGGCTGAGATGATGAGGTACATAACATGCAGAGTGAGATTTATATAAATTACTAGTGTTTTCCCGCGACTTCGTCCGCACAAATTATATACCAGATTTTAAGTCAGATCATAAGCTATCAAACAAAAAAAGTTTCATCAAAATCGGTTCAGTAGTTTTTGCGTGATGCGCGAACAAACAAACAAACAAACAAATACACAAACAAACAGACAAACAGACAGACAAAATTTTTAAAAAAGGTTGATTTCGAGTCGGGGATACCTAAAAACCATATCGTAATCTATTTCTTGTAAATAACTTCAATGTACAGACACACTTCAGCATGGGCGTAGCAATGATTTTTTCCCAGGGGGGGCCAGGCCCAGGCGAGGTCGATGTAACAAAAACTTAAACCTGTTTTTGTTGACCTAAATCTGGAACGAGCAAAGCAAGCTCGAAAATTTACATCACTTTAAAAACATATTGGATCCAAAACCCAGAGCGAGCGAAGCGAGCTCGAGATTTCAATGAAATTCTGGAGCGAGCGAAGCTTAGTGAGCTCGAGATTTTACTGCAATGCATCTAGGTCTTTGTGATACAGTTGTAGCCAGGAGCGAGCGAAGCGAGCTCGACATTTCACCGAATTCTGAAGCGAGCGAAATGAGCTCGAGATTTTACTGCAATGTGTCTAGGTCTATGTGATACAGTTGTAGCCAGGAGCGAGCGAAGCGAGCTCGACATTTCACCGAATTCTGAAGCGAGCGAAATGAGCTCGAGATTTTACTGCAATGTGTCTAGCCAGAAGCGAGCGAATCGAGCTCGAGATTTTACTGCAATATAGTGAGATCAGTGTTACAAGATTTTAACCCTGGAGCGAGCGAAGCGAGCTCGAGCTTTCACGACCTAAAAGCTAGAACGAGCAAAGCAAGCTCAAGGTTTAATTACACTATGAAAAGATATAAGTAGTTACGATCCAAAACCAAGAGCGAGTGAAGCGAGCTCGACATTTCACCCATTTCTGGAGCAGGCGAAGGGAGCTCGAGATTTTACTGCAATGTGTTTAGCCAGGAGCGAGCGTAGCGAGCTAGAGATTTTACACCAATATAAATAAGATCAGTGCAGCACGTTCTAAAAAAGCTTCGTGCTTCAAGATTTGCAAGATTTTGCAAAAGTACATTCTGGCCTCATTGAATTTTCAAGAAAGTGGACATGAGAAACGAAACAGAAAATAATATCGTGTTTATTTATTATTACCTATTGATATCTCTTATTTTTAGTAAGTGATTCATTAGATTTCTGGGGTGGGCCCGAAGGATTCTGGGGTGGGCCGGGCCCACCTGGCCCCCCCCCTTGCTACGCCTATGCACTTCAGTTACAGTTTTATAATAGTTAAGATATTAGCATCTCTTAAATTTCCACCGTATTTATGTATACAGGGTGTCCCGTAAGTCGAAGTCAAGCCGGACCCAGTCCCGGTCCCGGTCCTTCTGTATACCTACATAAAAATGAATCCCTGTTTCCCTTAGTCACGCCATCACTCGAGAACGGTTGGACCGATTGCGACGAAACTTTGGTGGGTTGTTGTGCACATGCCAGGGAAGGTTTTTAAAAAAACGGCCAAGTGTGTGTCAGGAAATGTGTGTTCGCCGGGTTAGGTAGTACTACAATAAATTTCACTACTCAATCACCTCACCAAAGACTTAAACTGTTCAGGTAAGTCTTATATTATCATGCATCCATCCATCTCCCCAACACTCTCTAGGGACCAACAAACTACTCCGAGTTACAAACATCCAAAATTCTCTGCTTGAGACACCTTATTCTCAAAGGATTACGGCAGAGACTGTGTTTCTCAAACTCTCTAAGGCGATGAACTTGAACGTAAGTGTTATGAATTGCGTTTTGTGACACATTTGTTTCAAAGCTGGTGAAGTATTTCTTTTCTTGTTGTTTTGGGCACCTCTTTCGAGTGATGGTGTCTTTAATTTTTTTAAATGGATAGTGAGAAAAGGGAACTGGTACTCGATTTCTAAACGCTTTTATTCGAATGTTGTTTCATCTATAACGCGAATGTACATTCAAGCGACTGTTGTTTTTGCGGTAGTTCGTTGGTTTCATCCAATATCTTAAACGATATTTTATTTATCAAAGACTTTTATTATCGATATCAATCGACTACTCTAAAAGGAGTATACAAGTTTCCTCACGACGTTTTCCTTCATCGAATTTTCTTATATAAAGTGTTAAAGTTAAATTGTAAATTTTCTTGATGACTGTATTTTTTTTTCCAAATTCTGTGAATGCAAGTCCAAATGTATCAAAAAGTTAAAGATAATTTCATAAGAACGTGTCGCTGTAGCTACAATAGATAAGGTACCTGCCCTTACAGCCCCGTCTCAAAAATCCACCCTGTAGATACAAACGTAATAGCTGGGCTGTTAATTCATTTTTTGCTTTTTTGGTTTCGTAACATTTTTATTTTTGAATATTACAGAGATTAAAAATCCCACTTTGAGAACCAATGCACCGCAGCGTCACGAACACTCAATAAGCACATCGTCACTATGAAAGATGATTACTGTCGCATTAATATTGCTCAGCTGTTGCTATGTGACACGACTAGTCTGTCTTCCGGTGTTGCTTGCATTAGCTTTGTTATCATTTAGATATCATCACCATCATCTCATCCGATGGACGTCTACTGCTGGACATAAGCCTCCCCCAAGGATCGCCATAACGACCGGCCTGCGCTGCCCTCATCCAACGGGTCCAAATTTCGATATTATTAGATGATATTGTACATATCATTATTTACACAAAGTATGAAATTAAATACGCTACATATCGAATAGAGTGCTTCAGGCCATTAAACTGAGCAACTTTCACTATCACACCCATACGCATACGTAATATTAAGACTGTCTAAAGTTGTCATACTGTAAGACCTAAGTTGACTTTTTATCTAAACGGCAGTCTGTAATCTTTTTGGTAGGTAGGTATTTAAATATTCCCGGATCTACAGTAGGTAGGTAGGTACTATTACTTTCTTTTCGCGATTTTAATGTTGGCCCCGTAGAGAAAGTTGTTCAGTTGTAGTGGTGAACCCCTTCAAAAACTTTCAATATTCGGAGCGCGCTCCATACAAACGTACTATGGTGATATTTTCAATACTAACCAATTAAAGTCAATGAAACTTTGCAGAAACAATCTAGAAACAAATTTCTATGCTTGTATGGAGTCAGATTTTCGTTAAAGTTTATAGTTATCAAGTTACAGTGCCTCAAAGATTTCCACACAAATCTTAAATTAATACTAGCATTGAAACTGTATATTTTAACGTAAATCAGACTCTATAGAAGCATAGAAATTTGTTTCTAGATTGTTTCTGCAAAATTTCATTGACTTTAATTGGTTAGTATTGAAAATATCACCATAGTACGTTTGTATGCAGCGCGCATTTTCGCTCTCGGAATAATATTCTCTTAAGAAGGACCTTGTATATCCAACATAATTTTCTAAAATACATTACGAAAACAACCACACAAACAAACATTCCTCCATAATAGTAGATAGATTAATCATGTAAATGGAAATAGGAATGAATAATTGATACGGCGGCGTACCTTTACATTAGCAGGAGTCTTTTATGTATCTCACTTAGGGTATTTGTACTTGTCGTCTTTTGTAGTCCCGAGGCTTTTGAATTTAAACGCTGTAAATATATAACTTTAGAGTTCATTTTACAATGCTGAGAGAAATTTATTACTGAGCTGAAATTTAATGGTTGACACGCTGGGAGAGACTTGATAAACCCATGTTACAATAATGCCGGCTGGTTTTTATAAGGACCGGAAGACCTGGGCTAAGCTAAACAGGTTCAGAACTAATGTTGGAAGGACCAACCAATAACCAACCAACAAACCAACCAACAAACCAACTCACCTCTACAAATAGTGTCAGACAGTGACCGGGACAGTGACAGGGAGTGACCGATTTAAGACTGCGGGGACCATTCGCTTTTAAAAGAAATTTTCAGCACAATTTGTTGCCGAAATAATTCTGGTGGAGTTAAATATAACGACAGCATTGTATAACCATAGAGAAATTACTCTGTTGTTAAATATTTTTTCTCCGCCTATCTGTTTAAATAAAAACAACACTTTGAAGAAGCAGTATAGGTAGGTACTTCATGCAGAATAAAAACACGGTACAATTTTTTTTGTTCCGTTTCCCAAATTGGATAAGCGGAACAATTATACAATCTCTACGTTGCGTTGTCCGCTTGTCCAGCCTGTCACGGACTTTGACATATTGGGATCAGTTGTATCTAAAAACGACAATATTAATATAAAAACCAAGCTTATATCAGTTTGTGAGTCACATGTAACCATAAGTGAGAAAATCCCTTTCAGTGATGTGAGAAAGTTTGCTACAAATTGCAATTGTAGCCCACATAAATACAATACAGAAAACCATAGGTATGATAATTTCGTCATCCTTACCGTAAATGGGGAATACACGACAAGAGCGTAGTTAAATTATAAGATGATGATGATGCATGACACCTTAATAATATTATAGCCTCTAGTCACTACATACAACACCCACCGAAAGAAATGGAGTGTTCTATTCCAAGCCGGAAACACATAGAAAGTAATACTGAGTCAATGTTATATCGCAGATTACTAAAGAATTTTCCTGCGGGATCGAATCAGAAATCAAGAGATCCGCAGGGGAAACGGGCCGACATTGCCCATATTATAATTTATTGCTAAACTAAAGTGGAAATGGGCTTGGCACATTTCTCGCAGAACAGATGGCCGATGGGGCTGAAGCTACTCGAGTGGCGACCTCAGGCTGGCCCCCCACAAGGTGGACCGACGACCTGGTGAAGGCGGTGGGAACCCGTTGGATGAGGGCAGCACAGGACCGGTCGTTGTGGCCGTTGTTGTGTGTGTGGTCGTTGTTGTTGAGGTCGGTAGATCGTTGGGGGAGGCCTATGTCTAGCAGTGGACATCTAGCTTCTGAGATGATGACTAAAGTATATAATTATAATTGCCAACTAACGAAAACTATATTAATTAAACTGTATTTAATAACTAAATGCAAAGTTAAATTCAAACAGTAATAATAAACTTTGATAACAAACGAAATTAAATTGAAGTGCGAACTGTGCAAATGTATTCAGTCATTTATTAAAATTTTGTAATATAAACTTAAATTGCCTTTTAATAAAGGTTAATAAACCTTCAAAAGCTCTACAAGCTTAATCGATCAAACGAAAGTAACACGAATTTATGATTAATCGCTAGAAAATGTAGCATAATTTAGTTCAAACCTCTACGCGAGTAAGTAATGAATAGAATACAAAGCTGGTATGGGCTACTATCTACCATTCACCTCTTATACCTTTTGTATTCCAACAATGCAGTTGCTCATCGCCGTGCCAACAAAACGACGGCGCGGGTAATGAAGGATAAGGTAATGAGAATGCTTGCTACTAATCGCACGATTTACTATTTATAACAGATGTGAACCGGACTCAAATCACAGGTCACAGATATAATCATTCATTTTATATTTATTTATACAGGGTCCTTCTTAATATGCTGACACTTTTTTTAACGGGATGATATAAGACCGTCAAACTGAACAACTTTCTCTATGGGACTAACATCGAAAAAATCTCCTGTTACATACAAAACTGCAAACCTACTCGAGCCAAATGTATGGGACAGCTGATTTTTTTTTGCGATTTCAAAGTTGGTCCCATTGAGAAAGTTGTTCAGTTTGATGGTCTGATCATCCCCTTAAAAAGTGTCAGCATATTAAGTTGGACCCTGTATAGCTATGAATGACAAAAGAAAAACCATTTGGCTGCGAAGCTTTTATAGAATTCATCATTTTGGTGAATAGATTCATTCTAGATCATTTGGTGATAGAAAGTGAGTCAAAAGAAATAAAAAATTCTCTGTGGTTTTAAAAATTAGTTATGAAAGTAGAGTATCAAACTTAAACTTTTATTTTTAAGTTAATACAGTGAAACTTGGTTAACTGGGACCTGGATAAATGAGAAACCTCCATAGCTGGAACTCATGCTGAGGTCCCGACACTTTAGCACTGAATTACCTCTGTTAGTGGGACAAATCAAACCTCTATATCTGAGATTCGTTCTTTCGATTTTATGGTCATAGTTACCTCTATAATTGAGACAGCGAGTGTATTTTACCTCTCTTACTGAGACTATATTTTAAAGAATACTTTCCTTCTACCTCTGACCTCTTAGTTACCTCTATAATCGAGACAACGAGTGTATTTTACCTCTTTTACTAAGACTTTATTTTAAAGAATACTTTTCTACCTCTGAACTCTGTAACTGAGATAACACAAATTTATCACCTCTATAACTCGCGCTATTTGTTTACTAATTCTTATAGTCTAATAATTCCGCACTTGGCTAATTTTTTTTATTCTGCTATCATCCGGAAAAAAAGTTCCGAAATGAAGGCGCAAATCTTTATCATTAACGAAAAACTTTTATGAAAGTGGGAAGACACGCGATGAAGTTTGTGTCGAATTTAATGTGCCAAAATCTACTCTTTGCCGAATCATTCAAAATAAAGATAAAATTCAGTCGCAGTGTTCTGAATGCCAAACATGGTAGGTATGTTGTCTCATGTTTACATAATACGTTATTTTTATTCAATAATCGCACCTCTATAACTGAAATAACCTCTACTCTCACCTCTATTAGTTGAACCCTCTGTAAATGAGACAGATATTTATTTATACCTGGATATCTGAGACACTGGGTAAGTGGAATACCTCTTTAACTGAGACAAATTTGCAGGTCCCTTAATGTCCCAGTTATCCAGGTTTCACTGTAGTAGGCAAAAATCAAGTGACTTGAGTGAGCCCAGCTTTCCAGAACGCGGCCGCCACTCGAGAACTTTTCGTTCTTTCGGCATCCTTAGCTACCTATTCGCGTTTCCCAATCGCAAGCTTGCGGCCTTCCTTCAAAAGTGTACGCTATAACGCCTCCGTCACTGGTTTACTCCGACGTATGGCGAAACTCACAGATTAAATCCCTTTGTGCTAGTTTCCCGTTGATGTGGCTACAAGCATATTGTGAGAAAACTGTGGAAAAATGTCCAATGGACATTTCAGTGCGCGGGTAATTAACAGTTTGTTTACGTAAAATATGGACTGTGCTGGCGTTAATATGCGTTAATATCGTCATTAAACTCCTTTTTACTGTAACTAATATAAACTTTATTGAATGTGAGATACTGAACTTGAATATTAAGATTATTATAAATACAATATTTACCTGTATCAGATTGTATTATAGGCATACAAATAAATTTCTGTTTTCAAAATGTTTCTTTTAGCAAAAAAGATCTCACTCTTTAAGGTAGTTGGAAAGTTGTCAATTTCATACAAAACTCTAGTGTGTGTAGAGTGTTCTACGACAAAGTTTTGTATAAAATTGACAACTCGTCAACCACCTTAACTGTGCTTTTTAATTACGTATTTAACACAATGAAGCTTGTTCATGATCTCTATCACTGATACAGAGTGTAAAAAAATTAATCTTTGTTTTACATGTTTTTTTTAGAAACTGCTGGTTGCGCTATTTCAGCATCTGTTATAACTTCCATTGAAAGTACTCACAAGATATATTTTTTCTCTTATGAGTACTTTATATTTACTCCAGTATTTCAAATTTAAAAGGCGGGCTACACGGTTAGCTATTGGTACTACCAGTGGTGCGATTTTATTTTGATTTGGTACCAAACCACAACAATAAACAAGGTGTATGTGACAGCCTATCAAATACTGAAACGGTGAACTCAGACCATAAAACTGATCATTTTTCATTATGGAGCCTACCTCAGGAAACGCTAAAAAAATCAGCTCTATTCATTTGAGTCGGGTACCTACCCAAGGTACAGCAGTTTGGTATGGGACAGCTGTTTTTTTGTCGCGTTTTCTAAGGTAGACTCCATAGTGAAAGTTGTTCAGTTTGATGGTCTGAGTTCACCGTTTCAGTATTTTCTAGGCTGTCACACCCTGTAGAAACGTATGACAATTTAAATGTTTAGGTATCCACATAAAATTAGGCTTTAAAGCATTCCATTTGAACGCTCGCCAAGTTTTGTTTCAAAAGATTGCCAATTACACTTATTACGCCAGCAAAAACTGCCCGTGCCAAGTGTGAGTGGAATTGTCATTAGAGGGTTCCGTGAGAGAGAGCGTATTGTTGTATTCAAAATATACTTCTCCCGTTCTTCAATTACCTAGTATAAGGAAACATATGGAAATGGTGATGATCGTGAGGATCTCCCACTGCTGACGGGCCTATTAATAATTAATAAAGTGCTTACGATTAAAGGTATTTGAATAAGCATCTAATACACATGTATTTTATTTCAAGACCGGCGGCCATGTATTTAATCCTCTTTTCTATAGTAATAATGGTTCTTCAGTCCATACAAACTCTGACTGTACAATACGTTAGTGTCACTAGTATACACTGAAAAAAATTTGCTCCAACTAAGAAGTATTTTCTGTTAGTTAGCACCAAAATAATTGAAATGACGTTATTGTTGTTTACTGAAAACAAAAGACGGTAGTTGTAACAGCAAGCCGAATTCGTTTAACAAAGTTCTCGTAGTCACAAAAGTCATGATGTTGACAGGCTCATATGAATTCATGATGTATGATTACCATAAACAAGGTCTTGGTTGAAGTAAACATTTTTTTTTTCAGTGTACGCAAATAGATAGAAAGTGAAGGCGATAAGGCTAGGCTATCTGGCGGAGTTGGAGAGACTTTGTTCAACTTTTATCTCGCTGTCTGTAAATCTGACTGCAGCAGCTGCTGTGCAAATAATTCCATCGTCACTAACATGCTCACTCAATCCACATGAATAAATATCTCCACAGAGCGCAAAGTTTTACACAAGCGGCAACGTTCGGTGTACTCACATTCTTACTCACGTTGTGTGTGAGTGGCCGAGTGCATCGATAGTGGCCGCTTGTATGAAGCTTTCGTTCTGCTGGGATATATCTCAATTGAAACTCGAAAGGTTACTTTTGACCTTTTTGGTAAGGATCCCCAAAAAAACAACGTCGAAACAAAGTTAAACCAATAAATGCCAAACTTTGTTCATATATATTCGAGTACTCAACGGAACTATTTTATTTTCTGCCTGTTTCACGTCTGTTTGTTTGCACGCGAAAAAGTAGAAAGTAGGATAATAAATGGATCTCTTTAGCGTAGATACTTTGATGAATGTGTTCCGGATGTTATAAAATATGATGTTCGTGTTTTAGTAAACTGGTTGAGTTTGATTTGAAATATCGGAGTTTTCATTGCCCTGGAGGATCTTTGAATGTCACACGTTCAAATCAGTATTACAAAATGTCAAAATTGCTATGGAGATTATGCATCATTCGATCATGATTTTGAACGTTTAACTTTTTTAAATCGCAGAATCTGGTTCGGGCTGGTTTGCGGTCCGCTCCCAATAATAAGTATGTACTTATTCGTGTGAAGAGTCCTGTTCTCTGTCGTCAGACATAAATAGCTATTATAATGATGTAAATGAATTTTTTTCTTCTCTTATTACAGAAATCTTTTAGCCGAATGTGAGATTTATTGATATTTGTTTATATCTTCTTTCGGGCGACGTGTTACAAACAACTGTTCTCACAATCGTGTCTTGTTTGGTGAAATATAGATATTATCGATATCTCTATAGGTACGTTTGAACGGGTATTATTTCAGCGTTATTTCCCAGTGTGACAGGTAGTTTACTGAAATCCAGTGGTCGGTCAACTTTTGGACAGGTACTGTTGTACGGTAGGTTGAACCTCCATCCTTTTCTATCACTCAGGTAGAGTTGCTAGAGCAAATAAGATAGAGGGAACGCGATCACACGCGGCCGTGAAGATTAGTTTCTAAATTTGTTTCTGCAAAATTTCATTGACTTTAATTGGTTAGTATTGAAAATATAACCAGACTTCGTTTGTATGCAGCGCGCATTAGCGTGTTCGGAATAAACTTCTCTTAAGTTTTACTAAGCTGTTTTGACACACCCTGTAGAAAACAAACAAACCAAACAACATATTTAAATTCCAACATCTGATAAACGAAGCAGTCTGAACTAAAACTGTACTATTTTTCTTTCAGTCGCCAAGTTCGCAGGGAAGTCAGTTATTTGTATTTCTACCTGATATCTTTCGACTTGGTTCTCTGTGGGTCTCTGGGGAAACATTGAGTGAATCCCTGTTCCGAACTTCGGTGCCTTGCGACTCTTCACCGTTGTTGATAACAGGTAATTTTAAATTGAATTCCGTAGGAATGTTCTAGATAAAAGTAAGTAAAATAAACTGTGCTTTTGAAGAGAGCTGAGAGCTAATTGTAGTCAAGGACTGAGTAGAAAGAAGACTGAACGAGTTCCACTATACAGGGTGAAATTGATATCATTAGCATCCTTTTAAACTAAGAGTCTACCCATCAAACTGAACGACTTTTACTATGGGACCAAACCAATCGTCCCATACATTTGAGTCGTGTATGCAGCGGCGGCGGGTGCAGTTTAGTATGGGACAGCAGATTTTGTCGATTCGTTTGCTCCTATAGTAAAAGTTGTTCAGTTTGATGGGTAGGCTCTTAGTTTAAAAGGATGCTAACGATATCGATTTCACCCTATAGAGCAAACATCAATTTGAGAAAAAAAAAATCTGCTGTCATATACATTTTAGTCGAGTTGGTACTGCACTTTTGTATGGGACAACAGATTTTTTTTTCTGGATTTCGAAGTTTGCTCTATTGTGAAAGTTGTTCAGTTTCATGGTCTGAAGCACCCCCTTAAGTATTACTGGGGCGTTTTGTTATACTGTATAATTGTAGTTAAGATAAATAAAGAGCTATAGAATAAGATAAGATAAATATTATTTACTTACATACCCAAAAACAACAATATACACGAAAAAGAAGGGTACAAAAGGCAGCCTTATCAAAGTCAAAGTGAAAGTCAAAGTCAATATAATTTATTCCATATAGGAGCTTGAAGCACACTTATTAAACGTCAAATCTTTTTTAAGCTACCACCACGTCGGAACGTGTTGTCGCTGTAGAGAAGATGCGGCCAGAAACTACAACTTAACACGACTTAATAACTATTACAATAAAATTCTTAAGCTACGGTTATGTATACAATAATACATAGTCTATCTAATAAAATAATTGATACTTTAAAGTAATGTAAATAAACTATACGTTAGTGACCTCAGATCCAAGCATTTTGATCATTTAAATAATCATCCAGTTTATAATACGCTTTATAATACGTTTATATCACTACAAGTGATTTATTCCAGACAATCAGATAATTTATGGTGTAGATAAAGTGCTATTGCATAAACACTGAATATTTTCATCTTGCTTATAAGAAAAGGTAGGTAAGTACCTATACAATTTTATAATGCTTATAAAAAGGTCCAGGAGCTTTCTAACTGCGCTATAAAACCCCATGCCTTCTTGTAAACAGGATGAAAAGTGTTCGGATAATGACGACCCGATGTTACAGGAGTGGTGTTGGTGATGATGATATTAATAAATTGCCCAGTTAAAATCAATTTCTTGTTAATACAACAGATTTCACGATCACCCGTCTAAATAGAGCTTTAGTACCAATCGACACAACGGATGGCCGTCCCCAATAAGGTTTTGGGGACATTTTTCATCCCTACGTGACCTAACTTCTAAGTTAAGTTGGCCTTTGTTTTTTCTATTAGCCTTGGGTGAACGCAGTGGGTGGAATAATCCCTAATAATCTCTATAAATGGTTTTCTTTACACATTGGGCTAGTTGGTTCGTAATTAAAGATGAACCTATTTGGTATGAGGAGTTAATAATGAAATATTTTTTCTTCTAATTTCGAGAAACCTGCATGCTTCAATTTCGAGGCATGTATTGTACCCACTGTCCATTATAAGAGGCGATAGGCTCACCCCCTGTCACACTGGACAGAGTTTCGGTACTACTGGTGAAACGTGGATGTTCTGAGGTTTCAGAATATCTCTGACTACCCCCTCGGGGAATATAGTCGTGAGCATATGCTTATTTTTTCTTCTAATTTGTGTTACTACCTACTGCTGAAAACTTTATAGGTATTATGAAAACAAAAACACAAAATATAAACATTTTTGTAATATTGCTTGATTATTGATTGCATTAGCTATATTAGGTAAAATAATATTATGAAATGTGACAAATGGTCATGGTTCATAATTACATTTTGTGATTAATTACATTTTGCCCAACACTGATTCCTAATACGTTCTTGATCAACGACAAAGCCTTTTAAAACAGTTTCGAAAATCGCTAAAGCATAGTAAATTATTTCCAACAATTACTTATAAAAGGAATCTGAAATTCCTTCCTGTCTGTGAAATTATCAAAGGAATTAGCCGTTGGTAAACCCCGGTCCCTTCCTGAATTGTTCTAAGAAGTAGCTGCATATTTCCAAGGATTTTTGGTAAGACACCAAATTGAATTCTATTTTAGGTTAATATTATAACAGAATTTCTTAGTAAACGAATTATCTTTGGTTGGAAAAGGCGATTTCGTGGCACTTTTCTTTATTATTATATTTTTTTATATTCTACCTATACGCTGCATTATTGTAAAGCTTCTTGTTTTTGAAGTGGAAGAATCTTTTCTGAGCCGATGGCAAAATTGAAAACTAGGATAGCAAAAAAAATAATGACTTGTTAATTTTTAAACTTTCAGTAATGCCCTACCTCAAGAGCATTGGGCTCTTGATACGGAGGTCGTGTATGTCGGTAGGCCTGTGCCCTGTAGTGGGAAACAAAATTAGGTGAAACTATTTGAAGGGGATGATCAGACCATCAAACTGAACAACTTTCTACAGGGTGTTTTTATACAGGGTGAAATTGATATTATTAGCATCCTTTTAAACTAAGAGTCTACCCATCAAACTGAACAATTTTTCAATTTTTTTTCAAACAAATCGGAGGAAAAAAAAAATCAGCTGTCCCATACATTTGAGTCGCGTAGGCAGCGGCGGCTAGTGCAGTTGGGACAGCAGATTTTTTTTGCTCCTATTTGTTTGCTCCTATAGTAAACGTTGTTCAGTTTGATGGGTAGACTCTTAGTTTAAAAGGATGCTTATGATATCAGTTCCACCTTGTATAGTCTGAAATGTTGAGCTATTGCACAGAAGGTATAAGAAAGAGTAATAATTATGGTACTACATACAGAACGGACAAAAATAAATGGGATATTCTATTTTGAGGCTAAATCATACGTTTAAGTCTTTTGTAGTTAAATCGACGAAAGCGAAGCAAACTCCTCAATCGCATTACGAAAGCTCTGAATCGAGAAATCTAAACTTAGTCAAAATCGATAACGAAATTTCCAAGTGATTTGAATCGATTGAAACTTTTCAAACTCTCATAAAACAGCGCTTATATTTGAAATTTATTCAAATAGTTAACGGCCTCAAGAGGAAAAAAGTTTAACGCAGGCTGATTAAACAGATTGTGTTCATTGTTAGGGTAACAAAACTTTGCGGGTTTATGGGACACCCATTTGTCAGTTACTAGTTTATGCCATGCCATACTCTTAAGGCGTATCATCCCGGGAACACGACTCTCCATACTAATCGAAGCGAACGAGCGCGTGGCTCCGGTCAGAATTTAGCAGTTTTCTTTGAAAAATGAAATGATTTTTTATTAATTTCGAAAAAGTAAAAAAAACACAAAACTTTCTAAATTGGGTTGTGAACAATATAGGTACTTAGTCAATTTTCATTTTCTTCCGATTAAAAATGTAAGTGTAAAATGGTTACAACTTGAAAAAAAACGACTTAAGTAAAACGACTATTATTTGTATCATACAAATATTTGTCCCTTACGGGATTCGAACCCGCGACCCTCCGCACAGCAGGCAGGTTCATAACAGACTGTGCTATCGGGCCGTCGAAGATTGGCAATATCTTAGGTGGTCTATAACACACTCGGTTTTTAGGCAATTTTTTTGCATTTTCTTCCGAACAATCATGAGCCACGAGATTTAAAACGCTTGAGGTTCAATTTAAAGAAAATAATACTAAAATTAGAAGTCTTATAAAATATTTTGGTAATCACATGACAGCGAAATCACATACATAGCCGTTCGAAAACTCTATGCTATTAGCAAGGAGGTACTAATACGTCACTACATCACTTCCGTTCGCCTCGCCCAAACACTTTTCGTAACGCTCTCGTCTCACATTCACCAGCTTACTCTCCAAGTCAAGCGTGCGTAAAGAAGTTTTGCTTCAAAAAAGGGGTAACTTTAGATTTCCTTTTCTTCGGTTTTATACATTAAAATCGATTTCTAGAACGACATCACTTCTCATATCACGAAGATGGTTCAGTTTATTTTTCAGCTCAAAAAGTCTTCTTCTTCTTATCGAGTGGGCTGCAAAGCCCTGGTGTCAGAGTTTATTCAAACCGCCTTACGGCCTCTGACGTGGTTTTTATGTAATGACTACTACCACCAGTGATAGTAGCCGGGACCAACAGCTTAACGTGCCATCTGAAGCACGGAATCATCTTTCTTTTCAGACAATCAGGTGACTCAGCCTGCAATGTCCTAACCAACTGGGGAAAAACGCACAAAGTGACATTTCACTAGATGCCCCCCTTGGGAATCGAACCCACGACCTGCGTGTCAAGAGCCCAATGCTTTAACCATTAGACCACGGAGGCAGTTGCTCAAAAAGTGCAATGGTTAATGAATAAAATGGTTACAAAGTTACCAAATTTAATGGAAAAACCAGGAGGTAGCTCCTTAAGCTGTGACGCTGTGACGGATGTCCGTATATCGATCTGCCGATACCCTTCGTTTAAATCAGCCGAGACGTATCTTTAGGACCTTTTAGTACCTTTTGAGCCCACGTGATGTAATATGTCCCACTTACTCTCACATAAATTTTTGAGAGGACTGCAATTGAACTATATACTTACTTTATTAACGTAATAAAAATAAGATATGGGCTGAAAATGATGATGATATTAAGAAGGATCCTATATACAACACTAGTTTTTAATTACTAACTTAACTTTATGTGTGTATTCAGACGACGAAACTAAAAAAAATGTTCCATAAGAAAAACATTTTTTTTTTGACTTTCCATACAAAAGTGCCGATCAACCGATCGATATGGGAGGTATAAAAATTTGTCTAGTCCTTCGACCCACGTTCCTTGGGAAGTTATTTAGTTTCAATGTCTGAATCCACCCTTAAAGTGATGTTAGTAATTAAAAACTGGTGCTGAATAATAATATAAAAAAACAGCAGACATAAGAAAAAAAATAGACTCTCCAAAGTGAAAGTTGTTAAGTTTTCCGTTACGGTTTTCGTATACAAAGTTAATTTTGTCAACTGTTTAGTCCATTATGTGCGAACTAATTCTTTTTCTATGCAAGTCATTTTAGAACGTTGTCACCCTATTTCCAATGCAGGTAAAATTGAAATTGTTAGCGTATCATGTCCGTTCGAGAGAGCAAGGACGTTGCATGTGACAGAAATATTTTGTCGGATATTAATTATTGCAGCAATGGTTTTATGTAAGGCTTCGCACCCCGCATTTCTGACATTGATAGTTATTTTTATTTATTTTATACTATACTAGTGTTTACCCGCGACTTCGTCCGCACAAATTATATACCAAATTTTATGTTAGATCATAAGCTTTCAAAACAAAAAGTTTCATCAAAATCGGTTCAGTAGTTATTGCGTGATGAGCGAATAAACAAACAAACAAGCAGACAAACAGACCAGACAAAATTTCTGAAAAAGGTTGATTTCGAGTCAGGGATACCTAAAAACCATATCGTAATCTTTTTTTGTAAATATCTTCAATGTACAGACACACTTCAGTTACAGTTTTATAATAGTTTAGATGACTGTTTTTCTATTAAAAGTAGGTACACTACTTGACAAGTAACAATCATCATCATGTTCAACTTCCTTGCTACTGTCCCACTTGGGTAGTGCGGTCTGCTTTCCTAGTATCTTTCCTTCACTTCGCTCCATTCTCCGCATCGTCTATAAAGAACTGTCCATGTCCTTTTTAGCAACCACCAGACAAGATTTTTTTAAAAGCAATGTTACATACCAGATTAGCCGACATAGCTCAAAGAATTGCTCGCAGAACCGATGGGGCCAAAGAGTTCTCGAGTGGCAACTGCTTACCGGAAAGCGCAGCGTGCGTGCGTATAGGGGGCCTCCATAAACAAGGTGGGCCGACGACCTGGGCTCTATTCAACAAATGTTACAATTGTAATTTACAATTACAATTTACAATTACAATTTACAATTACAATTTACAATTTACAATTACAATTTACAATTACAATTTACAATTACAATTTACAATCACAATTTACAATTTACAATTAAAATTTACACGCACAATTCTGGGTACATTGCTGGTTACTTATGACGCTAAACTAGCAGTAGCTAACATATGCCTAACATTCTCAGCAATGTACAATTGTAATTGTAAATTAAAATTGTAACGTTTGTTGAATAGGGCCCTGTTGAAGGTGGCGGGAACCCGTTGAATGAGGGCAGCGCAGGAGTAGTTGTGGCTATCATTGGGAGAGGCTTATGTCCAGCAGTGGACGTCGATCGGCTGAGATGATGATGATGTTGAATCTAATATTAATTACTTAATTAAGTTCATGTCAGGGTCCATAATACAACGAGGTAACTAAACAAAACCAGCCTATTCGCGAGCAAATCGTGACAATTCTTCATCTCAAGAGACGTTTGTTTTAATAAATCAGTTTGTGCGACGCTGTCGGTAATCCTGCACCTGTTGTTAGAGAACGTACTGTAGCATGTTGTTAACGTTTGAGAATAAGGAGTTAAGTGTATTTTTAATCAGTTATATTCAATGAGAATGTCGGTGGCACGTTGCGGAGAGGTATGACCACTCAATATTGAGGGACCAGATTCGAATCCGAACGAACAACATGATGTCATGTACCAATGAGTTTTTGACTTTTGCACTACACGACTACACGTAATACCGACTGCTCTCAAACGGTTAATAACAAAAGTAACCAGAGGGCCTACTATGAGTTTTCCCTGTACTTTACTACTGTAGTTACGTCGCCAATTCGTATGACAGAAATTAGTTCTCAACGTATAACCATTAGGAGCGCCGTACGAAATTCAATACAAAATTGGTGACGTAACTACAGTAGTAAAGTACGGTGAAAACTCATGGTGGACCCTTAGATCAAAATAAAATGAATAGATAGGCCTTACGCGAACATTTAAAACCAGAAAATGAGGCAAAGCAAATGAAATGTTTACTTCAAATTTGTATGCAAGTGCCCTAGATTTGACAGATAATGGCGCTAGTTTGTATGGACCAAGTGCACCAGTAGGTTGCTTCAACTTACTGCGCTTTAGGCCTATCCATTAATTTTAAAGGGTAGACCCTCTGTTCTAAAGATATAAGATAGAAGCGAAACTTCCGCAGCTGTCAAATTTAAATTTCGAACTTCCGTCACACGATATAATTTCGGATCCGAATTTCGAAGCCCTCCCATAAAAAGTTTCACTTTAGAATCGTGAAGAAACCTGCATACAATGAAGAAGAAATTCGGATGCGTAGGTATGTGAAGACTACTAAAACTGCATTGGGGTCGCGAAGTGGATAAGTAGTGGCCCATACACCCTCCCTGAGGGTAGACCTGTGTCTGATATCTGACTTTGACTACATAACAGCTTTATTAGAAAAGCAGTTAGGTATGTATGCGGGATATTTTTAAGTGCATACGTGTGTGCGCTAAACACATATTTATGCACTATCTTGTCCTTACCCTCCTTAATCAGATGGAAGGGGAAACCCACCAGCATAGCTAGCATGCCGCAGTGATACAGCGCTATCACACCTTCGCTCTCTTTCTATTTGCGTGCGAACGAACGAGATAAAAGACGTGATACAGCCGTATCACGTGTAGCATACTACGAGTGCAGGACAGGGGTCGGCCGCGCCTCAATTTATCGCATCTTCTTATCGTAAACTATTGCATGAAAACTGATTTTTTCAGTAGCTGGGTTTGATCTTCCTGGTGTAACCGCCTCCTCGTCTAATAGGTTACTCTCTGATCTTTTCTTTAAACAAAACAATTGAATATCAATCTTCATCTGAAGATAATTTACCGACTTTGACGTAATCTCTTCAATAGAAATCTAAATGCCTGGAAGAAAAAAGCAATTGTTTTCCAATCTTCTGATCTATTCGATAAATGTAAGGAATTCATGAAGGGTTCTAAGAAAAGGCGATTTCAATTTTAGGAATGATTGGGTCTTAAGTGGAAAAAAAACAAAACAACGCGACCCTTGTGCTATTGAATATGGGACCAGTAAAATGCTATTTGGTATTATGGGACCGGCTTAGTGGGTCGATGGGTGGACGTTGGACCAAAAGTAATCAATGAAATGTAATAAAGAATGAAGACAAATCAATGTAGGCTTTAGAACAATGGAGAATTTTTTTCTAATTATAAACACGTCTTTCAGACTTTATGTGATTGGTAAGGCTTTTTAGTTTAGGGGTAGCTTAAAATAGAATAGACTAGATAATTTATTTAAAATTAAAACAATTTATTCCACGTTGATGATGATGATTCCACGTAGGAACTAGAATTAAATGTCAAATCTTTATTGAAGCTACCACGTGTCGGAACGTGTTGTCGTTGTCGAGAAGATGCGGCCAGAAATTGTACAACATATCACTAATTTAAGGTTAAGGCTCGATGGGGCTGACATAACCTCAGAGTTAAAAGTCCCAATATAAATAAAAAGAATAAAAAAAAAAAACACAACTTAATAACTATTACAATATGTTAATCTAATAAGGTTAGGTTAAACAGTAATAAGTACATACAGTCTATTTATTTAAATAATTAATACTATAGGTACAGTACCAATTGAACCTAGTGAGAATCTTGCGGTATAGATGTTAAAAAGTGCAAATGAAATGAAATTAAAGCCAATGCTTTATATTGTTTTTTTTTTAGAAAAATCAATCATCCAACATGGTAATGATTATTTTAAGTCCTATTTCGGGATAGTCCGAATCATCGATGTCAATACGAACAATCTACTTTTTTTTTTTTTATATTATCTGGAGATTTCTGATGAAAATATACATATTCTAAAATGACGTGCAAAGAAAAAGACCTAGTTCGCCATTATGATAAATAGTGACCAAATAAATAGACGCTCTATCATAAACTACAATATAAACCTTATTAAATCTACGTTCAAAAGTTCACTAGCGACACTCTACAAGTTTATCTAAACTGTCTTTGTACACCTGGCAAGCAGTCTTTTGTCATACGCTAAGAATTTGTTCACCTTTCTCGCACGCTGTTCGTTAAGACTCTTTTATCACAGAGTACTATATTAATACCGCTTTTATGTTTTACTTTTAATACTTAACGATTTTTAACAGTGGGTTTTGTACTTTGGTATTGGGCTTTTGGTATTGTGTCCACATTTTATTAAAAAGTCCTACACATCACGTCCTCATACAGGAGTCCTAAACAATTTTTTTCCTTTTTCGATATTCTGTCATATTACAGTACCTACCTACAAAATCAATTTTAATTCAATTTATGTTTAATGGCATCCGAGGTGTTATCACAATTCAGCCAACGTCTCGTTATGTGGAGAGTATATGAAAATGATCAGTATTCATTAATTAAGTAGAATAGCAGTTTTGGCAATGTAAGTAGTTTAGAGTCTCAAATGATTGTTTTAAGGTTAAAACACAAAAGAGTTCACAAAATGGCCGAGCTACATGGCCAGGTAAATCACGAGCCGACGCAAAACGACTGACGTCCTCTCGGGAGACCTCTAGCCATGCGACTCCCAGTACAAAGTCACTGGTGGGTCTGGTGGTAGTAAATATTCTGAATATATTAATATTTAGAATGACTCAAATTCAAAATTCGAGAAATCTAAACCATTTTTATTTAATAAAATATCATAATATAATAGCCTTTTCACGTAATGCTTTGACTCTACCACCCCGTCGAAAGGTGTTCTGTTGTAGAGAAGATGCGGCTAGAAATTCTGCAACACAAATCTTTTAAACAAAACAAAAATACGAAACAAATACAACATTACATGTTCTTCATAATAATCATCAAGTTCTAATAAACCTTTTTACAGAGGATATAGGATTTAAACTTTCTGTATGTCCAGTTTAGGATAAAATCCCGTGGTATCTTATTATCATAGCGTAGGTATAAAATCCCTACAAAGTATCTTCGATTCTATCTACGAGTATTCTATACGAATACTACAAAATAGTAGTTTCTATAAAGACAGATGAGTCTGTGCAGCGTTTTCAATTAAACTCGCGCCAATTCATTTCCCCTTTAACATCCATTCTGTACTTGTAGTCACGTTCGTGGCATCCCTTTCCGCTAGCTTCCATTCTTGTAATGCTTCGAAGGTTGACAAGTTGACAACAGGAGGGTATGTTAGGAAATTGCACCTTTTCTATTACATTGGATAAACGATTTAATCAACTTTATTAATCACTAGTGTTTACCCGCGACTTCGTATGCACAATTTATTTACTTATCAAATTTTAAGACAGATCATAAACTATCAAACAAAAATAGTTTCATCAAAATCGGTTTAGTAGTGTTTGCGTGATGCGCGAACAAACAAACAAACAAACACACAAACAAACAGACGGACAAAATTTCTAAAAATGGTGATTTTCGAGTCAGGGATACCTAAAAACCATATCGTAATCTTTTTTTTGTAAATATCTTCAATGTACAGACATTCTTCAGTTACAGTTTTATAATAGTTTAGATTAGACTAGCGGTACCTATGAAATATAACATAAATCGCCTTGTGCTCTTGTGAAATCTCCATACAAATTAGTTCAGAAGTTTTTAAGTGATGCGTGCACAAACAAACAGACAAAATGTTCTAAAAATGGTCTTATTACGTATTATCACCCTAAAAAATATTTCTGCAAATATCATCCATGCACATCCACGCCAAGTTTACAATTTTATTATATTATGTATGAAAAAGAGTGACAAACGTCTTAAATTCCAGAAAAAAATTAAAAGTCCAAATATCTCGAAAACCTGTATAGGGTTATATTGAAATCATTGGCATCCTTTTAAATTAAGTCTACCCATAAAACTGATAAATTTTTACTATAGGAGCAAAACGATTGACTGTTCCATACTAAACTGCAATGATTACTCGACTCAACTTTACTGTACTTTATGAAACAGCTTTTTTTGCTACGATTTGTTTGCTCCATAGTAAAAGTTGTTCAGTTTGATGAGTAGAATCTTCATTTAAAAGGATGCCAATGATATCAATTTCACCCTATATGTACAGATAAGTTAATCATGAGTACAAGAAATACTTTTTTCACCTCTCAAGCTCGGAAACTATATTCATATATTATTACTGTTAATATTTGTAAATAAATTTCGCTAGACACTGTAAAATATTTAATAACAATTATATGACATTGAATGCCTCGAAGAGGCAGATTGCTGTACCACAAACTAATTATACCATCTTATGGAACGTGTGCAATCTACAATGAATAAATGAATCATGAATTATGAAAGAATCTGTTTATCATTCTAAATCTGAGTGCAAAAGAGCAATTTATCCGCTAGCGTCCAGCCAGCTTTTTCCTCGCTTTTGTGAGGTGAAAAGTTGTGTGTTGCACTCGGAAGCAAAGTTATTCTGCGTCTCGTACCTTTAAAACCCTCGCGCCGCTCAGGATTAAATACAAGTACTCGCACCAAAAAACAACTTTGCAGCCTTGCATAACAATTAACTATTTTAATAGAACTTGTTTTTTTTTTTTTTTTTTCAGTTTGATGAGTGACTCTTCGTTTAAAAGGAACCCTGTATGTACAGATGAGTAAATCATGAGTGCAATAAATACTTTTTTAAATAAAACTCGAAATTGCATTAAGCGCCGTACTTTTTAAATAAATAAAGTTTTTTTCCAATCTGCTACTAATACAAAATCTAATTTGTCAAATCTACGAAGAAAAGATGCGATGGTAAACTTTATACCAATTTTGTGGAGCAACTGGCGAAACAAAATGAGTAATGTAAGAGTTTTGTCTAACTTTGTTACATAATATTTTAATAAAATAACTTACTTTCTCTACATGTCACTTTGCCACAGCTTGACAATATTGAAACTTCGACATCTACGCCTACACCTTAAGATTTTAGGGTTCAGTAAGAAATAATTCTCTGAAGTCAAAGTCAAAACAATTTATTCAACCTTTTTTTTTGAAGCTACCACCGCGTTGGAACGTGTTGTCGCTGTAGAGAAGATGCGGCGAGAAACTCAGGTGTCCCATACATTTGGCTCGAGTAGGTTTGCAGTTTTGTATGGAAGTGTAGATTTTTTTGTCGCGATTTCGATGTTTGTCTCATAGAAATAGTTGTTCAGTTTGATGGTCTGATCATGCCCTTAAAAAAGTGTCAGCATATCAGTGTCAGACCATCAAACTTTCACTAATTATACTAATGCCATTTTCTGATTTTTATATTTTTTGCCCTTGGAAAACGCTTTAGTTTGAAAAATTATTCGTTTTGAGTAACGGTTTAACTACCTACCTTTATTCAGCTGTGAACAATGTTAGGTTGATGATGATGTTAAAACTATTATTACGGGGGTAAAACCGCAGGCATAAGCTAGAAGCAATCATAAATTGTAACCCAGTATGTATTTTGTCCTATAAAAGTACTTGCTTCGGTTCAAATACCGTTTCAACTTTTCAAATCACCTGACCTTATATAAAATCGTATCTAAGCCGTTCAAAATGTAACAATAGCTCAGAAATCTCGACTAGTACATAGATTAGATATAGTTTATAAGCTTGAATAGAAGAGGCAGTCGTGAATTTTGAGAGATATCTTCTATGCAGGGTGTAAGAAAAAGCACTAGTAAAGACAAACAATAAAAAAATATTTATATACATAATTATTGTCATACTAAGGCCAAATTCGACCAAACTTCGATTTATAGAAGAGTTTCGATTTTGGTGTTTGTTTACACACCCCATACTAAAAGAACGAATGTGTAATTCACCTAAAGAAAGAGGTCGTTGTATCCGTACTTATTGCAATGTGAGGTCATACAGTTTTAATTTGTTATGTTTCTTTTTATAAATTTTTTTTTAGTTAAGTGACATTGACATTTCATTCAGATTAGGGTTGGTAAAACGCAAAATCAGTTTACTCTATAGTAACCGGCGACTTAATCTAAGAATAAAAATTACTCGCGTTTGGTCGAATCTGGCCTAAAACATATTATTTCAAAATAATTGAAATACGTCACAGCCTAAGATCCCGTTGCAAGATTTCTACACCAACATGTCATTGCCTAAACAAATTTGTGTAGAAAATTTACAGTGGGATCTTGGGCGCGTTTTTACTTTTTGTATGAAGACTGTGAGTTTCGCAATTCCTCGATATTTTTGAAATCTGGATCTTGATCTGTTTTAAATTGTCACATCTATAGACTATTCCTCACTCTACTTTTCAAAATGTAGGAAAAATAAATATTTGTTATCTGCTCGCCGTCTCCGAGCACAAAAGGGGCTCGAGCGAACTATTGTAAAGGAGATAGAATTTTATATCCCCACCGACCGTTGCGTTGGCTTAGCTCATATGAATCTTAGCACTAGATTCTTTATTGCTTGAAAGATATTGCTTTTTGTTTGAGATTTGCGAAATAAGTAAGACGAGAAGTGTAATCTGAGTACGAGAATTCCACATTCCATATTTAATATGCAGGTGTCTCGTGTTATAGAAGAGATAAAATTTAGTATTTTTAATTTTATTTATTTACTAGTGTTTTCCCGTGACTTCGTCCGCACAAATTATATACCAGATTTTAAGTCAGATCATAAGCTATCAAACAAAAAAAGTTTCATCAAAATCGGTTCAGTAGGTTTTTAAGATTATTATCACTGTTGAGCAACGGCCTCAATCCGTCCTCTCCAAGAGCTATGGAGCGCAGCATCCTAGACTTAAGAGGTTTCCCTGACCGAACGACCTTGACTCTTTCAGAGCCTCACCTCTACTAAACTACGTCATTTTAGTAGGTATACCTATTTTTGACTGGCTTGTCCTTCATTGTGTCACTGTGGTTCCTTCTAATCCAAGGAAATCACATTCTAAAATCATAAGAATTCGTACTAAATTTAACAATTATCTCATTAAAATTATTGGTCTTAAAAAAAAATAGCAATTTTAGATCTTAATATTGTCTACGCAAAGGTGTGTCTCAAGTAAAAGTAACTTCAACATAAAAAGTAGATGCACATAACACAGATTTTTTTCCAATATTTAGGCTTTCCTTTGAACACAGGTTTCATATATGTACCTATTTTATATAAAAATAAGAAATATGATCTAGAGCAAATAAAGCCGAGATGTTGAACATCATTGCTACACTTTTCAATAATTTGTATGTGTTTCAAATATCGAGAAGATAGCTTCTAAAAACCAGCAAAGTACGGCCCGGCCCTGCGTCAACCTATGGGGAGCCTCTTAAAACTGATCGTCCGAGTCAGAAACGAAGTCATTTGATCCAGAACCCAAGTAACAGACGTCGCCACTACTGCTGCCAATCTAAAGTGGGATTGGGCTGGACATGTCTGCCGCATGCCAGATGACCTATGGGCCAAAACCACCACCTACTAGTCCCCATCGAAACGAAAACGGCGTCGAGGCAGAATTAGACGAAGATGGCCGGACGAAATGGATGGTATCCATAAAAACTGGCCTGTCGAAGCGCGGAAGAGAGAAATATAGTAAACAGGGTATGGAATGGTGCTCCACACCATTAGCCAACATTGAAATCAGCTGTTCCATAGCAAATGTCAATAGCTAGGTACTAAATGTATGGAACAGCAGATTTTTTATTTTATTTCGATGTTGGCTCCGTAGCCGTAGTGAAGTGATGATTCAGTTTTGTGGTCTAAAACAATATTACATATTATTACTACCCTGTTTTGTTCCACCCTATATAATGCTAATATTAGAGTGAGCCACATAAACGAAATTATGCAATTATTCGTTAACAAAACAAATAAAATTTATTTTTGCACAATTTTTATTGTTAATTATCGTTGTTTTCGATTTAAAAGTACTTATAAATAACCCCTTTTTGTTCCCTTTTTATCTTAAATAAAAATTGATCGTTGTGAAGATTTTCAGGAATTTCATAAAGTTAACATAAACCCACCAATTAAAATAAAGGTGGTAATAATAATGAAAATAATATATTTATTTATTTTCTCAAACACCGAAAAAAGGTATTTGGTAGGTATTAAAAATGAATGTTGAAAGCTATTTCTTTTTCGTTATTTTCTTAATCAGATACAATTTCTCGCTATTGAATTGATTGTTGATTACAAACATATTACTTTTTATAAATTATTCATAATTAAAAATAAGTAAATCTGTAATACTTAGTAAAGTAATACTTAATAAAGATAAGCTTTTGAATTGGCAACTAGCT
Source organism: Agonopterix heracliana (assembly GCA_963693445.1). Classification (NCBI taxonomy): domain Eukaryota; kingdom Metazoa; phylum Arthropoda; class Insecta; order Lepidoptera; family Depressariidae; genus Agonopterix; species Agonopterix heracliana. Next base: position 4,609,102 of record OY856308.1, read on the forward strand.
AAGTATTTTAACGCTTCACACAATAACTTCTGTATTTTTCCTCCAAAACTTATAATGTCTAAAAATATCCCTAACAAAAACCACTCCACTAACAAAACCAGCATTTTTAAATGTGACGTAAATAAATAAAATAAGTTTCACAAAAAGCGAAAATTTTTCAAAGGCCCCAAAGAATTTAAGGCATAAATTCTTTCCCAGGCAGGTATTCGGCCACAGTGCTATCTCAAAAGTATTTTTTGTTACAAAACATGTTTTGTGTTTTCCCTTAAAAAGTCGCGTTCAGTCCATTCCGACCTCTATTCAAAGGATCCTTGTACCCAAGGGACGAATCTCGCTGAACTGACTTAAGGTAAAAGCGAAAGGCGAGAATAAGTAGGTAATCGAATTATTTACCTTGTAAGTACGCCAAAAATGTTTGCGTATCCATCATGCCATGAGGCATTTTAAAACTAGGCTAGCAAGATAGTATTCGTGTTTCGCATACTGACTTGACACAAGGTATAGCGTTGTACACTTTGCTAGGAAATTTGAAGCCAAGTAACACTACAGTGACGGAAAACAAACGTGACGTCCTGCATACTAATCGGATAGTAGCTTCGCTTGCCAAAAGAAGCTGGTACAAGAGGTGGGGGGCGCTACTAGCTAAAATAACTGGCCAAGAGCGAGGTGTGTACTCGCACATAGAGGGTTCCAAACCTAATGTTACCGTAAGAAAAGATGAGAACAGTGTTAACGAAAACCGCCGTTGTTCGGAAGGTACAAAGTGGTATAGCGAGCACAACATAAAAAAAGTGCAACGATATAATAGAGAAATTATGTCATGATAATTGGATAGCTTACAGCCGTTTTAATAATTATTATAAGTTTTAATGTTTAAAGAACATGATGTATTGTGACCATGCTCAAAGAAATGGCAATGGTCTCGCTACATGAACACTTTTATCGGACAAGTTTGAGTACCTACTGCACGAAAAATTTTACGTTATATTTGGAGTTCAATATGATTACTAAGAAAATCCCTGAATATCCCAATTAGAGAATAGGTAGGGAGTCTTAATGCAAATGTAGGTAAGACATCAATTTTCTTTAACATATTTTTCAAGCGTCTGCGTGGGACATGAATTGTTTCCAGTGAAAGAAAGTGGATGGATAATAGCCAAGTATTTTTGTTACCAAATGGGTGGGTCAAATGGGTCACCTAACACGGTAGAGAGTAGTATATTCCTTGCCTAACACCCTCTAATGACTACCACCTGTATTTTAAGTTCACCAAGAAGTTTATGCGTTGCAATCTCATTCAATCATTAGCAATCTTTTTGAACTATGATTCTAGAACATGGGTGTAAACCATGGATTTAGAACGTAGAAAGAGAAGGTATAGAAGGAAGCACGTGTCTTGTATATTCACTCACAAAGAGACAAACATAGCAAATTCGCTCTAGTTAAAAAAGGAGATCGCTACTTATTACTGTCCTTATCGACGTAACCACTTTTTGTACTACAAAGGCTGTCTGACTGCAGAATCAGTCATCTAGCTTCATATAAATTGAAAAGTAATTTTCACCGCCTGTGCGGAAGTTTGCTCTCCTCTCCAGGTGCTTATATACAATGTCATCTTTCTGTTCTAGAAGTTAAAATGTAATGTAATGAGACGGGTTATTGACGAACAGAAGAACTAGGTTTATTATTTTCTCACATTAGTACTAGCACCCGAGTTGGATAGAAATACATTCATCCAGTTTGTCTTCTCGGTATGAAAGCCTAAAACCAAGAATTTTGATAATTCAATCTTCATGCCTAAAACACTAAAAGGTGCATAAGCTAGCGTAAGCGAAAGCTCATGATCAAGAAGGTTGTAATGTAAGGCACTGTCTCTAATTTCATTGTATGTTAATTATCAAGAAGCTTGGAAAGCGTTGATTGAGTATTTTATAGATTCGCAGACTGGAATGGTCATACTGGAAAGGGACGGAGATATGAAAATAAATGTATTAAATCTCGTACCTTAGCCCGACTAAGTTGTATTATTTTGATAGCAATTTCAACTTCATCAGCATCAGCATAGCGTATACGTGTGTCTCGTTTTCGCGATTACTATTATTTTAATGCCTTTTCGAGTCATTGTATTTCTACGTTGGAAAGGTATAGTCCATGATCAGCAAGGTGGCATTGGTATTGTCTATACATTGGTTTATATCCATGTCTCACAGCTAACAAGAAGGATCTCTTAATTCTAAAGCCGCATCCGCAAAAGTCCGCATCAATTTAAGATTGTTGTTAGTCTCTTTTCTCTTATGACATACCTTTAGTAGTAGAAAGAGATGGAACTTTAGATATTTTGTTTATGCGGCTGTCCACTTTCCACGTTTTTTGACACTTTTTGACATGCTAGTGTATGTAAAGTTGTGTAAAGTAGTAACTTTTTGTGCCTTTTGTCCTACCACATGACACAAAACATAAAAAAACAAACTTCAAAAAAAGTGTCCCACCTTGCAAAAGTTATCCTCCATCTATGCAAGTTTAATCTCTTTGATCCATGTCCATGATTCACTACTGACGTATGACTGACGTGTAAAGATTTTATTTGATTTGTCCTAATCATTATGATGATAAATATTTCATTTGTGAAAATCATTATTTCAATCCATCTTAATAACGTAGCTATGGCTTAATATTTTGTTACTTTCCGTAATTTTCTTATATTATGTTAGGATTTTTTCAATAATGAAATACGGTTTGCTGTAAAGTTATAATTTTTAAGTTTCCTGCATTGTGAATCGGACCTCACATCCTGTCATTCAAGCAAAGTTCAAATGTTCAAATTACTGTTACCTTCTCGTAAATATTTAAATACAGTTTATTTCCAATGAAATAGTGATTTTTCACAAAAATCTTAAGCACCTACCTTTTATGCTATCTCTGGATATCTCTCTCTAACTAGCTGTTTACCAAGTTTCACCGATACCGGTAGGTACACCCGTTCTTGCATGAAACCATACAAATCACAAATCAAAATATCGAAATAATTATTCATTTTGTACTTTTTTAATGAGTAGGAATAATTGTAGGGTGTTATAGAATAGATTTAGTGGAATTTTACAGATTTGCCATCTATTAAAAATGGTTTAAGCAAAAAACAGTGACGAAATATGGCTAACAACAAAACTTCACAACGGAGTTGGTAATTCATCGAAAAACTAGCATTTTTGTTATCTTTGTTCATTTTTATGACTTAAACTGGAGTTAATTTATTGGATTTTATTTAAAATTTAATATAAAAAGTTTGTGTCTATGCTCATCAACGATAAACATCAACTGCAACCCTAAGTTTGTTTGTACTGTATTTTTTCAATTTTCTCAAAAACTATTAACAATACAGACACCGCTATAATTTTCCTACAAAATTCAATAGTTCATCGACATGTAAGAATAATTTCAGATTTTTTGGCTTTATATGTTCGGAGATCAGGGGGGGGGGAACCAAAATTTTTCGTGCAGTCGGGCTTATAAATGAATAACTATGCATCCCGTAGTAAAACGAACTACGAATACGAAATCTACGTTCAAAGCCCTTTCAAATGATACCAAACACGGCTAGATTGGAAATTTTTTTTTTTAAAAGTCATCAGTTTTTGGACCTTAAAAATTTGTAGAAAAATTGTTTTCTAAATTTTTAGTCTTGCTTTACGTTTGGGTTAGCATTATTGACCACTATGTCGAATTTCAAGTCGCTAGCTTTTATAGTTGCTGAGAAAAGTGGCTGTGACAGACGGACGGACGGACACGAGAGTGATCTTATAAGGGTTCCGTTTTTCCTCTTTGAGGTTCGGAACCCTAATAAACTGTCCGCCTATAAAATTAAACATTGAAAAATTAAGTCTAGGGCGGGACTTAAACCCGCACTATTCCGATCCTTGGAAGTGCGTTATCCAATTTTGCCACCGAGTCCACTAACCAGAGAACGAAATTTTCAATTTGTTGCGTCTTAAGGGGACGTGCGAAATTGGATATACCTACATATATTACCAAAACTGGTAAATCTTCTTCCAATATTTCTCTACGTAATTGAAGTATCCCTGAAAAATGTTATGTCGCTCCGCAAAATTCAACGTCTCCCTTTAATCTTAGTGATGCTATTTAGGCCATTGGGTTGAGTCCTCACCTCAGTCGAAACTCGCTACAGTTCATGGCTCACATTCACAACCCGTATCGATGTACATGAGTAGGGAAGAAAGGACACACTTGATCCAGCTCTTAAATTTACTTTTTATACATACGACTGCGTACCTTTGTTGGATAGAAACGAGAAAAAGACAGTTTACTGCGTCCGAAACAAAACTAGATTTTTTTTGTTTTTTTAGTGTCGATATCACATTAATTTGCTCAGTGAAGGTTAATTAATGGAAAGGCCTAAAGCGCGTTAAGTTGAAGCACTAGGCACTAGGGCAATTGGTACTTACAAACTAGCACAAATTGTCTGTCAGATCAGAACTAGGGCAATTGCATAAAAATTTTAAGTAAGTAAACTATTTATTTGTTTTGCCTCATTTTTCTGGTTTGTTTTATGTTCTATGTAATCTAATGTATCTAAGGATAGTACGGTATACAATATAACGGATTTTATTGTAGACGGTTACGCTAAGACTATGCATTATTAATGTTATCCCTAGTTTTTAAGTTGCATGCTATTGAGGTGCCCTAACAGGGTGCCATGTTGAGAACATATCCCAATAGTGTAATGACTTAACTTAGGTAGGACCATATACAAGGTGTAACAAAACAACCTAGTAATACTTATTTAAAAGGTAAAAACAAACTGAACATCTTTCACTATGGAGACAACGCCAAAAACAAAACAAAATCAGGCCCAGTACCCGGACTTTCAATTTTCGATATATCGCGAGGGTTTCGGTCCTTCATTTCTAATAGAGTTGACATTGGAATGAAAACGTTCACGCAATTTTGAAGTTCGAACCCTCGAATCTATGGTTTTTTCCGACTTTGTCTCCATAGTGAGAGTTGTTCAGTTTGATGATCTGAATCACCCCTTTAAATATAAAGTAGGGTGTTTTGTCAAATTAAATGCATCAGACCATCACACTGATCAACTTTAACTATGGGACCGACATTGAAATAGCGATAAAAAATTATGTTGTTCCGTAGGTTGTTCCATACATTTGGGTCGAGTCACTATTGACGTTTTTTACTGGAACAGCAGCAGTTTTCAGACATCCAGTAAACAAATTCGATGAATATAAACAAAAAAAGAAATACATACCTACAGACATAGTCAAAGTCTTTCTCATATTATTCCTGAAAGAATTATTAAAATCTGTTTAGTTTTGGAGGAGGAAACAGGAGAATACGAAATGCTGTTTTCGTCGATTTTATGTAGATAAAGGGCTTTGAACTTTTTGGCATAGTGGTAACCATAATTTTGCAGGAATTTCGGAAATTTTTCAAAAATGCGGCGCATCCTGAAACCTATGTATATCGATAGAGTATGTATAGACGAACAAAAAATGCCCTATAAACTATAGTCCTAAAGTGCAACGTTTTCGAGATAATGCATGTTAAAGATGTTGTGTATACAGGGTAAAAATAAATACTTAAAACTCTTAAGGGGGTTGTTAAGACCAGGTAGGTACAAGGTGTTACAAAAATACAAATAAACATTCAAGGGGGTGGTTTAGACCATCATACTGAACAACTTTCACTATGGGACCAATATCGAAATCGGGAAAAAAAAAATATATTGTATGAGATATCAGATTTTTTTTTCGCGATTTCGATGTTGGTCCCATAGTGAAAGTTGTTCAGTATGATGGTCTAAACCACCCCCTTGAATGTTTATTTGTATTTTTGTAACACCTTGTACCTACCTACTTGTAAGGGTGTAAGTGACAGCCTAGCAAATACTGAAACGGTGAACTCAAACCATCAAATAGAACAATTTTCACTATGGAGGCTACCTCAGGAAACGCGAAAAAAAATCTGCGGTCCCATACAAAACTGTTATACCTACCTGACTAAAATGTGTGGGACACCAGATTTTTTTCTTGCGTTTCCTGAGGTAGGCTCCATAGTAAAAGTTGTTCAGTTTGATGGTCTGAGTTTACCGTTTCAGTATTTGCTAGGTTGATCATATATCAATAGAATCGCAACGCTCCGTCAGTAGCGAGTTGCAGAGAGCTATGGAATTCAATCTTGAGGTCCAGGTCTGAATCCGCACGGATGACATATGCCATGTACCAATGAGTTTTTTCTGACTTATGTACCTACGTAGCACCAACTGCTCTCAAACGGCATAGGAAAACATTTTGAGGAAACCTGCATACGATGAAAAAGAAATTCCGATGCGTATATGAGGTCTACCGCACCGCATTGTGCACGCGTGGTGGACTAACGTACATACACCCTCCATGAGGGTAGGCCTGTGCCCTGCAGTGGGACGTAGGTGGTGGACGTTTGGGGTGGTTAAGGATCTACCTCCTCCACCCCGGACAACGCCGCCACCACAGACTACCAAGTTTGTGGTGACGGCCGAACGATCCCCCCACAGCGGTACTAGGCTCCGCAAGGAGCCGCCTGGCTTGCGCCCACCTTCCTGCTGGAGTCTTGCGCCAAACAGCTTGCTGCATTCCGTCGGTGTGCAGGAGTGCCAGTACTATTGGGGAATGGGAGAAAATCAGCTGTGCTGTTCGGAACCGGTCTTGGCCTCTGAGCAACACTGTACCGGGAAACTCATTCTGGAGGGTAGCGGGATCCGAAGCACGGTGACAGTCGTGGGTCGGTACCGCAGTTAGTAGGGGGCCCAAGTAGTGCGCTCGCCACGAGTGAAAGGCTGCCCCACTGCAGCCTTGGCGACTGGAAGGGAGGTCCCGGTGGCCATTGCAGGGGGGATCGGGCGTCCCCGCAGTCCACAAGTGAGTTTCCCATCAGTCAGTTGAGCCCAAGAGGTCCATCAGGGTAACTGAGGAGCGTATCTCGACGGAGCGGAGCTTGTTTTTCTGGGGGACTTAAATGCCCACCACAGCGAGTGGCTGTTCCTGTTCCAGAAAACTAACCATGCTGGCAGAGAGACGCGTAAGTTTGCGTTATCGCTAGATATCACCCAGCTGGTGAATCAAGCAACGCGGGTAACAGATGTCGATGGCCATACGCCCAATCGTTTAGACTTTCTGCTGACATCAGATCCAGACAAGCACTCAGTATCGGTCTTTGCACAGACTGGCATCCTACCCTTCTGGTAGTAAACAGTTCTGGTCCCTTTCAAAATCGGTCGAATCCAATTTCTACCGTCCCCCTTTGCCTCCCATGCAGAAACCTGGTGGGTCACTGACTGAGAAAGCGAATTTATATGCTTCTCTGTTTAGGAGCAATTCACGTCTGGACGCTCGTGCCAAACAGCCACACATGCCGGAGATGACAATACACACGAAAGAGGTCCGCAGAGAATTGCGTAGTCTGCATGTGAGGCCAGGTCCTGATGGAATACCTGCAAGAGTGCTGAGATATAATGCGCCTGAGTTGTCTCCTGTTTTAACACGCCTGTGTCGCCTCTCTCTCAGAACAAGAACGATTCCCAAGAAGGGCATTCGTTCCGACCCCTGCAACTACCGACCTATAGCCATCACTTCCATTCTCTGTAAAGTCATGGAAAGAGTACTTAACAGTAAGTTGCGGACATACCTAGAAGATCTAAGATCTACACAGTGATCGTCAATATGGCTTTCGCCGGGGGCGATCGACTGGGGATCTTCTTATGTCAAACTCAAACTCAAAATAATTTATTCAATATAGGAGCCTGAAGCACACTTATTAAACGTTAATTCTTTTTTAAGTTACCACCGCTTCGGAACGTGTTGTCGCTGTAGAGAAGATGCGGCCAGAAACTCTACAGCATAACACGACTTAATACTATTGCAATATAAATTCTTACGCTAAGGTTATTTAAACAGTAATACATAGTCTATTTAATTAAATTAATAATTGATGTATGTCACGCACTGGTGGGGCGAGGCCATCGAGAAACACAGCGAAGCACTAGTTGTGTAATTTGACATCTCGAAGGCCTTTGTCAGGGTATGGCACGCTAGATTGCTGAGCAAGCTTCCTGCTTATGGCATCCCTGCTGATCTCTGCAGCTGGATATCTGATTTTTTTGAGTGAACGGTCGATTAGAGTTGTCATTGACAGCTGCTCAGAGGTCGGAAGACCTCATGGCAATTGATGCTGGGGTTCTTCAGGGGTCTGTTCTCTCTGCGAGACTTTTCCTGCTACACATCACTGACCTCTTTGTGTCAGGTATTATTGGGTATGCAGATGACAGTACTGTCACAGAGAGATATCTATCCGGCGCTTTGGGCGGGGATGAAATACGTTCGCAGAGGGAAGCCATGGTGGAGCGGACAAACTTGACTTTAAGTCTTGTCTCCCAATGGGGTGACAATAATCTAGTCAACTTCAACGCCACCAAAACACAGGCTTGTCTGTTCAACGCCAAAAGGAGTTCGTTTATTCTGGTTCCTACTTTCCGGGGAAGATAAATCTGTCCCTGTTTCCGACAGTCTTGAGCTTCTGAGCATGGGTTGACTACGAAACTCAACTTCGGCGCTGACATCGAGTCTAAGGCTCAAAGTGCAGCCAAAAAGCTGGGCATCTTAAACAAGGTACTTCACTCCTGGACAGCTCTTAATGTTGCATAAAGCTCAGGTCCGATCGTGTATGAAGTATTGCTGCCACATGTGAGATGGCTCAGCTAATTATCAACTAGAGGCTCATTGGCGACAGTAATCTGGTTGGTGGAAACCAAGCTTCATAGCCTAGCCCACCGCCGCAGAGTAGCCTGCTTGTCGGTCTTCTACAGATTGTACTTCGGTGAGTGTGCACCAGAGCTGCATGAGCTCATCCCGCCTTCCCCTTTCTACTATCATCGAACTTCCAGACGCACCGCGGGATACCACCCCTTCTTGGTTGATGTTTATGATACCTACCTAGGTAAACGGACCTGAAAAAAAACCTGACGTAATCTTGTCTAATCACGAGTGAAGCACCCATTTATTTTTGTGTGTGTGCTGACGCGGTACAAAATGGTGGCGGGTTGTAGGTCCTAAGCCTAGAACTGGTGCATCTGTGTGAGTGTAGGTCCCTTGTAGAACAAACGAATATGTAGGACCTTGCATGCTCATGCTTCACATCTTTTTAGTGTCACATTACGTCCGCCTTTTTTTCAAGTCCGTGCTTAGGTATAAACGTTTTCTATTACACCTTTCTCTTTTTGGTGAAAAAATACAGCGGTAGGTACTTTATTTCGAAAAAAGTTCTCATTAGATTTTTTGTTATTTCAATTAAATTGTAATTGCAATTAAGAAAAACATAGACATAGCACATGATTTTGCTTCTTACACTGCCAGTATAAGTTGACCGCGAAGTATGCAGCGCGTCGTGAGGCGTATTTGTACTTACACACGGCGACACTTCAAGCTGTTCATAACCAAAATAAGCTGGTCGCGAGTAGGTTTAGGTTGCATGACGTATGAGTCGTCGCGCGGCCAGCTTATTATTTTGGTTTTGTATAGGTTGATGTGTCACCGTGTGTACGTGTATACCTGCACAGATGAAATAAATGTTTGCCATTAATACAGGAACTTTTTTCGAAATAAATTATCATCAATAAGTACCTACCTACCTCGGTATATTTCTCATACTGGGTATTACAGAAAGGTGTCATAGAACTTGTTTATGCCAAAAACATTTTCTATTCCATACATCTTCTTCTTCTTATCGTGTGGGCAAGCCCTGGTGTCAGAGTTTTTTCAGACCGCCTTACGGCCTCTGACGTGGTTTTTATATAACGAATAATAACCACCAGAGATAGTAACTGGGACCAACGGCTTATCGTGCCATCTGAAGCACGGAATCATCTTTCTTTTCAGACAATCAGGTGATTCAGCCTGCATTACCCTAACCAACTGGGGAAAAACGCATAAAGTGACATATCACTAGGTGTCCCCCATGGGAATCGAACCTACGACCTCCTTGTCAAGATCCCAAGTCTTATAACCATTGGACCACGGAGATTGGTATTGGAGGAAAATGTGTTAGGATTTTTATCTATACAAGATCCTTAACATGGATTATCTCGAAAACGTTGCACTTTAGGACTATATGTTATTTGACATTTTATGTTCGTCTATAGATCCTCTATCGATATACATAGGTTTCAGGGTGCGCCACGTTTTTGAAATTCCTGAAAATTTATGGTCATCACTATGCCAGCCTCCCATACAAAGAGGTTCAATGGCCTTTGTACGAGCTGCAGTTGACTCTTTCGCACTCTAGTCGGTGGTGTGTGTATGGGTTGGGCGGATCGGACAAATATGTATACAGTCGGAAAAGTGACCTATTCTCCAAATTGGCATTTCAGCCCGCCTATCCTCTTAAGGGGCCATAGGTCCCGATGAATATTTTCTATGAGAAACGCGATTGCCCAGCGCTCCGAAAAGTGTGTGCGTGAGCCGTATATTCGATTAAAAAGAACTAACCAAAGTACTTTTTCTAGATTTTTTTATGATTTCACTAGTTAAACTAATGGTGAATATGTGAGTATAAATGCAAAAAATCTGAAACTATTTTAAGTTCTTCTAAAACGAGAAAAATGTTTAAAAAGGCATGAAAATACGTCATCTTTGTGACGATTTTCTATCGAGTGAAGTATTTCCAATCGTGTATTCAGTTTATGATTGCACTAGATAAACTATCAAAAAATACTGAGGTATGACTTTAGTTTCGGTAAATGGTATAAATCTAGTCGTAAAATGAAAAATAAAAGATGCCTCCGAGGTATTTCCACCTACTATTACGTCTTAAGTGTACACTCTGTACATTGAAGCCTTCTACGACTAAAAAAAATCGAATAAAGAATTCATAACAGTCGTACATTTAGAGATTTCGGATGACGATTTTCCCTTCGGTATTCATCGCGGGCATTATGTTTTCATGAGAGGCCCCTCGGGCCCTTGTAACTTTTGAGTGCTCGAATCGCTTTTGAGGTGACAAATAACTTATATTTTTCAAATTTGTTTGATGATGGAGACGTCCAATACGCTGAAGTGTTATTCATACATATTTATAAAGTTTGTATTTATAAAAAGGTTGGTTTTAGTGGGTTTACATTTAAATTTTGTATAGTTGCTTAAATTTCCATTTGCTATGGTTGTCTGGAAGAAATCATTTTTAGTGATAAGACCGCCATTTGTACCCTTTCTGTTTGCTTTTAATATTGTTATTTTATTTTTTTGGTGTGCAAATAAAGATTATTGTATTGTATTGTATTTCCAAGAAGAGTAGATTTTGTTTTCTATTTTATTTTAACAATAAACACTTGTTATTATTTCTGTTTGAATACATTCATGAGATATAAATAAATATTAGACGATGTTTGTGATTTACGTAATGCGTATGACGAACTACGTATTTGACGAAATGCGTATTGGACTGCTACTACGTTCGATCTTTTTAATATAAATAAATTAGTGTGTGCTTGAGGAAATGCTATGGACGTTCGTCCATCCACGTAAGTATTTGACGAAATGCGATGGGACCAAGTGAAATACTGGACGAAATGCGTTTGGACGAATCTAGTTGCCATTCCACCCTCAAAATATGGTACGTATACATATAATTAATATCGTAAATACATGTGAAAATTTCGGTCGTTTTTCGCCCGTTGTCGGTCAGAAAAAAATTCCATGTCTGGAAAACGAAATGAGATATAAAAAAACTCTTTACTAACTTTGGGAGGTGCGGTAACCACTGATGGGTTTTTCAGAAGTTTTACCTTTGTTACGCTGAGAAATAATTGAATTCAGTTCATTTGACAGATTCTTTTTCATTGTACCCGAAGGTAAGACGGGTGTCGTACCCGTGATTTTTTCTGAGAGGTGTGATACTTTGGATATACATATATGGACCTTGAACGGTCCTGACATATTTCTCACACTTTCTACATTCTCGCGCCAAGATTTATTTAATAAACAGAGAAGCTAATAACGATTATGATTTCAAAAACACAATTGATTTCCCAAGAGAGACATTTTGACTCAAAATGCCAGTACTCTTGTTTTCGTTCAGGGTTTAAAGCGGTTGCGAACTTTTTGAATAAGGAATAAGGATTCAAATTAAAATGACGTTTTAAAATGTTGACGCGGATCAAAGTTTCGTAAATTCGCTTTGTAATTAAATTTCGTTTCGTTTCAAAATACGGTCTAACTATTAATAAAAGAAAATAAATAAAATTCGGAATTTGTTCATGTTATTCAATTATTTTATCATTAAATTATGTTGAGTCTGCCTGTAATTTAGATGCATACAGATTTTTATTATTGTTACCCTTTCAGAAAAGTGTACATGTATTTGGTTGCTAAGCCTTGAAAATAAACAAAAGTGTAAGGGTTGAACTACACATGGCCGCACGCAATCGCACTTTTCCGTCGCGTCACGTTCCTGAGTGACAGAAAAGGATGGAGCGACGGAAAAGTGCGATCGCGTGCGGCCATGTGTAGTTCAACCCTAAGTCACAATCTGATAAACTTAAATGATGTTTATAATAGTAAATTCGTTCCACTATTCGGGACGAGAACTGCTATTTCTGTATCTCACACTTTTAAAATATTATCTTAGCTATCTAAATAAATTGTGCATATGTGCACACTGAGCATACTTATTTTCAGTATATATTGGAGAGCAGATTGTGGATTTTGCTCAATTCTAATATATCGATACCTCTATCGATCTTGCACCTTTTTCTAAATAATATCCCAACCTTTGGCTATTTTAAAAAGGTGCAAGAGAAATGAATACAATCCTAATTCTAAAAATATCGAGCGTAAAGACATGTCTAGATGTGTGAAAGTAGTATGTTTAATAAGTATTTATTTCGAAAGAGAAAAATCAATTTAGTCAAATACTATAGAGGTCAAAAGAGTTTTCGAATAAATGTCAAATTGATCTTTACTTAGTTTGATAATTGAACCTAATAATATTATAACCTCTGTAAAGCTTGTTAATGTATTTTAATAATATCACTATTTATAATTTGTAATTTCACGCGAGAAACAAAACAAAAATTAAAATATTCATAAGCAATTAAAATGTTCATGTATTTTATTAAAGCTTAAGGTAGTGAAACTAACTAGCTTTTTATAAACATTTTGTGCAGCTTTTTCGTTTAAAAATTTATAGTTAGTTTATACCGTTATTTACGGAGCATATTAATAATTATGCTCTCCAGTGGCTTGAATACGGGTTTTCTAGCAAAGAATGAATTTACTTATCGAAATAATTGACTATCACAATTAGTGCCATTTGCCACGGTGATCTTACCATACTTTGTGATAGCAAATAAAAAAATTTCATGCTTCATTTTCAAGCAGTCGTTGTAGTTAAAATTGCTTTAAATTAAATTACATAATTTATTTTTCAACTTTATTCTTTTCTAATTTTTTTCTATTATTTTCTAATTTTTTTTGCATTAATGTTGCGAACTGTCCCGTCGAGTTGGTCGAAAAGTATAATTATCTCGGACATTGCTTATCTTTTGGCCCACAAGGTCAGGAAAAGGAGATCGCTCGTCGCATTCAGCTTGGGTGGGCCGCATTCGGTAAGCTAGAGGATGTGCTGAAATCCAAAATCCCTCAGAGCCTTAAGACCAAGGTGTTTAACCAATGTGTTTTGCCCACTCTCACGTATGGTTCCGAAACATGGACTCTGACTAAGGACGCAGTGCACAAAGTCAAAGTCGCACAAAGAGCAATGGAAAGAGCTATGCTAGGAATCTCACTTCTGGACCGGATTCCGAATGTCGAGATCAGACGACGAACAAAGGTGGTTGATATCGGCAAGCGGATTTCGACTCTGAAGTGGAGGTGGGCGGGACACTTGGCCAGGCGGAATGATGGCAGATGGACGAGGGCAGTGACAGAGTGGCGGCCGTGGGAGGGGGAACGGTCAGTGGGCAGACCAGCAGCCAGGTGGTCGGATGACATTTGTAAAGTAGCCGGCAAACAGTGGATGAGACTAGCGGGGGACCGTTCTAGTTGGCGTGAAAATGAAGAGGCCTATACCCAGCAGTGGGGTTTACCGGGCTGATGATGATGATGATGATTTTTCAACACTTGCAAACTCACAAACTTGCTCATAAAATGGATCAAATTTCACCGCAATTAGGCACATAACCATTGTAATCAAACTGTGACTTTTTCATTTACTATTATTCACAAGTGAGTTATAGGTTTTCTTTTTATTGGTTGAGTTGTTTTATTCTTAAAAAGTTTCGATACAAAAAAGATCGTGTTCAATAGTACAAAATAAACTTTTTATTTACTAAATAAAATGATTTTTTTGCATTATTTTCTTCACGAATGTGTTGAATAACGTCGTATGATACACGTGTGTATTAATGATTACCGTCCTCGGCTCTCTTAAGACCAATCCCCCTCAATGGTGCCTCAGCGGTAATCACCAACGTTACACACTTGTACCATAATGTACCTACTATTAACCCTCACCAAATCCAAACCGCTACCAAAATATCCTATCGTTTTTTCCCCATCAAGGAATGTTACAGAATAATGATTAATTGCGTAGACATAGCGTCATCATTAACGGATGTCTAATGATTAATGAATGTCCGGCGTTGGGTGGCGTTTTACTGAAGGCTCTATGCGAAAGGGTAATTTTATGACAAAAGGTTTTTGTTTGCCCTTTGCGTTTTGATTTGGGTTTAATCTTTTTTTAAACTTTGCTAACTTGGAAAGTAGTGATTAATTGCAGGGATAATGAAGCTGCTTGGTTATTAGTTTAAAATAGACCACGCCCGTGTGACGTATGATGTGACTCAGAGGTTTCTTTGTGTGTAAATCAATCATGATGAAAAAATAGATTGCTCTTTTTCTGTATTTCGTAGATTATCGTATCTAATGGTGCCATCACCATGACCGTGCCATCACCATGATAGTGTCATCACCACGACCGTGCCATCACCATGGCAAGCCAGCAACCACGTACTGCTACACACTACGACTCTGAGACATATCTTTAGCCTCATTCACATTCATACATCTCTTCATGCACTTCCGTCGTTTGAGGGTACTACGCACTTGTCTTGTTCGGAAAAGATCATTGATTTGATCATGGTATGTTTTCCTCGGACGGCCTCTCCCAACACTTCTGCTCACTTTTGCTTGATAAATTGCATTCGTTACCTAGTCTTCTTTCAATCATTCTGTCTTCGTGACCGAACCATCTAAGCATACCCCTTTCAAACCTTGTTACTATACATCCTTCAACTAACACCAATCCCTTATAACACTGTTCTTGATTCGATCAACCAAAGTAATACCAAACATACTTCGTAAGGAGCGCATTTCAACTGCATTCACTCGACTTTCATTCCTTTTATTCCATACCCAACATTCACTCCCATACATCAGTATAGGCACCATTGTGAATAGCCTGACGTACCATTTTTGATACAGACTGGCTACTCACCACGGCGTGTAGGACACCATTTACCTTATTTCCCGCAGTTACTCTTCGCTCTACATCCCCGTCACACTTTCCATCTCTCTTAAACAAACTTCCCAAATACACAAACTCATTCACCTGTTCCACTCTGTCTCCTTCCATAACAATGTTACATTCTGTAACATCGTCGTCTTCACGTTCCAAGACCATTACCTTCGTCTTCCATTCATTGACATTTATTTTTTTATTCATCATCGACTCATTCATCACATTCAACATAATGTCTTGTAACTCCGTCACCGATGGCGCAAGTATGACTTGCGCCGTCACCGACGGCGCAAGTATTACTTGGTCGTCAACTTACAAGAGGCACTAGACACTAAGCTCATCCATTCTCAGACCGCATTCCATCTTTTAAATCAGTCAGACAACTGTCCATATAAAGTTTGAAACCCCATGGCCATATGATTGAAATAAATGGTTAAAAATAGATTTATTGAAATTCGGTACTAGGTCAGACTCGACACGACAGACAGTCTGTTGCATTGTTAATGTAAAACCAAGATAGCCTACAGTTCGCGTCACGTAAAAAGAAGGCTGTCTGTCCACCAGAGATGTGCGATGTAGCTTAGTTTCGCGAGGATGCGTAGCGAAGCTATGAAACTATGTAAGTACCCGCGTCCACTAAAGCTATGCAGGGAAGATGAGCGATGTGAAGATGCGTGGCTAGGCTTAAGCTTATCTACGTAGCTTATGCTCAGTTGCAGAAACGCTCATTAGAGTAAATCCCCCATTTAATCTCTTGCTAGCTTCGTCAACAATACAAAAAATTTAAATAATAAATTTAATTGAGGATTAACTTTATTGAGTGTTTCTACAACTGAGTCTTAAGCTAGCTACTTAGCTTAGCTTAGTTTCCCTAGCTTAACTGCCTAACTAAGCTTTGATAACAAATTTATTGAATCAGGCGTTACTTTGCGGAAATCCATGACTAATAATAGGTACGAGTAGATAACCAAAATGTAACAAAAGTCTAGATTACATTTCCAACTACTTTCTTTCAGAACATGATTTGTTGTAAGAAGAGTACAAATAATGCAACGAAAAATGGCTATAGGTGGCGCTTTTCACCCACAAAATAAGCAATCCCTTGTTATTTTAACATCATCCTATAGAAACATCTAAGGGAGAAACGGTAGTTTATTCTATCTCGGGAAACATAAAGGGATTTATTGAAAGAATAAACTCGTGTAAAAATAAATGTAAACAATGTACGTAATTTCAAATAACAATATTTGTAAAGGATCAACGTGTTGTGGATAAACTAGACCCACAAAAAAGGATCAAAAAATTGTATAAAGAAATACAAACATTATACGTTTACATGTTTGTACAGTCTGAAAATGTTTAGTAGATTTTAACTAAAATAGGTTCTGAACACTTTTCGTTTCATCGTATTTCAAAAACCACTTTTTTTACTTTACGCCGCGCCGCCACCAAAGAAAACTCGTGGTACCTACTACGGGTTTGTGTAAAATTGAAGACTGCGTGGAACAGAGAATGTGTTCAATGTCAGTTGCGCCGAATCCATATTGTGTTGAATCTCTAATAGGCGGAAAAGCGTTTGGCAAGAACTCAGATCAATCCCTGATTTAGTATGAAGAGTTGGTTCAAAAAGTGACATAACAAAAATGATGTTATTTTTACAGTTTTTTTACAGAGAGTTACGCGGATATTATTTATTCTAGAATTAAACATTTTAAGGGTTTTTTACCGCGTTTTTGTATATTTGTGTTCCCGATATTTCGGCAGTGTTATACAACTATCATGATCACGGGATGACGGGTTGATGATGATGATAAAGCACAAAGTTGATAGGTGCTGCAATGTTTCTGACCTACCCAATAGGGATTACGGTCATGAGTGTATGTCATGTGTGATTTTTTCAGACACAGTCCTCTGAACGGAAACGGTAAATGTAGGCTTAGAGTTGACGTTATTTTTAAATAAGGAGCCCTAAATATGACGTCAAAAAACTATCTAATAAAAATGGTTTTTCTTTTTTTTATTAATTTTGGTGGAAAATGCATGCCACATGAGAGTGATGATGTGAGTGTTGGAACATTGTTATACATTGACTCCTGTTAACGGATAACTGTGGCAAGTTCAAAATGTAAAGAAAGTCGGTGACTTGCGTTAATTTAATGAGACTCTGCAAGTAAATGTGAATGGAATTGACGGGTCGATACATCTCTCTCTAATTCGAGTCCCACAGAAAAACGTTACAAAAGATTGTCAACTGGATTTGTGTAAAAGGTTTCTGTTTTTTTAGACTAAAATTGGAAGAGTGAATTTGCAGGTTACTAATATTATACAGGGTGTAAACTTAAATGCGTTACAAATTTATTACCATTAGACCATCAAACTGAACAACTTTCACTATTAGACCAACATAGAAATAAATAAATAAATAAATAACGCTCACAGGCACATACATTGTAATGATCCCAAACTAGCACTAAAGGCTTTTATAACACATTTGCTCGTAAATGGTCTCTTATTTGACCAATTTCACTAACGTAATGTATCTCATTACGGCCTAGTTCGGTAATGTAAAGTAAAACGGACGGTTGCGTCTAAAACGAACGGTACTTTTTTAAATCTTAGCAAAGAGTTTTTATGTCAGAAAAGTGGTCAACATTTTATGAATAAAATTAACTTTGGGAGTAAAATATAATAAAGTAAACATTAAATCTTTAATTTAATTAATTTTGACAATAAATTACACCCATTTATGTGAAACCAAAACAAACAATATTAATTTACTTTATTAGTAATACTAGATGTTTTTGTGCCTTTGCCTTTTTTCTTTTTTCTTAAAATAAGAAAAAAGAAAGCGCTAATGCGCGCGCATCGCTAATTTGTGAAGTTCTCTTATTAGTTTGTGTTTGTTTTGCGAATGCGAACAAGTAAAAATTATTCCGCACGCTTTTTAATCGCTATTTTTTGTTACGTTTTTATGTTTTGATTTGAAAATGTCGTTAGTAGTGATGAATTTATTAATTCGACGCCGCCAGAAGTCTCAGAGGCAGCGGAAAAGGTTAGTCTAATTTATTAGTTTATGAATGTCCGAGTTTTATTTATTTCCTTGTTTCCTCGCAAATATGTTATAAAACGTCGTATGACACACGTTCGGTTTGATAATTACAGCCTAGGCTATCTTGTAGACCTCGCCTACGGCTCGGTCTAGCAATAACGCCTCGGCTGTAATTATCAACTTACCGAACTTGTATCATAATGTACTATTATTATGGAAACCATACAACAACGGCACGAACATATAACATCCATGACCGAACCGGGATTCGAACCCAGGACCCTGGTTTGGCAGTCCGGCACGGTAACCATTACACCAACCGAGTCGTCTATAGAAATCGCCACAAAAAAAAAGGTTCTCCTATAGAAATTATCCATTGGCATTCGACCCAAACGTATGAAACCGCTGATATATATAATCGCAACTTCAATGTGAAAATTTATCAGTGTGATGCGTCTGAAGCACAACCCGGATTAAGAACGTAACGCATTTAATTTTACACCCAGTTGGAGTTGGCTAGATCCATAGAGTAAAACGTGACTCCTGTCAACGCCCGGAGAGGAGTAAGTATTGTTTATTTCTCCATACTACAACTGCCTCCGTGGTCTAATGGTTAGAGCATTGGGCTCTTGACACGGAGGTCGTGGGTTCGATTCCCACGGGGGGCACCTAGTGAAATGTCACTTTGTGCGTTTTTTCCCAGTTGGTTAGGACATTGCAGGCCGAGTCACCTGATTGTCTGAAAAGAAAGATGATTCCGTGCTTCGGATGGCACGTTAAGCTGTTGGTCCCGGCTACTATCACTGGTGGTAATAGTCGTTACATAAAAACCACGTCAGAGGCCGTAAGGCGGTTTGAATAAACTCTGACACCAGGGCTTTGCATCCCACTCGATAAGAAGATTTCTCCATAGAATATTTTTCTGCCATTTTTTGCGGGGGGTGCTATGACAATACCAGTAAAACGCATGTCCATCGCGGCTGGGTCGGGGCCGTCGCGGGGGTGGGACTTTGGCAGAGGGGAAAGTATGGGAAATTATGCGTAAGCCTGCTCCTCTCCTGTCAAGGAGCATTGAGTAATTATGTATATAGCAGACATCGCGAACAAAATCTGTGCACCGTGATCAGCAGTGTGGGGCGCGTGCTGGGCGCCGAGCGCCTGGCACAGGCTAAGTGAGTTAGAGCGCGTGCACCCTAACGCGTGTTACAAAACATTACTTCTCGATAGCTTCTCTAGTTAACATAGTACCTCAATGTCAAGGAGTACGTGTTTCTTTATGGCTAGATCAAACCAACATGACGCTAGCATTAAAAGTTATTAAACTTTTAAACTCAAACTTCGCAAAGTTCAAGTTTAAGTAACTGCGATCAATTGCTACTAAAATAACAAAGTTCGTTCGAAACACTCGTCGACTTAAAATATTCTTACGAGCAAAATGAAAAATGAATTTTTCCCTCAATCTAACAAGAATTCTAAAATTTCCATTTCGTCTCGATTCGCCTGAAATATTTCTACTGAAGGCTTTTAAGTAAATGCATTCCGATAGCAATGTCAATAGGCACCTGGATTGAATTGAAATCGAAATGTTCCTGGCCTTACTTTATCGCGTTACATAATGTGCTGGTTTGAAAAGCGTTACGAGTGTGTATGGAAATATATTAATCGGTATAAGGCTATATTGACTATATTATGGAGAAAACGGCACGATGTAAAGCGTAGGTGATTCGAAAGAGTATAACTACCATAAGTGGGATCACACACTATGACGCACTGACGGAGCAGCAGACGTCAATCCGGATCGTGTGTGCTTCTACGTGCGGTTTCATACAATTAGAACTCCTTGCTTTAGAAATGACAGACTGACGTCTACTGCTCCGTCAGTGCGTCATCGTGTGTGACAGCTCTAAGTGCTATTGTTGAATCCCATGATTTAAAAAGAATACCCAAACTTCACACTATTTATGGGTTCATTCCCCGTCACACTAGCATATGAATTGATAATAATAATGTACTATTATTGGCGAAGGAAAACCACTGGTCACTTGGCTTTTCGGTGATGGAAAACATCGTTAAGAAACCTGCATGCTTCAATTTCGAGGCATGCATTGTACCTACTGTCCGTGATAAGTGGCGACGGGCTCACCACCCGTCACACTGGACAGACTACTACTGGTGAAACGTGGATATTCTGAGGTTTGAGAATATCTCTGATCCCTCGGGGAATGTAGTCGTGATCATGTGCTTATGCTTATACTATTATTATCTATTCATTTATGACACTGGACAGAGTTTCGGTACTAGTGAAACATGGATCTTCTGAGGTTTCAGAATATCTCTGACTGGGGTAGTCGGGAAATATAGTAGTGAGTATAATGCTTTACATGCATGCATACTATTTATGTCATTTTCTACTATTGATTTTAATTTCTGACTTTTAAAAATTGCACTGCTGTGTACATTCAAAAAAGTGGACATTAATTAACAGCACACAAAAGACAGAATGATTTTTTATTTTATGTATACTTGACTTTTAATTATAATACTGTATTTAATCGGTTCATTAAGTGATAGGTGTCTTTTCGCTAAAACACTCAAAAATCTGTATCCCGTCACCTTCTACGACTTCGATGAGAAGGTATAAGAAATACGATAGTATTTTTTTTAAAAACCACTTTAGTATTATTTATATAGCTCACGGAGACCCCCTGGGAGGCACCCGGACATTCGATCTTCTCAATTGTGTGAATGTTTTTGGTCCCAACGTCAACTCTATTACAATGAATTTCGGACTGAAACGGTTGCGATATAACGAAAATCGAAAGTCCGGGTGCAGGACCTGACCTCTATATAAAGTCCGTTACGATAACGAAGAATCCCCAAGAAGCGCTCTATCACTTTGGTCTTACTTTGGTACATGAAAATGTAAGCCAAAGAGAATACAAGCCCAGATTGCCTGTTAAGCCCGCATGTTATTGAGTTCAGAATATTCCGTCTCGAAGTTGTTGTAGGGTCCTATTAACAGCGGATGCCGGTTTCTAAGCTAAAATGATTTCAAGGGCACGCGGGCATCAGCACACAAGAACAGAGGCTTATTAGAGGCCTCTTTTAAACGTGAGCTTAGTCTAAGAAGGGTTGACAATTTATGGATTTTGACATACGAAAGTTCGAAGTAAGACTTAAAAATGTATCTTAATCTAGACCGTAGCTTATTAGATCTATTCTATGGGCTATCACCAGTAAAGCTCTGAAACGAGGATACCTCATTGGTGCTATTAGGAAAATTCCTGATAGGCCTAACTTTAACAGTTTCCTGCAGAACGGTCCGTTGTAGACTCGACTCATTACCTGCTGACCTTTGTTTATTTCTTGATCTCTATTCCGATACTGCTTAAGTTCACTGCCCAGGCACTATTAGCAGAATTTTGCACTATTTAACAGAGAATCGCTTTACACTTTATCTGCTCAGACATCTCCACTTTAGAATAAGTTTATTCCAATGGGCATCGGTTCCAGCCCATTTTCACAACAGCTTGCTGACTCTATGAGCTATCAATAAACCTGATTTTATGTCGCGTTCATACTACAGATGGAACCAGGCCTTAGCCAATTTAGCATGCTGATTCTCAGAGCAGCATCCTGGTTGTATAGTCCTTTAAAAATCAAAACCAAAGTAAGCTTCAACTGCAGCCACACCTTTACTTACCAAGATGTTGCAGCACGAGATCAGACAATAGATTTTAACCCGAGACGGCTAGGAAGCTTTCATCCATCCTCAGAGCTATTCCTTAGCGATTTGCTAGGAATCTGACTTGGCTCGTACGTGTCATGTTCTACAAGTTCTTTACTCTGCTTCCTTTGCCTGTGAACAAGGACTTCAACATTCAAGATAAGTGGCAACGTTCTTGCAATTTATTGGTAGTAGGTTTTCCTTTGAGCTTTCGCAGATACAAGATGGTCACGCTTCAAGAGTTCCACGTTCCATAGAAAATTAAGCGTTTACTTTTAGACTAGGGACGGACATTTCTTAATAAAGGAGTCTAAAGAGCTCGGAATGTCGACCTAGTGTAAAGAATACAAGCATGTAAAAGCAGTATCTCGTGGATCGACTTTATTTGCCTTCCAAAACACTTGCAAGCAGGATTTAGAGACCATTTTCACGGTCACCTATCCAGAGACTTACTCCGGTTCGAAGCGTTATAACGGTTATAGCGTTAAGTTCGAAGATGACTTCGAAAATAGTATCCAATATTCTATAAAACATCTTTTTGATAACGGAATTGAAATTATACTACAATCTTCAATTCAGAAGCATATAGGAGAAATACCAGCCCAATTTTATTGGGAGTGGGACCGACTCCTAGGTAGACTCCACTCATATACATTAGGTGCGTTAGTTTAATGCAACGCCAAACGGTCCTGCGTCATAAATCATGATTAAATAATAATTTTGTTACAGGCTATTGTGAAATGGTGCCTCCTGAAGTTCGTTTTGTAAACATGTATTTTGTTGTTATTTCTGACTACCCCACGGGGAATATACTCATGTCGTGAGTATATTCATGCATAATATGCAAATGTAAGTATTTCAAATTTTTTATAAATAAGTAAGTAAGTAGGTAAACAGTTCTTTGTATTGAAGTTCAAGCTTCGGAAGGTTTAGGATTTCGTTGTTATCCGAAAATATCCATTAATCAAAACATTTTGGTAAAATACACGATAACTCTGCAAAATTCATTGTAAACAAAATCCTAATTCAAAATTGAACTAATTTTGCAGAACCTGACCAAAAACAATTTAAACCACAACTGTTTCGAAGCTTGCACATCGATGAAACAGTGCCTCATGTAAAAGTCATTTCTATTTACAATATCAATCAATATTGATTACTACAGTTCATGTAGGTACAATAACGAAGATGTTTTAACTCAAGGTTGACGTTATTCAAAGAGTAGGTATAATAATTACGCCAAGTGCCTCCGGCTTATTAATACTTAAAGAACAGGTTGTGAGAACCTTTTTAACTAACCAACAATTTTCCATATTGTTTCAGACTTTGCAGGTCAGAAATGGATCAGATTAGCACAGAAACGTGAGCAATGGCGCAATAAATAAGAGGCCAATACCCAGCAGTGGATTGATGTTGGCTGAATTAATTGATTGAGAATTTCTTTATTGTCATCAGCCTAACATCCTGCAGGCTACCCTCGCGAAAAAATGAGGTCCGTAACGCAAGTCCGATTTACACATTATCCGAATGCTTGAAGTCCGAAAGAATTTTTTTCCGTCCCACCATTGAGTGAAAGCTGGCTGTAGTCGACCACGCGGGTCCCGTGCGGATTATTAGTGGATATATTAGTTAACAACTGACAGAGTATTTTCAAGTCGACATAGGTAATGCTGTAGGCTTGTTGACCTACTGTAGGTACCTAGAGTAGGTACTCGGATTGGTTGGTAAGTTGCTTCTTTGAAACATATTTATCTTCTGGTGGCAAAAGTGGTTTCGTAGAATACAGACGGCCTTTTTGTTGCATTGGAGGTTTTTTTAACGAGCACCGTACAAAATGGAAGGGAGGAAACGAAAAACTTTTTAGCGTTCCATGTTTAGGTGTCTCTGGCACCAAATCACCAAGTTTCTGTATACGTAGCATAAGCATAAGCATATGCTCATGACTATATTCCCCGAGCGGGTAGTCAGAGATATTCTGAAACCTCAGAACATCCACGTTTCACCAGTAGTACCGAAACTCTTTCCAGTGTGACAGGGGGTGAGCCCGTCGCCACTTACGTCGTCGTTTTTGTATACGTAACCTTAGCTTAAGATTTTATATAATTGTTATAGTTATTAAGTCGCGTTATGTTGTAGAATATTAATTGGCCGCATCTTCTCTACAGCAACAACTCGTTCTGAGGCGGTGGTAGCTTCAAAAATGTTTTGAAAGTGTGCTTCAAGCTCCTACATTGAATAAATTATTGTGACTTTCACTTTTTCTGTTTGCTTGTTCGAGCATCACGCAAAAACTACTGGACTGAATTACCATATTATAAGTAAACACTATTAACATAGGAATTCTTAAACCGACAGAATTTTCATCCAAATAGGCCTGAGCTATTTGACTTTTTTCGCCTTCGAAACCCAAGCCAGTTTCCATTACGTATTTATGACTCTCGGGGAAACTTTTCTAAGCGAACGGGATTTATTTTTCGCCCATTTTAAATGGCCGCGTTCCTTTTTGTTACGAAATTTTGCAATGTTTTATTCAATGGAATAACGATTATTTGCTTTCGATAACGAAAAAAATATACATGTTAAATAATAGGATTTTAAGCGATGATTTTTTAAAAACAAGTTATCTTTACCAATCTCTCTCTAGACTTTTTGGGGTTCCGTACCCAAATGGTAAAAATGGGACCCTATTACTACTACGTTGTCCTTCCGTCCGTTCTAGCTTTAGAGGGCTGTAGCTTCTGAACCGTAACAGGCAGCCTTTTGAAATTTTTACAAAATGTGTATCATTATACTTATTGGATTTGATGACAAATGTTTTTGTTTTTGGGATAGATATATCCCAATCTCAGGGATCGTTTTCGAACAAAAACAACAAAAATACTTGACACTGGCGGAAATGCCGTTGGGGTGGTTGGGGATCTACCTCCTAGCGGTCGACCCCAGGCAACGGCACCACAAGCTACCTAGTTTGTTGTGGCGGTAGAATGATCCCCACAGCGGTGTGGTAGGCTCCGCAAGGAGCCGCCTGGCTTGCGACCACCCTACTGCCGGAGTCTGGCGCCAAGCAGCTTGCTGCGTTCCGTCGGTGTGCAGGAGTGCCAGTGCCAGTCTGGGTATGCTCGCTACATCTTCGACCCCATCTTTGTCCTGAGGACTAGATTGAGGTCAAGAGCAAATATAGTAGAAAAAAGGGAAACAAATGCAGTGCTGACGCACAAGCACAAAGTCTATTAATTTATAAAAAAATACAGTATGATGGACATTGACTTTTAAAAATAACGGAAATGAAATGACAAAATTAACTAGAGACTAAAATAGATTTAAACGTTCATACGAACTAACGTCATACGACGATAGAAATAGGAAATTCAAAACACACTGCTGGTTTCTCACGCCTTATTAAAAATCAATTTTGCTTCCTTGAACTTTAATGTTGACGAGGTAATTCTTTTATCATACTGACATATTTTTGAAACTCATTTCAGAGTTACCGAAGACCGCCTATTTGTGTACCTTCTGTATTTTCTGTTTGTTTACTTTCTGTATAATATATTTTTTGGTGTACAATAAAGTATAATTGATTGATTCATCATCATCATCAAATCAGCCGATAAACGTCCACTGCTGGATATAGGCCTCCCCAAAAATGGGGGGATTCGCCATAATCGCCCCGCTTGGCAGGCGGGTTGGCGATCGCAGTTGGATTGAATGTGTGTACCTGAGTACACACAGGTAGGATGCTGCTGCCCATCCTCCGGTAGATTCCTTAGTCACCTTTTACGACACCCACGGGAGGTAATGGGGTGGTGCTACTCTTATCCGACACCACACGGACGAATTGATTGATTGATTAATTGAAAGTTTCCACTATGAGACACTATAGAATATTAGAGTTTCTGGTCGCATTTTCTCTATAACGGAACACCTTGTGTGGTAAAATGAATAAATGTCGTCAGAAAGCTGGGTGATTCTATTCTATTATATTTTTAAAAATATGGCTGCCATCTTTGGTTAGTGATGATTTTGCCAATGTCGAGTTTTTATAGCAAAAGTGCTTAACGTTGTACGGTTATATTGATATTTTGGTGACTTCAAGGGTTGTTCTTCTAAAAGAACAATATCCTGAGCCACCACTGGAGTTCCACTGTAGGCCGGGGATGGGGCAACCGACGCGCACGTGACCGCCCAAAAGCAGACCCACAAAGCAACTCAAGCTGGGTGATATTATTGTGAATAAAAAATGTTGAGTTAAGTTTTTTCCCTATCCCATAAGACAGCAAATATCGGAGCAGGTAGGAAACAGTAATGTTCTACTATGCAACAAGGCACGTTTGACCCGATTAGGTAATCCAATTCCGACCGAGCGGCGTCCTGGGGAGTAAGTAAACGCACCGGATATTGGAACGTTAACATGCCTCTTTGAATAATTATTGTTGGCAAATTGGTGGATGTGAAATAATTTATATTGATTTTCTTACAGAAATCAATAAAATGTGTACCTTCCTATGTACACGTGTATGTATGCCTTGGGGGAAATAACCTTTTTCAACATAATTTGCTCGTAAAGCACCGCAAGCTTAATGCACCGTTTTTAGGTAAATTTCGCATTATCGTACTAGTAATGTATTTTTTTTTCTATAGTTTGTTTTAAAAACTCAGGCGTAAAAAAATTCCATCTTTTTCTGAAAAATAATCTGTGATAATTAAAATCTGATTAATAAACGTGTCATTTATCAAACAATTTATTTTAGTTAACAATTTAACATTTATTTGAGTTATAAATTATTAAGTTTAACGTTTTTAATATTAGGTTGTTATTATTGTATTTTTGTAAAATATTTGTGTTTTACGAAATTGTATTACGTTTCCTCGCAAGTGTGTTGAAAACGTCATATGAAACGCATGAGCGTTGGTCATTACAGCTTCGGCTAGTATATACAGCACTCGCCTGCGGCTCATGCTGCAATCCCGCCTCGACTGAAATGACCAACTTCGCTCACTTGTATGTACTATTGCCACAATAGCGCTTTTACCTTTGCGTTGGCAGCGCAGTGACGTATCGCCACATGAGTAAATAACCCACAGAGAGAAAGCCTCAATACAATCGCGCCAATGGAAAATCTATGGGAGACATTGGGCGAGTGCATCACGTGATCATTTTGTGACCTCCTGACCCCACAGCGCTTTTAGAAGCGCACAAAATGATCAGAATGCCTACGGAACCCTGTCATGGGTGAGTCCGACACGCTCTTAGCCGGATTTTTGCCTAGCGCTAATATGGGGTAGCGTTAATTAAACATTAATTTGTTTTACTATTTGTAGGTTTAAATAGGGGCGCGTGTAATTTCTCTATGGTTTAAATTGTATAAATTAAAATGAGTAAATTAATTAAATTCACTAAAATGTCTGCTACTAATATATAATCTTAATTATACAATGAACTTGAAACTTCACTCCGAAGATATTCAAATCGATTTAATTTACTCGAAAACTTCAATATTACAGACAATTTACCTTTTCAAGCAATTGAACAGCAGGAATTCTAGAATCAGTCTCCGAATCGTAGGTTTCAATGAATGGATACTTCAGAAAGTAATAACTTTGAGTTCTATCAGAACCTGTCTTTACATAGTGTTGTGGAATGTTCAATCATTATCGATTGTTAACCTTGAGCTTTTACCTTGAAATGAGTATCGTACAAAGTGGCAATTCTATTTATTAACATCTATTCTATTGTTGTACATAGCGTCTATGCTATTAATAGTATAGATAATATTGATATTGTACTGACTGTAGAACTGATACCATTTATATAGGGTCCTTCTTAATATGCTGACACTTTTTTAAGGGAGTGATCAAACTGAACAACGTTCTCTATAGCACCAACATAGAAATCGCGATAAAAAACAGCTGTCCCATATACAGGCTGTTACATAAGTAAGAATAAATTTTTAAAACTCTAAAGGGGGTTGTTTAGACCGTCAAACTGAACAACTTTCTCTATGGGACCAACATCGAAATCGCGAAAAAAAAAATCTGATATCCCATACATATTTTAGCTCGAGTCGATTTGTAGAGTATAGAACATAATTTTTTTTTTCGGGATTTCGATATTGGTCCCATAGTGAAAGTTGTTCAGTTTGATGGTCTAAACCACCCCCTTAAATGTTTATTTGTATTTTTGTAACACCTTGTATAATAGAGTAGGCTTGCAGTTTCGTATAAAACAGCTGACTTTTTTTTTGCGATTTCTTTGTTGGTGCTATAGAGAACATTGTTCAGTTCGATCAGCTGTTCCATACTAAACTGCAAGCATACTCTATGTATGGGACAGCTGATTTTTATTCGCAATTTCGATGTTTTTGCCATAGAGAAAGTTGTTCAGTTTGATGATCTGATCATCCCCTTAAAAAAGGGTCAGCATATTAAGTTGGACCCTATATGTCTAGGCTGTCCCCTTCCAACATGCACTAACGCTTGCCTTAAAAATTGCCCTCGTCAATCTACTCTCATCCATTCTTTCCTTATGACCAAACTATCTCAACATACTTTTCTCTATCTTTGTCACTACATCCTCTTTCAGACCACAACGTTCTCTAATTAAACTATTTTTCAATTTGTCGATCACAGTTACACCACTCATACTTCTCAATGAGCGCATTTCCACGGCGTGAATCCGTGCGTCTTCTGCCATGCCAGAAAATAGACACAGGAGTGTTATTTGTGAACACACATTCCTAATTCGAATACGAAAAGTGGTGCTTATACACGATTTAAGTCACTTTGAAGTACAAATTAGGATATGGGGCATTCAAAAATGGTCTGTAGGTCTACCATGAGTTTTCACCGCCGGTTTTGCTGTAGTTACGTCACTAATTTTGTATTGAATTTCGTACAGCGCTCATAGTGGTCACGTTGAGAACTAATTTCTGTCATACGAATTGGCGACGTAACTACAGTAGTAAAGAACGGTGAAAACTCATGGTAGACCCACTGATCTCTTTCTCCCAACGCGCCGAAATAAGTATTATTATTATTAGTCAGGTTTCAGCGGAACGCGTCGTGCCCTATCAATTGTTTATGCATTGTGTCTAGTATATAACACTTGACGGGATAATTTCATAAAGAAACTCGTTTTTCATGGAATTCTGGCTGACGACCAAAACCAATAATAGCTCAACCATTCACTCTTTTCCAAGTAAAGCAATGCCAAATACAGCCCACGCATCGAAATATGAGGAGTAATACGAACAGCCTGTTCCACACCTTTTGCATATTTCATGTTTTGACCTATTTTTATCGTGTCACATAATGGAATTGATTAAAGCGGTACTTTGTGACGTCACATCTGTTGAATTAACTTAACACACGAGTAATTATTTTGATGAAAGTAATTCTAAATCCGTAACAAAAATGAATGTGAAACACAATTATAAAAACTAGAATAGATAATTATAATTAACTGCAAATTATAATTAAATGCTATACAAATCCTATATAAATCGTCTAAGTCTAAGTCTAAGTCTACTACTAGAAATTGATATCATTTGACGGCCCGACAGCACAGTCTGTAGTGAACCTGCCTGCTGTGCCGGGGGTCGCGGGTTCGAATCCCGTAAGGGACAAATATTTGTATGACGAATATGAATATTTGTACCCGAGTCATGGATGTTTGTATCTATATATGTATTCTATATCATTGTATAGTTATCATAATACAAGTCCAGGCTAGATTCTGGAACTTTAAATGTGACTAGATAATTTGTGTGACACTGTCCAAGATATTTATTATTTATTTATTATTTATTTATTATTAGCATCCTTTTAAACTAAGAGTCTACCCATCAAACTGAACAACTTTTACTATGAGAGCAAACCAACCGGAGCCAAAAAAATCTGCTGCCTCATACTAAACTGCACCCGCCGCCGCTGCCTACACGACTCAAATGTATGGGACAGCAGATTTGGTTTGCTACCATAGTAAAAGTTGTTCAGTTTGATGGGTAGATTCTTAGTTTAAAAGGATGCTAATGATATCAATTTCACCCTGTATAACACATGCGTGGCGTTACTTTGCGGAAATCCATGACTAACAGGTAGATGACACGATTGTGTCGCGAACATGCGTGTACCTATGCCATCACCAATGAGTATTTCTAACTTACGAGTATGTAGATACGTACTACTCACTGGTCACTGCTCTAAAATGTTTAGGGAAAACATCGCGAGGAAACCAGCATATTAGGCCGGTCATATCTTACACAAAAAATCGCTAAAATAACAAACTAACGTCTAGTTCTGAGTTTTTAATATGTTGTTAGGACCACTACCAGTAGCGTATATCCAAGTTTGCAGCTTCGAAAGTCCTGTGCTAACTTTGCAGCACTCGAAAAACCATCCCGTTTTTTGGTTTTTTGCTTACATCTCTAAGTCTATAAGTCGTATAGAAAAGTTTTCTTGGTACAAATTAAACCTGATAAAATTTCCTACAAAAAGAGTAGTATGTACTTGTCTCATAGGACTTATCCTTTGATAGCTACAGGGCCAAGAAAGAAATAGCATTTTAAAAATTATGAAATTAGTACGGCAACCCGCATGAAAGTTGAAGATAAAAAGAAAATGATTTCATATTCTTAATCAGCGACCCCGAAAATCCCCGGATACAAATTTTCAGCTGATTCGGTGAACCTTTAAAAGCTGCTTTGGCGTTTGAAATTTCCATGGCAGCCATCTTGGATTTCGCAATTTTGGTTTTTTTTTACCGCCATCCAAATCTGACCAAGGTCTTCTATACATTTCTTCAAGATCCATAGCCTTATCTTTCATAGTTTCCGCGGGCTGTTGACTTCATCCATCAGGAGTCTACCTTCTGAGGAAGTCGAAAAATTCATTTTATCACCAGGGCATCCTTATTATGATCTCCAAAATTATTTTACTATGCGTTGGTTGGGGGGAACTCGGCGAACAATTATCCGGTTATCTATCTACTTATCTATGCAAAGTGGGGATCGACCAGATACCTCCTATTGGTCTGCGGGTTCCTCCTACGGTACAAGGATGACATTTAGGGATCATCATATGGATGCTCTGGTGATATAGGGAAAACTTTGACTTCTTCGGAAGATCGATCGTAAAAAAAAATCAAAAATTGCAAAATATAAGATGGCTGCCATGGAAATTTCAAACGCCAAAGCAGCTTTTAAAGGTTCACCGAATCAGCTGAAAATTTGTATCCGGTGATTTTCGGGGTCGCTGATTAAGAATATGAAATCATTTTCTTTTTATCTTCAACTTTCATGAGGGTTGCCATACTAATTTCATAATTTTTAAAATGCTGTCGCTTTCTTGGCCCTGTAGCTCTAAAAGGATAAGTCCTATGAGACAAGTACATAACACTGGTTTTGTAGGAAATTTTATCAGGTTTAATTTGTACCAAGAAACTTTTTCTATACGACTTATAGACTTCGAGATGTAAGCAAAAAACCAAAAAACGGGATGGTTTTTCGAGTGCTGCAAAGTTAGCACAGGTCTTACGAAGCTGCAAACTTGGATATACGCTACTGGTAGTGGTCCTAACAACATATTAAAAAATCAGAACTAGACGTTAGTTTGCGATTTAAATGTTCGATATGATGGGCCTATATGCTGAAAATGAAATTCTGATGCGTATGTGAAGTCTACCAATCCGCATAAGGCCCTGCAGTGGGACGTATCTAAGCTGACGATGTAAATAAACTTTATTGTACACACGGAAATATACAAGAAAACAGAATAGACAATCACAAAGGGCGAGCTTATCTCTAAAGAGATTTCTTCCAGCAAAACCGTGACAGAGAGAAAGCATACAAAGTGAGGCAGGCAAAACAGTATTTAACACTGATAAATACATAATATTATAATTATAAAGGTACAGGTATATACTTACATACAGGGTGTCCCAAAACTCAACGATAATCTGGTACCGGGCGAGAGGTCAAGTAATACCAGTTCTGGGAAAAATAAGAAAAAAATTCCATATCACTTAGTTAAAAAATAACAGACATTTTTTCAAAAATGTTGAAAATCTCTACCCTTGGTCCTAGTTTTAAGTGTAGTGATCACAAATTTCACGATTTAACTGTGATTTTTTTAATGACGTAATCTAAGATAACGGTGCTATTTATCCCAATCACGAATTAACGTAATAAACATTGTTAGTTCAGTAAAATAATTTAAGTTTCATTGAGTCATGGTTTAGAAAAATATTATCAGTTAACTTTGACAATTCATTTCGGGAAAAAAATGTACTAGACTATCCTTGGCAAGTTATTTCAAAAGATGGCCCATTTAGTCAAGATTTCAAAATGGTGCAACACTTGCCACTATTATTGCCGGTAATGGTGATATTTTGTACTTTTTGTAAATGGACCTCGTTTCGAACAACTCAACCATAGCATTTTTTTATAATTATGGACATAATGGGAAGAAACAAAATGATTATTATTATTAGCAAAGCAGTTAGTTAGTCAAATTAATAACTAATTCGGTTGTGGATAACATAGTAAAATAATAAACAATTAATTTATCGTAACACTTTTATTTAATTATTTCCTCCTTAAAACTAAAGTAAGTGCTCGAATTGATTGCCTCCGGCACGAATACCGGCTCTGCATCGCCTCAGAGAAGTTTTAAGGAGGAAATAATTAAACAAAAGTGTTACGATAAATTAATTGTTTATTATTTTATTATGTTATCCACAACCTAATTAGTTATTAATTTGACTAACTAACCGCTTTGCTAATAATAATAATAATTTTGTTTCTTCCCATTATGTCCATAATTATAAAAAAAATGCTATGGTTGAGTTGTTCGAAACGAGGTCCATTTACAAAAAGTACAAAATATCACCATTACCGGCAATAATAGTGGCAAGTGTTGCACCATTTTGAAATCTTGACTAAATGGGCCATCTTTTGAAATAACTTGCCAAGGATAGTCTAGTACATTTTTTTCCGAAATAAATTGTCAAAGTTAACTGATAATATTTTTCTAAACCATTACTCAATGAAACTTAATTTATTTTACTGAACTAACAATGTTTATTACGTTAATTCGTGATTGGGATAAATAGCACCGTTCTTTTAGATTACGTCATTAAAAAAATCACAGCCAAATCGTGAAATTTGTGATCACTACACTTAAAACTAGGACCAAGGGTAGAGATTTTCAACATTTTTGAAAAAATGTCTGTTATTTTTTAACTAAGTGATATGGAATTTTTTTCTTATTTTTCCCAGAACTGGTATAACTTGACCTCTCGCCCGGTACCAGATTAACGTTGAGTTTTGGGACACCCTGTATATAGGGTCCTTCTTAATATGCTGACACTTTTTTAAGCGGATGATCACACCATTAAACTGAACAACTTTCTCTATGGAACCAACATCGAAATCGCGAAAAAAATATCTGCCCCTCCATACAAAACTGCAAACCTACTGGAGCCAAATGTATGGGACAACTGTTTTTTTTTCGCGATTTCGATGTTGGTCCCATACAGAAAGTTGTTCAGTTTGATGGTCTGATCATCCCCTTAAAAAAGTGTCAGCATAATTATTAAGTTGGATTCTGTATACATACTTACGAGTATATAATATACAGTATGATAAATACATAAATATACTAGCTACTATAATATCTTTCTTAAGTGGGTATTACTTTTATTCTTATTTTCTTCTTTTCGCAAAGCAATTTCAAAGTAACAAATATTTACGCCTACTCTCATTATTTCGGTCACATCACATTTAATAAAACTTTTGACCCGAATTAATTGTTTCTGTGACAAATAAAAAAATACGTAGGAGTTTAATTTGAATAACTGTAGGCATAAGCATATGCTCACGACTATATGCCCCGAGGGGGTAGTCAGATATATTCTGAAACCTCAGAACATCCGCGTTTCACCAGTAGTACCGAAACTCTGTCCAGTGTGACGGGGGGTGAGCCCGTCGCCACTTATAATGGACAGTCGGTATAACTGTAATAACTGTAGGTATTCTGAAAATATAATTTCCACGGTGATGTAAAAGACACACACAGATATGTTAAATAACCTAGTTGTTAGGTATTTAGGTATAATAAAACTGTAACTGAAGTGTGTCTGTACATTGAAGATATTTACAAAAAACTGTATTTGAAGTGTGTCTGTACATTGAAGATATTTACAAAAAAAGATTACGATATAGTTTTAGTATCCCTGACTCGAAATCAACCTTTTTATAGAAATTTTGGCTGTCTGTTTGTGTTTTTGTTTGTTTGATGAAACTACTGAACCGATTTTGATGAAACTTTTTTTGTTTGATAGCTTATGATCTGACTTAAAATCTGGTTTATAATTTGTGCCGACGATTTCGCGAGTAAACACTAGTTAGGTATAATATCATTTAACTGAAAGTTTTGCTTGTCTGCAATGAACAGCCAATTAATTAAATTAATTTAATATAACAAATGAAGTATAATTTGAGAGGATAACATGAAACAATGTTTTTAGGGTTCCGTTCCAAAAGGGTGAAAACGGAACCCTATTACTAAGCCTACGTTGTCCGTCCTGACGGGCGCCCGTCCGTCCGTCCTACCTATTTAGGGCTGTAACTTTTGAACCGTAAAGCTAGACAGTTATTTTCTTTTCTCCCCTCCGGACGGAAAGCGTCAATTGTAGTTGTTCAGTTAGATGGCATGAAACAGCCTGTTTGATATGTAACTCATTTAATTTTAGACCCTGCAAATAAACCATAATCATTATAATAGCTAGACAGTTAAACGTATAGATAGTTGTAAAGGCATTTTTCTTCCCTCCGGACGGAAAGCGTCAATTCTCGTCCCGCTGCGCTAAACGAAGTTGTCGCTTTTCACCTCCGTCGAGGAGAAAAATAGTATACCTCCTAACCTCGGCCTCTACTATTTATTACGGCGGATTTGTTACCAAATAATAAAAATTTTAAAATAAGTTAATTCCTTTTTTCTTCCCTCTCTATCATAAAAACAGTAATACATACAAGTGTCAAACTTTGTGTGATTATAGAGCAAACTCTACAGTATATAATAAAACCGGCTAAACGTGAATCGGTCTCTGTCTAAAGGTCCCGGAGAAAACAAAACTTTTTTGTAAGTTAATATGTCGTGTGGTGGTGTGGTACGGAACCCTCGCGTGTGGTTCGCGCGTAGCCCGACTCACACTTGGCTGGTTTTATTTCTTTGTTGACCGTTTGTTTGCTATACCAATAAAAAGTAATTTCAGTAAAATCGTTTCTTAGAGATAAGACCGCCTTTATTTTGTGCCTCTTGTATTATCTCTCTGTATTTTTTGCTGCTTGTGTTTTTTGTGTAAATAAAGTATATTTTATTTTATTTTATTAATGACTAGTGTTTTCCCGCGACTTCGTCCGCACAAATTATATACCAGATTTTAAGTCAGATCATAAGCTATCAAACAAAAAAAATTTCATCAAAATCGGTTCAGTAGTTTTTGCGTGATGCGCGAACAATCAAACAAACTAACAATTTTGTCAATAGATGGCGCTGCACGTTTTTAAATCGCGCTATCGATATGTTATTTGACTTTATATGAAGTGAACCGCTACTTTTTTATTCCTCATGATTTTACGGTTTTTATATTTTATTAATTAAAATTAATTAATAATTAAAAATTAATAATTAATTAATTAATTAATGATAATGAAAATTAATGAAATGAAATTAATGAATTAATGAATGAATATTAATGATGGATTTAATACCTAATTTAAGTAACATTAAAGCTGTTAAACCTATAAATTTTGATCTTCAATCGTTAGTCGTCATCGTATCGTAAGGTGTAACACAAAAACGGGTCAATTCGTAATCGTCTATTCGATGTACTTACGATGATAATAAATCAGGTAACTTGGGGCTGTGGATGAAATATGAGGTTACTGATCGATTTCCCGACGTTGCCATTTTGTCTAATATACATTGCTACGAATAGCTACGAATGCTACGGCGTAGCTGCTACGTATTTAGCTTAGTGTGTGGTTACGATAGTTCAACATATTGTAGCACTTTGTGTTTAATTTGTACAGTTGTAAATAGCTTGCTAACATTTTCAAAGAGAAACTTCAAATAGATTACGTCTTTTTGTATTAAAAAGGTATCTTTTTGTGAAATACTAAAAAGTGCATAACTGTTCTACATACATACATAAACACACGACCGTAATCCCTTTAGGGGTGGTAAGAAACATTACTACAATGACCAACTTTCTGTTTAAGAATGTAGTTTTAGCAATGTTCCCATTTAGTAATTTAAGTTTCAGGGTGGAATGACGTGTCATAGTGGTGAGAGGTGGATATTTGTTACTCCATAAGAAACTATTAATCCCTTAGTTTTTTCGTACGATACCCATTCCAAACGAGAACCACACTGCTAAATATTTAATTTATCTACTAATTGTTGTACATAGTACTAAAATATATGATTCCTTATGAAGTGTATTCTGCTCACTGACATTTTATATCTTCCTACTTCTTCATAGTATTTTTACTGACAAATTATTATGTTTAGTTTTTTTTATCGGGTATAGGACCATCCATCGAGGTATTATACCCAGGAATAGAGGAATATACAGCTGAGAGAGCGAGATGTACCTAGCGGCACCACTGTACAATAGAAAGAGATAAGTGACGCGAGGCAATAGAACCGTTTTCTAGTCACTAATCAATTTTTCGGTTCCCGTGAATGATTGGGGATCTAAAGTGAAATTGTAGATAATTTTGTGAAATATGCTGACACTACTTCATTAATTATTTATCCACCATTTCACGTTAGACTCAGAATTATAGACACTATTAGAATTTTCGCCTGCCAATAACCTCCTGAAAACATCCAAAAACAGTTTCATTTGACAACTCATGTCACTGCCTCTATTCCTGTAATGTATAATAACTTTATGGGACCACCACACATTCCCATCGCTGTAACTCTTGTGAACCAGGATCAACAGCGGCGACCATTCACAACACTAGACAATGATGTCCAGCGAGCCCGGGGGATGACTCTAATCTGTCTTGGAACCCGCAATGAATTAATTAAAGAAGATAGGAGGAGTAGGAAAAATAAATATCCAACTTCCCTCCATTGCAAACGGGAGACAGCAATAAGAAAAAAGCATGACTATTAAAGAGCCAATTCCAGTATAATTTAGGTTGTAAACACCCCCACACGAACACACTTTTTAAAGTGTACAAACACTGAATTTTTTTTTTTTTTGTTAAATATGGCCAAACTTTAGTGGCTTAAGTAAAAACTGTTTTATAGCACATAAACAAATGTTTTATTACGTGCTATAAAAAGTTTAGAAGTCGCGAAAGTTTGGCTATATACAAAACATCTCAGTAATATCTCTGATCGTATCTGTCTCTCGTTCCATCAGACATAGGAGGGTAAGGACGAGAGAGAGAACGTGACGTGTGATTAGCGTATACACAATGCACTTTAAAATATCATGCGCAAACTACTTTTATAACACATTTGCTCGTAAATGGTCTCTTATTTGACCAGTTTCACTAACGTAATGTGTCTCATTACGAACTAGTCCGGTAATGTAAAGTAAAACGGACGGTTGCGTCTAAAACGAACGGTACTTTTTTAAATCTTAGCAAAGAGTTTTTATGTCAAAAAGTGGCCAACATTTTATGAATAAAATTATCTTTGGGAGATAAAATATAATAAAGTAAACATTTAATTCTTTAATTTAATTAATTTTGACTATAAATTACAACCATTTATGTGAAACCAAAACAAACAATATTAATTTACTTTATTAGTAATACTGTCTGTTTTTGTGCCTTAGCCTTTTTTCTTATTTTTTAAAATAAGAAAAAAGAAAGCGCTGATGCGCGCGCATCGCTAATTTGTGAAGTTATCTTATTAGTTTGTGTTTGTGAACAAGTAAAAATTATTCCGTACGCTTTTTTATCGCTATTTTTTGTTACGTTTTTTTGTTTTGATTTGAAAATGCCGTTAGTTGTGATGAATTTATTAATTCGACGCCGCCAGAAGTCTCAGAGGCAGCGGAAAAGGTAAGTCTAATTTATTAGTTTATGAATGTCCGAGTTTTATTTATTTCCTTGTTTCCTCGATATAAAATTATATGTTATAAAACGTCGTATGACACACGTTCGGTTTGATAATTACAGCCTAGGCTTTCTTGTAGACCTCGCCTGCGGCTCGGTCTAGCAATAACGCCTCGGCTGTAATTATCAACTTACCGAACTTGTATCATAATGTACTATTCTATAAAGATAAGAAGTCGCCATACACTCAAAGTAATCTTTAACTAAATGTTTGTTAAATGTAACTGAACTTTAGTGACTACCGAACTGTTTTATAAAGCATAATCAAACATTTGGTTATCATATTGTTTAGCTGTTTTAACCAAATGTTTGCTTATGTTTTACAAACAGTTCGGTGGTCACTAAAGTTTGGATATTTAACAAAACATTTTTTTCAGTGTACGGCTTCAGCCTAATAAACCATATTTTGCTTTTCTTGTGTCTAGAAACTCCATCAAAACTTAAAGCCTGATCTATACTAATTAAAATGACCATACAAGGGTCTTATCCAACAACTAGTTACTAACATACACACATTATAATCCTGTTATTTGATTACTACCCCACCGGACCGGGTTAAGCCCTCGTTTTAATTAACTCTGCCCTTTCTAAGATTCCAATTAGAAACGGGAGACGTGGATTTATTTTACGGATAACTGATTATGATGACGTTTTTGAATAAGCATAAATATTTCCTGGCGGGTCCTTTTAGGTCCCCAAGTCAGCAATCTAAAAAATATTATGGATATATTATATCTCTCTGATCGGGTTTGGTCTGTATCCTTTTTAAAATGCTAACAGTTTTTAAGGAGACGATCAGACCCAACAACACAACAACACATAAACATCATGTTTCTGTAACACCGACCCGTTCTTTGAAGTATTTCCTCTACCCTAAGGTTGTCTGGAAGAAATCGCTTTTTAGCGATAAAACCGCATTATTTGTACCATATGTGCAATGTATTTCATGTTTGGTGTAAAAAAAGTAAATTTCATTCATTCATTCATTCAAACTGAACAACTTTTCAATAGGACCAACGCAGCAACGTTGAAATAGCAAAAAAAGACTGTTCCATACAAACTGCAATCAAATGTGTGGAACGGCAGATATTTTTTCTCGCGATATATCGATATTGGTCTAATGAACAAAGTTTAATAACGGTTGTATACAGCTGTATATTATTTTATAATGTAGGTAATGTTACATTTATCATGTATGGACCCTTAAATAATTTTTATGATGCTTATTTTGTTAAAAAAACACATTAAAATATCTGAATTGTGGAAACACCGGTCACCGGTTATTTCAAGTGAAATTGTCAGATCTTTTTTTTTATTGCCTTGGTATTGCCGCTTTATCATTTTTCTTTTTGAAGTATACAATATTTGGCATTTATCGCCGCATGTCCTTTCATGGTCTCATCATCCTCTTAAAAAACCTAACATTTATTAAATTGGAACTTGTATTGTCACGGTGTAGAATAAACAGATTCCAAACGCGCTAATACGCATTGCATACAAACGAATTGTGGTTATATTTTCAGTACTAACCAATTAAAGTCAAGTGATTTGGTTGATTTTGAAGCTTGTTCAGGAGTGCGATTTTTGAATCTCATTCGGTGAGCTCGAAGTTGAAAATGTCAAAATATGCATATTTCCACTGCTGATTTGACTTTCAAAAATCATACTTCAGGAGTGCGATTTTCGAAAGTCAAATCAGCAGGTGAAAGATTCATATCGCCATAGTAATTTAGAAAATTTCATCTGCTGAGCTCAGCAAATGAGATTCAAAAATTGCACTCCAGTATCACGGGTACAATCACCCCTTGAAGTAATGCAACTGCCCTAACACCCTGTAGATAGAAATGATCCTAGAGTTTCATTATTAAAGTCCAAAATAAAATTAATTTAATTCAAAGAAAGAGAATGAATCTAGAGAAAATTAATAATCTAAATACACATCCATTGATATCTCGAGACTGTATCTGATTGCATCTGTATCTGACAATTCTGACATACAATTGTTCCTTGACAAACCAGAATATAGCTGAATGATATTGAGACAACAAAAGAAAATAACAGTTACAATAATATATAATCATGAACATGTTTGAACATGTTTTTGTGACAGAGACTAATCTGTGGTGCTGTTGTGAATACGGTTGATAACTTTACTGTTGATGCTGTGAATGAATTCGATACATTTCTCTGATTTAATTGAAGGCATTGTATCATCTTGATATCTTTCGGTGAAGGAAAACATCGTGAGGAAACCTGCATGCTTCAATTTTGAGGCATGTATTATACCCACTGTCCATTATAAGTACGACGGGCTCACTCCCCCGGTCACACTGGACAGAGTTTCGGTAATACTGGTGAAACGTGGATGTTAGATGTTCTGAGGTTTCAGAATATCTCTGACTACCCCCTCAGGGAATATATTCGTGAGCATATGCATTTTATCATCTTCTTATCGTGTCGGCAAGCCTTCGAGTCATAGTTTTTTCAGACCGTCGTCTGACGGCCTCTGATGTGGTGGGACGGACGATTTAACTGAAAGAATAATAAAGATAAACACTTGATGTTGGTAACCTAGTTGTTATCAACTTATAGTGTTTATGCAAAACGGTAGTGCCGTTTTTATTAAATAACTTCTTTAATACTACCAGATAGTATAAAAAAATGCCCTACAGTTTTGCTGCTGTAACAAATACGGATAACTTCTAACAGAATATCGTTTTTTTGGCCGGCACTTTCTCATTTGGACCAAAACGGGTGATTTCTTGTATTTAACTTTAATATTTAGTATAAATTTTATCTCGGCTTTACTTTGTAGGTACTTTATTATAAGAGATCAGTGTACTTTTTGCAACCATCAGCAGCAAGGCTGATTCAGTGTTTATGGGGTGTAGAACATCTCTGTGATGTGGATGGACCAGGTCTGCCTGCATGACGTCAGTCGGTTTAGGAGTTACAGACATTAGAAGGTCACTAAAAAATTGACGATCAGCTGCAAGGCTGATCATATGATATTATTGTAGTATGCACTGTAGCTATGTGAACAGTACAAAAACTGGCATGGTTCATCAGTCGGTTTAGGAGTTACAGCCGTTCAAAGGTCCGAACTTTGAACGGCTGTAACTCCTAAACCGACTGGCAGTTCGTGTCAGTTTTTGTACTGTTCACATAGCTAGAGTGCATACTACAATAATATCATATATATGATCAGCCTTGTAGCTGATCGTTAATGTTTTACTGACCTTTAAACGTTTGTAACTCCTAAACCGACTGACGTTATGCAGGCAGACCTGGTCCATCCCCATCACAGAGATGTTCTACACCCCATAAACACTGAATCAGCCTTGCTGCTGATGGTTGCAAAAAGTACACTTATCTCTTATACTACTTTTCATATTTCTTATTTTTCTATAAAATACATAATGAAATCTATGGTCAAAAGAAACAACGGAAGGTCATATTTTAAAAGTTACATTTTTACTAAAGTGATATACTTACTACAAATGGTTGTCACATGCTAAAGAATCTAGACAATACTTATTTCATTACTATAAGTTATTCAAACACCTACGCATTTATTACAAATTAGAACGACATAGCATTGCGAATGTACCCTGAAGTAGAAGGGATCTAATGCAAAAACAGTAATTAAAATAATTTTAAAGTCCATCTAAAATGGGTAAGGTTTTTACACATCCCTGATTAATTAAGAGGATAGGCAAACGCAATGGATGGAAACACACTAGAGCAAACATTTTTTTTTCCATACAATCTATGTTACCTTTGCTATGTCCCTATGTTTTGCTTTTTTGCATTAATTAATTATTGTATGAACTATATTGACCTTCGAAAATGAAAAATTTTACAACCCGTTTTCAGACATCCAGCAAACAAATTAAACGAATTTAAATTAAAAAAGCAAAACCTGAAGAATTGATAATGTAATTGTCATTAAGTCGTGTTATGCTGTAGAGTTTCTGGCCGCATCTTCTCTACAGCAACAACACGTTCAGACGCGGTGGTAGCTTAAAAAAAAGGATTGAAAGTTAATAAGTGTGCTTCAAGCTCCTATATTGAATAAATCATTTTTTGAGTTTGAAAACATACAGATATAGCCAAAGTCTTTCTCATATTATTCTTGAAAGAATGATTAAAATCTGTTTAGTTTTGAAGGAGGAAACAGGGGAATACGAAATACTGTTTTCGTCGATTTTATGTAGATAAAATTGGTTCGAGCTGTAGTGGTCTTTTTCGAACTCTAGTCGGCGGGGTGCTACGCGGCGCGGGGTGAATGTTTGGGGCGTATCGGACAAATATGTATACAGTCGAAAAAGTTATATTCTCCAAATTAGCATTTATTTTAGACCGCCTATCCTCTTAAAACCCTCGGTTTCGGTTTTATAGTTCAATCCTTACTGTTCAATTTAATTAAACGAAATCGTGATAGTAAATATCAATAACATAATTTTTAAAATAAATATAATTTACCTACTAGGTTTTATAAAAAAAAATTCGAACTTGCTTTTGCCCGCGCCGTCGTCCTTGTGGATTTACGATATATAAATCCTGTCTTACTGCATAAACATTATCTGTAGAATATAATTCCAAATATAATGTGTTTATGCTTCACCTAATTATTGCAATAAGCGCACACTTCTTTAACCTAAGATGATACAAGAACTTAGTAACGTTAGAATCTTATTGCACAAAAAATGTTAGTACTTAACTAAGATTAGGTCCAACGTGAAATCGTTCTAGGGTCCAACCCACGATCCAGTTGGCGCCTAAAGGTCAGTTCAAATAAAGTCGTCTTCCCATTCCGCTCATCTCGACATCGTCCAACTTAAATCTGTTAGGTATTACTTGGCAATCTGTTGCCTTTCAAGTTTATTTCATTGTTACTTTTTATTGAAGATAATCAACAACTTTTATCTTCTCTTCTATTATGAAACTACAATTCTGTTAAGTGTAACATTGAAGATGTTTAAAAAAAAATATACGAAATGGTTTTTAGGTGGCCCTGATTCCAAATCAAACATTTTTGGACTTTTTGTCTATTGTTTCATTGACCTACACAACACAGTGTCATAAAAAATCTTTGCAAATTGTTATCCACATTGACGCAAAAACCCGCACAAATTAAGTATGCATGCTGCTGATTGTCACTAATACGTTGTATTTGATTCATAAACATAGTCGTATTTCGCTCATCTGAGCTCTTTTGGTTGTGCTATTTTTCGAACGTTGATTGCGTAGAAAGAGAAGGAACTAGAAGGAAGCACGTGTCTTGTCATATCACTCAGTAAGAGATGCACATAGCAAAGTCGCTCTAGTTAAAAAAGGAGATCGCTACTTATTGCTGTCCTTATCGACGTATGACTATCGCTGTCTCATACGCGTTAAACTGATGTTCCGTCTGTCAGCGTAAGCGAAAAATACTTCGCCTATGTTAAATCCTATACAATTTGTATGATGACTCCGGAGTCAGACAGCCGTCGTAGAACAAAAAAGTGGCTACGTCGATAAGGACAGCAATAAGTAGCGATCTTCTTTTTTAACTAGAACGAATTTGCTATGTGCATCTCTTATTGAGTGATATGACAAGACACGTGCTTTCTTCTAGTTCCTTCTCTTTCTACGGGATTTTATGACTATCGCTGTCTCATACGCGGTTACACTGGTTTGCCATCTATTTTTCCATTGATTGTGTGTGAGTCTAGTTTATGTCTATGATATGTTTGGTCGTTTGTTCGTTTGTATCACGCAAGAACTACTGAACCGAATGAGGTATATCATTTATCTCGCTACAATGACTGAAACCGATGCGGACGAAGTCGCGGGTAAACTCTAGTTAG
The DNA here is from genome assembly GCA_963693445.1 of Agonopterix heracliana. Classification (NCBI taxonomy): domain Eukaryota; kingdom Metazoa; phylum Arthropoda; class Insecta; order Lepidoptera; family Depressariidae; genus Agonopterix; species Agonopterix heracliana. The sequence goes on from OY856308.1 coordinate 4,653,451, forward strand.
ATTAAATTGTTATACGAGTGTTGTCGAGGTATCGTTATTGCCACCAATTCTACACTACAAAATAATTGCCCACCTTTTTAAGGTTTTCTACCTAACATAAGGGGTGTCAACTGGGCCCTATTCATTTAAGCCTCCGCTGTCCGTCCGTTCGTCCGTCTGTACTACCTATAAAGAGCTATATCTTTGAACTAGACAGGGACTAGACACTATGGAACCAATCTCTAAGGAACCAACATACCAAATCACGGAAAAAAAATTCTGTTGAATAGAATATGGATGGAAACGCTGGTTTAATTTTCTCGATTTCTATGTTGGCTTCAAAGTATAGTTGTTCAGTTAGATGGCATCAAACAGCCTGTTTGATATGTAACGCATTTAATTTTAGATCCTGCAAATAAACCATAATCATTATCATTATAATAGCTAGACAGTTGGACGTATAGATAGTTGTAAAGGCATTTTTCTTCCCTCCGGACGGAAAGCATAAATTCTCGTCCCGCTGCGCTAAACGAAGTTGTCGCTTTCCCCCTCAGTCGAGAAGAAAAATAGTATACTAATCTCTGACAGTAAATAAGAAAGCCTCAGATCACATGTTTGTTGACCGAGGCGAAGCCGTTAGATTACATGGGATCTGAGACCTTTCTTAATTTCCTGTTCTCGGTGTGTAATCTACTATAAATCAATAAAGCCAATTCATGCAGCCAACATACGCTTTTAGAACGATAACTTGTTTAGTACGACCTACACCTATCATGAAAACTCGCACGCTTAGCGCCTAGTACAGTTAGCACCGCTGAAAGATGCATGAATTTATTCTGTAACATTCTGCTTATAGTTATCGTAACTCCTTCTGTAAAATAGTAACACGCAGTTGCAGAAACGCTCGTTAAAGTTAATCCTCTATTCTATTCTATTCTTAATTAATGGCGTTTCCTTGGTAGATTTCGCCAGTGTCAAGTGTTGAGGATATACTCATTAGATATTGTACGGTACAATAGGATATGGCGATCTCAAAGCCCCGTTTTTAAACAAAAACACACTAGAAACCGCCTTAAAACGGCGGAGCCACGTGGCTGTCAAAATCGCAAGCCGACGCACGAGACGTCCTCTTGCCACCCCCTCAGCCACGTCACTCCCTAATCCTCTATTAAGTTTCTTGCTAGCTTTTACTACGTCAACAATACAAAAAGTGACAGCAAGAGATTTAATGAAGGATTAATTTGTGTGTATAATAGTAAACTATTATCTATGCATATGCCCCCTCTCCTAAATTGTTTATCTATCTATCTCCCCCCTACATTATATCTATCTATGATGACGAATAATTGTTAGTGACTTCTCCCCGCGCGCCCCTCACACACCACATGATAAAGCTGCAAACGCTTAGTTTCATATAACGGTATCAGATAGGTACACTAGATTATCTCAGCGCCTTTGTCCCCACTGGCTTCCTTCATCGTAGCGAGTAGCGAGATTAAATTTATAACAGATTTAATATTTAATCAGTAGCTACGAAAAAAAAAAAGTTTCATTAAAATCGGTCTAGTAGTTTTTACGTGATGCTAGACACAAAACAGACAGGACAGAACTGATGGGAAATTTCGAAAATCAGTGATTCATTAAAACGGTTTGAATTTGTAAACTTCTTTAGCTTCTGATTTAAAACTCTATGAAACGAAAAAGCGACACTAAATAGTTTTTGATTAAGAAGGTTTCACTTCTACCGCATATGTTTTTTTTTGTCTAAATGTTGTCTAAATATTATAATGATGTAAGTGCCAAATAAATAATTTGGCCGCTAAATCACGACAGATATGCATTTTCATACAACTTTTTCCGGCCGCTGCTCGCATGTATTTGGCCATTACAGCAATTTCTATTTATCTCGAAGAAGGTTGTCAAAATGTTTGAAAAATTAGTAGATTACACACCGAGGACAGGAAAGTAAGAAAGGTCTCAGATCTCAAGTAATTGTTGACTGAGGCGAAGCTGAGGTTAGTATACTATTTTTCTCGTCGACCGAGTTAGAAAGCGGTCCCTTCGTTTAGGGCAGCGGGACAAAAATTGACGCTTTCCGTCCGGTTAGGAGAAATTATAATTTTTTCTGATTTGCGTACGATTAAAAACGAGTGTTTACGCAGCAAACTGTACTTTATATGTATACGTCTTACCGGGCCTCGTTGTCAGCAAACATAATTAATCACCTCGCACCCCGAGAGAAGGCGTTAAACGTAACGAGTTTTTAATGTGTCAGCTTCTAGCCTTCCTTTTCTCAAGAGTTTGCGTAGGTTGTGTTATGGTTTTAGAGCGACTTGATTTAATGAGAGCTTAGTATTTTATGTAGGTGTTTAATAGTATAGTATTTGTCAGACTTAAAGTGGCGATGGGTAGGATACGCAGCTAGGCTACATGATTAAATATCCGAACAGATTGGAAGCTTCATACAAGCGGGACGCCGCGGCGGATACCGCCGCTAGACTCGTAAACACGCCATTTTGATCCATAAAACAATGGATTACAACTTTTTTCGCGAGTCTAGCGCCCCGGCGCCGTTGCGCGCGCTTAAAGAGGATAGACGAGTACAGTTTTCTCCATACAAACGTATTCCCCTGTTTTCTCCCTGGATTACACTAGAGAAAATATTTTTTTAACATACAATCTATGTCACCTCTGCCATGTCCCTATGTTTTGCTTTTTTGCATTAATTAATTACTGTAAGAACTAGGGACCTTCGAAAATTACCCATTTTACCGCTTTTCAGACATCCAGTAAACAAATTTGACGAATGTGAACAAAAAAAGCAAAACGTACGGACATAGCCAAAGTCTTTCAAATATTATTTTTGAAAGAATTATTTAAATCGGTTTAGTTTTGGAGGAGAAAACAGGGGAATACGAAATGCTGATTACGTCGATTTTTTGTTTATAAAATCGGTCCGAGCTGCAGTTGTCTCTTTCGCATTCTAGTCGGCGGAGTGTATGGGGCGGATCTGATAAATACGTATAAAGTCGGAAGAGTGACCTATTCTCCAAATTAGCATTTCAGCCCGCCTATCCTCTTAAGAAGCTTGACTTCTAGTCGTATTTATTTATATGGCTAGGCAAAGTGATGGCATGTGGAGGAAGCGAGGAAGCCCTTCAATTTTGAGACTAAAAGAGCAGCTGCGAGTAGGCCGGCCCGTCTATCGCCTTGATTTGATCTTTATTTACTAGTAGTAAGATTCAAAATAATAGGTAAAATTTATGTTAATATAATGCTTACAGCTATATTATTCCTCGTGGTATGTTCTACATTTCACTAACAGTAGCAGTGACAGTGTGACAGTAAACCCCTTCGTGTCGCCCCTTTTAATGGACAGTGGATACACACGACTCGAAATTGAAGCATGTAGGTTTCTTCACGATATTTCCCTTCACCGAAAAACCTTAGTTATTCGAAATTGTAAATAAGTACTCATCGATATACAGGGTGTAGCAAAACATCCTAGTAATACTTAAGCGGGTGCTTAATAATTATTACCAAGAAACGACATTGAGAAACTGCTGCGTTCCACACTATCAGTCCTTAAGTAATTGACGATCGAAAGTCTTATAAAATGCATGAACGGAAAATACAGACGTGTCTCAAAGGGCATTTTTAGCCGGCCTTCAAATTGAATATATTAACCCGACTCAGACAAAAAGAAGATTAATCGTTTGGTGCTATAAGGTCGTCTGTTCCGCGATTACGGTTTGCAAGGTCTTTTGTAGCACCTGACATTTCTGATTAAGGGTGTTATAGCTGGATTCCTGTCTTTTGAAACTACAGATTCGTGCATAAACTCACGACCATAATTTCTTTTGAGGTGGTTAAAAACGTAGGTTGTAGCTAGGGTTTCAAATAGGTGAAGGTATCATCATCATCATCATCAACATCTCAGCCGATGGACGTCCACTGCTGGAAATAGGCCTTCCCAAGGATAGCCATAACGACCGGTCCTGCGCTGCCCTCGTTCAACGGGTTCCCGCCGCCTTCACCAGGTCATCGGTCCACCGTGTGGGGTCTACCCACGCAGCACTTTCCAGTACGCGACCGCCACTCGAGAACCATCCGAGATACCGATACCTTGAAATGAAAAAGAAATGAAGAGATCCACAGAAGAACCAGAGTAGCTGATATAGCCCAAAGAATTGCTAAACTAAAATGGCAGTAGGCGGGGCACTTGCTCGCAGAACAGATGACCGATGGGGCCAAAGAATTCTCGAGTGACGACCGCATAGCGGAAAGCATGGTTGGGCCATCCACAAGGTAGACCGACGACCTGATGAAGGTGTGGAAACCCGTTGGATGAGGGCAGCGCAGGACCGGTTGTGTCGTTGCAATCCTGCGGGAAAGCCTATAGCTCAGTTGTAAAAACACTCACTTTAGTTAATCCTCCATTAAATCTCTTGCTTCTTCTTCTTCTCGTGTGGAATTGTCACGTCTTCTTCAAATCGTCAATCTCCAGTATCTTGCCACCTCTGTCGCACTGGCTGATGCGCTCATTAGATCCCCCTCTCCATACTGTGGTCCACCTGTACAGACTGTTAGGTGCGGGGTGGTTTGTTGTAGTCCGCATTGACATAAAGGGTTGCTGTTTTGGGGGATAATTCCCCATTTTTAACCCCCGACGCAAAAAGAGGGGTGTTATAAGTTTGACGCCTATGTCGGTCTGTCTGTCTCTCTGTCTGTCTGTCTGTCTGTCTGTCGGTCTGTCTGTCTGTCTGTCTGTCTGTGGCATCGTAGCTCCCAAACGGGTTGACCGATTTCGATGCGGTTTTTTCAAGTAGAAAGCTAATTTTTGCGAGAGTGTTCTTAGCTTTGTTTCATGAAAATCGGTTCAGCAGTTTTGAAGTAACTTTCAAAATTGCGACAAAAGAAAAGAGGGGTGTTAAAAGTTTCTGTCTGTCTGTGGCATCGTAGCTCCCAAACGGGTAGACCGATTTCGATGTGTTTTTTTTAATAGAAAGCTTATTTATACGAGAGTGTTCTTAGCTTTGTTTCATGAAAATCGGTTTAGCAGTTTTGAAGTTTAAAAATTGCGACAAAATAAGACGGGTGTTATAAGTTTCTGTCCGTTCGTGGTTTCGTAGCTCCCAAACGGGTGGACCGATTTTGATGCGGTTTTTTTAAGCAGAAAGTTAATTTATGCGAGAGTGTTCTTAGCTTTGTTTTATAAAAATCGGTTCAGTAGTTTTCATGTAACTTTAAAAATTATGAAATAACATTAAATTAAAAACCCCCAACGCCAAAAACCAACATTTAAAAAGTAAAAAATAATGCGGTCACCGGTTTTTGAATGCGTAGGGGACCGCTATGAAATGACCATTGATTTTTTTTACAATCACTTGCGGTCCCCGACACATTAATTAACCTAAAATATCTTAAAGAGAGTAAAGAAGTAAAACATACATTTGCTTACATCAAAAACCGGTGACCGCATTATTTTTTACTTTTTAAATGTTCGTTTTTGGCGTTGGGGGTTTTTTAAATTTGTAATTTTATAAGATTGTCCTTGGTCCTCGAAATCTCTTGCTAGCTTTTTCTAAGTCAACAAGATAAAAAGTGACAGCAAGAGATTGAATGGGCATTTCTGCAACTGAGCGTTAGTCCAGTAGTAGACGTCTATCGACTGACATGGTGATGAATAGTCTTAGTATAAGCTTTGCTACAACCTGCGTACTCAAAAAGATAGTCAATAGTTGAGACAAGGTTTCTGTCCGCCCCGAAAGGGATAATGGTCGTGATTCCATGCATGTTATGTACCACCTAGTTATAAAACGGTTTTATTGAACCGCATGCAAATCCCTCATCTTTTTACGAGTCTCGTAGATTTCCTACGACACGCCACGTCGATGATAGATGTTCGTTTTTACCCGTTTTCGATTGGAACCGAGCCAAACGTGAATTAGTCTTACATTAGGTACTTGCCGTATTTGGTGGAACGGGCGAGGTTTAACAGATCATCAGATTTTCAAACTCACTGGCATTTTTTCGATTAACTGAGTGGATCAGCCAGAGATCTATATATTTATAACGTCATACCTCTTTTCTAATGAGGTAGAAAATCGCTTTTATTTCGCAGAGACGCTCGCCTTCAAAAATGGCAGACGGTGACTTGTCAACTCATTTAAGGCTTCCGCACATTGCAGCGATATTATCGAGCGATATTATCGACAGCGATATCGCGACACTTTACACACTGCAGCGATTCCGCGATTCGCGTCACGCATACGCCCTTCACTGAATGTAGTAGAAAGAGATTGATTCAGGTTGTGATAATATCGCGGCAGTGTGTGGGATCGAGCGCGTCCCCATACAAAATGTACTGAGAACAATTATCGCAAAATCGCAGCGATAATGAGCGGAGGCCTTTAAACGGCTGCACCTCGCAAGGAACGATAAAGGGCAACATCTACTACCTCTACTGAGCAGCTGGTGAAGAGGTGTTGCTGGACTTAAACTTTAAGATTATTCCATTTTTTGTTAATTTATTTGTATTTTTTGTTTTTATAAGCTTGTAACATTCACTGCACGAAAATAATACGTATTTAATATTATGTATTGTGAGTAATAAAATATTCTCCCAATAATCTAATCTAAATTATTACAAAAATGTAACAGAAGTGTGTCTGTACATTGAAGATAATAATATGGTTTTTAGGTTTTTGTCTGTCTGTTTTTTTGTTTGTTTGTAACAGCATCACGCAAAAACTACTAAACCGATTTTGATGAAACTTTTTTTGATAGCTTATGATTTTACATAATAATCTGGTGTACAATAAGTGCGAACGAAATCGCGGAGTACTTTCATCAACCGCAACTCAACCAGTTGAACCAAGATTTATTGAAACTTCCCGTACGCCTATTTTTCTTTGCTCGAAAGTAAATCGTAGCAAAGTTTTAAATAACAAAGTATTATTATTGTATAAGGGCACAGAGAATTTCCGAAGAGAAAGGAAAAACAATATCTTTTACGTATTTGCACTTGAAGTTTTTATTTTCCTGCTACTGTTACTCTCATGTTTTGACACATGTAAGGTTTTCTATTCGTAATAATATTTAGCGTTGTTCTAGAATATATATGGTGGATTGGCAAGGTGGTCTACTTTCTGTCTGATAACTTTCAAATCTACTATATACTATATACTACTAGTCATCTGATTGTTGCAACTGTACTGTTTTTGTTGCATTTCCGGATAAACCTCCGATGGTTTTTGGAAGTTCAATTGTTTAAATCTTTTGTCATTTTTCTTTCAATAAATAAATTAAAATAAAAAAAATAGGTAGGTCTCTTATCTGGATCGACGAAGAAATAAATAGAATAGCTGACTTTTTCTTCGCCATTTCAAGGTTTGTAGGTACCATAGTAAAAGTTGTTCAGTTTGATGGTCTTAAGCACCCTAAGTTTGATGGGTAGACTCGTAGTTTAAAAGGATGCTAATGATATCAATTTCACCCTGTATAGGTAGAGACTTGTTGATGAAGCAGTATTAATTACGGTAAAGTCGGGCCAAGTTAATAGATCACATTTGACATTTAATTTTGTCAGTTTTAGCTTCATAGTGAGGTGACCTCGAAACCTCCTAAAAACATCGGTTAAAGTGAATGAATCGATACGGATTTCAAACACAATGTGAATTGATTTATGTATGTTTAACATCGATTTTTTTGGGTAACATTTAGTTTTAAAAAAGAAAAAGGATTATGTGACGCAACATTGAAATGACGTCCAATTCTTTGGAACTGAAATTGTTAATGGTTTATTTGTGAAAGTAAATCGTAAAATTTTCATCTTTGGTCATTATTACAATAAATATGTAATGATTTAAAAAAGTAAAGAAATTGTGCAGTTCTAACTTCGATAAAATTAAAAATTTTCTATGCCCGCCGTACCACGAGGAACGTAGCTGTAAGCATTATGCTTACATAAATTTATCCTAGTATTTTAAATCTTACTACTAGTACATAAAGATCAAATCAAGGCGATAGATGGGCCGGCCTACTCGCAGCTGCTCTTTTACAAGGTTACGTTTGATGAAACATCAATAGATGTCAAATGTGATCTATTTACTTGGCCCGACTTTTTTTTAGTAATAATAGTACTCTGTGGTAATAACTAATAACTTATTAGTTCGGATTGTGAAATGAGTAGTCGATACTAGACCCTTTGTCGAAACCTTTTCGTGCAAAAGCGCAAATTAATTATTGTTGTTTTATTTTTGCTTCTTCTTCTTCTTCTGTCCATTATAAGAGATTACAGAGTTTCGGTTCTACTGGTGAAACGTGGATGTTCTGACGTTTCAGAATATCCCGCCGCCGCTGCCTACATGACTCAAATGTGGACAGCCGATTTTTTTTTTGCTCTGTTACGTTTGCACCCATAGTAAAAGTTGTTCAGTTTGATGGGTAGACTCTTAGTTTAAAAGGGTGATAATATCAATTTAACCCTGTAGAAATAATATTTATTTATTTCTACAGGGTTAAATTGATATTAAGTTAAACAAAATCATGTAAAATTAGAAAAAAAATTACTTAAGTATAAAAAGTTTTCTATGCCATTTGTTCGATAAATTTGTATCCTTTTAATTAGAAGCAAATCCTTTAAAAAAATCTCCACGATGTTTGTTTTTAACTGAGAAGAAATTAGGGACTATTATCAGAAATAATCAATTTTGGTACAAATTCTAAAACAAACAATAAAAATAAAAAAGAATGAAAACTGCCAGTATGAATAAATGTTAGTACTAAAATTTTAAATAGGTAATTTAGTTGGATTCGTTTATAAAGTTTCTTAATATCTCATAATGTATAAACGATATACCACCAAAAAAAATCATTCAACCCATATTTTTACTGGACTAATAACAAAATCTTCGGATCGAAGACAAAACAACTCACTTTCGAGAATAGAATGAAAAAAAGGAAATGTGACGGCGCGGCGTTTGCATTATGGGATCTTTTAAGGAATCAGAAAAAATGAACATTTTATTTGATTGGTTGGCGTGAATAGAAGAAAAATAAATATTTATGTTTTATGGACACTACCATACCAGAACTGTCATAATATAATACATAGAGCACCGTAAATACCTAGTAACGGAGGTGAATAGTTACGAATTAATAAAAACAAAAAAGAATCCGCGAGTTTCCAACTAGTCGAATCAACAACTCTTTGTCAAACGTTAAAACGCGCGCTTTGTATGAAATATTAGCATATGCTCACGACTATATTCCCCGAGGGGGTAGTCAGATATATTCTGAAACCTCAGAACATCCACGTTTCACCAGTAGTACCGAAACTCTGTCCAGTGTGACGGGGGGTGAGCCCGTCGCCACTTATAATGGACAGTGGGTACAATACACGCCTCGAAATTGAAGCATGCAGGTTTCCTCACGATGTTTTCCTTCACCGAAAAGCCAGTGGTGTAACAAATCGTACATAAATTCCGAAAAACTCATTGGTACGAGTCGGCTTGGACGGGGATCGAACCATCGCCTCATGGCAGGCAAGGTTACTCGCCACTGGACCACCACTGCTTTGATATATTATAAGTAATAGAATGAAATATTATAAGTTTACTAAATAATGAATAGTTACGTCATTGTTTTTAGTCGTCGTTTCGATACTTTTTAAAGTTTATCCAGTTATTTATTACAAATAGTTTACTGAAAACGTAATAGAGCTATTTAAAAACTAAAATATATTTTACGCAGTCAACTTCAATGAGTTTCATAATATAGACAGGAGAGCTATTTGTCACCAACCCAATCACGTATAAACTGCTGAACAGATTTGGATGACATTTTTATATGAATTCAATATACATACATACATAAAATCACGTCGTTGTCCTATGGGGGTAGGCAGAGACCACGGACCGCCACATGCTACCTTTTTAGCCTCGTTCACATTCATACATCTTTTCATGCACTTCCGTCGATTGAGGGTGTAGTGCTACGCACTTGTCCGTCTCGGAAAAGATCATTGATTTGATCATGGTATGTTTTCCTCGGACGGCCTCTCCTAACACTTGACGAACTGAAGTTAATATGTTCTGGATTAACACATAGAGGGTCGCGTGGCTGAGGGGGTGACAAGTAGACGTGTCGTCGGCTTGCAATTTTGACAGCCACGTGGCCCCGCCGTTTTATGGCGGTTTCGAGTGTGTGTTTTTGTTAAAAACGGGGCTTTGAGATCGCCATATCCTATTACCGTTCAATATCTAATGAGTATATCCTCAACACTTGACACTGGCGAAATCTAACAAGGAAACGCCATTAATTAAGGATAGAATAGAATAGATTAACACATAGGATACTTTTTTAAGGTCCATGCAACAGCTGGTTGCTAAATAAATTAAAACAGAAACATTATACGACCAAATCGTTTTAATTATTCATGATAATAATATTATGTTGACATAATTATGAAACATCTTAGTAATTTTATTTACATTGATATCTATCTCTTCCATTTAACATTCAATACTGCATCTATTATTAAACTATATTATTATGTACAAATAGATTCTTATTTTTCCATATTTTTTATAATAACATAAATTTTTCACTTTTGATGAAGGAATTCCATTAAGGCCTTGATAGAAACTTACAGTGTTTTTTACAAAAAACTATATTTTTTTAGGCAATCGCTTGAAATATATATATAAAGGATATCTTAGTTTTTGTCATTTTATTAATCTGTTATTGATAAGGAAATAAAAAATTTACTTCTTTATACATAAAAAAGTACCTATATAATATTTACATGGTTTTCAATAATCATTCTTCCAACTATTTTTATACAAGGTGTAAAATTAAATGCCCTACTTTAGGGAGTGCTTCAGCTTATCAAACTAAACAACTTTTAATATTAGGACCAACTTTGAAATCGCGAAACAGAAATCTGCTGCTTCATACTTTTTGGTCAAATAGCTATTTACATTTTCTATGAAAGCAATTTTTTTTCCAAATTGTTCCCACAGTAAAAGTTGTTCAGTTTGATGTTCTGAAGCACCCCCTTTAGTAGGTACTAGATGACCGCGTCGATCTTTGTACCGCCTTAGAATCTTCCCGACACACACTTGGCCATTTTAGCCTATGTTCATCACGGATAACGTAGCATTCTAATGGTGAAAGAATTATTCAGATCAGTTCAGTAGTTTCGGAGTATAGGCTGCATAGGCAGGGTGAATATAGTCACCCTGTATTTTACATTGTCGAGTTTTGGTTTCGAATCAACAGTCCATTACTTTGTACCGACGTAAATTATTTTTTTTAGACCGTCCTAAACATGATTTCTATAACATTTAAACGACGAATTTACAAACTAACAACAAACAAATAACTTTTTTTTCAATAAATATAGGTATTCATAATCCATCGCGACTCATTTGTACAAATGACTAGATAATTATTATTTAACAGAAAAACTAGAATAGAATACATGGTGCAAATAAATGTAACAGGTGAAAAAATACGGACAAACAAATATTATTATAAAATACTGGGTGTTTCATAAGTAAAAATAAATTTTTAAAACTCTTAAGGGGGTTGTTTAGACCGTCAAACTGAACAACTTTCTCTATGGGACCAACATCGAAATCGCGACAAAAAAAAATCTGATATCCCATACATATTTTAGCTCTAGTCGATTTGATAGAACATCATTTTTTTTTGCGATTTCGATATTGGTCCCATAGCGAAAGTTGTTCAGTTTGATGGTCTAAACGACCACTATTATATGATTATTTGATTATTTGTATTTTTGTAACACCTTGTATACTACTACATTTTGTAAGAATACCTCTCCCTGAAACTCAAAGGGGTGAAAGTATCCATCAATATGAACAACTTTTACTACGGAACCAACTAAGGAAACTAAAAAGAAATTTGGTATTTCATACTCAAATTCAACACCAATATTTACCTACCTTTCAGTTTACGGGAGAGGTCTTCTTGCACCCTGTATACAGGGTGTAAACTAAGACTCAGCGACAACCTTGTGGGCAAGCAACAATTTTTTTTGGGGTTTCTATTTTCGGTCCGCACTAAAAGTGGTTCTGCTTGAAGGATTAGCATCCCCTTAAGTATGTAACGCATTTAAATTGACACCCTGTATACGATACTTTGTGCATTGTGTTCCTTGAATAAACAATCATAAACGGTTTAAACGGAATCCCCAAAATATTCTCCTTCTATTTTAAAATAGACTGTTCAATATGGTACCAATATCAATACCAGTTTGATAAACCTAGATAAAACCAAAACAAGGAAGAAACTGCACATTAACGCAGAAGTATTTTTTCCATTTTTTTTCGTAATTATCATATTATTTTCGTAGTTCCCTTGCTATGTTTTATTTTCTCAGATAAACTTTCAACCACTTGCAACTTTACTTCAAGCAAGAGTTATCCACCTAAGCGAAACGGAGCGTAGATTGTGTCAAACCAACATGAGGTCTTCAGTTTATCGATATCGTAATTAACGCATTGAACACACACACACACATTTAAGTTAGAATCAAAAAAAGTGGCGCTACTCAAATTGTCGAACATTTCTTCGATTCTATACAAATAGCGGAACAGTGAACTCATATTCTATACATTGCTTATATTCTTCACAAAGATTAGCAAGTATAGCAGCTTCTTCTTATTTTGGTTTCATCTAGGTTGAAAAGTCGGGCTTGAGGTACGTGTGCACAAGCTGTGTTTGCCCGTCGATGCAGATTTCAATGCACCATGCATTGAAAATGTAGAGTCCGGGAACGAGTAATTTTGAATGATTTTCGAATTCTGTTTGCTTCGTAGTCTGAACGAATCGGTTTGTGTTCGAGTAAAGAGTGCCACGTACAAGTATATCTATTATCAACCATCATACTGTCTTGTACCACCTTGTACTCCGACTACTCATAAAATTCTTGTTTTAAGAGGATAGACTAGTACCATTTCTTCCGTACAAACGTATTCCCCAGTTTCCTCCCTGGATAATGACACTAGAGCAAACACTTTTTTACCATACAATCTATCTGCTATATCCCTCTGTTTCGCTTTTTTGCTTTAAAAGAACTAGGGAACTTCGAAATTTCCCAATTTTACCGCCCGTTTACAGACATCCAGCAAACAAATTTGACGAATATAAACAAAATAGCAAAATATACAGACATAGCCAAAGTTTATTTCATATTATTCTTGAAATAATTTTTAAAATCGGTTTATTTTTGGAGAAGGAAACATGGGAATACGAAATTCTGAGTTCGTCGATTTTATGTAGATAAAATCAGTCCGATTTGCAGTTGTCCCTTTCGCTCTAGTTGGCGGGTTGTGTGGGAACTGGGAAGGGGGGATTGGTCAAATACGTATACAGACAGAAAAGTGACCTATTCTCAATATGTCTTTGAGAGCCTGCCTATCCTCTTAAGTTGAACAAAACTAACACAAAGAAGTTTAATTATCAGTAATTTAGAACAGGTATTTGTGCGTTGTCATATTATTATGACAAAGGGTCATTAAAAAAATAGATAATTAGGTATCTACCTATTTCGACGAGAAGTATTACATTATTCACAATCTAAGAATCACTGCCGCCTACTATTCTAAAAGCGTATATTAAAGCTCATTTCACAAATTTATACAAATTGAGATCGAATGTTTCTGTTAACTGAGAGCGCACCCAAACCAGGGTCAGAGGTAGGACGGACGCGCTCCCAGGGTGCAGGCTACCTACTTTTGGTCCTAAAATATTGACACAGCAAAACCTTCTTGAAAGCTTGCCTAAACACCTTGTTAAATATAGTATAGAATATAGGATTTACCATCGAACTAGCGTATCCCAACCACAAAACGAAATCAAAGACCCATGGAGAAATCCTCCTTTCACATTCCGGACATATTGCTGGTACCATGTTTAGGATGAAGAAAGGTGCCCAGAGCACGACGAACGTGAAAAATACTACTCCAAGCACTTTCGTCGCTTTCTGCTCCAAACGTAATATTCGTCCGTGTCGAGACGAATTTCTGGAAATCACACTCGAGTTTCTCGAGTGATGTGTCCTAGGTGTTTGACGTTGAGGACTTGGCGTAACTACTTGCTGAGGTCGAGTGTTTATCGATCTTTGGCGAATACTTCTAGCTGGTGTCGACAAAGTTGTTCTTGCTCCGCCAAAACTGGACCCCCTTCTAAACCTTCTCGCCTCATCCCATGTTACCATAGAAGCTGCACCGCGACTGGATCTACGGAAAAAGGGAGTTGACGGCGGCTCTTCTTTCATATTCCCATTCCTGGGATATCCATTGCAACCGTTGATATCTCCACCGGGGACGATTATCACTTCCGTTGTTCTTCTAGGCGGAGTGGACTCCGATCCAAAGTACGGACAAGTACATGGAGGTGGTAAGAGGAGACCGTCTTCTGAACTCCTTGACTTTGCTGTTAGAGTAGCTGGTGCAAGTAGACCGTCATTGCACTCATCATCAGATGCGCTTCTTGGTCTATGTAAAGGAGTATTTGGGTCTCCAGTAGAAGATGTTCGACGCCGGTCTTGAAGCATGGATGATGGTGAACTTGATGATACGCTCAAAGATCCAGGTGTGAGCATCCCGCCTCTCTCTGACACGTTTGTCCTGTAATTAGAAATGATGTTATATTTCTTGACATAAGTGATAAATATTAGGTAGTTACTGATGATCACACAAAGAAACAATACACAGAATTATGGTTAGTAAATTTAGAAACAATTAATCAACGGGCTTCATCGCTAATCCCGATAAGCTGCCACATCAAAGGCGATACAATTTTGAAGCGAAGAAATAAATGCCAATTGGTATACCCTCTGTATTGTGGTTTAGTCGCGGCTGAAGCTTCCAAGCCGCGTGAAAGTCGCAACATCTCTGCCCCAAAGTGATGCAGTGCACCCATTGCAGACGGAGCGGGCTCGCTGTGCAACACAACACATAGGATGAGACTACACAATGACATACAAATAAACATAGAACATTTAGTAAGCTGAGTTTAGACATGATTTTGAGCCTCATCTGGCAGCTCCGAAACGCATTTTTGAAGTAAAACTTCTTTACGCACGCTTGACTTGGGGAGTAAGCTGGTGAATGCGTGACGAGAGCGTTAAAAAAAGTGTTCGAGCCATAAAGTTATTATGGTTCGAGCGAGGCGCTTTAAATCACGTGGCTCAAGATTTTGAAGAAAATGCAAAAAACGAGTGTGCTTTAGACCACCTAAGATGTTCTGTCGCACAGAAACGTCATTGGCTAGAGCGAGAAAGGTCACAGCAATGCCGGTGCTGCCGCGACAAAAAAGGATGGAGCGACGGAAAAATGCGTTGCGTTGCTGGCAGATGAGGTTTAACCCATAAATATCCCCACAGATCAAAAGTTTCAAACAAGCGGCCGTTGTCGATGCACTCACACATAGTGCACGTTGCGGGACGTCAAACAGTACACACACATAGCCGGGGTATACGAGTATGTGCACCTGTTCTTACGTGTGATTACACCGACAGCGCATCGGTCGCTTGTATGAAGCTTCCGATTTGTAGAGATATTTAGTCATGGGGTTATAGATATGCAACTGGCCTAAGCCTCGTGCTATCTCTGGCCGAATTTAGTTGATAGCTCCCAGACTATTGCACATTCAGGTCGAATACATTGAAATTTGCTAACAATAGTTTGCTAAGCAAGCTCTCTGCTTGAAGCGGTCCTTTTGACATTTTTATAAGCACTATTTCTATACATTTTTATACATTTTCACCTACAAGCAGTAACAATATTAAACAATTAGTACTAAAAGCTTCTAAGAAACTTATTCACGCACTACTATTGAAACACGTGGGATTTTCCTCATGTCAAAATTGAATGAAGGCGACGACGTAATTAGGATCACACACGATGACGCATTGACGGAGCGGCAGACGTCAGTCCGTCATTTGTGAAGCAAGGAGAAATGAAATGAAACCGCACGTAGAAGCACACACGGTGACGGATTGACGCACCGTGTGTGGTTCTACGTGCGGTTTCTTACAACTCCATGCTTCACAAATGACGGACTGACGTCTGCCGCTCCATCAATGCGTTATCGTGTGTGAACGTACTAAGCTACAAGAAAAGAAATTCCACAAACTTAACCCGTAAAAGGGAAAAATTGGGATTAAGCTTGCACGGGTCAGTAATTTCTATCCTCATTAGGCTCAAGGTGTATTTAGAAAGTTTGTACCGGCGCCAGTTACTTTGTTACTTATTACATATCGTATATTCGTGCCACAGAGTACTATACTCGTACAACTATATACCAAAACTATTCTGTGTTCGTACTATAAATTAAATTAATCCTATCCTTCAACTATATGGGAAATTCTTCGGACCTTCTTAATATGCTGACACTTTTTTAAGGAGATCGTCAAACTGAACAACTTTCTTAATGGCACCAACATCGAAATCGCGAAAAAAAATCAGCTATTCCATACAAAACTGCAAACCTACTTGAGCCGAATCTATGGGACAGCTGATTTTTTTTCGCGATTTCGATGTTAGATAGAGCAAGTTGTTCAGTTTAAACTGCAATAGTACCTACTCGACTCAACAGGACGACAACGACAGGTTTGTTCCCATCGTAAAAGTTGTTCAGTTTGATAGTTCGAGTATGTGGTTTAAAGATTAATGATACTTTTCCTTACAACCTGTAGTGTATTAATAATTGTCATTGTTTTTTTTGCTCCCGTAGTGAAAGTTGTTCAGTTTGGTGGGTAGACTCATAGTTTAAAAGGTTGCTAATCATATCAATTTCAGCCTATAGAGGTGATTTTTTTAGTAATATTCTACCAGGTTCCCCTCTTTTGTAGTATACCGCCGCCGGGTGTCAGTGGAATTCGTTATTAACCTTTACATAGGAACTGGCATTGCAAATATGGAATTCGCATATCTGAAAACACCTCTACCAATCCATACAAGGTTTCAAATTGATGAATATCGAACGGTCTATAAATAAAGGTACATAGATGGGAGATATGTATCCGGTCGAGCAATATTGATGAAAGCAATTTACGACTGTGCTGTTATTTTTTAGTGCATTTCTGTTTCTGAATAGTTTTTCGTGGATATTTCGAAATGGGAATCGTAGAATTTAATATGAACATAGTTTTGGCGCAGAATAACAAAAACTAGTGGTGAAACTCAGCGGTACCGACAAGTCAATCGAGCGCGGATGCGGGGAGACCGGGGGAAGCGCGTTTTGGTACCGACTTGCCTGCGCACGGTTAGGTACCGACTTTGCGAATTCAGAGCATGTAACTTGCACATGTTGAGCCACTTGCGCAGGTTATATGCATCGTGAAAACCACCTGAGCGAGCCACTCGCGCATGTTACTTGAGCAGGTTAATATAATAGGCTCTTGACCACGAGCAAGTAAGCTAAAGTTAATCATTATGACGGGTTCTTCCCGTTTTTTTATTTATTTTGGAGTTCCCGATATTTCGGCAGTGTTACAAGTGCCATGATCACGGGATGACTGTAGAACTGCAGGTAGATTTTTAAGAGCAGACAAATCTGTCTACCCTCATTCTTCTTCGTTTGCTCCGACCACTATCGGAACTCACTCGAAACTCCAAAATAAATAAAAACTCGGTAAGAACCCGTTATAATGATTAACTTTAGCTTAATTAATAACCGCGTAACTCTCAAAAATTGTGTTACGAGCAAGTAACTTGTGCGTACTGCTGACGCAAGTAGCCCGCGTCTTTACTGGCTCCAGTTATTTGCACCATGTACAAGTACAAGCGAGTAGCTTGTACAAGTAGCTTGTGCATCTACTCGCGCGTGTAGCCCGCATCTTTACTTGCTCCAGTTACATGCATCGTGTATAAGCACCCTTAATGACAATGCACCGTCTTTCGCACACCGCGCGAGCATAGAGCCGCCGCAACTGCTGAGCTTAATAACTAGTCGTTTTTATTACACTGTTTTCGCACGTTCATGCTTGTGAGAAAAGGTACAGCATAGGTACCTACACCATTAAACTATTATGTACTACGTACTATAAGTAACACTGCACGTCGCAACGATGTCCCATTCAATGTGGCGACATCACCACACTTACAATTAGTAAATCGTTATTCTTCACCCGTCCACGCTCTTCCTACCCGCATATGGCGTTTGACGTTTGTTTTTCGTTTTAATTCTAGTACTATTATGTTATAATGATAGTAAAATGACAATATCAACCACCCTAGGGACTGTAGGCAAATTTCACTTTTTACTAAATTAGGATTCTAGGCAAAATGACGTGGCAAGTCAAATGTTAGTAACAGGTGGCTGCTGCTGCCCACACGATAAGAAGAAGAAGTAACAGCTGGTTAACCTTTTCAAAAAAAAAAAACATTCTAAAAGATACCAAATCCCTTAGTCACCAGCTTTGACACCCACGTGATTAAATGGGGTTGTCCATATTTATTACGTTACTTCTAAACTACGAAAAATCACGGAACATACATGTGGTATTTTCGGATACAATCTAAATGAGAGGAATCTAAAAAAAAATTGGACTACACCATTTGGACCACCTAATATTATGTGTTGGTAACCCTTAGTGCGTGAAACCGACTCGCTCTTGGCTGCTGTTTTTTTTTCATTATGGCGAAGTAGCTGTCTTATTTGGTGTCCAAATAAAAAACATTTTTATGTTTATTTAGGTACCTATGTTATGTTATGGAACGAGCTCTTCGATTTCGCCCACTTTCTATTTACACACGAGATCTATTTTCAGCCTCCAGTCTAACGTATTTAAGTTTGCTAACTATCCGTGAGCAAACACGTTATAATTATTAATATTTTGCGCAGCATCAGGGAAAACTGTATTACGGGATATGTTGACATAATTCTTGATATGCCCCGAGCGAAAGCGTTGCTACCCATGTCAAACCAAATTGACTGATATTCGAACTTCTATCAAACATCGTTTGATGTATATAGCAAGTAATATTTTATTCAGTTAGTTTACTAATGTAACTTTTATCGTTTTTATTATGATCATCATTAATAGGTACTGGTATTTTACTAGTTGTTAAACCTAGTTTATTAACCTTTACAAACTTACGACCAAAATCCTGAAGGGGTGCTCAGAAAGTTTGCTAAAACTGAAGTACCTATAATTATACTTGAATTAATGCATGCTTATTTATGCTCATGATTATATGCCCCCAGGTTTGTAAGAATATTCACATTGTACTGTATCCAAACTCTGAAAGCACAGCGAAAGTGTAAGAAAAGATTGTCGTCGTGTCGTATCAAAATGTTTTCTTCTTATCGTGATGGCAGCAAACCCTGGTGTCAGTTTTTCATGAACAATATTGTAAATTTTCATTTTCTTCCGATTAAAAATGGTTAGAACTGGAAAAAAAAGGGGTGACTTTAGATTCCCTTTTCTTCGGGTTTATTCATTAAAATCGATTTCTAGAAAAACCACATAACTTTTCATATCGTGTAGATGGTTTAGTTTATTTGTCATCTCAAAAAGTGCCATAGTTAATGAATAAAATGTTCACAAAGTTACCCAATTTCATGGTAAAACCAGGAGGTAGCCCCTTAAGCGTAGATACTGTTGTAGCAATACACAATTACACACTTTTGAAATATGTAGTATTAGGAGCTTTCTTATTCTTCTGATATAAAATAAAGCATTCAGTCAAGTCTATTATCCGTAATCGTTATCATTGAAAATAGAAAATTAATAGAAGGTATGGCTGTGTAGAGAACTAACGAATATTTTCGGGTTTGATATGAATGTTAGAATTGGGTCGTCTAGAAATTTCATAGTCTAGCTCAGAGAAACAATGTAGCCTGCCTGTTATTCTGGGACGGTTTATGTTTTAAAGCACAAGCCAACATCGCCAGCGGTTAAATTCCGAAGCGTTAAAATTCTTTGAGGTCATGTTTCATGCTATTCATATAAAATGTAATTGGGCATTCAACGTCAGTGTTTTTTTTTAATTGGGTTACGGTCGACATTGACTTACCAACTACTGGACGAAGGGTTCGCGGTCAAAAGTGTCCGAACCAAAAGAGACCCAAAATGTATAAAGAGACCTAATTACGCGACAGTCTCTGTCTGAATCCGGTGCACGCCTTGTCGCGAAGGGGTAAAAACTACGAAAGCAAAATGAAAAATAATTTCAGTATTTTCAATGATTATATTACTATACGCGTACTTAGGTTTGTGTAGGTTAGTCTCAAACGCTTTTTACGAGAATTTTGTACTAGACCCAGCGTCCATAGTTATTCTACGTCAATGACGGTCGACGTCAGATTCCTTTAATGGTAAACGATAATGAGGGATTTTCCGAAAGCTAATTTGAAATAAATAGTTCCAATTGGCTTAATAGATGGCGTTGACAGGAGATGGATGAGCAACCTTGCAGATAAGTAATAAAATACAAATAAAATAGTAAAAATCGACTACTGATCGAAATGAAATGTGTTTCACGTTAAACGTTTAATGCGTTAGCTGTCAACTGTCCCATACATTTTGATCGACTAGGATCACCTTTTTGTATGGGACAGCTGATTTTTTTTCGTGATTTCTATGTTGGTCTCATAGAGAAAGTTGTTCAGATTGATGACCTGATCATTCTCTTAAAAAACTGCCAGCGTATTAAGTGTATGGACTGTGAATGATGATTATGACATTTTGAAATGAAATGAAATACAGCTTCGCCTCTTTTTACCCGACTGCGAGACGCAAAGGAAGGGTAATGTGTTTAACAGCCTATGTATGAATGCATGTATGTATGTAAGTTTGTACCTTGTGGCACACTAGAGGTAGAGACCAAACGCGTGGGCTTTTTTTGATGATTCTTACGTCAATCGATTCATCATAATTTTGCAATAGTCACTAAAGACATGACAGTAATCAAAATTCAATATGGCGACTACCAGACGCCATATTGTGAAAAATAAAAAATGAACGTTGACGAACTATGTCATGTGGGGTATCATTGAATAGGTACTTGAAAATCATCTTTTGGTTTCTCTTACCATTTTTCATTTTGAATGACCATCTAGGATCTATATCGATTTGAAGTTGAAAAAACTAAAATGTATAAAATGTATAAAATGCATAAGTTAATTAAAAAGTATAAAATACATAAGTTAATTAAATGAGGAGATCCTTTAACTATATTTATAGTACTCTATGCTTTAACGTTTGGTTTGGAAAATTCAATTTGGAACCGCTGACGTTGAAATCCCCAAACCTACTTATATGCAATGCCACTGGAACATTTTAAATATTAAATCGAGGTAGACTCTGTTGAAAACTGTATTCAGAGGACCTATTATATAAATTACATTTAAAAATGAAACTTCGTTTCGTATGAAACAAAGGTTATTATTTCGATTTTGTTTAGAGTTACTCTTCTATCGTTATTTTTATTCGTAGACCTAGTATAATCATTGTAACTAAGAAATTATCAGTCAATGTTGTGTATTGTGCGTTATCATTACAACTAAATTTGACTGAATGCAATCCTAAATGTAATATTTATTTTATTCAATAATAAAGTTAATTGTCATTTTACAATAATTTTCCATAAAAATCTGACGCTCTCAGAAATCCGACTGTGGCAGTCGGGTATTGGTTAGGTTTAAAGACTTTCAGTTATTAACCTAAAATTAACAAAAACTCAAAAATAACAAAAAAAACGGGTCAATTGCGAGTCGGACTACTCGCGCACCTAGGGTTCCGTACCTTAAACAATATTATATTGTATTACAATATCGTTTTTTCCGGGACCCTTAGCTTGAGACCGTCTCACACTTATCCGTTTTTTTTAGTATACGATACAGTTGGCACTACTTATAATCAAATCAAGTTTGATGCTTGTATGTATTACCGTTTTTACGATAGAACAAAAAGAAAAACCGTTGAAAAAAACTAGTTTCTTGTTTGGGGATCCCCTTAACTATTTACTTTTTTATATTTATTACCATATCCACAATAATAACGCATATTATTTGTAGATTTCAACCCTCTATTTATTATGGTTCAAAAGATACAGCTCTGTATATGTAGGGAAAATGGACAGCGTAGGGTCATGGAAAGGGTCGCGTTGGCACTCTTTGGGTACGGAACCCTAAAAACGGGTACACTTAGACAGATATTAGTTTGATTAGGCTTACTGTTTAGGTTACCCAGAATTCTAGTTTTCTAAATAATACTTTTTTCTTTCTTTCTACTGATTTAATGCTCAATTTAAACGCATAAACGACTTGAATTAAATTATTAGCTAAACTGCACTTAATAGTCGTAACTTACATTTCATTAAATGCTATTACAAAAAAATAAATTGTCGACTAAACATGTATTGTGGTACAGTTTCTAGGAATTAGAGTAATTTATAATGTTTCTGTAGCGTGCTAGGTAAGTACAGTCCGCGACATTGTTAATGACATAACGTGTCAAATTGTACACGCAAACAACATTTTGAGATGCTATTAGTATAAAAAGTTTTTATTTTAGTACCTATCTATAATGAACAATTTGAAACAGGTTCCATAAGTTACCTACCTACTCACATTTTCCAATCTTCATTTTTATTTGATATAGGTAGTTTTAAGATTAACAAAAGTTCTGAAGCAACGGTGGGTGCACGCATACAATCGAAAACTGGCTATAAATTTTCAATACATACTAACCAATTAAAGTCGATGATTTTTTTATCTCAATTTCTGTGCTTTACTTTTATCAGATTTCTGTTAAAATATATAGTTTCAATGACAGGATTAATTTAAGAATTGTATGGAAAACATTGAGCCACGATAACTTTTAAACTATACATTTTAACGAAAATCTGACAAAAGTAAAGAAAAGATATTGGTTTCTATTATAGATCGTGTCTTAAAAACTTCGTTGACTTCTATTGTTTAGTATTGAAAATATAACCAGTCTTCGTTTGTATGGAGCGCGATGCAAAAACTATCCCCTTAATTTGCACAACCAACACTAGAATTATAGTCTATAGTTAGACAAGCTAGTGCGGGACCGTCCCTCAGGGTAAAGACGATGATGGTGGGGAATTCAAGGCACCCTAGATGTTAGCGGGGGAGGGTGGTGTAGCGGAGTAGGGAAGTTTTTTTTATCTAGGGTCCATCTTAATAAATATGCCGACGATTTTTTAAGGGGATGATCAGACCATCATACTCAACAACTTTCTACACAATATATTATGAGACTAAGGTCGAAATGGCAAACAAATTACCTGTTCCATACAAAACTGCAATCATATTATATGCTCTAACCATAATAGCTGTTTAAAGATTATACTAGTAGAGCTTGATTTTCTAGTTTTTTTATGCAGTCGGGTCTTTTGTTTTTCTTAATAATTTAGTTCATTGCATACTTTTTAGTCTTGTGTCGAAACGGTAATATAAAAGTACTATGGTAAATAATATTATATAGTTAGAATGGTCTGCTCACTATCTTTCATTTGATACCCATATTGAATATATTAACAAATTAAAAAAATGTTTATTTCCTCTCTTTTTTAATTCGCAGACGCCATATAAAAATAATATGGCCTATGTCACTCTCACTATTTTTACGAATCTAATGACACTTTATAGGTTAAAATCCATTAAGGCTGTAGGGAAAATAATGCCATAATAGTGCCAAAGAAATAGACATACAAACACATGCATACATTTAAATATACATACATACAAATATAAACATACGCTCGAAAAACAAAACCCTCTTTCTGGTGCAGTTGGGTAAAAATCAGTAGGGCCCTGTATTAGGTTAACGAAGACCTCATTAATTTGACCTTACGTTATTCCAGAATACAAAGTCTGCTAAGCTTTTAACCCTCAACCCTTCTCATAGCAACATTCCAGATGCAATAGAATTTTAATTATTTTTTGCAAAAATTCCTTTGAGAGGTTAAAGAGTCATGAGATTAAATAATTATATTGTTAACCTTCCATTATTTACCACGAGAGTAGGCGTGAACCACGGTAGTGGAAACGATATAGGTTGCTATTATGGCTGTGTTACATTATACCTAACCTTCATTCCATATAAGGACGAAAATATTTTCCAATTTCTATTTAGCTTTCTGGCTAATTCTTCTGATTGGCAAATATCATTTATTTACCAGAAAGGTATAATATGTGACATAATATTATCTCGGACGTTCCTTTGAGCCAGGTGCGTTCCGTGTTGCGGAGGGCGTTTAAGCATCATTTTTTCTTGTTACTGACGAAGCGTGTGGTGGATTTTAGTTTGGTAAATTGACGAACCATGTTGCGGATCTCTAACTGGTTATTTAAGGTTCGACGAAGCATGTTGCTGATTTCTGGCTGTTTATGATTGACGGAGCTTGTGCTGACCACGCTTGTTATTTGTGTAGACTTTAGCGAATTATTATTTTTGACATCAATAAATATTATTATCTTGGACGTTACTAATCTTGTTCTAAGAATAAGTCATTCATGGAAACATCAATTACTGTTTCTGTAATTCAAAATCGTTGCTATTAGGAATAGAGTATAGGAAGATATAGAGAGGTTTGGCACTTTCATTCCCTTCTTGGGAATAATAATTTATCATTTTAATGGAGTCCCATTAAGTACCGGGTTTTTAATTGTTTTTGCACTTCCTAAAAACTTTATTATTTGTTCAAACTTCGCGTTTTCACTACAGTTTATTTTCTGTTGTTAGTTTTTTCTCTGTACCTACTTATAAATAAAAAAATGATGTGTTTTTTTTTTTTTGGTATTACTGCTTGAAGAACGGCGCTGGAATTAGTTCTTCAGATTCTGTCGTCTGCATAGATTAAGGGGAGGGCAGCACCGCTGCAGAGTATAGATTTGCTTAGCGTTTTTAATTCTTAAAAATACAGTTATCGCGTTGTCCACGTTACTGACGTCTAATTATCAAAGCAATTACCAAAACGCTCAACTACAAATGTTATCTCAGAAGAACTCAGTGTGCAAACAGCAAAAATAAGTGCAAAAATAAACAACGGAAATTTTCAAACAACTGAACTGTAAGTCATACTTTGTTGTGCCTTGAACCTTTGAGTGACAATAAAAACTGCCCTAAAGTGATTAGAAGTAAATACATGATATAAAATAACAAGAAAATTGTATAACCTAACAAAAATAACACAAAAACGATCCTCATCAAACAACAGTTTTGTTTCTAATTAATATCAGAGCCATCTATGAACATTGCCTAGAGCTATAATAAAAAAAACTTTTATCCGTCGTAATCCGATTTTCTGCATAGAAGTTCGCTAAAAATATCGCAAGATGTCGCTGTGTGAAGGATGTAAACAAGAATTGCCAAAAAAAATGTTCCTTACTTGTTCACTCTGTGTAAGTCAGTACGATCTCGACTGTGCAGGTGTGTCAGAAAAACGCTTTTATAATACCATGACTGTTGATCATAAAAATAACTGGAAATGCCCGGCTTGTACATGTAAGACGCGTAAACAAATAAATTTGAATACCTCAGCAAAGCCACCCCTACCGGGAACTTCTCACGAAGATGTAGACAGGATGAATGTCACGCTTAGACATAAACCTAATTCAAAGATACCTATAAAAAATAATTTCAACGATCTCGATGTGGATGATATTACCGGAAATACCCAAGAACATCGATCGCCCCCAAAAACAAACTCGAGTTTTTCTTTATCAAAAACTACGCATGAAAACTCTATTACAGATATGATAACGTTGGAAAAATTCAGTCAACTATTAGATTCGAAGTTGGAAAGAATTAAAACAACTATTCTAGCTGATATTAAAGAAACAATCATATCAGAAATGAATAATGCTGTAAAAAAACTGAAACAAGATACAGAGCAAACACAAATAGCATTACAAAATGAACAAAAGGATATAAAGGAACAAATAATAGTGATGGACAAAAAAATTCTGAACATTAAAAACCAACTAGAGAATCTCGAAAGCTCAAAGAAAATTGTACTCTATGGACTGAATGAAACCAATAACGAAGACAACTACGACCTCCATGACCGAGTGAGCCGAATTTTTGGGAATATCATGGATATAGATATCAACCCCTATATTGAGGAGATAAAACGTATAGGCAAGAGAGGGAATCGCAGACCATTAGAAATTGAATTTATAAGCAAGAGAGTAACCAGACACATCATTCAGAATTCCAAATATTTTCAAAACACTGGACTAGCTGTGGGACCATTCATAACAGGAGAAAAACTACAAGAACAAAATTTACTGAAACAAAAGCTACAAGAAGCACGTCGCAATGGTCAACACGCTGTCATCAGGAACAATAAACTATTTATAAACGGGAAAGAGTTTATAATACTGGACCATACCCCTGAGAAGCTGCAACAGTCTGAAAAGAAAAGTAACACAGAAAAGCTGCAACAAGCTAGAAGAAATAGTAATGCTGAAGAAAATGAAAGCCAAGTTCAACAAACACACACTACATTTCGAGACTAAATTTACTATAACATTCCAAAACATTCAAAGTATAGGAAATAAGCTTCATTTAATTGAGGATTTATTGTCAAACTCCAAAATTGATATTCTTGCCTTGTCAGAATTAGTAAAGGATAAAGACTTTTGTGATTCTATAGTTTTACCTGGATATAAAATAGCTTCAATTTTTTGTAGAGAAAAACGTAAGTGGGGAGGTGTATGCATAATAGTTAAAGAAAATTTGGATTATATTGTTAGACAAGATATTGTTGATTTTTCTAAAGAGTGTATTATAGAGTTTAGTGCAATAGAAATACCTGAATTAAATACTATTATAATAGGATTATATAGAGCCGATCGTCATATTAATATTTTTTACGAACAACTAACCAAACTTCTTGAAAAATTAATTCGTAAAGATAAAAACAAGTACGTTATAATAGGTGGTGATTTCAATATAGATGTATTAAATAATAAAGATAAAAGAATATTAAAAGAGACACTCCTAAATTTTATGAGCACGTTCAACTTTAAACAATTAATCTCAAATCCTACTAGAGTAACCAAAAAAAGTGAAACGATGATAGATTTAATTTTTACAAACTACATATCTCTCATAAATCAAACTTATGTCAAAGATTACGGCCTTTCTGACCACAAGGCTACCAACATAATACTACAACTAAACAATAAACTAAACAAGAATAATAATAAACCTTGGAAGATACAAAAAAGGATGTTTACTAAGGAAAACATTTTTAATTTTAAAAACGCACTTATGGAAACTGATTGGAGCAAAATATTAGACAATTCTAAAACTGTGAATGAAAACTACAATTCATTCCATAACGTAATACAAAATCATTTAAATAAATACATACCTATAAAAACATTGAAGATGAGAAATAAACCTATAAAAGGATGGTTAACAAAGGGATTAAGGAAATCTTGTCAACATAAG
Source organism: Agonopterix heracliana (assembly GCA_963693445.1). Classification (NCBI taxonomy): domain Eukaryota; kingdom Metazoa; phylum Arthropoda; class Insecta; order Lepidoptera; family Depressariidae; genus Agonopterix; species Agonopterix heracliana. Next base: position 4,680,908 of record OY856308.1, read on the forward strand.
AGAGTATTGAGAACGATATTGAATGAAACAAACAGCAACACTATTAAAAATCATTATAAAACATACAGTAGGATTTTAAAAAGAAGCGTGATATTATCAAAAAAGCTTAATTATATAAGTCAAATGAAAAGGTCAGATAATAAATACAGAACTATGTGGAAAATAATTAATACTAAAACGGGAAAATGGAAAAGAATAACACGTAAAAATATAACATTAAAAATTAATAATAAAGTTGTAGATTGTCCAAAAACTATATGTGATGAATTTAATAGTTTCTTTGCAAATGTTGGTGTGACTCAGAATCCAATAACATCTACCCCTGTTGTAAACTCACCAACTCATTCTATGTACCTGCAACCAGTAGATCAACAAGAGGTTTATAAAATTATTAAATCATTAAAAAACAAACATAGCTACGGCATCGATGACATTCCACCAATTCTTATAAAAGAATGTGTTGAAGAACTCTTCGAACCGCTAACATACCTTATAAACCAAAGTTTCCAAAAAGGCGAGTTTCCAGAACTATTAAAAATGTCAATAATTAAACCCATTCACAAGAAAGATGATAAAACCTCAACAAATAACTACAGGCCGATAGCATTACTACCAAGTTTTTCTAAAATCTACGAAAAAGCCATGTGCAATCGCTTATATACATTCCTTGAAAAATTTAAAATTCTTGACGATAGCCAAAATGGATTTAGAAAATCAAAGTCAACAACTTTAGCCGTGTATAAGTATATCCAAATGGCTCTGCAACATGTAAATGATAAAAAGTATGCGTTAGGTATATTGTTAGACATGACTAAAGCGTACGACAGAGTTGATTTCAGTATACTTTTACAAAAACTGTATGGTTCAGGAATACGTGGTCAAGCTTATTACTGGTTTAAATCATATTTACATAATAGAAAACAAATAGTTCAAATCGAAAGCTACAATCACAACAAAAATATTGTAACATCAGTCAGATCCGAAGAAAAAGATTTAACGTGCTCCATCCCCCAAGGAAGTGTATTAGGCTGTGTACTATTCTTAATTTACATAAATGATTTACCCAAAATATTAGACAAACAAATATTACTGCCCGTTCTTTTTGCTGATGATGTTTCTATTTTAATAAAATGTGAAGAACCCAAAAATGCAAATGCATTACTGCACAATACTTTAAATACTATAACTGATTGGCTAAATAAACACAACCTTGAGATAAATTATACCAAAACTAAGATAATACAATTCAGACCATATAGTAAATTACCCTTAAACTTAAACTTAAATTTTCATAACATCAATATAGAAAAAGTCAATACATTCAAATTACTGGGCATAATCATAGATACGCATTTAAATTGGAAATCACACATAGAACAAATTAAATCTAAACTATCAAGATTCTCCTACGCCCTCTTTGAATTAAGACACAGCACAAATTTAGAAGCCGCTCTATCAGCCTACTATGCTTATACATATTCCCAACTCAAGTACGGAATAATGCTATGGGGCAATAGCACAAACATACAGGATTTATTTATGATGCAAAAGAAATGCGTACGAATACTAGCTCAAATTAAAAATACAGACTCATGTAAACCTTTTTTTATAAAATATAACTTACTAACACTTCCGGCAATATATATTTATGACGTATGCATGTTCACTTTTAAAAATATAAATACATTCACAAAGGTACAGGACACTCACAACCGTAACACCCGACACAAAGATAGATTATACCTACCACCATCTCGGATCAAAATGTTAAACTGCAGCCCCTATTATATGGCGGTAAAAATATTTAATAAGCTGCCTAGAGATATAAAAAACGAACACAATGTTAACACTTTTTCAAAAAATTTAAAAAAATATTTAATTTCTAAATGTTTCTACTGTCTACAAGAGTACCTTAACCCATGAAATAAAAATGTAAACTTTATCTTATCACTAAGAATATTTAAATAAGTATGTTGTATAAATCAACAAGAATGTTGGAAACAAGTAGTTATAAGTTAAAGTTAATTTGATTAACTCCCTTGACTCTTTTGCAATACCTTAAAAGGTGGCTAAGTTATAAGTGCACTGTAACATAATTTAAGAACATATTGTACACTTAGTACGCAAATAAACATTTGATTTGATTTGATTTGATTTGATAGATATAGGTACCAGCGAACCAACCATCTAATCTAAACTATTATAAAACTGTAACTGAAGTGTGTCTGTACATTGAAGATGTTTACAAAAAAAAAGATTACGATATCGTTTTTAGGTATCCCTGACTCGAAATCAACCTTTTTTAGAAATGTTGTCTGTCTGTTTGTCTGTTTGTTTGTTTGTTTGTTTGTTTGTTCGCGCATCACGCAAAAACTACTGAACCGATTTTGATGAAACTTTTTTTGTTTGATAGCTTATGATCTGACTTAAAATCTGGTATATAATTTGTGCGGACGAAGTCGCGGGAAAACACTAGTACACTATAAAAATTCAAAACATCTCTTGCTATAAATTATGTCGAATGTTACTATGAACCAAATAAGTTATTGGTTTTGTATAGCTGCCATTTTAGAGAGCACAAATTTATCTAAGTGGGAACAATTTATCGACCTGCCACGCCGGGTAAAATATTACGTATGATATTGGTATGATATAATAACCTAGGAATATTAAGAAAATACTGTATATGACATAGTTTTGACAGTAGACATAATTAAGTGCCTGAAGCATTGTTCTTTGACACGCGTGCTTGTGACAAATTAATGATACAAGCTACTGATGTCGTGTTCACTTTCAACAACTACACTTCATGCTTAAATTAGTCTTGGGACTGTTTAAGGGTATATTACCGTTGGCGCGCTCCATACAAACGTAGTCTGGTTATATCAATACTAACCAATCAAAGTCAATGATTTTTTTCGGAAACAATCTAGAATATAATCTCTATGTTTGTATGAAGTCAGATTTTCGAACAATGACGATGATGTGTTATTGTTGATTATTGTTGTTGTTGTGGTGTATGTTTGTTGCTTTGTTGTTGGTTGTTGTATTATGATGTCATGTATTATTTTCGTCATGTTAATTGTTTAATTTTCTTTCAAATAGGTTTCCATTTCTTACGAGGTGACTAAGAAATGAGCAATGCTTTTGCAGTTGTCATAGGGTGAAAGTCTTACTATGGAGGTTAATGGACGTTAGAAGCTTTTTCATATCAGAACGCTTAAAAAGTTGGTCTCCAGAAACTTGTCTAAGTCTACAGACCACCAACATTTTCGACCTCCTCTGAAGAGAAACAGTTTACCAGTTGATAATATTTATGCCACAAAATTATTTATTCTGTTATGTTAATACTTAATTCCCTACGCAAATTTAGATTCTAGAGTACCAAAAACCCAAAATCCTAGGCTTAAGATCTATTGTGGGCGTCCACAAAAAAAGGGTCCAGTTTTTTATTATTCCATATGATCATGTGTCTGATCTAAATGCCGAACTCAAAACCCGACAACTGGACCCTTTTTGCGTGGGCGCCCACCACTTATGTGCTATTACGTGTAACTAATGTACACTTTGTACATAAATTAGCTATAACATCGACACAAAGTTAAAATACAGGATGTAAACTTAAATGCGTTACTTACTTCTGTCTATCAAACTGAATAACTTTTACTATGGGACGAATACTGAAAAAAATGCTTGTTCCATAGATAATATCAAATCGACTCGACTCAAATTTAAGGAACAGCTTATTTCATTTTGGCGATTTCATTTCTGGCCCGATATTAAAGAACCCCGTTAAGTTAATACATAGTGTAAATTTAAATTCGTTACATAAAATGGACATCAAAATCGCGTAAAAAACATTTTGTTGCTCAATACATTTGGCTCAAGGAGGAATAAACATGGAACAGTAGATTTTTTTTTCTATTTCATTTTTGGTTTCATTGTTAAAGTTGTTCAGTTTGATGGTCTAAAGGACCCCTTTTGATATTTACCGCATTTAATTTTACATCCTGTATAACGCATTTAAGTTTACACCCTGTATAGAACGCCATCTACAGACAATCTCTTACATCATAAATGAACTCCCCCCTACAATGACAATTTAACACGGAAAGGCGTCAGAACAATCTATACCTTACAACATTCGCAATAAGTATCACTTTAAAGCCTATTGACCATGCGCGGGTTAAGCCAAGTCTACAAGCCGTACCTGGAGTCCTGAAGCCAAAGGTCCCTAGTATCTATTGGAGGCAGTTCAGTTTCCGTTGATGCTGCAGAATGCTGAGGAGTTCCACTTCTGGGGCCGAGGAATCTTCGCCAGGTGCAGCGCCGTTCTGTTAAAATAGATCTTATTATTGGGTGACAGGGTTGCTTTTATCATCATTATCATCTCAGTCGATGGACGTCCACTGCAGGGCACACCTCTACCCTCAATGCGGATTGTTAGACTTCACATATGCATCAGAATTTCTTCTTCTGCATATGCAGGTGTCCTGACGATGTTTTCCTTCACCGTTTGAGAGCAGTTGGTAATACGTACAGTCAGCAGCAATAAGTTATATACACTTCTGTTCTACGTCGTAGTGCTAAAGTGTATATAACTTATTGCTTCTGACTGTACATAAGTACGAAAAACTCATTGGTACGTGGCGTGTTGTCCGTGCGGATTCGAACCCAGACCTCATGATTGAAAGTCCATACCTCTCCGCAACACGCCACCGAGCTCTCGATCAATCAATCTCCTCCTCCTATCCTCCAACCAATATTTGGGGTCAGCCCTCCTGATACTATTGCGCCACTCTTGGCGATTTTGCGTCATTCGCCGCAACCGAGCTCTCGATAATGTCTTATATTATATAATCACTAATATTTATAAATTTGATTGTTAAATAAAATTTGTCTCGGAGACACGTTGCAGGGTTTGCCCCGAACACTTGTCTCTCGCGTGGTGTTCGCGCGGTTTGCGTTTCAGCCTGCCACGAGGCTCCATAATCCTTCTCAGTTGTTCTTACTCAAAAACTATCCTCGAGATTGGATAGATACCACTTGACATTGGCGGAAATGCGGTGCTAACGCACAAAACAAGAAGTCCATTAAATATTAAAAAAAAAAAAAATTGTCTCGGTGAACCCCAAACGAGACTAGTTTTAAGTTATTGTTCCGCAATTATAGGAGATAATAAATATGGTCTAAGGGTGCATGGGTAAGGGGCATATTTATCCGCGGCGAAGGAGGAAAGTATGCGAGGTGTCATAGAATTTCATACATATTTCATACAACCAATTCTATGATTCGATTCTTTTGCCTCCTTCGGCTCGTTTGCCTCTGATAAATGTGCCTTCTTAAGGGGCTACCTCCCGATTTTGGGTAACTTTGTAACCATTTTATTAATTAACTATGGCATTTTTTGAGCTGAAAAATAAACTGAACCATCTACACGATATGAGAAGTGATGTGGTTTTTTTAGAAATCTATTTTAATGAATAAAACTGAAGAAAAGGGACTCTAAAGTCACCCCTTTTTTTCCAGTTGTAACCATTTTACTCTTACATTTTTAATCGGAAGAAAATGAAAATTTACAATATTGTTCACAACACATTTAAGAATGATGTGGTTTTCTTACTTTTTCGAAAGTAATAAAAAATCATCTAATTTTTCAAAGAAAACAGCTAAATTCTGACCGGAGTCGTAGTCCAGGGATGATACTTCTTAAGGGTAAGGGTTTAGTATGTATTTAACACTCTGAAATTCTTTGTTTTGATTGTAAGTAAAGTTGATGTCGATGTATTGGGACTAGATACACCAATAAGCAGGCCATTTATAGGTATTCTTAATCCCTTACAAAAATGTCTACTTAATGTTTTGGGCACAAATATTAGCAGAACCCTTTTAAAGGACAAGATAGAAGTAAGGTCCGACATAGATGTCAAACATATTTGTCCCACGCACTTACTTCCTTGTATCAATCTATTTTCGAGCTTATCACCTAGACATAAGTGCTACGTTTAGGGCCTTCTTAGCTGGCACGAACTGTAGATGCTTTTACCGGATTACGAGGAACCGTAATCTGAAGGGAGGGCGTGGGGAGGTGTATCGGTAAAGTTAGGTGGTAATATATTATTTTAGCTCTCGTGGACATTGACGTATTTTCTTGTAAGATTGGTTAAGAAATACATGATGTAAGGAAAAGTATCATACTCTACCCATCAAATTGAACAACTTCTACTACAGGAGCAAACCGATCGGATCGGAGCAAAAAAAGTATCTGCAGTTCAATACTAAACTGCAATGCCTACCCGGCTCAACTTGTATGCATCATATTGTGTCCTAAAAGAAATTTAAATCTGCTGAAGAATTTAATTTAAAGCAAGCTTTCCCTTCTCAATATTATCGCACTGTTATATTAAATACCGAAAAAAGTTCTGTTATTTGTTATGCTAGGCTGCAAAGTTGCTTTTTGGCGCGAGTACTTTTATTGAAACCTGAGCAAGCGAAGGACTCTAGGATTGAACCACGAGCGAAGTGAGTGGTTCAAATAATAGAATCCTGAGCGCTTGCGAAGGTTTCAAAGGTACGAGACGCAGAATAACTTTGCAGCCGAGCGAAACACACAATTTTTCACCTCACAACAGCGAGGAAAAAAAGTGAATTGCTAAAAAGAACATTTCAAAAAGTTTTTATTTTCGTGCTGGCCAGTGTCATGAAATAGTTATTAAGCATTTTCAGTGGATTGGCGGTATACAAAAATATTGAATAGATAGATTCGAATTTCAAAAACTCTATCCACGCTAGCGGATAAAATACACTTTTGCACTCAGATTTCGAACGATAAACAGAATCTTTCCGAGCTTGTGAGGTGAAAAATAAATTATAAAACCGGCCAAGTGCAAGTTGGGAGAGATAGTAGCCGGGACCAACAGCTTAACGTGCCATCCGAAGCACGGAATAATCTTTCTTTTCAGACAATAAGGTGACTCAGCCTGCAATGTCCTAACCAACTGGGGAAAAACGCACAAAGTGAGAATTCACTAGGTGCCCCCCGTGGGAATCGAACCCACGACCTCCGTGTCAAGAGCCCAATGCTCTTAACCATTAGACCACGGAAGCAGTTTAAATCCGCCGTAATAACGCACATTCTGTGAAAATTTCAACTATCTAGCTGTTACGGGACAAAAGTTACAGCCCTAAATAGGTAGGACGGACGAACGGACATACAACGTAGGCTTAGTTATGGGTGCCGTTTTCACCCTTTTATTTTATTTTATTTCATTTTATTTTATTTTATTTTATTTAATATGGCACACCAACAGTATACATATTTAAACATTTGGCTACGGAACCCTAATAATCTACTGCAGAATTTCATTTTAGGCCTCTTTCCCTTTTACATATTAAGACACTTTCATTTTCAATATCCATAATAGCCATTAATCATTTTTTGATCTTTCTAAAGGAATTTTCTGAAAGGATCTGTAATTATTTTAAAACCTTCCGAAGTAATCTTGGAACGGTTCTGACAAAGAGCGAGATATTTCATCCGACAGCCGAGATAGGAGAGATATTCTTGCATCATATTATTATAAGTATTTTATTTAGGTAGGTTCAATTAGGGGCTACCTCCTGGTTTTACCATGAAATTGGGTAACTTTATAACCATTTTCTTCATTAATTATGGCACTTTTTGAGCTGAAAAGTGAACTGAACCATCTACCACGATATGAGAAGTGATGTTTTTCTAGAAATCGATTTTAATGAATAAAAGGGAAACTAAAGTCACCCCTTTTTTTTCAATTGTAACCATTTTACTCTTCATTTTTAATCAGAAGAAAATGAAATTTTACAGTAGGTATTGTTCACAGCACAATTTCAAATGATGTGGTTTTCTTAATTTTTAGAAATTAATTCATCAATTTCTTCAAAGAAAACGTCTAAATTCTGACCGGAGCCACGCGCTCGTTTGCATCGATTAGTATGGAGAGTCGTGGTCCCGGGATGATACGTCTTACGAGTTGATAAATAATAATATCTTTGACATTGTCACAGAAATGATCTAGTCCCATTTAAAGTATCTAGCTAGAACTTGTAATATTACGAGTAGATAACGACGTAGTGGAATACAATATAATTATATTAGTTTCTAGTATAAAGATTCGCGATTTGATGTTGTCTCCATAGTGAAAGTTTGAAGATCTGAAGCACCTCCTATAATAGTTGGTAACGCATGTAAAGTTCATGTATGGTCCATGAATGGGATACAAACATTCAAATTCATCTAACAAATTTGCCCCATATAAAATTTGAATCTCGGAACAGCAGTATCGGGTTATTTATGGTGATAATATTCCTCACTGTCGACTTTAACTACTATAACTGTTCTGCTTATTTACAACGCAGTTGGTAACACCGAATATTTAAAGTTCATGAGTGTTAGTAAACTCTCGCCTTGAATCTGGTAGAGCGGGAAACCACTATAGATCAGAAGTGGAGACGGACACAAATAATCAATTAACTGTTTACACAAATAAACCGCATCAAGGTAGAATATCCCTAGGTATTAGTGTAGGTATAGAAAACACCACGATCACTCTCATCGCGAGTGGACGCCGCAATGACACATTTATTGCTTTTTAATTACTTTGCAGCTCTTTAATAAAGTGAAATAAACGTTGAAATGCACGATGGATATTTTACACAAAATCGTAGGTGCTTCATCATCATCATTTAATTGACAGCCAATGATCGTCCATTGCTGGATATAGTATGCCTCCCCCAAGGATCGCCACAACGACCGGTCTCGCGCTGCCCTCATCCAACGGGTTCCCGCCGCCTTCGCCAGGACGACAGTCCACCATGTGCCTACCCATGCTGCGGTTTCTGGTACGCAGTTGCCACTTGAGATCTTTTCGGCCCCATTAGCCATTGTTCATGCGAGAAATTTTCAAATTGCCACTTTTAGTTAAAAAATTGGGGCTATTTCGTGTCTCTTTATTTCTGATTCGATCTCTTAAGGAAACTCCGAGCATAGCACTCTCTTTTTGGGTGAAGCTTGAAAGTCTATTTATTTACTTAGTTTTGGAGGTTGTGGTGTAATCCAAATTATACTTCTGCGATTATTGCGCCAATGATTTTGTAACCAAAATAAAACTATCAAAGTCTTACCTGAGGTTCTAAAATCATTTTAATACCTTTTAGCGTCCACAGTGGAGGATCCGTTGGGATATACGAAGTGTATGTGGTCCAACCAAATGGTAACAATATAATGCTTATAGGGAAGTAGTTGGGTAGTGTCAGTGAGACTATAGATATGAGGGAGACGCGTTTGGCTTGCACATGGCCCCGCCATTTTGTGAAGCTCTTTTAACCATAAAACAATCACTTGAGATTATAAACTATACTTTACATTGGCAGAATTGCCGCGCTAGACGTAAGCAAATGGCTTTAATTAAGAAAAATTGAATAGAGACAAATTAAGGGAGAACTTGGAGTCACGTTGCAGGGTTTGCCTCGAACACTTGTCTCTCGCGTGGTGTTCGCGCGGTTCGCGTCTCAGCCTGCCACGAGGCTCCAAAATCCTTCTCAGTTGTTCTTACTCAAAAACAATCCTCGAGATTGGATAGACACTCCCTCAAATAACTTGACACTGGCGAAATCTAACAAGGAAACGCCATTAAATAAAAATAGAATAGAATAGAAGGGAGAACAAACACTAATATTTTCCTGTAATAAATTGAGAAGATTCTTCGACCATTTGTCGTCTCCATCATCAAATAAGTTCCATGTTCCCATAATATTGGATTGTCATAAAAACTACACATTATGTGTATAAAATTTCAACTCATCCGGTTGACAAGAAGTCGGTGAGGATAATTACAAGATTCAAATATTAGTTATGTCTCTCTTCGAATTAATATAAAATTCGTTAATCGCCCAGTTCTTTCATCATCATCAGATTTGAAAAATTACAAATTTGCAAAAAGCATCTACATCATCATCGCTCTTATACATTTTGTGATTGTGACAATGTGCGTCACAAAATTAATCACGATGACGTTTTGCGCCTCTTCCTTTTCACTATCCAGTTTCTAGTCAATCAAAAGCAGAAGACTATCAATTCAATTACGTATTACGTAATACCGATTTCGATCTCTCATTTCAGTAACTATTGTGTATTAGTCGAACAATAGGCGACCTTATCCCTTAGACTTCAAATACTAGATTTATTATCTGAAAATGCGTGGGAAAGCGTATAACACTGTACAATGCTATCAATTGTGTATTTTGGAGGTAGATTTTTCTATCTCCTGGACAATAGTGTAAGCAGGGTGCAATATAAAGAACACCTTCAGCAATCAGCCTCGTTTAAAAGTACTATATTACTTCTAGTACTATAATTACTACCGTAAAATAAAACTAAATAAAAGTACATTATGGTACAAGACGTGTGTAATGTTGGTGATTACCGCTGAGGCACCATTGAGACCCGATCTGTCAGGCGAGAATCTTAAGAGAGCCGAGGACGGTAATCATCAATACACACGTGTATCATACGACGTTTTTCAACACACTTGTGAAGAAAATAATACTAAATAATTTTATTTAGTAGATAACAAGTTTATGTTGTACTATTGAACACGATCTTTTTTGTATCGATACTTTTTTAAGAACAAAGCATCTCAACTAATGAAATAAAATAAACCCTATTACTCACTAGTGAATAATAGTAATGAAAAAGTCACAGTTTGATTACAGGTGTCATTATGACTCTGCCTAATTGCGGTGAAATTAGAGCCATTTTATGAGCAAGTCGTGTGTTGAAAACTACCTATCTTATTATACTTTGTATGGTCCTTATGTATTTTAATTAACCGGTGGATTTCCTAACGATGAAAACGTAAGGGATTTTCTGAATTCATTTCAGGTTTTACTGCCAGCTTTATAATTATTTCAGCGCCGATTTCACTTTCAGATTACAAAAATTGAATTGAGGCATAGCGCGTTAAACTAGAGCCGGCATAAAATTCTTGCTGCGTCAAACATTCATCTATATCTATAGGGTGTGACAAAACTTGCTATTTATATTGAAAGGGTAGGGTCAGACCATCAAATTAACAACTTTCACTAGGGCACGTATCACTTTCACTATTTAGAATATAAAAATTGGCATGAAAAGAAGAAGACTATGGCGCCAACATCGAAACAACGTTTTTATTGTATTTCGATGTTGGTTCATTGCGAAAGTTGTTTAGCATGATTATCACCACTACTTTAAATATTACTGGAGTATTTTATTACACCCTGTACAATAAAACTATAAAATTAAAGTAAAGTAAGTAAGTAGTAAGTAGTGTAAGTAAGTAAGTTGTTATTAAAGTTGCCAGCTTTGATTGTGCGTAGAATATTACAGCAACGAATTAAGATGGACTCGTAAAAAACTTTTAACTATTCATGTTTTTTTAATCCTATAAAATCCCAACATACGTTTTATGCTGCAAAAGCTATAAAAGATTATTGAAATAAATTTTTTCTGCATTAGTTTCATGTTATTAAAAAAACATATACACAAACAATCAAGTATGAAGGGGTTTCAATATGAACAACTTTTTTACTATGGGACCAGCTAAGAAACTAAAAAAATCAGCCGTTCCATTCATTTACACGGCAGGTAAATATTTAATTTTAATATGAAACAGCAGATTTTTTTGAGTTCTCTTGTCCTATCCTACGGTAAAAGTTGTTCATATTGCTGGGTACTTTCACGCCTCAAAGTTTTTGAAAGAGGTCTACTTACATGTATACAATGTATACAATGTGTAATATGCTTCAAACCATCAAACTGAAAAATGTTCACCATGGTACCAATATTAAAAACGCAAAAAAGAAATTGGTTATTCAATAGAAAATGGCAATAGCTACTCAACCAAAATGTATGGAAGAACAGTTTTTTTTTTCAGATTTTAATGTTGGTACGATGATGAAAGTTGTTCAGTTTGACAGTCCGAAGCACCCTATTTGATATGAAAAACACTTTATTTTACCCCCCCTGTCTCATCCTATTAAATGTGTGTCTACGACAAAAAATACTACAGAATTGTGATTATTATTTTACATTCCCAGTAACGCTTGCCAAAGAGTATGAAAAATGAATCTGATATAAAAAATAAACCTTTTCGCATGAAAGCCGTTTAGTAATCTCTAAGTCCGTTTTTGGCAGAATAAGCAGGGTTTTGTGATAACAATCTGTGTGTAATTTCCTTTTTTTCATTTCATTTCTGGAGGGCGATTTTTGAAACTCATTCGCTGAGCTCTGCGGTTGTCAAAATTACTATGGAGATGAACTCTATCACGGGCGAGTCCGACACATTGCTCACCTTTAGTATATTTATTGAGGGTAAATGGAATTACCCGTCAAGTGATGATAAGGTGCTATAAAATAACCGAACAAAAGACATTAGAATATTGATAGCCTCTTTTTTTTAAGTTGATTAAAAAAGCTAACAAGATCGTGACAGTAAAGTTCTTCATGTAGTTAAATTATTGTTCTCTTGTAGTATTACGTTATAAATACAGGGTGTTAGGGTAAACATTTGCAATACTTTAAGGGGTGTTTGTACCCATGATAACAATTTTCCCCAAAAAAATTTGGACTTTTCATACTAAATGTAATCAGCTAACCAAACGTTTTGTATTAAAAAGTCGAACAAAAAAATTACGAATTTCCTATAGGTTTCTTCAGGAAAGTTGTTCAGTATCATAGATACAATCACCCTTTAAAGTAATGCAACTGTTTACCCTAACCCCCTGTAAAAATTTATTTTCGATGCACAGAATTAATAATTTGTCGATTTTTCATCATAACGAGGTTCAGATCATTAAATTAAGTAAACAATATTCGATGGTATGGCACTAGTTGAAACTCGATTTATTGTCGACCGTTCATAAACTAATTCAGAAAACCCGGCTGATTTGTAAGAAAAGAGGTAAATCAAGTATTGGATAATTTCAAAAATATTAAATATATGTGTAAGGGCATTACTTTTAGGGGTGATTGTTCCTATGATACTGAACAACTTTCACAAAGAAACCTGTTGGAAATTAGCAAAAAAATTTTCGGACTTTCTATACTTTGCATTACGTATGATTGCATTTTGCAATCTGGTGATCGAATGTTTGTATGAAAAGTAGTTTTTTTGGGATTTTCCTATATGTTTCTTAGAGAAAGTTGTTCAATGTCATGTGCATCTGTTTACCCTATCACCCCGTAGAGTATCAAATAAGCAGTAATTTTTCTGTTTTCGGTATATTACTGTTACATGCTGTATAACTGACGTAGTGTGGAAACTGCAGTTAAGTAGATTTTAATGATGAGCAGATTATTAATTAAAAATACGTTAATCTCTTTAACTAATAATTGAAATTGAATACAAATTAATGTTAAATAGTTTAAAAACTTATTTACTTGTTCATGTTGTTGAAATACAAGTCAGGACCAGATTTTGATACAAAATCTGGGGTCATTTCTGTGACCATGTCCAAAAGCTTGAATGAAAATAAATAGATATTGCGCGACACGACCCGGTTGATGTAATGGTTACTATTGGACTGCCAAACCATGGTCCTGGGTTCGAATCCGGGTTCGGTCATCGATGTTATATGTTTGTGCCGTTGTTGTATGGTTCCCATAAAAAAAGCCTGAGGTTTACTTGGGATGCCTGTGAGCGTAATTTATTTATATAAAATGATAAAATGGTGATTGCTTGGAACGCAGTTCGATAAAAGTATTGGATTTTAGCTATACCAGGCCTGGTACTCCGCAGTTTGTTCTATTACATCGAAGGCACATACATGGGTTCTAACGGATAAAAGACGCTCTTGAGCAATAAATTTTCGCTAGCACGTGCGTTGTACTGATACCATCTACCCCATTGCTGAGTATACGCCTCTTTATTTCCACGTCAAGTAGACCATAGTCCCACGCTAGCCTCCTCCACTGTTAGCCGGCTACGCTACAGATGTCATCCGACTATTTGACTGCTGGTCTGCCCACTGACCGTTTCCCACGGCAGCCACTCTGTCACTAATTCGGTCCGTCTGCCATCATTCCGTCTGACTTAGCGTCAGCGCAAACCTAGTGGAGAACTGTTGGAGTTGAAAATAGCATGCAAGAGATCCTTGACCCTGTGTCGTGTTCGCATTATTTCTTGCACGATCAAATCTATTTCAATAGTCATTGAGTTCATTATCAATTAATGAAAACTGTTCGAACAGTTCTCCTGTATGTGTACCCTAAGCTTCCTGTCGACTTCCACAGCGTATACGAAATCCGCTTGCCGATATTTCATATCGACTACCTTTGTTCGACGTCTGATTTTGAAATTCGGTCCAGAAGATAGATAACAACAATAATAACAGAAAATACAAGAAAAACAGTGACTGACAAAGGATAGAAGTGTGTCTGTATGAAATATGATTATTTGTTATAATATAAGTCAATACTAAAACCGTTATAAAACTACGTGCTTCAAAAGGTTTTTGTCAACAACAATAGCTAAGCTTCTTAGACGGGTTTAAATATCGTAAGGTTTATGTACGTGTTGAAAATCATTTTTCAAAGCAATAAAATGGAATCTGGAAATCGATTTCCACAACGACAAACAGTCTGGCGTAACAGGAAATGACGACAGCGGAAGAGAGATAGAACGAGCGCTCATTTGGGAAGTGGAAGCGTGATGTAATATGATTGATGAGGTGGCTTCCTAATAAAAGTTTTTTTTCATTGTTGTTTCTTTAGAAGTTTACTAGACGACCGAAGTTTACACTCAAAAAGATATGCTCATGACTATATTATTACTAGTGGGGTTGGTAGAGGTACATTAACAACACATTAGATAAATGCGCATCAGTCGGTCGATTTTCTAAGGGAGGTCCAACAATTTCTTTAATTTTTCGACCCATGTACCTTAGGGAAAGTTGTAGTTTCACTATCTGAAAATTACCCATCAAAAACACCTAACAATCCAATACCAATCTAGAGTCAGCCATTATCCCATATTTCTAGTCCCAGTTGGACGAAAATAAAGTTTTCTATTCTTTACTTTTCTATTTAGTAATAAAACAAAAAAAAACATTCTTCAATAAACATGATTTTTATTAAATGGGCATGGCATGGCCCACCGCTGTAACTCCTGTGATCCAGGATGAACAGCGGCGACCATTCACACCACTAGACAATGAAGTCCAGCGAACCCGGGGGATGACTGTAAGTAATCTGTCTTGGAACCCGTAATGAATTAATCAAAGAAGATAGTAGGAGTATAGGAAAAATATCTGTTGAAGGTTTCATTTTCTCTTAGTCACCTCGTATACCGTGGGTGTCCGACGTGGGTACCGTGTACCGATCCTATGCCCGAACCACGTGGCCATGAAAAACACTTATCAATCCAATACCGATTTACGGACATAGTCTAGCGTTTCAAGATTCAACCCCTTCTTATTTTCGCGTCAATGGTTCTTCATATTCCATCCAGCTTATTAGTGTCAGGTGTAGCTGTATTTAAGTCCTCTCACGTGCAGGTGTTCGTTCACAATAGACATTCTAGCAGATGACCCATCGACTGGATAGGTTCGCCGCAATCACACTGTGTTAGGCCAGGATCATCAAACCCCTAGTGTAGCTTTAGTAAATCCTCCATAACGCTTTCAGGCTCGCATATCGGGTCAGTAAAATCTAATAGAAAGTAAGCAGAACAATTGACACAAAAAAAAAGAAGACTATACCTCCAATTGCATAAAAGAAAATGCGGGCTTTGTATGGAAGGTTGGTGCCGTAGTTTTTGGTGCGGCCATCAACCAACCTTGAATATTTTAGTTCAAAATTAAGTAAAAAACAAAACTTGTTATTTCCTTTATATCCCCGAACTCAGTCCGAACGGAGATAGTAAAGGCTTGAAGTTTAAAATATATTCATTACGTTTAATACTTCAAGCGTTTATATTATCTTCGTTACGGGCTCTTGACACGGAGGTCGTGGGTTCGATTCTCACGTGGGGCACCTAGTGAAATCTCACTTTGTGCGTTTATCCCCAGTTGGTTAGGACATTGCAGGCTGAGTCACCTGATTGTCTGAAAAGAAAGATGATTCCGTGCTTCGGATGGTACGTTAAGCTGTTGGTCCCGGCTACTATCACTGGTGGTAGTATTCGTTACATAAAAACCACGTCAGAGGCCGTAAGGCAGTTTGAATAAACTCTGACACCAGGGCTTTGCAGCCCACTCGATAAGAAGATCTCCGTTCAGACTCTGCTTCGCCTCGGTCAACAATTGCATGAGATCTGAGACCTTTCTTACTTTCCTGTCCTCGGTGTGTAATCTACCATTGTTTGTAACTTTATTCTGAACTTTAATATTCAAGTTTGATTGATGGCCGCACTAAAAAAATAGGCAAAAGGAAAAAAGGCGTCATTTTAGGCATTGGTTTTTAACCACTGATATCTTGTAATGTCATGCATAAATACCGATTGGAGGCGCACCGAGCCAGCCCGCCGCCCACCCGTTCCCGAGTCCCTTCCTCTGCCTCGCCAGGAGTTGGACGGTCAGCGCGTAAGTCAACAGCATCACTCCAAGGGGTATGCAGAAGGAGATGACGGAACCGATGGCCTTGTAAAGTGGGTCAGGAATCTGGCATGCGCCGTCGATGAGGACTGACTCTTCGTTCTGTGAAAGAATAATGTAATTTAATCAAATTGAATAAGTTTTCTTCTTTCGTGTTAGCGATGTAGCTCATTTTCTAGGATCCTACTAAAAACTTGAGCTGATTTAAGATTGTCGCAGCCCCCTGGCAGCCGGATGAAAAAACTGTGTTCCTTGTCGATTTTTTATACCCACATTTGTTTAGGAATAAAATTAATCATAACTGAAGCTAAACGTCTCACAAAACTGCTTTACGAAAAAATAATAATGCCTGCATAATGATGGTCGCAACGCACATTATTTTCGGCCGTACAAATAAGGAAGATTTACTCGAAAACTATTAGATTGATTTTGATGTTTCTTTCAGATTTGAAATGTCCTTCTTTTCGGAAGCAGCCGTTTTAATTTTTGCAATCAGCTATATAAAAGCTACGGCTACGGAGTGGCAGCCCTATTTTTTTAGGATCCTTAAAGTAGGTTCCGTAAGTATAGGGTCCTCCTTATATGTATCATTGCCTAAACAAACACCGTAGAAAATTTGCTGTGTGACCTTAGTCTATTATATCATACGACAATCACTCATGCTGTAGTGGAAAGCCAAGTACAAGAATAAGAAAAAGTTTCATGATTAAACAGATAGCACCCTTCTATACATAAACTCACTACCATTATCCCTTTGGGGGTGTTACTAAAATAAGGCTCCTTCTTATTAACAAATTCAATTTTTCAGTAAGTATAGAATGTCGTATCAAGAGGGCATAATAAAGTGGCTAGTTTCGTCTATGAAAAAAATGCAACTGTTTGGACATACCTACCTAAGTCAAAGTATAATCGTACAAAAATGTAGCTTAGAACTAGAACTAAGTCCTTTCCTAAAATACTATGTTAGGTACTCAATATAAAGATATTGAAGACTAGACAACATTGTTGAATTCCTTTTACAACTATCGAGGACAAGAACATTATTTGACAGAGTAAAATAAACATTGTAGACGTGATAAAATATTTGTGACAAAGATTTGTTATTCGCTAGGAAAATTCAGTGAAATCTAAACATGTACACTCGAAAGCAATGAAAACGGGTCACCAACATACCTTAATATCTCTGAAACTAAGAATGATGGCGTATTCAAGTAAAAAGTATTTCATTGACTATTTAATACTTCTACTTAAATTAATTAAGGGTTGAACTACATCACACAGCACAGGTATGGGACGGTCATTTATAATGAGTAGATCACGTCTTTAAGAAGTGCCGTTCGATTTGCTACAAAGAAAAGAGGGAGAGGAAGACCTCAAACCCATTGGTTTACAAATGTTCAGCGAGGCATGAAAGCGTTAGGACTCCGAGAAAGATGTCAAGAAGGTGTAACTATTTTTGTTACGCTGTTGGTTTCCTTAGTAAATAAAATAAAAGACAAGAACAAGATGTCTAGCAAAGGCCTGAAGGGCGTCCCATTATATTATTAGTAAACCGGACAACGCGAGGCAGTAGAAGAAAAAGAATCTTGCTGTTATACCTGTTAAAGATCATAGTAAGTTAAGCCTCTAGAATCCCACTGCAGGGCAAAAGCCTCCTCTCATGAATAAGGGTGAGAGGATACTCCACCACGCGGGCCCAGTGCGTGTTGGTGGAGGCAAGTTAGTGGTCAACTTGCTGTCAGAGAATTTTCAAGCCGCCAATAGGCCTCTGACCTGGCAAAACGAATAGTTACAACGCCATTTGACGGAACTATCCGAGACCAACTGCTTAACGTGCCTTCCGAAGCACGGAAACGCTCGAGATGAAATACCACTAAACGGTCACCCATCCAAAGACTGACCGGACTTGACGTTGCTTAACTTCGGTGATCGTTTCCAATACCGAAGCTCCACTACGCCAACGAGCGCCACTACGCCAACGAGCGAAAGATCATTATTAAATTTATGAGTTAATAAAAGACATACTTGTCTCTTCAATAATTAGCAACAATTGAGCTTAAGTTTTCGATCGAACCAACGTAGCATAATTGATAAGAGTTTCGGTGTTGTTCGCAACAATTTAATTATTCAGGAAAGTGGTTTTCTACAGTGTGCTGCTGTGCGTCGTGTGTGTTAAACAATATATTATTTAAATAACGTTTGAGTATAAGCTGTATTTATAAACTGAGAGCAAAATCGAATTATCATGGTTTCAACATAGGTATTTTTTTTGTTGTTTATAAATTTATAAAATTTAAAATTTACTGAACTCGATCTCAACCTACCGCACGAGCACACTCACCCTACTTACTACAATACACGATTCTTAAAATGAGTCCATGAGCATGTTAGCGCTTTCATTTATTTATTTATTTATTAGGCACATAAAACAGATTACAGTTATAAAAACACCAAATATAGACAGGTTACAATGTAAAGCAAGCCATAATCCTAAGCATATGTGCACATCATGAAATAAGCAAAAGATAAACAATTAGCATCGTGTACGTGACTCTATACATACTAAAAAGAAAAAGAAAACAAGAGGACGATTTTCCATGCATCGAACGACAAAAAATTACAGAAATAAAAAAGACAAACAAAAATAATGTTGAGAACTTAACGTTTTTGGTTGTACCTAATTGTACCTAACTAGGTCTTCTAGGTATTCACAGCAGCGCGGAGAGCGGAGATAACGCGTCTTTTGTACCGATACTGGTTCGAATCGAATATTTATCTAGTTCGTTAGATTTCGCGACAATTTTGTTATTCATTGCTGAAATGATAACAAATTATTTATGCTTCAAATCTAAAAATGCAAATAACTTTAAATTTGAAGTATCAAAATAATGAAATCATTGTTTCAATCTTATTATTTTGTTTTAAATCAGTTGGGGTGTATGAAGTTTTGCGCTTATTCATTAACACGTTGTATACTGAACAGCATTTTTTTTTATGGGTCTGTGGAGTATAGTTTTTTAGCTGGATAATCTGAACCACACCATTAAATGTTACTACACCAACGCATCAGAATTTCTTCTTCAGCATCACTATGCAGCCTTGCGCTGTTTTCCTTTACCGATTAAGGAAAATAGGTACGCACATTATCAGTTACTAATATTCGATTTTCGACTATTTATCCTATATCACAGAGCCTATATTATCCTATATATTTCATCATCAGCCTATGTACGTCCTACTGGCACAGGCCTGCCCTCAAGGTGTATGAACGTAAGTCCACAACGTGTGCCCAATGCGGATTGGTAGACTACACATTCGCATCGGAATTTTAATTCTTCTGCAGCGAATGCAGGTTTCTTCACGATCTTTTCTTTCACCGTTTTAGAGCAGTTGGTATAACGCATAAGTTATAAAAACTCATTGGTTCCTACATGGTATACCGTGCGGATCGAAAACATCAAAATTGAGTTTCCATACATCTCCGCAACGAGGCACTAACACAAATTTTTTTTTCGTTTATTGGTTAAGAACAACTAAATATTACATTAGGTATATTTTAATTACTGTCTTAGGTACTAGTTTGACAAAAAGAGTTGAAGATAGAACTGATCCTAAACTAGGACATCTTGTGCTTTAGGTATTCACTCCAGACCCTCGAATAGCCGCCGTTTTATAAAAACAGTACACATAACATATTAATACAAAATATTTTCATGAATAGATTGACAATCGGTGATAAGAAAATAAATGGAAAAGATAAAAAATGTATTATAAATGTTAAAACCATTATAATAATAGGTATGATGAGTTTACGTAAAGTGTCGTATCTAGGTATCTTAGGTATACCTAATATAGTCTCACTTTATGTTCTTTCTAAGATTGAATCAAGCTTAGATCAAATTATGTAACTGAAAATTTTGCACAAATTGCGAATTGTACAAACAGCGAAAGTGAACGAATTGAGAACTTTACAAACTGAGAAATTGTACCAACTGTTCATGATTCATTTATGCAGCCTAGCGAACATAATACGTTTTCAATCTAAAAACCTGAAAGCTGCAGGCAGATAAACCTCTAAGTAATGAGTCTCAAGACGGTAATTTAATTCAAAATTTCGCTTTTGACTTCGTGGCTGTTAAAGTAACTCAGGTAATTCGGTTGTAACAAACGTTTTAAAACTAAAACAACGAAGTTAAACGTTTATTTGTTAATTGAAATTGTTAAAAGAGGCATGCACCTATTCATCCATTTTACGACGTACACACGGCGACACATCAAGCTACGTAAAACCAAAATAAGCTGGCCGCGCGTAGGTATAGTAACTATAACTTCGCGCGGCCAGCTTATGTTTGTTATGTTAAATACGAAGGTCCTGTCGGCAAGAATTATTCATCAGCATCTCAGCTGACGGACTCCACTCCATGGAGTCCACAGTCCACTGCTGGACATAGGCCTTCCCCAAGGATCGCCACAGCGACCGATCCTATGCTGCCCTCAACCAACGGTTCCCGCCGCCTTCACCAGGTCATCCAACGTTGTGAGGCCTACCCACGCTGCGCTTTTCGATACGCGGTTGCTACTCGAGATCTCTTCGGCCCCATCGGTTCTGCGAGCAATATGCATCGCTCGTTGCCACTTTAGTTTAGCAATTCTTTGGGCTATGTCAGCTACTCTGGTTTTTCTGCGGATCTCTTCATTTCTTATTCAATCTCACAATGAAACTCCGAACATAGCCCTCCCCATTGCCTTTGGGTGACTTTCAGCCTTTTTATGAAGCCTTAAGTGAGCGACTCTCTTCCACATGCCAAAACTGGTAGGTAATACAATACACATATGTAATGTTAAATACTGAAGTTCTAAATCAGGTAGCCTCCACGTGTGTCCACTTGCTTCTGGTCCCTATGGATGAGTCCAGAGGGAACATAACATAACATAAATACTCACCAACAGCAGCACAGGCATAGGGTACAGCAGTGGGTTTGCGACGGTTCACCGATCCCACTCCTGTCCTACAGCGAGTAACCTGACACGAAGGGGAGGGCGTTTACCTACCTCGCCTGATAGCCATATAACATGCATATTTAAGCCTACTGCAATCTCAACAAAGATGACGGATCTTCGGCCCTTGGGGGGTCGATGCCAAGGACTGTGAGGGAGATAGGGCAGCGAATGCGGACGAAAGGTGGGGACCCGCGCTCGGGAGCCTTTTTGGTTCAGAGAATTTCTCTGGCCATCCAGAGGGGCAATGCGGCCAGCATATTAGGGACCTTTGAACCAAGGTTGCGCAGGGCAGTGCCTTTAGATTAGTTAGTGATAGTCTGACGAAGCTTGCATGCGGATTTTATATTGTATGCTGCAATTGACGAAGCTTGTAGCGGATATAGATATGTGATTAAGGTTTGACGAAGCCTGCGTTGCGGATTCGATTTTATTTGTACATAACTATATTGATTTTGAGTTGAATAAATGGACGGATCTTCTCAGGAATAAAATCTATCTAGATTAACTTGGAAAGTAAAATATTTTCTAAATAAAATATCTTCCAAATCGTTAGATTTGTTTCCGAGAAACCAATTATTATAAAAGATTAGCTCATTTAAAGTATTGAGAAGATTATATAAGCACAAAATTGAGAAGTAAGAATGCGAATAAAGTAGAAATACAAAGAAAATCCTTTTTAATTGACCAATGAACTAGATATGAAAAGCTTTTGCAAATAGGGAAGGAAAAAATCTGACTTTGTTTATTATGAATTCAATAGCTGGAAAAATGTGATTCAGACGAAATAAACAAATGGAAACTCGTTGAGTGGCGAAACCAGAGGATGACACGGACTTGAAAGAAATACGAACGTTATCTAATCGAAAGTGAAGCACCCATTTATATGAGTATGCATGCTGTCGCCCTGTCGCGCGGTACATAATGGCGGCAGTTTGTAAGACCTGCGCCTAGAACGGGTGCGTCTGTGAGTGTCCCTTGTAGAACAAACGAAATTGTAGGACCTTGCATATTTCACATCTTTTTAGTGTGACATTACGTCCGTATTTCTTTCTAGTCCGTGGGCGTAGCCTAGACAGTCAGCTACACGATACTACAGTTGCTTACTCGGTAATTTTTACACTACAGCATCAGTGAATTGAGTGATTATCATACGATGTTGACACGAAAGAAGAAGAATGGAAGCTTATTTGATTAAAACCTGAAATAACACAATAATAAAACAGGATGAACGGTAATTGTATAAATGTAGCTTTTTTGTCTGTAGGTATTCACTAATTTATTCAACCTAGCTGCGTGCAATAGGGTTGACAAAAAATGAATGTAGATTTAAACAAAAATTGTACATTATTTTGAGAGTTACGCGTATAAACGTAAGTAATAATAATATTACTCACCAAAACGCGGTGAGAATCCGTTAAAAAATGTTTAATTTCAGATTAAAAACTTTTGCATTTATACGGGTTTTTTAATGCCTTAACGAACATTATAAACGCAGTAAAAACCGACACAAAATTATTAATATTATGTTTATACATAAAAATTTGCAACGTGGGCATATTTCATCCGGTATTCTCTTAGTTACCTGTTGATCCAAACAATCGTCATTACCAATTTTCCATCCAATATTTATGTTTCATTTCATAATTGCAACATCGCAAATACTGACGCAACGCAATTAACGCTAATAGCATTAACCAACATCTATACGTGTACCTAATTAAAATTATCTGTGTCGTTCCGGCTTATAATTATAATGGTGATACGTGTAATTTAAATTAGCTCTGTTGTTCCGGCTTGTAATTATAATAGACCATTGTTTTTCTTCCCATGGTCCTTTGGGACAACTGTTTTTCTTCCCATGGTCCGTTGGGACCACTGTTTTTTCTTCGCATGGTCCGTTGTTGGCAACAAGGTTTCTTTTGCAGTGTTTTGATGTCCGAAAGATTCAAGGGTTTGATTCTCAGACCGTCAAATCGCTTAACTTTTACTATTGGACCAACTAACTTTGCAATCGCAAAAAATCCTATAAAACAGACAGCAAATTATTTTTTGCACGATTTCATATTGGTCCCATAGGAATAGTGAAAGTTGTTCAGTTTAATGGTTTGAAGCAACCCCTAAAGTATGTTTCGCATTTAAGTTTTCACCCTGTATAGTTACACATCTTTTCATCTATAAAGAATTTACCACTAATGAATAAATTCTTGATAGCTTATACATGTGACAGATCGTTTGACATATCTTTTATAAGAAAAATGTCAAAAACGTAGTCAGATTTCACCACTTCTGAGTAAGTTCTTGTTAGCTTATCCGACAGATATTTTGACATAAACTCATACAATATATTTCATACTATCTGTCGGATAAGCTAACAAGAACTTACCCAGAAGTGGTGAAACAGGCCCTTAGCAATCCAAAAAAGGTGCAACATGCCCTATAAGTTCTTGATAGCTTATCTGACAGATAGTTAGACATCTTTTATACGAAATAATATGACAAACGCTCTGTCAGATAAGCTATTGAGTACTTATCCAGAAGTGATGAAACAAGCACTAAATGTAAAGTTGAGCTTAGGTTACAACTGCATGCTTAAAAATGTAGTTTGTGTTTTACCCAACTACGAAACAAGGAGGGTAGGTACTTAATGTTTTTAGCAAAGTTTTGACCACCCAGAAAATTTTCGAGTTTGTAGATACTAGGGTAGCATAGGTTTTAAAAGGACTCTATTGTATTTTTTGATTAGTAGGTCATAATGCGAGTAGGTCATTCCGCGTAGGGTTGTAGGTCATTTCGCGTATAGGTCATTTCGCACTAAGGACGTATTTCGTCGGAGAACGGTTGCTGAATCATTGGTTTAGTGCATTAAGGTACTATGGTTTTGTGTACGCACGGCGACAGATCAACCTACCCATAGGTGAACTCAATGTCCATGGACATAAGGTCCAACTATGGGTAGGTTGATCTGTCGCCATGCGTACATAGCAAAAATCTAAACTATTATAAAACTGTAACTGAAATGTGTCTGTACATTGAAGATATTTACAAAAAAAAGCTTACGATATGGTTTTTAGGTATCCCTGACTCGAAATCAACCTTTTTTAGAAATTTTGTCTGTCTGTTTGTTTGTGTGTTTGTTTGTTCGCGCATCACGCAAAAACTACTGAACCGATTTTGATGAAACTTTTTTTGTTTGATAGCTTATGATCTGACTTGAAATCTGGTATATAATTTGTGCGGACGAAGTCGCGGGAAAACACTAGTGCCTTATAAAATTGGTTTTATCGGTCCAAAGATTAAAATTTGCAACATAAGATGAAGGAGAAAATCCGTTTAAACTCCTCTTAGTTAAGGATTGGTTAACATAAAAAGGAAAGAAACTCAAAGCACTTGATTACAATTAATCCTTCTCAAGGATCTGACCCTAAAGTTTGCGGCAAATATTCGGTTCTGAAACACGATTAGATTTTGAAAAAGCTTAATACGCAATCATTATGGACACACGGACGGTTCGTTTGGTGAACTTTTTCTGGTACTATTGACCACACCCTGATCGTGCTAAATAAATAAAATGTCAACTGAATCGCCTGTAATTCTGATTAGCACACACACTTTAATTATGCGTTTAAATATTTTCTAACCGGCATACTCTCACTGTTTTTGTTGGTAAGTGATCGCTTAGTCGGACTGTTACTTAGATCATTTAACTAGAGACCAGCTTTGCGTGAGCATTCCTCTCTACAAAGGTACAGGACCAGACAGTGCAGTTATAAAACTACTCACGTAATCGATTTTTGACAGTGTTGTACACGGACTTGAGAGAAATACGGACCGAATATTGCATTAAAAAGATGTGAAGCATGCAAGGTAATACAATCTCGTTTGTTCTACAAGGGACCTACACTCACACAGATGCACTACCTCTAGGTGCAGGTCCTACAACCCGTCACCTTATGTACCGCGTGACAGCACGCACACAAAAGAAATGGGTGCTTCACTCATGATAAGACGAGATTACGTCTGGTTCTTCTTTTAAGTATGTGGTGTTATAATATAATTGTTATCGCTGTGTAAGGTACTCCATAAAAAGTACCGACTTGTACAGTTAACCATTGCAAAAATAGGTCAAGCACTACTTCTTGGTATAAGGACTATGAGGATATAATTTTTATCATGAAGTGTTCATAAGAATCATTGGCTTGGAATACTATGGACGCCGGGTCTAGTACAAAGTTCTCGAAAAAAGTGTCTGAGACTAAACTACACAAACCTAAGTACGTGTAGTAATATAAACCAAATAAAAACATTGAAAACGCTGAAATTCTTTTCCATCCCACTCCACCACGGGCACGGCGCACGCCGCGCGCCCGCACTTGCGGGTAGTCGGCGGATCAAACGAAGATCGGGTAATTGGTTCTATTTTTAAGTTTTGGTGCTCTTTTGGTTAGAACACTTTTGAGCGCGGACCCTACATCCAGTAGTTGGTAATGATAAGAATAAAACTTTTTCCGATTAAAAAAAGATAATTTTATGAATTCTGAATCCGTGTGTATTAGCTAACTTTCCTCCTATTTAACCGCAGAACTTCTTAAACCATTTTATGTTTGATCAAAGTTAAATTGCAAATTCATATTGTTCATTTCGCTTTCAAGTTATCTTTCGTTTGTTACTTATTTATTTTGACTTAATTTCAGAGCTGAAGTGGAAAGAAAGTTGTAAGTTAAACGTGGTTTAAAGTTTTGTTACTAAAGTTAATTACAAGTTAAGATTTCATTCACTTAAACGATCTTAAGGTTTGTATTAATGTGCATATTAAATACAGTTGGGGAAAGATTAATAAAATCTGCAGATGCTTCCAAAAAGTGAATCTATCAAATGTATGTACTTACAGTCAAATTATTTCAAAAAAAAACCTCAGCACATTGTCACAATTTTCATATTTATTTATTCAGAATGGCATTTATGTACAAAGGTGTGATGTTACATTATTTACCTTTTTACAATAGTATGTGAGCTTTTGTGTAAAATTACTGGAAATAATAAGCTATGACATGACAAGTTTCGAAAGGTGTCCTCGATTTATGTTTTTTTTTATTTAAATAGGTGAAAATTATGTCATCGCATCGTGCATTTTTAATACAGTTCATTTTCCAACCCAGAGGCTTTGATAAAGTTATATGTCAAGATTGACAGTCGAAGATACGAAAGCGTCGAAAAAATTTGAACCAGTACTGGCTTCTAAACCATACACAAGGTGTTACAAAAATACAAATAAACATTTAAGGGGGTGGTTTAGACCATCAAACTCAACAACTTTCACTATGGGACCAATATCAACTTCGCGAAAAAAAAAATTATGTTCTATACTCTACAAATCGACTCGAGCTAAAATATGTACCTATGGGATTTCAGATTTTTTTTTCGCGATTTCGAAGTTGGTCCCATAGAGAAAGTTGTTCAGTTTGACGGTCTAAACAACCCCCTTAAGAGTTTTAAAAATTTATTCTTACTAATGTAACACCCTGTATACACGCACACATACATAATTTGTATGGCGAATCACGCACACCAACCTATGAAACTTGGCCCCTTTTGTTTTATTACAGTAAGGCTCATTCTAGACATATACTTTTTCTAAGCCCAGAGGTTATGTTTTGTTATATTTGTGTAATGACGGCGCGTAACTTTCAGAAACTATATCAATTAGTGTTATCATTTTCCATTGACTTGCAACACAAACTTACCTTAGAATACATCAGACTCAATGGAAGACTCATGGCTGTCGACAGGATCCAGACGAACACTATCTTGACAGTCACTCTTTTTCTTGTCTTGTTCCTTCCAAACCTCATCGGGTAGCGGAGAGAGAGGTATCTGGAAAAGAAACAGTTTTTGAGACTAAAATTCACTAAACGAGTTGCCATCGTCATCGTCACATACATAAATAAATAAATAAATAACGCTCACAGGCACATACATTGTAATGATCCCAAACTAGCACTAAAGGCTTTTATTATGGAAACCATACAACAACGGCACGAACATATAACATCCATGACCGAACCGGGATTCGAACCCAGGACCCTGGTTTGGCAGTCCGGCGTGGTAACCATTACACCAACCGGGTCGTACATGCATAAATACAGGGTCCAACTTAATATGCTGACACTTTTTTAAGGGGATGATCAGACCATCAAACTGAATAAGTTTCTAGATGGGACCAGCATCGAAATCGCGGAAAAAAAATCAGTTTCCCATACATTTGGCTCTAGTAGGTTTGCAGTTTTTTATGGAGGGACTGTTTTTTTTTCGCTATTTCGTAATTGGTCCCATAGAGAAAGTTGTTCAGTTTGATGTTCTGATCATCCCCTTAAAAAAGTGTCAGCATATTAAGAAGGACCTTATACAGGGTTACAGGAAAAGTCGACCTAGATCCGTTAAGGGCGTGTAGTACACATCATTTCTGAATAATTTCACTATGGAACCCCCCATCCTAAACTTAACCGTTTTCGAGATATTTTCATGAATAGCATTGTCCGTTAGACTGGATTGGAAATGATGAAATTGAAATGTGGAAATTTTAAGTATGATATTTTTTTAATAAGTACCTCTGAGTACCTTTACAGGGAATATTGTCTTGAGAATAAATCAGCATCAGAATATTAATTGCGTACGACCATATGATATGCCATGCTTTAAATTCCATGCTACTATCATCCATAACCTATTTGACGGCCCGACAGCACAGTCTGTAGTGAACCTGCCTGCTGTGCCGGGGGGTCGCGGGTTCAAATCCCGTAAGGGACAAATATTTGTATCATGAATATGAATATTTGTAACCGAGTCATGGATGTTTGTATCTATATATAATTATGTATTCTATATCGTTGTCTAGTTATCATAATACAAGTCCAGGCTAGATTCTGGAACTTTAAATGTGACTAGATAATTTGTGTGACACTGTCCAAGATATTTATTTATTAATAACCTACTTGATACGAATTATGTTTAGTAATAAAATATCCTAGACAAAGTTAATTTGCCACACAAATTAAGAGCTACAGTCAATCATGAGAAGCAAAAACTCACAAAATCTCGGTGCGAAAAGGAGAAATCTCTTTATATTTCTTATGAAAAACAAAGTATAAATTCGTGTTTTTCCGGGTCTTGGAGTCTTATAAATCATGCTGTTTAGTGGGTTATTTAAGGTACTTCTAAAAACATCTTTACAACTTTTTTATACTATTTAGTTTTATTTGACGATCCGTCATCTATTAAGGTAAAGTTAGGAGAACCAAACAAACCGACGTCTGTCGGTTCAGCTAGTTAGGGATGATAATGATGCTACTATAATTAAATCGAGTCGGATAATGTTGGTATCGGAACCTTTTGACCAAAAAGGTACCTTGTCGGTATCTATCTCGTATCGTTACTCATTTTACTGTTACTAGCTTAGACTTAAACTCTAGCGGACTTGCTCTTTCATAGAAGCAACATGTTCCACTTGAATTAGGTGTACGCACCTGATTGATGTTCCCGAGTTCACTTCGTCACTATGGCAATGACAGACCGCAATGTGTCATTTTGTATTGTTTTGTGTGACATGTTGCCTGTTAGAACGAGCTTGTCTATCGCTAGAGTAATATGTCTATGGTTACTAGTTACTGTTAGAGTACCGACTGGACTCTTACTTACACTGAATAGGTACCTGTGAAAATGCTTTGCTTTTGTTTTGAGGACGAGTAGATTATATTAGGTATATTGAGTATATTTGACGATACCAAGTACCTAATACAGGGTCCTTTTTAAAATGCTGACACTTTTTTAAGGTGATGATCAGACCATCAAAGTGAACAACTTTCTCTATGGGACAAACATCGAAAACGCGAAAAAAAACAGCCGCTCCATACAAAACTGCAAACCAACTCGAGCCAAATGTATGGGACAGCAGATTTTTTTTTCGTGATTTTGATGTTGGTCCCATAGAGAAAGTTGTTCAGTTTGATGTTCTGATCATCCCCTTAAAAAAGTGTCAGCATATTAAGATGAACCCTGTATAAGGTTTAACAAAATTTGCTGAAATTATTTTAAGGGGATGATCAGACCATCAAACTGATAAAATTTCTCTATCGGACCAATATCGTAATCGCGAAAAAAAATATCTGCTCGACCTAAATGTATTGGACCGCAGATTTTTATTTCGCAATTCTGATATTGGTCCCATAGAGAAAGTTGTTCAGTTTGATGTGGATACGGAGTGACAAGTAAAAGTATCGAAACCTAGCCTAGTACCATTTCATACCGACGCTGGCCTTCAAAGCAAGTATAGAGTTTAGAACAGCCCTGACTTACAAAATGGACTTCACCATTAAGGCACGATTTATAGTCACCGACTCATCCGTTTTGAAGTGGCCGCTCTAAATTCAAACTACATACTCGTGCGACGATATATCTCAGCAACGCTGAGCTATGGGTTTGTTTGTATGGCCAAGGAATGTAAATTACAACAGGTTCCAGTTTTTATATGAGACGGAATATCGTTAAACTCACACAGCTACAGAATACGCTTCATGCACAGCTTTTGCCTGCAATTTCGATCGCGTGAAATCGATGAATTATGGTCGATGTAATAAAATACCCTTTAAAACAAAAACTGTTTTTTTTTTAATTGGTCAACAAAGAGGCTTTTTTCCTGTGGTTTTCTAGGGTATCGATAGATGGCGCTTCGGTCTGCGCTAATAAAGGTCGACACTTTAAAATGTGTTTCACGGCAATTATACTCCATTTCAAATAGCACCGAATTTACGGTCATTTTGAATTACAGAAACAGAGATTTGATACACTTGCTCTCACATATTCTTCGAACAGCTTTAAAAATTTTCAAGGTATTTCGGACAGTACATTTTTCTAAATAAATTATATTTAAATAACAGAATTTTCCAGAATGCTAAGTAGGAATCGGAAAATCTTTTCGTCGTTATTTGAAATCAAGTATAGGATTGTCGCCATTATATCATGACGTCACAGTTCGAAGCGGATTCTGTTTGCTGAGAGGGGTTTTATCAATAAAATATATCGAAAAAGATGAAGTGCGCTGTTCCTGGATTCGGTTTCAGGTGCGAAACCTGCGAATCCGTCTTGTGCCCCGCCTCTGCATTTTACCGACACTTGCTTCAATAGAAATATTGCTTTGCGACACCTCCTCTCCCTTCTATCCTCCGTGGTATTAGCATAAATGTCCTTGGAATCTCTTCTCCAATAGAATCTTGGACACGCCCAAAAACCATTCGAAAAGCCATTACGTATTTATTTAATAAAAATAGTTACCTATCAATACTTATAGTGCACAGATGCATGATGGAGGCAGTGCAGAGCAGCACGTCCAAACAGATCCAGGTAAGGCAGTACACAGCGGGCAGCGGAAAATAACCTGCAACGGAAAATAATTTATTCTAAAATGACCTGAAAGGTCACACTGGTTTATTTTCGGTTCGGTTCGTAAATAATTGAGTCTGCATTGCATGGTCTATATTATAATGGCCGTCAGCGTTTTAAAACTAGGGTAGCGCTTTAAGTGATTGCTTTACAATGTCAAAGTTGACGTTTTAAATAAAATCGGTCAAGTGCGACTCGGGCTACTCGCGCACCGGGGTTTCCGTAAAACAACACATATCCGCAATTATTATTAACAAGCAAAAAAGTTTTGTTTTCTCCGTGACCTTTAGCGCGAGATCGACTCACACTTGGCCGTTTTTGATTTTTTTTTCTTATACTGTTGAGTTTGTTCTATAATCGCACTATGTTTGACGATTGTATGTATTACTAGTGTTTTCCCGCGACTTCGTCCGCACAAATTATATACCAGATTTTAAGTCAGATCATAAGCTATCAAACAAAAAAAGTTTCATCAAAATCGGTTCAGTAGTTTTTGCGTGATGTGCGAACAAACAAACAAACAAACAAACAAACACACAAACAAACAGACAAACAGACAGACAAAATTTCTAAAAAAGGTTGATTTCGAGTCAGGGATATCTAAAAACCATATCGTAATCTTTTTTTTGTAAATATCTTCAATGTACAGACACACCTTCAGTTACAGTTTTATAATAGTTTAGATTAGCGTTTTTACGATAGAGCGTGAAGAAAAAAGGTCGGTAAAAACTAGTTTTTTGTATGAGGAATATAATTTATAAACGAAACAAATCAAAAATTATCAACATTATGCTCAAGCCGTTGTCTCACGGGGGTCTACGGCTTACCATACGCTACGATTCTGACAAACATGTACAAAGTGTTACAAAAATACAAATAAACATTCACGGGGGTGGTTTAGACCATCAAACTGAACAACTTTCACTATGGGACCAATATCGAAATCGCGAAAAAAAAAAAATGCTCTATACTCTAAAAATCGACTCGTGCTAAAATTTGTATGGGATATCAGATTCTTTTTCGCGATTTCGATGTTGGTCCCATTGAGAAAGTTGTTCAGTTTGACGGTCCAAACGACCCCCTTAAGAGTTTTAAAAATTTATTCTTACTTATGTAACACCCTGTATACATATAGGGTACAACTTAATATGCTGACACTTTTTTAAGAGGATGATCAGACCGTCAAACTGAACAACTTTTTCTATGGGACCAACATCGAAATCGCGAAAAACAAATTAGCTCCTCCATACAAAACTGCAAACCTTCTCGAGCCAAATGTATGGGACAGCTGATTTTTTTTTCGCGATTTCGATGTTGGTCCCATAGAGAAAGTTGTTCAGTTTGATGGTCTGAACATCCCCTTAAAAAAGTGTCAGCATATTAAGAAGGACCCTGTATTTCACTTTATCCACATTCAGGTAATTGGTAGAACGATTGTTAACATTTTTAATCACCGCATAAAAGGAAAACGGTTGTGAGTATGTGTAATAAACGTACAACAATAACAAGCAAAGTGCGAGAGAGGTGGCATGATACTGGAAATGGACGATCTGACGAATACATAACGATTTCAAACGAAAAGAAAAAGAACAAGCAAAGTTTTAATTATTTCGGTAGATAAGATAAATATTATTTATTTGCACACCAAAATACACAAAAAAAACAACAACAATATACATGAACAAAAAGGGTACAAAAGGCGGCCTTATCACTAAAAGTGATTTCTTCCAGACAACCAGTGGATGGAAGAAGTCTTAGTCATAGTCATAGTCATAGTCATAGTCATAGTCATAATAGTTTATTGCTTATATGAGATAAATGCTATGGCGGTGTACTAGTCGATACATAATATTATAATTTACGCAAAGTATAAATATAAATACATAAATACATACATATAACTCAATTTAACAAAATAATTGTATAATTATGTACCTTATAGATAATTAGTAACTAATTATGTAAAACAAAATTTCAAAATGTAGGTACCCCAAACAAGCGAAAATTGTCAAAGCGAGAGATTGTAGTTTTTCAGCAGTTTTTTAAAGATATTTAGTGAGGGAGCTTGTCTAACAGAAAGTGGCAGTTCATTCCATAGACGGACGGACTGAACAGAAAAGGACTTGTCATAGAAGGAAGTGGTGTGGGAAGGCATAGCAAGTAGAAGATTGTTAGCCGATCGCAGTACTCGGTCATGGGTGGCGTGAAGAAAAGTGAATAGATAGGTAGACTATGAATCGTTTTCGGAATAAAAAAAACCGCATCGAAATTGGTCCACCCGTTTGGGAACTACGATGCCACAGACAGACAGACCGACAGGTAGACAAACAGACAAATAGACAAACGGACAGACCGACAGCGTCAAACTTATAACACCCCTCTTTTTGCGTCGGGGGTTAAAATAAGTGATCGTAGTCCAATGACCTACATACAATTAGCTTTTATAGAAAAGGTACCTACACATAGTTATAAATTTAGTGACAGTAGTCCGATGACGTACCTATACACAACAACATATAGAAAAGGTACACATAGCTGTCAAAGCTCAATGAAAATCTAACATGGGGTACCATGTAAATAATACGAGATTATAATATCTACATTCTTTTATACAAAAGGGACACATAGCTGTCAAAGCTCAACGAAAATCTACCCTAGGTACCCCATGTACAAATACGAGATTATATCTACATTCTTTTATAGAAGGTACACATAGCTGTCAAAGCTCAAAGAAAATCTACCCAAGATACCGAATGGAAAAGTAAGTGATTGTCACTTCATACAACAGCTTTTATATAAAAGGTACTTGTACACATAGCTGCCAAAGCTCAAAGAAAATCTACCAAATGTACCCAAGCACATACCTAATCCATCTTTAGCTTTAAGATCGATGGTCCCTACGTACATATTCCTAAGTGGTAGATACGTGATTTGCCTTTTATTGTTCCATGTCCTTCAGGTCAGTCTATACTATCGATTAGTCAAAAAAAAATTAAACATTTTATGCAAATTGAACCTTAAATCCACACACACATTTCCCGTAACTACAAAATTAAGAAAAATTTCCGAAGTAAACTAACATCAGTGGTAGTTCAGTGATTCTACATTGGAACGTAATCCACGCCTGCCGCGTAACTGCTACGCACTATGTTAGTTACGTTGTTTTACGTGGACAACTTTACATGCCTAAGCCAGGCCATACCATGCAAGTGGTAGATAAGTTTTCTTACGTCGGAAAATAAAAGTACTTTTTATCAATAACTACCATTTAAGGCTTTTTATGTCGGAAATATTTTGTAAATATGATAAGAAAGTTGTATTTATGTTATTAAACTTCTGTAACTTCGTCTGGTTTTGGAAAAAAATATTGATTAGCCAGCCAAATTAACATCTTACAACCATCATGTCAATTCCAAATTGACATATTAGGTGAAAGTTGTTTATGACCAGGAAGCTGGCATACGTTTATGACTGTGCGCGTTTGTCATTATTTATAATAATTATAATGCTTTATGCAGAAAATAGTTTAAAAAAATTATGCGATGTAAAGAGGTCTATCAAAACCTCTTTATTTATTTATTTATTTCATTAATTGTACAAATTAAAACCATTTACCATGAGTTAACTAACGTGGCAATGTTTTTTAAGGCAATATGAACTAGAAAATTGGTTACGCCGATCACATGAGCGCTGATGTTTGTCGTGAAAGAGAGTAACAGTAGCTATAAGTAATATATGGGATGTTCAGATGGGAAGAATAATACCCCTCCATAATAGCCCTCTCCATTGCCCTTTGTGTGACTTTCAGGCTTTTTATGAGGCCAGGAGTGAGCTACTACGTCTCAATTTCGTATGTCAAGTACTTAATATTCTATCCTATTCTGTGTCGTCACTGGCAACACACACTGGTCAATGACTTTCGTTTTGAGACACTGCAGTGTTTGGCCGAGAAGATACTACGCAGTCCATACGTCCTGAACGATGTCCAGCCCAGTTAGATTCGTCTATTGACCTCTATCTCGAAGTGGGACCATCCTAACTGGATAGTTTGTCCCTGGTTAACATCATCGTAGTAACTTCGAACTCAGAGTCTACGATCTTTACAGGAGTGGGTAGAACATGGACATTTGACATGATCTTCGTCTTGTCCATGGTAATTTTCAAACCAACTCGTTCGAAGGCTCTGCTAAGGTCATCAAGCATTCTACTGAGGTCCTCCATGCTCACCGTCATAATGACTATAATTATCTCACCCTGAGAGACTCGGCCCTTTCCAATCCAAAACCTTGAAAACATCTTCCAGTGCCGCGGTGAACAGTTTCAGAGAAATAACGTCTCCATGCCTCACACCTCGCTGCGGTAGGTAGGATAGGTATCTATTCTGGTCATGTAATCGGACTGACATAGTGGCAGTAGCATTTGAGCACTTCCAAGTACCTACCAGTAGTCAACTTTAAATCGCTGGAGAGACTGCAGTACAGCACATGTCCCATTCAAATCAAAAGCTTTTTCGTAGTCCACGAACGCCAAGCAACGAGGCAGAGCGTATGTATGTGGTACGCGGTGCTAAAGTTTGTTCGGAACCCAGGTTACTCGGGAGGTTGGAATTCGTCCAAATGAGCGCGACACGGTTCGTATCAACTCTCGAAAACAGCTTATAGACATGGCTAAAAAGTGAGATGGGCTTATAGTTCTTCAGTAGGGCATTATCGTCCTTTTTAAAGAAGAGAACCATCAAATTTCTGTTCCATGTCTGCGGCGATTTCCCCTCAAGTATGACGAAGTCAAACAGCTTCTGAAGGGCTTAAAGATCGGTGTCAATAGTGACACCCACCACACCAATTATTTGTTTTGAATTAGATTGGTACTCATATCGTATGGTCAACAAGTCGCCTGTCAGTTTATCAAAATAGTAAAGTCTACTACTAGAGCACCGCCATAGCATTTATCGCTCTATTCCATCAAATGAATTTCTGGAAAAATAGCTTTACGAGATATGGCCGCCTTTGATACCCTTCTCGTCTATGTTGTAAATTGTATTTGTCTGTTTCTGACGAGTAAATATAGAACAATAATTATTTTATGTTATCAATATTGCTAAGTCTCAAATTAGTTACTTTGCTATTAACAATATACTAAAACAATATAACAAAACAAACAATATACTACACATACTAAAGTATATGTAATTTTTTAAACCTTCGTACGTCCACGTTTCACTAGAAGTACCGAAACTCTGTCCAGTGTGGCAGGTACACACGAGGTATGTGGGGACGGGGTTAAAATTTATTAATAATACTAAAAAAGTTAACTTTTTGTTGTAACAATACACTTCGTCCTTACCTACAAACCCCGTATCTCCATAATGTTTCCCATGTACAATGATCTATGTGACAGTTAAGATTTTGATCGATCATGAGACTACCGCGTAATAATCAATATGTACCACATACGTTATTTGTAATTGGGGAGTTTCCGATGTAGAACTAAGTAAGTGACTAATAACACACTTCCAATTAACTTTTTGAGTTTTTTCTTTATTTTACATATAGTTTACCGTATATTAAACCTATATTCCAAATTTCGTCACTGTGTTACAAATAGGACGTGAAATACACATGTTTGAAACTTAAAAGTGCTCTCCTGTAAAATTTGACTTTTGCACTTACGGGAATGTACGTAGGGACCGTCGAGATGATGTAATAAATCTCATAACTGTTTCTTGAGTATGTACTTCAATCAAAATGTTTCGTCGGATTACAGTTAATTAGAACTGGCTTTATTGTTGGTTCTACATTCTGCATTATTTAGACGATTCGTTTATTTTGATCATGAAAAACAGAATTGATATCACACTGATTGTATAGTTCAAAGTACCAGAACCTGGAAAGTTTTGATTATTCACGACAAACAGTCTCTGTTTGATTGTTTATCTTCATGGACAAAAGCTATATGATTCCTATAGGAGTTGCTCTGTGGCTCTGCTATTGGGTGGTCGTGTCGGTTGCCCCATCCCCGGTCCACAGTGGAACTCCAGTGGTGGCTCAGGATATTGTTCTTTTATAAGAACAACCCTTGAAGTCACCAAAATATCAATATAACCGTACAACGTCAAGCACTTTTGCTATAAAAACTCGACATTGGCAAAATCATCACATACCCAAGATGGCAGCCATTTTTTAAAATATAGAATAGAATGATTCCTATAATAAATATTACTAGACTGAAAAATCTTAAACTTTTCTACAAACCTATACTAATATTATAAATAGGAAAGATTTGATTTTTTGTTTCTTTGTTTGTTTGTAATGAATAGGCTCCGAAACTAATGGGTCGATCTGAATAATTCTTTCACCATTAGAATGCTACATTATCTGTGATTAACATAGGCTATAAAAAATGGCCATGTGTGTGTCGGAAAGATTCTAAAGAGGTACAAAGTTCGCCGCGGTCCTCTAGTTAGAAATAAAACAATTTTTTTATACGTGCTACTAAAGGGCGCTGATCCAAGTTAAATTGCGCGTAAGATATCACCAGTGATCGGAATCTCGGGGCATTTTTTGAGCATACAAGTATGGATACGCCTTGAATTCCCGGAAATATCCGGATTTAATAAATTTGGATAAAAATTTCACGGGATTAACTGGGATTACCTATTTAGATGTCAAGAGACGTTTTTTTCAATCCAGAGTATTAGCAGCGCATACTAGAGGCCGCGCCTTTGAAACACGCCGCCTGGTACTTTTGACATGTACCGCGCTTAGGTAAATATGTTGACCGTTATTAAACAATGATATTAAGTAACTAGATTAGTAGTTAGGTTAGGGCACCAAAGCGTTGCCACTTCGAAGATGTCTGCAGGCTTCTTTGACTTCAGTTCAGGCGTTTATCTATGGTGAGCAGACATATCCGTGACGTATAAATTAAGCTACCAAAATGGGGAAATGCGCCGTAAAAATTTGTAAATCACAGTCGGAAAAGAATAATAAAGGAAGTGGTGTTACTTTTCACAAGTAAGTTTACTATATTTTGTTAAGATTATTCAACATAACATTAAAAACTAAACAAATTTTTAACGCATTGTTTTTGCCATCAGTGTTGCAAGTATATACGATTTTGATTTTCTCACACTGTAGGGAGTTTCGGTACCCTCTTCGTTATTTCATACAGGGTTAACTTTTAATCAGTCCGGATAACTTCCTTCACCATTCATTCCCCTAATCAAACTGAACAACTGTCAATATAGAGCCTACATCGAAATCGTAAAAACAAAATCAGCTGTTTCATACAAAACTGCAGTACCGACCGACTCGACTCAAATGTATTGGACAGCTGATTTCTTTTTTCGTGATTTCGAAGTTGACACCATAAATAAAATAAATAATCTATCTATCTATCTATAACGTCACGCCTCTTTCCCATTGGGGTAGGCAGAGACCAGAGCGCGCCATCTACTACGATCCTTACATACATCTTTTGCCTCATTCACATCCATACATCTCTTCATACATGCCCGTCGGTTTCGAGTACTCCGCACCTCCCCTTTTTGTAGGACGCAACTGATTTGATCAGAATACGTCCTACGAGGGCGCCCTCTGCCGACACATCCACTCATTTTAGCTCCATATATCTCTTTCGTACATCTGCTATCACTCATCCTCTCCACATGACCAAACCAACGAAGCATACCCTTCTCTATTCTTGTCACAACATCTTCTTTCAATTTACATCGATCTCTAATCACACAATTTCTCACTCTATCTCTCAGCGTAACTCCACAGATGCTTCGCAAGGAACGCATTTCAACAGCATTAATTTTACTTTCATGCTTCTTCTGCCATACCCAACACTCACTGCCATACATAAGTGTAGGCACCAACACACCATTGTGTATAGCAAGTCGCGCCCTTTTGGACACCAATTGGCTAGCCACAATGGTATGCAAAGCACCGTTCACTTTATTTCCCGCTGTTACTCGCCTATGCACATCACCCTCAGATTTCCCGTCTCTAGTAAACATACATCCTAAATACACAAACTCATTAACTTGTTGCACTTTTTCATTCTCAATCTTTATACAACAATCAGTCACACATTCATCCCTCTCCATTACCATTACCTTCGTTTTATTCACATTTACTTTCATACCTTTCTTTTTCAATGCTTCATTCATTAGAGTTACCATGTCCTGTAACTCTCCCGCTGACGATGCAAGTATCACTTGATCATCAGCGTATAAGAGGCACTTGACTAATAATTCTCCCATTCTTAAACCATTTTCACATTCTTTCAGACCAGTCAGACAGCTATCCATATACAGGTTAAAAAGCCAAGGGGACGCAACACATCCCTGTCTAACACCACTGGTGATGTTAAACCATTCTGAGTGCGCCCCGTTGACCCTGACACAGGCACTAGAATTCTTGTATAGAGATTTTAGTGCCTGCACCAAGTGGTCGTCAACACCGTATATAGATAGCGTAGACCACAGTTCATCCCTCCATACTCGATCATACGCTTTTTCCAGGTCCACGAAGGCACAGTATACCTTCGCGTGCTCTGCCAGGTATTTTTCGGCTATGCACCTTAGGGCAAAGATTTGATCCATACATCCCATTCCCTTTCGAAATCCTGCCTGCACATCCCACATTTTTTCTTCACTAACATTAATCACTCTTTCAATCAATACCTTAGCATACAATTTGCCTACAACACTCAAAAGACTAATGCCGCGGTGGTTTTTGCACTCTTGCTTTGAGCCCTTTCCCTTATAAAGTGGAACGATAACGGCCTTGCACCAGTCTCCAGGAACATGACTGCTTCGCCAGCATTTATTAAAGATTTGGCAAAGCAAACTTGCCACCACCATGCCACCGCTCTTCAGCATTTCGACGGACACTCCATCATACCCCGCACTCTTTCCTAATTTCATTCTTTTCATCGCTTTCGTAATCTCATCCAAAGTTATCTCGCTGTTATCATTCTCGTCCATCACCGAATTCTCAATCTCCATCCCTCTATTAGACACCTGAGGCGAGTTATCATCACTACAAGCATAAACACTTTCAAAATAGTCCTTCCAACGTTCCAGAACCTCATTTTCCTTACTTAACAAATTTCCTTCCTCTGATTTAACCACAATCGCTTTAGAATTATCTAATACTCCACGAGCCAGCCGAACCTCCTTCCAAAACAACTTTTGGTTGGCTCTGAAGTTTTTAGAAAATTTTCTGTCATACTTATCTTTCATTTCGTTTTTCTTCCTTTCTACAATTTCTTTCACTCTTCTTTTTGCATCAGTGTATATTCGTTTCTTATTTTCAATTGCTCCATTCACACTCATTGTTCCAGTCGTCCTACTATTAGCTTTTAGCGCCAATAAATCCAACCATGCCTTCTTCTTTTCATGCACAGCCTTTCGTACTTCATCATCCCACCAACCTTTATCCATCGACCTCTTATTCTTTTTCCTAACAATTCCACAAACTTTGGAAGCTGCCTCAATTAGACTCGATTTCAAAATTTTCCACATGTCCTCTAACTCATCAATTCCTTTTGTACAATCCCTAAGACTAGCTGTTCTTTGACATACTTCTTTCTTATACTTTTCTTTCACGTCTTCATCTTGCAACATCTCCACTTTTATCCTCTCTAATACAGACACTGGCTCGTGATTTCGATGGCGCCAGCGTTTGAAAAGACCATTAATCCGGCAAACTACCAGGTAATGGTCAGTCCCTACACTAACACCACGATATGATCTCGTGTCAGTAACGGCATTTTTCATTCTTTCATCAACAATCACTAAATCAATAATAGTTCTACTATTTTGTCGCTCCCATGTGTACATATGGATCTTTCTGTGTTTGAACATGGTGTTCATCACAGAAAGATTCCTTTCTACACATACATCTAAAAGTTCCACACCGTTTTCGTTCACTCTCTCATCACCAAACATACCCAACACTTGCTCATAACCATCTCTTCTAATACCCACCCATGCATTAAAGTCTCCTGTCATAATTATCCGTTCATTTGGTCTACATTTATCCAAGGTATCTCTCAAACTTTCCCAGAAAATGTCTCTCTCCGAGGGTTGGCAACCCATATCTGCGGCATAAGCACCGATCAGAAAGATACGAGTTAAACCTACCTTTAGTCGGACCCACATAAGTCTAGGATTCACACATTCATAATCGGTCATAGATTGAGCCATTCGATCAGACAGGACGATCCCAACACCCTGACAGCCTCGGTCGGTCTCGGCAACTCCTGACCAGATTGCTGTCAGTGGACCATGGTGAGAAATGCCCTGTCCTTTCTTCTTGGTCTCACTCACACACAGTATATCAATTTTCCTCTCTTGCATCATTTCACATACCTCATCCATCTTATCTTTTATACCTCCCTGCACATTCAACGTAGCAATACGGCACTCCGTAGCCCGCGTTTCGCTCCGTGAGGACTGTTGGCGTGACGTGTAGCGAACAGCATCGCCGCCTCTTCCGCGCTTATTAGTTTTTTCGCACATCTTTAGTCCCACGAGTAGCTAGGGAAATAAAGGTCACTCCCTACAGAGCCCCGCATGTAGGGAGAAGATAAATTAGTGCCTGGGGGTACCCGATCCCAGACAACCGGCACGCTTGCGACTAGGCTCACCCCTAGCCATGCATCCATCAGCACGGCAACCTTGGATTGGCAAAAAGAGGAGAAGGGATGGGACATGGGGGAAATTTTATAGGAGAAAGGGGAAAGGATACTATTGTCTCGGACGGAAAAGGAGGAGACAATAGTAGCTCAAGGACCCGGGGGCGCATACCCGTATCTCTCTTGCTGAATACCGGACAGGCAATCACAAGGGGGAGACCCTTTGAGTAAAAAAATAAATAAATACCTAAATATTATAAATCTTTATTTGTACTTCAGTTTTGTATGAAACAGCTGATTTTGTTTTCACGATTTCGATGTTGGCTCTATAGTGAAAGTTGTTCAGTTTGATTAGGGGAATGAATGGTAAAGTTATCCGGACTGATTAAAACTTAACCCTGTATGAAATAACGAAGAGGGTACCGAAACTCCCAACAGTGTGGGAAAATCAAAATCGTAGGTATTTACTTGCAACACTGATGGCAAAAACAGTGCGTGAAAAATTTATTTAGTTTTTTAATGTTATTTTGAATAATCTTAACAAAATATAGTAAACTTACTTGTGAAAAGTAACACCACTTCCTTTATTATTCTTTTCCGACTGTGATTTACAAATTTTTACGGCGCATTTCCCCATTTTGGTAGCTTAATTTATACGTCACGGATATGTCCGCTCACCATAGATAAACGCCTGAACTGAAGTCAAAGAAGCCTGCAGACATCTTCGAAGTGGCAACGCTTTGGTGCCCTAACTACTAATCTAGTTACTTAATATCATTGTTTAATAACGGTCAACATATTTACCTAAGCGCGGTACATGTCAAAAGTACCAGGCGGCGTGTGTCAAAGTCGCGGCCTCTAGTATGCGCTGCTAATACTCTTGATTTAAAAAAACGTCTCTTGACATCTAAATAGGTAATCCCAATAAATCCCGTGAAATTTTTATCCATATTTATTAAATCCGGATATTTCCGGGAAATTCAAGGCGTATCCAAACTTGTATGCTCAAAAAATGCCCCGAGATTCCGATCACTGGATATCACACTTAAATTTGCTTTAAGTATTCTTACTTAAAGCACACACACACACATACATTAAACACAAAACACACACACTCACACAAAAAACACATTTTTAATCATTTCTTATTTAAACTAGTACAATGAATACGGAACTTTATCATGAGTGAGTCCGACACGCTCTTGGCCGGCTTTTTACTGTTACAGTACGGAACTACGGAATAACCTTTCATTCCGTACAGTGGCACCTATTGACGTCATCGTCATTGCAATGCATTAGTTATTGTACAATGCCTGGTTGCAGAAACGATCATTAAAGTTAATCCGCCATTAAAGTTCTTGCTAGTTTTTACAACGTCAACAAGACAAAACTGACAGCAATAGATTTAATGGAGGGTTAGAAAAGACTGTTTTTTAAAACTCTCTTTTCGAATACGGGACCCGTTAAGTAAATCGATTGGTCATTTACTTGTATAGACTTTTGACTCTCTAGACTTCTAATGCAAATAGGTACTGGTATAGGTACTACACAATGTGTAACAAAACACCCTAGTAATATTTAAAGGGGTGGTTAGACAAGCAAATTAAACAACTTTTACAATGGAGACAACAACGGAAAGATAATTCAGCTATCCCATACATTTTAGCCGAACAGCTAAATTTTTTTAATTTTTTCTCGTTGGGCCCTATACTGAAAGTTGTTCAGTTTGATGGTCTAAACCACCACCCCTTTAAATATTACTTGGGTGTTTTGTTAAGCACTGTATACCTAGTAATAACTATAAATAAAATCACGTATAAAAAGCCAATGCATTTTCTTTATCGTCTTCTATAAGCTTACTCCTAGGACAAAAACGTGGACTCATTAAAAGAAAATGGTATTTATCAGCTTCTATAAGTCTTTACTCCTAAGACAAAGATTCATTAGAAGAAAATGGTGGTCCTAATGTTACTTTAATGAGTTAGAAAATTTCCTCGTCCTGCAGAAAAATGCTATTTTTGAAAAAGTGATCTGTAAAGTGCATTGGTAAATAAACCTTACAATAAACGGATGGAAAAAAAACGGAGCTAATGAAATACCAATGTTTCGTTAACATTAATTAACGTTTTCAAAAACCATTACAAAAATTGCACAGAAATTTTATATACCTAGGTGATTAACGTATTTTTAAAGCGGCGCATTATCATCTATCGTCATCATTAACCACTGAACATAGGCCTCTTCCAAAGAGCGCCACAAAATGCTATCCTCGGCCTTCTTACCCACTTTCTCCTCGCTACCTGTCTCAGGTCATCGGTCCGCCGGCCATCAAATAAAAGCAAGCCAAATTAAAAGTCAATAAGGTAGCTAGTCCAAGGTAACTAGTCACTACACTAATGAGGGTTGTTTGGGGGTCTGTCGAATGTTTGTTTTACCATCGGTACCATGTTTTAGCAGACGTTAAGTGATATTGTTCGTTAGTGTCGAGTTCCCGAGATTGCCACTGTTTATTTGTTTTAAGGGGCCATAGTTAGTTAGTTATAGCCTGTAGAATCCCACTGCAGGGCAAAGGCCTCCTCTCACGAATAAGGGTGCGAGGGAGTGGGCCATACTCCACCACGCCGGCCCAGTGCGGGTTGGTGGAGGCAAGTTAGTGGTCAAGGGGCCATACGTCCTGGAATTACCTATGAAGGGGAATTTCTTATTTTTCGTTTTCTACGTGATTTAAACAAGTTACCAAAACGAAAAAAAATACACTGTGTTCTTGGATAGCTTATCTAGTGAAATAATGAATTGAATACACGATTGAAATTACTTTACACGATAGAATTTCTTTTCGAAAAGTACTGTGGTCATAAGAATTCGCACCAAATTTTGAATTTGTCTAATAACTAATTAAAAATAGAACTTAAAAAAATTACTTCATTACATTATTAGATCACAATATGGTGTGTGTCGCAAGTAAAAGTGACTTCATCTTATAAAGTACGATGCACATACAGA
Source organism: Agonopterix heracliana (assembly GCA_963693445.1). Taxonomy (NCBI): domain Eukaryota; kingdom Metazoa; phylum Arthropoda; class Insecta; order Lepidoptera; family Depressariidae; genus Agonopterix; species Agonopterix heracliana. Next base: position 4,725,599 of record OY856308.1, read on the forward strand.
TGCGATGCAGATTTTTACAATATCCTAAATATTTTATCCTAATCCTAATAAAGATATTATCCTAAATATCCTAAATATTTCCATTAAACACAGGTTTCATAAAGTATTTTATAGAAAAATAAGAAATACAGCAAATAAAGCCGAAATGTTGAAGATCATTGCTATATTTTTAATTGTATTATGTTGATTATTCTTACAGCACTAGCATAAATGAAAGATAAATCTTGTTGGAAAACATAACAGAAACAAGGGATAAAGGATAGCATAAGCCCTGCTAAATTACCGGGCAATATATTAGAAGAAACATTTTGCTCTTATAAATGTGTTACATTCTCGCAATTAGGTTTGGGGGATGAAAATTTAGCTGGGAAACAAGGTGCGTTTCAAAAGAGGATTTTCAAAATGAATCACTTAATTAAATGGTTCAGAGTTCAGTAGCGACCTCGACTGTTGCCAGCAAAGAGATTCGTTTAACAAATAAAAACGCAACACTTCTTTTATAAGTGCTTACAGTCTTACTGTACTAATAAAAACCGGCCAAGTGCGAGTCGGACTCACGCTTCAAGGGTTCCGTATTATCACCGTACATAAAATATTACCAAAAAAAATGTTAGACCTGAACCCGATTTACCCTACCTAGACTGCGAGTATAATTAATAATAAACAATAAATAATATAAAAATTAATAACTACAGGGTGAAATTGATATCATTAGCATCCCTTTAAACTAAGAGTCTACCCATCAAACTGAAAAACTTTTACTATGTGATCAAACAAATCGGAGCAAAAAAAAAATCTGCTGTCCCATACATTTGAGTCCCGTAGGCAGCGGCGGCGGGTGCAGTTTAGTATGGGACAGCAGATTTTTTTTTTGCTCCTGTTGGTTTGCTCCCATAGTAAAAGTTGTTCAGTTCGAAGGGTAGACTCTTAGTTTAAAAGGATACTAATGATATCAATTTCACCCTGTATAATCAATTAATGACACCAAGTTTGACGCTTATATGTAAAGCCTGACCAGGAATATAAAAAACCTGGTTTGGGGGCGCTGAAATCAAATGTCACCTTTAATGTAAGTATTCCAAGTACAAAAATTAGTTCTAATGATTTTCCGCAACATGGCGTGGTTTTTAATATTTATGGTCGGGCTTTATACTATATTTTACGATAGAGCAAAAACTAATAACGTTAAAAAACACGTTTCTTGTCGGGGGAGTGAAAATGTAGGAGGGTTCCTACATTTCTTATTTGTTTTTTTACTATTTTCTAGCAAATCCAAAATAATAACACATTTTCAGCGAAATTTTAACAACAATTATTACGGTTCAAAAGATACAGCCCTTTAGAGCTAGGACGGACGGACAACGTAAGCCTATTATGAATAGGGTCCCGTTGTCATCTATAGGTATTCCTACATTCTTTTCACCTACAGAATCCTAAAAAAATTATATAGTCGGCATAAACAACTTCACAAATGCAAAAGCAAAGCTTTACATTTCGGTAAATCCGGTAACAGTAGAGATAGAATCGATTTTTAGTTTCGTTAGAATTGCCAAAGCCAATGAAGTAGTGTAATTATACTAATTATAGATACTTAAGTGATGAGATTAGTGTGATGCATGTGACATTCCATTGATATTTCTAGGGGGCATTGAGTCTCCTAGGGGAGGCAGTGCCCCCTCCTAATATTCCCTAACTACGCCTTTGGTATGGGTGCATAATTTTAAAAACCAGATAGGAATTATCTTAACTATTATAAAACCGTAAAATCGTGAGGAATAAAAAAGTTGCGGTTCACATCATATAAACTCAAATAACACTCGATAGCGCGATTTAAATGACGTGCAGCGCCATCTATTGACAAAATTGTTTGTTTGTTTGTTTGTTTGTTCGCGCATCACGCAAAAACTACTGAACCGATTTTGATGAAACTTTTTTTGTTTGATAGCTTATGATCTGACTTAAAATCTGTTATATAATTTGTGCGGACGAAGTCGCGGGAAAACACTAGTATCTATATAAAACCTAAACCAACCTTTATTCAAGGTTATTACAAAACAACTATTGATCCAATTCGAACTTGATTCAACAAAACTAACGACTCTTTTTCTCAAAACAAATTACGTCAATTAACCACAATCACGATTTGTCTAAGTCTCAATGTTTTATTCACCAAATCGATAGGCTGAAGGAAATCTAAAGGAATAATTGATTATAGAGACGTTCAAGAAATGAACGAATGAACAAATATTTTATTTGTTCCAATCCAGTAAAAGAAATGAATAGAAACGCTGACATGCCTGATACCCTTCGTGCTTCACTTTCCAGGCATGTATTTGTTTTTTTTTTCGCGATTTCGATGTTGGTCCCATAGATAGTAAAAGTTGTTCTGTTTGATCAATCCTTTGTGGTTCACACACTCAACAACTTACACTAAGAAACCTATAGGAACTTCGCAATTTTTTTATTGTGTTTAAAACACAACAAGTTTTATCAAAATCAGTCCAGTAGTTTTCGCGTAAACAAATAGACAGACAGAATATCTTAAAATTGGATTTGAATTGGAGTCAGGGACTAAAAACGAAATTAAAAACCATATCGTAACATTTTTTTAATGCTTTCAATGTACAGACACACTTCTGTAACACTTTTATAATAGTAGATATGTCCGCAAACATAAATAACTGTGGATTTTGAGCTTTCTTTCTTACATATCGATTGCACTACATAGGTATTATTTAGTTTAAATAATAAGTAAATGAACAAGCTATAAAGTCTTAAACGTGTAATTCAATTCAATTCCACGTCGCTACACAATCCGGCATGAAAGATACTTTGGCAGTGATAGATAACCTGGGATGCTTGCCTCTTGCCCGCATCACCGTTGTATAGGCATTTATGAACAAAGCTCTGTCGTATAGTCTACAACGAGAGTTATTACAGCATTTTGTCGGTCCTGGGTTACCCCCGACGAAAAGACCGACCGACGAAATGCTGTAACTCAAAGTCAAAACTCATACGAGTTAATTTTTGACTTTGAGTGCAAATATGTTGAAAAGAATTATTTAACGACATAATTTCTATGGGTGTTTTGTTGCATTCTATGAGATCATTCTCTGTAACATGTCCCACTTGATTTATTATAATTAGAAAAACAATATTTTTTATATTTCGTTGTATGGGAGGGGTTAAACAACATTTGTTTATACTGAACTACCACATTTCTGTTTTTGAGTTACTGTTATACAAACAGATAGAATGGACGAAAGTGTTTGGGTTCCTTTGTTTGACTACGGAACCCTGAAAAATTTTCTTTCAAATTCAGTCAGCAATATATTGGATATTGATCACAATCGAATGTAATACAGCATAAATTTTATATCTCTGCGGATAAAACTACTATACTCATCAAACTGAACAACTTTCACTACGGAGCCAATTTCGAAATCGCGAAAAAAAAATCTGCTGTCCCATACAAAACTGCGGTACCTATTCGGCTCAAATTTGTATGGAACAGCAGATTTTTTTTTCGCGATTTCAAAGATGGCTCCGTAGTGTAAGTTGTTCAGTTTGATGAGTAGAATACATGCTGAAGTTATCCGCAGTGATATAAAATTTACCCTGTATAATGTACTGAACTTATGCATAAGCCCATGGGCGGCGTGTTGAGTCGTATTGTAATTTTGTAATTTATTGTAATTTCCTTTAAAGTTGAAGTTTTTCGGATATGTGATTTTATGAGAGTACCGACTATTTGACACATTTATTTCCATTAGAATAGGGTTCACAGGTGCTAATAAACTTTCGTTGCCGACCGTTCCTCTAACGACATAATGGACCTTCCATTCTTTGTATCCCTTAGCGTGGATACGAGGTTACTAGTTAATATTTAATAATGGAGATGAATGGAAGGAAACGACATCGCTGACCCAAATTTATGGAATGAAGGCAGGAAAATTATAATGATTAAAGATCTAATAAAGAATCTTTATGCAATAAAGCTCTATATAAGCTCTTTAAAAGGAATTTAGCACTTGAGCACGGAACATACCCGGAAATCTGCAGATTAGCTTAATACGCGCACAGAGATACCCTACGTGTAAAATATGCGTTTAAACTAACGCTTTCTTCTTAAGGCCAGGTTATCCAAGTGCAAGCGTCTCTTTCTTGCAAGCATAAGTTTGCAATTAGCCATCCCGCTCTAATTGAAAGCAGGATCGCAAAAAAACGTGTTTTTCATCAATATCTTTGCTCATGGGAGTTTCTAAGCTCAAAATTCTACGGAGTTCACTAGAAATATTTAATGTATTTAGATAAGTACAGGAATAAAAAGTTTAATATCAGCAGTTTAATCATAGTATTGAAAAAACATAACAAAAAGGGGTAACTTTGGGATTTTTTTTCTATCTATTAAACCTAATCTAATCGTGTAATTGAGAACGGTCGCCTATCAGCCAGATCCTTAAATAAGACATAATTGATTTTCAGACTTTAAAACACAGTTTAAAACACTTTCGTTCGTGTTCAAAAAACGGCCTCGACCGGATAACAGCGTCTTAACATTAACGGTAACAATATATACACACATAAGACAAACACCCATAAAACGACAGAAGTTGGGTTCCGTACTAGTCCGAAAAAGTTTCAAAAGTTTGGTACCTACCGAACTATTTGCTGAACTACCTACTGAGATAAGGCGATAAATTCACGGTCGGTCGAAGTTTGGATGTTTGAGACTCAATCACGCATTGTAGTGTGTGCGAAGCACTCCACACATACACACGTAGGATTAAGCAACACTCCATTAAAAATAATAAAGGCTATTTTGAATCCGCGAGTTTCCATCTAGTCAAATTAACAACTCTTTATGTGTAATTGTGACATGTATAATTGAATGGCTTAATCTTAATAATCTTAAAATTAATTTTGACAAAACTAAAATAATGAATTTCAGACAGAGAAATAATATTAATACAGATATAAATATTCACTATTTAGGTAACAAAGTAGAAGAAGTAGAAAATACGAAATTTTTGGGTTTGTACTGGGATAATAAAATCAACTGGAAGACACATCTTGACTATTATAAAACGGTAAATTCATAAGGAATAAAAAAGTAGCGGTTCTCGTCATATAAATTCAAATAACATTCGATAGCGCGATTTAAAAACGTGCAGCGCCATCTATTGACCAAATTGTTAGTTTGTTTGTTTGTTCGCGCATCACGCAAAAACTACTGAACCGATTTTGATGAAACTTTTTTTGTTTGATAGCTTATGATCTGACTTAAAATCTGGTATATAATTTGTGCGGACGAAGTCGCGGGAAAACACTAGTATTGAATATATCTGCAATAGACTGAGCCAGTCTTCATACGCACTACGGAAACTGAGTAATGCAGTCAACAAAAAAGGCCTATTGACAGCCTATCACGGTTATGTTGCCTCTATACTTAGATACGGTTTGATATTTTGGGGGAACTCAACAGATATTCAACGTGTCTTTGTAGCCCAAAAGCGATGTATAAGATCAATGTGCCACTTGAAAATGACTGAATCTTGTAAACCATATTTTAAAGATCTGAACCTTTTAACTCTAGCTAGCATGTACATATATGAATGTAGTGTTTTCGCAAAATCTAACCTAGTCCTATTTAAGTTCCACACTAGGGAACGTATAAAAGATCAAATGAAGTTGGTATAGCTTAGCAAAAAAGTCACTATCGTGGTGACAGGTGGAACTAAAATTTTTGTATGGTGGTGTTGCCAGGTTATGCGTGATTTTGACGTTCTTGCGTGGAGGCAGCGCCCTCATGTTTTATCACGACTTTTTTGCCAAGCTGTACCTTGTAAAACTAAGCTAATGCATAAAATTTTTACTGCAAAATCCCGCTCATTTATAACAAACTTCCAAAATCACTGCGAGAAAGTACAAACATGACCACTTTTAAACAAGGACGACTTTCGAAACTACTAATAAGTAAATGTTATTACACTTTATGTGAGTATTTGAATGACTCTGTATAGATAGACGTAAGAACTTTAATTGTATGCCCTTGCGGCGGGACATAGCTGGACCGACGACGATGTAACAACATTTATACCTATGCTCCACAATAAACATATTTTCATTTTCATTTTCATTTATCAAACGTCAAAACGCATGCTTAGTATCATAAAGTTATTATACCTTACAGGAATAGAGTCAGTGACATGAGTTGTCAAATGACACAGTTTTTGGATGTTTTTTGGAGACTATTCGCAGGCAAAAATTCTAATACTGTCTATAATTCTGAGTCTTACGTAAAATCGTGGATAAATTAATTAAGTAGTGTCAGTATATTTCACAAAATTATCTACGATTTCACTTTAGATTCCCAATTATTCACGAAAACCGAATTTAAAAAATTGATTGGTGACTAAAAAACGGTTCTATTGATTCGCGTCACGTATCTCTTTCTATTATACAGTGGTGCCGCTAGGTACATCTCGCTCTCTCAGCTGTATGTTCCTCTATTCCTACCTCTATGCTTAGTATGAAATATTATATAAAAATTTAATAGTTACGTCATTGTTTTTCGCCGTCGTTTTGATACTTTTTATAGTTTATCCAGTTATTAAAAATAATATTCAAGCAACAGAATTACTGAAAATGTGAGTTTAACGTTATTTTCAAACTGTTTATTTACTGAGCAGTTAAAACTAAACTACAGGTTGAAATCGATAATCATTAGCATCCTTTTAAATTAAGAGTTTACCCATCAAACTGAACAACTTTTACTATAGGAGCAAACTAATCGGAGCATAAAAAAATCTGCTGTCCCATACTAAACTGCACCCGCCGCCATCGCCAATATGCCAACACGACTCAAATGTCCCATACTTACATTTTTTTTGTTGCTCCGATTGGTTTGCCCATAGTAAAAGTTGTTCAGTTTGAAAGTATGCTAATGATATCGATTTCACCCTGTATATTTGATGTAGGTAGTCAACTCCCCTATTACTGAATCAGAAATTTGAAACACTTTCTCTCATTCATGGAACAGCTTTAGTAACGTCGAAGATATTGTCGGATAAATAAGTCTAATCTAATATATTTATCATTCTGATATTATATTTACATAATTATATACAGTCATACAAAACTCACGACCGTAAACCCTTTCGAGATGGTCAGAAACATTACTAAAACGATCAATTTTCTGTTCAAGAATGTAGTTGTATCATTGCACAATGCACACATTTAGCTATTTAAGTTTCAGGATGGAATGGCGTGTCAAATGGTGAGAGGTGGCCAGCCTTTCACCCACATAAATACTTCCCATGGTTGCATATGCTCACGACTATATTCCCCGAGGGGGTAGTCAGAGATATTCTGAAACCTCAGAGCATCCACGTTTCACCAGTAGTACCTAAACTCTGTCCAGTGTGACGGGGGGTGAGCTCGTCGCCACTTATAATGGACAGTGGGTACAATACACGCCTCGAAATTGAAGCATGCAGGTGTCTTCACGATGTTTTCCTTCACCGAAAAGCCAGTGGTGTTACAAATCGAACATAAATTCCGAAAAACTCATTGGTACGAGTCGGCCTGCTGGACAGGGATCGAACCATCGCCTCCTGCACGGCAGGCAAGGTTACTCGCCACTGGACCACCACGGCTGTTCCCATGGTAACCTTTAATAAATTAAAATTGGCAAGAAAGCTAAATTGGAATCAGAATATCTTTTCATCGAATATCTTCTTATGTGGAATGATGTAGTTATAAATCTTTGCAGTGTCCTGCAGGCAATCATTATACATCCTTTCTTGGACTACTTAATCGTTTATCATACCCATTAACATCCCACGCCGCATGGCGACCCTACCTGGTTTAGGTCAAGGCCATCTGAACGAATTTGAAGTCCTTTATCAGCAGTAAGAGGGCTTACCGAACAAACTGTATGTACAAGGTCCTTCTTAAGGGGATATAATTCGGAGCGCGCTCCATTCAAACGTACTATGGTGATATTTTCAATACTAACCAATTAAAGTCAATGAAATTTTGCAGAAACAATCTAGAAACAAATTTCTATGCTTGTATGGAGTCCAATTTTCGTTAAAACGTATACTTAAATTAATCCTAGGATTGAAACTGTATATTTTAACGAAAATCTGACTCCATTCAAGCGTAGAGATTTGTTTCTAGATTGTGTCTGCAAAATTTCATTGACTTTAATTCGTTAGTATTGAAAATATCACCATATTACGTTTGTATGCAGCGCACCATATTACGCTTTTCGCTCTCGGAATAAAATTCTCTTAATAATATGCTGACGGTTTTTAAGTGGATAGTCAGACCATCAAACTGAACAACTTTCTCTAGGTATCAACATCGAAACCGCTAAAACAAAGTCTGCTGCCGCATTGATTTGGCTTTTGCAGTTTTGTATGGAATAGCAGATTTTTGTTCGCTAATTTTAGATAAAGTTCCGTTAGATGGTCTGAAGCCCCACGCTGTTTCTTGTGTAATGAATTTAATTTTACGCCCAGGAGTGCGATTTTTGAATCTCATTCACTGAGCTCAGCAGTTGAAAATGTCTAAATTACTATGGAAATATGCATCTTTCTACTGCTGATTCGTCTTTCAAAATCGCACTCCTTAAGTATGATTTTTGAAAGTCAGATCAGCAGTAGAAAGATGCATATCTCCAATGTAATTTTGACATTTTCAGCTGCTGAGCTCACCGAATGAGATTCAAAAATCGCACTCCTGTTTACATAATTTGTATGTACGACTAATGTGATTTGTCTTTTAGGAATGAAATAATTTAGTTGTTTAGTGATCGAAGAGAATGCAGCATTGTTTTTACTTTTAAAGTAAAGAACAATCAAAGTAATTTAATTAAAGATAATCCAATGATTTGATTTCAATATTAACAAAGGGGACCTATCCAAGCGGCGAACTTGAAAGATACTACTGACTTAATTAAGTTTATTTTAAGACGCTAAAAGTAGAAGTAGCTTTATTCGTAATCCTATCTGGTTTTGTTCTATATTGACTTGCGTGGCGAGTTAGTTTGCGGACGATTGTGTAGATCGTGTGCATTTTGGCTGGCCACGAGGCTCCGCCATTTTTTATAAGCTCTAATACATATTTTTGGTCTTAAAACTACACGTGAGTCTCAGCATTCCCTTTTCGATTTCGTTTTGTATCCAGTATGCCTACCATGAGTTTTACCTACTGTAGTAAACTACAGTAAAACTAATGTAGTAAACTAAAGTTTTTGTATTGAATTTCGTACAGCGTCCCTAGTGGTTATGTTGAGAACTAATTCTGTCTTACAAAATTGGCGCCGCAACTAAAGTAGTAACGTACATTGAAAACTCATGGTACTCACTGAAGTGGTGATTATTCTAAAGGTTCTTCTCTCTGTATTGTAGTATTTGAAATGAAAATAATGAAGTGTCTACTTATGTTATTGTTTTGAAGTAACCAGCACTATGACATAATTCCATAATAATCTGAACAACAAGGAGCGTTATTTACGTGGAGTTCTGTTAGTTTACCCACTGTTAAATCGTTCTAGACTCACAACTAAAAGTTTCCAAGTTCTTGGTTGCAATGAACAGAATATTAAATTAGTTAGAAGTGCTTCTAAGCACCGCTAATATGAAAACCAATGTCAACGAATTCTCACAAAATCTTGAGAAACGATGTAAATTGAAACTAATTGTATTAATATTATTATGGGTATTGTATTTTCATTTCATTACGGTTGATTTGTGCATGCGTTAGACAGCATTTTGACGTTTTGATTAATGTCACGACTATGCTTCGATCAAAGTAAAATTAATGGATAGGCCCAAAGCGCGTTAAGTTGAAGCACACTACTGGTGCACTTGGTCCATACAAACTGGCACACTTGGTTGTTTGAAGCATACCTGACATTTGTTTTGCCTTATTTTTCTGGTTTAAAATGTTCGCGTAAGGCCTATCCAAGCGACTATGGAGAGTTTTGTCTTAAAAATTTAGTATTAATGTAGGTAATAATGCGCATTTCCCAGTAGCGCGCAGAATCACAAGGCTTTTCCACTTATTATTCAATGTTCTGTTGTTTCCAGACTCGCTCGGCAAAAGGCATTCAAACTCAGTATTCCTTCGAAAGTCGATAAAAGAACTACTTCGTTGATAGTGTAAGATCACATCGTTTATGGTTCCGATCATCCATAATCTTCATATTTGGACGGTCTCCTCCCGTTGCATTAGGATAATAGGTAAGCCTCATCCACATCACCATCGATTGTAGAGTATTTTCTATGTGTAAAATGGATAATGGGAACTGTCAAGTCGATTACAGCGCACACTGTGTCGGAAATTTGCGTTTCTTCCTCAAAAGCTGTATAAAATTTTCTTGAATGTAGGTATGCAAATCCTCGCTCAACATGAATACTCCAAAACTACAGAGACTACAAACTTAAAATATGACATGGATGTCAGTTTATATGTATGTATACTGACAATGTTAATTTAAAAAATGGAGTTAAAACTAAAGAAATGAGCAGTATTGATAGTACCTGACAAATCCCCGTTCTTCGCTACGTTTCCATACATACTTTCACCCCCTTTTTTCACACCTTTGGGGCTTGAAATGAAACTCTTTTTGACTCTTCCTAACCTACTGTGGTAAAATATTAACACCAGTGAGGAAACATTGCCTCTCATTTAAGTAAGTCAAAATTATGTCGCTAAATTAAGAATGAGCAAACCATACTGTGGGACCTTACACTATGACGTCATACTAAAAGTTGCACCGGCAACGTTAAAAATAAGCTACAAAAATGTTATGAAAGTTTGGAAACAATGTATGTTACTGTAAATATTGAAACTATGCTTCGCAAAGTTTCTTGTCTCGGCTTGGAGAAATTTCGTCTTTGTTTATTTGCTAGGCTACTTTTGTTTCAAAAGATGTCGAGACCGTTGGTAAGCGAATCAGAATGTTAAAGAAGAGATAAGCACATAGATAGTAAGTGCACTTTAATCGGTACTTTAAGAATATCCATCAAAAAATGTATCGAATTAAGTTGATATTAATCACCTGGGTGATTTACACTGTAGGTAATGACACCAATTATGTAAATTAATGCGCGTGGCACATTTCTCGCAGAATCTATGGCCAATGGGGCCCAAGAATTCTCGAGTGGAGACCGCGTATCAGCGTGGGCAGGCCCCACACAAGGTGGACTTAAGACCTGGTGAAGGCGGCGGGAACCCGTTGGTCGAGGTTGTGGCGATCCTTGGGGGAGGCTTATGGCCAGCAGTGGACGTCATAATCATATATGATGATTATGATTTAACTATGATCAGCCAGACGATTACATACTTTTATAAACTCACGATCATAGTCCCATTTGGAGTCATCTGAAGTTTTTCTACAACTATCTTTCTAAACGTGCTATTTCTAAATTAAACCAAAGGGAAAGTGGACCAAACTTATATCAGATTAGTGGTCAAGAGAGGGACAGATATCAGCAGGAAGAGCAGCACGTCGTTCAGACAACATTGTACAAGCGATGGGTCTGCAATGGACTATGACAAACTAAGTAAGGTACCAAGTACATTATAAGAAAGAGATACGAAACGAACGTACGCAAGGAATCACAATTTAACGAACCTTATAATATATAGGTATTCTTTCCGTAAACTAATTAAAACAACTCCAGAATAATTTGTCAAACTAGATACGAAGATATTTTTGCTCGTCGACACCTAATAGTAGGTACATGCCTGTGTCCACTTAATTAACTATTTTGTTTACCACGACAAATCTTTTGGATCATAGATACAGTAACCACACATTAATGTTACTACGTAACAGATACAACACTCACTAGTAAAACGAAAAATACGCAAGATTACCACCCTTTTCCGCTGCCAGACGACACACGCAAAGATGGGGCTTGATTTATCGTTCGCTGCTGCTGTTCATAAGTCCAGCAGTGGAAGTCTATCCAAGATGATGATGAATGTGAAAAAATTACTAAAATAAATGGACATAGGCAGACGCACTAGGGATAAAGCAATTAATACGCTATGAGATGTTTAAGTTTAACTCGATGCTCTCTTTGAAATACAACTTTTTGATGCGATCGTGTCTTGTGAAGTCAATTTGGAATTTTGTTTAGGATTGAAAGTTTTAATGAGATTATTTGAGCCGAAGATTTTGCTTCAAATTGGTTTAAAGGATTCCTTTCGAAAAAGACTCACCCACTACTGCTCTTTTAGAAGTGATGCTATTTGAGAAGGAAATTCCTATCGTACGTTGTCCATTATGCTGTATACTATATGGGCCTTATCACACCAGCTATTTTTGAGTATAGCCGTTGACGTTGGCGGACCAATATCGTCGCCATACCGTCTATGTCTGATATTTCTGAGACGCATGCAGTTGCGATATCACGGCGGTGCAGGCATGACTGGGACAGTTTCATATTGAACATGTTTAAGTCTAAATACTTTTGGGTGTAAGCTACCCTAAATTAACAATGCAGGCTCAATTTTAAATTTATACTTCGAATTTCAAGGTTCCTATTAACTTCATTTTGTTTAATGTAACATGTCCTACTAAAAATAGAAAACATGTCATAGGTACCAACTAGAAAATAAAAAAATAAAAATTCATAGTACAAGGTGTTACAAACTACAAATAAACATTTAAGAGGGTGGTGTAGACCATCAAACTGAACAACTTTCACTATGGGACTAATATCGAAAAATATAATGTATGTTCTATACCTACTCTACAAATCGACTAGAGCTAAAATATGTATGGGATTTAAAATTATTTTTTTCTCGATTTCGATGTTGGTCCCATAGAGAAAGTTATTCAGTTTGACGGTCTAAACAACCCCCTTATGAGTTTTAAAAATTTATTGTTACTTATGAAACACCCTGTATATCGAAGCTGTTAATTTGAAGCACGGTTAAATTTTAGACGCGAAATGAGACCATGAAACTGAAACTTTGAATAAGGAACCAAGACCAAAATTGCGAAAAATGCATTTGTTCCATAGAAAACTTCACCCCATAATCGTCTCAAATGTACAAACGGCGACACATCTAACTATTATAAAACTGTAAATGTATGTTTGTTCTAGCATCACACAAAAACTACTTGACCGATTTTGATGAAACTTTTTTGTTTGATAGCTTATGATTTGACTTAAAAACTAGTATGTAATTTGATGGACGAAGTCATGGGTAAACTCTAGTCAAGCCAGGCACGTATCCAGGGGGGTGGGATAGGTGGGATTTATCCCCCCCCGAAATCCGAATATTTGTATGGAAAAGTGATTACAGCACCTACTTATTCATTGTTTTTCTATGAATATCCCCCCCCCCCCCCACGAAAATTAAAAGTCCCCCCCCCCCCCCGAAACAAAATTCTGGATACGTGCTTGAGTCAAGCTATAAAAACCACCACCACCCCGCGACGATACACTCAACCTACGCGCGGCCCCGGCTAGCTTATTTTTTGCGTTAATTCATTACACGTTGTATAGCTTGATGTGTCGCCGTGTGTACGACATACGCTATTAAGTTTGACCAATCAATCTTCAAATCAACAGCTTGGAAAAGTCCAACTTACCTCTCACTAAGGTCAATATTCCCAACGGCATCACCAATATAGCTACCAGGAGATCAGTAATCGCAAGCGACATCAAAAAATAATTAGTCACGTTCTGCAATCTTCTCTCTAAGTATATCGCCATGCACACCAGTACATTTCCCGCAGCTGTACAGACAACCAACACCGACGCTATTAAAGCCCACCAATTATTAACAAATCCTTCTTCAACGATCCCACTTGCGTTCCTTCCTGTATCATTGAAGAAACTGAAGTTGTAAGTAAAGTTCCAATTATAAAATTCTGCGTCATCGGATTCGGTTGAAAATCGATGGAATTCAAGCTCATTCATTGTTAGGAGCGTGTAGTTTAGAATTTATTTTCATTTTCGTTCTTACTACGTTCATCTTACTTCGTAAATGTGGAGTGTACTTGTTTGGTCCATTGTTATTTGATCTCAGATTTACTTCGGTCGCTGGTTCAACATCTGAAAAGAGGATTCATCGTTAGTTTGAGGACATCGGTTTTGAAATAAAATAATAACATACTTAAAGACATTGCCCACGTGACGAAATGTATTCATTTCAAATCACAAATCGTTGCGCAACTAACGAATGAGTATAAATCAAAGAACATTATACAAAGAGTATGATAGCTAATATTATACACAAAACAGTAGGAATATCATACTCCTTAATGAAATGGGAATTATATGTTTTTGCTTAAAATTAAAATTTACCAGTTTTGTATGCGAAATGGGATTGGCCAATGTTTTTGTAATTTGTCATTTTGTTTCCAATAAAACAAAACTCAGATTGTATTCTTTTTCGTAATAAATATTATGTTACAAATACCAACCATATCAGTAGGCTTAGGTCGGTATTTTCTGTGTCTAGTGTATTTTTGTTTCAGCTAGTAATTCTTGACCAAAAAAAGAAGGATAGAAAACATGACATCTTCTTCTTCTCCTTATTACGCCTATTACTCATGTGAGATAGAATATTCAGAGCTATACAGGATGTTAGGAAAAGTATCATTACCCTTTAAACCCACATACTCTACCCATCAAACTGAACCACTTATAATGTGGGAGCAAACCTGTCAGCGCAAAAAAAGTAAGTTGCCCATACTTAACTGCAATACCTACTCGACGCAATCGTATGGAACAACCTATCTCTGCTCTGATCTGATCGTTTTGCTCCCATAGTAAAAGTTGTTCAGTTTGATGGGTAACCACAAACTTATGTGGTTTAAAGGTTAATACTTTTCCTAACACCCTTGTATTGGTTGCAAGTTAGCGGTCAAATAACATAATACAGAAAACAAAAGCCAATCAACGAGCAACCAAGTTAACATTCTACCTACATGTGGTCATTCTTAATATGCTGACACTTTGACCGTCAAACTGAACAACGTTCTCTATGGCACCAACATTGAAATTGCAAAAAAAAAATCTACTGTGCAAACTACTCGAGCCAAATTTATGGGACAGCAGATTTTTTTTTCGCGATTTCTTTGTTGGTCCCATAGTGAATGTTGTTCAGTTTGATGGTCTGATTACCCTTAAAAAAGTGTCAGCGTATTAAGAAGGACCCTGTAATAAGTTCATTTTGAAAGGCCTAATTACGTTTAATGAATGTCGCGTCGCACCGCTGCTTCTTCATTGTACATTGACCCTTAATTTTATCCAATTCAGTTGTTCAACTGATCGGGCAAACAGTCTGGACTAAATTAATAATAATATATAAGACAAGAACGAGCGTTGTTTCCCGAAAATACAGCAAATTTAATTAAGTGTTTAAATGAAAAGTTTTCACGAGTAATTAATTATATGAAACATCAAACTAATACCGTTTACTCTATTTAAACATTCAACCATTTTCTTTGAGATGAATTAAGGTATCTTTAGAGTATTAGTAGTAAAATAGGTACTTAATTTATTAATGAGACGAGACAGGGTGGCTGATTGAAGATAGAAGTCTGAATTACAGCCTAAAACTGGGTTTAATTTTAATGAACGAAATTCGAAGATATTAAGAGGTCTTAGGAATTAACTGGAACAGTAAAAGATGAACGCAAAATCTGAATACCCGAAGCGTCCAAGCGCGGGTAGGTTTCGCCCATAATAGGTTCGCTTAGGCATTGTACTCGTAATGGTAGGTTTTTTGAGTTCCGTACCGAAAGAGTGAACACGGAATCCTATTACTTAATAAACCTACGTTGTCTATTCGTCCGCCTGTCTGTCCTACCTATTTAGGGCTGTAACTTTTTGAACTGTACTAGGTAGACAGTTGAAATTTTGACAGAATGTTATTAATAACGGCGAACAAACATTGACTTCTATTGGACGAAGGTTCCGCGCTCAAAAGTGTCCGATCCAAAAGAGACTTAAAACGTATAAAGAGACCTAATCACGCGACAGTCTTTGTTTGAACGGTCGACGAGCACGCGAGCGCGCGCGGTGCACGCCTTGCCGCGATGGGCTAAAAACTACGCAAGCAAAATGAAAAAGACAGCATTTTCAATTATTATATTACTATACACGTACTTAGGTTTGTGTAGGTTAGTCTCGGACACTTTTTTTCGAGAATTTTGAAATAGACCCAGAGACTATATTAAAAATGTCAAAAAGATCGGAAGACACACCCCCCGAAGTCAAAATTAAGGGGGTCCTCAACTAGTTTTTATCAACGTTTTTTGTTCTATTCTATTTTTATTTAATGGCGTTTCCTTGTTAGATTTGTCCAGTGTCAAGTTATTTGAGGGAGTGTCTATCCAATCTCGAGGATTGTTTTTGAGTAAGAACAACTGAGAAGGATTTTGGAGCCTCGTGGCAGGCTGAGACGCGAACCGCGCGAACACCACACGAGAGACAAGTGTTCGAGGCAAACCCCGCAACGTGACTCCACGTTTTTTGTTATATCGCATAATTAAATAAATATGGCCTCTCACACTCTCACAATTTTTACGAATCTAACGACACCACGTTAAAGACCATCAAGCCATTAGGCTGTAGGGCGTGCCAAAGAAATAGACATACAAACATACATACGCTCGAAAAACATAACCCTTCTTCTGGCGCAGTCGGGTAAAAACTAAAATAACGATCAAGTTTTCACGTTATGCAGTGAACCTAGTTTTTCCAATAAACTTCTAAACTGGATTCATTTTCTCCATTTTGTCACTGTATTCAGGTAAGTTTATACAGGGTGTTTCATAAGTAACAATAAATATTTCAAACTCTTAAGGGGGTTGTTGAGACCGTCAAACTGAACAACTTTCTCTATGGGACCAACATCGAAATCGCGAAAAAAAATAATTTATATCCCATACATATTTTAGCTCTAGTCGATTTGTAGAGTATGGAACATCAATTTTTTTTTTCGCGATTTCGATATTGGTCCCATAGTGAAAGTTGTTCAGTTTGATGGTCTACACCACCCCCTTAAAGGTTTATTTGTATTTTTGTAACACCTTGTATAACACCATTCGCAAGCAGTGTCGAAACGAAAATTGGATGAACAGAATACGAAAAGTTTTGCATGCCGTATCTTCATAGCGCTCCCTAGCATTGTTTGCCGTCTGAAAATACCATGATATCTATGGATATTTTGCAGTTCTATTTCTAACCGAAACGAATGCACATGGTGTAAACTTAAAGACGTGTATTTTATATATTGAACAGACCATCAACTTTTACAATACAGGGTGAAATTGATATCATTGCAGTTTAGTATGGAACAGCTGTTTTTTTTTTGGCCCGATCGGTTTGCTCCTATAGTGAAAGTTGTTCAGTTTGATGGGTAGACCCTTAGTTCAAAAGGATGCTAATGATATCAAGTATCTGTAGAACCTACATTGATATCGCGATAAAAGAATTAGATGTTTTGATTTTGGTTGAGTAGCTTAGCTTTTTTCGCGATTTTTATGTTGGCTCCATAGTGAAAGTTGTTTAGTTTGGTCTGAAGCTCCCTATTCGATGTGTAACGCATTTAATTTTACCTCCTGTCCTGTGTATCGTAACAATACTACGCGGAACAGAATCCTAACTCTAAATAATAAGGACTTCATGCTATGGAATGAGCATAATTATTATACTCATGGCTTTGTGTAGTGAGAGAAATTAGGAATACATTTTAGAACACTTCACTAGAAGTCTGTTCTTCTTCTTCTTGTTCTTTTCCTGTTACCCCTACGTGGGGTATAGGGCTCGGATAATAGCTCGGCACTGGTCGCGATCTTGGGCAGCACTGTAGATATCCTCCCAGGTCATGTTGAGTCTTTTAGCCTCTACTTCCAAAGAGCGGCGCCAGGTTATTTTAGGGCGTCCCCTCTTTCGTTTGCCTGGTCAGAGCCATTCTAAGGCTGTCTTGGATGGGGATTGTCAGGCTTAATACATGGCCGATGTAAGTATTGTACGTATGTGGGTATGAAGAAAGTGAAATTATAATAATTTGTTGATGCATCTACTACCAGAAAACCTTTAGAAACCCCTGTAAGGCCCATTACATACATGCGGAATTGCGATTCGGAATTCCGAATGCAAACCGGTTTTCATATGGAGGTCCCCCTCCAGATTTGCGAACGGGATTTCAAACCTATACGAAAAACCGGTTTGCATTCGGAATTCCGAATCGCAATTCCGCATGTATGTGATGGGCCTTACTTTATGAAAATTAAAGCGCTTATGAATTATTTATACAGAGTGTAAGAAAAGTACCTATCATTAACCTTTGAACCACATACTCACCCATCAAACTGAACAACTTTTACTATGGGAGCTAATCTGTCAGAGCAAAAAAAAACTGCTCACTCATACATTTGAGTCGAGTCGGTATTGCAGTTTAGTATGGAATAGCTGATTTTTTTTTGCTCTGACAGGTTGCTTTCATAGTGAAAGTTCAGTTTGATGGGTAGAGCATGTGGTTTAATGGTTAATGATACTTTTCCTTTCACCCTGTGTAACATATTATAGACTTGAATAAGAAATATCCGTAGGTATCCATGTAAAGGTAGATATCCGAATTCTCATTATCCCTTCATCCCTACACCACTCCTATAAAAAAAGAGGTCGGAATGCAATATGGATGTCAGATTACATCATAAAACATGTTGATAGGAAATCTGTTTGCTCGCATATTTTTTTCATGAATACATGAATGAAATAGGTGAACTTGATATACGTCAAACAAAAAATATAGTGAATGAATTAAATAACACACTCCCATGCGAGCCCAGCGTGGATTAGAAAGGGCAAGCCAATTACTTGTTGGTTTAAATAAATGATAATTGTTATTGATTAATTAAAAAACGGATGTTTAGCAGATTTACAGTAGGCTGGGCCACACAGAGTACAGCTGCAGAATTGCCATTTTGAAAGCGACATTAAACTGCTGCAGCTAGCAACAGCGACGGACCGGCTGCGGAACCGCGACAGACCGGCTGCAGAACGGCAACTGCAGGCTCTGTGTGACACCGTGACACGAGCTGTTCTGCAGCTGTCCGTCGCCGTTCCGTTCCGGCCCGCAGCCGCACTCTGTGTGGTCCAGCCTTTACAGTACCAACGTAAAAAGAAGCTGGCTTCATTGACGTAGCTGGCTATAACGAAACGATTCAAAAAACATGAGATCCTTGCTTGAGATATAATACAGCGTACTTCTTTAAATGCTGACAGGTTTTAAGTTTGCGATGTTGGTGCCATAGCGAAAGTTGTTCAGTTTGACAGTCTGATCATCATCTTCTTACAAAAATGTCAGCATATTAAGAAGTACATGCAACATTGAATCCTGACGTGAGATTGAGATTTTATAAGCACACTATTTTCAACCTTTTTCGTGTCGGAAGTAAAGAAATTGAAGGTGATCCTCAGATCTCCGCCTATTTTTGGTAAAAGGTTACAGATTTATTACGAACATTACACCTGGAATGCTACCTTTAAATTGATGTCAGGAACATTTCCTTTCAAATGGATGTAAGATTCCGTCAAACCAGAAATCCTTACAAATACGACACCCAGATTGTAGGGAAAAGTATTAATTAACTTTTAAACCATCATACTCCACCCATCAAACTGAACACCAACTTTTTCTATGGGAGCAAATCGATCGGATCAAAAGAAAGAATCAGCTGTTGGATACATTGAGTCGACTAGGCATTGCAGTTTAGTATGGAACAGCTGTTTTTTTTGTTCTGATCGTTTTGCTCCCATAGTAAGAGCTGTTCAGTTTGATGGGTATGTGGTTTAAAGGGTAATGATACTTTTCCTTACACCCTGTATTTTAGCAGACCTTACTAGAAAATGTGTTGTTATAAATCGAATTCTTATGCATTTGACTAAAATCTAACAATCAATTTTCTCGTAAAATCTGCTAGAAGAAAATAGTTGTCACTTATTACTACATATTTGTCTCCTGTTCTGTGGAGTTTACTATTATATCGTCCATTTTCGTTTTGTTGAGTTTAAATTACACATACGCTCAGTTGCAGAAACGCTCATTAAAGTTAATCCTCCATTAAATCTCTTGCTGTTACTTTTTGTCTTGTTGACATAGTAAAAGCTTGCAAAAGATTTAATAGAGGATTAACTCTAATGAACGTTTCTGCGACTGACACTCAGTTGCAGTAGAAACGCTCATTAGAGTTAGGTACATAAGCAATAGAAAATTACATAAATTCTATGAAGATTATTCATCATTCGATAATGATTTTGAACATATTATACAGGGTGTAAGGGACAGTCTCCGCAAACTGAAACAATGAACTCAGACCATCAAACTGAACAACTTACACTATGGAGCCTACCTCAGGAAATGCGAAAAAAAATCACCTGTCCCATACATTTGGGTCTGGTAGGTACGGCGGTTTTTTATGGGACAGCAGATTTTTTTTCGCGTTTCCTGAGGTAGGCTCCATAGTGAAAGTTGTTCAGTGTGATGGTCTGAGTTCACCGTTTCAGTTTGCGGAGGGCTGTCCCTTACACCCTGTATTGAGACTTTAAAAAATCACATTCCTGTCTTCATTTTAGCGGCCAGTATATCCATAATAAAAGTTTGGTTAATTATAAAAGTAAGTTGGAGTCTCATTTCATACGAAATGTATGGGAAACGTTTTTTCGATTTCAGACATTTCTAGTACTCTAGCCTCGGTTGTTCCGATAGAGTTTATTGATCCATTATGAGAAACAGGATTGAATAGCATCAAAAAAGTTTTTGTGTAAGTTGTCAATTATCTTGCTGACTGTAATTTTTTTTTCAAAATATGTGAATGCCGTTCGAGATGTTTCAAAATGTTAAGGATAGTCTCTTAAGAACGTTTCGCTGTAGCTACAATGGTTAAGGCACCTGCCCTTACTGCCCCGTCTCAAAAATCCAACCTTTTTAAGATTCTTTCATTTCATCCTTACAGGTTACGGCATGAGAGTTATGGGCAGCGTGCCGATTCCGGAAATGACTATAAATTATCGTGCAACTTCCGAATTCTGCCAGATTCGCAGAAATGGAAAAAAAATGTATTGGATGAATCGATTTTTGTTACCAGCGCTGTTTGGAACGTGATTAAAACTTACATTGAGTCAAAAAATCGTTAGTTTTTTAAAATGCTTAGTAAAAGATTCAATGTAACTAATTTTTTATACAGATAAAGTACATCTAGGGATTGCAATCCGGTTTTCCGGATCCGGTAATCCGGCGGATCCGGCACCATTTACGGTCTACCGGATCCGGCACCAGCTAGCCGGATCCGGTCCGGATCCGGCAAATGTCTTGAAAATAGCATAAAACTGCTTTTATATTGAAAATTCTCGCGGTGGTGGACGCTTACGACGTTACTTAGTCACCTGCTAAGACAATCCGCACCTACACGCATAATTACAATAGAAATTTGTAAGTTTTTGGGACATTGTAAACTTTTCCAAAATAAATGCGCAATGTTTATTATAATTTTTCACCACCAAATTCTTCAAATAACTTGTTGTGATCATTACTTTTTGAGATCATAGATTAATTTATTAACCAAGAATAGAAGGCCTTTGACTATAAAAATTAAATTCATATATTCAAAACATTATTCTCTAAATAATTGAAAGAAAATGTTTTTTCGCTTTATTAATATTCAATACGATGGAAACTATCATTTCGTAACAATAATATTTTGTTGCTAGACACCTCTATTATTTTACAGTTGATTTTAAAATGAAAACGCAAATTATTATGGATATTACCAATCCGGTCGGATCCGGCCGGATTGAAAATTGCACCGGATTGCAATCCAGTACATCATGGAATCCTTTCGAGAAGAATAACTTCTAATTTTACATGATTTGCACTTACTGTGATATACTGCCACGTCAATAACGTTCAGGTTGTTTCGATTTTGTGGATATTTTTATCTCACGTTCTTTACAAGGAGTCAAGGAGAGAAAAAACATGCACTAATATAAGTCCTAGCATGATTTTATGTACCTACTAACTAGTACAGTCCTTTCCGTACAGAAGAACTTCTCTTTAAATTACTATGTCACGGTCACTGCCCGACGTCCTAGACAGATGTTTATCTGTTTAAATGCGACTTGCCCAAAAACTTTTAGGTCGAGGCGGTCGACCCTTTTCCTCAGCATCATTATATGCCTTAATTAGACGGAATAAGAACGAATTGCGGTCCGAGCGGATTAACTTTGACACTTATACCTAATTAGGAAACTTGCACTCTATGGTGATTGCATTGTCTTACTACTTACAAAGTAGATGATTACACTTGACTGACCTATTTAACCTTTGTTTTTAATTTAAGTTGGGGTTGTGTTTGATCGTTTGGCCACAGGAAGGAATATTTTATCATGTGGCCACAGACTTTGCTGTCACTTCTCATACAAATGGGCTCGAACCAAGAATATTAGAATGAAATGGATCCCAATCCTCCTTACAAACGGTGAAACATGATAAAACTCCTTGGTGGTCGGTAATGATCGTTCTTCTCCGTCGTAGTTTTTTGCGACGTTAACTTTGTCCCTTTCTAATCCAACGTCAAAAATCAACGTCACTCAATTTTCGTTCTTACGTCATTGGATAGAAAGGGACACACCTAAAATTGGAAATATTGACGACGGTAAATTTTCTTTGACGACGGAGAAGTACGAAAGAAGATTGAATATTACCGATGGCCAATCTTCTTGTTTCAATGCTTGTATGGACGAGTGACATCCTTTATTATTTAAATCCATGGCTCGAACTGACAAGAGGTAAGCACGTGCTAGACAGAGTGAGTAAGGGCAACAACAGTCTTCAACGAGGGGGGAGTGTGGTAAAAATTGGTGTGGCCAGGGAGTGCCTGTATTATGTGTACCATACTCCTAATAATTTAGATAGATAGATAAATAAATTACTAATTTATTTCATCAGAACAATACAGGATAAACAATGACAGACAAAGGCGGTAGGTAACACTATGGAGTCCGTATAAGGAGGTCCGTGCAATTTGGTTTAGTTTTATAATCACTACGGGATGTTAGGGTTGCATTACTTTAAGAGGTGATTGTACCAATGATACTGAACAACTTTCCCTAAAAAAACATAGGAAATTCGAAAAAAATAAAACTTTTCATACAAACGTTCGATCAGCGGATCGCATTTAGTATGGAAAGTCAGATTTTTTTTTTCGTATTTACCTATTGATTTCTCAGGGAAAGTTGTTTAGTATTATGGGTACAATCACCCCTTAAAGTAATGCAACTTTTACCCAAACACCCTTTATAAGGCTACACCAAGGAGAAACTCTCAAGAGCCGCCGGTAATTTAGACAGGGTGTAAACTTAAGGCCTCCGCACATTGCAGCGATTTTATCGAGCGATATCGCTGCAATGTGCGGAGGCCTTTAAACGTGCTACATACCTTATGGGGTACTTCAAACCATCAAACTGAACATGCAACTTTAACTATGGGACCAAAATAGAAATAAAAATAAAATATCTGCTGGTTCATACAGTTTTGGCCGCGTAGCTCTCTATTGAAATGCAGAAAAGAAGATTTTTTTATCGCGATTGCGATCTTGGATCCGTAGTGTAGTTTGTTCAGTTTGATGGTCTGAACCAACTTGTTCGATATAGATTACACCCACAATTTAAAATACAATAAACGAATAAAACGTATGCCAAAACCCCCAAAACCATAAAAACAAAGCAAGTTTTGTGGTCAAAAACCATTATTCAACAAAGTCATTCTTGTGTGAAATTAAAATCGCCTCCAATCCAATGAATATGTGGCAATAATAACAGAACCAATAATTGTAGGATATTAATAATTTCACATTTATATTAATTCATTAGTAATTCATATTAATTTTGACAATTTCAACTGCAGCGAATGAGTTTCAAAAATTGCATTCCAATCAATTGTAGTCCAATCACGGTTCAATCAACGAATATTTACCGCTATTGCAGCCCTGTAAATAAAACGTTTATTATTTACGAACGTAAAACACGCAACCGTACTTATTAGTTTCATGAAAGCAAGTTTTATTTACATCAGGAAGCTGGCAAAGGTATTGTCTATACCCAATGATTTACCAGGAAGCTGGCAAAGGTATTGTCTACCATGATTTACATTCAAATTTAATTAAAGAAGCTCATCCCTTAGCTGATAAAATGTTTCTTTCGAAACAAATTTCCAATGAAATGAATGTAAAATGAGGACCAGGAAACTTCTAAATGAATAATTAGATACTGTTTCTAAAGCTTAACATTCCATTTCCGAATTGATTAAAGATTTACGCTCAACGACGCTTGTTACTTAGTTAACTTTAAATTTTTCTGTTCGTTGGTTCAGAACAGAAGGTACAGTTCAAGGGTATAAAAGGAACAAGGGTCGAAAAACGAGAAAAAAATTTCTATTGTTGACTTTTTGGTTGGGTCATTTGAACACGATTTTGAACTGTTGATCATTTGATTTGCTGAGCTTATGGGGTTGATATTTTAAATGTTGATCTTATGAATGTTGAACTAGAGTATCAATCCCATAATATACCACGGACCTGAAAGAAATACGGACCGAGTATTGCACTAAAAAGATGTGAAGCATGCAAGGTAATACAATCTCGTTTGTTCTACAAGGGATCTACACTCACACAGATGCACTAGCTCTAGGCGCAGGTCCGACAACCCTTTACCTTATGTACCGCGTGACAGCACGCACACAAAAGAAATGGGTGCTTCACTCATGATTAGATGACATTCCGTCTGTTCTTCTTTTAAGTCTGTGCACTATACTTATCTTTTCGTGCGAGCGTCAATATCTTCGCGGTCGTGTTTCGTGGGCGATGAGGGCGCGATGCTTGCCCTAAGCGCTTACACACACGATGACGTATTGACAGAGCGGAAGACGTCAGTCCGTCATTTGTGAAGCGAGGAGTTCAAGTATGAAACCCGTAGAAAGAGAACCCGTAAAACTTATAAGAGACCGTAAGAGATGCACATAGCAAATTCGCTCCAGTTAAAAAAGGAGATCTCTACTTATTGCTGTCCGTAACCACTTTTTTGTTCTACGACGGCTGTCTGCTGACTTCGGAGTCAGACATCTAGCTTCATACAAATTGTATAGGATTTTATGACTATCGCTATGTCATACGCGGTTACAATGATGTTCCGTTTACCAGCGTAAGCGAAAAAAAATCTTAGTCTATGATGAAACGTAGCAGCACACACGGTGCGTCAATCGGTCACAGTGTGTGCTTCTACGTGCGGTTTCATACAACTACCTACTTGCTCCACAAATAACGGACTGACGTCTGCCGCTTCGTCAATGCGTCATCATGTGTGATCCCACTAAGCGAGTACCGACTACCAGGTTTATAAGTATCACCGCTGTCCCTGCGCGGAGTGGCTACTTCCTGTTTTTGGTTAACTTTGTAACCATTTTATTCAACTATGGCACTTTTTGAGGTGAAAAATAAACTGAACCATCTACACGATATGAGAAGTGATGTGG
The DNA here is from genome assembly GCA_963693445.1 of Agonopterix heracliana. NCBI lineage: Eukaryota > Metazoa > Arthropoda > Insecta > Lepidoptera > Depressariidae > Agonopterix > Agonopterix heracliana. Next base: position 4,751,177 of record OY856308.1, read on the forward strand.
TTAGGGACTCTAAAGTCACCCATTTTTTTCCATTTGTAACCATTTTACTCAAACATAATATTTAATCTGAAGAAAATTAAAATTTACAACATTGTACACAACACAATTTAAAATGATGTGGTTTTCTTACTTTTTCGAAATTAATAAAAAATCATCAAATTTTTCAAAGAAAACGGCTATATGTTGTCCGGAGCCACGCGCTCGTTCACATCGATTAGTATGGAGAGTCGTGGTCCCGGGCGGATACGCCTTAACCTATCAGGATGTGCTACCTTCGCACTTGCCACGATTGGCAAAATGTTTTCGCGCCCTTTTCGCTGGTATCTGTCTTTGCACCCTTTTATTACTAAATGACTTCGGGTTTTAGTGGGGTCTCCTCTGCGCAAACGAAGATTGACGGGAGGAATTATTTTCAGTTGCCTTCGATAGATAGGTATAATAAGTACTTACTTAATTACACAGTCGTTAAGGCTAGGTTATCCCAGTGCAAGCGTCTCTTTCTTGCAAGCATAAGTTTACAATTAGCCATCCCGCTCCAATTGAAAGCAGGATCGCAAATAAACGTGTTTTTCGTCAATATCTTTGCTCATGGGAGTTTCTAAGCTAAAACTTCTCCTGAGTTCACTAGAAATATTTAATGTATTTAGTTAAGTACAAGAATAAAAAGTTAAATACCAGCAGTTTAATCATAGTATTGAAAAAACATAACAAAAAGGGGTAACTTTGGGATTTTTTTCTATCTAGTAAACTTAATCTAATCATGTAATTGAGAACAGTCGCCCATCCGCCCGATCCTTAAATAAGACATAATTTAATTTCAGACTTTAAAACACAGTTTAAAACACTTTCGTTCGTGTTCAAAAAACGGCCTCGACGGTATAACAGCGTCTTAAATTTCAAATGGAATTAAGCTCCTGAAGAGAGTTCTGCTCCTCTACGAAGCCTACGCCACGTAGCCCAGTCATTTTACGCAGTTTTGTTAGAAGGGGTAGGGAGTAATTAAGAATGGTACTTTTAATCTGTAACCGGTACCATTTAGTGACAAAAAGACTATGTGAAAACTTATTAAAAAAAAATTCACTACGCAACATAGAAATCAAAATTGTACCTCCCAGAAGGCTTCTAATTTAATAACATTAATACCGATGCACTCATTTTAATTAGACTCAACAATGTAAATGAGTTTTGAGCAATAAAAAAGTCACTTAATAATAAAAAATGAGTTATTCCTTAGAAAATACAAATGTATTTTTCAAAACTTTCTAAGTAGACGAAAACATTTACACGGTGTTTTAATTGTGTATAATGGTAAAGCCTTTAAATTGTGAAAAAAAATTTACCGTAATTTTTTTTTTAGAACGAGATAAACACAAATTTTTAAATTTTGGATTGTTGCTGACGCGATTTTTTTTTTATTTTTGCATATTTCTATGCTTAAATTGGCTCTTAAATGATATACCGAAAAAAATATCAATTCTTAATTAGTCCCGGCTCAAACCGTAAAATGACTGGGCTAACGCTCGTGCAAAAATGCAGACTGCGGTCAGAACAAAACATGGTCGAGCGAACGCTCATTCAAATGCATGCTTGGAATTTAGTTGGTAGTTGCAGTAAAATTGATGAGCAACTTGAAAGGGAAAACGAATTTATGTTTACATTATCTGATTTCACATGTGACTGCTTTTTCAGAAAAGTACAAGTATAGAATTCAGTAATACCTACGTAAGTTAGTGGTGGTTAGTTGGTGGTTTACGAATAAAGTGCATGGGTAATAATAATACCCATATAATAATATCATTTTAGGAGTCGCGTTGTTGATCTGCTAGTGGGTGGTCGCGTGTCGCTCGTCGGTTGCCCCCTCCCAGCTCGACAGCGGGGCTCCACTGGTGGCTCAAGATAGTGTTCTTTTGTAAGAACAACCCTTGAAGTCACCAAAATATCTTCATAACCGTACAACGTCAAGCACTTTTGCTACAAAAACTCGACATTGGCAAAATCATCACAAACCAAGATCGCAGCCATATTTTAAAAATAGAATAGAATAGAATATGATTTTATCCGAAGGTCAGAATTAGTTACATACATTTATTGATTTGAAGACAGTTAGATACAGAACTTCATTAAAAATGAATTTGACTGTAGCAAATTGTATAATGATAATACCACCAGAAGATAGAAAGGTCAACATCAAGAAATTATGTAAATAACTTTCCTTCATTTGCACAAGACCCGAACAGAGACTTTAGGCCTCAATACAAAAGTCAAACAGTAACAACTTATTTTATCGATGTCCCCGAATATGTATGTAATATGGTAACCTATCTTACTTTCGAAATTTCACTGACCGAATTTCAGTTGTTCGAAAACGGTTTATAGAAGTTTCTAGTGACAGATATTTTGTTACACATACATTTGTTACTCCTTATAAAGACTTGATAGAAGTATCATTTTCTAGAAAATTTAAAATCAGAATTTCATAATCGTTTTTTTTCTTTTGACAACGGTCTTCTGGGTTCGAAGTTATAAAATGTAGAAGCAACTTCTTCCATAGTATGACTAGGACACAACACAGTAAAGTTTTCTGTAATAATTACCTAGTAGATACATGATACCAGGATTTTATAGCACCAACATGCTTGCTTGCTTGCTGGATAGAAGAAACTTTGTACCTAGCTATTGTTATAACACCTTACTGTACTTACCTATTCAACGCAAATAAATGATTTCAATTTCAATTTCAATTTTAGCATGCTGCTTGCTTGCTTGCTTGCTGCATGCTTGCTAGCTTGTATGCATGTTGGGGGTTCGGGGGGCGGAAGCCCCCTGACTGAGAAAAACAAACTGGTGGTTTTAAAATTGTAGGTTAGGTTAGGTTAGAACATGTAAGACACTTAGCGGAGCGAGCGAAGCGAGCGGAGCATCAAAATGCTTGCTGCATGCTTGCTTGCTTGCTGCATGTTAGCTTGCTCGCTGCATGCTTGCTTGCTTGCTGCATGCTAGCTTGCTTGCTGCATGCTTGCTTGGTTGCTCATATGTATGTTGAAGGTGCAGTGGGGTGGACGCCCCCTGCCTGAGAAAAACAATCTGGTTTTTTTAAATTTCTAGGAAAGGTTAGGTTAAATATTTCTGCGGAAAAGTGACTGTACGGAAAAACAAATATTCGAAAAAGCAAATTATCTGACTTACATTACTTTGGAAAACTGTGTTACAGAATTTTGATTCATTGGTTAAAAGAAAAAAAGGACAATAAAAAATCTGGCTCCTCAAAATATGGCGAATAATATTTCGGGGAAACAAAAAAAAAGGGAAACAATAAAAAGTGTAACGATTTCGGAGAACTAAAATTCGGAAAACTCTTTTATTTTTCGAAAGTACGATAGGTAACCATGTAATATCCATAGTAACAGAAATGCAATTTTTGAATAGCGATATTCGGAATTATGATCAAATGATGCGTAATCTCCATAGGTAGTGATTTTGTCATTTTCTATTGCTGATTTGAACTTGTAACTAAAAATCTAAATCTCAAAATCGCAATCCGTGTCTTCCACCTAATTTATTTATGCGTATGGCGAATTCGGTTTGTAGGCACAAGGTCATACATAACTCTTCATCAAGCTTCTGAAGCCATCGAAGGTTTTAAATTGTCGATAATACTTCAAAGTATTCAAAAATTATGGTAATTAAGAACATTTTAAAATAAGGACTACAATTTCTAAGATTTTTACTAATTTTCATGATTTTTTTTTAACTTCAAATTCAAATTTTGCGTTTTCAAATTATTTTTGGATTCTTTATATATCGGTTTCAGGAAAAGTATTTTCCTGAAATTTTTACACCTACTTTTAATGACAAGTGATCACACGTACAGTTAAATACAGAAGCACACAAATTGTTAAACAGTTAAATATTACTATAAGATGTACCTTACAACTATGAATTACATTTTTTTTCTCCCCTCCGGACGGAAAGCTTCAATTGTCGTCCCGCTGCGCTAAACGAAGTTGTCGCTTTCCACCTCCGTCGAGGAGAAAAATTGTACACTAACCTCGGACAGTTAAAAAAGAATGGTGTTCGAATTTGAGACCAAAGTCCTAGCCCTTTGTGTCTTATTTAAATTTGACAGTACTGTAATATTCTGTCGCTACTGCTTATATGGTGCGCTAAATATGCCAATGGAACAAGAAACTTAGAATTTCAACTGACTATCAGTTATGGCAATTTAACGAGACGTGCATAAGTGATGGTAAATTCTAACTCGCTCGTTTACTATGTTTTCCGGACACTTAAAAATTTATGGACTTATAAAGGTCAGCATCAGTTTATCGTCTACAGTGGAATAAAATGAGGGGAATAAAGTAGAGAATATTATTCGGTGGCGCGTTGCTTAGATGTATGGATACTCAATCAAAGGGCGTCTGGGTTCGACTCTGCATGGACGACATACCATGTACCAATGAGTTTTTCTCACTTATGTACGTAATTACCGACTTTTCTCAAACGGTAAAGGAAAACAAGTATCGTGAGTAAACGTACATGCTATGAAGGAGAAATTCTGATGCGTAGGTGAAGTCTACTAACTGGCATTGGGCATTGGGCACGCGTGATGAACTGACGCCTGTTATGTAAAACTCTCCCTGTGGCCTTAGATCAAAATAAAATTAATGGATAGGACTAAAGCGCGGTAAGTTGAAGCACACTACTGGTGCACTTGATCCATACAAACTAGCGCCATTATCTGTCAAATCTAGGGCACTTGCATACAAATTTGAAGTAAACCTTTCATTTGTTTTGCCTCATTTTTCTCAGATTTTTCTGGTTTGAAATTTTATTTTGATCTAAGCCTGTGGCCACCTTTTCATCTTAATGACTACGGAACTCTATCATACAGGACTCGTTCTTTGGTGGGTTTTTTAGTACTACTTGAACTGCTTCAGCACTTTGCTGACAGTAAACAAGTCAATTCAGACAAAAATTTGCTAAGGATTGGTACAAATATTCAGGATGTAATAAATATAAGATTTAATTGGTACAGGTAAGGGCAGACTGAAACGGTAAAGTCAAACTGAATAACTTTCTTTATGGAGCCTACCTCCATTGAATAATTATGCATTAAACAGACAACGGGAACAAAATCTGTGCACCACGATCAGCAGTGCGGGGCGCGCTCTGAGAGCGCCACGCAGCGGCGAGCGCCTGGCACAGACTAAGTAAGCATATGCCATTTGGCCTGTGCGAATGTTACAAACAATTCAGTCTGGGTGTCGCTGCTAGTACCTCAATGCCTACCTCAGGAAACGCAAGCCGTATAGCCGTTTCATACAAAACTGCTGTACCTATGGACCCGACTCAAATGTATGAAACATCTGATTTCTTTTCGCGTTTCCTGAGGTAGGGTCCATAGTGAAACTTGTTCAGTTTGATAATCTGAGTTCACATTTTTAGTCTGCGGAGTGCTGTCACTTACACACCCTGTATATATCTTATAATCTTATAACTGTTCTATTATAAAATCGTAAAAATCGTGAGGAATAAAAAAGTAGCGGTTCACATCATATAAATTCAAATAACACTCGATGGCGCGATTTAAATGACGAGTGGCGCCATCTACTGACAAGTTTGTTTGTTTGTTTGTTCGCGCATCACGCAAAAACTACTGAACCGATGTTGATGAAACCTTTTTTATGTGATGGCTTATGATCTGACTTAAAATTTGGTATATAATTTAAGCGGCCGAAGTCGCGGGTTAACTCTAGTACTAGTATAAACTTCGAACTACGCTTAAGGGTATATTATTCGGAGTGCGCTCCATACAAACGTACTATGGTGATATTTTCAATACTAACCAATTAAATTCAATGAAATTTTGCAGAAACAATCTAGAAACAAATTTCTATGCTTGTATGGAGTCAGATTTTCGTTAAAATGTATAGTTTTCAAGTTACAGTGCCTCAAAGATTTCCATACAAATCTTAAATTAATCCTAGCATTGAAACTGTATATTTTAACGAAAATCTGACTCTATAGAAGCATAGAAATTTGTTTCTAGATTGTTTCTGCAAAATGTCATTGACTTTAATTGGTTAGTATTGAAAATATCACCATGGTCCGTTTGTATGCAGCGCGCATTTTCGCTCTCGGAATAATATTCTCTTAACAACTTTCCCACTCTATCGATAAATCAGAATCAAACGGATATTTCAGCTTATCGAATCGGTAGAAACACGAAACCTAAAATGGCACATAACAATTTTTAGGGGTCCGTATCCAAAAGGTGACAACAGGATCCATATTACTAAGCCCACGGTGTCCGTCCATCTGTACGTCCGTCTGTCTGTCTATCCTACCTGTTTTTGAACTTTCTAACTCATGAACCGTAATAGTTAGACAGTGGAAATTTTCACAGTGTGCATTATTATCACAGATTTGCTAACAAATAATAAAACAAATCTAAAAGTTAAGACTTAAGGGGAGTCATACAATAAACTCGTTTTTATCAACGTTTTTTCTTCTCTCACTTACGTAAAAACGGAACTACATACAAAGCGTCAAACATTGGTGTGATTATAGAGCAAACTCTTCAGTATAACTTCTTCTTCTTTTTCTTAGCCGTTTTCAACCGTAATGGTGTAGGCCTCCTTCAGTCTATGCCATCCCTCTCGATCTTGTGCCCTCTCTATCCATTTCACTCCAGCTGTTCTTTTGATATCGTCATACCAACGCATTTGCGGTCTTCCTCTTGGGCGTTTTTCTCCCCAGGGTCTCCACTCCAACAGGGCCTTGCCCCAAGAGCCTTCTTTGCCACTTGAGCTTCGCGATACGCTTGATGACGTCAGTGACTTTGCTCTGCTCTCTGAGCCATTCGTTTCGCTTTCGGTCTCTTAGCGTAACTCCTACCATCTTCCTCTCAATTGCTCTCTGCGCTACTCCGAGTATAACAAAATGCAGTATAACAAAAAATAATAAAAACCGGCCAAGTCTGAGTCAGTCTCACGCTAAGGGTCCAGGAGAAAACAAAACTTTTTGTATGTTAATTTGTTGCGTTATGTACCTATGTGTTGTGGTACGGAACCCCCGGTGCGCGAGTAGCCCGACACTCACTTGGCTGGTTTTTATTGTAACTCTGGGCTAAATAAAATTATGATTCATCGTAACCCCAAAAGGTCTGGATTAGCATAAGGGATGGTAAATGTTCCCGATGGAAGTGTTATGTATTGCTAATAGAGTGAAATACAAATACAAATGGTTATGATGGTCTAGCGAGATAACTTGGTTATGAATGGAAAGGGAAATATTGTGAGGTATTCGAATTTTGCCGCTGTTTAAAATTGGCTTTTGAACAGTGATCATTTTTTCCAAAACATTACTATCCTTCTTGTACTAACGGGTATAAAATACACTACTTGGCACTATTATTATTACGTTGTTGATCATAATATAGATTTATGAAGTGTTTACGTAAATAAAAATAAAATTTTTGATAGGTATGGAATGTAGGTATGTACTCCAATAGACACTGCCATTTAGAGTAATCTATTATTGGCCTTCTCTTAAGCTCACTATTTCTTTTGTACACTTGGCTGTTGATTACTTCAATAAACGAAAAATAAAATAAAATATAATAATATTGCTTTTGGGATTTCGGAGGGAGAGAGTGGAAGGAGGGCATCATAACGAGCACTGCTTGAAATATCTAGTTAGATGAAAAGATGCCCATGTCTGAATGAAGAAATAGGGAAAAGTTATTTCTTATGTGGAACAAAATAATTTTAAATTCAAATATTATACTGCCATTCTTAATTATTACAAATATAGGTATTAAAAATACGCGAGCCTCTATCGCAAATTTCAAAAAGTTAGCTAATAAAAATTACTTAGCAGTATCCACTTCTAAGTTTCACGATTAATCTCGCGAAAGTTTCGCGTTAATATTTTATGGTTCATATTAAAGTCTAAAACTTTGTCGTAGTTTTACGTTAGGAATAGAACTTTGAGGCTTTTGGAAGAGTTTTAAGGAATTAATTAAAATGATGCCTCGCCTTCCATGCAAGAAGGAGACTCGTATAAAGTTGATAAGTCGGAATAACAAAATTATAGTAGAAAGAAAAACCTAAATTTGTATTTTATTGCACTATCTTATCCTTTAACACATATGCGCTCCAAATTGGTATAGCGGACGTAGGCCTGAAAACAGCTTTGCTGAAGTGGGTGAGCGGGCCATATCTGCCGTATGGATCCCGAGTAGTGGACCAAGATGGCCACATAATAATGTTCTGCAAGATGGTTGGCGACGTCGAGGAAGACCCAAGAGAAGATGGAGCGATGAATTGAACACCTTCCTGAAAGGTTGTCCTCAGTTCACGTTTCCTCAATAAAAATTGGACAAATAACACCGAAAAGACGGAAAATCCATCAGTTTTCTGTTCACCGAGCCGAGCTGTTCAAAAAGCCGTGGTGGTCCAGTGGCGAGTAACCTTGCCTGCCGTGCAGGAGGCGATGGTTCGATCCCCTTTCAGGCCGACTGCTACCAATGACTTTTTCGGAATTTATGTACGATTTGTAACACCACTGGCTTTTCGGTGAAGGAAAACATCGTGAGGAAACCTGTATGCTTCAATTTCGAGGCATGTATTGTACCCACTGTCCATTATAAGTGGCGACGGGCTCACCCCCCGTCACACTGGACAGAGTTTCGGTACTACTGGTGAAACGTGGATGTTCTGAGGTTTCAGAATATCTCTGACTACCCCCTCGGGGAATATAGTCAGGAGCATATGCTAAACTACCCCTTTAAATATTACTATAAGGGTGTTTTGTTACACCTTCTACAGTACCGATACCAGTACCTATTTGCATTAGAAGTCTAGAGATTCAATAGTCTAGAAATAGAATATCTCTGACTTCCCCCTCGGGGAATATAGTAGTGAGCATATGCGTATGCTTATGCCTTCTGTTCCGTATTAAACATTTTACAAAACTCTTTCGATCCACCATAATAACCTCTACTTATAGGAGAGCTTAATATTATGCTACTTGAGAAGTAAGCCTGTTTTGGAACACTGCTACCCATTTCCTCAGTATACTTTTACGTAATAGGTAATTACAGTTTAGATAAGCAGCTTACATTAAGTTCTCCTTTCATTCCCAGATCGTAGTCAAAGAAAATTTGTAAAGTATCCTAACATAATTAACAGTATTTTACGTACTCTAGTTTTACCTCCAGAATTAAGGGTAACCTACGCTAGAGAAAATATTTGAAGAGAAAGAAATAAACTTGGGAATAAGGAAACTTCCTAGGTTTTATGTGTTGTATAAAACCACAAAATAGCATGGCAAACGTCAAACGAGGGTTACAAAATAAAAGTAAAAGAGAATCAAGGTAAGAAAAAAGAAAGTGAGAACTGTACGCGTACACGAGGGTTCCGTACTTTTAAGTGTGAGATATATTGTATTTCCATTCCAATCAATTCTCTTAGAAAAAAATGGTTTTTTGACGAAGTAGGTTTTGACTGTGTTTATTTCTTTCTTCTTATCGTGTGGGCAAGCCCTGGTGTCAGAGTTTATTCAAGCCGCCTTACGGCCTCTGACGTGGTTTTTATGTAACGACTACTACTACCAGAGTTAAATTCATTGATAAATATTTTCGTTCCAGTATAATTATTCTCTTAGAAAAAAAAAAGGTTTTTGGACGAAGTACGTTTTTAATATTTTTGTGAAAGAGATACCGAGTTTGTTCAACTTTCAATAAATCACTACGTTTTAATGGTATATGTACGAAAATGAGTACCTTTGGCGTGCACTGAATGTAAGTATGTAGGTAAAATAAAATAAAAAAATTAAGTAGGTACTTTGACTAAAATCATTGTATAAGAAAGAGTGTTTCTATGTACTACATACAATACGGTTACTCCCTGCTCCCCACCAAATTTTACATCACCCTCTCGTAGAAGCCGGTTGAACGACAACAGTAGACAATGGTGTATTTCTCTCTCACTTAGTAACGTACGTGCTTACCTCTTCTCGTCATTGTGAGCCAATTCGTATATTATGGTGTCTAGTGTGTGCTATAATCTACAATACAGTGCTAAAAGAAGCCTTCTAGTAAAGCTTCTGACTACCCCTCTGAAAAGTATTACAAGGTGTTAAAAAACTAAAAATAAACATTTAAGGGAGTTATTTAGACCACCCAACTGAACAACTTTCACTATGGGACCAATATCGAAATCGCGAAAAAAACATCTGATATCATACTAAACTACAAATCTGCTCGAGCTAAATGTATGGGACAGCTGATTTTTTTTTCGCGATTTCGATTTTGGTCCTATAGGTAGTGAAAGTTGTTCAGTTTGATGGTCTAACTAAACAACTCCCTTAAAAGTTTTAAATGTTTATTTTTGCTTTTGTAACAACTATATTATTATGTTTCTGAGTTTATTTATGAATAATGCTATGTATGAAATATTTGTCTCTTCGGTCAGAAATACTTACAAATGAACATGGCAGTCAAACAACAATTTTTTTCCAAAGGGTTACTCTTTCTGTCAATTACCTACGGAACCCTAAATAGGAAACCGCAATAGTACCTAAGGAGTGTAATGAACGAAGGTACTCGTAAAAGGCTAGTATAAGAAAGGTTTCTAGCGTTAACGAAGTTTCTTACTGTGACGTCTAATTTCATTAATCAATCTGAGAAAATTAGACACAAGACTTTTTATAGGTAGGTATACTGATTTTTTCATACAACTTAGTAAATTTTACTACAACTGCATATAAGTACAGGATGTTAAGGTAGTCAGTTGCATACTTTAATGGGTAATTGTACTCATGATAATCAACAACTCTTTAAAAAAACTTACATGATGAGTCGCGTGGCTAAGGGGGTAACAAGTATGTAGACGTTTCGTCGGCTTGCGATTTTATTGGCCACGTGGCTCCGCCGTTTTATGGCGATTTCGAGTGTGTGTTTTTATTTAAAAACGGGGCTTTGAGATCGCCATATCCTATTACCGTACAATATCTAATAAATATATATCTTCAACACTTGACACTGGCGAAATCTAACAAGGAAACGCCATTAAATAAAAATAGAATTGAAAACGTACATACATACATACATAGGCTGTTAAACACATTACCCTTTCTTTGCGTCGCGCAGTCGGGTAAAAAAGGGATAGGTATTTGCAAAACAAATTAAATTTTTATACAAGTAAACGATCGATCAGTTGATTGCATTTAGTATGTGAGATTAAACTTTTATTTTTGCTAATTTTCTATAGGTTTAAAGGGAAAGTTCTTCACTATCAAGGGTATAATCACCCCTTAGTAATGCAACTGTTTACCCTAACACCCTGTATTACTTTTTGTTCAAAAATAATATGTTGAAATTCAAATTAAAAATGTATTAAACGTCAAGACCATAATTATGTGCCTGTAGTGAAAAGGGTACAAGTTGAGTTGTATCCAATTATACTTGTACCCTTTTTCACTAGAGGCCCGAAATTGGTTTTTTAATATCGCGTAAGTGTCTGTTTCCAATATGAGAAGAGTGATCGTTTTCAGAATACTAGTGTAAACTATGCCTTTCTTTACACTTAAATAGTGACGTTCTCCTTGACTTTTGCTTCAAAGGTTTTAATATATTCTGAGCTCAATTTATGCCCCAACGTCATTTACTAGCGGCTAGCGAGTGTAGAAGAGCACCCATTTCCTAGAGCAGTGCTTCTCAAAGTGACGGTCAGTTCGAATAGTTCTACGCCTTTTTTCGGAGTCGATTAAAAAGAAAAACATTTATTAAAATTAGTCACACGTCATATTCACATGGGATGATCTGCACCAGAACGTATTTAAGCTGATACGTATTTCATTATGCTTTGTCTCTCATATTATTCATACGATGACAGTGACAGTATCAAATTAAGTAAAATATGTTATGTCATTTAATTGAGATAAACTCCGATGCTTCGGGGGTCGCGTAAGTAATTTTGGAGTCGCAGTTTAAATAAGTTTGAGAAGCACTGTCTTGCAGCAATTACTCTGGCTGAGCAAGGTCTGAACACTAGTTGAATTTGTGGCTGGTAACGTCGGTGAAAGAGGACCTTTGTTACGCAGATTTAAGCTAAATAGCGTACTTTTTGACTAACTTTAGAACGTACAAAGAGGGCTGAGTTTAATCCCACATGGTGACGGATTGACGTACCGTGTGTGCAATCTACGTGCAGTTTCATACAACTCCTTGCTTCACGAAAGACGGATTCGGGTCAATGCGTCGTCGTGTGTGAACGCACTTAGTTTGATACTTATTCAGAGATGGTGTTGAACCAAAATAAAATTTACTTAAGTTTTTGAGGGTTATACAATTATTTTTTTCAATCTAAAATACCTACTTTAATGACGGTAAGAATTCGTAAAAAATATTTAATTTATGGTTATCATTTTCTTCTTTTTGCCTTTTTATGAAACTCTTACCGTTCATGAATTAGAAAAATAAATATTTGAACTACTTTTAGTTTTCTAATTAATGATTTTGGTATACATTTTGTAAGTTGCACAATAAAATTAATAAGTACAGTTTAGTAATAATAATTAAGTAAGTACAAAAGCTGATATAAAAAAAAAATACCGATAGTGGTTTAAACGAAATACATCGATAGGCTTCATCCCCAATAATTTTATCTGACCAATACTACCCAGTATGACAAAAAAAAATCATCCTTAATGCTTCTCACTGATTAAAAAAAAATTTATATTATTTTAGAAACTTCTGATCTTTTTGGACCAATTTTATGAACGAAGACATTCATAAAATTGGTCCAAAAAGATCAGAAGTTTCTAAAATATCGTTTACTTCATTTATTTGTTTTGCGAATCCCTTTTTTTTTTAGAGTTTTTGATTATCATGAGTACAATCACCCATTAAAGTATGCAACTGACTACCTTAACACCCTGTACTTACATCATTGACCTCTTATATAACAGAAGTAGACACACAATGTACTTATTAATTTTATTGTGCAACTTACAAAATGTATATCAAAATCATTAATTAGAAAACTAAAAGTAGTTCAAAGATTTATTTTTATAATTCTAATCTTTTTGAAATCTAAAGAATGTTACAAACACGTATTCATTATGTTTGAATAATTATTTATTTCACTTACATTTCAGAGTCACGAGTATCTAATTACTAGGAAATTGTCACGCATATTACATTGAGTTGAGCAGTCCTTTGAGGCTACGCTACGTACCGAAGCAAAGTAGCGATTTTCTCTCCGTGTACGCTTCCACCTTAATTAATAGACTAGAGTCGGGACAAGGTTCTTTCTACAGTTTTATCAGCTTCCTGTTTTGTTTTTTTACGTTTCTCTTCTTCTTCTTCTTATCGAGTGGGCTGCAAGCCCTGGTGTCAGAGTTTATTCAAACCTCTGACGTGGTTTTTATGTAACAACTACTACCACCAGAGATAGTAGCCGGGACCAACAGCTTAACGTGCCATCCGAAGCACGGAATCATCTTTCTTTTCAGACAATCAGGTGACTCAGCCTGCAATGTCCTAACCAACTGGGGAAAAACGCACAAAGTGAGATTTCACTAGGTGCCCCCCGTGGGAATCGAACCCACGACTTCCGTGTCAAGAGCCCAATGCTCTTAACCATTAGACCACGGAGACAGTTCTCTCTTATAGAGGCTGTACGCACGGCGACAGATCAATCTACCCATAGTTGAACCTTATGTCCATGAATATAAAGTTCAACCATGTCCAACTATGGGTAGGTTGATCTGTCGCCGATTGTACATTGACGCGCGAGGTAGTTTGAGGCCGATGTACATTAATGTATATTTTGTATTTGTAAATTTTAAGTCTAATTTGAATTATAGAAACAGGTATTTGAAACACTTCCTCTCGCTTATTCTTAGTTATTAATTGCTTTAGTAACGTCCAAGATTATGTCGGATGTATATTTTTCTGATAAATACGTTATATTTGCTAATCAGAATTGATCAGAAAGCTATAGAATAATCGGAAAATCTTTCCCGAAAATCGTCCTTATTTGGAATGAAGTATAGGTTGACAACGACTTTATTGGCTTGCTCAACTACTGTTGTTTTTATGAAGATAGGTCAGAATTCAATGCTGGCGAAGGCGAGGGCAAAAGCAGATGGCAAACAAATAAACGTCGATGGGGGATTTTCTGAAAGGAAATTAACAAGAAAAGTAGTATTCTATTATTGTAATGAAGTATATTTGATTGATTTGTTATTGATGGCTTTGATGAGAGGCCTTGCAGTTAATAAAATACAGTCAAAATCATAGATTTAAAACTTTTCGCTTGCGCTGAAAGATGGAGCCAAGAAATCTAGAGCGAGATAGCGAGTTGTGAAACCTTATGAAAACAAAAAAGACAAAACATTATTTTTTGTTTCGGTCACCGTGGCCGGTTTTTGTGTTTGGCAAGATGTCGATCCTATATAATGTTTGTTAAAAAATCGTCTTTTAGTATGCAAAAGTCTAAACTATTGCTGTTCCATGTGCGGCACGATACGGCTTAATCTATAGTGTAATTCTATGTATAAAATAATAAAATTGTTTTTTTATATCATTATACAGGATTACTTCGTAGATAGTGCGCAAATTTTACGTGTATGATGGCAATTGAAAATAAAAAGACACGTATTTTTTATATTATCATGTCTCATACAATACAATACATACATCGTCAACGGATGCATCAGAGTCAGTAACATGCATAATTATAATGTTTTTATTACTTTTACCAATGATAATAATGTTACTACCGTAAAACTTTTTAGTCTGAATTATTATTTCCGAACCCACGTCACGTCAACGCCACCGATCGAGGCATGTTGAACTACGATTAAAGAAGCTGTCAGAAAATCACCTATTTAGATTGAAAGAGCAGCGGGTACACATCAGCGTTGCCAGCAGTTTGGTTTTACTAAGCATCTTCAGTTGCGGTGCAATGTTTTACCTAGTATCTTGAACTTTATCTGCTCTGAATAAGATATTATGTCCAATGAACCTTCAACAACTCATTTCTCTAAATCGATTGATGAGTTCTGACTACACACGTATTTTTGCTTAAGCGTAGTCATTGAACTATTATGAACTACGTTATGTACTAACACGACAAGCCTAAATCAAATATCATGCCCGACGTGAAAGTAAGCCGAGTGCGGGGTTAAAAGCGACAGCGACAGTAAGTGTGGCTACACCGCAACAATTGAATCATCATCATCATCGTCAGCCTATATACGTTCCACTGCAGGGCGCAGCCCTACCCTCATGGAAGGTGTGTGGGCGTTAGTCCACCACGCGTGCCCAAAGCGGATTGGTAGACTTCATTTACGCATCGGAACTTCTTCAGCGTATGCAGGTTTCCTTACGAAGTTTTCCTTCACCGTTCGACAGCAGTCGGTATTACGTACATAAGATAGAAAAATTCATTCAGTACATGGCATGTCATCAATGCGGATTCAAACCAGGACCTCAAGATTGAGTTTCCATACCTCTCCCCAACGCGCCACCGACGGTCTCGACGCTCAACAATGGAATGGGTGGAATTGAAGCGCTATCTC
Source organism: Agonopterix heracliana (assembly GCA_963693445.1). Classification (NCBI taxonomy): domain Eukaryota; kingdom Metazoa; phylum Arthropoda; class Insecta; order Lepidoptera; family Depressariidae; genus Agonopterix; species Agonopterix heracliana. Next base: position 4,766,771 of record OY856308.1, read on the forward strand.
ACTCTAGTAAGTCCATAATTACTCAATGAACAAAATAGGCACATCTCTAATAAAGATCCTTGTTTAGCGCTGAATGTGCCTTTGCTATGGTAATTACAATTCCTTTTGCGGGAGCATGTACAACGCCACTTTTAGCTGAGTAAGTGAATTAGTGGCGGCGTATGAGCGCTACGTTTTGGCTTCGTCTGTGGTATCGTTTGCCTTTTGGCATTTCTGTTTAGCTTCTTGCTGAGTGACATAAATCTATGTCTAGGTGTGCGGGTTTTATGAGAAGTTTTTATTATATTAACATGAATTCTTAACAAAAAATTTGTTCCGTTCCACCACATTTGCCTACAGGCATATTATTACTCTAGCGATAGACAAGCTCGTTCAAACAAACAACATGTCACACAAAACAACACAAAATGACACATTGCGGTCTGTCATTGCCATAGTGACGAACTGAACTCGGGAACATCAATCAGGTGCGTACACCTCATTCAAGTGGAACATGTTGCTTCTATGGAAGGGCAAGTCTATACTGGCCACAGGAAGTGAACGATACTGGCCACATAGGTATACTTGGCAGATTTTTTTTGTTTTGATTTGTGGTATGTTCTATAATCACAACAAGTTCTACACTTGTATAAGTGCATACTGCCGTTTAATTACGATAGAGTAAAAAAAACTTGAAAGTCTTTTTTTTATTATTTGTTAGTGTATAACATGTATTTCAAAATTTCTACTTGCTGCCTGTCACGGTTCAAAAGATACAGCTGTTCAGAAGATGGACGGATGGCACCCTTTCGATACGGAGAGCCCTAAAATAGGAAATCTCTTCGGATCAAGGAGATTATTTTAACCACCATCGTATAATTAGGTATTTATGCAAAATTTTAAGATGATCGGAAACATCACCGAAAGTTTAACTTTAGTCGAATACCTAGATCTGTTAAAAACCTTTTCTTCAAATTTCTTTCAGATCGCCTCAAAACAGTGACCGTGCTTTTTCTACTACCGCAAACCGCGATGTTTTAAAATGAGATTTCCATGTTTTTAGGTAATCTGTTCCAAAATTGGAAAAGTCGGATCGCGTGTATCATTCAATACACAGAAATTACCAAAAATGTCTTTACAGTTAATTGTTCTAAGATTTTCGAAAAAAATAACCAACTGTTCTCTCTATTTTCCCTCTCACTGAGTAAAGCGACTGTGGGAAAGTATTATAAAGTAAGAAGTGCAGAAACGTATGACATAACTATGCAGAAAAAAGTCTTATTTAATTTAGGTTCTTTTTAAGTATTATGTTACATTGTAAAAAGGTGTTAGGTATAATATATTTGTTTAATAATATTATTGACTAGTGTTTTCCCGCGACTTCGTCCACACAAATTATTTACCAGATTTTAAGTCAGAGCATAAGCTATCAAACAAAAAAAGTTTCATCAAAATCGGTTCAGTAGTTTTTGCGTGATGCGCGAACAAACAAACACACAAATTTAGATTTCGAGTCAGGGATACCTAAAAACCATATCGTAATCTTTTTTTAGGGTTCCGAACCTCAAAGAGGAAAAACGGAACCCTTATAAGATCACTCTCGTGTCCGTCCGTCCGTCTGTCACAGCCACTTTTCTCAGCAACTATAGAAGCTAGCGACTTGAAATTCGGCATAGTGGTCAATCATGCTAACCCAAACGTAAAGCGAGACTAAAAATTTAGAAAATAATTTTTCTACAAATTTTTAAGGGCCAAAAACTGATGACTTTAAAAAAAAAAGTTTTCCAACCTAGCAGTGTTTGGTATCATTTGAAAGGGCTTTGAACGTAGATTTCGTATTGGTAGTTCGTTTTACTAAGTGATGCGTAGTTATTCATTTATAAGCCCGACTGCATGAAAAATTTTGGTTCCCCCCCCCTGATCTCCGAACATATAAAGCCAAAAAATCTGAAATAATTCTTACATGTCGATGAACTATTGAATTTTGTAGGAAAATTATAGCGGTGTCTGTATTGATAATAGTTTTTGAGAAATTTGAAAAAATACAGTACAAACAAACTTAGGGTTGCAGTTGATGTTTTTCGTTGATGAGCATAGACACAAACTTTTTATATTATATTTTAAGTAAAATCCAATAAATTAACACCAGTTTAAGTCATAAAAATGAACAAAGATAACAAAAATGCTAGTTTTTCGATGAATTACCAACTCCGTTGTGAAGTTTTGTTGTTAGCCATATTTCGTCACTGTTTTTTACTTAAAACATTTTTATAAGACGGTAAATCTGTTAAATTCCACTAAATCTATTCTATAACACCCTACAATTATTCCTACTCATTAAAAAAAGTACAAAATGAATAATTGTTTCGATATTTTGATTTGTGATTTGTATGGTTTCATGCAAGAACGGGTGTACCTACCGGTATCTGTGAAACTTGGTAAACAGCTAGTTAGAGTACCTATATCCAGAAATAGCATAAAAGGTAGGTGCTTAAGATTTTTTGTGAATAATCACTATTTCATTGGGAATAAACTGTATTTAAATATTTTCGAGAAGGTAACAGTAATTTGAACATTGGAACTTTGCTTGAATGACAGGATGTGAGGTCCGATTCACAATGCAGGAAACTTAAAATTTATAACTTTACAGTAAACCGTATTTCATTATTGAAAAAATCCTAACATGATATAAGAGAATTACGGAAAGTATCAAAATATTAAGCCATATCAACAGCTACGTAATTAAGATGGATTGAAATAATGATTTTCACAAATGAAATATTTATCATCATAATGATTAGGACAAATCGGAATAAAATCTTTACACGTCAGTCATACGTCAGTAGTGAATCATGGACATTGATCAAAGAGATTATACTTGCATAGAGGGAGGACAACTTTTGCAAGGCGGTCCACTTTTTTTGAAGTTTGTTTTTTTCTGTTTTGTGTCATGTGGTAGGACAAAAGGCACAAAAAGTTACTACTTTACACAACTTTACATACACTAGCATGTCAAAAAGTGTCAATAAACGTGGAAAGTGGACAGTCGCTTAAACAAAATATCTAAAGTTCCATCTCTTTCTACTATTAAAGGTATATCATAAGAGAAAAAAGACTAACTACAATCTTAAATTGATGCGGATTTTATGCTTTAGAATTAAGAGATCCTTCTTGTAAGCTGTGAGACATGGATATAAACCAATGTATAGACAATACCAATGCCACCTTCCTGATCATGGACAATACCTTTCCAACGTAGAAATACAATGACTCGAAAAGGCATTTAAATAATAGTAATCGCGAAAACGAAACACGCGTATACGCTATGCTGATGCTGATGAAGTTGACATTGCTATCAAAATCATACAACTTAGTCGGGCTAAGGCTTCGATCAAAATAAAATGAATGGATAGGCCTTAAGCGAACATTTCAAACCAGAAAAATGAGGCAAAACAAATGAAATTTTTACTTGTCACTTGTATGCAAGTGCCCTAGATTTGACAGATAATGGCGCTAGTTTGTATGTACCAAGTGCACCAGTAGTTTGCTTCAACTTACCGCGCTTTAGGCCTATCCATTCATTTTATTTTGATCGAAGGGCTAAGGTACGAGATTTAATACTTTTTTTTCTTATCTCCGTTCCTTTCCAGAATGACCATTCCAGTCTGCGAATATATAAAATACTCAAGCAACGCTTTCCAAGCTTCTTAATCATTAAAATGCAATGAAATTAGAGACAGTGCCTTACATTACAACCTTCTTGATCATGAACTTTCGCTTACGCTAGCTTATGCACCTTTTAGTGTTTTAGGCATGAAGATTGAATTATCACAATTCATGGTTTTAGGCTTTCATACCGAGAAGACAAACTGGAGTAATGTATTTCTATCCAACTCGGGTGCTAGTACTAATGTGAGAAAATGATAAACCTAGTTCTTCTGTTCGTCAATAACCCGCCTCATTACAATACATTTTAACTTCTAGAACAGAAAGATGGCATTGTCTATAAGCACCTGGAGAGGAGAGCAAACTTCCGTACAGGCGGTGAAAATGACTTTTCAATTTATATGAAGCTAGATGACTGACTCTGAAGTCAGACAGCCTTTGTAGTACAAAAAGTGGTTACGTCGATAAGGACAGTAATAAGTAGCGATCTCCTTTTTAACTAGAACGAATGTGCTATGTGCGTCTCTTTTTGAGTGAAGAGACGTGCTTCCTTCTATACCTTCTCTTTCTACGTTCTAAATCCATGGTTTATATCCATGTTCTAGAATCATAGTTCAATAAGATTTCTAATGATTGAATGAGATTGCAACGCATAAACTTCTTGGTGAACTTAAAATACAGCCGGTAGTCATTAGAGGGTGTTAGGCAAGGAATATACTACTCTCTACCGTGCTAGGTGTACCCACCCATTTGTTAACAAAAATACTTGGCTATTATCCATCCACTTTCTTTCACTGGAAACAATTCATGACCCACGCAGACGCTTGAAAAATAAATATTTATTAAAGAAAATTGATGTCTTACCTACATTTGCATTAAGACTCCCTACCTATTCTCTAATTGGGATATTCAGGGATTTTCTTAGTAATCATATTGAATTCCAAATATTACGTAAAATTTTTCGTGCAGTAGGTACTCAAACTTGTCCGATGTAAGTGTTAATGTAGCGAGACCATTGCCACTTCTTTGAGCATTGTCACAATACATCATGTTCTTTAAACATTAAAACTTTAAATACTTACTTAATAGTATAATATTAAAACGGCTGTAAGCTATCAAATTATCATGACATAATTTCTCTATTATATCGTTGCACTTTTTTTATGTTGTGCTCGCTATACCACTTTGTACCTTCCCAACAACGGCGGTTTTCGTTAACACAGTTCTCATCTTTTCTTACGGTAACATTAGGTTTGGAACCCTCTATGTGCGAGTACACACATCGCTCATGGCCAGTTATTTGTAAATATCTTCAATGTACAGACACACTTCAGTTACAGTTTTATAATAGTCTAGATAATAACAACAAACTTACAACATACAGTTTCGTTAAATTGAAAAACAGCAATGAATACAATGTGACTTCTTGTGTTTGCAAATGTTGTATACTTAACAAGAAATTAAAAAAAATACGATTGATGACAACACCGGAAGCTCGGTGTCCCCTTAAGGCGTTGAGTAATTAGCATTAGCTTGTCTTCTTGCCGACATAAAAGGGAAATGGATTGAAGCCGCCAGTCTCTCAATTACGTTTGAAGAATGGGCTGTTATTTGTCTAACTACTTCTTTACTTCTGAAGCAATTTGTTTTAGAACAAATGACTCTGTTTCTTCATTGTTTTAAGGTTCTTTTTGAGTTTTTAACGGGAACGGGTATTTTATTTACAGCTGTTCTGTCTTTAGTTTAGTTTAACGGAATAAGTGTAGGAACATACCTGCGGAACGTTCCGTGTCGAACGATCAGTTGAATACGAATATCGCGAAAAAAAATCTTCTCTTCCATACAAAACTGTAAAATCTACTCGAGCCAAACGTATGGGACAGCTGATTTTTTTTTTGCGATTTCAATGTTGTTCCCATAGAGAAAGTTGTTCAGTTTGGTGGTCTGATCATCCCCTTAAAAAAGTGTCAGCATATTAAGATGGACCCTGTATATTTATCATGAGCCTATCATCGTCCACTGCTAAACATAGGCCTCTCCCAAGGCGCGTCACAAAACTCTGTCCTCGGCCTTTGTCATCCAATCGCTCCCGCTACTTTTAAGGTCGTTTGTCCAGTGGGCAGCAGGGCGTCCGGCACTACGCCTACTCGTTCGTGGTTTTGTAATTACACACTTACCTATCCTATACTGTTATAATTGCGGTATATCAAGTTAATTATAGAGATAATTGACAGATTTGTGTCCATTGATTGATGGTCCAATACCTCTCCGCAACGCGTCATCCAAGAGCGTTGCGTTGCGGTCTCATAATATCAATATTATAGTAAAATTGCCATTGACTGTGCTTCTATACAGGGAGTAAAATTAAATGCGTTACATACTTAAGTGGGATTACAAACGATGACGCATTGACGGAGCGGCAGACGTCTCAGTCCGTCATTTGTGAAGCACGAAGTTATAATAAACCTCCATATGTGATTAGATTACACACGGTAACGGATTGACGCACCGTGTGTGCTATGTTTTATATACCCATACCCTGTATAAATAATGATTGTTACTTTATCAAAATGTATAAGTAAAACATAAGCTTTATACCTACAAAACAACACGATAGGTAAAAGCTAATCTGCAATTAATTCTCGAGAGACCTAAATTAACGCATTAACTTCATTACACATCTATCCGTAAACCTAATTTCGTTAATCTAACATGTGCGTATAAAATACTTAGCAGTGATTGCCCGCAAATAAGGCGAATCTAATACTTTAAGTGAGCTATTCTTATACAGGGTGTTTCATAAGTAACAATAAATTTTTAAAACTCTTAAGGGGGTTGTTTAGACCGTCAAACTGAACAACTTTCTCTATGGGACAAACATCGAAATCGCGAAAAAAAAATCTGATATCCCATACATATTTTAGCTCTAGTCGATTTGTAGAGTACATAATATTTTTTTTTCGTGATTTCGATATTGGTCCCATAGTGAAAGTTGTTCAGTTTGATGGTCTACACCACCCCCTTAAAGGTTTATTTGTATTTTTGTAACACCTTGTATATACAGGGAGTAAACTAAAATTGTTGACCATCAAACTGAACAACTTTATCCATGAGACCAACAATTGCTTGAAACTGCTCACAAAACTGCTTGATCCAAATCTGAGGAACAGCAATTTTTTTCGCGATTTCAATGTCGGTCCCATAAAGAAAGTTATTCAGATCAAGATGGTCTGATCATCTCCATAAAAACAGTCAGCATTAATACGAAGGACCCTACAATACTATGGTGTTTTTTTCGGAAACGGTTCTAACGATTATGAAGAAATTATGTATTTAGCAGACTTAAAAGAAGAACCAGACGGAATGTCATCTAATCATGAGTGAAGCACCCATTTCTTTTGTGTGCGTGCTGTCACGCAGTACATAAGGTGACGGGTTGTCGGACCTGCGCCTAGAGCTAGTGCATCTGTTGTAGAACAAACGAGATTGTATTACCTACCTTGCATGCTTCACATCTTTTTAGTGCAATACTCGGTCCGTATTTCTTTCAGGTCCGTGGTATTTAGATTGTGTTTTGGTCGTAAATAAAATTGTATGTGCCAATCACGGACCTGAAAAAAAGACGGACGTAATCTCGTCTAATCACGAGTGCAGCACCCATTTCTATTGTGTGCGTGCTGTCTGACCTGCGCCTAGAGCTAGTGCATCTGTGTGAGTGTAGGTCCCTTGTAGAACAAACGAAAATGTAGGACCTTGCATGCTTCACATCTTTTTAGTGTCACATTACGTCCGTCTTTTTTTCAGGTCCGTGGTGCCAATACTAAAATTAGAACTCTTACAAAATATTTTGGTGATCACATGACAGCGAAAGTCATTTTTACATCGTCGTTCGAAAACTCTATGCTATTAGCAAGGAGGTACTACTACATATCACAACGTCACTTCTGTTGGCCTCGCCCGAACACTTTTCGTAACGCTCTCGTCACGCATTCACCAGCTTACTCTCTCTCCCTTCAAAAATTCCCTATCCCCAAATGACGCATGTCTCTATCTATTTCTTCTTCTTATGGTGCATCGAAGATTAGCTTTCATTGCAGCTATTCGGTCCATGGAGACTGCAGCCCCTGAACATGGTGAGGGTGTTCATGTCCTGAGGTGAGGTGAGGTGATGTTCATGTCAACCATTCTCACAATCTTTTAAACCATAAGCAGTGAACTTTGCCTTATTGTAATGTTCATAAATGAATGCTTCCTCGAAGACCGGCGTAAAAAGAAAATAGCCCATAATTGTCCTCGGACTGGAAATGAAAAAATACGGTTCCATTGAAGAAAAGCGGGAAGTAATTGCCGGCGACACGATGACGGAACTGTAGCCAGTAAAATAGCAACCAGGAGCTAGTATTGTCGAATAGTCTTATTGTGCTTTTTTCCAAGACTCATACTCAGCTGCAGAAACACTCATTAAAGATAATCCTCCATTAAATCTCTAGCTGTCACTTATTGTCTCGTCGACGTAGTCTTCTTCTACCGTGTGGGCAAGCCCTGGTGTCAGAGTTTCTTCAGACCGCCTTACGGCCTCTGACGTGGTTTTTATGTAACGACTACTACCACCAGAGATAGTAGCGGGGACCATTGGCTTAACGTGCCATCCGAAGCACAAAATCATCTTTCTTTTCAAACAATCAGGTGATTCAGCCTGCAATTTCCTAACCAACGCACAAAGTGACATACTAGTATCACTAGGTGCCCCCCGTGGGAATCGAACCCACGACCTCCGTGTCAAGAGCCCAATGCTCTTAACCATTAGACCACATAGGCAGTTAAAGTTGACGTATTAAATTTAATGGAGGATTAACTTTAATGAGCGTTTCTGCAACTGAGTGTAAGTCTTATGAAGTTGATGGACTTTTGTCCGCTTGTTCAAAAAAGATTTATTATGAAACTCACGTGCAAAAATATACAAGCCGAATGGAATAACCGATACCCTCAGACACCCAAACAATTTTTTATTGAAGTAAAATGCATTTCGTTGAAAGATATTTAAAAAACTAAAATGACCCCATTCCGTGTGGTGCCGGCTAAGAATAGCATCATCCCATTTCCTCCTTTGGGTGTCGTAAAAGGCGACTAAGAGATCTACCAGAGGATGGGCAGCAGCATCCTCTGAGTATACATATCCAACCAACTGCGATCGCCAACCCGCCTGCCAAGCGTGGCGATTATGACAAAACCCCCCAACATGGACCGGCCGCTGTAGCGGTCCTTGGGGGAGGTCTATGTCCAGCAGTGGACGTCCATCGGCTGAGATGATGGTGATGAATATGACCCTGCTCACTCCCATCCTTCGCCACCGCGCCCCCTAAACTTAATGATTGTGAATGGTATTGATATTTTTATGAGCTGTAAGCTACCGTTAGCCGTAAGTGATTGAGCTACAAAAACATTTATAAGCGGCAAAAATAAACAAAGTATGAATTAGCAATCGAAAATAAATCTACATCCATCTGGTCTGGACCAGCCTGTATAATACTTATTGACATATAAGTTTAACAACAGGGTGTAATAAAATACCCTAGTTATATTTGTTTATACCACCAAACAGACTGATTCAACAAGCAACATCAAGAAAAAAAAACATTTATATAGTCGAATTGAGAACCTCCTCCTTTTTTTGAAGTCGGTTTAAAACTGATGTTTCGTACAAACCTGCTTTTTATAACCATGTTTGAAAAAAAATATTTTATTGTTTTATATAAAGGTTAGAGGCAATCCATAAATACACCTACACCTATGAAAATATTTTGCTTTGAATACTAAATGAGTACGTAAAACTCATAAATATTCAGTCACAATTTCGTTAAATAGAAGCACAAACACATACAAAAAATGTATTCATTGACTTGCGTGAACAAAGTTCGTGAATTCTGGATGTTAACAATAATAAAGAACAATGCTACTTTACATTGAACATTTGGTCTACATTTTTTTAAGTTGCCGGCCAACGTTGCTAATTGATAGATATACCTTATCACCGATAGTAACTTTTGCTATGCCATCTGAAAAATCTATCCACGAGAAAAAAACATATTCGATCATCAGTGGTTGAATGATTTGTGTGAAGGCATCTGAAGAAAAGATGACTACCCCACAAAAAAATCTTCTTCTGTCCAATCGATAGCAAGTCATTGAATTCGATTTAATCGTGATGAACCGAAACCGCGATAATAAACCTGAATGCGTTAATTTTAATAATTAATGTACCTAATAAACGTTATTAGTGATAGTGATTGTTTCCCTTCTTTGTCTTATATACAAACTGCATCCATAAAATCACTTATAATTAGCTTATAATAATTATAATCAGCATGATGACATTGTTATTAATTTGTATATTGTGTAATAATTTAGTTTCGTTTTTTTTTTTTTCTCGATTCTTGCTTTTGTTTAATTCCTTATTATGATTATTGTTGTACTAGTTGTACGCTCTCTAGGCAAACTATATAGAGGTACATTATATACTGTAACAACTTTTATAACCAACCTATAGATGCAATAAATTACTATTTGACTTTTACTTTGACATATCAGGGCCGGTAGCCAGAACTAAATTGTAAAGTAGGGCATGGAAACATTAAGGTAGGGCAAGAGGAAAACAATTTGATTATAATCCTTTTTATGTAGAAGGTGGTACCTACTCATTATATTTTTGGCACCCTTGTCTCTGCCCTACATACCATGTAAAAAAGTGAGCGAGCGTAGCGAGCTCGATATTTTCCGTATCGTGATTCAAAACAGTGGTACTAAATAATAATCTTGAATATAAAAGTCTGCATGCTCTCGGGCAGCATCAAGATTGGATCGGGCCGCAAGAATGTGCAGTGTGGGCCGCATTCGGCTCGCGGGCCGTATGTTTGACATGCCTGACATAGAGTATACATTAACTCATTTAAGTTTACAACTTGTATACCTACATTTAATAATTGAGTTTTAGATTTAGTTTAGCTATAATTTTTAACTATATTAAATTTAATTATATTATAAATTATTTATATCATAAGTGATATTATCTGAAATTACATTCATTCATTGTAAATGTCGTTTACAATGTACGACTGAAATAGCGGTTAAAGCTTCTATGTTGTTAAAACACTTAAACAGTCCATTAAAATAAAGTGTTCTGACGGAGACAGTCAACCTAAGGCCTGCTAAGCATTATGCTTGAGTTTTTTAAAAGTTTTTAACGTAAATAACTTGAAAGCGCTCGTTGGCCTAGTAGAGCTTCGGTATCGGAAACGATCACCGAAGTTAAGCTACGTCAGGTCCGGTCAGTCTTTGGATGGTTGACCTTTAGTGGTATTTCATCTCGAGCGTTTCCGTGCTTCGGAAGGCACGTTAAGCAGTTGGTCTCGGATAGTTCCGTCGAATGGCGTTGTAACTATTAGTTAAGCCAGGTCAGAGGCCTATAAAGGCGGCTTGACAATTCTCGGACAGCAAGTTGACCACTAACTTGCCTCCACCAACACGCACTGAGCCCGCGTGGTGGAGTATGGCTCACATCCTCTCATCCTTATTCGTGAGAGGAGGCTTTTGCCCTGCAGTGGGATTCTACAGGCTATAACTAACTAACTAACTTTAAAGAGAAGTTCAGTTCAATTCATCATCATCATCATCTTCAGCCCGTATCTACCCACTGCAGGGCATAAGCCTCCTCCCTATTTTGCCATTCTTCTCGGTCCTGTGCCAGTCGCATCCAGGTCTTGCCGATACTTTTCCAGATGTCATCAACCCACCTGGCTGCCGGACGACCCACTCCTCTTTTGCTTAATTTCGGCCACCACTCTGATATGGATGGTTAAGGTTCTGCTCCACCTGCCATCATTTCGCCTAGCTACGTGTAGTAGTAAACCCCGCCACTTAAAGCGAGCTATTCGGTACCCGATGTCCTGAACCTTAGTTCGACATCGGAACTCAACGTTTGTGACGTGGTCTAAAAGGATGATGCCTAATATGGCGCCCTCCATGGCTCTCTGTGCTACTTTGATTTTGTGTATAGTTTCCTTAGTGAGCGTCCATGTTTGGGCACCATAATAATATGTCATGGTGGGCATGAAACATTGATTCCAATTCAATTCAATTATTCAACAATAAAGGTCGGATCTGAATTTTAATATCTTATTTTTGTAATGCATTTGGGGTGTTAAATAAATTTTACTCAGAATATACAGAACCATCTGATGCCCCAAAAAATAATTCGATAAATACTTAATTGAGATTAAAAGTATAACTCAGTTGAGAAATACTAATAAAAGGTAAATTTCTTGGTCATTGTCACACAAATTCACATTTAAATTTAAAAATCTAGCCTGGACTTGTGTTATGATGACTAGACAACAATATAGATATAGATACAAAAATCCATGGTCGATATACCATATCTGTTCATAAATTTCGTTCTCAAAAAAGTCATAAGTCACTATGACAATTTTATGAATATTCAGTCAAAAGACATAAAAAGGTTGATTTTAATGGGGGAATTGACTGCATCAAATATTGTATAACGTCATTAAAAATACGTTTGAAAATATGACGTATGAATGCATTCTTCAAATGACGTCACTATTCACTGTTCATTATTTAGTAAAATTTTTCATACAAACTGCGTGGTTTGACTTCTCATTTCTTTGATATAGATACATAAACTGTGGTAGACATTGATGCTAACGTCTCGTTGAATAGCGAAAGTAGACCTTTGTTTTGGTTTTGTCATATTTCGCTTCAAGTAAAATTGCCTTTCTCTTATTTCCTTACAAACATCATAAGTAAAATTCTTCCATGAAAATTAGAGCCAATTTCTGAAAATAGACATCCAATTTGGTTCTAAAAAGAACTCGAATAATTTCCGTTGTCAACAATTTCAAAATAATTGTGTGGGACTTGAAACTTATACTAAAGCCGTTGCAAACTCTATACTCAGTCGAATATTTTTCCCAGACTCTTAAAATGAAAGCAAAATACAAGTCTTAGAAATTCGAAACGATCAATCACCAGGCCTTCAACCAAATCAATTCTGCACCCCTGAAGCTATGGAGAGTTCTCATGCGACCAAGCTTTTGCGGCGAGGCCGGGCAGTAATTACGAGGTGCACTTAGGCCTAACACCGGCCTAAGACTACATTCACATTAGTTATGCAAGGCTGCTACTGCACTGCGGTAACATAATCATAAAACCCCTGCACGGCTAGCATGACACTCACGATAAAGCGACAAAACAAGAAAGAACGTCATGCGTCATCTCGATTTTATCGTTTTCTCGGGGGTGTTTTGCTAGGCCTACTGAATTGAAATTAGCCATTTATTGTGCAGGGTGTAACAAAACACCTTAGTAATACTTTAAGGCTGCTTTTCCACCAGAGATGTGTGAGGTAGCGAGGCGGTGAGCGAGGAAAAAATCGGCCAATGGGAATGCTTCAATTTCCCAATGACGCGACGTGTCGAGCGAGCACGCTATTGTGTTTCCTCGCTCACCGCCTCGCTACCTCGCACATCTCTGGTGGAAACGCAGCCTTAGGTGGTGGTGGTGGTGGTGGTTTAGCAAACTGAACAACGTTCACTACGAAGACAACTAAGACAAGCAACGTAGAAAAAAAAAACAGCTGTCATTTGAGTCCAGTCGGTAGGTACTGCAGTTTTGTAGGAAAATAATTCTAAATGAACAAGCTTAAAAAAATATTAAATTCAAAATATTTACAGAAAACAGCAGTTGCATACGTTTTCATTATAAAGTCTTTCAGCAGCGTTGCATTCGTCAAACTAAAGATCTTTGTAAATGGGTGTCTGAAAAGGTACCTATATGAATGTGAGAGACCCTTATGAAGGTCATTTCACATAAATATGAAGATATTGCAGTGGGGAGTCTTTCAGCGTAGTGCTCTTTTACTATCGTACTCTTATAAATAATGAACCGCAAGTGGCGCTACACATGATGTGAAGGCATCCTTATATGGCGTGACCATGTTTGATACCCGATGTTAGATAGAACAAGGTAGGGCAGATTCTGTAGATAAATTGAGGTTTATGGTTTAGTAGACACGTGATTCTTACATCCACGTAGGTATATCGTATAGAAACGAAGATGACATGTATGACTGAATGAACAGATGTAATCTATATTTTGGTTTTTTGAAAACTCCTTATCTAAATGTCTTTAAACCATCACGCGAAAGACAAGTGCTCGCGGCAAAATCTGCAACGTGACCATTTTGGTTATCACTGTAAAGTCAATTATTTTGACGCCGACGCTGACTTGAAAGCTAAAAAGCTACAGACCTAACCTAAACACACCCTCACAAAATACACGTAATATCATAACGTGCGGGTAGGTAGTGAATGACGCAATATACCAAATTGGCAGTTGGTCGCTAGACACTTGGTCACGAATAGGGATGAAAGCCGGTAAAAGTTTCCACAGTAAATACGGTAAAATTGAATATTTAACGTAATATTTGGTTAATTTCAAACGTTTTTTAACGGTTGTTGGGTGATCCCTCGGCTCAGCTTGTTTAAATTATTCTAGTCAAAGGTTTGTTGTAAAAAGTACATCTCGTAAAATTGCCCATTCAACCCATTAATAGTAAAAAAAAAATCTTTGAAATTACAGGAGTGCAATTCTCTAAGGTAAAATCCTTCTTACATCCTTCAGATCGTCGAAGTTTTCATATTAAGTTTGACACAACGCTTACTGGATTGACAGCTTGCCGATGCTGTTTCAACCGATGTTTGCGCTTAGAGAATTGCACTCCAGGAGTGCGATTTTTGAATCTCATTCGGTGAGCTCAGCTGTTGAAAATGTTTAAATTACTATGGAGATAGGTACGCATCTTTCTACTGCAGATTTGACTTTCAAAAATCTCACTCCTGAAGTATGATTTTTGAAAGTGAAATGAGCAGTAGAAAGATGCATATCTCCCATTAACCTCCTATACTAGACCCACAGTGTCATATAAAATCTTAGCAGTGCACATTGACGCAAAAAACCGCACAAATTAAGTATGCATGCTGCTGGTTGTCACTAATACGTTGTATTTGATTCATAAACATAGTCGTATTTAGCTTGTTAACTGTCAGCTAGTACAAAAAAGAGCTCATCCGAGCTCTTTTGGTTGTGCCATTTTTCGAACGTTGATTGTGAGTCTTATTTGTATATAAGATGTCTATGATATCTCCATAGTAATTTTAACATTTTCAACTGCTGAGCTCAGCTAATGAGATTAAAAAATCGCACTCCACGAGCCCTAGAAAAAGTGAAATTCTATTGGCGTTGATGCTAGTAAAAAATGACAGAACGTATGGATTTGACATTAGCGATCGAAACATTTTGACGTTTGCTTTCGTCACCATACGTCAAGTCCATACAATTTTATGTTCTCTACTGTCGTTAACGCTAAACGATAGAATTTTTTTTTCTTTTTCTTTTTGTCTAGGGGGGCAGGTGTCAGAGGGGGTGAGAGCAGCTGGAGAGGGGGAAAGGACAAAGAAAGGGGAGAAAAACGTTGTGTTTTATGGTCGTCTAGTTTTAATAATTATAATGGACAGACTAATAACAGGTAGGGTTTAAAAAAAATCGTCAAATGTAATGTTAGAAGGGTGATACCTAAGAATTTGCGTTCTTAGCTTTACAAGTCTCTTCAACAAGACAATTTGGAAGATGCGCAATCTATTTATTTTAAAGTAGAAAGAATTACCGCCCAAAGTCACCCTTAATTTTACCGTTATCTATAAAAATTTCCGTAAATTATCCGTATTTCGCACGCCTGTCGGTAAAATTACGTGATTTTACATCCCTAGTCGCCAGACGGCTGGTCACGAAGCGACACCACCGTACCGGCGGCGGCATCATTAAATGAAATGGACATGCCAGCTTTCTGCTGAAACGTATGTGCAGCATAGATTACGTTTTACGATATTATGTAGGTACCTACATTATGTTCTACTTAATATTTTCGGAAAACGTCAAAAGACTTACACTTAATATTATTAGGTGGATGTATATCCTCGGCGAAGGAGCCAAAGGAAACGTATTCTTCTGACGATTCTTCCGATTCGCCGCGATTCTAAAATTATGTTCTTTCGCCTTCTTCGCCGCGTATAAAGGCCTCCGCTCATTGCAGCGATAATATCGAGCGATATTATTGCTGCGATTTTGCGATAATTGTTCTCAGTACATTTTGTATGGGGACGCGCGCGATCCTACACACTGCCGCGATATTATCGCAACCTGACGCAAGCTCTTTCTACTACATTCAGTGAAGGGCGCATGCGTGACGCGAATCGCGGAATCGCTGCAGTGTGTAAGGTGTCGCAATATCGCTGTCGATAATATCGCTCGATAAAATCGCTCGATAATATCGCTGCAATGTGCGGAAGCCTTAAATATGCGTCCACCTTATGTCAAAGTTTGTGACGATGTTTGGATGAACTACTTTTTATTTTGATGAAACTTTTTTATTAAACACCAACATCGAAATAAAAAGCTTAAAAACTGGTCGATATTTTATCCAGCTACAATGACGGGACCCAGTGCGCACGAAGTCGTGGCAAAATCGAGTACCTAATCTTATAATCTCATGTCTATTCTAAATATAAGCAAACGTAATCTCTTCAAAAAACATTCGTAAATCTATATTCAAATTTATCCTATGGATTTACCCGCTTTGGTGGGACAATTCTTCTTGATTGAATACTTCGGTTCGAACCTTGTAAATCTGCATTCGAAATTCAAATTTTATCGAAGTCCTTAATACCGTCGCCGTTGGTTAAAAGAAGTGCGGACAAAAGCTATTCGACGACCAATTAGTTTGTGGTTTCGACACTGACGTAAAAGAGTTGCTTAATTGATGACCTGGATCGAAGTCGACGAGGAAATGTTTCAAATTAATTGAGAATTCCATTGATAGAACACAAATAGATTTTTTTTAAATCAATTTATAACAAGATCATGAAAACATTTATTGCGAAAAAAATATTTATGAACAAACACACACACATTTTTCTTTTGAATTTTTTTTTAAATTATTTATTGCCTTTTTAGGGTTCCGTACCCAAACGGTGAAAACCCTGCTTAAATAAGCCTACGTTGTCCGTCCGTCCGTCCGTCCGTCCGTCTTTCCTACGTATTTAGGGCTGTAACTTTTGAACTGTAATATCTAGACAGTTGAAATTAGCACAGAAGGTGCGTTATTACGACGGATTTGCTAACAAATAATAAATATGACAAGAAATAAAAATTAAGGGAGTCCTCATACGAGAAACTAATTTTTATCAACGTTTTTTCATCTCGCCCTAACTTTAAAACGGTAATACATACGAGCGTAAAACTTGGTGTTATTATAGAGCAAACTGTACAGTATAATAACAGATAACAAAAACCGGCTAAGTGTTAGTCGGTCTTCCGCTACAGGTCCCGGTGAAAACGAAACTTTTTGTAAGTCAATAATTATGCTGTGTGGTACGGAACCCTCGTTGCGCGAGTATCCCGATTCGTATTGATTTCCTTTTTTTCATAGTCACGTCTAACACGAGAGGTGTTTTATGCGAAATGTTGGCCACCTCTTCACATCCTATACACAATATAATTATTACAACTGAAAGTGTGAAGTGGTTCTCCTTAAGGGAACCATTTTATTCATTAACTATGGCACTTATTGAGCTGAAAAATAAACCGAATTATCTACACGACATGAGAAGTGATGTGGTTTTTCTAGAAATCGATTTGAATGAATAAAACAGAAGAAAAAGGACTCTAAAGTCACCCCTTTTTTTCCAGTTGTAAACATTTTACTCTTACATTTTTAATCGGAAGAAAATTAAAGTTTACGATATTATTCACAACACAATTTAGAATGATGTGATTTTCTTATTTTTTCGAAATTAATATAATATCTTCTACTTTTTCCAAGAAAACAGCTAAATTCTGACCGGAGCCACGCGCTCGTTCGCATCGATTAGTATGGAGAGTAGTGGTCCAGGGATGATACGCCTTAATAATAATATGCTGACAGTTTTGAAGGGGACGGGTGAATACTTTCTTTAATTAACCAACTACAACTAAACTGCAACCCAAATGTATCGGACAGTTTATTTGGTTTTTTCCTAGATTCGTTGTTTGCCCCGCAGAGTAAGTTTTTCTAATTCTACTCCTAAAATTGTGGCTTGATCCTGTTGCCAATATTCAATTTTAAGGCGTATCAGCCGTGGACCACTCTCCTCTCACTCACACTCCATACTAATCGATGAGAAAGAGCGCGTGGCTCCGAACAGAATTTGGCTGTTTTCTTTGAAAAATTCGATGATTTTTTATTAATTTCGTAAAAGTAAAAAAACCACATCATTCTAAATTGTATTGTGAACAATATAGTAAATTTTCATTTTGTTCCGATTAAAAATGTAAGAGTAAAATGGTTACAACTGGAAAAAAAGGGGTGACTTTAGAGTCCCTTTTCTTCGGTTTTATTCATTAAAATCGATTTCTAGAAAAACCACATCACTTCTCATATCCTGTAGATGGTTCAGTTTAAATTTCAGCTCAAAAAGTGCCATAGTTAATGAATAAAATGGTTACAAAATTACCCAAAACCGGCTGGTAGCCCCTTAATAGCAAATTTGATTTCCGTTGTTCAGTAATCGATATTAGGGTAATCTCAAGGATTGTTTTTGTAAAAAAACACACTTGAGGCACCACAAAATGTTGGAGCTTCGTTGCAAGCTGGAGAGCAGGCAACTGCCACATGACCAACCACTAAAAGACTTGCAACGCGACTGAGAAAATATTCGGGGAGCCTCATAGGGTCAATCGTAGCAATATTTAAGACGGGCACTACATAAACAATGGGCCGGGCTATATTTTGCTGGTTTTTAGAAGCTATCTTCTCGTTATTTTCTATGAAATACTATGAATATATTTTTCTTAAGAGCAGTATTTAGTGAGTTAATTAGACAATTGTAAAATTTGGTGCGGATTCTTTTCGAATTTCATTTCCTTAGATTAGAAGGCACCACAGTAAAATAATGAAGAACAAGCCAGTCCAAAATAGGTAAACCTACTAAAATTACGTAGTTTAGTAGAGGTGAGGTAGCTCTGAAAGAGTCAAGGATGTTCAGTGGGGGATACCTCTTAAGTCCTCTCTTGTGCAGGTGTTCGGACACACGGAATATTCAAGTAAATGTCTCATCAATTTAATAGGTTCGCCGTAATCACACTACTTTAGTCTAGTTAAACAAATAACATCAAATTATCATAACATCATCATTTGACGTAATACTGTAATTGTGTTTGACAGAGGAATCCATTTTCTTGGCGTAAGGTCACTAATGTAATGACCAGTGATCGGAATGTCGGGGCATTTTTTGAGCATACAAGTATGGATACGCCTGAATTTCCCGGAAATATCCGGATTTAATAAATTTGTATAAAATTTCACGGGATTTACTGGGATTACCTATTTAGATGTCAAGAGACGTTTTTTTTTAATGAAGAGTATTAGCAGCCCATACTAGAGGCCGCGCCTTTGAAACACGCCGCCTGGTACTTTTGACATGTACCGCGCTTAGGTAAATATGTTGACCGTTATTAAACAATGATATTAAGTAACTAGATTAGTAGTTAGGGCACCAAAGCGTTGCCACTTCGAAGATGTCTGCAGGCTTCTTTGACTTCAGTTCAGGCGTTTATCTATAGTGAGCGGACATATCCGTGACGTATAAATTAAGCTACCAAAATGGGGAAATGCGCCGTAAAAATTTGTAAATCACAGTCGGAAAAGAATAATAAAGGAAGTGGTGTTACTTTTCACAAGTAAGTTTACTATATTTTGTCAAAATAAAATTAAAAAACTAAATAAATTTTTCACGCATTGTTTTTGCCATCAGTGTTGCAAGTAAATACGATTTTGATTAACAAACTTTTACGGCGCATTTCCCCATTTTGGTAGCTTAATTTATACGTCACGGATATGTCCGCTCACTATAGAT
This sequence comes from Agonopterix heracliana, assembly GCA_963693445.1. Classification (NCBI taxonomy): domain Eukaryota; kingdom Metazoa; phylum Arthropoda; class Insecta; order Lepidoptera; family Depressariidae; genus Agonopterix; species Agonopterix heracliana. The sequence goes on from OY856308.1 coordinate 4,786,441, forward strand.
AAACGCCTGAACTGAAGTCAAAGAAGCCTGCAGACATCTTCGAAGTGGCAACGCTTTGGTGCCCTAACTACTAATCTAGTTACTTAATATCATTGTTTAATAACGGTCAACATATTTACCTAAGCGCGGTACATGTCAAAAGTACCAGGCGGCGTGTTTCAAAGTCGCGGCCTCTAGTATGCGCTGCTAATACTCTTGATTTAAAAAAACGTCTCTTGACATCTAAATAGGTAATCCCAATAAATCCCGTGAAATTTTTATCCATATTTATTAAATCCGGATACTTCCGGGAAATTCAGGCGTATCCAAACTTGTATGCTCAAAAAATGCCCCGACATTCCGATCACTGGTAATGACAGAGTATAGTTCTATTGATTTATTGTGACCACCAACAATATTAAATGGACGATCAAAGAATGTACACATCTATACAATATAAATGAAAATTAAATGCTTTTTGTTGGTAAGCGGATTACCTGAAAACGTTTTTTTTTCATAGTATTCCGAATAAGGTATTAAGACAGAACGTCTGTCGGGTCAGCTAGTATAAAAAAATTGTCATCAAGTTTACCATCAACTCCCCTTAACCCCCGTGCCACCAGTGGAGTATAGTTTCACCTTTAACCACGTTACGTGCAAAATGTTTATGTTGAAAACTTAATATCCACGGTTCCATCGATATTAAAAACGAATAGTAGAAGTTAGACGGTCCAATCAATTTGATTTGCTCCAATTTCAGTAGCACTGGGCCCGGCTTTACACATATCTATTACAATAGTGCTAAGGTCGATATTAAACGCGAACTTAATCGAATTGACTAATCAACCCTTTGGGGTATGCTTGGATTTAGGTGCGAAGTCTTCCTACTAACATATTCAATATTTTGCGCTTCAAATTGGTTTGAGATGCTGTAGTATTGAGAAATAACGTAATGATACTGTCTTACTTGGAGTTTCCCTTCGAGATCGGATCAGAAATGAAGAAATCCGCAAAAGAACCAGAGTAGCTGACATTGCCCAAAGAATTGCTAAACTAAAGTGGCTGTGGGCGGGGCACATTTCTCGCAGAACCGATTGTCAATGGGGCCGAAAGGTTCTCGAGTGGCGGCCGGAAAGCGCAGCGTGGGTAGGCCCCCACACGGTGGACCAACGACCTGGTGAAGGCGGCGGGAAACCGTTGGATGAGGGCAGCGCAGGACCGGTCGTTATGGCGATCCTTGGGGGAGGCCTATGTCCAGCAGTGGACGTCCATCGGCTGAGATGATGATGATGATGATGACTGTCTTACTTACAGTTACAAAAACACACATACACAACCTCGGATAAACACATGCACACAGACACTTTTGCATCAACGAATTTGATAACGTTTTTGTAACTCAAAACCTTCCTCAAAAACATTAAATGTTTTAACAGTGATGCTTCACTCATTTACCTAAATGGAAATTAAAAGGAAATAATAGGGGTTAGAGCGATGGTTCAATCTATTTGATTGCCTCAATTTTCGGTGGCCGGGGGCGCGGCTTTATACCCACAAGTTACAATAGAGTCGAGATCGGGATTATCAAGACATATTTTAATTGAAGGTAGCCATGGTTTTATGGCTTGTAGTCTCGCCTTTAGTACAAGAGGTAAGCATAAGTATATGCTCACGACTATATTCCCCGAGGGGGTAGTCAGAGATATTCTGAAACCTCAGAACATCCACGTTTCACCAGAAGTACCGAAACACTGTCCAGTGTGACGGGGGGTGAGCCCGTCGCCACTTATAATGGACAGTGGGTACAATACACGCCTCGAAATGGAAGCATGCAGGTGTCCTCACGATGTTTTCCTTCACCGAAAAGCCAGTAGTGTAACAAATCGTACATAAATTCCGAAAAACTCATTGGTACGAGTCGGCTTGGACGGGGATCGAACCATCGCCTCCTGCACGGCAGGCAAGGTTACTCGCCACTGGACCACCACGGCCTCAAGTACAAGAGGTGGTGGTTTGATTACAGCCTGGATCAAACTGGTGTCAAATTAGTTTTTAGAAGCTTGTGCACTATTTGTAGGTACCATGACAGGCTTATCAAAGGATGCAGTTCAAACATTTTGTTTAACTCTATTTTTTTTTTGTCTTTTTTTTAATGCTTTTAACCCTGAGATTGTGTCAGCCCCATCGTGCTTTAACCTTAGAACTTTACAAAACAATGAAAACCTGTGCAAAAACAAACATGTTTCAGTTTCGTGGCGCGTATTGTTCAATTCAAATCAATTTTTTTTAAATGGCATCCGATGTGTTATCACAATTCAGCCGACGTCTCGTTATATGAAGATTATACGCAGGAAAATGATCAGTAGTTTTAATTAAGTCTAGAGTGGCAGTTTTGCCAATGTAAGTAGTTTAGAGTCTCAAGTGACTGTTTTAAGGTTAACACACAAAAGAGTTCACAAAATGGCCGGGCCGCATGGCCAGAAAAATCACGAGCCGACGCAGACGTCCTCTCGGTAAACATCTAGCCACGCGACTCGGCGCGAATTGTGTCTAATAAAAATGGTGACAAGCTCACTAAAGTCACACGTTCAAATCAGCAGTAGTAAATGTCAAAATTAATATGGAGATTATGCATCAATCGATCATGATTTTGAACTCGTGAATTTCGAAAATTGCACTCCTACTACTGAAATTGTGATAATTTGAGCGCACTTTTACCGCAATTATTAGGTATGGTTTCTTGAAATTGCGCTCGAGCACTGGTAGCATGCTTACGGGATACGGCTGTATCACGTCTTTTATCTCGTTCGTTCACGTGCAAATAGAAAGAGAGCGAAGGTGTGATAGCGCTATATCCATAAAGTTATTATACCTTACAGGAATAGAGTCAGTGACATGAGTCATTTCAATGAAGCAGTTTTTGGATGTTTTTTGGAGACTATTCGCAGGCAATAATTCTAATACTGTCTATAATTATGAGTCTAACGTAAAATCGTGGATAAATTAATGAAGTAGTGTCAGTATATTTCACAAAATTATCTACGATTTCACTTTAGATTCCCAATTATTCACGAAAACCGAATGGGTTCTATTGATTCGAGTCACGTATCTCTTTCTATTATACAGTGGTGCCGCTAGGTACATCTCGCTCTCTCAGCTGTATGTTCCTCTATTCCTACCTATAGGGCTATATTCAGTATTCATTTATTCGCTTTCATGTACAATACAGCTTAGGTGTAACAGAAGTAGCCAATGTGGGTACATGAGCCCTGCAAGGGCACGGCAACATAGGTATTTTAAAAAACTTACATCAACTAGAAATAATATTACATTACAAATGTTCGGATATTTACATAGAGTTGCATAATTTTATAAGATTTAAACAATATTAATTTAATTACACAATTTCAAAATGAAGAACATAGTTTAGGTCAAGATAATTAAGAGCATTCAATATTTTAGTCATGTCGGTAACGCAGTAATACAATTGTCGTTCATATAATCGTTCAATTTGTAATAACATTTATCAGCTAATATTTGCTTCAGACTATTATTAAATTGCTTGTCTTTGTCAATAGTTTTAATACAGTCAGGTAATCTATTGAAAATTTTGACTGACATTGCATGTGGACCTGAGTTGTGTAATATATCACGGTGTCATGCTTCCTATGCAGAACTGGTATAGCGGACGTGGGGCGTAAGACAGCTCAGCTGAAGTGGGACTGGGTCGGACATGTTTGTCGCATGCATTCGAAAAGATGGGCCATGCAAAATTACCACAGACTGGGTTCCCCAGGATGGTCGCCGGTGTCGAGGTAGACCCAGAAAAAGGTGGAGATGGCCAGAAGTTGCACACAACAGAATGGACTGGAGAGTTCCCCAACAGTGGGACATTGAACAGGCTAAGTAAACTAAAATGTTTGTTGTTTGTGTGTGGGTGATTCTCTACTTACTCGCGACGGGTCTTTCTTCCATTATTTGTTGCGGCAAGCGCGACGTTCGCTCTCTAAAAACCGTAGGAAGAGGTAGTTTTCTATGCAGCAAAGGTGCGGTACGCGCGAGATTTCTTTATTTTCATGTGCAATGACAATTCTTGATTAATTAATGCTTATGAACTTCTTTACTGCAAGTGTTATAAAAATCACTCGTTAGTAAAATAATTTAATGAAATTCTTTTTCCTCTTTTTAACCTTTTTCAGTTGAAAGGATTATCCAAGTCGATTTATCATTATCACACCCGACATTAGGGTTCCTTTGTGTTACAGACAAAAGGGTAACAAAGTCTTTTCTAATTAACTTATCTACTTAGCGACCATTTTAACTTTGTGATGACTTCGTTTAAAAAGGGAATTAGGTAAATGAGAATAACTTTTTAGCTTGAATTTTATGTTTCCAATTTTAGATTACATTGTTTTTCGTAGATATCTAAAAAGGATTTCCATGAATCCTGATTCCTGATATACAGGGTGTAAGGGAATTGCTTCTGAAAACACATAAGCTGTGGAAGTACCCAATAATATGAACAACTTTAACTATGGGACCAATTATGTTATCTCAAAAATGAAATCAGCTCCTCAATACATTTTGCGCGGTATAGTCCAATCATTTTAGGGTTTGACCCTAACAATAATTCATCTATCGCTGAAACTTTGCAGTGTGATAAAGTAAAGTATACAGATTACGGTTGACAAAATATAATCTAGGACCGGAAAAAATTAAACCTAGATTATTTGTCACCCGTATCACACTGCAAAGTTTCAGCGATAGATGAATTATTGTTAGGGTGTCCATACAAGGAAACTCTAATATGATTGGACTAAGTAATTTAATGTGAGTGTGAGATAACAGATTTTTTTGAGATCTCATAGTTGGTCCCAAAGTAAAAGTTGTTCATATGATGGGTACTTTCACCCCTTTGAGTTTTCGGAAGCGATTGCCTTACACCTGTATAGGCCTCCATCAATCCTCACTGGGCCTCTTTATTTGTGCAAGTCACGCAAGAAGTTCACGTGAACCTCCAGAAAAATTTCAAGTTTAATTTGGAGGAGCTCATTCAATCCTATATGCAGATGTGATGTTTTAAAATTTGGGTCCCCATAAAATATATTTACTAACAAAATTGTGTTTTCTCCAGGACCCTTTAGCACGAGTCCGACTTAAACTTGGCCGGTTTTTATTGTTTGTTGTTTTGTTCTACTGTAGAGTTTGATCTTTAGTCACAACAAGTTTGTAGCTTGTATTTGTGATTTTTGTGATTTGTACACCCTTTGCGTAAGGAATCCTAAAAATACAGTATCAGTACGTAGGTATTTCTGTCGATTGCATGAATGAAGCCGGGTGCGTGGGCACAGCTAAATTTATCTGCTTGAATTTGTTGCTTCAAGCTAAATCTCCTTAATAAAGTAAACTAATTTCATAACAGCGTTTAAGAACGCTTCCGGCTGAGTTAACAGCGTAACCTGGAACAAATTGAATCCGCCATGTATGTACCAGTTTGAGGGTTAGAAGCAGATTATACTTGCCACTTGTTACAGCTGTATAGCTAGCTGTAGAGGCATGAATTTATCGCTTTATTTATCGTGACGTCACACGGAGAAAAATATCTAGTAGAAACATGGACAACAAAACACTTTAGTAATATTTTAAAAAGGGTGGTTTAGACGGAGTCTTCAAACTTTTTTCAAACTTCAAACGCTCATTAAAGTTAATCCTCCATTAAATCACTTGCTGTCACTTCTTGTCTTGTTGCCGCAGTAAAAGCTAGCAATAGATTTAGTGGAGGATTAACTTTAATGAGCGTTTCTGCAAAGGCTGCTAGGATTGGTAGTCTTCGTGTAGATTATAAATGATACTTTTTCTTAAACCCTGTATACATCGATGAACCATTATCATAAAAATAGCTTACAAGCTTTTGTAGCTGTAAGCTGGGGGAACCTGTTTTTGGGTTTTCTTGGTTGAGAAATTGTTCGATGCCACTGAGCGGTAAAAGTGCTCTTAAACAAATCACAAGGGACATTACAGAAGCACTGTAAAGTGGCAGAGCGTTTTGTAGCAACTGTACACAAGAACGTTATTGACACGGGGTCTATTTTCAGCCGCTATTTGCGAGGGCGTCCGGCCACAAGCCATTTCCCAAATTGAGCATTTGCCAAATAAGCACTCGTCAAATAGTATACAATACATTGCTTCTAACGTTTGGTTCGGAATATACGGGGTGAGGAATTAGATTTTGAAGCTGTAATGTTCTGTTGTAGATATTTAAATATTGTTGTTACCGTATTAAAATATTTTAAAATTTCAGCATCCTAATGGAAAAAACCCTCTAAAAATGTTGTTTAAGCACAGAAGAATACTTCACGCAGTGCTAGTAGAGGAAAGATATTAATCTATGTGAAATCACAAAGTAAATACATAAATACATGACTGTAATCCCTTTCAGGGTGCTTTGGAACATTGCTACAACTAATAACTTTCTGTGAATGTAGCGAAATAAAAAATCAACAAATCTAGGTACTAAAACCCTAAATATAAAACAAAGTCGCTTCTCGCTGTCTGTCTGTCCCTATGTATATTTAGATCATTAAAACTAACGCACCGGATCTTGATGCGTTTTTTTTTAAATAGATAGAGTGATTCAAGACTAAGGTGCACACTGCACCCGTGCGAAGCCGAAGTTCATCATAATTATATTATTTAAATACGGATATACTTATGGGTGCTCAGAAATTCTGCAACAACCACTTTGAAGTATAATTAAGTTGTAAAAAAGGTCAGTTTTAACTACTTTACGGTTTCAAAGAAATGGCGTGTCAAGTGGTGACAAATGGCTGTTAGTACACAAAATACGGCATAAGAAACTACATCCCTTACTAATCTTATGACGGCCACATGGGAAAAAAATACGTAGCACCCGAGTATTATATTAGCATAATGATTATGCACACGACTATACCATATAGACTTTACACTCCCTTAGGGATATAATATAGATATTACAATCTATCATATTCACAATATTCTCAACTTTTTAATTGTTAGGGAGGATTTTACATGAGATAGCTAAATCGCTACACAAAAGCCGCACAGCTACCCCAGCTACCCCATTTTCATACGCCAACATACAGTGACGTGATGGCGCGTGGCTAAATTTTGTCGCCTGCCGCATGCGGCCTGTAACCGTGCTGTAAAAGTAGGATGGAAGTCTACTTTGGCAGTCACCTGCACAGTAGATTTTCTATTTACACGGGTCTATTTTCGTCGGTGAAAATCGACCCGTGTAAACCCCGTTACAGGTACTATGACCGTCGTCATTTTAATGGACAGTGAACACAACACAAGCCACGAAATTAAATCCCAGTCATGCTTTAATTTCAAGGTATGTATAGAGTAAATGCAGGTAATTTGGAATACAGGTTACAAAAAGAAACATATTTACCAAGGCTTAAGAGAAATAAGAATGAAAACCACATAAAATGTTAGTGAAACTAATGTATTATTAGCATAAAAATAATCAACAGTATTATTCTTCTCTATATGGGACAAACTTTAGTTTATACATAAATTGACAGAAAGGCACTGAAAACCTAGTGTGAATATAATTTAGAATAGGGTAGGTATTCCAAATTGCATTAAATTCGGCTTGGGTGACAACTGACCCTCTAAAATTCTAGTCCGGAGGCGAGTTGTCCACTTTGAGAAATGTTACCCCTAATATTTCGGGACAACTGGCTCGAATACGAGTTTCATTTGAAGGGCGAGCCAGTTAGTACTTGAAAAACTTCGAGAACAGCACTTTCACTTGGATGACATTTACCAGAACGTAGACAAAATGGCGCAATCTAAGCCAAGCCCCATGACTTGAATAGTACACAAACTACCTAATAAAGGTGATTTCTAATAGACGTCGCTAGTAGAAACTCTAATACTGTGGTATTCCAAATTACTAACCATATTCCAAATTACCTACCTGCTCTAATATTCACCCAAAATCCAGCGTAAGTTCCTAAAATTCATTGGAGTTAACGAAGAAGAAATTCCGATGCGTAAGCATTCATTTTTCACATTCAAGCAGGTTTCATTTTTCAAGCAGGTTTTTCATGCAGTCTATGATGATGATTTTGATATTCCATCGAAAGGTTTATTAATCTAAAACGTCACGCCTCTTTTGTAGTGGGATAGGCAGAGACTAGAGTATTAAAAACGTGTGTTAATGTAAATAATTATGACCCGGCGACTTATCAAGCTGAACTGGCAATGGGCTGGTCATATCTATCGACCGACGACCTAAGAAAGCGAGGAGTGACTGGATGAGGAAGTCCAAGGATAAAGTTTTATGGCGCACTTCTGGAAGGGCCTATGGTCAGCAGTGGACCAGGGCCCTATTCAACAAACGTTACAATTGTAATTTACAATTACAATTCTGGGTACATTGCTGGTTACTTATGACGCTTAACTTGCAGTAGGTAACATAATATGCCTAACATTCCCAGCAATGTACCCAGAATTGTAATTGTAAATTACAATTGTAACGTTTGTTGAATAGGGCCCTGGCTGATGATGAATGACAATGACCAAGGGACTAGTAAAAAAAATTTTGTGAAAAATGCAGGTAAAGAAATATTAATGACAAGATACAGTTTTGTCATAAATATTCACGGTATACACGGTGTAAAACAATATTTGTAAAACCCTAATGAGTTTAAACATCGATATTAAAAGTAATTGTGTTAAAAACCACATTAAAGAGACATTCACGGTCGGTAACGATGCAACGTTAGGTGAAAATATCGATAAAACGATGTCAAGGCTATTTTGGAGGGCGAGAGCATTTTAAGCCTATATTTAAGTCTTGGTCATGGTTACCTGCCTCCGTGGTCTAATGGTTAAGAGCTTGGGCTCTTGACGCAGAGGTCGTGGGTTCGATTTTCACGGGGGACACCTAGTGATATGTCCCTTTGTGCGTTTTTCCCCAGTTGGTTAGGACATTACAGGCCGAATCAACTGATTAACTGAAAAGAAAGATGATTCCGTGCTTCGGATGACACGTTATGCTGCTGGTCCCGGCTACTATCTCTGGTAGTATTAGTCGTTACACAAAAACCACGTCAGAGGCCATAAGGCGGTCTGAAAAAACTCTGACACCAGGGCTTGCCCACACGATAAAAAGAAGCCATGGTAGCCTCGATTTAAATTCAGAGGGCAGTGGTTCAATCTCCACACATGTTTCATGACTCAAATCGTCATCATCATCATCTTCAACCTTTATACGTCCCACTGCAGGGCACAGGGCTGTCCTCAGAAACCCTCAGGGTGTATGGGTTAGTCCACCACGCGTGCCCAATGTGGATTGCTAGACTTCACATGCGCCTCAGAATATGTAAGTTCGTCGTAATATATCAATGTGAAAGAAAATTTATCTAAGTCTATCTTAACTATTATAAAACTGTAACTGAAGTGTGTCTGTACATTGAAGATATTTACAAAAAAAAGATTACGATATGGTTTTTAGGTATCCCTGAACCGAAATCAACCTTTTTTAGAAATTTTGTCTGTCTGTTTGTTTGTTTGTTTGTTTGTTTGTTCGCGCATCACGCAAAAACTACTGAACCGATTTTGATGAAACTTTTTTTGTTTGATAGATTATGATCTGAAGTCGCGGGAAAACACTAGTGTATAATAAAACCGGTCAAGTGCGAGTCAGTATATTGGCGCACAGAGGGTTCCGTACCACACCACCACACAACTTATTAACTTACAAAAAAAGTTTTGTTGTCTCCGGGTTTTTTAGCGCTAGACCAACTCACACTTTCCAAGTTTTTATTATTTTTTGTTATACTCTAGAGGTTTCTCTTTAAACACACGAAGTTTGACGCTTGTATGTAATATTTTTTTTACGAAAGAGCGAGAAGAAAAAACGATGATAAAAACTGGTTTCTTGTATGAGGACACCCCTCCTGAATTTTTTACTTTTTTATAATTTTTAGCCAATCCGCCATAATAACACACATTCTGTAAAAATATCAATTGTCTAGCTTTTACGGTACAAAAGTTACAGCCCTAAATAGGCAGGACAGACAGACAGACGGGCGGACGGACGGACGGACAGCGTAGGCTTAATAATAAGGTCCCGTTTTCACTCTTTTAGGTATAGGGAGGGACCTTAAAAGTAATAAAAATTTCAAGCGCCTAAATCTACAGACACCTGAATACATTTTATTAAAAATAACCTTTAAGTATATAACAATAATGTTGACAACGCTAAAGTTGAAGAGTTTTCTCAAGAAAGGCTCAATTCCCAAGGATGTGCGAGTCCTTGTCAACCGGGGTAGATTGTCAAGGAATTCTGAAAGCTATTTATAGAGAGCTACGTCAACATTTTCTTTGACCTGTTGCTTCTAGTTTCAGTGAAAAAAAGACAAAACAAGAACGGTCCCTTTTTACGAAATAAAAATAAAATAAAACGGAGTCTTCTTCCTGCCCTTATCCCATTACTTGGAGTCAGCGCAATATGTACCTACTAGTCTTCCTCCATTCATCTCTTTTAGCCGTCATTTCAGCGTTCACTCTTTTTTTCTACATATGTCATGATTCACACAATCCATCCATCTTTTCTTTGGTCGTCCAGTTCATGCAGCCATCCACATTTATATTTTAACTGAGTATTTTTACCCGCGACGGAAGAACGGATAACGTGTATGCATTTAGGGTGAGAGGTTGTTTTTTTGTTTGTTTGGGCAAAACCAATGTTCCCGTTTATCTCCAAAACGGCTAGACTGATTTAGATACGGTTTTCTGTAATTTTACACTCGTAAGTTACGATATTTACTGAAACGTCTTTCATTTCGCTCAGTACCTATACACTTGCAGATACCATTATGTAACGAAATAATTATATTATTATGACAGGTAGGCCTACCATGAGTTTTCACTGTACTTTACCATTGTAGTTAGGTACGTCACCAATTTTATATGACCGAAATTTTTCTCAACGTAACCACTAGGAGCGCTGTAAAAAATTCAATATAAAATTGGTGACGTAACTACAGTAGTAAAGTACAGTGAAAACTCATGGTAGACCTACAGATCTATGCAGGGTGTTTGGGTAAACATACTGAATAACTTTCGCTAAGAAGCCTATAGGAAATTCGCAAATATTTTTTTTTTCGTACTAAATGCTATCAGCTGATCTAACGTTTGTATGAAAAGTCCAAATTATTTTGTGAATTTCCTAATTTGGTTTGTTTGGGAAAGTTGTTCAGTATCATGGGAACAATCACCCCATCAATTAATCATCATCAATCATCAGTTCAATGCATAGGAAACGTTATAATTAATGAACACATCAGCGTGCAAAGTCAAGGCCGTATCGAATAGGAATCACCAGACGGTAGCGAAATTATGGAAATGAATGTTACATGGTTTAGAATTTAAATAATAGATCATTCAATTTTTTGTCAATTTAGTAGAAAAGCGTGTTGCAGATTTAGAATGTTCTTATATGATTAAGATTTTGACGAAGCATGATGCTGATTGGGATCCTGTTTATTTATTTATTTTTGAATAAGAACGTTGGAGATACGGATATGTAGCCAAGCGTGTTGCAGATATGAAGCTTGTTATTTTTTTAAATGATACTCCGAGTAGATTTCTTTTAGTTACACTACATTTAACAAAACGTTTTATTCTATTCTATTCTATTTTTAAGGTTATGGCATCCATCTTGGTGTAGATGATTTTGCTAATGTCGAGATTTTGTAGCAAAAGTGCTTGACGTTGTACGGTTATATAGATATTTTGGTGACTTCAAGGGTTGTTCTTATAAAAGAACAATATCCTGAGCCACCACTGGAATTCCGCTGTAGGCCGGGGATGGGACAACCGACAAGCGACCGCCCAATAGCAGACCCACAACGCAACTCCAAAAACGTTTCATATCAATACTAGTTTAGCCAAGACAGTTATCTTTGTTAAATTTTTTCTATGTCAACAAAAAGTTTACCCTCTAATATATATCTCATGCATTTAATTACAAATATATAAATTTTATTTTAGTTATACTAAATTATTATTATTAGTACCTGGAAGACCAAGATTTGCTAGCTAAAAACTAGTTTTTCCAGAGATAATACCTATCTAGGTCGTTTTTTTGTAAATCTTGTTGAAATCCTTAGGTAGAGTCGTTTTTTGGAATGCGATTACAGATATACAAAAAAAATATTGCTCGTTAATAGTATTGTGTGCTAAATAATATTTAAAGAATCATTGTTTTATTATTCAATTTAATCTCATCTTATGCTTGTTATCACTACTTTATTCCCCGAAGGAGTAGTTAGAGATATGACATAGTTTCGAAACGAGCCGATTGACATTCAACTATCCACCTATACCACTGAATTTAAAAACATACAATTTTTAATAATTCCTATAGATAAACTTACAGACTCAGAAATTATGCCAAACCATTGCATGGTGACATCCAATGGTTTTCAAAAATAACCCAAATTCAATGGAACCCACAATATTTTCTTTACGTATCAAAGGACTACTAAATGTATATTTTAGGACGTGTACTGATGTGGAAAATAACTTTTTCATCCCATCTATTCAAAAAGTGTCACTTTAGTCCTCTTTAAGTGCGCCTAAAGTTGCACTTTTTGTTAAGAGACTTTTACAGCGGGCAATGATGAGTTTTGAATTTGGAACATGTATTTTTGCTACATAGGTCCGCGACCAAAGAGACCGAACGCAAATATTAAACTAGAAGCGCCTTTTATTTATTTTCCTCATAGAGGGGGATGAAAAGTAGAGTGTATCACTCGGCCGCAAAATTATTTTTTCCTCGGGCGGCATACTTTGAATCCCTCGCTGCGCTCAGGATTCTACTTTAGAATCCCTCGCTGCGCTCGGGATTCTACTCAAGAATCCTTCGCTATGCTCTGGATTCAAAATAGCGCCCTCGCCTTAAAAATATTATTTTACGCCCTTGTGATACAATCTACTATAAAATGGGTTTCAAAGCTACTTATTAAAGGGTTAGTTGGTTTCAAAATTATAATTGGTTATTGTTGTAAAGATGAGTGACTCGTACCATTGGAAGTTTATGCAGCTAATACAGCTTTCTTAAAGGGGCTACCTGCCGGTTTTTTAGTAATTTTTTAACCATTTTATTCATTAACTATAGCACTTTTTGAGCTGAAAAATAAACTGAATCATCTACAGGATATGAGAAGTGATGTTGTTTTTCTAGAAATCGATTTTAATGAATAAAACCTAAGAAAAGGGACTCTAAAGTCGCCCCTTTTTTTCCAGTTGTAACCATTTTGCTCTTACATTTTAAATCGGAAGAAAACGAAAATTTACAATATTGTTCACAATACAATTTAGAATGATGTGGTTTTCTTACTTTTTAGAAATTTATAAAAAATCATCTAATTTTTCAAAGAAAACAACTAAATTCTAACCGGAGCCACGCGCTTTTTCGCATCGATTAGTATGGAGAGTCGTGGTCCGGGGCAGATGCGCCTTAAAGCATGAAACATATTAGCTAAACAATAAAAATCCTTCACCGCGAGTAATGATAATACCATCATAAAACGATCAATTCTACTGACTACCAAGTATCTGGAAATACTAACCTACCACATTCGTTTTTAGGGTTCCGTAGTCAAACAAGGAACCCCTATACATTCGTCCATTCTGTCTGTCTGTATGCCCCGCCTCAATAACTCGCTCATTTTTGCACCAATCGAAATTTGGTACGAAGACAGATAACAGTAACCCGAAATACATAAATGTAGCAGTTATTAAGAAACAATTTTTTTTCGACAACCTATTCTACGAAATAAAAAGGACCCTATATACTTCCCACTGCAGGGCGTAGGCCTACCCCCAGGGAGGGTTTTTCAATTTTACAACCTGTATATCCAGGACAGGTTTACTAAAAAATTTGGTATAATGTTCAAAGCCACGACCATGACTATTATTGGAAAATACAGTTTATCTAAACTATTTTAAAACTGTAACTGTACATTGAAGGTATTTACAAAAAAAAGATTACGATATGATTTTTAGGCTTAGATTATCAAGATAGACAGTCAAAGCTACGAAAGCGTCGAAAAAAATTGGAACCAGTACTGGTTCCAAAACCCTATACATATACACGCACACACACATAATTTGTATGGCGCCTCACGCACACCAACCTAAGAAAGTTAGCCCCTTTTGTTTTATACGGAACAAGTGTGAGGCTCATTCTAGACATATACTTTTTCTAAGTTTTTAGGTATCCCTGACTCGAAATCAACCTTTTTTAGAAATTTTGTCTGTTGTTTGTTTTTCGTTCGCGCATCACGCAAAAACTACTGAACCGATTTTGATGAAACTTTTTTTGTTTGATAGCTTATGATCTGACTTAAAATCATGTATATAATTTGTGCGGACGAAGTCGCGGGTAAACACTAGTACTAAATACAAATTATGCCAGACCATAATCGCTTTCCAAACAAATTTATCAAATATTCACGAATGAAATCGTAGTAAAAAAGTTAACTCGGTTCAGAAACGCTTTACCTCTACAATTTAATTTGATTATTTAGGTTATTAGGTCGAAGATAGACAACAATGCTATTTAATATCCATTCATTGGTTTTTTGCTTTTTTCCAAAACTAAAGTCGTTATCATATAGTTTAATTTACAATCTTCTACCTAATTATGAGGATAGTGAAGAAACCTAATTAACAAAATGTTATAATAGATACAATAAAATTTAATTCCACTAAAACCTTTCATGAATCTATGGTTTTGGGTTCATTTAATTCAGTGTACTAATTTTAACGTTTCATTTTTTGACAGTGCTAACTTAATAATGATGGTTTTTTAAAGAAGATAATCAAATCTAATAACTTTCTCTGTGGGATCAACGGTGAAAAAGCAACACAAAGAATCTGCTCTCTGTGTAAAGCTGTCATGAAATTAGAACAAATCCAAACTTACAAACCTGGCAACATACACATATTTAAAAAAAAACAATTATTTAACTAAACGTTTTCATTTGTTGCATTTAGTTAAAAATGTTTTCCAATCTGTCTTTTATACAATACTAATTTACTTTTACACCGTATAAGATAACGTTACTTTTGCCGTTTTTTGAGCGTTATGTAAGCTTCTCAATGCCTGGATCAAGGCATATCTACTTCTACCATTTTCATACAAAGTACCTTTAAACATTAACCTAAGTGATAAGTGTTCGGATTATAGATATTATCTAGTAAATAAATAAGAGAGGGATTGCGTGACGAACATTTTATTACAAATGAAAGGTTTGGTCGGTCTATTTCGGGTACAGTTGATAACCGTTTGATGAAATGTTTTTCGGTAATCGTTTTAATGCTTATGTTTAGTTGGTCATTGATTTGTCATTTAAAGAGGCACTTATGATAGTTAATGCATAGACATAGACTTAGTACATTGATATCGTTGAGTTAATGTTTAGACTCTAGGTTTCGAATAGGTAAATTATTTTGTTTCTTTTAGAGTTGATGATGTTACGAACTTAAGGCTTCCGCACATTGCAGCGATATTATCGACAGCGATATCGCGACACCTTACACACTGCAGCGATTCCGCGATTCGCGTCACGCATGCGCCCTTCACTGAATGTAGTAGAAAGAGATTGCGTCAGGTTGCGATAATATCGCGGCAGTGTGTGGGATCGAGCGCGTCCCCATACAAAAGTACTGAGAACAATTATAGCAAAATCGCAGCGATATTATCGCTCGATAATATCGCGGCAGTGTGTAGGATCGCGCGCGTCCCCATACAAAATGTACTGAAAACAATTATCGAAAAATCGCAGCGATAATATCGCTCGATAATATTGCTGCAATGAGCGGAGGCCTTTATTCCGAAATCGTACGTAATATTTGTAACGGGCCTTTGGGCTCATATACACTTGGGTGTAAAAAACACCCTAGTAATATAGAAAGGGGTGCTTTAGACCATAAAACGTAAAACTGAACAAAACAAATTAGTTGTCCCATGCATTTGAGTGGATGGTACTGTGGTAGGTACTGCAGTTTTGTTTTAATTAGGCTTCAGATTTATTTTGATTTTTTTCCCAGAGTGAAAGAGGGTTTTAACTACCCCTTTAAACGTTTCTAGGGTATTTTGTATGTATGTAAAGGCAGGTTATATAGTTTTAGGGTGACACAGAGTGTGTGTCAATTAGCGATAGAATGTTGGCCTTTCGACTACAATAACACTGTAAAATAAACCTTTTCACCCTTTTTCGTCTTTCTAGAGACAGGGTGGTGTGTATTTGCTATATTCATAATTATGTTAAAATATAATAAATTATCCGAACATAATTTAATTTGCATTACATACATAACATGTATCTTAGATAATGGTACTTTAAGTACGAATACTTTACAATTTCATTAAAAAAATATGTTTTTTATCAGACTTCAAATTTTTTAATTTTTGATATGAAGACTAAATACTAAGTGATATTGCTTTAAGAAAATTTTAAAATGAAAAGTAATGATTGCGATAAAAAAATGTGGATTTAGATTAATTTAGATTACCCTTCCTAACAATTAGTTGAAGCATTAAAGCTAAAAATCTGTGTTCTCGGACCGCTTTTCAAATTAAATTCCTTTAACAATTAATATTTAACTTATTGTAATAAAATGATTTAACCATTTATTTAACAATAACAACTTGAGTAAATTAAAATTTTGCTGCACATTTTAAAGAATTATACGTACATACTTAATGCCGTTCTAAAATCAATTTTAAGTAATTAAAGAATTTAAAGTCAAATTAATAAATTTTATGATGCAAAAGACAATTACTTTAAAATTAGATTCAATTTAATAAATTAAAAAATAATTACCTTTCAACAAAACGTCCTTTCCTAGCGAAGATGCACTTTCAACCAACTTCAATTCAACAACAACCAAAAATGCGTTCCCGTATAAATTAAACACTAAATAATTAAACACATGCTACACTTTTCAACCTTAAAACAATTAACTATAGAGTTTAAATTACGAATCGAAGAACAGAAACAAATGGCGATGAAACTTTTGAATTCCGAATACCGCGCGTTTTGCAGCAAGCGTGCGTCCAATACGATGGTAGTCGCCGAATGGAAGCGTGGAAGCCTTCCTTCACCTGTTGTTACAGCCTTTAACTCACACAAGAACAGCTACGTATTTACACGCTTACACAGGCAATAGTAAATTAATTGAAGTTTCCAAGAAAGTAAACAGTGAGTTTTTCTATTTTTATTTTCGTTCGAGTTAAAACGATTGAGAAGCCGTTACTAGTGGAAACTTAATTGTACTGTGTTAGACATCAAAGCTTTCTTTGCTTTAATTAAGAGGTAAATCTATCCTTATTTAACGATTTGTCGTTTTGTTAAGATTGAAAGGCGGTTATACAAGGTGTTACAAAAATACAAATAGACCTTTAAGGGGGCGGTGTAGACCAGCAAACTGAACAACTTTCACTATGGGACCAATATCGAAATCGCGAAAAAAAAAAATGTTCTATACTCTACAAATCGACTAGAGCTAAAATATGTATGGGATATAAAATTATTTTATTCGCGATTTCGATGTTGGTCCCATAGAGAAAGTTGTTCAGTTTGACGGTCTAAATAACCCCCTTATGAGTTTCAAAAATTTATTGTTACTTATGAAACACCCTGTATAAAAATATATCTTAAATTCCTTAAATCTAGTACAAAGCCATTGCCGGAACCATTGAATTACACTCTAACATGTCAGTGGCCGGAACCTTCTTTTGAGTAACAAATTTACTCGTTACAGTAGATTCCGCTCTTCGTTTGTATGCAATAGGTACCAGGGGTACTTATTAGCTATTAATTTCTAAAATAAATATATTTATTACGCCTACGTGTCAAATTAACTTTAATTTACGACCAAACATAAATACAATGGTGAGTCGTTATTAGGAACGAAGAACCTGTAATAAAATGTGCTACGAGGATCGACTACGTGCTACGCATTTCGTAGCAATCGTAGTGTAGATATATTTTATAGTCATTTTGTCGAACATTTTGTCCATAAAGTCGACTGAGGAAATCTAAACTATTATAAAACTGTAACTCAAGTGTGTCTGTACATGGCAGATATTTACAAAAAAAAGATTACGATATGGTTTTTAGGTATCCCTGACTCGAAATCAACCTTTTTTAGAAAATTTGTCTGTCTGTTTGTCTGTTTGTTTGTGTGTGTGTTTGTTCGCGCATCACGCAAAAACTACACAACCGATTTAAATGAAACTTTTTTTGTTTGATAGCTTATGATCTAACTTAAAATCTGGTATACAAGGTGTTACATAAGTACGAATAATTTTTTAAAACTCTTAAGGGGGTCGTTAAGACCGTCAAACTGAACAACTTTCTCTATGGGACCAACATGAAATCTGATATCCCATACCTACATATTTTAGCTCGAGTCGATTTGTAGAGATAGAACATTTTTTTTTTTCGCGATTTCGATATTGGTCCCATAGTGAAAGTTGTTCAGTATGATGGTCTAAACTTAAATGTTTATTTGTATTTTTGTAACAGCTTGTATAATTTATGCGGACGAAGTCGCGGGTAAACAAGTGTAAAATATATAAGTAGTCTTTTTGTCGAACATTTTGTCCATAAAGTCGACTGAGGAAATGGGTAATAATAGTGTTCCAAATTATACTGGTCTAATAAACCATAAGGAAATCCATGATAACTTGCTAGGTCAAACATCGTTTTTCAATTTAAAAAAAATAAAAAATTATTTATTTCCAGTCAACATCGATCCATTGGGGTTAGTCAATACTGCCTCCTTGGTCTTATGGTTAAGAGCATTGGGCTCTTGACACGGAGGTCGTGGGTTGGAATTTCCACGGGGGCACCTAGTGAAATGTCACTTTGTGCGTTTTTCCCTAGTTAGTTAGGTCTTAGCAGGCCGAATTACTTGTTGTCTGAAAAGAAAGATGATTCGGTACCGGCTACTATCTCTGGTGGTAATAGTCGTTACATTAAAAAACCACGTGAAAGGCAGTAAGGCTGCGTTTCCACCAGAGATGTGCGAAGTAGCAAGGCGGTGAGCGAGGAAAAAATCGGCCAAAGAGAGTGCTTCAATTTCCCAATGATGTGATGTGATGTGCTCGCTCTATTTAGGTAGATACATCGACATAGAACTATGGAACAGGGTCTGGTACAAAATTCTCGATAAAAGTGTCCCAACTAACCTCATAAAAAAGTAGGTATGCATAGTAATGTAAACAAACTGAAAAAATTGCAATTGAAATCGTATGAAGCTAGTCACAAGGGTTAATTTTGCTTGCACCTACTTAACACCATAAGCAGCTTCGACTGGAGGTGAAAATGAACATCAAACATGACAGACGTAATGGCGGACGCGATGACAGATAATAAATAAAAAAAAATAAAATTAAATATTATGTTCGTAAACTAAATGATACTTCTAAATGCTTCTAAATGATAAAATAATAGTTTGCTTACTGAAAATAGGATACACCATTACATTTTTTCACTTTTCATTGGTAGTTTTTACATGTTTTTACAACACAGAACGCCATCATGAACTCGCGCGTGCTTGGACGATCAAACAAAGACTGGCAGAGACGTCATTCTCTTTTTGAATTTTAAACTTCTTTTGGTTCGGACACTTTTGAGCGTTGACCCATATTCCATAGTGTTCTAATTCAATGGGTAGATATTATGATCACTACCAATTAATAAAATATTAAACGATTAAACTTATGTCATAATTGATTATCTTATATTTATTTCATATCCCCTAAACATGATTGTAACAACCCTTAGCATGGCCACCATCTTGCCGCGTCGCCGGCGCGGCGCGAGCGCCCCTACTATTATCTTATATGTACTTTGAAGGATAATATAATATTACAGGCATAACACGGCAACTTTCACGTAGACAAAGGTTGCGGGTAAACTGTTAGCTGTTAGCTACACAAATAAAAATTACGTAATATTCAAGGAGGCAATTAATATCCATGATAACCTAATCAAATATTATAAATTACAATTAAAATTTGGATAAAACTTTATCAAACTCCATTTTTAGTACAACGTAACTTTTATGTTCTGTAACACGAACGTAACCGAATAAAGTTTTTATTTTAAGGGTTTAATTCGGTCTGGAATCATAGATTAGGCACAAAAAATAGATAAACCATGCCGTTGAGCTTTCAGTCCATAGTTCCATCAACCTTAATCCTTTGAGCTTTTGGAGTATAGGGTCTTAGAGTAATTTATAATCTAGTGGTTGCGCTCACAGGGTTGCGGCGGTGGGGGACAGGGTAACGGCAAAGTCGGTACCGCGTGCAGGTATGTCGGTACACGCTCCCCCCGGCCGGCCTCGGCTTACCGCGCACGATTGACTTGTTGCAACCTCCGATTGTAACCACTAGTTTAATCACACTGTGATAGGGTGATGATGACTACGATGACAGTAGATCTACCATGAGTTTTCACCGTACTTTACTACTGTAGTTACGTCACCAATTTTGTATTGAATTTCGTACAGTGCTCCTAGTGGTTACGTTGAGAACTAATTTCTGTTATACGAATTGGAGACGTAACTACAGTAGTAAAGTACAGGGAAAACTCATGGTAGGCCCTCAGTTTTATAATTTGACAGTCGTATCAAATTATACAGCAGCTTTATGACCTTATTCTCTTTTAGAGTGGTCAGAAACAAGGTCAGACCAAAAAACATGGTTTCATTCATCATCATCATCATCAGCCCGTATCTACCCACGTATCACCCATGGACGTTACTAAAGCTGTTCTAGGAATACGTGAGAGTTAGGGCCTGTTTCACCACTTCTGGGTAAGTTCTTGTTAGCTTATCCGACAGATAGTTTGACATATTTTGAATGAAATTATGTCAAAATATCTGTCGGATAAGCTAACAAGATCGTATTCAGAAGTGGTGAAACAGGCCCTAAGTGTTTCATACCTCTGTTTCTGTAATTCAAAATTGCCTTTAAATTTCGTTGCTATTTGGAATGAACTATAGTAGTTGTCACACGATTATAGTACTAGATATTTTTCTTCATGTAGTAGTGTTGTTTTGGGAAAGTCCATTTACCCTACCTATTTTAAGATACATTGTTATCCTGAAACCCAAAAAAAATAAAAGTTTAAGCTGCTTACATACAAAAAGTTTATTAATAGTTGTAGCATGATTTCTGGCCACCCGAAATGGGAATACCGTCGCCAGTTTATATTAATAAGAGAAGTACGGAACTAAAACAGCTTGTGAAAACTTTACCTATTTCGACATCTGATTAAGGCTGTTCTTTGATTAAGTAAATAATTGACTCAAACCCCCCGCAGGCCAAGTACGTGAAACGAATCACTAATTAGGCTTAAGTAATTATAGAATGACGCAGACCCTTAATTGTTTTCTAAGAAAAGATCCGATCCGATAATTTTCTTTAGTTGCGGTTGTATGATTATCAACACGGGTTGGCAATTGACCGATCTAAAGTCATCATTACAAATATAAATAAAATAATTTCATAGGTTTTTAAATCATTTTAAAAAATTAAAGGTTTATTTGTATTTTTGTAAAACCTTGTATAGATACAAACATCCATGACTCGGGTACAAATATTAATATTCATCATTCAAATATTTGTCCCTTACGGGATCCGAACCCGCGACCCTCGGCACAGCAGGCAGGTTCACTATAGACGGAATTATGAAATACAATTAACAAATACTCAAACCTATACAGCACAGAATACTGCTAAACAGTATGTAAATTTTTGTCGATAAAAAGAATTTATGCTACAGAAATACCTATAGAATGACTGGTCCTTTTATTGGCGTTCCTGCTTAATTTTTTGGCCGAATGTGTTCCTTCAATCCAATATCCTTGGGGGGGGGGGTCACAAATCTTAGAGCCCTTAATCCGGCACTGGCAATGTCAACGTATAAATAAACTGGAACTTCCAGGAAGGTATTCCTGATATAATATGAGTGTTATATTAACGCCCACACAAATTCTGTAGAAATGTTCGTTTCCGTTGAATGGGTTCTGTCATAATATTATATCAATCCACATGAAGAGGTACTTACCTTATTGGCAGTGGTAGTTTACCGAGGGTTTAGATATATTCTAAAAACTTGGAACATCCACGTTTTACTAGTATTACCGAAATCTGTCCAGAGTGACGGAGAGTGAGGTAGTCGCCACTAAAAATAGACAGTGGGTATACATGCATTGAAATTGAGCATGCAGGTTTCCTCCAGATTTTTTCCTTTACCGAAATAGTGGTGTTACAAATCGTACATAACTTTTGAAAATCCATTGGTACTGTCAGTCGTCTTCTGTACGGCAGCAGGCTTGGTTACTCGCCACTAGACTACCACGGCTTCTGGCAGAAGTTAATTGGCCGTAATATTACGAGCCATTAATTTACGACTAATTAACTTCTGCCAGAAGCCGTGGTAGTCCAGTCGTGGTAGTCGATCAACTTACTTCTCATCAACACACGAGCCTTGTGGTTCCAGCTTCAAATGTACCACCCAACTTCTTCCCGGGGGATGACACCCATACGTGTCATACGTGGAAACTATGTACTACACGGCATTTCATCTTGAATCCTTCAACATGTTTAAAGTGAGCCTTTGTTACAACTGAATGCAAGATGGACAGAGACCGGTAGTAGAGTAATTAAAAAAGACCTCTAAAAAGAAAAGTTAGGTCAGGTGGGGTAAGACAAACACGGGGGAAAGGCAAACACACTATCATAACTCTAGTAAAATACTGACAAAAACTCTATGGTTTGATCAAAAACAGGAAGAATTAACTAAATCAGACTCATATTGAAGTAAACAAATTGTTTCTTTTATAACTGTCCCCATAACCCTCATAGGGTATTTAGAGCTAGTAAAAGTGTTTGTCTTACCCCGAGTTATGGCGTTATATTCAATATAAAATAAAGTATGTTTGTCTTACCCCACCAGACCTATAAAACTTGAATATTTATTTTGTTCTATTTCAATAGGTACGTTGAGGTCACGGTACAATTTTAAGTCTAATCGTTGATTTCTAAAGAAATCGTACACAAAATACAGGCCAATAAAAATACAGCTCAGCCCCAGTTCCAAGCTTATAATGAAAAAATAGCTTCGAAATAAATGTCTACCTCGATGCCATGTTGGATATTTCATATTGGCCCGGCGGGCCCGACTGGCTTATTCAACCGATGACACAGTTTTAAGAGATTACCTTAAATCACAATCTTGCCGAGTCAATTGCTGGCTTAATTCAAAAGGTTTAGAGTTAAAATTGGCTTGGTAGTTTATTTGAAAAGTTGGAAATATTTTAGCTTTGTTTCTGACAGCAGGTTGAGTGGCTTTGTAGTGGGGGTTCACAAAACTGTGGGGATTTGTTTGGCCTAGCAAACGACGATTGGCATAGCCTACCGTTCAAAAATGGTTAGCCGAAGTTGTGATATGTCCGTACTATATTATGTAGTACTAGACACTCGAATACTGTGTAGGTGGGTCGGTGAATTTTGCTCTGTAGACGCCATAATTAAGTGTAACCTCCCAGGAAAGTAACACGAGAAAAATAGCTTTGCACTTTTAACGGATCTTTTATTTAAATTTTAATTAATATATAATTGGTTGGTACAACTGACAGAGTTTATGCTAACACTTCTATTCTCAACTTGACTATGACGACGACTGCCCGAGTCAGGGCGGATGGCAGACTTTTAAGCACTTGATGTCAATCCCCTTCCCTTACAGTTCCGCAAGTGTGGCCAGATATTAGCAAATATTTGTAACTAGTATTTCAGTAACAGTTATTATGGATACAGTGACTAGTGTACAGTGGCTTGACTATTATTTATTACGAGTCTATTATTATAGATATTACTGGTTGTCGATAATAACTGTTACATAAGGTGCTTGAGATGTTCTAAAAATCTATAAAAAGTCCTTTTTTTAATTCTTTTTAATCGAAAATACGGAACACGCATGCACTTTTCGGAGTGCTGGGCTGTCGCGTTTCTCATAGAAAATATTCGTCTGAACCTATGGCCCATCAAAGCAATGCCTGTCTACCCTTACATCCTTTATGAATAATATCCCCTATGTATGAATACTAAAACCGATGAAAGTCCCATTACGGCACGTCCATGCATAAAGGCTTTGGCTTCAAAGGCATTTAATCTTACCTATCTGATAGCATGTCTACCACGTAATGAAGGCCTACATTATTAGTTCTGCAGCGATGCACTGTGAATATGTACGATGGACGAAGCCGGACAAAAGAATTTCTTCCTTTACATTTTATTAGACTACACTATTCATTACCCTTCGCATCGGTCGGTCCGTCTGTCCCAGCTCTAAAGGGATATACTCGTATCTTTTGAACCGTAATAGGTAGAGAGTTGACATTTTCACAAAATGTGTATTAATATTTTGGATTTGGATTTTGGATTGAGCAAATAATTTTAAAAAAATGAAGAGGCGTACAAGATACGTGATTATTTCAAGATGTTTTGTCTTTGCTTTATCGTAAAAACCGGCCAAGAGCGTGTCGGACTCGTCCATGACAGGGTTCCGTAGTAATGTCGATTCTCTTACTTAGAAGAAAATTTGGAACCTAACGATAGCGCGATTTAATTTCTTGCAACTCCATCTAAGTGTGTATCGGGCATGCGATAAGGATCTCGGTGAAAAAATATTTGTTGTCTAAAGAAGAAATTCTTATGCGTATGTGAAGTCTACCAATCCGCATACGGCCGCGTGGTGGACTAACGACCATGCGCCCTCCTTGAGGGTAAGGCTGTCCCCTGCAGTGGGACGTAGGTATACAAGGTGTTAGGAAAAGTAACATTAACCTTTAAACCACATACTCTACCCAACAAACTGAACAACTTTTACTATGGGAGCAAACCTGTCAGCGCAAAAAAAAAAGTCAGCTGTCCCATGCTAAACTGCAATACCTACTCGACGCGATCGTATGGAACAGCAGATTTTTTTTTGCTCTGATCGTTTTGCTCCCGTAGTAAAAGTTGTTCAGTTTGATGGGTAGAGTCTATGGTTTACATGTTAATTATACTTTTCCTTACACTTTGTATAGGCTTATAATAATGGTAATACTATACCCACAGAAGGAATAAGGTGGTCTTTATAAGAACCACAAGACAAATGTTTAAGCCGACTGGAAAAATACCATCAAGAACCACTTATTAAGAATATTGACAAGCCCACATTTTATAGTTAGCTTCCTAAAAAGTAGTAGTCTATTCGGGTCACGGGGCCAACTGAGATTTGCTGCCCTTCCCGATATTTATGGATGCAATAGGGGTAGTCAAAGTTTGCCTTCGTTTCTAGTTCTTTTTGCTAACTATGTAGTTTACTGGGGAAATAAGTGAAGTATTGTTTCGCTAACATTATTGTTTCAATAGCAACAGACTACCCATTATAAAATTAAATTAAAATTGATGAAAGTCTTGGTTGTTTGGTGACTAGTAAGTCCGCGCCATAAAGTTATTATACCTTACAGGAATAGAGTCAGTGACATGAGTTGTCAAATGACACAGTTTTAAGATGTTTTTTGGAGACTATTCGCAGGCAAAAATTCTAATACTGTCTATAATTCTGAGTCTAACGTAAAATCGTGGATAAATTAATGAAGTAGTGAGTAGTGTCAGTATATTTCACAAAATTATCTACGATTTCACTTTAGATTCCCAATTATTCACGGAAACCGAATTGTAAAAATTGATTGGTGACTAAAAAACGGTTCTATTGATTCGCGTCACGTATCTCTTTCTATTATACAGTGGTGCCGCTAGGTACATCTCGCTCTCTCAGCTGTATGTTCCTCTATTCCTACCTCTATGGTCCGCGCTGATGGTGCTAGTTCGATATCAGCCTAGATCAAAGTTTTACTAATGAGTTTCTAGCACAGAACATTATAGAGAGGGGTTAGAAATGCAAAGTAGCGCTTCTGCTTCGGAGACGGCTTGTCTTCCCGCTCATGCTGCTACAATTACTCATGTCCTCTCGCTCGCACCACGCCTCGCGCCTTATGGTTTTATAAAAATCATTGCATAACCTGTGGCGACATGTTCTGTGGTTTTTAGGTTGAAATAATATCAGATTTGACCGAACATTCGTCTTTTACGGTAAAGGAAAACATATTGGGGACACATCCATTGCTTCAATTTCAAGACGTGTGTATTGGTTACTTTCCATTAAATAGGGTTTACTGTCCGTTACTTATTACGAGTGAAAAAACTACAGTGTAAACTTAGAAAAAGTATATGTCTAGAATCACACTTGTTCCGTATAAAACAAAAGGGGCTAACTTTCTTAGGTTGGTGTGCGTGAGGCGCCATACTAATGTATGTGTGCGTGTATGTGTATAGGGTTTTGGAACCAGAGGGTCTACCATGAGTTTTCACTGTACTTTACTACTGTAGTTACGTCGCCAATTTGTATGACAGAAATTAGTTCTCAATGTAACCACTAGGAGCGCTGTACGAAATTGAATACAAAATTTGTGACGTAACTACAGTAGTAAAGTACGGTGAAAACTCATGGTAGGCCTACAGGTACTGGTTCCTATTTTTTTCGACGCTTTCGTAGCTTTGACAGACAGTCAATCTTGATAATCTAAGAGTGTAAACTGCCTACAGATAAACTGTGCCGTGCAATGGAACGAAGTCTAGCTGATCTGCCATGTGACCAGATTTTTATTTTCGTTAAACATACATTCAATTTTGATTATTTGAGAACCCTGGAAATACAGTTGGGCTCAAGTATACGTGGCCAACGATGTGGAAAACGACAGGCTTTGGAGGAGAAATGATATCGACTGAGTGTTACGATCCCTCCGGTACAGTTTGTGTGACTTCATCTGTCATTCTATTGAGAGAAATAGCAGTATCGACGGTTTAGCTACTCTTTTATCGAGGATTTAGTATACGAATACGACGATAAAGGATAATAAAAGTAAGTTAGAGCCTGTAGAATCCCACTGCAGGGCAAAGGCCTCCTCTCACGTATAAGGGTGAGAGGGAGCGGGCCATACTCCACCACGCGGGCCCAGTGCGTGTTGGTGGAGGCAAGTTAGTGGTCACCTTGCTGTCAGATAATTTTCAAGCCGCCAATAGGCCTCTGACCTGGCTTAACGAATAGTTACAACGCCATCTGACGGAACTATCAGAGACCAACTGCTTAACGTGCCTTCCGAAGCACGGAAACGCTCGAGATGAAATACCACTAAACGGTCACCCATCGAAAGACTGAGCGAACCGGACGTTGCTTAACTTCGGTGATCGTTTCCAATACCGAAGCTCCACTACGCCAACGAGCGCTTAAGGATAATACAACAATTTTTTTTGCTGCCCAACTTTAACGCCTATGCTAATTGCTAGACCTTATCGTCACCAATAGTTACTTTTACAAAATGTTTATTTTGTTGTAGATACTCAGAATAGAAACATGGCATACCTACGTACATTTTAATACTTAACGGCTTATTATTATTATCATGTATGTGGCCGTACGACTACGTATGGCAGCGTGATATAGAGGTGTCGCTCCTTCGGTCTCTTTCTATTTGCGCGCGAACGAACGAGATAAAAGGCGCGATATAGCCTTATCACGTGCATCATACTATCGCCGAACTTACATAAATGATGCATACTTGAAGAACTAAAAGTTATTCTTAGATTGTTGTGAAATGAGAGAGTTAGGAATTAATACCAGAATACCTTTTGCCCTTTGCGTCGCTACGAGAATATATTTTCTTACAATAAATATAATTCTAGTTATTACTTTCTTGCATTTCTATTTAATAACTAATTTAACTGTCTCAAGAACATCTTGAAGACGTGCCGAATATCAATGAACTTACAAGCACCAATTACAATTTATAAATTGATTTCAAACATTAGAATTCTATGATCGTTTACTTTGTTCAAGAAATTATTTTACATAATTATTTCACTTTTAATAATGGTCTTGTATTATGACAAAACAAAAAAAAGTAAACTGTTTTGGCCTAGCATGCCACCCCCGAGAAAACGATAAAAAACGAGATGTGCCTGCATCCTTATTATTTTAGGTATGCCAGAAAGAGCGCGCATGACGTGTTTCTCGTTTTAAACGCTTTGTCGTGTGTGGCAGCCGTTCTGGTCTAGTGGCGAGTAACCGATAGGTAAGGCGATGGTTTGGTCCCCCGTTCAGGCCGACTCATAGCAATGCGATTTTATAATTTACGATTTATAACACCAATAGCATGATTCAATTCCGAGGCATGCATTGTACCCACTGTTTATTACAAGTGGCGAAAGGCTCATCCGCCGTCCCACTGGACAGAGTTTCGGCACTACTAGTGAAAAGTGGATGTTGATAAATTTTCAGAATAAATCTGACTACCCCCTCGGGGAATATAGTCTTGAGAATATCTGCACTCTTTTGTGTTTCAAAAAAACCTTTCTAATCTAAACCTTTTTTAAATCCTGATTCGTTTAAACCCATGTTGGGCAATTTCCAATCTTCTTTAGGACATTATTTGCCATTCTGCGTCGTGGGCATCCAAGTCGTCACGTCGTCTCTTCTTGGTCTGCCCCGGCCCCGGATTCCATCGTCGGGCTCGCTTCGTCTCTTCTTGGTCTGCCCCGGCCCCGGATTCCATCGTCGGGCTCACTTTGGGTCTGGATTGACCCACCTGCATGCAAAGTAAACCTAATTAATTATAAACAAATAGGACAGGTACAGTCTGAACCTAATAAAAGACTTTGAAGAAATACTATTCCGTTTTTATTCAGTTCTCCTCTGATCCTTTCTTCAATTATTTGTTATCGATTTTCTGAGCACTCGGCATAACTCGATTTCTTCGCGGGCACAATAATAATTCCGTTGCAGAAGTAAGCTCGATAATTTCCAATCTGAGAAAATGTTATTGTTTCACTATGATTCTTAATGAAACTTTGAAGCCAAGTGTTTACTTTTGCTTTCCTAGTAATTTTATTAGATACCGTGCCCGTTTTCTTTTAATATTCTTTACACACCCTTTTCCTTGCAGTATATTATTATAATCTACGAATAAGAATAACTATAGAAGAGTAACTCTATACAAAATCGAAATAATTTTTGGCACCCAATGAAAAATGACAAATGTTGTATGAGTTTTGGCGGCAAGGTACAGTTTTTAAAGAACAAATTTAGAACACGGTACACTTTTTTTGGTGCCACTTTTTGAGCTTCATTTACACTTCTATACATTCTTATTCGTGATTATAATACATTGTCTAGTCTTGCAAAGGGGTCTTATTATATTTCTATACCATTTAATTTTATCTGCTGGCGAGTAACAATGCCAGGAGTAGATGGTTCGAAGCCGAGGTCAACAAACATGCGATCTGAGGCTTTCTTATTTACTGCGAGAGGTTAGTATACCATTTTTCTCCTAGACAGAGGTGCAAAGCGGCAACTTCTTTTAGCGCAGCGGAATACAAATTAGCGCTTTCCGCCCGGAGGGAGAAAAAAATTATAGTAAGTAGACATTTACATTACAGGGTGTAAGGAAAGGAAAAGTAGGATATCATTTACCTATACCTATTTACCATATACTCTTCACATCAAACTGACTAATTTTTACTATGGGAGCAAACGTGCAAACAAATCGGATTTTTCAAATGTTGGAGTCGAGTTTAAACATTGCAGTTTGGTATGGAACAGCTGATTTAATTTCTAGTTCTGACAGGTTTGCTCCCATAGTTAAAGTTGTTCAGTTTGTTGGCTAAAGGATGTTTAAAGGTTTATGATACTTTTCCTTACACCCTGTATATATAATAATGAGAAATTACTTTTAAAGGACAGTGGATTCAATGAAATATTTAAATACCTTGAAATTGATAAAAACATAGGTAGATAGATATAATATTCGATCCATAGAACGCATTGATAGATCTAAGCGTTTTGTACTATAATTGTAAAAACGCAACATCGATTTCGATAGATTTCGTAATCATCCATAGCACGGTTATGGCTACTTAAACTATTTGGTATTTCTGTTTGATATTCAAATGCATCCATTTCTAAGTGTACCATCAAGTGGGCTGGGAATTCGTTGGGCGTATCCTAACTATCATTTTAACAAGCTGATATACATATCACGAAATGTACAGGTGTAGTGTACAGTAACAAAAAATGGCTCTTCTAAACTATTATAAAAACTGTAAGTATTTGAAGTCTGTTTGTACATTGAAAATATTTACAAAAAATAGATTACGATATGGTATTTAGGTATCCCTGACTCGAAATCAACCTTTTTTAGAAATTTTGTCTGTCTGTCTGTTTGTTTGTTTGTTTGTTAGCTCATCACACAAAAACTTCTTAACCGATTTTGATGAAACTTTTTTTGTTTGATATATTATGATCTGACTTAAAATCTGGTAAGTATATAATTTGTGCGGACGAAGTCGTGGGTAAACACTAGTATTATTTAATTTTGTTGAATTGAAGAATGCACATTAAGTAGTGTTATGATGAACACAAGAAAAGATTTACAAAATAATCTGGTTTTCTACTTTCAATGTTTTTCAACCATTGGGAAGCCTTATTCGTTTGTTGACTCTAAATTACTCTACTTGAATCATAAATCGTATTCCCGTTCTAGATATTTCGTTCCATATAATTTTACATCCTGTATACATGTTGTAAAGTCTAGACGTCATAATACTGGACAACTGTCCCAGAGGAAACCATCGGATATTTAAAAAAAAAAAACGTCTTTTCATACAAACGTTTGATCAGCTGATTGCATTTAGTGCATCGACATACAAAACAATGGACGACGGGTCTAGTACCAAATTCTCGAAAAAAGTGCCTGAGACTAACCTACACAGTACGTGTATAGTAATATAAACATTAAAAATGCTGAAATTCTTATTCATTTTGCTTACGTAGTTTTTACCCCATGCGCTCGCGTGCGCGTCGCCGGCCGGTCAAACAAAGACTGTCGCGTAGTTAGTTCTCTTTAGGTATACGTTTTAGTTCTCTTTTGGTTCGGACACTTTTGAGTGCGGACACTATGTCCAGTAGTTGGTAAGTTAATAATTTAGTGTGATAAGTCAATTTCGTTTTGGCTAATTTCCTATAGGTTCGTTGGGGAAAGTTGTTCAGTATCCTGAGTAAAACATGCAAAACTATCTAGGTACACCTTCTAGTTGGTAGGCGTAAAAAAAGCTTCTGAGCATCCCGAAGAGATTTCATAAGTTTCTGTCGGTAAGTATGTAGTAATATACAGTAAATGCAATAATTTACCCAGCCTATAAAATTTTTGCTGCCATCTGTACCAGTCTACGAAACATATTCATGAAATGTTGTAAGTGGAATTCCGTCGGTACTACGGCTACCTGCTGAGATGGGGGAATTCCTGACATGCGTCGCAAACGGAAGAACTAAGTTTTAAGTTTCGGAGAACTATTTGTATGTCTATAAGAGTGGTTTTAGAGAATTTTGACCACCGTACACTAAGTAATTGGGTCATTGTCATATAAGGGGTGCAAAGAAAGGAATGTGAAAAGATGTTAATTTTTACCACTTTTTCATTATTAACCGAAGTAAAATAGTAAATATAACATAAATAAATTAAAAATTTAGGTCGTTTTTCTTCCTTTATCAAATAATTACCAAAAAACGTTTTTTTCTGACCACCGAAAAGGTGCAGATGACCACCAAGAAGACATCAATTGCGCTTTATTCATAAAATAAAACAAAATTCAACATACATTAATCTCAATTAAAATTTCTCTGTTGTTACATTTTATTATACCTACTTTGTCAGATATAGGGAATTGTTACGAATTTTTACCATAAAAATATAGTAAAATATGGACCACCAAAACGACATCTTTTCGGTTCTCGTTTTTTTCATTTGACAATATGAGTATCTTCCGTGGTTTCAGTTAACGTTTCTTGATAATTTTCATCCGGTTTATTAATCTTTCATTCTCTTCTATTTATGCTAACTTAATTTTGATTCTAACTCCATTAATAATAAATAAACCTTTCTGTTTTCAAATTCCCTTTCAAAGCTCTTAAAGTGTGTCTCGAAGCAGATGAAGGAGGAGGATTTAGGGGAAGATTATGCCTATCATCCATCATTATCATCAGTTTTCGTAAATTTCACGGCAGAGGGTTCAGGGCCTATCCTTAGGAAGGGTGTATGGGATTGTTCGCCAGTTCTATTTACCACATGCTGATTGGTAGAATCCAATCAGAATTTCATCTCAACCTTCAACTCTGCAACCTGCATCCTCACAATTTTGTACTTCACCGGTTGAGATATGTGTGTGAAACAATTGAAGAAGCCGGAGAAGTTGGTGGACTTCTACTACGACCTTATTTTTTTGACTAATGCGTTTCGACTTTTTTAGTATCTCTCGTCCCTGCTTCTTCTCTAAGTTTCGGTTGTTTATAAGGCATCCTCTCATAAATAAGGGTGGCAGCGAGTGGACCATATACCACCTAAGCGGGCTCAGTTCATATTGGTGGAGAAAAGTTAAAATAACGTTGTTCCTGAAGTCGATTTGTTGGTCAGTGGTCACCAATGACCACCAAAAAGATGACCACCGAACGGAAATTTCACATTCAAATTCAGCTATCCTGAAACTATAGCGGGCTGGCTAGCCAAATATGATGCGTTTGTAAACTAGACATTAGTATGTACTGCGCTATAACGAAAATTTCACTTATTCAATAATACTTACAAATTTAATGTAGTAACCGGAAAGACGCTATGAAGTTTGACAAAAAAGTATTTTTGGGTAAACGAAAAAGATTTTCCTCTTTTTTGATGAAATGTGGATCAGGGATGCATCAAGGGATATTGATGACTTTCCTTAGAAAGGAACTATTTGTTTTTGGGAACGTTTAAGCATAAAAATGTTGAAATGTTTGGATAAAAATATGGACCACCGAAAAGACATACAACTTGTGTAACATGTGACAATCGTATTTAAATAAAAAACCGACCCACTTTTAGGATTCATATCAATAGCACATGATTTTTGAGGATTGAGAGAACTAATTAAGCTGAACAGGGCGAACATTAAGTGCAGTTTACATTTACTTTTTGCATTGCAAACTTGCATACATCTGTTTTGAACGGACCACCGAAACGGACTTTTGAGTATAAAAAACAGCAAAAATTCAGTTTATCGAATTAATTCATTAAAAAGATTTTCTTGGGTAAAAAGTATAATATAATTGTTGATTCTTTTTGCAAAAAGAAATTAAATTAAAGCATTATTTAAGAATTTACGTGTCTTGAACAATTTTTTGTCACTATATGACAATGACCCAATTACAATTCGTCGCTAGTCTTACGAAACGACGTAACTACATCGAGATGATTTTTTCAGAACATTCCTTTTTCGGTTCAGCGCTATCTTATCTACAGGGTTCGATTGATTCGTCTTGGAAAATGGATTCTCCCACTATGAATAAGACAGTTACGGCAAAAATTACAGTTACGTCGTTTAGTAAGACTAGCGACGAATTTATTGTCAAGATTTTATGGTATTTATTTTATAAAATAAATACCAAAAAAAATCTTGACAATTTATAAATAGTAGACATAATTTTAAGAAACTGATTTTTTTTGGACATTGATTTTAAATTACTATGGAGCTTGCAGGTAGAGAAAAGAAAGAGACGTCGAGCGTCGTTTAAAAAAAACTACATTATTTTCTATTTTATTAAAAATTTTGGGAATCCTTTCATATATTTTATGAAATGAAAATATTGTTATTGAGCCAATATTCTAGAAATGGTATCCGATTCAGTCAAAATAAAAGTTATATACCGAATTAAATTCTGAATTTAATCAAGATGGACAAAGTTAAGTTGCAAATACATCGACGATACGAGTATGCTGAAAGCACTGAGTGGGGAACAGGCTCTAAAAAATTGTAGTGTTTTTAATTTTACCTATAAATAAAACTATCATAGTTATACATTGCATGCTGTGTTTGACTGTAATTAGTTATAATGTAATAGTAATGTACTTAAACTTGTATCAGATGTAATAGCTGTAGGCAGGCCTAACAAAATACAATAAAATCATGGAGAAGCCAGCAGCGGGCCGATCGCGATAAACAAATGTCCACTGAACCGCTAGCAAATCATAACTTCTTGCGCATTCGGTATCGCGCTAATCATTTGATAGCAATTTGAGTTGTAGCTTGATCGTCACTGAAAAATAGTAAATAAGTCAAGTTTAGAGCGATACCAAATTCCGCACAACTAAATCGACACGGGGTCATAACCAAAACTGCATCTTAACTGAATCTACACCAATGTCAAAGCTGTCAATGTGTAAAATCGTTGGCCTAAGGCGTGAAACCCACTCAAGAGGTACGCGGATGGGATAAGGAAGCGTTGTGGAATGGATACGTCACGCAAGAGGCATCGACGCGTCATCGAAGAGTAGGCGATGCGGTGGAGTTCTAGTCTAGGAATAATTACGGTTTGAGATTGCATCAAAGACACTTTAGTAAGTTGTGTTTGAACTAATATTACTGTTAGGAGGTCTGGCTCACTCCGCCTTTAGGTATAAAAATGTACCTACGCGGCCGGGTCCGGTACCGTAACGACGCGTCGTTACGACAGGAATATCCTCTTAAACCTGAAAATTGCTGTTGATAAGATCTTCGATTATTTAATACTTTTAAAATAGGATCAAACTTCGTTTGTATGCAGCGCGCTCGGGCGCGCTGGCAGGAATATCCTCTTAAATTCAAAAATAGCTGTTTATTAGTTGTTCGATCAATTTAATTAATAGAAAATAGGATTAAACTTCGTTTGTATGCAGCGCGCTCGGGCACGCTGACAGGAATATCCTCTTAAACTCAAAAATAGCTGTTATATGAAAATAGATAAAAATGATATTCAATAATACACAATAAAAAAAACGGGGATTGTTGAGAATTTATGTTTTTCAGTTTATGTTTTTTCAATTTACCTATGTTCTTCAATTTATGTATCTACTATATCCCAAATTACCACCTAAAGTGCAATTAATTCAACCTACTCCATACAAAAATCCGTAGATTTCCCCGACTATTTCGTGAGGTATGGGGTAAGCAAGCGTAGCGTAAGCGGTGAGGAAGGGATACGCATCGGGCATCGAAGCGGCGTGGAAGCGGCGCCGCGTCGATGCCCGATGCTTGCCCGATGCTTATCCCTTCCTCACCGCTTACGCTACGCGTGCCTCCTGCGGCATGCGTTATAGTCGGGGAAATTTACGGAGCCTAGCATAGCATAGCATATGATCACGACTATATTCCTCGAAGGGGTAGTCAGAGATAATCTGAAAACTCAGTTAGAACATCCACAGGTAAAAGAATAAAATAAAATGTCTTGAATAATTAAGACATTAACAAAACATTACATTTAGGTATGAAAAAAACATGGAAAACTTGGTGATTTTCTGCACGATGGCTTCGTTTAAGAGAAGTTTATTCCGAGAGCGCAAATCCGCGCTGCATACAAACGTAGTTTAGTGATATTTTCAATACTATCCAATTAAAGTCAATGAAATTTTTCAGAAACAATCTAGAAACTATGTTCGTATGAAGTCAGATTTTCGTTTAAATATACAGTTTTAATGCTGGGATTAATTATAGATTTGTATGGAAATCTTTTAGGCACTGTAACTTTAAAACTATGATACATTTTATCGAAAATCTGACTTCATACGACGAACTCGACTGAAGAAGAAATCGTGGTAGCTACGACCGACGCACAGTGGGTCGAAACTGCAATTGGAGGGACTTAGGATATTTTTTCACTGTACCTATTTTTAACTGTGTCAATCGGTAGATCTTACGATCCTAGTGAAACATTGTCCTAAAGCCTAAATCAAAAATCGAGTAGTTTAGGTGAAAATATTATATTTTTGTTGTATGGGACGACACTTATCTTAGCTCATTTCTGCTTCACTAATAGCCGGTCCACCACCGGAGTGTAACCACCACGTATTTTGCGTGAACGTTTTCGGTCCAATTTCAACTCTATTACAATGGAGTTAGGTCCGAAACTGTCGCGTTAAACTTCAACTGAAATAATATTTTGGTCGAAGATGATAAATTGAAAATCGAAACTCCGAGTACAGAGGGTCTACCATGAGTTTTCACTGTACCTACTTTACTACTGTAGTTACGTCACCAATTCGTATGACAGAAATTAGTTCTCAACGCCACAAGGAGCGCTGTACGAAATTCAATACAAAATTGGTGACGTTACTACAGTAGTAAAGTTATTATACCTAAAGTGCGGAGCGAGCCAGACCTCCTAACAGTAATATTAGTTCAAACACAATTTACTAAAGTGTCTTTGATGCAATCTCAAACCGTAATTATTCCTAGACTAGCACCGCACCGCATCGCCTACTCTTCGATGACGCGTCGATGCCTCTTGCGCGCCGCATCCTTTCCTCACCGTTTCCATATCCCTTCCGCTTACCTCTTGAGTGGGTTTCACGCTTAAGAGGCTAATTAGATTTTCACAATTGCGTGTACGATCGACGATCCAATGTCAAGACTAATGAAGTTCGGACAGAAACGGTCACGATATATCGAACATCGAAAGTCCGAGTATAGGGCCAGTCTACTGAGAAGTAACGGAAAGAGGTAGCCCATTATTTTCGTATCTTGAGTTTAAGTACCAAGTGTCCCCCCAACATTAATAGATAAAAAGCTACTAAACCCCATATTAAAAGCTTTTTCGTACTTGCTAAGTCTAAATAATTACCCTGCTAAGGCCGGATTCGACTCGATTTATAAAAGAGTAAGTATACAAGGAACAATTTTACTTTTGGTGTTTACACACCCCGTACTTTTAACGAATGTATAATTCACCTATTCTCTGACAGCAAGTTGACCACTAACTTGCCTTGCCTCCACCAACACGCACTGGGTCCGCGTGGTGGACTATGGCCCACTCCCTCTCACCCTTATTCGTGAGAGGAGGCCTTTGCCCTGCATTGGGATTCTATAGGCTATAACCTACTTTTTATAATTCATCTAAGGAAAGAGGTCGTTGTATCCGTACTAATTGCAATGTGGGGTTATTTGTTATGTTTCTTTTTATTATATTTTTTTTTAATTAGCTTACATTGACATTTTATTTCGATTAGGGTTGGTAAAACGCAAAATCAGTTTACTCTATAGTAACCATCGACTTAATCTAAGAATAAAATTTACTCGCGTTTGGTCGAATCGGGCCTAAGTAAAATAGCTCTCCTAACTACACAATAAAGGATCCTAAATAAATCAGGGCCAAGCAATTTCCTGCTATTAAACGTTTAAAGGCCATCTTCAGTCCATAATAAATTAAATTCTGTAGTTACAAACTAATTTCGAGTTAATGGTTTCTATTGATAGTTTTCGATCTTAAAAGGATTCATATACATGTAATATTACATACGTTAGGTACCTAACATATAAAATAAATAAACAAATAAATATCTTGGACATTGTTACACAAATTATCTAGTCACATTTAAAGTTCCAGAATCTAGCCTGGACTTGTATTATGATAACTAGACAACGATATAGAATAACATATATAGATACAAACATACATGACTCGGGTACAGTCGACATCAGATATATCGTAGCATACAAGGTGTTCAAATATTTCTGAGCAGTGCTAATTTTCAATAAATTATTTACTGTAGGTAAATGTTACCAATTATATCTGAACGACTATTTTGTCATAAATATCTGAACAAGTTATTTTTAATAATTTCTTTACAATGTTATTTAAAATTGAAATGTATAGCAACGGAGTAAGGTCTTTTTTCCTAAACTGCTCAGATGTTTATGATCACCCTAACTGCGTAGATATAGTTTTATGTTTTAGGCGTTCCGATATTTTTGATTGGTTGTGTGTAAAGAAATTATTGAAAATTAGAACTGCTTAGAAATATTTGAGTACCTCGCCCGCTACGATATATCTGATGGTGACTGTACAAATATTCATCATACAAATATTTGTCCCTTACGGGATTCGAACCCGCGACCCTCGGCACAGCAGGCAGGTTCACTACAGACTGTGCTATCGGGCCGCCATATACAGCTATATATTTAGGTACATATTAGGGAAGGACTAAACGGCAAAATAAATCTGCTGTTACATAGAAAACGTCAATGGCTACTCGATCCAAATGTATGGAAGGGCTGATTTATTTTTCGCGATTTCGATGTGGCTTCAGTATCTAACGTTTTTAGGTTTACACCCTGTATAATGAATGTCGCAATAATCTGCCTAGTAACATTATAATTGCTGAGAATCGACTTGTTGGTATGTATAGTTTCATAAATATTGTACATCAGTGAAATCACAATAATCCTAACAATACTATTTTCCATATTTTAGTGGTACCGACGAAGTTTGCCATGAACATAACAAAATATGAAAGATAATTTCGGCATAACATTAAAAAGTAATAAAATTCTGTTGTCTACGTTGCTTCCTTATAACTTTATTACCTACCTACCTATGTTACTTTATAGCTTCCTTTTCACAACAATATAATTTTTATACAAAATTTTCTTGCCCTAAACTTCGTTCGCCCAGATTTCGGATACAAACGTTGATTCATTTTACGAGGTGGGTTTTTGTTATTTTGAAGTGTCAGTATCCCAAGTTTCAGTTAATTACAAGTAGGGAAAACGATTTCCCTTATAAACATCAAAACTCCGTTGCACCCGTTATTAAGGGTATATTATTCGGAGCGCGCTCCATACAAACGTACTATGGTGATATTTTCAATACTAACTAATTAAAGTCAATGAAATTTTGCAGAAACAGTCTAGAAACAAATTTCTATGCTTGTATGGAGTCAGATTTTCGTTAAAATGTATAGTTTTTAAGTTATAGTGCCTCAAAGATTTCCATACAAATCTTTAATTAATCCTAGCATTGAAACTGTATATTTTAACGAAAATCTGACTCTATAGAAGCATTGAGATTTGTTTTTAGATTGTTTCTGCAAAATGTCATTGACTTTAATTGGTTAGTATTGAAAATATCACTATAGTACGTTTGTATGCAGCGCGCATTTTCGCTCTCGGAATAATATTCTCTTAAGGTCTGTAAAGAAGTTACGTTGCAGGGTTTACCCCGAACACTGTCTTTCGCGTGGTGTTCGCGCGGTTCGCGTTTCAGCCTGCCACGAGGCTCCGCAATCCTTCTCAGTTGTGTTCTTACTCAAAAACAATCCTCGAGATTGGATAGATACTCCCTCAAACCACTTGACACTGGAGGAAATTCAGCGCTAACGCACAAGCAAGAAGTCCATTAAATATTATACTTTATTAATAAAGGTCTGTAAAATAAAAAATTAAAAAATTGGTGGTATGTATCAGAGACGCAGCCACACGCATCCGCATTGAGAGATGCGTGTGGCTGTATACATGGATAGGATACAGTGGAGTAGGTACGTGAAACGTCTTGTACCGAGTAATGGCTACTATCCTCTATTAACCGCTCGCTTCCCGGCTTAACCTTCATCATAGCTTTACATGGTAATAAAATTCTGCCGGTTGGTGCAATATTTCCAAAATAATAAGCGATCTTGTCACGATATTTATCGTTACAAATGGTTTTCCGAAATGAAAGACGTTTCACGTCTAAATACAGTCATATTATGTTCTAGTGTTTTCCCGCGACTTCATCCGCACAAATTATATACCAGATTTTAAATCAGATCATAAGCTATCAAACAAAAAAAGTTTCATCAAAATCGGTTCAGTAGTTTTTGCGTGATGCGCAAACAAACAATAGATGGCGCTGCACGTCATTTAAATCGCGCTATCGAGTGTTATTTGAGTTTAAATGAAGTGAACCGCTACTTTTTTGTTCCTCATGATTTTACGGTTTCATAATAGTTAAGATTTATTTTCACCCCACAAGCTCGGAAAGATTCTGTTTATCATTCGAAATCTGAGTGCAAAAGTGCATTTTATCCGCTAGCGTGGAAAGAGTTTTTGAAATTCGAATCTGTCTATTCAATATTTTTCTGTACCACCAATCTACTGAAAATGCTTAATAACTATTTCATGACACTGGCCAGCACAAAAAAAAAAACTTTTTAAAATGTTCTTTTTATCAATTAACTTTGTTTCCTTGCTGTTGTGAGGTGAAAAGTTGTGTGTTTCGCTCGGCTGCAAAGTTATTGTGCGTCTCGTACCTTTGAAACCTTCGCTGAGCTCAGGATTCTATTATTTGAACCACTCGCTTCGCCCGTGGTTCAATCCTAGGATCCTTCGCTTGCTCAGGTTTCAATACAAGTACTCGCGCCAAAAAGCAACTTTGCAGCCTAGCATAACAAATAAATATTATTATTTATTATTACTAGTGTTTACCCGTGACTTCGTCCGCACAAATTATATACCAGATTTTAAGTCAGATCATAAGCTATCAAACAAAAAAAGTTTCATCAAAATCGGTTCATTTGTTTGCGTGATGCGCGAACAAATAAACTTGTCAATAGATGGCGCCACACGTCATTTAAATCGCGCTATCGAGTGTTATTTGAGTTTATATGATGTGAACCGCTAGGTACATTTTTATTCCTCACGATTTTTACGATTTTACAATCGTTAAGATTAAGATAAGAAGATATAAGATTTATATTAAAGAGTATTAGTGATCCCAACCCCCTCCACACCCCCTCTCTGAATTCGCCCTCACTCTCAAAACAAAAAGCCATAATACCTACCTAAAACTCTTAGTTTGCCTTGCTTCTACTCCTGAAACAAACGGAAAAGCGAACTGAGTTCCAGATACAGCCTATTGTTTTCCAAAATCGATACAAATAAAACCAGTAAAAACTCAAAGGCAATTTCGCTTTCCATTTTGAACGTGCATACAGAACACAATACAGGTCGTTAGAAGGTAGTAATGGTCGGAAATTACCTGAGCAGTGATTTATAACAGTGCTCCGACGGGCCCCACAATATGGACCATCGACCCCGATAGATAGTGTATAATCTTTTTCTGAAACGACTACCGTTTTACTATTGGTGCACGAGAATGCTTTGGTTCGTTAGAACTTTTTTTAAATCAGTTAAAAACAAAGTTGGCATGTATATGATTCTTATCGTGTGGGCAGCAAGCCCTGGTGTCAGAGTTTATTCAAACCGCCTTACGGCCTCTGACGTGGTTTTTATGTAACGATTACTACCATCAGAGATAATAGCCGGGACCAACGGCTTAACGTGCCATCCGAAGCACGGAATCATCTTTCTTTCTCAGACAATCAGGTGATTCGGCTTGCAACGTCCTAACCATATGATTGGAATTTGTTTTCACTTTGATGAAAAATGTATACTAACTTGAAGAAATGCGTGTGGACGAACTGCGTATTGGAGAAATGAGTATTGGACCAAGTAAAATAGGTCTTATTTTGTCGTACGCAACTAAGGGATACTGTAATACTCACGTTTAAAAATGCGTAAACTAACTGCCCTTTAGACATGCTACTGATCGTAGACTTTTTGCCACGGCCAAATTGCCCGTTAGCCAAATTGCAAAGCAGAGCGCACGATCGCATATGGTCTCCGCCCATAAGGAGCGCATGCTCCTTCTTCACCCATCTTGCTATTTGGCCTTGGCAGAAAGCCTGCGATCGATTGCCTGTCTAATATAAAGGGTACTTTAAGAACGCAAGAGCGTTGGAGTTTGGTGTAGATACCCTTACTTAACCATGTCGCGACATGGACACGTCACTGCAACTATACCTTAAAGTATCTCTACTGTAATAGATACTCTAAGGCAACTACATACAAATGGGCTGGCATTAGCAGTGCGATACCTACTGATTGAATGCGAGTGATTGAGAGAAGACATTGGCTTCTGACTTTTTCCAAACAACTTTCAAGATGGAGATGGGTGAACATTTTTAGGGGGTAGGGAATGTCTGTACCATTGACCAATAATTTCTACAGTCTGTATTGTATTTAGTACCATACTCATACGTCACCATGTTTTACATTTTAGTATGACTGTCATGAATTTTATTATCTTCAATAAAATAATTCACTTGACAATTTTATAACCGTTAGCATAATAAATATCGTTTGACAAAATTACTAAAAC
This sequence comes from Agonopterix heracliana, assembly GCA_963693445.1. Lineage (NCBI taxonomy): Eukaryota > Metazoa > Arthropoda > Insecta > Lepidoptera > Depressariidae > Agonopterix > Agonopterix heracliana. The sequence continues at coordinate 4,828,647 of OY856308.1, forward strand.
GACAGTCATAAATTCATGAAAATACATGACAAGATAATAAGAAATATTACCTTACTAAATCATTTCTAATTAAACACTATCATCTCTAGTTATCATGTGAAATAAGAATAAATCACTTTTAATTAAAATAATTAACTGCACTAATATTCCAAGATGTCGCTTCAAGTTTTCTGTATCCATATGTTTAGGCAATGATACGTATTACAGTGAAACTTGGTTAAGTGGGACCTGGATAAGTGAGAAACCTCCATAGCTGGAACTCATGCTGAGGTCCCGACACTTTAGCCCTGAATTACCTCTGTTAGTGGGATAAAGCAAACCTCTATAACTGAGATTCGTTCTTTCGATTTTATCGTCTTAGTTACCTCTATAATTGAGACAGCGAGTATATTTTACCTCTTTTACTGAGACTATATTTTAAAGGATACTTTCCTTCTGCCTCTGACCTCTTAGTTACCTCTATAATTGAGACAGCGAGTGTATTTTACCTCTTTTACTGAGACTTTATTTTAAAGAATACTTTTCTACCTCTTAACTCTGTAACTGAGATAACACCAATCTATCACCTCTCTAACTCACACAATTTGTTTCCTAATTTTTAGTCTACCCGCTTATGTTTCCGCACTTGGCTCATTTTGTGCCTCAATGATCTCCAGGTTTAGTTTTTTTTATTTTGCTATCATCCGGATGTTTATTTGAAAAATTGTTCCGAAATGAAGGGTCAAATCTTTATCATTACGTGAAAAACTTAAAGTCCGTTTATGAAAGTGGGAAAACACGCGATGATGTTTGTGTCGAATTTAATGTGCCAAAATTTACTCTTTGCCGAATCATTCAAGATAAAGATAAAATTCAGTCGCAGTGTTCTGAATGACAAGGAAAACTAAAACGTGTACGTTTATTATAGAACAGTGTTTGCTAACATGGGTACCTTACCTATGTTGTCTTTTGTTTACATAATACGTTATTTTTATTTAATAATCGCACCTCTATAACTGAAATAACCTCTACTCTTACCTCTATTAGTGGAACCCTCTGTAAATGAGACAGATATTTATTTATACCTGGATATCTGAGACACTGGGTAAGTGGAATACCTCTTTAAGTGAGACAAGTCAGGCAGTGAGGCAGGTCCCTTAATGTCCCAGTTATCCAGGTTTCACTGTACAATGGAAAGATCATAGTTATAATGTCGTTATAATATGTTAGGACCCTAAACAAAACGTTTACCACCTTGATAGCCTTCAGCCTGTCGTAACCTCCTGGCAGACCTGGCCCACATGGATATGTGATTAAGATAGCAGTAACTCAGGGATAGAGTAACTTTCCAGTACAGAAAGAATTTTTATAATCGGTTCAGTAGTACCCTCAAGCGACTTTTGAACATAGGCGATGTCGCAACTACACCGCAATGACGATGCAATTTTTGACTGAGCTTTATCGCCACATCATCGCCGCAATTCTGTCGCTATACTTATTGATCTCAGAAAAATTGTCAACGGTATCGCGCGCGATGATATCGCTGTGTTAATTAATGCCTCTGCTCAAAAATATTATTGTAGATTGCCTAAACATTATTGGTGTAGGAAATTTTTAACGGGATCTTAGTCTATAAGAGGGTAACTTCGTCATCTGAAATCAAATTACGTTTCCCAATCACGTCGTTACTGAAAAACGACGCGAACGATTCGAAAGTTAATCTTCGCAAAGAGACGTAAATCTTCCATTTTGAATTTCACTGTTCGTTTACTGACTTTTTCTGTGATGTAAAAGGACTTATCGACAAATTTTAGGATGAACCTGTTATACAGGGTTCAACTTAACATCTTGACGGTTTTTTAAAAGGATGATGAAACCATCAAACGCGAAATCGCGAAAAAAAAAGTATAAGGCCTATTCTATTCTATTTTTATTTAATGGCGTTTCCTTGTTAGATATCGCTAGTGTCAAGTAGTTTGAGGGAGTGTCTATCCAATCTCGAGGATTGTTTTTGAGTAAGAACAACTGAGAAGGATTTAGGAGCCTCGTGGCAGCCTGAGACGCAAACCGCGCGAAAACCACGCGAGAGACAAGTGTTCGAGGCAAACCCCGCAACGTGACTCGTATAAGGTTTAACAGAATTAGCTGAAACTATTTTAAGACTACCCCACCACCAGTTCGTAGGAAAATATGTATAAGTTATTGGCTAATATAATTTCCTTCCGTCCTTCTTTATAAGCTGAAATTATTTTAAGGGGAGTATCAGACCATCAAACTGAACAACTATTTCTAACAGACCAACATTGAAATCGCAAAAAAATATAAGCTGTCTGTACATGCATTTTTGTATGGGACAGTATTTTTTTTCGCGATTTCGATGTTGTTCTCTTAGAAAATTTGCTCAGTTTGAAGATCTGATACTCCCCTTAAAATAATTTCAGCTAATTTTGTTAGATATTTATGATAAAGAAAGACGGAAGGAAATTGTATTACTTAGCTAATAACTTATATTTTCCTACCATGTGCGGGGGTCTGAAACATAGCTACAAGGTTAGCTTATATCATATTGAATGTTCAGGATCGAATGACGTGTCAAGTGAAGATTATGTGAATATAACAGGATACACTCTCTCGTCCTTATCCTTCTGAACTCGATCCACGGCCCCGGTTGTAAAGTAAACCGCGGGTAACAATGTTCACGATGCCTGAATGGATTATTATAGTTATCTCTTGTAACACCCGTTTGTTTGTGCTATTTGAAGTACACGCGGCGTTTTTATTACCAAAGTCATAGACATATTACTCTAGCCATAGACAAGCTCGTTCAAACAAACAACATGTCACACAAAACAACACAAAATGACACATTGCGGTCTGTCATTGCCATAGTGACGAAGTGAACTCGGGAACATCAATCAGGTGCGTACACCTCATTCAAGTGGAACATGTTGCTTCTATGCAAGGGCAAGTCTATCGCTAGAGTTTAAGTCTATGACCGAAGTTATAACCATATAAAGTCACGAAAAGAAAGAAAACTACCGTAAAAAGTAGGTAAGTTATAGACTCAGTGCAGTGGCACTGCAGGGTGAGGAGTGGGCCATAGTCCACCTTGTGGACACTGCTGATTGGTGGAGCAAATAGTGTCAGACACAGAAATTTAACCTAAGTCAGACAACACAACTTGCTGAAAGAGAATTTTCAAGCTGCCTTGCCTCTAATCTACGCTGTCCTAATCTGCCTTTATGAATAGTTAGTTGGATGGATATATTCCGTCCGTCAGAAAACAATCCGGTATCAACTGATTAACGTGTCGTCCAAAGCACGAAGACGCCGAAGATGATATACCACTTAAACGGTCAACCATCCAAAGACTTACCAGACCTGAGGTTGCTTAAGACGCTGTTATCCGTTCGAGGCCGTTTTTTGAACACGAACGAAAGTGTTTTAAACTGTGTTTTAAAGTCAGAAAACTAATTATGTCTTATTTAAGGATCTGGCTGATAGGCGACCGTTCTCAATTACACGATTAGATTAAGTTTAATAGATAGAAAAAAATCCCAAAGTTACCCCTTTTTGTTATGCTTTTTCAATACTAGGTATGATTAAACTGCTGATATTTAACTTTTTATTCTTGTACTTAACTAAATAGGTACATTAAATATTTCTAGTGAACTCCGTAGAATTTTGAGCTTAGAAACACCCATGAGCAAAGATATTGATGAAAAACACGTGTTTTTGCGATCCTGCTTTCAATTGGAGCGGGATGGCTAATTGCAAACTTATGCTTGCAAGAAAGAGACGCTTGCACTTGGACAACCTGGCCTTAACTTCGGTGATCGTTTTCAATATAGAACCCCGCATGTGCCTATCTTAGTTTAAGAGCGGTGCGTCAATCCGCATCGTGTGTGCTTCTACGTGCGGTTTCATACAACTCCTTGCTTCGCAAATGACGGACTGACGTCTGCTGCTCCGTCAGTGCGTCATCGTGTGTGATTCCACCATAGAGAAACTACACGCTCCTCTTGGTAGAGATGGTGTAACAAAGTGTGCACAGTAACCACCAACTGGGCATGACGTCATCTAGTTTGTACTGCGGTTGTTGTACACCATAGAGAAATTACACGCTCTCCTGATGCTTTTTGTCTCCCCTCACCCGTCCCTCACCCCCTTTGTCGGCGACATAAGTTTCTATAGAAACAAGCCGATATGCCATCTCCTCTTACTCCATGGATCCCACTTAATTAAAAAGGAAGCGCTATATCTCCACTTCAGATTTTCACCTTGATCCCAATAAAATTAAGAATCCCTCGCGAATATCGTTCGAGGAAGCTTAGTAGCGAAGTTTCCACTTCTCGATTGAATTCCGATGTTGGGAGTGTTATCACTACTCCTAATCACGTACGAGTATATTGCTGTGGGGTAAACGTGCCCGTTATAGCCTCTTTGATTTATTCTAAACGAGACGTAAGTAGGCTCAATCTTTGAGGATATAAAAAAATGTATTTGCTTGTACTCGACCTATATTTCTGTTTTACATTATTTCATAGCGTATAGGTACTATAGAATGAATGAGTTATGAAATACAGGATGTTTCATAAGTAACAATAAATATTTAAAACTCTTAAGGGGGTTTAGACCGTCAAATTAGACAACATTTGGCTCGAGTAGGTTTGCACTTTAGTATGAAGGGGCTGATTTCTTTTTCGCGATTTCGATGTTGGTGCCATAGAAAAAGTTGTTCAGTTTGATGGTCTGATCATCCCCTTCAAAAAGTGTCAGCATATTAAGAAGGACCTTATATTTTAGCTCTAGTCGATTTGTAGAGTATGAAACATCAATTTTTTTTTTTTGCGATTTCGATATTGGTCCCATAGTAAAAGTTGTTCAGTTTGATGGTCTAAACCACCCCCTTAAAGGTTTATTTGTGTTTTTGTACCACCTTGTATACATGTATGGTGATGGATAAGTAATGGAAAAACGGAGCATTTATTAAATAAAATTTAAAAGAATGTTATTATTTAGCCTTGACTAGATTTTATAGTGTCTTGACTGAAAAAACTGAAGAAATATTAATCCACTAGATGACCGCGGCGAACTTCGTACCGCCTTAGAATCTCCCGACACACACTTGGCCGTTTTTATAGCCTGTGTTAATCACGGATAATTTATCATTCTTAGGCCCGATTCGACCAAACGCGAGTAAATTTTATTCTTTGATTAAGTCGCCAGTTACTATAGAGTAAACTGATTTTGCGTTTTACCAACCCTAATCTAAATGAAATGTCAAAAAATTGTAATAAAAAAAACGAAAGAAATTAAAACTGTATAGCCTCACATTGCAATAAGTAGGTGTACGGATTACTTACTTCTTTTAATACGGGGTGTGTAAACACCAAACGTAAAATTGTTCCTTGTATACTTGTTCCTTGTTACTCTTCTATAAATCGAAGTTTGGTCGAATCCGGCCTACTGGTGAAAGAATTATTCAGATCGGTCCAGCAGTTTCGGAGCCTATTCAATACAAACAAACAAACAAAAAATCTAATCTTTCCTCTTTATAATATTAGTATAGATGATTTATAAATAAAGTGCCTTTTGTTATGTTATTTTGTTGTATCATTTGCAGAGTAAAGACCTGTGAAAACAAAGAATATTAAATTGTATTGTATTGTATTATAAGCAACATCTAGTAGGTACTTACATAGTTTAAAGGCACAGTTATAAGCACAGTTATAATAATTATAAGCCGTGGTGGTCCAGTGGCGAGTAACCTTGCCTGCCGTGCAGGCCGACTCGTACCAATGAGTTTTTCGGAATTTATGTACGATTTGTAACACCACTGGCTTTTCGGTGAAGGAAAACATCGTGAGGAAACCTGCATGCTTCAATTTCGAGGCATGTATTGTACCCACTGTCCATTATAAGTGGCGACGGGCTCACCCCCCGTCACACTGGACAGAGTTTCGGTACTACTGGTGAAACGTGGATGTTCTGAGGTTTCAGAATGTCTCTGACTACCCCCTCGGGGAATATAGTCGTGAGCATATGCTTATGCTTATGCTTATAATAATTTTATGACGGAAAAATATCTAAAAAGTAAAAAAATTTAAGGCTCTTGAGAATTATTTTATTTGGTACGTACTTTGGTTGTATGTTGTTTGTAGTTTTTGGTAACTACTTTTTAGTCGGTAGGTAGTTTTAGTTAGTATTATGAATTAAATTTTACGAATCATAAAATCTATACTAAATTCAAAAGTCTCTTGATCTACCTAATCGTTGACGTGGTCGTAGTTGACCGTCAAGGGACGCCCGGCAGATGTGAAACTTCTCCCGATTTACATTTCCAATTCCTGTCACAAAAAAAGTTTGCGGGTCAAAGCCCTCCCATAAGAAGTTTCACTTCAAAAAATAAATTAAATCAAAGTGGAGCCGAGTAAAAAGGTCGTCCACCCTACCTGTTTCAAACTGAACTAAGTTTTCCCTAGGTATGTCTGTAAGTTAATGACTAGGTAAAGTCTGAACAAGTCCGTAGCCACAGCAAAGTACTTTTGCTATTTATGTTCTAATTTAAGTTTGTTGTATCGAATAACAATAGACTCGTGTACGTGAATCCGAAAACTGCAAACACAATCTATGTAAAGTAAATAAGTTAGATATAATCTATATGTATATTATAACCTCAAACTTAAGTACTTAAAATACATAAATACTTCTCATAGACCCGCGTACGTGTATCCAAAAACTGCAAACACGATCTATGTACCTAAAGAAAATGAGTTATATTTAATCTGTATGGATATTATAAGCTTACATACTTACTACTTAATACAGCACAAAATGATCACGATCACGTGGCGTACTTGTTCATGTTGTCCAAGTTGTTCATATTGACTGAGTTGTTCATGATGACTGAGTTGTTCATGATGACTGAGTTGTTCATGCTGACCAAGTTGAAGGAAATAGGAAGATCATCAATATCATCAACATCTTAGCCGATAGACGTCCACTGATGAACATTAGCCTCCCCAAAGGATCTCCACAACGACCTGTCTTGCGCTGTCCTCATCCAATGGGTTCCTGCCGCCTACACCAGGTCGTCGGTTCACCAGGGAGTGTCCGTACTGTATTATTATTACTTTTTTTTTTCTTGACATAGTCGGCAGTCGCACACTTTCTTATGCTGTGGTACACATGTGTGATATTATTATTTTAATGGAAGTTGCGGTTTGATTGTTGAGGAAGAACTATAATATTTTAAGAGGATAGACCAGTACAGTTTTCTCCATACAAACGTATTCCCCTGTTTTCTCTTTGGATAATAACACTAGAGCAAATATTTTTTTACCATACAATCTATGTCACCTCTGCCATGTCTCTATGTTTTGCTTTTTTACATTAATTAGTTACTGTAGGTACTAGGTAGGAACCTTCAAAAATATCAAATTTTACCGCCTGTTTTCAGACATCCAGTAAACAATTTTGACGAATATAAACAAAAAAATCAAAACGAATAGATATAGCCAAAGTCTTTCTCATATTATTCTTGAAAGAATTATTAAAATCGGTTTAGTTTTGGAGGAGAAAACAGGGGAATTCTAAATGCTGTTTTCGTCGATTTTATGAAAATAAAATCGGTCCTAGCTGCAGATGTCTCTTTCGCACTCTGTGGCTCTTTCGCACTTTCGCAGTCAGTGGGGTGTATGCGTGGGGCGGATTGGACAAATAGTAAACCGTTTGGAAAAGTGACCTATTCTCCAAATTAGCATTTCAGCCTGCCTATCCTCTTAACATAGCAGCGCGATAGCGCTGTTGCTCATTAGCTGTATTTCTGTTTTAGACTATCTATGCGATACGTAGAGCGTCACCTGACTGATATGAAGGCTCTCTGAACAGAAATCTATAAGTATAATAATATAATAAGAAAAACTGATCCTTAATTGATTTAGGTTTTCATTAAGAGTCCTAATGGAATTCTTTTATATGGAAGGACAAGTTATTTCACATTTAGTTATAGGGTACGTACCTACCCTAATTGAGTTCATCGAAATCCTATGCTTTGTTACGTGTATGAATCGATCAGATTGAGCCATTTGAGTGGACCTTTCATCCTTTATTACTTTAAAGGTTCTTGACCCCAACCTTCATTGATAAACGGGACAATATAGATGATTTTTATCTCAACAAAGCTTTTTCCAACTGAATATTAGGGTAAATTAATTCTAGCCAATGATTCTATCATCAATCTAAAATTATTATTAAAATTGGGACAACAATAATCCACAGGCTATGTACCGTTGTATGAGTTTTTCTAACTTATGTACGTAATACCGACTGCTCGCAAACGGTCAAGGAAAACATCGTGAGGTGAAGGTGACATACGCTGAAGAAGTAATTCTGATGCATATATTATCTGTAGTCCACAAATCCGCATTGGGCACACAACCTGCACAACCTGTGGATATACAACCTTTTTTTTATTATTTCACTAGACATTAACTAGCCAAAAATACTGAGGTATGACTTTGGTTTCGGTAAATTATATAATTAATCAAGTCGAAAAATGAAAAATAAAAGATGCCTCCTAGGTATTTCGTCCTACTATGGGGCCTTAATCTGACTTTACCTACTTATGGATCTAACCTAGGTAGTATATGTATTATGTACTCGTGGTTACCAAAGACGATATCATTTACATAGAATTCGGTATGAAGTAATGGATTCATGTAACGTTTTGATCTATTGGAATAAAGCAAGGTTGTTCCTAAAATGTTTGGCCATACAAGGCGCGATTAAGTTAACATGTAAGCTTGAAAAGTTGTATGATAACAAAACATGCCGCATTGCTGCACGATGATTTGAGGAAGTGGAAAAAGCTATAATGTTTAAAATTTTAAATGTTGCAAGGTATAATAAAATCCTATAATTATTTTAATAAAAGAGTGAGATGGATTTGGCCATACCCGACCACGCGGACTAAGTTCAGAGAAGTGGAGGCCAGTTAGTTGCTAACCCAATGTCAGAATAATTTTCAATCTACTTTATACTTTAACTGTAACTTGCTTTACGGCCATCTAACGGAAGGGTCAACAACTAAACGTGCCTTCAAAAATAAAACTCCACTTTAATAACTTATTGTTTTTTTAACTTAGGTTTTATAAGCAGGACTAGCATTTTATTACAATCACAGTATTACCGCCTGGCTACGGGACAGGGCAAACTGCGGCGCGAAAAGCATTTTTCGATACACTGAGCGTTGTATCTCTACTATGCAGCGACGCGTATAATTTTCCTGTGGAATCGTAAGACTCGCAGTAACCGCCTGGCCACGGGACAGGACAAACTGCGGTGCGAAAAGCGATTTTTCAATACACTGCCTACGCGTCACGGCATAGTAGGGATACAACGCTCAGTGTATTGAAAAATCGCTTTTCGCGCCGCAGTTCGCCCTGTCCCGTGGCCAGGTGGTTACTGTGAGTTTATGATTCCACAGAAAAATTATTCCTTGATCATTTTGAGCAGCATTTACTTCGAGATTAACACATTAATAAAACTTTAATGGTAAATAAAAATGCTTTACTAAATTGATTTCATGGCCCAATCTTAGCAGCGGTTGTAAAGTAGTGATAATGGTGCTCGGATCGATTTGAAGGGTCCTCGTGACCTCTGGAGAGCCATAAAATATGTAGCGGGGTTTCATGAATTTATTTAAATATAATCAAACATCAGAAATAGACCTATAATGTCAAGTAGAGAATTTGCACGTGCCTCGTAAAAACGTATTTCCGCTTATTTGGAATTTTGTATTTATTAATCACTGTCCTCCACAACACATTTTAACACTTTATATTATAGTACAAATATTTTATAATGATTGTGAAATCTCCGTGTTTACAGGGTTTACAATTATAGTAGATTACACGCGAGGACAGGAAAGTAAGAAAGGTCTCAGATCTCATATATACAGGATGTTTCATAAGTAACAATACATTTTTAAAACTCTTAAGGGGGTTGTTTAGACCGTCAAACTGAACAACTTTCTCCATGGTTTGATAAATCAAAGTCTCAGTTGAACACAGAATTTAAACTTGTTTATTTCAATAAATGATAAGCAGTATACAGCTATGATAATTACACAGAACTTCTTTAAAGACAACCTCTCGGTTCTAAATCCAGCACTAGAATGAATCCGAATGCCTTCTCGACTGACCAACTGAAGCTTCCCTCTCCAAAAACCCCACCAAGTTGAATTCTACGCTCTCATTGGTCAATCGAACTCGCACGTGATTGGCGGAATTCTACCGACCAATCACGTGCAGGCTGCGTGATTACACTGTGTTGCCATTTAAAACTTTAAATTAACGCATAGCCAAACATGAATATTTAAATAATAATTAGATTTATAAAAATCATCACATTCGGCCATCCGAACGAGTGCAACCTCCTGGTGCACGGACTTTTACAGTTAGTCATATCTTGATCAATTAGAACAAATTTTAATTTTAATTTTAAATATTACTGATTATAAACATAACATTTTTTTTTTTAAATAATTATAATGATTCACAAACCATTATATAACAAATCAAGGTTACAGATTTTAGTTGTGTTATAGAATAATTTGACCATGCATAAAATTTACAATACACTTCAATTTATAATTATTGTGTAAGTACATAGCAATTTATAATAATTTTATAATCAAATAAGATCAAAATAGTAATTTAAATTCTTACAAAAAATATATGTACCTCTAAAATACACTATAATTAAAGAAAAATTCATTTGCTATTTTTTTTTTTATAAATAATTAATTGAACCCTCAGTGTAATAATAATAAAAGTCATCACATTCGGTTGGTACTTTTAGTCTTGTATGGCTGAGGCTATTCTACTGGAGGCTGTTGCTGTAACTCTGACAAAGGAAGATTATCTTCACTATCGTAATCAGAGAACTCTACTGAACTTTCTTTATCAACGTTAGAATCTAAAATGTTTATATTTATCCAGGGTCTCATGCGGTCTGTTGCAACAACAGTCTCGAACGACTTTCTGTTTTTCTTAAATCCAGGGACATCACCAATCTGGTATCTGTCATTACCAAGATCTTTTAGGACTTTATAAGGACCTATAAATTTGGACAACAGCTTACTGCTATTACCTTTGTTATGAAAATTGGTTCTAGTGATTTTTACTAAATCTCCCTCCCTATAAACGGCAGCGGGCGCCCGGCCACTGTCATAGCGTCGCTTTTGTTTTTCCTGGCTGGCCTCTATATTTGCACTGATGTCGGCTCTTATTGTCTCTATGGTTTCCAATGCGCCATCAGTACCAATATCGAGCTTATTGGCCAGATTGTCACGAAGTCTACAGCCAAACAGAGCTTCCGATGCCGTTTTTCTAGTAGAACTATTAATAGTATTGTTAACACCCCATTGTATTTTGCCCAGCCACGTGTCCCAGTCACGCTCATCTTTGCCTGCATTGTGCTTTGTTAACGAATTTAAAATGGTCTGATTAAATCGTTCAGCCTGACCGTTGGCCCTGGGACACGCGACTGCATTTAATACATGTTTAATCCCGTGGAAGTCACAAAACTTTTTAAAAGCACCGGAAGTGAAGGAGGTTCCGCGATCAGAAATGATTCTAGAAGGTAAACCAAAATCGTAAAATATGTTTTCCAGAACTTTCAGGGTACTTTTCGTCTTTGTGTCTTTCACAGGTTTCACAAAAACATATTTTGTGAAGCCATCAACCACAGTCAAAATATAGGCGTTCCCCTTGCTGCTTTTTGTAAATGGACCCAGATGGTCAATGTGAACAGTATGAAAGGGGACGTCCACCTTCTGAATGGGATATAGATGACCACTTTTTTTATTCCTAGCACTATCCTTATTGTATGCGCACTGGATACAAGACCGTACGTACTTTTTCACAAATTTGCGTAGCTTAGGGAACCAGTACTGAGCCTGAACCTTCTCAATTGTTTTCGTCTCACCCAAGTGCCCGATTTCATCGTGATTAGATCGACAAACCTGAAACCGTGCACTACGAGGAACCACAAGACATAATTTGTCGTCTACTTTTCTATAAACCTTATGATCCTTCACAACGAAATTCTTCTTTATGTCTTTTGATTCCTCGTCATTTTCAGGCTTTAAAACCTTGACTATTCTTGCAATATCTGGGTCAGTCATTTGTAGAGTCAAAAGCCAATGTTCTGTGCCAATGTTATAAACTGTAGCCATAGAGTCATCAATATCGGTCAATGTAGTATTGCGACTTAAGGCATCGACGTGTGCCATTTGAACACCAGGTCTATATTCAATGTGAAAAGTGAACTCACTTATCTGAAGCCACCATCTAGCGATTCGTGGGACGAGATCGCGTTTGGTGAGTGTTGTCCTGATAGCATGACAATCTGTTACGACTTTGAAATTGAGTCCTAATAGATACACCCTAAATTTTTTTAGAGAGCAGACAATGGCCAGGGTCTCTAGCTCATAAGAGTGTAAATGTCGCTCTTCGGGTGTCGTTTGCCTACTAAAGTAGGCGACTGGTTTTAGGACCCGCGGATTTTCCTGCCACTGTAGCAATATGCCTCCTACACCTAAAGCGCTGGCGTCTGTGTGGAGTTCGGTTTCTAGCTTGGGATTATAAAGAGAAAGTATTGGACGTACTACTAGTTTGTCTTTCAACAAGTTAAACGCTGTAGATTCCAATTCAGACCAATGAAAGGGAATATCCTTCTTAAGTAAGTTTGTTAGAGGTCGTGCAATTTCGCCAAATCCTTTAATAAATTTCCGAAAATATCCCGCTAAACCCAAGAACTGACGAACTTCATGAACAGATTTCGGTACCGGAAATTGTGTAACTGCCAAAATTTTTTGTTCATTGGGTCGTATCCCGTCAAGAGAAATCTCATAACCAAGATAGTTTATCACGTTGTCGAAAAATCTACATTTTGACAATTTCAGGGTTAGGCCGTGCTCGCGTAAGAGTTTGAGGACTTCCTCTAGCCTCTGAAATCCCTGTTCCAAATTTTCCGATGGCACAAGAATGTCGTCTAGATAGGCTAACGCAGAATCAAACCGTTTTGAACCAAGCATTTTATTTATGAGCCTCTGAAATACTGCCGGTGCATTGGCAAGGCCAAACGGCATTCGCTTGAATTCAAAGTGGCCGTCCGGCGTCACGAATCCTGTATGACGGCGACTTTCCTGTGCCATGGGGACCTGGTAGTAACCCGAAGCAAGGTCCAATGACGTGAAAAAACGATTGCCACTAAGATTGCTTAATTGATCTTCTATCAAAGGGAGGGGAAAGCAGTCTTTTTTTGTTTTGGTGTTTAATGCTCTGAAGTCCACACATAGACGCTGTTCCCCTGTCTTTTTCTTCACCAATAAAATGGGGCTTGCAAATTCGGATTCAGATTCCTGTATTATATCGTTTTGTAATAGTTCTTCTATTATAACGCGCACCTGTTCTCTTTCAGAATACGACATGCGGTAAGGCCGATACACTACCGGCCTGTCATCATTTAAGTCTATAGTCATCTCAACGTCCTTTGCAAGCCCTATTTCACTAAGGTTCATCGCGAAACAGTCACGGTATGACTGTAATAATGTATATAATTTATGCGCATCCTCATTACAAACGTCCTTGCCGACTCTAATTTCCGTCTGTTTTAATGGTTCCATCGTGGACAGATCTTTACGAATCCTATTGACATTGCAAATGGTTCTTTCCACAAAAGGCATAGCTCGGGCTAACAACGTTTTTGGAGCAATTAGTAATTTTTCTGATTTTAAATTGGTTACCACTAGATGACCCTTCCCTTGGTCAATGCGATAAGCGCCCTGATGCAAATGATATTCTCTGCCCGGTTCAGCACAACTATACCCTTCCATGTAAACATCACCACAGTACGTAAGATCATCAGTACACACCTCAACCAAACCAATCTTTTGTACTTCGGTAGATCCGATAGTCAAAAGCTTTATGCATTTGTCGTTGTGGGAGGAATCATTTACAATAGGACTCTTGTAAAACAAGAGTTTATTTGAGTCTTTCAAAACAGTTACAAACGGTAATTCTGTAAAATCTTGGCCTATGAGAAGAGGCGTGCGCAGAAACTCATCATGGACTATAAGAACTTCGACAGGAGCTTCGACATCATCAAGTTTCAATGTAACGATGCTCCTGTAGATTGGTAGAACCGACGAGTTCCCAAAGCCTCTTATAGCTGGGAGCTCACTAACAATTTTCGGAAGATTTAATATTCGGGCATCAGATTCACGCATCAAGGTACACTCGCTTCCAAAGTCTATGAATGAAAGAAATTCGTGGTCATTGATAGAAACCTTTTTAAAGAATTTGTCATTGGTGTTATTTACAGTCGAAATTGTCAAAGTCTTTCGTTCGTCATTATTTGTCTGGCGAGGTGCTAGGGGAACGAGTTTACACGTTGCCGAATCATGCCCTACTCTCAAACATTTTTGGCACTTGGTAATAGGATTTGGGCATTTATGAAAGGTATGTCCCTTTGAGCGACAATTAAAACAAGTTACGACCGACTCATTAGTATTCGGAGGGGTAGGACGGTTGAATTGAAAGTTGTCATTACGCTTTTTAATGAAACCCAAGTCATTGGGTCGCTGTGAATTGAGAAAGCTCAGAAGGTCCTCCGGCTCCTTACAGTTCAACGTTTGCGCGCCATTCCTGACAGACTTGTCGAGAATACCGTGGATAACACAGTCTACGGCCTTTCGACCTTTAATTTCACACCGGTTTAGTAAAGTAAGCTTATCGTAGAAGTATTCTCGCAAGTTCTCATTATGACGCGTGGTGCGCGCAAGCATTTCCTCAAGAAGTCGACCATAATTCTGCTCATTAGGAAATGCCTTTCGAAGCTTTGCCTGCCATTCATCCCAGTCATAATTAACAGATGGCAAAGCCTCGAACCACTTCTTGGCAAGGCCAGTCAATTTTTGAAGAGCAAAATGTATGGTCTGCTTCGGATCCCAATCATAAATACAAGCACATTCGTTAACTTTTCTAAGCCAACTGTCTATATTCTGAGCTTTACTGGAAGGGTCGAACTCTGGTACTACGTTATTAACATGATTATTATTCAATTGACTAGGTTTGGCCCTTTCATCTTTTTGAAGACATGATAAAAGTTTAAGTACCTCGTCTACCGTGAAGCTTGAAGTCGGTTGTTCATGTAGAAACTGTGGTGCCATCTGCTTAGGTGGAGATGTCACCTGCTCAGGCTGCGATGTCATCTGCTCAGGCTGCGATGTCACCTGCTCAGGCTGCGATGTCATCTGCTCAGGCTGCAATGTCATCTGCTCAGGCTGCGATGTCATTTGCTCAGGCTGCGATGTTATCTGCTCAGGCTGTTGATTATGAAGCTCCGGTGCTTGCTGCGCAGCTAGAGTATTACTTGGTTGAACTAATTCAACCACCCATGCTGGCATGGTGCCTTTTTTTCTCTCTTTACGAGCCCGTCTTGCCTCAGATAGCGATGGCGACTGCGCTCTTCTTCGCTTGCCTTCACGCCTCTTTCGTTCCCGACTCATTCGATTTTGTCCGAAGTTCTCTTCGTCGGACTCCATTACCTCGGAAAAGAATAGAGAATTAGTATCAAGTAACTCCTAATCAAACAAGAGCCTGATGTAACATTGAGCTATTTGAAATTTGATATTATAGATAAATCTGTTGTTACGAGACTAAGTGGGTTTATTGTAATATATTCGAATCGAAATACCACATCTTGTTTCAAATAATTCGAATAGCTAAAAAGTCTACATAGTCTTTATGTATTTATCAATTATTATTAAATTATTCTATTGTGAAGCATACATAGCTTCAGGCACACATGGCCTCAAACTGGTAGTGGAACATACATAGCTCCTAGGCACACATGGCCCTGAACTGGTAGTGGAACATACATAGCTCCTAGGCACACATGGCCCTGTACTGGTTTTGGAACATACATAGCTCCTCTAGGCACACCTGGCCTACTAAATCTTGTAGAACACACATGGCACTACTATAATATACAAAACACTATGTGGACTCGAATGGCCCTCAATTTGGCCATCAAATAAATCTTAATTGTGGTTATTATGAAGGTTTCCTGTTCCTATGCCATACCTTAGAAATTATAATGAAAATTCAAAATTGTAACTAAAAATATTTAACTAGTGTAAATAGGCATCGAGAGTACACTATATCGCGGAACAACATTATTAAGGAGTAGCCTTAACCGAATGGTTCACGCGATAAATGCACCACCAAAAGCCTGAACTTACGAGAATAGCACTATCAAAGAGTTGCCTTGATCAAAATGCTATTCAGGCAGAGGACCACACGTAAACATCTATTAAAGCAGTAATTACCACTGGGCGACATTGTCAGGGAGTAGCCCTCACCGAATGGTCCCAGCAGCAAATGCTTAAGAAATCTGATCTTTGAACAAATGTATGGCATTGAAAATAACATAATAATATGGTGTCAAATTTAATAAAAATAAATATTTAATAACGTACCTTATGGGCTGCAGATCACGTACCACTGCTGAGTTTTGATAAATCAAAGTCTCAGTTGAACACAGAATTTAAACTTGTTTATTTCAATAAATGATAAGCAGTATACAGCTATGATAATTACACAGAACTTCTTTAAAGACAACCTCTCGGTTCTAAATCCAGCACTAGAATGAATCCGAATGCCTTCTCGACTGACCAACTGAAGCTTCCCTCTCCAAAAACCCCACCAAGTTGAATTCTACGCTCTCATTGGTCAATCGAACTCGCACGTGATTGGCGGAATTCTACCGACCAATCACGTGCAGGCTGCGTGATTACACTGTGTTGCCATTTAAAACTTTAAATTAACGCATAGCCAAACATGAATATTTAAATAATAATTAGATTTATAAAAATCATCACAATGGGATCAACATCGAAAACGCGAAAAATTTTTTTTGATATCCCATACATATTTTAGCTCTAGTCGATTTGTAGAGTAGGTATGGAACATTTTTTTTTTTTCGTGATTTTGGTATCGGTCCCGTAGTGAAAGTTGTTCAGTTTCATGGTCTAAACCACCCCCTAAAAGGTTTATTTGTATTTTTGTAACACCTTGTATTGTTCATTCATTATTGTTGTTTCATTTAAATTGTTTGTGAATAAATGAATTGAATTGAATTGAATTCATAGCTTTGCCTCGGTCAACAAACATGGGATCTGAGGCTTTCTTATTTACTGTCCGAGGTTAGTATACTATTTTTCTCCTCGACGGAGGTGGAAAGCGACAACTTCGTTTAGCGCAGCGGGATGACAATTGACGCTTTCCGTCCGGAGGGGAGAAAAATATTAAACATATTATGTTTTATATTAAACAGGGTGCTAAACACTCAGTTGCAGAAAAGCTCATTTACGTTAATCCTCCATTAAATCTCTTGCTAGCGTTTACTGCGTCAACAAGACAAAAAGTGACAGCAAGAGATTTAATGGAGGATTAACTTTAATGAGCGTTTCTGCAACTGAGTGCGTTAGACCATCAAACTAAACAAAACACCTTTCACTGATTGACCAAAAGTGTCCAACAACTGGACAACTTATTGGCATTAGAAAAAAAGTAAAGAAAGTAATTTAATGGAAAATCAGTGGAAGTGTCGGCAGAGGGCGCCCTCGTAGGACGTATTCTGATCAAATGAGTTGCGTCCTAAAAAAGGGGAGGTGCGGAGTACTCGAAACCGATGGGCATGTATGAAGAGATATATGGAAGTGAATGAGGCAAAAGAGGTATGTAATGATCGTAGTAGATGGCGCGCTCTGGTCTCTGCCTACCCCATTGGGGAAGAGGCGTGACGTTATAGATAGATAGATAGTAATTTAATGGACTTCAGTATCCGATCCAGTGGTCTGCGTGGACGAATTTGCAAAATAGATTGATTCCGATGAATAGTTAAGTAAAGAATTTATGATTATTTTAGTAGGAACAAAATAAGATATTCCTAGAATCCGTTCTATTCCTTCCAATCTGACATTTTCTTGTTTATCAAGTGATTCCTAGAAATGGGGATGATTAATTCTTTCGGTATTACAAAAAAAGTTATAAATGTGATTACGAAAAACCAATAAGTTTTTTTAAAACACATTAGGTAATGTTCATCCGACGACAGACGACCTAAAAAAGGTAGCGGGATCGACTGGATGAGGAAGCCCGAGGGTTGAGTTTTGTGCCGCGCCTTGGGAGAGGCCTATGTCCAGCAGAGGGCGGTGATACGCAGATGATGATGATGATGAATCTTCATCAAATAGAAATATAATTAATTATCACCTTCACAGATTTATTTCCTGTATTTTTACGGGGTCTCGGGTTCGAATCCTGTAAGGGGCAAATATTTGTATGATGAATTTAAATGTTTGTACCAGAGTCATGCATGTTTGTATTTTTGTAAATGTATTCTAAATCGTTGTCTAGTCATCATTACACAAGTCTAGGCTAGATTCTGGTACTGTCATTGGGTATATTATATACGAGTAGATAATCTGTGTGATAATGTCTAAGATATTTAAGTATTTATTAATATATCAAGCAAAGGTGAGTGGGAGTGTTGGGAGAGGCCGTCCGAGGAAAACAATACCATGATCAAAATATCAATGCTTTTTTTCCGAAAAGGGCAAGTGTGTAGCACTCTCAATCGACGGAAGTGCTTGAATGTGAATGATGCTACGAGTCTCTGCCTACCCTCATTGGAAAATGGCGTGTATGTATGTATGTAATTTTTTCTTGCAGGCGAACGGTAATTCCGTCCTAAAATTCCAAATATTATCAAAATTGCGAACACTGTCTAACACTTTTCATTTAATAATGACGTAGTTAGTAATGAGTAGGTTTAATTTTATTACTCTTTTTTACAGAGACGAGAAAAAAGCGGATACCTACTGTTTTAATGACCATCGATTAATTAAGTGAAAAATAAGCAGAGAATAAGTCTAAGAAAATGCTGTTCAATATGCAACGGCATGCAACATCGTAGCAGGTAAGAAAATAGTTTTTAATTATTTTATCACGGTAGACACACTTTATAAAAACATTTTTTCAAAATTTATTTAAGGGAAAATTTGCATTAAACTTTGCAGGGAGGGCATTCTACTTCCTAAATAATAAATATTTATAATAACAAATAATAAATGCAACATATAAAATCCATTTTTCAGTAGTGAAAATTCGGTTTACATAGGGTTTACATTGATAATATCAGTTGTTCATGCATCGGGTATCGCCGTTTATTTTCTAATCAACGTTCGAGCAGTTCATTCATTTTTCATCATTCACATCCGAAGCAATTCATCAGACCTTCACCAAAACTCGACTCCACCATTAGAACAAAAAAAAACCGACCCACAGTGCGATTTTTGAAAATCATACGAGCGGTTCGGTAGTAGAAAATGTCAGAATTACTATGGAGATTATGCATCTTTCTACTGCCGAACCGCTCGTATGATTTTCAAAAATCGCACTGCAAGTGCGATACGGGACTCGGGCAATTAGTTTTCCGTAGGTGATATAATCCTTCTTTTGTATGAAACAGCAGTTTTTTTTTTGCGATTTCGTTGTTGGTTCCATAGAGAAAGTTGTTCAGTTTGACGGTCTGATCATCCTCTTAAAAAGTGTAAGCACATTAGGTTGGACCCTGTATAAAATTAAGTAGGTAGTATTATTCAGTAATTACCGACTGAGTATGAAGGCTCATAGTAACTGAAGATCAGTTTACACCTGGTACTACTTTTCTGGTCAAAACAAGGTTTGGACGGACGGACTGATAGACACCGAGATGATTCCACAAGTGTTCCGTTTTGCCAATGCCAAAAATATCGTTGAACATCATAAAAAAACAGACGAATCTAGAATCTCCTTTGATTGAAGTTTGGTTAAAAATAGAAAAGATATTAAGACGCTGTTATCCGGTCGAGGCCGTTTTTTGAACACGAACGAAAGTGTTTTAAACTGTGTTTTAAAGTCTGAAAACCAATAATGTCTTATTTAAGGATCTGGCTGATAGGCGACCGTGCTCAATAACACGATTAGATTAATTTTAATAGATAGAAAAAAATCCCGAAGTTACCCCTTTTGTTATGTTTTTTCAATACTATGATTAAACTGCTGATATTTAACTTTTTATTCTTGTACTTAACTAAATACATTAAATATTTCTTTCTAGTGAACTCCGTAGAATTTTGAGCTTAGAAACACCCATGAGCAAAGATATTGATGAAAATCACGTTTTTTTGCGATCCTGCTTTCAATTGGAGCGGGATGGCTAATTGCAAACTTATGCTTGCAAGAAAGAGACGCTTGCACTGGGATAACCTGGCCTTAATAACGGTCCGTGTGGATTATGACGAACTCATAACCACTTTCCCGGGCACACTCTTGAAAAGTTCTCAGATAAAGTTTGCTAATAATCCCTCCATTGGTTTGCCTTCACGAGTATGAAGTCAGAGCCAAGTTTGTACGAAGTTGTATTCTATTAATAAAATATTGATTGAGGAAAATGACGAAACCTTGCGGTCAACCCGATAAGAATTTCGCTTCCCGTCTGTTAGGTGGCCAAATACCTATCACTTTCCTGTCGCTTTAATTAATATTTCCTTTGTTTTCCTGTTCGTTTAGTTTAGTAAGACTTATTGCTTGTTTGTCGTTCTTGAAGTGCGGTCACAACAGATTTATTATTTATGGATTTTCATCGTTTAATTTATTAAAGTTTTTAATCATTTTTAAAGTTGCTAATTGAACTATTGTTGTTTAATATAAGAGTGAAACATGTCGTGCATTTGCTGGGTAAGTTAAGAGCATTATGATGTTTAAAACACGTTGTAGAATAAAAAACAAGCATGGAACGCGTCTGATGCTTATATGACTGTTATGTTCCTCGAGTCTCCTCTACATACTAACAGATGACCATGTTGCAAAAACGTTATTATTACTTATTAGATAACTACTACTAACTAACCTACACTCAAATTTTGGTAACGAAGCTTGTTGTGGATTTTTGACTGTACAATATTTTGGACGAGGTATGTTGCCAGTTATATCATTAATTATTAATGGTTTTCCTACACTCTCGCCCAGAACAGATGAGAAAAATCGAGAAAGATCGCTGAGAATTTGTCGCGAGAGTGAAGTTCCCGATCTAAAAACAGTAAATATACCTATTGGTATATCTAATAAAGTCTGTGTTTAATTTTTCACAGACTTAACTATAAAGCTTCATCAGTTTAATCACAGACAGTATTCCATAAAAATGAATTTAGTATCAATGCAATTTGCTAATGTCAATTTTTATTTTATCGACACAGAAATAACCTATCTGCATGTAGCTACTCTTATTTACTCTTTGTTAGCTGTTATGGTACGGATGCTATAAAATAGTTTAAAGTTTACTTCTACTTCAACTTCTCTTCAAAAGACATCAACCGAATTAGGTCATATTATTCTCAATAACTTTGCTAAAACTACCCTCTCTAACTATTATAAGAATATTGTTCAATCACAAAACTTGCGGGCTATTCACTTCAACGGGTGTTTGTCACGCTATGACAGAGAGAGATAGATATAAAACCCTTGGGTGAGAGAAAGAGCCGACGAGATAATAAGGATTGTCTTATCTGCTAAAGTTATCTTTGGCTCATCGCTTGAAAACGTTAAGCGTCTATTACGAATTGCGATATACGATGCCGTATTAGCGATTGGATGGAAATTGGTTATTTTCGATGGTAACTCGATGAAATTCGTTTATATCGACTCCACGTACCAATTTTTATGACATTATTGTTCAGCTTATATTAGGTTAGTAGTTTGGCTTCATATACATTATTTTGGATAACAGTCAGCTTTGTTATTCCATAAATTTTTCAATCCTACATAATGTCACGTCTTATTCCGAAAAGGGTAGGTTATACGGGGTGTTAAATTAAATACGTAACAAACAGAGAAGCTGCTGCTGCTGCTGGGAGTGCTTCAGACCATCAATCCGAACCACTTTCACTATGCGGAGCTAATATCAAAATCGCTAAAAAAAAATTGTTCTTTACATTTGCGTCGATTGGCGAATGGATGTTGAGCCACAGACGTTTTCTATGAAAAAACTGACTTAATTTTCACCATTTCGATGTTGTCTCTGAAGTGAAAGTTGTTCAGTATGATGGTATGAAGTAAATGATATATATGTAATGCATTTAATCTAACACTCTGTCTATTCATAGAGACTATGGATCGTCGTGGAAGAGCCGTGGTGGTCCAGTGGCGAGTAACCTTGCCTGCTGTGCAGAAGGCGATGGTTCGATCCCCGTCCAAGCCGACTCGTACCAATGAGTTTTTCGGAATTTATGTACGATTTGTTACACCACTGGCTTTTCGGTGAAGGAAAACATCGTGAGGAAACCTGCATGCTTCAATTTCGAGGCGTGTATTGTACCCACTGTCCATTATAAGTGGCGACGGGCTCACCCCCGTCACACTGGACAGTTTCGGTACTACTGGTGAAACGTGGATGTTCTGAGGTTTCAGAATATCTCTGACTACCCCCTCGGGGAATAAAGTCGTGAGCATATGCTATGCTATGCTATGGATCGTCACTTCGCGCGATCATGGCACACCTTCTCATGATTTCTCTAGATTCATACTTCTCATTATGCATTATCGTAGATATTGGCTACTTTTGAACTCGTATTCCCAAAGTCCTCCTAGATTTTCCTTTACCAACATTTGAAACTACACTCATTGATACATCAATTTAATTAGTAGGTCTAGCATGAGTTTTCATCGTATTTTACATAGACGAAAAAATTTTCGCTTACGCTAGTAGACCGAATATCAGTGTAACCGGGTATGAGATAGCGAATTATATGAAGTGACATCTTGGAGTCAGGTGGTTCCCCATACAATTTATATGAAGTGACATTTTGGAGTCAGATGGCCGAAGTACAAAAAAGTGGATACGTCAATAAGGACAGCAATAAGTAGCGGTCTCCTTTTTTAATTAGAGCGAATTTGCTATGTGCATCTCTTACTGACATATGCCAAGACAAGACACGTGCTTCCTTCTAGTGCCTTCTCTTTCTACGGTATTTTACTACTGTAGTTACGTCACCAACTTTGTATTCAATTTCGTACAGCGCTCCTAGTGGTTACGTTGAGAACTAATTTCTGTCATACTAATTGGCGACGTAACTACAGTAGAAAATACAGGTAAACTCATGGTAGGCCCTTAGACTTTAATTAAGTTGTAAAAATTGTTTGGGTAAAAGGCGATCCATCACCACTTAGAATCCTCCAATATCAGTCAAGTTTAGACTTACCAATACATTCGTCACGAACGCATTGATTCCATCTCAGTGTGAAAAGATAGTTGGTAGTTAGAAGCCGTAACAATACAAATTTTAAAATAATAATAGGTTAGTAATATTGAAAGGTATAATGGTATCTTAGTTTACGGTAGGGTTTGCCCTTATCTATGGCTAGGACTGCGACTGACGCAACCATTTTGTTATTGTTATATCAAATGGACAATGAGTAAGTTAATATTATTAGATATAACTCTATGTTTTGATTAAAGGAATATTGTTACTGCAATATTATAATACAATAAGTTGATGTGTGGTCCAAAGAAATAACCGTAAATTTCATCAAATTAAGGATTTGAGTTACCTATAGGAAGAAGAATTAAGGCCTCCGCTCATTGCAGCGATTTTATCGAGCGATAATATCGCTGCGATTTTGCGATAATTGTTTCCAGTACATTTTGTATGGGGACGCGCGCGATTCTACACATTGCCGCGATATTATCGAGCGATAATATCGCTGCGATTTTGCGATAATTGTTCTCAGTACATTTTGTATGGGGACGCGCTCGATCCCACACACTGCCGCGATATTATCGCAACTCTTTCGACTACATTCAGTGGTGGGGCGCATGCGTGACGCGAATCGCGGAATCGCTGCAGTGTGTATGGTGTCGCGATATCGCTGTCGATAATATCGCTCCATAAAATCGCTCGATAATATCGCTGCAATGTGCGGAGGCCTTTATAGGTTGCCTTTTCATAGAGATTGACATAATAGTATATTCACTGTGATAATACTTATACTGTTTTGTGAAATCATTAAAATAAAAAGGAGTGAAACCACTTCAGACCCACCGTACCCCTGGCCAAACCCCTGGTGGTACGGTGGGTCTTTTAAAGTTAAAATGTCACATTGTAGTCATTGCTGATTTTAAATTTATCGGGTCATTGGAGATTGGTTTTTAAAATGCTTGTAGTTATTTTTATTAACACCGCCAAAAGTGGTCACTTTGGCGGTTTTACAACGATAATAAAACTACAAGGATAAAACATAATAATCCGTAATGTTTCGATAAATTGAAAGCCAATTAGGACTACAAAGTGACATTCTTGTTTTATGGAAATGTTGTTTTATTGTTTAGAAATAAAAATAATACGATTGAGGGCAGCACAATAGGATCGGTACCCTCTTAAGAGAAGACAGTAGTAAATTAGTTCTAGTTATTCAAAATATTATACTTATGTATAGGTACTTATAGCTAAGGCTAAAGATTGCATAGGGACATAGAATTCAATTATTATTGATGATTAGGCACGAAAGTGGAACAATTCCTGTCCCTATTAAATTTGAGTTTTTTTGGTAAAAGTACCAAATTTTTATGCAATAGGCAAGAGATAAAACCGGTCCTTACAACAAATATTGACAACAATTTCGGCCTTCAGTGCCACTGGCCTGTATTTCGACGCCATTTAATTATAAATTTCTTCTTATCTCCCGTATCTTCCCGAGCAAATATTCTTGATGCTGTTACACAAAATTCACCGGTTTAAGATGCTAGAAGTAGCGGACTTCTTCGATAGTAGTATCCAGGCTGATTTCCCAAGGTGTGCCAGACGAACTCAGGTTTCGTCACCCGGGGAGTGTCAGAGACAGAGATCACCTGAAAAATACTCGTAGTAAATTGAGCATTAACTATTAAAAGTCTCTATCAAACTGTATTTGCCACTTATTCATGATAGGATGCTTGTGCCCTGCATTGGGACATATAGGTATGGGTCGAATAGATTTTACTGCATAAAGGCATATTCCATTTCGTCTCGACACTCAGCTTAGCTAGCAATCAGGGCCGTAGAAGAAGAAAAAAAAACTCTTTCCAAATAAACACGTAATGCCAAAAGAACAATGAATAAATCGTTCTCGATTAATGTATATGTGGGAATCTGCAATGTTTTTGTAATTAGTTCGGACTGGAATTTATTCTGTAGTAATATGTTTCCATCCTATGGTTGTCTGGAAGAAATCGCTTTTAGTGATAAGACCGCCATTTGTACCCTTTTGTTTGCTTATAATATTGTTATTTTATGTTTTTGGTGTGCAAATAAAGAGTATTGTATTGTATTGTATTGTGTATGTTTTAGTGCCGGTTTCCCTAATAAAGTAGACATTGTAAGTATTGCTCGTCAGAAATGGATCAGATTAGTACAGGTCCTTGAGGAATTGCGCAATAAAAAGGAGGCCTTATGGCCTGTTCATAACCAGCAGTGAATTTATGTGAGCGGATGTGATAGATTGATTTAAATAAATCAAATTAGCACAAGCACCTGTGATGCAAAATTGACTGTATTGCTTTCATCTATTAACTTGAGGCAAACATCAAAACGTCACTTATCTCCGACTACAATCAGCCAGTACCAAGACGCTGTGGTCGGCGTTGCACACAGTAATCAGGAAGATTACGTTTTTAATAATTTTGTGATAAATTCTGTTATTTTTATCGGTTTTGCATCAAAACATTGAAGCATGAAGGTCCCATGTGTTTTTCCTGGATGCTCGTTTATTGTAAGTACATACGGGATTTTATATTTTTTTGCCGTTTTGTACGAAAGGGAAAATAAGGAAAAGATTAGAGAATAATTTTCTTATCTACTCCTGAAAAAGATTTGTAAAAGAAAATTGGTGACGTGATTTTAGAATTTACTTATTTTATTTTCATCTTGTTTAAAAGGAAATCCGATTTCAGACAATAGGATTTTTTATGACTACACGGATTTTACAATGTTCTCTTACTTTTCTAAAAAATGTAGTTTTAAAGAAATTCGTATTTGTTTAATGTACAAGAATTTTATTTTCATAGTAACATCTACAAAACAACATTATAAAATTAATCTTGTTATTGTTCCTAACCTAACCTATTACCTATTAAAAAAAAGGAGTAAGTAATTGAATTAATTAATTTATTGGCGATTTTCAAAATTGATTCAATTTATTGATTAGCTTTCACCTGTGACTTTGTCTGTGTTGCCTTTCAAAGTATCCTATTTGTTAATCCAGAACATATTATAATATCTGTACAGCGAAATTTTATCCAAATCCGTTCAGCCGTTTAGACGTGATTAAGTCGCGCATATCCAAACATCATCACTCCATACTCGTATTTAATTATTCTAGGTCTATGTCCAGCAGTCAGTGTTGGGCAAAATTTAATCGATTACTGACTGCGATTACAAATCACAATCATAGACTTCGACTAATGATAACTTTAGTCGTTAGTCGAAGTTTCGACTAATTACTCGTTAGTCATTAGTCGAAGTTTCGACTAACGATTGCGATCATTAGTCATCAATCGTTAGTCCCGATTACTTGATTACTTTTTTAGTAACGATTTTAAATGTTTGCTTTTTGAAAGTAAAAAGTTATTCCATTAGCCATTTGATGTTTGGTGAGTTGAGCACTAGATCATGGTTATATATGTGTTTTGCTATAAAAACTGAACGTTTACACAAAATGTCAAGCCAATGCTGTTAACCGTTGAGGAGTCCCCCCGTACGGAGACATTCCTGGCTTCAGCACCAGATCTTGTTAAATCAAGTTGTTTTAAAAGTAATTAAGTAATCCCGATTACTCGATTGATTCAATCGAACTAACGATTACTTGAGTAATCCGATTACTTCAATCGTGACTAAAAACAATCATGATTGAAAGTAGTCCGATTACTTTTTCAATCGATTAGTAATCGATTGCGCCCAACATTGCCAGCAGTAGACTTCCATCAGCTGATATGATGATAATCAAGTATACAAACGTAATATTAAGTCACATTTAAGTTGAATACGTAGTAGGATACAATCTTAATTTATATAACAAATAAAAATAACGGTACGTGTCTTTAAATAGAAGCCCATTAAATGTCAGTTTACAAAATATATTGCCTAATCAGCTTGTTGTTAAACAAAACTCATCTGTCATCTCAAAAAGTTAAGGCTGCACCGAGCCTATTGTGCTGCCGCCAATCGATTTTTTTTTATTTCTTAACCGTTAAACATTATTTCCATAAAACAAGAATGTCACATTGTAGTCATTGCTTATTTTCATTTTATCGGGTCACTGCTGATTTGTTTTTATAATGCTTGTAGTTATTATCTTTAAAACCGCCAAAAGTGGCCACTTTTGGCGGTTTTAACGATAATAGCTATAAGCAATAAAGGCTTCCGCACATTGCAGCGATATTATCGAGCGATTTTATCGAGCGATATTATCGACAGCGATATCGCGACACCTTACACACTGCAGCGATTCCGCGATTCGCGTCACGCATGCGCCCTTCACTGAATGTAGTAGAAAGAGATTGCGTCAGGTTGCGATAATATCGCGGCAGTGTGTGGGATCGAGCGCGTCCCCATACAAAATGTACTGAGAACAATTATCGCAAAATCGCAGCGATATTATCGCTCGATAATATCGCGGCAGTGTGCAGGATCGCGAGCGTCCCCATACAAAATGTACTGAGAACAATTATCGCAAAATCGCAGCGATAATATCGCTGCAATGAGCGGAGGCCTTTAAACATAATATTCCGTAATGTTTCGATAAACTGACAACTTATCAGGACTACAATGTGACATTCTTGTTTTTTTGAAATATTGTTTAATTGTTAAGAAATGAAAAAAATACGATTGGGGGCAGCACAATAGGCTCGGTAGGGTCTTAATCACACCACACATGAGACTCAAATTCATGCTGCCACAAACAAATAATTATTTTCGCTTATGAAGCCCCAGTTTTCAGAACGTGTAGGTAAGACATTCATAAATTTAAATCTATTTTAACATTTCTTCGGTGAATTATTTTTGTTGTAGCTTTTTTACGAATTTGTACGGAGTTCCAGATAATCCAGAGTTTTAACCCTTTTAGGGTTTCAAGTCGTCCATTCTGTCTGTCTGTACGCCCCGCCTCAAAAGCTTGCTCATTTTTGCGCCTATTGAATCGAAATTTGGCATGAAGACTGTAATCATAATGTAAATTTAAATACGAGACGTGATGATAGCATCAGGACCAGGTTTTTTATTCAGGAAGGTCTCGCAAAAAAAATTAAAAAAATTAAAGCATCCAATTTTTTTGATAATGTTGAAAAAAAAAATCTCCCGTTTCCCAAGCGTCCATTTTTGTCCCGCTGAGCTAAACAAAGTTGTCGCTTTCCACCTCCGTCGATGAGAAAAATAGTAAACTAACCTCGGGATCAAACTGAACAACTTTCTCTATGGCACCAACATCGAAATCACGAAAAAAAATCGGCTGTCCCATAGATTTAACTAACTAAGTAGGTTTGCAGTTTTATATGGAGTGGCTGATTTTTTTTCGCGATTTTGACGTTGGTGCCATAGAGAAAGTTCTTCAGTTTGATGGTCTGATCATCCCCTTAAAAAAGTATCAGCATATTAAGAAGGACCCGATTTATAACATATAACAAGGTCATAATAGTGTTCCAAGGTCAAATTAATTAGTTTTAAGAGATCAGTAGTCCGTCAAAGTACCTAGAAAATTCAGAAACTGTCCCTGAAAACCATTATAATGTGTGCTTGGAACCCCAAATGGTACCACTTTCAATGAGTTGTTTTTGTCGGCAATGTTGATAAACATTTCTATGAAGCGTTTCATAGCACAGCAGTAATGTTGATAAAATGAACTTTCGTTGCCGACTGTACATGTACAGAGTGCCTTCCGTAGTGTATTCGTAGTGTGGTAGCTTGTACAGTTGTTGAACACGTAATCAATCCGTATCTAAAGTCCTTATCGACTAAATACGATAACAAATTTGTAACATGAACATTTAGAAGAAGCAGGTAAATCTACATAATTATAGTTGTGTTTTATTATTTCGAATTCATAATCACGCTTCTTTTCCGGAGATTATCCTATGGGCATAGCATAAGAAAGAGTACTACATACAGTACAGACACTTTCTGCCACCCCTTACCTCGCCCCCATCACTATTTTCTTGCATCTTGGAGTCACTTTGCAGGGTTTGCCTCGAACACTTGTCTCTCGCGTGGTGTTCGCGCGGTTCGCGTCTCAGCCTGCCACGAGGCTCCAACATCCTTCTCAGTTGTTCTTACTCAAAAACAATCCTCGAGATTGGATAGACACTCCCTCAAATAACTTGACACTGGCGATATCTAACAAGGAAACGCCATTAAATAAAAATGGAATAGAATTTCTTGCATCTTGCGCCGAAGAAAACAAACCATAGCTTCACTATTTGTTCCGCCATCTTGCTTTAAAAGAAAATTGTGTAAGGCCACGCCACGTAATTTTTCTCTAAAAACATGAGCAAGAGATGATAAAATAGTAGGCAATGGTGTATACCTCATAATTATATAAGTGGAATCACACACGATGACGCATTGACGGAGCGGCATCGGACGGTGAAAGATTGACACACCGTGTGTGCTTCTACGTGCGGTTTCATACAACTCCTTGCTTCACAAATGACGGACTGACGTCTGTCGCTCCGTCAATGCGTCATTGTGTGTGATCCCACTTATCAGTTTTATCAGTTTATTCCATTTGTATGAAGTAACAGCCAAGTGTCCAAGGTGACAATGGGTCTTTACTTTGGGATCCTGAGATACTTCCCTTGCTTCCTAGACCTTGCACCTTGTCATAGATTAGATAAGTCCTCAATTTGGATTACAATTATTCCTCTCCTCCCTGAAAAATTATCTACTGAGGTATTTAGCATCTAATGTGAATTTTATCCAACAATCCCCCTTGACCTACAAGATGTAATAAGTCCTCATAAATCTACCCCCAAAAGTCCACCAACACTCGGCTTATCTCATCCACGTGAAAAATGGAATGGTCGTCAACAACATTAAAAAAAAAAACAGAATTCGTCATCATTATGTTGCTTTAATCTTGTCGTTGAAGAAATTAGTAGGTACTAATGCCGTCTCATTTCTTCAAGTGCCATTATGCAGTAATAAAAATTTATTTTGATATTTACTGAAATGACAGTACTATGATCTTTTATTGTTGCAATTTAAACGATTGACCTCGCACGAACAGTTTGTTTGTGATGGATGAGTCATTCATCATTGCTGCATTTGATAACTTCCAGTTGAGGAGTAATTGATAATTTGTAATTATTGTTGAGTTGTTTTCTGTGGCTTGTGTAGTTGGGAATTTTCTACCGTATCGTGGTAGGTACACACTGCATCAAGAGTTTGATATACAGGGTGTTAGGGTAAACAGTTGCATTACTTTAAGGGGTGATTGTACCCATGATACTGACCAACTTTCCCTAAGAAACCTATAGAAAATTCTCAAGAAAAATTTTACACTTCCCATACTAAATGCAATCAGCTCTTCTTCTTATCAAGTGGGCTGCAAAGCCCTGGTGTCAGAGTTTATTCAAACCGCCTTACGGCCTCTGACGTGGTTTTTATGTAACGACTACTACCACCAGTGATAGTAGCCGGGACCAACAGCTTAACGTGCCATCCGAAGCACGGAATCATCTTTCTTTTCAGACAAACAGGTGATTCAGCCTGCAATGTCCTAACCTAACCAACTGGGGAAAAACGCACAAAGTGACATTTCACTATGTGCCCCCCGTGGGAATCGAACCCACGACCTCCGTGTCAAGAGCCCAATGCTCTAACCATTAGACCACGGAGGCAGTTGCAATGCAATCATGCAGGATGCAATCAGCTGATCAAAGGTTTGTATGAAAATATGAAAAAAATATTTGCGAATTTCCTATAGGTTTCATAGGGAAAATTTATCAGTATCATGGTGTACCCATCCCTATATCACCCCTTTAAATAATGCAACTGTTTACCCTAACACTTTGTTCAGACTGAACCACTAAGGGACCAACTTTCAAAATTACGAAAAAAATCTGCTGTTCCATAGAAAATGTAAATAGCTAGGTGCTCAACCAAAATGTATAAAGGCACCTCTTTAAGTATGTAACGCATTTAAATGTACAACCTGTATATTAAACTATTTATGTAAAGGGGTTGGCTAAAACAAAAGAATAAAATTGTTAGGTACGTCTCATTATTCGGTGCGTGCGTTATCTATAAAATCTTCTAAGTTAATAAGTACTAAAATATGAAATGAATTTAATGAAACGAAGTGGTACAACTTATGTTATTTTAGTCCATTACGTCACATCCTTTTCATTAATCCTGACCTATACGAGTAGGTATGTCGGTTATTAAATTACCATCAAAAATTAAAAAGTAAAAAAGAAACAAATCTAGGCATTAGTTAACCACATGTAAGCAGTCCTCGGTAGTTTTTTTTTATTTTGCCGGACGCGGTCTGTTACCGACCGGGGGCACTGGCCATGCGAAGTTTAACTGTCCTATTCCACTTGTCACTTATTAGTATGAACCGCTGGTAGATTTTTAAATCGGTTTGTAGGTACAGACCTTTAAACCAAATGGTACAGAGTAGGAAGATCTAAACGGTTTCCAATGAAATATTTTTTCTTCCACTTCCAGTATTATTTGTTAAAGAAAAAACATACAAAAAAAATATGGAAATAGTGTAAGTAGTATAGTTAAAATTACATTTAACTTTTTTCTTGTTCTCGTTCTTTTTTTTTGCCAGTTATTTTATTTTTATTGAAACAATATTTAATACGCTGGGTCAATACACAAATTAAAAAACAAGTTTTGATAATGATAATAAATGACGGAAATCATAATTTCTAATTTTTCGGCATTGATATTATTAACTTAATTATTACTTATTCATTCTTAGCGATGGCAATTTTGGTGTTGAGAGTTGTCTAGTTTGTTGATTTAATTCATACTTATTCTTATGTAAGACCTCGTTTCAAACAATCAAGTTGGTAATCAAGTTTAAAATGCGGATTGGCGATCGCAGTCAAATAAAAAGTTACAATACCTACAAAAGGAAAGAGAAGGGGAGAGTGAATGCCACTTGACCGCTGCTTGCAAAATTACTCATACTTTTTTTTTCTAAATTACCGTAATGCCGGATACGACTGGAAGACTCAAGTGGAACGCACAGTTTAGTGTTATAATAGGCCTTTGAATAGAGGTATTTGACATGCGCGGATGACTGATGAAATCAGTTTTTAGTTTAGTTATCATTGTATCCGTACTGCAAAACGAACGAAAATATTGTTGCAAAATTAACGAACCGTAACAAAAATTGCAATACAATCGTGCCTCTTTTGTTTTTGAGTCCCTGTTAAAAAAATAAGTTCTGTTTATTTTAAAGCAAATGTGTTTAAAAATCTTTTGTTGTTTTTGTAAAAGGCCAGTGAGGAATCAAAGATCTGAACATGTGAGTTTTGGATACTTTTTTATTTTTAAAACACAACCATCAACTTCTCTGAGGGATCACATCAGAAATGAAGTGATTCGTCACAGAACTAAAGTGGCTGACATAGCTCAGAAAATTAGCAAGCTGAAGTGGCAATGGGCCGGTCATATCTGCCGAAGAACTGACAACCGATGGGGTGTCAGAGTTCTGGAGTGGAGACCGCGAACTGGTAGGCGTAGTGTGGGACACCCTGCTGCCCGCTGGACAGACGACCGGCTAGCGGAGTAGCGGGGAGCGACTGGATGAGGAAGGCCAAGGACAGAGTTTTGTGGCGCGCCTTGGGAGAGGCCTATGTTCAGCAGTGGACGATGATAGGCTGATGATGATGAACCATCAACCATTGTAGTTAGGTTTTGCTTTAAATTCAAATAAAGACTGATAGATTGGGAAAATCCGTAGTTAGTAGAGTGGTACGCGATACGAGCATGCTCCGGACTTAAAACTCGCTACAAAGCACTGGATGCATTTCAATCTTTAATGAGATGTGAGTTTTGTTTTAGTTTGTATGAGTTTCTCTCACAATCTCCCTGTGGGGTACGCAGATTACGCTTAAGAGGATAGGCAGGCTGAAATGCTCATTTGGAAAGTAGGTAACTTTTCCGACTGTATACCTACATATAGGGTCCTTCTTAATATGCTGACACTTTTTTAAGGGGATGATCAGACCATCAAACTGAACAATTTTCTCTATGGCACCAACATCGAAATCGCGAAAAAAAATCTGCCGCTCCATACAAAATTGCAAACCTACTCGAGCCAAATGTATGGGACAGCTGATTTATTTTTCGGGATTTCGATGTTGGTCCCATAGAGAAAGTTGTTCAGTTTTATGGTCTGATCATCCCTGTTGGAACCTGTTGGACCCTGTATTTGTCCGATCCGCACCACCCATACATCCCACCGACTAGAGTGTGAATGAGACAACTGCAGCCCGGACCAATTTTGTCTAAATAAAATCGACTAAAACAGCATTTCGTATTCCCCTGTTTCCTACTCCAAAACTAAACCGATTTTAACAATTATCTCTAGACTTATCTATGTACAGGTGGAGTAAGAGCAAGAGTATGATACTCTACCCATCAAACTGACAACGTTTACTATCGGAGCAAACCTGTCAGAACAAAAAAAAAACAGGTGTCTCAAACATTTTATTCGAATAGGAATTGCAGTTTAGTATGAAACAGCTGATTTGTTTTTGCGCTGACAGGTTTATAAAAGTTGATCAGTTTGATGGGTAGAGTATGTTGTTTAAACGTTAACGATAATTTTCCTTACACTCTCTATAGGTAGGTATAATGATTGTAATTTTTGAATCGCACTAATTCCATAATGTGTACAGTCACGCAATGTAATGTCATGTAAAATACGTGTTTTATCTACATTCGTGACTTTTGTATTCGCCATGTTTAGGCGATTCTTTTGTTCCCACCAATTTGTGTTGACTAAGTTCATCATGTCAAAAACCCCTGTGTATAGCCAATTATAGTTAATCGTTTGCGAAAATTTGCTTTGAAAACCTCCTTGTCTTGTTTGTTCATTGAGTGGAAAAAATACTTGTGGAAAAATAACTTAGTCAAAGAACGTACGAAATTTCGCGAAAAAATTCGTTTACAAAAATACGTCAGGGCAAAACCCTGGAGTTTTGTAACAGACGGCGAACTGACAGTCGTTAGAAAATTAAATTTTTTACGCAAATGTATAATCTCGTTTGCTTCTTCTACGCTGATTGCTAATCTAACCTTGAATGGTTACTGTTTAATAAAATCCCTCAATTTTCATTTGTGACTTAATAGTGTCGATAACGACTGATATTCTTTCTTTCTCTAGTTTATGACAAATGACAGAGAGGCGATATTGTGATAACACTAAACGTACAATCGTAAGGATCATAAACAAGTGGGCCACATAAATTGGTCAGGATCTCTTCTGACTCAGTTGACAGGGGACGTGTTACATTAATTTGTTAAATTTTTTATCACTTTTTTATTGGACTTGATCTAAAGCGTGGGAAAGAATGGTAAATATGACCTAAATATTTTTTTGGACGAAATTATTCAATTTCGAAATACTTTGTTTTGGTTTATTGAGCATCAGTAGTGGCGTTAAAATAAAAGACTAAAAATATCAATATTAAACGTCAGTTTGCGGCAGTGTTATTCGATAAGTCCTTATTTTTGTGTTTTAAAGTGTTACTTTCAGTAGCAAAAATAACAAAATCGCATGTGAATCCAATCCCCTATTTTTTACCAACGACATTTTAAGGGTGTATTCAGATAATGAAACTAAACAACTTTGGCGTGCCCTGGCCTCTGCTTACCCCACTGGGAAAGAGGCGTGACGTTAAAGATAGATAGAAACAACTTTTCCCTGGTTGGTCTTTCAAAAAATATTCTCGTTTTTGTCCCAGGTTCCTTAGGGAAAGTTTCAATATCTGAATACACCCTTAATTTTTTTTGGTACCGTGAAATGTGGCGACTTTACCAACGAACGTTGACTTTGCCATTAGTTACGTGCATTCATAAAATCAGATTAACTTAGTCCACAATTTTTGAGAGTTACGCGGTTATTAATTAAGCTAAAGTTAATCATTATAACGGGTTCTTACCGCGTTTTTATTTATTTTGGAGTTCCCGATATTTCGGCATATATTTCCCGTGATCATGGCAGTTGTAACACTGCTGAAATATCGGGAACTCCAAAATAAATAAAAACGCGGTAAGAACCCGTTATAATGATTAACTTTAGCTTAACTTAGTCCATTGGTAAAGCCGCCACATTGCACTGGTACTTATGAAAAAATAGCGGTGTAAGTATATTTAGGAAAAAGGAAATCTCTTTTAGGAAGGCTCTCTAGCTGCACCCAGTTCTTCAATTTTGAGGGATGCAAGATTTAATTAAAAAACATAGGCTATACAACCTGCTGTGAGATTTTCGGTTAAGAATTATTGACGTTTTCATTTCTTCCCAGGAGTCGTTGGAGGAAACTATAAAAATTGGTTCTTGAGATAATATTGCCGCCTGTCACCACTTGTCACTCCTTTTCAGCACTGAAACCTAAATAAGCTAAAAATGGCGTATAGTTGATAGACGTAGCCAAGTTTCTACCTACTCCAAACGTTACAACGGACTCTAGTTTATTTTTAAGTATGTAGGTACATATTTGTCCTGTAATTCATATTTTTAGGGAAAACATTTCCATTGTTTGGATTTTGACTTTGGATTACATGCAATTAAGTTATAATCGAAAGTAGTTAATCTGTTTTTAATGTTTAATTAATTTAATGACGTATTAAAAGTATTAGTCGTATCACAGGTCGTATGACGAACATTGAAAGACAAGACATTCAATTATCAAAATACTTATCGAGAACTGAGTCGATTTGCTACTTATCTATTCCAGGTAAAATAGAAATGACTGTATCGTTGTGATACCTCGTAAATACATAACTTGCTGATAAGCAAACGTTATTTTCAATTCTTTAACCCCTGTCTATTCCACGGGGTCATGAGTGTCATATGATTTTTTGTGCGGTGTTTTGTTAGTCTCCTCTTCAATCAAAGTCGGCTCGGACCCCTAAAAATACTATTAGGTATTCGAAGCCCCAACTTCCGTTCTCGACCAATTCGGTTGTATAATAGGCCACTCATGCCAACCGCTGCGCTCTGAATGTATACACCAAAAAATATTAGGTCAAATTGTAATTCACCTGAACTGGCTATGTGAATGGAGTGGACTTTTCATCTTTTAATTTGATGGGGCTACTATCATAATTACGATTCTGCTACGACTGGTACAAACTATTTAAAGGTATTTCAGATCTTTATTGTGCTACCAAAATCTAAGAAAAGCGATATTTCATAGTGGATTATGTGACCGTTATATTGTAAAAAACGTTATATTATAATATATCTCGTGAGATTGTAAACTATCGAAAGATTGTGAACCATAACTTTATTTAAAAATTTAACGCACGGCAGATTATGATTTAACGGTTTCACTTCGATAGATTGTGAACTATCGAAAAATAATGCGTTAAATTGTAAGCAGCAGTTACGGTTTACACTCTTCCGATAGTTTACAATCTCGCGAGATAGATTATAATCTAACGGTTTCTACAATTTTACGGTGAGAGATATAACTTAATTTTAGCTACTCTCACATCGTCTGATTCTAACTTAAATTCGAACTGACAGTTAAATTCTGCTTTAAAATAAAGACATAATCACCTTTTGAACACTTATTTCTATTGAATTGAGATTATTGATATTTCTAATGAAACCACTCATGTAAATAATATTTATCATTTTATAAGCTAGGATTAATAGGTAAGGTTGATTATAAAAGAAGACTATAACGAAAAGTATATTTGTATATATTAGAATACTTTACAATATTGTTATCGATACATATCAGACAAAAGTTATGAAAGTTAATATAAACTTATAACTTTTGTCTGATATGTATCGATAACAATATTGTAAAGTATTCTAATATATACAAATATACTAGCAACTCATAAGAGTTGCTTCATAGTTTTTTAGCCCTATTACGAAGATAAGACAAAACACTATCATGACAATAACCTATCATGAAAACCTGGAGTGATCCTTGAAGCTTTGAAATTCGAACATGCGTCTAGAGTCATAATTTGTATTTTTAAGAGATCTACTATGACTACTATGAGACATACAGCTGTTATCGTTCAAATTATGGACCAATTTGAATAAAAGGCAGCACTGCACTTTTCTTCAACAAACAAAATTTTTTTTTAAATTTGTAGACAAAAAAAAATACAGGGTAAGAAATTAAATGCGTAACATACCGAACAGGGTGCTTAAGACCGAATAATACAGAACAATGGTAAATACCATGGGACCAACTTTAAAATCGCGACAAAAATACCAACTGTTTCATACATTTTGGTTCTACAAATTTAGTAGGATATTGAAACTTAGAAAGACATCTATGCTATAAAGGTAGAATGGTTAAATAGGATTAGCTTCGGTTAGTCACAATGTCAATATAGGTTGGTACTATCGTGTACTTACAAAGTGTAGTAAGTAGTACAAACATCGGTTCTGATACGACTGTTAAATTTATGACCGTGAATGTGCTGTGAGTCAGTTCATATCAGGATTTCATTGCGGAAGTTAGAATTATGAAAATAAAATTATGCTTTAACTGATAAAAAGTTAAAAACAAACTAAAATGTTTATCATGTGATTAGTCATGAAACATGGTTATTGCTAATAATAAACTAAAGTATTTTTCTCCCCTCCGGACGGAAAGCATCAATTGTCGTCCCGCTGAGCTAAACGGAGTTGCCGCTTTCCACCTCTGTCGAGGAGAAAAATAGTATAATAATCTCGGACAGTAAATAAGAAAGCCTCAGATCACATGTTTTGTTGACAACAATTACATGAGATCTGAGGTCTTTCTTACTTTCCTGTCCTCGGTGTGTAATCTACTATTATTTATTAGACTTTGAAAGCTGAAGGCAACTCTTTGACCCAAGTTATTTTTTTTGGTGCTGACCTATGAATTAGTCATACCACCAATAGGTATTAACTTTTTCTTTGGCAGCTATTTTCACATGAATATATAATAATTTGTTAACTAACAAAGAATTTTTTCTCTTTTTTCACCGTGATAGATTTTTTGGATACCATAAGAAAAGATACCTACTATTAGAACAAGGTCTATCAATAAGCATAGGTTTCAAATTGGAGCAGCACTTTAAAAATTTTGCTCCATTAAAAAAATTGCATTATACTATTACATTTAAACAGATCCTCATTTGACGTCATCTTAATACTTACATCTTGAGAATGCACTTCTATTTTATATTTTATTGTCGCCGTTATAAAGCCTGTATTGATTTTTCAATAAAGCTAATAAAATATCGTTTCTTTAATTTCAGAGTAAATTCTTCGGTTCGAAAAGCAGTGACTTCGAAAATGAAGCGTTGGAAGTCCACAACGAATACAGATCGGAACACGGAGTACCACCGCTGGTTCTGAACAAGGACATCACAAAAATAGCTCAAAAATGGGCAGATGACTTGGCAAAGAGAGACTCCATGGCATACAGCCTGAATCAAACTTATGGTGAAAGCGTTTATAGTGGATGGTCTTCGGACCCCAGCACAAAAGTCACTGCCCGTGATTGTATAGACAAATGGTACAGTGAAATAAACGGTTACTCTTTCGGTAAAGAACCAGAAGTTCTCACTTGTGGACATTTCACACAAATAGTCTGGAAAGATACTAAAGAGATAGGAGTAGGAAGCGCTAAGAGCAAATCTGGGAAATTATACGTCGTCGTCAATTATTATCCACCTGGTAATTATAGTGGATTGTTCAGTAAAAATGTTCTTCCACCAGGAGCCCTGCAATTTAGAACAAAATATACCATAGACCCAGCTTCAAAAGGAACAAATAACAACCTACCACCTCCGTCACCGAATCGTAATAGTAGAAACTTGGGAGAAATTGCAACAGATTTGGTCAGCAAGTTGAAATCAACGACGATATCCGGAGACAAATTTGAAGAAGAATTCTTGAAAGCCCATAACGAGTACAGAAATAAACACGGTGTTTCACCATTAGAATTAAACAAGAAGCTTTGTAAATATGCAGAGGAATGGGCCAAAACTCTTATAAAGAAAGGTCAAATGGAGCACAGAGAACAAAACGACTATGGAGAGAATATTTTCTACGCCTGGTCATCGGATCCTAACTTTGTAGTATCTGGTAGAGATGCCGTCGATAAATGGTATAGTGAAATTAAAGATCATAAATTCGGTAAAGAGCCAACTAACTTAGGTACCGGTCATTTCACGCAAGTTATTTGGGAAGATACTAAAGAAGTTGGTGTTGGAATAGCGAGGTCTAAAGATGGCCATGTTTATGTAGTGGCCAATTATAACCCTCCAGGGAATATGATTGGCAGTTTCGCTAAGAAAGTTCGTCCGCCTGTTATGTGATAAGTTTACTAGTTTTTAGGGTTCCATACCCAATGGGTAAAAGGTGCCAACGGCAACGGGACCCCATTCATAAGCCTACGCTGTCCGTCCGTCCGTCCGTCTTAGCTTTAAAGGGCTGTATTTATTAAACCGTTATAGGTAGTGAGTAGAAATTTTCACAGTAAATGGGTAATTATTTGGGATTTACTAAGAAATGTTAAAAATTAATGTGGGTACTAGGTAGGAATTTTTTCTTTTGCTTGATCGTAAAAACGGCAATACAAACGGCGTCAAACGTGGAGTGATTATTATAGAGCATACTCTAAAGTAATACAACAAATAACAAAAACCTGCAAATGAATCCCGGAGAAAACTTTTTTTTAAATCTGTTGGCACGGCATCCTCGGTGCACGAATCCAACTCATACTTGGCCGGTTTTATTTTATTCCTGATGTTTTATTACACCAAAGATTTTGTGACATTCCAGAATGTTCAGTATGCTTTAATTTATTACGAGATAAGATTACGTATAGATTAGTTAAGGATGTAGATTAATTAGTAAACAGTAATAAGGTAGGTAGTATCTATTTTTTAACCGACTTCTAAAAAGGAGGAGGTTCTTTGTTCGGCTATTATGTATTTTTTATAATGTTAATGTGATTTAATGAGTGGAATAAATTATTATTAGATGAGTACCTATAGTTTAGCTAGC
The DNA here is from genome assembly GCA_963693445.1 of Agonopterix heracliana. Classification (NCBI taxonomy): domain Eukaryota; kingdom Metazoa; phylum Arthropoda; class Insecta; order Lepidoptera; family Depressariidae; genus Agonopterix; species Agonopterix heracliana. Next base: position 4,869,029 of record OY856308.1, read on the forward strand.
TTAGCTAAGTATTACTGTAAACTATTTTATATTTTTACAATAAAAGTATGTATGTTGGTACCTAATATTTTTGAATTAAGTACATTTTACTAGAACCAATCCTTGAATGAAACTTAAATAGGATAAACAAAATTATGTATCCAAAGCATGCGATTAAAATTACAGTCTTTTATTTTGTCGCATTCGATACTATTACGATAATTATTTTCGTAGGAAAGATAAATATACTCTGTTAGATAAGCTATTAGGGAACTTATTCAAACGTTGTGAAACAGGCCCTAAATCATTTTGAACCATCACTTTAAAAAAAAAAATGGTATTAATATAATAAGTATGACAAAATGCACAACCTTATTTCAATTAACACAAAAAGTTTCAATTATGAAGTGACAGTAGTGTTACGTTATAATTTTACCTAATTAAATTCTTTCAGATTTATAAATTTTGCTCTCGAAATATGGTAATATTCTGGCCATGAAAAGGCAAGCCGAGGGCTCTCGGAATCGGCCTTCAATGGCCAACTTCTAAGTGGCCTTGCTCTCAGCCTGATGCAGATAAGGCATGGATGGGCTTAAGAGTTTCTTTAAATATCCATTTTAACCTCTTTATGCAAACCTCATATAACATTTGACGCTTGATTCTGTTATTGTTAAAAATATGTTTTAAATAGGTAACATACGTAAATAATAAAAAAAATTTAAAAACAAAATGCTATACAGAAAAGGTATTTAGTTATTAAATACCTGCTATAGAGAGATAGAGAGAGAGCTTAGATGTAAAATTAACCGATCGGGTGCGAAACACAGATCAGGAGTGCGATTTTTGAATCAGGAGTGACATTTTCAACTGCTGAGCTCACCGAATGAGATTCAAAAATCGCACTCCTGCGCTCCAAAACTGGTATAGCTGAAATAGGCCTAAAAACAGCTCTGCTGAAGTGGGATTGGGCGGGACTACGTCAACTTTTTCGTGTAACGGAAGTTCGAAATTTAAATTTTACAGCTGAGTTAGCAAAGACTTTGTTTGGAGCGCAGCGAAACATCTATGCATGTGAGGAAGCTTCACTTCTATCGGGTTACTTTATAATCTGAATGAAGTTTTTCGTATCTATAAAATCTACGACTTGGTTCATACACGTCAACATATTTTTGGTTCAACATATTTTTCTCTGTTACGGTTTCGGAGGTCCCCCATACTGATCCATCTCGATGTGCCAAGCATTGTACAGGGTCCTTCTTAAACTGAACAACTTACCTACTTAAAGGGACCAACGTCCAAATCATGAAAAATAATTCTGCCTTTCCATGCAAAACGGCAATTCTACTCGACCCAAATGTCCCATACATTTTCCGCGATTTCGATGTTGGTCCCATTGAGAAAGTTGTTCAGTTTGATGATCTTATGTAGCAGCATTATCAAGTTGGACCGTGGTTATCTAGGTTGGGTTGATGCTTTTCTAAACTACACAGACACTTTACACATTGTTATATAATCGTATATGTATGCTTATATGAAATGTCATTTCACGGTTTGAACACAATATTGTGTACTTTCTGAAGTCGATACGAGAATTGATGAGAAAAGTTATTTACTGTGACCAACTTGCATTCCTCTCTACGTTATAATGTTTTAGTTTTAAAACTCTTATTTTACGTAATGTTTAAAAATAATAAATTATTTCAAAAATAAAATGGATTGGACTGTATTGATTTGTTTGATTGTTTTGGTAAGTTTGTCAAAATAGAATATCGTGAAACGCTTTTGAAAATTGATGACACTCTTCATTCGCTTTTGAAATAAAAATTATGTTGAGAAATTATTGTCATCAAAACTGTTTAGGGTATTTCTTATGTTGACGTTTTTTAAGGGGAATCATCACCGACGTTCTATACGGGAAATAGTCCATACGGAAGAGAGCTAGCGATTCAATCATAAGGCGGCGGTTCGATTCCTGGCCTGTACCACTAAGTTCTACGGAATTTATGTACGGTCATTATCACTAGCTCGGCGGTGAAGGAAAACATCGTGAGGAAACCTGCATACCCAAGAATGAAAAGAAAGTACCATAAGTTGGGATGTATGCGTAAATATGGGTGAACTTGAGGCGATCACAAATGGTCGCAGTGTTACATAACGACCCTTGCTTGCCCAACGCCCATTAGCCCAACCAATAATAAAAACGGGACTAATACAGAAATCGCGGAAAAATCTGTTTGTATGGAACATTTGGATGTTTGTCCTATAGAGGAAATTGGTCAATAAGATGGTATGATCATCCCATTAAAATTAAAATTAAAAAATTATCCACTTTTGTGTGTTGGGACTACCCAATCTCCAAAAACTCTATGTTCCGTGCATTCCCCTACTCTTGCAGTAAGCATCCAATTTATCAGTCCAACAGACTCGGGTCTGCCCTTAACCAATCCCGTCACCCATTGCATGCCGATTGGGGCCCACCATTAATTGTGCGCAGAACCGATCGCTACAGCGATCCATGGGGGAGGCCTATGTCCAACAGTGGACGTCCATCGGCTGAAATGATGATGATTAATTGTGCATTCGAAAAAACGTGGCTGAACCAGTCCCATTCTCAAGATAAGGGTCTACCTATTACGTAATTGATCTGAGTAATGCATTTTAATCTCTATGTAAACTGTAGAAAAGATTAAAATCAAACGTATCTTTTTAGGACTGTTGCAGAGGACGGCATGTCGGCCGTACCTACACGGATAGAGAAGATTACCAATATGTACGTTGTATTTGTAATTAGTTGTATACAAGAAGTTACAAAAATACAAATAAGTAAACAATTAAGGTGGTTTTGACCATAAAACTGAACAACTTTCACTATGGGATCAATATCGAAATCGCGAAAAAAAATCAGATGTTCCATACTAAACTACAAATCGACTCGAGCTAAATGTATGGGAGAGCAGATTTTTTTTTTTCGATATTTCGATGTTGGTCCCATAGTGTTCAGTTTATTTATTTTTACTTTTGTAACACCCTGTATGTTACAGTCAAAACTCATTAACTAGTCAAAACCACTTTTGACTGCAAATCTATCAAAAGTGATTTTGACCGGTTACGAGTTTTTAGACCCAAGATCCAACTCAGTCAGCTAGGTTAGCGCGGAGCGAAGTGACGAGCATGTTTTGTTACTTGGGACCACATTCCCAAGTTGCCAGAACCGAATTGGTACTGTTTACCTAGTGTACTCGAAAATATAATTTTGACTAAGGGCATCGGACCATCAAACTGAATAACTTTCACTAACAATGGAGCAAACATTAAAATAGGGAAAAAAAACAGCTGTTTCATACAAAACTACAGTACCTACACGACTCAAATGTATGTGTAATTTGTGATTTTGAAGTTGGCTCCATGGTAAAAGTTGTTCAGTTTAATAGTCTGAAACACCCCCTTAAATATTTTACTAGGGTGTTTTCAACCTTTAAAGTTATGAGTCTGTCAGTGAGTTGTATATTTTGTTATAATAAAACACAAATGATAATTTAAAGGTTGTTATCACATTAAATACTTTCAGCCATTAGAACGAGCAGACAACACCTTCGATCGACAAATTGAAAAAATATTAAAACTCTTAAAGGTAAGTAGGATTAAAAATTTTGAAAAGTTAAAGACACACACACAGTGCCCCCACTGTGTGTGTGTCTTTAACAATGCAAAAACCAATTAAGCGCGGGCTAGACAAGGGACGTAACACGAGGATGGGGCGCGGATGTATAAACATTATTTTAAAGAGGTCTGTCACCGACACATTTTATACGAAACTCTCCACGTCCGCGCCCCGTCCTCGTCTTACGTTTTTTCTGTTTCCAGGGCCTTAAATGTATCTGGGTTATTCTGGGAACTTAGCTTTTTAAAGCCGTCACATAATTTACCTGAAAAAAAGAACAATTCTAACTAGGTTATACAGGGTCCAACTTAATATGCTGACACTTTTGTCAGGGAATGTTCAGACCATCAAATTGAATAACTTTCTCTATGGGACTAACATTGAAATCGCGAAAAAAAATTCAGCTATCCCATATATTTGGCTTCAGTAAGTTGGCAGTTTTGTATGGGACAAAACTTGCTTTTTCGCGATTTCGATGTTGGTCCCTTAGAGAAAGTTGTTCATTTTGACGGTCTAATCATCGCCTTAAAAAGTGTCAGCATATTAAGAAGGACCCTATACAGGGTGTTTCATAAGTAAGAATAAATTTTAAAAAACTCTTAAGGGGGTTCTGTTTAGACCGTCAAACTGAACAACTTTCTCTATGGGACGAAGAAGATTTCTCTCTCGAAGAATGCAACTAGTAGGTAAATAATTATGCTGATTATACAAGACAAACAAACACAAACTCAGAAAACCACTTTTTAAATCAATTGATTTACTATTTTAGTCCTTTAATAAACGTTAACAACGTACACAACGTACGTTACGTCAACAACTTAACGTTTTAAAAGAATCAATTTGAATAAAATTAATTTTATAACTTCCGGAAAATATACCTGCCAAAAACACAAAGACTTTGGCCAAAATAATATGATAAGTTGTCCATGTTGTTCGAGTTGGGCAAGTTGACCAAGTTCGAGTTGCCCACGTTGTTTGAGTTGTTCATGTTGTAACGTTTAACGGAGTTTTCGGACGGTTGAACGGAGCTTATGGACGCTGCCGCCAGTGCGCTATCCGTGTGGCGAAATACTGGGCTGGAAAGAATTAAAATGACTTGTCATCGACTCGATAGAAGAAGAAGAAGACCGTTGGACCAGCAATCATAACATTTATTAGATATTTGTTGGTACTTTTTATGTACCTATTCGTAGATAGACCCATTGACATTGCGCCTACACCTTCTACGAGTATGTCCTTATTATAGAAATAGACTTTCCTAATATCCACATAATTACATAATACACGCTTGCTTAACTATTTTCTATTTAACTGCAAAACGTTAGTTATTTTGACGTGGGTTGACAAACGTGTGGGTAGGTAGATAATGTTATGTTACCCTCTAGAGGACGAGCAAATGTAAGTCTAGACTCTAGACTATAGAGCGTAAAAATTAATAATTATGTTGATATAAAAATATTATATTACGTTTGTCTACCTTCTACATTCAACTTAAATTACAAAGGAATATCCACATTTCCCAGGTAGTGTCCAAACTGTGTCCAGTTTGACCACAGATTGCTGTGATCTGAGAGTTTGACAGTGAGCTGTGACAGTGAGCCGTTGAACATTCACGCCTCGAAATAGAAGCAAGTTTCCACTAAAAATGCCAGTCTTTTATATAGTACATGACGTTCCTAGAAACTCAATGGTACGACCTGGTCTCAGCGGTACGAGACCGTCCACTGTTGGAAAAAAAATCGGTACTTACCACATACAACGATCTACGACCTGATATAAATGTAAAGTGGGCGATCATTTACTATATAGGGTCCTTCTTTATACAGGCTGTTACATAAGTAAGAATAAATTTCTAAAACTCTTAAGGGGGTTGTTTAGACCGTCAAACTGAACAACTTTCTCTATGGGACCAACATCGAAATCGCAAAAAAAAAAATCTGATATCCCATACCTACATATTTTAGTTGAATGTTTATTTGAATTTTTGTAACACCTTGTATGCTAACACTTTTTAAGGGAATAATCAGAACATCAAACTGAAAAACATTCTTTATACCTACTCCAACATAGAAATTGCGAAAAAAAAACAATTATTCCATTCAAAACTGCAAAACTACTAGAGCCAAATGTATGGGAGAGCAGATTTATTTTTTCGCGATTTCGATGTTAGTCCCGTATAGAAAGTTGCTCAGTTTGATGGACTGATCATCGCCTTAAAAAGTGTCAGCATATTAAGAAGGACCCTGTATCTAATCTAAACTACGAGTATTATAAAACTGTAACTGAAGTGTGTCTGTACATTGAAGATTTTTCCAAAAAAAAAATTACTTTTATGGTTTTTAGGTATCCCTGACTCGAAATCAACCTTTTTTAGAAATTTTGTCTGTCTGTTTGTTTGTGTGTTTCTTTTTTTTTGTTTGTTTGTTCGCGCATCACGCAAAAACAACCGAACCGATTTTGATGAAACTTTTTTTGTTTGATAGCTTATGATCTGACTTATAATCTGGTATATAATTTGTGCGGACGAAGTCGCGGGAAAACACTAGTTTTATTTATAAACTCATTCATCAGCTCATGCATTCGTTCATTCGCGCATTCGCTGAAACTCACACGTGATTTTTTTTAATAGGAACTCTTTTATTATTATATAAGCTGACCCACCGACTCAAAAGAAAAAGATAAATAGGTAGTCAGATTCCATTAAGTACCTTAATTTTGAAAATACTCCTCAATATCCTAAAATACCTACAATTATGTTATGTGTTATGTATTGTGTGTTATGTTATTTTGTTAACCGACTTCAACAAAAGGAGGAGGTTCTCAATTCGACCCGTATGTTTTTTTTTTTTTTTTTATTTATAATTAAATTTGACGTCCCATCTTTTGAGATTATCGTTCGATAAACAAGGTTAGCTTTAGCCTGCATTATTATTCGTAGGATAAATTGGAAACCAGAATATATTTCACATAATCTAGTGAAAGTACCGTCACATCACCATCGATTTGGTATTAAACTCGTTACTGCTTGCGTCTAAAGTCAGTTTCAGAACGCGACGTACTAAATGTAAACAAATTAAAAGTCGTTTAATAGTTCATCTGAATACACATGTTTGTATTCTAGTCATGGATGTTTGTATCTATTAATACCTAATGTCTAGTCATCGAAATAGAAGTCCTTAAAAATTAAATATTTTACATATCTAAGGGGGTGTTTCAGATCATCAAACTCAACACCTTTAACTACGGAGCCAACATCGAAATCGAAAAAAAAATTCGCTGTTCCATACATTTAGACGTTTACGTTTTTTATGGAACAGCAGATTTATTTCCTCTTTTTGATGTTGGCTAGATAATGTTGTAAATCTAATTTTGATTACGACATGAGATTTCTAGCTGTGCCAAGCATACGTTGCAAGAAACCTTCGCGAGCATGCGCAAATAACCCACCAAAGTTTTATCGCAATCGGACTATCCGTATAGTAACGCATAACAAATACGAAGAGACTAACAATAATATTGTTAGTCTCTTCGTATTTGTTATGCGTTGTTATAGTATAGGGTCCTTCTTATTATGCGGACGATTTTTTAAGGGGATGACCAGACTATCAAACCGAACAACTTTCTCTGTGAAACCAACGATGAAATCGCGAAAAAAACCACCTGTTCCATATAAAACTGTAATCATACTTGGCCGAAATGTTATGGGTTAGTTCGAGTTCGTATACCGTATTCGTTTAATGGTCTGCTCATCCTGCTCATTGAAAGACGGTATCAGCATCAGCATTAAGTTGGATCCGTGTAGGTACATTCATAACTAAAGCACTGTGCAAGGTTTTGTTTACATTTTGTGCATCGCATGTTGAAAATAATTTTAGATGTAAAATCTAGAGTATGATGAATAGGGTTGTCATCTAAGATATTGGCCTTTAGGGAATATTAGTTTACAATATGCGAGAGCACAGTTTAAGTGGCTCTTAGAATTTCGTATTAAAATTATAGTAGTATTTTGAGGCGAGCGTTATTACATAGGACCATGCAATTATTACGACCATATTCATTTTTGGAGTAGTCAGAAACTTTATAACAACTCTAAATTTTCAGGGCTAGTTCTGACTATAAAACTGATAAATGTTACTATAGGAGCGAACCAGCATAGCTAGCATGCCGCAGTGATACAGCGCTATCACCAAGCTATCACACCTTAGCTCTCTTTCTATTTGCGTACGAACGAACGAGATAAAAGACGTGATACAGCCGTATCACCTGATTGTCTGAAAAGAAAGATGATTCCGTGCTTCGGATGGCACGTTAAGCTGTTGGTCCCGGCTACTATCACTGGTGGTAGTAGTCGTTACATAAAAACCACGTCAGAGGCCGTAAGGCGGTTTGAATAAACTCTGACACCAGGGCTTTGCAGCCCACTCGATAAGAAGAAGAAGCCGTATCACGTGTAGCATACTACGAGTGCTGGTATCGCAAAGTAAATCTGCCGTTCCGTATTAAACTGCAATGCCTAATCGACGCAAATATTATATGAAACAGATGTTTTTTTGTTATTTCAAGTTTTGTTGCTATAAGTAAAAGTTAAGTAAAAAGCAGGGTTCGAAGTGATAATTATCATTGATAAGTACCTATCACGATCATTATCATGATCATTATCATGATAATTATAAAATGGACTGGTAACATAAAAAGCTTGCGCTAGCAATGTCACGCCATCTATAATTTCCGATCATGGTTCGCGAAAAAAGAAGCTCACAAACATGAAATCATTTTTTCACTGTTTTCTGTTGTTTTTCTCAATTGTTTGTTATTCATTGCGATGAGAAACTATAATATCAAAGGCTAGGTGTGCTGTTAGTCTGGATAAGAGTGTATTTTAAAGCGAAAACATACTTTCATCAAAGATAATAAATTATTATTTCGAAACCTGGTAGAAATTGACTGAAATAACCCAGTATCTGGAGATTTTGGAGTGCGATTTTTTAAAACTCTTTGGGTGAGGTCAGCAGTTGAAAATATCACTCCTGAAGTGTGATTTTTGAAACTCAAATCAGCAGTAGAAAGATGCATATCTCCAAAGTAATTTTTAATTTTCAACTTCTGAGCTCACCGAATGAGTTTAAAAATCGCAATCCTGCTCAATTTTCATAACATTTTTAAACCTTTATTAATTAAATTGTTTCAAGTTTTCGCCTAAAATAACTAGCGTAACGGATTTTAATAAAAACATAATGAAAGAAAGATATTATTCAATAAAAACAATTTCCTGGCAACGGTTATTGATTAACGGCTGGAGTTTTAGACAAAATATTTACTACCTACTCATAATGAGATAAAAAACCGGCCAAGAGCGTGTCTGACTCGCCTATAATAGGGTTCCGTAGTCATCGTTTAAAAATGTTACCCTGAAATATTCTAGACCACGAATGTTTAAAACCATCAAAAGCAATCGCAATTTCGTTCAGCGCTAAAAATAAGGGAGCAGGTGATTGAGGCGAGGCATAAAGACAGATAGAATGGTTCCTGGTTTGACTACGGAACCCTAAAAAGGGTACAAAGGACGGACTTATCATCATTTGTGATTCTCTTGTCACCGTGTTAGATGTAGAACAGATATTAAATAATAAAATAATAATACAATTATAGGTATTGATAATTCCTTATATTATAATAGGTATTAAATATTTATAAAATGGATTGGTAACATAGCCTCCGTGGTCTAATGGTTAAGAGCATTGGGCTCTTGACACGGAGGTCGTGGGTTCGATTCCCACGGGGGGCTCCTAGTGAAATGTCACTTTGTGCGTTTTTCCCCAGTTGGTTAGGACATTGCAGGCTGAGTCACCTGATTGTCTGAAAAGAAAGATGATTCCGTGCTTCGGATAGCACGTTTAGCTGTTGGTCCCGGCTATTGTCTCTGGTGGTAGTAGTCGTTACATAAAAACCACGTCAGAGGCCGTAAGGCGGTTTGAATAAACTCTGACACCAGGGCTTGCAGCCCACTCGATAAGAAGAAGAATATTTATATCCGTAGCGATTCATTATCCAGTCCTTTATTCCATTATTTGGGTTTTCGAAATGAAAATATTGTCGCGAGACTAGTTTTACATAGTCCACGTTATAAGTAAAATAAAAACCGGTGAATTGCGAGTCGTTCTACCCGCGCACCGAGGGTTCCGTACCACACCACCAAACAACATTTACAAAAAAGTTTTTTTTCTCCTGGACCTTTGGCGCGAGACCGACTCACCCTTGGCTGGTTTTTATTATATGTTATTATACTGTAGAGTTTGTTCTAATAATCACACCAAGTTTGACGCTCGTATGTATTACCGTTTTTACGATAGAGCGAGAAGAAAAAACGTTGATAAAAATTAGTTTCTTTTATGAAACACCCCTAACTTTTAAGATTTTTAAATTTTTTGCAATTTGTAATCAGATCCGCCATAGTAGTGCACATACTGTGAAAATTTTAAACTTTGTGGTCTAGCTATTACAGTTCACAAGTTACAGCCCTAAATAGGTAGGACAGACGGACGGACGGACAGACGCACAGCGTAGGCTTATGAATACCCTGTGGGTACGGAACCCTGATAAAAACTGCAAAAATAATAAATAATGATAGATAACCCATTTAGTCAATCGGTCACGGTACTGTTTTATTTGCATCTAGAACGATATAATAGAAGGTGATATCACTGAAAACAGTAGGCCTACCATAAGTTTTCACCGTACTTTACTATTGTAGTTACGTCACTAATTTTGTATTGAGTTTCGTACAGCGCTCCTAGTGGTTACGCTGAGAACTAATTTCTGTGATACGAATTGGCGACGTAACTACAGTAGTAAAGTACAGTGAAAACTCATGGTAGGCCCTCAGAATGTAAGCATTATTTACACAAACTACACGTAAATATTTGAAGTTAATTAAAAAAATCCTTTGACGCTTTATGTTCACTAAATATACAGACATGACAGTTAACCAAATAATTGTATTCAATTAAAACCCTCTGAAATATTCTGAATAAATATAATATGAAAGAATCATTAAAATTGTTTGCAGTCGTTTTTGAGTAAATCGTAAATTTATGCTGATCAAACAGTTGGTCAAAGACTTTATAAATAGTAGATTACACACCGAGGACAGGAAAGTAAGAATGGTTTCAGATCTCATGTAAATGAGTTAGACTACTTGCAGATATTTCTGATGTTAAAAAAATTTGTCGGTTCTTCATTTTATTGATATGATATTTACTATAAATCAAATTATGTGTGATAATAGTGCGGTGTTTAAGGGGCCATAGGTCCTGACGAATATTTTCTATGAGAAACGCGATTGCCGAGCGCTCCGAAAAGTGTGTGCGTGAGCCGTATTTTCGATTAAAAACAACTAACCAAAGTACTTTTTCTAGATTTTATTTATGATTGCACTAGTTAAACTAATGGTGAATATGTGAGTATAAATACCAACAATCTGAAACTATTTTAAGTTCTTCTAAACCGAGATTTTTTTTAAAAATGCATGAAAATACGTCATCTTTGTGACGATTTTCTATCGAGTGAAGTAATTCCAATTGTGTATTCAGTTGATGATTGCACTAGATGAAATATCCAAAAATACTGAGGTATGACTTTAGTTTCGGTAAATGGTATAAATCTAGTCGTAAAATGAAAAATAAAAGATGCCTCCGAGGTATTTCCCCCTACTATTACGTCTTAAGAGCTGCTTAAGAGTATTTCAACGCAAACACAATTTATATTATTAGTAGATTACACACCGAGGACAGGAAAGTAAGAAAGGTTTCAGATCTCATGTAATCAACTGAAATCAACATCAACAACAAACATGTGATCTGAGGCTTTCTTATTTACTGTCCGAGGTTAGTATTCGAGGTTAGTTATTCGGACGTTGAAGTAAGCGGACGTGCACTTTTTAATAAAAACAAACATTATTATTTATTCAATTAGTGTGACCTACTTTTGTGATGTGCTTGTGCGGTATTTGTACTTGAAATAGACAGCTGGTATGTTTTGATTGGTACAAGTGCATATTATTTAAACTATACTATGGATGGAAGTCCTTTCGAACGAAGTGGCAGAATACGCCGCTCCCCCCCGCCCTCTCCTGCTCCAAGAAACACTCATGAGAATGTAGGCCCTATGGAAATTGTGACGACTCAGGAAATACAAAGCTGGATGACTTCTATTGAACAGTGTCTAAGTGAGGTCTGTTCTATAGCTAGTGAGGGGAAACTTAACTCGGAAAATAAGTTAAGAATTAACAATTTGTGCCGTAAAGTAGGTCATGGAACATCACAAATGGCTGTGCAATACCAATCCCTAAAGCATAAAGCCCTGCAAGCTCAACTATCAATACAGACCTTCAAAAACAATGATGAGCTAGCTGAACGACTCACGGAATTTAAGCAGACCATTCAGGAGACCTATAACAAGACCAAGGAAACTACATCTTTCGCGGAGATGGTAAAGAAAGGGACTAATAATTTTCTACGCCCTAACGCTCTCAGTTCTGTAGCTGTCTATCCCAGCGACAAACAACAAACAAGCGATGAGACTAAAACTTTAGTTCAAAAAATTATCTGTCCTGAGGAGATGAAACTGCACGTACGAGGGTTACGTAAGACTAAAAATGGTGGAGTAATTATTAGCACGGAAAAGAAGGGTGACATTGAGAAACTGAAGAAGACTTTTAATCAATCCTCATTGTGGATTAACAGTGGATGAGCCCTCAAAGCGAAGACCAAGGATCACAGTTATGGGAGTTCCTACTTCATTACCTGAAAACTAGGTATTCAAATGTATATTCGAGCAAAACCTAGCCGAAAAAATGCCCTCCCTACTTCGGGAATCTTTCTTGACCTCAATTAAGCTTAGCCACAAATCTGGAAAAAAGAATACCGATTACTGTAACTATATTGTAGAGGTTCCTGCCGATGTCCGCAAGGCTCTTATCACCGAAGACAGAGTTTTTATCAACTGGTCGTCATGCCCTGTGAGAGATTTCACTCTAGTAACAAGATGTTACAGTTGTCAGCAATACGGTCACGCTGCCAAGACCTGCAAAGAACCGAAACCAACGTGCGGCCACTGTGGTGAACTGGGTCACCAGATCGCCGACTGCGCTAAAAGGTCCGAGTCGCCAAAATGTGCAACATGCATGCGATACAAAAAGCCCAGTAATCACAAAACAGGTGACACAGATTGTCCGGCCAAAAAAAATGCTGAGTACAGATACATCAACTCTATTGATTATGAAGGCGCCTAGAGCGCTAAGAGTTTCTTTAGAGAACATACTGTTTTGTTATTTAATTTATATTTTATTTTAACTTAATTAACTTTTGTTATGACGGAAGATCTAATTACTAACACCCCCATACAGACTGGACTCTCACACCCTTTTTCACTCTCACAAAAACACCCTACCTTACATATAAAAATGTATGCTTACTTCATGTAAATTATAATATATTAATAATGTATAAATTAGCAGTTTTAGTATGTAGGTAAGCACTGTAAGCGACCGATGGCCACTTACACAAGCATCTTTGTATCTGTATACTTAGATAGCTTAGCGTGGTCATTGGTATGCTTAGGCTTAGGATAAATTCCACCTAAATAGCATAAATCTATTATAATAAGTTCCCAATTTGTATTTTCTTGTGTTTTAAGTTTTTATTATGAATAAAAGATTTATTATTATTAATTAAAAAAAAAGTATACTATTTTTCTTCTCGACGGAGATGGAAAGCGACAACTTCGTTTAGCGCAGCGGAACGAGTATTGACGCTTTTCGTCCGGAGGAAGAAAAGATACATCATCATCATCTCAGCCGATGGACGTCCACTGCTGGATATAGGCCTCCCCCAAGGATCGCCATAACGACCGGTCCTGCGCTGCCCTCAGATAGGTACATAATCTCAACATATTCTTCTGTGTTGGTTAGCAACTTTGAATCAATGAACAACCTTTTAAAACGACAGAAATAGTAAGTAAGTAGGTAATCAAGATCTTTATTTACCAATATTTTTTTATTGCTAGAAAAATAAAATTTCACTTGATTTTACGGGTGAAATTGATATCATTAGCATCCTTTTAAACTAAGAGTTACTATGGGAGCAAACTAATCGGAGGAAAAAAAAATCTGCTGTCCCATACATTTGAGTCACGTAGGCAGCGGCGGCGGGTACAGTTTAGTAGTATGGGACAGCTGTTTTTTTTGTTGCTCCGATTGGTTCGCTACCATGCCATAGTAAAAACTGTACAGTTTGATGGGTAGACTCTTATTTTAAAAGGATGCTAATGATATCAATTTCATCTTGTAATACAGTTTTAATTTGTTAGGTTTCTTTTTATTTATTTGTTCAGTTACGTGAAATTGACATTTCCTTAGTCTCATAGCTATTAGTATTCATAGATTAGGCTTGGTTAATCGCAAAATCAGTTTACTTTAGAGTAACCGGCGACTTAATCTAAGAATAAAATTTACTCGCGTTTGGTCGAATCGGGCCTTAGTCGTGAGAGAAAGCATACACTGCTGTGCTAGGTACAATGGAGCAGAAGGGTTACGAGACACTTTTGTCAGGAAAAAGCAGATTAGAATAGGACGCTGTTCGCCATATAGCCGATGCGAAAGGATGCGTACGACGTCCCATACTAATCGTGTTTTTTGGACAAACCGTCGATCAATGTGTACCTAACCTTTAGGTGGCTAGGCAAATGCCTACAGAGTAATATCTGCACTGCAGCTTGACTGGACCACGCCACTGCCTTCCAGGGGTCGCTTGGAAAAGGACAGCCAGAGCCCCTTCACTGAAAAAAATGTTTTGTTAAATACAACCAAACTTTAGTGACTACCGAACTGTTTTGTAAAACCTAATCAAACATTTGGTTAACACAGCTAAAAAATTGGCTATTTATAACCAAATGCTTAGTTATGTTTTACAAAACAGTTCGGTAGTCACTAAAGTTCAGTTACATTTAACAAACATTTTGTTAAAGATTTCTTTGAGTGTTCTCCGACCGTCCGCGACCCTGGGCACCCCTATCTTGGGGCTTTGTTGTGACGCATCGGGGGTCCACCTTGGCATCTCCGGCGTCTCCGTCTTCAGGCGGGATTAGACCGCTCGCGGTCTCTCTCTGAGCTCTCCTTCTGGACCATGACCGTCTCACAAAAGGAGACCGCGGCGTCCCATGCCTGCCGCCCGGCACCCGGGCCTGTGGCTTACCTAGAACCATGTTTCTATTAATCGCTATAGTGTCAGCCTCTTGAAATTTATATTCAGAGTACCTCGGACCAGTCGGTGATCACTTCCGGTGTTAAACCTGTTGATCACTGATACATCTCTGAATATGTGCCGTTTATCAGTCATGATGAAATCGATCTCATTTTTCGTCCGGCCGTCAGGGCTTCGCCAGGTCCACCTCCTTTGGGGCTGCTTCTTGAAGAATGAGTTCATCAAGGCTAGCCCTTGCCTCTCTAGGAAGCCGACCAGCATATGCCCACGCTCATTCCTGGTACCAATACCGTGCGGACCTACCTTCGACTCATCGCCCTCCTGTACTCCCACTTTGGCATTGAAATCCCCCATCACAACCGTGAAATGAGTCTTTGTGGTATCGTTGATAGCTCTAGAGATATCCTCGTATACCGCTTCGACTGCTTCGTCTTCATAATTTGCGACATCTTGTCCAGTTATTGATTTTTTACAATGTCTTCCACTAGTGATTCCAATCTCTTTGATGTCTTCTTTACAATGTTAATCAAAAATAGCTTTCGTCTGTTGAAACTTTGTATTCTTCCTTATCTTTATAACGTTTCATTGCACAAACGAATCTCCTTAAATAATTCGCCTTAAAGTTTAGATTTTAGGTTGGAAGTTAACATTAAGTGCATCAACAATGTTAGACTTGCAAAGCGAATGTACATGTAGACGAATAAATCCTTTTATATCTGCAAAGCAAATTACGCATGAGGGACAACCAATGGTGGCCGTGAAAAAGTGTAAACACATTTTATTTTAAGTGAACAGTTTACTATTTATTTTACCTACGTAGAGTATAGGTATGTTAAGAATAACTGGACAGAGTTTACGTAGATATTCTGAGTTTTCAGATTATCTCTGGCTATCCTCGTGGAATATATTCATGAGCATATGCTTATGCTTTACTTATTTAGAAACATACGTGCAAAATATAATCTCAACTGTAACCCTTTGGGAAATAGTCAGAAATATAACAAACTATCTTTTTATGGGAACGGAATTAAATTACCTAAAGGTCAACTTTTATCAAGATTAAAGTTTCATTCTGTGGGCAAAGAAACCTATTCCCTTATAGCCACCTTGTACAAAACCGACATGAAGAAATAGGTACCTATAGTATATTCTACCTCTGTAATCACACGATTATGATTAAAAATCTTAATTAAATATCATTTCCGTTTTAATTATTATTTATTAAGTATTTAAAAATGTCCTATTTATTTGGCTTCAATTGTACAACACCTAACCCAACTAAAGTTTAGAGAGGGGAAGTTTGAGCGAGAGAACGGAATTATTTCCTTTGTTTCATTATGTTGTCTGCTAAGACTTTGTCCACAAAAGTTATGAATGTTCCTAACTTGTTGGACCGTATTAAATAGTTGTTTTCCACCTTATAGAGGGGAAATGATTAATTATTATTATCTGTAGGCGTAGTATAAGTCGACAACGTAGTGTCATAGTGCTCAGCGGTGGCGACATGTCAATCGTGCGCGATGTGCGGGGGCCGGGGGGAGCTCGTCCCGGTACCGACTTACCTGCGCGCCGTACCGACTTTGCCGGTGCCCCGTGCCCCGCAGACCGCGCTAGCATAGACCCGCCCCGTAAGTTGAGCTCATCCACTTTTATTATTATTACGCTATGGTTTAAACTACCAACATTAGTTTACTCCAATTCTTTTTGTTTCAGTTTTCGTAGAGCGTTTGTGAACTAATTGACATCATTTCATTTTTTTAACCACCAATTTTTAATGAAAAATATAAAAATAGGTTAAAAAATAAGAGATACGTATTTTTTCGATTTAATTTATGACAGATATTTCTATTTTTAATTAATCTTTTGAATTTTCTGAAAAACGTAGGCTTTATGGCCAAGATACCTTGGCCTCAATGACATTAAAAATAAAAACTGTCAAATACAATAGTAAAGCCAAGCAGGCAAAGGAATAAAATCTCATTCAACCTATATTATATTTTTCAGTATTTTTCAAATAACTCGAGAAATAATGGATAGAAAAATCTTATAATTTTGATATAAGCTTTGAATCACATAATCTCCAAATGATTTTCTTATTTTGGTACCTTTCTTAAAATGAAATGTTGTCAATTATAGCGAGTAGTGTGTAATAATACTAGAGTGCCATCTCTTGATGGGGCTTCACTTGCTAATTTTCCCTTCTCTCCATGTTGGATTCGGGGTCGTTATGAAGCCTATATAGGATACTTCAGGCAATCAAACTGAACAACTTTCACTATGGAGCCAATATAGAAATCGGGAAAAAAATTTGCTGGTCCATAGAAAATGACAACAACTACTCGACCAAAATGAATGAAACGCCTGATTTCTTTTTCGCGATTTCAAAAGATAGGCCCATATTTCTGTTCGATATGTAATGCATTTAAAACACTCTGTATATATTTAAATATTTTTCCTCTATTTAGTGGAAATTTATTTAAAACTTAAGAGGATAGGCGAGTACCGTTTTTTCCATACAAACGTATACCCCTATTTCCTCCCTGGATAATGACACTAGAGCAACAATTTTTTTACCATACAATCTATGTTACATCGGCTATGTCCCTATGTTATGCTTTTTTTTGCATTAATTAATTACTGTATGAACTAGGAACCTTCGAAAATGACCAATTATACCGTCCATTTTCAGACATCCAGCAAACAAATTCGACGAATATAAACAAAAAAAGTAAAACATACAGACAGCCAAAGTCTTACTCTCTACACTACTTCTCATATTATTCTTGAAAGAATTATTAAAATCGGTTTAGTTTTTGAGGAGGTAACAGGGGAATACGAAATGCTGTTATCGTCAATTTTATGTAGATAAAATTGGTCCGAGCTGCAGTTGTCTCTTTCGCACTCTCCAAATTCACATTTCAGGCCACCTATCCTCTTAACATAATTTTTTTCCTTTTTCTTCAACAGAGAAGATTCAGCAGTCGCGACGAATACGATCAGGTTCTGGGTGTACCAAGAGACCCTGAAGACTTGCCAGAAGCAGAACCTATTCATCCAGGTCACACTCTCATCAGACCATCACTGGGCATGCTGAAGTCAGCTGTCAAGTTTCCTCAGAAAGATAATTCAAAAAATGCTGTCTATGGAAATATTGAAAACCTTGGGATCATGTAAGTTTCTGTTGGGGCCCTGAACCTCCGGCGTGTTATCTACATCTCATCTACAGGGTGTTAGGGCAAACAGTTGCATTACTATAAGGGGTGATTGTACCCATGATAGTGAACAACAAGGGAAAACTTTAAAGAATTCGCAAAATTTTTTTTATCCTTCTTAAAAACAGACCAGCTGATTGCATAAAGTAAAGTAAAGTAAATCTTGATTGTGCAAAAATTTAGAAGTAAATGTTGTTACACGATTCTGGTGTTTTGAACAAAATAAAGTTAATTTGTTACAGCTTTGTATAAATTTAGAATTATTTTTATTAAAATGATGATCCCTCTATTTCTTTCTGTTACAGGTATGGTAAAACCCCATATCGTGTTAGGTATACCGGTTTTAGAAAACGCAATGAACTGTTGGTAAGACATTTTTAAGTGCATAATATTTTATATTAGTTTTTTAGTTAATTTTTTTAAAAGCTTTCTAAACTGCAAGTGGCAATCGGGAAAAATGATGTATATCATCCTATTTTAAACCGACATAAAAAAGATCGAGGTCTGTGTTCGACTGTATGTATTTTTTCTGTATTTTTTCACTGATATTTTCATCAAATTGTGAACCATTTTAAAAATTTTTGATGGTTTGAAAGGGTATACTCCAAAGGTGGTCCCATTTTTACCCGACTGCGCCAGAAGGAGGGTTATGTTTTTCGAGCGTATGTATGTATGTATGTATGTATGTTTGTATGTCTATTTCTTTGGCACGCCCTACAGCATAAACGGCTTGATGGATTTTGACGTATGAGGTGTTGTTAGATTCGTAAAAATCGTGAGAGTGACATAGGCTATATTATTTTAATATGGCGTCTGCGAATTAAAAAAAAGACGGGGAATAACAATTTTTTTTGTTGTTAAAAATTACAATATGGGTATCAAATGAAAGCTAGTGAACAGACGATTCCAAAAATATATATATTATAGTACTTTTATGCTACCGTTTCGACACAAGACTAAAAAGTATGAAATAAACTAAATTATTATGAAAAACAGAAACCCGACTGCATAAAAAAACGATTAACTGAAAAGAGAAAAACAAGCTCTATAATCGCTAATCAGCTATAACAACAGTAAGCAAATATATTAGGTAGGTATTGCAGGCGGGGACAAACCAAACCAAAGAACCTATTCTTCTTTGTCCCCGTTTGCGATAACTACCTAATACATTTGCTTACTGTTGTTATAGCTGATTAGCGATTATAGAGCTTGTTTTTCTCTTTTCAGTTAATCGTTTTTTTATGCAGTCGGGTTTTTTTCTATGTCATTGTTACATAGATTTTCCAAATCCCAGTTGAATTATTATTTGGTTAACCCTTTTTCTCTTACTCCTTAATCCCACTTTCTATTTTAGATATAATTATCGTCATGATTTTCGGTGTCAATTTTCGGCGGCAAAGTGTCGCTCGTCTGTAAGAGCCCTTAGAGCCCTTACAGACTAGCGACACTTTGCGGTCGCAGAGGGTCGTGCGACAGTCGCGCGACCGTAAAGTCTATGACCGCGACCCTCTGCCATCCACGGCGACCGCAAAGTGTCGCTCGTCTGTAAGAGCCCTTAGAGCCCTTACAGACTAGCGACACTTTGCGGTCGCAGAGGGTCGTGCGACAGTCGCGCGACCGTAAAGTCTATGACCGCGACCCTCTGCCATCCACGGCGACCGCAAAGTGTCGCTCGTCTGTAAGAGCCCTTAGAGCCCTTACAGACTAGCGACACTTTGCGGTCGCAGAGGGTCGTGCGACAGTCGCGCGACCGTAAAGTCTATGAGCGCGACCCTCTGCCATCCACGGCGACCGCAAAGTGTCGCTCGTCTGTAAGAGCCCTTAGAGCCCTTACAGACTAGCGACACTTTGCGGTCGCAGAGGGTCGTGCGACAGTCGCGCGACCGTAAAGTCTATGAGCGCGACCCTCTGCCATCCACGGCGACCGCAAAGTGTCGCTCGTCTGTAAGAGCCCTTAGAGCCCTTACAGACTAGCGACACTTTGCGGTCGCAGAGGGTCGTGCGACAGTCGCGCGACCGTAAAGTCTATGACCGCGACCCTCTGCCATCCACGGCGACCGCAAAGTGTCGCTCGTCTGTAAGAGCCCTTAGAGCCCTTACAGACTAGCGACACTTTGCGGTCGCAGAGGGTCGTGCGACAGTCGCGCGACCGTAAAGTCTATGAGCGCGACCCTCTGCCATCCACGGCGACCGCAAAGTGTCGCTCGTCTGTAAGAGCCCTTAGAGCCCTTACAGACTAGCGACACTTTGCGGTCGCAGAGGGTCGTGCGACAGTCGCGCGACCGTAAAGTCTATGAGCGGGACCCTCTGCCATCCACGGCGACCGCAAAGTGTCGCTAGTCTGTAAGAGCCCTAAGAGCGCTTTGAGTTGACATTTCATCAAAATTTCACTCTGTCTTATAAGTGTGAGTAAGGGGTACAATCATCAGACCATCAAATTGTACAACTAGGAGTAACATCAAAATCCCAAAAAGAAATCTGACGCCCCCCATATATTCTGGTGGAATCGGTTTGCAATTTAGTATGCATCATCCGATTTATTTTTCCCTACTTTGATTTTAGTCCTTTGGAGAATGTTTTTTAACTTGATGGGTTTGATCATCCCCTAAAAACTGTCATCGTATTAAAAAGGACCCTATACTTAAAGGCTTCCGCACATTGCAGCGATATTATCGAGCGATTTTATCGAGCGATATTATCGACAGCGATATCGCGACACCTTACACACTGCAGCGATTCCGCGATTCGAGTCACGCATGCGCCCTTCACTGAATGTAGTAGAAAGAGATTGCGTCACGCTGCGATAATATCGCGGCAGTGTGTGGGATCGAGCGCGTCCCCATACAAAATGTACTGAGAACAATTATCGCAAAATCGCAGCGATATTATCGCTCGATAATATCGCGGCAGTGTGGTAGGATCGCGCGCGTCCCCATACAAAATGTACTGAGAACAATTATCGCAAAATCGCAGCGATAATATCGCTGCAATGAGCGGAGGCCTTTATGCGCTCTAAGACATAAAGTCATGATGTTGCATTTTGTTGAAATTCATATTCTTTGTTTCATACCTTATCATAAATAATTTTAATTTCAATACCAAAGCTGTTCTTATAATATTGCTGATAAATCAAGGGCGCCGGTCTTTGATCTTACAGATAGCATTGACATTCAAACAAAAGCCAATGTTTCTCTCAGATATTATTTTATTGAACCCCTTATAAACCTTCCAGGAGTCAATACTGGATGCTGTCAAAAGTGAGGACAAAGGAGAAGGAAATGAAAAGTAAGTATTTGGTAATAATCGAAAACAAACAAAGCATCTCATTCAATCTTATTTCTAAAATGATTTCGTAGCGCAATAATTTGTAATAACATTCCAAAGTATTTTTATTTTTTCGTCTGACAATTTTTTCTTACACAATGATGTGTTTGTTTACCTTCACCACCGACAGCGAAACATGGATGTTCTTAGTTTACAGATTACTTCTGCCTGACCCCCTAGGGGAATATAGTCGTGAGTGTATGCTATACGTAACTGATTTTAAAGAGAAGATGCGGCCAGAATAAGTTATTGAAATCAGTTTCTGATTTGTACATGGTTGTTTTATTCAATATTCTGGGCTCTTTCCTTGGACTTCATAGTCTAGAATCTTGACTTTCGCTATTGTTGAACACAGGAGGTTATAGTGGGTTTATGCTTAGATCAAAATAAAATTAATGGATAGGCCTGAAGCGCGGTAAGTTGAAGCACACTACTGGTGCACTTGGTCCATACAAACTAGCGCCATTATCTGTCAAATCTAGGGCACTTGCATACAAGTGACAAGTAAACCTTTCATTTGTTTTGCCTCATTTTTCTGGTTTGAAATGTTCGCGTAAGGCCTATCCATTGATTTTATTTTGATCTAATTTTGATCTAAGCTTCAAAGTACATAATATAAAATAGTAGGGGCACTCGCGACGCGCCGGCGACGCGGCAAGATGGCGGCCATGCTAAAGGCTATCCATTAATTTTATTTTGATCGAAGGGTTTATGTACCTATGCTAAAAAATTCAAATTTAATATTTTGGGTATTGTCTTCAATTTTCATAAATTATAATGCCTGTACTAACAAATCTTTAGACTTAAGATATTTATGAGGAAAAGACAATAAACACCCATTTCAAAGATTTCCAGAGTCGGAACAGTAAATTCAAAACTCAGTCTTGTAGCAAAACGTGAACACAACAGCTGCTACAAATATTTAAATCTGGTGCAGAGTACATTAATTTAGTAGTAGTGACAATACACTGAATCTGACATAGGCAAGCACGTATCCAGGGGGGGGGGGGGGGATAGGTGGGATTTATCCCCCCCCCCCCTAAATCCCAATATTTGTATGGGACAGTGATCACAGCTATACTTTTTTCACCGTTTTTCATTAAAATTCCCCCCTCCCCCGAAATGGAATATCCCCCCCCGAACCCAAAGTCTGGATACAGCTTGGACATAGGTAATGCAAAGTTGGACACACTGCTTTGATATACAGGCATTCACAATATTAGGCCCATCGCAAAAGATACTGTCCGTTATGTGCTTTCTTTCCTGTGGGAAAAATGCCACGCACGGCAAGGAATACACGTCTTGTTCTTAGCTGAATCTTGAGATCCATAAAATCGCGGACTGAAAAGACAATTGACTACGATGGACCATAAGTACGTGCATCTATATTGCATGCGTAGAAAGAGAAGGAACTAGAAGAAAGCACGTGTCTTGTCATATCACTCAGTAACAGATGCACATAGCAAATTCGCTCTAGTTAAAAAAGGAGATCGCTACTTATTGCTGTCCTTATCGACGTAGCCACTTTTTTGTTCTACGACGGCTGTCTGACTCCGGAGTCAGACATCTATTTTCATACAAATTGTATAGGATTTTATGACTATCGCTGTCTCATACGCGGTTACACTGATGTTACGTCTATCAGCGTAAGCGAAAAATACTTGGCCTATGATTGCGTGTGATCATTTTGATGACTGACATGTAGCACAAGCGAAAAGAGTAAGAAAAATAATAATAAGTGCTATAAACAGTTCAAATTTAAAGAATGGTCGAAAATTTGTAAGACGTATGTTTCTGAACTTTTTTTTTCGTAATAAAAAGTAATAATAAGTGTAGAAATTGCCAGTTCGTCTTCTCTCGTCCAAGACGTCTCATATTTTATCCAGCATCGCGTTCGCCATCGTGTAAATTATTACTTTGAAAGATGATTTTGTACTCATGCTACTGAACAACTTTCCCCAAGGAATTTACCTATGGGAAATTGGCGAAAAAAAGTTATACTTTACTTAAAAACGTTCGAACAGCTGATTGCATTTAGAATTTCGTTTATGCTAATCCTTTAGGTTCCTTGGGGAAAGATGTTTGAATTCATTAGAACAATGAGAATCATCCTTTATAGTAAATGCAACTGTGTTCACTCACCTGTAGTGTCGGTACTGTCAGATTGGTGTACTGCATCTGCGAGAACTTCTAAGAGGCAACATTTTATTAAATTGCTTTCTCCAGTAACATGGCTCAGGTTATTTTGAAAACAGCCATTTTGAACGACAGATTGTGATATGGTTGTTTCACAATTTTCATCTATACTGCATTCCAAATAGCAGCGAAAATTTAAGGCCATTTTGAATTACAGAAACAGAGACTTGAGACACTTACTCTCACTTGTTCTTAGAACAGCTTTAGTAACGTCCAAGATATGTCTTTCAGATAAATAAATTATATTTGCTTGTCACAATTGGCCAGAAAGCGATATAAGTAGGAATCGGAAAATCTCGTCGTCCTTATTTGGAATGCAGTATAGGTACATTCAATAACCAATGAACGCAAAACCTAGACAGCATTTTGTACAGAATTGTTAACTGAAGTTAGGGTACAGTTGCATTATTTGAAGGGGTGATTGTACCCATGATATGAACAACTTTTCCTAAGAAACCAAAAGGAAATTTGCAAGAATAAAATTTGACTTTCCATAATAAATGCTTACGGTAGTATAAATAGTACTCTGTGCTAAATGCAATCAACAGATTTGTATGAAAAGTCGAAATTCTTTTATGCGAATTTCCTTAGGTTTCTTATGAAAAGTATTTCAGTATCTAAAAAGGTTTGGAAGTTCACACAACGACAGGTCAGGTTATTCTGTTTGGACTTTGAACTATTAGAAGTTGAACGCTGCGAATCGTGCGAGAGGGTGCGGTATGTTGTTGTTGTTTCGTCTCAGGGCACGCTGCGCCCGCGCCGGCAGCCGCGTCTATGCAGGCTCTCTACCGCACTATTTTGTGTTTTGTACGTATTGTAGTTATGGGTAAATTGGTTGCGTAACATGATATGTCGCCGTGTGTACATACTTACATAAAAACTCACGATCAGAAAGTTAAACTTTGTCAAAGGTCAGTTAGCTACAAGCCTTAAAATCAAATCACGTAGGTTTCTTCACATATCGTTTTCCAAGCGTTACAAGCAATGACATTCTATACTCAAGGACTTCGCATCAGTTTCCTATGCGCTATTATGGGTACCGTTAAGTTATGTTTAATTGTTTTAAATTACTGTTTTGTAACCGAATAAATTTGAAAGTTTTGAAAGGTCTGGAATGCCAGCAGCAATGTATGACAGCCGATTAAAAGGTGACATTGGAGACATGTGAAATTTTTTGGTTATTGTATGACGGACGTGGGGAGTCCATGTGTATAGAACGTCATTGGTTACAAATAATGTTTCCTAATACCACCTAAAACTTTCTTTATATTTAGAAAATTCATGTAATATTTCGAAGCCCCTAGAATAATATTATTGATTATGTTTTGTATCTGATATATTATAAACATTTATATGGACAAACAACTTTATACTGTGCCCTCAATGTATACCCACAATAGTTGTAATACACGAAATAATAATTGAAAATATTTCTACAGGGGACCACAATTGGTAAGTTCTATTTCAGTGTTCCCTAATGTTGACCTTAGAAAATAGGAACAATGTCGATAGTACAATCGATAGAATACTTTAAAACAATAGAATACTATCGATAGTATTAAGATGCAATACTATACTTATCTATAGGTATAGATAGATAGAGCACTACGGATATTGATACTACTTTTCATAGTATCTGTTGGTTGGTTACACGTTAAAAAAGGTCACATTTGACATTTGACATTTGTCAGTTTTAGCTTCGTATTGAGGTGACCAGCACCGGTAGCATGCTACACGTGATACGGCTTTATCACGCCTTTTATCTCGTTCGTTCACGTGCAAATAGAAAGAGAGCGAAGGTGTGATAGCGCTTTATTACGGTGTCATGCTACCTATGCTGCTTAAAAATATCGATTAAAGTGAATGAATCGATACGGATTTTAAACATACGTGAATCGAATTATATGTGAATATCGCGTTTTGTTGGAACTACATTTTACATCGATTTTTTTTAGTTACATCCTTAGTGTTAAAACAGAAAAAGGGTTCACTGACGCAACATTGTAACGACGTTCAGTTCTTTAGAACAGAAATTGTTTATTATGTTTAGAATGGTTGATTAGTGAATGTAAATCGTAAAATTACTTTCTATGGTCATTACTACTATAATAGATACGACAGAGACGATCGACCACCCTTCAATGGCATCGATTGATGATGAATCGATCGATATTCTTCGATCAACCAACCGTCGAACTTAGTGTGGGGTCACCCTTATGTAAAAAAAGTAACAGTGGTGAGAAGCTCAGCGGTCGCGGCGAGATCATGCCCGCGCGGTGTGCGGCAGACGGACCGGCGTACCGTATAATTCGCTATGAGGGTACGCGTGCAAGAAGAGGGGGCCGGGGTGAGTTCCTCCCGGCCCCCGGCCCCCGCACACCGCGCTCGATTGACCTGCTGCGACCGCTGAGCTTCACCAATATTACTATTTTGACACTATGCATTACTTTGTCGCGGGTCAAGTGCACAGTGTGAAAGATCTGTGTCTACCATGAGTTTTCACCGTTCTTTACGTTCGTTGTAGTAACGTCACCAATTTTGTATAGAATTTCGTACAGCGCTCCTAGTGGTTCGTTGAGAACTAATTTCTTCCATACGAATTGGCGACGTAACTACTGTAGTAAAGTACAGGGAAAACTCATGCTAGGTCCTCAGTATGTAATATGGTCTCGCTGAACTATATTTGTTAAATTCAGTGAACGCAAATTAAATTTTGTAACATTTTCTAGGTAATAATAAAGCCAGAAGCATCATCTCGAGAACAGCCGTAAGTAATACACCGTTAATCGTCGATTGTACACAGAGGAAAATATCTAGTAGTATAATGTTAGTAGACTTTACTAGAAAATAGCAGACTTATACTAGATTTTTTTGTTTGTTAGTAATCTAAGTATTTTTGGTAGATTTAACATAAATCTGTGAGCGTCGGTGGCGAGTTGCCACAGATTAATAATAAGCGTTGCGGAGAGCTACTATACCCTACAGGAGTAGACCTTACTTTACGTTTTGGAAACTTATCGGCAGGGTAAAAATTCGAACTGTGTGTGTAATTATTAATCTGACGTGAAATCGTGGATAATTTAATGACTATTTCATTAAGGTCGGTGATGGAATATAAATCTACTTATACAGGATGTTTCATAAGTAAGAATACATTTTTGTAACTCTTAAGGAGATTGTTTAGACCGTCAAACTGAACAACTTTCTCTATGGGACCAACATCGAAATCGCGAATATATTTTAGGTCTAGTCGATTTGTAGAGTATGGGACATCAATTTTTTTTTTTCGCGATTTCGATATTGGTCCCATAGTGAAAGTTGTTCAGTTTGATGGTCTACACCACCCCCTTAAAGGTTTATTTGTATTTTTTTTTTTATTCATTTTTAATTATATGGGGGCTTTTAACCATGAGGTTATGTCAGCCCATTTGTATTTTTGTAACACCTTGTATACTTAATAAAAACAATTCTTGTAGGTACCTACCTAACGTCAGCCTAAAAAATTGTTGTCACATAAACCACTAGATATTTTTCAATATGCAGGCGTAGTTAATTAAGCCACGTAATCAATTTTAATTCAATAGATAAGTATCCACTTCAATTACCATCACTATAATTACCACTTCACTAGCTTTCCACTTTAAAATAGAAACTTGAACTTAATTTAATGATCAAGTACAAAGGTACGAGTTGATGTTTGTTTATGAATTTTCAGACGTTACAGAGCTTTGAAAGTACTTACGAGTCATGGACAAATGGTAAATATTAACTACTAAACTGCCTTATAGTTTACTTTGTGAAGTAATTACTACAGCGTTTTTGTTGATACAGATATCTGAAGAAGAAAATAATGCGAATGAAATCTCGGATGAGTATGTTTACCATTAATTAATTATTTCTCAAAGCTGAGTCTGACAACAGCGACAGTGTTTAGGGTTCTGTACCTAAAATGGAAAAAACAGAATCAGGATCATTTTATTGTCCATCCGTCCGTCTGACTGTCTGTTTTCCTGTTTGCAAAATCATGCGGCATCAAATTTAATGACAGCTACGGCGGAATCCTACACTATGCGTGGGCCGACACACACTCTTCAGTCTTATTTTTGTGTGGCAATAAAGTGCATTTTATTTTAATTATTTATTTATTTAATACCTGTATTAATAATGTAGTTAGCTCTGCACTTCCAAATCCTAACCTCTTTGATTGTTACAGAAATAGTGACGAAGACGATTCTGACGAATCAGGCGTGAGTGTTTCTACCCAAGATTTTTGAAACAATACCTTAATTTGAATACGATTCATTGTTAAATTCAACAACATTCTTGGTTTTGGTTTTATTAAGAACCTCTTATAAAAGACCTTATAAGTCTAAATGGGCAGGTTATTTTCTTTTATACGATAAAATAGAGGTAGCATTTAGTTCCGTTATTTCAGTCAAATTTTGAATGTCAAAAACCATGACATGTCTCGTGTGAACTCCAAACAAGAATAGTTGTTCGGCAATTATAAGCTGTCTGGTGATATGGTATAAAATTGTATGCACATTTTACCTTGGTAGGGGATTGCTAAAATAAAGCAAGTCCCTATTTAAATGGTCTAAGTTTGTAGGTCACTAATCCAACGTTGTTAGAGACACCCACCATGCTGTTTCAATATAATTGACACAATTATCTCTTTTACATTTAGGATGATTACCGAAGACAACGCCCACTGACTAAACACGACTTAGAAAGGAAAGTACAAGATACAAATATTGACCCAGCGCTGGCAGGACGTTCCAAAAAGAAGAAATTAAGATCCAAGAGCGATTTATTAAACAATTGTTCATCAAGCAGCTCAGATTCGTCACATTCGTCTGAGCCTGCAGACTTTGAGAAGAATGAAGGGAATCCATACACAATGTACAAGGACAAGTATAAGCAGAACTGGCTGTGGAATCATTTTGTGAGTATGAGGAAATCCTTCTTTTAAGTATTTTTGAACCTTATACAAAGGATAATAAGATATGATCTCGCTGCAAATGGGGCAAATGCTTAGCCTTATGGTGAAGTTGTAAGGGCAAGCATGCTAATACAAATAAGTGGTCGTCACAAATGCCAACAGAATTTCTTCATCGGCGTATCATGGCGAATAGAAGTTTCCTCACGATCATTGGTAGAACAACCAGTGTTTATATAATAGATTTCTTACTCTTCAATATCAACACATATTATTATAATAATAATAAATAATTGGGGGAGATGATGATGATGATGATCAATAAATAATTTATTCAAAAAGGGTACAATGGTTTTCAATTACACGGTATCTAATAGAAATCTTTTATACAGAGTGAAAATGATATCCTTAGCATCTTTTTAAACGGGTCTCCGTTTAAACATCAAACAAACCGATATCGGTGCAACAAAAAAAAATCTGCTCTTGCATACTTACATTTAATTTTGAGTCCAGTAGGCGTTGCAGTTTAGTTTATGCTTGTTTTTTGCACCGATCGGTTTTCTCCCGAAAAGTTGTTCAATTTGATGGGTAGAATTTTAGTTTAAAAGGATGCTAATGATATCAATTTCATAATTTTTTTCATTTTTTCATTTTTTTATGCTGTCTCCCGTTTGCGAAAGGAAGTCGGATATTTATTTTTCCTACTCCTTCTATCTTCTGCAATTCAATTAATTGCGGGTTCCAAGACAGAATAGAGTCGTCCCCGGGCTCGCTGGACTTCATTGTCTAGTGTTGTGAATGAACGCTGTTGATCCTGTAATGTGATAGGCATATGCCAGACTTTCATACAGTCTGTGACATTTAACTTTTACTTTTACTTGGTCAGAATGGACTGGACTGATAACCAATGACCCATTCGCGACGTCGTGCGACCGTAAAGTTTATGAGCGCGACCCTCAGCGAGCTACGGCGACCGTAAAGTGTCGCTCGTCTGAGGCTATTGTTGAGGGTGGCGCGACTTCAAGCGACCGTAAAGTCTATGAGTGCGACCCTCTGCGACTCACGGCGACCCCAAAGTGTCACTCGTCTGTAAGAGCCTGCTGAATCACTAGTTCTTATTACGCTATGATCTTACCCTGCTAATTCTTAGCCTTTGAGGTTTGCGGTCGCAAAAGGTGGCGCGACTTCACGCGACCGTAAAGTCTATGAGCGCGACCCTCTGCGACTCACGGCGGCTGCAAAGTGTCGCTTATCTGTAAGAGCCTGCTGAATCACTAGTTCTTATTACGCTATGATCTTACCCTGCTAATTCTTAGCCTTTGACGTTTGCGGTCGCAAAAGGTGGCGCGACTTCACGCGACCGTAAAGTCTATGAGCGCGACCCTCTGCGACTCACGGCGACCGCAAAGTGTCGCTCGTCTGTAAGAGCCCGCTGAATCACTAGTTCTTATTACGCTATGATCTTACCCTGCTAATTCTTAGCCTTTTCATGTAATAGGATACTCATAACATGATATATTTATAAATATTTATTGACAGATGGACGGAGATCATATGAATGTAAACCCATACGGTTCTCAATTCAATAGTTTGGCACCAACTGGCGCCGATCTATTCTTTGGTAGAAAATGGTGGTACTTCAATCAGGTGCGTTGTTGGGTAGATTACCTAAATATAATATTTTGCCAGTAAAATATTTTCATAATATAATGTAAGTGTAATTAAACTAGTGGTACGCTTGGCGGTCGCAACAGGTCAATCGCGCGCGGTGAGCGGGGGCCGGGAAAAGCGTGTCCCAGTACGTGCCGGTACCGACTTACCTACGCTGCTCGCGGTATCGACTTTGCCGGTGCCCTGTCCCCCGCACACCGCGCGAGCATAGACCTGCCGCGACTGCTGAGCGTGGATAATTACGCTGTGGCATTGGCACGCATGTCAAACTAGCGAAGCATTTTTTTGCGGCCCTATCCAATTTTAAGAACAGCTTCTCCTTCCCATACTATGTAGGTACCACCACTGTATTGAGTCATGATGAGAAAAATTTCGAGCTTTGAAATATAGGGTCCTTATATGCTGACACTTTTTTAAGGGAATGATCAGACCATCAAACTGAACAACTTTCTTTATGGAACCAACATCGAAATCGCGAAAAAAAAATCTTCTGTTCCATACAAAACTGCAAACCTACTCGAGTCAAATGTATGGGACACCTGATTTTTTTTTTGTGAATTTAATGTTGGTCCCATAGAGAAAGTTGTTCAGTTTGATGGTCTGATTATCCCCTTAAAAAAGTGTCAGCGTATTAAGTTGGACCCTGTATTCTATGGTAATGTAAAAGATTGATTGTCGGAGACCTAAATAAATATTATTTTTTTCTCTCTTTCTTATATTTTTTCCCGTAATAAGCTATATTATAAATATATTTTTTTTCTGTTACAGGATGACTACAAACCTTTCAGATAGCGAATATTACAATAAGCGTTGTCAATAAATCGTTAATTAATTTAGCATTTTCAGTTAAAATTTTATTTAAACCAATAGAATACGGAGTAGTCATGTTGTAAGAACCATGGTGGTCTAGTAGCTACTAATACCAGCTGTGGTATCATGGAGTAGCGACTCAAGAAAATGAGTTCAGGAGTGCGATTTTTGAATCTCATTCGGTGAGCTCAGCAGTTGACAATGTCAAAATAACTATGGAGATACGCATCTTTTTACTGCTGATTTGCCTTTCAAAAATCCTACTAAAGGAGAGCGATTTTTGAAAGTCAAAACAGCAGTAGAAAGATGCGTATCTCCATAGTAATTTTGACATTTAACACTGCTGAGCTCACCGAATGAGATTCAAAAATCGCACTCCAGATGTAAAAATAAAGATGATAGAAAAAAATTCTAAAAAAAGGTGGATTTCGAGTCAGGGATACCTAAAAACTATATCGTAATCTTTTATTTGTAAATATCTTCAATGTAGGTACAGATTAAGTTAAAAGCCTTCTGGGAGACACAATTTTGATTTCAAATGTTGTTAAGTTTTATTGTTTTAATTCACCCTTTAAATTTTTATAGTGATTAAAAATTTTTGGTAAAGTAAAGTTATACCGAAGTTTTACATCTATTTATAGTTATTCCTTTCGAATACCAAGTTCAACTATGCCTCGACCTATGAGTACCCAACGATATCAATGTACCTATAGTCTATGTAGTACCTAACCTTGCTGAAATATCTTTGCGCATTTCTACAAAGTACACACTTTGTGACATGCTTATGCGTAGGCGTAATATTACAGCTGTAGGCAGACTGACACCTACGCTTGACACGATCTCCACAAGAAGTCTTTGAATAGCACTCTTGTGCCAGCGGCGTTAGTAGCAACATTGCTTGTACCGCTGGACTTCGTATGTTAGTCGAAACCCGCCTACACATTAAGGTGGTTGCAGAGTTGTCAATTTCATACAAAACTTTGTCGTAGAACACTCGTAGACGGTATTATAAAAGTAATGTTTTTAATGGAAAAATGGCTTAGAAAATCTAGATTGCGCGTATCAAATAATATTTACAATTTATAATATAATTACGAAGACATACGGCTTTGAAATTTTGTATGAATAATTTAATAATTTAAGTCATCAACTCATCAATCATATTTTTGAACAGCAAAATTACGAACCGGATTTTTCTTCTGATCTTATTACGCAGGCTAGAATATCTGTACATTCTGTACTATTAAACATAATCTATAACTAACTCTTAGCGTTTTTAAATTCAACAAACGTGATTGTAAATACTTCAAAATCCCACGCATCTGCGTGACAGTGGAAATTCATGAAGTTTGTCACTAGTGGGCGGACATTAGCTCAATTTCAGCAAAAATAAAATCAACCTACAAATAGGAACCCTAAAAACGCAATAATTAAGTCGTTTGTTAAACGACCAACATGAATAAGGCGTTTACTTTGAGAACCTTATTTTGATAAATTACACCAATTCTAAGAAACTTATGTCATAAAAATACTCTGTAACTGAGTAGGTACAATGTAAATTTTATTTTTCAACAAACTTGTTGTGAAAGTGACTAAACTTTTTAACATAGTTATTTTAAGTCTTCATCGGTTCAAACAATAATAAATAGTTGTTTTAATGTATACAGGGTGTAACACAACACCCTTTCACACACGATGACGCACTGACATGACGGAGCGGCAGATGTCAGTCCATAGAACCACACCCGGTGCGTCAATGCGTCACCGTGTGTGCTTCTACGTACGGTTTCATACAACTCCTTGCTTCACAAATGACGGACTGACGTTTGCCGCTGCGTCAATGCGTCATCTTGTGTGAACGCACTAAGGGGGTGCTTAAACACATACATCAAACTGAATAACTCACTATAGAGCCAACATTGAAATCGCGAAAAATAAATCAGCTGTTCCATACAAAACTGCAGTACCGACTCGACTAAAATGTATGGGACCCCATAAGTATTATTAGGGTGTTTTGTTACTCCCCGTATAACAAATTTCATGTTTCTATCTTTTTAGTTGTTCAGCTACCTACTGAACTGTTTTATTTATTTATTTTATTGGATTAGAGAAACATAAGTAAGAAGTAGGAACTATACACACACACACACACACCCCCACTACACTACACTATTACTACACTTTTTATAAGTATAGAAGAGAGATATTATGGTATATTACCGTTGGTGCGCTCCATACAAACGTAGTCTGGTTATATTTTCAATACTAACCAATTAAAGTCATTGCAATTTTTCAGAAACAACCTAGAAACTAATCTCTATGTTTGTATGAAGTCCGATTTTCGTTAAATGTATAGTTTTAAAGTTACAGTGCCTCAAAAATTTCCATACAAATCTTAAATTATTCCTAGCATTAAAACTGTATATTTTAACGAAAATCTGACTTCACACGAACATAGAGATTTGTTTCTAGATTGTTTCTGATAAATGTCATTGACTTTAATTGGATAGTATTGAAAATATCACCAGACTACGTTTGTATGCAGCGCTCATTTGCGCTCTCGGAATAAACTTCTCTTAAAAAGATACTCCGAGTTTTTCTCCTTGCAAGATTCGAACCCACGAACGTAGTAAATAATTTGCGAACCGATAAAATAGTTCCTATTTATGGCAGCAGAACGGTATTGAAAAGGTCCTAAAACATGTTTTCATTCACAACTCTTTCTATTTCTTAGAAATCTATTTCTGTGATAATATCAATACAAATAATTCATCCAGTAGGTTAGGTACGTTGTTGTCTAGCTAGGGGTGTAGTCTTTGATCGAGTTTCATTTAATTGATGAATATCTCGGATTTGATTCTTCTCTTAAAATAAACTTAAATAACTTACATAAACTTACGACCAAAATCCCTTTCGGGGAGTGGAGAAACATTGCTAGCTTTCAAAAATATCACTTAGTGCACTTTTGCGGCCAGTGTGTCTTTTCAACACGAGTGGGTCTAGTAGGATTCACAAATCCTGATAAAAATCCTGAAAATCCTACTGGACCTACTAGGGGAACTAAGCGGTAGGACCAACAGTCCGTAAGGAAACTTTAGGGGTCAATTCCCACCAAAAGAGCTCGCAGCAGCAATCTTATCACTACTGAATACAGCATAGCTAGCATGTCGCAGTGATACAGCGCTATCACACCTTCGCTCTCTTTCTATTTGCGTGCGAACGAACGAGATAAAAGACGTGATGATGTTTTTGCTTTGTGATAAATATGTGTACCTAACCGTAAGTTCTATTTTGTGAGATATTTTTTTTTATCAATACCACCTAAATTTGCATGTTCTGTCAATATCACTTATTTCTAAAAGTAACATTGTTTAAAATTCTCTCGTAAAGTGACTAATTTTAAGTCTTTTGAGAATAAAATTCTTTAAACCTATACAGCCGTATCACGTGCTGCATGCTACCATCTTCTCTACTCTTTTGGTGGGTACCCAAGGACTCATAATATACAGGGTGTAAGTGATAGCCTAGCAAATACTGAAACGGTGAATTCAGACCATCAAACTGAACAACTTTCACTAATATAGAGCCACCCTAAGGCAACGTGAAAAAAATCTACTGTTTCACACATTTGAGTCGAGTAGGTACAGGCTGTTTAGTACGGAGCAGCAGATTTTGTTTCACGTTTCCTGAGGGTGTCTTCATAGTAAAAGTTGTTAGTTTGATGGTCTGAACTGAACTCACCGTGTCAGTATTTGCTAGGCTTTCACTTACACCCTGTAAAGGTTTCGTTTAAATACTTTTCAAACAAACTTGCTCGTACAGCGGCTTTTATCTCAATGCTTTTATGGTTCATAATGCAGTTTAAAAAAAATACGCGTGCGTTTTACTTTACATTACCGTAGGTACTAGTGCGGTAATACTTAGGCGTGGAAAGAAATGAAATCTGGGTACCATTTTTCACAAATATTTGTCTAACACTCAGTTGCAAAAACGCTCATTAAAGTTGATCCTCATTTAAATCTATTGCTAGCTTTTACTACGTCAACAAGACAAAAAGTGACAGGAAGTATCTTTAATGAGTACGGTTCGGTTCTGCATATGAGTGTCAACCTTTATCTGAAATTTTATTAATTATTACCTCACAATTGTGTTGAAAAACGTCGTAAGAAACGCGTGAGCGTCGGTCATTCATTACAGTCTCGGGTCGCTTACAGCTCTCGCCTGTAGCTCGTGCTGCAATCCAGCCTGACTTGACTGTAATCAACGATATCAATGTACTAAAGTACCTACGTCTATGACTGTAACGAACAACTTAGCTCGCTTGTATCATAATGTACTATTTTTGTTGACTTTCGAATCAAATAAATTTTCATGTTAAATTCAATGAAACTATTAATCTTATTGAACCGTCGTATCAAATAGATAGCCGGTATTTTCAACGATGTAACAAAAAAATCGTTCAAAAACGTTGTCGTCGTTGTTAAAATTATCATCATTAATTTAAAAAAACCGTGATAATTGACGCAATGAGTGTTTTTTTTTTGTTTTCTAGGGGATCGATAGATGGCGCTACGGTCTGTGCGAAGAAACGTCAACATTTCAAAAAGTGTTTCTTTAAAATAATAAAAAGTGAAAAAATGGCCAACGCATCTTTTAATGCCATATTTCATAATTTACTAATCATTTTAATCGAAAATTCTAAACTTTTACGCCTGACATGGCTGTATTGGCTCGATCCCTTGGCATTCAAAAAAAAGGCAGGCACAGTCTTGACAAGATTTTGACAGGATTTTGCGAACGGCTCTATGGGGCGATAAATATGCCATCTGTCGAGTTTTTTAGGAAAAAAACTTTTAAAAAGAAAAGATAAACGCTCATCCTTTTAATTTTATTATTTAGTTCATAGTTCATGCTCGATCACAGCACTAATATTTTTCCTACAACGATTCCACGATAGCGTTTCTTTCAATCAAGTAAATTGAATCAAATACAATGATAGTTAGAGCATTAGTTACTCTTATTGATATTACCAGTTGAGATGAATTACCGAGAGAAAAGTCTTGGAAGACCAACATACTTCCATTTATTGATTACAAACTACTTTTAGGAAAAGAACTATTTGAGTAAATAGAGGAGAAGAGAGGTAAAAGAAAACCTAATAGACGAGTTTTAAATAGTAGTGTCACAAATTATATACATGCGTCGTCAATCAATCAAGGGCCCTAATCCAATTACCCCAGTGTTGCAAACTCAAAAATTTAATATCCATATTTGCCATCAGATTCTGGTAGACCTATACAAACGAAGTTAGGCTAACTACGAGTATATTTTGAAAATTTTACCAATTCAAGTCAACGAAATTTTATATAAGCATCCTTATAAAGAAAACTTCAATCATATAATAAAAAATCCACACAGCTATAGCAGCCAGCATAAGCCAGTTGTTTACATTTGTGAAAGCTTTCATGCCCTCAATTTTGCAAATGGGAACATTAGGAAAATAGACACGCCCTGGTAAACTTCCGGACTTCGGATGCAAGCTTCTGCGATGCAACGTACCAGTGGAGCTAGGAATTAGGTGACGATGCAGTTTTATACAGGCTCCAACTTAATATGCTGATAGTTTTTTAAGAGGGTCATTAGACTATCAAACTTAACAACTTTCTCTATGGGACCAACACCTGAATCGCGAAAAAAAAAATATGTCGCATACATTTTGGTCGAGTATACGGAACGGCTTGATCTTGACCTTGGTACCACACTTGAAAGTTGATCAGTTTGATGGTCTGATCATCTCATTAAAAACTGTCAGTATATTATTAAGAAGGACCCTCTATACCTACAAGGTGTTACAAAAATAAAATTAAACATTGGGTGGTTTAGACCATTAAACTATAAATGGAATATAGAAATCGCTAAAAAAAAATCGGATGTTCCATACTAAACTGCAAAATAATATACTCGAGCTAAATGTACGGGCGACGGGCTCACCCCCCGTCACACTGGACAGAGTTTCGGTACTACTGGTGAAACGTGGATGTTCTGAGGTTTCAGAATATCTCTGACTACCCCCTCGGGGAATATAGTCGTGAGCATATTATGCTTGTGCTTATGCTAAATGTATGGGATAGCAGATTTTTTTTCTGCGATTACGATGTTGGTACGATAGTGAAAGTTGTTCAGATTGATGGTCTATGTTTGTTTTTACTTTTGTAACAGCCTGTATAATTAAACACGTAGAGGGATGAGGGGGAACTACCTCCTAGCGGTCCATCATCCCGGGCAACGGCATCACAAGCTACCAAGTTTGTGATGGCGGCTGAACGATCCCCCACAGCGGTGTGGAAGGCTCCGCAAGGAGCCGCCTTCCTCGCGACCGACCCTCCTGCCGGAGTCTGGCGCCAAGCAGCTTGCTGCGTTCCGTCGGTGTGCAGGAGTGCCAGTGCACTTCTGGGTAAGCTCGCTACATCTTCGACCCCATCTTTGTCCTGAGGACTAGATAGAGGTCAAGAGCAAACCCATCAATAATAAAAAATAAAAATAAATGTCTAGGAAGGAAACATAGGAATACGTTTGTATGGACTAAAAGACAACCGCCTTTCCTCTTAATGTTTTCTACCTCAATGACTTGCTTCCGACAAAGTCATTTGCACGGGTCGACGGTTACTTGTAGGTAAACGCTACCCTCGTTTTAGGCTTCGCCACACTTGGATAAAAATTTGAAATTATATTCACAAGTTGCATTTTTTTTAATGTGTCTATATTGAAAGAAAAAAACATCATCTTTAGAGACATACATAGTACTAACTAAGTTTACAGCCTGTATGGGGTTTAACAAAACACCCTAACAATAGGTACTTAAGGGGGTGGTAGAGACCATCAAACTGAACAACTTTTACTATGGAGCAAACATGGAGTAAAATTAAAAAAATTTGCTGTAACTACCATACATTTTAGTCGAGTCGGTACCTAGTGCAGTTTTGTATGGAACAGTAGATTTTTTTGCGATTGCGAAGTTAGCTCCATTGTGAAAGTTGTTCAGTTTGATGGTATGAAGCACCCCCTTACTAGGGTATTTTGTTACACCCTGTTTAAATTAAACTCCAGTATGGTTCAGGGCTAGAATAAGGCAAAATCATCACAATGCGACGTACAAGATTTTTTTTGGGAGAGGACCAGGCCAACAGTTCTCGTGGCTGATGATGACGAAGTTAATAAAATAAACAAGATAAGCATGTGGCGGATAAGGAGTGTTTAGGTTTAAGTTTTGACGAAGCATGTTGCTGATTACGATCCTGTTTATTAATTATTATATGTTTAACTTTTGACGAAGCGTGTTGCAGATGCAGATAATTATGTCGCCATTTTTGACGAAGCGTGTTGCAGATTTGAAGTATGTATATTCTTATAAATTTAAATAAAAATTTTCCTTTGAGTTATATAAAATTAACCAAAAGGTTTCATATCATCGTATTGATTGAATTGAAAGGTATGAAGATGGATAACATAACAAGTAACCCAATAACAGAAATGTGGTAGTTAAGAGGAAACTGTTTTTTTTCCGTTCTTCCCTCCCATACAATGAAAGGGGTGTTAAAAAAAAATTCTATGTTAATCGAGTGAGGTGTCTTTGTCTTTCGATAGGTCTTTTCCAATGGATTAAAACACCCATGGTCATTTTAGTGCTTCTGGCTGGCTCAAGATATCTGTGCTT
The DNA here is from genome assembly GCA_963693445.1 of Agonopterix heracliana. Classification (NCBI taxonomy): domain Eukaryota; kingdom Metazoa; phylum Arthropoda; class Insecta; order Lepidoptera; family Depressariidae; genus Agonopterix; species Agonopterix heracliana. Next base: position 4,907,793 of record OY856308.1, read on the forward strand.
AAATTAAAAATAAGACGTACGCCCCTATTTCAAAATGAGATTCTATTGTAAAAAAAAATTGCTCTTAGAAAGAACTTAAAATGAAAATGATATACGAGTAGAAAGGCTACGGAACCCTATCATGGGTGAGTCCGAACCGGATTTTTATGTTGTCCTACATGTTGCACGAAATAAAAGCCGCTGCAAACATTCCGAAATACAAGAATCTTTTGCCTGATAAAAGGCAAATTGTACAGCTACCGTCTCGAGAAAATGAAACCATCAAAATTGATTTGATTTTCAAAATTTAACGCTAAAATTTATAGTCATAAAATAGCTCATCTGATTTATTAGAGTTTTGAGTTTAACGACTTAAATTAATGGAAATTCTTTTACAGCCTTTGAAAGTAAAAAAGAAAACTTACTTCGTTCCAGACATTGGCAATGGACGTATTTATATTTTTGGTTACTTTTAATGTGCGTAATAAGTATGTATTTTTAAGTTATATACACCATGTTCCTGAGTATAACTAATGCATAACTCATTAACTTTGGCCTGTTATTGAGAAAATTATAAATTGATCATATTTCACTATGGGACAAACATAGAAATATGTGTTTTTAATTAGGTAAGACAATGAGACTAAATAACTTTCCCTAGGGAACATAAGTCGAAAAATGAAAAATTCATAGAAATCATAGAAACTCGATCGGCTATTCCGCAGTTTTGTATGGAAGGACTAAAAAGTCTCGTTTTTAGACCCATGTTCCTCAGGGAAAGTTGTTTAGTTTTATTGTCTCAATACACCCTTAAAGTTATGTTAGCACCTAATTAAAAACACTAAAAAAAACAGTTTTTTCGTGATTTAAATGTTTGTCTCATATAGTGAAATATGATCGAATTAATGGTTCCAATAACAGGCCAAAGTTAATGCATAACCTCAGGAACACGGTGTATTTATGTGTAATCTTAAATAACTACGTTACATAAGTATTTTAGGGAGTGCTTCAGACAATCAAAACTGAATGACTTTCACTAAGCCGATTTCATCATCATGTAAACGTCCTACTGCAAGGCACAGGCCTATACTCAAGGGTGTATGGGCGTTAGTCCACCACGCGTGCCCAATGCAGATTAGTAGACTTCACATACGCATCATAGAATATCTTCTTCAGCATATGCAGGTTTCCATGTTTTAGCCTCGTATCCCCTAGGCAACAACATGTTCGGCAACGTTGTAAAATATCGCGCGAAGATGCTTCTTTCAAAGTTTCATCTTTTTGCAAAAGAAGCAACATCGCGCGTTGTTTTGCAATGTTGCCGAACATGTTGAGCATCACGTGTTGCGCGTAGTGGATACGAGGTTTTACGTTCATCGTTGGCACTAAATGATACCCACAACCAACTAACCAACCGACCCATAAAACTTACCTAATAGCAGTAGAAGAAAAAAACATTATTAAAACAGAGCAAAACATAAACTCAAATTTTGTATTCCAGTTATTGTATATTTCAAATTAATATGAACAAATTTAAACTTATTCCGTTTATTATGGTGTTTTACAGAATATAATATAAAGGGTGATTTGGAGCATCGTTTTCCAAAATTACGAATTATTTGCAATATATTAAGTTATTCTGCAATACAATGAATTTTAAGGTTTTTATTATTTAAACTTTTACTTTTGCTATTTCTTACAGAGCGTCTTATTCTGCAATGCAGAGACTTTACGGCAGCTATTGGAACGTGCTGTGGTAAGTCAAAAAGATTACACAAAAATACAAATAAACATTTAAGGGTTTAGACCATCAAACTGAACAACTTTCAATATGGGACCAATATCGAAGTCACGAAAGAAAACAGATGCTCCATAGGTCTTATACTAAAATACAAAACTACTCGAGCTAAATATTGTATGGGATAGCAGATTTTTTTTCGCGATTTCGATGTTGGTCCATAGTGAAAGTTGTTCAGTTTGATGGCCTAAACAACCCTCTTAAAAGTTTGCCCCATTAAATATGCTGACACTTTTTCAAAGGGATGATCAGACCGTCAAACTGAACAACTTTCTCTATGGGACCAACATCGAAAACGCAAAAAAAAAAATCTGCTGTCCCATAGGTACATTTGGCTCGAGTTGGTTTGCAGTTTAGTATGGAACAGAAGATTTCTATTTTTTTTACGATTTCGATGTTTCATTGTTCAGTTGGATGGTCTGATCATCCCCTTAAAAAAGTGTCAGCATATTAAGTTGGACCCTGTATAACTACCTCACGTCGTATTTTACCTTCTCATCCGATTAACATTAAAACTTGTATTGTTACTTAAGCTGAAGCAGAAGTCTAAGTTTTCTGAAAACTCGTCACCATTTATGCCAGTAGTTTTACGTGAGATATAGACAAACAAAATTTTTTGCGATAAGACCTATCGATTTTTACAGCTTTATAGCTCACTGGGTAGTGGATCCACCTGTAAAGTACATACTCAATAAGTATGTGTTAATTTTAAATTTAATATTTTTAAATTTTACAGAAACATAGAAGACATAATGTTCTAACAGTAAGTTTATCTTATAATATTTTTTATAAATTAGCGGTAACTACTAATAAAATATTAATTTTAGTACTTATTTGTAGTTGTGATTGTGAAGTACCATTATGAAGCGTTTACAAAACAATTGCATTAGTCAACTTATGTAACATAGGTACATTACTGAACTATTTATCTTACCTATCGAATTCTGCGACTGTCACCGGGAATGGAAATATTATGATGAAATTGATGAATTAGTAGATGTTGATCAGCGGTCCACCTTAGGTCTTTACATTACTCGTGTGACATTACAAAAGATAGTGCAATATTTGTGACGTCATCTATTGGTGATTCGCGTACCTAAATTATTCTCGCACAATCTTAACAGATAGATACTAAGATGTTTTTATATGTAGATGCGTTGCCCGCGCTCCAAAATGGCAACAAAAAAGCAAGGTAATTGCCCGGCTTTCACATAGTCACGCGCCGTCTAGTGTACGGGCTACACGTCACTATATCGTGCCATTTTAAAGTGCAGTGATGTTAGCGTATGACGCGTCTATTTGTAAAACGTCATTGGATAGATATAATTAAAATGTATTATGTAGTTATTCAATCAGTCACGGAACAGTTTTATAAGTGTATAGATACAATAAAACGATTCACCAACATTTGTTCCAGAGAAGAGCAGATTTCCACTTTGATCCTCATGAAACGAAAGGTATTATTGGAGTGCCCTCGTATCCAAGTCACTTACCAGAAGCAGAGCCTATACAACCTGGTCATACCCTCATAAGACCTGCTTTGGGTATGCTGAAGTCCGCCGTAAAGTTTCCACACAGAGATCTGGAAAATGGAGCTGGTGTTTACGGGAACATTAACAATTTGGGAATACGGTAACTATATAGATAGTAACGTCTAATAGACAATTTTGTAAATAAAAAATTGTAAATGAATCTGCCAAATAAACGGCATTTCCGCGTCACAAAGGTGCAACTTCTGGATACAAAAGTCATGTCTAGCTAGGGGTATTTAATTTTTTCGATATCTCATTTAGTTTTTGAGATGTGATTTTTTTTCTGACTAAGACCGGACAACAACATTTTCAATATTAAAATAGTACAACACAAAACAAACTAAACACCAATTTAACAAATAATACACACACTCAAGAACGTCGCTGCAAAACATGGTGCCCAACAGGCTAGCAGCATTCCTCTTCTGGATAGCTAGACTGATTCAAGTAGAGATTCAGATAGATGATTTCTGTTCAACGTCTATGTTGACAACGTCATTCAGGTACAAATGTGTGTAGAATGCACAGCCTCTCGGCTCTGATCTGATGGAACGAGAAACCACTAGAATCTGATTCGTATACGTGCATCATTACATTTAAAACGTAAAGTCGAAACACATTTTGCGATTTTCTTATAGGTTTCTCAGGGAAAGTTGTTCAGTATCATGGGTGCAATCACACCTAAAAGTAAAGCAACTGTTTACCCTAACACCCTGTTTTGCGACACATATACTCATTATTCTTTTTTAGGTTGTGAGCCTTCGTAAACTCAAATGAAATGCAACTACCGTTTTGTTTTAGATATGATGGAAAAAACGAACGAGTATTGTACACAGGGTTCCGTAGAATGCCTAGGGACTACGTTATGGTAATTATATGACGCACTATAGATACACGCAATATAGATTAGTTTCAGAAGCTTTCTAAAGAAATTCATATTTGACGATTCTTGCTGCAGGTGGCGCCAGCTAAGAACGGAAATCAAAAACCAACGTAAGTCATAAATTAAAACAACCTTTTCTTTTTTAATTCTCGCTCGCTCGCGCGAGTGTGCGACGATCACATTGCACGTTTTTAGTCACCAATCGATCGCACTACAATCTCTATCGAGTGTCCTAATTGACCATAGTGTGATCACGTGAACTTAGATTTGTACAGTCAGCAGCAAAAATATGGATGCACTTTACTACGTCGTAGGTATAAAGATGTATACACTTTAGTACTATTTGCATGAGGAGGCATACATCATTTTGCTGCTGACTGTATGCGGATTATAATTGCGGTTCGTTCGATCGGTGCTATGCATTCATTCATCGCACAATCGCGCGAGCTATGGGCAATTGGGACGACGCCTTAGAGTTTATAAATAAATTAAAAATAATAACATAAATTGTTTTTTGTAAAATCTTGATAAAATAATTTCTTTTTTTTTAGATTCTATGTGTCCCCAGTGGTTCTTGATTTAGTGAGTACAATTATTATAGCCTTTTTAGGGTTCCGTATCCATAGGGTGAAAACGGGACCATATTAATAAGCCTATGCTGTCCGTCCGTCCGACCGTCCTAGCTTCAGAGGGCTCTGTCTTTTGAACCGTAATATGTAGCCAGTTTACATTTTCACGGTACTGCATCATTAAATTGGATTTGATGGCAAATGATCATAAAACAAAAATTTAAAAATTTTGGGGGGAGACACACACAAGAAACTAGTTTTATCAACGTTTTTTCTTTTTGCTCTATCGTACAAATGGTAATATAAATGCAAGCGTCAAACATGGTTCGATTATACAAACTCAACATTATAAAAAAACCGATCAAGTATCTGTTGGGCTTGCGCTATAGATCCCGGAGAAAACCCAATTTTTAGTTTCCTCCGTGAAACAAAATATTGTAAGTTGGCACGGAGCCTTTCTTCCGCGAGTCCAACTCACACTTGACCGGTTTTCTAGACTCTAGTCACACCTTGGACACTGTCAGCTGATAGCTGTCAATTCATACAAATGGTAAAAAATTTAAAAGAAGAATTAAGCATTATGCGATACTTTTGCGTGCGAGCGAGACAGGAATACGCATTTGCTGGAGGTAACCACGAAGTGACCAGAGGGGGTGAAGTATAAAGTTAGTGGGAGTGCCCGTACTGTATGTACCTATACTCTTTCTTATACTGTGCTCTGTACTGTAGAGCCGAGAAGACTCTTGATTATGCACAAACTTCTTCTTCCTGCCCTTATCCCATTATTTGGGGTCGGCGCAATATGTCGTCTTCCTCTATTCATCTCTTTTAGCCGTCAATTCAGCTGACACACCTTTTTTACACATGTCATCCTTCACACAATCCATCCATCTTTTCTTTGGTCATCCTCTCTTCATGCAGCCATCCACATTCATATTTAACATTCGTCTTGTAATATGACACTCATCTCTTCTCATCACATGTCCATACTACGATAATGGATTACCGCGCAGCTTTTCATTCACAGGAACCACTTTCAAACTTCCTCTAATATACTCATTCCTAATCTTGTCCATTCTAGTTATAAATTATTATATAACAGTCAATATCAAATTATATTTGATAAAGTGTTCGTTATAATTATAATTGTGTACCTACACTAATATTTTTATCTCAGGATACAGGAAAAAACACGTTAAGCGGAATGTTAAAATTATTGAAAAAACAACGGAAACCTGTCAAAAGAGAGTAAGTTCGAAAAACTATTTTGTTGTCACTTCACCCGTAATGCTTTATAATTTATTGTTTATTTATCATTCCAGTTTAATAATATACGTCTTAGATCCACTGGAAACTGATACTAGTTCTTCAAAACACAACGTAAGTCAAGTTAGTAAACAGAATTATTAATATTACGTAGAAAAAGAAAATGAAGTAAGTATTAAACCAAAATCTTTGTGGTATTCTTAACATTGTACTAAAAAAAAGGAAAATTTACGCACCGTTAAAATTTTCCAGGAAAAATTAACAGATGAATCAGATGAGAATTTTACGTCGGATTCGTAAGTATTTTTGCAATAATAGTGATATTTCAGTAACCAAATATCAAAAAAACAGGTGCAAGTCAAACTTTTATACCGAGTGTTCTATTAAGTACATTGTAATGTACGTAGCTCTCAAAAAAGATGTAAAACGTTCAGGTGTAATGAAAATCGTTGGCAACCCTGACATCGTAAAAAAAATCGGCTGTTCCTTGGATGCCAATAATTTTAATATCACCCTGTATATCCAGTACTTTAAATTTTCAGAAACATACATTATTTTCAACCAAAATTATATAAGCGTAAAAAAATAAATATTTGGCAAAATTTAAGAGAGAAGTTGAGAAAATTTGTCAAGAACGAAGGGGCAATAAAAAAAAACGAGTAAATAATCAAACTTCAACAGACGACAACAATAAAAAACGGTTTGGAATACGACACGGACAGAACATTAATACTCGTAAATATTTTGCAAACGAAACTCATATAGAAGATGATACTATTTATATCGATCCTGATCTGATATTAGCTGAAACTACCAATGAACTTTCTGAAGAACATAAAATTGATGATCTCTCTTCGGAGGAAGATGATAAACGTAATTGGTTCTCGAAATCTAAGGTAAAGAATAATACAAGATTTCTCAATATTATTTTGCTTAAACCGGCGATAACTCATTATTTTTAATTAAGATTGGATCAGTCATATCAGTTGTACCGATGCACGATCAAGCTATTGAATCCCTGGATACGGTCTTCAATGTCCAGGCTTTACCTTGAGATTTTTGATGAGCAGCGACGACCTTTAGGCTAAAATTACCAGTGGAAAGAAAATAGGCGGAGGAATAAAAAACTAGGTAAACATTAAAGTGTGTGTATACTTTTTTTCTAGCACATGTTTAATCATATAAAGATCAGCCAAGACGCTCCAGATATAACTGATCTTGTGCCAGAAGATAAAGAATATGAAAGTGGAAGACCCTGGTGGTTCTTTAACCAGGTAACAATTTTTGTGACATTGTATTTTACTTTAGGCACAATCAACCCGTATGATCCTGGGCTAGAATATGGCCTCTCTCACTACTGAATGTTAGGTAACTAACAAGTAAATTTATAAGCGTACATTTATGTCGGATTGTGCCATTTTGTTTGTTGTGTTGTGTTGCACAAGTTGGAACCAAAACAATTCAGTATTTTAATGGTCTTGCGGCGGTTAATTTTAAGTGGGAAGAATAAACTACAGAATATATACATTATGAGAAAGAAATCAAAGACGTGCTTCTCTATGGAGAATAGACGGAACGGTTTACAATAATACAACAAGAAAAATACTAGTTTTATGCCTGATACACACATCCGGAATTCCAAATCAGAATTAGGATTTCATTATGGATTTGCCGACTCCAGAATTCCGTTCGGAATTTCCACAGTACAGAATTACGGAGGCATGAAAAATCGTGTAAGTACAAAATACTAAATTCTGATTCGGAATTCCAGATCGGAATACGTTCGTCGTATACCATAATAATATACGTATACCTCCTTTACATGTTTGAATTGGTTTGATGTTATCTTACACAATACACAAATCATAACAAGAGAACACGGCACAACTGCAGGCTTAAAATCATAGACTTAAATATGTCTATGCTTAAAATACAAAAAACACTTAAAACAGGACAAGTGCGAGTAGGACTAACGCCCTGCGGATTCCTTACAAACTTAATCTAAGTTGATACCAACTACAAATGAAAGTTTGTATTATAAAAAAGGATTTCAAGTACTTATGACGATTTTATTATAACTATAAATTAACGATTTTCAGATTTGTTCCTTAATTTGTCAGCTTGCTTCTAGCCTAAATTCATGATTCCTGGTCAAAGGGAAGTACGTACCCTAAAGGTTTTGATGAGTGAGTTTGCGAGTGTCTAAATATGTGACACAAACAATGTGACAAAAGCCGTGGTGGTCCAATGGCGAGTAACCTTGCCTGCCGTGCAGGAGGCGATGGTTCGATCCCCGTCCAAGCCGACTCGTACCAATGAGTTTTTCGGAAGTTATGTACGATTTGTAACACCTCTGGCTTTTCGGTGAAGGAAAACATCGTGAGGAAACCTGCATGCTTCAATTTCGAAGCATGTATTGTACCCACTGTCCATTATAAGTGGCGACGGGCTCACCCCCCGTCACACTGGACATAGTTTCGGTACTACTGGTGAAACGTGGATGTTCTGAGGTTTCAGAATATCTCTGACTACCCCCTCGGGGAATATGCTAATGCATGCATGCTAACATTGACCAAGAATTTTTCGCTTACGCTCTTTCTATGGACACAAATGGCCATTATTGCATTGACTTAAAAGCATGATTTTTTTACATCTCAAAGGGACTGTCTCGGTAGACCTTTGATATTAACTTCAACTTGATATCTATGATAGCTTCCGGAAAAAACGGCAACCGTATGTCAATGGCATACGGACGGACGGACAACAAAATGATCCTAAACCTATGGGTGCCGTTTTTTCCTTAGCTTTTGAGTTACGGAACTCTATTAAAAACGGGAAGGTCATGCATGTCATGTATGTAATTTTATTACATCATCTCTTCATGGTAATCATCACATTCTCAAGATTGCTAGGGCGAGAGCACGAGCGGTGCCATAAACCAACTTTTATGTCTCAACTCGAGGCTTTTAGAGATAATCTCGGCGGATATTTTCGCCAAGTTGTTCCGATTATCTTCACTAAAACCAAATCTCACGAACTGCGAAACTTGAATTACCTATGTCTAACAAACTGTGTTAAATGACAACGGGCTTCCTACTCGTCACTAAGAACCTCGTGACCAGGGTCACTGGTTACCTAACTGTCTTGCTACGGTTTGATCCTAGTCTGGATTTACGAGTACAGATTATATTATAAAATATAGCTTGATACCTGTGAAATACTGTCAAATACATACATTGTTATCGATTACGTATCAAGAACTTACATATTATACTCTAGCGATAGACAAGCTCATTCAAACAAACAACATGTCACACAAAACAACACAAAATGACACATTGCGATCTGTTATTGCCATAGTGACGAAGTAAACTCAGAACATCAATGCGGTAACGCAAGTGGTACATGCAGTTGCTTCTATGAAAGGGCCTGTCTATCGCTTGAGTATATGTCAGTGGTATCAAGCGATATTTTGGAATATAGGAATTAGGAATATATAATGTTCTTGTATTTTACAAACTGTAGCCCATACCAATGGGCTTCTGTGCGTCTACCATGAGTTTTCACCGTTCTGTACTACTGTAGTAACGTCACCAATTTTGTATTGAATTTCGTACAGCGCTCCTAGTGGTTACGTTGAGAACTACCAAGTACAAAAATTAGTTCCAATGATTTTCCGCAACATGGCGAGGTTTTTTACATTTCTGGTCGGGCTTTACTTCCTCTACTGGCCGAATGATTTCCACACAAATTATCGGAAATCTAACCAACCACGGATACGAATAGTAAAAATCTAATAATTCCTTTTTCTTTTTCAGATTGACTTCAAACCTTTCAAGGATTGAAATAAGAAAATAATAAAGAAAAAAAATTAACTTCTTAAAAATTTCGTCTTCTATTGTTTCTCCTGTTTAAATAAAAACTTGTTGTCTTAATGAGCGTTTTTCTTTTCTTTTTTAAATTTAGTTCCTAAAAAACTCGACAGATGGCATGTTTATCGCTCCATAGAGCCGTACGCGAGATCCTGTCAAAATCTTGTCAAGACTGTGCCTGCCTTTTTTGGAACGCCAAGGGATCGAGCCCATACAACCAAGTCGGGCATAAAAGGGCGAGGCCGCGGATTTGTGCACATTACCATGACCTCAAAATTAACCGATGTTTTTCTTAAAAACTTGCAAACATAGAGATATTGTATATTTTTGTATCAAACTATAATGTTATTATCCAGCATGGCCAAAGGTCAAAATTTCAAAATTATTGCATGCAGTCGAGTAAATTGAAATTTTTCCATAAAAAATGGAGAAAATTTAAGTAAAAACGCCGTGTCATTTTTACCGAGTGCACTTCAAAGATTATTTTTAAAAAACCTGTGTTAGTTACTATTCAATTATTAATTCCTATGGAATAAGCATATAAATCATCGAACTTTAAGTAATGCTATAAGTTAAATAAAGGCTATTCAATAAGTAAATTTAATATTTTAATATTTTTTTACAAAATCATGTTATTGCGTTACTTCTATTGCGTTACCAATATTCACCACAGTTTGTTAGTCACGTTATGTAGATTTACATTCTTTTGAATGGCAATACCAAACGCAATCTATTTCTATGAAAGTTAGCATAATAGGTGCCATAATGAATGAGATATCGTGACATACTTGTGGTGAAGTCAAATGGTCACGGTTTTTTTTATCAAGTTTTTGGACTTTTTGCAAGGTAAAATTGAGATTTCAGCTAATATTTTTACTGCGCATTATTCTTGAAAGGGTAGGAAGTCTTGTAGTGCCTATCTTGTTAGAAAATATAGCATAATTGTTGAGTAACGAGTGTTTATTGTTGCGTTACTCCTACAGTTGCGTTACGTTGCGTTACTGTTGCGGGACCAGTGGCGCAATTACTGCGTGACTTCTACTGCGTTACCAAAAAAAGGGTAGTGGTACACTAGTTTCAGATTTCGGATTAAAGTTCCATGCATTTAGTGTTTTATTTTTTTTTTATTTTTATATTTTGTTCAATTTATCTACCCTTTATAAAAAAATATCTTCAATATACCTACCTAACTACCTATTTAAAAAAAATATTTTAGTTTAACAGGCTCAGGAGTGCAATTCTCTTAGCGCAAACATCGGTTGTAACATCGGCGAGCTGTCAATTCGGTGAAACTTAATATGAAAACTTCGACGATCTGAAGGATGTTACCTCAGAGAATTGCAGTCCAGTATACAACAACCCTTATAATTTTGCGCTACTATATTGCGTTACTATTGCGTTACCGTGGCGCAAATTGTTGCGCTATTTTTGCGTCACTGTCGCGCAAACTGTTGCGTCACTACTGCGTCATTTGTGCCGAAATCCGCGGCCTCACCCAAAAGTTTCGAATTTTCGATTAAAATGATTAGTAAATAATGAAAAATGCCATCAAAAGATGCGTTGGAACCTACGGTTGGAACCATCTTGATAAACTTTTCCTTCTTTATTATAGAAAGAAACACTTTTTGAAATTTTGACGTTTATTCGCACAGACCGTAGCGCCATCTATCGGTCCCCTAGAAAACCAAAAGAAAAACGCTCATTATTTTTGTGCATGTGAAAAATTTGGTTAACCTCGTAAGGCCCAAACTACATTTTAGGGTTGAAACGGGTGCAAACGGGACCCTATTAAGCCTACGTTGTCCGTCCGCCATCCTAGGTAGGTAGGACCTATTTAGGGCTGTAACTTTTGAACCGTAATAGCTAGATTGCTGGAATTTTCACAGAATATGCGTTATTACGGCGGATTTGTCAAAAAAAGACAAGAAGTTAATAATTAAGGTGGTGGGTGGCTATACAAGAAGCTAGTTATTATCAACGTTTTTTCTCCGCGCTTTATCGTAAAAAAAAAACAGTAACGTATACAAGCGTCAAACTAGGTGTGATTATAGAACAAACTCTACAGTATACCAAAAAATAATAAAAACTGGCCAGGTGTGAGTCGGTCTAGCGCTAAAGGTTGCATGAAGGTTGCAAGGAAACCAAAACATTTTTCTGAGTTAATAATTAATATGTATGTGGCGGTGTGGTACGGAACCCTCGGTGCGCAAGTAGCCCGATTCACACTTGACCGGTTTTATTATTCCTATATTAAGTGTAATAATTCCAGCATAGAGCTTCTTTGTTTTAGTTTCCGTTTAGCATAATAAAGAATTAAAGACTTAACATACTAGCCATTTTACATAGATATATTACTCTAGCGATAGACAAGCTCGTTCATACAAACAACATGTCACACAAAACAACACAAATGACACATTGCGGTCTGTCATTGCCATATTGACGAAGTGAACTCGGGAACATCAATCAGGTGCGTACACCTCATTCAAGTGGAACATGTTGCTTCTATGGAAGGGCAAGTCTATCGCTAGAGTTTAAGTCTATGCCATTTTATTATAGCTTGTGATGATGACCGTCTTTTGCATAGAGTAATAAATATGACACGCTCCTTCTTCACAAGCAGCGACATCTATGATATATATATTGAACTATAGAAGAATTCAATTCAGAAACCACAGCAGAAACTAACTGAGACCATGCAGCGCAGATGACGCAGTAGAACGCCATCTAGTTAAACAACAGGTCTATCTTTACTAACCGTAATGTAATTCTAAAAGATAAGGAATTTCTGGCTACTACCAGATGGCGTTGCAATTTTATGCATGCATGCATATTATGCTCACGACTATACTCCCCGAGGGGGAGTCAGAGAAATTCTGAAACCTCAAAACATCCTCGTTGCTCTAGTAGTACCGAAACTCTGTCCAGTGTGACGGGGAGTGAGCCCATCGCTGCTTGCAATTTTATAATTGTTTCAGTTCAGTTGAGAAATCTTTAATATTGCGATGAGGGCGTCACTGAACTGTAAAAGGATCGCGCTCCATACAAACGTAGTCTGGTGATATTTTCAATAATAAGCAGTTAAAGGCAATGAAATTTTTCAGAAACAATCTAGAAACTAATCTTTATGTTTGTATGAAGTCCGATTTTCGTTAAAATGTATAGTTTTAAGGTTACAGTGCCTCAAAGATTTCCATACAAATCTTAAATGAATCCTAGCATTAAAACGTTATATTTTAACGAAAATCTTATTATGCTCCAGTAAATGACGTTCTTGAGTGACAAAAAAGGATGGAGCGACGGAAAAATGCGTTGTGCAGCTGTGTGGTGTAGTTCAACCCTTAACGTTGGCGCGCTCCATACAAACGTAGTCTGGTGATATTTTCAATAATAACCAGTAAAAGTCAATGAAATTTCACTGAAGACAATGAAGTCAGATTTATTTACTTAAATAGTAGTTTTGGTTTTTAATAGGTAAACTCTCAGAAGAAAAAAACCTAATTTTGAGGCAACAGATGATGGATTGAGCCGTCGATTAATATCTATAATCTCCGATTACGAATTGTAAAGGAATCGTTTCATTACTAATGTAAACAATGTTCAAGCCTAAATATTGTTTGGTGCATGCTCTAGTGAAGATATCTAGACAGCCTCCGTACTGTTGAGATCGTATCACATACTCGCAAGGGTACTTACACAAGGGTAGGTACAGGTACACTGAGGTAGGCAGAAACAACGGAACGCCACTTGCTACGATCCTGACAAACCTCCCTAGCTTCCTCCACATTCATTAGTCCTTTCATGCATGCTCGTCGGTTTCGGGTAGATCTGACCTGGCCCTTCTTAAGCACGTCGCCAATTTGGTCCGAATATGTACGTCTAGGCCGTCCCCTTCCAACATTTCCACTTACGCTTGCCTTATAGGTTGCACTCGTCAATCTGTGCTTGATTGGCTCATCAAATGGGCTTGAAAATACTCTGGTAGTAAATTTTATCCGGAGTATGATTCGCTCTATCTCTCTTTTTCGTGAATAAAAATGCGTATTATTAGGCTGTTAATGATGGAAACGATAACATAATATGACTGGTCCCGCACGGGAAGCCCGTTTCCGATAAGGTAATGATTTTTATAATAATTTCACACTAAAAACAGGCCAAGAGTGAGTCGGACTCGAGCACTCAAGGTTCCGTACAAACTAAGTTATGAAGGACAAACATAACTTTGCAGTTGAAAAAGATTTTCTCCTATACATCAATCTACATCAAGGTCGATGCTAATCGAAAAAAAAATTTTTTATTTATGTGACAAAACTATAAATTAACGATTCTTTATTCGCACACCAAGACTGTCTCTGTTGCGGGTCTGCTGGAAGAAATCTCTTTAGAGATCAGCTCGCCCTTTGTACATGTCTAATATAATTGACGACCCGGTTGGTGTAATGGTTACCATGCCGGACTGCCAAACCAGGGTCCTGGGTTCGAATCCCGGTTCGGTCATGGATGTTATATTTTCGTGCAGTTGTTGTATGGTTTCCATAATAAAAGCCTTTAGTGCTAGTTTTGGATCATTTCAATGTATGTGCCTATGAGCGTTATTAAAAAAAAAAATTGTTATTTCTGTATTATTGTGTGTACAATAGTGTTAAAAAAAAATAGACAAATACAATTTGTAACAAGAATCTTCTTCTTCTTATCGTGTGGGCATGCCCTGGTGTTAGAGTTTAATCAAACCGTCTTACGGCCTCTGACGTGGTTTTTTATGTAACGACTACTACCACCAGAGACAGTAGCCGCGGGACCAACGGTTTAACGTGCCATCCGAAGCACGGAATCATTTTCCATTTCAGACAATCAGGTGATTCAGCGTGCAATGTATTAACCAACTGGGGAAAAACGCACAAAGTGAGATATCACTAGGTAGGTGTCCCCCGTGGGAATCGAACCCACGACCTCCGTTGTCAAGAGCCCAATGCTCTTAACTATTAGACCACGGAGGCAGAAACAAGAATGAGAAGGGAGAAAAAAGTTAACTTATCAGGGTACTGATTTTTCCTTTTGAGGTACGGAACCCTAGAAACAATTTAAGTTCAAGAAGTCAAGAGTTATCGGGTATAGTATGGGGAATCCACCAGTATAATCTAACAAATTCTTTGAAAGTTATTTACCATTTAGTCTGTAGTGTTCAAGCTTAAAACACATTTATTATATTTTTTTACAAAGTAATTTTAATTTTTTGAATTAATTTATGTAGGTAGAGAGGTTTTGTAAATTTTTTATCAAAATGTTTGGTCACTAAATTCGAGTTTAGAGTTAGATCCAGACTTTTAATTACAAAGAATGTAGATTATAGCCTATCTAATTATAGGATCCCAGGAAAAAATCAGGTAAATATTTTAACAATTCACCACATTGGCTTCGAAATATAATTCTTATGTTATGGTATCAATGAGGTTTTAAGATTTTGGCCACGTTTATGGAAGTGGTTTTTTGATTTTATGGATTGATGGCCCAATACAGTAATTTGATATTTGATTACACCGTCTCTTTGACTTCGTAAACAGCATGATTAGTATAGCATTTTGTTTATTGTGAGTTCTAAAATTTTACTACGGTACCCTACACTAAGATTTATAAGTTCAAGAGCAAAATAGTAGGTAATATAATATTCCGTTCTTTCGTTCGACATAACAGCACAAATAAGAACATTATTGCATAGATAAAACCCGATTTATCTTTGATAACGTAACTTATCTTTACACACTTGACATTTATTGAACATAATATTATAATATTTATAATATTCTTGTTATCAACTGCGCAAAAAACTCTTAAATATTATAACGTTTTTGATGTTCTTGGCTAGATCAAAGTGACTATAAGCCGGTTAGTACCTAATAATACCACAGATTTCAACACCACCCGTCCTAGCTGCAAAAACAATTGACAGCTTTTTTAAAATTTGCAGTAGTATAGTAGTACTATTTTATACCCAAAAGAAGCTCTCCTTTACAAATAGGTATGCAATAAATTGGTAGTTCTATGCGGTATAGTGATTTTGAAACACTTTCACAATTTTCAGGGTTGGTTTAGATTTAGCCTATCAAACTGAACAACTTTTATCATGGGAGCAAAGATCAAATAGAGAAAAAATGTGCTGTTTAACATTTGAGACAAGTACTAGTAGGCATTGCAGGTTAGTAGGTAGATTTTTTTTTCTGTCAGATCTGAACCACCCCTGAAATATTGGAAAGTGATTAAAAAATACTACAG
Organism: Agonopterix heracliana; assembly: GCA_963693445.1. Classification (NCBI taxonomy): domain Eukaryota; kingdom Metazoa; phylum Arthropoda; class Insecta; order Lepidoptera; family Depressariidae; genus Agonopterix; species Agonopterix heracliana. Next base: position 4,923,962 of record OY856308.1, read on the forward strand.
TATAAATGACATGTTAAAGTATTATGTTAAAATATACAAATAAAATTTAAATATTAAATTATAAATGACTTAAATTTTCTTTCATAAATTTCCAAAAGTATAAAACAGAACTTTGCTCCGTTTAGAAGAATCATATCCGTCAAATTACAAGTATTCTCACTTTTACCAACCTCTAAAAACTGGTATATAAAGATGTTCTTCTTTGCGACACCAACGGCAACGTCACAAACAGCTGTTATTACTAATTCAAACATTTTAATTGCCTATAAAGAATCATGATTCTATACGCAGGACAGGAACGTGACGAAATACATCGAAACGCTTGGAGAGTGACAGGGATAGACAATCAATTTATCAGTTAGCAAATGTAACTAGATCATGATAATGGAAAGGAAAAGGATACTGGCATACGTTGGAGGAACAGTGTTGTTTGCTGCTATAGTGCTTGCAGTTGTCTTTGTGACTCTACATTTTATTCCAAGGTAAGTTTTAAGATTCTGTGTTTTATAAGTGAAAGAATAAAGTGTTTAATTGATTGTGATTGGCCAGACAACGCTCGAGATGTTGGGAGAGTAAATAAGATAAACATTCCGACCGTCTCTAAGGAAAATACTGTTTTATTATGTATCTACTGTGAGAGATATTATTGATAATAATATTTATTTATTTTCTCAAACACAAACAAAAGTAACAGGTTTGCTTACTTGGTATAGGTACATTTTGTTGTGATGAGACTGGAGTCTGGGATAGGCTTAAAAATTTAAGCCTGGTTCTACAGATCTCCATCCAGGCCATCTCGGACATAAATTATAAATTGATGTTTTTAATTACTGATAATTGAAATGTTTAGTCCGAAACATTCATAAATCATAATAAAACTTGGTGTGATTATAGAACAAACCTGCCAAGTGCGAGTCGAGACTCGGGCAATTAGTGTTCCGTAGGTACTGTTTGAATACCACCACTATAAATTGACACTTACTTAGTATCTGGTCACATAGTAACTGAAGATCATTTTATACTGGAGGCTGTTTTTTTGGGAATAGAAAAAGTACTATTCAAGTTAGTACCAGCCATAGGCCAAGTATTTTTCGCTTACGCTGATAGACGAAACATCAGTGTAACCGCGTATGAGACAGCGATAGTAATAAAATCCTATACAATTTGTAAGAAAATAGCTGTCTGACTCCGGAGTCAGACAGCCGTCGTAGAACAAAAAAGTGGCTACGTCGATAAGGACAGCAATAAGAAGCGATCTCTTTTTCTAACTAGAGCGAATTTGCTATGTTCATCTCTTACTGAGTGATATGACAAGACACGTGCTTCATTCTAGTTCCTTCTCTTTCTACGGTACCAGCCTAATAATTTTCCCGCCGTCTACTCGTTATTTCTGATGTTCCTGATTTTTTTCAGATAGAATACGGCTATATTTTTTGAAATAGAGGTGGGGACAGCAATTTCTCGGATTGAATTGAAAATATTGTTAAACAAACTTTTAATTAAAATATTGAAAAATATATTTCTAGACTCGCAGGCATGCGGGATCGCGTTTTTAGTGCGGGATTGGATTCCCTAGTTATCATTAACAGGTGCTCTGGTTCAGTTTCGCCAACTAATTTAAAATTACTTTTTCTAGTATTTCTATAGAAGTGAGTATTGCTTTTCTAAAAATATCCTTTGTAGGTATAACTAGAGTTTATGTATATAGGGTCATTTTTAATTAGTTGGCGAAACTGAACCTTGCATTATCAATGTTTATAATTGGTATTGATGATTATCAAAATTATTATTATCGTAGTAAGGAACGCGCAGTGCGTAGGTACAGTGTGCGGGCGCGAGCGGACATTAACCTAAGAATCATATGATCGACCCGGTTATTACCCTGCAATTATAGTACGTACTTACCCTGTACCCTCGATGTATGTATGCAGATATAAGAGCAGGTTGGGACTGCAAATCAGTGCTGAGCAGCAGATCTTATTAGGTCCTGCCAGCGGACACTGAGTCCTAACCCATTGCCACAATGTGTTTTTATTTTGTGCATAAATCAGTTTAAGCATAAGCATAAGCATATGCTCACGACTATGTTCCCCGAGGGGGTAGTCAGAGATATTCTGAAACCTCAGAACATCCGCGTTTCACCAGTAGTACCGAAACTCTGTCCAGTGTGACGGGGGGAATCAGTTTAATGTTTTCTTTTATATGTTTCTGTTTTTTTTTTGGTAACTATTCTGTAGTTTTTTTTTTAATTGTAGGGGAGACTGGGGCTTGTTGTAACGGGGGTAAGAAGTAACAGTCAATTTTCAACGCGAATTTTTAACATTTTTGATTCATGTGTAGGGTGAAAGTTCATCGTATTACATGAGGCATTGTGTAAGTAATGATAGTGGCCCATAGGACAGCGCAATGAGAGGTGGTGACCCCTGGTCAATTTCGGGCAGGTATTATAAAAAAATTGGCACAAGTAAATTTTGATTTTCATATTCTAGATTTAATAAATATTTGATTGTTTTTTACCTAATAGAATAAGAATGTATCTAGCTTTTAATTTATGCTTTCTTTTTCTTCCATAGGTTAGTAGTTTTTGAGAAATTTTGACATTATGAAAATATGAGTCAGCGGGGTATGTAGTAACAAATTTTCGGGGCAAGTTGTAACATAACGAAATAGGTCCTCGCTATCTCAATAATCATCCAAATTCGACAGAAACAAACGAAATCATAAATGATTTGGCGTTACATCTTAAAAACTCGAAATTGCTCAAAATAACCCTCATAACTATATAATTGAGTCTTTAACTATTAATAAGTGCACAATTAAAGCTACTGAATCCTCCTCCTGGTCCTTCAAACGCCCAAATAAAGTCAACATAGAATCTACCTGCCTTCTAAATCCAAAGATAACCATTCAAACGATTTTTTCATCCTCTATGATAAGAAAAACGCTATCTTGTGTTAACTGACCTACCGAAAAAAATATTTTGTAGAGAAAAACCAGAAAAAAGAGAAAAGAAAGTAAAAGAGAAGGTAAGTATAGCAATGAAGCAAAGGCTTTAATCAAAATGTGATGTTATCTATTCACAATAATGATTATTTAGCTATTTAATTCAGGTATGTTACAAGAAGAAATGCAGTTGTTGGTTATTAGAAGTACACTTATAGACACGTGGATTAAACTGTTTAAATCTATCTACTATTAAAAATGTTTGTTCGTACTGTTTAGTTAATAAATATAAACGTACATTTTATCGAAAATAATGAAGGTTTCTCATTGTTACAACCTGCCCCGAGCCTGTTACAACTAACCCCAAAGAAGGGGCAAATTGTAACACCTCCCATTTTTTGTTAAATGGTCTCTCATGGAGGATAGGAAAGGATTTTAAATGGTTTGTTATCGGAATATAGTGCTCAAATAGTTACTCAACACACACACTAATTCAAAATTCTAAAAAAGTTCATGAATTTGAAAATACACGCTTTTTCCCAAAAACTGTTACAACAAGCCCCAGTCTCCCCTACTTAGTAATAGATACCAAATGCGTTTTTAGTTTCGCCAACTAATTAAATTTAACCTTATATTTATGTATGTGTGTTTAAAAAAAAGGAAGTCACTTGTAATGTTGTGGCCTAAACTTTTCTTTATAATCAAGCCAGTTTTGATACTCTATAATATGCGTTAATTTCTGTAACCCTAATTTATTTTTTCTCTAAGACTATGTCGGCATAGGTTGAAACAAACTGGAAATTAAGTACCTAGGTTTATTGATACATTTTAAGTGGTTTAAAATGTTCAAGTCATACAAGTAATACAATAAATAGCAGTCATACAAAGCTGCAGTGTAACCACAGACTAGATATTGTGTTATTGTAAAATCGTGCTTAGTTAATCACGATTATTTTTAATGTTCACAATCACAACTATACAAGGTGTTACAAAAATACAAATAAACATTTAAGGGTGGTTTAGACCATCAAACTCAACAACTTTCACTATGGGACCAATATCGAAATCGCAAAAAAAAAATGTTCTATACCTACTCTACAAATCGACTCGAGCTAAAATGTGTATGGGATAACAGATTTTTTTTTTGCGATTTCGATGTTGGTCCTATAGAGAAACTTGTTCAGTTTGACGGTCTAAACAAGAGTTTTAAAAATTTATTCTTACTTATGTAACACCCTGTATAGTCGGGAGCAATTAATGCTATGCTACGCTATTTTAAATGTTCTTAACAATTATAATATACATAAACACAAAATCTTTGTAATCTTTATTCATAAAGTTGCATGAAATTATAAAGTTATCCAAAAAAAGTTTTCAGTTTGTCCGTCAGTCACAATAACAATTGGGTATATTATTCGGAGCGCGCTCCATACAAATGTACTATGGTGATATTTTCAATACTAACCAATTACAGTCAATGAAGTTTTGCAGAAACAATCTAGAAACAAATTTCTATGCTTCTATAGAGTTAGATTTTCGTTAAAATGTATAGTTTTCAAGTTACAGTGCCTCAAAGATTTCCATACAAATCTTAAATTAATCCTAGCATTGAAACTGTATATTTTAACGAAAATCTGACTCGATAGAAGCATAGAAATTTGTTTCTAGATTGTTTTTGCAAAATTTCATTGACTTTAATTGGTTTGTATTGAAAATATCACCATAGTACGTTACCTACTTATCTTTAATATTTACCACTTCTGGATATGTTCTTTACAGATTATCTGACAGCTCGTTAGGTATATTAAAAAATGTGTCAAACAATCTGTCCGATAAGCTATGATGAACTTACCTAGACGTGATAAAAAGGCCCTTTGTATTGTATAGAGTTAAGCAGATATAAGTACAGAGTTTGAGTTTTAGTTTGTGTTCATCACGGGTTCGAATCCCGTAAGGGGTTAAAATTTGCATGACGAATATAAAGATTTGACCCAAAGTCATAGATATGTGTAGCATCTGAATATTATATGACGGCCCGACAGCACAGACTGTAGTGAACCTGCCTGCTGTGCCGGGGGTCGCGGGTTCGAATCCCGTAAGGGACAAATATTTGTATGACGAATATGAATATTTGTACCCGAGTCATGGATGTTTGTATCTATATATGTATTCTATATCGTTGTCTAGTTATCATAATACAAGTCCAGGCTAGATTCTGGAACTTTAAATGTGAGTAGATAATTTGTGTGACACTGTCCAAGATATTTATTTATTTATTTTATTATATAAGGTTAATAATATGCTGACACTTTTTTAAGGGGACGATCAGACCATCAAACTGAACAACTTTCTCTATGGGACCAACATAGATATCGCGAAAAAAAAAACATCTGACCATTTGGCTCGAGTAGGATTGCAGTTTTGTATGGAAGATCCGTTTTTTTTTTCACGATTTCGATATTGGTCCCATAGAGAAAGTTGTTCAGTTTGATGGTCTGATCATCCCCATAAATATGTGTCAGCATATTAAGAAGTACCCTATATGTATTTTATATCGTTGATAATTCATTATAATATAAGTCCGGGATAGAATAATCTGTGTTGACACTGTCCAGGATAATTTATCAGGTAGTATTATGTGATAAATTATCCTGGACACGTTAAGTAAGTAGGATAAATATAGAAATGTTACACGTAATTAGATACGACACAATTCTTCTAAAAGTAATTGCCTTCTCTATTAGGTACAGTAAATAAAAATGCCATTGACAGACGGACGGAAGGATGGACAGACACCGAGTCGATCAAAGGGTTCCGTTTTGCCAATTTTGGTACAAAACACTAAAAATTTTGAAACTAACAAACAAAACAATTATTCAAACGTCTTTATAATACGATACGGCTATAATCATAGAGGTATTATACCAGGAATAGAGGAACAAACAGCTGAGAGAGCGAGATGTACCTAGCGGCACCACTGTATAATAGAAAGAGATACGTGACGCGAGGCAATAGAACCGTTTTCTAATCACTAATCAATTTTTACAATTCGGTTTTATGTTTTCCATGCCGTGCCGTTGTTGTATGGTTTCCATAATAAAAGCCTTTAGTGCTAGTTTGGGATCATTACAATGTATGTGCCTGTGAGCGTTATTTATTTATTTATTTAATTTATCAGAAAATTACTGATGACTATAATATAATAATTATGCTATGTTTAATTTCATGTATTTAGTAAGGTCATTAATATCGTTAAAACCGCCGCCATGACCATAAGATAATGGGAACTACAAGCAACATCAAAATTAAACAAATCCGTAATAACCATGCAGGGTTTGCCCCGAACACTTGTCTCTCTCGTGGTGTTCGCGTGGTTCGCGTTTCAGCCTGCCACGAGGCTCCATAATCCTTCTCAGTTGTTCTTACTCAAAAATAATCCTCGGGATTGGATTAGGGTTGAACTACACATGGCCGTACGCGATCGCACTTTTCCGTCGCTCCATCCTTTTCTGTCACTCAGGAACGTCATTTGCTAGAGCATATAAGATAGACGGAACGCGATCGCCTGCTGCTGGCGGCTAAAAATACGTTATTTCCTTAACCTTTCGAAAATCAATTCTATCGTGTGAAGTTATTTTAATAGTGTATTCAATTTATAATTTCACTAGATAAACTATCCAAGAAAACTGTGTATTTTTTCGTTTCGGTAACTTGTATAAGTCTTGTAGAAAAACGAAAAATAACAGACAACTTCTCATTATTTCGGGACACAGCATCGAAGGCTCGGTGTCCCCTTAAAAATAAAGGTACTTCGGTGTAGACAAAACCACGTTAATTTTAGCATTACAATGTATCTCATCCTTTCAAAGTAACATAGAATAATAATTAGCATATCCGCTTAAATAGCAGAACAGCTATAATGAGTGACATTAACAAATTAGTTCTAGTCGCTACAAGTTCGTTTACAAGGCTAGTCAATTATGTTTCTTGTTATTGCTGTCTGTTTGTTCAGGTGATGTTTAAAAAACACATTAATTAAGATGACTGTGAAGTGAAAGTAGCTCCATACAAAATTCGGGTACGTTTTCGCCCCACTAAAACTTATGTGTTACAGAATTCAATGGTTTAATTTTAATTTTATTCATCATCTCAGCCGATAGACGTCCACTGCTGGACATGGGCTGCCCCAAGGATCGCTACAGCGACCACCGGTCCGATTGAATTTTGATTAACTGCACTAAATACTACGTTTATAGGATTTACTTTATATTCACTTAATTTTTTGAGAAACAAATGATTAAGGTGATATCATTCGGAGCGCGCTCCATACAAACGTACTATAAATAAAAAAAATGAAAAAAAATCATTTATTTCAGACAACATTAGTCCATACAAAAATGTTAGTAGGCATTGGAGAACTTATAAACTATGTCACTATGGTGATATTTTTAATACTTACCAATTGAAGTCAATGAAATTTCGCAGAAACAACCTAGAAACAATAATCTCTATGTTTGTTTGTATTGAGTCAGATTTTCGTTAAAATATACAGTTTCAATGCTAGGATTAATTTAAGATTTGTATGGAAATCTTTATTTAAGAGTTGTATGGAAATCTTTATTTAAGATTTGTATGGAAATCTTTGAGTCACTGTAACAATAAAACTATACATTTTAACGAAAATCTGACTCCATACAAGCATAGAAATTTGTTTCTTAATTCTGCAAAATTTAATTGACTTTAATTGGTTAGTATTGAAAATTTCACCATAGTACGTTTGTATGAAGCGCGCTCCGAATTATATCCTCTTAAGTACTTATTTTTATCATTAATAACCAGGTTTGTAACTTTTACATTTTTCCAATTTCGTTACCACGCTATGGGTAGATACCTATCTAAGTAAATTTACTTAGAGGAATTTATTCCTGTACTCCATAATATTAACAAACCTACAACGAAATTAGAAAAAAATAAATAGCTAAAAACCTGGTTATTTACGATACCAAAAACATAATTTTGTAAAAAAAACATTGAATTTTGCTAAGGTTTTGGAGTGAATAAACGTTTTCGTTTCTTGTATGGAGACTAATAAAAATTTTTTTTTAAATACCTAATGCTACTAGCTTCAAATCAAGGCACCCGATCGTGCTGCACATAAACGAAGTTTCGTTCTATTTTGTACACGATCTAGAATAGAAACTCTGTATTTTGTCAGATCTTAACTATTATAAAACCGTAAAATCATGAGGAATAAAAAAGTAGCGGTTCACTTCATATAAATTCAAATAACATTCGATAGCGCGATTTAAAAACGTGCAGCGCCATCTATTGACAAAATTGTTAGTTTGTTTGTTTGTTCGCGCATCACGCAAAAACTACTGAACCGATTTTGATGAAACTTTTTTTGTTTGATAGCTTATGATCTGACTTAAAATCTGGTATATAATTTGTGCGGACGAAGTCGCGGGAAAACACTAGTTTCCACTAAAACACAGGACGAAACTTTGTTTGTATGGAGCGCGTTGCAATTATGATTGTTCCGTTCTGAAGTGGTATTTTTGAAAGTCATACGTTGAAATCAGCAGTAGAAAATGTCAAAATTACTATTTATTTATTTATTTATTTTATTGGAAAACCAACAGCAATATAATACAGTAGTCACAAGAGTATAAAGCAGAAAGCCAATAACAGGTTTTCACTGATAGATACAGGAATAGTCGAGAAAAAACAAATGGTTAACAATGTATAAAAAACGCACATAAGTCAGCACACATGTCAGCCTACAGGTAGATATACCTATAAATTAAGTTAAACACAAACCATTGCAAAAAACAATAAAAGAAAAGACCTTAGTCAAACAATAACCCCTACACTTCATCAGTAAAGAAACGACTCGACGCTAGAGTTAAAGAGATCAATATTATAAGTATTGCAAAGTTTATTAAAATTGTCACTCGCACGCCACATAAACGTATTCTGCCTATGGAGATTATGCATCTTTTTTACTTCTGATTTGGACGTGTGACTTTCAATAATCGCTCTCCTGCTTCTTGATCGTAGATTTACCTTAAAACTCGCAACCTGAATAGTAATGAAAACATAATCCACTGCTTTTTAAATTTTCGATAAATTGAGAAAAAAACGTGGCATGACATGAATTTAGTCATCCAAAAACACACTTACGTTACCAAGTAGTCCAAGTCTCACTACCACTTTTTAGACGAAATTGAACTATGGGTACCAATATCCAGGGTCCAACTTAATATGCCGATTGTTTGTTAGAAGGATGATCCAACCATCAAACTGAACAACTTTCTCTAAGGAACCAACAACAAACTCGCGAAATAAAAATGTGCTGCCTCATATATTTGTGTCGTGCAGGATTACAGTTTTGTATGGATCAGCAATTTTTTTTCGCGTTTTCGGCCTATGTCCTATTAAGAATGTTGTTCAGTTTGATGGTCTGATCATCCCCTCAATAAACCGCCAGCATATTAAGAAGTAACCTATAGTATAAAAACATACAGTGATTCCTTCCTCGTGAGCATGCTTATGCTTTAGCATTGTAAAATAATTCAGTTTGGTCACCATATCGGTATCAATAATTTGTCCCAAATCATTGTCATTTGTGTATTTTTTCTTTCAGTTCCCAAGTAACAGCCTCAGGTTTAAAGCTGGTCATAGATCATGATGGCGGAGCGGATGACGCTATGGCCATTTTTATGGCGTTGCTATACGAAAAATATTTCAATGGGTAAGTAATACTAGCATACTCTTATACTTTTAAGGATTATTTTAATGTGCTAGCACATCCTGGACACTTCCTGCACTTAAAAGAAGAGATTAGCACTTGTAAACTCAGTGCAAGTGAGAGAGAGAGAGTAGGTATGTAAACCAATGCTCACGGTCGCCCATAAAAAGGGGGTAAGGTCAGAAACAGAATTGGTGGAGGGCAGGAAATAGGTATCCGTTGTAAATAATGTTGTAATACAATATTCTAAACTTTTAAGAATATCGACTTAAATTTAGAATCGACCGTTTTTTAGTCTTTATAAAATTGGTGTATAATAGCTTTAAGGCTGCACACTTCTTTGCTTTTTTGTATTCGTTTTTATTTTTAATCATAGCCATATTTAGCTATAAGTATAATGTTGTAAGTATCACTTAAGTTCTCTTAAATAAACCAGGCGTTTTGTCCATTAAGAAGGTAACATTTTTGTTTAACATGCTTAATCAATATTACAGACCACAAGTTGTTGCGCTGACAACCACCCATGGAAATGTTGACGAAACTCAATCATTTAAGAATACCCAAAGGTTCTTAGGTATATCAGATAGAAACGATGTGAGTATACACATACAATCTTTAGTCTGAATTATCCTACACTAGCTGCAGCAACTTTGTGCGCAGGCTACAAAAGATTAAAATTAGAAAGTCATCACCAATGATCGGAATGACGGGGGCAAACATAGTCAAAAGTATGGATACGCCTTGAAATTCCCGGGATATAATAAATATGGATAAAAATTTCACCGGATTATTGGGATTACCTATTTAGATGTATGTGATGTTTGTAGTAACCTCTTTATAAATTCTGAAGGAATGTTTTGTTTTTTATGATGACGTTTTGTCTTTTATATAAATATTATATATAAATATATAAATGGAGTCTTGCAAAACGTGTTTATTTCCTCATACCTATTTTATAATGTCAAGAGGAGTTTTTTTAGCGGGAATGAGCACTTTGGTGTTCAATATCTTAGCCCTTTTTAAAGATAGAAAAAAAAAACACAATTATCTCGTGATTTTTCATAGATTATTTTGATGCTAAAAACAAAAAGTGTTGGTCAGACTCATTCTATTTTAAATAATCCCGGGACTATTAACAAAAATCCCGCGATTCCGGGAATCCCGAGGCATGTCCATGTTAATGACAATGATCAAAAATGCCCCGACATTCCGATCACTGGTCATCACCGATTGCTAACACTAGAGAAGAGACAGGATTGGTGAATACTCCACCGACAAGAGCGTAGCTTTTTAATACGATGATGATGATGATCGCCGATTGAAGAAATCATTTTTTGTCGATGTACCCATTGCATGTACAATTAAGTAATATCAATATTAACCCAATTGTATTTCACCACTGCAAAGTAGAGTTTCGCCAAAAAAAAAGAACCGACTTCATAACTAAAATGTTTATAGTATTTACACACCGAGGACAGGAAAGTAAAGGTCTCAGACGAGGCGAAGCCGAGTAGAAACTACCATAGTAGGTTGCATTTAGCCTATAGTCCTAGTCGTTATGGAGATATTTTAAGGAAAAGCTGCACTTTGTGATGGAAGCAAGCCGCTTTGCATAGTGATAGAAGGGACCAAAATAAGCGATTTGACCCGCAGCAGCGCAACTTTCATCCCTTAGGAACACAGATGGCGCCACTTCTTTACCTAAAACTTCAAAAAATTCTACAAGCCTAACGGCTTCACCGATTTCATTGATAAAGGTGTCAATCGAAAGAAAATTTATTAAATTATAATAAAAAAAATAAAAAGTAAAAAAATCTATAATGGATGCGAAAAGCCATGCATTTTTGTAAATTTTTTAATGAAATTTTCAGTTTTTCTATAATAACATTTAAAACATGTATGAATTGGATATACTTTTAATTATTCACATTATTATTAATTCAATAACACGTTTAATAAAAGAAATTGCATGTCAATATCTTTAGTAGTTACGAAAATATTTAAGATTTCATAAGCAGGCACGGCGCGCCCCAGTCATAGTAATTATGAGAAACATACTGAATTTTGTGATGAAAGCCAGCCGCTTTGCACAGTGATAGAACAGACCAAAATAAGCAATTTTAACCGCGTCCGTGAAACATTCATCCTTTAGGATCACAGACATTTTTTTAAAAAAACTAAATGGCTACACCGATTTTAATTATTTAAGTGTCAAACGGTTCGTCTTCTTAAGTTTCATTTTGCAAAAAAATAAAAAGTCAAATGTTAACAGAAATTGAATGTGAAAAAAAAAAATCAAATCAACAAATAAAAAATTATATGTGTTCACTAAACTACGTTGAACAATGTATGAAGTGTGTATTTTTTATTTTAGACATCTATTTCGAATATTAAAATGAATACTGCATCGAAATCGGTTTAGTAGTTTTGTAGATATTTGTAATTTCTGCCGATAAACGTCCGCTGCCTAGACATAATCCTCCCGCAAGGATCGCCACATCAAGGCCGGTCCTGCACTTGCACTACCCTCATACAACGAGTGTCCACTACCTTCACCGGATCGTCGGTCCACCTTTTGGATACGCTTTCCGGCGTATCCAAAACTCTTCGGCATCATCGGCCAGCCGTTCTGCGAGCAATATGCCCAGCCCATTGCCACTCTAGGTAGCAATTCTTCGGGTTGTGTCGACTTCATTTCTTATTCGATTTCGGAGGGACACTCCGAGCTTCCCTCTCCATTACCCTTTGGTTGACTTTCAGCCTTTAAACTAGGCCTTCAATTAGTCAGTGACTACGAAACAGCATAATTTATTGTAATATATTAGTTTAGCATTTCAAAATATATCTAGGTACTTACGTTTGATTCCCACAGCAGCTTTTGCAAAATATTTTAAACGGCAGGGTGCAAGGTAGGTCGACGTTTCGACAAATACAGCGCATTGTGTGTCGCAGCCTGATTTATAAGCGCATTGGTCGTCAATATAATAGTTCCCATCCCATGTCTATCTTTTTATGATGATGTGAGAAGACCTCCTAAGGTGGATGGCATCCACAATGCTCAAAAGTAACTGCGATTTGGTCATAATTATCCCTCTTCGACTAATACGCTTGTAGATAAATCAGGTTGCGACGCACACGATGCGCTGACCATTGTATATTTTGACTAGTGTGGAGTCCATCCACCTTAACAGGTCTTGTTACATCCCTAAAATAAAAAGATGGAATGGGATGGGAACTATTAAATAGAAAACATTCTACAACCAATGCTCTTATAAATCAGGCTGTGATGGACACAATGCTGTGGTTGCCAACGCGTTGACCTAGCTTGCGCCCTGTGGTGTAAAAAAAATCATGCAAAGGTGGCTGTGGGAATCATACTTACGTAAGTAAATAGAAATGTTTTGAAATGCTATACTAATATAATAAATTATGCTGTTACGTGGTCGCTATCTAAATTAAGGCCAAGTAAAAATGCTGTATGTCACTCAGAGGGCTAGATTGTCCCTGCGAGATCGAATAAGAAATAAAGAGCCAATACGCAAGGGAACCCGGGTGGCCGACAGCCCGAAACAACCCGGGGAATTTCTAATTAAAGTAGCAATGGGCTGAAAAGTTCACGAGTGGCGACCGCGCAGCCGCGTACTGGAAAACGTATCGTGGGTAGGCTTCTACAAGGTGGACCGACGATCAGAGGCGGCTCGTCCTAAGGAGCGCTGGAGCGGTGAACTCCCACTCTCAAATGAATTAATAAATAAGTTTTAGTATTACATTATCAGCAGTCTTTTTTCATTTAATGAACGACAAACATAACATAAATTCCTTGTACACTCTTTAAAATAGTCTGTATTTCATTAAGAAGTCTGCCTGCATAACTTCAGTCCATTTTTTCATCAGGAGGAGCGCTCGGCGGAGCGCTCCTATGGGACCGACTTTGTTTACAAAGTTCAATACTAAATTCAATGAGTGTGAAGGAGACAATCCACTACGGCCCGACACGTGAAACGAAAGATTTGTACGACAAAATCTGCAAAAATGGAGCGGCGCTCCAACGATGATGCCAATCCGTGCAAGCCGGCCATGTGCCAGGGATTCCCAGCTCTGCCCGCGCTGTTGCCAGTTTTGTCAAATTTATAAACAAAGGTGGTTTTTTTCTCTCTGCGCCGTAACACATGTTGTAATTGTGTTGTATTGCATTTATTTAACTCATTTCAAAATGTTTCTATTTCCGTTGAGACGTGTAGACAAGTTTACTTAGTTGCAGTGCAGTGTAAAAAAGGAACAATACAATGTGGGTTTCTTAAAGAACTGTGAAAAGATGTTAAGAGTTACGGCTCGTATTAAAATCAAAGGGGCCACCGCGGCCTGCAATTGCCTTATCACAGCAATGTGGAACAAAAACTAAAAAATACACCCGTGTTTTTAAAGCTGAACGGTATAGGTACCAAAATACCGTGGTTGTGTGGTTGAGGAAACGAACATATTGTTTTGTTTTCCGTGTATTGTGCTTGGAGCCGGCGGCGGTGAATCTGCATGGACTGAGACAGGTATTGACGATCTAGCGCCTTCAAAAGTCAAAAAACATTCGCAATCTCGGCTTCAATTAAATTAGCATCAATTGGGCGTCTAGATATTCGTAAGAAGCTCGATTCTGCTTTTTTCTCGGATTTGTATTTATGACATTAGGTAAATATAAGTGAACTCCCACTGAAAACTTTCACGAGCCGCCTCTGCCGACGATCCGGTGAAGGTAGCGGACACTCGTTGGATGAGGGTAGTTCAGGACCGGCACTGTTGTAGCGATCCTTGCGGGAGGCCTATGTCTAGCAGCGGACGTTTATCGGCAGAAATTACTAATATCTACAAAACTACTAGACTGATTTCGATGCAGTTTTCATTTCTAGATTTAAATTACATCTAATTTGCTGCATCTAAAATAAAAAAATACTCACTTCATACATTGTTCAACGTAGTATAGTGAACACATGTAATTTTTTATTTGTTGAACGCATTTTTTTTATTTTTCACTTTCAATTTCTGTAAACATTTGACTTATTATTTTTTGTTAATTGAAACTTAAGAAGACGAACCGTTTGACACTTAAATAATTAAAATCGGTGTAACCGTTTGTTTCTAGAACTTTTTGAAGTTTGTTAAAACATGTGGCGCTATCTGTGATCCTAAAGGATGAATGTTTCACTGACGTGGATAAAATTGCTTATTTTGGTCTGTTCTATCACTGTGCAAAGCGGCTGGCTTTCATCACAAAATTCAGTATGTTTTTCATAATTACTATGACTGGGGCGCGCCGTGCCTGCTTATGAAATCTTAAATATTTTCGTAACTACTAAAGATATTGACATGCAATTTCTTTTATTAAACGTGTTATTGATTTATTAATAATGTGAATAATTAAAAATATATCCAATTCATACATTTTTTAAATGTTATTAAGGAAAAACTGAAAAATTTCATTAAAAAATTTACAAAAATGCATGGCTTTTCGCAGCCATTATAGATTTTTTTACTTTTTATTTTTTTTATTATAATTTAATAAATGTTCTTTCGATTGACACCTTTATCAATGAAATCGGTGAAGCCGTTAGGCTTGTAGAATTTTTTGAAGTTTTAGGTAAAGAAGTGGCGCCATCTGTGTTCCTAAGGGATGAAAGTTGCGCTGCTGCGGGTCAAATCGCTTATTTTGGTCCCTTCTATCACTATGCAAAGCGGCTTGCTTCCATCACAAAGTGCAGCTTTTTTTTCATAATTACTATAGCTACTACTTATAGGTATTTATGCGATGACTTGATGTACCTATATTTTTTATTTTTTCAGGTATCAATATACAGAGGCAGTCCTTCTTCACTAGTAATAGGTCAACCAACAGACTTTTATTTCGGAGTGGACGGCCTTGGTGACATGGAGAATGTTACGTTTGCTGCTATAGAACCTGAGGCAGACCATGCTGTTCTGGGTCTCATTCGACTTTCGAAGACATATGAAGGTTGGTCTGTAGGATGATCACGGATCTGTTTTCTATTAAAATACTGTTGCAACAAGTTGTAGTGGTCTTCTTCCCATGCTGCAGGCGATGGCATATGAATTGATAATCATAGTACACTATAGAAGCGAAACTATAGCTAAACCAACACGAGATTGGTATCAAATTCAATATCTTGAGTAAGCGTATGTTGAAATTTTAACGCGAGAGTTCCGTTTCTATAGTGTACTCACGGATTTGAAAAAAAGACGGAAGTAATGTGACTCTTAAAAGATGTGAAACATGCAAGGTCCTACACCGTTTGTTCTACAAGGGACCTACACTCACACAGATGCACCAGTTCTAGGCGTAGGTCCTACAGCCCGCCACCATTTTGTACCGCGCGACAGTGCGTCAGCACGCACACAAATTTTTAGGTTTATAGGTTTTTCACTCGGGATTTGACGAGATTATGTCCGTCTTTTTTTCAGGTCCGTGTAGTGTACTACTATTATTTATTCATATTATGGTGATGGTTCGATCACCGCATGTGATCTGTACCAATGTGTTTTTAGGAAATTGCGTACGATTTGTAAAATATATTGATTTGTAAAACTACTGGATGTGTGAAAGAACACATTGGCAGGAAATTTATACAGGGTCGAGAGTACAAACAGGATGTAAAATTAAATGTATTTAACAAGATGCTTCTGGGTCGAGTAGCCATTGACGTTTTCTATGGAACAGATTGTTTTTTCGCGATTTCGATGTTGGCTCTAATGGTGAAAGTTGTTCAGTTTGATGGCCTGCAGCATCGTGTTTGATATGTAACGGATTTTACTTTACACCGTGTTTACAGCAGTTTACGTTTATGCTAAACAACATTCTATATCGGCCCAACATCAAAATCGCGATAAAAATCGGCGGTCCAATACATTTGGGTTGAGTTGGATCGCAGTTGTATGAAACAGCTGATTTTTCCCATATTAATAGAAAAATTTTTTGACTAGCTCAAAGTTTGGGCACTGCTCGTGAAATGGATAGCTTGATTTAGAATATTTCTCACTATTTGCTTGAGGAAAATTGTAATGATGTAATATTTATGTCGTGATTATTTAATTAAACCTTTGCTTCCAGGAAACTTGGTGGTAGTAGCCTTAGGTGCTCTGACAAACATTGCGTTGGCTATAAAACTTGATCCAGGTTTCATAAATAGATTGTCACATCTGTACGTTGGTGGAGGAAATGTAAATGGTAAGATTTCGTATTTAAAAATAATGAGGGATTTTCCGAAAGATTTTTTTTTAAATATAAGTAGAAAGAATTAAAAGACACTCCGTCAACCGTTACCGTTAGACCCAGGTCAACGCCATCTATCTAGGCATGTTGCATGTTGAACTACGTTTTACTAGCTGTCAGAAAACTCCTTATCCTAATGATAAGGAGTATACGCTTAGTATACGCTTGGTAATGGTAATAGTACACACCTAGGGCAGGAAAGTAAGAAAGGTCTCAGATCTCATTGATCTGCGGCTTTCTTATTTACTACCCGAGGTTAATGTACTATTTTTCTCCTCGACGGAGGTAGAAAGCGGCAACTTCGTTTAGCGCAGCTGGACGACAATAATCGACGCTTTCCGCCCGGACGGAGGGGAGAAAATATACTAGCTGCCTATCAACGTTTGTTTTGTATTTCCACCTATTCCATCGTTCTAAAGCACTGACGAAATTATAATCATCAATTTCGCCAGTGTTCAATAATCGCCTGATGTTAAGCACTGATCAAATTATTTTAATTGCGCTTGCATGCTTTAAATGTTCGTGGCTCGACCAAAATAATTTGGGTCGAAGGTTCGTGGTATGTGTTGTGTGTGACAATTGTCACACAGAACAGTGTTTGGGTAGGTACACTAGGTACTGATAGTGAAATTAATATGGAAATTCTGCGTAAGTTATAATTTTTGTTTTTTAACAAACACATAATTTTGCAGGTAAAAAAAGTGCAGAACCAGAATTCAACGCCCTGGCTGACGTGGAATCCTATCATATAGTAGCGAATAATTCGAGTCCAGATAAAGTGACATTTATTCCATTTTCTCCGATATTGGAAACACACAACATTTCTAGGGTGAGTAAAGTTATATATAACAGCTTAATGGTGGATCTCACGTTTGCCAAGGAGCCTATCTTTCTGGCGATATCGCATATAATATCTGAATAGGCCAGTCGGAAGATCCATGCTGTACCTAATTTAAGGATTGTATCAAAAGGGAAGCTTGCGCAAATAGGGAAGAGCTAGCAGGAAATAGGGGAGGGTGGAGAATGAAAACAAGAGATGGTCGGACCACTCAAGACGAAGCCAGGGGGTCAATTGCCCTATTTTATACGGTTTTACCGTTCGGACGGAACGTTTTTGGTTTTGGTTTAGTTTTGGTTTAGATTTGGTTTAGCTGATGCAAAAAATGCTATCGCGCTATTTTTTCCGGAACGGTTAAATCGTTGACGTTACCAAAGCAAAACCAAACTCAAAACGTTTAGGGCTTACTATGAGTATTAAAAATACTAGGTGTTACTTTTGTAATCGATGATCGATTGTGCGTGTGGTGAAGTGGAAGGGTCCGGGACCATCATGCTCCACCTAGGTTCTCCACCTCTACATGGTCAACTCGGACAACATGAACAATTTTACAACTTGGTGAACTCTGACAACATGGTCAACTCGGCCGACATGAAAAATTTGATAGCATGGTCAACTCGGATAATATGGTCAACTCTGACAATATGAACAACTGGGAAATCATGGTCAACTTGGTCAAAATGACAACATGAATAACGTTGACAACTTGGTCAACTCGGTCAACATGAACAATGGTGGATTTTGTCACAGTTGATTGAGTTGTCAAGAGTTGTTTATGTTGTCCAAGTTGTTCATGTTTTCTGAGTTATTCATGTGGTCACAGTTGTTCATGTTGTCCAAGTTGTCGCAATGTACAATGTGCAAGTAATTCTACCTGCGGGTTGATGATCTGTCTTCAGCCACGTCCACCTCGCCCGAGTATTTTTTGCTTTTCTATATCACCAACGACTTAACGACTCACAATAGACTGCAAAAGTTACTCGACACCAACTAAATCAAAAACGTTCGTTTGACAGCGGTAAATACGTTCCCAACGGAACGCTATTGGTTTTGAACGCGGTCAAAAAATAGCGCAATACAAAAAATTCGATCGAACGTTATGCCAACGTATCTTCCGAACAAAAGCTAAATCGTTACCGTTGATGTCATTAGCGCGATACGAATTGTGCATAACGTAACGTTTTTGGTTGTGGTTTTGTTTTGGTAACATCGTTCAAAGTTTGCGCGATTGAGGCCGTTTGCACAACTGGCAGAGAAACGAGACAGAAGTCATAATGCTATCACAATCCCGCTGTCATCCACATGCTGGCATGCAGTTCTAAGGTTGAGGCTGCGGACGTGTGTTTGTGCCGCTCTCATATAGGGCTGTACAGTCATCATCAAAAGTATCTAAGCATCTCCGGCGTTCAAAAAAGTTTGAACAATTACACGCAAATAAACCTTATTTCTTACTAGATAACATTTGTTTTCATTTTAGATTAATGCAGTTTTTGTTTGATTTCAGGAATGGCGTGAGAATGTATTAGGTGCGATAGAAACTGATACAATGAGAGCTTTAAATAACTTCGAAAGGTTGTCTATAGGCAAAAATAACAAGACTATGTGGGGAAATCTGGATCCAGTGGTCGTGGCTTTAGCTTTAAATAGTACTATCTTCGAAGATATAAAATACTCTGAGAACAGTATTATTTTATGTGGTAAGCATTTGTTGAACTCTTTGATTCTTGACTAGAATTGATTCTTCAAAGGGAGTCGCGTGGCTAAGGGGGTAACAAGTAGACGTGTTATCGGCTTGCGATTTGATTGGCCACGTGGCTCCGCCGTTTTATGGCGGTTTCGAGTGTGTGTTTTTGTTTAAAAACGGGGCTTTGAGATCGCCATATCCTATTACCGTACAATATCTAATAACTATATCTTCAACACTTGACACTGGTGAAATCTAACAAGGAAACGCCATTTAATAAAAATAGAATAGAATAGATTCTTCAAACTATAATAGGTAATTAAAACGGGGACAAAAATATCAAAATCATTGAAAATCGAGTCTTCAACTAATGCAAGAAAAGTTTTGACTAGATCTACCAAGATGCTAATTTAGTCACTATTATTAAATAAGAGAAGGCCTTGGAGTGGGACGAATATAGAGATAATGATGGTTATGGACTTGACTAATTGCCTTTTAGGTTAATTTATTAAACGATAATGGTTCTTTATAAAATATTGATTTAATAAATGAAGGGGCTTGGCCATCTATTGGAGAAAGATATGTAAATCTTTTCTATTCCACTATATTCCATTCTAATCTATTATATTCGTCATTGCATCATAAATCTCTAAATTAGGTCAAAGTTAATAACCGGTGTGAAGATAGCAGCCAAAACTTAGCAGCCAATATTACCCGACCAAATTGAGATGGTATTTTTTTTAAGTGCGCTTATCTATTCTAAATCGCACCAAGCCACTATCACACCTATACCCCTGTATTGTTTAGTCCTCATACTACCCGTTTGTACAGTTGACATCATCGAATTCGATTTTATAACCACCTTTTTCATCGACCAAAGTTAGCGGTGAAATTATCCGGAGTCACCGCCGTTTAGTTTAGTTTTTTTACTACTAGGTCTGATTTAGCCACAATGAGACCTATACTAGTTTATTCTCTAGTCTTTAGACTACCTAAAGAAATTGTCGCTATCTTCGAATTCGATTTTATAACTATCTTTTTTAGCGACACAAAAGTTGCCGGCCATTTTTTTCGTAGTCACCCTCGTTGAATTCATTTTTCTGGAACTAGATCTGATCTAGCCAAGATCAGACCTATACTAGTCTGTTGTTTAACCTTTCTTCTATCTGTGTGTATAACTGTCATATTCAAATTCGATTTCGCAACTACTTTTTTTAGCGATCAAATGTCAGCGGCCGGTCTGTTTGAAGTCACCCTCGTTTAATTAGTTTTTCTACTACTAGATCTCACCTAGTCACTATCACACCTATACCACTTTATTATTCAGTCTTTATACTGCCTACACGTACAATCAAAATCTCTGAAATCGATTTTGTAACCACGTTATATTCATTCAAAATATTGAGGGACCTCCAAAAATTGCTGTAAAGAAACGACCAAAATCGCCGTCTTTGAGACATAGTACTATGTTTCATTGATGTCCGGTATTCTACGGTATATAAAGAATATAACAAAACACCTAAGAAATGTTTAAAGTGATGGTTAAGAGCATCAAACCGAACAACTTTCACTATGGAGCCAACTTTGAAATCGCGGATAGAAAGACAGCTATTTAAAAATGAACTGTTTTATAACTAACGCTTTAACACAATCAGTGTTGGAAAAATCCTGCAAATTAAATATTAAAATTTAAGTTTCTCCGTTAGATCGATAGATGGCGCTGAACTAAAATAAATCGCGCTATTGTTTGCTTTTGAAAATTTCATAAGTTGCATAAGCTAAGCTAGATCAAGCTTTTCTAGAAATGACTACGGTACGCTACCCCAAGAGCGTGTCGGACTCGCCCATGAGGCCGACACGCTCTTGGCCGGTTGTTTATTTATTTTGACGTTGTCTCCAAAGTGAAAGTGGTTCACTTGGGTTTGATGATCTCAACCACCCCTTTAAATTTATAACTAGGGTGTTTTATTACACTTGCATGCGATATCCTATAAAATAAATAGTTCATAGTTGTTTTCAATATGTAGGTAGGTATGTAGCAAAAAATACGACTTTAATAGTAAAAATGGATTTTTGTTTATTTTGTATTTGCTACTTAGGTAATTTGCTCATGAGTACGTTATACCAAACTGTAGTCTATGTATCTACCTACTAGGTACGAAACTATGTAAAATTTCAGCATCAAATCATTAATTTTAAGTTTCGGCTGCTAACTTCACAAAAAGTTTTTATCGGTACAAAGTTAGCAGCCGTTCGGTAGATGGCGTTGACGACAAGTATTACTGGATCGAATCTAGCCACCTGCAGATCTATACTAGTTTATTGCTTAGTATTTATGGTACCTGTGTGTATCGTCGTTATCATCAAATTCGATTTCATACGTTTGTTTCGACAAAAAGTTCGCAGCCAAATTAGTTCTATGCGATTAGGCAGGTGGCGTTGACGCCATCGAACGTGTTTATTTAAAGAATTACACTACTAGATCGAATCTAGCCAACATCAGACCTATACTAGTTTATTGTTTAGTATTTATGCTACCTGTGAGTATAGTCGTCATAGTCAAATTCGATTTCCTAACTACATTGGTAATCGATTAAAAGTTAGCAGCCAATTTAGTTCTATAAGATTGGGCAGATGGCGTTGACGTCATCGAACGTGTTTATGTCAAGAATTACCTTCTACTTAGATCGAATCTAGCCACCATCAGATCTATACTAACTAGTTTATAAGCACATTCAATGAAAATTATAACAGTGTCGGAAAAATCCTGCAAATTAAATATTAAAATTTTATGTTCTCCGTTAGATCGATAGATGGCGCTGAACGAAAATAAATCGCGCTAATGATTGCTTTTGAAAATTTCTTAAGTTACCTAAGCTAATTTAGATTAAGCTTTTCGAGAAATGACTACGGAACGGAACGCTACCCCAAAAGTGTGTCGGACTCGCCCATGAATGAATCCGACACGCTCTTGGCCGGTTGTTTATTTGTTATTTTGACGTAGTCTCCAAAGTGAAAGTTGTTATCTCAACCACCCCTTTTAAATATAACGAGGGGGTTTTATTACAACCTGTATACTGTATATACGATCCTATAAAATAAGTAGTTGTTTTCAATATGTATTGTAGCGAAAAATACGACTTTAATAGGTAAAAATGGAATTTTTGTCTTATTTTATATTTGCTACGTAGGTAAATTCCGCATGAGCACATTATACCAAACTGTAGTCTATGTATCTACCTACTAGGTAACAAACTATGTTAAATTTCAGCATCAAATCATTAATTTTAAGTTTCGGCTGCTAACTTCACAAAAAGTTTTTATCGGTACAAAGTTAGCAGCCGTTCGGTAGATGGCGTTGACGACAAGTATTACTGGATCGAATCTAGCCACCTGCAGACCTATACTAGTTTATAGCTTAGTATTTATGTTACCTGTGTGTATCGTCGTTATCATCAAATTCGATTTTATACGTTTGTTTCGACAATAAGTTTGCATCCAATTTAGTTCTATACAACTCGGCAGATGGCGTTGACGGTTTATTTCAAGAATTACCTACTAGATCGAATCTAGCCAACATCAGACCTATACTAGTTTATTGTTTAGTATTTATGCTACCTGTGAGTATAGTCGTCATAGTCAAATTCGATTTCCTAACTACATTGGTAATCGATTAAAAGTTGGCAGCCAATTTATATTTATAGAATTCGATAGATGGCGTTGACGTCATCGAATCAGTTTCTCTGGTACTACTAAATCGAATCTAGGCACCTGTGTATAATATAATATACTATATTGTAGTCGATATCCTCCAATTCGATTTTACAGCTAAGTAACTACCTTTGTTATTGTAATATTTTCTCTAAAGCAGGCAATACACTCTCCCGAGAACTTGTTTCTCTAAAGCAGGCAATACACTCTCGCGAGAACTTCTCGGCGAGAATTATTAGCAAGAACTTCCAAGGAAAATTACTTCGGTTCACGACGCCACGAAAACAATGAAGGGCATGCACTCTCGTTCTCGGCCTATCACGTTGAGCATGTAGTGCCTGCTTAGGACCCATTTCTATCCACCATCACACCAGTTTACCTATTGTTTCAGTTCTTTTTGAAAGTCATACGTCCTTACTACCTGTGTAGATAATCATTAATCTTAAGTTCGACTTTATAACTACCTTTTTAAAAATATACTTACATCCATGACTCTGGTATAAATATTCATATTCGTCATACAAATATTTGTTCCTTACGGGATTCTAACCCGCGACCCTCACACAACAGGCAGGTTCATTACCAACAGTGCTAATCGGGCCAACAAAAGAAGGGCTGTGCCTTTATAGGTATGACAGACGGACGGACCGCGTATGATTATGAATATGCATATTTATATCATTAGGATCCTTTAGGGGGGTTGCAGAGGGCAAGACACTAAACTAGATGGCGCTCGGGAGCATTATTCCTGATTTTATCACATTTTATTTTATATCTTCGTAATTATGTTATAAATTGCAAATGTTATTTGAGAAGCGCAATCTAGATTTTCTTAACTATTTTTCCATATATAAAATATTACTTTTGTTAATACCGTCTACGAATGTTCAACGTCAAAGTTTTGTATGAAATTGATCAAAATTAAAATGTATATCAAATTCGTATGAACAATAAAATTACTTTAACTTGTAGCTAGATCAGTAAAACATAAACACTAAGTGCGCGCTTAATTGACAATTTTGATTGAAATCATCACAATTACGAGATATAAAATAAAATGTGATTAAATCATGAATAATGCTCCCGAGCGCCATCTAGTTTAGTGTCTTGCCCTACCCATCAAACTGAACAACTTTTACTATGGGAGCAAACCGATCAGCGTAGCAAAAAAAATATCTGCTGCTTGTTCCACACTAAACTGCGATGTCTACTCGTCTCATCATCATCATCATCACAGCCGATGGACGTTCACTGCTAGACATAGGCCTCCCCCAAGGATCGCCACAACGACCGGTCCTGCTACTCGTCTCGACTGTATGAAACAGCGGACTTTTTGCTATTACCTATCGGTGCTCCCGTAGTAAAAGTTGTGTTCTGCCTCCTGTTGTGTTGTCTTGTGTAATTTCGACCTCAAATCAGGAATCGGGAATGCGACGAAACAGGAATACGACGAATCGGGAACAAATCCATTCATTTCCTTCATCCGAAGCCGTAGCATGCTACACGTGATACGGCTGTATCACGTCTTTTATCTCGTTCGTTCGCGCGCAAATAGAAAGAGAGCGAAGGTGTGATAGCGCTGTATCACGGTGGCATTCTACCCATACTGGTTCCTTAGTTGAATTTATCGCCATCTGTTGTATTAAACTGATAAGTACCTAAATAAAAACAAACCAATACCTGTGGCTTTCTTAATTATATTTATTTAAACATTGAGAAAAATACAATTTATAATGTGACAATAGTACCTAGTCATCATCATCACAGCCTAACAGGAGTGCGATTTTTGAATCTCATTCGCTGAGCTCAGCAGTTGAAAATGTTAAAATTACTATGGAGATATGCATCTTTCTACTGCTGATTTGACATTCAAAAATCATACTACAGGAGAGATTTTTGAGAGTCAAATCCGCAGTAGAAAGATGCATATATCCATAGTAATTTTGACATTTTTAACTGCTGAGCTCACCGAATGAGATTCAAAAATCACTCCTGGGTGGGTGTAAAAAACCCTGTTGGAGCCTTTAGGGGATGCATCAGACCATCAAACTGGACAAATTTCACTAAGGCTCCAACTGGTTTTTTTACATACTGTATAAGTATGGGCGTAAGTCCACACTGCGTGCCCAATGCGGATTGATTTCACATCGGAATTTCTTCTTCAGCGTATGCAGGTTTCCTCACGATGTTTTCCTTCACCGTTTGAGAGCAGTCGGTAATACATACATAAGTTGGAAAAGCTCATTGGTAGGTAAATAGCATGTCATCCGTGCGGATTCGGACCACAGGATTGAGTTTCCATAGCTCTCCGCAACGCGCCACCGAGACGCTACAATAGAAGTTAGGTATTGAAATATAAGTAGGCAAAAATGAATGCAGTACTTTTAACTTTTTACTATGAGTTTAAATTAGTTGCGTTTTAGTTGAGGTAATATTCTAGCAGCCGATGTCAACGGTTAAAATTCGTTAAACTTAATTCAGGTAGGCACATTCTGTTCGGCTTTTTCCTTACAAACGCGTTTTCATTTGCTAGAGAAAAACCGAACGGAATGTGCCGACCCGCTTGTGTGTAGCCATAGCACACGCCTTACTACTTTTTTTCTGTTTTAAGGAAAACTGCTGCTAGGTAATTAGACTAATTATAATTAGGTAGATATACTAGGTATCTATACTGGCCTCCATGTAGTCAAACACTAACATTTTTTTTGTTCCGATGCTTAATTTACATAAGCATAGTATATGCTCACGACTATATTCCCCGAGGGGGTAGTCAGAGATATTATGAAACCTCAGAACATCCACGCTTCACCAGTAGTACCGAAACTCTGTCCAGTGTGACGGGGGGTGAGCCAGTCGCCACTTATAATGGACAGTGGGTACAATACATGCCTCGAAATTGAAGCATGCAGGTTTCCTCACGATGTTTTCCATCACCGAAAAGCCAGTGGTGTTACAATCGCCTCCTGCACGGCAGGTAAGGTTACTCGCTTTTAATGCTTAATTTAATGTGTAATAAAAAGGTATCCAATGTAATGAACTAACAATAGTGAATGAAAGTACCTAAATGCAATGTGTGTGTGGATGTGGAGCGAGTAACCACATACCTAGCAGTAGCACCAAATGTTCGTTGTTTCAATACGAGGTAAGGGTCCTTTTACAGTTCAGTGACTCCCACTGACGTGACGTCACAATATTAAAGACGTCTTGCCAAGAATGCCTACCTAAATTATAAAAGTGCTACTTCAACATAATCCAAAAGCCTAATAGATATTTTTATACAATACTATAAGGTTTTTTATTACAAACATTAAAAAAAATACATATAAGGGCCACTAACATTTCTTTCGATATTCTTATAAGTGGAATTTTTAGAACCTATAAACGTATTGCATAAAAATTGCTTAGTAGTAAGTTGGAATAGCACTAATTCATTTTGAGTTACAGAGAAAATAATCTTCATTATTGTAATGAGATGAAGGCGCCACTGAACGATAAAAGGACCCGTTGACACTGATCATAGCATGGTCGCGCAATGTAACTGCAACAAACATACATGGCCCTAAACCGTCTTGCTGAAATCGTTTTTGGAGTGTTGATTGTGCATCTCGTTTTTTGTAGCCTGGTATTCCATATTCATCATAATCTCAGCCGACGGACGTCCACTGCTGGACATAGGCCTCCCCCAAGGATCGCCATAACGACCGGTCCTGCGCTGCCCTCATCCAACGGGTTCCCACCGCATTCACTAGGTCGTGGGTCCACCTAGTTGTATCTAAATATTTAGATAATTGTCTAGTCAAATGCAATCGCGGCGTTACATTGCCCTAAAATCAAAGAAAAACAAAGATATTAAGATAATAGTAGATTACACACCGAGGACAGGAAAGCCGAGGTTAGTATACTATTTTTCTCCTCGACGGAGGTGGAAAGCGACAACTTAGTTTAGCGCAGCGGGACGACAATTGACGCTTTCCGTCCGGAGGGGAGAAAAGAGACTAATTAAATTTGCTTCACTATCTATTAGATGCAAATCCACACATAAGACTGCATAATCATTATCATCATGATCATCCTCATCATCATCTCAGACGATTGTCGTCCACTGCTGGACAAAGGCCTCAGGTAACTTGATCATTGATATCAGATGAAGACTGTTCAATATTAGTTTGAATATTATCTAAAATATCGATTAACTCTCGCAATCTTCCTAACTTTAACTGAAGTTTATGAAGTTGTACATCATAAATTATAGACCGTTCGACAAGGTTAAAGACGTCAACATATTTTTGAAATGCAGTCGGCACTTTCCTGCAACCAGTCGCATATTATATTCGCTCATTATCCTTCAGTATTTGCTCGCTCCTATTGGTTCATACAACATTGAATTTTATAAGGTCTTTATTACTCGTAGAACATTCTATAGAGAAAGAAACCTTAGATTCATCATTGATATAAACTTTAATTTAGAACCTCGACTCCGGAAGATGACTGTTGACTTGACTTCAACGTCATAGAAAGGTTTATGTCATCGCTTGAGAGTGAAAACCTCGTAAGTACAGTACCAGGTACTGTACACAGGTCCTGTGTGGGCGGCCATACGATGATATAAACGTCGTTGCGATGGCCTACAGGTTAAATTAATCTCAAAGCCATTACCACAGCTAGTATTAGCGAGAAATCACCAGTCCCACGCAGGCCGCAGCTCAGTGTAATCCCAGCGAGCCGTGATGAGCAGTCAAAGACCCGTGCACGGCTGATTGCAGCGTTGGGATCTCGAAGGCTGGTTACTCGCAGACGCACTGAAAACAGTCGGCAAATCTATTTTGAAGCTGATGCCTTGGTTATGTTGTAAGCATTAGGTGTGTGCGACCAAGGAAGTGCGCTTGAATTGAAAACAAAGTTAGTATGCGACTTAAACAGTTGTATGACTGTTTTTAAAAACGATGATTAGTTTGGCTATCAATTTAGCTTTTAATAACACTGTTGAATGAAGCAGCAGATGGGCAACCTAGGGCTTTAACAAGCCTTAGCACTTGTATGCACAATATTATGCTTGTGTTAGTCGATTTTAGATGATTCGGCTCTCGGCTTAGCGATAAAAATACACTACACTTTAGTATGGCTTAGTTGTAAGCATAGAATAGATGTGGGTTGAAGCGGCCATGCTTACAGGCTTAAAAACATAACATAACATAACATAAATATTCTTTATTTGCACACCAAGAATAGAAAAAATAGGATGAAATAGGATGTTAGGACCAAATAGGGTCTTTTATCACCAAAAGTGGCTGTTGCTTTTACTAGCTCTAGATAGATCTTGAATTTCATCAAGTTAATTCGTAGCATCAAGTGACCCTTGAAAGAGCTTCGCTTGGTTCTAAAACCTTGTAACTCGGCATGTTGAATTACTATGAAGTGCATATAATATAGCATATACACATACAGGGTGAAATCGATATCATTAGCATCCTTTTAAACTAAGACTCTACCCATCAAACTGAACAACTTTGACTATGGAAGCAAACCGATCGGAGCAAAAAAATAATCAGCTGTTGCATACATTTGAGTCGAGTGGGCATTGCAGTTTAGTATGGGACAGCAGATTTTTTTTTCTCCGATTGGTTTGCTCCCATAGTCAACGTTGTTTAGTTTGGTGGGTAGACTCTTAGTTTAAAAGGATGATAATGATATCAATTTCACCCTGTAATAGGAAGCACTATGTTACAAATTACAATAAACACTTTTATGAGTTAAAATAACATGTAAATTCTTACGTTCTTCCTCCGAACGTACTGGCAGGGCGGGCGTAGAGAACACGGTGCGCGGTGCACGCGGTACTCTCGGTGAGTCTTGCAGGGCTCGTTGTCTCGCAGGCGAAGCCTTTAGGCCTCGCGAGCTGGAAATGGTCGGCCCAAAGCGAAGTTTATAGCGTGCAACGAAAGGCGCCTACGCAAGGATAGACACTCTGGGGGCGCAAGGCAAGACTCAGAACACACGTAACAAAGCAAGGAAACAATAACTTGAGCAGGGATAATCATTCCAGGGTGGGAGCAAGGCAAGATTCAGAACACTTAAAAGATGACACACTGACCGAAAACGCTAACTTGTTAGAATGAATTGAATTAACTTATTGTTAGTATGCGAGAAAATGAAGTAAGGCAGTAAAATTGTGTAAAAATATGTTGAAATCGTAAAAATTCGTGAGTTGGAGTTGGATAGGTGGATAGGACGGCCACTCAATTTATTTGGCCAAGCTGGAACGTCGCTCGGAGCGTCACACGTTGCGGCAAATTGTTGAACAACAATGTAGCGTTCCAATGGTGAAAGAATTATTCAGAACGGTCCAGTAGTTTCGGAGCATAATCAAAATAAACAAACAAATAAACACAAAATTAAATCTTTCCTCTTAATGAATTGCACCTCATTAACACAACACAATAATAGACATAAAAAACTTATTTAGAAAATTAAGAACCAAAGCCTTAATATATTATAAAATATAAAGGATAAGCAATTTTTTGCAATTCAATCACTAACAAACTAACATTACATAACATACCTAGGCTAATGAGACACAAACCACATTTCCTGCATATGCTGAACATCAAATTCTGATGCATCGCATAGGGCGCATGTGGTGGACTGACGCCAACACACCCTCCATGAAGTTAAGCCTGTGCCCTGCAGTGGGACGTATATAGGCTGATGATGATGAACACATTCGTAGCGACAAGCTCTGCCGCTAAAAAATCATCAGCCTGACCTACAAGGCGCACAGCCGGGACCAGACTTCTAGTTAAAGTTCTACACTACAGTTATAGCAAATCGTGGGACTGGAGCGGTACAGTCGGTGCACATAGTAACCTCGTACAACACCCACAGGAAGTAATGTAATGTGGTCGCATGTTTGTGTCCCACCTCCTTTGATCAGAAATAATAAGCATAGCATAAGCAGCATAAGCATAAGCATATGCTCACGACTATGTTCCTCAAGGCGGTAGTCAGAGATATTCAGAAAACTCAGAACACCCACGTTTCACTAGTGGAACTGAAACTCTGGGGTTGGGTTTAGTATTCGTTTTGGTTTAGTATTTAGGGAGGTGAGGTTTTTGAGCACAACCACTTAGGCCGTGGTCAGAAATCTTGGCTTGCGAAAATTGAAACATAGAACGAGCATAGCGAACTCAACTTTTCCCCTCAATAGGGATCGGTTGTAGCCAGAACTCATGTCTGTACAAAACAAATACACACCTAAGTTTCACACACGATGACGCATTGACAGACCGGCAGATGTCAGTCCTTCATTGGCAAAGCAAGGAGTTGTGTGAAACCGCACATATAGAAGCATTCACCGTTGACGGATTGACGCACCGTGTGTACTTCTATGGAATGACAGCTACCGCTCCGTCAATGTGTAATCGTGTGTGATCCCACTAATAGCGAGCGCAATATTTTTAGGACCACATCTTAGATGTGGTTAGAACTATAAGGTGTGTCAACGTACACGCCACCCGTGGCAAAATTTGCTTAGCCTGTGGACAATCTATGGGTGATCGTGTCATAATTTACCAACCGGGATGAATGACTTGCTGACAGGGACATGGGGACATAAGGCTTGAAATTGGGACATGTCCAGGCAGCCCTGCTGCCGCGGCACCGCTCGCTCGGCTCGTGCGCCGTGGTCGCAAGAAACCTAACATGCTTGTCGCTTCGGTCCACGCTAACCTTACCAACTAGATCTGGGGTCCCTGCTACCAGCTGTTTTTGGACTGCAGGGGGGCTAAAAGGGGGGGGGGGGGGGTTCCAACATCTAGAAATTATTTTATAAATCCCTAGCATGATAAAATATTCCAATGTTATTTTGCAATTGTAATGAATATACAATACTCTCCTCGCTTATACGATATGTTGTTCAGTTCAGTCCACTCGCTGGTGTGTAGCAGAAAGGCTGCTCGTGTTTATGCAGGGACTCGCCGGCAGAAGACAATAGAAGGCTCGGCGGCTGATGGCTGGAGCGTCGCACTCGCACTGAAATAGATTAGTGTATTTGTGCCTCAGATAAATTAACAGGAATGGATTGGAAATGATCTCTCATTTCTACACAAAAAAGTCTGTCAATTGCGGGGGTGAGGGGGGAGGTTTATATACTGGCGCGGGACGCGCGTCAACTATTTTTATATGACGGGTATGCTCACTGAGCATGCGTCTTTGGCAGAGGGGTAAGCGCGTAATATCGCATCCATTCCTGTTAATTTATCTGAGATTTGTGCTAAGCAAATGGATGGATTGGATGTTCATGTTCACCTTACTATGAAAATGGCGCTGACAAAGAGGATAGATCGTCTACGTCTGCAAAAAATTTGAAGAATAGGTAATTAGTTGTAGAAGCGTTCTACAACACTACGATGTCTTTAACAAATTTCTCTCCTTTATAGCAATAGGGGAGCGGACTGTATAAAATATATTTTAGTATTATCCTCTTAGTAAAAAAATAACGCTTAATTCTCATTTTCTGCAATTCTTTAGCTTGAAATACGATTTTAATAATAGGATCATTGACAGTACAATTTTTCAATTAAAGCGCACGTTTTGACATTTGATTAATTTGAGTTACCTACTAGTTGTCCGCTCCCCTATTGTTGGTGTTCGACGTTTTGACGCTTCTTTGGAGTTTTTGGAGACAATGGGGTATATTACATTGATCAATATTAACAAAAACATGGAAAATAATAGAAAAGCAGCTATAGTAATAATACTCGCAACTTGGCGAAGTCTTCAGCGAGGTCTTCATTCCTTTTAACAGTATTTAAATAATTGTTGTCCTTCGGATCCCACAAAGAAGAGCACGTCTCAAATACAAGAATCGTCATCATCATCATCACAGCCTATATGTACGTCCCACTGCAGGGCACAGGCCTACCCTCATGGAGGGTGTATAGGCGTTATTCCAATACACGTGCCCAATGCGGATTGGTAGACTTCACAGACGCATCGCAATTTCTTCTTCAGCGTATGCAGGTTTCCTCACGATGTTTTCCTTCACCGTTTGAGAGCAGTCGGTATTACGTAGGTACGTAAGTCAGAAAAACTCATTGGTACATGGCATGTCATCAGTGTGGATTCGAACCTGGACCTTAAGATTATGTTTCCATAGCTCTCCGCAACGCCGACGTTCCGACGCACGACAATCTTACAATCTTACAATACAAGAATAAATTATTTTAAATCATTACTATGGTTGTCTTCACTGGCTTTTCGGTGAAGAAAAATATTGCGAGGAAACCTGCATGCTTCAATTTCGAGGCATGTATTGTACCCGCTGTCCATTATAAGTGGCGACGGACGGGCATGGTGTCCCATCCCATACAAATGAAATTTTAGTTAAAAAATGGCAACATATAGCGCTATGGTATCGATTTGTAATAAATGTATACATAAAAGTGTAAATTGTTACTAAAACTACATGATCTGACTACAAAAAAATCTCATGAGCCTCGGAAAATCAAGCAATTTACTTTGCCCGAAGACTGCCCGCGTTACGGCAGTCGCGTTCCGTTGTTTGACGTTGGGCATCTGTACTGTATAGTATTATATAATCTGTGCCCCCGGTCACACTGGACAGAGTTTCGGTACTACTGGTGAAACGTGGATGTTCTAAGGTTTCAGAATATCTCTGACTACCCCATGCTATGCATTCCCTGCCCTATCTCCCTCACAAAGTCCTTGGCATCGACCCCCCATGGGCCCCCAGTCTCAAAGGCAACTGCAATGAAATCATACCCTTGCTCCAGGTTGGCATTATGTCCGCCGCCCGCTCCGCGGCAGAGCCAGCAACGCGCATCCCAAATCAGGCAACGCCCCCTTTTCCAGGGGATCAGGGTCAGGCCATCGGGACGCTTCCCATCGGTGCGGCTTAAACCCGGGGGCTCTAAAATACTCGGCACGTCCACCGAGACAAGTGCACGGCGAATTATATCGTTGAGGGCTTGGTTACGGGGAAATCTACCAGCGCGACGCTGGCAACTCAACCCATGATGGCCATTTTCGCCATTTAGTGTGGTTCTATGGACTGACATCTGCCGCTCCGTCAGTGCGACATCGTGTGTGAACACACTTACAGTCTTGATTGTCCAAGCCGCCAACGCCTCCGTCACATAAGGTATAATGATCCCGCAAAACACCATAAAACAGATGTAGTTCACTACTGAGTAATGAAATATATATCAAACCGTAGTAAGCCGTTACCACGGCTAGAATGAGCGAGAATTAGGCAGTCTTCACGCGGCGTAGTATAGTGCCAGCAAGCCGTGCCGTGCAGTCGATGACCCGTGGACAGCTGATTGATGTGTTGGGATCTCGGAGACTCACAGACGCACTGAAAATGGTCGGCAAATCTATTTTGAAGCGGATAGCATTAGATGCATGCGATCATGAAAGAGGTAACGGGACAACTAGATGGTCTTTTAATTTAGCTTTAAATAACACTGTTGAAGTATGAAGTGAGTGTAGATTGCTAGCTAGCTAGATAGGAGGGCTTTAGAAACCTAGGGCTTAATCAAGCCTTAGCACTTCTATAGACAGTATGCTTATGTATTTTAGATGATTAGGCTCTCGGCTTAGTGATATGATGACAATCTAACCATAAGAATGTAGTAGTAAGTTTAGTACGGCGTAGTTGAAAGCTTAGAATAGATGTGTGTTGAAGCGGCCGTGCTTACAGGTGTGCTTACACATGTTGGGATGTGCATACATATGCATGCTACCACTTAGTACCGCAGAAGGAAGCGCGTGCGCTTTGTATTTGCACATAAAATAGGTTTTTATAATAAATATCTTGGACATTGTCACACAAATTATCTAGTCACACACATTTAAAGTTCCAGAATCTAGCCTGGACTTGTATTATAATGACTAGACAACGATATAGAATACATAATATAGATACAAACATCCATGACTCAGGTACAAATATTCATATTCATCATACAAATATTTGTCCCTTACGGGATTCGAACCCGCGACCCTCGGCACAGCAGGCAGGTTCACTACAGAATGGGCTATCGGGCCGTCAAAATGTAGGTACCTAAACAGAAAATTAGCACAAAATGAGGCAACTCGAAACCATCCACGCATTCCAAAAAACTAGTAAACATAAACTAAAATTGGGCTAACTTCCCTTGCAATCCATATGCCAGCACTGTGCAGGGTCGCGCAGGTTTCTACGAGCTTCCAGATCGTGGTGTGGATGAGAATTGCGATTTTCGTCGCTGATCCGATCCGACCTCGTGTTGGTAATGGTAGACAGGTACGTGCAGGTTTCCAAAAACGAAGATGTCTGCTTCCTTCTTCAATTGTATGTCGTCGTGGGCATTGGGCTTTGTTAGGAATATTGATGAAAAGATCTTAAAGAGCAAAAATAGCTGTTACAAAGTTACAGATTGAAAGTGTCAAGATGGCGGCAGGCAGTCCATTATCCATACCGCGCTTCAGTGTTGCCAACTGGTATGTTAGGCCTGTAGCTAGGTAGTTCACGAAAAGTTGCTAGATTGCCCAATTTTCTTTCATATAAAAGTTGCTAGAAGTAGCTAAACATCAAAATCGATTAAAACTACGCCTAACTTTGAAATTTCTTTTAATTTAAAATATTATGGGTTTTATCATGGTTATAGCAATGTACGTATGTGTTCATTCTATTCAATTAAAGATTGAAAAATGTATGTATCAGACGTAAAAACGGATGTAAAGACAAAATTACAGTGTTTCTGACTGCTTCCAAAAAAACAAGTAAGAAGGAGAGTGAAATATAGTAAAAAGGAAAATAAAATCAAATATTTAGCTAGTTTCATGGTTTGTCCTTATTTATCGCTCCAATTTCGTTCATTTTTATGGCTCTAGCTCGAAAAACTCACAATCCCAATAGTTGCTAGAAAAAGTAGCTAAAAAGTTTAGCTACAAGTTTTAAAAATTTGTAGCTGCCAGACCTCCGAAAATTGCTAGATCTAGCTATAAAGTTGCTAAGTTGGCATCACTGCCGCGCTTTCACGTTATACCCCGCGGGTGCGTTCAGAAACATATAATTATGTGTATGGGTGGTAGGGCGCGTTCCCAACAATACCCAATTTACTTTTATGGTGCTGTTGATTATATTTTATTTTCCTTGCGTCATCCGAGACCAAGTTTCTATTTGCCGATGTCTTCAATAAGTTTTCAATCTTGACAGGAATCCGTTGACAGGAATCTTTAGCAGTTTTTCGTTTATCGTAACTTAAACCTAACTCATTGAAATGCGAGGGTGGTTCACACATTGCAATGTTAAACAAGTTTTACGCGGGGATATCAATCCGAATCGAACGGTCCCGCCTTACTTTATTTCTCACTTTTACTATATTGTTCTCCATTATTATACTAATTCCACCACATTATCACAACAATAGCCACGAAAAACTAATTTAGAAAATTAAGAAACAAAGTCCGCCCGTTTCGTCGTGTTTCCCGCGCAAAACTATCTCGTTTTTTTTTATGTATCCATTCGAAAAGGCAGTGGGAACTAGCCCTTACAGCCGTTATCTTTCGTATTTTTCTTTGAACCTAACCGTGCGACATAAAAGAGTAGAAAATAAATGAAGGCGCTGCTTCCATGCAACAACGTCAAAATCACGCATAAGCTGGCAAGACCGACCTACAATTTGTACTAAAATATTTAATTCCTACTGTCACCGTTTTCTACTCTTTTAAGTCGCACTGTAAATCGGAACTAAACTTTTTCAAGGTGCGTTCATACGCGTGCCGTGCAGCCCGGCAAGCTTAGGCAATTCGCTGTACATTGAGGCTTCTTTATAGTTAAATAGTAACAATCACTTTACAGACGAGTCGCTGTACAGCAAATTGCCTAAGCTTGCCGGGCTGCACGGCGTGCATGTAAACCCAGCATCATGTTATGAACAACATTATGGAAAACGTCAAACTGCAAACACGCCGTGCAGCCCGGCAAGCTTAAGCAATGAGGGATTTTCAGAAGGTCATTAAAAAAGAAAAAGTAGTTCCTAATGGCTCGATAGATGGCGTTGACCAGACAGGGGTGAGCGACCTTGCAGAATAATAAAATACAAATAAAATAGTATGAATAAATTTTCCAGATTTTGTCACATTTTATTTTATATCTTTATCTAATTAAGAAACAGAAAAGTACAAAAATAAAAAGTTAAATATCAGAAATACAAATAAAATCGAATCCGCAACGCAGGCTTTGTCAAACCTTAATCACATATCTATATCTGCTACAAGCTTCGTCAATTGCAGCATACAATATAAAATCCGCATGCAAGCTTCGTCAGACTACCACTAACTTATCTAAAGGCACTGCCCTACGCAACCCTGGTTCAAAGGTCCCTATGATGCTGGCCGCATTGCCTCTCTTGATGGCCAGAGAAATTCTCTGAACCAAAAAGGCTCCCGAGCGCGGGTCCGCATTCGCTGCCCTATCTCCCTCACGAAGTCCTTGGCATCGACCCCCCAAGGCCCCCAGTCTCAAAGGCAGCTGGAACGAAATCATACCCTTGCTCTAGGTTGGCATAATGTCGTCCGCTTAAGCCTCACCGCCCGCTCCGCGGCAGAGCCAGCAACGCGCATCGTCTGACTCAGGTAGGAAGGAGCAAATGTGCTGACACAGGTCGCATCCCAAATCAGGCAACGCCCCCTTTTCCAGGGGATCAAGGTCAGGCCTGACAGAATAAATTTTCGTTTTTAAGTAAGCAGCATAATATGAGCATATATTTCGTCAACGGATGCGTCTGACTCGGTGCATACATTTTTGTTTACTTTTTAGCCTAAAATTGTCGTCTTCGGACCCCTCTCTGATCAACGCTATCTATCGCCGGCATGTTGAACTACGTTTGACTAGCTGTCAGAAAAACCCACATTCAAAATTTTCCGTAAAATATTTGACTTTGTCCTTTTTTTTTACTTTAAAGCCCGACCAGAAAAATAAAAAACCTCGCCATGTTGCGGAAAATCAATGGAACTAATTTTTGTACTTGGAACACTGACATTAAAGGTTATATTCGATTGCAGCGCCCCCAATCCAGGTTTTTTATATTTCTGGTCAGGCTTTAAACGGATAAAGCAAGAAAAAGTGATGCAAGTCTAGTGATTCAATGTAATTTTCTGTTATGCTTGGAGGAATATCATGCAGGGAATATCCGAACGGAGTGGATTTTCTGTGCAAGCCATGTGCTGATAAATTGGGTATTTATTTACTCTAATGTTGCATTTTTACAATATTTATCATATTATGTATGTATGCCTCGGGCCTCGACCGCATAATTTTGACCGTAGCATGTCATTCCTGCATGTGATATTTGTGGGTCTGCTTAGTTTATCTTTAGCCATGGAGTAAGAGGAGATGGCATATCGGCTTGTTTCTATAGAAAATTATGTCGCCGACAAAGGGGGTGAGGGACGGGTGAGGGGAGACAAAAAGCATTAGGGGAGCGTGTAATTTCTCTATGGTAACAACAACCGCAGTACAAACTAGTGCCCAGTTGGTGGTTACTGTGCACACTTTGTTACACCATCTCTACCAAGAGGAGCGTGTAATTTCTCTATGTCTTTAGCCTTTACTGCGACAAACATTTGCTGAGCTCACCAAATAATTTCAAAAATCGCAATCCAGGTGGATAAAGGGCTTTGAACTTTTTGGCATAGTGGTAACCATAATTTTGTAGGAATTTCGGAAATTTTTCAAAAATGCGGCGCATCCTGAAACCTATGTATATCGATAGAGGATGTATAGACGAACAAAAAATGTCCTATAACATATAGTCCTAAAGTGCAACGTTTTCGACATAATGCATGTTAAAGATCTTGTGTATACAGGGTAAAAATAAATATTTAAAACTCTTAAGGGGGTTGTTTAAACCATGAAACTGAACAACTTTCACTATGGGACCAACATCGAAATCGCGAAAAAAAAAACTGATATATCCCATACATATAATGCCAAAAACATTTTCTATTCCATACATCTTCTTCTTCTTATCGTGTGGGCAAGCCGCCGCCGCCTTACGGCCTCTGACGTTGTTTTTATATAACGAATAATAACCACCAGAGATAGTAACTGGGACCAACGGCTTATCGTGCCATCTGAAGCACGGAATTATCTTTCTTTTCAGACAATCAAGTGATTTAGCCTGCATTACCCTAACCAACTGGGGAAAAACGCATAAAGTGACAAATCATTAGGTGTCCCCCATGGGAATCGAACCTGCGACCTCCGTGTCAAGATCCCAAGTCTTATAACCATTGGACCACGGAGATTGGTATTGGAGGAAAATGTGTTAGGATGATGCTTAACATGGATTATCTCGAAAACGTTGCACTTTAGGACTATATATTATTTGACATTTTATGTTCGTCTATAGATCCTCTATCAATATACATAGGTTTCAGGGTGCGCCGCGTTTTTGAAATTCCCGAAAATTGATGGTCATCACTATGCCAGCCTCCCATACAAAGAGGTTCAATGGCCTTTAGCTGTTTAAATGTTTGAATGATTGATGAAATGCGGGAATGACATGCGACGGTCAAAATTATGCGGTTTAGGTCCGAGGCATACATTGTAAAAATGCAACATTAAAGTAAATAAATACCCAATTTATCAGCAAATGGCTAGCAAAGAAAATCCATTTCATTCTCATTTTCATTTTCATATTCCTCCAAACATAACAGAAAATTACATTGAATCACAAGACTTCGTTCAATCACGTTTTCTTGCTTTATTTATCCGTTTAAAGTAAAAAAAAAGGACAAATTTATATATATATATAGGTGCAGGAGGGCCTTCATCGCAAACAGATCACTGCTTAATAGTAAAACTACCGAGATTACACAGAACTAGCGATCCGTCGAGTTATGCGGTGGTTCAGCCATTCCTATTCAAATCTTCAACTGAACTCCTCTTGACATGGCTGTCAACCACCTTTACCGACACCCGACGTTCAACTAGACCGACACCAGGTGGCGCTGTAGCAAGGCACCGTCATTAGTGTGCGATCTTGTTCTGTTATAACTTGAGAGATGGCGCCAGGCGCCGTCATATATATTTCGGAAAATTTTGAATTTGGTGTTTTCTACTAGCTAGTCAAACGTAGTTCAACATGCCGGCGATAGATGGCGTTGACCAGAGAGGGGTCTGCATAGCTAGCATGCCGCAGTTATACATCGCTATCACACCTTAGCTCTCTTTCTATTTTCGTGCGAACGAACGAGATAAAAGACGTGATACAGCCGTATCACGTGTTGCATGCTACCAGCCCTCGTAGTATGCTACACGTGATACAGCTGTATCACGTCATTTATCTCGTTCTTTCGCACGCAAATAGAAAGAGAGCGAAGGTGTGATAGCGCTGTATCACTGCGGCTGCGCATGCTGGAGACGATAATTTAAGGCTACAAAGTAAACAAAAATGCATGTCACTGAGTCAGACGCATCCGTTGACGAAATATATGCTCATATTAAGCTGCTTAAACAAAAATTCTTACTATTTTGTTTGTATTTTATTATCTGCAAGGCCGCTCGCTCCTGTCTGGTAAACGCCATCTATCGAACCAT
The DNA here is from genome assembly GCA_963693445.1 of Agonopterix heracliana. NCBI lineage: Eukaryota > Metazoa > Arthropoda > Insecta > Lepidoptera > Depressariidae > Agonopterix > Agonopterix heracliana. The sequence continues at coordinate 4,963,774 of OY856308.1, forward strand.
TAGGAACTACTTTTTCTTTTTTAATGGCTTTCTGAAAATCCCTCATTGCCTAAGCTTGCTGGGCTGCAAGTCGTGCATGTGAACGCAGCATGACAGTTTGACGTTTTCCCTACGAACAAATAATAAGTCTAAACCATAGGCGAAGTATTTTTCGCTTACGCTGATAGACGAAACATCAGTGTAACCGCGTATGAGACAGCGATAGTCATAAAATCCTATACAATTTGTATGAAAATAGATGTCTGACTCCGGAGTCAGACAGCCGTCGTAGAACAAAAAAGTGGCTACGTCGATAAGGACAGCAATAAGTAGCGATCTCCTTTTTTAACAATAGCTAATTTGCTATGTGCATCTCTTACTGAGTTATATGACAAGACACGTGCTTGCTTCTAGTTCCTTCTCTTTCTACGGTCTAAACTTATGTAGCATTTTCCATAATGTTGTTATGATCATGAAAAATTAGGTACGGTCTTAATACAGTGCGACATAAAAGAGTAGAAAACTAAATATTTTACTAGATATTGTAAGTCGGTCTTTCCAGCTTATGCGTGATTTTGACGTTCTTGCGTGGAGGCAGCGCCCTCATTTATTTTCTTATCTACTCTTTTATGTCGCACGGTTAGGTTCAAAGAAAAATACGAAAGACAACGCAAGGCTGCAAGGGCTAGTTCCCAATGCCTTTCCGAATGGGTACATAAAAAAATAACTATTTGACAGAATACAACGAATATTTCTGTTGGAAATTGAAAAAATCAAGGAAAAAAGCCAATAATATTTCCTAAAAAGAAGTATGTATTTATTACATTTACGTATTTAACCATTTTTACCTAAAATGATCACTACTTTGGCATCAAAACTTGTTTCAGGGGTCGGAGTAAAAATCGAGTTATAGAATGTTTGTGAACTAGGTACCTACAATGGCTTTTACATAGTAAATTAAGCAAACGGCGAATTTCCCGGTCCGGTGGGCAGCCATCAGAACATATGGACCAGTGAGAGGGCCTTTACTAAACCTGACAAAGCTGTGGAGCAGCGGCGAAACGTAGGTAATTATTGCGCCATATTATTTCTGATTCGATTTGTAACTCCACTGGCTTTTCGGTGAAGATTCAGAATACACCAACTGCTGTATCTAACGTTGTGAAACGCAATAAAGTATTGAGTATTGAAAGAAAACATCGTGAGGAAAAGTGCATGCTTAAATTTCGAGGCATGTATTGTACCCACTGTCCATTTATGTTGCTAGGGTAGGGCTGCCGGGACATGTCCCGATTTCAAGCCTTAGGTCCCCATATCCCTGTCAGCAAGTCATTCATCCCGGGCGGGTGAATTATGACACAATCACCCAATAATTGTCCACAGAAGTACACACGGTGTGTCAATCCGTTTCCGTGTATGCTTCTATGTGCGGTTTCACACAACTCCTTGCTTTGCAAATGGTGGACTGACATCTGCCGCTCTGTCAATGCGTCATTGTGTGTGAAACTTAGGTGCATTTGTTTTGTACCGATACGAGTTCTGGCTACAACCGATTCCTATTTTGGGGGTGGACTTGGGGGACCCCTACCCCGTACCCCCCTCCCTCTCTAAATTCGTGCCGCACAATACTAAACCCAACCCCAGAGTTTCAGTTCCACTAGTGAAACGTGGGTGTTCTGAGTTTTCTGAATATCTCTGACTACCGCCTTGAGGAACATAGTCGTGAGCATTATGCTTATGCTGCTTATGCTATGCTTATTATTTCTGATCAAAGGAGGTGGGACACAAACATGCGACCACATTACATTACTTCCTGTGGGTGTTATACGAGGTTACTATGTGCACCGACTGTACCGCTCCAGTCCCACGATTTGCTATAACTGTAGTGTAGAACTTTAACTAGAAGTCTGGTCCCGGCTGTGCGTGTGCGCCTTGTAGGTCAGGCTGATGATTTTTTAGCGGCAGAGCTTGTAACTACAAATGTGTTCATCATCATCAGCCTATATACGTCCCACTGCAGGGCACAGGCTTAACTTCATGGAGGGTGTGTTGGCGTCAGTCCACCACATGCGCCCTATGCGGGCTGGTAGACTTCACAAAATTTCACACATGTTGATGTAAAAATGATTGCGGTGGTCTGATGGTGGCTTGGTCAGATCTAGTAGTAGAAATCCTAATTCAAAGGCAGTACTGGATTTGGATAGGCAAGTCACTATGCATTTTATGAGTATCATAACAGCGCAGATAGATGGAGCCACATAGTGATTGAATTGTAAAAAATTGCTCATCCTTTATATTTTATAATATATTAAGGCTTTGGTTCTTAATTTTCTAAATTAGTTTTTTATGTTTATTATTGTGTTGTGTTAATGAGGTGCAATTCATTAAGAGGAAAGATTTAATTTTGTGTTCATTTGTTTGTTTGTTTTGATTATGCTCCGAAACTACTGGACCGTTCTGAATAATTCTTTCACCATTGGAACGCTACATTGTTGTTGAACAATTTGCCGCAACGTGTGACGCTCCGAGCGACGTTCCAGCTTGGCCAAATAAATTGAGTGGCCGTCCTATCCAATTTTCATTCACGAATTTTTACGCGATTTCAACATATTTTTACACAATTTTACTGCCTTACTTCATTTTCTCGTGTACTAACAATAAGTTAATTCAATTCATTCTAACAAGTTAGCGTTTTCGGTCAGTGTGTCATCTTTTAAGTGTTCTGAATCTTGCCTTGCTCCCACCCTGGAATGATTATCCCTGCTCAAGTTATTGTTTCCTTGCTTTGTTACGTGTGTTCTGAGTCTTGCCTTGCGCCCCCAGAGTGTCTATCCTTGCGTAGGCGCCTTTCGTTGCACGCTATAAACTTCGCTTTGGGCCGACCATTTCCAGCTCGCGAGGCCTAAAGGCTTCGCCTGCGAGACAACGAGCCCTGCAAGACTCACCGAGAGTACCGCGTGCACCGCGCACCGTGTTCTCTACGCCCGCCCTGCCAGTACGTTCGGAGGAAGAACGTAAGAATTTACATGTTATTTTAACTCATACAAGTGTTTATTGTAATTTGTAACATAGTGCTTCCTATTACAGGGTGAAATTGATATCATTATCATCCTTTTAAACTAAGAGTCTACCCACCAAACTAAACAACTTTGACTATGGGAGCAAACCAATCGGAGAAAAAACAAATCTGCTGTCCCATACTAAACTGCAATGCCCACTCGACTCAAAATAATGTATGCAACAGCTGATTATTTTTTTGCTCCGATCGGTTTGCTTCCATAGTCAAAGATGTTCAGTTTGATGGGTAGAGTCTTAGTTTAAAAGGATGCTAATGATATCGATTTCACCCTGTATGTGTATATGCTATATTATATGCACTTCATAGTAATTCAACATGTCTGAGTTACAAGGTTTTAAAACCAAGTGAAGCTCCTGCAAGGGTCACTTTGATGCTACGAATTAACTTGATGAAATTCAAGATCTATCTAGAGCTAGTAAAAACAACAGCCACTTTTGGTGATAAAAGAGTCTATCCTAACATCCTATTTCATCCTTTTTTTTCTATTCTTGGTGTGCAAATAAAGAATATTTATGTTATGTTATGTTTTAAGCCTGTAAGCATGGCCGCTTCAACCCACATCTATTCTATGCTTACAACTAAGCCATACTAAAGTGTAGTGTATTTTTATCGCTAAGCCGAGAGCCGAATCATCTATAATCGACTAACACAAGCATAATATTGTGCATACAAGTGCTAAGGCTTGTTAAAGCCCAAGGTTGCCCATCTGCTGCTTCATTCAACAGTGTTATTTAAAGCTAAATTGATAGCCAAACTAATCATCGTTTTTAAAAACAGTCATACAAGTGTTTAAGTCGCAGACTAACTTTGTTTTCAATTCAAGCTCACTTCCTTGGTCGCACACACCTAATGCTTACGACATAACCAAGGCATCAGCTTCAAAATAGATTTGCCGACTGTTTTCAGTGCGTCTGCGAGTAACCAGCCTTCGAGATCCCAACGCTGCAATCAGCCGTGCAGGGGCTTTGACTGCTCATCACGGCTCGCTGGGATTACACTGAGCTGCGGCCTGCGTGGGACTGGTGATTTCTCGCTAATACTAGCTGTGGTAATGGCTTTGAGATTAATTTAACCTGTAGGCCATCGCAACGACGTTTATATCATCGTATGGCCGCCCACACAGGACCTGTGTACAGTACCTGCATAGCTAGCATGCCGCAGTGATACAGCGCTCTCACGCCTTAGCTCTCTTTCTATTTGCGTGCGAACGAACGAGATAAAAGACGTGATACAGCCGTATCACGTGTAGCATACTACGAGGGCTGGTACTGTACTTACGAGGTTTTCACTCTCAAGCGATGACATAAACCTTTCTATGACGTTGAAGTCAAGTCAACAGTCATCTTCCGGAGTCGAGGTTCTAAATTAAAGTTTATATCAATGATGAATCTAAGGTTTCTTTCTCTATAGAATGTTCTACGAGTAATAAAGACCTTATAAAATTCAATGATGTATGAACCAATAGGAGCGAACAAATACTGAAGGATAATGAGCGAATATAATATGCGACTGGTTGCAGGAAAGTGCCGACTGTATTTCAAAAACATGTTGACGTCTTTAACCTTGTCGAACGGTCTATAATTTATGATGTACAACTTCATAAACTTCAGTTAAAGTTAGGAAGATTGCGAGAGTTAATCGATATTTTATATAATATTCAAACTATTGAACAGTCTTCATCTGATATAAATGATCAAGTTACCGAAGATAGGTCACGTTCACATTGAAAAACTTATTTTAAGTATATTGCGATAGTGCTGTGGAAAAGATCATTGAATCGGTGAACAATGGCCTATGTCCAGCAGTGGACGTCCATTGTCTGAAATGATGCTGTAGGTATGTGAATGTGAGCAGCGCATGACCGGTCGTTGTGGCGATCGTTGGGGGAGGCCTTTGTCCAGCAGTGGACGTCCATTGTCTGAGATGATGATGAGGATGATGATGATGATAATGATTATGCAGTCTTATGTGTGGATTTGCATCTAATAGATAGTGAAGCAAATTTAATTAGTCTCTTTTCTCCCCTCCGGACGGAAAGCGTCAATTGTCGTCCCGCTGCGCTAAACTAAGTTGTCGCTTTCCACCTCCGACGAGGAGAAAAATGATATACTAACCTCGGCTTTCCTGTCCTCGGTGTGTAATCTACTATTATCTTAATATCTTTGTTTTTCTTTGATTTTAGGGCAATGTAACGCCGCGATTGCATTTGACTAGACAATTATCTAAATATTTAGATACAACTAGGTGGACCCACGACCTAGTGAATGCGGTGGGAACCCGTTGGATGAGGGCAGCGCAGGACCGGTCGTTATGGCGATCCTTGGGGGAGGCCTATGTCCAGCAGTGGGACGTCCGTCGGCTGAGATTATGATGAATATGGAATACCAGGCTACAAAAAACGAGATGCACAATCAACACTCCAAAAACGATTTCAGCAAGACGGTTTAGGGCCATGTATGTTTGTTGCAGTTACATTGCGCGACCATGCTATGATCAGTGTCAACGGGTCCTTTTACCGTTCAGTGGCGCCTTCATCTCATTACAATAATAAAGGTTATTTTCTCTGTAACTAAAAATGAATTAGTGCTATTCCAACTTACTACTAAGCAATTTTTATGCAATACGTTTATAGGTTCTAAACATTCCACTTATAAGAATATCCAAAGAAATGTTAGTGGCCCTTATATGTATTTTTTTAATGTTTGTAATAAAAAACCTTATAGTATTGTATAAAAATATCTATTAGGCTTTTGGATTATGTTGAAGTAGCACTTTTATAATTTAGGTAGGCATTCTTGGCAAGACGTCTTTAATATTGTGACGTCACGTCAGTGGGAGTCACTGAACTGTAAAAGGACCCTTACCTCGTATTGAAACAACGAACATTTGGTGCTACTGCTAGGTATGTGGTTACTCGCTCCACATCCACACACACATTGCATTTAGGTACTTTCATTCACTATTGTTAGTTCATTACATTGGATACCTTTTTATTACACATTAAATTAAGCATTAAAAGCGAGTAACCTTACCTGCCGTGCAGGAGGCGATTGTAACACCACTGGCTTTTCGGTGATGGAAAACATCGTGAGGAAACCTGCATGCTTCAATTTCGAGGCATGTATTGTACCCACTGTCCATTATAAGTGGCGACTGGCTCACCCCCCGTCACACTGGACAGAGTTTCGGTACTACTGGTGAAACGTGGATGTTCTGAGTAGGGAATCCAATCCCGCACTAAAAACGCGATCCCGCATGCCTGCGGGATTGAGGTCAATAATCCCGCGGATCCCGCGGGACTTGCGGGATTGAGTTTTTTTTAACTTTTTTTTGTTTTAAGTAGTAAAAATGAAATGAGGAGAAGTAAATTTAAATATAATTACTAAGTAGTTTTATTACTCATTACTATTAGTCAATGAGGCGTTTTCCAAGACTAGTAAATCGAAAAATCATTAGACGGCTATTCTATTCTATTTTTATTAAATGGCGTTTCCTTGTTAGATTTCGCCAGTGTCAAGTTATTTGAGGGAGTGTCTATCCAATCTCGAGGATTGTTTTTGAGTAAGAACAACTGAGAAGGATTTAGGAGCCTCGTGGCAGGCTGAGACGCGAACCGCGCGAACACCACGCGAGAGACTAGTGTTCGAGGCAAACCCTGTAACGTGACTCTTAGACGGCTATGTTAAAATTACAGTACAATTACAGTAAAAGTGCCGTTTGTCTATGGTTCGCATCAAGTCTGACAGATGGTGTTGCCAATGGATAAATTGTTCACTACCAATAAATACGCCATAGCAATGAAAATGTTAGTTTGTTATATGTAAAATTAACATTAACTGCACAAAAATTCGATTAATTGGAAGTATCAAAACGTCTTTCACATGATAACCTTCATAATCCTATTAACGAAGTAACAAGTTGCTCCCTAAAATCAGGGAACAAAAAAACACTGAACACTTTCGATCTGACAGCTAAAAAAAAATGGTTCAAAGACACTGGAAGGATGGCGTTACAATCGTATAAATTGGTACGATTGTAACGCCATCCTTCCAGTGTCTTTGAACCATTTTTTTTTAAAATTAAAACGCGTCATTCTATAAACGTAAAATCAGCTTATTTTTACCCGAATGCGACAGAAGGAGGGTTATGTTTTTTCTGATAATACTTTTAAAGACATGATTGGTAATACTTGAACTGACATTGTTCCGAATTCCAATACAGGATTCACACAACACAAAATATAAATTCAAGGTAAGGTAAGGCTGTAAGCTAAAAACTGAAAAACAAAATTCCATTCAAATTATATAGTTAAGTTGTTAAATAACTTATTAATGAGGCTGTTGTGCTGGGGGTCTAACAAAAAAGTAGAACGTAGTCTGAGCCCATTTTTAGGGTTCCATAGTCAAACAAGGAACCCTTCTACTTTCATCAATTCTATCCGTCTGTCTGTCTGTATGCCCCACCTCATTTACTCGCTTATTTTAGCACCTATTGATATTGACTCGAAATTTGCTAAGAAGATAGATACAGTAACCCATTTTTTTCGAGGCATCGATCCCGAACAACAAAAAGGGGGTTGAAAAAAAATATTTTTTCATACATCGAGTGAGGTGTCTTTGGGTAAATCTTGTCAAATGGAACAAAACTCTCATGAAAACTAAATCGCTGTTACGATTCTGTCTCGAAATATCTGCGCTCATAGTCAAAATTGTCTCTTAGGTATGATAAAAATTAAAAGATTAATACTTTTCTTCTTATTCTAATCATGCAATGGCTACGGAACCCTATCATGGGCGAGTCCGACATGCTCTAGGCCGATTTTTCTTTAAAAAAATTCAATCCCGCAAACGTGCGGGATCCCGCATGAGTAATCCCGCATTTGTGATCCCGCAAAAAAGGTGCGGGATCCCGCTTATGCGGGATTGGATTCCCTAGTTCTGAGGTTTCATAATATCTCTGACTACCCCCTCGGGGAATATAGTCGTGAGCATATACTATGCTTATGTAAATTAAGCATCGGAACAAAAAAAATGTTAGTGTTTGACTACATGGAGGCCAGTATAGATACCTAGTATATCTACCTAATTATAATTAGTCTAATTACCTAGCAGCAGTTTTCCTTAAAACAGAGAAAAAGTAGTAAGGCGTGTGCTATGGCTACACACAAGCGGGTCGGCACATTCCGTTCGGTTTTTCTCTAGCAAATGAAAACGCGTTTGTAAGGAAAAAGCCGAACAGAATGTGCCGACCTGAATTAAGTTTAACGAATTTTAACCGTTGATATCGGCTGCTAGAATATTACCTCAACTCAAACGCAACTAATTTAATCTCATAGTAAATAGTTAAAAGTACTGCATTCATTTTTGCCTACTTATATTTCATTACCTAACTTCTATTGTAGCGTCTCGGTGGCGCGTTGCGGAGAGCTATGGAAACTCAATCCTGTGGTCCGAATCCGCACGGATGACATGCTATTTACCTACCAATGAGCTTTTCCAACTTATGTACGTAATACCGACTGCTCTCAAACGGTGAAGGAAAACATCGTGAGGAAACCTGCATACGCTGAAGAAGAAATTCCGATGTGAAATCAATCCGCATTGGGCACGCAGTGTGGACTTACGCCCATACTTATACAGTATGTAAAAAAACCAGTTGGAGCCTTTAGGCCTGCCTCAGACCATCAAACTGAACAACTTTCACTACCTATGGAGCCCGAAATATTGAAAAAAAAAAAACAGTTTCATACAAAACTGCAGTACCAACTCTATCAAATGTATGGGACGACAGATTTTTTTTTTCGCGATTTAGAAGTTGGCTCCGTAGTGAAATTTGTCCAGTTTGATGGTCTGAAGCATCCCCTAGCGGCTCCAACAGGGTTTTTTACACCCACCCAGGAGAGTGATTTTTGAATCTCATTCGGTGAGCTCAGCAGTTAAAAATGTCAAAATTACTATGGATATATGCATCTTTCTACTGCGGATTTGACTCTCAAAAATCTCTCCTGTAGTATGATTTTTGAATGTCAAATCAGCAGTAGAAAGATGCATATCTCCATAGTAATTTTAACATTTTCAACTGCTGAGCTCAGCGAATAAGATTCAAAAATCGCACTCCTGTTAGGCTGTGATGATGATGACTAGGTACTATTGTCACATTATAAATTGTATTTACTCAATGTTTAAATAAATATAATTAAGAAATCCACAGGTATTGGTTTGTTTTTATTTAGGTACTTATCAGTTTAATACAACAGATGGCGATAGATTCAACTAAGGAACCAGTATGGGTGGAATGCCACCGTGATACAGCGCTATCACACCTTCGCTCTCTTTCTATTTGCGCGCGAACGAACGAGATAAAAGACGTGATACAGCCGTATCACGTGTAGCATGCTACGGCTTCGGATAAAGGAAATGAATGGATTTGTTCCCGATTCGTCGTATTCCTGTTTCGTCGCATTCCCGATTCCTGATTTGAGGTCGAAATTTTACAGAACACAACTTTTACTACGGGAGCACCGATAGGTAATAGCAAAAAATCCGCTGTTTCATACAGTCGAGACGAGTAGCAGGACCGGTCGTTGTGGCGATCCTTGGGGGAGGCCTATATCTAGCAGTGGACGTCCACCGGCTGTGATGATGATGATGATGATGAAACGAGTAGACATTGCAGTTTAGTGTGGAACAAGCAGCAGATATTTTTTTTTGCTACGCTGATCGGTTTGCTCCCATAGTAAAAGTTGTTCAGTTTGATGGGTAGGGCAAGACACTAAACTAGATGGCGCTCGGGAGCATTATTCATGATTTTATCACATTTTATTTTATATCTCGTAATTGTGATGATTTCAATCAAAATTTTCAATTAAGCGCGAACTTGTGTTTATGTTTTACTGATCTAGCTACAAGTTAAAGTAATTTTATTGTTCATACGAATTTGATATACATTTTAATTTTGATCAATTTCATACAAAACTGACGTTGAACATTCGTAGACGGTATTAACAAAAGTAATATTTTATATATGGAAAAATAGTTTAGAAAATCTTGCAACATTTGCAATTTATAACATAAAAAACATTTGCAATTTATAACATAAAAAGGAGTTTTTGGCGGGCTTTGGTAGCTGACGTTTGGAGTCCTCATATTTCATCGAATTTTTATTGTTTATAGTGAGTTTTGGTTCGTAAAATTGGTGTTGTTTTGCGTAACAAAGTGTCGTGCAAGTGAACAATATATAGTTTAGTGAAATATGATGGTGCATGGGTCGTAAACAGGAAAAGTGTTCCGTGATTTTAGCGCGGCAAAGCGGTCGGTTCACCTCTTTCCTGTGGACTTCTCTGCTTTTCCTGCGTCTTTCGATTGCCTCCAAAAACTCCAAAGAACCATCAAAACGTCGAATACCAACGTTTTAATGTGAAAACAGAAGAAAGTTAAAAATAAAATAAGATTTAGCCAAAAGGTCTAGTAACCAGGCTAGTAAATATATTAAAAAAAAAAAAAAAAAAATAACATAAAAAATTACGAAGATATAAAATAAAATGTGATAAAATCAGGAATAATGCTCCCGAGCGCCATCTAGTTTAGTGTCTTGCCCTCTGCAACCCCCCTAAAGGATCCTAATGATATAAATATTCATAATCATACGCGGACCGTCCGTCTGTCATACATATAAAGGCACAGCCCTTCTTTTGTAGGCCCGATTAGCACTGTTGGTAATGAACCTGCCTGTTGTGTGAGGGTCGCGGGTTAGAATCCCGTAAGGAACAAATATTTGTATGACGAATATTTATACCAGAGTCATGGATGTAAGTATATTTTTAAAAAGGTAGTTATAAAGTCGAACTTAAGATTAATGATTATCTACACAGGTAGTAAGGACTTATGACTTTCAAAAAGAACTGAAACAATAGGTAAACTGGTGTGATGGTGGATAGAAATGGGTCCTAAGCAGGCACTACATGCTCAACGTGATAGGCCGAGAACGAGAGTGGATGCCCTTCATTGTTTTCGTCGCGTCGTGAACCGAAGTAATTTTCCTTCGAAGTTCTTGCCAATAATTCTCGCCGAGAAGTTCTCGCGAGAGTGTATTGCCTGCTTTAGTGAAACAAGTTCTCGGGAGAGTGTATTGCCTGCTTTAGAGAAAATATTACAATAACAAAGGTAGTTACTTAGCTGTAAAATCGAATTGGAGGATAACGACTATAATATAGTATATTATATTATACACAGGTGCCTAGATTCGATTTAGTAGTACTAGAGAAACTGATTCGATGACGTCAACGCCATCTATCGAATTCTATAAATATAAATTGGCTGCCAACTTTTAATCGATTACCAATGTAGTTAGGAAATCGAATTTGACTATGACGACTATACTCACAGGTAGCATAAATAGTTAACAATAAACTAGTATATAGGTCTGATGTTGGCTAGATTCGATCTAGTAGGTAATTCTTGAAATAAACCGTCAACGCCATCTGCCGAGTTGTATAGAACTAAATCGGATGCAAACTTATTGTCGAAACAAACGTATTAAATCGAATTTGATGATAACGACGATACACACAGGTAACATAAATACTAAGCTATGAACTAGTATAGGTCTGCAGGTGGCTAGATTCGATCCAGTAATACTTGTCGTCAACGCCATCTACCGAACGGCTGCTAACTTTGTACCGATAAAAACTTTTTGTGAAGTTAGCAGCCGAAACTTAAAATTAATGATTTGATGCTGAAATTTAACATAGTTTGTTACCTAGTAGGTAGATACATAGACTACAGTTTGGTATAATGTGCTCATGCGGAATTTACCTACGTAGCAAATATAAAATAAGACACAAATTCCATTTTTACCTATTAAAGTCGTATTTTTCGCTACAATACATATTGAAAACAACTACTTATTTTATAGGATCGTATATACAGTATACAGGTTGTAATAAAACCCCCTCGTTATATTTAAACTTAGATCAAAATAAAATGAATGGATAGGCCTGAAGTGCGGTAAGTTGAAGCACACTACTGGTGCACTTGGTCCATACAAACTAGCGCCATTATCTGTCAAATCTGGGGCACTTGCATACAAGTGACAAGTAAACCTTTCATTTGTTTTGCCTCATTTTTCTGGTTTGAAATGTTCGCTTAAGGCCTATCCATTAATTTTATTTTGATCGAAGTATTTAAAAGGGGTGGTTGAGATAACAACTTTCACTTTGGAGACTACGTCAAAATAACAAATAAACAACCGGCCAAGAGCGTGTCGGATTCATTCATTCATAGGCGAGTCCGACACACTTTTGGGGTAGCGTTCCGTAGTCATTTCTCGAAAAGGTAATCAAAATTAGCTTAGGTAACTTAAGAAATTTTCAAAAGCAATCATTAGCGCGATTTATTTTCGTTCAGCGCCATCTATCGATCTAACGGAGAACATACAATTTTAATATTTAATTTGCAGGATTTTTCCGACACTGTTATAATTTTCATTGAATGTGCTTATAAACTAGTTAGTATAGATCTGATGGTGGCTAGATTCGATCTAAGTAGAAGGTAATTCTTTACATAAACACGTTCGATGACGTCAACGCCATCTGCCCAATCTTATAGAACTAAATTGGCTGCTAACTTTTAATCGATTACCAATGTAGTTAGGAAATCGAATTTGACTATGACGACTATACTCACAGATAGCATAAATACTAAACAATAAACTAGTATAGGTCTGATGTTGGCTAGATTCGATCTAGTAGTGTAATTCTTTAAATAAACACGTTCGATGGCGTCAACGCCACCTGCCTAATCGCATAGAACTAATTTGGCTGCGAACTTTTTGTCGAAACAAACGTATGAAATCGAATTTGATGATAACGACGATACACACAGGTACCATAAATACTAAGCAATAAACTAGTATAGGTCTGCAGGTGGCTAGATTCGATCCAGTAGTACTTGTCGTCAACGCCATCTACCGAACGGCTGCTAACTTTGTACCGATAAAAACTTTTTGTGAAGTTAGCAGCCGAAACTTAAAATTAATGATTTGATGCTGAAATTTTACATAGTTTCGTACCTAGTAGGTAGATACATAGACTACAGTTTAGTATAACGTACTCATGAGCAAATTACCTAAGTAACTAGCAAATACAAAACAAACAAAAATCAATTTTTTACTATTAAAGTCGTATTTTTTGCTACATACCTACCTACATATTGAAAACAACTATGAACTATTTATTTTATAGGATATCGCATGCAAGTGTAATAAAACACCCAAGTTATAAATTTAAAGGGGTGGTTGAGATCATCAAACCCAAGTGAACCACTTTCACTTTGGAGACAACGTCAAAACAAATAAACAACCGGCCAAGAGCGTGTCGGATTCATTCATGGGCGAGTCCGACACACTTTTGGGGTAATAAATCACGGACTCATGGGCGAGTCTGACACGCTCTTGGGGTAGCGTACCGTAGTCATTTCTAGAAAAGCTTGATCTAGCTTAGCTTATGCAACTTATGAAATTTTCAAAAGCAAACAATAGCGCGATTTATTTTAGTTCAGCGCCATCTATCGATCTAACGGAGAAACTTAAATTTTAATATTTAATTTGCAGGATTTTTCCAACACTGATTGTGTTAAAGCGTTAGTTATAAAACAGTTCATTTTTAAATAGCTGTCTTTCTATCCGCGATTTCAAAGTTGGCTCCATAGTGAAAGTTGTTCGGTTTGATGCTCTTAACCATCACTTTAAACATTTCTTAGGTGTTTTGTTATATTCTTTATATACCGTAGAATACCGGACATCAATGAAACATAGTACTATGTCTCAAAGACGGCGATTTTGGTCGTTTCTTTACAGCAATTTTTGGAGGTCCCTCAATATTTTGAATGAATATAACGTGGTTACAAAATCGATTTCAGAGATTTTGATTGTACGTGTAGGCAGTATAAAGACTGAATAATAAAGTGGTATAGGTGTGATAGTGACTAGGTGAGATCTAGTAGTAGAAAAACTAATTAAACGAGGGTGACTTCAAACAGACCGGCCGCTGACATTTGATCGCTAAAAAAAGTAGTTGCGAAATCGAATTTGAATATGACAGTTATACACACAGATAGAAGAAAGGTTAAACAACAGACTAGTATAGGTCTGATCTTGGCTAGATCAGATCTAGTTCCAGAAAAATGAATTCAACGAGGGTGACTACGAAAAAAATGGCCGGCAACTTTTGTGTCGCTAAAAAAGATAGTTATAAAATCGAATTCGAAGATAGCGACAATTTCTTTAGGTAGTCTAAAGACTAGAGAATAAACTAGTATAGGTCTCATTGTGGCTAAATCAGACCTAGTAGTAAAAAAACTAAACTAAACGGCGGTGACTCCGGATAATTTCACCGCTAACTTTGGTCGATGAAAAAGGTGGTTATAAAATCGAATTCGATGATGTCAATTGTACAAACGGGTAGTATGAGGACTAAACAATACAGGGGTATAGGTGTGATAGTGGCTTGGTGCGATTTAGAATAGATAAGCGCACTTAAAAAAATACCATCTCAATTTGGTCGGGTAATATTGGCTGCTAAGTTTTGGCTGCTATCTTCACACCGGTAAGTTAATACAGGGTCCAACTTAATATGCTGACACTTTTTTAAGAGGACCATCAGACCATCAAACTGAACAACTAAGGGACCAACATCGAAATCGCGAAAAAAAAACAGCTGTCCCATACAAAACTGCAAACCGACTGGAGCCAAATGTATGGGACAGCAGATTTTTTTTCGCGATTTCGATGTTGGTCCCATAGTGAAAGTTGTTCAGTATGATGGTCTGATCATCCCCTTAAAAAAGTGTCAGCATATTAAAAAGGACCCTATATAAGTACTAAATTTTTTTTTTAATAGCCTCTTTCATTCCACAGCTGGGCAAAGGCCTCCCCTTTAATATTCCAACCATCTCTATCCTGAGCAAGCTCTGGCACGTGTCGTTAAAAAATGTAACGGAGACTTGTTTGTAGGCTGTTATAGCATGGTTCCTGACTATCTTGATTATTTCAAGGCATCTTTCTTTTCAGACGGTACAGACTTCAACCAAAGAGGTATAAACACGAACAATTTTACGGATGATGCCACTTACGCAAATGCTAAAGTAGCATTCGCGCCAGATGAAGAAGGATATAAGAATTTGTTACTAAATATATTTTCTGCGGAACTATATTGTGTTCAAGATAATTAAACGGTTAATACGTACTAATTGTTTTATTGCATTGCTCCTTGTATTCGTTGATAGAATCCTACAGAATTTGATAGAAGTACTACATTGTAGATGCCTGCGGTAGCGAAGCGGTGCGGGAGGGTGTGAAATATGACAATTTAGTCTATTAATAGACACGGGGGACTTTACTCTAAGGTTAGGGCAACTATATTTCAATTATTGACAAGGATAAGCTACAATTTGTGGATCGAATTTATGAACAGTAGTGGGGCCCACAAATATAATTTTTAGCTGGCAGATTGAGCTCTGCTGCATAATTGCATGCAGTTTGGAAAATAGGAGAAATAACAGATGTTGCAACTGCGAGGATCGTCTATTTCAGCTCCTTCCACAGCATCATGTCTTACGTCATTTTGTTGTGGGGGCGAGCATCTTGTGCTACAAAAAGTATACGTGCAATTTACAAACGGCGTCGTCGAGTTAGGGATCGATTTAAAGACATTAATATTCTAACCGTTGATGGTCAATTAATATATGAAAATATCATGCATGTCCTTAAATAAAAATATTTTACAATTTCCAAAGAACAGTAATAGTGATAGGCAAACAAAAATAAGCTTGTGTTCGAAACCCTGTGTCCAGACTTAGTAGGGTCATATCATTTATGCCCATTGTCCCTTTAATTTAGCAATTCTTTGAGCTTATGTCAGCTGCCGTGTTCTTTTGCGGATTTCTTCATTTGTGATTCGATTTCCCAATTAAACTCCGAGCATAGCCCTCTCCATTGCCCTTTGGGTGACTTTTAGCCTTGAGCGAGCGACCACGTATAAGTTCCCATCCATCACTGGCAATACACACTAGTCAAAGACTCGTCTAGAAACACTGCGGTATTTAATAGGTTTGTGAAGATACTACGTAGCTTCCCGAACGCTGCCTAGCCGAATTGAATTCAACGGTTGATCTGTATCTCTAAGTTGGATCTACCTAACTGGATAGTTGGTCCCAGGTAAACATAATCGTCAACAACTACGAGCGCAGACAAAATTTAGTTATTAGTAAATAAAAATTGTAAATGTTCCTTTGTCAGCAGCGGCAAAAATATGCATTACAAAATAAATGACAAATTAGGTACTAACAATGATTGTGAGTTATTTGGGTTATCTCAGTTCAAATAGCACGAATTGCGTTTTGACATATAATCGTCAAGTTTTATCTCCAGAACTCGTGTAAGAGAACTTATCAAATTTTCTTATTTATATCAATACCTAATGGTTGATTAAAATAGTATGCTTTGTTTACATTATCGATGTTATAATGAACCACTGTCTAGTAAGTTCTTCTGAATATTTCATAATTGTTTGACTTCTTACCTTATAATACCTACTACATATTTTTAATCTTCTAAGATGTAAAACACAAATATAATACCTAATTATGATCACGCTATAATCCCACAGAGGTAAGTAGAGTCTAAGGTTCCTCATACGCTACGACTCTTTCATGTCACACTAGCGTTAGTTGCACAAACATGTTGTCGCACTAACGGTTTTTGCACAAGCAATGTTGTCACATTAGCGTGAATTGCACAAACATGCTGTCGCACTAGTGTTCGTCGCACGAACATGCTGTCTTACTAGCCTTAGTCGCACAAACATGTTCTTGAATTAGCGTTATTTGCAAAAACATACTGTTGCTCTAGCGTTCGTCGCACAAATATGCTGTTGCACTAGCGTAGCGTAAATCGCACAAACATGCTGTCGCAATAGCGTTATTTGCAAAAACATGCTGTCGCACTAGTGTTATTAGCACAAACTTGCTGTCACACTAGCATTAGTCGCACAAACATGCTGTCGCACTAGCATCAGTCGCACAAACATGTTGCACTAGCGTTATTTGCACCAACATGCTGTCACACTAGTGTTAGTGGCACAAACATGTTTAATTTTTTTCTAGCACTATTTGCACAGAATATTTGTCGACTTTCTGTAGCACTTTCTTTTTTGCATTATCGACAGTCTTTGCATGCCCAGCCGTTGAATAATTGTGCTACAGTAAGTTAATATTTTAAATGCAATGTCAACATGACTTACTCTTGATTATACCTAATGTTTTTGGTATCAAATGATAATAATGACATTCCAGTTAATATTTTAATTCAAGGACAACGAGTAAATTCTAGAAGAATGGTAAGGATATCATTTCATTATTATGATATTTGAACAACTAAGTAAATAAGTGAAATGCATGTTTGCCAAAAGATAAAATTCTTCAGTATGCCGGTAGACACTTGCGCTGTATGCAGCGGATATAATTCTATTTTGCGATCAAAAACGTGAGTACAGAGTATACGAATACAGACAATCAACCGAACATTTTAAATATTTACTATGAATATGTATTGCGATGTAATGATATTTTCAAGTAGGTATATTACTCTGACACTAAATTTTAGATTTCATTTCATCACAACCTTTTGTACATTTACATGCCATGGATAAAACTATTTAAAAATGGTTGGTTATGCATTTATAAAACGTAATATGTAAGTTAAAAACGATAATTATTGACAAAAAAAATAGAGTAAGTAGGTAGGTACTTAAAACCAAAGGAAAATACAAAATTTTAGATAATCCCTAAAGATTTTGTTATCAATATACGACACGCATCTGAAATTATAATAAGACACTGAATAGGAAGACGTTCTGTCTTGACAATCATTTTCTTATTTTAGTAACTCATATACCTACAACGCAACTGACAACGTTTTCTTGCTTGTTGTGATCAGTTCACAGATTCATACATATACAAGGTGTTTCATAAGTAAAAATAAATATTTAAAACTCTTAAGGGGGTTGTTTAGACCGTCAAACTGAACAACTTTCTCTATGGGACCAACATCGAAATAGCGAAAAAAAAAATCTGATATCCCATACATATTTTAGCTCTAGTCGATTTGTAGAGTATGGAACATAAATTTTTTTTTCGCGATTTCGATATTGGTCCCATAGTGAAAGTTGTTGACTTTGATGGTCTAAACCACCCCCTTAAATGTTTATTTGTATTTTTGTAACACCTTGTATACCATATTATGCTCATGCCTATGTCCCACTTGGGTAGGCAGAAACAATAGATGGTCACATGCTACGATTCTGACATCTCTTGCCCCTTCAACATCCATAGTATAGTAATTTAAATTAGCTTTCTGTTATTAATTTAAGGATATGTTTACATTGTAGTCAATGCTGTAAATCTTCCTTAGAATAATAAAATTAAATTAAATAAAAAACCGGCCAAGGGCGTGTCGGACTCGGCCATGATAGGGTTCCGTAGCCATTGCATAAGTAGAATAAGAAAAAATAGTAGCTATTTTGATTCCCTTATTTATTATTTATAAAAAAATTTGCAAGCTAACGATAGCGCGATTTCAATAATTTCCTGCAACGCCATCTAGTTTTTCAGCAGAGAACAAATCTACTTTACTGGTTTTGTCCGAAAGTGGTGGAGCTACAGCATCCGTTATAATTTTCACTGTAAGTACATACCTTAAGCTATATTTTATAACAATTTCCGATTGTTCACTCCAGTAATTTAGACGTTAGAGCGTACGCCCTGTTTTTGTCTTTGAGCGCAGATATCTCGAGTAAGACGCATTACATCGATTTAGTTTCTATGGGAGTTTTGTTCCATTAGCAAAAACCGATCCAACGACACCTCACTCGATTTATTAAAAAAACTATATTTTTTTCAACTCCTTCAAAAAAAATTTGTTTTCTTCATAGTTACTACATTTTCTGTTTTTGGGTTACTGTCTGTCTTCATGCCAAATTTCGATTCAATAGGTGCAAAAAAACATAACCCTCCTTCTGTCGCAGTCGGGTAAAAAATGAGCGAGTTATTGAGGTGGGGCATACGAACAGACAGACAGAATGGACGAAAGTATAAGGGTTCCTTGTTCGACTACGGAACCCTCATAAGTCTCCTCATACATGCTCGTCGGTATGAAGATACTTATCGATATTGAAGAGGCTAGTTAGTAAGACACAGATTCAATAAGTAATCTGGATATACTAAGAACTCATTTCTATACTATGCCTCATGCCAATGTATAAGGTACATTAATATGCCCTGTACAGCGCTTCATGTCCCGCTTGAGGCAGCGTTCCGTTCGAAATCTAGTGCGATATACGCTTCAGCGTTGGAAGGTCGTTTGTTACTGAAAATAAGTACATGAAAACATTAAATTGTATTAGATTATACAAAACAATAAGGACTATGGCGGGAAATAATATGTAAGTTTAAACAATTAAGGTATTATAAAAGTTGTATTTATTCAAATACACTGAATATTAGCTTTATTGATTATTTATAACCTTAAATTGCCGGTGGTCTTCATTGTTGTGAGTGAATGACATTTGACCAACTATGTAATAACTTTGTACATACACTTTCCATGTGGGTAAACTGTTTTGTACCTAACTATGATCGAATTTGGAACTAGTTTTTTTTAAACATTATTATCGAGTTCGATGTGATAATAACAGAAAAACTCGCGTCATCGTCAAAGTAAAGGTTGTGGCTATAATGACATGTACATACATACATAAACTCATGACTTTAATACTTTTCGGACCGGTCAGACACTTTAGTTCAAATATCAAATTTTTAAGCGTAAAGTTGTAGCGATTGTAGGTATCGTTTCTAATACTTAATTAATATAAAATTTAAAGATTATTGAGTAAATTATTTCAAAACGATAATTTCATTTAAAGATTAAGACTTGATAAGTCGTAAATCCAAGATGTTTTGAATTTGCATTTATTATGAGTACATTGCACTGTACCATATTGAACTAAACTTTGAAAGTCACCAATTCAAACATGACTCACGGATACGAAAATAATTGCAT
This sequence comes from Agonopterix heracliana, assembly GCA_963693445.1. Taxonomy (NCBI): domain Eukaryota; kingdom Metazoa; phylum Arthropoda; class Insecta; order Lepidoptera; family Depressariidae; genus Agonopterix; species Agonopterix heracliana. The sequence goes on from OY856308.1 coordinate 4,983,944, forward strand.
AATTTATCCTCAGCAGAAACTTACAAATGTATACCTATCTCGCTTTTTCTTAAAAGCAGTGCACCAACATATTTTTTGTTTCTTTTTAACACATTCGCTACGAATGAACGGAATGAGTGAGCCCGTCTTATGTAGGTACCGACTTATTTTATTTGTATTTGTTATATCGGTAAATCCCCGAACAAAATTGCAGTTAGATTAAGTAAAAAAAAACTGGTAATGTTCTGATGAAGCGTATAGGTATAGGAGAGGAGATAGTAACTGATTTACATAAAAGTTCAAGTCATGTCAAGACCATTTTTCTCAAGAACGGGTAGAGGTATCAAATTAAAATTAATATTTCTCTGTGTTAATCTTAACTATTATAAAACCGTAAAATCATGAGGAACAAAACAGTAGCGGTTCTCTTCATATAAATTCAAATAACATTCGATAGCGCGATTTAACAACGTGCAGCGCCATCTATTGACAAAATTGTTAGTTTGTTTGTTTGTTCGCGCATCACGCGAAAACTACTGAACCGATTTTGATGAAACTTTTTGTGTTTGATAGCTTATGATCTGACTTAAAATCTGGTATATAATTTGTGCGGACGAAGTTGCGGGAAAACACTAGTATTAAATAAATATAGGTCTACAGTCCCTTAAAGAGGTGTAAAAATGCAAGCTTCTAATTCAAAGCAATCAAAAGATATGGTCATTTGTGTCACTTATTTTGATGCTCGCAAACAAATCAAAACCTACATAGTCTGGTAAAATTACGGTTTAACATTGCATTACAGACACTTCAGTAAATTTGTTTGTGTATTCTTGTTTGAAGACGCTGGTGTTGACTGCTATATTTTTGTGATTAATTGAAATGCTTTTATGAATAAATTCAATTACCCTTTAATTTATTGTGTTTGAACTGATAGTACTGAAACTACTGATTGTTATTTTAAAACACTTTTGTCAAGATTTCGGGGTTATACAGGCTAAGACCTGAGTAATACCTTAAAATCAATATAAATGTATGAAGGTAAAGGTGCTTTGTGAAGATATTTCTTCCAGCAGAACCGGAAAAGAGACAGGTAATCATCACAAAGCAAATTTAATGTGTACTTACCTGTAAACAATAGTAAATAATTTAGTTTTGAGGTCATAATTTTTTATATACCTATACCTACCTACTTAGGTCTTCTTCTTATCGTAAATAGATAAGGTAAGTACCTACTCAAATTTACAATATTAACCGGGGATTATGAACAAAGCCATCCTGTACAGACCTCATCACCAGTTATCCATTTTTTGTTCATACTTAAATTTAATGTTACGTAAATGTCTTAATTATTCAATAATAAAACAAATAAAATCGGGGGTTATTGAGAATTTATTTTTTTCAGGTATTTATCAAATATATTCCAAATTATAACCCAAAGTGCAATCAATGAAACCCACAAACTTCATACAAAAATCCGTATATTTACTAGACTACGTGAATGTACGACTGACCAGTTACACTTGAATGTAACTTTCAAGTAACAATTAAGGTGTAAACAAACTTCATCTCACAACTACATTACATCACTTATCTCTTTCGGTTAGTCCGTTAAAATAAGAGATAGTATTATTGAAACCGTCTTTCTGGAAGCACGGGTTTTTGTGGTCAGTCGAAAATCGGGAATCATGAACAAAAAAACTGTGTTCATTTTACTTTTAATGTCTGTAATTAATGTTTGTTACGTGTAAGTGTTTTAATTAATTTAATTAACTGACTTAAATAGGACATTATCAATGAGTTTATTTTTAAATTCTTACTTTGAATTACTCCAGCATTTACCCCATAGGCTCGAAACTAATATTCTCGATGTGCGTTCGATAGAAATGTCGATTTCTTTTTATTATTTGTTATAGAAAAAATACACCTATTTAGTATTTAGGTAGGTAGGTAGCTTAGTTATTTAAAGATAGTGGATATGTAATGAAGCGAAGTAAAAATGGTTCATTTTGATGGTCTGAAGTTCCCTGTCGAATATGTAGGTAACGCATCTAATTTTACCGACTTTATTCCTACTTTGTTAATGTGCCAAATTAAAAAAAAAAAAATGTCAGTAGACTCACAACCCCTAAAGTCCAATTATGTGAGTTTGATATTAAATCACAGTCACTAATGAACTAGCATACCGTACATAATTTATAGCTGCTTATTTGATAGTGAAAAAGATTTTTTTTCTCATTTTTATAAATTTAACTTCTGTTACGTTAGTTAATTTTAATTTTAATTTGAGACTAAAAGAAACAAACAATCTTTGATATGTAAATACATAAACCCTTTTAGGGTGTTCCGGATGGTCTAAATCTAATGCAGTCTTTTGGTGGGTTACTTTACTTTACTATTTCCACTTTCAATATGCGAGTAGAATATAACACATAATTATTTGAAATTGTCATACAAATTAACAATTGATCACCTTATCGTACGAAGAAAGGAAAAAAATACGCGTTTTAGAGATTTTCGCGGTAAAAACCCGTTAAAATGTTTAATTCTAGACGAATGTTTTGTGGGTCCAATTCATAACCCGTAGTATTACCTCTTGATATGTTTTTTATCTGTAAATGTTCTTTTGTACGTCTATTTCTGAAAGGAGAATAGGCTTGTTTCTCTTTTCATGCTAAATTTTTTGTGCAATAATGAGCAATTATAGACGAAAGTCAGAATGGACGAAAGTCTCTCATACTTTCCTTGTTTCACTAAGAAACCCTTAAAATAATATAATATTAAGGGCAGCACTGAAAGCTCGGAGTGCGTTCACACACGATGACGCACTGACAGAGCGGCAGATGTCAGTCCATAGAACCACAACCGGTGCGTCAATGCGTCACCGTGTGTGCTTCTACGTGCGGTTTCATACAACTCCTTGCTTCACAAATGACGGACTGATGTTTGCTGCTCCGTCAGTGCGTCATCGTGTGTGAACGCACTTAGTCGCAAATCAAGATCAACCATGGTAAAAATTGTCCATCTGTATATTATGTTTTACGTGAAATTATGGTGATGATTCTGCTAATTTCCAGGCAGGCGAGTAAAATCATAATAGACAACGATGCTGGGGGTGACGATTCAATGGCAATATTTCTAACACTATTGAATGAGAAATATTTTAAAGGGTAAGTACCTTCTTAGTTAAAGTGGTTGCAAAGTTGTCAATTTCATATTTTATTATTTCAATTTTCGGCTTTTCGGTGAAGGAAAACATCGTGAGGAAACCTGCATGCTTCAATTTCGAGGTATTGTACCCACTGTCCATTATTAGTGGCGACGGGCTCACCCCCCGTCACACTGGACAGAGTTTCGGTACTACTGGTGAAACGTGGATGTTCTGAGGTTTCAGAATATCTCTGACTACCCCCTCGGGGAATATAGTCGTGAGCATAAATGCTATGCTATGCTATGCTATGCTATTATTTCAATTTAATTTCATTTCATTTGTCGTAGAACACTCGTAGACGGTATTAATAAAATTAATATTTTATATATGGAAAAATAGCTTAGAAAATCTAGATTGCGCGAATCAAATAACATTTACAATTTATGATATAATGGATAGTAATGGGCTATTATTAATCATAACAAAAATGTTCGTAGAATATTTTAAAATGCTGTTACTCAAATTGAACAACAATAATACATCAATTGTATACCTATCTCTCTATTCATAAAAAATACCTACATGAAACTTGCTCGTTGAAGTTTCTTTTCGATCTCGATATCTTTGTGGTAAATATATTTTGAGTACTACTTCTACGCTATCATCAGAAAGCGTAGCGCCTCGCTGCTGAATCGCCTCCGGGGCAGCACTAATAGCATCCTGAGCGTGTTGGCTGAGCGGTGGGACTCGCCCATGGTGCAGAGGTGGATGCTGCTGCATGCCAGCTCATCCCCCTTTGTACAATAATGTAATTTAATGTAATGTAATATTGTTTTTGTAATTTGTTATTTATTTAATTTAATGTACTTAAATTATTAATGAATGTACTTTATTTGTGATCTAACATAGTTGTAAGACAATTGTTACTAACACAATATGGATGAATAATCTGATATAAATAATTTTTTATTTTAATTTAATTTAATTTAATTCTCTAATTCGGAAATATCTGTGCCTATGGAAATAAGACTTATATTTTACCTTCATTAAAGAACTAGGCAATTATTATTGATATAACATCAAATAATAGTTAAGTTAAGTTATGTTAGCCTGTAGAATCCCACTGCAGGGCAAAGGCCTCACGAATAAGGGTGAGAGGGAGTGGGCCATACTCCACCACGCGGGCCCAGTGCGTGTTTGTGGAGGCAAGTTAGTGGTCACATTGCTGAAATAATAGTAAAATAAAATATTTGCATTGACAAGTCACTTTCTCGGCAACGGCTCTAACGATTTGAATGTGTATTAAGATAATGTTTATTTTTCCAAATTAATCTAGATTGATTCATTCCTGAGAAAAGCCGTAGGTAATCGAAAAATTCTTATTCATCGCAATGTTGACATACTCGTATCAGTGGGTTGAAACATGCATGCATACATGTGTACCTACTAACAAAGTTTCTGATATAATGACAAGCAATTATCACTATAACATACTCCAGTCCAGACTTCCCAGCTACATTTTTTAAGCATGGATTATAGGTAGATAATATTATATTTGTAATGAGGCATTAGATACCTATTTTATATTTCATTTCACAAAATCGCGATGAGATGAAAAAATATGTTTGTCATTTCTGATTAATTAAGTATTAATTCTTGGTTACATTTATTTTCAGACCACAAGTAGTAGGATTGACAACAGGGAACGGAAATACTAAAGAGGAGAACGTGTACATTAATAATCAGAAAATACTCAAAATTGCACAAAGACAAGACGTAAGTAAAATAATAATTGTTAATGCTTACAAAATCAAAATAAAATCCGAAAAGATAGGTATATATCCTTTCTTGCTAGCTAGATTGAAGTATGTTCTTCAATGTATTCAATATTAATTCTCATTTTTGTTACCTTCGAATCTAAGGTTTAGATTATTGATTGGTCTTCGGAGCGTAGCAAAAAGGTGAAAGCTTGTAACATTCGCTATGAGTATTTTCTCAATTAATGTGAATTATGCTTTTTTGGTCGTATAATATCGGCTATTAACTGTACATTATTACAGTTAATTGAGAAAATACTCATGGCGAATGTTAAGAGAGAGCATGTTATGTTATGTTATGGTTAGAGCATATAAGATAGACGGAACCAGGGTCGTTGGATTCCGGCTATTAACTGTACATAATTACAGTTAATAGCCGATATGATACGACTCGAAAGGCTACAGACTAGAAACAAGATCATATTCTGCTATAAGAGATACTTTGTACTATTTGCTCCCTATTCCTGTTGCAGCTTTGCAAGAACCTCCTTAGTGTTGACCTACACCACACAGCACAGCATCGCATTTTTCCGTCGCTCCATCAGCACACCGCGTGCGATCGCGTTCCGTCCTAGGAATCCAACGTCCCTGGTTCCGTCTATCTTATATGCTCTACTAAATGACGTTCCTGAGTGACAGGATGGAGCGACGGAAAAATGCGATGCTGTGCTGTGTGGTGTAGTTCAACCCTTATACGGACTCCATAGTGTTACCTACTGCCTTTGTCTGTCACTGTGTATCCTGTATTGTTCTGATGAAATAAATGAGTTATCTATCTATCCATATATCTAATTTGTCCACCTTTTAGACAAACTACAAAGAAGCTTTAGGACGAAGTGTTTGCGTAATAATAAATCTGTTTCTCTCTACTTATTTCTAGGTGCCAATATACAGAGGCTCCGTATCATCTATTGTCCACACACCATACTCCAGCAATTATTATGGAGAGGATGGAATGGGAGATAACGACGATGTCGTTACTGATCTAGTGCCAGCACACAAACAGAATGCTGTTTTAGCACTTATTGAACAATCTAAGATACATAAAGGTAGTATTACAGATATTTGAGTTATTTAGTAGTTTAAATACGTAAGTATTTAAATTCCGACCTCGTTCAGGCCGACTCTTACCAATGAGTTTTTTGGAGTTTATGTACTATTTATTTCTAACACTGGCTTTTCTGTGAAGGAAAACATCGTAAAGAAACCAGCATGCTTCAATTTTGAAACAATGTAGCTATTGTATCTACTGTTTATTATAAGTGGTGAAATGGCTCACTCCCCATCACACTGGAAAGAGTTTCGGTACGTCCTAACAGTGAAACGTGGATGCTTTGAGGTTTTAGAGTATTTCTGACCAACCCCTCGGGGATGGTAGTCGTGAGTATAAGCTTATGATATGCTAAATATTTAAGTTTACTCATCTCACCGTATTATCAGAGTATCAAATGCCCAGTAATTGTCACATTGTAATGAATTAATTCGAAATACCGAGATGGAAATTTAAAGTGTTTGATGCCTGAATCCATCTAATTGATTGTTTATCTTTTCCAGGAAAACTAACAGTTGTCACTATAGGAGCCCTCACGAACGTAGCACTAGCCATCAAGTTGGATCCAAATTTTCTAGGAAGATTGGAACATTTATACGTCGGTGCTGGACATATCCACAGTGAGTATACCTAAGTATTATTAAAATCGAAAAGAAATTCACTAGACGCGCGTCTACTGATCAAATCCGATGAACCCGGAACCGACAAGCATGCACTAGAGTGTGAGAATCGTAACATATGGCGATCTGTTCTATCAGTGGGTCATGGGCATGGGAATATGTATGTATGGTATAAAAATTTTAACTTATTTAAAGATAAGTTGACAAATATGTATCCTAGCTTTGGATTTGATTTAACATAATTTGGGATTTATCCAAATCCATTTTCTAATACACCTTCGGGAAATAGAAGCGCTGGAAATAGCACACTTAAGAAGTGTGCAAAGATGGATTTTACACAATGCTACTTCACATTGTTGATATTTACGCTAATATTATTTAAAAAATATTACGAAAATACACACACAAACTCACTATCATAATCAGGGTGTCTAATAAATAATAAAGGTATAAATTTGTGTTTATCTAGATGAAAATACCCCCGCACCGGAATTCAACGCGCACACGGACGTAGAAGCCTATCACATAATAGCTCAACACGCTCATCCTGATAAAGTGACCATCTTCCCGTTTTCGCAGACGAAAATAGATCTGGATTTCCCAAGGGTCAGTATATTTAATAGTTTTTTTTTAATTAATCGAATAACTTGATACAACAACTTGATACAACAACTTGATACATGGAAACTGTAGAAAAACAAATATCAAATACAAACCTGCTTACGCGCAAAACCCGCCCCGGGTCGTGTCTGTGCCGAACTTACCCATGATGCTGGTGGCATTGCCACGTAGGATGGCTAAAGAGATACATTGGACAAGAAACGACCCAGAGCGAGGGTTATTGCCCCTCTCCCATAATCTAAAGCCCAAGTCTTTTATAAAATTCTTGGCCTCAGCTCCCCAAGGCCTTGCGATTCCACTGCCACTGGTACAAACAGATATAGGCTCTCTAAGGCTTGATACGTGGTATGCTTGAGGCGAGCTGCGCTTTCTGCCGCCAGTGTGAACTGTTTTAAATAATCTATCAATGTTTTTAGTTTGGTGGTACACTAACTGCGAAGCCGAGGTTTCTGGGATCGAATCCTAGGACAAATATTTCTGTGATATTACAATCGTCCAGGCACAGCATACATTTTTTTTCACATCGTGAGCGCACAAGTTGATAAAAACATACCTAAGAAAAATAAAGCTGGCCAAACTAAACCATGTGCGCATCGCACAAGGTGAATTTCACTAAACCAGTGCAGGCCACCTCCGTTCGACGATCCCAGGGTCGGTTCCTATCAATTCTGGATTTTCCATTTATAATAGAAAATTAAAATAATAAAGTTTTATTTTATATTTTCAGTCCTGGAGAGAAGATGTTCTTGGCACCATAGATACAGAAATAATGAGAGCACAAAACAAACATGAAAAGGTATCACTGAAGAGGACCGACCGATGGGCTTCTCTAGATCCGTCTGTCTTAGCTGCAGTGGTCAGACCAGACCTCGTGAAAGAGTACAAGTATTCTAAGAACGACATTATTGTTTGTGGTAAGCACCTTTTCATAGTATGTAATTTTTAAGAAAGACGCTGTTTTTGGTAATGGTACAGTGCCCAGCTCGATGACAAGAATAAGTTGTTCAGTAGGTCTATAAGGATGACATTTTAATGTTATTTTGTGTAATAATATATGCCAAGACATCGGAAAATCTGTTCGTCCTTATTTTTCTTGTTAAAGTGAAATTAAACTACACTTTCATTTAACAGGTGACAAGAGGGGCATAAACACCAACACATTCGTGGATAAGGAAGATGCAAATGTCAGAGTGGTTTATTCTTTGAAAGCTGAAGAATATAAACAGTTCCTGATCGATGTGTTTTCAGCTGAGCTCACCGCTGAGAAATAGGATATAAAATAAAATAATTGTAAAATTATTTAACTTCGTCAGGCCCATAACCTACCCTAAGATATTCGATAAAATAAAATCGATTGTGAATTTATGATACTTACCTACTTTTTAAGTACCTAAAAAAACAGCTAAATATAGGAATAAATAAAGGTCTCTTATGCCTTACGAGATTGGATATAGAAATATAATAATAATGTGTTATGTCGTTTTAAAATCGCTTATCTGAAATTTGTCAAAAAGCATTAATAATATGGAACCTAAACATCCTTTTTTTTTCATCACTGTTAAATAAAAGTATGTAAAGTAATAAAATGTGTTTTTTTTATTGACTTACTAATTAGGTAAATCATCATCAGTATTGTACTAGTCCACTGTTGAACATACTAAGACCTCTCCTAATACAATGCCAATGTGTTCAAAAATAGGTACTAGCTTAAGAGGTATCCCCGACTGAACGATCTTGACTATTCCAGAGCAGCCTCACCTCTTATCTACTAAACTACGCATACTACCTCTTTTTGAGTGGCTTGTCCTTCATAATGTCACGGTGATACCTCCTAATCCAAGGAAATCAAATTCGAAGATCATAAGAATTCGCACCAAACTTTAGAATTATCTAATTAACTCATTAAATATTGGTTTTAAAAATATTTAGTTCATAATGGTTAAAATAGTACTCTGTGAGAATGGTGTATGTCGCCAAGTAAAACGGACTTCAACTTAACATAATACAGACGTTTTCAAATATTTAGGCTTTCCTTTGAACCTACGAGTACATACCCCTATAGAGACGTAATATAAGGCGACCCAACTCTGTCAACTCATCAGTGACTTGTCACTTATATATCTCGCAACGCCTTTGTTTTCCGCCATTGTTTCGAATAGACTTCGTAGTACTTCGGAGCATTTCCGTCCCCCCCGCACCGCAACTAGTTGACAGAATTGTTTTCTTTTAAATTCGCATGTATTACGTCTCTATAGGGGTATATACTCGTAGCTTTGAACACACTTTTCGTATTTTAATGTGGTAAAAAAAAATGGTATAAAATATAAATTGCTAAGGTATATGAGGTATAAGGTTCGGCGAAGCGACATCTAGCAATTTATGACAGAACCTTTATAACTTTTACTGCGCTCGCATTGCTGGATACCAGTTTGTCGAGCAGGTTGCCCGAAAATGTATTTGTACCAAAGAGATTATAGGTACCGAAGTTTGTACAGAATTACATAGATGTCTCTAACAGCATGTCAGTACTTGTAATGTATGTGTATAAAGCATAATGGTATAAAGTATAAAGTACCTGTAACCTGCCTGTAACAAACTTTTTGTGAATATTGTCATGATTTTGATACCTCTCGATTTTTTTTTATAGCTTATTTAAATATTATAAAGTAAAATAATCATGTATAAATATACTTTTCATGACCAGAAACACGAAATTTGTATCATTGAAATACGAACTCCTATTATCATGAGTGATTTGATTAAAAGTTTCCAGGTCAAAAAGTTTAAAGATTACAAGGAACACAAATTGTTATCGATATTTATATTATATTTCAAAATGGTAAAGCTGTTAAAAAATGTGTAACGACCTTAGAAGGTTTGCCTATACTACCTAGTCAGACCCCAGTGGAACGATGTGTGCCCGTTAACAATAGTTTTATGTATTGTGAACTACGAATAAAGAAATAAATAATTGTGACTAGTTAGTAGGTATACAGTGTAAAATTAAATGCGTTACATATTAAACAAGGTACTTTAGACCATCAAACTGAACAACTTTTACTAAAGGACAACTTTAAAATCGCGAAAAAAATCTGCTGTTTCATACGTTTTGGTCGAGTTGCTGATTTTTTTATCGCAGTTTCAGTTTTGGCCTGTAGGTAAGTAATGTAACACCGTGTATAGTGTACCTACATTATGTTCTGAATATAGTTTGTTTCATACAAGAAAATCTCTCCCCCTCATTGAATTTTCTAGGTCGATGTCCCCCTCATGAAAAGAGTTTGGGCACTATTAGTAAATGCAAGTAAATGTTCTGAATAGTATATTCCCTTGGGGCAATAGTCATAACAATATGATATGCTATGCCTGTTTTATCTGTTAATTCCTGTAACAACATTTCTCAACCGTAATAAAAAACGCCTTACGTTACAATAAGCTTTATATTACGACTAATTCTACACACAAAGCGGAATCAAAGCCTTTGTCATACGAAAGTCCAAGAATGTTACATAAAAACTAATAAAATACGTTTTATGGGTGTCATAAAATCAGAATTCGATTCCTTTATGATTGCGCATGCCATAAATTTTATGATCATATTAATATCTTATTTTTAAGAATAAGACACTATATTTTTCGTGGAATCAAATCTATTTAATAGTACAACATTTAATAATTTAATCGCAGTAATACGATAAACACAAAACTTGTTTATCGTATTACTGCGATTAAACAATCAAATTTTACTTTGATCTAATGGTTTAACCCGTCAAATCCCTATAGGTACTAGACACAATACATCACAATACATAAACAATATATTATTGTTCTCAGGTACAGACGTTCGTCCGCTGAGGATGCCTACTTTAAGGGGTATTTCAGGCCATTGAACTTAACAACTTTTACTATGGGTCCAACATTGAAATCACAAAAAATCTGCCGTTCCATACAATTGGCTCGATCAGTCATTAACTTAATTTTTCTATTATTAGAATTTATTATTTTTACATGTATGCCATGTTAGCTTAATCAAATCCCGCTCGCCGCCCGACTTTTTCAATCTTTAATTTGATTTTCTATTATTGTTCCATAGAAAATGTCAATGACTTTTTGCGTTTTCAATATTGGTCCAAAAATATTCTTCAGTTTGATAGTCTGAAGTACCCACCTCCATAATATTTGTATCGTATACAATTTTACACCCTATCTACTTATTTATAATTAATGGACATTTGTATACATTTCCACCAGTGTCAAGTTGTTTGTGGGAGTGTCTATCCCAATTTCAGGGATTACGGATTACAGATTGCGGAGCCTCGTGGCAGGCAAAACACAAACCACGCGAACACCACGCGACAAAATATTGCTCGTGTCAGAACCTGCAACATGACTCAACATTTTACACCCTGTACTCTATACCTTCGTGAGCTAGGTACCTACGCGTCAAGTTACACTGCCAAATTGTAATGTTCTTATGAATCATTATTTCACATTCAATTTTAACGAGTCCCGGCCGTGTTTTAATTAATTCCAACAGAGTTGGGTGTTAAATTGCTATTAATCTTCATGTGCCAACGTGTTAAGGTGAATCGTCACATATTTTCACTTTTTAAAATTGATTATTTTGACCACGGATACTAGATACAAGCAAAAAGTCACCATAGAACCATTCAGATTTATAACCATTTCCTCAGTCATATGGGAATTATTACCACACGAATCTTCTACTATCAACAACTGTCTGAAGTCATTTTTGTGATTTAGATCTTGACATGACACAACTGGTTACTATCTGAATTTAAGAGCTTGATGACTTTATTTATGTTAGATTAGAAATATTAGACAAGTATTTCTTATCTATTCTTAAAAGAGAAAACCGTGTGAGTTAGTTTATTCTACCAAAACACTAGGTACTTGTACATTGTGTAAGCTTCCAATTATATCGAATACAAAATCGGTAGCGTATTTATGACTGCTCTGGTCAATTTTTAACTAATATTGTGTTCTTCCGAACATAATTATTTATCCTTTGTCTGAATTAAAATAAAGAACTGACAAATAACTGGCCAAAGTGCGTGTCAAACTACTAACGTACCGAGTTCGTACCGGGTTCCGTACCACCACCACAAAATTTACGTAAAAATTTTGTTTTTTCCGAGGCCCTTAGAACGAGACCGACTCACACTTGGCTGGTTTTTATTATTTGTTCTTATTTTGTTAAGATTGCACTATAATCATACCAAGTTTGACCCTTGTAAGTTACCGTTTTTACGGTATAGCGAGAAGAAAAAACGTTGATATAATACTAGTTATACTTGTTATTTGTCATAAAAACCAATACAATGATACATATTCTGTGAAAATTGCAACTGGCTATTGCCAAAACCTATTATAGTTCAGAAAATACAGCCCTCTGAAGCTAGGACGGACGGATGGACCACCGTTTTCACCGTTTGGGTGCGAAACACTTAAATCACCATGTTGATTTGACACCGATATTATCATAGTTACATAATAAGACCCCAGTTTTCCTACTAGAACTACCTTTAAGTGCTTATTATATACCCTATGATTTAACAACATCTTAACATTTTAGCTTGGTTTGTTGTTGTTTTTTTGTGTATTTTTGGTGTGCAAATAAAGAATATTTATCTTATCTTATCTTATCTTCGTTGGTAATTTTATACTTTTATGAGTATGAGGCACGAATCCGTAACGTTATACCTTAATTGAGAATTTCAAGTAATTTTGAAAATGAGCTTTCATGCTGGAAGACTGAGGTATAATTGAATTATAAAATTGTTGAACTAGGGTTCCTGCAATAATAAAAAACGTATTATGTTATAATTTATTGCTATTGGCAGAAAATAGATATTACAAACAGCTTTTTAGAAGCATGAAGTCTTTGTTTGGTCCTACTAAATAAAATAGGCTAAAATCTAACAGTATTTTTGTAAAAAATTATCTTCTATTTTTAAAATTTTCAACGCAGAAGTATAGGTAGTCTACTTAGATAAAGTATAATACAGGGTGAAAGGGACAACCCTCCGCAAACTGAAACGGTGAACACTGACCATCAAACTGAACAACTTTCACTATGGAACCAACCTCAGGAAACGCGACAAAAAATCTGCTGACCCATACATTTGAGTCGGGTAGGTACGGCAGTTTTGTATGGGACAGCAGATTTTTTTCGCGTTTCCTGAGGTAGGCTCCATAGTGAATGTTGTTCAGTTTGATGGTCTGAGTTCACCGTTTCAGTTTACGGAGTGCTGTCACTTGTACCCTGTATAATCAGATCGGTTGTCTAGATTGAGCCTCATGCTTCTACTGTATAAAACAAAAGTGACCAACTTTCTTAGGTTGATGTGCGTTAGGTGTTATACAACTTGTGCGTGTATAGCGACACGTTTTTTTTTCGACGCTTTCGTACCTTCGACTACCTATATATTCGATATAACTTATCAAAGGTAGTCAAAATGAATATTTTTTACGAATATACGAATTTCGCAATAATTCCAATGGAAGAGCGAAACTGAAAATTTTTAAAAATGTGATCTGCTGATCGAAAAGTTTTTTTTTAATATACCGCGTGACCTTAACGTAAAAAGTATAATACTTTGTTTATAGAGGAAACAAGAAACGGCAGTTATAATTCATTTAACACTAAGTAATAATATTCGACAATCTGTGTAAAGTTTTGGAAACTTTCTCGATCAATCTGGCACGAATGAAAGCTACCCACCGATCATTAGGGGAGGCTTTCCCTCCTCCTGGCTTTGACATATGACTAATATTTGTGTAACAGTGTAAAATTTTCGATTTACAATTACCTTTTATTGATCAACAGGTTGCTAGTCAGTCAAAGAAGGTAATTATGTTAGGGATGCATTGAGTTTTTAATCTTATCCATAACAGAGTAGGGATGCACTTAAATGACAAAGCTGTTCACAAACAAAGCGAATGCAACACCCATGCAATGCACATGCCACACCATGATGCATTCGGTCTCTAGTAAAATTTACAAAGGAGTTCTACTACCTACTATCTGATTTGAAATGATGAAAAAATCTTTTTTTTTGTCAATAGGTATAATGTTATACAAAGTGAAATTGATTTCATTGGCATCCTTTTGAACTAAGTCTACCCATCAAACTAAAAAACTTTTACTTTAGGGGAAAAAATAAAAATCTGCCGTTGCATCCATTTAAGTCAAGTCTAGTATGCACTGCAGTAATTTCATCCTGAAACCTCAAAATATACCTACTGCATGCTAAATTTAATTGAAATGATAACAAGAAATACAATGATAAAATATGCAGTCGATCCCCAAATCTTCATACAGATCTTGGGAAAATCCGCGCCGCCCGCATCCCCGCAAGCCCCATGCTCTGCGCAATTACATCCGTTGCCATACTGTGAGGACTAATATTAGTTATGCTATGGTTGTGGTAATGTGTGTGACCAATCTAAAAGGGGTTATGGTCGAAAGTTTACGTATTGGTATTCCCGCATGTATCATTTTATACATTGTAACCATTATTATATTTGATTAACATAAGGTCGAATAATTAGCATACGAGTAGTTTGTTGAAGTTCTAAGTTGTAATGCTTGGGATGGTGCCATCATCATAATAATATTGCTGTTTAATCCTATTATAATAAAGACAGTAGAACTGGTTTGGACTTATTTATTAATAAATTATAGATAATTAAAGAGACGAGGGTGATAAAATAAAGTAAAGGGTGATAAAAGCCAAGACAAAGGTAATTTATTGAATCAGGCGTTATCGCGTTACTTAAACACAAGACAAAGGTAATAAACCGGGTGGTTAAAAACCGCTTGATGAATTGAAACTGTCATCAGATTTGACCAATTGTATAGTAAATCATAATTTAAGAGTCGAAGGTGATAATGATAACTGATAAAAGCCGAGAAGGCGTGATAATTTAAGAATCATATTTGATAAAATAAAATGACAGGTGATAAAAGCCACGACGAAGGTGATAATTTAAGAATCAATTGTGATGAAGTAAAATGACGGGTGATAAAAGCTGAGACGAAGGTGACAATTTAAGAGTTGAAAGTGATAAAATAAAATGACGGGTATTAAAAGTTGAGACGTACTCGTAGGTGATAATGATGATAAAATAAAATAACTTTTTCGATACATTTTTTTGGTAACTATATTGTCACGGATGCTGCCAAACGTTAATCGTAAAAAGGCATTCACAAATTCAGAGGGTTTGTCAATTAGCTTTGTGGCTCAGCGGTCGGACGTGCGATCCCGAAAATTCGAGAAGTCCTGGGTTCGAGACCTCACCCCGACGAAAATCTTTCTAGATTTTTAAATTGTTCAAGAATGTTCCGGAGGGAAGAGGGAGAAGGAAATTTGGAAAGAATGTTTAGAAAGAGACAAAATAACCATGTTTAGGAATATTCGAGAAAGAAGGCGGGGCTAGAGATTATTAGAAGCGTTTAGAAGGAAACAAGGGAATAACGAAAAGAAGATCGAAATTCGGTTGCCTAGAACATTCTAAGCAGTATATAAGCCGGCGAGTTTGCGGCCACAGGGCAGTACTGAGTTTAACAGTGATAAGTGCGAAACCAAAAGGAAGAAGAGAATAAGTGAAAAGTAACTAGTGAGAAGTGAACAGTGAATAGTCAAGTGACAGTGTAGTGCCGTGACGTCGTAGTTGTGACGTGTGTCGTGACGTGTCGTGACGTGTCGTGACGTCATAGAAGTGACGTAGTGGACAGTGCTACAGTGGTGTAAAGGAGAACCCCCGTCGAGGACTCCGCGAAGAGGACCCTGCGAGG